>OU612095.1:74584270-77295520 GCA_914767995.1 Thecocarcelia acutangulata | reverse complement strand
TGCTTTGGCAGAATTTTTGCCATGAATTCTCTACGATTGGAATCTACGATTGGTGTCTACCCATGCCGAAGGAAATTATTCGTAAATTGATAGAAAGTATCCTAAAAGGGGGGAAAAAAATTTTACGCTACAAAGGATATTAGACTAAATACTAAAAGCAGCGTTGCCGTTCTTGTGCTTTTTAAAATTATTTGTGCGAAAACTTCTTTAGTTGGTGCGGGGTGCACTTTCTTACATTTTCGGTGCGTTTTTAAAATTTCCAAACCAAATTCAACTCAACTTTTTGTTTTAATATAAGAAAAAAGTTTAATCAAGTGCCAGTATCGAAAGAAAAAGAAACATTTCGTTTTATAAAATTTACTGCTTTTAGAGAGTGGTTTGCTATTAAACGATCAAGCCATGTTTGTCAAACATTGCAATAAATGCAGTCTCTGAACAGTGAGGTTCGTATTTATGATGGCTTGTGAATTCGTTACGGTTTTTGAGAATTGAGAAATTACCAAATTATTAAATAAATTATAAAGTTGTCATTAAATATTGATTTTGGTAAACTTCATCTTTTATTTGTTATAATTTTGGCAAATTTTCGCATATTTCAATAAATTCTTTTAAAGACACCGCTTACGAAAACACAACTACGCTGTGTTTGAGAGAATTGCTATTATTCGAATTTGAAGGATAGTGGTGTGATTCTGTAACTTTTAGTGATCCGATAATCGTAAGTTCTTTCGACAGTAATGGTCATAAATTTTGGTGGCGTTACGAAGCTGTATTTTTTTGTGTCCCTGATAATAGGCAGTAGGAGTAACAGCCGATTTATAAATGATATTGCTTAATAATAATTTTGATAAAATATTTTAATAAATTTGATAAAATATCGTTATAATTATTTAAAAGGTAACATTATCTTAATAAAACTAACAGAGCCGTACTAGAGGCCAAGTTTGACAAACACGAATTCTAGATTTTGAACGAATTTGATGGGATGCCATCAGACGGTGCTATCAGACCCAGTTTGATTGTATAAGAGTCGCTTAAAAAGTTGTTTCGTTATCATATTTTTAGTGTAAAAATATTGTACTTCTTAAAATACAAAAAAGATTTTTAAAAATGAAAAGAAAAAATTCAAAATTCAGTGCGTTTTTATTTTTATTTATATATTTTATTATATCACATACAACAAGATATAAATCTTTTCAATTATGGTATGTGATTTTATAATAGCATAATATATATTTTAAAGTTATTTTACGTAAAAGATAAAATTTAAATTTTAATACAACAATAAATTTGCGATATTTAAATATTATACTTGAAGAGCAAGCAAAAGAAAACTATTGTTATAAAACAAATTATTGAGTAAAATATACAGGTTCAAACTTAACTAAAATGTAGAAACATTTGTTGTGTGAATTGTATAGCGTTGCCAATACATTGCAAAGTGTTGGTATTTGTAAAGAACTGCCACTCAGATATTAATGTTCGATGTCTGAATTGTATAAATTTAGAACGTGCAAACTGAAGGCATTCAAATAAGTAAATAGGCTCTTTTCTATAAATAATTTTGCGTATTGCAATTAGTGATCTAATCTTTAGCAAATCGGGAATAACAACTCCATATAAAGATTTAGAGTATTGTGATGTTCCTTGATATCTCTTAATATTATAAAGATATCGTAGGATAGCGTTATGAACTACCACTTATTTGCTCTTATAATATGATAATAGCTTTGGTACTAGATAGGACTTGAAGCAATCGGATATTTAGAGGTGTAACTGCTTCGAGATATTAAGTATTCGCAGCATCGAAATTATTGTTCCACAAACAGAGTTTATGTGGGTATTCCATTGAAGTGATTTATTGAAAGAGATTCCAAGATTCTTTGCTGATTCAGCAATTACTATATTTTCATCACCTAATGAGATCGGTACATCTACGACAATGTTTTAATTTCGCTGGGCAATAACCAGAAATTTGGATTTTGTAGGATTCAGTTGTAGTCTATTAGAAGCCGCCCATAAACATATTCTACTTTGTTGCAATAACGCGTTTTCCCTCATTTTGGTGAGTTCTGAAATTTCAAAGTTGACAACGCTGACTGAAAAGTTTTCAAATGGAGCAAAATTAAGTACATGCGAGTGGTTTCGTTTAAGTTTATTTTTCTCTAAAAATTAAATACTTTTAGTTTTAATTTTTCATCTATTTTGTATTTAAACATAAAATTAATTAAAAAAGAAAAATTGGATTTAATTAACTCATTAAATTTTTATGGAATAAAAGGTGCACAATATAGAAACATCTACACATTTTTGCACCCTACTGTATACAGATTTGTGTAAATATAGATTTTAAAGTAAATATGTAATAGTAAACTCTTTTTAAATTATCTTATCTGAAAAGGTATTGGGAACGTACATATAAATTAATATTTTTAATTGTATATTTATGGCAACAATTTTAAAGAAATTAATAACTATGTATGAAATATATTTTTTTTGTTAATAAAAACCTACTATCAAAATTTAAAGTGATTTATTATTTAAACGCATTTATGAAAAACTTGTCGGGCAAGTGTTTTAAAAGTTTAATAAAAATTGCTAAAAAAAAAAAACACACTTACGAGTAAAATCGTTTAAAAATGTTGTTTGCTGTTTTTTTTTTTTTTTTTTTTTTTTTTTTTTGTTAATGTAAAGAAACTTGCACGTGCCAGCGTTATTTTATTTGTAATGGCTTTAACGATCTCAAGCGTAAATAAAAATTTTTACCATATGGGGCATTTCATATCAGGACAACCAAAAAAAGTGAGCATTTCACGTTGCGTGAAATACTTCAATTCTTGAGTGAGTTTGATATTTACACAAAATTCGCTATAAAGTGGTCTTGGCGATGGCCAGTTTTTGAGAATGCCGTGGAATCTATTGATCCGTTTGCTACGGACGGCAGCGATATTTTCGTCACTTCGAGCTACACGTTGTCTCAGTAGTAGCGCAGCATTAAACATTGAATAAGAAAACTAAAATTTTTGCACTAAACTGTTTATTGCTGGTCTACAAGGGCGAGAAATACGACCAAATTTTGGTGTCAACACTCTTAAAGTTGCGGTAACAGTTAGCTGATCAGTGAAATAATGCGATCACAAATTAAGTTCAAAGTTGTCAAGCACCTATTGGAAGACCCTTTATTATATCCACTCTTTAGGCTATATTGGAAGATAACCCAAATAGGCTAAACTTATTCAAACATACACCTCATCAGTGGCTGTATGAAACCTGTCAGAAAGACAGAAGATGGGAAAATGGAGGTTGATAAAATCTGGCGATCTCCATAAATCTACACGTCGAGATCTTTGCGCTTGACCTATAAATTTTTGTCTTGCCATTTGAGCAGAATGTGTTGTAGTCGTAGACAGTGGAGCAATATAAGTTCTATAGGTTCCTCTCACTATTCTAACACAGCTTATGAACGACCATAGTTCAAATTAGTTTTGTAGACAGTGGAGTAATATAAGTTCTATAGGTTCCTCTCACTATTCTCACACATCTTATGAACGACCATAGATCAAATAAGTTTGTTTCAGAATAGACACAGTCTATTCCTTTTTTAAGGACACTTTAGTAGAAACCAAAGTATGGAGTGAAACCTATGAAAATACCCTCAGCTTTATTTTTGGCATAATGTCTGCCATCTACCCAGCCAGAGTAATCTGATTCCGAATGTTCTTTTCATTTAGTTTGTTGGGATATTCCAGTACCAGTGTTGACGTAAAAATACAACTAGTGAGGATCTTGAGGACCAATTGACTCAAAGATAATATTTATCATTAGATATGTGTACCATTTTCGATAGGATTTGCGCCGCTTCTATTATTGCGTGTAGTTCCGTATAGAAAATTGTGGTGTCAATGTTAATCTCCTGCGTACTCTAGATGCGATTATACCCATGTTCATTCTTACAAGCGTTCTTAATGTATCTGTGCACCACTTTTGTGAACCATCAGGTAACCACCTTGGATTCGTGCGCCATGCTTTCATCGTCGGAAAGACGTTCCCTTATTTCCTGACAAAAGAGAGTATTGGATCGATGTACTCTCTCGCTCATATCATATTACGTCTGTGATGCCATTAAGGATTACATGATGTCTAATAAGGTTACATTGCTTGGGATTTTCCCTCTTGTAAATTAAGCCGCCCAAATGACAGCCTCTTCTTGAGCATACATGTTAAGGGACGTTCAGCTTCCATGACTGTCATTGGAATGGAATTCCATTGGGCCTGTGATATATTTGCAAGCAAGTACTCCACAAAGCCTTGAAAAGGTGACAGCCATACCTTTTTGAGCACCATATTGTATCATATGAGTATATACGTAATTTTGCGTAGTAATTTTTTTTCGCAATCTGAATTCATTTTTATTATCGATTTAAGACTCTCCCTGGCGAGGCTCCTATTAATTGCAATCTTAGAAAGAAAAAAAGGCAAAGGTGTATTCTCTGAGCAAAAACGGAAATACTTGTGGCCGTAAGTCAATGGGTACGAAACCTGAAACTATTCGGTTACCAAGTGTTTCCTTCAATAAATCAATTGTGTCACAAGCTGTGTGACATTTGGTGCCGTCCTGCAAAAACCACAGCTCCTACGCATCATGGTTGTTTAATTCGCAAACGAAAAAGTATTCTGGCAGAAAAACAACGTCTCATGGACATCGCTTAGGAGCTGTTGAACATCGTCAACGACGATCCAGATTTCCTCAAAAAGGTCACAACTGGTGACGGATCATGTTCGTATGGCTATGACATTGAAACCAAAGCCTAAACATCCAATGGAAGCGTCCAGAAGAACCAAGACCGAAAAAAACACGTCAAGTTCGGTCAAATGTGAAGGTTTTGCTCACTGTTTTCTTTGAATGCAATGGCGTGGTGCATCATGAATTCTTGCCACAAGGTCTTACGACCATTAAAAAATACTACCTTGAAGTTATGCGCCGTTTGCGCGAAGCAATTCGTCAGAAACTTACAGAATTGTGGAAAAACAGTCACGGATTTTGCACCATGATAACGCACCAGCTCAGAGATCGATGCTTGTGCATGAGTTTTTGGCCAAAAACAAAACCATTATCACGCCTCAACCACCGTATTCACCGGAATTGGCCGCCTCTGACATTTTTCTCTTCCAAAACTGACGTCACCGATGAAAGGAAAGCGTTTTGCTACGATTAAGGAGATAAAAGAAAAATCGAAACAGGAGCTGTTGGCGATACCAAAAAGCAAAATGGAAGTAAACTTCATCAGATAAAAATGTCTAAATATTTGTGCAGCACGTAATGAAAGCATTTTATAAAAAAGGTTTAAATGTATTCGTATATTTATGTGAATGCACAAATTTGATTTTAAAGTGAATATGTTTATAACATATGTATAACATTTTCAAAATTTTTTCTCGTGTCGCAAAAATTAGGCCGTTTTGGACATTTTAATTGTCCGGATTATCGAGCTTATACTGTATAAACAAAATCACTTTTTTGTTGTCCGCTTGAAGTGAAATGCCTCATATATTTATTCACTTTTTTTTTTCTCTATTAACATTTTAGTTAATCAAACATCACCGAGGTGGTTTTTTTCTATATTTTGTTATTTGAATGTTTCCCATGTTTGTAAAATAATTAAAATAAAATACCTAAAAACCTATTAACTGCACGTACAATTATGAGTATACATAAGTCATTATTATTATTTTTTGTAATTTTATTACTGGTTGTTTTTATTAAAACGATCACTATTGTTTATTTTTTATAGTTTTCTACTCCTTTTTTAAGTGGATTACAATATCAATATAATACATCTCAAATTTTTGTTAAAAATATACAGTACATATGTACAGTATTGTGCAAAACAAATGCTACAAACTCCAGACAGATATTATTTGCAACAGAAACTTTTTCCGCGATTTATTACAATAACATTTACATTTAATTAACATTTTAAATAAAAACCAAATTAAGTTATTATATTTCAAATAAAAACAACATATAATAATAAATAATTTAAATCCGCATGTAAAGGCGCGCAAAACAAAAGCAACAATGCAATATATTGTTCAGTTAGACACATAACTATATGTACACCACAAAAAATTCGTATATCTTAAAAAAATAATTAAACGCGAACACTACTCATCATAACCTATTTTCTTAGTTCCAGTACAATGCACTGCATATGTAGCGGTCATCCCCTGAGTACTGGTCCAAGATAAAAAAAATACAACTGTGAAAATGATTTACATCAGTACCTGCCTTGACGGCCTAACCTGATGGTGGACCAATTCCACGGAGTGAATTTTTCACGATTCACCACCGCCCCCGTGTGGCTGACTAGGCTCACACAGGTAGCAATTCTTGTCATATGATTGCGGTCATATGAACAACTTCTTGTTGAGGAGTTCGGGCCTTCTAATCCCTCCTGTATTCAATTTCCCAGCAATCAATAGAGGACATGGCTTAATGAGTTGGTAGGCCGAAGCCTTGTATAGGCAACAGATCCTCGGGAGATTGTTAGCCCTCGAAAAAAGCCATCACCAAACAATTATCAAGGATACTAACACTCCCTTACTGCGCTTTAGGTTTCAACCACAGCCAGAACGTTTCAGCCAAGGTGGGCACCTCAACCATGATCAGCCCGGGTCGAACCGCAAGCAGAACTTCCCGGGAGCCATGCTGATCCCCGTTCTGCCAATTTATACCCTTGGTAAGGGTTTCGGAAGCCAACACAACATAAGTCATGTGGCTTCCTAGAGTTTTGTTTGCCGCACCAAACGAGGGACCCCTTCCCCTCTTTTCCCCGAAAAACAGCGCCTAAGTTAGGAATACGCCAAGGCAAAACCTGTTCCCCGGGGGGATAAAAAAAAATACAGTTCAATTTCATTTATATTTAATGAAATAATTAAAAAAGAAATTAATATGTAGGATATAAATTAATTTCTTAAAACCCTGAAAACGCCCTCGTAACTGTAGAAAAGTATTGTGCTAGCACAAATACAAATTTTTTTGTTTAATTTGTATCTGTCAAAAGTCAGCTGGTAAAATTTCACCCAAATTCATCGATTAGTTTATTTGTTGCAGTCGTTTGAAGTAAGCAACTTTTGTGTTTCTTGAAAAATGCAAAAAGTGAATTTCGTGCAGTGATTAAACACTATTATCTGAAAGGGAAAACGGCGAAAGAGTCTGCTTTGTTCGATTATATGGTAAAATATTGGATTGCTGAATTCAAAGGCGGTCGAACAAGCACTGCAACAATACCAGCAACAGGAAGGTCAAAAGTGGTGGTTACTGAAGAAAATATCAAGATAATCCTCGATATGGTTATAAATGATCGCCGAGTCAAGTTGCATGAGATTGTTGAAATGGTAAACATATCATATGAACGTGCGCTCAAAATTTTGCATAAACATTTGCATATAAAAAAGCTATCGGCAAGGTGGGTGCCGCGTTTGCTCAGTGTGTTTGGACATGATAAAGCGTAATCCTGTTGATTTTTGGCGTCGATTAAAAACTGAAACCACAAATCCATCAACACAATGAGTGGAAGCTGATGGAAGTGCTCCGAAGAAGGCGAAGACAGTGATTCGCCATTGTATTTTAGAATGCACACGGAATATTGCTCATGGATTATCTTGAAAAGGGTTCCACAATCACAGGAAAGTATTATAGTGCATTTTGGATCAATCGATTGCTGCACTCAAAGAAAAAAAACGACCACATTTAAAGAAGAAAAAAGTGCTCTTTCTTCAAGACAACGCACCGGTTCACACAGCATTAGATACGATGCTAAAATCATGTGAAATACACCTCGATTTGGTTGATCATCCACCTAATAGTCCAGATTTAGCTCCTAGTGACTTTTCCTGTTTCCAAACTTGAAAAAAATGGCTCGCAGTAAAAAGATTCATCTCAAATGAAGAAGTGATTACGGAAACTTAGACGTATTTTGAGGAGTTCCTAAAATCGTATTATTCAGGTGGTATAGCAAAGTTAGAATATCGTCATACTAAGTGTATTGAGCTAAAACGAGACTATGTTGGGAAAGAAATGGTTTTTGGGGGAAAAAATGTTATATTTGTACTTAGCTTTAGTATCAATCCGCCCTCGTATGATGTCATTTTAGACATTTTGGTTTAAAATTATCCATAAATTTGTATAATGTATTTGTTGGAGACAGTTTTAAATAAGACATGACTACAAAATACAGAACTTACGTTTCGGATTTTTGTTAAACGTCTTTACATTCCATTACTTAAATTTGAACTCATTTGCAAAAATAACATGCTCTCAAAAGGTTTAAAGCGTTGCCCAAGTGTTCCTTAGCAAGTTTTAGCAGTGTCTCCTGACTTTTCTTGTTAATGAATAGTTTTTTGCGAGGTGTACTCTACCCTTAAAATCATGATTTTGAAGTAAACGGCGAATTGTTTCTGCTTTACATGTTTTGTTAAGTTCATTCTTGACTATAATTTGTGTGTTCATGAAAATGCAGCGCTAGTCACTTTCATTAAAATTTTTGTCAGAATCTTCTGTTTTCATTCACTTAAAAATACCATTTTCGCAATGTTTTGACTCGCCTGCAACTAACAAGTATTGTAACATTTTATAATCCTGATTAAATACGCGAACTTTTAGTGGCACTTGCCAAGACACTTTAGTACATTTTTTTAAAGGAGCCTCTTTCAAGGTCGACAAATTTTGAGCGTATTAAATTCTTAGTTTAACAAATAGTCTTAATTCTACAAGCAGAACCACCCGGGGCCATGCTGATCGGAAGCCAACACAACATAAGTCATGCGGCTTCCAAGAGTTTTATTTGCTAGAACAAATGAAGAGCTCTTTCCCCTCTTTACCCGAAAGACAGAGTGCCCTGGTTAGGTATAAGCCAAGGCAAAATCTGTTCCCCGAGTGGACTACATATATTACAGTTGTGAAAAAGATTTATATCAACACCTGCCTTGCGACCTTATCTGATGATGGACCAGTTCCACGAAGTGAATTATTCACGATTCACCAGCGTCCCCGTGTGGCTTGCTAGGCTCATACAGGTAGCAAGTAAAGCCATATGTTTGTAGCCATATGAGCAACTTCTTGTTGAGGAGTTCAGGCCTTCTAATTCCTCCTGTAGTGCAATTCACTAACCTGTTTTAACGCTAATAAAATGTAGAGAAATTAACACTAGCGTTGGTGTTTTCGCAATTATATAACAGTTTTTAACACTATTTGCCTTCGTTTTAAATCAGCTGTTTTTATAGCCAGACTGATCAGCGTTAACTAAACACCGATTATTTTTGTGGTGTTTATCTTGACAACAATGTCGTTAAAATTTCTATTAGAATAACTTCAGATTAGTTTGGCATACGAGTTGTCGGAAGATCAGCCTACTTTTACCGCTCCAATAGTCGGTCGGCGTGTTCTCCGTGAGAAGAATTATATTATTTATCAAAAAATTTTTAAAATAATAAATTTATAATTAGTTTTACCTACCATATACATGGAATTCTTTGCAAATTTGTTTGTTTTTTTCTGTTCCTCTTTGTGGTTTTCTTTATTTTTAACAAAGCTGACACATTATTTCAAATTTTTTTAACATACAACCAGAGGCGTTAAAAATAAGTTAACGGATCACATAAGCGTTAGTGGAAATCACAATAGCTCGCGTTAAGTGATGCTCTTTTAAAGTCGTTAAAAATTACTAAATTGCAGTACTGTATGCAATTTTCCGGCAAGCAATGGAATACTAGGCTTAATGATTTGGTAGGCCGAAGCCCACTAAGAGCATCAGCCTTTAAACCAACTCACCCGTCAACCATCACTACTGGTTGCTCACAGTACAACAGGTATCTGTTGTAAAGGCAACATACCCTCGGGAGGTTGTTAGTCCCCGAAAAAAGCCACGCCAAACAATTATCAAGGATACTAACACCCCCTTCCTGCGTTTTAAATTTCAACCACAGCCAGAACGTTTCAGCTAAGGTAGGCACCTCAACCATGATCAGCCCGGGGGCCATGCTGATCCCCGTTCTGCCAATTTAAACCCTTGGTAAGGGTTTCGGAAGCCAACACAACATAAGTAAAGCGGCTTTCTAGAGTTTTATTTGCTACAATAAACGGGAGATCCCTTTCCCTCTTTACCCGAAAAACAGAGTGCCCTGGTTAGGAGTAAGGTAAGGCAAACTCTGTTCCCCGGGTGGACTTCATATACTACAGTTATACACTTTATAAGTTAGCATTCATTGATTACAAAGCGTTGTCCACATCATTGAAGAGAAGTA
The DNA here is from genome assembly GCA_914767995.1 of Thecocarcelia acutangulata. Classification (NCBI taxonomy): domain Eukaryota; kingdom Metazoa; phylum Arthropoda; class Insecta; order Diptera; family Tachinidae; genus Thecocarcelia; species Thecocarcelia acutangulata. The sequence goes on along the minus strand of OU612095.1, from coordinate 77,285,215 downwards.
ATGTGGTAGGTAGTGTTCACAGCTGGGAATATACTCGTATAAGACAAATTTGTTTGTAAAGGGCAATAACAGATGAGAACAATTGTTCGGACTAAAAATTATTCTCGTATATTATTGTCCAAAGAGCACAGCCAAGCATAGGGCTTGGCTACCTCGGATTTAGGGTTACGGTTCCAAAAATAATAAAAAATTAACCACAATAACCGAAAAACGGTTACAGTTGGGTTTAACCTTAAATGCCCATAACTTTCAAACTGCATGGGATAGATTTTTCTCATGATGGTTACAATGAATCCTGCCACCCGCGTGTCGACTTGACGTTGAAGTCGGAGACGCCCTGTATATATTTCATGAAAAAAACTGAAACTGTGAGTAATATTAACGAAGTTTTTTTTTTATAATTAACCATTTGTAATTTCTTAATTAAAAACACGTAAATGTGTCAAGTTGCTCTCTTAGAAACACAATCAAACAAAAGAGTACTCGTATAACTAAAAATTAGTTTGTGTGTGTCAATCTAACATACATATATGTAAATAAAATTTATGACAATTCAAGTGATGAACATCAGCAATCAATTCCATTTATTGTTAAAACATTCATAATACGGAAGAAACTTTTACGTAACGAAACATTTATCAGTGAAAAAATGATTCATCTTTGTGCAATTTCAAACTTCTTATTTACTTTTTTATTGTGAACAAAAATAACGAAGAAACAATTTAAATAATAACGGGTAGCGAGTTAAGATGAAGCAATGATCTCATTATTTTTCCCCGCTTTAAAACCGGCAGAAAGCAGCCCAGGGAGAAACTAAGTCTAGATAAATTATGATAATAATAAAAAAAAATTTTTTTTTTAAATAGCAAAAATTTCTTCTTAGTATATTTTTTAATTTAGCATTACGCTAATATTTTTTTCTCTTGTTGTTAAGTGTTGGTATGTGTGCTAATGTGTTTTGTAAAAAAACAGTAAAACTCAATGAAACAGCGATAATATTTGCTATTAAAAGAGACGCCACTAAAAATGACATCATATTTTAGAGTTTTATTTTGAGTTAAAATTTTAAAAATTGGCATGTGAAATAATTTAACCACAAAAAAAAAAAAAAAAATTGGAGAAACACTTAATGATTTTTCTTATCATTGTTGTTATAATATAATTTAAAATCGTTATTATATTCGGTACAAAGTTTTTTTTTTATAATAGTCGCCGAAAATGGTTCCAAAAAATATTGTTAAAGCAAATTGTTTCTGTATTCGATTTGATGATGTATGGCGGTGCACTTTTTAAACATTAACAAATTCATTATTTTCATAAGCACAATGCCATAAGCATTTGCATGTTTAAGGATTCAATTGGTATTAGAGTTGTAAATTATTCGACTTTCACCTTTGTTCGAATAATTTAAATAATTGTGTTTTGTTCGTTCGATCACACGATTAAATCTAAACATTTATTCGATTAATCGATGGGAACAACGCATAAATATGTTTTTAGTTTTACTACCAAAAAGTAACAATTCAAACAAAAAATTTAACAGCAATATTCTGAGAAGGCGTGAACTGAAAGCGTTCTGACAAACGTTAAACTCATTTTTAGGTGTTCTAAGGAACTGTTTGGTGTAAAGTCAAGCTTGAGCCAAACTATAATTCCGAATAAACAATCAGTTCGATATTTAGGCCTTAAGTATAGTTAACATTTACAAATAATACACATCTATAGTTTGTTATTATTGTGAAAAGAATGGAAGTTTTTAAGTTTCATCACAATGCACCAATTACATCAGAAATCATTACAGAAAAAGCTAAACTCTTATGAATCAAATGTTGAACTTAAGCAAGTACGAGGGCGGATTGATGCGTGAGGAGGAAAATAACATTTTTTTCAAAACACATTTATTTCTCAACATAGTCTCCTTTTAGCTCAATACAGTTAGTAAGACAATATTCTTACTTTACTATACCATCTGAATAATACGATTTTAAGAACTCCGTCTAAATTTCGTTAATCACTTCTTCATTTGAGATTAATCTTTTCCTGCGAGCCATTTTTTCAAGTTTGGAAACAGGAAAAGTCATCAGGATCCAAATCTGGACTGTAAGGTGAATGATCAACCAAATCGAGGTGTATTTCACATTATTTTAGCATCGTATCTCGTTTTTTTTTTTTTTGAGTGCATCAGTCGATTGATCCAATAATGCACGATAATACTTTCCTGTGGTTGTGGATAATTTTTCAAGATAATCGATGAGCAATATTCCGTGTGCATCCTTCTTCGGAGCACTTCCACGAACTTACACTCATTGTTTTGATGGATTTGTGGTTTCAGGTGTATAGTGGTGGATCCAACCAGCTTTCGCCCATTTTTTCGAATGCTTTTTGGTTTCAAGTGTGTAGTGATGGACAAATGTTTCACCGGCAGTTATTAATCGACGCCAAAAATCAGCAGGATTCCGCTTTATCTTGCCCATAGTTTTTTCATATGCAAATGTTTATGCAAAATGATTAAACACACGTTTACCATATCAACAATCTCACGTAACTTGAGTCGGCGATCATTCATAACGACATCGCGAATTTTCTTGATATTCTCTTCAGTGTCACCTCTTTTGGCCTACCTGTTGATGGTATTGTTGCAGTGCTCGTTCGACCGCGTTTAAATTCAGCAATTCAACATTTTACCATATAATCTGACGGAGCAGACTCACCGTAATGTTTATCGAATTTTCTCTTTTCGTGGGTTTAAGGGCTGTTGCTGCTAGTAGGCTTCGGCCTACCAACTCATTAAGTCTTGTCTTCCATTGATTGCTGGGAAATTGCATACAGGAGGGATTAGAAGGCCCGAACTGCTTAAAAAGAAGTTGCTCATATGGCTACAAACCTATGGCAAAAATTGCTACCTGTGTAAGCCTAGAAAGCCACATGGAATCGTGAATTATTCAGTCCGTAGAACTAGTCCATCTACAGATAAGGCCGTAAAGGCAGGTGTTGATGTAAATCTTTTTCGCAAGTGTCTCTTTCGGCGTTTATCCTTTCAAATAATAGTGTTTAATCATTGGACGAAATTCACTTTTTCCATTTTTCAAGAAACACAAAAGTTGCTTACTTCAAACGACTACAACAAATAAACTAATCGATGATTTTTTGCGAAATTTTAGCAGCTGACGTTTGACAGATCGACATTTAAAAAAAAAAGTTGTGTTTGTGCTGCCACCTAGCGCTAGGTAGCTTTAATATCAGTCCGCCCTCGTACATGATTACGACATCTCTCACACAAAACTGAAATCTTCTACGCCTGATGGTTAAATGACGTCACGAAACCATACAAAAACAGCCCTAGATGCTTTTTAAATACATACTCCTGCACAGGTTAAACTACGTCATCTAACGGGAAATCATTCGCATGGTGTAATCTCTAGTTCTATTATTGTTGAGTTTGTTTGATTATGCTCAAAAAGAAATTTGAATATATTCATTTGCTTTCTGAGTAAATAAAGTTTCGTACCACACACGATATTAATATGAAGTGACTCATATTCTGTTTTAATAAAAACAAATGAGTATTCATTCAAATCATTTTTTTAAGTACGGTCAGAATGTTACAGCCAATGGTGACCATGACCGCTATAGAGCCATAATTACAGACTTGCATTCAGCAATTGCACAACCATGATGAGCAGGCACTGTGTGCTTTCAACAAGACGGTGCAACATGTCACGCAGCTCATTCCACACTTGAAGGAAACGTTTGGTAACCGCATATTTTCTTCGTTTTATTCCATTTCAAATTTCTATACCTCTATAATAACACTCTGTATATTTTGTTTAAAAATTTATAAGCCAAACAAACATGATAATTTAATTTATAATTCTATTGTTTATATAGAAAATTTTTACTTTTCATGGGAAAATTTCAGTAAAATATAGATTTTGCAAATCCTCCTAAAATAAGCATGTGTTTTATTTCCGATCAAAAACTAGTGGCTCGAATTTGTACGTACGTAAGTATGTGTGTAATCGCTACAAAAAAAAATTTCACCGTTCGTTGTATTTGTATGTTATTCAGCCAACAAAAAATTTAATTGTGGGAACAGATAGATTCTCTGCTTCTCCTCTCACATTTTCTGAACAAATGAAACGAAAAAAGAGAAACGAGATTCAAAACTTTACATTTCACAGCGCTTAAATAGCCAAATACATACATACATATGTTTATTCTTATATGTAGATATAAAGCAAAACAAACAAAACATACATACGTACGTACATATATATAGATGTATTTATGTATATGTATGTATACGTGAACATTGCAGAATAAACAAAACAATAACTTTTGTGGCAATTTTTGTTTAATTGCGATTGTGGGAGGAAAGGTGGGCTTGAATAAAAACAAAAATTAAATAATTGACTAAACAAAACGGAAAAATATACAAAAACATTAAAAATAAACAGAAATTGCAAACAGATATGGCAATGACCAAAATAAATACCGTCTGGTTTATGTAAATACATACATACATACATATTATTAGTTCTGTGTTCTTATAAAATGTTACAAAATTACAGCTTACATAGCAAAGCATATCAAAAGGTTTTTAATTCAGTTCGAATCGGTCAAAACAAATTTCTTTGCTTTAGGGAGGATCCATTTATTCGTATTAGTTTTTAAATCGGTTTGTGAGATACCGATAAGTTTAACTCCACTCAGACGCTCTTATGAAGTTTTTTCTCTTTTTTGTGATTGCAAATCTACAGTTAGGAAAAATCTCTACATAGGTACCCCCTACTATTTTGAACTACTAGAAAACTAGTGATAATATTAAACATAATTTTGATGTCAATGTTTACATTTACATGTTAGTTTCGCTTGTATTGTTTGTATCTCGAACCCCATGCTATATGAATGATTATTACATGTGTAGGTATATAAAACTGTATATACAGTTTTGCTGCTTTAGTGCGAAAATTGGAGTTGTCATATTGCTTCCAGGGAGGTGGGTTGATTTTGTGGATTCTCGAAACCGATTTTGGGAATTTCCAAAAAAAAATTGGAACTACTTTGCCAACCGGTTTGGAGCGGGTTTTTCATATTTTGTGCGCGTTTTTTTTGCCGTGGAACATGCATCTGAACTATAAACAGTCATTCGCTTTAGTGCGAGAATTGAAGTTGCCGTATTGCTTCTGAGAAAGTGGGGGGATTTTAACGTTTCCTGAAGCCGACTTTACGAATTCCCAAAAAGTTCGTAACTGCTTCGCTAACCGAATCGGAACAGGTTTTTCATGTTCGGTGCGGGGTTTTTCCATGGAACATGTATCTGAACTATTTCGATTTAGTGCAAAAATTGAAGTTGCCATATTGTTTTCGGGGAAAAAAAATAAAATAAAAAATCTAAATGCGTTATACGGCAATTATTTGGTTATATCAAAAATTATCCGGTTTTTGTCGGTTTTTACCAGAGTGGAACTAAAAAGTAAAAAAATAAATATAGTTTAAAAAGCTAAAAAAAACTCGCTTCGATATCAAACTAAAAATTAAGAAATAATTGGGAGGTTCAAACGATGTCATATCACGCATAATGTCATAATATTTTATATTATGCTTCGAACAAAACAGTCAGAAAGTACTCGAAATAAGACTTTTTAAGCTGTATGCATATTAATGATAAATAGCCGAACTTATTGAATATTTCTAATATTATATGACGGTGTTTGTCTAGCTCAATTTCAAACTTGGCTTTCCTCAAGATTTATTTTTAATTATAACCATAATTGCAGCGATCAATAACTCTTGATCAACGACGACAGCAAAAAGTAATTGAATACTCTACACTAAGCTGGGGGACTAGCTGTTGCACAGTCGCTACACTGCTCATCAGCACCCACTAGGATTCGAACTCGGTATCATGTAAACATGAGGTATTTTTTAATACGGCCGTTTAACCAACTCAACCACCGAGTTCTTACTGAAAAATATGTCAGAAAACGCCCCATGATATTTTATTATTTTTTTGTTTTTAGTGGTGGTGTTGTGCCATTGAATTAGTTTTATTAAGTTGCCTTACGAAACGTTAGGGGCTGTATGTAGAGTTTTTTCATGGACACTATCTCGAAAACTGTAAAGAGTTTTGTTTATAAAAAATTATAAATAGCTTGTTTTCTATGTTTCCCATCTATCTATATGTCGAAATTTCATAGGAACTACCCTAATCATCAGTAGATTTTTGAAAGATATTCTCAAACATTCAACTTTATATCCCAACAATCTAAATAAATTCTCAACAATTTATTTAGATTGCTGGGATATAAAGTTGAATGTTTGAGAATATCTTTCAAAAATTTCCAAAGTCTACTGATGATTAGGGTAGTTACTATGAAACATAGAAAACAAGCTATTTATAATTTTTTATTGGTATAAATGTTAGAGCTAGAATAGCGAATAAAAAACTCAATTGTTTGTATTTTGTTTTTATTTATTTATTTACATATTTATTATAATTAAAATTACAATAAATCTTAAAGCTAACAGCACTAGCATCAATGGATCAGCTTTGTATAATATTATTAGTCTTAAGTCTGGACCAGCTGCACAAATAATTTTGGTTCAAGAGCTGTGGGGTTTTTGTATTGCACATACGATTTCAGAAACCCCCACAAAGAAATCTAAAGGTGTCAAATCACACGATCTTTGTGCACATAATTACTCCTCTAGGAGAAAAAAATGCGATTTTTAAACTTTTTTTCCAAAATATTCTTTTGCTGTTTGAGACATGGCACCATCTTTTTAAAACCACATTTACTCTAAACATGAATTTTTAGCGATGAAAATCTTCGGATCAATTCCCCGTAGCGATCTTCACTGATTAATCGCATGCCTATTAAAAATATACTCCGATGCCTCCTTCGGACCACAATCCACACCAAACCCTAACTTCTTGTGGATGTAATGTGTGCTGTAAGATAACTCTTAGATTATCATTACTAAAAATGCGGAAATTCTGCCTGTTGACGTAGCCATTGAGCTAGAAATGGGCTACGTCAGTGAAGATGATTAACTAGCCGGAATGTATTTAGAATTAAAAATAAAAATTATAAGCAGAAAAGAATTAAAATAATAAAAAAAATAATAGTGCTTAAAAAAAGAAACAGGTCAACATATTTTTCGGAAATCGAAAAATGGTTTTAAAAACTCTTACTTTGGAAATTCATGGCCAGCAAAGAAAATAAACGTTTCGATGTATTTTAAATTTCCGTGATTTCTCTGTTTTAAAATAACTTTAAAATAATAATGCATTTAATGATTAAAATGTTGAAGTTAATTCTAACCTCAATTGAACTAATCTGAAAACACGAAAATGAGTGGTGGGACACCATCAAACATCTATCAAAATGGGCCATTGAGTATTTTTTTTTTTTCTCATTTTATAAATGTGTTTTATTAAGCAACTGATGAAATGTAATTTGCCTTGAACTTGATTTTACTTTGAAAATAACAACAAACTAAACCTTATAACAAAATCCCAAACACTCTTACACACACACAGTTAAACTGCAACCACATTTATGTAGTCTGTCTGCCGTGATTCAAAATCCAAACAAGCAAATTTATTTTTTGGCTTAAAATTCATAAGAATTTTAAATTTTTTATAAAACTCAAAAGTTTTAAAATAAAAGGAGTAAAAAGCAGCAACAAACAAAAACAGCAAAATATGCATACATACATATATGTATGTATATATGTAGATACGCACTTACGTACCTACTATATAAAAAATGAACACTTTAAGAAGATCAGAAATAAAGAAACCTATAAAAAAGAGATTAAAACAGTATACTCACAAACATTTTATGTTTACATCCATATGTTCGCACCAGAGAATGACAATGAGTACTCATAAAATTGTTTTAGCCTAAAATTTCGGTAATAGGTATACATGACGACTTTGCAGCAAGTATGTGTATTACTTATACTTATCCACGCGAGATTATTGTACACAATCATACACAAAGACCCAGCGGGAAACTTTGAAAGTTCTTCGTTAAAAAGGCCTTCTGATGAAGACTTTCTAGAAGGCCTACAAACTCCCTTCTACAGGAAGGTGTAAAAACATTTTTGTGGAAAACCCGTTGCAATAGTGAGATCCGATTCCAGAAAAATCATAAACTTAAAAAACATCATCACGTTTTCGTTATTTCTTTCATTTACATTATTTTTCGTTTCAATGCATTGTCGTGTATTTAATTATCGATTCAGACCTGCTAAAGAAGCCCTTAGATGAGGTCTGCTAAGAAAGTCCTGAATGAGGGTTTCTAAAGAACAGCTCCAACTAGAAGGCTTTCAATAAGTACGCCTTCCACGGTCAATAAGACGTACCGCGTAAGGGAAAGTGGAAGGCCTTGGCTGTCTAGGATATCGCGTGTAAAATGAAATTAATGTGTAATCCAGCAAGAGGAACTTCCGTCTGCCAAATCAACCGTTTCAGAAGGCCCGCTTACTCCTTTCTGCTAGTGGCGAACTAAAACACATGCATGTATGAGTGCGTACCCATATCACTTTCAATAATATTTAATACTCATGTATTTAAAGATATACGAGTACATAAGTACTTGAGTATTTTTTCCACTACTGAGTAATTTGTGCAATAAGTTTTTTGGTCATGAAATTGAGTAGCAAACACATGCGCAGGTATGGGACTACGAGCACATACATTTTTTTTACTAATAAAACCTAATTTTCATTTAATGTTAATAAAAAAATATTATAAATAGTTTTTTTTTATAATTGGTGCTTCAGTGACTTTCATGATTTTATTTGACACAGATTTGCAAGAAATATCAAACAGATCATTAGCAAAGGCGTTATAATTATCTATATATATTTTATACAAATTTAGGAAAAACGAACGAACTATACAAAAGTAACCAAAGACAATAAATTTATAAATATATTTTACTGTAAGTTCTTATTAGAATTTTTCGAAAATACGCTTGTGTTTTACAAATGAAAGAATTCAAATTAATGGAGAATTAGACAGTATAATGAGATAGAATTCTCTGCAAAACTTCATTTTGCCTACTTTTATTTTTATAAATATGTCCATTAAAACAAGCCGCGGATAATTTTCGTAGACATCTTTTAAGCTTTTGCTAGAAAATAATATAAGTAAAATGGTTATGTGCCCAAACAAGTTTGAAAATTATTTGCAGAAAACAAAAATTTTTGCAACTAAATCAATTTTTAAAACTACTTTAACTGGATATAGAAGCTGTTTGAAGTGAAAATATTTCAAATTGCTATTGCCATCCTCGTTAGTCCCAATTTTCACGAGGCAAGTTTAGTTTTAGGACTTAGGGTACTCGTTCGTAAATACTCGATATAATGTATACATATGTGTTGCAGATACCTAATACATATTTTTCTTACTAACATGATATAATAAACATGAGTCAACGCCCATTCAGTTCTATCCATAGATGCCCATGCTGTGTATGGTGAAGGTTTGATTTTTTATTTGTATTCATATTCACATATTCCTACAAATACCCATCCAATAAATTTAAAATTATACTTTTGTCAGTCTCTGGTACGTACATACATTAATACATATTTACAATTATATACAGTATTTGACAGCTTATTTCAATCAACATCTTTTGAAAAAGTATAGTGCATTGATCACCACGCAATGCCCTCCAGGGGAATCGCACCATACTAATAGGCTGCATGAATAAATTCGTTTGTTTATATACGCACTGTAATCACAATATTCATTCAAATATTTAATACTTTATAAGAGAGTTTAACAGACTTAAGGGCCAGATAAACTACATATACTGCATACATTTTAGGTTTGTACAAACACTTAGCGTTGTTTGTGGGGGTGTTTGCTTGTTTGTACAAATAATTGAAGCATATTTGCACGAAAATAAAAAATGATAGATTTTCCTACTAACATCTTGACATAACGCCATCGAAATGTTAGACGATTTGTGTCCGCATCGTGAAGTTATTCTCGATTATGCATGTCAGTTTACGAGCTAAATTCTCTTCATTTGCGGGAGGTTTTATTTTCTGCTTTAGTATGAAGAAATTTGCAGCTGAGGCTGATCGAGTACCGCTATTAGTAAAAGAACGTGCCGAGAGTGGTTTGAATGATTCAAAAATGGTGATTTTGACGTCGCAGACCAGCCTGGTGAAAGAGAAAGCTGTTTCGAAGATGAGGCAAGAAAAAGGGAAACTGCTTGGTCAAGACTCGTGTCAAATGCAAAAGAATTGGCAGGATCATTGGCAGTAACGCAACAAGCCGTTTCAAAACGACTAACAATCATGGGAACGATTCAACAAGCCGTTTCAAAACGACTGACAATCATGGGAATGATTCAGAAGCAAGAAAGGAAATTTGGTGCCGTACAAGTTGAAGCCGAGAAGTATTAAACGGCGTTTGTTTACTTTTGAACAGATGCTTTCAAAGATGGAAGGGATTTCTACATTGTGACTGGGTATAAAAAATGGGTCGATTACGATAATCACAAGAGCATAAAACATTTGGATATCCCGGCCAGGCTTCCACGTCGACGGGTAAACCGTATATTCACTGTTCTAAGGGACTAGCCCGGCTGACCAGCACTTCCGATCTTATGAAGAAGTAAAAAATTGGATTGATTCGTGGATCGCTTCAGAGGATGGTAACTTTTTCAATACGGGACCCTTATGCTGCCCGAAAGATGGGGAAGGTAGTAACTTCGGAAAAAAACGGTGGAAGCAATGTAGCTTTACCTAAGAAAAGAAAATATATTATACTAAATTTGAAAAAGTTTTAAATTTTTTAACAGAACTACGATCATTAAAACAATTGTTTTTTTTTATAAAAAAGATTTAACAATAGCGGTTCTCACGCTTCGTATTAAAGTACTGTTGTAGAGTTTTTACATATTGTAGATTTAGGAAATCTTGATAAATTTAAAGCTGACAACAACAAAATTCATAGATTTTTAATTTACTAAATTAACAACCTCTTCAATAGATTTAGTAATTGTAGTAAGTTCATTTATTTACACGTATGAAACAGCTGGCACATTTGACGTCACATTTTTTTCTGTTAGTAAAGTAAATGTAAATAAACTATGAAAAACATAAAAAAAGAAAGGGATAAAGTTCAAGTGGGATTAGATATTTTTTAAAGTTTTTATTTCTTTTTACGAAGCACCAATTGAAAAATTCTTTTGTGTATTTGTGGCGATAAAAATATCTAAGCAAAAGTCAGCTGTTTCCGTTTTTTACAATAGCAAAGTAAAAGTCGCTCACACTTAAAAGTTTAAAAGAGTATTGTACGAGGAGAATGTTGTATTGTGGTCTGATAAAAACAAATAACCGTTATTTTCAAATTTCGTGAGTTACGTATGTTCGTTTTCTCATGTTTCGCATAAGTGATTTGTATCTAAGGGGGAATACTTTGAAGGGGTCAAGATAGTTATTGATGAATAAATAAATACTTTTTGATAAAATAATAAAGAAAATAACGCTTATTTTTTTATCAGACCTTTAAAAGCTACTTAAAACTTTGTGGTTGTTTTTTGGCTTAATATATATTAATAAAAGAAACTGTATTCAGTTTCGTGTAAAAAATTTAATTAAATGCGCAAGGACATTTCAATAAATCAATAACTTGTAAAGAACTTACAACAGAAAATAGTCGTTTTGATACAAACATTTATACAGAAGATAAAAACATTAAAATTATGAACCTTAAGAAATATTGGTGGCTTACACAATAATAGTTTGTTGAATTTTAACTCTTGACCTTATCCTTTTATATTTTCCTATACAGAAGTAAGATTTTTGCATTCTTTTTGCTTACAAGTAACTTACTAAAAATATATTATTATAATTATGTATTATTAAATAAGAAAAAATTAACTGTATTATAAATTATATCTTGTACATGAGAGCTCGTTAAAATGGGACTTTGTATATATACAAATTAATAATTACACTTTTTGTTTATTTGGAGTTTACTATTATATTCTAAATACTTGTTAAATAAACATTAAAAAAAAAAAAAAAAAAAAAAAAGACATTTCAAATGTTGACTGTGGCGTTTGGCGAGTCTACTGTGAGCAGAACACAAGTTCAATTGTGGTATAACCGGTTTAAGGAAGGCCGAAAAAATGCTCATCCTGGTCGCACGAGCACGTCAACAACCGATGACAACATTAAAACAGCGAAGAAAATGATTTTGGATAATTGTCGAATCACTATCAGAGATTCGACAGAGGTTGCTGATGATCTGCTCATGCCAAGCAAATTTTACTGATATTTTAGGTATGAAAGATTGTTTCATACCTGTTGAACATAGTCAACGACGATCCAGATTTACTCAAAAAGGTCATAAGGCCCAATCATTCCAATAGAAGCGTCCAGAAGAACCAAGACCGAAAAAATCACGTCAAGGTACTTAGGCGCGAAAAGTTTCTTCACGAACAGCGCCTTCGAGCCAAGGTCCTTGCAGCTCCCCGGGGCAGTAAAACCTTTTGGTCTTTCGTTAAGAGAGTAAAGAACAGTGCTAGTTCATCAATCCCAACTCTCTTAAAGAATGACCAAGCATTCACCGACCCGGTTGACAAAGCTAACCTGTTGGCTGAAATTTTTGCAAGCAATTCCTGCTTGCCGGAAAGCAGTCAACCACTTCCCGAGCTCGAAAGAGTATCTGTAACTATGCCAAAGATATTCTTCCGGGCGCGAGCAGTTAAAAGGGTTTTGGCAGACCTCGACATAAACAAGACTCCTGGACCGGATGGCATTCCAGCACTGGTCTTGAAGCAGTGCTCTTCTACGCTTGCGCGTCCGTTAGCACACCTCTTCAGCAAACTTTACCATGTTGGTGAGTTTCCATCGTGCTGGAAGGTTGCTAATGTAACGCCAATCCCCAAAAAGGGTGAAACTAATAACCCCGAAAATTACCGCCCAATTGCAATTTGCTCTGCGCTTTCCAAAGTGATGGAAAGTATGGTCAACTATCACCTTATGAAATATCTAGAGTCACATAAATTACTTTGTGACCGCCAATATGGATTTCGCAAGGGTCGTTCTACTGGCGATCTTATGGCATATCTGTCAGAGAAATGGTGCCACTCAATCCATCATTTTGGCGAAAGTAAGGTGGTGGCTCTGGATATTTCCAAAGCGTTTGACAGAGTGTGGCATGGTGCGCTACTGGCAAAACTTACTGCTTTTGGTGTCGGTGATGACTTCTCTCGATTTATATCGAGCTTTCTCAGAGACCGCACTATACGAGTTGTTATAGATGGGGTCTCATCAAACGAGTTCAAGATTAATTCAGGGGTACCGCAAGGCTCCGTTCTTTCTCCTACTCTATTTCTTATTTTCCTCAACGACCTTCTCTATCAAACTTCCAACCCTATCCATTCTTTCGCGGATGACAGCAGCATTTGTCACTCGTACTCTTTTAGTTATAGGCCCAGCCTATCAGAGATCGCTGCCAAGAGGCAAAATATGGACGATTCACTGAATAGTGATCTTCTATTAATCTCCGAATGGGGTCGTAAAAACAGGGTCACCTTTAACGCTCGTAAGACCCAATGTTGCCTATTAACACACAAACAAACGATCGCAAGTGCTGCTTCATCTGTACTCATGGATGGTATAAATATTGAGGAATCGGATGCTCTTGATGTTCTTGGTATGAAGATACAGTGTGATGTTCGCTGGACTGAACACATTTTTCATATCTCTAAAGAAGCATTCAAGTGCCTAGGTTTTTTGAAACGGTGTAAGATGTACTTCTCGCCATCCGATCTCCTTACTATTTATACCACCTACATCCGACCGAAAATGGAATACAACTCTCATGTTTGGGCCGGTGCCTCAAAGTCTATTTTGAGGTTACTCGACCGTGTGCAGGAGAGGGCGAAGAAGCTTATCGGTGACAGTAGGGTATCCAACTCTATTGACTCACTGGAGCATCGACGCAGTGTGGGGTGCGTTACTCTGTTCTATCGTTACTACAATGGCTTTTGCTCTGACGAGATTAGGGATCTTGTTCCCGAAACGCGCACATTTTTACGTACCACGCGTTCATCGTCCAGAGCTCATCCATTTGTGGTTGATTGCCCGGGGAATCGTACTACGCATTACAGAGAGAATTCGTTTTTCAGCCGTACGCTTCGTTTGTGGAACAAGTTGCCTGCAGACGTGTTTCCTGCCTGTTATAACGTTGGAAAGTTCAAGACAAATGTGCACAAGCACTACTCCCTCTTTCCCCCTCCTCACAACCTATTTTCCTAGTTCTGGTACAATGCACTGCATATGTAGGGGTCATCCCCCGAGTACTGGTCCTATTAAAAAAAAAAAAAAAAAAAAAAAAAAGTTCGGTCAATTGTGAAGGTATTACTCACTGTTTTCTTCGACTGCAATGGCGTGGTGCATCATGAATTCTTGCCACAAGGTCGTACGGTAAATAAGGAATTCTACCTTGAAGTTAAGCGCCGTTTGCACGAAGCAATTCGTCAGAAACGCACAGAACAGTGGAAAAACAATAATGGATTTGGCACCATGATAACGCACCAGCTCACACATCGATGCTTGTGCGTGAGTTTTTGGCCAAAAACAAAACCGTTATCATGCCTCAACCACCCACCGTAATGACCGTACTTGGCCCCCGCTGACTATTTCTTCTTCCCAAAACTGAAGACACCGATAAAAGGAAAGCGTTTAGGTACGATTGAGGAGATGAAAGAAAAATCGAAATAGGAGCTGTTGGCGAAAGCAAAAAGCACGTTTCAGAAGTGTTTCGAGGATTGGAAAAAAAAACGCTGGCATAAGTGTATTATATCTGAGGCGAATTACTTTGAAGGGGACAAGAGGAATAAATAAATACTTTTTGAAAAAATTTAAAAAGACGGTTATTTTTTTTATCACACGTCGTATGTTTGGTTGCTTTACAACGAACAACAATTGAGAGTGAGTGGCCAAGTTTGATCATGTGCAAAGTTTTTTGTGCTTTTGTAATTATTGAACGATTTTTTAATCAACAATTGAAGTTCTCTGATATATACATATGTAATATCTAATTATGGCTTATTTTTTTTTTTTTGTATTTTTTTTTTTTTTTTTTTGTATTTTTTTTTTTGCGGCATTTAATAAAACAAAAACAATAAATTCACAAAACACATTTCTTTCATTCGATAGAAATGAAAATGCTCTTGTTTGATGACTGCTATTGAAGTGTTTTGCGGGCATTTCTATTAATTAAACGAATAAATAAAACAACATATTTTATACACTTGACTAGCGGAACGGACATCTTATTTCATATACGAGCCTACATACTACATACATATGTTTTGTAAAAATAAAAACGGAAATGACGTTGTTTTGCTTTGAATCATTGGTTTTATTTTTTCTTGTTCTTTTAATAACTTTTGTTTTCATTTATACAAAAAAAAAAAGACGAACGAATGCATTTTACGAACTAAAAGTTTAAATTGTTTTTTATACTTTGATTTCTCAACTTTTTGCACCATAAATTTAAAGAAAACTTTGACTTTGACACGAACAAGTAAGTGTTTTTATTAAAAGATCTTGTCATTGTCAATTAACTATTGTCTGACTTATTGTCTGCTATTTTTTTTTGTGTCTGCATTGCATTCACTCATCTGTGTACCGCTCTGTGTCGTCTGCTGTAAATGATTTAATAAAAGAAAATCCAGACAATCTATAGACATACCCCTGCAGTCTATAAATGCATTTTTACTTTAATTTTATGTCAAAAGCTTTTTTTCTTTTACAACGAAATTTAAAAAATGTGGTATTGACTATTATTGATTCCTTTTATAGTATCGGGTGGTTAAATTTCAAGGGCCGATGTTGAATGTGAACCACACCTAAACGCCAAGTTTCTTTCCGAATTTTATTTGACATTTTTCTATTTCAGACTTATTCAATTTTAACCATGGAGAGATACACAATCCAACAACGTGTTAAAGTAATCCAGACTTATTATGAAAATGATGATCAATTTTCGAAGAAAATCATCTTCAGTGATGAGGCACATTTTCACCTCATTTTTCGAATGAGAATCCAAGAGTGACTGTCGAAAAACCAATGCACCCACAAAGAGTGACTTTTTGGTGCGATTTATGTGCTAGCGGCATCATCGGGCCGTATTTTTTCCAAAATGAGGCCAGTCAGGCAGTTACTGTGAATGGTGTCCGCTATCGTGAGATGATAACGAACTTTTTATGGCCCGAATTGGAAGATATGGATGTAGACGATATGTGGTTTCAGCAGGACGGTGCCACTTGCCACACAGCTAACGAAACAATTGCTCTTTTGCGCAACAAATTCAATGGCCGTGTTATCTCACGTCATGGCGATATCAATTGGCCGCCAAGGTCATGTGATTTGACACCGTTGGACATTTTTCTTTGGGGTTATTTGAAAGAAAAGGTGTACGTCGATAAGCCAGCAATAATTCAACAGCTAAAGGATGAGCTAATTCGGCACATTAACGGCATAGAACCTCCATTATGCCTCAGGGTCATCGAAAATTTGGATGGAGGTGTGCCGCCGTGGTCGCGGCGCCCATTTGGCCGATATTTTGTTCCATACATAATTGAGTAATACCAATATATCATAATAAAATAAAATTACAATAATTTCCTAAATAGTTTGTGTTTTATTCAAAATCAACATCGGCCCTTGAAATTTAACCACCCTTTACATATACTCATATGTACATATGTATGTCTATGAAAAATAAACAAAATAGTATAGAAATGTATAATAGTATTGTCCCCACCACTCAGTCGGCAATTGGATGGTACGACTGAAGAACTCATCTTTTGAGGCTATCCACGAATCAATCTAATTTTTGGTATCTCATGGCATGTTCTCTCACTCAGAATAGCTTCATACTATGCGCCTCAATTGTATATTTAAAAAAATTTTTTTTATTTTAGTATTATTATTTTACAATTAAAAATTATAAAATAATTTATCATGATGAGCAATAGCCTGCATTGACCTTCTGCAGTAGTGCGATTCGCTAACCAGTTTTAACGCTAGTAAAATTCTTTTCGAAAAATTAACACTAACATTGAAGTTTTCGCAATTCTGTAAAACTTTTTAACACTATTTGCCTTCGTTTTAAATCAGCTGTATATATATCCTGGCCAATTATTTTTATGATGTTTATTTGAACAACATTGACGTTAAAATGTCTGTTAAGGCCCATTTAGCCGACCGTAAATGTAGAAATGTAAATGTAATCGAAACAGCTGATCGTTTGTGTTAAACAAGAATTCATGAAAATGCTTACCTGACTGTAACATGCAGTCTACACGTAACTTGAAACGCAGTTAAAACTTGCGGTTTAAATATCTATCTGTTAAAGTCGGCACGTAGTGATGTTAGAGTTATAACTTTTCATAGTAAAACAATAAAAATGGCGAAAAACAACTACAAATAGCAGGCTGTTGTCAATTTAAGTTATAACAGAGTTTCCAAATGAAATGTTTTAACAACCAAGTTATAACTTTAACCAAACTTCAAACATAAGCTGTCCACTTTGTTTTTAGTATATACATACTTAGCTGGTGAGGCCTAACTTTTTCTATGTCAATAAAAATGCAAAATCTTTATTACATATTATTCCCAACGTTTCGTGAATTTTATGTTCACTTCTTCAGGGGATTTTGTCTATTTTATAAAGAAAGTTTTTTATGAAATTACATTAATATCTTAAGTAGAAAACAATATTTGAGAAACTTACATTTTTGTGATTTTACAACATTAAACACAAAATTATTGAAATTATATTTATAATCAAGTAAAACAACATTTATACACTAATTTTCTTAAGCACTATTTTTTATAATAATATTATAAATGGCGCTTAAGTTGGTTGTCAGTATCTTCAGTATCTAATATGTAATAAAGATTTTGCATTTTTATTGACATAAAAAAAGTTAGGCCTCACCAGCTAAGTATGTATATACTAAAAACAAATAACTAAATACGTTGGCCAAAAATATTATTACTACAATAAGCTGTCCACATTTAACTTTAACTTGAAGTTAGCGTTAAAGTTAGTGTTTTCAAGTCAGGTGGAGACCGCACTTTATGAAATGTAACCGTAACGTCTCCACATGTAGAAAATAGAATTTCATTACGTGTTTATGTGACAAATGTTGTCAGTGATGGTATATATTATTGTGAATGGCAGGATGGCACAAAACCCCTGTTTTCGTACTTTTTGTTTATTTGATATTTAAACTGTTTAAGTAGTTAAATTTGTATACACACATAATATATTTTAACAAATTGAAGACTTCTGTAAAATACGCCAAATGGATATGCACACATTGGTAGCATAATTTGTACACTGCGCACAATTTTTGCAATTGTTACATTATATGTAACCACTACATTTATTCGCCTGATGTCAATTCCTCAAGCACAATCGTCCAACGATAAAATGAATTTTAAAATTGGTTCATAATATAGAGTTATGCTGATATAAATATAAGAAAACAATACAGTATTAAATTTAGCTCTGTGATGAAATGAAAATGTAATAATAAAAAATGTATAATATTTTAAAACTATAATAAACTAAGAATTATATATAACTAGTATTTTAGTATTGTTATATATTATAAGCAATTGGGTTTTATTCGAAAAAAAAACACATGTGCGCAGGATGGAAGAAGAAACACTACTAAAATTTTTTAAAAACACTAGTTAAAATCTATTGATTATATTGAAAAACTAGTAAGAATGTGATATATTCGGCTGGGCCGAATCTAAAATATCCTTCACGATAGTCACGTATATGTATAGTATATATTACAAATTTGAACTAAATATGGGCGGATACATGTGGACCGCTATCGGGGAAAAAATATTTTTGCCTTGTAATCACCATTCAAAAAAAGAAATCTTTCATGGAAAAATTTGTTTAAGCTATATCTCGGTTATATATGAACCGATATCGGAATTTTCTATTTTCTGTACTTTAGTAATCTTCTTTTATAACGAGAATTGCTTTTCAGCAAAAAAGAAAAAAAAATAAATAAAATAAAATATTATCTCAATATTATTCAATCTTCCTTTGTTAAATAAATTTAATTTTTGCAGCTTCAGATCTTTGTTTTTGTTTTAATAAAAAATTTACAATTTAAAATCTTTTATTTCTCAATATTTCGATAACAATTTGTTATCATCGTAACAAATTGTTTTCGAAATATTGAGAAATAAAAGATTTTAAATTGTAAATTTTTTATTAAAACAAAAACAAAGATCTGAAGCTGCAAAAATTAAATTTATATAAAATAAAATAAAAAATGTTAATGGAAAAATCGGTTTAGGCTATATCTCGGGTATATATGGACCGATATCGGAAATTTTCATTTTCCATATTTATATAACTCTATTTTATTAGCAGAACTGCTTTTAAGCAAAAAAAAAAAAAGTTGTTTACATTCGCTTACACGACATTTTCATGAAAACCCCGGTTTAGGCTATATCTCGGGTATATATGGACTGATATCGGAAGTTTTCATTTTCGATAATTATATAACGTCCTTTTATTACCAGAACTGATTTTAAGCAAAAAAAAAATGTTTAAATTCGCTTGCGCAACATTTTCATGAATAAATCGGTATAGGCTATATCTCGGGTATATATGGACTGATATCGGAAGTTTTCGTTTTCCATATTTATATAACCTGCTTTTATTACCAGAACTGCTTTTAAGCAAAGAAGAGTTTTTTCTCGGATATATATGGACCGATATCTTGAAAACTTTTTCCTTGTAATTGCCATGATTAATAATTGTGTGAAGTTGGAAAAAAACAAATAACTTCTTTTTTCAAAAATTTTCATACAAAATTGTAAAAAATAATGGCTTTTTTCAATAGTAGAACCATGAATCGATGGGGTAATAGAATGGGGAAAGAAAAAAGTTTCTAAGTCTAATGCTTTTCTCAGAAACGGAATTTCAACGACCGACAGACAGACAACGCTCAATCGACTTTTCTATTAATTCTGATTCAGAATGTATATACTGTATAGGATCGAAAATGAAAATTGTAGAAATTGCAAACGGAATCACAAACTTAGGGTATAAAAATGTGAAAATCGAACATACGTAACTGACAAAATTTAAAAATAACGGTTATTTCTTGATCAGACCCCGTAGATATACGTTGTGTCTCACCTACAAAAGAATTTTGTGTTGCTATCTCGTAATTTTCGTATCATCAAACATTATCATCTGGATTTTTTTTGCGTTTTAGTCGCCATGCTTAATAATTGTGTGAAGTTTGAAGCAAAACAAACAACTTTTTTTCTAACATTTTGAATATATCTCAGCTATACGTGAACCGGTATTACTGAATTTCAATAGCATTTTACCCCATGAGTCGATGGGGTAAAGAATAGTGAAAGAAAAATTTTTTCTCAGAAATGGTATTATAACGGCGGACAGACGGACATCGCTTAATCGAATTTTCTAGCAATGCTGATTATGAATATGTATACTATGTATGGCCGGAAAAGAAAATTATAGAAATTACAAACGAAATCACAAACTTATTATACCCTTTACGTTTTTGTGAAGGTATAATAAGCTTTTTTTTCTTATTTTCCATTAAAAATATGAATTTTATTTAAATAATGTTATCAAACACCCCCGTAGTTTGCCATGGCAGCAAAGTGGCTCACAGCCCATCTGAACGAACTTCTCGTTATTAACTTGCTAATTTGTGTATTACCTTCCAAAATATAACAAGAATTTTTCTACTTTTCAATGTTGCAGTTAAGTATTTAAAGGCAATTATTTGTTATTATTTATTATTAAACATAAGACACCAAATACGGAAAAACTTTCTGAAAATCTTATAGCTAACGTACTCGTATGTAAGATTAATAATTGTTTATGAATTTGTAAACCTGTGCTGTCAGTCAGTTTAAAAGATTATTTAATTATAAATAACAGACTGTCAAATCTAACCTCTAAATTCTGCTACATCTACACAAAACAACGAATCATTTATCTATTAATTGTTATTTGCGAAAAAGTTAACAAATTATATTTGTCTATTTAAATTTCAAATAAGATAAACTTGAATATTTTTCAGATTGCGTCAAATAATTACTAGTTTATTGACAGTTTCATTTTACTTATCTATTTTTAGACAAACGCTCATCATACTTTTCTATTTTCTTCTTTATTTCTTTACAGATATCTTCCCATTTGGTTTAAATTCTATATATTGTACTTTTTAGAACTTATTGGAAAAGGGGTTTATTAAAACAAAATGTCACGCAAAGCGGTAAGTTTATTTAATGTTTTGCTATTTTATTTATATACTCGTACACACGGCGAGTACCTTTATGTTGCATGAAAAATGTGAAAAACAAGTAGAGGAGAAAATAATATTTACACTTTTCCAACAATGACAATGGTAGTGGAAACCAGAGATCTGCACCGGTGCACCGCAACCATAAGTACACCGGTTGTTTACCCAATAATTTTCACATTCTAGTATTTTAAACACTCTTAGAAATTGATTCAGTGGTATTTATATCTGTCGTTCATTTTGATACATCAAAAATGTATCCAGTCACTTTCGTATCTTATGTATTTTTTTTGTTGTTGTTACTAGCACTTACGAGTAGTAAGAGAAACATTTTGAGTATTTTCTATTTTCGTTTCTAATTGTTTTCTTAATAAGACATATATGACGTCGTGACAAAATCAACTTGTAAAAATAACACTCGCCAAATTCTTTTGTTGTCTAAATGCGTCACGTTTTATTTAACACTAACTTAAATCGAAACTGCCAGATTTAATAATTTACAACCATGTTGACGTTTTTGAAAGTAGCATACTGAATGATGATTTTAATATTGTTTTTGCTGAAAAATTTTAAACGAAGATTCAGTTCAAACTAATTTTTTCCACAATTTGTTAAATGTATGTGTAACTGTGCATTTATCGTGGTTATGGTTTAAACCCAAGAAATAAAAATTAATACAAATTAAGGAAGATAAAGAAATTTGATGAAAATGTGCTTCATAAAAAATCTATTTTTTTTTTTTAAGTAAGAGTTATTATTTTTAACGGTTTTGAACCAAAATATAAATAAAATATGTGTATAAAGTTTCTTCAAAACACGATCGCCAAAACATGATGTTTTAAAAACCTTCTGGCAACGCCGCGCTTAGGACAAATACGTTTACCGAATGTGGGGGAGTAAATACATAAAACTGAGCACACATACTCTCGTGAGTAAGGTGTGACTGCATATTCTTACATACAAATATTATTTTCGGTTCCGAATGTGAAAAAAAAAATTGAGAAACAAAATCAAGCAGCCACCGCGTACAAACTTGATTGGGTATGTTATGTACTCTAGTTAACAGACTCAAGCTCTAACGAGTAGAAAACATACTTGTGCAAATAATATACGGTGACCAATCACACCGCAACTCGAATTAAGCCGGGTGTACTTAGATCATTAAAAAAGTCACCGGTTGCAGATCTCTGGTAAAAACGTTAATAGTCTTACCCAGCTCAAAAAAAAAATCCATATCTTCTGCACAAAAATATTCTCCGTCCAAAATTTTTTATACAAAAAATGTAAATTAATTTCTTGATAGAATTGAATAATTTTGCCCGAACAACTCTGCTTTTCATTTTTGTAAAGTGATTTGAATGATGTGAATATTGGTCTTCCGCTATTGAAAATTTTTTCATGAAAATATTCAATGCATATCGCTCCTTTATCGCAGCATAGTCATAACTAAAAAAAGCTTGTTTCGATGAAAACACATTTCAAATTTTTAGTTTCCATACAAGTCTTAGATTTTTTTTTTAGAAAATATCTCCTAATGGAAACAGTTTAAAAGTAATTTGAATAAAGTTTTGGCACAATATAAAAGGTAGTACTGTTAACAATTCTGCATTGTTAACTCGAAAAGCTAATTTTTTGAGATATAACCATGTTGCAATAAAGGAGCGATATATTAGTTGCTCACGTATCGTATCTTGTTCAGTTAATAGTGCTTAATTCTGGTTTTTATTCGAATTGCTGAGCCTCCACAAGTTCTTTCACAGACATCTTTAGTGGCATATAGAATGTAGCCATTAATTTTGGAAAAACTTGTGAACGTCGAGTTCCACCAATGAACATTATATCGATTTGCTTTTCCATTAGGAAGTGTTAGGTACATTTTTGTGTTAGCGGATGCCGATTGCGTTCCACAAGCATATTTTGAAACAAATTATTTGTTTAAAATAGCCTGCAAAATAGTGGTCTGCATTTCCTGCATCATAGATGTCATAGAAATCGTAAAAGTGTTTATAGCAAACATGCCCAGGCCTATGCGTTTGATGCTTAATTGTTTTTGTAAAAGCGCTTAGCTATAGGGCTGTGATCTTTAATACACACATACTGCGCTCAGCACTAGCAATGAAAAATACACAAATAACTTCGTCTTATATATTTTTTTTGTCGTTCTTCACTGCACACACACAAGAGCTACAACATTTTCGCATGTTTTGCTGGTAAACATTGACGACAGTGATTTTCAGTGTGAATTTTGTTTTTGTTAATTGCTTTGCTTTTTACAACGAAAAATATAAAATAAAAGTAGTTTTTCCTTAAATGTGTTGGTGTTTACTCTTCTATATAGAGCTTGTGGGCACCACTGGTTTATAGAATGAACAAGAGCCTGCAGAGTTGCCTCCAAGTTGCCAAATTAATATTTGATTGCTTAATAAAAATTGATGATCTATTTGTCATCGACCGCTTAAAGTGAGTAAAGTAAATTCAGCTCCTAAACGCTTATGAGGCTCTTCAACGGTAAACTTACGATGCAAAATATATTTGGTTCTACAGGGTGGCGCAGAACTAACACATGAGCTGGAAAGTCCCGGGCCTAACAAAGAAAACAAAGTTTTTTTTTATTCAAAATTAGCTTTATTCATCAACGTAATCTCCATCAAGAGCAACGCAATCATTCCAGCGCCGCTCTAGCGCTTCAATACCACTTTTGTAGAACGATTTATCTTTTGCCTCAAAATAGGCCTTAGTTTCAGCGATCACCTCTTTCATCGTGTGCAAATTCTTACCGGCGAGCATTTTTTTAGGTCTGGGAACAGCCAGTAGTCGCTGGGAGCCAAATCTGGCGAATACGGTGGATGTGGGAGCAATTCGAAGTTCAATTCATGTAGTTTGGCCATTGTTTTGATTGACTTGTGACAC
The DNA here is from genome assembly GCA_914767995.1 of Thecocarcelia acutangulata. Classification (NCBI taxonomy): domain Eukaryota; kingdom Metazoa; phylum Arthropoda; class Insecta; order Diptera; family Tachinidae; genus Thecocarcelia; species Thecocarcelia acutangulata. The sequence goes on along the minus strand of OU612095.1, from coordinate 77,260,919 downwards.
GGTGCGTTGTCTTGTAGAACAAACTTTTTTTACTTGCCATATGCGGTCGTTTCTTTGCAATTTCGGCCTTCAAACGCTCCAACAACGCTATATTCACTGTTAATGGTATTTCCTTTCTCAAGATACTTGAATACTTTAAAAGTATTCAATAAATACTACTTACTAAACATGGCCAAACACTGCTCGGAATCATCAACACGTTCTCGTTTTTGGTTAACAGTGAGCAAACGCGGCACCCACTTTGAACAGAGCTTTCTCATAGTCAAATGCTCATGCAAAATAAAGTCAACACGTTCTTTTGATATCTTTACGATGTCAGCTAACTCACGCAACTTCACTTTCCGATCATTCAAAACGATTTGGTGGATTTTTTTATGTTTTCTGGTGTTACCGCCTCATTTGGGACGTCCACTGCGTTCTGCATCATCGGTGTCTCTACGACCACGTTTGAACTCAGCAAACTAACACTTTTTAAGCCATTGCATCGCTTTTTCCCATAGAGAAGCAGTTTAAAATTAAAAAACCGAAATAACAAACGTAGCGTCACTTTTAACACAATAACTTGCAACTAATGAATAGAATGTCATGAATTTTTAACAGCTGTCTTCTGAAGGTTAGTATTAACTGAAAAAAGGTGACTTTTTTTATCTTGGACCAGTACTTAGGGGATGACCCCTACATATGTAGTGCGTTGTACTGGAACTAGGAAAATAAGTTATAATAGGATGAAAGAGAGAGTAGTGTGTTTGGAAGTTTAATTTGAACAATAACAACTCTTACATCATTTAAAATGTTGGAATTAAATTAGTTAAAACTGATCAGTGCATAGTGTATATATCGCTCCTTTATTGCAACATAGTCATATCTCAAAAAATTAGCTTTTCGAGTTAACAATGCAGAATTGTTAACAGTACTACCTTTTATATTGTGCCAAAAAATTTATTCAAATTACTTTTCAACTGTTTCGCTTAGGATAAAAAAAATTTTCTAAGATTTGTATGGAAACCAGAAATTTGAAATGTGTTTTTCTCTAAACAAGCTTTTTAGAGTTATGACTACGTTGAAATAAAGGAGCGATATGTACCTTCGACACTGCTCAGACTAACAAAATTTAATCCAACACCTTCCACACTGCAATGTAATGAAGTACATTCAAAAGAAGTTAATAATGCCCAAGAACATACGGAAAACGGCGAAATAAGAAACACGTGTACACACGTGTACTTATTCCACTGCAATATGGTTTCATACGAAATTAATTATGAACATACATATATAGAAAATACGCACAACGGTGAAAAGAGAAAAAAAGAAACACGCACAGCAGTAACAAAAGACGTGCGCACAGGATGGAAGACAGAACACTACTGTGTGACTGCATTAAAACTAGCGCCATATATGTGTATTAGGCCCATGTAGTATTTAAGTTACTTATTACAGCGTAAAATTACGTTGCGTTTTACACCTTAATTTAGGTTCCGGTTCAATTATTCCCCCATCCCGAAATTCACATCAAACAGTAACTCGTTGTGGATGCATTTGTTTTTAACAATTACATGTGGGTTCTCAAAACCCAAAAAGCAGTAATTTTCGCGGTTATCAAAGCCATCAAGCTGAAAATCGCTTAGTTGTGAAAAAGATTTACATCAGCACCTGCCTTGCGGCCTTATCTGATGATGGACCAGTTCCACGGAGTGAATTATTCACGATTCACCAGCGCCCCCGTGTGGCTCACACAGATAGTAATTCTTGCCATATGATTGCGGTCATATGAGCAACTTCTTGTTGAGGAGTTCGGGCCTTCTAATCCCTCCTGTATGCAATTTCCCAGCAATCAGTGGAGGATAAGGCTTACTGAGTTGGTAGGCCGAAGCCCACTAAGAGCGTCAATCCTTAAACCAACTCACCTGTCAACCATCACCACCGGTTCCTTACAGTACAGGTATCTGTTGTATAGGCAACAGATCCTCGGAAGATTGTTAGTCTCCGAAAAAAGCCACACACCAAACAATTATCAAGGATACTAACACTCCCTTCCTGCGTTTTAGGTTTCGACCACAGCCAGAACGTTTCAGCCAATGTTGGCACCTCAACCATGATCAGCCCAGGTACGCACCTCAACCATGAACTACCCGGGCCATGCTGATCCCCGTTCTGCCAATTTTTACCTTTGGTAAGGGTTTCGGAAGACAACACAACATAAGTAATGTGGCTTCCTAGAGTTTTGTTTGCCGCACCAAACGAGAGACACCTTCCCCTCTTTTCCCCGAAAAACAGAGCGCCCAAGATAGGAATACGCCAAGGCAAAACCTGTTCCCCGGGGGGTTAAAATCGCTCAGGATGATTTGGCTCGACGTTCAATAATCCATTCAACGAGTTCTCTTGGCTAACGGCTAACTACCCCTAAACTATCAGCTGTTGAATTGTTTTTTAGTACTGCCAACACTTTACTGCGTAAATGGCAACAAATTAAAATTTTGCGTTACTTTTGAGATACCCTTTAGTTCTTATTGCATTAGTTTTAACATGTTCCATAGTTTTTTTTTTTCACCAATTTTCTTGATTCATTTTATGCCATTTGTTTTCTTCAAACTAAATTAAATTTGTTCAAACAAACCCTCTTTTGATAACACGACTTTGTTTACTATTTAACGCGTGGCAAACAAAGTTACGCAAAATGAAAAAAATAAACTATTTCAGTTGTGCAACAAATCCAAAAGCCTTTGTTTTATAACCATCACACAATAAAAATAAAACAATATATTTTGTGATTAAAATTGTCAATCAGCAAGCAAGTTGTGGAAACCCATTTTCATTACATTAGAAAAAAAATTGTAAATTGATTTCTATCACGAAAATTAGTTCACCCAATAAATCTCTTTTCTCATTTAAGCTCGTCACTAGCAACAAGATTTCGGCTCACATTAGAATCAATTTGGACTTGTCTATGTCACTATTATTCGTTCGCATGTACTTATCACCTGTATTATGTACGCCGCAGTCACGCCCAATTTGTTACGAATTTGAAAAATCATATTGCAGATGTCGCTTTTGAACAGAAATAACACTCTAAAAAAAATCTATTACAAATTTTGGTATTGGGTATACCGTTTTTTTTTATGAGAAATTCGACAAAAAGTGTCGTTGTGTATTTTGATAGTGATTACGGAGTAATTTGAAAACATTTCTTCATAAATATACAAAAACTCACATTGAACTTGGAAGCGCAAATATATTAGAATGGCATCTTAGCTGTCTGTGGTACTGGACAAGATTTCTGTTCTGGGGTCTTCTTCCTCATCAGAACATGAAAAATGTTCAACACTTAACATTTTAAATAAAATTGTAATTAATTTTGTAATCTGTTGCAAAAACACGCCAAAAATGTTACATAATACCAACGGAATTTAAATTCGGATTCGACAGCGACATACATAATACAGGCGTATGTATTTTAATTGAATTTTGACGCATCGTTCGCATGGAATAAAGTTAGAAAAAACCCAACTCAAATTTCTTTTGCCTAGCATGCGAAGGAACTTATCCTTTCGACATCGGCGAACTGGCTGTAAAAAAGTTTGTTATATAAAAAAAATACTTTTTTGAAAGAAGCGCGAAAAGAAAACCTGAATTTTTGTATTTTACCTTACTCACTAAACAAGATTTCATTACCCAGCGTTGTCAACCATTTTTAACCAAAAAGCGGCGTGAAATTACCGAACAGGCGCTAAAACCAACTAAACTACACATTCACAAAAAAATATATGTACATATTTATATCTATATACAGGGTGTCGCAGAACTACCTTTATGGTCGGAAAGAAATGGCATAACCAAGACGCTGTTCGTAGTCTATCGGCTGCAATTCTTAAACAAGCTGAACCTTAAACGGGAACTTGCGCAATACATGTGCAATGTGGCCAAAATCCTCTGAAGGGATCTCCGCGATAGCCCCAGTTGTGCCGAACGTCTTCTTGTTGATGTTTCTGGGCTATCCTGTTCACTAGAGTGGTTAGAAAAAAAATTGTCAGTCACCCACCCTCTAGAATAAAAGGTAATGAAAAAAATTCGAAAACTATTATTTTTGCCACGCCTACAAATGCCGCCCTTTTAGTAGTTTGTTCACTGTGTTGCCATATTTAGTCCGATCATAACATTTTATATATCGGTGTTCACAACTTCATTTAAGACCTTCCATATATTTATTTCCTCATTTCTGTCTTTAACAGTTTTTCGCTAACACGTCAAATTCTACTCATAATTTGTAAAAACTTGGTTTGTACCAAAACTTGTTTCAAAATATTTTTGTTTCAAAATATTTTTGAAACAAGTTTTGACTAGAATTTGGCGTACTAGCACTACCAAACTGTTAAAGACAGAAATGTAGCCCGTACAGAGTCGTGAACTCTGATATATAAATTGCTATGATCGGACTAAAAATGGTGACACAGTGAACAAAATACTAAAAGGGCGGTATTTGTAGGCGTGGAAAAATAAAAAATAAACTAATTTTCGAATTGTTTTTACATTTTCTTTAATCCTAGGGGGTCACAGACAAAATCTTTTTTTTTTTTTGTATGGAAGGGGAACAGGTTTTGCCTTGGCGTAGACCAAACCAGAGCACTCTGTTTTCTGTGGCATAGGGGGAAAGGAGTCCCTCGTTTGTTGTAGCAAACAAAACTCTAGGAAGCCGCCTGACTTATATTGGGTTCGACTTCCGCAACCCGTATCAAGGGTTAAAATTGGCAAAACGGAGATCAGCAAAGCTCCCGGGGGGATTCTGCCTTGCAGATCTCTCGGTGCTGATCATGGCTGAGGTGCCTGTCTTGGCTAAAACGTGCTGCCTGTGGTTTAAACCTAAAATCGCAGGAAGGGGAATTAGTTTGCTTTATAACTTTGGTGCACGCCGGTTTTCGGGGGCTTTGAAAACGAAGTTGAACAAATTTACAATTGTTTTTATGTTTGCGGGTAAATCACCTGAATTATCTTAAAGGGAAACTCGCTTCAGGAATAGGAATGCTGCGAAAGTTTAAAAACAAACTCAACATTAATGCAAAACTGCTAATATATCAATCCCTCGTTCATTCAAATCTAACTTATGTTCCAATGGTTTACGAATGTAAAGTTAATTCAACTATGCGATCGTTACAATCATCACAAAATAAAGCTTTAAAACTAGTTTTCAACCTTCCGCTTCGTTATAGCACAATTGATTTATTTAAAGAATATGCAAAGACTGTACTTCCAATCAGAGGACTGTATAAGCAACAAATTTTGTTATATATATATATATATATATATATATATATATATATATATATATATATATATATATATATATATATATATATATATATATATATATATATATATATATATATATATATATATATATATATATATATATATATATATATATATATATATATATATATATATATATATATATATATATATATATATATATATATTTAAATGCGTAAATCATATTGGTACGCATAGCCTACATTTTGATCGTATTTTATCAAATACACGAAGAAATACGCGACTTGCTATGAGTTTAAGTACTGTTCGCTGTCGCCTTGAAATCACAAAACAACGAATCTCGTTTGCTGGTCCAAAAGAGTAGAATCAACTTCCAAACCGATTAAAAAACAACTTGGCGTTGTCCACATTTAAAAATAATCTTAAACACTTTTTGTTGGAAGATATAGAAAGACTTCTTGCATTCAATTAATTGTGTTTCGATTTACTACTTTATATTTATCATTTTCATGACTTCCATTTTTTATAAACACATGTACGTATATATTTTTCTTTTTGCCTCTCTAAAGCCATTACCGGCGCTGGGGCACAATTACTCATTGTAAAATACATACATACATATATGAAATAAAACTACCTGAATTAAAAAAAAAATATATTATGTAAGAAATTAATATAAAATTAGGGTGTAAAACGGAATAAATATTATAATAATATATAGTAATATTCCATCTGATGTAAGTCCAAATACTTATAAGAATTCGAAATATTCAGCCATGTCACAGAACTTAATTCCGATCGGAAACGGAATTGAATTATTTTTTACTTATTCAAAAAACTAAAAACTAAAAAACTTTTCGGAATGCAATCATTTTTAATTGCAAGAATGAAACTAGTTTTATCTTATAGAATTGATGTCATTCCGAAAAAGTTTTAAATTTCCGTTTTTTGAAGAATTAAAAAACCGATTCAATTCCATTTTCGAACGGAAGTGAATTCTGTGACATGGCCGATTATATCCAAACAATTTTATGACTAGAAGATAAACATGATTTGAAAACTAGCAACTTTAGATTGATCATGTTTTAATACTTCATATTCTAAAATATTGCTTAAGTGAGTGACTCTACCTTATATTTTATAGACTCTTTTTTTATGTGGGTCAACAACTGGGTAAAAATTCCAATTTCAAGGTTGTTTTTAAATTTTAGTTTAAATTTTTGTATCTAATAATTTGCCTAAATCTTCAAACTTTGGCTGTATGTTTATGTTACTTTTTTGTGAATATGTATAGTTTAGCGGTTTTTAGCGCTTTTTGGGTAGGATTCACGGCGCGTTTTGGTTATAAATAGTTGACAACCCTGAAAGTAACATAAAATTAATTTAACCAGCCAATAGAAATAGACTTTGCCTGACATAATTGGTAAACCATGAGCAAAAGATTTCAATTTGGAAACTTGAAGTTCTATTGAAGTTTTAGAATATTGTTCGTATGTGTAGCTCTGAATTTTTTCAGTGTGATTTAACTCGCAGACCTCTCCTTTATGCGTAGTTCATGCTCCTAAACAATTAAAGTACACATGCTGTCACGGCAACTAAATCAAAGTATGTTTGCTGATTCATATCAGATATTACTAGAATTACGCTATTAATTTCCTATTGAACAGTGTTTTTTTTTTTTTTTTTTTTTTTTTAATTTACTTTTCTTTTACGTACGAGTAAAATAAATAATAATTATTGAAACAAACAATTAGTTTCCATTCTCTTATCTTTATAGGTCAATATCACTTTTACTTTAATGTTTTTCTTACATTATTTTTTTATTGTTTGCCGCTCCTAGTTCATCAAGTTTATTGACCAATTCATGACTACCGACCATCATTGTTTACATTGGGAATTTGTTGTTGATTTGATCACCTTGCGAGTTTGTTTTAAGTCATTTCATTCATTGATTCACACAAACTGTTTTATCGTTAATAAAAAAAATATAAATGATTCATTTTTTTTTTTGTTGTTAAAATGATGATGTAAATGTTCTTAATATTAATTGTTAAATGTTGAATATAACGTTTATGGAATTTGTGCGAGGGCTGTTTGATAACTCCGCAATATTTGAATAATTTTTTTTAGTAAATAAGGGTTTTACCGGCTGTTCGCCTGGAAGAAGTACTATTTTGTTTTGCCGCCATTTTGATAAACATTAGACTTGGCAACCAACGTGTTTTAATCGTTAAATCTTTTTACCATCATCGATTACTGTGACGATGAGAAAGTTACGTGAAATTTTTAGGAGAAATAACGGGCCAACAAAACGCACTATACATCGTGTAGTGAATGATTTCGAAGAGAGTCTGTGATAGGCCCAAGCATGGACCAAACATTCTGAAAGATCGCTGAAAACATAACTGCTGTTCATGAAAGTGTTCAAAAAAACCCAACCTCAATTCGAAAAACAACTTGGGCCACAATTTTATACAAGGATTTGCATTTCCTTTCATTTAAGATTCGGTTGACACAAAAGCTTCTTTCACAAGACCATTTACGCCGCCGTACATACACCCATAAGAAATCAGATTTTCATGAAAAAACCGAAATGAGTGACGAGGTTCATTTTCGTTTGAATGGATATGTGCATAAACCCTCATATTATTCATCAGTCACCTTTGCATCCATTAAAAGTGATAGTCTGGTGTGCAATTTGGTCAGGAGGAGTCATTAAAGATTACTTCTTTGAAAATGAAAACAGTGTAACGATAACTGTGAATGGGGAGCGCTAGCGGGATATGATTGAAAACTTTTTAACGCCACAACTGCATGCTTTAGGCAACATGTATCAATAAGACGGTGCCACATCGCATACAGCTAGTATTACAATGGAAGTACTGCGAGCAGTATACCTTCCCGTCGGACACCCTGGATAACGCTTTTCAATAAGAAGATGGATAACGATAGAATAAGTGTTGAACGTTCTCTTGCATGTTTTCATCCCCACAACATCTAAACAAATAATCAAATAGAATATCTCCTTATGTGACAATGTCGCTTTAGAACCGTCACCATAGTACGCAATCTTTGCTGTAGAGTACCCTTTAGGACCACAATATACTCATACACGCACCATGTTAGCATCGCTATCCGACAAATAACCTCACCCGACCATCTGCCCTGTGCAGTCTGTACAAGTTGACGCAGTACTTGACGGAATCCCTATCGACCCTGGCTGTAAACAGACCCTTTGCCAGTTCATCCGCTACGATTCATCCGAGCTCTTCAATGTACTCCGGTATCCAAAAAAAACTGCAGGTCGTTGTCTGAAAACAAGCCCACGTAGGTTTAGCCTTGGCTTATGCCTAACTAGGGCAATCTGCTTTCTGGGCTATATAGAGGGATAGAAGCCCCTCATTTGTAGCAGCAAGTACAACTTTAGGAAGCCGAATGGCTTAGCTTGTGTTGGATTTCTGAAGCATCACCAATAGTTAATTGGCACAACGGAGATCAGCAAAGCCCTGGGAGGTTCTGTTTTGTAGAACGTTTCAGCCTGCAACTTGGCTGAAACGTTCTGGTTGTGGCTTAAAACTAAAATTACAGGGATAGCTTATTAGTCTTCCCTGAAAGCTGTGGTGCATGCCGGTTTGCGCAGAGCTAATATAATCCCCCAGGATTATATTATAATGTAAAGAACCAGTAGTGTAATGATTAGGCGGGGGCGTTGGTTAAGTGTTGATGCTTTTTATGGATTTTGGGCTACCAACCCCTGAAGGCATGTCCATTGAATGGGGTATTACATATAGTTTTGAAATTGGTTTATATCAGCACCCATCTTTACGGCCAACTCCATAGGGTGAATTATTCATGATTCACCAGCGGCCCCGTGCGACTTACTAGACTCACATAGGTCGCACTCCTGGTTTCTTACGTACAACTGTGAAAAAGATTTACATCAGCACCAGCCTTGCGGCCTTATCTGATGACGGACCAATTCCACGGAGTGAATTATTCACGAGTCTCACACAGGTAGCAACTTATGCCATATGTTTGTAGCCATATGAGCAACTTCATGTTGAGGAGTTCGAGCCTTCTAATCCCTTCTGTATGCAATTTCCCAGCAATCAATGGAGGACAAGGCTTAATGAGTTGGTAGGCCGAAGTTCACTAAGAGCATCAGCCCTTAAACCAACTCACCCGTCAACCATCACCACTGGTTCCTTACAGTACAGGTATCTGTTGTATAGGCAACAGATCCTAGGGAGGTTGTTAGTCCCCGAAAAAAGCCACACACCAAACAATTATCAAGGATACTAACACTCCCTTCCTGCGTTTTAGGTTTCAACCACAGCCAGAACGTTTCAGCCAAGGTAGGCACCTAAACCATGATCAGCCCGGGTTGAACTGCAAGCAGAACCAGCCGGGGGCCATGCTGATCCCCGTTCTGCCAATTTATACCCTTGGTAAGGGTTTCGGAAGCCAACACAACATGGCATGTGGCTTCCTAGAGTTTTTTTTGCTACAACAAACGAGGGACCGACCCCATTCCCTCTTTTCCCCGAAAAACAGAGCGCCCAAGTTAGGAATACGCCAAGGCAAAACCTGTTCCCCGGGGGGAATTCCTTACGTACACGAGGAATTAGAAGGATCGAGCTCTTTAGTAAGGGGTATGTTCATTTAAAGAAAAACTTATGTCAAGAAGTTGCCACCTGAGCCTGGTATGCCATAAATGTGCTGACGCAAATCAATTACACAGCTGCCTCAATAAGAGATATCCTTGGGCATTAAAGAACCAACATGTATGTCTTATAGACACCAAGTCAGTAAATTTTATCAGATTTTTTTACAATTTCGATTGGGAAAACATTCGTAGGTAAACAATTTATTTTGTTCCAACTTCATGTCATTCGAAAAATTAATGTTAATATTATAATATTTTTTAATGGAACAAATTTTTGATTTCTCCATATTTTTGGCTTATGTTATCTCACTCGAACCTTACTGTAATTTCATTGACTGGTTGGAAACTAACAAATTTTCAATTATTTTAAATTTAGTATTATTTAAATTTTGTGCTCACTTTGCAGGTGGAAGCTCACATTACTCTGTAATTTCATAATTTGTTTCTCTTCACTGATATTTAAAACGTTTTTTAAGTATATTAAACTGTCTGTCAGGCGTCAATCAGTTTGTTTTTAGCAGTTTACTTAAAAATTCGTTTCCATTTTTTCAACAATATTTGTAATAGTTATTCTTGTATTTATCATGCTTTGTTTGTTTTACCTAATTTCGCTGTTCACAATGTGCTTCACAAAAAGAAAAGAGTTGCCAGTTTTTTTTTTTCAAATATAAAAAAAGTTTAAAGAAAATTAAAATTTTAATTTTCCTGATGATGATAAATTGTTATCGAAATATTGAGAATAAAATACCGTTAAACCTTTTTTATAAAAAAACATAAATCAATCAAGATCTTTAGATGAAATTTTTTGAAGAAAACAATATAAACAAGATCAAATAATACGAATATTTAATTTTTTTATTTTAATTATAATAATATTTGCCATCATCAATAACTCGTGATCAAAAAAGACAAGAGAAAATAATTGAGTACACTAAGCTGGAGGACAACTAACAGTTTCGTTGTCGCTACACTGCACATCAGCACCCACTAAGATATGGTGTCATCAGTTATTTTTTCCTCTCGTCTTTTATCAAGAGCAATTGATCGCAGCAATTATTGTTATAATAAAGAATAAAAGAAATCATTCTTGGCTGATGCCGGATTTGAACTTTAACCAGACAAGCAACATCTTGTAATAGTTGGATATGTTTAATAAGACAAGTTGGACTATTTATTTATATCAAGGCGTATGCATAACAGGTGAAATTGACAGCACAGCTGATAATTTTTTTTTTTTAATTTCATCTGTTTCAGATGTCAATGGAATAAATGATTAAAAGAAATTTGGAAAAAATAATGTTTAAACAATTTTTTTAATTATGTATTGTAGCTTAAAAGCCAGGTATGATCCAGAATCCTCCCCAATCCGGCTGACCATTTTAACCTTTTCAAGCTCTATAATTTGAGACTAATTTTCACGAAATAATTTAAAGTTTTACGAAATAATTAAAAGTTTGTCTTTTCTTTTAAATTTCTTTTTATACCCTTCACAAAAATGGTAAGGGTATATATATAATTATTATATTGTTTTTGAATTCCTTTTTGTGTTTATATTTTTCCCCTGACATTTGAAAAAGATTTTCTTTCGTAGTGTTGTGTTTATTGCTCTTGCATTTACCTTGTATGAATTCGCCTTGCTTTGTATAAGTAAATAAATAAAACAAAATGTTTTGTGGAAATGCTTCTTTTATAGGAGTTAAGTTGAAAAAAACCAAAGCAAAAAAATTTTTTACATGCAAGTTTTATATCAATTATGAACATAAATATACAAAAATATTTATACGCATAAAAAACGATTTGAGTTGATGTTACTTACAGAGACTTAAGAGATTCTCAAAACGACTTGTTGAAATATCCATTGCAATTTTTCTTATTATTTATTACCATTTATAGATTATGTTCATTATCATTATCATTTCTTAATATATATTACGATGGCGTAATATATATTAAGAAACTTCTTGGCCTAGCACAAAAAGCGCGGTATAAACAGAAAAAAGTTAAGTGCTTTGGAAGCTTCCATCTCTGCTATGAACACATGTTAAATTTTGTTTCGATCTGGTAACTCCTTCATATAGAAACAGGTGTTTACAAAAGACGCATCCGCGATTTTTTACAATGGAAAAATTAGAAATGCGTGGTGTCATTAAATATTTACATAAAAAAGGTTTATTGGGGGAAAAAAAATTCATAATGATATGGTGAATGTGTTAGGTGAAAGTGCTCCTTCATATGCAACAGTAAAAATTTGGGTTGCTGAATTTAAACGTGGTCGTACAAGCATTAAATATGAACCACGTAGTGGACGTCCAACAGCAACAACAACAGAAATTGTAGCCAAAGTGCATGATATGGTATTAAATGATCGACGAATAAAAGTGCGTGAAAGAGATAATATCATGGGCATCTCAAATGATCGAGTCCATTTAATTTTGCATGAAGATATATAGATGAATAAGCTTTCTGCAAGATGGGTGCCGCATTTGTTAACAGTCGACCAAAAACGCATAAGAATGAACATTTCTCAATCTTGTTTGGATCGATTTAAGCGAAATAAAATGAATTTTAAGCGTCGTTTCATAACTGGTGATGAGACATGGATCCACCACTATACTCCAGAGACAATAGAACAATCCAAACAATGGACTGAAGCTGGAGGAAGTGCCCCAAAGAAGGCAAAAACAATTCAATCGGTTGGTAAGGTTATGGCAACGGTTTTTTGGGACTTCGAAGGTATTTTATTGATTGACTATCCGCAAAAGGGTAAAACAATAAATTCAGAGTACTATTGCAACCTTTTGGATCAATTAAATGTACAAATTCGATAGAAACGTCCTGGCTTACAACACAAAAACACTCTTGTGCGAGTGTTTTAGCAATGGCTAAAATCAACGAATTAAAGTACGAGTTGCTTGACCACCCACCTTATTCTCCTGATTTAGCTCCCAGTGACTTTTACCTGTTCCCAAATCTAAAACAATTCCTTGCTGGCAAGCGTTTTACCTCAAATGAAGATGCAATTACAGTTGTAAACCCCTATTTTAAAGACCTTGAAGAAAACTAACTATTCTCTTTCATTGATAGCCTAAGAAGTTTCCGAACCGCCCTCGTATTATGGGTTCTTCGATGGCTGATTTGGTAGATTAGTCGACTAACAGTCTCGAGGTCACAGGTTCGATTCGCGCCATAGACTCTGGGTGTTACTGCAAACAAGCAAAAAAAGCTTCACAGTTTTTGTATTTGTTTATTAAAAATAAAAAATAAATACATTTTCTTCGGGCGAGTATGTTTTTTCATTCAAACCAAAATAAATTGACAGATGTCACATCTTTTAATAGAAATCGCCAGTAGTCGCAAAAAAAAAAAAAACAGAAAGTAGTTGCAAAGTTAGCGAGTTTTATCGATGAGTCGTGTCCTATAAACAGGCTGTAAGAAAAACCTAGAAATTTGTTCAAACTATACCCATTTTTTGGTTATTATGATTAATTTTTATTATTTTGGTTCATTTAAACTTTGGAACCATAAACCTAAATAACATTTCTAGAACCACAGTCAAAAATAATGACACAATTGCCCCAAGTTGAAAGGCAACCTCCTTTAAAAAAAATGTACTACATTGAGTTCGAAATCTCCTGTATATTCTAATAGGTTATAAATATCCTCAGTCGGTCTTCGAGAGTTTTGCGCCTCACTCGCACTGGTTAACGGTTTGCCTCAACTAACTGTATTGGATTACAGTTTTTTTTAGAGGTATTTCGTTGTTATTCACGCTGCAACTTCCTATGTGAAGGCATAGGTCGTTATAGTTAGTCACAGCGACGCTACAAACATACTGTTAATACCATTTTGGGCATATGGTCTCCGTCACCGCGCCCATGCTGTGCATCCTATATTATATATTATTATATAATATATGCATATTTACTATACTTTGCAAATTTAATATCCTTCCCGTTATTTTTTCAGTTATTGAAAGTTTACAGTTCGGCATATTACATATTATGTATCAGATTATGAAGCTTATAACGAGTGATTTTTTTGCTATTATCTTTTTGGCAACACTAGTTTTGACAGCTCACGCACGTTTTGTATTTTGTGTCACTGTCAAACATCTTCAGTTTGGTCTATAATTCAATCATGAATCGTCTTACAAACGAACAACGCTTGCAAATTATTGAATTTTATTACCAAAATGCGTGCTCTGTTAAGAAAGTTCATCGCGCGCTTCTTCCATTTTATGGTCAGTTTAATCGACCTACTGAGGCTTCTATTTGGGCTATTGTAAAAAAATTTCGCACCAAATTTACATTGTTGGACATTAAACCACCAACACGCTTACGAAGAGTGCGAACTGAAGAAAATATCGCAGCCGTATCGGCCAGTGTTGGTGATGACCGTGAATTATCGATTCGGCGCCGTTCGCAGCAATTGGGCCTCTGTTACTCCACTACGTGGAAAATTTTGCGGAAGGATTTGGGTGTGAAGCCTTATAAGATACAGCTGGTGCAAGAATTGAAGCCAAACGATCTACCACAACGCCAAATTTTTGGTGTATGGGCTCTTGAAAAAATAGATGAAAATCCACTTTTTTATCGAAGAATTGTGTTCAGCGACGAGACTCATTTCTGGTTGAATGGATACGTGAACAAGCAAAACTGCCGTATTTGGAGTGAAGAGCAGCCAGAAGCATTGCAAGAGCTACCAATGCATCCACAAAAAACAACCGTTTGGTGCGGATTATGGGCTGGCGGCATCATTGGGCCGTATTTCTTCAAAGATGATGCGAATCACAACTTTACTGTGAATGGTGAGCGCTACCGTGCGATGATAACAAACTTTTTTTTTGCCCAAAATGGAAGAGCTTGACTTGCATGACATGTGGTTTCAACAAGACGGTGCCACATGCCACACAGCACGCGAAACAATGGACCAATTGAGAGGCGAGTTCGGTGAACAGTTTATTTCACGCTTGGGACCAGTCAATTGGCCGCCCAGATCGTGTGATTTAACGTCTCTAGACTATTTTTTGTGGGGCTATGCTAAGGCTAATGTCTATAGCGACAAGCCCGCTTCGATTGACGCACTGGAAGCCAACATTGCCAACATTATTCGTGAGATACCGGCCGAAATTTTGGAAAGAGTATGCCAAAATTGGACTAAGCGGATGGACCATTTGAGGGGCAGCCGCGGCCAACATTTGCATGAAATAATCTTCAAACATTAAACTATATCGACCCAACTATCGATCCAAATAAATATTTCATGCATTTTTCTGAATTTTATGTGTTTTTTTTTAAATTTCCGATAGTTCTTATAAAATCACCCATTATTAGTCCATTTAAAGCTGCCTGGCAACATTGTATGGCATCTAATGGTGTCAGAACATCCCACAAAGACCCTATAGTAGAGTTTGATTTTAGTTCATAATTTTTCGTTTGTTTTGTCGTTATTTCCACTGTCCTATTAGCAGGTGTGTAAGTTTGTTTGTTTTTTAAGAAGAGTACATTGTTTGCTCGTATAGTGTTGCAAAGCAAAAGCATTAACATGACGCAGGAACTAAATGAAAGTAGACATTTTAACTACAAGTTCGTTTTACTCGTAATTCTTTTCATTTTTGTTAAATTACTACAACTACCAGAAAAAAAATATATATATATGAATTCAGTTTAGTTACGTTTCAACCATCGAGAAGAAAGCACAAGAAATTTTGTAATTGTTAGAAAAAAATTATATTTAGGATTTTGAACTATTATTTTATTTATAATTAAAAGCTTAAAAGTAAAATTTGTGACCATTAAGAAAATATTTAAAAGTGCGAAATCCAGCCAAATGGTTGTGTCGGAAAGTCGTTTACGTCTGCGACGTTACAGTGGCAGTTTAAAAACAAAAACGGTAAAAGATTTTCAATTAAATAACTAGTGAAGTAAGAAAATGTTAAATAATATAAAAAATTCACATATCGTAACCATCAATATAGAATCTCTCTAACTTTTAACTAACATTATTGAAATATTACGAGTAAGGTTATGGTATGCATATACTCGTACGTGTACTCGTATGTATGTACATGTTTGCAAAAAGGCCCTATGGACATTTTGTTTCTCCTACAAAAGTGAAAGATCGATTGATTAAAAAGATATTTTTAAATCATAATAAATAAAATAATAAAATAAAATAATGTAATTAATATAATAAAATGAAGATTGTTCCAAAACTAACAAAAGATTTGAATTTGTCGTCATTTGTGCAGTAAAGTGCTGGCAACCCTAAAAGTCAACGCGACAACTGACAGTTTAGGGTCAGTTACACTACATTTACACCAAATCAAAATCTACTAGCTTTGAATCGAAACGACGAAATCTACATCGTTTACAACATCATTTTTTGACATCTAGCGAGATTTCATTTTCACAAAAATAATTTATGCATGCGGGTTTGACAAAACAGAGATTGAATACAGCAACATTAAAGTGTATATTTTTGTTGCCCAGAGACTGCATACACCACATTAAAGAGTAATTTTTGTTGCAGCGAAGTATTTTTGAGTACTTTTTGAACAAAATCACTTAGTACGAGTATATTTCCGGAGATTTCGTCGAAATCTACTCATAAAGTAGATTTCATTTTGTATGAGAAATCACAAAATCTACTAGATTTGGCTTGAAATCTCGAATGAGCAGATTTCGCTTTGGTGTAAATAGACTGTTAAAAATGTAAACGCTACACGATAGAACGGCGACTTCTTTGAATGAATTAATGAACATCACCAAATAGATGCAGATATATCGAGCAAAATCATCTCAAGTCATGAAGAACATTCTCCTCATCTTAACGGCTTAGTTAATCGCCAGAGCTACCGCTTTTTGGGGTTCTGAGAACCCATCTGTAATTGTCGAAAAACAAATGGATCCACAACGTGTCACTATTTGGTGTGGATTTTTTTTGCTAGAGGCTTAATTGGAGGACCATATTTGTTTGTAAATAAGGCAGGTCAAGCAGTGACTGTTACTGGTACTCGATATCGCGACATGGTAACAAAGTTCTTTCAGCCAAAATTAGATATCTAACTTTAAGAAGACAGTGTTACATTCCATATAGCCCGTGAAACACTGCATAAAATGGTATTGGTCATAACGAGTGATTTTTTTGCTATTATCTTTTTGGCAACACTAGTTTTGACAGCTCACGCACGTTTTGTATCTTGTGTCACTGTCAAACATCTTCAGTTTGGTCTATAATGCAATCATGAATCGTCTTACAAACGAACAACGCTTGCAAATTATTGAATTTTATTACCAAAATGCGTGCTCTGTTAAGAAAGTTCATCGCGCGCTTCTTCCATTTTATGATCAGTTTAATCGACCTACTGAGGCTTCTATTCGGGCTATTGTAAAAAAATTTCGCACCAAATTTACATTGTTGGACATTAAACCACCAACACGCTTACGTAGAGTGCGAACTGAAGAAAATATCGCAGCCGTATCGGCCAGTGTTGGTGATGACCGTGAATTATCGATTCGGCGCCGTTCGCAGCAATTGGACCTCTGTTACTCCACTACGTGGATAATTTTGCGGAAGGATTTGGGTGTGAAGCCTTATAAGATACAGCTGGTGCAAGAATTGAAGACAAACGACCTACCACAACGCCAAATTTTTGGTGAATGGGCTCTTGAAAAGTTAGATGAAGATCCACTTTTTTATCGAAGAATTGTGTTCAGCGACGAGGCTCATTTCTGGTTGAATGGATACGTGAACAAGCAAAACTGCCGTACTTGGAGTGAAGAGCAGCCAGAAGCATTGCAAGAGCTACCAATGCATCCACAAAAAACAACCGTTTGGTGCGGATTATGGGCTGGCGACATTATTGGGCCGTATTTCTTCAAAGATGATGCGAATCACAACGTTACTGTGAATGGTGAGCGCTACCGCGCGATGATAACACACTTTTTTTTGCCCAAAATGGAGGAGCTTGACTTGCATGACATGTGGTTTCAACAAGACGGTGCCACATGCCACACCGCACGCGAAACAATGGACCAATTGAGAGGCAAGTTCGGTGAACAGTTTATTTCACGCTTGGGACCAGTCAATTGGCCGCCCATATCGTGCGATTTAACGCCTCTAGACTATTTTTTGTTGGGCTATGTTAAGGCTAATGTCTATAGCGACAAGCCCGCTTCGATTGACGCACTGGAAGCCAACATTGCCAACATTATTCGTGAGATACCGGCCGAAATGTTGGAAAGAGTATGCCAAAATTGGACTAAGCGGATGGACCATTCATGTATCTAAAAAAACATTCAAGTGCCTCGGTTTTTTGAAACCTCCTTACTATTAATACTACCTACATTCGACCGAAAATGGAATACAACTCTCATGTTTGGGCCGGTGCCTCAAAGTCTATTTTGGGGTTACTCGACCACCGTGTACAGGAGAGGGCGATGCAGTTTATCAGTGACAGTAGGGCATCCAACTCAATTTACTCCCTGGAGCACCGACGCACTGTAGGGTGCGTTACTGTCTAGGATGCGCAGTGCAGGAATCGTTTCTACAATGGATTCTGCTCTTACGAAATTAGAGCTCTTGTTCCCGAAACTCGCACATTTGTACGTAACACACGTTCATCGTCCAGAGCTCATGTGGTCTATTGCCCGGGGAATCGTGTTCCACATTTCAGAGAGAGTTCGTTCTTCAATCGTACGCTTGCGTAATAAGTTGCCTGCAGATGTGTTTTCTATCTGTTACAGCATTAGAAAGTCCAAATTAAATGTGCAACACTACTCCCTTTTTCCCCTCCTCACAACCTATTTCATAACATAATGCACTGCATATGTAGAGATCTTCCCCTGAGTACTAGAAATAGAACAATAGGGTATCCAACCACCGCCGCAGTGTGGAGTGCGTCACGTTGTTCTTTGGGAATTGTACTACGCATTACAGAGAGTTTTCGTTTTTCAGCCGTACGCTTCGCCTGTGGAATAAGTTGCCTGCAGACGTGTTTCCTATCTGTTATAACGTCATCATAACCTATTTTCCCAGTTCAATGCAATGCATGTGTCATCGCCTGAGTACTGGTCCAAGACAAAAAAAGTCTGGTTTATAAGGCGGGTGAGCTAAAACTTCCAATCCACTTTGCCCCCAACAGTTTTTGGTCGGTCTTGCAACATAAAGCCGATCGTTGTTACGATACAAAATTATGGCCTCGTGTCTGGTCGAATTGGCTGGTCGTTTTTCGATGATTGATCTCTCATCAATTGTCTTCTGGACAGGTCCCCTATGATCGTCTGACCCTACTTCAATAGCTCATAATACAAAACAACCTTCTGATCTTATTTGAAATCACAGTTCCTTGTCTCCTTGGGGGAGATTTAACGTTGTATCAACGAAATTCAGCCATATTTATTCAAAATCTTCATGTAAAATTTCGACAAACAAGTGCGTGTATGCATGAAAATGCTGATGTATTATTAACATGCTTATATTAGTTTCACTTGTATGTTTGTTTGTATGTTTGCAACACTCGAAATCCACGACTTTTGAGTGATTATTACATATACAGGTATATAAAACTGTATGTACAGTGTTGCTGTTTTAGTGCGAAAATTGGAGTTGCCGTAAAGCTTCCAAGAAAGAGGGAACATTTTGAGGATTCACGAAGTCGATTTTGGGAATTCCTAAAAAAACCGGTTTTTCATATTCGGTGCGTGTTTTGGGCCGTGGAAGATCCATCATCTAAACTATAAATGGATTTGCTTTAGTGCGAAAATTGAAGTTGTATTGACGTTTCTTGAACCCGACTTTAGTAATTTCCAAAAAGTTCGTAACCGCTTCGCTTACCGAATCGGAACCGGTTTTTCATATTCGGTACACGTCTTGGCCATAGAACGTGTATCTGAACTATTAACGGTCATCCGATTTAGTGTAAAAATTGAAGATACCATATTATTTCCGGGGAAGAGGGAATTTGGCGATTTCTGAAGCAAATTTTATGAATTCCAAAGAAAATCGGAACATGTTATACGGTTAATTATCTGGTTATATGGATAATTATTTTCATTTTTTAAACTATTTCTATTTCAAATCTTGCGTTAAATTTGGGACACTCTTTATATACACTTGTTTTTTAACAAAGTGTATAAGGGTTAGCAATGTATGTGTAGATTCATGTAGCTTGTTTATTGGCATTCAACGCATATAAAAAGCTAGTAATAATAATCCGCTTGAAAAACATTGAAAACCTCATTAAGTACCGGTTTACACTGATCCACTTTTGGTGTTCAACTTTTGGCTTTTCTATAAGAAAAAGAGGTCGTATTGTAAACCATCCCCTTCTTTCGCACATAAACCCCACAGGTGATAAGGGTGAACCGACCCAAATAACCAAAAGTGGCTGAGTTTTCAGAAATTTGTGTGATTTGAGTGTAACCGGTTAGCATTAAGTCACCGGCAATTGCCACCGCCCGAAAGTGCAGGGCTCGAAAAACAACAGATTTACATTCGTTAAAAACGAAAGTATTTAAGTCTAGTAAGAAGATGTAAAAAAGTATATGGCACATACAGCACTTGAGTCCAATCATGTGAACTATTAACGTTTTCTTCGCATCCTACATGACCGATTTTAGTTTTGTAAAACCAAACATTTAGTCAATTTTACCTCCAAAATAATACGTTTCAATACTCTGTATGTACATACATGCATACATGCACTTTTCCAAAACAGAAACAAATAATTAAAAGTGCATTATGAGGTTGCATGATTGTAGAATAAATATTCAAAGCAAAACAGAAATAAACCAACAACAACAACAACAGCAATTTTGTTCAACAAATAAAATCCAATTACAATTTTTAGGTTAAATGCAGTTACTCAGCGCCGCTGAGCACAAAATGAACGTGCTGGAATAAAGACGCCTTTTCATTTGTTTACAACGAATTGCTTGATGCCCTTCACAATGATTTTCAAACAAATAATAAAAGTAGTGATGAAAATTATTTTTTAAGCCGTTTTGTAGATGCGTTAATTTTTTCTCCGTATTCTAACTGTGATTTACTAATAACCACCAAATTCAAATTTACGTCTTTGAAAATTTTAAGTCATATTCTTTGATTGCATTGTACTATTATTGTGGAGTGTGACTGATTCACGTCAGCACCCACTATGATGGATTAAGCTGATAGTGGACAAATTCCACGGGGTATACTAGTCTACGGCTCACTAGCGTGCCCATGTAACTTGCAAGGCTCGTATGGCAACTGGTTATATGTTTAACAAATGAGGAGCCCGTGCTTCTTAATCTCTCATGCATGTAATACAACAGACAGTTAATGGAAATCTAGGTCTCGAGAGTTAGTAGCCTAATGTTCACAAAGATCAGTGCGTAACCAACTCACTCGTCCCCACTACTTCGGGTTCCTTACATTAAAGATATCTGCTGCAGGACAGTAGTGCCTCTGGTCATGCACCATAGTTAACTAGGAGCACTAATAACCGTCCCTGTGGTTTTAAATCTAAAGTACAATGACAACATTTCAACGAAGATGCAAGAATCTCAACCACGATCAACGCCAGGATAGGTCTGAGAAACAGAACTTCTGGAATGTTGACCCCGTTCTTCCAATTACGAGTGTGGATCTCGAAAGTACTTACCTTAACCTTAGTTATGCAGGGATTTCCTAGATTTTTTTTTTTTTTTGCTGCAACAAAGGAGAGGCCCTTACCGCTCTATATGTACCTCAGGAAGCCGAGAAATACGCCGAGGCAAAACCTACCTCCAGGGAGAAATTATTGAACACTTGAAGCTCAAAATTCGATTTTAATTTGCTCATGACAGCTAGTGGACTGTCTAAGAGTCTTGTTTGCTACAGCAAATAAGAAGAGTGCTCAAGTTAAGAATACGATAAGGCAAAACCTCCTTCACGGGGGTGTTGTCAGTATATTATAAATAATATTTTCAGGCTCGATGGCTAATTTGGTAGAGTACTCACTCGACCAACAGTCTCGAGGTTGCAGGTTCGATTCTTGTCTTAGACCCTGGGAGTTACTGCAGACAAGCAAAAAAGCTTCGCAGCTTATGTGTGTTATATGTATATGAAAGTTATACCGGGTGTCCGCCGGAAAGGTGTACTACTGTGCTTTGCCACCATTTTGGTAAACATTAGTCTTGACAGTCCATATTTGGCAGTCGATAGACCAACGTGTTTTTATCGTTAAAACATTTTGTCAAAATCAATCATCGATAACTGTGACGATGAGATAGTTACGTGAAATTTTTGCGAGAAACAACGTGCCAACAAAACATGAATGATTTCGAAGAAAGAGGATCTGTAGGTGATAGGCTCAAGCATGAACCACAACGTACTGGAAGCTCGGCTGAAACCATTGCAAAACAATCCATCAACCTCATTTCTACGCCGTGCTCAAGAGCTTGGCACAATTTTGCACAATTATTTGCAGTTGTTTCCATTTAAGATTCAAGAGCTTCTTCCACAAAACCATTTGCGCCGCCTTACTTATGCCAATAGAGTGTTACAGCTCTTCATGGACGATTTTCCGATTTTCATGAAAAACTCATAATGGCACATTTTCATTTTAATGAATATGTGAATAAACAGAATAGGCGACAACAAAAACGGTACGAAATTCATCGAGCTGGCAACATTGTCACCTGGTAAAATGAATTCGCCTGCGTTTGGACAAAATATAAATTTAAGTCATTAAACACCACTGCCCCAAAGGTAATCGCGTTTATACATTTACATACGGAGTGTTCTCTTTGTGGGGACCACTGATTTAAACCAATTCAAGCTGCGAGTTGTTCGTAAAAAACTATTTTCTCTCTAAAAGAGAGTCGCCAAACAACATACGAGGACGGATTGATGAAGCTACCTAAGTAGGAAAAGAAGCTTTTTTTTAACCATTTATTTCTACACATAGTCTTCTTCTAGCTCAAGGCACATTGGAAGACGATATTCGAACTTTTTTATACCATCTGAATAATGCGATTTTGAGAACCCCTCAAAATATGCGTTAGTTTCCGTAATCACTTCTTCGTTTGAGATGAATCTTTTTCCTGTGGGCAATTTTTTCAAGTTTGGAAACAGGAAAAAGTCACTAAATCTGGACTCTAAGGATGATCAACCAATTCGAAGTGCATTTCACGTAATTTTAGCATAGTATCTAATGTCTTGAAGAACGAGCACTTTTTTCTTCTTTAAATTTGGTCGTTTGGTCTTGATTGCATCAATTAATTGATCCAATAATGCACGATAATCCTTTTTCAAGATAATATATGACTCGCAATTTCCACTATGCAAGTCTTATTAGCTGAGCTGATTAGCTTTTAGAGAATGGGGTGAGGTATTTTATCTCATGAAGTAAAATACCCCACCCCGTTCTCTAAAAGTTAATCAGCTCGGCTAATAAGACTTGCATAGTGGAAATTGCGAGTGAGCTATATTTCGTGTGCATCCTAAAATATAGTGATCATAACCTTGCCAGCCGAATTCACTGTCTTTGACTTCTTCGGAGACCTTTCATCAGCTTCCACCCATTGTTTCGATTGATTTTTGGGTTTAGGTGTGTAGTGAAGGACCGACATTTGATCAACAGTTATTAACCGATGCCAAAAATCAACAGGATTTTACGCTTTATCATGTCCAAACACCGCTGTGAAGTGGTCTGTCGAACTCGTTTTTGTTCGACACTGAGCAAACGTGGCACGCTTCTTGCCTACAGCAAATCTTCATGCAAATACTCATGCAAAATGTTGAGCCTAAATTTATATGATATGTTTACCATTTCAACAATCTCACATTGCTTGAATCGGCGATCATTCATAACGATATCGAGGATTTTCTTGATATTTTCTACAGTAACCAACTCTGTTGGAATTCTTGTTGATGGTATTGTTGCAGTGCTTGTTCGGCAGCGTTTAAATTAAATTAAAAGCAATCCAATATTTTACCATGTATTCTGACGGAGCAGACTCACCGTAATGTTTATCAAGATTTTCTTTTGCCTCTTTCGCCGTTTTCCTTTTCAAATAATAGCGTTTAATCTCTGCACGAAATTCACTTTTTCCCATTTTTCAAGAAACACAAAAGTTGCTTACTTCAAACGACTGCAACAAATAAACTAATCGATGAATTTGGGTGAAATTTTAACAGCTGATGTTTGACAGATCGCAATTTAAAAAAAAAATATCAATCCGCCCTCTGGAGGAAAATGATAGTATAATTAGTCAGTCCTTAACCCCATTGTCAATGTAATAACGAACATTATTAATTTTGTAACAACTGTTAAATTAAATATACATATAAGCATATTTTCTTAGAAATATACACATACATTCTTTATTTACTAATATAGTTCCCTTAGGAATTAGACTAACTAGAACAAATAAATATGTGTTCAACTTGAAAATATAATAATTATTATTTTTCTATGTATCAAACTTTTTACACTGGTTTCCTTCCAGCGCAATCGAATCTTTTTTGAGAAAGGCGGTTGAACAGAATGTACTCGTACACTGTAAGCTTAATTTGCTTTAGATTTTAATTTATTCACTTAAAAACAATGTGTCACTGTTTAACATTTTTTGTGCGTATTTGTCACGATTTGCTTGCTCTCAAAGAAAAGCAAATTTTTTTTTTAAACAACTGTTTGTTTGTGTTTGTTGACAAACTAGTCGACCGACAATTAGTGATGAAAACTGACAACTAGCAATAAAAAAGAAATAAATAGATGTGTAATTGTCAGTCAGTTTATTCCCTTTGGAGAAAAACATGCCCACGTGCATGTAAGCGTGACAATGTCCAACTTTCTAATACATACATATATGTATATGTTCATAACCCAGTTGGCAAAATCGTCCTAGGCGACACAGTCCTCAATGATATACAGTGACTCACAGCTTACTTCAACCAGCATCTTTTTCAAAGGTATAGGGTACATCATTTTGAAATAAAGCAATATATTGAAAGAATGTTAATTGGAAATTATAGATATATTTGCAGACTTAAAAAATAACTTGTATGTAGTTTCATATTTCGGGAGTATCGGTGTAGTCTACCGACTTCACATATCCCCACAGGAAATAATCTAGCGGTGTTAATTTGCAAGGTCTTGGGGGCAAATTCACCGATACAAAACGTGAAACTATGCGGTTACCAAATGATTACTTCAATAAATCAATTATGCGTGCGAATTATAAAACACTAATTGTGTTAGAATAAAAAAATTTATTTTGACGCGATGCGTCTTTATTCAATAAAATTTCTTAATTGAGTAAAGAATAACTTAAACACTATGTGTTCTTACACTGTATCTTCTTAACTAACTCTTAACATCTGAGTTCGTTTCTTAAATACTAAAATTACAAAGAAACTATAATCATAGTATTTTGGTGTCTTTAGTAGACCCTTGTTTATCAATATTACAATTTCAATGCTTAATATGTATTTTATCTTAATCTAGTTGTTTACGATTTATATTTTTTCATTGTTTACATGTTTCATGCAGAAACATGTTTGCTTGCTTATCAGTGTAGGTATTTTCCTATTCATCATAATATTTACTTTGTTTACCTTATCTCTATACGAATTATGTTATTTTATGGAAAATGTGTTTTTCTTTAATTATACCTGAGTGCGAGTGTCGTTAACTCTCCCCTGGCTTAAACGAGAGCGTCCCGATCTCTAATTAATTTTTCTACCTGCTGTTGGTAATAAACTTTAAAGAATTCTTCTGCCTGCTGCCGTCTGTGCTGTAATATGTATTTATATATTTTCAGTCCAATAATGACTAAACCAATTATTGTCGTGATAATTATGAATGTATAAAAACCTGATTTTATAGGATGCTGCTCATATGGTATTATTAATTTCTTTAAAGAATCAATATTGTTAAAAGCATTATATCGGTTCGAATTTAGAATTTTTTCTATCTCAAAATTTTCATCATACTTTTTGTGTATTGCTTCGATTATTCTGTCATGAATGTTTCTGTAAGTTTTATTATCTATTGTGACTTCGTCCGTATATGTGACTAAAGTTACACCATTAGTGGTGATATTGTTAACCGTATGATTTTTGTCTAATAATATGAATCCTTCGTCTATTTGTAAAAATTCGTCGTTGTATTCTTGTATTACTGCGCATTTACTATTCCTATTTGTCAGTAGTGGTAATATACATGCGTCCGTTTTATTATTTACCTGGCAAATATTTATCCCTAAAAAGTTCTTACAATGGTTCACTCTGACATAATCGTTGTTACATTGGGCAATTTGATTATCTGTTTGTATCTTCCCGTGCCTGAAGCTTATAGGTGTAATTTTGAAAAGTTTACATTTATTATGCAATATGGGTTACTTATAGATGGCTATAAATAACTCTCCTGTACCCGCTATGTGTATGTCCGCGTATTCCAAAATGTTTATTATAGGTACTGAAGTTAATTCGTGTTCTATTATTTCTTTTACGTCGTCTAAATTTAAAGCGTTTATTGTTCTGACAAGCAACAAAAGTTGGTCATGCACTTGCTCTATGATGAAATGATTTTCTAGTGTGTTTCCTTGTAATAAATCCATTAGTTTCTCGAACTTTGAATTAATTAGGCGTTGTTTTTCGTTGTTGTTTATTAAAACATTTATTGCTGACTCCATTTTAATGAAATCATCATGGTCTGGGTTTCCAGTAATAAATTTTAATGCTGACCCTAAGAAGTTTAAGGATCTTGTGTGGCGCTTATGTTCGTTTAATTGATTTGCCAATATTTCAATTTTCCTTATCCAAATCATTTCCTGAGGGGTGGGTTTGTATTCTTTCGTAAAAATTTGTTTATATGGTGATAATATTTTTGTGATGTTGGTTACGTGAAATAGAAATGAAAACTCGTTGAAAATGAGTACGTCATCTGTTCTGGTTATAACATATTTTTGTTCATTTAGGTTTTTAATTTCTGTGTTTCCCCTGATTTCTGGTGTGACCATTACGAGTAATATCAGGCAGATGATCATTATGATTAATAGTATAATTTTTAATGTTGTCCTTATGTACAATCTTCCCTCTTGTAGTTAAGACAGTGTCCTCACGGTCTTCTTTTACAATGTATTTAATATATCTGGCGTCTTTCTTTTTTCTCACTCCTTTAATTTTAACCAATATTTGCTCGTTTGGTGAAAATGTTCGGTGCTTTGTACCTTGATTTAGTCTTTCGAGAGTTTTTTCTGATGCACTTTTTAATTTCTCATATATGTCTTTTTTATTATAATTAATCTTGTTAAACAAAATGTCAACTGGTTTTTGTCCTGTGACTGTGTGTATAGTGTTATTTAGTTCTCTTATCGTTTTATATATTTCTTCGGTTATTGTTGTGTCGTTTTGTATTTTAAATATTCTTGCT
Source organism: Thecocarcelia acutangulata (assembly GCA_914767995.1). NCBI lineage: Eukaryota > Metazoa > Arthropoda > Insecta > Diptera > Tachinidae > Thecocarcelia > Thecocarcelia acutangulata. Next base: position 77,233,584 of record OU612095.1, on the reverse strand, counting down.
AACTCAGAGATTGTACTGTGAGCGCGTTCAACTTGTCCGTTAGAGGTTGATCTGTAGACTGGAGTTTCTATCTTTCGTATTCCATATTTTTCACACATTATATTTACTGCTGGCGTATTTAGACATTTTTCATTATCAGTCATTAATCGTGTGCAGTTCGGATAGTTATTTGTGATAACTTCTTCAATTTTCTCAGACATACGTTCTCTTGAATCTATTTCTCTGAGGGTAATATACTTTGAGAATTTATCGATAGCGACTAGAAATGTTTTTTTATCATTAAAGTAAATATCCATGTGTATGTATTTTCCGGGTTCTGTTGGTATGTCCGATTCTCCTACTGGTTCTCTAGTGGGATTTCTTTCATATTTGCCATATAAACAGGGTGTACACTTTTTGTTAAATGCCTTGCATTGTTGTTTTATTTCTGGCCAGTAATAATTTTCAAGTATCTCTTGAATGTTATTCTTATAACCTCTGTGTGCTCTATTATGTATTTTTTTAACTATTTCGGCTTGTTTTTCTTCCTCTCGAACATCGATTAGTTTCGTTGGTGTATACACAACGTTTGTAGTGTTGAAGGTGTTTTTTATAATGGGGCTAAGTGCATAAATATCTTCTCTGGTGGTATGAATTGCAGTCGTTTTGTTTGGCTGTAAAATCTTTTTCAATTCTATGATCAAATTTTGTTCATTCGTAAAGTTTATCGTGTGTCTAACTCTATTCGAAAATATTGTACGTGTTCGTGTTTCATTTATTTTTTTATTCGGTACAAGTTCAATTTGAACGGCATATGCATTAAAAGGTTGTTTCACTTGTTTAATAATTTCGGTATAGGAGCTTTCGGCTGAATGGACTGTATCAATTGATGATGTGTTAATACATTGTCTTGACAAAGCGTCAGCTACTACGTTTTGATGACCTGGTTTGTATACCAGTTTTGCTCCAAAGTCTTCGATAATAGATTTCCAACGTTTAAGTTTTGGGTTGGGGTTTTTTTCGGATATTGCGTGTGTTAGGGATTGGTGATCAGTATAAATAGTAAGGTCTGTTGTACCGTAAATGTAATTCCTTAATTTTTGTAAAGCCCAAATGATGGCTAATAATTCTTTCTCATTGGTGGAGTAATTTTCCTCCGTTTTACTAAGTGTTCTACTAAGAAAAAATATTGGTTTTTTCATTTGGCTAAGCACTGCTCCAATAGCTATGTTAGATGCATCAGTGGTCAGCTCGAATGGTTTATCGTAATTTGGTTGAAAAAGTTCAACCTGTTCTTTTAGACAATTTTTCAATTTGTTAAATGCCTCTATAGCAGCATCATCTAATTCTATTTTTGTTTTAGCACTTTTATTTTTACCTATTTGTCCATTGTCTCCTCGTAAATGATTTGTTAAGGGCTTGGCTATACCAGCATATCCTTGTACAAATTTTCTGTAATATCCTGTCATACCCAGGAAACCTCTTAAGTCTTTTAGCGTTTGGGGGAGGGGATATTTCTCAATTGCTTCTACCTTTTCCGGATTTGTGGCGATTTTATTGTGTTTAATTATATGGCCTAAATATTCAACTTCTGTTTGGAAAAATTTTGATTTTTCATCGGATACCTTTAGTGTTGCTCTATTTAGTGCCTTGAATATAATTTCTATGTGCTTTATATGTTCCTCCGGTGATGAAGAGTAGATTACAACGTCGTCTATATACACGTATGCAAATTTTCCAATGTATTCTCTTAGGATGTCATCGACACACCTTTGGAATATGGATGGTGCATTTTTCAAACCGAATGGCATACGTATAAATTCGTACTTACCACCGTTCACGCAAAAAGCAGTTTTTTCCCTATCTTCCTCTCTTATTCTAACTTGATGGAATCCTGATTCTAAATCTAACGTCGTAAAATATTTTGCCTTTCCTAAGTTCTGTATTGTCATATTCACATCAGGAATGATATATCTGTCAGTGATCGTATGGGAGTTTAATTTCTGGTAGTCTATTACCATTCTTTTCCTAGGTCGTCCGTCTTCATCCAAGCCTTTTTTTGGGACAGTCCATATCGGAGAATTGTAGGGGCTATTACTTCTTTGGATGATTCCGTCCTTTATAAGCCTTTGTATTTCCCTATTTACGAAGTCATTATCCGCTATGGGATAGTTGTGAAAACGATTAACGTGGGTACCTGCCATTGTGGCCTTACCCCACGGTGATCTTAACACCGGGTGAATACAATGCGTCTACCAGCGCCCCCATACATGACAAACTGCCATGCATGAGTACCAATTCGATCTCATGTTGTTTGGACATGATCTCCCCCTTGGTTAGGAGCGGAGCCTTTCTAAAACTCCTTCCGATCTTTGGGTCACGGCACCCGGTCGCAATGCAACTCCACATCGAGCTCAAATGAACTCTCCCCGCGATTTGGGTTTAAACCACAACCACCACGATACTCCCCGAAGGGCCGCACCATAACCGGGCAGGAACAAGTTCCTGGGGCTCCCGGTTCCCGTGGTACCAGATTTAAGTCTCCGGTCAGACTTCGTAGCCCAAGGACTACTACCAGTAGAGCCCCAAACGGCTCGGGGACTGGTGACCCCCTGCAACCATACTCACAGTAAACAGCACACACAGGAACACAGCAATAAGCGCAAACAGCAACATAAAACAGGAACAACAGGAACGTCAGCGACAACAGCAAAACAGCAGCCACTCAACGTACAAACTGCATCACCTGCAACACAAAACACACACGGGCACAAGGCACAATAAACAAAAACAACAAAAACATTCAACATTCATCCTCACGGATGAGTACATTGGCCACCCCCCTGTGGCCCAGCCCTTTACAACACGAACAAAACAAAAAACAACAATTTGACATGACCCCCCTCACGGAAGGACTTACAAACAAAACAACGTTGCCAGCAACCCTGCGACATCAAAACAAACAGCAGACAGCAACCAGCAACACAGCAAACAGCAACCAGCAAACACAGCCAAGTACATGACACCAGGAACAGCACAGGGCACAGGAACTGTGCTCTATGCTCCTCATGGTTGCCTACACTAAGACTTCAACCACAACTGCAACCAACTCCGCCGACGAGAGACGCACACAGTCACGCGCGAACCTGCGGTTCAACAAACGACGGTTCCGGAAATGGCAACAACAGGGAGGCTACCCTCCCTACCTTGGTCTCCGCCTAAAGACCTCACGGGCATACGCGCCCAACGCGTCAAAAGACGCGCCGACCGCCAAAACCCTACTGAAATCCCAATGGTCGCCCGCCCCTACTACGCCCATTCCCTCTAGATCCCTAATGTCATCATAAAGATGACATTCGACCAGAACGTGTCTCCAGTCCTCAGGGCTCTCACCACATCTGCACAGCGCAGTCTCGGACAGGCCCCTCTTATGCAAAAATGCATTGAGGGAACCATGCCCCGTAAGCAAGAAGCCCGTACTGAGACTGAAGCCAAATTCCGGCCGTCCCACAACAAAATCAGCCTCGCGAATGAATTCGTGCGTTGCTCGCCCCTTTGTACTATTCGCCCATCGCGCCCGCCAGGCAGACACAAGACGTTCCCAAAGGAGCGCCTTGATCTGACTGGGTTCCCTATTAACCACAAGATCAAGAGCAGAAAGCCAATCATGTGGACAAAGCGGTAGCCCCTTCTTAACCTTGAAGGCGATCGCACGGCGAATCACCTCCAGATCAAGGGGAGCCACCCCCAGCAAGACCTGTAGAGCATCTGTTGACACCGTCCTACAAACTGGCATGCAAGCAAGCATCGCAGTTCTCTGGGCGGACTCTATCTTATTGCGGCCAACAACAGTCATGACTGTCTCGTACCACACAGGTGCACCATAAGCTGCGCATGCAACAAACAGTCCACCATATATGGTACGAGTAGCCCGCCTGCTGAGGCCCCATTCACTTCTAAGGATGCGCCTAACTTTACCTACTACAGCAGTGAGCCTGTCCCTCACATATGAGAGGTGAACCATAAAGTTCAACCTCTCACTCACCATTATTCCCAGGTATTTGACTTCCGTCGCATACCGGAGACTAACGCCGCCAGAGCGAACGAGTGGTGGACGACCCCGAGACAACCTGCCTTTCAGCAGCATTGCCACGGTCTTGTCCATAGCCACCTCCACACCCACACTATCGCCCCACTCGCGCACAACACGCATGGCCCTCTCACCCCGGCTTTCCAGATCAGCACGAGACTGTCCTTCAACCAAGATGAGCAAGTCATCCGCATATGCACACAGTTTGAAGTCACGCTGCAACGACCTCAGCAGGGAATCCATCATGAGGTTCCATAAAAATGGACCACAGATGGACCCCTGCGGACAGCCGCGTACAACGTCCCTCCAAACCGTGTCGCTGGCGCCCACCACACAGGCTTTCCTACCGCAGAAGTAACTCTCCCATAGTGCGAGCTCCCGACAGCCCACACTACGTAGTCTATCGAGAACTACACTCCACAGGAGATTGTCAAACGCACCCCTGAAGTCTACGAAGAGTCCCAGTACATATCTTTCCGCAGAGCTAGCAACACTTGACTTAACATGCAGCCAGGCATCGTCAACAGACCTCCCCTCCCTGAAACCGAACTGGAATTCAGACAGTGCTGCACCCGGACACTCTTTCAGTCGAAAGACCATTATCCTCTCCAGTACTTTTCCAAGCACTGGAAGAAGACTAATGCCCCTATAAGAGCGAGGATCAGTCCTCACTTTTCCGGGGGACTTTAAGAGCACCACAACACGTGCCTTCTTCCAAGCCTCAGGGAAGTAGCCCTCACTGAGACACTTCGCAAATATTGACTCCAGGTATTCCGGTATGGCCTTCCAGATGCTTTTACACATCTCTCCAGTCATACCGTCTATACCCGGAGATTTCCTACTCTTGATCCTGTGGACACAAACTTCTATTTCGGATCTCTCCAGCGCAGGAGGGGCGGCTCCCTCCCTAATGAGAGGAGGGCTACCGCCCGCCCGTACAACCGGAAAGAAAACCCCCAACAACGCGCCCATAATATCGCTCCAGGAAGACAATGTTACATTGTCAACCTGGAGGCTTCCTACTTCTAAACGCCTGTGTCGACCCGAACAAACGCGATAGACACGACCCCAAGGATCGTCCCTATTTTCACGCACGAATTCCCTCCACTCGTCTTCTTTTACCCTACAAATTTTACCCTTATATTCCCTCAGGCTTGCCAGATATTCAACCTTACGAATAGCTAGATCATCTGCGTTAGACTGCCGGGCCCTCTGGAATCTCTTCCTGAGGCGCCTGACACTCCTCCGCATCAGATCCAGTTCATCGGTCCACCACTTGACTTTTCTTGGCCTACCCGGACGGGCTCGGCCAAGCAGCGCATCATTCACCGCGCACATCCAGTCGTCAATCTGGCCAACCTGAGCGTCTATACCCAATTCCCTGAATTCATCTATTGGCTGTACCATAGCAGCCGCCCTAACACTATTCGCGTAACCGCCCCAGTCTATATCCCTTTTACGCCACCCGCGAGGTGACCCAGATATCCAACTCCGCCGGCGATAAGTGAACCGAATCTCAATGAGATTATGATCACTCACACCAGCGTTGTCACATACCCTCCAGCTGAAGTCGAAGTATGACAACGCCAAGTTATTGGCAATTGTCACATCGATATCGCTGCGGCCCTGTGGAGCGTCAAACGTGTACAGATCACTAGCCTCGTTTAACACCGAAGCACCAACTGTGACCAGCCATTCGCCGAGCATGATTCCTCTAGTGTGGTTCATATGACCAGGCGCATGCCTGGGCATTTTACTGAACCACATAGAGGAACATGCATTTGCATCCAGGCCTAGAATAACGGGTGCACTACTCGCTAGGAGTAGGACCGTATCCATGTACCGAATGTACGGCTCCAAAGGGACGGCAAACCTGCAATACAGGCTTGCAAAGAGCACCCGCCCAAACTCCCCCTGCACAGCAACACAGACCCCCCACCGGGTACAGCTCACGACCGTACAATCGACCCCCGGGTCGTCCACCACTACCGCAGAGTTCCCCTCCAAATCGGGGAAAACCCGCATACCCCCAGGAAGCCCCCTGATGTCACCAAATCGGAGGTACGGCTCCTGCACTAAGGCAACAGCCGCACCCCGTCGCCGCATCGCCTGCCCAAGTTCGCACGTGGCCACGTACGACTTCTGAAGGTTTTGCTGTATTACAATCGCGGTATCCATCTTAATGACGAGCGTTCACCCTAGCAACCATGGTCGCATAGACCGGGCACGCTGCAGACATCATCATGTGATCCGCCTGCAGTCCCTTGAACGCACAGTTCCTGCACCGCAATTCGTTGGGGCATCGGCTCGCCCAGTGGCCAGCGTCGCCGCACCGTCTGCATACGTCGGACTGGAACTTGCAGTCACGCACCCTGTGGTCAAAACCCAAACATCTATAACACGCGGGGATGGGGTCCAACGTTCTTACTGCAAACCGGAACCATTTCACGTATGCCCCCGTCGCTCTGAGATGATCTGCAACCCGCGGCGTGCATTCAAGGGTCACGTTAGTAGTGCCCTCCTCCACCTTCCAGGGTGCGCTTACCAGCCGAACTGCTTTTTTGTATTCCACCACAGTCATTAGCTCCCCGAGGTTCATGGAGTGTAACTCCTCCATAAACTCATCCGGGGAGATTTCTTTGTGCACGCGCTGAACCACTATCTTGGGACCCAACTTATCCTTCACAGCCACCTCCAACCCCACCTCGGCAAACTTCGTATTGGCAGCCACCTTTCTGCGCTCAGCCTCCGATGGCGTGCGAATCACGGCTCCTTCCTTAGTTTGGCGCACCTCATGTACGCGCACCCCCAGTGTCGGTCCGACCTCCCCAACCACCTTTTCCACCACCTCTTTGGCGCTCTTACCAGCCTTACTCTTCACCACCACCGACCACGTCTCCACCGGCTTAACCAATGGCAGGGCCGGATATGATACCGGCGTTACCGCCTCCTGCGCCTTGGCCAAAACTCTACGTCTCACTGGGGGTACAGTCGTCGGCATCGCCATCGGGGCGGCAGCAACTTCAACCGCACCAGCCTCCAATCTTCCCCTCAATCGCTCATTTTCGGCGACAAGACACATAAGGAGCGTCTCATACTCGCCCACCTCCTTCGCTATTTTTCTAGCGACGCCTCTGCCCACCTCATCCGCCATCACCAACTCCAACACCTTGCAAGTGATCCGTTTCATCTCTGCAATCACCCCCTCAGCCTGCAGCTTCTTCTTCCTAATGCGCGACTCCCTCACAGGCTGCTTACTCCCAGGAACTACTTCCTCACTGGGCACCTCACCTACACACGTGACAATCACTTCGTCGTCCACCACCATTGCCGCTTTTGACACAGCTGCCGCCTCACCTACACCTTTCGGAACTTCCAGCGCCGTCTTCTTTCTTGTTTTGGGCGACCCCAATTTAAACTTTTTTACGGACTCTGCATCCTCCGTTGACGATAACTCTGACTCCGTGTGCCTGAGCTTCGGTGGCACAAATGGCGGCGGCGCCCTGGGATCGTCCGTGGTCACATCGCTGGCGTCCCCTTTAGCCTTAGGCTTCTCACCCTTCCGTTTGCTAGCCGGCGGCATAGCAACCAATTTCAAACCAAAAAATGAAAGTGTCACCTACCTTTCAATCCAATTAGTATACACCAGAAAAAGGCAATCACAATAGTCCAATAATACCAGCCAAGTCCGTTACCAACAATCCAATCAACGCCAAGATCCAGAAACAGTATTACCAATCAGTTCCAATATCCTTAGCCAAGCCGTCAACTATTTTAGGTACTTAATTACCGACCGAAACCGTCAATTCCGTTTAATTTCAATCAAGCACAATTACACTAACACCGCAGTGTTGCCAATTCAAACTGTTCCGAATAATCTCACAAGCCGTATCCAAGTCACAAACCGTCAATTCCAATTTCACTCCAATATCCGAATTTATTAAACACCGAGGTGTTGCCAGTTCAAAGCCAAAGACCGTTAAAAAGCACTTATTTCAAACAAATCCGTCAATTCCAATTAATTTCAATTTCAAAATCCAACCGTCAACAATACTATAACTTTCACTTGGTAACACTACCGGAGTCTCTTAGTTCCACAACACTTTTTCTTAACAGATTATCTGTTCGTCCTTAACCACACTTTTTGCCGGAGCTTGTTCTTCTTTTTTGAGACAGCTTGTCAGCGGAGTCTCAAAAAACCGAACTTACACACACGACTTATTTTGAAACACACGATTTATGCACTCGGCCGATTTAAAACAATTTTTCGCTATCCGCTTGCACAACCGTACGCTTTGACAATCCAACTACGAGTGTGATCCGCTATGGGATATGGGTATTGCTTCGTCCAGATGGGTTCGTCCGTCTTTGTCCTTATCGTGGCTTCTATTGTTGTTGTGAAAGGTAATGGTCCTATGCCATTGTTTTCTTTCATCAACTTGTCAATTCTTTCCCTGTATATGTCGTTACCTATGGTATAGTTTATATTACTAATTTCTTTTCTCCTATCTACTGTGAATTTCATATTTTTTATATCTATTATGGCATTCAATGTAATTATTCCTTGTAAACCTAATATTAAGTCAGATCCTTTTATGTCGTCTAACTCAAAAAATTCTATATCCTCGCCGAGAAATTTAATTATTTGCTTTGTACTAACTATCGAAACTCCATGCATTGAAATAACCTTCATAGGTTTTATTTTTTCAACTGCATTAAACTTTAAGGATTTTCTTACGTAATTATGGGTTGCTCCGGTATCTAATAATACATTATATGTTTTCTCATTATCACTCATTTGAATATGGGGCAACCCGTTTATTAGTTTAAATGCTTAACTACTAACTTATTCATACTACCTGTTTCAACTAGAGTACTGCAGTTATCATCTTCTTGGGTGATGATGTTGTTGTTTCTCATTTGTTTGTTGCTTTGATAATTTCCGCTCGGCTGTCTTTCTCTTTTCCATGGCTGGTGATTGAAGGGGTTGGAACGTGTTGGTTGATGATAAGCAGTGTTTCCAGAACTGATATCCATTGGTTCCGGCCGCGGTTGGTGATTATTATACCTTGGTGTCTGGTGCTGTTGGTTTCTTTCCATTGGTTGAAAGTTATTGAAAGGCTGCCTTGGTCTAAATTCTATCTTTTGTTGTGGGTGGTGCCTTTGTTGAAAGTGATGACGTTGTTCGTTCTTAAATTTCTCTTCATGAGACAACCTTAAGTTCTGGTGACGGTTGTCATGCTCTATCGTCCTAGCAATAGTGTATGCATGTTCCAGATCGTGGGGTGCATTTCCATATAGGGTTGACTGGATAAAAGTGTTGTTTATTCCGGATATAAAGACTCGAACTGAATCCTCTTCTGCTTGTGTTACCATGGCTCTGGTTACGGCTTCTATATGACCAGACATTGATATCTTCGAAATTATTAGATTTAAACATTTGTTTATTTCATCGTTTCATTTCCGATAAGGTTTTTCGTCCTTGGCTGCATCTCTTCATTTCGTCTTGTAGTACGTATAGTGGTCGAGTATCCGCATATGCTTTATCTAGCCTGTCGCGGATGGCATAAAAATTAAATATTGTGCCGTGATTGGCCAATAACTGTGCTGCACTTCCTTGTATTTTTGTTTTTACAATTTGTAGTGCCTGGGCGTATATTGGCTGATGGCTGAGGTTGGATATGGTCTCCATCATCCGTGTTGCATCCTCTCTCCATATTCTGTAGTTGTTTATGTTACCATCAAAGACGGGTAACGATTTAAAAACATCTAGCTTCACCTGGTTTTCATCCGTGATCCTAGGTTCTATTGCAATTCTCTGGTTTTCAGGGATAATTTCGATTTGTTGTACTTGTCTGATTTGGTTTTCCAAATTCTGGACTTGCCTTTGATGTTCAGCTCGCATGTTCTCCATGGTGGCTTGTAGAGCTGCCATTTGCTGTACTAGCATATTGACATCGAAATTCTGCGCCATTGTTGTTATTGGGGATTCTTCAGTAATTTCTTCTAGCGGTCTGTTGAAGTCAAATCTTGCTCCACGTTTCTGCTTTTGAAATGAATTCATTTGCTAATACAAGCAATTTTTTGTGCTGTCCCTCTATGAAGGATTGTTTAATAGTTTTTAAAACTTGTGTCCTTGCTGCGACAAGGATTCCAATGGTCCGCTCGTAAAGGATAAGTTTAATTATCCTCCTGGCAGGATCGCCAATTATAAAACACTAATTGTGTTAGAACAAAAAAATTTATTTTGACGCGATGCGTCTTTATTCAATAAAATTTCTTAATTGAGTAAAGAATAACTTAAACACTATGTGTTCTTACACTGTATCTTCTTAACTAACTCTTAACATCTGAGTTCGTTTCTTAAATACTAAAATTACAAAGAAACTATAATCATAGTATTTTGGTGTCTTTAGTAGACCCTTGTTTATCAATATTACAATTTCAATGCTTAATATGTATTTTATCTTAATCTAGTTGTTTACGATTTATATTTTTTCATTGTTTACATGTTTCATGCAGAAACATGTTTGCTTGCTTATCAGTGTAGGTATTTTCCTATTCATCATAATATTTACTTTGTTTACCTTATCTCTATACGAATTATGTTATTTTATGGAAAATGTGTTTTTCTTTAATTATACCTGAGTGCGAGTGTCGTTAACTTGCGTGAGCTGTGTGACTTATTATGTCGTCTTGTTGAAATCACTTCTGCAATTGATGAACGAAAAAGTCAGTAATCTTGGCTCGATAGCGGCCGCTATTGACCGTAATGTTCTGACCAGCATCGTTTTTAAAGGAGTACGGACCAATCATTCCACCAGCCTATTAATCACACCAAACAGTCGGTTTTTCTGGATGTAACGGTGTCTCAACACAAACTTGAGAACTATAATCACTCGCAGCCTTTATGTTAAGTTACAAATTACTGGTTGAAACAATCCGTGACTAGTTATATAATTTTATTTTCGGTTTTTTGATTGTATATTTTTAAAATGTAAATTGTTAATAATGAAATACAAGGTGAGCCAAAAGAAGTCATCCGATGGTTTTTTTTTATTTTTCTTTTTATAAAAAAATTTAATTCTGTTCTTTGATTATGTTTATTTGAACCTTTAGAATTTTAATGGTCAATTCGAGAAGACGATATCAGCCAAATGGCCGCCGCCACAATCTCGAGGACGAAGTGGACGATTTTTATACCAAAATCGTAATGCTAATTTATTGAATTTTTGTTCAACTTTATAATTTTTTAAATTAGATTTTTGGTTTTTTTCCCTTTGTACATCGGCTTTTAGTTACAGTTTTTCCTTTCTTAAGTTAATCATAATGAGCAATGAAGTTTATTTCCACCTCAGTGCGTGAACAATCAAAACTATCGCTTCTGGAGCACCGAAAATCTACGAGTGATGCACAAGGAGCCATTACACCCGCTTAAAGTGACTGCGTGGTGTGCTGTTCCCGCTGGAGGAGTCGTCGGGGCATTGTTTTTCGAGGACGCCGATAGCCAACCGACAACAGTAGAGGGTGCGCGCAATTACTCGAATTAGGACATGTGGTTCCAGCAGGAGAGAGCAACGGGGTTTTTTAAAGTCCCGTGTTTCGTGAACAAGCCCGAGACTCTGGAAGCTCTCAAGGACAGCATTCGACACGAGTATGGAAATGTGCCGCCCGAAGTTCTCGCCGAAGTGATGAAAAATGCCATAAAATGAGCCCGTATAAGCAAGCAATTGTGGAGGCGCCCATTCGACCGATATCGTCTTCTCGAATTGACCAATAAAATTCTAAAAGTTCTAATACACATAATCAAAAAACAGAATCGGAGTTTTTTATTTAAAAAAGGAATGACAGCCAAACAACATGGAATGACTTCTTTTGGCCCACCTGTTAGAACTAGGGTTTCACGATGTTTTCCATACAATTTGATATAATATGACAGAGAATGCGTTCGTAAAATAAAATCTATTTTATTTTGACAGCGATTTTCCTTTTATTCACACTTTGAAGCAGACAAGTTTTGGTATTACCTACTTTACTTTAAGTATTAACTACTTTTAATAAATTTGTGAGTGCAACCTAAACTTGCGCGTCAAGCGTAAATTTTTCTGTCAACAATCTTCATGTATGTATATACAAAATGTATGGGACCCACCCAAATAGCGCGGCGTCAACGCTTTGCAATTGAAAAATCCAATTTTGACAGCGCTTTTTGTCTCTCACTAAAGTTCGCCGCAAAATAAAGGTTACTAATTTTTAGCAGCTATTAGTTATCACACTAATTTAGCGACTTTATCACTTTTTATTATTTCTATTTAGTGATTTTTATTAAACAACGTTGGTGAGCAATACTGTTCATAGCACAACGTTAACGCTCTTATTTAAGTTACTTAATATAGCGTAAAACCAAAGCGTTAAATTACGTTGTGTTTTACGCCCTAATTTAGGTTTCGTTCTTACATATTTTGTAAAGAAACCCAAAGCTTCACAAGCTTTGGCAGGAAGAAAAATAAGAATAAAAGATAACGCTTTTTTTTAACCAACAAAATAAGGACACTAAATGAACGTTTGTGAAGTTGCAGCCGTCGTTTCAATGATGGCCATGTTTAATGATGCGCGCAATAATTCTTAATTTTGGCGACCACACTCGGTTCATTCAATAGGTGATTTTACCGATATTGCTACCGCCTAATAAAACTTTTTGTCTAGCATTGGCTGGACTTAAGTAAAAATTACATACATTTTTCTTTTTATATTTAGTATTAAGATTTGGATACTCATTGTTAGTTCATTTTGAAGATTCAATAAAGAAAAACGCTTAAAAAATAATGCGAGTTCTGTTTCACCATTAAGACCGAAATAAGCAGTTTTTTTTTTTTTAATTTAGAAAGTATTCTTCTGACTCTCATTTAGGTTTTTTCCATTTGAAAACTATGCAATCTTTATCTTTTTAACAGAAGCTGGTTGAAAAAACCTGTGAGCCACAGTATATACGATTTGTTCTCTTGTTTAGGCTTACTAAAGGAGGATGAGCGTTAATGTCTTCAAATTGTTCATGTCAAATATTTATGCAAATAATTAACGCCACTCTTAAGAAAACCAATAAAAATATGTGTGTAAAACAGACGTCGACGACATGGTAGAGGAAACTGTCGTTTGTATAATTGTCTACGTTACGGTGAACAAAACTGTCGCATGATCTCATAGCCATTTGTACGGTCGTGTACCCTTCACTTAGCATGTCTTAAATACATGACCAACTGGGAAATTTTTATTTACATATGCATGTATCGTATAGGTTTTATTTTTGTATTTGTCCAACCATGCAGTCAATAATCCATTTTCAATTCAATCTAATAAAGATTGTCAAATCTATCAAGTAAAGTAAATATATTTATGTAAAATGATGTACTTTTATTATGAAACAAAAACTAAATACTAAATACTCGTACATACAAACATATGAATGAGTTTAAAACCACAAGTACTGTTTACTTGTTTGTTACTAATTTATGTTAAAACATCTCAATCGTATTTTTATTTAAATTATTTTTTCTTTTTTGTTTCAAATTTTTAGCTAAATGTTCGTGTTACTACTATGGATGCCGAATTGGAGTTTGCTATACAGCAAACTACCACCGGCAAACAGCTTTTCGACCAAGTTGTCAAGACTATCGGCCTACGTGAAGTTTGGTTCTTTGGTTTACAATATACTGATTCAAAAGGCGATTCCACTTGGATTAAACTATACAAAAAGGTAAAACAAAATAATATTAATTAATTAATTAATTGAATCATATTTGATTAGGTTACTAGTTTCTGTAGAAAAATCTGATTTTTCCCAATTGAAAAACTTATAAAACTTCTAATTCCAGGATAAGTTATTCTGCAATAACTTTTTATATATAATTTTTTATAACATATTTATGCGCATCAAAAATATCTGCCATAAAAAAAATTCATAAACGAGATCTGTTTGACAACTCCCCGTGCAGTAACTTCTAAGTGCCAGTTCACGAATAAGGAAACTGTTCGTTCGTTCGCACAATTTCATTCAAAACAAAAACAATTTTCAAAATTTTGTTTTTGTTTTAAAAGTAATTGTGCAAACGAACGAACAGCTTCAAGATGCATTAACGTCTACAAGGTGGCAGCACTAGCACAAGATTACAACAAAAACAGGCATGTAGTAAGCTATGCTTGCCAAATATATATGTAACTTTTTCACAGTTATAAACTATGAAGGCGCTTTTTCACAATTATAAATTATTCATATTTGAATCATGTTCAGGTTTACAAAATAATTCTAGTCTAGTCCAGGAATGCCGGATGTATTTAAATAAGATGTCGAGACATTCTAACCTAACCCAAAAATGAGTACGTGGACATGGGTCCAACAATGGCAACAACATTGCCAACCCATATCATATGGGCTTGTTCCACACGCTGGAACAAGCCCAGGAAAAGTGGCTTACATAGCCCACATGCCTTATATCAAGGAACCTGTGGCCGCACATTAACTCTAAGAGAACGGGGGAGCTATTAAAACTTCCCAGATCTCTCCTAAGAATGACGGTAGCATTCTTCACTGGACATTACCCGTTTGGGAACCATGCCAGGAGACTAGGCATACCCTATATCGACTTCTGTAGAAGTTGCCAAGACGAGGAGGAGGAGGAGACGATCCTTCATCTCCTCGGTACATGCCCGGCATTGGAGCATCATCGTCTATGATGCTTAGGTGAGAGGAGCTTCAATAGCCTATCATGTCTGGGTCAAACCGACTGCTATAGCTTCTTTCATAAGAAGTAGCGGATGGCTAGTAAATCAGCACGTATTGCCACATTAAGCAGTTTCTTTCTGCTTTCCTTTCCCTCTTCCTCACTTCTTCTATATACTTATAACTTTTATTTGTTCTTCTATTATACCCTAACTTTTCAGGCAATCACAAAGGGAACGACCTTCAGGACCCAAGTCAGCTGGAGTATCCATGTACTCTATGGAGAATCCAGCGGCCTGCCTACCTAACCTAACCTACAAAATAATTTTAATATGTTTAATTCAGAATAAACCACTAAACTTACTTTCAAAAATGTAAACAATACATTTGACGTAAATGGGTTGCTATATTGCCAGTAGCAAAAAACTATCACACGACGTAGCGCTGCTACCTGGTAGATGTTAATGCACCTTGGAACAGCTTTATTATCCGTGAACTGACACTAAATGTACCGCTACTATCGTCAACCTTTTAATAGATTATCGCCAAATATTTAGCAAGCTGCGTCATTTAATTTGCATTTGACGACTATCAAAAGGACAAACCCTTAACACTGAAACCTACAAAGGACTTAATAAATACCAAGGAAACTCTACACCATTACTAAGTTACGTTCTTGTCGCACCAGCAAAGTGATGCCGGATGGTCGGGAGGCCCAAAGTGAGCCATCACGGCCAAAATCGTCGAAAAAATCCATGGTTATGAACGAATGGAGATTGAAATTGCGGGAGGTGGCTGAGGTGAAAGTGTGTCTTATCATAGCACCCAGCCCATACCACGTTTCATTAAGAAACAGTGTGGTAGCTGGACAATCAGCGGACATGAGACGCTAGAAGTTCTCACGGACATGCATTTTCCTGGATGCACACCTTTTATGACAGACTGCATGACCGATATACACAATGGCCAAGGGGATATCTGTTTATCTTTTGATCGAAGCATAATCCTTTGGCCGTTGGATAGTTTTGCCCCATATAAATCACCGGGTCCAGATGGTATTATACCAGCTGATTTGCAGAAAAATGCGGAACTTATAATGCCATGGTTGATACAAATTTTCTCGGCCTGCCTTAGATGGTTCTACATTCCGCAATCATGGTGAAGGTGTGTTGTAGTCTTTATTCCGCAACGCGGAAAGGCTTCACACACTACTCCGAAGGATTTCAGACCTATAAGCTGTCATCCTTTCTACTTAAAACCTTGGGACGGATAATTTAATTACATCTTAGGATGTCAATTATTCCGAGCCATTTATCAGCATCTCAACATGCCTATACCAAGGGCAAATCTGTTGAAGACTGCGTTGCATTCGCTCGTGGGGTATGTAGAGAGAGAGCTCTGGAGCAAGGGAATATGCATCGGTTACCTTCCTTGATATAGAAGGGGCAGTTAATAATGTGTGGAAAGACTGAACGTTCATCAGTCAATTGTTAGCTTCATAAAGAATTTACTGACCAAAAGGGTCATTACTTCTAATATGGGGCGAGCCACAATTTGCAGAGTGGCTAGAAGGGACATGTGATCATGCCTCAATAATAGAAAGAATAGTGAACCTTCCGGAGAATAATGATTACTGCTCGCCGGCTCTACTGCCCGACAAGAGATTTGACGTAATCGTCAAGAGGACGTGCTTGAAATTTTTACAGATGGTTCAAGTCGGACTCGGGAGTCGGTGGGGGTATCTTTATCTCCTTGTATGAGAGGAGGATGTATGAAACTTGTATGAGACTGCAAAATGAGTGTAGCGGCCATTATGAGGGCAGCTAACTAGTTAAGGTACTACAGGATATACGGGAATGATATCCGAATTTGTACTGATAGTAAGGCTGGGCTGTATGCACTAGATAGAGTCTATACTACATCCAGGTTGGTTCGTGAATGCCAAATATCTCTAAACGAGATAGTGGAGCTTAGCTGGGTACGAGGGCACAGTGAAGTGTCCGGAAATCTAGTAGCGGATGAACTGGCAAAGGCCAGTGTCCAGCTACAACAAAGAGATATTGATGAGATCGTTGGAATCCCGCTTGCGAGCTGTAAGAAACAAGTACAGCGTCAATTTTTTCAGACCGCTCAAGACAGATGGTCTAGTTAGGATACCTGTTGAATATCAAGGCTGACATGGCCCAGATATGATAACAGGAGGACTATCATCCTTAGAGGCTTGCCCCGACGGAGGTTGCGTTCTGTGGTGGCGGTCCTGACGGGACATTGCCACATAAAGACGCAGGCGAGGAGGTTAAATCTTCCATTTAGTGATTTCTGCAGAAGTTGCAGAGACGAGGAGGAAGAAGAGAGCGTTGAGCACTTCCTCTGTCAGTGTCCAGCTCTTTCTTATATAAGGGCATTGTACCTAGGCAGACCGATGCTGCATGATTTGACGGAGATATCGGAATGCGATGTAAGTGAATTGGACTCCTTTATCCGATCCTCGGGTTGGTTCTAAACCAGTGATGTGTAGATCTACTGAGATACATATCATATCCAGGCAACACAACGGGACCTGACTGGACCCAAGTGGGCTGGCTTTACAATAGCTGGCAGCCTGTCAAACCTAACCTCACCTACTATAGTTCAAATTGAATCTAAAATTGAGAAATGTTAAATTAAATGCGGAAAAAAAAAACTTGACGTTTAGGTATGATTCACATTCAACATCGGCCCTTAAATTTTAACCAACCGAATCAATCAAAACAAGCAAAGAACCACTAGAGGTGAAGATTTCAATTGAAGTCATAAAATTTTATAACTTTTAAGTTATGTGCAATACCTAAAACGATATCAGCAAACATTCAAATGATAGATAAACGATTTATAAACCAATTATTAATATGTTTATTTAAATTCATAATTTTTTTTTTGTCAAACGTTAATGTTGTAACACTGAATTTTAATAATACAACTCTGCAACACTCATATTTACTGACGCTTTTTGAAACCGTTAATAATTATCTTGTTTTTATCTTGTTATACTTTTATGTTTCTTTTCTCGAAGCATTGTTAAGTTTGAAACTACGTTTAATTTTTTAGTCGTAATAAATCATTTGAAGTTGAAACAACTTGTGTTATTATTTCTACCTGGAATAATTAATAATTGCCATTAAAAAATGTTAATCTTCAGACAAAAAAAAAAAAAAAATCCGGTAAAATTTATCACGAACATATTTTTTTTTAATTAATTTAAGTAAACATATTAATAAATGGTTTATAAATCGTTTATCTATTATTTTAATGTTTGCTGATATCGTTTTAGGTATTGCACATAACTTTAAAGTTATAAAATTATTATTATGTTTATTTAAATAAATAAAAAAAAAAATATGTCCGTAATAAATTTTCGATTTTTTTCGTCAAACGATAATCTTCGGCCCCATAAGTTACTTAACAAAACAATAAAAAACAACTTAAAATTTGTCAAAATATATATATTCACTGAAAAAACGATTTAATAATAATAAAAAAAAAATAATTAATGCTTTCTGACACTTATTAGCCCGAATCACCGGCCATAAAAACAATAAAATATTTAAAACGTGTCAAAAAGTATGTGGACAAGAAAACAGCCGATGGTCATCAACATCAAAATGATGAAACTGATGATAGCGACGGTGAAGATATGGTGGGTGGCAAGAACAAAATAAACCCAATATGCTGCCAGCTTAGTGTTAATCTTTTTTTTTTTTTTTATCCATAGAAATAGTAGAATATATTATACATATGTATGTACAAGGTGCTTTTTTAGGGTTACACAACTTTTTTTTTATTTTTTATTATTAATTTATATTACACAAAATATATTCATAAACAAGGATTTAACATTTGTCCCAGCCCCACTAAGGATGGTTTGAGACTTGGCAGCTTTACTTAAGTATATATATATATATATATATATATATATATATATATATATACATATATATATATATATATAAATATATATATATATATATATATATATATATATATATATATATATATATATATATATATATATATATATATATATATATATATATATATATATATATATATATATATATATATATATATATATATATATATATATATATATATATATATATATATATATATTTTTTAACCTCATTATTTTATTTATTGAATCTACATAAAAAATGTAATGACAATAATTATTCAAATCTTAATACTAAAAAAAAAAATTGTGATTAAAGTCCTGCCAGTGCTGGACAAAAATTTATTTTTATGCGAATATTATTTCAGAATTCAGTCATCTGTTTAGAGCTCTAATGGTAGCCAAAGTATCCCTCCTTCTCAGACGGGTATGACCACCAAAGTTAAGAATATTAACTGGAAGAGGATTTGGATGGAATTCAAGTTTGTTAATATACCTTGTCGCGTACTTCACAAATTCAGATTTCACAAAAGGTACGTTCAGATCTGCGTGGATTCGTGAGTTTTTAACGTACCATGGAGCATCTGTAGTTCTACTGAGTATTCTATTTTGACTTCTTTGAATTTTTTCAATGTTGGATGCCGAGGCTGTGCCCCATGATTGAATCCCATAGCACCATATTGGCTTTAGAATCGAGTTGTACAGCAAAAGTTTACAATCAAGCTTTAAGGTCGAATTTCTGCCTAGTAGCCAGTTAATTTGCACTGCTTTCAATTTCATCTGCGTTACTTTTGCCTCGATGTGCGACTTCCATGTTAGTCTACGGTCAAGATGAATTCCGAGGTATTTGACTTCACTGTGTTGAGGTATTACTTTGTTAATAGTAATGGGTGAGCATGTTCCTAGACGCAGTGCGAATGTAACATGGGCACACTTTTGTTCATTAACCTTGATTTTCCAAAGCTTGAGCCATTTCTCTAGTTTGTCGATATGTTCCTGCAAGTTTATTGATGCTTGCTGGTGGTTACTATGTGTGCTAAGGAATGCTGTATCATCTGCAAATGTTGAAATGTGAATGTTGGTGCTTATCGGCATGTCAGATGCGTAGATCAAATATAAGATAGGCCCTAATATGCTGCCTTGGGGAACTCCAGCTTCAATAGGCTGGGCGGGGCTTATGAAATCGCCTTCTTTTATTATAAATTGGCGACAATATAAATAGCTTTCCAAAAGGTTATGTACGTTTGTAGGTAAGTTCAACTTTATTTTATGCATTAAGCCATCGTGCCATACTTTATCAAAAGCTTGTGAGACGTCGATGAATAAGGCAGAGCAATATTTTTTATCTTCAAATGCCTTTCTTATGACGTTAACTAACCTGTGTGTTTGCTCAATGGTGCCATGTTTCGCTCTAAAACCAAATTGGTGATCAGGAATACATTCAACCTTATGAAGCATTGGATCCAACTTCGCCTTTAGAAATTTTTCGAAAAGTTTTGAAATTGTTGTCACTAGAGTTATTGGACGGTATGATTCTACTTTCGTGTGATTCTTCCCTGGCTTAGGAACCATTGTTATCATGGACCCCTTCCACTCTGCAGGGTAATACTCAAGTCGTAAAATAGCATTAAAAATAAAAAGAACAATTCTTTTAGCTACACGAGACAGCTCTACGAGCATTTTGTTGCTGATTTTATACATACATGGAGCTTTTTTAAAGTTTAGATTACCAATAGCATTATCAACTTCTTGAAAATTTAATCTTAAAGGCACAGGAGGTCTACTAACAATAGTAGTATATAAATATAGTATATATATACGTATATATAATAAAAATAATAATAATAATATTAACGGTCTTATTTATAAAAAAAGCATTTGCTTTTATAACGTACCATGATATAAAAAATACAAGGTAGTTTTATTCTCTCAATTTTCCTTAACAATCACCATCTGACAAGTATAAGGATTGTGACATTTTCCATAAAATTGTGCTATCGTATTAGTTTATACATTCCCTTGTTTTCAGTTTTGTTTGAAGTTGTCTGTGAAAATAATAATAAAATTATGACTTCTAACAAAAATAAATAAAAAATTTTAAATAAAATACAAACATAAGTCTAAAATATATAAAAATGGCCTGACAAACATCCCCAGACTAAAATGCTAACGACACCATGTTTCAATGTACCTTTAGTATAACGTGGACTTAGACGTTCGCTTTTCGGTCATTTAACCTGTCTTAATCTATCGGAACCTTTTAAATTCAATTTTGACTCATCGGAGAATAGTATGGAATTCCTTTGTGTGGTGGTCAAATTAATATGTTCCCTTGCAAATTCCAACCTGGCCAGTAGTGCGATTCACTATGCTTTTTAAGCCTGAATTATTTCGGTTAAAATTATTAACCACAAAATTAACCTTTTTCCTATTCACAAGTACTTTAAACACCATATGCTGGGGTTTAAAGTCAGCTGTTTGAGGCAGCTGTTGTATTTAACCACATAAATAGGTGTTAATTAACACCCCAATATTTGGTGAGTTTAAAAAAGTGTTGATTTATATTGTTTACATATTCATTTCATTTAATTTATGTAATAAACTATTTGTCTAATAAAAAGCAATAAAAGTTAGTAAACAACAAAGTTAAATCTTGAAAATAATATTTTTGTATACAACAATAATTAAAAATTTTTTACTCAATATGTATTCCGTTTTCCTATAGAAAACTTCTTAAGGGAAGTATTTGTTGATCGATTATAAAATCAAAAATGTTTTGATAGGGAATAAAATAACATTTTTTTATGTTAAATGTAATTATGTATGTATGTATGTATGTGTTAAATCTCTTCATGTTATTTTATTTCCTATCACAAAAATGTTTTTGATTTTATAATTCATCAACAAATACATACCTTAAGTCTAAGGTCAGACACAGCGATTTTAATTGCCGAACTTTTTAGCAATTTTCTTTTGGAATTGCTTTCTTGTCCACACACAAAAACTTTTTTCGGCAATTCATGAGCAATTCTCTACCTTTTGTTTCATGCAATTTACATTGTATATGCACATACACATACATACATGAGAGAAAAGTAAGGAATTGCTGAGAATTGCCGAGTACTGGCAATTCTTTTTCCCTTCTTATTCCCCTCACCGAAAGCTTCTATAAAGTCAAGAATTGCCCAACTAAAGTTGCTGTGTCTGACCTGGCACTAAAGAGCACAGCCCTATAGCTAAGCGCATTTACAAAAACAATTGAACATCAAACGCATAGGGCTAGAGTACTCCTGATATAAGTTATAAATAAGTTTTAAAATAGGTGTTAAAACAAGAAAATGTTAAAACAAATGAATTTCTTAAGTAGTGATAACAATTTGTATTCTTACTAAAGCCCAGTTCAGACTATTGTACTGTGTATTAGTATTTGTCAAAAATTCAAATAATACGTGCAAGTCTAATAAAAAAACAATTGAGCATCAAGCGCATAGGGCTGGGCACACTTGATCTAAAAAGTAAGCAGCACTACTAATGCAAGATGTACAATTGTGTTTTTTTATGTTCCAGCAGTTTTGGGCAGAGTTGCTCTAGACATTGGTCTAGTTCATTACGATTTTTAAATCGTTTTCCAGAAATACTCCTTTTTTAGTATTCCAAAAAGATTTTCAATGGGATGCAAGTCGTGCGACTGCGCCGTCCAATAGGGATGGGCAAAATACTCACCTAATGTATTTCAAATACAAGATACAAAATACTTTCAAGTTGTGTATTTCAAATACAAAATACTTTCAAGCTGCGTATTTTAAATACAAAATACAACTAAAAGATACAAATACATGTTCGTATTTCGATCTCATAAGAATATACCTCTCTGGTTTCAGATACATATTTTATTTTACATATGCACGTAAACTAAGTTGTATATAGTCACCTAAAACTTAAAAGGACGTAACTGGCAAAATATTGAAAGCCTATTAAAGTTTTCGGTAAAACAAGCATTTCCTTTAATAAAAACAAGATATTGTAATGACTCACCCGTCAAACAACCTCTTGTTGGGGAGTGAATAAAACATAGTAGGTTTAACCTACAGGTCCTGAAGAAGCTCTCCATTAATTTTGTTAAAATACAACTAAAATGTCTCAAATTATTATATTTGCAGTCGATCTAATCTGGTTCTCACAGACAGTTAGGTAGACAAAAGTTTGTCGTAATAACAGTTTTTTCCCTGTATATAATCCAAAGCGTTGGGAAAAAGCTGGGGTCGAATATATGGAAATTCTTAGATATCACCTGATTAGTGTATAATCAATTTGCTCTGGACAAAACAATTGAAAGCTGAATTGCAGTTTTGCAAAATGATAAACATTTTAATGTTCGTAGTTTCTAGCAAATTTAGCTTTTGTATGAAATAACTTATTTTGAATTTACTATAATAAATAAATGTATTTTGCAAAAATTTATTTTTGAGCCACATGTATTTGAAATACAAAATACAGATACAAAATACGTATTTGTATTTCAAATACGTATTTCAAATACTGCCCAGCCCTGCCGGCCAATCAAGAACTTGAATCCCATTCGCTTCTATGAACTCTTTGACCAACCTCGAAGAGGCATAGTCCACTCAGTCCACTCGAAGAGGCATATTCCACTCAGCATAGGGAACCATTTTCGTTTCAAGAATATCTTTATACATGGTCCATTGTATCGTTGATTTTGTAAAATGGTCCAACTTCATTTGCTGAAAAGCATTTCCACCACGCGCTTAAAATTAATTTTGCAGTACTGTAGTTCAAGTCGTTTGCCAGTCAGGCGTCGTACTATGGACACACCATCTGAGTTTATTAAGTTAAATTTAGACTCGCCGCTAAAAAGTACGGTTTTGCATTTTTGAACGATCTAATTCAGGTGTGTTTTAGCAAAATTTAATATAAATAATTAAATTAAATTGAAATGCTCTTTAAGCTTGAGGTCAGTTTTGTTTTTCATATAAACATAATATTTTTGATTTTGTAAATAAAACTAAAAAATTTTTTCCTGCAGAAGTCTTCCGAAGGAAGACGAAATATCGAATGTAATTAAAGCATTTTTTATATAAAAAACAAAACTGACCTCAAGCTTAAAGAAAATTTCAATTTAATTAAAAAAAGGTCAAATAATTAGGATCAAGATAAATAATTAAAATTACACATAACTATTAGTAAAGGGTGTTTTTTTAAGCCCGATAGAACTTGAAATTGTAAAAAATAACACAAAAAATTAAATTATAATCAAAATTTTTTTTTATTCGAAAGATCAATACGTGACATTAACATTTGAAAATGATTTCGGGCATATGGGCACCGCGGCTGTTCTTGACGAAGCGCATTCTGGACGTCCAATTTTGGGCCACTTTTTCGAGCACTGCTGGCCGTATGTCACGAACAACACGAACAATGCTGGCCTCCAAGGCGTCAATTGTTGCTGGTTTATCAGCATAAACCAGTGACTTCACGTAGCCCCACAGGAAATAATCGAGAGGTGTCAAATCGCACGACCTTGGAGGCCAATTGACAGGTCCATTTCTCGAAATCAACTTATCGCCAAATTTTGTTTTCAGTAAGTCGATGGTTGCGTTCGCCGTATGGCACGTAGCGCCATCCTGTTGAAACCACATCTCCTCCGGATCAATGTCATCCATATTTTCAAACAAAAAATCATTGATCATGGTGCGGTAACGATCTCCATTGACCGTAACGCGAGCTCCGGCCTCATTTTTGAAGAAATAAGGTCCGATGATGCCACCAGCATGAAAACCGCACCAAACAGCGCATTTTTCTGGATGTAATGGAGTCTGTAGGGTCTCTTGTGGATTGGTCTCACTCCATATGCGGCAATTTTGCTTATTAACAAACCCGTTAAGCCAAAAATGCGCCTCATCGCTGAACACAATTTTGCGATAAAACAACGGGACTGATTTTCAAAGTAAATTTGGATAATTTCGTAGCGTTGTTCAAGCGTGAGTCTATTCATGATGATTTGTCAGAGTATACTGAAACAAATAAAAAAAATGTTTCATCAAAATTTAATTTTTTGTGTTACTTTTTACAATTTAAAGTTCTATCTAGCTTAAAAAAACACCCTATACTATAATTCAAATAACACTAAACAAAAATCAAGTAGTTAGCTAAGTATAGTTTTTGTCAGCTGTTAAATTGGTTGTCAAATCAAGCAGTTCTGCCAACTCAAAGCAGTGTAACTCTAAAAAAGCACCCATTCACATACATGCATACTCGTATGTCTATAAGTAATAAAAAAATTTTGTTAACTGTTATCTCCCAGTAGTGGCTTTCGTTAAAATTATTATTATAAGTATTTTTAAACGCAAATGTTAACGCCATTATTTATACATTTACGTATTTTTTCATTAATTCTTAATGCTTGCATTTGAAAACAGACTGGATCAATGCCATTTTCAACATGGGTAAATGACGAATTTAAAAAAGAACATGCAATTTGTTTTTTTTTTTTTTTTCATTTTTCTTATCTAAATTTTAGTTTTAATTATTTTAGCCAAGGCGAATTCGCCTTGATTTTACTTTTATTTAGAATTTTTTATCAATTATATATTTTTGTATAGCAATTGAACATTAACTTTTTGCATTATATTCTTAGGTAATGAACCAAGATGTCAAAAAGGAGAATCCTTTACAATTTAGATTCCGTGCTAAATTCTATCCGGAAGATGTGGCCGAAGAATTGATTCAGGATATAACGCTACGTCTTTTCTATTTACAAGTTAAGAATGCCATATTGTCAGATGAAATCTATTGTCCTCCGGAAACTTCAGTCCTATTGGCCTCCTATGCGGTGCAGGCACGCCACGGCGACCATAATAAATCCCTACACACAGCCGGTTTCTTGGCCAATGACCGTCTTTTGCCTCAACGTGTCATCGATCAGCACAAAATGTCCAAAGAGGAATGGGAGCAATCGATAATGACCTGGTGGCAAGAACATCGTGGTATGTTGCGTGAAGATGCCATGATGGAGTATTTGAAAATTGCCCAAGATTTGGAAATGTACGGTGTCAATTATTTCGAAATTAAAAACAAAAAAGGCACCGACTTATGGTTGGGTGTTGATGCCCTCGGCTTGAACATATACGAGCAAGAGGATAAATTGACGCCGAAAATCGGTTTTCCATGGTCGGAAATTCGCAATATATCATTTTCCGACAAGAAGTTTATTATTAAGCCCATCGATAAGAAAGCCCCCGACTTTGTTTTCTTTGCTCCTCGTGTAAGGATCAACAAACGCATCTTGGCCTTATGTATGGGCAATCATGAGTTGTATATGCGCCGCCGCAAACCCGATACTATTGATGTACAACAAATGAAGGCGCAGGCTCGTGAAGAAAAGAATGCCAAACAGCAAGAGCGGTAAGTCTTTACAAACATAATTTTTTAATGTTTATTTTACAAATCTATCTTTCTATTTCAGAGAAAAACTTCAATTGGCACTGGCAGCTCGTGAACGTGCTGAAAAGAAACAACAAGAGTACGAAGATCGTCTCAAGCAAATGCAAGAAGAAATGGAACGTTCTCAAAAAGATTTAATGCAAGCCCAAGAGATGATACGACGTCTCGAAGAACAACTAAAACAATTGCAAGCCGCCAAGGATGAATTGGAGTTGCGCCAGAAAGAATTGCAATCCATGTTAAATCGTCTCGAAGAGGCCAAAAATATGGAAGCCGCTGAAAAAGCTAAACTCGAAGAGGAAATTATGGCCAAACAGATGGAAGTACAACGCATCCAAGATGAAGTCAATGCCAAGGATGAAGAAACTAAACGTCTACAAGATGAGGTTGAGGAAGCCAGACGTAAACAAGTATGTGTTTGTTTTAGAAACAGAAAAATTGCTTATAATTGTCTTTTAAATATATCCTAATAAACCATGTTTATATCACATCGGAGCGAAAATCACACTGCAACTTATTCAACTGCAGATAAAGCGAAGAACTAATTGAATACGATTAGAAAGTATCTTGGAGATTAAACTTAAGAAAATTAATGTTTTGAAGAAGTTGTAATTCTTATAAATTTTTTTTTCCAATAAGGACCTGACAATTTTTTTTTTAACATGTGCTGTGTGGTTTGTGACACCGTTCTGTTGTAACCACATGTCGTGCAAGTCCAAGTTTTCCAATTCTGGCCAATTATAATCGGTAATCATGGCGCAATAACAACTGCCGTTCACAGTAACGTGATGATTGCTAGTGTACATGAAAATATATGGTCCAATGACGCCGCCGGCATATAAACTGGATCAAACAGAAATTTGGTGTGGATGAAGCAAATGTGGGTTTTCACCAGACCAGTAACGCATATTTTGCTTATTGGAGAACCCATTGAGCCAAAAATGAGCTTTGTTACTGAAGATGAGTTTGCGTTGAAGATTGATTGGCGCATCTTCTCCAAAGCCCAATCGTAGAACGTAAGTCGAGTAAAATGATCCATCGGTTTCAACTCTTTTGAGTCAGTATAAAAAAATATCTTTCGTCATCAAGTGCTATTGGCGATGCCCAGTTCTTGAGAACACCGCAGAATCTTCAGATTTGGATCGTTTGCTACGGACGCCGTTATGCTGTCGTGCCGTGGTCTCACGGGCACGGCAGCATAACACAATTAATATGTAGACTCAAATTGTTGCACTAAACTTGTTATTGCTTGTCTACTAGGTCGAGAACTTCGACCGAATTTTGGAGTTAACGCTCTTAAAGTTGCGGTCACCGATTCATAATTTCGGTAGTACATTTTTATAATTTGCATACGTTGTTCGTTCTTGTACTTTACCATTATGAAAATGTTGAGTTTACCATTTAGATGATCAGTGAAATAATGCGTTCACAAATTACATTCAAAGATGTCAAGTACCTATGGAAAACGCTTTATATACATTATTTAGACTATTTTGGGAGGTAATTGAAATAGGCTAAACTTATTCACCCAGACCAGTCTGTAGGAAAGACCGATGATAGGAAAAGGAAAGGAGTGTGATAAAACCTGCGGCCTTCTTAAGCCTGCACGCCCAGATCTTTGACTAAAATATTGTCTAGCAATTTGAACATGATGTGTAGTAGTCGTATACAGTGCAGCCATATAGGTTCGATAGGTTCCTCTATTTTCACATAGCGTTTTCACAAAGCATGGTATCCATATTTTCCACAAGCTATCTGTAGCCCCGATAGGGCAGTGATGTGTTACTATCTCTATTTTGGAGTTAACGACCATAGTTCTAATTAGTTTGTTTCAGAATAGACACAGTCTATTTCTGTGCCCATTTTTAAGGAGGCTTATAGAAACCGAAGAACGGAGTGGACCCTATGAGAATCCCCTCAGCTTTCTTTTTGGCGTAAATGTCTGCCAGAGTAATCGGAATCCGACTCTTCGGCTTATTTAGCTTGTGAGGAGCGATTGGTTATCAGAATGTATTTTGATCCACCACTTCTCTTACTGCTTATAGTTCCGCTTGGAAGATTGTGGTTTCTTTACTAAGAGTTATTTATCTGCGTGCGTTACATTATGTATGCCCTTTGCGATAGGATGTACACCGCTTCCATTGTTCTGCCTGCAATATAAAATTACATTGCAGGAGCATACAGTCGTTACTGCAAAAGATGAAATATGTCGAAGAAATTTACGATTATCGGATCATTAAAAGTTACAGAATCGCACTACAAACCATCAAACTCTATTATAATAAGCGAACAGTGAAATTCAATTGGCTAGAATGGGTGTCTTTAAAATAATTTGCCAGAATTATAACATATAAAAGACGAAGTTTGCAAGAATCAACATATAATGCAACCGTTTTGGAAAAACTTTATAATTTAATTAATAATTTCTAAATTACTAAAACAGTACCGAATTAACATGCCTTCATAAATACGAACTTCACTATCTATGTCAGCCATCTAGTGTAATATTTGGCAAATATTTGTATAATAGCAAAACACGCTCTAAAAGCGGCATATTTTAGAAAACGAAATGTTTCTTTCCCTTTCGAGAATATGAATAGAATATGGGCCAATTTCAGTCGCCATAATGGCGGCGGATAGGTAAAATAAAACAAGATCGGCGACGGCTTGTTTCCGGCTGTCATCCACTCGAATTAAACCCTGGGGGTTACTCTCTATTGCGATGCGAAAGAAAAATCGAAGAATTGGTACCCTGTATTGCGTTTTCGTATTTTCTTTTCGCATTTAATTTTTTCTTTCGCACATTTTATTTTATCATTCTTCGCTATTGTTTATTTTGTGATACCAGGGTTACTTCATTTTTAAACTATTTCGCGAAAAAGTTTGCGCAAACAGCCCAGAATACCAAATAATACTCTTATCGCATCTACCTTTCGCATCGCAATAGAGAGTAACCCCCTGGTATGGAGTACCTAGAACGAATGGCCTTCGCGGCTAATGCTCATTATGCTTTCATAGTTTTTGTAAGGTTAAGTAAGCAGGCCGCTGGATTTCCAGCAAGTACCCGGAAACTCCAGCTCACTTGGGTCCTGTAGGTCGTTCCCTTTGTGATTGCCTGAAAAAGTTAATAAAGGAAAAAGAAAATAAAAGGTTATAGGGATATAGAAGGAGTGAGGAAGAGGGAAAGGAGGTGGGAAACTATTAGTTTGGCATTACTTGCTGATTTACTAGCCATCCGCTGCTTCTAATGAAAGAAGCTAACGCAGTCGGTTTGACCGAGGTCAGACATGAAAGGCTATTGAAGCTCCGCTCGCCTAAGTATCTTAGACGATGATTCTCCAATGCCGGGCATGTACCGAGGATATGAAGGATTGTCTCCTCCTCCTCCTCGTCTTGGCAACTTCTACAGAAGTCATTATATGGTTTACCCAGTCTCCTGGCATGGTTTCCGAACGGGCAATGTCCAGTGATGACTGCTACCGTCATTCTTAGGAGAGATCTAGGAAGTTTTAGTAGCTCCCCTGTTCTTTTAGAGTTATTGTGCGGCCACAGGCTTCTTGATATAAGGCATGTGGGCTCTGTGTGCCACCTTTCTTGGGCATATTCTAGCGTGTGGAGTTTTATTTGTTTCCAACACGCTGATAAGGGTTGTCCGCAAAAGGGGTCTATATCCCTGTCCTCTAGGGTTGTCTCTTTTTTGGCTAATTCATCAGCAATGTTGTTGCCATTATTGGACCCATGTCCACGTACCCATTTTAGGGTTAGGTTAGAATGTCTCGTTATCTTATTTAAAGATATCCGGCATTCTTGGACAAGACTAGAATTAGTATATATTCCAGTCAGGGAGTTGATGGCGGCCTTGCTGTCTGTAACTATCATGATATCCCTTCCTAATATCTTGTGGTACATCAGCCATCTGGCCGCTTTATTTATAGTCGATATTTCGGCCTGAAGTACAGTGCATCCGTCTGCTAGTCTGAAGGAAATTTTAGTGTTAAATTCCTCTATGTAAACGCCACCCCCAACCCTTTCTCCCCTTCTGGACCCATCCGTGTAAACATAGATGTATCCAGGTTCTATGTAGCCGAAGCACCTTGTGAGGAATGGTTTTGGGGTGCGAATAGATTAACAAAATTTTGTTTAATTGATAAATGTAAAATTTTTACAAAAAAATAAATTAATTAAAAAAGAAATTATAAATTGAAATATCTCAAATTTTGTTGAGGTTGTGCTTCTTTGGGCAGTCTTGTATGAGAGGCAAAAAAGTTGCATCAGAACATCCTAGAATTTTTTCAAAGGGATCATCCAGCTTAGATGTCGGACATTCGGTAAACAGATGAGTTATTGTTAGAGTAATACCGCAAAATGAACATCTTAGTGGGTCAGTTTTCTCATAATAATGTTTGGTGTTAAATATGGTTTTACCCACTCTTATGGTGTTTTCTTTTCTGATAAAAAAATGCTGCCCTTTAAATGCTTATCATTTTTTTCCGATTACCATCACCCTTAAAAAGTTCTACATGTGTTATTAGCACAAAAGAACAAAAAATTCTAACAAAGTGGCATTTAATAACAATGTACACTTATAGCCTATTTACACCAAAGCGAAATCTGCTCATTCGAGATTTCAAGCCAAATCTAGTAGATTTTGAGAAGATTTCCCATACAAAATGAAATCTACTTTATAAGTAGATTTCGACGAAATCTCCTGAAATCTACTCAGTACTAAGCGATGCAACTGTGATTTCTTGCAAAAAGTACTTAAAATACTACGCTGCAACAAAAATTGCACTATAATGTGGTGTATGCAGACTCTGGGCACAAAAAATATACACTTTAATGCTGGTGTATTCAGTCTCTGATAATATTGTATTGTCAAACCCGCATGCATAAGTTATTTTTGAGGCAATGAAATCTTGCTAGATGTCAAAAAACGGTGGTGTAAACGATATAGATTTCGTTGTAGATTTCAATTCAAATCTAGTAGATTTTGAGTTGGTGTAAATGCGCTATTAGCGTTTCAAGTATATCATGACTAATTTTAACATACCAACGTTTTAATCACTATTTTTATCTTATAAAAGCTATCATCAGCAGCACCGTTTACTCATCTACAATAACAAAAGAATTTCATATTTGCATAAACACATATGAAACAAAGATGTAAAAAAGGGCAGTATCTCCACCTTACTCGATGTACAGTGTAGGGCATGCTACATGTTTTGCCAGTTTTAAGTGCAACATGTTTTGAAAAGAGCATGACACCCTTTAATAGTGTATCAATTTTTTTAGAAAAGAACAAGTTAAACCACTATATGTAGCATAGGTGTAACATTTTTATCAGAAAAGAAAACACCATTAGTCGTGCCAACGTAACACACTGTTGCCTTGTTAGAGCAATGTCATATGATGGTCTTTTAATCATAGGGTTCTGTTGCGTCTGAATACTTTTAAAAAGATTCGTGATGGCTTTAGGGGAAGCAAGCAATAATTTTAATTTGTGTTTTATTTTCAGGCTGAAGCAGCTGCTGCTTTATTGGCTGCTTCCACTACACCTCAACATCATCATGTGGCTGAGGATGAGAACGAAAATGAAGAAGAACTCACTAATGGTGATGCTGGCGGTGATGTTTCACGTGATTTGGATACTGATGAACATATCAAAGATCCCATTGAATATAGACGTACATTGGCTGAACGCAATGAACGTTTACATGATCAGTTGAAGGTAATTTTCTTCTCTAATCAATTGTCTTAAAATTCAAATACATATTAAAATTTCGTTTTAGGCCTTGAAACAAGATTTGGCTCAGTCCCGTGATGAAACAAAAGAAACCCAAAATGACAAGATTCATCGTGAAAATGTACGCCAAGGGCGTGATAAATACAAGACGTTACGTGAAATTCGTAAAGGCAATACAAAACGTCGGGTTGATCAATTTGAAAATATGTAAATTATATTTTAGCCGACCGACCGTATTAATTAAACCGTTTTTAGGCTTGTTAATGTAATAATATCATGCAAAAAGTGAAGTATGTCTTAAAAAAGGTCAGCCAATAAAAACAGTAAAGAAAAATCAAAATCAAAAAATCCTAATCAAACAAGTCATAAAAAACAAAATGAAATAATTTACGAGTAATATCCCCAACCAACACTATCATAATAAATAATATTATTATAATTTTTTATTTTTATAAAATCAGAAAATGGATTATTATTCATTCATAAAGTTTATCTGAACATTCGTAAGCTTATATAACAAATCTGAGAGCATAACAGCATCATTAAAGACCATAATTTATTTAGTATAAAAAATGTATGTCTTCTAAAATAAAACGTCGCAAAAAAACGCTTAAATTAAAAAATATTAAATGTAATTTAAACATTTTTGTTCTTTACAACATTGCATTTCATTTTTAGTAAACTTTAATTTTTATAACTCCCCTTCCCCTCAATTACAGAACCTATAAAACCATAATTCAAGAAAGTTCTCAAAACAACAACAAATAAACACTTAATTTTATTTACTGCATATTTACGTATAAATATATTTTTTTGTTTTAAATTTTATTTTGCACTTTATTTTCCTGCCTTGATAAAAAATAAAATAAAATATTCCTATAAAGAAATGTTGTTAATAAAAACCTCAACTTTATCATGTAAAATTTAGTTTAAAGTTATAACTTTTTCTGGACTATTGAATTACAAACCAATCCGTCTTCTGTATTAAAAACAACAAAAACATTTAACTACTATTTTAATTATTACATTATTATTAATAATACATCTTAATTATGTTTATTAATTTTAATTATTAAATATGAAATTTTTTTGAGAGGAGAGTAAATGATAATAAAAAGAATATTAATTATTTATACTTTAAGGTATAGCCGATGTTTTTTTTTTTTTTTTTTTTTTTCTTTACTGATTTTTCTTTTTTTCTTTTAATATTGAAATCATCAAAATAAGCAAGACACCTTAGAAAACTTAGTAAAGCTTTCCAAATTTTATTAATTAAAACATTTTTATAAAATTTTTTGCGTTTCTTAATAATTATTTCAAATTTTCTAAAAAAAAAAAAAACAAGTACATATTTAAACATTTTTAATTTCCGCTTTTTTAATAATAGCAACGAGTTTTTAATTAAATTGAATATACATAAAATATTTAAATTAAAACAAAAAATAATTAAATAAGTAAATATATTTTGTAAAACTACAAAAAACCAACAAAATTTTGTTTTATTTCAGGAATCGATGCCCATGTGGTGAGAATCCCAAATTTTGAATCTAGTGTCCACAACTGCGATTAACTCTGACATACAATATAAAAAAAAAAAACAACTCTCATGTTTGGGCCGGTGCCTCAAAGTCTATTTTGGGGTTACTCGACCGTGTGCAGCAGAGGGCGAAGAAGCTCATCGGTGACAGTAGGGTATCCAACTCTATTGACTCACTGGAGCATCGACGCAGTGTGGGGTGCGTTACTCTGTTCTATCGCTACTACAATGGACTTTGCTCTGACGAGATTAGGGATCTTGTTCCCGAAACTCGCACATTTTTGCGTAGCACGCGTTCATCGTCCAGAGCTCGTCCATTTGTGGTGGATTGCGCGGGGAATCGTACTACGCATTACAGAGAGAATTCGTTTTTCACCCGTACGCTTCGTCTGTGGAACAAGTTTCCTGCAGACGTGCTTCCTGTCTGTTATAACGTTGGAAAGTTCAAGTCAAATGTTCACAAACACTACTCCCTCTTTCCCCCTCCTCACAACCTATTTTCCTAGTTCTGGTACAATGCACTGCATATGTAGGGCTCATCCCCTGAGTACTGGTCCAATATAAAAAAAAAAAAAAAAAAAAAATTAATATATCAGCCTTATTGTGTTTGGCTTGGCGTAGGCGTAAAACGACAGCTCTCGTAGTAGCTGTCTCATTTACACTCTCCTGTCACGGTCTAAAATATTCGACATGTAACAGATTATGTCGATCTAAATGATTATGAAGCATTCTGTTATACCATGTTTCCACTGCAAAGAAAAACACGTGTTTTGAGAAAAACATGTCGAAGTGTTTCCATTATGATATGAAGTGTTTTTAGTTTCGAATTTTCGAAATTGATTTATATTTTGACGTACATACATACATATATTTTGCTGCAGTAAAATATTTTTTTCAACAAAAAATTTATTGTAAAAAAGAAAACTATTCTAAAATATAACAAAAAGAAACCTGAAATGAGTATTTAAACTTTGAAATTTAGGGGAAAAACAAGAAAACTGTTTTAGATGATGGAAACTAAATTTTTTAATTTAATTTGAAAAAACAGATCACCGCATACGATATCGAGCAAAATTATCGAAATTTTTCATTTTGGTATCACGGCATACGATATCGAATAAACTGTATTGCAATAATATAAAAAAGTTAAAGGATTTATTTTTTGTATTCATACTTTTAGGGAACGTATGGTCTTCAATCTATTGAATTTTGTTTAAATTACGATCCAATATGCATCGGTTGCCATAATTTATATGTATCGTAATGTTATTCGATACGATAGTTAATTCGATATTGTATGCGGTGATTAGACCCCAGTCTTCTATGTAATTGATTTGTTTATTTGTAGATGGCATGTACAAATTTCGTTTTTTCGAATTTGTCAATCACTTTTGATGGATAGTCCAATATTTTATTTTTTATTATTCAGTACAAGCAGTGTTGTACGGAACGTTTTCGAAGTGTTTTGCTCTAAAACACGTAGCTTGAAGTGTTTTGCTCTTTTCAAAAATGTATGGGAAAACATGTTTATTGCTACGTTTTGCGCAAAACACGTGTTTTCGGGCAAAACACCTATGTGGAAACGCACTATTAAAAAAGTGCCAAAGAAATGTTTATAAATTATAAAAAGAACAAAAAAATAGATTTTTTTATATTGTTCACTTAATTTGTGCAAATAAATTATGTGATAATATTGTGTTGCATTTTACTTATGCTTTGAATATAAAGAGGAAAAGCAAACATCAAACTAATTCTATAAAAAAAGCAGCTGAGACAGCGAAATAGTTTGAAAACACTGTTACCACAAAATCAACAATAGCGAAGAATGATAAAATGTGTGAAAGGGAAAAATGAAATGCGAAAGGAAAATACGAAAACGCAATAGTTCTTCGATGACCACCCAATTTTCTTTCGCATCGCTAAAGAGAGTAACTCCGCAGATGTAAAAAACATGTCTGTGGTGGCTTAAGATGCTAATAAATACTAGGTATTAGGTTCCCAATATCATGGCGTCCATTTTTTGGAATATGCACAACGCGTCCAATCTTCCAACCACCAGGAAATTTAGAGCTGGTTTAAGACTATATTAATAAGACGAAGATCATTCATATCAATAGAGATATTTGGTAGTGATGGAGGATAAATGTGTGGAGAAACCCTAAACCAGACTTAAATCCATCAGCCATGTGCTGGGAAATGCAAAATTCTTAAATCACTTGTTAAGACAAAATCGCAAATCCCATTTTTCTGTGTGCTAAAGATCGCGACAATTTTTTGCTACTTGCAATTTAGTAAGCTATTTACGTCAAATGTATGTTTACATTTTTGAAAGTGAATTTAGCGTTTTATTCTGAATTAAACATATACAAATTATTTTGTGAACATATATGTACATAATTCAAATAAATATAATTTATAATTATGAAAAGGTACATTCATAGTTTATAATTGTGAAAATAGCTACAAATATTTTTGATAAACATAGCTTACCACATGCTTGTTTTTGTTGTATTGTTGTAATTTGGCTCTAGTGCTGCCACCGTGTATACGTTATCCAGGGGTTTAATCACCGCATACGATATCGAATTAGCTATCGTATCGAATAACATTACGATACATCTAAATTATGGCAAACGATGCATATTGGATCGTAAATTAAACAAAATGTAATAGATTGAAGACCATACGTTTCCTAAAAGTAGGAATACAAATAATAAATCCTTTAACTTTTTTATATTATTGCAATAAAACTTATTCGATATCGTATGCCATGATACCAAAATGAAAAATTTCGATAATTTTGCTCGATATCGTATGCGGTGATTTGGCCCCAGGGTTAATGCACCTTGATCGCGCGATTTGCTTGACTTAGTGTCCACACCTGCGATAATATTTGAGATGAGAAAGTCAAATTCAATCGCAGAGAGAATTTTGTCACGTGTAGACTTGAAATTAGTGTTATCGCAGTCTTATAATAATTTTTATGAGAGCGTTCTTATGAGAAATCTCATGGCAACGATCTTATAATAAGAGCTGTCAAAAAAGCCATTGTGTGTGTGTTTGTTTACAAAAAGGCGTCATTGCAATTTTACCGATTAATAGTTTTGCAAAATATCGTTTAAAAAACCATTTTAAATGGAAAATAGGTTGTTTTTATGCATTAAATAAACACTATAAATGATTACTTTCGTACAAAATGTGTGCTTATACAAAATTTATATAAGATTTTATTCATGGCAAAGATGTGTTTTCTTCTCGGCTTTCATTGATTTATGAATGCTTTAACAAAAATACGTGTACTCCTTGTTAGACATTAAAATTGACAAAGAAATTCGTACTCTCATTCTGCCGACATTTTGTCAGATATTATCTCAGAGTTAATCGCAGTTGTAGACACTAGGTGAGCAAAATATGTGTAAAATTTGGCAGCACTTGCTTTTTGTAAAGGGTGTTTTTTTAAGCTAGATAGAACTTTAAATTGTAAAAAGTAACACAAAAAATTAAATTTTGATGAAACATTTTTTTTATTTGTTTCAGTATACTCTGACAAATCATCATGAATAGACTCACGCTTGAACAACGCTACGAAATTATCCAAATTTACTTTGAAAATCAGACCCGTTGTTTTATCGCAAAATTGTGTTCAGCGATGAGGCGCATTTTTGGCTTAACGGGTTTGTTAATAAGCAAAATTGCCGCATATGGAGTGAGACCAATCCACAAGAGACCCTACAGACTCCATTACATCCAGAAAAATGCACTGTTTGGTGCGGTTTTCATGCTGGTGGCATCATCAGACCTTATTTCTTCAAAAATGAGGCCGGAGCTCGCGTTACGGTCAATGGAGATCGTTACCGCACCATGATCAATGATTTTTTGTTTGAAAATATGGATGACATTGATCCGGAGGAGATGTGGTTTCAACAGTATGGCGCTACGTGCCATACGGCGAACGCAACCATCGACTTACTGAAATCAAAATTTGGCGATAAGTTGATTTCGAGAAATGGACCTGTCAATTGGCCTCCAAGGTCGTGCGATTTGACACCTCTCGATTATTTCCTGTGGGGCTACGTGAAGTCACTGGTTTATGCTGATAAACCAGCAACAATTGACGCCTTGGAGGCCAGCATTGTTCGTGTTGTTCGTGACATACGGCCAGCAGTGCTCGAAAAAGTGGCCCAAAATTGGACGTCCAGAATGCGCTTCGTCAAGAACAGCCGCGGTGCCCATATGCCCGAAATCATTTTCAAATGTTAATGTCACGTATTGATCTTTCGAATAAAAAAAAATTTTGATTACAATTTAATTTTTTGTGTTATTTTTTTACAATTTTAAGTTCTATCGGGCTTAAAAAAACACCCTATATGTGAAAGAACTGGTTGTGCCAAGGTGCATTAACGTCTACACGATGGCAGCACTAGACCAAAATTATATCAAAAACAGCTAAGCTATGTGGTAAGCTATGTTTGCCAAAAATATTTGTAACGTTTTTTACAGTTAGAAACTATGAATGTATCTTTTCATAATCAAAATTATTTGAATTATACTTATGTTCACAAAATAGTTCTTATATGTTTAATTCACAATAAAATACTAAATTCACTTCACAAAATGTAAACAATACACTTGACGTAAATGGCTTACTATATTGCCAGTAGCAAAAAATTGTCACATGCCGTAGCGCTCCCACCTTGTAGATGTTAATGCACCTTGGGTTGTGCCATCTGTAGTGCGATTCTCTAACTTTTAACGATTCGATAATCGCAACTTTTGTCATCAAATTTCATCGCTTGCACTAACGATTGAGTGATTCTGTAGCTTAATTCTAACGATGGTAAACAGCTGTATTTTTCTGTTTATTCATATGAGCATCACGTGGCATCTCTGCCTGAAACAAGCGAAAACCACAAAGAAGAAAAGAAAAAACAATAAATTTTTCCATAACAATATGTATACATATTGATTTTTATTTTTAAGTGACAATAAATATTATTTAATTTGTATTAAGGTGAGTAAAATAAAATATGTGTGCATTTCATTTATTTGTTTATATGTGCTAATTTCTATATATTCAGAATGACCACAACTAAGACTGGTGATAATCAATATAACTTTTTAAATTCATTAACTGTCAACTCAAAGGAATTGTCCAACTCCCGATAAACACACTGATTATCCCTTGAAGCGTTCATCCCTTGCAAATGTGAATGCCAAACGTTCAATAGCTATCACACAAAACACACTTAACTATTAAAAAATTATACTGAAATTTTTGTTTTTGAAAATTTGTTTAATAAATATTTTATGTATTAATTTATGTATTTATGGTATTTATTTATGGGTGATTTTATAAGAACTATCGGAAATTAAAAAAAAAAAAAAAAACACATGAAATTCAGAAAAATGCATGAAATATTTATTTGGATCGATAGTTAGGTCGATAAAATTTAATGTTTGAGGATTATTTCATGCAAATGTTGGCCGCGGCTGCGCCTCAAATGGTCCATCCGCTTAGTCCAATTTTGGCATACTCTTTCCAACATTTTGGCCGGTATCTCACGAATAATGTTGGCAGTGTTGGCTTCCAGTGCGTCAATCGAAGCGGGCTTGTCGCTATAGACATTAGCCTTAACATAGCCCCACAAAAAATAGTCTAGAGGCGTTAAATCGCACGATCTGGGCGGCCAATTGGTTCCAAGCGTGAAATAAACTGTTCACCGAACTCGCCTCTCAATTGGTCCATTGTTTCGCGTGCTGTGTGGCATGTGGCACCGTCTTGTTGAAACCACATGTCATGCAAGTCAAGCTCTTCCATTTTGGGCAAAAAAAAGTTTGTTATCATCGCACGGTAGCGCTCACTATTCACAGTAACGTTGTGATTCGCATCATCTTTGAAGAAATACGGCCC
Source organism: Thecocarcelia acutangulata (assembly GCA_914767995.1). Lineage (NCBI taxonomy): Eukaryota > Metazoa > Arthropoda > Insecta > Diptera > Tachinidae > Thecocarcelia > Thecocarcelia acutangulata. Next base: position 77,194,218 of record OU612095.1, on the reverse strand, counting down.
AATGATGCCGCCAGCTCATAATCCGCACCAAACGGTTGTTTTTTGTGGATGCATTGGTAGCTCTTGCAATGCTTCTGGCTGCTCTTCACTCCAAATACGGCAGTTTTGCTTGTTCACGTATCCATTCAACCAGAAATGAGCCTCGTCGCTGAACACAATTCTTCGATACAAAAGTGGATCTTCATCTAACTTTTCAAGAGCCCATTCACCAAAAATTTGGCGTTGTGGTAGGTCGTTTGGCTTCAATTCTTGCACCAGCTGTATCTTATAAGGCTTCACACCCAAATCCTTCCGCAAAATTTTCCACGTAGTGGAGTAACAGAGACCCAATTGCTGCGAACAGCGCCGAATCGATAATTCACGGTCATCACCAACACTGGCCGATACGGCTGCGATATTTTCTTCAGTTCGCACTCTACTTAAGCGTGTTGGTGGTTTAATGTCCAACAATGTAAATTTGGTGCGAAATTTTTTTACAATAGCCCAATTAGAAGCCTCAGTAGGTCGAGTAAACTGACCATAAAATGGAAGAAGCGCGCGATGAACTTTCTTAACAGAGCACGCATTTTGGTAATAAAATTCAATAATTTGCAAGCGTTGTTCGTTTGTAAGACGATTCATGATTAAATTATAGACCAAACTGAAGATGTTTGACAGTGACACAAGATACAAAACGTGCGTGAGCTGTCAAAACTAGTGTTGCCAAAAAGATAATAGCAAAAAAATCACTTTTATATAATAAATACTTTTATGTCATAAAAATCAAATTGTAAGCACTTTATTTCATGGATGCACAATTTAAACAAAAATACTCTTTAACGATTGAATAAACAGCAAGAAAATTTTTGTCTTTAAGAAATCGACAATCAGCAGTGAAATTAACAGCTGATTTTGATCGTTAAGAAAATGTTACAGAATAGCAAATTCGACAAAATATCGTTATAACTATTTTAATGATCCGATTATCGTTATATAAGTTACAGAATCGCACTACTGAACTCGCCATTTTTAAATTAAACAAATGCAACACAACAATAATATTAAAAATAAAAACGTGTATTTTTTAATTGGAAATTTTTTTTTATTAAAATATATGAAAATTCTAAATTTTTTTGGTGAAAATACATAAAAACAGGTCAAATTTTATTTAGACGCTTCCAGTTCCACAGTTCGATTATAAATTTTCATCATTTGCTTGCGAGTTGAAATAGCTAAATTTTTTGTGATTGCGACTTTCAGCACACCAATTATTGTACCATGACTTTATAGAAGTTTTTGGTGAGGGGAATATGAAGGAAAAGAGAATTGCTGGTATTCAGCTATTCCTTACTTTTCTCTCATGTATGTATATGTATGTTTACACAAGATGTAAATTGTAAAAAATAAAAGCTAGAGAAAACTCAAGAAATGCCGAAAAAAGTTTTTGTGTGAACATAAAAGCAAGTTAAAAAAAAAACAAAAAAAAAAAAAAAGATTGTGAATAAGTTGGGCAGTTAAATCCAACCTGTCTGATCTTACTCTAACAGGTAAAATTGACAGCGCAGCTGATAACTTTATTTTTAATTTTAATCTGTTTCAGATGTTAATGAAATAATTAAAGGATATGAAAAAAAATTTTTAACATTTTTATTAATTATGTATTGTAGCTTGAGAGCCAGGTATGATCCGGAATCATCTCCAATCCGACTGGTCATTTTCACCTTTCCAAGCTCTATGATCTGAGGCTTTAATTTTAGCGAAATAATTAAAAGTTTCACGATATAACTAGGAATTTTTCTTTTCTTGTAAATATTTTTTAATTCCTTTTTGTGTCTATATATTTTCCTTGACATTTGAAAAAGATTTTTTTATAGTGCTGTATTTATTGCTCTTGCATTTATCTAGTATGAATTCGCTTTGCTTGTTAGTTTTAACCATGATACAAAAAACAAGGTAGCCGCTTCGCTACAACAATACAACAATAAAAAAAACAACAGGTATTTTGTTTGTGTAAAAAGGCGAATTCACACTTAAGCTGTCAAAAGTAGTTGATAACGAACATGTAAAAAAATTTAAATGGCGCCGAAAAAGGTAAACAAAACTTGACAGCAAAAGTGCCGCCATATTAATCGAATTCGCCTGAATTCGCCGATGCATCCACCTAATAATTAATTCGCCTTGGTTTTAACTTTCAGGGTTGAAAAATCAAATTGTGAAAATGAACTTGGTTAGTATCAAGGCGAATTAATTATTAGGTGGATGCATCGGCGAATTCGGTTAATATGGCGGCACTTTCGTTGTCAAGTTTTGTTTACCTTTTTCGGCGCCATTTAAATTTTTTACATGTTCTTTATCAAATACTTTTACAAGCTTTAGTGTGAATTCGCCTTTTACACAAACAAAATACCTGTTGTTTTCTTATTTTTGTAGCAAAGCGGCTACCTTGTTTTTTGTATCCTGGTTAGTATTTTTGAAGGTAAAGGCAAGGCGAATTTATACAGGTGAATGCAAGCGGAAAGGCGAATTCAGTACTATATATTTTGTTATTGTAAAACATATCGTGAATGTCAAAATCCAAATTCGCCTAAGATTGTTCAGCTGGGAAAAATTTTTATATAATCGTTAAATATAAACTTTTATAATTGTTTGTAATTAAAATCACAGATTATATTAGTTTTTCACTTTTAAATTCACACAAATTTCTTGAAATTGCACTAAATCATACAAAAACTTCTTCAGATTAAAATGGCGCGAAAAAGTTTGTAAACAAAAGAAAAAAAATTTGACAGTCTCATTGGAAAAAACGCGAGAAGCAAAAAATAATCACCTGTGCTGTCAAGTTCACCTAGTAATAAATTCGCCTTGGGTAAAGCACCCACATGCGATATGTTTTTACGTCTGTTTTTTAATATGTAATTCCTCCAGTATATTTTTCATGTCTGTCAAAATTATAATTTTTACAGACGGTTTGTAAAATTTGCTCACAAGCGTACATGTACACTTACGTCTGACCTTGTCTATGCTTTTTATTATTATAAAAAATAATTATTTAAAACATATTAAAATATTAATTCGTTAAAATTTCCTCAAGCCGACTACTTATACCGTCCAAAGTTAAACGCCTCTGAATTGTTCCCAAGGCATAGAGTTCTAATCTCAGATGTTTAAACATAGCAAAATAGAACACACTCTATTTGAAATTTTGGCATATGACTTTGCTCATGTTTTTTACAGATGCAATGTTTTTAAGGTAACAGATGACATGTAAGCATTTTACTTTGTGAAAAATGACGTATACATTGTTAAAAACATACCGTGTGTTATCTACTAAAGTACTCTGTTCAAATCGGCGAAAAATGTTGAGCAAAATTAATTATTTCAGTTGCATAATATGACATTAAAAATGTGGTGCCCATTTCGCGTTTTAGGCAAATTTCACGGTTTCCTTGGTTTTAGGTATATCACATTGTTTTGCAAGTGTAAATAAAAACTATATGATAACATATCCAAATGTTTGCAATTATATTTTTTTCCGTGAAAAAATTTTGGTTACCAGTGAACACTCAAAATAAAATTCACTGACAGACACAGTGTTCACTTTTCATTAAAAAGCGATTCCGTAAAAAAATGAATTTTACTGCGCAGAATGTGTTTCTTCAGGCTGAATGATATGCTAATCTATTACAATTACAAAAAACTAAAATTCACCGAAGATTTTTGAGAGAAAAAGTTATTATTAAGTGTACACTTTAAATGTCAAAATTATTAATTCTTACCATTGCGGACTCAAAAATCAAAAGTGAACACTGAAATTGGTGAACATTTCAAAATTCATCGTTGCGGAATTTGGCCCCAGTTTAATATTTTTCTTTTTCCAGTGTTATTAAATTTAAATTCTTTTCCATTTTAGAAATTTACAATTGAAAAAAAAGAAATTTTTAGCCAACAAAAAATTAACCATCTCTTGTTTGAAATTTCGCGCGAAATAAGTACCACTCATATTATTTCACAATTACAACACAATCAACAGTTGTAAAGCAAAATCTGCGTTATGGACTTCATCTTCTGATCCACTAGCCGAAATTGAAGTGTCTTAATTAGGATACCGTAAGCAAAGATGTTTAAAGCGCAGGAGTTCCATCATAACAATTCTTCTACTACATTACTCAATACGCGTAGTTTTTAATGTAACTGTCTGACACAGTCAATGGAGGATGAAAAACTTTGTAGCTTCGACGTAAAACAATTTACCATTGTTACAATCTTCGATAAAGTCAATAATTTTGGAATGAATAAAAATAGTGACCAACTCAATTTGTTTGACTGTCAATAAGAAAATAGTATTTCTGAATGCTACGAGTATTTTTCACCGATACCAAGAGTACTTGGTCTTGAAAGAAAAGTATCGAGTATTTACTTGTATTTACTCGTATCGTTTTGTCCCTATCAATATTAGAAGTTAATATAGTTAATAAAACCCTATTGTTTAAAAATTATTTTTGTTGAAACAAAAAAAAAGAAGCAAACTAACAATTTAGAAATAGTGATCAAACAGCTCACTAAAGTAATATTCTTTTGATCATCCATAGTGGCTTAATTGATTAAAATGTACTAATTTTTAAAAATCTTTAATTAAAACAAATTATTTTAGCTTTTAAAAAATAAATATTATATACATATGAATTAAAAATTAATTTTTCCATACTAGAAAAAATGAAGCATATACATACCTGGCTGTCACTTAACGTTGAATTCTATTTTCAACAGATTAGCCCGCAACAGAACAGAACGTAACGAAAAAGTAAAAAAGAACCACGAAGATATAGTTTCAATTGAACAGAAACAAAACAGCTGGTTCAGAAATGAAAAGAGCGTAAAAACTAATGAGGTGTGTTTCTTTACTTTTCGGGCAAGTTTCGTGCAAAAGAGAGCATGCATAAGTTTCTCTCAAATACAGATAAAATTTACCTAAAGTACGGAAACGCAAAAAGCCAAATTTCTAGCCCAAAAAGAAACATATGCTGTGTTTTGATGTGGTAGCAAAAATTGCTATTTAGTTTTACGAAAAATACTCTGATATTATACACTTTTGGGCTTTGCACATTCCTTTTTATTTAAGGAAATTCTGAAATGATTTGTATACGATTTGGTTCAAATGAACTTTGTTTCTTTGCTATTGTTTATTTTTCGAACAGCTGATTGCTTAACTACTTGCCCAAATTAGCCCGAAGAAAAAGTACGGGCTGTTTTATGCAAGATTAGGAAGCATACTGTTCTCTCGAAAGCGCTCTTATTTGTCCAATTTTAATGTACGGGAACGCTTTTCGTGCAAAGAAACACACCTATTATGGCATAAAACTGTTGTCAATAATCCGCGCATGAATACATTAGGTGTGTTCTATGTGAATAACAAAACAGTCCGAACTAGTCTAAAGGAGTCCAAAAGCGTTCCACGTAACAATTTTTGTGCAATTTTGAGAGCAAATGAGAGAGTAATTTTTCCATTTCCTAAATTCACTTTCAAAAATGTAAACAATACTTTTGACGTAAATAGCTTCCTATATTGCCAGTAGCAAAAAATTGTCACATGCCGTAGTGCTGCCACCGTGTATACGTTAATGCACCTTGATTTAAAGAGTAATTTGATTTTTGCTCTCATTACCCCAAATTAGTCCGAGATCTCGTGGAACACACCTATTATATGTATAATTTTTTGCATATTCTTTATTCATGACGTTGAATGGATGTCAACCATATATATACATATGTAAGTAAATTTAAATAACAGCAATTTATGGTAGACTTGATGGCTCCAATTAGTTTGGGGAAATTATTAAAGTCACTACCAATGTCAATTATCCCACTTCTGACACATTGCACTCAAGGGAAACCCTAATATAATCTAATACAAAAACAACTTGTATGCACATTCATGTGTATGTGAGTATACTTACATACACACATCATCATAGATCAATTTAGTTGGCAAAATCAAAACATTAACATCTGTTCAATAAGTTCAATAAAACTAAACAAGCGTTAAACCACTCGCATCGTTGAGATTGCAGCAGCGAAAATAATTGTAGAATTTTGTTTTTCCCTCTAGTTTTTGATTAACGGGCATGGTCATTGTGTTGCTAACGTTTCTGAATAACAAATTGCCAAATAAATAAATCAATTTGCAAAAGGTGTAATAGAAATATAGATAGAATGAATCGCCAACGCACTGTAATTATATTTAAATCGGAATCGGAAAGTACTGAAGTATATGCAGCTGAACTGCAACATCACTTCTTCAATCCAATATTCGTGCCAACACTTTCATTTGGATTTAAAAATTTGGAAAAATTACATGCTAAATTACAACATCCCGATGATTATGAAGGTATCATCTTCAGCAGTCCGCGTTGTGTGGAGGCAGTGGTAAAGGCTTTGGATAAGCAGGAGCTGCCAGGCGGTTGGAAAATGTTGCATAATTATGCAGTAGGTGAGGTCACCCATAATTTTGCATTGACAGAATTGCAGCAACTATTTACGCATGGAAAAACCACTGGAAATGCTCGTAATTTGGCGGAATTTATTATTGACAAACATGACGGTTCAAAAGATCTGCCATTTTTATTGCCGTGCAGTAACATAGCACAAGACACTCTAAGTTTAAGACTGAAAGAAGAAGGATATCGTATTGATGCCTGTGAAGTTTACGAGACAAAATGTAGTCCCGATTTGGCGGAAAAAATGGAAAAAGCTTTGATGGCCGACAATATAGAGTTTTTAGCCTTTTTCTCACCTTCTGGTGTGAATTGCGCCTATGAGTACTTTAAAGCGAAAGATATTAATATGAATAAATATCGGCTGGTGGCCATAGGACCCAGTACACGTCGAGCTTTGGAAAGTAAAGGCTTAAAGGTTTATTGTACCGCAGAACGGCCAACCGTTGAACATCTAATTAAGGTTTTAATTAATCCTGAAGAATGCCGCGAAAATTTGGTACGGGAATCTCAAGTTTCTTTGCAGGAATGAATAGGAAGACGGAAGTTACAAACGAGGCTGTTGCAATTTATTCTTTACTATATAATTTCATTTTTGAAAGTAAAATGTGTTTAAAATTTGGCACAAAATTGCTTTTATTTTTCTGTATGTATGTATATATATGTTTAGCTACGAAATAAGACTAAAACTAAAATTGTTTAACTTGAATAAGAATTTGAGGTAATTTATTTTTTACTGATGATAATTTCATTTTATTGTTACATTACAAATATATAAATATATGTGTACATATGTATGTATTGTACCTACAACATACATATGTACATTTTTTAGTTAAAATTAACTTACCTGTTTTCAATCTCTTGATATTGTTAACACTATATCTAAAAAAAGTCGTAGGAGTTATTAAACTAGATAAAAATTAAAACAAACAAAAAATAACTGTTCTTTAAAATCCGCTCTTTTATTGAAAACAAAAGACAGTTGAGTGATATTTTATTCGCATTAAGTGCACAGAATAAAATAGAGAAATAAACTTTCGGAGTAACGGCACATCTTGTAAAAAAAAAATTTGGTTCGAAAAATATAACGCTAGTTTTTCAAATTTTTAAAAATAAAAAATAACTTCAAAAGACAAGTTCAAGGCGAATTCATATCAGGTATATGCAAGAGCAATAAAAACAACACTACAAAAAATAAATCTTTTTCAAACGTCAAGGGAAAAATATAAACACAAAAAGGAATTCAAAAAAATATATAACAGAAAAAATTTACAAGAAAAGATAAACTTTTAATTATTTCCTGAAACGTTTAACTATTTCGTGAAAATTAAAGTCTCGGATCATACAGCTCGGAAAGGAGAAAAAGGCCAGCCAGATTGCGGAGAATTCTGAATGATAGTTGCAATACAAAACCTAAAAAATGTTTCAAAAAAAATTTTTTTTTTTTCAAATTTCTTTAAAAAAAATTTACAATAAAAGAAAAACTTAATTATTTTGTAAAAGTTTTAATTATTTCGTGAAACTTAAAATCTCACATGATAGAGCTTGAAAAGGTGAAAATGGCCAGCTAGATTGGGGAGAATTCTGGATGATACCTGGCGCTCAAGATACAATAATAATATAAAAAATTGTTAAAAATTTTTTTTTTTTAATTTGTTTTAATTATTCCATTGACATCTGAAAAAGATTAAAATTAAATAAAAGTTATCAGCTGCGCTGTCAATTTCACCTGTTATGAATTCGCCTTGGACAAGTTAAAAAAATTCCATGAAAATTTAATCAACGACATTTCCTTTTGCGGCATAAAGTTTTTCAATTCTTTAGTCCATACTCATAACGGGCCTAACGACAGAATCTTTATTAATGCCCACTCGCGATAAATTGCATCTTTGAGTTTAGTTTTATAAATCCAGTGGTATTAGTATTCATCAAAGGTTTTCTATTGGATTCAAATCTGGAGGTCATTCCACAAGAGATATTTTTTTTGGCAGAAAACCAGGACTTGTTCTCGTGCCTTACATGACTCAGTACATTATCTTGCTGGTAAGTCCAATTTTTTTCATGATGAGCACTCAAAAAGGGGAAAACTCTTTTCCATTTTAAATGGAACTGTAATCAAATCTAGAAATCCCTCAAATAACTTTTATTTCTATCTGGTTCATCGAGAATACAAATTTTTGTTTTTCATCAGAAAATTGAGAAGCTGTTGTAGGAAATACTTATATAATCGATCATGCATGTTTCCAGAGTGTGTATTACGCTAAGTTTCTAGTTACGGTACATTATTTGGTGTGGCATATTTTGAACGTTTACAAACTTTCCATATTAGCTTTGTTCGAGGAAATTCCGGGTAAAGTCCGGAATTTTTTTTTTTTTTTGTTAATGACAATTGAAGAGTTGATCTCCCTTCTGTTTCTTCAGTGAATGTAGGGAAGGAAAAAATTAAAAACATCATTCTTAATTTTTGTTCATAATTCCAGGAAAGAGAAAAAACTCCCACGGAACTTTCATTTGCAATTGGGCTCAGTAAAGATATAAAGAAAACACGGTCGAATAAAACACATGTTCATAGAATGGAAAACAAAATACTAATTATTCCTGGGGGGTTACTTGATAAAATAAAATGTGCGAAAGGGAAAATTAAATGCGAAAAGAAAATACGAAAAAAATATATAATTCAACAAAAAATCAAAAATATATATAATTCAACATATATAAAAAAATCCGGAAGAAATTAAAAACAACACGAATGACGAAAACACTACTCATATGATATGTCGTAGTAAAACTGTTTTCCTCATGCCAAAGTCTATCGAAAAATCGATGGTATGCAGCCCAATTTTGAAAATTCTCACGGAATTTATTTCGCTCGGAATTTACATATTTCTTACATAAAGTACTTTTTATAACCTTCACAAAAATGTAAAGGGTATTTATAAGTTTGTGATTCCGTTTGTAATTTCTACAGTTTTTTTTGCGACCCTATAAAGTATATACATATATTCTGAATCAGAATTAATGGAAAAGTCGATTAAGCGATATCCGTCTGTCCGCTGTTGAAATACCGTTTCTGAGAAAACCATTAGACTTAGAAACTTTTTTCTTTCACCATTCTTTTACCCCATCGATTCATGGGTTTGCTATTGAAATTCAGTAATATCGGTCCACGTATAGCTGAGATATATTCAAAATTCCGAAAAAAGCCATTTTTTTTTGCAGTTTTGTATGAAAATTTTTGAAAACAAAAAATTGTTTTTTCAGATATCGGTCCATATATACCCGAGATATAGCCCAAATCGGATTTTTAATGAAAATGTCGCATAGGCGAAGCTAAATAACTTTTTTTTGCTCAAAAGCAGTTCTGGTAATAAAATTAGGTTACATAAATATGGAAAATGAAAATTTTCGATATCTCCATATATACCCGAGATATAGCCTAGACCGGGGTTTTCATGAAAATACCGCGTAAGCGAACTTAAACAATTTTTTTGTGCTCAAAAGCAGTTCTGGTAATGAAATTAGGTTACATAAATATGGAAAATGAAAATGTCCGATATCGGTCCATATATACCCGAGATATAGCCCAAATCGGGTTTTTCATGAAAATGTCGCGTAAGCGAACTTAAACAACTTTTTTGTGCTCAAAAGCAGTTCTGGTAATGAAATAGGGTCATATAAATATGAAAAATGAAAATTTTCGATGTCGGTCCATATATACCCGAGATATAGCCCAAATCGTGTTTTTCATGAAAATGTCGCGTAAGCGAACTTAAACAACTTTTTTTTGCTCAGAAGCAGTTCTGGTAATGAAATAAGATAACATAAATATGGAAAATGAAAATTTCCGATATCGGTCCATATATACACGAGATATAGCCTAAACTGCGGTTTTAATGAAAATGTCGCGTAAGTGAACTTAAACATCTTTTTTTCCTTAAAAGCAGTTCTGGTAATGAAATAGGGTCATATAAATATGAAAAATGAAAATTTTCAATGTCGGTCCATATATACCCGAGATATAGCCTAGACCGGGTTTTACATAAAAGTGTCGCGTAAGCAAATTAAAACAACATTTTTGTGCTCAAAAGCAAATCTAGTAATGAAATAAAGTTATATAAATATGAAAAATGAAAATTTCCAATATCGGTCCATATATACCCGAGATATAGCCTAGAACGTGTTTTTCATGAAAATGCCGCGTCAGCGAAATTAAACAACTTTTTTTGCTTAAAAGCGGTTCTGGTAATAAAATAAGGTTATATAAACATGAAAAATGAAAATTTCCGATATCGGTCCATATATACAGCAGATATAGCCTAGAACGGGGTTTTCATGAAAATGCCGCGTAAGCGAACTTAAACAACTTTTTTTGCTTAAAAGCAGTTCTGGTAATAAAATAAGGTTATATAAATATGGAAAATGAAAATTGTCGATATCGGTCTATATATACCCGAAATATAGCCCAAACCGGGTTTTTCATGAAAATGTCGCGTAAGCGAACTTTAACAACTTTTTTTTGATCAAAAACAGTTCTGGTAATAAGATGAGTTTATATAAATATGGAAGATAAAAATTTCCGATATCGGTCCATATATACCCGAGATATAGCCTAAACGGGGTTTTCATGAAAATGCCGCGTAGGTGAACTTAAACAATTTTTTCGCCTTAAAGCAGTTCTGGTAATAAAATAAGGTGATATAAATATTGAAAATGAATTTTTCGACATCGGTCCATATATACCCGAGATATAGCCTAAACCGGGTTTTTCATGAACACGGGGCGTAAGCGAACTCAAACAATATTTTTTGCTTAAAAGCAGTTCTAATAATAAAATAAGGTTATATAGGTATGAAAAATGAAAATTTCCGATATGGGTCCATATATACCCGAGATATAGCCCAAACCGGGTTTTTCATGAAAATGTCGCGTAAGCGAACTTAAACAACTTTTTTTGCTTAAAAACAGTTCTTGTAATAAGATGCGGTTATATAAATATGGAAAATGAAAATTTCCGATATCGGTCCATATATACCAGAGATATAGCCTAAACCGTGGTTTTCATGAAAATGCCGCGTAAGCGAACTTAAACAACTTTTTGTCACCTTAAAGCAGTTCTGGTAATTAAATAAGGTTATATAAATATGGAAAATGAAAATTTCCGATATCGGTCCATATATACCCGAGATATAGCCCAAACCGGGTTTTTCATGAAAATGTCGCGTAAGCGAACTTAAACAACTTTTTTCACCTTAAAGCAGTTCTGGTAATAAAATAAGGTTATATAAATATGGAAAATTAAAATTTCCGATATCGGTTCATATATACCCGATATACAGCCTAACAGGTTTTTTGATGAAAATGCCGAGTAAACAACTTTTTTGTGCTCAAAAGCAGTTCTGGTAATGAAATAAGGTTATATAAATATGGAAAAAGAAAATATCCGATATCGGTCCATATATACTCGAGATATAGCCTGAACCGATTTTTCCAATAACATTTTGTTTTTGCTGAAAAACAGTTCTTGTTATAAAAGAAGGTTACGAAAATAGAGAAAATTAAAATTTCTGATATCGGTCCATATATACCCGAGATATAGCCTAAATCGGGTTTTTCATGAAAATATCGCGTAAGTGAACTTAAACAATTTGTTGTGCTCAAAAGCAGTTCTGGTAATGATATAAGGTTATATAAATATGGAAAATTAAAATTTTCGATATCGGTCCATATATAGCCGAGATATAGCTTGAACCGATTATTCCATTAAACATTTTTTTTTTTGCTAAAAAGCAAAAAAAAATCCGATATCGGTTCATATATTTAGGTCACATTTTTAATATACTATACATATTCGTGACTATCGTGAAGGGTATTTTAGATTCGGCCCAGCCGTATATACTACACTCTTACTTGTTTCAATTCAAATTAAAGAAAAATTCATAATTTTTGTCCGTAAGAATTGAAGATTAATCTCTTTTTAGTGTTTCCAACGAATGGAGAGATGAGAAAATAAAAAAACATCATGATTAATTTGTGTTCAGAGTTGGTGGAAAGGGAAAAATTATAAAATTCCTACGGAATTTTTATTTATAATTGGGCTGATAATCTCCATTGCTAAATCGGTAATGGATATTGATCCATTACCAAATCGACCCACATACATATTTTGATCTAATACAATTACTTAAGATTAGAGAAACAACAAAATTTATCAACTCCGTTTCCTATAGGTGAAAAGTGAGGCGAGCTGTACTCTATATATCTACATATATTAAACTTGAATTTTTTGGATTGACATTGGATCGGTGAAGCCAACGGCTAAAATCAATCTGTTGCCGCGGTGAATTTTGGTGTAATATGAGATTCATTTGGTTGCTTCATATACATATATGCACTTGAAACAATGCAATCAAATTGCAGGATATAATTTTTTTTATCAAAAATTTATTTTAAAATTTTTTCTTTTACAAAAATTACATAGAAAATTATGTTTTAATTTTATTAATTTAGGCAGTGATTTTCTGTTTACAATTTTTTTTTTAATTTTTTATAAACTTAAACTGTTTAACGAACTAGCAATGAAAATTTAAATAAGTATTAATATTAAAATCATAATTTTAGCAAGTAAGAACTAAAAACTTAAATTAAGAACATTAAACTATACATTTCAAATTGTGTTACCACACATTTCGAAACCACCAACAATTGTATGTAAGCATATGGTCAATATGTGCAATTACAAAAATATATTTTATTTAAATTTGGATAAAATATTTAACAATTGTGTTGTGTTTAACATAGCTATAATCTTAATTGCAAGTAACTTAATATGGTAAAAAAAAATGGTAAAAGAAAAAAACTAATAATTAGTCTTAAGAGATAATAAGGGACATTATTGGGACTAGTGAGAGAGCTTATGAAATAATGGTTTGTCCTTCTTTCCAGTTTTGCAGTAAATCTCCTCTTTTTATAGCGGGCAATTCTTCATTGATTTTACGTAAGTTAAATGAATCTACAGAATTTCTAACAAAATTTGTACTATTTTTGGATCTATAAGCAAATGTGGGTTGTTTCCATATGCCAGTATTTTCTATAGGATAATTATTCAGAGAAGGATTGGGCAACAGCGAAGGTCTGGGTGAAAAAATGCCCAGACTTGGTGAATCAATTGGCTGAAAACTGTTTATGTTGTCCATTGTAAAATCACGATGATGATGGTCCAAACTAAAATCGGGACACAATGAATTCTCGCGCGACATATTACCGTTGAGTCTGCCATTCTGTGATTCAAATCCCGAAGAATGGGAAGATGATCTTGACAAGCATTCCTCCATGGGCGTTGCTAGCGATTGGCTTTGTACAGTCGGTATTATCAAACCTGTGCGTGGAATTTCAGCTATTGATTGTCGTTGATTAAAGTAACCACCGGATAACCAGGAAGTGTTAGATGAGGTCAAATTGTTTGTACTAAATCGGGTAGGAGAAAGTAAATTGTGATGTGTATTGACTTTTTGAGGCTGTTGATGAGAGAAAACTGCACTGCTAGAAATAGAAAACGGAGAGTGCAATCCCGAATGGCTTGAGGGAGCCACAAAAGTATGATTATTTTTAGAAAACATAGAATTATTGGCAGTGTTATTAGCAGCTGTATAAAATGAGTCATTGTTATTTCGCGCGTTGTGGCTAAAACACGAATTATTGCTTTCTGAAAAAGAATTATTTAACATAGTAGAATTTGCCAATGAAGCATTCATGCCATATACGGTGGAGGGAGGTCGTCCTCGAGAGTTCAACTCTAAGTTGGAAGCAAAAAAGTTTTGGCGCGTCGTAACTGGCATGATCGTGGGTGCAGCAGTTGATGGCCTCAAAGTAAAATTACTCTCAACACCGCAACTACGAAAGCTTGAATTTGGTGAATATTGAGAACGTGGCAGTTGATGGAGAGAAAAAGCTGAAGAAGTTAAGGGGCTTCTAGCCAAACGAGGTGATAAATTAGCACGCATCAAGGGTGATGATTTATTTGAATGAAAGCTTGAGTTTGTCCTAGAAGCACAACTACCATCTAATTGCTGGCTTAACATGCTCACAGTTTCATCATCGCTGAGATAATCTTCTGAATAAATTTTGTGAAAACTATTAGAAGTTGTGTCATACAGTTTGGGAGAAGACTGCGGTTTTGAGCTGTAGGCCATCACCAATGTAGTTAAGGACGTGAAAAGCTGAAATCAAAGCGCTTGTTAAGTTTATTATTTATAAATTAGACAGTCTTAGTGTTTATACGTACCATCAACATTTGAGGTGTCAGAGGGATCCAGGTTTTTTCAAAACCACCAGCGAACAAACTCCAGATAACCATTAAAGCTGTAAATCTGGTCAAACGAAAACCATCCACAATATTATGCATAAAAGACAGCGTTAATATTCCGAATGGAAATAAGCTAATAAACAGTGAACAAAAGTTTAAATGAGTTACTTTCAAACCCATAGAATACATAATCATTATGAAGAGTGTTCGCGCAAATAAGGAAAACTTGGTTAAAACGATATGATGTTTGATGACTTCCAGATAGGAACCCATTACCTTAGAAAGAGCTAGAATATGAGAGACTATTAAAAATAATTGATGGCCTAGAGATTCTCCTAAAAATTTCATAAAATGATCTTTGCTTAATGGTGGCAATGAATGCGTTAAACAATATAGATTAATTAATGACAGTATGATGATAAGACTACGAAAATTTTGTTTCTTTTTCTCCTGATTGATATGTTGAAGTTGACTTAGATGCGGTTGTTTTAGGGTTTCGGCTCCTTTGATAATAAAATCCAAAAACTTGGAACCAAGCACCATTTTCTTCTTCTCTCTAAGCACCTTGTTAAGATGACGATCGCAGGTGGAGCAGAGACGATATTGATCTTCCAGTTTTGATCTAGAAATCGACAAAATATAAATCTTTAGCGTTAATTCATACATTAAAAGCCTTCTGTAAAATCAAAATCCTGATTTTACATAAGGCATAACTAGCTGCTAAGGCTTTTATAAAATTGTAAGTTCCCATAACGAAAAGGGATCAGCAAGTTAGTTTAGCACAAGGTACACACTTTTTTTTATTATACACAAGATCGTAATTGTACAACTTTAGCTTGTGAAATTTTATATTCCAATTCGAATGTTTTTGTACACCTGCATTTGCAGAATCAGGGGGTTAGAAAATAGATAAAGTCGAGTGAATTACATATTACGCAAATACGTTTGAAAACCGAATAAAAGCAATTACCATCCCAGGAAAACATTTTTTGGTTCTCCTACGAAATTAGACCAAGTGATATCACGTACTTTTGCATTTTCAGTGACGACATGTAGGTTTTAATTACATTTTTATGGGCATATTCATAAAAATTTAAATGAATTTGAAATGTGTTTTAGTTCCAAAATTCCATACAAAATAACATATTCTTAACCTGTTTTTTGTTACGGATCAAATCCAGGCGAATTCATACCAGGTAAATGCAAGAGTAATAAATACAACACTACAAGAAATAAATATTTTTCAAATGTCAAGGAAAAAATATAAACACAAAAAGGAATTAAATAAATAATACAAAAAAAGTATAATAGAAGACAAACATTTAATTATTTCGTGAAACTTTTAAATTTTTCGTGAAAATAAAAAGATCATAGAACTTGGAAAGGGGTAAATGGCTAGCAAGATTGGGGAGGACTCTGGATGATAGCTGGCGCTCAAGATGCAATACATAATTTAAAAAATTGATTTCAATTTTTTTTTCAAATTTCTATTCAAACAAATTTACAATAAAAGAAAAACTTAATTATATTGTGAAACTTTTCATTATTTCGTGAAACTTTAAGTCTCAGAACATAGAGCTTGAAAAAGTGAAAATGGCCAGCCAGACTGCGGAGGATTCTGGATGATATCTGGCGCTCAAAATAGAATACATTATTTAAAAAATTGTTAAAATTTTTTTTCCCCAATTTTGTTTTAATTATGCCATTGACATTTGAAACAGATGGAAAAAAAAAAATTAACAGCTGCGCTGTCAATTTCACCTGTTATGAATTTGCCTTGGATCAAATTAATAAAAACACATTAGGTGTGTTTCTTTACTCTACTTTGGGATCCCGCGGGATCCCAATTTGCACGAAAAGCGTTCCCGTACTTTAAAATTGGGCAAATGAGAGCGCTTTTGAGAGAATAGTATGCTTCCTCTTCTTGCACTAAACAGCCCGTACTTTTTCTTCGGGCTAGTTTGGGCAAGTAATTAAGCAATCAGCTGTTCGAAAAATAAACAATAGCAAAGAAACAAAGTTCATTTGAATCAACTCGTATACAAATCATTTCAGTGTTTTTATATAAAAATTAAATACACAGGAATGTACAAAAGACCTTAAAAGCTAAAAAGTGAAAAATATCACAGTATTTTTTCGTAAAACTAAGTGACAATTTTTTTTGCCATATCAAAACACAGCATATGTTTCTTTTTGGGCTAGAAATTTGGCTTTTTGCGTTCCCGTACTTTAGGTAAATTTTATCTGTATTTGAGAGTAACTCATGCATGCTCTCTTTTGCCCGAAACTTGCCCGGAAAGTAAAGAAACACACCTATTTTGTTTTCTTTGAGTATGTGACATTTGAAAAAGATTTTTTTTTGTAATGTTGTATTTATTGTTTTGCTGCGTTTACCAGTTATGAATTCGTCTTAAATACATTACAAAAAATCTTTTTAAAATTTCAGGGCAAGGCGAATTCCTTCACAGCGCCCCCATGTGGCTTACCCAGATAGCCATTCTTGCCATATGTCAACCCCTTGTTTAGGAGTTCGGGCCTACTAATCCCTCCTGTATGCAATTTCCCCAGCAATCCATGGAGCACAAGGCTTAAGGAGTTGGTAGGCCGAAGCCCACTAAGAGCATCAGCCCTTAAACCAACTCACCCGTCAACCATCACCACTGGTTCCTTACAGTACAACAGCATCTCGGGAGGTTGTTAGCCCCCGAAAAAAGCCACGCACCAAAAATTAAACCATATCTAGAACGTTTCAGCCAAGGTAGGCACCTCAACCATGATCAGCCAGGGTTGAACTGCAAGCAGAACCACCCGGGGGCATGTTGATCCCCGTTCTGCCAATTTATACCCTTGGTAAGGGTTTCGGAAGCCAAAACAACATAAGTTGTGCGGCTTCTTAGTTTTTATTTTTTTTGCTACAACAAACGAGGAATTCCTTCACCTCTTTACCCGAAAAACAGAGTGCCCTTGTTTGGAATAAGCGAAATCAAAAACTGTTCGCCGGGGGGAGCTAAAGGATGAGATAGTACGGCACATTCACGGCATAGAATCTCAATTATGCCTCAGCCACTGACAACACGGCGGCCATTTGGCCGATATTTGGTTCCATACACAATTGAACCATACATATTTTCATGATAACAAGAAATGGCAAAAATTGCTAAATAATTTGTTTTATTCCTTAAAATTTAACCACACTTTATAAAAATATTTGTAAAAATAGGTTATGAAGCTGTATTTGAAGAAATAATTTTAAAAAGATTAGTACTTAAACAAAACTGTTATAAAACAAAAACAAATAATTTTTTGTCTTCAAATAGTTGAAAACACCCCTAACAGTTTAAGGAAAAAAACAGTTCAATGTTCTAATCGCCGCATTCGATATCGGATAACAAAATTGCGATACCTGCCGAATAAGCGGCATAGAGTGCAAAACAATTGTTTAACGCTTTTATATTGTTACGATATAATTCATTCGATATCGTGTTCCATGATACCAAAATGAAAAATTCCGTTTAATCTTGCTCGAAATATGTAGTATGCAGTGATTTGGCCCCAGATCCAAAATTGCATATTGACATAATTATATACACATACGTATATACTCACTTGTACATTTTGTACTCCTCTTCCCAATGAGTTTCATTTTTCGGCTCGAATTGGGCCAATTTTTCCACTTTCAAACGTTGAGCTTCATTGCATTGCACGCAAAAGCCATTCTGTTGTCTTACTGCACTGACTGGTGATTGCGATACATTAAAACGTTCCGCATTGCGACTGCAGTCTAATTGTTCATATATTTCGCGGTTATAACCGCCGGTTTTGTCAAATCCATTGTATTGTTCACATGAAGGGCAAGTCCAACTGTTTGCTTCCAAGTAGGGCACTTTAGTATTTTGATTACAAAACCAGCAATTGACATTAGCACTATATCTTGAACTAGAAACAGAAAAAAGTGGAGTGAAAAATAAATAAAAAAAGGCGGGAATATTATTTTTAACTTATTTGTTTAACACTCAACACTGCCATACCGAATATTAATATAAAGTTTATAAATAACTAATATTATAACAAAACCAATGGCCAGCACTGGCGTCATGCTTATGGCCAATGACAGCAGTATATTGTTATTCATTATGGTCTTTAAAAAGAAATTTATAAACACTTTATTTCACTTTTTCGAATTTTTACAAAGTTCTATTATATTAAGGAACTGGTAAAGAAAATATATATGTATATACATATATAAAAAAATGCCGCCGCACGCTTTTGTCACTAGCAAATTATTCAACACCCTTTGACATTTAACTTGAGAAGAAAATAGACATACCATCACAAACAGCAAAATTTTTTGCCTGCGTTGCTAATACAAGAACCAAGGTGAATTCATACTAAGTAAACGCAAAATGTTAGCATGATACCATGGTGCAATTAACTAGGTGGCATCACTAGCGCAGATGATAATTTTTTGTTGTTATTTGAGGGTTTTATAGTTGCTTATGTTTACACAAAGTGAAGTGAAAAAATAATAAGATTTTAAACAGTTTGCAAAAGTGCAAAAGAATCACAATAAAAAAGTTTATAAAAATATTTTAATTGCTTAAAATGCGTTGAAAACCATGTATAAAAACAATTACATTAATTTTTTTTTTCATTTTCTTTATATACATTTTCATTTCTTCATTTTCCTCTGTTTTGTAAACATGTTTTTGACAGCCTCCGGGATTTTTACACAAACAGAATATTATGTATGTAGTACAACAACTCCTAGTGTTGCCACCTAATACTAACTACTCGTCAACACGGGCAATATGATTGGCAATTATTGCCATCGCAACTGCCAAAATCAATTGCCGACACAAGATATTTGCGTGTGAACCGCACGAATATGTGTTCAAACACATGTTCAGCAATTATTGCTAGAAGATATTGCTGGGCAATTATCTTTGAACATAAGCTGTCAAAATTCACTTATCATCACTGATGTTTATGAACATACATACAAACATACACTTCAATATATAAACAAATGTACAAATGATTATAAAAAGTGATTTTATCAACAGAAAAAATTTAATTATTTCCATTTTTGAGTTCATAAAAAAAAGAAATGGAGTGCTCGGAGATTGATGCATTTTAAGCACTAATTTTTAAAAGAATAAAAAAAATAAAACAATTACAATTAATTAAAACATGCGAAACCTTGTTTGCTAACATATCTTTTAAGATACTTACATGCTCAACAACTAAAAGTACAGCGTTGAACATTAGCAATTTGATAACGTAATTCTGCCGGCTTTATTGCTAGTATTAAAACACAACAGATAAGATAAAAAGGTGGTGAAAGTGATATTTTAGGTGTGTTTCTTTACTTTCCGGGCAAGTTTCGTGCAAAAGACAGCATGCATAGGATTCTCTCAAATAGAGATAAAATTTACTTAAAGTACGGGAACGCATAATGCCAAATTTCTAGCCCAAAAAGAAACATATGCTGTGTTTTGATGTGGCAACAAAAATTGGCATTTAGTTTAACGAAAAAATATTGTGATATTTTACACTTTTGGGCTTTTAAAGTGTTTTGCACATTCCTTTTTATTAAATATTTTTTTAAAAACACTGAAATTATTTGTATACGAGTTGATCAAATGAACTTTGTTTCTTTATTATTGTTTAATTTTCGAGCAGCTGATTGCTGAACTACTTGCCCAAACTAGCCCTAAGAAAAAGTACGGGAACGCTTTTCGTGCAAATTGGGATCCCGCAGGATCCCAAAGTAGAGTAAAGAAACAACTTTTGTCGGCATAATTTTTTCAACCACTTTTATGCTTACACAAGGAGCACAAAACCAATACAACCACAAGCCAAGCAATGTACACAAAAACACTAATAAATACACAATGCTGTGTATACGTATACATGTTACAGCAAATAAATTCGTCTCATGTGTGATAAAAAGAACAAAAAATTGTTTGGAGTAAAGATTGTTTTCATGTTTTCTAGCATAATGAGAGTAGACGGCTACTGTGTTGTCGCAATTTTCTCACCATATGTTGTTCGCTATAATATTTGTTTTTTTTTTTTTCTAATTTCTACAATGCAAGTAAACTTAACACAATTCTAAACATTATTACGATAAAACATTTTCTTGATTCATTTTGTGTGCTTATTTTTCCACCGCCTCACTGTGGAAAAATTTCATTGAAGTGACCAAAATTTACACACCCATTCACAATCATTTTCGTGCAAGCATGCTTCAAATATTTGTACATATCAGTTAACATCCTCATAAACAAAACAATTTTCGTACAGATCTAAAATTATAGCATGTTTGGCAAGCAGTTTGAGTAGTTTATTTGGCCCTTAAATCATGTCTTTTTTGTTTGTAGGCAAATTTGATAGAAAAGAAAGAGGAGAAAACAAAAAGACACGAACTCTGTTTTTCGTGGTTTTTCTTACTGCCCATCTACATCAGACGTGAAACGCCATTAAGACATATTGTTAAAACATACCTTTGACGGCTCGATTATTACATGGTGGAGTACCCGTATGTCTTGATTTTTCATTATTTCAACTCCATCAACAGAAGTATATTATCACTTTATATGTCATTTTATAACAATAAAAAATTATTAATAGCTTGTTTTCTATATTTCCCAGCTATCTATATGTCGACATTTCATAGGAACTACCCTAATCATCAGTAGAATTTAGAAATTTTTGAAAGATATTCTCAAACATTTAACTTTATATCCCAACAATCTAAATAAATTTTTGAGCATTTAAAAAGACAAATGCTCTAATAATATCTGTCTAAACACAAAAAACAAGCTTTTTCAATTATACACGTCTCTAACATAATTATAACTTTTTTTTGGTATCAATGTTAGAAGCTAATATAGCGAATAAAAAACTCAATTGTTTGTCGTTTTTATATAGTTTGTGGCAAAAAAAAAAAAAAAAAAAGAAAATGTTTTTATTGCAAAATTTGCAATCCTTTTGGACTTCATAAGAATTTAAACTTTTTTTTTTGGCAATTTCTTTTAATTTCAAACTGTTTTTAATTTTTCATATTAAAATGTCATTTTCTGTTAAGACAGAGCTTTTAAAACAGGCGTCTTAACAGCCGTGTCAAGACAGCAAGAAAACAGCAACATTTGCAGTCTACCCCCGACGGTAACAGTATTTTGCTGTTCCTGTTAGTGTTTTCATGTCAGGTGTGGACAGCACTTTCATTTCTTTTTGTTATCATATGTTATTTTGTTATTTTTTTTATTTATATACGTCTGGCAAGGTGACTTCATAAAAAAATACTAACAAAAGGAAAAAAGAATCAAACAATATTATTTTGCAACAACAATTTAAAAAAAAAATTCTTAAAAATCCTGATGGAAACGTGGCATGATTTTGGTAGCAGATAAAAGAAAATAAAAATCGTCGTGAAAATTGCGTACTAAAATTTTTATATCATATACGTGCCCAAAAGTACGCAATAATAAAACTACTATTAACAATTCCTTACTATTAAAACCAACTAAGTCAAAAAAGAGAGACCAGAGAGCAACAAAAAAAAACTGTCAAACTAGCTCGCCTTGGTTAATTTCAAAACATCGATATTGCACGTGTTTTAAAAGTGTATATTTTTTGTTTGTAACAAACAAAGTTACTTTAATTCGTTACAAAATGCAGCACGATGATGTGAGTTTATTATTTTTAAAATTGTATAAGTGTTACGGATGTTAACAAAAGAATTTCCGATTCATTTCAGGTTGTTTGGAGCATTATCAATAGAACATTTTGTTCTCATAAAGTCAAGTAAGTATTTTCTTTTGTGTCAATCAGGGCTTTTAACAATTCCATAATTATATTTGCAGAACTGATACTAGAACATTTTGTCGCCATGAATACAATATAACTGGCATGTGCACAAGACGTACATGTCCTTTGGCCAATTCACAATATGCTACGGTACGAGAAGAAAAAGGTATCATATATTTGTATATGAAAACAGCCGAACGAGCTCATATGCCCAGCAAGATGTGGGAACGTGTCAAACTGTCTAGAAACTTTGAAAAGGCTATACAACAGATAAATGAAAATCTAGTCTTCTGGCCTAAATATATGATAGCTAAAAATAAACAAAGATTTTTAAAAATTACCCAATACTTAATACGCATGCGTAAATTAAAACTAAGACGCCAGAAGTTGATAGTGCCTCTGTCCCGCAAAATAGAAAGACGTGAAACCAGAAGGGAGCAAAAAGCGTTGGTCGCTGCGAAAATTGAAAATCACATTGAAAAGGAACTTATGGAACGCTTAAAACGTGGAACATACCAAGATATTTATAATTTTTCACAAGCGGCATTTAATAAAGCGCTGGCTGCTGAAGAAATTGAAGACGATGAAGAAGAAGATATGGAAGAAGAGCGAGAATTGGAGCATGAAATGGATGACGAAAATGAAGCAAAAGAATTAAGGAAAGAATTACTGGACGAGGAATTCATTGAGGCTGACTCGGAAGAAGAAATTGAAGACAGCGATGATTCAAGTGAATCTGGTGAAAAAGAGGATGTGGAAGTCGACAGCGATTTTGAAGATTCCGATGATGATAATGAGGCTGCATCTGATATTGAGGTAAAAATAATTTTTTTTTATAATTGCCCTGTTTTCAGTGCTTGGCAAGATTGTTGAAAAGGTTGTTCAAAAACAACTACTAGCTATCTTTGACTTAAAGAGGAAGCGGAACTGAAAATGTTCTGGCAAACGTTTAAAGTTGAAAAAAATTTTTAAAAATAAAAAGATTCTTCTTTAATTTTTGAGTAGGCATCATAAACAAATTATCATAAATCCTGTAAAAACAAAAACAATGGGTTTAGCTGAATCCAGAAATTTTAGTATATTTGTTGATGGAAAAGAAATCTTAAATTTAAGCATAAATTTGATTTAAAGACAAAGCTAATACTTTAGCATTAATTCAAACGTACAATAATAACTTAGTTTCAATGTATGGTAGTAGAGATAGTGTTGAATTGAGAGCCTTGCAAAGGGTTCAAAATAAAGCAATGAAAACTGTCTTTAACTAACCACTTAGAAATTCTACGCAGTGCTTGTATTGAGATAATGCCGAAAGAATAAATTGCGGCTTGTTTTATTTGCATTTAAACAACTGCATAACATTGGCAACACGACAATAAAATTTGAAAGAATCCAAACCGTAAAAAAAGTACCGCTTCCGTCGTAAACTGCATTGTCTTATATTGTTTTTTTGAAATTTTAAGATCGAAGAATATTAGGATAAAATTATTCTATTTATCAATACAAAATTAATTTTTATTAATACAAGACTTTATTGTCAAAATACACTACGCCGAGCTGGTGCTCAGCATGTCCCTTGGAACCGTGATTATTCGATTTGGCCGTCCACGTGGAATCATGACCAGGATATCCCCATGGTTTTCTGCGTTTGGGATTATTTATTTAAATCCAATACAAAGCCTTCATGGCCAATTATACATGTACTGTTAGCAAAATTTATGTTATCTAAAGTATATAGTTTATAAATTATAAAGAGGCCGCCCAGCCATAAACACAAGTACTGCAAAAAATCAACCATAATAATGCAATAATTATGAACCCACAAGCAAATAATGTGGAAAATGTCCAGTGCAACGCTAAACCTCATAAATATAATACAAAGAATAGATTAAAAAACTGTCACAACTCCACACCCCCGTTTAAATAATCCAACAGTTTTTTTCTTGTAACTTGAATAGGAATGTAGAAGAATTTAAGAGCGCTTGGAAGGTGGACGCTAACAACAAAAGATTTATCGAAAACAGCAGAATGACGACCTAAAGGAACGTCAATTTGAACATTACGTGTTGAGTTAATGAAAGAAAAGGCATTTACTAGAGACAACGGACGACCCGTTTGCACAATTTTACAAAAATAAAGCAAGTTCCGTAAATGCAAATAATTATCTTAATTCGTAATGAACCTATTTTTCGTCACAATGCGATACAGAAATTCCTTCCGTTTTTTGCTTTACAAGCAGATGTTCACAAGTAAACAGCCGCCGTTCAACATCTCTCGCCTTCAATTCGGCATCCAATTTCCTTGTTTTTTGTGTTGCCGGTACTCAGCAATTCTCAGCAATTTCTTACTTATCTCTCATGTATGTGTATCTTAACATTTTCGGTGTTAGATTTTGCACTTATTTTGTTGATTTAGCAGCAAAATTGTCGATTTAGCACTTAGCATTTTCCGATTGTTCATTTAGCATCTGATGGAGTATCTGTGGGTTCGAATTACTCCATATTCGATAATTTGGTTTGTTAACATTGCCGTTTAAATCAAAATGCAGTTCAAGACGTTTCCATCCTCTGACTCCATTTGAATGATCTCTGAAAATTCCAAGCGAATTGGGAAGTCTCTAGGATGTAGTTTGTTTATTAATTGAATCTTAATGGAAACAAGTTTAAATCTTGGTGCAAAATATGCAGTGACTGTCTGCTGACAGCCATTTGAGCAGATAAGCTCCTTGTCGAAACTCTAGGATTTTTTTGTATGGCAGAAGCTGCAGCAGCGATAGTTTCTTGCGTCCGAACTGAGAAATCTTGATGATATGGCCTTCTTCCAAAATTCTTCACGAGCCTCATTATAGTCCATCTGCTAGGAGGAGTGCCGCCAAACGTGCGCCTATATTATCTTTGGACGGAAACAACGGGCTCTAAAGTGTGAAAGCGTTACACTATCCAAATTCTGGTTTTATTGTCCCAATTCTCCGTTTTAGTTAAACTTAAAGATCAATCTATAAAATACAATAAAAATGGTACAGGTTAGTTACACAGAAAATAAGTTATTACGTTTTTTTTTTAGTAGCAGCTTTCATCAGCTACCCTAAAGTTAAACGTTAGCTTCCCAAAACGATCGGTAAGCTAACCATCGTTTTTGCCTAGAATGTTAGAAAATTTTTCTTAATAATTGCTTACCAAGCTTTGTTAAGCTCTTTTTTGCATACGACCTTAAGACCTCTGCAGATAATTTAAGTTTTATTGAACTGTTTCAATTTGCACAAAATTAAATTATTATTTTGTTTTGCATTAAAATTTACGGGAAATTGCGTGAAAACAGGAAACATTAATGTCAGTATAAAACTTTTTTTTATTTATTTTTTACTGCTAAGTTGCCAAAATCTAAAGCAACTAGAACTATCGGGTGATTCATTGTAAGGTTTGATTTATAATGTAAAATAAAACACATAAATTTGAAAGAGAACTTAACATTTTTATTATTGGCCACGACTAAGTCTGAGGTGAGCCATGCAGAAGATTCAATTTCTCAAGAAGTCTATTGCTTCACACGCTGTATGTCTCGAGGCGCAGTCTGGAAGAAGATAAAGCTCATCGAGACTATGTGCTTCAATTTCGGGAAGCTCTAACGGTTACCATTGATGATAATTATTTTAATTTACCTCATTTTACAAGTTTTTATCTAGTTTCACTTGTCCCGCTGTCTACAGGGCTACCAGTCCTTAGAATATTTGGAGCTCGAAACTAGTAGTAGTCCTTGGGCTACGAAGTCTGACCGGAGACTTAAATCTGGAACCACGGGGACCGGGAGTCCCAGGAACTTATTCCTGCCTGGTTATGGTGCGGCCTTTCGGGGAGTAATGTGCTGGCTGTGGTTTAGACCCAAATCGAGGGGAGAGTTCATTTGAGCTCCGTATGGAGTTGCATTGCAACCGAGGGACGTAAGCCAAAGATCAGAAGGAGTTGTAAAAAGGTACCACTCCTAACCAAAGGAGAGATCATGTTTCCAAATAGCATATGAATGAATTGATACTTTAGCATGACTATGTCACGTAGGAAAGCGTTGGTGAACATATTGTTTTCACCCGGTGTTAAGACCACTATGGGGTAAGGGCATCACGGCAAATACACACGATAATCATTTTCACATCTGTCCTGTTGTAATTAGGTCTCTCAAGTTAAGTTTTACCCACTTCGGTTTCTAATTGAGCTGAAATTTTGGCACGTTAAAATCGGATAAAAATGCAAAATTTTTATGATATAGAGCTGATCTGATGATGGAGCTGGAAGGTGGCCGTAGGAGCTCCGTGATTAACCGACGCTAACTCATCGAGTTGGGCTCATTTGATTCCTCTTGTAGATTACTTTGATAGCAGAGTCTGATGATGGAGCTAGAAGTGGCTATTGGAACTACGTAATTGAACAATGCAACCTTATCCAGTTTGGACTCGTTTACGAGTACTTTGATATTATATGGTGACCAGAGTCTAATGATGAAGCTGCGAAATGCCCAGTAGAACTATGTAATTAAACAACGCCACCCTATCGAGTTTGGCTCGTTTGATTCGTCTTGACGAGTATCTTGGTTGACGTGAATATGCAACTCCAACAAATTTGGGGGAAAAAGTTCGTTCTGTTTGTTATGAATTTGGATTATGTCATATTTATTAGATGGATGATCCAATGCCAAGGGTGTAAAAACATCTCATATCTTGCATTTTTATTAACAAATAATAAAATATTGTTTTGAAAAAGGGGTTTTTTTTTAACAATAGCTTGTTTCAATGTAATTCATTACATTTTGAGCAGTGTCGAAGGTACATAACTATATACACTGGGCACTAATCTAAGTTAAGTTAAGGGGAGCTCTTAACGAGCTCCCCTGTGATAACATTTGTGTTGGTCTTCCCGTGTTGTAACATCCACAAACACTGCACTCTTTCCTATCCTTATAATCTATTTTCGTAGTTCCAGTTCAATGAACTGCATATGTAGGGGTCATTCCCAGAGTACTGGGCCAAGATAAAAAAATGACTGCTTCAGCCCGTTAAAATAAATTAACGGATAAAATTAGTGACTCTTAATGGATATAATTATTTATTTATTTATTCATTTAATACAAGAAGCCTAAAAGGCCAAGTCGCACTTATATTCTATTAAGTTTATTGTATATAAATATTTTATTACTACTATATTATTATTATAATTACAACAAATTGTATATTGATTTTGAGGTAAACAAATATGTATATAAAAATTCGTGCAATAAATGAAATTGCATTCTATCCCCGAATGGCGTAGGGTACACAATTAATAAGAAAGAACTGTTAACAAACAGTCCCACGATTCCGGTTCAAAATTTGGTGGTACAATCTTTGCTCACGAAGGTGAACGAAAAGATTCCTTTTGAAAAGAGTACTCGACAAATTTTTAAGCCGAATCGGCAAACAATTCCAATTTCGATAATTTAACGAAGGATTTTTCGAAAATGGCACAATAAATTAAGAGTTCTACAATATACGGAGTAGTGGTATATCACGTAAACATGAACTTTAAGAATAAAAATTCGAGAAATTTGTAATAAATGGCGTTGTAAAACATTAGCGTTGATGTTAATTTTAATAACTCTTGATACTCTTCGGGTTGATCATCAGCCCAAACATGCTAATTTTATTTATTAAAGTATCCATTGAGCCAGAAATTGTGCTTCTTCCCGTTGAACAAACATTCACGAAAAAAATTTCTCACAGAGCTCTTTCGTAATATACCTGAACAATTTAGAGACGCTGTTATGGTACGAGTTTTCCCATGAAGACTTATCAAACGATACTGAATAGAAATGACAAAGCAGTTTGATATGAGTCATGTCCGAGCTGCCAAAAAAAGCCTTTTGAAAATCAAGCCTCACGATGAAGCACCCGATATACAAAATGTCATGGGTTGCTTCTTTTGTCATATTCTAAGAAAATAAATAAATAAATGAAGAAGCGATAAACTCGTTAACAATAGTCAGGACAATTTTTACAAGGCTTCATTGAAAATTAAATCCTTAAATGCACTCTGCTGCCAATTGGCTACACTCAAGTTTTACTTAATTTTGTGTATGAACCGCAGTGAGTACATTTTTAAAAAGTTGTTGCGAATTCTTTACGTGATAGAGAAAAACTGACAACAGATTTGAATTAACCGCATGAAAATTCATACAGTCCAAATATTTTTCTTCAAAGGACACATTCTGAAATTGATTTGCATCAGCACTTGCCGTGTCGGCCTAATCTGATGATGGACCAACTTTACGGGGTGAATTATTCACGATTCATCTCCATCCCCGCGTGTCACACAGGTCGCAATTTTTTTGCCATACGTTTGTAGCCATATAGCCCCTTGCTTAATAGTTCGGGCCTTCTATTCCATTCTGCATGCAATTTCCCAACAATCAATGGAAGACAAAGCTTAATGAGTTGTTGGGCCCGAAGTCCATTAGGAAATTTTTCGTTTTGGTATTATGGCATACGATATCGAATAAATTGTATTGCAATAATATAAAAAAGTTAAAGGATTTATTTTTTGTATTCGTACTTTTAGGAAACGTATGGTCTTCAATCTATTACATTTTGTTTAAATTACGATCCGATATGCTTCGTTTGCCATAATCTAGATGTATCGTAATGTTATTCGATACGATAGTTAATTCGATATCGTATGCGGTGATTAAACCCCAGGTATCTGTTGCAAGACATCACCTCAGGGGAGGCTATTCCGATTCCTGCGATTTTAGGTTTAAACCTCAAAAATAATCAGCACCGAGATTATCCGCAATGCAGAACCTGCCGTGCGCTTTGCTGATACCCGTTCTGCCAATTTTAACCTTTGGTGTTTCGGAAGTCCAACATAACATAGGTCATACGACTGCCTAGAGTTTTATTTGCTACAACAAATGAGAAACTCTTTCCCATATATGCCCCAGAAAGCAGAGTGCACCAGAGTGGTGTACGCCAAGGCAAAACCTGCTCCCTGGGGGGTTTTCAAAGGACAATGAGCTAAAAAGATTTACATCAGCACCTGCCTTCACGGCTTTATCTGATGTTGTACCAATTCCACAGAGTGAATTATTCACGATTCACCAGCATCCCCGTGTGGCTTGCTAGGCCCACACAGCTAGCAATTCTTGTCGTATGCTTGTAGCCATATGGGCAACCCCTTGTTCAGGAGTTCGGGCCTTCTAATCCCTCCTGTATGCAAAATGGAAGGCACACCTTAATGACTTGGTATGCCGAAGCCCACTAAGAGCATCAGTCCTTAAACCAACTCACCCGTCCAACCATCACCACTGGTACCTTACAGTGCTAGTATCTGTTGCAAGGCAACAGCATCTCGGCGGGATGTTAGCTCCCAAAAAAAAAAGGCATGCACCAGCAATAATCAGATATACTAACTCCTAATTGCTGCGTCTTTAGGTTTAAACCACATCTAGAACGTTTCAGCGAAATTAGGCACCTCAACCATGATCAGTCAGGGTTGAACTGCAAGTAGAACCACCCGGGAGCATGTTGTTCCCTGTTCTACCAATTTATACCCTTGGTAAGGGTTTCGGAAACCAACACAACATAAGTCATGCGGCTTCCTAGTTTTTTTTTTTTCTACGACAAACGAGGGACTCTTGCCGCTCTTTACCAAAAAAACAGAGTGCCCTGGGGCCAAATTCCGCAACGATGAATTTTGAAATGTTCACCAATTTCAGTGTTCACTTTTGATTTTTGAGCCCGCAATGGTGAGAATGAATAATTTTAACATTTAAAGTGTACACTTAATAATAATTTTTTCACTCAAAAATCTTTGATGAATTTTAGCTTTTTGTAAAATATTTTGAACTTGAAAAAAAAATAAACAAAAGGATTATGTATGTATATCAAAATTATCTATTCAACAACTTGTGTGACACAGTTAATTTGACAAATCATCAAATCATTCAGCCTGAAGAAACACATTCAGCACAATAAAATTCATTGTTTTTTACGGAATCGATGAAAAGTGAACAACTGTGGCTGTCAGTGAATTTTATTTTGAGTGTTCGCTGGTAAAAAAAAAATATAGTTGCGGAATCTGGCCTCTGGTTTGGAATACGCCAAGGCAAAACCTGTTCCCCGGGCGAGTCTTCAAAGTACAGTCGAACAGTCAAAAATATTTTGCTAGAAACGAAAATGTTAACTTAAATAGTCACCCAGTCACCAAACAGACCTCGTAGTTTAAGCCAACACTTCATTTATTCATTTATATTTGTTGAGCTAAGGCATAACATAAGTTTATGTTGATTTTAAAACAAGTTAACAAAAAAGAATTATCTTGCTGTATGAAAAATACTGATGGCGCTATAATTACTACTACTACTACTACAAATACAATTCAATTATTTAATGAATTCTAACTACTCTTCTCATCTTGCTGATAGACTAGTAACTAAAGCTTTTTAACCACATAAATTAACTTCTCCACTTTTAATATTATGTATTTTATTTGCCACTTAAAATAAGTGAGTATGTGCTATTTTATTTTGTTTAAAAATATCTTATTTTAACAATAAACTACTGATATTTAAAATACATCTTATAATCGAGACTTGCAGCCAATTTCATTTAACAAAATACAAACAGTAAGTCCGGCGCGTTTGACATCGTATAACGTACTGATTTAAATTGTAACGTTTTCGCTTTTATTATTTATTTATTGTACATATTTATTTTACTCGCCAAATTTCTATAAAAAAAATACGAAAAATAAATCATATAAGATAACAACTCTTTAGAGAATCACAAGAAAGGAAAAAAATAATTAAAAATTTAGTATAAGAGTTCGTTATCGTAAAAATTAAAAAAAAAACTTGTTTGTTTATGAACTTAAATAAATATTTTTGCAAGAAATCACTTACAATTCTAGTTTAATTTTAAAGTTTTTCACAAGAACTGAAAACAGAAGTTTTTCCTAAATTTTTAAAAAGAAAAGAAAAAAAACTTATAAAACTTTATTTTGCCAAAAATTCAGGATACTGCTGCCGGTGCATTTGTACGAGCTCCCCTGCGAACACCTACCAAGTCCAAACCAACAACCGCCGCCGTTACCGCTAAAAATAAATCGAAAACAAATGGTGTTCCTTCAGTGCCCGCTGGCAAAACGAAAAGACGCCTCAAAAAGCCGAAAGTCGAAATTGAATACGAAATGGAAACTGAAGCAGACCGGCAAAGGCTACATAACTGAGGTAGTAATTAATTATTTTATGATTACTAATATTGTTTAATAATAAGTTTTAAATAAAAAAAAAAATCAAATTTTTCTTGTTTAGCAAAAAATATGTGGTAAAAAGGTAATCAATCAGGCGTGTGATAGAATTCAATACTCAAAACATTCCATTTTAAAAAAGAAAAAGGTGGGATGAATAAATTTTGTACGTTTTGAAAATGCTTTAAAATTCTTTACCTTTTTAAGAGATATTTTTGTTTATTGATTTAATTGTAATCGTACTTTACATGCACTAAATCAAAAATTTACCTAAATACTGCAAAGTGGGTTGTACACATAAAGAAATGTAGATTATTTACAAGCTACAAAATAATTTATTTAGAATTTTCTTCATTTCTACAGGCATTTATTCAATAATACATACATACATACATACATACCTTTAGTTAAGGCCGGTACGGAGTTCTTACAAAAACTCACTGAAAAATTATTGTGTAGATTGGTGTAGAAAAGCCCAATGTATATATGAAAATACTTACCTCATGCTATGTTTACCGTCCAAATATACGGCAAACAATTCTTACACCATTTTATTAACAAATTGTCAAAAATTCCGTAGGCAAATAAATGAATGAACATTAATTTTTGTTTCAGTTAACGAAAAAAAAGTCTCCACTTTTACTTTTAACATACCTGTAATAATAAAAAAATATCAAAAATTCAGTTTACTTTTCTTTACGAACTCCGTACCGGTATGGGGAAATTTACATAAGGAATTTACCAACCTGAAATTCCGTAACTTTTTTACACACAAGTTGTTATGGGAACCTGAATTTCCGTAAGAACTGCGTATCTACAAGGTGAATTTTTTTAAACAAAATTTAGTCAATTAAACGAATGTTTTATTCAAGCTAACATTCTGTCGGGATGTTAAGTTGAATATTTGTGTGTGTGGTTTTGCCTTATAGGCTTTTTACACTGATCAACATCTTCATGAAACGCATGAAAGATGTTGAATATGTGAAACACTGTTTACATTGCTCACATCTAACATCTACTATCAATCAAAAATATTATTTTTTCAATTTTCAAACAAAAAGCACGTCAAATTTTTTTTAAGAAAAAAAGGATTATAAAAAAGAAAACACATGCAAACAATTGACACATGATAAATAAATTATGATTTTGTTTTTTAATTATTACCACTTTTCTAGTGATGACACTGAAATAATCGAAAGATGTTGAATGGAATAAAATGAGATAGGAACATTTTATAAAGATGTTGAAAAATGTGGACTTTTAGTACAATATATTTCTTATGGGAAGATGTTGTCATTTTCAAAAATTGATGGTAGATGTTAGATGTTGTTCAGTGGAAAAAGCCCATTACTATTAGTTACTACTGTTTTAACTAAATTTTTACTGGTTCAACAAAATTTTGGCCACATTAAAAAAATTTTTTTTTAGCTTTTATTTATTTATTGAACCTTTACAATGTGAACTAACAATAAGTATTGAAATCTTAATACTAAATACACAAAATTAACTAAGTTCAGCCAATGCTATACAAAAAGTTTTATTTTACGCCGACTATATCGGTGAAATCACTGATTTAACGCTCTGATGGTGGCAACAGTATCCCTTCTTCTCAACCGAGTGTGACCGCTGAAATTAAGTATGCTTCGTGCAAGAGGGTTTGGGAGAAGTTCCAGTTTGCTGATATATCAAAATGTACAAATGTATATTTTTAACAAAACCATTTGGAGTCGAAACGAATAATATTTGCATCGTATAATAATGTACAGGTAGTGTCGAAACGGCAGCTAACATTTATTTTTCTGTGATGATAACTATCAAAAGTTGTTTATATTATGTGAATATACACACACACTCAAGGCGAATTCATAACAGGTGAAATTGACAGCGCAGCTGATAACTTTTTTTAAATTTTAATCTTTTTCAGATGTCAATGGCATTTGTTTTAATTTATGTATTGCATCTTGAGCACCAGTTATCATTCAGAATCCTCCCCAATCTTGCTGGCTCTATGATCTGTGACTTTAATTTTCACGAAATAACTAAAAGTTCCACCAAATAATTAAATGTTTGTCTTTTATTATAAATTTTTTTTATTATACTTTTTTTAATTCCTTTTTGTGTTTATATTTTTCCCTTGACATTTGAAAAAGATGTATTTTTTTGTAGGGTTGTATTTATTGCTCTTGCATTTACCTGGTATGAATTCGCCTTGCACACACTTTTGTATTATTGTTTACAAAAGAATATAGTTGAAATTCAAAGAGTTTGTGAAAAAGTTACTTCAAGAATATCTTTTATTTTAAGAAAGTTATATTGCGTTGGATTACATTTGCCCGTTTACGCTAGAAAAAGACTTGCTTTGCCTCCTTGTTTGCCTTTATTTTTTATGGCTTAGAGATTTTTTCTGGGACATCCCAACTTAATTTTTCAAGGCTACTCAAATGTTTCAACCGAGTAGTAAGATATATTTTTTATCTTCGACACGTTTCCAGTTATGTTGTTAGTGTGTTGGGATCTGATTTTCAAAACTTTGTAAACCAACGGTTGTTACTGCATTTTTTCAAAATTAATAAACTTGGTACTCCTGCGTACCTTTTAGACAAAATTTGCTTTGGAAGATCTTCAAAAACCAACACAGTTGTCTGTCCAATTCATTCGACTATGTTTATGACAAATCATTTTTGGTTAAAGTTTCTAGGCTATGGAACCGAAGAACGAAACTTTTCGAAAAGTATAAAGGGTTTTAACAAAATATTAAAAGAATATTTTTATAGGTCTGATTTAAGGTTTTTGCTGCTGTCTAAAGCTTTTTTTTTTTTTGATCAATTTAACTGGAATAGATGGATGAGGGGTAAGTTTTTAATTTTAAAATTTTCATAGTAGAAATAACTTTATGTATTCATTAATACAAAGAATTTTCACTGAATTATGTTTATTTTATCGACGAAATTTGGTTCAGTGTAATTGTGTCGTTTTCAAAAGGCAATCATCAAAAAATTGTATAATTTTTTTTTTTCAAAAGTAATCGCTTTTCATCACACCTTCTGATAACAATATATTTCAAAACAATCGATTTCCATCACATATCTGTGTAAAACTGTTTTTTATTATAATTTTTAATTTGTTGTTAAAAGCCCAGTAAAATAGAAACACCTGCAATAAAAATACAATTTCAAATATATAGCATTCTTTTTGAATCCATATACGTGGTCTGATCGAAAATAACCGTTATTTTAAAATTTCGTGAATTACTTTTTTCGATTTTCGCATAATTTTGCTGTTATAGCCTATTTACACCAAAGCGAAATCTGCTCATTCGAGATTTCAAGCCAAATCTAGTAGATTTTGAGAAGATTTCCCATACAAAATGAAATCTACTTTATGAGTAGATTTCGACGAAATCTCCTGAAATCTACTCAGTACTAAGCGATGCAACTGTGATTTCTTGCAAAAAGTACTTAAAAATACTACGCTGCATCAAAAATTGCACTATAATGTGGTGTATGCAGTCTCTGGGCACAAAAAATATACACTTTAATGCTGGTGTATTCAGTCTCTGATAATATTGTATTGTCAAACCCGCATGCATAAATTATTTTTGAGCAAATGAAATCTTGCTAGATGTCAAAAAACGGTGGTGTAAACGATATAGATTTCGTTGTAGATTTCAATTCAAATCTACTAGATTTCGAGTTGGTGTAAATGCGCTATTATGTTGGTACACATGTCTGTTATACATATATGTTGGCAATATCAGCCATTTCGGATTGTCAGTTTGATTTTGACAGATAAAAAGGTAAGTCGTCTTTTGGCGTGATCTTAAACAAAAACAACGTCGCATTGACATCGCTCAGGAGCTGTTCAACATCGTCAACGACGATCCAGATTTCCTCAAACAAAGGTCACAAGTCGCATTTAGGGTTTGGAAATTGAAAGACAGACATTTTTCTCATTCTGCTTTGAACTTGCATAAACCTTTTCAAGTTTCGAAATTAATAGACAGACAGAAATTTTTCGTTTCTCTTTTCTTTCTTTTTTGTTGTTGTTTTTAAGCATAGCTAGGGTTTATATGAAGTTGATGTTGATATGAGATTAATAATATGAAGCAACATGAAAAAATGCGAAGAGAGCCAACTTCAAACGAAAAATGTCTTAAAATATCCAGTACAGTAGAGGTTTACCGAACACTCTTCCTCTTAAATACATCGCCTACAAACTTCGTCTGTCTGCCCATCAATTTCGCAACTGTGAAAGGGGACTAACTGGTGACGAATCATAGGTGTATAGCTATGACATTGAAACCAAAGCCCAAGACCGAAGAAAGCACTTCAAGTTCGGTCAAACGTGAAAGTTTTGCTCACTGTTTTCTTCGACTGCAATGGCGCGGTGTATCAATTTATCAGAAACGCACGGAATTGTGGAAAAAACAATCATAGATTTTGCACCGTGATAATGCTTGTGCGTGAGTTTTTGGCCAAATTCAAAATCGTTATTATGCCTCAACCACTTTCACCGGACTTGACCCCCGCTGACTTTTTCCTCTTCCCAAAACTGAAGACACCGATGAAAGGAAAGTGTTTTGCCACGATTGAGGAGATAAATCCTTTTTGAAAAAATTGAAAATAACGTTATTTATATAAATAAGTTATTATTTTATCAGACCTCGTACATACAAAAGGTATGAGACCAATCCAAACACTGCGGCGTCAATTTAATTAATATTAATAATCACACTTTAGGTGCTTTCAGACTAGTTTAGCGACTTTATCACGGTTTATTATTTCTTAATGAGCAATACTCTTCATGACGCAACGTTAACGCTCTTATTTGAATTACTTACTACAATAGAAAATCAAAGCGTTAAATTATGCTGCGTTTTAAGCCCTAATTTAGGTTGCGGTGTAACTATTCGCCCAGCCCAAAATCCACATTAAACAGTGACATATTGTGGACGAATTTGTTTCTTACTCTTTTTTTTGATGTGCTATGAAAGAGTGTATGAGTAAGCGTATGAGCAGCAATATTCTTGTCTCTCCCTATAAGTGATCACTCATACGACAGTGGCTGTGAGGGTTACAAACCTACAAATCGTTGGTCTCATGTAGAAAGGCCCTAACAAAAATAATTGCGATTTTACAGGAGAAGGAAAAGTCGTAATGGTACATCTAAAAGTAATTTTTTCTCCTCAATTGCTTGCAAGAGCGATATGTATGAAATTACATCTCTGTGACACTGTGTACTTGTGTGAAACGTAGTAGAATCCCTAAAAGAGCTCAATTCAGGGAAAATACGAGTTAGGGCCTTTCTACGTGAGACTAACGAAATATATAAAACATACAAGTGAAGCTAATATAGGCGTGTTAATAATCCCCCCCGTCGTGTAGATGCCAGCTATTCAGCAACCAAAAACTGACAGGAAACGTTGAAAAGTGCTACTTCGTTTTTTTTATCAGGGCTTGACCCCTACATATCGCTGCTTTATTGCAAAATAGTCTTATCTCTTTTCGAGTTAACAATGCAGAATTGTTAACAGTTCTACCTTTTATATTGTGCCAAAAATTTATTCAAATTGCTTTTAAACTGTTTCCTTTAAAAGATATTTTCTAAAAAATTTCTAAGTGTTGTGTGGAAACTAAAAATTTTATTTGTGAACATTTGACTTCAACCTTCCAACGTTATAACAGACACGCCTGCAGACAACTTATTCCACAGGCGAAGCGTGCGGCTGAAAAACGAATTCTCTCTGTAATGCGTAGTACGATTTCCCGGGCAATCGACCACAAATGGATGAGCTCTGGACGATGAACGCGTGCTACGTAAAAATGTGCGAGTTTTAAGAACAAGGTCACTTATCTCGTCAGAGCAAAATCCATTGTAGTAACAATAGAACAGAGTAACACACCCCACACTGCGTTGATGCTCCAGTGAGTCAATAGAGTTGGATACCCTACTGTCTCCGATAAGCTTCTTCGCTTATCGGAGACAGCTATTTAGGGTCGAGTAACCCTAAAATAGACTTTGGGGCACCGGCCCAAACATGAGAGTTGTATTCCATTTTCGGTCGGATATAGATGGTATCAAGGCGAATTCATACCAGGTTTATATAAATCCAACACTACAAAAAATAAATCTTTTTCAAATGTCAAGGGAAAAGTATAAACACAAAAAGGAATTCAAAAAACATATAATATTAAAAATTATAAGAAAAGTCAAATTTTTAATTATTTCGTGGAAATTAAAGTCTCAGATCATAGAGCTCGGAAAGGTGAAACTGGCCAGCCAAATTGGGGAGGATTATGGATGATAGCTAGCGCTCAAGCCACAATACACAACTTAAAAAATTGTTTTAAATTTTTTTTATTTCTTTAAAAAAAATTACAAAAAAAACTTTATTATTTCGCGAAACTTAAAGTCTCAGATGATAGAGCTTGAAAAGGTGAAAATGGCCAGCCAGATTGGGGAGAATTCTGGATGATACCTGGCGCTCAAATTACAATATGTAATTTAAAAAATTGTTTTAAAATTTTTTTTTTTCAAATTTGTTTTAATTACGCCAGATGTCAATCTGAAAAAGATTAAAATTAAAAAAAAATGTTATGAGCTGCGCTGTCAATTTCAGCTGTTATGAATTCCTTCTCAAGAAAAAACTTAAGAAAGGAAAAAGTTGAACTAAAACCCGATGTACATATGTATAAAATAAAAATCTAATTTAGAAAATTAATATAATTGTTTTCATAAACTGTTGTAAACAAATTGTTATCGAAAATAAAATACCTTTAAACCTTTTTTATAAAAAACAAAAATCAATCAAGATCTTTAGCTGGAAATTTCAGAAGAAAAAACAATATTGTTGAAAACTTTTTAACGCCCGAACTGCTTGCTTTGGTCTTGATTAACATGTGGTATCAACAAGACGGTGCCACATCGCATGTAGAGCAAAATTTATCGAAATTTTTCATGTCCAATGAATTGTAATAATACAAAAGAGTTTAAGCTAAGATCACACGATTGCCGCAAATAGATCAATCCGACACAATTTTTATTGTGCAGAATTGGTTCCCAATAACAAAATTGTCCCTATCAATTACTCTGCAATCATATGATTGCCCCATTTTTCACAAATTTGGTTGCCACAAGACTGTGAAGAACGATTTTGTGGCAATAACTGTCCCATATCAGTCACACGATGTTTCTAAATTGCGGCAATACCACGAACCAACTGTTGTTGTGTAATGCATCAAAAATATTGGCGTATATTGTATACTTGAAATGCGGCGCTAGAGCACAATAAATATTGGCGCATTTGTCGCATTTTTATTGCCGCACGACCGCATATCAAGTAGCCACACGATTGGTCAGAACAGGAATAATATTCGCCGCGATTGCCGCATGAACCAATTAATTGTGCAAGCACACGATTGGGGTATAAAAATATGCAAAAATTGGAGCATTGCGCAATCATGTGATCCTACCCCAGGCGAATTCATTCATTCATTGATCTTGCATCGGCGAATTCGGTTAATATGGCGGCACTTCCTCTGTCAGGTTTTGTTTACATACCTTTTTCGACACCATTAACAATTTTTGTACATCTTCTTTAAGGGCACTTCAGATTATTACACTTTCAATTCATATTTCTTATTTTACTTCAGATGTGATGGTGTGAAAACAAAATGTAATGGTACGTTAGATTTTTTGACAGTCGCAACAAATATCATTAGATTTTTGTCTCACAAAATCCAATCAAAATCTTAAGACTTGTATGATAGTCTGAAACGCCCTTTAGCAACTATTTTTGACAGCTGTAGTGTGAATTCGCCTTTTTACACAAACAAAATACCAGTTGTTTTTTATACCCTTCACAAAAATGTAAAAGGTATAGATAAGTTTGTGTTCCGTTTGTAATTTCTATAATTTTCATTACCGACCCTATAAAGTATATACATTCTGAATCAGAATTAATGGAAAAGTCGATTAAGCGATGTCCGTTCGTTCTAAAAAAAATAAGCTGTTAGGACTTTTGATCTTTGGACATCGTTACGGACGGCCTAAGGAACGATCTCCAATAATTTTTATTTTTCAAAATAAAAATGTGAAATACACTAAAAATTTGGTAGTTTTAAAATTCCGATTTTTATACCCTTGTGATTCCGTTTGTAATTTCTACAGTTTTTATTTGCGACAATATAAAGTATATATATTCTGAATCAGAATTAATGGAAAAGTCGATTAAGCGATGTCCGTCTGTCCGCTGTTGAAATACCGTTTCTGAGAAAATCATTAGACTAAGAAACTTTTTTCTTTCACCATTCTTTTACCCCATCGATTCATGGGTTTGCTATTGAAATTCAGTAATATCGGTTCACATATAGCTGAGATATATCCAAAATTCCGAAAAAACCAATTTTTTTTTTGCAATTTTGTATGGAAAGTTTTGAAAAAAAATTGTTTGTTTTGCTTCAAACTTCACACACTTATTAAGCATGGTGACTTAAAGGCAAAAAAAAAAAATCATATATCGGTCCATATATATCTGAGATATAGCCCAAATCGGGGTTTTCATAAAAATGTCGCGTAGGCGAACTGAAACAACTTTTTATGCTCAAAAGCAGTTTTGGTAATGAAATAAGGTTATATAAATATGGAAAATGAAAATTTCCGATACCGGTCGATATACACCCGAGATATAGCCTAAACCGGGGGTTTTTTTTGAAAATGTCGCGTAAGCGAACTTAAACAACTTTTTTCGCCTTAAAGCAGTTCTGGTAATAAAATAAGGTTATATAAATATGCAAAACGAAGTTTTCCGATATCGGTCCATATACATATATCCGAGATATAGCTTAGACCGGGTTTTTCATAAAAATTCTTAAACAACTCTTTTGTGTTCAAAAGCAGTTTTGGTAATGAAATAATTTTATATAATTATGGAAAATTAAAGTTTCCGATATCGGTCCATATATACCCGAGATATAGCCTGAACTGATTTTTCCAATAACATTTTTTTTTTGCTGAAAAGCAATTCTCGTTATAAAAGGTTACTAAAATACAGAAAATAGAAAATTCCGATATCGGATCATATATAACAGAGCATTTTAAGGTCACATTTTAAGATATACTATACATATACGTGACTATCGTGAAGGGTATTTTAGATTCGGCCCAGCCGAATATACTGCCCTCTTACTTGTTTTTTTTATTGTTGTATTGTTCTAGCGAAGCGGCTACCTTGTTTTTTGTATCATGATCTTAACTTTAAGCAAAACATTTTTTTTGTATTCGTACTTTTAGGAAAACATGTGGTCTTAAATCTATAAGATTTTGTTTAAATTACGATTCGATATGCATCGTTTGTCATTATTTTCTAGTATCGTAATGCTATTCGATAGGATAGTTTTTCGATATCGTATGCGGTGATTAGACCCCAGGATTGCAATGAAAAAAAAAACTAGTATACCTTCCCGGTGGACACCTTGTATAAGCGTGTTAAAAAATTACATTTTACTGTTGCGCAAAAGCTACAAGCGTTAAATGTCCAGAAGTAGAATTAAAATTGCGGAGAAAAAAGCCACTTTCACGAGGTTAAAGCTTATCTGCTATGAACAATTAAAAGTTTGTTTTTAAGATGACGTTGTCCTTAACATACGACTTGTTTTTACTTTTTTTGTTTGTTTTATAAATAAAGATGATATTTTGCCATATTAATAATAACTTCATAAAATTTTGTTTTTAACGGTTTGGTTTCTGTTTATTTTTTTCTACAATACAATTAAATTGATGTTGCAAAAAAACTCTGTGTTTTTTTTGTATATCAAAAATTGTTTCCAGTGACTTGACAATTAAATTATAATCTACAATATCAATTTTTTTTTGTATGTACTCGTATTTTATTTCTAAATCACTAACCGGTTGGATTTTAACTGCATGTATTTTACCAAACAAAACGTTTTATTTTTTATGGAGGATCGTAGAATGATGAAAATGACGCATTTTGAATCAGACTAAAACAAATTTAATTGAAATAATTACTGCAAGCCTTTTTTGCATTGTAATGTTTTTTTTTTCAATAACAGTTAACCCATTGGGGGGGTTTTGGCCAGAAAGATTGAAATGCATGATTTATGGGTGCTGTGAACTATGAAGTGCCTCAGGGAAGCGGATTGGGCCCACTTTTATACTCTATTCATATTAATGATTTAAGAAATCTAAATCTAACGGCGCTAGTATTTATGTTTGCGGACGATGTATGCCTGTTTTATCCATTTATGGATGACTTGGTTTTAGGAACGCCCATCGAATGGGACATGGCATTAATTTTTGAATTTGTGCGCTTAAATCGGCTCGTACTTAACCCAGGTAAAACAAAGCTAATTCGTTTTAGACCTAACTTTACCTGCTCGAGTAATTTCGCGGTAAGAACACAATCTTACTCGGGGTCTCCATTAGCCATGAACATGGTATGAGCATCATAACGAACGAGCGTTAAAGGCGACTCTGCTTTTACGACCCCACTCGGAGATTAATATAAGATTCTTAATTATAACAATAATTGCCGCGATCAATAACTCTTGATTAAAGAAGACAGGAAAAAATAATTGAATACACTAAAGCTGGGGGACAACTAGCTGTTTCACAGTCGCTACACTGCTCATCAGCACCCACTACGATTCGAACTCAGTACCATGTAAACATGATGCATTTTTCAATAAGGCCGCTTAACCAACTCAGCCACCGAGCTCTTATTTATTTTTTCGTCTATATTTGTCTCATATTGATCACATATGCAATTTGTTATAATCCCAGTTATTTATTTATTTTATTCAGTAACTAAACAGTTGCAAAGTAAATTTGCAAAGTATAGGATGCACAGCATGGGCGGGGTGACGAAGACCATAATGCCCAAGATGGTATTAACAGTACTTTTGTACCGTCGCTGTGACTAACTATAACGACCTTTGCCTTCACATAGGAAGTTTCCACGTGGTTAACAATGAATAACCTCTAGAAAAAAGTGTAAACCAGTACAGTTAGTTGAGGCAAACCGTTAATCAGTGCGAAAAACAAACCGCACTTAAGAAATAATTACGATGACGCGAGAGCTTGAACAACCAGTTATTTTTTATTATTTATGAACGTACGTATGTATGTAGGCTCTGTGCCATGAGATATATAACGAGTGATCTGTTTGCTATTATCTTTTTGGCAACACTAGTTTTGACAGCTCACGCACGTTTTGTATCTTGTGTCACTGTCAAACATCTTCAGTTTGGTCTATAATTTAATCATGAATCGTCTTACAAACGAACAACGCTTGCAAATTATTGAATTTTATTACCGAAATGCGTGCTCTGTTAAGAAAGTTCATCGCGCGCTTCTTCCATTTTATGGTCAGTTTAATCGACCTACTGAGGCTTCTATTCGGGCTATTGTAAAAAAATTTCGCACCAAATTTACATTGTTGGACATTAAACCACCAACACGCTTACGTAGAGTGCGAACTGAAGAAAATATCGCAGCCATATCGGCCAGTGTTGGTGATGACCGTGAATTATCGATTCGGCGCCGTTCGCAGCAATTGGGCCTCTGTTACTCCACTATGTGGAAAATTTTGCGGAAGGATTTGGGTGTGAAGCCTTATAAGATACAGCTGGTGCAAGAATTGAAGCCAAACGACCTACCACAACGCCAAATTTTTGGTGAATGGGCTCTTGAAAAGTTAGATGAAGATCCACTTTTTTATCGAAGAATTGTGTTCAGCGACGAGGCTCATTTCTGGTTGAATGGATACGAGAACAAGCAAAACTGCCGTATTTGAAGTGAAGAGCAGCCAGAAGCATTGCAAGAGCTATCAATGCATCCACAAAAAACAACCGTTTGGTGCGGATTATGGGCTGGCGGCATCATTGGGCCGTATTTCTTCAAAGATGATGCGAATCACAACGTTACTGTGAATGGTGAGTGCTACCGTGCGATGATAACAAACTTTTTTTTGCCCAAAATGGAAGAGCTTGACTTGCATGACATGTGGTTTCAACAAGACGGTGCCACATGCCACACAGCACGCGAAACAATGGACCAATTGAGAGGCGAGTTCGGTGAACAGTTTATTTCACGCTTGGGACCAGTCAATTTTCCGCCCAGATCGTGCGATTTAACGCCTCTAGACTATTTTTTGTGGAGCTATGTTAAGGCTAATGTCTATAGCGACAAGCCCGCTTCGATTGACGCACTGGAAGCCAACATTGCCAACATTATTCGTGAGATACCGGCCGAAATGTTGGAAAGAGTATGCCAAAATTGGACTAAGCGGATGGACCATTTGAGGCGCAGCCGCGGCCAACATTTGCATGAAATAATCTTCAAACATTAAATTATATCGACCCAACTATCGATCCAAAAAAATATTTCATGCATTTTTCTGAAT
Organism: Thecocarcelia acutangulata; assembly: GCA_914767995.1. Taxonomy (NCBI): domain Eukaryota; kingdom Metazoa; phylum Arthropoda; class Insecta; order Diptera; family Tachinidae; genus Thecocarcelia; species Thecocarcelia acutangulata. The sequence goes on along the minus strand of OU612095.1, from coordinate 77,149,941 downwards.
TTTATGTGTTTTTTTTTTTTAATTTCCGATAGTTCTTATAAAATCACCCATTATTTATGTATTAATGATAAATTATCGAACTTATTTTGTTAGTGGGTGCTGATGCGCAGTGTAGCGACTGCGAAACAGCTAGTTGTCCCCCAGCTTTAAGGGCAGTACGCAGTTCTTACGGAAATTCATGTTCCCATAAGAACTGTGTGTAAAAAAAGTTACGGAATTTCAGGTTGGTAAATTCCTTATGTAAATTTCAGCATACCGGTACGGAGTTCGTAAAGAAAAGTAAACGGAATTTCTGATATTTTTTATTATTACAGGTATGTTAAAAGTAAAAGTGGAGACTTTTCCGTTAGCTGAAACAAAAGTTAATGTACATACATTTTTTTGCCTACGGAATTGTTGACAGTTGACTATTATTATTAATAAAATATATAAAAAAAAATGTTAATAAAATGGAGGAAGAATTGTTTGCCGTATATTTGGACGATGAACACAGCATGAGATAAGTTTTACATATATACTTATACCTTTTCTACACAAATCTACAAATTATTTTTCCGTGTAGAAAATGTATATTTCCAAACGTGAATTTCCGTAAGAACTCCGTACCGGCCTTCAGTGTATTCAATTATTTTTTCCTGTCTTCTTTGATGAAGAGTTATTGATCGCGGCAATTATTGTTATAATTAAAAATAATAAAAATATTTCTTGGCTTTAAGGCCGGACGAATGATACCATCATATAATATTAGAAGTAATAAAAATATTAAAATAAGACTCTGAAAACTTTGTGTTTTATGTACCCTCCATCTACTATACATATATTGGTCGTGAAGGCTTTAAGTATTAAACACATAGACCACAGCAGACTTCACAATTTCAGGACAGCAAATGCTACAACCTGCAATTGTAGTTGTGTAGACGACTTCTGAAATATTTTGAACACGTCAGCAACATAAATTCATTTGAATGAAAGTATGCTTCAGTGTTTCCACGTTAGAATTTTTAGCTTTACGAAATTACATTGTTTTACAGAACGAGTTCTGTTTATTATATCAATCGTTCATGAAAAAAGTTCTCTCTGTAAAAAGGCCTTAATATCTAAAAAGAGCAACTTAATTAAAAAGTTTTTGTTTGCTACACTTAATTCAGGTGAGGTGGGTCTTAAAAGTTTAAAATATAATCGGACATTTCTTCTGATTTATAATGAGAAAAATATTAAAGAATTGAAAATTTATATCGAATTTTTCAAAATGTGAATAGTTCGACTCGAGAAAGAAAAATTTATATAAACTATACAATTTTTCGTCAAAGATATGCAATTAAAACTACTCAAATCAAGTAACTGGTATATATCTAAAGGGACAAATAAATTATGCAATCCTTTCGTCAAACACGCGCTTTCCGTTTGCACATAAACGATACAAATACAAACACAAATTAATATATATATATATATTTTTTGTTTGTTTTTAATGACAGTACACTCGCACGATTATGTTGCGGGAATTTACTCGCCATATGAAGTTTACAAGACATAAGTCATTTTATAATTTGTTTTAGCCACTATTTCTTGAGATTCTGTTTCTATAATCTTTGTTTTTTTTTAATTTCTACAAAGAAGGTAAACTTTTATACAATACTAAAAACTCTAACAAGAAAAAATTTTAATGATTCATTTTGTTTGCTTCTTCTTGCACCACTGCATTCTGCAAAAAATTCTTTGAAACGAAAAAATGTTGCGTTAGACAACACAAATATTCAAGATGTTCACACAAAAACTGTGCAAACATGCTTCAAATATTTGTACAAACAAGCAAACACCCCCTTTAACAATGCTAAATGTTAGTACAAACGCTTTTGCATGTTTATTTGGCCCTTAACTAGTTCTTTTATAAAATTAGGAATACTTATTTTGCGAATAAGTATGTATGCACATATTTAACTTTAGAACAATTAAACGTGTTAATTTATTTAAAACTGTATTTAAATTATGTTCTTTTATTATGTTATATTAGAAAATAAAATATTTCCAAGAGCAAATTTTTTTTACATGTTTTCTTTTTTTATAAACTGGACACACTGTTTTTATTTTGTAGTCAACAAAAATAGAAATTAGTTTAATTCGAGAGCGGCAAAAAAATCAGCATGGACAACAACCTGCAGTCGTGTCGTCTTGCTGTTGTCTAAATAAACGTTCGCATTTAAATGCATGTATTTTATATTTGACATATTGAAGTCGGTTGTTTGCTGGCTTCAATGTGTTTAATGCTTTATTTGCCTTTAATTTTAATAAATAAATTAGTCAATGGTTCTTACATAATTTTGGCTTTAGCTCCACTGTGCCTTTTGAATAAGTGCGACGAATGATGCTGTAAGCGTGTAGATTAAAACTGACCGCTGCATTTCAATTGCTGAAAATTATTTCTGTTAAAAATATAACATGTTGTTTGCGTGCTTTAAATTATGTAAAAATAAATACATACGAGTACATACGGTGGCTCACAACGTATTTCATGCATATGCAAAAAAAAAACTTTTTAAATATTAATTTATTGATTTTTTGTTAAACTTTATAATTTATACCAGTAAAAAAAATTATAATGTTAGAAGCTTAAATAGCGAATAAAAGACTTAATTGTTTGAACTTTATAATTTATTTTAAATCAGATTTTTCGTTGTACACGGGTTTTAGTTCAAGTTTTTCGTTTCTTAAAGCTCCTGATACAGTATCCCACACGATCTGTCACACAGTTGCGATTTTAGTACTTTTTCCGCACACATGTTATATTTGATAGATCGCACGATCGTGTAGGATAATGAATCACGGCCTTAAGAAGGGTTTTTTACAATACAAATTTGCTTTGACTGGTAGCTGTTTCGTAGCCGCTACACTACTCAGCAGCACCCATTTTCGGATTTAAAACATGAGAAAGGAAAACCTGTACTAAAACCCGTGTACAAATGTCCAAAAACCAAATTAAAAAAAAAAAAAAACTTTAATTTTAGAAAATTAAAATTATTGTTGACATAAAAAATTTACAAAACCAAAAACTTTTTGGCAAGATGTAGGTAGTTTTGGATCCAATGGTAAACATTACAAAGCCAATACAAAGTTTCAGAATAAACACTTAAAGCCAACTTGGAAGCTTTTACCAGACAAACGGTTCTTCGATGCAGTAATTGTAGCGCCAGTTTTCCATAACAATCTTTTAGATGGCAAGGAGGTGGCAGCAATTTGTAAATACAAAGAAATTTTAAATTGCCCGATTCTTCCAATAGACTCAACAGGATTAGACAGGATTGTTTGTGATTTCTACTATTTTCATTTCCGACCCTGTAAAGAGTACATATTCTGAATCAGTATTGATAGAAAATTCGATCAAAGGCCTTGCTACACTATCATACACGATCGTGCGATCTACTAAATAAAGCATGTGTGCTGAAAAAGTACTAAAAATGCAACCGTGCGACAGAGTTTTTGATAAATCGTGCGATTGGAAAAATTTTATGAAACTTTCCAAAACATGATGGTTTCTGTGCGCCCAGTGTAGTATATAAAATATGAGAATATTGTTGGTGCCTCGAGAAAAACATTTAAGTAATTTAAAATTATTGTTAATAAAAGTTTTTAATTGTTTTATTGTGTATATAAATTATTGCAATTATACTTGTATGATAGTGTGGCCTACAACGCCATTTTGAAGCGATTTTTTCAAGTCGGCCAGATTTTTGAAACAGTTTCCTGTGAATGAATCGTACGATCGTGTAGGATAGTGAATCAGGGCCTTAAGCGATGACCGTCTGTCCGCAGTTGAAATAACGTTTCTGAGAAAACCATTCGAAACTTTTTTCTTTCACCATTTTACCCCATCGATATAAGGGCTCGCTATTGAAATTCAGTAAAATCGGTTCACATATAGGTGAGATATATCCAAAATTCCGCAAAGTCATTAATTTTTACAAATTTGTATAAAAATTTTTGAAATTCACGACTTCACGACAAGGAAAAAAAATGTTTCCCGATATCACTCCATATATACCCGAGATATAGCCTAAACCGATTATTTAATGAATGTAATTTTAGTTAATCACATCATAACCAATCAAAAAGTCTATTTTGAATTTTTTGTTGGTTATGGCCTTTTTGATTTTAGGTGACGATATGTACATATGTACTACAAAGTGATTTCGAATATTCGAAATGAAAAACACTTACATATGTGTTCCACTTACATATATGTTCGAAAGTGTTCCTTAAAACACGTGCTTTTCTTTGTAGTGGAAACATGTTACAGAATGCGAACGAACTCATTATTTCAATATCGGCAAACTGGCTGTATACGAGTATATAAAAAAAAAGTTTTATTTAACTTCGAAAACGTTAAAATGGCAACGTTGATTACACCAAAATAAATATTACTTAAAAGCAAATAAAGTGACGAACTAAATATGTATGTATGTATGTTCTGTATGTACATATATACCTGAAGTAAAAAATATTAAAAGTAAACAAAACTGCAAAGCAAAAAACATGTTTATTAATTGCATACTACAAATATTTAATTATGGTGGCATGATTACAACAGTAGCATGTCTCAGTGTAAAAAGTATCCATTTACGTATTGTTATGTGGGTGAGAGACGATACTAATTTTCGTACTTAACGAAGTATCAGTGCAACCTAAATTCGGGCGTAAAGCGCAGCGTAATTTAACACTTTGATTTTACGCTGTAGTAAGTAACTTAAATAAGAGCGTTAACATGCGTCAATAAACTTGTGTAATAAAAATCAGTTAGTAGAAATAATAAAAAGTGATAAAGTCGCTTAACTAGGCTGAAAGCACCAAAAGTGTGACTACTAGTGGCCGCAAAAAATGAGTAACATTTGTTTTGAAGCGAACTTTACTGAGGCAGTAAAGCCCCAGCGGCCAAAGTTTCGCTAACAGAAGCGGTGATCCGATGCATACTTGTAAGTCAGTAATGCACACCATCTCATATACGAACCTAGTATACTTTTTCATATACATTGCCGCATTTGTAGAGTGAACGCCTACCACCTGCACACAAAGTAAGCCAGTTAGTGAGGTGTTCATTCCACAAAAGCTCATTACTTCCTTACATACATTGTAAGCTATCAGTAGGCAGCTCGAATATAATCTCGCATACTTTGTAAGTCGGAAGTAGGTAGCTCGGATACAATCTTCCATACATTGTAAGCCGGCAGTAGGCAGCTCGTACGTACTGCGCACTTCAGTTTTTTTTTGGGAATATTCCATTAAATAAATTTGTTCTGTGTTTTGTTTACTGCATTCTTTTCTTTTTTACTAAATGTTTTAGCTTTCTTGTACATTTTTATAAGGTTTTCTTACCATTAGCACTGATTTTGTTAATTAAATTTTTGAACGTGCTCTGACAAAGACGGCGAACGTTTGAATTACATCGAATAAATAAAATACCTTCATATAAATGTGATGCAAAAGATGAACGTAATTCATTTTTGTGAACTCCATATACTACTGCCATCACTTTGTAAGTTACCATTCATTGATTACAAAGTGTGGCACACATCATCGAAGAGAAGTAATGTGGTAGGTAATGTTCGTTGTTGGGGCTTTCATTCAAAATTGGATTTTTCAATTGCAAAGTCCCAATTTTCACAAGGCAACTTTAGTTGCGCAATTCTTGAGTTTTTGGACAAATAAGTGAAGAAAGAGCGGAGAGTGTAAAAATGAGTAAAGACTTGCTTGTACTCGGAAAGTCGTTTTCTGCTATCATTCGCAATGTCAGAAATTTTACATATTCTTTCATTTGTGTTTCTTTTATGTATTGATATGTTGTTCGTGATGAAGGTAATATTGGGGCGAAATTGTGATATTTTAATTCATATAAAAAAAAAAATTATAATATTGTGGACAAAAATAGACACAAGTATTAATTTAGAAGAAGTGAAAATTAAATGGAAAAATTTGAGAATGCAGTACATGCAAGATTAAGAAAGTGTAAGCAACAGGAAACGAAAGTTGCTCAAGTAAAATTGCTGAGTGTGAACATAAAAGCAATTTTAAAAGAAAATTTCATAAGAATTGCGCAACTAAAATTGCCTCGTGAAAATTCGGACAAAGCGTTGACGCCGTGCTATTTGAGTTGGTCTCATACGTTTTGTATGTGCATGAGTATTTTTAACAGATAAATTACGCTTGACGTGCTAACTAAGGTTGCACAGTATGAGTTGTAGTACGGTTTTCAGATACACGTTACTACAGCTCATACTATTTCATTTGAAAGAAATATTTTAAAGGCAATACACACGCCGGCGGATTAATATTCGTGTTATTTGATCTAGTTTATATTAATTTGTTCTAAATTTTTCCAGCTAAAGATTGTTGTTATACCCTTCACAAAAATGTAAAGGGTATATATAAGTTTGTGATTCCGTTTGTAATTTCTACAGTTTTTTTTTGCGACCCTATAAAGTATATATACATATTCTGAATCAGAATTAATGGAAAAGTCGATTAAGCGATGTCCGTCTGTCCGTCTGTCCGCTGTTGAAATATCGTTTCTGAGAAAACCATTAGACTTAGAAACTTTTTTCTTTCACCATTCTTTTACCCCATCGATTCATGGGTTTGCTATTGAAATTCAGTAATATCGGTCCACGTATAGCTGAGATATATTCAAAATTCCGAAAAAAGCCATTTATTTTTGCTGTTTTGTATGAAAATTTTTGAAAACAAAAGTTGTTCGTTTTGCTTCAAACTTCACACACTTATTAAGCATGGTGACTAAAAGACAAAAAATTTTTTTTTCAGATATCGGTCCATATATACCCGAGATATAGCCCAAATCGGATTTTAATGAAAATGTCGCATAGGCGAAGCTAAATAACTTTTTTTTGCTCAAAAGCAGTTCTGGTAATATAATTAGGTTACATAAATATGGAAAATGAAAATTTCCGACATCGGTCCATATATACCCGAGATATAGCCCAAATCGGGGTTTTCATGAAAATGTCGCGTAAGCGATCTTAAACAACTTTTTTTGCTCAAAAGCAGTTCTGATAATGAAATAAGATTACATAAATACGAAAAATGAAAATTTCCGATATCGGTCCATATATACCCGAGATATAGCCTAAACTGCGGTTTTAATGAAAATGTCGCATAAGTGAACTTAAACATATTTTTTTGCTTAAAAACAGTTCTGGTAATGAAATAGGCTCATATAAATATGCAAAATGAAAATTTTCGATGTCAGTCCATATATACCCGAGATATAGCCTACACCGGGTTTTACATAAAAGTGTCGCGTAAGCAAACTAAAACAAAATTTTTGTGCTTAAAAGCAGTTCTAGTAATGAAATGAAGTTATATAAACATGAAAAATGAAAATTTTCAATATCGGTCCATATATACCCGAGATATAGCCTAGAACGGGTTTTCCATGAAAATGCCGCGTCAGCGAAATTAAACAACTTTTTTTTTGCTTAAAAGCGGTTCTGGTAATAAAATAAGGTTATATAAATATGAAAAATGAAAATTTCCGATATCGGTCCATATATACCGCAGATATAGCCTGGAACGTGGTTTTCATGAAAATGCCGCGTAAGCGAACTTTAACAACTTTTTTTGCTTAAGAGCAGTTCTGGTAATCAAATAAGGTTATATAAGTATGGAAAATGAAAATTTCCGGTATCGGTCCATATATACCCGAGATATAGCGCAAACCGGGTTTTTCATGAAAATGTCGCGTAAGCGAACTTTAACAACTTTTTTTGATTAAAACCAGTTCTTGTAATAAGATGAGGTTATTTAAATATGGAAGATAAAAATTTCCGATATCGGTCCATATGTACCCGAGATATAGCCCAAATCGGGTTTTTTATGAATATGTCGCGTAAGCGAACTTAAACAATTTTTTTTTGCTCAAAAGCAGTTCTGGTAATGCAATTAGGTTACATAAATATGAAAAATGAAAATTTCCGATATCGGTCCATATATACCCGAGATATAGCCCAAATCGGGGTTTTCATGAAAATGTCGCGTAAGCGATCTTAAACAACTTTTTTTGCTCAAAAGCAGTTCTGATAATGAAATAAGATTACATAAATACGAAAAATGAAAATTTCCGATATCGGTCCATATATACCCGAGATATAGCCTAAACTGCGGTTTTAATGAAAATGTCGCATAAGTGAACTTAAACATATTTTTTTGCTTAAAAACAGTTCTGGTAATGAAATAGGCTCATATAAATATGCAAAATGAAAATTTTCGATGTCAGTCCATATATACCCGAGATATAGCCTACACCGGGTTTTACATAAAAGTGTCGCGTAAGCAAACTAAAACAAAATTTTTGTGCTTAAAAGCAGTTCTAGTAATGAAATGAAGTTATATAAACATGAAAAATGAAAATTTTCAATATCGGTCCATATATACCCGAGATATAGCCTAGAACGGGTTTTCCATGAAAATGCCGCGTCAGCGAAATTAAACAACTTTTTTTTTGCTTAAAAGCGGTTCTGGTAATAAAATAAGGTTATATAAATATGAAAAATGAAAATTTCCGATATCGGTCCATATATACCGCAGATATAGCCTGGAACGTGGTTTTCATGAAAATGCCGCGTAAGCGAACTTTAACAACTTTTTTTGCTTAAGAGCAGTTCTGGTAATCAAATAAGGTTATATAAGTATGGAAAATGAAAATTTCCGGTATCGGTCCATATATACCCGAGATATAGCGCAAACCGGGTTTTTCATGAAAATGTCGCGTAAGCGAACTTTAACAACTTTTTTTGATTAAAACCAGTTCTTGTAATAAGATGAGGTTATTTAAATATGGAAGATAAAAATTTCCGATATCGGTCCATATGTACCCGAGATATAGCCCAAATCGGGTTTTTTATGAATATGTCGCGTAAGCGAACTTAAACAATTTTTTTTTGCTCAAAAGCAGTTCTGGTAATGCAATTAGGTTACATAAATATGAAAAATGAAAATTTCCGATATCGGTCCATATATACCCGAGATATAGCCCAAACCGTGTTTTTCATGAAAATGCCGCGTAAGCGAACTTAAACAATTTTTTCGCCTTAAAGCAGTTCTGGTAATAAAATAAGGTGATATAAATATGGAAAATGAAAGTTTTCGATATCGGTCCATATACACCCGAGATATAGCCTAAACCGGGTTTTTCATGAATACGCGGCGTAAGCGAACTAAAACAACTTTTTTTGCTTAAAAGCAGTTCTAATATCAAAATAAGGTTATATAGGTATGGAAAATGAAAATTTCCGATATCGGTCCATTTATACCCGAGATATAGCCCAAACCGGGTTTTTCATGAAAATGTCACGTAAGCGAACTTAAACAACAATTTTTTTTTTGCTTAAAAACAGTTCTGGTAATAAGATGAGGTTATATAAATGTGGAAGATAAAAATTTCCGATATCGGTCCATATATACCCGAGATATAGCCTAGACCAGGGTTTTCATGAAAATGCCGCGTAAGCGAACTTAAACAGCTTTTTTGTGCTCAAAAGCAGTTCTGGTAATGAAATTAGGTTACCTAAATATGGAAAATGAAAATTTCCGATATCGGTCCATATGTACCCGAGATATAGCCCAAATCGGGTTTTTCATGAAAATGTCGCGTAAGCGAACTTAAACAATTTGTTGTGCTCAAAAGCAGTTCTGGTAATGAAATAAGGTTATATAAATATGGAAAATTAAAATTTTCGATATCGGTCCATATATACCCGAGATAATAGCCTGAACCGATTTTTTCATTAAATTTTTTTTTTTTTTTTTTGCTGAAAAGCAATTCTTGTTATAAAAGAAGGTTACTAAAATACAGAAAATAGAAAATGCCGATATCGGTTCATATATAACCGAGCATATTCAGGCCACATTTTTAATATACTATACATATTCGTGACTATCGTGAAGGGTATTTTAGATTCGGCCCAGCCGAATATACTACACTCTTACTTGTTTTTTATTAAAAAGGTTTAGCAATTTTATATTTTCGATATTTTGTTATTAGTTTGTTAGCATCTTGAGGCAAAATTAAAATATTATTAAATTAAATGTTATATAACAAACTATTGGCGAGATATATAAAATTGTTAAATCTTTTTTATAAAAACAAACAAAACAACGATTTTTAGCAGGAAGAATTTACAATGATTTTTTATATTTCACACAAAATATCCAACACATGAAATTTGCTCTTCATAACTGGGGGTCTCCATTAGCCATGAACCTGGTATGAGCATCATGGGGAACATCGCAAATGGCTAATGTGGACCGCTCATGGCCATGTTTCGTTCATGCTCTGACATTGATGCTCGAGCATATGGCTGAGCATCAATGTTCGCCATGAAGTTGGCCATCACGTATTTTGAATTTGGTACCACACGTACACCAGAAAATGATGATACCAAAGTGAATGAGGAGGAGATACAAGACCTAAGCGATGTGCATGAGTTTGCGCGTAATCGAACCAAAATTGTCAATGTCAAGATGAAAGCAAAGTATGGCGGAGCTACAAATTCAGATGGTTCTTGGAGGAAGTACAACTGGTTTTCTTTTTAACCCTCAACGGAAGAAGAGTCTTTCTCCCAAACTGCAAACCCAATGGGAAGGGCCGTATAAGGTGCTTAAGAGTTAAAGATGTGGTCTACAAGATACAGAAGAACAATAGCCTTCGAGCCAAGATGAAAGTGAAATTAATTAAATTAAATTTTTAAATTCTCAATAATTTATTTAGATTGTTGGGATATAATAAAGTTCAATGTTTGAGAATATCTTTCAAAAATTTCCAAAGTCTACGGATAATTAGGGTAGCTCCTATGAAATGTCGACATATAGACAGCTGTAAACATAGAAAACAAGCTATTTACAATTTTTATTGGTATTGGTTAGAGGCTAATATAGCGAATAGGAAACTCATTGTTTGAATTTTTGTTCTCTGCTTTTCGATACTTTCAAAAAATAAATCATAGCAACCAACGGATGTTCATTTGTTTGAAAGGTGTAAAGAAATGTTAGACGTGTATAAATGAAAAAGTTATTTAAAGATAAGCAGTTTATTGTTAGTCGCAATAAATTAAAAACAAAACTATCGAATATTTTGTTTACTTATAAATAAAGTTTAATATGATGTTTCCACATCACAAGCACGTGAATTGTCAAGAAATTTGATATGAAAAGCACTCAAAGTTTGTATGAATTCTATACAAATATTAAAGACTAGTCTGTATTGTCGAAGACTGGTTTATATTGTCGAAATATCATATAAATGCCTCTATTCAAAAAACTAATTTGTGTTTACGTATTTTTATTATTTTTCCGTACTTATAGACGAATTTTTTTTTTTAATTTCATTTGATCACAAACATAACGATTACAATTACGATAATCGACGTATGCACAGTAAAAGGCTGTCAAGTTTTGACTGTGGGAGGTGACGAAAATAGGTGTGTTCATCTACTTTACTAGTAAAAACTAGTAACGAGAGAGTAACAAGAAATTTTGCAAAATTACTCTCAAAAATGTGAAAAAGTAAATGAACACTTTTCTAGCTAAAATTTGCAAGTTAGAGTAGTGTTGTTATGTATTGGTATATATGAGTACTTAATAACTACTCTTATATTTTTTGGACAAATTATACATATGTATATGTATATTGTTATAAAAAGAGCGTGGTTGTGGTCATTTATATTCAGCATTGTCGTGGCCGGCGTTTTTTGAGTACGGCTTGTAACAGAATAAAGAAAAGTTTTACAATTTTATTTAATCTAGTACTAGACGTAGTCGAAATACGCTAAATACAGGGGTGATTAGATACTTTTGAATAAAATATCTATTTTTAATTAGGGGCGCTTACCCCATACTCGTTTTAATTCAATTTTACCTGGACTCACCAGCTTACTTGGGTTCTGAAAGATCGTTCCTTTTGTGATAAACTCAATTGGCTACTGAGTCGGTTGTTGTACAAATCAAGACGTTTAAATTGATTCGTTTGGAAGTTGCAGAGTTGGTTAAAGAAAAATCAAACCATTTTGATTTTTTATCCAGTTGGCTAGTAAGTGTCTCAATTCGATTGTGCTTTGTATGTTCAAGTCTCTTGATCAGTTGTCCAAAAAACTTAAGAAAGGAAAAAACTTGAACTATAACCCGTTCTGCAAATGTACAATGAAAATCTTTCAATTCAGTTTATGAAGTGTGTTGCCAAGAACCAATTCAATTGAAATACTCAATTCACAATTGAATTGAAACGTGTATTTATACGTTATAATTGCCTGCCTACACATAGCATTTTTATTTTTTCAAATTAATTTCAAAGTCTAAAGTACCGAGTAGCTAGGTACTCATAATATTTACAATACTAAAAATAACATCTGATTTGTAAAAAATAAAGAAACAAAAAACAGAAATATTTTAGAAGTTTGCCACTGATGTGCCAGATACTGTGTTGCTTAGTTTATTTCCCTTAGACTTCTTATTTTATTAAAAAGACTACAAAAATACATTTGTAATCTTTTTAATACTTTTAATCGGCTTAAAAGTTTACATACAATTACAATTTCTTAAATTTTCCAAAATGTTTTAATTTTTAACTTAATTTAGAAATACTGTTTTGTAAACACAAAAGCAAAACAGCTGTTTGAATAATTATTGCAAGTAAAAATTTTACTTGTAAAAACTTGCAAGAATTTTTATGGCTCTCAATTTTTTACGCTCTTTTGACGCTCTCTCGTTGCAAATTTTTTGGGTTAATGAACGCTTTCTACTAACAATTATTACAAATTTGTAAAAGTTTTTTTGTAAATGAACACAACTAATGTGTTTAACAAACTTAATTTTTGGCTAGTCAGATTTGTAATTAACCGTATGTGCGCTGTTATATATGGGTGCAATTTTATCAGCTGTTTAGTAAAGTTTACGAAGAGAGTTTTCAGAGTAATTTTTACAATTTGCTGAAAAAGTACTCATCTACTATTATTTGTTTAAGGTTTAGTTTAGTGTTAATACATCATTTCAATTTGGTATTCTCTTGTGATTTGAACTCGTCAAGAGTCTGACGATTGCGATTTACAGAACACCTTTCTTGCGAGTCAAGTCACAATCACAAATCTCAGGCGAGATGCGAGTGGCAGAACATGCCCGAGAAGCATATTGAAAATCCCCAATTCATCCATAAAATTCTCTGGTCAGATGAATCTACTTTTAGAAAGGATGGCTACATACTAGTAAACTTACACGATTTTCACGAGTGGCATGCGGCAAACCCACATTCAATGCGAGAAGTTAGAACGCAGTACCCAACTTTCAGGGCTGTTCTGCAAATCATTTTTTGTGAAAGTGATTTGAAATCACAAAAAGGTGTTCTGCACACAAAATATTTTTGATTTTTGTGATTTTAAATCGGTTAGCTAACTTGCAATCAATTTGAAATCACATCCCAATTTTTGCACGCACTTTATTATGAATTTTATAATTTATTACATTAATTATGTGTTTTCTATTGATTATTTAAGTAAAATCATATATTCAAACAATTAAGTTTTTTATTCGCTATTTTTAGCTTCTACCATTTATATTTATTTATTTTATTTTATTTATTTATAATTTTTATTGGTATAAAATCATATATTTTATACGAAATAATTCATAAAATTAAGAAAAAACTAGATACGCTCATTTTGTATTGTTTTGTGATTTGCTTTATTGGTTTATTTTATTTTACATTTATTAGAAGGAATTAACCTTATTTTGCAAATAATACTGCGAATAAAAAAATTCAAGCTGAAAATAAAAATATCAGTAAATTGAACCAAAACACAGCTGTTTTTTTTTATGCTTTAGAAGAGTGTAAATCACATCGAAAATCACAAAAAATTGTGATTTACAGAACAGGCACCAATCACATTTGTGCTTTTGAAACGGCATGTGCTTTGAAATCACGTGATTTTTAGAACAGGCCTGTTTATTAGAGGACATGCCACTGATGGTAAACAATTTGAACATTTATTGTAGTAAAAAATTTTATTTCCCTATTTGACTTTCATACCAAAAAACATTATCTAAACTAGGTCAAGATGTTTCATTGTTTTATTAATTTCTTTCACTTTTGTTGACTTTGGTAAAAGCAGCGTCACTATCTGTCTCGCTCACTCATGGCAAAAATGTCCACTATCCATCTCTCATCATTTTGCCGTAAAACTAAGAACCTACCAAGAGCTTGTGCAAATAAGGAACATTTGAACTGACTAAAATGGGTTAGCAAAAATCGGGTTTCGTGAGATTTTTATTTTTTACTGGTTTTTTCTATTTTAGTAAGAAATTAACAAGTTTTGTACGATTTTACAATCCTGGTTAAACGCGCGAAATTTTAAAGGCACTTTAGTACATTTTTCTAAAGGAGGGCGTTTCAGAGTCGACAAATTTTGAAAATTTGAAATACATATGTATGTAGTTTAACAAATAGTCTTAATTCTACAAAAACTTAGGTCAATTGCGTCATTCATTTTTACTGTGGTTCTATAAATGTTACTAAGTCCAAAATTTAAATGAACAAAAATAATAAAAATTAACCACAATACCCGAAAAATGGAAACAGTTTGACCAAATTTCCAGGTTTTTCTTAATCGCCCATAGTTTTTAAACAGCATGGGATAGGTATTTTTCATGACTTTTCGGATGATGGTTACAATCAATCCTTTCATTCCGTTTCGGCATGCCGTTGAGTCTGGGACAGCCTCTATATATTAATAAAAGTTCCATACTAAATACTCCGGTATGTTCCAGAAAAGTAGTAGAATGAAAATAAAAAAAATGATTTGAAAAGTTAACTTTTCATTTTTGTTGTTCTGAAAAAGTAGCAGTTTGGGTGTTTCATTCTTTCATTCGAACTGAACTTCGAAAATATAGTTTGGATAAATTTTCATATAACTAGTCTTGACACGAACCACGCTTTCAGTTTTGTTTGTTTTTTTTATATAAACCAGTACTGATATGAACCATATTTTAAATTTTTTTATTTTTGCGATATGACGTGCACAATTTTTGATCTAATGCTTGTTATTTTATGAAAGCAAAATTTGTTTAGGTTTATCAAATTCTACGTCAACAACGATTTTTTAAGTGCCATTTTATGCAAAAATTGGGTATAGCCGGTGGGAGTAAATCCAAGACATGAAAGTGATGACGATGATTCAGATAAGTTAGTGATTCCGTAACCGCTGTAATAAGAGATGATATCGCCAATCGACTTTAGTTAATAAAATAACAATTATTAGTTTTTTATATATTTTTCTTATTTTCTTATTTTGTCTGTAAATATATGCACAATTGTATCTCAAATAAATATTTCGTCATCTAACCCTCTTATATCAATGGGATTGTATTTTCACAATGAAATTAAAGTGTTGTCAAACTACTACTTTTTGTGTAAAAGTAGTTTCAAGAACCAGACAATTCACTACAAATTAATGTTCGAAAACAAAACGTAAATGAAAAGTAAAGAGTAGAATGTAGAACACCGAAGCTTGAAATTGAAGTGATTTCAAACTATTTTCACATCAAAGTAGAATCAAGAACATACCCGACTATTTATCAAATAGTTATTCTACAGCAAATGTTTAATGTATAGGTGGCGGTGGCGAATTTCACAATAAAGGAAATATTTGACACTTTTTTAAGAATACATGTTTCTGCATCAAAATTTATATCTTCCTATTTCCCCTACATTAATTTTTTTCATGAGGAATAGTTCACCAAGTTCCAAATATTGTTATTATTCAGTAAACAGACAAATGACCGTAAATATTTTTGGCGAGCATTGTACACACATAGATATGTATGAACCTGTCTTTATTTTACATCCTATATACATACATACATACATGGAGATTTGATAGCGTTTGAATAAAATGCTGTAACAGAATCAACTTATAATAAATTCTACAGAGTCTTTTGATATAAAATGAGTTTAGAAAAAAGAAATGAATATTAAATTTTTGTTTTATTTGTCTAAAATAGAAAAAAACTTACAAGCTACATATGATAAAGTCAATGAGAAAATTAAATTTCCATTAAGAGCAAATTAATATTTAAGATAAATCAATTCAATTACATTTTTAAACACGTTACAAAACAAACTTTTCTTAGTTTTATGTGAAAAAAAAAACTAGTTTTCGTTATATCTATTTTCCATTTTTCTTTAATTCACAAGGAAAATTATTAAATTAAAAATCTTACACTTATTTCAAAAGGAAATTTTACAAAGAAAAATTAGAAAAGTAATTAGCTTAACCACTCACTAGATTCCATTAAATTCTACTGAACGACGAGTCATCTACATACATATCTTGTCAATTGGCAAATACAATTGAATTACTCTTTTTACAGATAATTAAAAATAAAACATTTGGACTTGATTCGGTTGCTGTTCCTCAGAAAAGTTATTGCTGTTTAAAGTTGTAGTTCATTATCGTCGCCAACATTGCTGTGCCTAGTATCGCAATATGTGCTACTAGCGGCTTGCAGCTTGTTTTAGCAATACATAAATTTTCTCCTTTATCCACTCTTTGTTGTAAGGAGCATAGGTATTTGTTGATTTTTGATACACTAAACAACTTATATCGGCCAATTGATCTAGAAAATCAAACAGTTGGCTGATGTCGTAGGTGATGGTGGGTGTATTGGGATTGATTCGTTTTAGATGTTCTTCATAAATGCGGCAAACACCCTCCATGCAATCATTTACACTATCATAATCACTGTAGGTACGTGTTTCTGGCCTGCAGCCAGGTTGTACCAATAGAATAGTGTGAGACATGCTGAAATGTGCTTTAGAAATCTAAATTGTGTATGTACTTTGCTTTCCAAGATTTCTGCACCCAAGTCCTTCTTTTAATCAACTGAAACCATATTCGTTAAAGCGCTTACTTATTTTAAAGTGTTTAATTTTACCTTATATTTGTTAAATTTGCTTATAGAATAGAAAAATTAAGAAAATTCGTGCACAAAATACAAAATGAAAATTCCGTACAGCTTATTGTTGTTAGTTGTCAATTTGTATACGGCATTTTTCTATGACAGTATTGCCAGAAGCACATTTTTTAATTAATATGATGAGTTGTATTTTTCAGCACTACTATATTTGAATTATTGCCAACCACGACAACTGGCTAAAGTCCGTTATTTTTAAAATCCATACATTCAAATACATAACACTGCGTTTAGACATACAAGTAACTTGTTACAAGTTGTGTGTACATATTAACAACCAATACATCGAAAAAAGTAATAAAAACACTTGCAATTTGCACGATTGTTTACACACTCAAGTGCAAGTTCATTTTCAAAATGTCGTCGAAGACAAACGTTGTACGCCTTTGTACTACATGCGCTTTTAATGTCTGTGCTGCCAAAGTTTTAGCATAGCAATATTACAGGGGAATTA
Source organism: Thecocarcelia acutangulata (assembly GCA_914767995.1). Taxonomy (NCBI): domain Eukaryota; kingdom Metazoa; phylum Arthropoda; class Insecta; order Diptera; family Tachinidae; genus Thecocarcelia; species Thecocarcelia acutangulata. The sequence goes on along the minus strand of OU612095.1, from coordinate 77,132,465 downwards.
TATTATGCACACAATTTTTTCACAATTTAAATAATAAATTTGTATTCCAAATAAAAAATAAGTTATAGATGTTTATTTATTTTCGTGTTTTTATATTATGTTTTCGGCATACAATTAAAAATTTTAATATTTTAAAAAAATTTCCTTGAAAAATACCCATTAAGGTTAAAATGAAACATCTATTGGCAACACTGTTTGTTTCTGCTTGCATGCAAGTGAAAAAATCACTGCCAACCAAAATCAGTTGCAAGTGAGGCTACTACTTGCAGGTGTGTGAATGTATTAGTAAAAATATGGGTATGTATTGGGTTTTTTGCACTTGCACTTGCGTGTGTAAACATTGAGTAATAGTGGATTAAATAAATAATATTGCATTATAAACCGAGTAAAGAACAAACAACAGTACAGAAAATATTTTTTAAAGGAAATTTTGCATTTCGAACGTGAACAAAAATTTGGTATCAACTAAAACAATTAAAATAAAAACAGCAATTTCTTTGTTTGGCGCTGTAGTCCGGTATTGAATGCTGTCAAAATGTATACATAAAACATATGCATGGAAAGTTGATGAAAAAATGTTGCAATAGTTGTACTATATTTTCTCAAGGCTAATATTGAGTTCATTATTTCGTGCGAAATTCTTTCAAATTGCATACAAAAGTGTTTGGTACTAAATATCTGCGAAATAAGTTTAGAAATGTAGTACTGAGTTATTAAAGCTAAAAACACACAATATGTGTCTGCAACATGTTTAAATTTAAAATTGTTTCTGGGAATATTTGTTTTTTCAGCTGCGAAATAACATAAGTGAAGCTTTTTTCGCATGAAGTACAAACATGTATACTTAAAATTAAAAAAGAAGCATGAATAAGAGAAAAAATAGACAACACTGAGTACATCTCAATTTTTCCGTACGAAATAAGTAATGTTGCTGAAAATATTTCGCACATTCAGTCTTTCTATGTACAGATTTCTTTCTATTCTCGTAATAGCTCGTAAGCTGCCGTGTTTAATCGAGAATAACTTTATGATGCAGATAAAAATCGATCAGTATTTCGATGGCGTTATGTTAACAAATAGCTAAGCTTATTGTACAGCCATCTATTGCAAAACGGCGGAAGCAGAGTTGTACACCTAATATATAATATTTCTTTTAAAAATGATTCCTTCAGCTAATTTCTCACTTAGGTTTCATTAAGGTTCATGTACCTAGATGCTAACTCTCACATTTGGAGAAGAACACTACAAGACTAATTAATACTTTTGCTATTAATTTAGCCATAGAAGGTAAGTTTGGCAAATAATATATAGCAATGTGCATATGTAGGCTTGAAATCAAGAAATCAAATTTCATTGCATGTTTAAAAATGGTTCACACTTTATGATACCAAATCTCAAAAATATTAATTTTGAGAAAAATATCTTCAAGTCTTAGTTTACTTATAAACTCTTCAAAATTAAGGTGAAATCTTCATTCTAGCAACACTGGACAACATGGATTTATACTGTATTATATTAACGATATCTGTGGCATTATTTTAGAAAAATTTCAATGCATAATTATCTCTAAGAACAAGTGAAAATAAACCGAAATAACAACAAAATTTCGTCAACAATTCGAGAAAATATTTTGACAAGCAAAATTTTTATATATAATAAATTACTCAAAATAGATACCATTTTTTCAATTTTTAAAATTTGACTTAAGTTGTTAAGATAAAACCCCACAGATATTATTCACAAATGTTTATTAAACTCTTATTTGTCAAATAGTAGTCTACTATATAAAAAATTATTTTTTATAAATAAGGCTTTCAGAATACAAGAGAGATATAAAAGGTATACTTTAACCACTGTGTCGCTCATAAAGGCCCTGATACACTATCCTACACGATCGTACGATTCATTCACAGGAAACTGTTTCAAAAGTCTGGTCGACTTAAAAAATCGCTTCAAAACGGCGTTGTAGGCCACACTATTACACAAGTATAATTGAAATAATTTATATACACAATAAAACAATTAAAAAATCTTAACATAATAATATTACATTACTTAAATTTTTTTCTTGAGGCACCAACAATATTCTTATATTTTTCACAATATATAAGTATATCACACTGATCGCACAGAAACCATAATGTTTTGAAAAGTTTCTTAAAATTTTTCAAATCGCACGATTTGTCAAAAAGTCTATTGCACGGTTGCATTTTTAGTACTTTTTCAGCACACATGCTTTATTTTGTAGATCGTACGATCGTGTATGATAGTGTAACATGGCCTTAAGCCCCCACAATTCGCAAGATTTACTACTGGTTACGTCAAAATATGATAATATAATATATAACTACAAGCATACCGCTGCTCAATCAGACAATTTATAACAATTTCTAATGCTAGTGTCCGGATTAAAGAAATAATTCTAGAATATAATACCTGCAGTAGTATTGAAATTCTGATCACTTCGTGGTAAGAGGAGGTGTTGCGCAGCCAACGCAATATGAGCAGATATGCAACTATGGTAAACAATTAAAACAAGTGATCTAAAAGTTTAACAAATTGAATATAAAAAAATATTCATATCTATATTTATTTCGTAAAAAAAACACAAAATGAAATATATCTTCGGATCTATACATTATAGAAAAATTTTACCAATTTTGGTTGGAAATAACCGAAAACGGCAGCCCCGATTCAGAAAAAACACAACTTTTTTTTCTTCTAAAATAATATAAGGATTTATAAAAATTAAAGCTTTAATTAAACTTAACATTTAAATCTCCTTATAATATGATCACGCGCTTTTACATAAAATTTTGTACAGTGCTTAGCTTGTAATTTTTTGGATATGATATTCACATAATATCTTTTAAATACATTTCTAATATATATACTTTGTACGCATACTCCAAAATATATATAACACATTATATCAGTAACACATACATATGTATGTATTTGCGTATAAATATTTCTTTAATCTTCTGCATAAATTAATTTAATAAAACAAGTAAGTATGTGTTTGTGAAATCAAAGTTCAGTGTGATGTACAAAAATTGCCAAAAAACAGACGTTAAATCGTCAATTCGTCTACGTGCTGTTTTCAGCACCCAAAATCGTAAAAATGACGATAAAACGTCAAATATGGCAACTGTGGATAAAAAAAGATCTTACAGAAAACACAAACAACGACATCAACAAAACATCTATACAAACAAAACTACGAGGCCTATACACATTCTCTCTCACGTGCTCTCAACTGCAAAAACAAAACCAGGTGAAGTTACTACGATAAACAGCTGATTTGAGGGTATTTTCTCGCAAACATACTGGACCAGTTAAAATGAACAACAACAAAAACTTACGAAGTTTAGTAGAAGGCAAACAATCACAACAACTACAGCTCCAAATTTTAATTTGGCCGCCATTCCAGAAAAAATTATATGGAAAAGTGAAGCAATTACTAATTGTGAAGAAAAGCAACAACAAACGCTTTAAATTATTGAAAATTTAATATAATATACTTATGTATGTGTGATAATAAAAAGAATAATGGACCCGTTAGAAGAAAGAAGCAGCAACGAAAATCTAGTTTAAAGTGAATGAAGACATACAAATCATTGTTAACGATATGTACCATGCTGTTTTATGTTTAAGTAGTGATAAAGTGTTTTGAAATCCGCCTATTAAACATACAAATAACAATTTTAGATATTGCTTCACATACCATTTGCAGCTTGTAGGTGTAAATATACAAATATAAATGAAGTTTTTTTTTTTTTTTTGCAAATATGTAGTTGCTTGAGAGTAAAAACGTCTAATCACTAATAAAATATTTACATAATAAATGCAATTTAATAAAACAATTAATATAAATTCTTAATAAGAAAAACAGTGTTTGTTTAACCAATAATTTGACGACATACATATGTGGATATATGCATGCATGTATGTGTATGTTTGTTGTTATTATAAAATAAGGTGGTGCGGTTGTCGGTACTTTTTTGTGGCGTCGAGCGGTTTAGTGGAGCTAAATGGTTGTTGTTTATGTCGTGTTTCTTGTATTCGTGACAGTAGTCGTGTTAATGAAGTTTCAAGTGGTGCACAAATAATGATGTTTAATGATTTTAGTACCTACATAAGTATTTACATATGTATGTATGAACATATGGGCGCATAAAAACGAAATTTAAATTACTTGCTAATTTAAATTTCGTTTTTGGTGATTGGCCAAGTTCAATGATCGCTGTGCCGGATGACTAGTGAAATACTTATGTATGTATGTACGGTTATCCGTGTGTGTATATAGTATTTTTTATTTTAACGTACATATATATTCCACCCACCCCCTCATAATCCCGGGAAAAAATCCCATACTATTTGTCGGCCGGTTTTTGTTGTATTTTGTTAACAAATGCAACACGTGCATAGATATGTATGTATGTAGATGTGTATGCACACTGCCTACCACTTGAATAAGGAATCACATTTTTTTTAACTTTAATTAAGGTTATCTCCTAAACAAAACTTTGGAAAAAATAATTTTTTGCTATGTTATGTCAACAAGGTTTTAAATACATATGAATGAGTACAGAATATCTCGTATACTAGCAGAATATGTAATCTGTAAAAAATATATTGGTTCGCGCAATGGTAATATATAGCAGCCATCCCTGAATAAGAGCGGCAAGCGTTTTTTAGCTGTCAAAAGTTCTCGCAACGACAACGCTTTGCAATTGGAATATCCAATTTTACAATGCGTTTCCCAGTGAAGTAAGTTGCAAAAGAAAATAATTGTAAACAAAAGAGTGAAGAAAAAATATAAGAAAATACAGATAGAAACTATTTTTAATATGCTATAGTAACCTTCCAACTTATCTAAATAACTAATTTTTAAAACTTTAGTTATTTTATTTTAATATAATAAAAAAGTCACAAAGAATAATGCCGTCCGTCCAGCTGTTAAGATAATCAGGGTTGTTTTATTTATCTGTTTGATAACCCTGCTGTTATCGTTTTTTAACGCTGTCGCTTTTGTTTAGGGATGGCGTTTCAGCGTTAAAGCTCAGCGGAAAAAAACGTTCCGCTTGCCGCTCTTGTTTAAGCCCAGTTCAGACTATTATACTTTGTATTAATACTTGTCAAAAATTCAAATAATACGTGCTAGTCTGAATGTAATCCGTCATACATACGAAAAATAATACGATAAAAATTTGACATCCCATACGACTTTGTTGTTTTTTGAAACTTTTCAAAACGATAATACTTTACATTGGATCAGGGTTGTGTTTTTTAGCAAACCAGCTAATTAAAAACTGAGTAGTCGGCTATTTCGTAGCCGATGGGGTGCCGTCACTGATAGTATTTTTTGTCGTTATAAAAAAGCTTGAAATTTGGAATTTAGCTGTCATTTATAAATGTATTTCGCTCATGCTATATTTAGAACATAAAATATGTTTGTGCTATTGAATTTGGATGTGTTATACATAATTATTATTTTAATTGTTGAAGAATTTCACGCGCCGGCACGTCTATCGCCTACGACGAATAGCGCACCTGCCGCCGTGAAAAGTTTTATCATGGCACATCTATGTTGGTTTATATCAAGTGTGATGGTGTGAATGCAAAATCTCATTTACGTTAGACTTTTTGACAGTTGCAAGAAATGTGTTTAGACTTTTATCTCACAAAATCTAATGAAAGTATTTATACTTGTATAATAATCTGATTGGGCCTTTAGGGATTGCAATAAGGCAAGACTTACATATTAATACTGTACCAAATACATTAATTAGCAGCAACTGGAAAGGCATACTGCAACAGCTAATAAATAAAGAGAGAGAGCGGTTCACCAGTGATGCACGTAAATCTCAATTTCACGGTCTATACCCTAAGCTTAATTTCTACACGTTACCAATTTCGCAACAAAATTGTTCATCAAGGATGACTGGACTTATAATAAGAGCTAGAAGATTTCTACTAGATATAAATGGTAGAGCATTCCAGAACAACACTACTGGTATATGCACAGTATGCAACCTTGACAAATCTGAAAATGTCCTGCATGTAATTGGTGAATGTAACATATATAATGCTTTTAGAAAACAGTACTTTCAAAAAAGGAAACTGAATGAAAATGAGGTCATTAGCATACTGAATGGTTCTAATTTTAAAAGCTTATATAAATACCTTGAATCTTGTTTAAAGTATAGAATACTGATACTTAGTGAATTTGTTATATAGTTAACTAACTTTTTTATTTTTTACACTTTCATATAATTTATGTTTGCCAACCCAAATATACATAAATAAACATTTGTACTGCATGTTTAGTAACATTAAACGTCTGCATTCTTACGCTGAAACGGCTATTCATTTGCTTTTTGAATGAAAACAGCTTCGCATCATACACAACTGACTACCAAGTGACTCATATTCTATTTTAATAAAAACAAATAAATGAATACACAAGCCGAACGAATAATGATAATAACTCGTCTCGTGGAGACACAAATACAACCACATTCATATAAAACGAAAACAAAAAGAAAAGTTCCAAATATATGTATGATCATTCGAATGAATCGAAGTAGCATTCGAATGTATTCGTATATATGTATGTAACTATATATACATATGTACATTAACATACCATCAAAGTTCTTTTACCAATTCCAATTTAAAATTTTCGGATCTTATTGCGCAATTTCATAAAAGCAAATTACGTCTTAACAAGATGTTTTTATTTGTAGCAGAACGAATGTAATGTGCATTCAAATTATAATCGTTTTACTCATTCGATATTTCGATATTTCTTGCACTCTATCAAACAGTTATATTGTATTTGCGTGCTTTTGCTCTTACAAATAAGAGAAAATATATATTTGAATTAGAAAGAGTATACGACAGAATCTATATATTACGACCAACTATAAAACGCAATTCATTCTCTTTTCTGTTTTTTCTCGTTTTACTTTGTTAATCTCTCTTAAAGTATTCGATATCTGAATGAATATTGTATTTCCAGTGTGTATACAAACAACTGAATGCATTCTTGCAGCCTATTAAGTAACGTGCCAATCTGGCACCCAACAATTATTTTTTGCCATATTTAGATAAAGAAATCTTGTATAATTATAATACCTTATATGTACAAAATTTTATATCTATTAATAAATAATAATAATAATAAATAAATAATTTTTTGCTCAACTAAATTTCCAGGTGTTGGCTTTAGTTTCCTGAAGAAATAAAAAATATACGGTCGCTCACATTTAAAGTCGGGCAGGCGCATGATAAAACTTATAATAGGTAGTCACAATATCTATTACTACGTTTATACGTGCAGATTATTCGTGAATAAAACTATTGTAAATAAAAAAGTAAGAGTGTAGTTTATTCGGCTGGGCCGAATCTAAAGTACCCTTCACGTAAATTTATAGCATACCTATATCGGGGGAAATTTTTATTTGCATAGGAATCGCCATGCCAAAAAGGTAATCTTTCATGGAAAACCCGGTTTAGGCTATATCTCGGCTATATTTGGAGTGATATCAGCAATTTTCATTTTCTGATTTGGTAACCTCCTTATACCTATAACTAGAACTGTTTTTAAGCTAAAACAGTTTAAGTTCGCTTATGCGACATTTTCATGGAAAAATCGGTTTAGGTTATATCTCGGGTATATGGACCGATATCAAAAATTTAAATTTTTTGTATTTTAGTAACCTCCTTTTATAGCCAGAACGGCTTTTAAGCAAAGAATAATCGGTTTAGGCTATATCTCGGATATAAATACGTACTTATGTATATGAGCCGATATCAGGGAATATTTTTTTGCCGTTGGAAGCAAAAGGAAAAATTTTTTTCTTCAAAAATGTTCACACAAAACTGCAAAAAAAGTGGCGGTTTTCGGAATTTTGGAATGTATCTCATATATGCCGTGTACCGATTTTACTAAGTTTCAATAGCAAACCCATGAATCGATGGAGAAAGAGAATAGAAAGAAAAAAGTTTGTAAGCCTAATGGGTTTCTCAGAAACGGTATTTCAACGGCGAACTGACGGACATCGCTGATTCAGAATATTCATACTTTATAGTGTCGCAAATGAAATTACAAACGGAATCACAAACTTATATTTGTTTTTTTTTTATATTGGACCAGTACTCAGGGGATGACTCCTACATATGCAGTGCATTGTACCAGAACTAGGAAAATAGGTTGTGAGGAGGGGGAAACGGGAGTAGTGTTTGTGAACATTTGACTTAAATTTTCCAACGTTATAACAGACAGGAAACACTTCCACAGACGAAGCGTGCGGCTGAAAAACGAATTCTCTCTGTAATGCGTAGTACGATTCCCCGGACAATCGACCACAAATGGATGAGCTCTAGACGATGAACGCGTGCTACGTAAAAATGTGCGAGTTTCGGGAACAAGATCCCTAATCTCGTCAGAGCAAAATCCATTGTAGTAACGATAGAACAGAGTAACGCACCCCAGACTGCGTCGATGTTCCAGTGAGTCAATAGAGTTGGATACACTGATGAGCTTCTTCGGCCTCTCCTGCACACGGTCGAGTAATCCCAAAATAGACTTTGAGGCACCGGCCCAAACATGAGAGTTGTATTCCATTTTCGGTCTGATGTAGGTGGTATAAATAGTAAGGAGGTCGGATGGAGTGAAGTACATGTTACACCGTTTCAAAAAACCGAGAGACTTGAATGCTTCTTTAGAGACATGAAAAATGTGTTCAGTCCAGCGAACATCACACTGTATCTTCATTCCAAGAACATCAAGGTCATCCGATTCCTCAATACTTATACCATCCATGAGTACAGATGAAGCAGCATTTGCGGTCGTTTGTTTGTGCGTTAACACACAAGCTTATTAACACACAAGCAAACGCAAATGCTGCTTCATCTGTACTCATGGATGGAAGTTTGATAGAGAAGGTCGTTGAGGAAAATAAGAAATAGAGTAGGAGAAATTTTTTCTTAAAAGTTTTGTGAAGGGTATAAAAATGCTGACAATATTAAGTTTATTCTGGAAACTTGTATTTGTTACATGTGAATAAACTTTGCATACATATGATAAAAACAAATATTTTAATATTGGCTTAATAAAAGCTGTTGTTGTTAAAAAAAAAATTACTTACAATATTAATATTGTATACAAACATATGTGGAAATTGGTAGGTGGTAATAATAGATTTAATGATATGCAAACGAAAACATAATTATGGGGAAACAAAATATTATTAAATCGAGAATAAGCTGCTTTTAACAATAATACACAATATTATTACATATATACTAATGTTGCCGTAATCATATTTTAAACTGTCTTTTCTTTGCGTGTAGAAAACAAACAAATAAAAAAATTTGCTTAAATGGTTTGAATACGTAAAACACGCGAAGTTTTACGAGTACATTATATATTTTTATTTTTGTACTCATTTTTTAATTGAAAGTGTTATGAACTAATTATTTTTTGTTAATTATTTAATAAAAACATATTTAAAAACTGTCGGATTTAATGAATTTTTTGATATAACGAATCGGTTTGCAACATACATATATAATTCGTTAAACCGAAAAACCACAGTACATGTCTTTAAATAAATGGATAATTTTAGCATAACAAAATATGTGTATTTTTTATTTCCTCAGGAAACTAACACCTTGAAATTTGCTTCCTCAAAAAATTGTTTTTCTTGATTAAAGCTAAAAACATGTGATTCCTTATTCAAGTGACAGGTAGTGTATGTATTCAGAATTAAGTTAAAGAAAACATTCGTCACCGTAATAGAAAAGATTGTGCTTTTTAACCTACTAGTGTACATATACATATATACGAGTATATAGCAGTGTGTTGTGAAATTGGAAAGAAATTTTCTATGTTTTCTTCATCTACATCGCCCAATAAAATAACGGTTAAGGTAAATATTTATGTGATCATATGTATATGTATAATTGTATATCAAAATTAAAACATATGCCTATATCGTTGGCCTCATGTAAAAATACCCTAACTAGCGTAAATGCAACTTTACAATCGCTTGCAAATATGCTACTATTAAATCATGGTCTATATTTGTGTGTTTTGCATTAGAATCGCTAGAAAAATTATATTAAAAAAAACGGCGAGTTAGGGTCTTTCTACTTGAGACCCACGATATGAAAGAAAGTCGTAATAGTACGTTTCCATATACGTGATTTGGGACAAATCTTTTTCATTTGTCCAAATTAAGTAATTTGCGACATTATTTCTCATACATTTTTCCTATCATCAAATTATTTTGTGTGGCTTTTTAGGCCTACACAGATTGCAACTTTTTGCTATAAGTTTGTAGCCCTATAGACAAACCTCTTGCTTAAGAGTTCGAGCATTCTAATCATCCCTGTATGCAATTTCCCAACAATCAATGGAAGAGAAGAGCATCAGCTATCTGTTGCAAGACAACAGCACCTTCCTGTGAGTTTAGGTCTTTGATTGATTGATTTATTTAGCATTTCTTTGTGCTATTCTACTTGTACAATTTTTTTTTAATTAAATAAATAAAATAATTTTACATAAGAATCATATTTAAGTTTCAAAAATTTGATTTAATATAGTAAATAATTTTACGCTGAAACAAATAAAAATTATTTTCGCTTTTTATTTCTGTAGGCATTTCATTAAAAATTTTTAGACCTTTGTAAAATAACACATTTTGGCTAAAACATGTTGTTGCATAAGGCATTCTGTAGTCATTGGCGTTTCTTAGAGTGTACGATTGGATTTCAGCTACATTGACCATGTATCGACTCATATAAGATGGAAGGGTCCCTGTTTTTACTTTAAATATGAATAATAGGGCATTCATCACCAGTCGCTGATTTACAGAAAGCCACTGCTGCTTGTACAGAATATCCCTGATGCTTACCAGCCTGTTGCATCTGAGAATACACCGCATGCCTTTATTTTGTATTTTTTGTAATCTAGCCTTCATTTGTTGATTTCCCAGGAACAGTACAGTGGAACCGTATTCGAAATGAGGCTTAATGATTGTATTATATATATTAATGGCGGTAGCTGTTGAAATTTTATATCTGCTTCTTCTCAAAAAAGCAATTTTCTTTGAGGTATGAAGTTCAATTTATCGTCAATTATTATACCCAAATATTATATTTCTTTAATCTTCTCAATGATTTCATTTTCTATGCAAACATTATGGCTCAAAATTCCATTTATTAAGATGGCTTTTGTTTTGTTAACATTTAGTTTTATTTTATTCATTTTGAGGTAATCTTCGATTTCACCTAAATCTTTATTTAATTTTCGGGCACAATCATCCGCATTTTGACCACATGTATATACCAGCGTATCATCAGCAAACATGCACACTTTACATTGTTTAACTATTCTGTCCATATCATTTATGTAAATTAAAAATAGCAACGTTCCTAGTACTGCACCCTGGGGTACTCCAATATTTCTAGTTTTTGAGGATGAAACATATTTGCCACATTTTGTTTTTTGTGTTCGGTTACTAAAGTAACTTCTAATTTTTCTCCAATTTTTGTAAAAAAATTTCTCTGTTGACTATTTCAAAGGTTTTTTTTAATCCAGAAAAGCTGCTGCCACACTTCTTTTTTCACCAACTTCGATTTTCCCTTCTGACACGACTAGATTCAGTAGCGATTCACAATTATGATTTTATCTAAACCCAGATTGAATTTTATAAAGTAAATTGTTTTCCTCAAAATATTTGCTTAACTGACTATAAACTATTTTTTCGATAATTTTGCTTATTGTAGGCAAGATGCTAACAGGACGTATTTCGGTAGGATTTTTTGTGTTTCTAACTTTTTTTATTGGTATAACTGTAGCTTCCTTAAGGCTATCGGGAAATACACCGCCTAGAAGGGATTCATTCACTATGTGTAGCAAATATGGTCCAGCTATATCGAAATTTTCCAGAAGCATTTTAATTGAGAGAAAATTTTGATCCTTTTTGTTGTTCATGGTTTTCATAGTTACTTTTAGTTGCATCATGTTGATAATCTATACCACAACCATAACGTTTCAGCCAAGACCATAACGTTCAGCACCAAGAGATCTGTAAAGTAGAATCTCCCGGAGGTTTTGCTGATCCCCGTTCCACCAATTTAAACCTTTGGTACCGGTTCCGGAAGTCCAACACAACATAACCGATGCGACTTTCTAGAGTTTTGTTTGCTGCAACAAACGAGGGTCTGTCCTCTTCATGCCCCAGAAAACAGAGTGCCTTGGGGTAGACCAAACCAGGTGTTTGTTCCCTGGGGGGAGACAGCTAGGAAATATAGAAAACAAGCTGTTCATAACTTTTTGAAGCTTATATAGTGAATAAAACTTAATTGTTTGAATATTTTGTATATGAGCCCAATTATGAATAAAAATTCCCTAGGAATTTTTTCACTTTTCCCTTTCCTCCAATTACGAACAAAAATTAAATATGAGGTTTTTTATTTTTTTTCTTCACGCGATTCGTTGAAAACACTAAAGAGACATCAACTCTTACGGTCAAGTTAACAAAAATTGTGTTTTCGCTTTAATTTGAATTGAAAAAAAGTATGTTATGTGAGAAATAAATTCCATGAGGAATAAATTCCGAGAGAAATAAATTTCGTGAGAATATTCATAATTGGGCTGTATAAGAATTTTTAGCAACATTTTTCCAAATAATAGTTTTTTATAACATTTTAATTTTCCTCAGGATGATAACAAACTGTTATAGAAATATTGAAAATAAAAATTTTTAAACCTTTTTTTTTTTTAACAAGAATTTTTAACTGGAAGAATTTAGAAGAAATTAATATAAACAAGATCAAACAAAACGAATAATAAACAAAATTTGTGGTATATTTTCTTTTAAATTCCTGAAAACTGTGAAAATTTGGAAAAAACAAAAAAATAGTAATTTTTAAAAATATTTTTGTAAGTTGTAAAATTGAAAAAAGTTTCTTGTTGTTTTTAGAAAACAGTATAAATTTTCGAAAACAGTTCGTATTTTGCAGTCGTGAAGTAGACACGTGGCAAATTTATTATGGAAATATATTCCATAAACCAACGTGTTTTAATCGTTAAACATTTTATCACAATTAATCATCGATTTTCATGAAGAAATAATAATGAGTGACGAAGCATGCTTTGGGCATGCAATGGAATTACTTCGATTATACCTTTCCGGTGGAAACCCGTTATTTTCTGCTTCCTTTTAGTAAGAGTCGTACTCTAAAATTTTAGTACGAATAACACATATGTATGCATAAAAAAATCGAAAACGAGATTGTTCAAGAAAACCAATCTGTTATTTGCGGTTGGGAAATGTTATTATATGGTGTTCATACATACACTTTTTAATTGATTCAATTATCAGTTAATTAAAAACTCACAAATATTTGTTACTTTTTTAGGCTCAAGGTCCAGAATCAATTTAAATAAAACTCTTTTGTTTTATTAAATAAATTTTATATTTTTCCTCTTCATATTTCGAATCACCTTCGGTGTTCTTCTTCAGGAATAAGCTATACAAATAATAAAAAATACATATAAAAACATAACAACATTAAAATATAAAAATAATTAATAATAAACAATCAAACAAATTATCTTACTTAACAGTAAAAATGTCAACAGCGTATTAACATAGTCTGAAGCTTACTAAAATCTGTTATTTCATTTATTTCTGTTTATGCTCAAGTTCCAAATTTGATTTACGAGGTTGATCACTGTGTTGTCCAAAACAACAATAAAATCTTCATTATCTTTACCTCAACTACTACTTCTTCTGCATCCAGTCATGGTTTCACGTTTTTTGCAATTTTTCTCCATGGTGTCTATTGCAAGATTTTGAGTTTTTTGCCTCTCTTTTACTGAGATGCTTTCTGGCAATCAGCTAATTTTGAAACTAGAATGGAAACATGACACCGATATGGCTCTATTTGCTCCAGGTGTCAGCATGAGAAACTCATTAAATCTTATTTCCAAGCTCTTTATTAATTTTGTAAAAATACAACTTAAATGCCTCAAAGTATTATATTGCAGTGGACCTAATCTGGTTCTCGCAGCCTAAAGTTTTCCATAATAAAAATTATTTCCCTATATCAAAAGCTGGTGACAAATATATAGAAATTCTTACTGGTATCACCCGATTAGTGTAAAATGTATTAGCTCTGTATAAATGAAAGCCAAATTGCAGTATTACAAAATGATAAACATTTTAATGGTTGTAGTTTCTAGCGGTTTTAGCTTTTGTGAAATAACTTGTTTTCAATTTATTATAATAAATAAATGTATTTTGTAAAAATGTATTTTTGAGCCATTTTGAAATACAAAATACTAAATACTTTCCGGTCGTGTATTTGAAATACAGATACAAAATACGTATTTGTATTTCAAATACGTATTTCAAATACAAGTATTTCAAATACTGCCCAGCCCTGAATGCACTGCGTATGTAGGGGCTATCCCCTGAGTATTGGTCCAAGATAAAAAAAATACATGTTGATGTTTGTTGGTGTTGTATTTATTGGAATTCTGTTGCTACCTATAAAAGCTGTCTTGTTGGCTCGCCATCTTTTGTTTGCATTTGTTTACATTTGAGTTACCAAGGTGCATTAACGTCTACAAGGTGGCAGCGCTACGGCATGTGACAATTTTTTACTACTGGCAATATAGTAAGCCATTTACGTCAAGTGTATTGTTTACATTTTGTAAAGTGAATTTAGTATTTTATTGTGAAATTATTTTGTGAACATAAGAATAATTCAAATAAAAATAATTTATGATTATAAAAAGGTACATTCATAGTTTATAATTGTAAAAAAAAGTTACAAATATTTTTGATATACATCGCTTACCACATGCCTGTTTTTGTTGTATTGTTGTAATTTTGCTCTAGTGCTGCCACCGTGTAGACGTTAATGCACCTTGTGAGTTATCAAATTTGAACAAAGTGTGTTCATTGGGTATTATTGTGTTAGCTAAACACGGTTGCCAGAGGGTTGTATATTTAATTTTACTAAATATTAGAAAAATTAACTGTTAATTGGCAATTAAGTTAATTAAAAATTTGTATGGGTAATTACTAACAATTAAGGCGTTAATTGCAAAATTTTAATTAAAATGTATATATGAACAGCATATTACCCATGCCATCGCTGCAACACGTTGGCTGGCTGAGTTGAGTGTTTTGCGCACAAACTGTGCGACATTAATTCACAATTTCATTTCTTAAAAAATTTTGTTGAGTAAAGATGACCGCAGATGCAACAGTTGTGTATATAAAATAATAACAAATCGAAATAAAGTTGTACAACATGTTCCTAAATTTTACAACCAGTCGATACAACTACCCAAAAAATCAAAACTTCACAGACACAGCTTCATACGACTACCCCACACACTTTACAATCTAATAACCAACATCGTCATGTTATACAAATAGTCGCATAGTCTTGTGGCTTGCACTAGAACATTTTTGTTTTTTAATTCTCATTAATTTATTTAAAATAATAGATTATATAATTAAATATTTGAATATATTTTTAAAAGTTTTGCGAGATGACTACGGCAGCTCTTATAAAATATTGACAACAAGGAAGCACACAAACCTAGCTGTATATATTTTTTGATTGGTATAGATTATAGTAGCTATTAGAATGCAAGTTACACCCAATTTTCACGATGATTTTTTCAAACGTCTTAAAGTCATATCTTTCATATTTGTGGGCAAATTTGATGGAAATGAAAGAGGGGTAAACAAAAAGACACGAACTCCATTTTTCGTGTTTTTTTTCCTAATTCCTTTTTGTTATCATTTGTAATTTTGTTATTATTTTTCATTTACCTTCGTTTGGCAAGATGACTACATCGATACTAACACGAGGATAAAAGGAGACAAACGATATTATTTTGTAACTACAATTGAAAAAAAGACATGTCTTAAAAAATCATAGTGAAAATGTAACATGATTTTGGTAGCAGCTTTAAAATAAAATAAAAAACAAACATATCTTTAAAAGTCGTCGTGAAAATTGGGTGTAAATAATCTTGAGTATACGAGCTACGAGTGTTAACTGAAAATAATAATAGAGTGCTATCAAATCTCTTACTCAGTTTATTTCAAGTACGGATTCGAGATTAAATCAACTCTATTATTCTTGAATCAATCGCATTTTAAGATTGGTTCGATCTCAGTTTTTCTCAAATCAATCTCATTTCCGGCTTATTTCAAGTTCGAATTCCGGATTAAATGTGTTTAAAATCAAGTATTTAGTTCTTGTATAATCAGCACTTCAATCAAGCGTACCGTACTTATTTTAAGAAAATCCATACTTTTGGTACAGCTTGGGATTGACTAAAGTATAGATGGATTGTATTTTCTTCTTAGTCAATCCATGATCTCTGAATTTCGTGCTCTATACTTATGAGTATAGGAAATTGCGATTTTGGCTTTCCCTACTATGGAATTCATAAGAATGATTATAAACTATCTACTATATACGTGAAATAAAATATATATACACACAGAAAAAAAAAACATCAAAAACGTCGAAAAAAAGGTTGATTTAAAATTTTTCGGTGATGATTTTGCTTCATAGGATTTTCATGTTAATTAGACCTGTGGCTGTGTTCTGTAACTTTGGCGAGAAGTTTTCGCGTCGAAAACTTGTGAAACAAATTATTCCATCGTTTCTCGAAAAGTCTGTAACTCATGTCGAAAACTATCCAAAGCGACTACGTCGTTACGTTAGAAATGTCTGAAAATATAAAACGATGCCGACATACAATTTTAAAAATTAGAGCGCCAGCCACAATTAGTACCGCCGCCGACCAAAAATGACTATACTTAAGAAATTTTGTTCGACGGCGTCACATTATAACCGCCGGCTATTCTAGAAAGTATGGTATGGCTCTAACGTTTACATTTTATTTACAAATACATACATACATATATATTTATGCACAAAATTTTGTAAAATTAAAAAACAATTGCAATTTGTGAATTCTGAATAAACATTATAAAATTATTACAATATACTTTGTTGGGTCGGATATTAAAATTGTTGAAATTACAAACTTAAGTATTCCCTTAAAACTTAAAAAGTTAAAATAATAAAAAAAAACAATCATGCTAAACTGTATGTATTTGATACTTAAATTAACAGCAATATAATTATTTTTTCAGTATTATTATTCATTTAATGATGATTTTTATTTGCCAGAAATAATGACAGTTAAAAGCGGAAATTTTTTCGCAAAAGTTTCACAAGCACAGTTTTTCTGTACAATGGCGAGTAATTTCCTTACGTGACAGCAATTACTCACCAAAAAAGTTATAGCTACAGTTTAGTGAGAAAAGCAGCTGTTTGTTTCAACTTTGTTTCATTTCGCACGTTTCAGTCGAAAAGTTTCTCGTGGCGAGAGTTACAGAACACAGCCACTGATTTCATGTAACCCGAAAACAAACTTTTTCATTATTAAATTAACTTTAATTCCTTTTGATTTTATAAATCAGCGCAGTTGAATCAAAATGAAATTAAAGTTAAAATAACATCAGAAATCACGATGACTCAAGTCTATTCATGTAAAAGTTACGTGAAGCACATGTTGAATCAATATGATTTAAAGTTTCATTCAGCGTGAAATTAATTTTAATTTAAAATAGATATTATGTAAAAACAACATTAAAATATTTTAAATAATATCATTTTAACGTTGATTTAAGATGCTTTTAATATTGACTTAATATGGTTTTATTGTTAATTTGATTCAAATTATATTTAAATTACCTTTGCATTTATGTTAAAATAACATGTAAAGTTATTTTGTTTCAAAATGGGTCCTATGTTAAATTTATTTGTTTATTGCCATAAAAATATTTACATATATAAACACATAAGTACAATACGTCAAAAATAAATACAAGAAAACATACAAAAGAAAAAATCAAACACATTTCATTACAAATATTTGCTTCTTATATATATTTTTCCGTTATTAAGTAGGAAAAGATGGGCTTGCAAAGTATGTTCGTAAAGGGAGAAAAAGGGAAAAGAGAATAATATAACGAATTCTTTTTGTTTTAATAATTTTAAATTTACTCTTTGTTTATTTAACATTGGCCAATGTTAATCTTATCTAATTCAATGTTAATTTTACATTGATATATTTTTTAAGAAAATTTTGAATTAATTTGGATGACTTGGTATGTTGCAACTTCGCTTTAAACTATGAGAACAATCTTATTTTAATGCAAAACGAGATTTTATGAATTATCACATTATCATTTTTATTATTAACATTATCATTGTTATTTTTACTGCAAAAAAGGGATTCACTTTTTTACTAGGCAATATTAAAAAATTTCCCTTTCGAATCAATATGAATCAATGTTAATTTTCAATTGGTTCATTATTTTTGTAGAAAATTAACATGATTTTAATCAACATTTTTCAATGTTCATTTTACTTTGCAAGTTTTTTCTGTGTGTACACTTATGCCTATGTTTGTATCTTTTCAGCTTCCTGAGGAGCAACCCACTCCGAAATTAGGTTGCATATTTAATGGAGCTTTCAAAGATTTCCATTTAAATAGCTCTGAAAGTCGTTTTAACCCCGTGCACGATGTCGTCTTTTTGGAAGACGCTGACAATCCCACAGTAATACCTTTAATATATCGTCCGAAACGGTCAACAAGTCCTCCCGCAACAATTGAATCAACTAATAATGCAAATGGTTTTTATTTTGAAAAGTGAGTATTAAAAGAATTAATTGTGCTAAATATTAAGTTATGTACACACGGTTGTCAGATGTTACTATATTGTAAGATCTGGCAACATGCTGACAATGAAAAATTGTCCCGCAGAAGTAAATTGTGTGTTCAGACGATCGTAAGAAAATCTTACAATTTCATTGTCAGACTATGGTCTGACAAATAATTCATCTGACAACAAAAATTGTCAGTTCACACGGTTGTCAGATTGTAAGACAGACATGTTGTAAGGCATTGCCACTTATGTATATCAACAACCATCTGTTTTGGCATTGTTGCCCATCAAATTTTTTTCTGACAGTGATGGCATGGTCAGGTGCATTAATTTTATACATCTGACAACTAAAACTGAGCTTACAATACCAGCGAATTATCTGGCAATGCCGGCGAAGAGTGTTCTCACGATTGTCAGATGCCTGACAACATAGTCGTCTTACAATTGATTGACAATGGTTTTTCTGACAACGTTGTAAGTTAAAAATTTTCAGTTCACACGATTGTAATACATTTTCAGACAATTTTACTGTCAATATTGTAAGATCTGACAAATGTGTGTACGTAGCTTTAGTCTGATTTGTTTGTGGTTTGATTAATTGATGAGAACATGTAAAATCAATATTCTGCAGTGTCCTTAAATGATATAATTTTAAAGATTATTTCTTTGTTTTGTATTTTTCGATGCACAATACAACAAATATAAACTTTTTCTTTACAATGTGAGAACTTTTTTTTAAGTGTGAGAGCACCAGGCATGATAAATTCAGTATATACTCAAAAGGTTACTGATGATACAGTGTATGTAATAAAAAAAAAAAATACATAACATAAATTAAAACAAATTAGATAAAATAAAAAAGTTTATAAATAGCTTGTTTTCTATGTTTCCCAGCTATCTATATGTCGACATTTCATAGGAACTACCCTAATCATCAGTAGACTTTGGAAATTTTTGAAAGATATTCTCAAACATTCAACTTTGTATCCCAACAATCTAAATAAATTACTGAGAATCTGAAAAGAAAAATGCTCTAATAATACCTGTCAAAGCACAAAAAACAAGCTTTTTCATTTATACACATCTCTAACATTTCTTTACACCTTTCAAACAAATGAACAACCCTTGGTGGATTTGACTATTCAGCGCATCAATTAGCCGTTACACCTTTGTGTTTTGACAGGTATTATTAGAGCATTTTTTTTTTTCAATTCTCAGCAATTTATTCAGATTGTTGGGATATAAAGTTGAATGTTTGAGAATATCTTTCAAAAATTTCCAAAGTCTACTGATGGTTAGGGTAGTTCCTATGAAATGTCGACATATAGATAGCTGGGAAACATAGAAAACAAGCTATTTATAATTTTTTATTGGTATAAATGGTAGAAGCTAAAAATAGCGAATAAGAAACTTAATTATTTGAATTTTTGTTCTCTGCTTTTCGATACTTTCAAAAATCAAATCGTAGCAACCAACGGTTGTTCATTTGTTTGGAAGGTGTTTGAAAGACGTGTATAAATGAAAAAGCTTGTTTTTTGTATTTTGACAGGTATTTTTAGAGCATTTTTCTTTTTAAAATTTTAGCAATTTATTTAGAATGTTGGGATATAAAGTGATTTTAAACAAAAAAACAAATTTTTCATGGAAAAATCGGTTTAGATTACTTTTTTTTAATTTTTTTAATTTTCTTTTTCTGTATTTTAGTAACCTCCTTTTATAATCAGAACTAATTTTAAGCAAAACAAAAACAAAATAATAATAATAATTTTTTTCATTGAAAAAGCGCTTTAGAATATATCTCGAGTATATATGGACCGATATCGGAAATTTTTATTTTCTATATTTTATTAAACTCCTTTTATAATCAGAGCTGCTTTTAAGCACAAAAAAAAAGTTGCGCAACAGTTCGAACTTTCTAATCTCTCCGGTAAGCAATTTCCCAACGGTCAATCGAAGACAAGGCTTAATGAGATGATAGGTCGAAGCCCATTAAGCTCATTAGTCCTTGACCAACACACCCGTCTAACCATCACAGGACGGTTAACAGAGGTATAAAACCAAGGCATGTGTAATATAGAGGGGATACGAGAAGCATGCCGGTTAATAGGCTTACCCAATTAATAGAGATCCAAATAAACTAGAGGGCTGCTCAAGCACAATAAAAATATCTTACAAAACATCGTAGTATTTTCAAGTACTATCCATCCTCTTCTTTCATATTTCAAAACAAACACTTCAGTGCCGAAATGTTCTAAACACATAAACGACTACTATCTTATAAGCATTTAGAACAAACGAACCAAACAGAAGTAGAACCAAATGAAATAGAAAAAAATTGAAGTAGAACTTCAAGCATTGAAGTAATTTCATGGTTTTTGTGTTTGTATTAGTGGACAAGTGCTGTATGCACAGTATGCTCCTGCGTGTGTGTTGTTGTTCATGGTTTTTGTCTTTGTATTAAGCACAAATATTAAAGACGTAGTCTGCTTAAATGTCAATATGCTTGCTGCGATTCATCGCTTATTTGCTTTATTGTGATGTTTCGTTTTAGATATTGCTGTGAAACAGAATGCAAGTACTGTCAAGCACTGTCGTGAAGGCGTTTCAAAACTATGAAGTATTTGTTCTGTTTATAAATGTTCTATAGCTTGTTTGTTTTGTTTTAAGAATTTTATTGAAATACAGTGCTTGGAACTACTATACAGTAGTGAGCAGTGTTCTTTAGAACATTCTGTGCAGCTTTTTAATATAAACAAGGTTTGCTGTAAAATCAGAATAGGAATATATTTTGTCTAAACTATTAAATAGAGCAGTGAGAAAAAAATTACTGCAGTGTACATTTATTTGTCATGATTTTCCTTTACGAGCAGCAATCGAACTTTAGCATTTTTAATTAACAAGCTTAAATAGATTTAATGAATGAAACCACATGAAAACACATATGTACGAGTATACTTATCATTTGAATATTTTTTAAATTGGCAATTAAATAACGAAAAATATTCTTTCACTAACCATTAACACTTCAGCCACATAATTATTTTAATTTTATCAATTTAAAAAACATTTTAAAAACGATAATCATGATAATTATTTTTAACATGATAATTATCACTACAAGTACACATTACATTCAATAATTAAACGTAAATGCAATTTTGATAAATTGTGTTTATAAATTAAAATGACAACACTGTTTTCAATTTGTTGCCAAGTGATGAGCAAAAGTCAAAATGAAGCGAAACGGTGGTCCAACCAAAGGGTACGATCTTTTTTTTTTATACCCTTCACAAAAATGTTAAGGGTATATATAAGTTTGTGATTCCGTTTGTAATTTCTACAGTTTTTTTTTTGCGACCCTATAAAGTATATATATAGGTTCACGTATAGCTGAGATATATTCAAAATTCCGAAAAAAGCCATGAATTTTTGCAATTTTGTATGGAAGTTTAAAAAAAAAGTTGTTTGTTTTGCTTCAAACTTCATACACTCATTAAGCATGGTGACTAAAAAGCAAAAAAAAAAATTTCAGATATTGGTCCATATATACCCGAGATATAGCCCAAATCGGGTTTATCATAAAAATGTCGCGTAAGCGAACTGAAACAACTTTTTTTTGCTCAAAAGCAGTTTTGGTAATGAAATAGGGTTATATAAATATGAAAAACGAAAATTTTCGATATCGGTCCATATATACCCGAGATATAGCCTAGACCGGGTTTTACATAAAAGTGTCGCGTAAGCAAATTTAAACAACTTTTTTGTGCTCAAAAGCAGTTCTGGTAATGAAATAAAGTTATATAAACATGGAAAATTAAAATTTCCGATATCGGTCCATATATACCCGAGATATAGCCTGAACCGGGCTTTTCATGAAAATGTCACGTAAGCGAACTTAAACATCTTTTTTGTGCTCAAAAGCAGTTCTGGTAATGAAACAAGGTTATATAAAAATGGAAAATGAAAATTTCCATATCGGTCCATATATACCCGAGATATAGCCTACACCGGGGTTTTCATTAAGATGCCGCGTAACGTGGCCAACTTTTTTTTCTCAAAAGTTTTTTTGGTAATGAAATATGGTTATATAAATATGGAAAATGAACATTTCCGATATCGGTCCATATATACCCGATACATTGGCCTGAACCGATTTTTCCATTAACATTTTTTTTTTTGGTAAAAAGCAATTCTCGTTATAAAATAAGGTTACTAAAATACAGAAAATAGAAAATTCCGATATCGGTTCATATACAACCGAGCATATTCAGGTCACATTTTTAAATATAGTATACATATACGTGACTATCGTGAAGGGTATTTTAGATTCGGCATAGCCGAATATACTACACTCTTACTTGTTTTTTTTTTTGTCTTGGACCAGTACTCAGAGGATGACCCCTACGTATGCAATGCATTGTACCGGATTTAGGAAAATAGGTTATGAGGAGGGGGAAAGAGGGAGTAGTGTTTGTGAACATTTGACTTGAACTTTCCAACGTTACAACGGACAGGGAACACATCTGCAGGCAACATATTCCACAGGCGAAGTGTACGACTGAAAAACGAATTCTCTCTGTATTGCGTAGTAAAATTCCCTGGGCAGTCGACCACAAATGGATGAGCTCTGGACGATGCACGTGTGTTTCGTAAAAATGTGCGAGTTCCGGGAACAAGATCCCTAATCTCGTCAGAGCAAAATCCATTGTAGTAACGATAGAACAGAGTTTGAACAGGGTTTGAAGTTTGATAGAGAAGGTCATTTAGAAAAATAAAAAATAGGGTAGGAGATCTTTATTGTAAATAAAACACAAGGTTGCAAATAATTTTCTTAATATTTTTTATTATGATGTAAGGATCTGTGACTATTTTCTGTGACCATTATGTATGATACAAAATATCCTCTATTCAATGGTCTATATTTTTAATGACTCTACGACCAGCGTTGTCAACTTTGAAATTTCAAAACGCACCAAAATGGGGAAAAGGGCGCGTTATTTCAACAAAAAACACACCGAATTTTGAATTTTTTACTTTCAGTTTTAAAAACCTATTTCGTATTTTAAGAAGTACAATATATTTATTTTAAAAACACGATAATGAAACAGACTTTTAAGCGGCATGCCATCAAATTCGTTCAATAGCTAGAATTCGTGTTTATCAAACTTCGCCTCTGTTAGTTTTATTAAAATAATTCTGTTAGTTTTATGAGAATAATGTTGCCTTTGCAATAATTATAACGATAATTTATCAAATTTAATATTAAGCAATATCATTTAATTATATTTGCTGTCAACCGAAATCAGCTGTTACTTCTCCTGCCTATTATCAGGGATACAAAAATACGAGTACAGCTGCTTAACGTCGTCAAAATTAAAGGGTGTTTTTTTAAGCCCGATAGAACTTGAAATTGTAAAAAATAACACAAAAAATTAAATTGTAATCAAAATTTTTTTTATTCGAAAGATCAATACGTGACATTAACATTTGAAAATGATTTCGGGCATATGGGCACCGCGGCTGTTCTTGACGAAGCGCATTCTGGACGTCCAATTTTGGGCCACTTTTTCGAGCACTGCTGGCCGTATGTCACGAACAACACGAACAATGCTGGCCTCCAAGGCGTCAATTGTTGCTGGTTTATCAGCATAAACCAGTGACTTCACGTAGCCCCACAGGAAATAATCGAGAGGTGTCAAATCGCACGACCTTGGAGGCCAATTGACAGGTCCATTTCTCGAAATCAACTTATCGCCAAATTTTAATTTCAGTAAGTCGATGGTTTCGTTCGCCGTATGGCACGTAGCGCCATCCTGTTGAAACCACATCTCCTCCGGATCAATGTCATCCATATTTTCAAACAAAAAATCATTGATCATGGTGCGGTAACGATCTCCATTGACCGTAACGCGAGCTCCGGCCTCATTTTTGAAGAAATAAGGTCCGATGATGCCACCAGCATGAAAACCGCACCAAACAGTGCATTTTTCTGGATGTAATGGAGTCTGTAGGCTCTCTTGTGGATTGGTCTCACTCCATATGCGGCAATTTTGCTTATTAATAAACCCGTTAAGCCAAAAATGCAAATGACGAAGTCGTCTATAAGTTGCGCGAATCGACGACTGATTTTCAAAGTAAATTTGGATAATTTCGTAGCGTTGTTCAAGCGTGAGTCTATTCATGATGATTTGTCAGAGTATACTGAAACAAATAAAAAAAATGTTTCATCAAAATTTAATTTTTTGTGTTACTTTTTACAATTTAAAGTTCTATCTAGCTTAAAAAAACACCCTATATATTGCAGGAGCATACAACCCTTAATGTCGAAATAATTTACGATTATCGGATCATTAAAAGTTACAGAATCCCACTACAAGCCTTCAAATTCCATTAATAAAAATTCTATCCAACTCTGTACATTTCATTTGTGTTTTCGTAAGCGGTGTCTTTAAAAGAATTTATTGAAATATGTGAAAATTTGCCAGAATTATAACAAATAAAAGATGAAGTTTACCATAATCAATATTTAATGCAAACGTTTTATAAATACGTTATAATTTATTTAATAATTTGGTAATTTCTCAATTACCAAAAATATAACGAGTTCACGAGCCATCATAAATACGAACTTTTCTGTTCAGAGGCTGCATTTACTATAATATTTGGCAAACTTGGCTTGATCGTGTAATAGCAAAACACGCTCTAAAAGCAGCAAATTTTATAAAACGAAACGTTTCTTTTTCTTTCGAGAGTGTCTATATCATATGTGCCCAGGCCCATGCGCTTGATGCTCAATTGTTTTTGTAATAGCGCTTAGCTATAGGGCTGTAGCACTAGCATTGAAAAATACACAAGTAACTTCGTCCTATAACAGCGATGGGCATTTTGTCAAACAATTGTTTGTAAGCAACGCCTTCTTTTTCTTATGCTCTTTAGTTTAGTCGTTCAACAGACGTTGGCGAATACGGTGCGAAAAGCACCGAGTTGTCAACGCTGTCTGCGACATAATTGAGGTTCAATGTCGTTACTGTAGCGCATTGTCTAATCCTGTTTGGCTTATTGCTTATACTTTACGAGTGTTAGCTTCACTTGTATGTATGTTTGCAATTCTCAAACCCAATGGTGTATGATTGATTATTATGATGTAGATATATACAGTGTTGTTGTTGCTTTAGCGTGAAAATGAAATTAAGAAATGTCCAGCACTATTCAATCTACGCATTTGTCTCATAGGAACGAAAGCCCTGTTTTTAACTCGTAAAGTTCGAAAAATATGCAGCGAACAAAGGAAACGGTGTTAAGTAGATAATATAAATCAATAGCAAGAAATAAAATGTCATAGTTCATCGACCGCAATACATTTCTAAAGAACCCCGCAGTTCTGGTGGATGAAAGTGTTGCTAAGGCAACCTCAAATGTACTCGTATTACATTTTCAAACTTTTTTAAGTGTTCGCATTGTAAAAAGATTTATTAATTCTATATTTTGAATTCTAACGACCTTTCATTAAAATTGAACACATACAACATGAAATTGAGAATTTCAGTTTCAAATTGGAGAAATTTCAAATGAAATTGCAAATTTCAAGACAAAAAAAATCTCTGAATGATATCGAGAATTTAAATTTCAAATAATTTAGGGAATTTCATTTTTAAATTGAAATGGGAAATTTTAATTTTCAAATCAGAAAATTTAATTATATTATAAAGGGTGTTTATTATAGAGCTGTAAAACTTTAAGTTGGCCATTTTGCAAGCTGTTAAGTGGTTTATGTTTAGTTTGGTTTTGCATTTCAACCTGAATAGACTGACACCTTAACAACACTTCCAAATAAAGCAAATTGGCCCAAAATTTTGGCGATGCACAGGGATGAATCGATACTTATACTCAATACGGTATCGATCGAAAAGTATCGATACCTCCTAGGCATCGAATAAAAAGCATCGACACATATTTGAAGAACACATGGAGCCAAAAATCAAAATCTTCGTTATCGGCTTGATCTTCCACTGGCTGAAGTTGAGGTGTCTTAATTAGGATCCCGGAAACGAAGATTTTTAGAACGCAGGAATCTATCATAATAGTTTTTGTGTGTGTGAAAATAAGTACGTATTTAAGTTCTCAGACAAACACCACTCGTTCTTAGTATAGCCATATTTTTCAATTAAAAAAAGGCTGAAGAAAAGCTAGGAAGCCAAATCCTTGTTAAAAATTAAGTGCGAAACTAAAGCGAAAAAGTTGATTTATGGTACCCAATCAGTTGGATACTAAAAATCTTCTTGGACATTAAAAATAAATACGTATAAAAATTAGTTATGTTTCCAAGCTTCTGGTGAAGATGAGGGCACTTTTCTGGAAAAATGGAGACTTACTCCAACGACCAATACAAATGGAAGCTAAGAGGGTCTTCTATAATACCTAGTAGGTGAAATATATGAAATAATCTTAAGAATTGAGAAATATTACTTAAAAAATAAATTAAATTTTTGAATTCCTGGTGAAGATGAGAACACTTTGGGACTTACTCCAACTACATACCATAAACAAATGGAAGCTAACAGGGTCCTCTATGACACCTAGTAGGTCAGATGTGTCAAATCATCTTGGAAATTCAGAAATATGACCTAAAAAAATTGAAAATTTTGGACACTTGATTAAACTTTTCTTACACAAAAAATTGAGTTATTTTAGTTTTTTTTTATACTAAAACAAAAACTTGAGTTGAATTCCAAATTGAAAAAACGTATCGAAAATATAAGAAAAGCGCGACTAAAGAATTTTTCGCACAAATAATTTTAAAAAGCACCAAAAACGGTGCTAAACGCACCGATTTGACAACGCTTTCTACGCCATAATTCCATATTAGGGCCTCTTTTATTCTGTATGTATATTAATGATTTACCGGATCTTATAATTGAAAGCAAGATTCATATGTATGCTGACGATGTGCAGCTTTACTTGACTTCACCTACAGGAAATTTATGCTCCACCATGGACAATGTCAACAATGATTTGAACACGATAAACGATTGGGCTAAGGCAAATGGTCTATCTATTAATCCTTCTAAGTCCAAATGTATTTTGCTTTCGAGGTCTAATAGAGATTTTGACGTACCTGAACTTAAAATAGAAGGAAACAAAATTTGCTATGTCAATTCAGCATCCAGCTTGGCTGTCGTCTTTAATAACAGTTTAACGTGGTCAAATCACATTAATGTCATTGTAGGTAGAATCTACAGTATGATGCGTAACTTGTGGACTGTCATAGATTCAACCCCATTCACCAAACGAATGCAACTTGCAAAAATTTATTTAATTCCCGCACTATTATATTTTTGCGAACTGTGACAGTCAAGATCTAGAAAAACTTAAGGTCGCTTACAACAATATAGCAAGATTCCTAAAATGGCGTCGTGATCACATTTCACTATTTTCGTATAGCATATTTCAAGTGGAGTTTGGAAATCTCCTAAATATTAAATGCCTAATATTCGTGCAAAAAATAATTATGTCAAAACAACCAATATATCTGTTTAGCAGAATCAGATTTGCTAGATCTAACCGAGGCAGAAAAATCATTCAACTGAGATATAATACCCTTTTGTCACAACGTCAATTTTTTGCATATACCACAAGTCTTTGGAATTCTTTGCCAAACCATATTCAGAACATAGGCAATGCATGCATGTTCATTTAAAAAGGAGTCGTATAAATTTTTTTTGTAATTTAATATTAGATAAACTTTTTCTTTGAGACTAAGCTTGTCAAATAATTTATGTACTTTTATATTTACTTATTTTTCTGTCTGTTTATTATATTTTTTTTCTGTAAAAAGTTATTTCTTGTATTTTTTGATATGTAAAGGGTGGTTAAATTGCAAGGGCCGATGTTGATTTTGAATAAAACACAAACTATTTAGGAAATTATTGTAATTTTATTTTAGTATGATATATTGGTATTACTCAATTATGTATGGAACAAAATATCGGCCAAATGAGCGCCGCGACCACGGCGGCACACCTCCATCCGATGGTCCAAATTTTTGATGACCCTGAGGCATAATGGAGGTTCTATGCCGTTAATGTGCCGAACTATCTCATCCTTTAGCTATTGAATTGTTGCTGGCTTACCGACGTACACCTTTTCTTTCAAATAACCCCAAAGAAAAAAGTCCAACGGTGTCAAATCACATGATCTTGGCGGCCAATTGACATCGCCATTACGTGAGATAACACGGCCATTGAATTTGTTGCGCAAAAGAGCAATTCTTTCGTTAGCTGTGTGGCAAGTGGCACCGCCCTGCTTCCAATTCGGGCCATAAAAAGTTCGTTATCATCTCACGATAGCGAACACCATTCACAGTAACTGCCTGACCGGCCTCATTTTGGAAAAAATACGGCCCGATGATGCCGCCAGCACATAAACCGCAACAAACAGTCACTCTTTGTGGGTGCATTGGTTCTTCGACAGTCACTCTTCGATTCTCATTCGCCCAAATGCGGCAATTCTTTTTATTGACGAATCCACTGAGGTGAAAATGTGCCTCATCACTGAAGATGATTTTCTTCGAAAATTGATCATCCACTGTTGCCATTTCTTGCCACCATTCTGCCCATTCACGACGTTTGGAATGGTCAAGAGGCTTTAGTTCTTGAGCCAATTGCACCTTGTAAGCGTGTAAATGCAAGTCTTTATGCATAATGTTCATCAACGACGAGCGTGAGAGATGCAATTGTTGGGCACGACGACGAGTTGAGGTGGACGGCTCTTCAGCCACACTATCGCGAACAGCAGCAATATTTTCTGCAGTACGAGCTGTACGAGCATGCACTGGTATTCTCACATCTTCTACAGATCCGGTTTGCTCGAATTTTTCCATGATTTTTGCGATTGTACGCACATTTGGACGATCAAATTGACCAAAAAAATCACGAAGTGCACGATATGCATTTTGATTTGAACGCCCATTTTCATAATAAGTCTGGATAACTTTAACACGGTGTTGGATTGTGTATCTCTCCATGGTTCAAATTGAGTAAGTCCCTTGAAATTTAACCACCCGATATAATGTTTACTTTTATTCATTTCTTGTTCATTATATGTTATTAGTTTGATTTATTCACTAGCACTTTCATTTATAAGATATATATCTTGTTGTGCCAGGCTACAATTTTATAAATAAATAAATAAATAAATAAAATAAATAAAATTTTGTTCTTCCAGTTGAAAGAAAATTCAACAATGCTCCAGAGCTGTCGGTTACCTATCAATAATAAATAGTTTTATGAATTTGTCATATTCGCAATAAATGATCAATTAATTTTAGCTTGTAATACGTTTGTCTTACTTAAGCCTGCGAAAAAAAAAACAAATAAATTTGTTATCGCCTCTAAAAACAAACTACAATTTGATAAGGAAATATTTATTATGATTGCGTCTTTTCGAAACTTTTACATTTCTCTTATTCTGTTTGGAGTTTGAAGATTTTTTTGCTAATAAATATTTGCTTTCAGATCACGTTTTTCTTGGTGCTATTTAAGGTTTTCTTTCGATTTAACATTTTTTTTGTGCGACACTGATGAAGTACATTACTGGCTGGTCTGTTGAGTAACCCGGAGAGTATTAAGAGCTTGCATTATATCCATTAAAAACACTGTTATGCTGTGATTTATGGGCTGGTGGAACGTCAATAGTAACTGCAGTCGAACCACATTAATAACAGACTATGTGCTTCCTGAAATTCAAGCGCGTGATCTCGATGAGCTCTAGTTTCAACAAGGCGGCACTACGAGTTATACAAAAAAAAAACCGATTTAGCGGTTATTAAAAAAACTATTTATCCTTTTTTTCTGTAAAACAAAATAATCTTTATTTAATTAAATTTGCGACCCAATCGCTTAATGGGGAAACTAAGACTAACTTTACAATCATTCTTTTTCTTTCTCACCTATTGCATTAGCGTAATTTTGATTGGTTAAAATGATTAAAGTTATTCAATTAATTAAATTGCCAAATTGCAATTTATTAATTTAAAATTCTTTGTTTAATTTATTTGTCGTAAACAATTCTTTGTAAGTTTAATGGTGTGATCGGATTTGGTCAAAACAATTCTTAAGAAACATCTTACATAAAATCTTATTTTAGCGGAAGTGCAGTTAAAGTTAAAGTAATTTTATTGGCAAATAATTCTTTGTAATTTTAATTATTCGATCCAAACAATTTCACGAAAATATTTTGACAAATGAAAAATGAGTTGAATTTGAGCGGAAATGCATTTATTATTAATTTTTGCAATACGAGTAGATTTACAGTTTTATTCTTTACTTTTTAATAATTCATCAATTTTGTCAGAGTTTAAATATTTAACAGGGTTCGTATATGTAATTCGCGTGAAATAATGGACTTGCTGAGAAATTATTATGATCAGCACTTAATATCACGATTTAAATTCGCCACCTAGACAGTGCGTTATCACAGAGCTGGACTATGCAAAGTTTGAGACCTTTAGGACATTACTAACATTACTCGTGTTATTCGCGAGCTACTAGTTGCTGTACTCGACCACCTTCCGAATGGACCACCTCAGACCTCGTGACCAACATTTACAGAGTATCATATAATCGCTAATAAAAATTTCAAGCCAGCAAAAAATTATAAACGACTTGTTTTCTATGTTTCCTAGCTGTCTCCCCTCTGGGGAACAGGTTTTGCATTGGCGTAGACCAAACCAAGGAATTCTATTATTTGGGGTACAGAGTCGACGAAGTCCCCCTTTTGTTACAGTAAACAAAATTTTAGAAAGCCGTCTTATGTTGTGTTGGAATTTCAAAATGGTTGAGGTTGGCTTGGCTGAAACGTTCTGGCTGTGATATAGACCTAAATTCACAGGAAGAGGGATTAGTTTCCCCGATAACTATGGTGCATGCTCATTTTCGGGGGCTAAAAACCTCCCGAAGTGCTGTTGTCTTGCAACAGATACCTGTACTGTAAGAAACCAGACGTGTTGATTGCACGGGTGAATTGGCTAATGCTCTTAATAGGCTTGAGCCTTCTCTTTCATTCAGTGTTGGAAAATTGCATACAGGAGGGACTAGAAGGCTCGAATTCTTAAGCAAGTGGATTGTCTATAGGGCTACAAACTTATAGCAAAAAGTTTCGACCTATGTGAGCCTAGCAAGCCACAAAGGGGCGCTGGTGAATCGTGAATAGTTCACCCATCATCAGCTTAGGCCGTCATGGTAGGTGCTGATGTAAATCAATTTCACAACTGTCCTAAATGGCTGTATATATGTACATTTCGTAGGATCTCACCTAATCATCAGTAGACCTGGACACCTTTCAAAGATATTCCCAAACATTCAACTTTGTATCCTAATACTCTAAGTAAATTATTGAGAATTTAAAAAGAAAAATATTTTAATAATACCTGTCAAAATACAAAAGAACGAGCTTTTTCTTTTGCACACGTCTCGACTTCTCTCTACACTTTACAAACATAGAAAACAAACTGTTTATAAATTTTTGAGTGCTATCAATATTAGAAGCTAATAAAGCGAATAAACTCAATTGTTTGAATGTTTATTGTCTGCTTTTAGATACTTAAAAAACAAATCGTGGTAACAAATTGTTCATTTGTTTGAAAGGTGTAAGAAAGAGTAGAGACGCGTGCAAAAGAAAAAGGTTCATTTTTGTGTTTTGACAGATATTATGAAACCATTTTTTTTTAAATTCTTAATAGTTTTTTTTTAGAATATTGGGATATAAATTTGAGAATATCCTTTAAAGATTTCCAAGTCTACTTATGATTAGAGAAGCTCCTATGAAATGTTAATATATAGACAGCTAGGCAACATAGAAAATAAGTTGTTTATAATTTTTTGCCTGATATCAATATTCGAAGCTAAAAATGTGAATAAACTAATTTCGTTTATTTCATATATCAATTTTTTTATTTTATGTTTTAAAAGAAACCCCCACGATTTATCACCCTATATTCCCTCATATATGATTCTTCTATGCTTTGCAGTCTTTTCAATTGTGAAATAGTATTATACATTTAAAAAATTTATAGTCAAAATACTTCGATTTCCAGCAAATTTAAAAATTAAATTTATGCTGCGACGCAACTTCATAAATAAAAAAAAAAGTTTTTTTTCTAACTTTCTACCAAAATACTTCTTTACTTCAGTTCATATTGCACTCAAAGCAAACTAACCGGTTGTAGTTTTAATATCTTGAAAGTAATTGCGTTGTTTGGCTCTGTGCATTGAATTACAAATTTGCTCCAAAACCGAATGTATTAAATGAAGTTCAATGTCAAGTTATAAAAAAAACATGCTTTCTTACATATCTCCACACAAACATATGTACAAATATTTTTGCTTCGTATCGGATAATGTTATTCATATTTGTAATGGAGTTGAGCAAGTGATTGGAGAAGGAAGTTTAACAAACCAGACTCTTATTATTTGAAATGTACACAACAGTACTCCTATTTATATGTCCTCATTTCAATTATATCTTCTAATCGATCTACTAGCAATTATATAAATCTTAAAACTAAATATTTATTAATATTGAAAAAATTTGAATTAACATTGAAAAAGTCCAGCTGATTCTATTTTTTGCGATTATTTTTTTTGAGACGTATAACACTTTTGGAGGGATACTTTGGCAACCATTAGAGCTCTAAACAGATGACTGAATTCTGAAATAATATTCGCATAAAAATTGTCCAGCACTGGCAGGACTTTAATCACAATTTTTGAATATTGAATTGAATACTTATTGTCATTACATTACATTTCTTATGTAGATTCAATAAATCAAATAATAAAGTTATAAAAAAAAGTATAACACTTTTGTAGAAGCTGGCAACATTTTTTTAAGTGGCGACCATTTTGTCAGCGGTTATATATATATATATAGCGGTTCGGAAACTTCTTAGCCTATCATAAAAACCGCGGTATAAACAGAAAAAAGGTAAGTGTTTTAGAAACTTCCATCTCTGCTATGAACACATGTTAAATTTTCGATCGGGTAACTCCTTCATATACAAACAGCTGTTCACAAAAGACGCATCCGCGATTTTTTTACAATGGAAAAATTAGAAATGCGTGGTGTCATTAAGTATTTGCATAAAAAAGCTTTATCGGGACAAGAAATTCATAATGATATGGTGAATGTGTTAGGTGAAAGTGCTCCGTCATATGCACCAGTAAAAAATTGGGTTGTTGCATTTAAGCGTGGTCGTACAAGCACTGAAGATGAACGTAGTGGACGTCCAAAAACAGCAACAACAACAGAAATTGTAGCCAAAGTGCATGATATGGTATTAAATGATCGACGAATAAAAGTGCGTGAAATAGCTAATATCATGGGCATCTCAAATGATCGAATCCATTTAATTTTGCATGAAGAACTACAGATGAAAAAACTTTCTGCAAGCTGGGTACCGCTTTGTTAACAGTCGACCAAAAACGCATACGAATGAACATTTCTTAAGCTTGTTTGGATCGTTTTAAGCGAAATAAAATAGATTTTAAACGTCGTTTCATAACTGATGATGACACATTGATCCACCGCTATACTCCAGAGACAAAAGAACAATCCAAACAATGGACTGAAGCTGGCAATGGACTGAAGAAGGCAAAAACAATTCAATCGGCTGGTAAGGTTATGGCAACGGGTTTTTGGGAGTTCAAAGGTAAAATACCTTGATTGACTATCTGCAGAAGGGTAAAGCAGTAAATTCGGAGTGCTATTGCAATATTTCGGATCAATTAAATGTACAAATTCGAGAAAAACGTCCTGGCTTACAGCACAAAAAATTATTTTTCATCAAGACAACGCACCAGCGCACAAGAGTGTTTCAACAATGGCTAAAATCAACGTATTAAAGTACGAGTTGTTTGACCATGTCATGATTTAGCTACCAGTGACTTTTTTTACTTTTTTAAGAACAGTGCTTCTAGTATGATGATTATACTCGTAGGTGTCGTAATATCGTGGATTTAGAAGAACAAATCACTCACTTGTATGTAGTGCTTGAAGTGAAACAGATTACATAAATTTCAAAGTTCAAAATTCCCCATTGGATAGCACTGTGCATCCAAATGTGAATATCTTATAGCATGTTCACACGAAGGCTTATTTTCGAGGTTCGCGCTCTCATTCGTGGTCGCGGCCCAATCTTGATTGAATCAACATGATTCGCCATACAAAATTTTATGAGCGAACCAACTTGGTTCATTTTGAATCTTGTTGCGAACCAAGCAAAAACTACTGTCATCTCCAAATTTGATAATAAATTATCGCTAGTTTATCTGAACTAGCTGCAAAAAAATCCAAACAAAGTAAAAACAGAAAATTAATGCGTGTAAAATCAAAATAAACATATTGAAAATGTAAAAATTTGATACTTACATAAAGATTTAAATAAAAATTTAAAAAAGAATTAGTGAAACGTTTGCACAAAATATGTAAACATCAGTGTGAAGCAAAAACAACCGTCTGAACACCTAGTTTCGCAATAGTGGTTCAGAGAGCGAACCAAGTGTTTCGTATTACCGTCTGAACATGGTATTAGAGTAAGTTTAATTTATTTACATTATTTGCTTGTAAGCACAAACTTACTCACGCACTCATCTCTACGCCACACACTTTTTTGCTGCTGATAAATTTGCACAAGAAACACAAAATAATTAACATCAATTTAAATTAGTCACAAACTTGTTTGCGTTTCTTTAAGAATATAAATATACATATATTTAAAGATTTTAATAATTCTCTCAACTCTACAAAGACAAGATGTCATGACAAGTTATAATCAATTGCATTGTCTAACAAAATGGTTTAGAAATGTTAATATTGTTTTCATCAGTTCGTTTGAAGAATTTAAATAACAAATTTTGTAATTTCGAATTAGAGACATTCTTCTCTTTATGAAAAGAACTTTGATTCAGAACTTATGATTTCGATTTTAAAATACACTTGGTGTTAAACAGGTAGCTTGACCGTGTATTTCAATCGCGAACCTAGGATAAAGTTCTAAATAATAATTTTCCACGCTTTACCACGTTCCTAAAAATTTCAGTCGAATTTAAACGCTGTGCTTTATTTATCCAAGTCAACAACCGCATTTATTAAATGCTTATATATAATGTGCCTCGCTGTTTTATTAAGTAGGTCTGTTAATACTCGTAGGAATGGTGTTAAATAACAAGATCTAGGGCGCCTAGTCGGATCACTGAAGGGAGAGAGTTCATGACCGAAAAGTGCCCCATGTGGTAATTAAATTGTACCTCTGTCTTATTGAACCAGCGATATCGAGCAGCAGTAGCAGTCAATTACTTTTGTTATACAAAGCATTTCTAAAGCCTCTCTGGTGCTATGGAATTAAAGCAAAGAAAAAATTCAGAGCCGACAAAACAAAATTTATTGAGCGATTACGGCAGCTCCATGGTACGCAAGAAACTCTCAAGAATTCACAAGGCTCTATGTGTTAGTAAAATACGATTTTTCAAAGCCTGCGACAAAGTATTTCAGTAAGCTGGAACTTCACCCAAATCCTCTTACAGGCAACATATTTAATTTATGCGGTCACACTCGGTTGAGAAGTAGAGACACCCTTGCCACCATCAGAGCGTTAAATAGATGATTTTACCGACAAAGTTCCCGCAAAATAAAACTTTTTGTCTAGCATGGGCTGGACTTAGTTAATTTTTTGTGTTTAGTATTAAGATTTGAATACTTATAATGGGTGATTTTATAAGAACTATCGGAAATTTAAAAAAAAAAACATAAAATTCAGAAAAATGCATGAAATGTTTATTTGGATCGATAGTTGGGTCGATATAATTTAATGTTTGAAGATTATTTCATGCAAATGTTGGCCGCGGCTGCGCCTCAAATGGTCCATCCGCTTAGTCCAATTTTGGCATACTCTTTCCAAAATTTCGGCCGGTATCTCACGAATAATGTTGGCGTGTTGGCTTCCAGTGCGTCAATCGAAGCGGGCTTGTCGCTATAGACATTAGCCTTAACATAGCCCCACAAAAAATAGTCTAGAGGCGTTAAATCGCACGATCTGGGCGGCCAATTGACTGGTCCCAAGCGTGAAATAAACTGTTCACCAAACTCGCCTCTCAATTGGTCCATTGTTTCGCGTGCTGTGTGGCATGTGGCACCGTCTTGTTGAAACCACATGTCATGCAAGTCAAGCTCTTCCATTTTGGGCAAAAAAAAGTTTGTTATCATCGCACGGTAGCGCTCACCATTCACAGTAACGTTGTGATTCGCATCATCTTTGAAGAAATACGGCCCAATGATGCCGCCAGCCCATAATCCGCACCAAACGGTTGTTTTTTTGGATGCATTGGTAGCTCTTGCAATGCTTCTGGCTGCTCTTCACTCCAAATACGGCAGTTTTGCTTGTTCACGTATCCATTCAACCAGAAATGAGCCTCGTCGCTGAACACAATTCTTCGATAAAAAAGTGGATCTTCATCTAACTTTTCAAGAGCCCATTCACCAAAAATTTGGCGTTGTGGTAGGTCGTTTGGCTTCAATTCTTGCACCAGCTGTATCTTATAAGGCTTCACACCCAAATCCTTCCGCAAAACTTTCTACGTAGTGGAGTAACAGAGGCCCAATTGCTGCGAACGGCGCCGAATCGATAATTCACGGTCATCACCAACACTGGCCGATACGGCTGCAATATTTTCTTCAGTTCGCACTCTACGTAAGCGTGTTGGTGGTTT
The DNA here is from genome assembly GCA_914767995.1 of Thecocarcelia acutangulata. Taxonomy (NCBI): domain Eukaryota; kingdom Metazoa; phylum Arthropoda; class Insecta; order Diptera; family Tachinidae; genus Thecocarcelia; species Thecocarcelia acutangulata. The sequence goes on along the minus strand of OU612095.1, from coordinate 77,094,907 downwards.
AATGTCCAACAATGTAAATTTGGTGCGAAATTTTTTTACAATAGCCCGAATAGAAGCCTCAGTAGGTCGATTAAACTGACCATAAAATGGAAGAAGCGCGCGATGAACTTTCTTAACAGAGCACGCATTTTGGTAATAAAATTCAATAATTTGCAAGCGTTGTTCGTTTGTAAGACGATTCATGACTAAATTATAGACCAAACTGAAGATAAGTACAGAAAACGCGGACGACAATGAAAAACACGTGTGTACAGAACGAAAGACAAAACATTACTCTGTGCTTTATTTATCCAAGTCAACAACCGCATTTATTAAATGCTTATATATAATGTGCCTCGCTGTTTTATTAAGTAGGTCTCTCCTGTCGGATCACCGAAAGGAGAGAGTTCATGACCGAAAAGTGCCCCATGTGGTAATTAATTTGTGGCTCTGTCTTATTGAACCAGCGATATCGAGCAGCAGTAGCAGTCAATTACTTTTGTTATACAAAGCATTTCTAAAGCATGTCTGGTGCTATGAAATTCAATTATGGGGCACCGCCTCAACGCCAAGCATCGACAAAATTCAGAGGCGACAAAATAAAATTCGTTTAGCGATTACGGCAGCTCTATGGTACGCAAGAAACTCTCATGAATTCACAAAGCTCTATGTGTTAGCAAAATACGAATTTTCAAAGCCTGCGACAAGGTATATCAGTAAGCTGAAACTTCACTCAAATCCTCTTACAGGCAACATATTTAATGTGAGCGGTCACACTCGGTTGAAAAGTAGAGACACCCTTGCCACCATCAGAGCGTTAAATAGATGATTTTACCGACAAAGTTCCCGCAAAATAAAACTTTTTGTCTAGTATGAGCAGGACTTTATTAATTTTTTAATTTTTTAAAGTCCTGCCTTAATTTTTTGTGTTTAGTATTAAGATTTGAATACTTATATAAGGTAAAGGCCTCAGAAAAGTAGCAATCACTGCCAATTATGCCGCGAGTGCTAAATCTACAGCTAACTGTCACACGCTGAGGATGCATTTGTTTTCCGACAATCACATGTGGGTAGGTACTCAGAATTCCAAAAGCGGCAATTTTGGCGATTAACGAAGTGAAAATGTGCTTCATGGCTTAAGATGAAAAAGTCTACTTCCATTTGGTGATGTGCAATAATCCGTTCAACGTGTAACGCTTCATTTTGACTAAGCCTAAAGTTTTTGGCTGTCGAATATAATTATGGGACACCCTCTATTTCGCTCATTTACAATTAGTACTCGAACCAATCCCTAGTATCAACACTCAATCACATACGGAGTAAACTCTTAGCCTTGTTTTCAAAAATAGAAAATTGTGCATTAGTTTTGTTCGTTAAAAAAAAATAAAAACAGTGATTTTTATTGTTAGTTATGGCCAGGATTTTATGGCTTAAAACACTCACAGATAATAACACTAAAATTGTATTCAAAATCCATCATTATTTTACCTTTTGTTTTCAGAGTAAAATAAAATACAAAATGATTGAAATGTTTATTTGGTCACGAAATACCTGCCATTGTTGTAGAAGCCGTAAAAAATAGAAATGATTTAGTCTATTTTTAGAGTGCGCAGGTATGCGTGTTATTACCTGTCCCTTCTCCCCCTCAACCTACCCCTTTTTGGAAAACTTTGTCTGCTTTTTGAATTGTGGGTTAGTAAGGTGATTTGTTTGTAATACTATTACAATAATCACTTGAGTTCGACAAGCGCATTTGTGGGCAATTATTGAAAAATACGTAAATAAATCAGCAAAGATAAACAAGTAGAGTTTGAATCAACTTTTTTTTATGAATAAATGACAGTTAAATATCGGGCGATTCATCATGAAGCTTGATTTTCAACAGGCCCTTTTTGAAAAATCACGTTTTACTCATATAAACTGGTTTCTAATTTTTGTACAGTATCGCTTGGCGAGTCATCATTTTTTTTTTAATAAACACACACTAAAACTGCGAAGCTTTTTTGCTTGTCTGCAGTAACACCCAGGGTCTGTGGCAGGAATCGAACCTGCCACCTAGAGACTGTTGGTCGAGTACTCTACCAAATCAGCCATCAAGGCACCCATGGAAAGACTAATACCAACCGTGTTACGAAAAGCGTCATGCTGTGAGAAATATCTTTCGTGCGTTTGTAAGAACCTTCGAGGCGCATAATCGTGCTACTACAACCGCTATTGCCAATACCAATCTAATTCCAATTTGAGTTCCAGTTTACAGTTGTGAAAAAGATTTATATCAGCACCTGCCTTTACGGCCTTATCTGATGCTGGACCGATTACACGGAGTGAATTATTCGAGATTCACTAGCGCCCCCGTGTGGCGAACTGCACGAAACACATTCCTCACAGAACGTGAATTTTCGTAACAAAGCTGAACGATTTGTAAAAGTTGTTGAGGCGTACGTCTTTCTATTATGAAAAGCCAAACAATACTAAACAAAAATTGCATGACAGCTTGACACGACTCACACGTGATCTGTCAAAAAACAAGGCTATTGAAAAAAGTATCTCTAGTTAAATCACCCATTATTATGGGGACTCTGCACCTTGCATTGCCATGATAAAGAAAGGGTTAACTGAATTTTGATATCGCAACGTTCTAGACGCCCAGTTGAGGTCCCTACATCCGAAACAACTGAAAATAGTCACGATATGGTTAGATAATCGGAGATTGAGACTGTGAAAAAGCTTTACATCAGCACCTGCCTTTACGGTCTAATCTGATGGTGGACCAATTCCACGGAGTAAATTATTCACAATTCACCAGTGCCCACGTGTGGCTGACTAGGCTCACACAGGTAGCATTTCGTGCCACATGTTTGTTGCCATATGAGTAACTTCTTGTTGAGGAGTTGGGGCCTTTTAATCCCTTCTGTATGCAATTTCCCAGTAATCAATGGAAGACAAGGCTTAATGAGTTGGTAGGCCGAAGCCCACTAAGAGCCCTTAAACCAAATCACCCGTCAACCATCACCACCGGTTCCGTACAGTACAGGTATTTGGTGTAAAAGCAACAGAGCCTCGGTAGGTTGTTAGTCCCCGATAAAAGCCACACAGCAAATAATTATCAAGGATACTAAAGCTATGTACACACGGTTGTCAGATTGTTAGATGAAAAAAATTGCCAGACATGTTGTAAGGCATTGTCAGTTCACACGGTTCTCAGATTGTTAGATGAAAAAAATTGCCAGACATGTTGTAAGGCATTGCCACTTATGTATATCAAGAACCATCTGTTTTGGCAGTGTTGCCCAAACATGGCAATGGCATGGCATGATAATGGCATCATTGTCAGGTTGCACCTGACAATGATGCCATTGTCAGGTGCATTAATTTTATATGACTATTAAAACTGAGCTTACAATACCAGCCAATTATCTGGCAATGCCGACGAAGAGTGTTCTCTTGATTGTCAGATGCTTGGCAACATTGTCGTGTTATAATTGTTTGACAATGGTTTTCTGCCAACGTAAGTTAAAAATTGGCGGTTCACACGATTGTAATACATTTTCAGACAATTCTACTGGCAATATTGTAAGGTCTGACAACCGTGTGTCGTAGCTTTACCCTTTCCTGCATGATAGGTTTGAACCACAGCCAGAACGTTTCAGCCAAAGTAGGCATCTCAACCATGATCAGCCCAGGTTGAACTACAAGCAGAACCACCCGGTGCCATGCTGATCCCCGCTCTGCCAGTTTAAACCCTAGGTAAGGGTTTCGGAAGCCAACACAACATAAGTCATTCGACTTCCTAGAGTTTTATTTGCTATAACAAACGGGGAACTCCTTCCCTTCTTTACGAGAAAAATAGAATGCCCTGGTTAGGAATACGCCAAGGCAAAAGTTGTTCCCCGGGGGGAGTTCCAGTTTACAAAAAGAGTAACAAGAGCAACCATTATATCCATTAAAAATAGCGGTATGTGGTGTTTATATCAGAATGGTACCGTCATCGCACCATGTTCACAAACTGAATTTTGTACTATCTTTCTTGTCTTGATGTTATAAGATGTTGTTAATTTGAACTCTGGATTATTTTAATCTTCGCTCTGGGTCTCAGAATTTGAAATTATCGAGAATCGGCTGTGTCATTATTCCAACGCTGCTACTTGCAGGCGAATAGTCAATGTAACACTTAATCACTAACTGCAAGACAAGCCTTGCTGATTTTCCATTGAAGAAGCTAGACATATATCTTGATGTGTGGATCAAAAGCAGAGTTCGGAAAGCCGTCTTGAGCCACACTCCACTCTTATAACATTACATTACTTTATCATTTATAATAATAATATTTTCTTAATTTGTTCAGACATTTTTAGGCGTGATCTTTCTTAAAAACTCCACAAAAGTTCTCATTATTATTACAGCACAGAATTTTTCATACAAATTTAACATATAACCGTTTTGTTTAAATTTGCTTACGAACTATGTGTTCCTGAATTTAAATCGGATGGTTTTGATGAGCTCTGATTTCAACAACATGGCGCGTGAAACACTAGAAATGTAGAGATATTATTTTTCACTTAGATCGTGCGATATCGCTGGGCATATGTAAAGTTTGACGTCTCCAGGAATTAGCCAGCTACGATTGATGCATTGGAGCAACATTATTTGTGTTTGTAGTGTGAGTAATTAGTTCATTTGCATTTGTCCACATTATATGTGTTTGACTGTAAATGCAATAAGTCCACAATATATGTGTTTGACTGTAAGTCGTCATGCCAAGCATTTTCTCACGCCTATATTAAGCAGAAGAAAATTATAAAATATTTTAAGAGAGAATTAACAAAACACTCAAGCTGATCAGTCGCACAAGCGGTTGATCAGCTAAACCAAACTAAAATAAAGAAATAAAATAATAACTTAATAACTAACATCAAGCTGATCAGACCGTTAAGCGGCTGATCAGCAAAATAAAAATAAAAACGAGTCATTTATTTTATAATATGTTATTCGGGAGATACCAGTCACTATGATCGAAAAAGCTCGCCCAAAATTGCACCTTCCGAATGGACCATCTCGGACATAGTCGTGGTTAACATCATTTTCAAACAGTATATGCAATAAATTGTCCTTTTAAATAAAAATAAAAATTTTAAGCTAACTTCTATGTGTTTTATTTTACATTACAAATTAAACTTCCACTTTAAAGCTTTAAACACGTAGACTACAGCAGACTTCACAACTTCACGACATCAAATGCTGCAACCGGCAATTATAATTGTGTTGGCGACTACTGAAATATTTTGAACACGGAAGCAACATAAATTCATTTGAATAAAAGTATACTTCAGTGTGACCACCTTAGAGTTCTTAGCTTTACGCAATTCCATTATTTTACAGAATGAGTTCTGTTTATATCAACCCTTCATGAAAAAGTTCTTTCTAAAAAAAAATGCCTTATAAGCTAAAAAGAGCATCTTAATTAAAAAAGTTTATGTTTGCTACGCTTAATTCAGGTTAGACGGGTCTTAAAAGTTGAAAATATAATCGAACATATCTTCTGCTCTATAATGAGAACAATATTAAAGAATTGGATTTTTATATCGAGTTTTATATCTAAAGGGACCAATAAACTATCAAAACCTTTTGGCAAACACGAGCTTTCCGTTTGCACATAAACAATACAAATAAAAACACAAATTAATGTTTTTTTCAATGAGAGTACACGGCGATTATGTTGCGGCAATGTGCTCGTTTACAATACATAAACCATGTTATAATTTGTTTTAGCCTCTATTTCTTGAGATTCTGCTTCTATAATCTTTGTAGACTTTTATACAATACTAAAAATTCTAACCAGAAAACTTTCATGATTTATTTTGTGTGCGTCTTCTTCTACCACTTTATTCTGCAAAATTTTCTCTGAAATTACAAAATTTTGTGTTAGACAATACAAACATTCAAGATGTTTGCACAAAAATCGTGCAAACATGCTTCAAATATTTGTAAAAACAAACAAAAACCTCTATTAACAACGCTAAATCTTAGTACAAACGTTTTGGCATGTTTGGTAAGCTGTTTGTGTAGTTTATTTGGCCCTTAACTAGCACTTATAAAATTAAGAATTGTTATTTTGAGGATAAGTATGTATGAACATATTTAGTAGTTGAACAAATAAATTTATAAATTTATTTAAACCCCCATTTAAATTTTTTTCTTTTATTATGTTATATTAGAAACAAAAAAATATTTCTAAGCGCAAACTTTTTTTATTACATATTTTTTTATATATACTGGTCACACGGTTTTTATTTTGTAGTCAACAAAAATAGAAATTAGTTTAATTTGAATGCGGCAAAAAAATCAGCATGGACAACAACCTGCAGTCGTGTTGTCTTGCATTTAAATGCATGTATTTTACATTTGACATATTGAAGTCGGTTGTCTGCTGGCTTCAATGTGTTTAATACTTAAATAGGTAAAATAAGCCCAAAACTAGGGTTTTCGTTCATCAATTGATGTGCAGCAGCTGTGGTTTTAACAAGGCGATGCAAAATGTGGCACAATATGCTTTATTGAAGGGAACGTAATTGGTAACCGCATAGTTTCACGTTTCGTACACGTGAATTGGGCTCCAAGGTGGTGCGATTTAACATCGCTAGATTATTTTCTGTGGGGATAAGTGAAGTTGGTAGTCCATACCGATAAGCCCGAAATGATTGACGATATTCGCCGCGTTATGGCCAATATACGACAATCATTAGAAAAACTATCGAAAATGTCATTAATGCAGATATTCAAGAATAAAGGGTCAAAAGCTAAATATTGCGGAACCCCTCGAAAAATATTCCCTAATTGCTGACTGTTTGACATACTTTTAAGAAACTACTTACGGCTTAACAAAAGAATGTCTAAGCCGATAACCCCAAAACGATTGACCACTTGGAGGACAAAATTCGCCACATCATTGCCACAAATGTTGGAAAAGGTCACAGAAAATCGGACCTTTAGATTGGACTAAGTCCAAGCCAGATATGGCGGTTATATGCCAGAAGATTATTTTTCGAATAAAGTAAATTAAATATCAATTTAAAAGTTTCTTATGAACATACTTCTTTTATACTAAAATAAAAATCTCTAGAATAAATCTGCCTTTATTTGTTGCATTCTGAACTCATAGAATAGTAAGTTGGCTACAGTGTTCGGGTAGATATTGCGTAGGATGAAAAGAAGGAATTGTTTTTGAATATACTCAATTCGATCTCTATTTACATTATAAAAAGGGTGCCATATAATCGAGCCATATTCCAGTATTGGCCTGACTAAAGATGTATACAATTGCTTCACAACATTGGAGCTAGCCCCCTTTTATATCCAGAATTGCTTTTAAACAAAAAAAGAAGTTTTTCCTCGAAAAATCGATTTATACTATATCTCGGATATATATGGACCGATATCGGAATTTTTCATTTTCTGTATTTTGGAGGAGGTTACTCCTTTTATAACCAGAACTGTTTTTGAGCAAAAAACAAATTTTTCGTGAAAAAATCGATTTAGAGTCTGAACACAATGTTTGCGGTGCGGTACGATTTCCCGTTTCGGGAGAGAAAAATGAACACAATGCAATGGAAGACGGCGACGGCAATACTTGTCATTGTTAGTTTTCATTTTTTTTTAAATTTATTTGTGCATACGAGTACATTTTTATAAAAATTTCTAAAATATTTATTCCAATAAAAAATTATAAATAGCTTGTTTTCTATGTTTCCCAGCTATCTTATACCTTTCAAACAAATGAACAACCGTTGGTTGCTACGAAAGAAATGTTAGAGACGTGTATAAATGAAAAAGCATTTTTCTTTTTAAATTCTCAACAATTTATTTAGATTGTTGGGATATAAAGTTGAATGTTTGAGAATATCTTTCAAAAATTTCCAAAGTCTACTGATGATTAGGGTAGTTCCTATGAAATGAATATAGATAGCTGGGAAACATAGAAAACAAGCTATTTATAATTTTTTATTGGTCTAAATGTTAGAAGCTAAAATAGCGAATAAAAACTCAATTTTTTAAAATATTTATTGTTTGTGTAACGTATTTTGAAATGGCAGTAAATCAAAAATTATAGCTGTTAAAAAATTGGTAGAAGCCACGTTTGATTTGTATGTGGAATTAGAAACTAGGGCACATTCTAACAGGATATGGTGGGCAAGACGCGTTGCACCAATTGTCCTTTTGCTTCCACTTTTTATACGTATCCCGTAAATTTCGAAATTTTTTTTCTGTTTGCTTCCTCAGCTAAAATTAAATAAAGTCTGACGTAAAAATAAGGTAACTGATAGAAATTCTTGGTAAGCCAAAATCTTTGCTAATTTGAACCAAAAATCTTCTTTATACTACAAGTTTTTGTAACTTCCCGACTGCAAATTATAAATACAGTCATACTTCCAACTTCTTTTTTAATTTTTTCTTCTTCCGTTAATATATATTTTAAAGTTTTATATTTCGTGAAAAAAACAATAACCTTCAAAGTCATGTTTTCTGTTTACAATAATGTTCTGAAAATCGTCAATTATTTAAAAGATATGGCTACATCGAAGAGAGAAAGGGAGTAAAAAATTGAGAGAATGAGAAAGTCCGCAATGAAAATAAAATAAATTTTAAAGCTTTAAACACATAGACCACAGCAGACTTCACAATTTCACGACAGCAAATGCTGCAACCAGCAATTATAGTTCTGTAGGCGACTACTGAAATATTTAGAACATGGCAGCAACATAAATTCATTTGAATAAAAGCATGATAAAAAAAATACAAGGTAGTTTCATTCTCTTTTTGTTATTTGTAATAAGGATTTTTGTAGTTTATTTTTGGAGAGAAATATAAAAAGGCGTTGCCACACAGTTGAATAAGGGAATTTACTCCTAAAATGGATTTTTTCTGAAATGTGTAGTGCATTGTTCATATTAGAGAAAACTAGAAATAATAAGCTGATGTAAGTAGGTATCAGTGGTTGTTTTGAAACTCATGTTAGGTTAGATTTAACAGGCTGCCAGCTATTGTAAAGCCAGCTAGCTCACTTGGGTCCAATTTGGTCCCAACAACTAAAAGCACGAACTTCTGCTTATCAGTAAACTTTACAACATCATTCAAACGAATGCTTATTTTATAGAAAATATTATTATATTTAAAAGAAAATACTCTTTAGACATTAAAAACAAAGGGAAAATTTGATGTTTGTGGCTTAAAAATATATAAATAATTATTTCTAATAGGATGCAGCGACAAAACTAATGCACATAACCTTGAATATTCTTCATTACTTACAATAAGGAAAACCTACTTCCAAAAGATGTCATTATTTGTTTAAATATCAAAGTAAACATGTATAGCGAAAATTTGCATATAGTTTTCCGTCGTTTCCGTGCCTTCAAACTTGTTCTGGACGTGACTTGTAACTTCTCTAACAAATGGCGCGTTATAATTATTCAGTACATTTAAAAGAAAAAATAATAGCTGATTTTAATAACGGCCAATCAGTGACCACAAGTGCAAAAAAATTTGACATTCACCAAGAATTATAAGCCGTTTCTGTTGTTCGGGTACTTTGGTTACAGAACATAAAGGTGGACGTTCCCGAAAAACTAGTAAACGAGATGGCCGGCCACGCAATAGTAGGTTTGATAAAAAAAGACCAACTCGTGTCGTCAAGAACCACCGCCACACAATTGTCATTAAATGTTACCCCCAGAAGGATTCAAAGGCAGGCTGCAGAAGAAATAAAGCATATCATACAAAAGTGTGGAAAAGATATTTATATCACGGACAAATAGACTGGCCAGGTTGGAATTTGGAAGGGAACACATTAATTTGATCACCACACAAAGTAATTCCATACTATTCTCCGATGAGTCCAAATTTAATTGAAAAGGTTCCGGTAGATTAAAACTGGTTAGATGATCGAAAAGCCAACGTCTTCATCCACGTTATACTAAAGGCACATTGAAACATGGTGTCGGTAGCATTTTAGTCTGGGCATGTTTTTCAGGCCATTTTTACATATTTTAAATTTATGTATGAATTTTATTTTAAAATTTTTTATTTATTTTTGTTAGAAGTCACAATTTTATTAGTATTTTTAGACACAACTTCAAACAAAACTGAAAACAGGGAAATGTATAAACTAATACGGTAGCACAATTTTATGGAAAATGTCACAATCCTTATACTTGTCAAACGGTGATTGTTAAGGAAAATTGAGAGAATAAAACTACCTTGTATTTTTTATATCATGAATAAAAGTATACTTCAGTGTGGCCGCCTTAGAATTTTTAGCTTGACAAAAATCCATTGTTTTACAGAACGAGTTCTGTTTATATCAATCCTTCATGAAAAAAGTTCACTCTAAAAAAAGGCCTTAAAATCTAAAAAAATTAATTAATTAAAAAAGCTTTGTTTGCCACGCTTAATTCAGGTTAGGCGGGCTTAAAAATGAAAAATATTATCTTTTGATCTATAATGGGACCATTTATGTATATCGAATTTTTCAAAATATTACAAAAATAATTCGACTCGAGAAAGAAAAATGTATGTAAATAAATTATAAAATTGTTCGTCGAAGATATGCAATTAAAACTACTCATAAATGAAGTAAGTGGTATATATCTAATAAGACAAATAAACTATGCAAACCTTTCGGCAAACACGCGCTTTCCGTTTGCTCATAACGATACAAATTTAAACACAAATTAATAATATTTTTTTCAATGATTATGCTGCTGCAGTTTTCTCGCCATATTAAGTTTACAACACATAAATCATTTTATAATTTGTTTAGCCTCTATTTCTTGATGTTCTGTTTCTATAATCTTTGATTGTTTTTTCAATTTCTACAAAGAAAGTATACTTTAATGCAACACTAAAAATTCTAACAAGAAAACTTGTTCAAGATTCATTTTGTGTGCTGCTTATTCCATCACTTCATTGTGCAAAAGTTTCTTTGAAATTACAAAATTTTGCGTTAGACAACACAAACATTCAAGATGTTTGCGCAAAAACCATGCAAACAGGCTTCAAATATATGTACAAATAAGTAAACACGCCGATTAACAACGCTTTATGTTTGTGCGAATGTTTTTGCATGTTTGTTAAGCTGTTTGTGTAGTTTGTTTGACCCTTAACTAGTTCTTTTATAAAATTAGGCATTCTTATTTTGAGGATAAATATGTATGCACATATTTGACAGTAGAACAAATAAATTTATTAATCTATTTAAAAGCCCATATATATTTTGTTCTTTGTGCAAACATGCTTTAAATATTTGTACAAATAAGCAAACACCCCCTTTAACAACTCTAAATAATAGTACAAACGCTTTAGCATGTTTGTGTAGATTATTTGGCCCTTAACTAGTTCTTTTATAAAATTAGGAATAATTATTTTGAGGATAAGTATGTATGCACAGTAGAACAATTAAACTTGTTAATTTATTTAAAACTGTATTTAAATTTTGTTCTTTTATTATGTTATATAAGAAAATAAAATATTTCCAAGAGCAAAAATTTTTTTTACATATTTTTTTTTATATATTGGTCACACTGTTTTTATTTTGTAGTCAACAAAAATAGAAATTAGTTTAATTCGAGTGCGGAAAAAAAATCAGCTTAGACAACAACCTGCAGTCCTGTCGTCTTGCTGTTGTCTAAATATACATTCACATTTAAATGCATGTATTTTATATTTGACATATTGAAGTCGGTTGTCTGCTGGTTTCAATGTGTTTAATACTTAATTTTATGCCGTTCCGCACTGTGGTTTTTTACTTCAAATTCGTATGAAAACCCGCACCGCAGTAAATTATCGTTGCATTGTGCTCAGACTCTTAGACTATATGGACCGATATCGAAGAATTTTTTTTTTGCCTTTTAATTGCTATGCCAAATAATTGTGTCAAGTTCGAAGCTGAACAAACAAATTTGTTTCTAAAAATTATCATACTCAAATTGCCCTAAAACAATGGCATTTTTCGGAATTTTGGATATATCTCAGCTATACGTTAACCGATTTTACAGAATTTCAACAGCAAAACCATGAATCGATGGAGTAATACAATGCTGAAAGAAAAAAGTTTCTAAATCTAATGTTTTTCCCAGAAACGGTGTTTCAATGGCGGTCAGACGGACATATCGAATTTTCTAGCAATACTGATTCAGAACTTTTTTTTGTAGAAATTACAAACAGAATCACAATCTTATGTATACCCTTTACCTTTTTGTGAAAAAAGATCTAACAGCAATGTTTATTTCTGCCTTCCATTACTTGCCGCCTTCATTTATTTATTTTTTATTTGTGCTGAATTCTTTAACGAACTTTCTTGAGTTGTGTGTGAGTGCTTAATTAGAGGTGTTTTACAATTTTTGTATTTCCTGCTTCACCTTTCTCTCTTTATTTTTACCAGGTATTTCTTGTTTGACATTTTTCTAATGCAAAACATGACCTACAAATGAACTGTCACATTTTTTCTTAATTTAATTAGAGTAAATCAAAACTCACCACACTTTTGAGAAGCCATAAAACAGCCAATGGTTTGTAACCCGACTAGTAGGTATAATGGAAGCATTTTTTCTAGCTGGAAAACAGTCTGCGTTCTAGCGTGTCTTAAAACGTTTGCTTTGGCTATTTTATTCTGGATTCCAACGATTTTGAAAAATATTTAAAATCAAAGCAATATTTCAATACAAATTTGTGTTTAAAAAAGTAATCGATTAACATTAATCGAAAAAAAATTGACAGTGAAAATTCTTGGAAAAAATAATTTAATACCGTTAAAATTCTTGGTTAAATTGGAATTGCAATATTTGTTGTGTTGAAACGTTTTGTTATATAAAAATTCATGAGATTTAAATCAATACTCGAAATTAAAAAACAAAATTAGAAAAAAATCGAAAATCGTTGAAATAGAAAGCAAGCTTTGAAGTGAAAAAATTTATAGAAAATTTTTTTTCTAATTTATAAAAAAAAAACATTATTGAATTTCGTATTTTATTACTCGTGTCCTTTAATTTCGCTCGAAACTCAAATCTTATTAAAGCCATCAAAATGCCTGAAGACTATCGTTACCAAAGCGATGTCGAAGAAATGGCCATCGAAAGTGACGAAGAAGATGAAGAGCTTCAAGGCGTCGGCAGACGTGTTCAACCGAACAGCAGTCGGCGTCCGAGCACCGCCAGGGATTATCGACGGGAGAATCGTACATATTACGAGGACGAAGAAGAGGAAGAAGAATACGATGAGGATATGGATGAAGAGGACGTTGAACTTGATGTTTCGGATTTGTAAGTTAATTTTGTTTGTTACTATACTGCGTGATCACATAAAAGCCGTCATTAGCTGTGATGTACTTCAACATCAATTTAATGACGCATGTCGTCATTTTTGAATTGTGTATGTCATTGCTGTAATTGCTATTAGTGGCAATTATGACAATTATTTTATCAACGGAATGTTATACGGACGGACGCTTTGACGCAATTCAATTGATGCAATTACTCTCTATTGCAATGCGAAAGAGAAATGGTTCGCAATCGAAAAATTGGTACCCTGTACTGCGTTTTCGTATTTTGCTTTCGCATATAATTTTTCCCTTTCGCAAATTTTATTCTATCATTCTTCGCTATTGTTTATTTTGTGTGGTACCAGTGTTGTTTCATTTTCAAACTATTTCGCTAAAAAGTTTGCGCAAACGGCACAGAGTACCTTAATATTCTTATCCCATTTACTTTTCGCGTCGAACTTTCGCATCGCCATAGAGAATAAATAAAATTGTGGCTGCATCAAAAAGACATTCTCGAGCTTGCGAGCCAAATTCTCATCTTTTGCGGGAGGTTTTAATTTTCTGCTTTAATATGGCTATTGAATAATCTTAATTACCTATGGTGAGGCCGCTATTAGTGAAAGAACGTGCCGAGAGTAGTTTCAACGGTTCATGAACAGTTATTTTAACGTCGGAGACCAGCATGGCGATGGATGGCATTTATTGATTTGTCTCAAACGCAACAAGAATTGTCAGACGCCTCAAAGTCATGGGAATGCTTCAGACACAAGGAAATTGTATGCCGTACGAATTGAAACCGAGAGATGTTGAACGGCATTTGTTTACTTGTAAACAGCTGCTTGCAAAGCAAAGACGGATGGATCTTTTGCATCGCATTGTGATTGGGGACGAAAAATTGATTCATTACGATAATTCCAAGCGCAGAAATTTATAGGGATATCTCGGCCATGCTACTACGGCGGCGGCCAAACCGAATATTCTTGGTTCCAACATAATGCTCAATATTTGGTGGGACTAGCTCGGCGTAGTGTATTATAAGATGTTTAAACCAGCTGAAACAATCATTGGCGACCGTCATCGAACGCAATTAAGGCGTTTGAGCCGAACATTGAAATACAAACGGCCACAATACAACGGGAGACCATACTCGACCCCATGTTGTGGAAGTGGTCAAGACCTAAATGGTGGTTAAATATTAAGGGCCGATGTTGATTTCGCATAAAACAAGTTATTTAGGAATTATTGTCATTTCTTTTTATTATGAAAATATTTGTAGGGTTCAATTACACTGTTTTACAGCCAAAAAATACCAAGAACGCCACATGCCAACGATAAGTTATTTCGGACCTCCTGAACACGAAAAACGCTGTAATTTTACAAATTTTAAATTTGGAAAAATACCAAGAACGCCAGATGTTAATTCAGACCTCCTGAGGACGAAAAACGCTGTAATTTTTTTCCCTAAGTACCGTTTTTTAGATAACGGTACTTTTATGTTTTTCGGTGTATGGTCTCACTCAAACCCTTGTGGAGCCCAATCAAAAACTTCGATCGAGATAAGTGGCATATCGTTGGAAAGGTAATTGAACGTAATTTTTTGAATTTACACCGAATATAGTGTGTGAGCAATGAAAATGAAAATATTGTCGTTCCACAAAATCCTTAATAAAAACTTTATTTTTCATCCGTTTTTTTCGAATTGCGCTTAAAATCTTGGTAATTAAATAATATTTTTGGTAAAGAAATAAAACATTCCAGATCTTTACTACAACGTAGAAAAAGAACGAAATAAAAATGAAAATTTTTGAAACAAACGTAAAAAATAGGCAAATTTTGAATTTTATATCGACGGAAAAGGCGTTCAATTACCTTTCCAACGTAATGGCATTTATCTCGATCGGACTTTGGTTGGGCTCCACTAGGGTTTGAGTGGTACCTTACATCGAAAAACGCAAAAGTATTGTTATCTAAAAAACGGTACTTGGGAAAAAAAATTACAGCGTTTTTCGCCTTCAGGAGGTCCGAATTAACTTATCTAGGCATGTGGCGTTCTTGGTATTTTTCCAAATTTAAAATTTGTAAAGCAGTGTTATGTATGGAACAAAATATCGGCCAAATGGCCGTCGAACTTCGGCGGCAGATTTTCAGCCGATAGTGCAAATTTTCGATGACGCTGAGGCATATGTGCCGAATTATTCCTTCCTTTAGCTCTTGAATTGTTGCTGACTTATCGACTTACATCTTTGCTTATAAATAACCCCAAAGAAAGAAGTCCAACGCCATCAAATCACACGATCTTGGCGGCCATTTAAAAATGATATTCTTCGAAAATTGATTATCTTCTGTTGCCATTTCTTGCCACCATGCTGACCATTGACGACGCTTGGACTGACTAACAGACTTTAGCTCTTGAGTCAATAGCACCTCGTAAGCGTGTAAATGCAAGTCTTTATGCGTAATGCTCACCAACGACGAGCTTAAGAAGTGCAATTGTTGGGCACGTCGACGAGTTGAGGTGGACGGCTCTTCAGCCACACTATCGCGAGGTGCACTGCTCTTTTCACATCTCCTACAGGCCCGGTTTGCTCAAACTTTTGTGCGATTATTTCGATTGTACGCATTATAGGACGCTTAAATTGATGTGAGAAATCACGAAGTGCATGATATGCATTTCAATTTGAATTTGAATAATAAGCCTGAATAACTTTAATGCGTTGATACTCGTAGATTGTGTGTATATCTTTAAATGATTCTAATTGAATTAGTCTGAAGTTTAGAAATGTCAAATGAAATGCAGAAAAAAACTTGGTGTTTAGGTGTGGTTTACATTCAACATCGGCCTTTAATATTTAACCACCCGATACCTGGAAACAATGAAATGGGAAGTCCAATCCGTATTTCCTTCACCGTATTCTCCAGAAGTTGCTTGCTCCTACTATCACTACTGCCATTTTTTCGATCAGTGGCACATGGCGTGGCTGACCAGCACTTCCGATTTTACGAAGAAGTAGAAAATTAGATCGATTCGTGGATTGCTTCAGAACATGACCAGTTTTTTCAACGCGGTTTTCATTCGCTGCCCCGAAAGATTGGAGACAGTATTGGCCAGTAATGAACAATACTTTGAATCACAAATGTATAACCAGTTTTTTACGATAAATCCTTGAATTTCGAAAAAAACAAAACGGCAAGAGCTAAGTTGTACCACCTATGTATGTATGTAGTTGTCATCATTGTCTCCGCTTAATATTTATGTCCATTCAACAAGGATTTAAAAGTTATTAAATTTTGTGTTACAAATACTTTTAAAGACTTTTATTGTTGAATCTTTGCTGTGTTGTAACGAACATGTTAAGTGAAAGTCATTTTATTTTTGGCAACTTGAGCCAAAATTTCAATTCATATTTTATAAACACAATGTCAAGGCCAAGCAAATAGAAGACACGAAAAAAAGGCGACAAAAAATCTTATTATCTTAAACAGTTTAAAATGTTTCTTTAACATTGACTTAATATATAATTTATGTACGAGTGAATATAAAAAAGCCAACTATGATTACACTAAATATTAAATTACAAGGCGTGTTAATAAATAAATCCGTGAGTTTATGATTGAAACACTGGATTTTATATAAAAAGTTATTTTAGTTTCCTTTAAGCTCCATACACTTAGTCCAACGTTTTTAAACTTTTTTTATCCCCTTCGAAAAATATGGTTTGTTGAGGTCATCAGAATAAGCCATTCAGCCATGTGCTGAGAAACGCAAAATTTTGAAATTCACTTGTTCAGGTCAAAATCGTAAATTGAATTTTTCTGTGTGCTAAAAATCGCGCGTTTTGTTCAAGCAAAAATATATGTAAAATTTGGTAGCACTTGCTTTTTGTATGGGAAAATCCCAGTCGAGCTATCTGAAATCGCCATTTTTAAAGTAAATAAATGCAACATAGCAATCATATAAAAAGGTGTATTTTTATACCCTTCACAAAAATGTAAATGTGATTCCGTTTGTAATTTCTACAGTTTTTTTTTGCGACCCTATAAAGTATATATATTCTGAATCAGAATTAATGGAAAAGTCGATTAAGCGATGTCCGTCTGTCCGTCTGTCGGTCGTTGAAATACCGTTTCTGAGAAAACCATTAGACTTAGAAACTTTTTTCTTTCACCATTCTTTTACCCCATCGATTCATGGGTTTGCTATTGAAATTCAGTAATATCGGTCCACGTATAGCTGAGATATATTCAAAATTCCGAAAAAAGCCATTTTTTTTGCAGTTTTGTATGAAAATTTTTGAAAACAAAAGTCGTTCGTTTTGCTTCAAACTTCACACACTTATTAAGCATGGAGACTAAACGACAAAAAAATTTTTTTTTCAGATATCGGTCCATATACCCGAGATATAGCCCAAATCGGATTTTTAATGAAAATGTCGCATAGGCGAAGCTAAATAACTTTTTTTTGCTCAAAAGCAGTTCTGGTAATAAAATTAGGTTACATAAATATGGAAAATGAAAATTTCCGATATCGGTCCATATATACCCGAGATATAGCCCAAACCGGGTTTTTCATGAAAATGTCGCGTAAGCGAACTTAAACAACTTTTTTGTGCTCAAAAGCAGTTCTAGTAATGAAATAGGGTCATATAAATATGAAGAATGAAAATTTTCGATATCGGTCCATATATACCCGAGATATAGCCTAGACCGGGGTTTTCATGAAAATGCCGCGTAAGCGAACTTAAACAACTTTTTTGTGCTCAAAAGCAGTTCTGGTAATGAAATTAGGTTACATAAATATGGAAAATGAAAAGTTCCGATATCGGTCCATATATACCCGGTCCATATGTAGCCCAAATCGGGTTTTTCATGAAAATGTCGCGTAATCGAACTTAAACAACTTTTTTTTTGCTCAAAAGCAGTTCTGGTAATGAAATAAGATTACATAAATATGCAAAATGAAAATTTCCGATATCGGTCCATATATACCCGAGATATAGCCTAAACTGCGGTTTTAATGAAAATGTCGCGTAAGTGAACTTAAACATCTTTTTTTGCTTAAAAACAGTTCTGGTAATAAAATAGGGTCATATAAATATGAAAAATGAAAATTTTTGATGTCGGTCCATACATACCCGAGATATAGCCTAGACCGGGTTTTACATAAAAGTGTCGCGTAAGCAAACTAAAACAACATTTTTGTGCTCAAAAGCAGTTCTAGTATTGAAATAAAGTTATATAAATATGAAAAATGAAAATTTCCAATATCGGTCCATATATACCCGAGATATAGCCTAGGACGGGTTTTTCATGAAAATGCCGTGTCAGCGAAATTAAACAACTTTTTTTTGCTTAAAAACAGTTCTGGTAATAAGATGAGGTTATATAAATATGGAAAATGAAAATTTTCGATATCGGTCCATATATACCAGAGATATAGCCTAAACCGTGGTTTTCATGAAAATGCCGCGTAAGCGAACTTAAACAACTTTTTTCACCTTAAAGCAGTTCTAGATATTAAATAAGGTTATATAAATATGGAAAATGAAAATTTCCGATATCGGTCCATATATACCTGAGATATAGCCCAAACCGGGTTTTTCATGAAAATGTCGCGTAAGCGAACTTAAACAACTTTTTTTTGCTTAAAAACAGTTCTGGTAATAAGATGAGGTTATATAAATATGGAAAATGAAAATTTTCGATATCGGTCCATATATACCAGAGATATAGCCTAAACCGTGGTTTTCATGAAAATGCCGCGTAAGCGAACTTAAACAACTTTTTTCACCTTAAAGCAGTTCTAGATATTAAATAAGGTTATATAAATATGGAAAATGAAAATTTCCGATATCGGTCCATATATACCCGAGATATAGCCCAAACCGGGTCTTTCATGAAAATGTCGCGTAAGCGAACTTAAACAACTTTTTTCACCTTAAAGCAGTTCTGGTAATAAAATAAGGTTATATAAATATGGAAAATTAAAATTTCCGATATCGGTTCATATATATCCGATATATAGCCTAACAGGTTTTTTGATGAAAATGCCGAGTAAACAACTTTTTTGTGCTCAAAAGCAGTTCTGGTAATGAAAAAAGGTTATATAAATATGGAAAATGAAAATTTCCGATATCGGTCCATATATACCCGAGATAGCGCCTGAACCGATTTTTCCATTAAAAAATTTTTTTTTTTTGCTGAAAAGCAATTCTCGTTATAAAAGAAGGTTACTAAAATACAGAAAATAGAAAATTCCGATATCGGTTCATATATAACCGAGCATATTCAGGCCACATTTTTAATATACTATACATATTCGTGATTATCGTGAAGGGTATTTTAGATTCGGTCCAGCCGAATAAACTACACTCTTACTTGTTCTTATTAAAATAGATTAAAATTCTAAAGTTTTAAAATGAAAATACATAAAAACAAGACAAATTTTGTTTAGACGCTTCCAGTTCCACGATTTGATAATTAATTTTCATATTATAAGTAAGTTCACTTAGAGTTCATTTCGTCATATGCTTGCGATTTGAAATAGCAAAATTTTTTGTGCAACTTTCAGCACACCAATTGTGTGGCTTCAAATCGTGCTCACATTTTTTTTTTGCGAAATTTGAGTTTCAGCACATGACTGATTGTTTGTGATTTCGTCGTTGGATTCAAATCTCTCTGCGCCCAGCTATTTCTTCCCGCTGATTCATTTCTTCAAGGAATAGTCATCCAAGGCTAAAGCTGGATAATAGGGTAGATGATGGTATAGTTCGTACCCCAATTTATGAGTTTTTGTCATGGAAACTGCACATATTTATACCTTTGCATAGTCCTTTTTTCAATTCCTCATTGAATCCATCCAACAAGTTAGTAAAATATTCGCCATTGATTGGTTTTCTCGTTTTGAAGGAAGTCCATGTGGATTATATCGTGTGTATATCGAAAAAACAGTCGCTGTGACTTTATTGGCTGACAATACCACCTTTACCTTCTTTCGCGCCGATTTATCTGGAGAAACGTACTATATTGACTTCTGTTTGTCTACGGTGTGTTGTTGTGGACAAACGTTTTGTCGAAGATTACAAAACGGCGCAAAATTCGGCCATATTGGGTTTGAGCAATGCCAAAAATTCCTGAGAAATTGTCACACGGTTGCATTTGTGGTCGATTGTGTGCAAACGCGGCATCTCTCTGGCGCAAAACTTTTCCATACCCAATAGATAATTTAAAATTGAAACCACTGACTCATTTGAGATGCCTATTGATTCCACAATCTCCCTCAGTTTCAATCTTCGATCATCTAAAACCATATCGCAACTTTTTTCAGTTGTTTCGGCTGTGGGGACCTCAACTCGAAATTCAGTAAATCGTACACTTCGCTCGACTTATGGTCAACATAATCGACCTACTGAGCGTACTATTCGCAACACCATCACCCATTTTGAGACCCAGCATTCATTATCGGATAATATTCGACCGAATAGACCACGTCCAGTACACTGTGAGGAAAATATAACTGACGTAGTTGAGAGTGTACACGAAGAACGTGGAGAGGCAATTCGGCGCCGTTTGCATCAACTACGGACTGAAGCATGGAACGACTTGGCGCATTTTACGTTGAGATCTTAAATTGAAAGCGTACTAAATACAGCTTGTGGAACAACTGAAGCTGCTCGGCCTTCCCAAGCAACATGACTTCGCTTTATGGGTTCTTGAAAAGTTCCTAGAAGAACCGATGTTTTCGAGACAAATCTTGTTTAGCGATGAGGCCCATTTCTGGCTCAATGGGAATGTAAACAAATAAAATTACTGCATTTGGGACGAAGAGCAACCTGAAGAGATTCAAGAAATGTCACTTCATCCAGGAAAAACAACGGTTTGGAGTGGTTTATGGGCCGGTGGAATCATCGGTCCATATTTCTTTAAAGATGATGCTGATGCGACCGTTATCGTGCCATAATAACCGACTATTTGAGGCCCGAAATTGAAGCTCGTGATCGCGGCGACATTTGGTTTGAGCACGAACGGCGCTACACATCACATCAATCTATGGATTTATTGAGAGAACACTTCGGTGAGCACATAATTTCAGGTTTTGAGCCTGATATCACACTGTTAAACTTTTTCCTGTGTGGATATGTAAAGTCTAAAGCTTATGCGGACAGACCAGCTTCGATTCAGGCGTTGGAGGAAAACATCACGCGTTTCATTCGCCAGTTACAAGTCGAAATACTCAAACGAGTCATCGCGGATGGACAATCCGCGACATAGCAACGGCCAACATTTGATAGACATAATCTTCAAAAAACAAATGCCACAGAATGTTTTTTCAAATGAAAAATTCTCCACTAAATTTTTTGGTTTTTTTTTCGCAAACATTAATGTCCAATGTGCGGACGAAATTCACCGTTTTCCATTTTCTTCCCAAAACGCGCGGTAGTCTTCTTGCTATCAACGGCTGCCAAACACAATCTAAATGTGGCAGCTTCTTCATAATTAGACAAGAGTCAATTGACAGTTGCGTGTTGACAGAAGCAAGGTTGCCATTTCAATTAAGATTCCAGAAAATAACAACGTTCACGTATTTATTGACCCGTCCTCCTAATAGCGCTATTAGTTAAAATACATTTTATGAAAAGTCGGTTTTTCGAGACCTATTTGCTGAATGTTTGGGCATTATTCAAAGCGATAGGTGTTTAGAGGATAATTTTGATGTCGAACAATACATTGAGTATTTCGTAGCGTTTCTATCCGAATACTTCCAACACTTTTATGTAGCTACTAAACAGTGTAGCAAATTAAGGAAAATATTTCATTGCATTAATGTAACACTTTCGTAATAGTTATAAAGCAATATGGTTAAAATAATGTGCATATTCCATTATATATGAAATTATGTTTGGGTTAAAAGTCTCGAGGTCTCAGGCTCGGTTCCTGCCACAGAACTTTTTTCATAAACGAACAAATTTCATTCTATTTACGATTACTATTAATTTTTTTTTTAATGAAACGATATTCATGGCACAAAAACAACGTTAAAATCGTAACCATAATGCAAAAAATCGTTATAACTACGAAAGTTTGGCGTTGAACAAAAACGACAAAAAATTTAACAAAACGTCTAATTTTCTAAAACTGTTAAATCAACATGGTTCAATGTTAATTTTTTTTGTGGAGGAAAATTGCACAATAAAGCGAAAAAGACTAGTTCTGAGACAGCAAACGCTGTACAAACAATGTGGGCAATTAACAAAATGTATATGTGATTCAATATGAGATGAATATAGATAGAAAATAATTAAATGCTCGGTGGCTTAGTGGTTAAAGCAGCAGATCATGATACGTCATGACCTGAGTTCAAATCCCAGTGGGTGCTGATGAGTAGTGTAGCGACTACGAAACAGCCTAGTTGTCCCCCAACTAAAGATTTGATTATTATTTTTCTTGTCTTCTTCAATCAAAATTATTGATCACAGCAGATTTGTATTGTAAAAAATCCTTCTTAAGGAAAAAAAAAACTTAAGAAAGAAAAAACCTGAACTATAACCCGTTGTACAAATGTAATGGGTGATTTTATAAGAACTATCGGAAATTAAAAAAAAAAAAAAAAAAAAAACACATAAAATTCACAAAAATGCATGAAATATTTATTTGGATCGATAGTTGGGTCGATATAATTTAATGTTTGAAGATTATTTCATGCAAATGTTGGCCGCGGCTGCGCCTCAAATGATCCATCCGCTTAGTCCAATTTTGGCATACTCTTTCCAACATTTCGGCCGGTATCTCACGAATAATGTTGGCAATGTTGGCTTCCAGTGCGTCAATCGAAGCGGGCTTGTCGCTATAGACATTAGCCTTAACATAGCCCCACAAAAAATAGTCTAGAGGCGTTAAATCGCACGATCTGGGCGGCCAATTGACTGGTCCCAAGCGTGAAATAAACTTGTGAACTCGCCTCTCAATTGGTCCATTGTTTCGCGTGCTGTGTGGCATGTGGCACCGTCTTGTTGAAACCACATGTCATGCAAGTCAAGCTCTTCCATTTTCGGCAAAAAAAAGTTTGTTATCATCGCACGGTAGCGCTCACCATTCACAGTAACGTTGTGATTCGCATCATCTTTGAAGAAATACGGCCCAATGATGCCGCCAGCCCATAATCCGCACCAAACGGTTGTTTTTTGTGGATGCATTGGTAGCTCTTGCAATGCTTCTGGCTGCTCTTCACTCCAAATACGGCAGTTTTGCTTGCTCACGTATCCATTCAACCAGAAATGAGCCTCGTCGCTGAACACAATTCTTCGATAAAAAAGTGGATCTTCATCTAACTTTTCAAGAGCCCATTCACCAAAAATTTGGCGTTGTGGTAGGTCGTTTGGCTTCAATTCTTGCACCAGCTGTATCTTATAAGCCTTCACACCCAAATCCTTCCGCAAAATTTTCCACGTAGTGGAGTAACAGAGGCCCAATTGCTGCGAACGGCGCCGAATCGATAATTCACGGTCATCACCAACTCTGGCCGATACGGCTGCGATATTTTCTTCAGTTGGCACTCTACGTAAGCGTGTTGGTGGTTTAATGTCCAACAATGTAAATTTGGTGCGAAATTTTTCTACAATAGCCCGAATAGAAGCCTCAGTAGATCGATTAAACTGACCATAAAATGGAAGAAGCGCGCGATGAACTTTCTTAACAGAGCACGCATTTTGGTAATAAAATTCAATAATTTGCAAGCGTTGTTCGTTTGTAAGACGATTCATGATTAAATTATAGACCAAACTGAAGATGTTTGACAGTGACACAAGATACAAAACGTGCGTGAGCTGTCAAAACTAGTGTTGCCAAAAAGATAATAGCAAAAAAATCACTCGTCACAAACCAAAAATTCAATTCAAAAAAGACTCCTTTACAATATTTATCTTAAAATTTTCTTAATTTCAATCACATTTGCTTTTTATGTTAAAAAATAAACTTAATATCTCACAAAATGCAATACTTAAACTTAATTAAATTTTCTTTTTTTGAACTTGTATAAAATATTTCATTCATCCTTTTCACAATACTTAAGTAATTTCCTTTTGTTCTACTTTATCTTTTATTGATTTAAATTAAAAGACTTTCCTTGTTTTCGTTTCTTTGTGAATAAATAAAGAAATATTTTATTTTGAAACTGTTGCAACCTGGAAGGAAAATTTAAGAAGATTAAGAAAAGTGCAACAGCAACTGTTGCATTCCACATTAAAAGCTTTTTGTCTTTAAGTACAGGAGAGCTGCAGGATTTTTTGAATGCTTTAAAGGTTGTGCGAATGCTTAATTAACAATGAACTTTGAATAAAGTATGATATAACATATACAGGGTGTCTGGTAGCAGATTTATGTTTACAAAGTTAAACAAAAAACGTAATAATTGACACGAAGTTTTATTAAGCATATTGAACAAATAGAATGGAAAAGCGAATTTTATTTTTTAAAGAGTATGCCATCCAGATGTCTTCCTTCGAGTTGAACATACTGTTCAAAACGAAGCCTTGTGCACTGCGCCAAATGATGCAGTAAAATTGGTTCAATTGAGCTGATTTATGGACGAATATTTTTCTTTAAAGCCGCGGGAGATTGGCGGTTGTCATTTTAAACTCCCTCTTTGAAGTAACCCCACAAAAAAAAAAAAATCATGGGATTTAGATCGGGCTACCTCGGTAGCGATGGGATATCCCCAAAGCCGACTGGTCAGTTTTTGCGGGAAAGTTTCACAAAGAAAATTCATCGAAGTTTTGGCCGTGTGTGTGTTCACTCCATCCTGTTGAAATCACATGTGTGAAGAGTACAATGGGTGAGCTCGCACGTTTGGCAAATAGAATTCCGTAAGCACTCGTCGTCTGGCCTCGGATAAAAAAACAGTTACTCTGGGGCAACGTAATGGCTTTTAACTTTTCAATCGAGGGTTGCGGGTTCTTAGAGACCAGTATGGGCAAAGTGAGCCTCATCGGTCAAAAAGTAGTATTTGCATTGTAAAAACACGCCAAACACCGTTTCACCAAACTTCTTGCGTAAATTGAAGTCACTATATTTCAGTTCTTGAACGGTTTGAATTTTAAAAGCATGGAATTTCGGATTCTGTTTTAAAATTTCATCAATAGTCGCCCTTGAAAGTCCCAGTGAAGCTGCACTGTTTTGTATTGAAAGTTGCGAGTTTTCTCGTAAATTGATTTCAACTAGTTCAATATTTTTGCGAAGTCCTTGAAGATCGACTGGACACTGGGCGTGGGACTTTCATAGCCGAAGCGCAGAATCTCTTCACTAAATACCGGAAAAAATGGACGACGAGCATTTACCTAAGAATTATTATTATTAAAAATTGTCTCCACAGCGAACGCGCGATGCTAACTTGACCACTTTTTATTTTATCACCTCAATCGTAGGAAAGCGCTTTCCGTTCATCGGTGTCTTCAGTTTTGGGAAGAGGAAAAAGTCAGGGTGGGCCAAGTCTGGGGAATATTCCCATTGCGTTTTAACAGCAAAATAACCGGTAAGTTACCGGGAAGATAATTCTACCTGCAACTTTTAACCAGAGGTTATAAAGAGTGGTAAAATTTTAACAGCCGATGATGATTTAGAATAAAACAAAAATTATTTCCACATCTTATTGCCTTTTTTTATTATGATAATATTGGTGTGGTTCAATTATGTATGGAATAAAATGCCGGTCAAATATACGCACACCTCGGCGGCACACCTCCATCCGATGGTACAAATTGTCGATGACGCTGAGACACAATTGAGGTTCTACGACGCTACGCTTATGTGCCAAATTATTTCATCTTTTAGCTCGTGAATTTTTGTTGGTTTATCGACGTACACTTTTTCTTTTAAATAATCTCACAGAAATAAGTCCAACGGTGTCAAATTACATGTTCGTGGCGGCCAATTCACATCGCCATCACGTGGGACAATACGGCCATTGAATTTGTCGCGCAAAAGAGCCATTGTTTTGTTAGCTGTGTGCCAAATACCACCGTCCTGTTGAAACCACATATCGTCCACATCTATAGCTTCCAATTCGGACCATAAAAAATTCGTTATCATCTCATGATAGCGAACACTATTCACAGTAACTGCCTGAGCGGCCTCATTTACGGCCCGGTGATGCCGCCAGCCCATAAGCCGCACCAAACAGTCACTCTTTGTGGGTGCATTGGTTTTTCGACAATTAATCTGGGACTATCTATCACTCGCCCAAATGCGGCAATTTTGCTTATTGACGAAACCACTGCGATGAAAATGTGTCTCATTACTGCAGATGATTTTCTTCGCAAATCGATCATCCACTGTTGCCATTTCTTCGGCGCTTATAATGGTCAAAAGGTTTTAGTGCTTGAGTCAATTGCACCTTGTGTGTAAATGCAAGTCATTATGCGTAATGCTCATCAACGACGAGCGTGAGAGGTGCAATTGTGTGGCACGGCGAAATAAGGTGGACGGCTCTTCAGGCACATTATCGCGAGCAGCAGCAATATTTTCTGCATACCTAGCTGTACGAGAATCCACTGGTGTTTTCGCATCTCCTACAGACCCAGTTTGCTTAAATTTTTGCACGATCTTTCCCATTATATGCACATTTGCACGATTGAATTGACCGAAAATATCATGAAGTACACGATATGTATTTTGATTTGAACGCCCATTCTCAAAATAAGCTGAATAACTTTAATACGTTTTTTTTATTTTTTTTTTATATTGGACCAGTACTCAGGGGATGACCCCTACATATACAGTGCATTGTACCAGAACTAGGAAAATAGGTTGTGAGGAGGGGGAAAGAGGGAGTAGTGTTTGTGAACATTTGACTTGAACTTTCCAACGTTATAACAGACAGGAAACACGTCTGCAGGCAACTTATTCCACAGACGAAGAGTACGGCTGAAAAACGAATTCTCTCTGTAATGCGTAGTACGATTCCCCGGGCAATCGACCACAAATGGGTGAGCTCTAGACGATGAACGCGTGCTACTTAAAAATGTGCGTGTTTCGGGAACAAGATCCCTAATCTCGTCAGAGCAAAATCCATTGTAGTATCGATAGAACAGAGTAACGCATCCCACACTGCGTCGATGCTCCAGTGAGTCAATAGAGTTGGATACCCTACTGTCACCGATGAGCTTCTTCGCCCTCTCCTGCACACGGTCGAGTAACCCCAAAATAGACTTTGAGGCACCGGCCCGAACATGAGAGTTGTATTCCATTTTCGGTCGGATGTAGGTGGTATAAATAGTAAGGAGATCGGATGGAGTGAAGTACATCTGACACCGTTTCAAAAAACCGAGGCACTTGAATGCTTCTTTAGAAACATGAAAAATATGATCAGTCCAGCGAACATCATACTGTATCTTCATTCCAAGAACATCAAGAGCATCCGATTCTTCAATATTTATACCATCCATGAGTACGTTGCTCGCTTATGTATGTTTCCATGGTTCAAATTGAGTTAGTCTGAAATAGAGAAATGTTGCATGAAATGCCGAAAAAATCTTGACGTTTAGGTGTGGTTCACATTCAACAACGGCCCTTGAAATTTAACCACCCGATATGTTTGAAGTTGCCACATTTTCTCAAACTACCAAACATACTTTTTACTCAATGAACAGCATTGCCAGCTTGGTGCGTTTCGCATCATTTTTGGTGCTTTTCAAAACTATTTGTGCGAAAAAATCTTTGGTCGGTGCGTAGTGCGCTTTTCTTAAATTTTCGGTGCGTTTTTTGAAACATGTTTATATAAGTGTTCAAAATTATTACTCGGAGTAATAATGTGGAGAACGTACCACATCATATGCACAAAGTAAGACAATCTAGCTGTTGTATTTTATACACATTCTCGAAAGAAAAAGAAACATTCTTTTTATAAAATTTACTCTTTTAGAGCGTGTTTTGCTATTAAACGCTCAAACCAAGTTTGTCAAATATTGCAATAAATTCAGACACCGAATAGTGAAAATTCGCATTTATGATGAGGCGTGAATTGTTTACTGGTTACTTGCTCTATTATTGGTTATAATTTTGGCAAAGTTTCGTATATTTTAAGAAATACCTTTAAAGGTCGCTTATGAAAACACAAATGAAGTTTACACTGTATTTGATAGACTTGCTATTACATGAGTTTGATGGTTTTATTGATCCGATAATTGTAAACTTTTTCGACTTATATCATCCCTTGCAGTAACGATTGTATGCTCCCGCAATATAATTTAAAGACGGTAGCCAGTAAAAGTAACAGCTGATTGCGGTCGACAGCGAATAAATAAATAAAATAATATTGCTGAATAGTAAATTTGATAAAATATCGTTATTATTATTATAACAATAAAATTGTCTTAATAAAAAAAGTAACAGAATTGCAGTACAGGTCAAGTTTGACAAACTCGAATTCTAGCTATTAAACGTATTTGATGGCGTACCATCAGGCGGTTGCATCATATCCAGTTTGATTGTATAATACTGGCTTAAAAGGCTGTTTCATTACCGTGTTGTAAGTATAAAAATATGACTTGTTTTTAGTACAAAATGGGGTTTTATGAAAAGAAAAATTCGAAATTCGGTGCCTTTTTGTTGAAACTGCGCGCTTTTTTTTCATTTTGGTGCGTTTTGAAATATTAAAGTTGACAACGCTGTGAAGTTTAGTTGCCACTATAATTTTTACCTCGTAAAAATAGTCTTTAATTTATGTTTTATTATTCGAAAAGATAAATTTAGCTTTACAGGCAAGTTGTAATACTGAAAAAAGTTCAGTTTATCGCCCACTTCTACTAAATGGTCAGCGAAATATCATTCCCTTCACTTCGTTTGCCTTCAAGCAGTCATTTTATACCCGAACAATTGTAGTCATGTGTGAAAGATCACTGAGTTGGCCACTTAGGGGCAGTGGCGATTTTAAAGCAGACGAACTTGAATTTCATCATCGTGTTAATAAAATATGCCAGATAGGCGTAACGTTGTTCAAACAGAATAGCCATTATGCAGCCATGTTCCGAAAAGCGCGCGTTCTGAAATCGGCAAGCGTACTGAAAAACGTTTAATTGCTTTTTAGGTATTCTAAGGAACGTGCGTTTTACTGGCGTTTCGGAGTTATTTGCGAAAAAGAACAACATGTGTTTTACATATGTAAAACATACGTAAAACGAAAAAACAGAGATTTTTTAAATTATTTTTTTTAATTGAAAATGTGGAAAATTCTTCCAATTTTTTATTGAAATAAAAAGAAAACATATTAAGCTTTAATTGTGAATAATTTTATTGCCTTGTGCAAGTTCAGTTTTAGCAAATTCAACTAATTCACTAGTTCACTAGGCTAGTTGAAGTCGCCAATTTTAACCGATATGCGTTTTCCAGAACCTATTTGGCGATTTCAAATCGCAAAACCATATTCCTTGCGTTATACGTTTCTCAGAACAGCGATTTGGTGGTTTCAAATCGAAAACGCTAAATTTAGGCGATTTGCGTTTCTCAGAACATGCCTGATGATATAAATATTTTTTCTTTACAACATATTGTTGAACGTTTTAACCATCCGTAGAGATTTGGCAAAAGCGACCGAATAAATGACAGACAACTAACTACCCAAATCGTTTTTGTTTTATCTTCAGTTGGGAGCTTAAGCTAAAAACCTTTTACTAGCATTCCGTATTGCACACAAGGGTCATTTATTAAGCCAAGAATTAAAACATACTTTTGTTACTTCTTCCTTTCTTTGTATACAAAATCTGTACGAACAGTAATTGGATAAGCGTGTGCGACCTTATTTCTTACCAGAAGACACTTGAAAGTGTAATACGAAAAAAAAAGAAAAATATATATTATAAATACCAAAATTAAGCTCAAACGTGATTAAGGGAATGTAAGAAAAAAATAAAATGCAATATAAAATAGTCAAATGCCAACAAAAATTGAAATGATAATAAAGAAAAGCAAGCTGCGGAGGGGTAATTTATTTTAATATACAATAGAAAAAGGAAAGTTTTATTCACAAACAGTTGTCTCTTCACAAAATCACCCAACTTGAAGTCAGAAGTTCTGGCCAAATGAAAGCACAACCAAAAAAAAAAAAATAAAAAAAAAGAATACGAATTCAGTGCAAAAAAATAATAAAAACGTTTATTTTCTGGGATTTCTGTTTTAATTTTGCAAAAACGAAACTTAATTAAATCTTCATTGAAAACAAATGCTCAACGAAGGAAAAAACCAATTAAGAGACAGTTTTTTTTTTTTTGGCCAATATCTTTGTTTTCTACGTGCATATTGAAATAATGATAATTAAGTTATTGACAAACATACTAGTGATATGCACGGGTACACCGTAACCACAAGCACACCGGTTGTTTACTCAATGAATTTTTCACATCCGAGTATTTTAAGCACTCTTAGCAAATGTTGATACTTGTCATTGGTTTGTGAAATCTTGATACTTGTACAGCAAAAATTCATTCAAAAAATCATTTCCGTATTTATCTTGTGTATTTCTTAAGAGTAAAAGAAACAACCACAAAAAAGAGTGTTGAGGTTATTCGCACTCAGCGAATAACTATTTTCTATTTTCCTATTTAACATTTTCTTAACAATACCTGCAAGCATGGATGCCAGATAAATCTGGTTTAAAATCGTCAAATTCAATAAAAAAAATCAATATGATTATGGCAAATCTTCAAAAATCGTCAGCCGGTAAAATGAAAAATTTTTAAATAAAATATATATTTTAATGGCGTAAAATGTAGCAAAACAATCAGCAGAGATCTGCACCGGTGCACCACAATCATAAGCAGACCGGTTGCCTACCCAATCATTTTCACATACGAGTTTTTTAAACACTCTTAAAAATTGATGCGTTCGTATTTATACTTGTCGTGCGTTTGAAAACTCTTGATACATCAAAAACGTATCCAATCACTTTCGTGTTTTGTGTATTTATTTAACAGGAAAATAAATTACCACAAAAAAGAGTGCTGTTGTTACCAACACTTAGTAAGAGAAACATTTTGAGTATTTTCTATTTTCGTTTCTAATCGTTTTTTAATAATACATACTTGAAATCGTCACGAAATCAACTTGTAAAAACAACACTCTCGACAAATTCTTTTGTTGTGTATATAAGTCAGCTTTTATTTAACATTAACTTAAATGGCCGCTGCCAGATTTAATAGTTTACAATCTTGTTGACGATTTTGAAAGTAGCAGACTGAATGATGATTTTAAAATTGTTTTTGCTGAAAAATTTGAAACGAAAATTCAATTCCAACAAAATTGTTTCCACAATTGGTTAAATGTATGTATAACTCTGCATTTATTGTGGTTATGGATTAAAATAAAAAAATATAAATTACTAGCTGACCAGGCAAACGTTGTTTTGCCTTCAAATTTTATTTACATGATAGGAATGACTTTAAATTTTCAAATTGTCATTGCCAGTACAAGCCGTATATGTGTTGACAACTGCAAATGCTTAGAATGGAATGTTATGTCTTTCGCAACCATTAGGACTCATGATATCAAAACGTCCTCACTTTTAAACTATCCTTTAAGTACTCTTTTTTTTAAAACATTGATCATCAAATTTTTCACCGGAAGCCAAATAACATTACGAAGACAAAGTTGGTCTATACTTCATAATATTATGTTTACCGATTTGACTTTAACTAATTCTAGCGAGTTGAAAAACTCGCTAGAAAAAAACATCTCAATGTCATTCTACCGATACATTAATGTAGACCGCAACCAATTTCGCACTCATAATTAAAAGCAGCATATTCCATGTCCCGTACAACACAACGTGTAAGTCGTGTTAATTGGCCCGATGTCCGATTTCTTGGACTTCTATCCGCAGATGTAGTTGGAAATCGTGCATCGCATTGCAATTGGTTTTGATGTAATCGTTCAGCTTGCCATCTCATGGCGTTACCTTTCATACAATAATCGTATATAGCAAGTGAAAAATTGAATGGTCAGCGTAGAAATAAAATGAAAAGTATCAGCTCAGGAGTCCAAATGTCGTTGTATAGATAAGATATTACTATACACGGTTTGGTATTTTTTCAAGTGACAATAAAAAATCAAAACATATACTATATATAAAACCATATTGTTGACATTTGTATGAGAATATATAGAAAAATCTAAATGCCATATGTCCGAAACCACTAAGTCGATTTTGTGGAAACTTGGCATAAACCATCTGCAGTTCATGGCCTACGTACCTTTAAGTTTTGGTCGACATCGGTGGATCCGTTTGGCCAGTTAGTGGTGACATCAAAGTGTACACTTCTTTTTATATATATAGATTATATATGAAGGGACATAAAATAAAAGAAATTTAATGAAAATGCGCTTCATAAAAAAATCGATTTTTTTAAGTAAAATTTATTAGTTTTACCGGTTTTGTACTAAATATGTGCAAATAAAATATGTGTATATAATTTCTTCAAAACACGATCGCCAAAACATGATGTTTTAAAAACTTTCTGGCAACGCCGTGCTTAGTAGGAATACGTTTGCAGAATGCGAGTGAGTAAATACATAAAACTGAACACACACACTTTCATGGGTAAGGTAAATGTGTGACTGCAAATTCTTATATACAAATATTATTTTCGTTGTCAAAAAGGAGTACGAGTTCGATTGCCGAATGTGTATCAATCAAGTTTGTATGCCACCGCATACAAACTTGATTGGGTATGTTATATACTCTAGTTAAGAGATGCAAGTTCTAACGAGTAGAAAACATACTTGTGCAAACAATATGCGGTGGCCAGTCACACCACAACTCGATTTAAGATTAATTTAAAAAGGCACCGGTTGCAGATCTCTGGTGAGAGAACTACAGCATTTAAAACTATAACAATAGCTACATACTGGTAAAAACATTATGTTAATTTCATAAGTATTTTGCTACACACTCGTAACACACTTTTTAAAATAAAAATTCGCTTAATAAAGGGTATTTTGAAATTTTTTTAGCATATTTAGGAGTTATGTACGCATTATTGACTAAATACTTTTATAACATCGAGCAAATTGTTTTAAATTGCGCTTAGCATATAACTTTTCTTCTAAAATGATTTCGCACTTTGGTTTTGCTAAGGTTTATGTAGCTCGATGCAAACTCTTTTAAGCTTTGCAGAAAAAAGTGCTACAACTTAGCTAAAGAAGGAAATATTTGTGAGTAATAGTTTTTGGTACTTTATTCCAAAACTCTAGTGTCGTCATGTCTGTATTATAAAGGCTTAAGGCATTGTTTCAATTTAGAGTAAATGTCTCGTCCTTCGAATTCTATGCTGAAATAAGACAACTCTTTGACTATATCAGAAGCAAAATATGTCTTTCTCTTATAACACTGTAAGCATTTAGAAGACTTAAAGCTTTAAGTTTAGCTTCCAACTGAAATTTTTTACTTTAATTTGTTTAAATGCTCTTCACATATGACATACTACTCCCAAATAAATATCACACAACATTTCAGTGCTGCATACATATGTGCTCTTCATACCATAAATATTACTTTCACTCTCTATATGACACCGCAACTTGAATTACATTGAGTGTACGTAGATCATTAAAAAAGACACCAGTTGCAGATCTGTGATACAACAAGTTGTAATCTCTCTAAAGAGAGATTTCACTCCGAACCGTTAGTGAATCCACCAACTAATTCACAAAGATCTAATGATTCTGCAGACATATTTTTCGCTTTAGAACACCGGTTCTTTATACACCGAAGTGTTGTATGTTGAGGTGGGTGTAGAGAATATCTTGAGTTCTTAGTGGATTCTCTCTTCACGGAAGCTAGATGATTCAGAAGAGCATTTCTATGCTTCAGAACATAGTTCCTCATGCACCAGAGGGGTGGGGAGGGGTTGTGTTGGTTTGGATGTAGAAAGTTTGCAGTTTTATTTTTCGCTTCAGAACATCTAGTTCTTTATACACCAGATCGTAGTATGGTGAGGTGTTGAAATGAGGGCAAAGAAAACACTCATACAAGATTTCACTCCGAATTCCCAGTTTTACTGAAAATAATTTCTTCGCTTCAGAACATTTAGTTATTCATACGCCTGCTTATTATGACAGAAGTGAAAACTAGATTGTTGTAAAGAATACTCTGAGGAGAGATTTTATTCTGATGAGAGATTTCACTCTGAGCTGTCAGTGAATTTTTTTTTCACGTAGGCCAGATGAGTCTGAAAACAGTTCCATTCCTTCAAAACATCCAGTTCTTTATGCTCCAAAGGGTAGTGTGTTGAATTCAGTGCATAAAATATCCAAAGGAGAGATTTTGCTCCCAACTTTCAGTGAAGTTCTATTCACAAAGGTCAAATTAATCTAAAAAGAATTTCTTGAAATATTGAATATTTTTAAAACAGGGGCAGATAATACACTGAGAACAGATTTCGCCGTTCTGATTAAAACCAAATCTCTTTGAAAATAATTTCTTCGCTGCAGAACATCTAGTTTTTCATGCGCCTGCGTATTGGAATAGAGGCCGAAAATATACGCTGAAGAGACATTATTTCGAACTAGATTGGTGTCAAGAATACTCTGAGGAGAGATTTCACTCTATGGAAAGATTTCACTCCGAGGAGAGATTTCACTCTGAGCTGTCAGTGAATTTCTTTTTTTAGTTATTCATGCGCTTGCATATTAGGACAGAGGTGAAAAAATACCCTGAAGAGAGACTACATCGAACTAGACTGTTGTAAAGAATACTCCGAGGAGCGATTTTATTCTGAGGAGAGATTTCAGTGAATTCGTTTTTCACGAAGGCCAGATGATTCTGAAATCAGTTCCATTCCTTCAAAACACCCAGTTCTTTATGCTCCAAAGGGTATTGTGTTGAATTCAGTGCGTAGAATATCCAGAGAATAGATTTTGCTCCCAACTTTCATTGAAGTTCTACTGACAAAGATCAAATTAATCTAAGGAAAATTTCTTCGCTTCAATGCACCAAACGCAGCCAAGTACAGAGACTGCTTCTTTTATGCACCAAACTCAGCCAAGTATAGAGAACATCCTGATTAGAGATTTTACTCCCAACCTTCAGTGGATTCTTTTTTTAACAATAGTTCAGTTGAAAGTACTGAAGTAAATCAGAGCAGTCGGCGGTTTTGTAATACTTTCAAGCGAGTTGTGGCATGATTGATCAAGCCGGCAACCTAACACTGAGTTTACACGTGCAAGTAACTTGTTACAAGTTGCGTGTACATATTAACAACCAACACATCGAAAAAAAATAATAAAAAGAATTGCAATTTGCACGATTGTTTACATGCGCAACTGCAAGTTCATTTTCAAAATGTCGTTGAAGACAAACATTGTCCGCGTCTGTACTACATGTGCTTTTAATGTCTGTGCTGCCAAAGTTTTAGCTTAGTAATGTTACAGGGGAATTTTATTATGTACATAAATTTTTCGCAATATAAATAATAAATTTGTATTCCAAATAAAAAATAAGTTATAGATGTTCATTTATTTTTGTGTTTTTATATAAAACTTTTTCGGCATATAACTAAAAATATTAATATTTTAAAAAATTTTCCTTGAAAAATACCCATTAAAGTTAAAATGAAATATCTATGGGCAACACTGTTTGTTTCTGCTGGCATGCAAGTGAAAAAATCACTGCCAACCAAAATCAGTTTCAAGTGAGACCTACTACTTGCAGGTGTGTGAGTGTTTAGTAAAAAAATGGTAATGTATTGGGTTTTTTGCACTTGCATTTGCGTGTGTAAACATTCAGTAAGGAGAGATTTCACTCCGAACCCTTAGTTTGTCTGAATATTTGTTTTTTTGCCTTTCTTGTTTTTTTTTTTTGCCTGAAAAATACATCATTGTCCGATATTCAAAAATTCAAGCACCTGGTGATATCAAATACGCTGACAATGAATGTGTGACAATAATCTGGCAATGACACGATTGTCAGATAAGAGTTTGTAAATGCTTTTTCTGACAACACTGTCATATCAAAATTGTTAGAAATTTTCTGCATATTTTTCTGACAATATTTTTCAGATTGATCTGAACAAAACCTAACTGTCGTCGATTACACGGTCCATCTTGCTCTTTACATGACTTTAGTTTTTTTTCCATTTGATTTAAACTTAAAAGATCCAAGCAAATCTTTAATGCTATGTGCCATTTTTTAAATCACTGCACTGACTCCATTGCGATTGCAGTTGTAGGAAAGTTTTGTATTCTTTTTCTGTCTATCGTATTAAATTATACGTTACAGATACTGTCTGATTTGCAACTTGTGACTGGTAAATGTAAATAAATTTAAAATATGCTGTGTCAACTTGAAGTTGTTTGTTTTCTTTTGCTCTTCTTAACGTTTGCTTAAGAAGGATGCTGGATAAACAGATTATTTGCTGTCTTTTGAAGCTATTCAACTGATACGCCAATAACAAAATAAAAGGAACTTAATTTCTCGAAGGGTTTACATACATCAACTGACTTCTTTAAATGCAATTGTTGCATATTTGATGTTTATACAAAATCAGTTAGCTGGCGTCCCGCGAGCAGTCACTTTGCCCTGACGATGACTTTGAATATCTACGTTTCGCTGTTTGAAAGAAAATCTGTTAAGACTGTCATATTCCTAAACGTTCATTTAGTTTGAATAGCAAAAGGAAAAAATGGGGAAAATGTCGTCGAAATACGCTAGAAAATGAAAAATACTACAAACATGTTCAGCTGCTGCCAGTAGAGAGAGACATCGAAAAATCATTTTATTTATCTTTTTCAAGAGTTATTTATTCACTTGATAAATTAAGACACAAAGATGGAGAATGTTTAAAATATTTATTTATATAATCATTTATATTAATAGCAAATAAATTTACACAATTAATATTACATACAACAAGTAAGAGTGTGGTATATTCGGCTGGGCCGAATCTAAATATCTATATATTACAAATCTATATATTACAAATTTGAACTGAATATGCTCGGATATATGTATATGGAGCGATATCGGGGAAAAAATACTTTTACCTTGTAATCACCATTTCAAAAAAGAAATCTTTCATGGACATTTTCATGGAAAAATTTGTTTAAGCTATATCTCGGTTATATATGAACCGATATCGGAATTTTCTATTTTCTGTATTTTAGTAACCTTCTTTTCTTATGAAAAGTAAAATATAAACATATATAAATACCTTGGTCGTTATTGTAAATATATGAGATTGATGATATACATATGTGCTGTAAAATCTGTATTTTACCTCATGTAGAAAAATGACCATTTCACGAAACATATTGCTAATAAAATTGGTTGAAATTTAAAGGCTTAAGCCCTGCAATAAATATTTAGTTCTTTTCCCTTTTTTATGCTGACAAGATGATACAATTTTACCTGTAATATTCTTTATATAATAATATATTTACTTTTCAGATAGTATATTTAATTGATGTTGCGAGCACGTTCATAAGTAATAGCCTATTTCAAGCCAAATCTAGTAGATTTTGAGATTTGCTATACAAAATGAAATCTACTTTATGAGTAGATTTCGACGAAATCTCCTGAAATCTACTTAGTACCAAGCGATACAACTGTGATTTTGTTCAAAAAATAATTAAAAATATTACGCTGTAACAAAAATATACACTTTAATGTGTATTCAGTCTCTCATAAAATTGATTTCTCAAACTGCCATGCATAAATTATTTTTGTGCAAATGAAATCT
This sequence comes from Thecocarcelia acutangulata, assembly GCA_914767995.1. Classification (NCBI taxonomy): domain Eukaryota; kingdom Metazoa; phylum Arthropoda; class Insecta; order Diptera; family Tachinidae; genus Thecocarcelia; species Thecocarcelia acutangulata. The sequence goes on along the minus strand of OU612095.1, from coordinate 77,056,900 downwards.
TGCTAGGTGTCAAAAAACGATGGTGTAAACGGTATAGATTTCGTTTTTAGATTTAATAATTTCTTATGATAATAGAAGTTATACATAATATTAGCAATTATTATTAACAATGCCGGTCAACTTTTCTCTGAGTGATGTTTCGTTAGGTGGAATCCCTTTGTTTTGGATTCTATTTCAATAATATGATGTGGAATGCATTTACATTAGTACATTATGTACCCAGCGGCCAAAGTTTCGCTTACAGAAGCGATTATCCGATGCACACTTGTAAAGCTATGTACACACGGTTGTTAGATGTTACAATATTGTAAGATCTGGTAACATGCTGACAATGTAGTGACAATGAAAAATTGTCGCGCAGAAGTAAATTGTGTGTTCAGACGATCGTAAGAAAATCTTACAATTTCATTGTCAGACTATGGCCTGACAAATAATTCATCTGACAGCAAAAAATTGTCAGTTCACACGGTTGTCAGATTGTTAGATGAAAGAAATGGCCAGACATTTTGTAAGGCATTGCCACTTATGTATATCAACAACTATCTGCTTGGCAGTGTTGCCCATCAAACTTTTTTCTGACAATGATGCCATTGTCAGGTGCATTAATGTATACATCTGACAATTACAACTGAGCTTACAATAACAGCCAATTATCCGACGAAGAGTGTTCTCACGATTGTCAGATGCCTGACAACATTATCGTCTTACAATTGATTGACAATGGTTTTTCTGACAACGTTGTAAGTTAAAAATTGGCAGTTCACACGATTGTAATACATTTTCAGATAATTTTACTGGCAATATTGTAAGATCTGACAACCGTGTGTACGTAGCTTAAGTCAGTAATGCACACCATCTCATATACGAACCTAGTATACATTTTCATACTCATTGCCGCATTTGTAGAGTGAACGCCTACCACCTGCACACAAAGTAAGCGAGCTAGTGTGGTGTTCATCCAACAAAAGCTCATTACTTCCTAACATACATTTAAGTTGGCAGTAGGCAGCTTGAATACAATCTCGCTTACTTTGTAAGTAGGCCGTAGACGTACTGCGCACTTCGGTTTTTTTTTGGGATTATTCCATTAAATAAATTTGTTCTGTTTTATGTTCACTGCATTTTTTACTTTTTCACTAAATGGTTTATTTTATTTGTACCTTTTTACAATGTTTTCAAGGCACTCTTACCTATTGATTGAACTAAAATTTTTGCAACGCAGTCTGACAAAGACGACGAACGTTTGATTTACAACTAAAAAATAAAATACGCACTTGTAAATGTGATATAAAAGAACGTAATTCATTTTTGGAACTCCATATATTACTGCTATACACTTTGTAAGTTATCATTCATTGATTACAAAGTGTTGCACACATCATAGAAGAGAAGTAATGTGGTAGGCAGTGTTCGCCGCTGGATATGTATCCATAACTATAAATGTTAATCAACTAATTATAAATGGCCGGTAATTATTTTAAAAGTCTCCAAATTCCTTGCTTTTATCAATGAATTTGAGAAGCAAAGTTATGAATGAATGATGAGCATGTAAATTTTTTATTATTGTTGTTGCTCGTTCGTTTCTTCCTGAGAGAGTACAACCGCAAGGCATATGAGTACACCCAGCAAAAAATTGTCTACACAAATTAATAAAGTTTAACGTTTTAATAAAAAATTAAATATTATTAATAGGGATCTAAATACCTTCTGAAATTGAGTACGCACATGTGTGGATATAAATGAAGATACCTACAGGCTTTGGTCAGATTCTAGGAATTTATGTTAACATCACTATAGTTGATTTATAATATCAAATTCTTGTTTACATTAAATTGATTAAAATATCTTTTGTTAGAGAAGATAATATAATATTTAGCTGATTTCTATGATATTTTAAGATACAAAATTACACGTGACTTTGCAACATGTGTTTTTTTCATACGTATATATGTATGTATTTGGTAGTTATATAAAACGAAAAAAAAAAATTGACAACATTTAGAAACATTTTTTTATTTAGTTTTTTTAATTGAGAATGTGTAAAATTCGTTCAAATTTTAATTGAAATAAAAAGAAAACATATTAAATTTTAATTGTGAATAGTCTTAGTGCCTTTTGCGAGTTCAGTTTTAGCAAATTCAATCAGTTCACTTCAACACATGCGAGTTAAAGTCGCCAATTTTAAGCCATATGCGTTTTTCAGAACACCTATTTGGCGATTTCAAACCGCAAAACCATACTTCTTGCGTTATACGTTTCTCAGAACACCTATTTGGCGTTTTCAAATCGAAAACGCAAAATTTAAGCGATTTGCGTTCCTCAGAACAGGCCTGGTAATAAGTTAAATTGATAACGTAACTCCTTTGTTCAAGTTTACCGACCGTTCGGTAATAAACGTCAAGTTTAATTGAAGTTTATTAAAACAGAGTGATAACATTATTTTTATTGTAAGAGATATGTGGGATGAAAGACTATTTATATGCACAGAAAATAAATAAAAGGAAGAAGAACTCACAAGACATTTGTAAAAATAAATTTATTATTATTCAACAACCATTTAAGTCGTTTCAAAAAAATTTTGCCTTTAGCAAGATTATGCTGACGGCTCGAATTAGCAGAAAAAAACTAGTGTTTAATTTTTTAGTCGTAAATAGGCTTTACATCAAAATATTGCATCTAGATAGAGATTTTAATATTAACTTTATTTATCCAGAATAAATGATAACTAACTATCTATTCCTTGAAAATTAATTTTACTTTCGGTTTAAGCTGAGTTGAGTTTTGCGGTCTTGTTTATGGGGGAAAAAATTTATGTTACTCAAGTTGTCCTATCAAAAGAACATTTTTAAAAGGATATTGGTTAAATAAGAGTTTAGCTTAAACATCTTCTATAAAGACGGCAGATATAATGTTTTTAAAATAAAGGGAAGAACAAAAAAAAAAAAAAAAATTATAACAACTTTCTTATCTAAATGTTTTCTCATCAATAAAGTATTTCTATCGAAAAAAATTAAGCAGTAAAATATTTTTCTGACGAATATTTTTGTTTTTTTTTCAGTGAAGAGTAAGTATTTTTATAAACAAATTTAGAGTCGAAAACCAATTCAACAAACCACACGAGTGAACCACAAATTCAACCACACACAAGCTAAAAGCAGTTGCTGCGAGGGAACGCTGTCTACACACAATTTGGAAAATATGCTGTTGAACGTAGCGACAACATTAACGGGTGAGTGAACTTTTTGTTTAACTACTTTTCAGTTTTTAGAATAATATAAGATCACATGACGAAGAATCACCCGATAAATATTATAATAATTAATTTAATTAAAAAATGTAGCTTTTTTTTGCGTGTGCTCTCCATTTGAGATGATTTGAAAACCTTTGGAAAAATGTGCTAACATTTCATCTTATATTAATTTTTTATTTTTTAAAGACAATGAGAATTACAAAAAGATATGTTATAACAGTATTTCTCTAATTATAGAAGTACATAAAAGTAGCATTTCTTATTTAATCTAAATCTGATATTTAATACCATGTTTCCATTACAAAGAAAAACACTTGTTTTGAGGAAAACATGTGGAAGTGTTTCCATTATAATACGAAGTGTTATTAATTTCGAAACCAATCTGGCGTACAGTTAGTTCCATCGAAATACGTAAATTGTTTAAGTAAAAAAAAAATATTTAGAATTTGGTGATGAAACTTCTTGCCTACCCTACGGGATGTGTGTGAAAAAAATTTTAAAATGTATAACCCTAGACATAAACCAAATGACTTAACCAAGATCTGTTAAGGAGTTAACATAGCTCTGTTAAATATAAATTTTTAAACGTACATTTTTGGACCCATCAACCCAAAAATTAGTTAAAGTTAACCCATCCTAATTCCTAAACCCAATCCCATCAATAATTGGAGTAACAACAACACGAGTAAGAAATTAATAGAAGACGAATGGAAGTTAAAATATACCAAACTCAAAACCTACAAAATTTTTCGAGAAGCCAGCTGCATTGCAAGATAATCCAAGGAAATGGGCGGATACAAATTTAATGCTGTGAATCTTTGTTAAAGGTCTAGAGACTAAAATATTTAGATTTTTTGAAAATTTGTTATATGGAATTTCTTTAGAGGATCAATTCCAAGAGAACCAAGGAAAATAGGTGAGTAAAAGTTGATGGAATTTTTAGTTTAAGAGGCCTTCTAACAGCACCAATCGTCAGAACCATTAAAATCGCGAAAAAAATTGCAAAGTTTAACACTTTGAAATTTAAAAATTTAAACTCTTTAGAAGGACAAGAACCACCCCAAGACGGCGAGCCCTAGCCGGAGCTGTACGCCAGCATGCCAGCGATGTCTGACATGTGTATCCTGTTTTGTAAGCGCTTTGTTTTTTTTTTTTTTTTACAAAATGGTGTGGTAGCATGCGACCGTTCTTACGTTCGTATGATAGCAAGCAGGTCACAACAAAAGAAACATGGAAGGATGAACATTTTTGGATATCATGGTTTTTGGATTCCTTTAAACGAACATATAGCTGAAACCTATGGAAGCACTCCAGAAAAGAAGAAATTTAGATTTGTTGAAAATTACAAATTTGGAATTTCTTTACGAGGATGAATTCTTAGGCAAAAATAAAGGATGGGCCGATAAAAATTGATGAACATTATTTCTAGCGGAATTAATGCTCAGAATCTTCAACAGAGGTCTAAAAACTAAAAAAGAATAAGATTTTTTCAAAATTCGATACATGGAATTTCTTTGTAAAGAACTAGAAGAAAGGCTTAATGGATTGGTAGGTCGAAGCTCATTAAGAGCATCAGCCCTTAACCAACTCATCCGTCTAACCATCACCCCTAGCTCCTTACATTAGAGGTATCTGTTGCAAGGTAATAGCACTACGGAGGGTTATTAGCCCCCGAAAACCGACAGTGCACCAAAGTTATTAAGGAAACTAATTCCCCTACCTGCGATTTTTTAGAAGTGATGTTTAGACGAGTGACTTGGTTAAAGGGCTGATTAATGGATTTCGGCACACCAAGTCATTGAACCTCATCTTCCATTGACTTCTGAGAAATTGCATACAAGAGAGATTAAAGGGCCCGAAATTTGCAGCAAGCGGTTTGTCCATACTTATGAACCTGTAAGTTTGTGTTCCTTTTGAAAGGGGTTATCAATTGGCTGAAAGCGCAAAAAAATTCTAAATCAGACGAAAATTGTATGCGATGATTTATTCGTATTTTCTTTGTTTTTCATTCGCATGAGAGAATACTACAAAGATGTAAATATAATAAGTGTATGAGATTCCACTAAAGTGTCGCTTAAGCCTCAGATTAGACTTTTAAAGATCTTAACAGTAATTAAAGTAGTATAAGAAGAGTGGTGGTACTTTTAGTTGATGGTTTCAGACAGACCACATCGGTTATTGCACACAAGTAAATCAAATAAATGCGTACCTGATTGTATCCGAACGCAGAATATTAAACAATACTAATATGATTATTTTGAAAATTTAATTCTGTAATATTATCCAAAACTCAAGTAATTTAAAAGGCAATAGTTAACGCGAGCTCAAAAATAATTTAGGGTTTTCCAATAAGGACTTGACAATTTTTTTTTAAACGCAAAACATTTGAGATATTTCCAAAACTATATGATCGACTTCAAATACAAGCAAAACTTTTATGAATAGAACTCCACTTCGTTCATATGACTACCGCGTTCATGTCGGCAATGGTCGATTCGTTGGACCCAATTTTCAACATTTCGACCGTAAGGACCTGTTTTTCGCGTTCAGTGTTGACTCTGAGTTTTTCCAGCGTCGTCGGCTGGTTGGCATTGACCAATGATTTGACGTAGCCCCAAAGAAGAAAGTCTACTGGCATTAAATCGCAGGAACGAGGAGTCCAATTGTGGGGTTGGTTTCTTGAGATAACACGATTACTCAACTTACTCGTCAATAAATCAATTGTAACGTGTGCTGTGTGGCTTGTGGCACCGTCCTGTGAAACCACATGTCAACCAAATTCATGTTTTCCAATTCGGGCAAAAAATTATGGGCAATCCCGGCGGAACAACCGATCGCCATTCACAGTATCATGACGATCGTTATTGTCGACGAAAAATATGGTCCGATGACGCGGCCGGCATGCAAATCGCACCAATCATTTATTGTTTGTGGATGAAGTGGTGATTAATGAAGCACATGGGGATTTTCACTACACCACTAACGCATATTTTGCTTACTGACGAATCCAATTAGCCAAAAGAGAGTTTCGTCATTGAAAATAATTTTGCGATGGAATTCATCAGCTTATCGCATTTTCTTCAGAACCCAATCGGAGAATGTACATCGCTTTTTTGTTTTATCTGGGACCAGAACTCAGGGGATAACCCCTGCATATGCAGAGCATTGTACCAGAATTAGGAAAATAGGTTGTGAGGAGGCGAAAAGTGGGAATAGTGTTTATGAACATTTGACTTGAACTTTCCAACGTTATAACAGACGGGAAACACTTCTACAGGCAACTTATTCAACAGACAAAGCGTACGGCTGAAAAACGAATTTTCTCTGTAATGCGTAGTACGATTCCCCGGGCAATCGATCACAAATGGATGAGCCGTGGACAATGTACGAGTGTTACGTAGAAATGTGCGAGTTTCGGGAACTAGATCCATAAACTCCTCAGGGCAAAATCCACTAAACTAACGTTAGAACACTGTGCCGATGCTCCAGTGAGTTAACAGTGTTGGATACCCCACCGATAAGTTTCTGTGTTCTCTTCTGCACACGCTCGAGAAAGCCCAAAGTAAACTTTGAAGCGCCAGTCCAAGCATGAAAGTGGTATAGGTGGTAGTGAAGTATATCTTACACCGTTTTAAAAAACCGAGGCACTTGAGTGCTTCTTCAGAGACATGAAAAATCTGTTCATTCCAGCGAACGTCGCACTGTATTTTCATTCCAAGGACATCAAGAGCATTCGATTGCTCAATATTAATACCATCCATGAATACAGATATATATCTATATATCTATCTATAGCATCAGCAGTCGTGTGTTTGTGTGTTAATAAACAACACTGGGTCTTACGAGCGTTGAAGGCGACCCTGTTTTTACGACCCTATTCGGAGATTAGTAAAACATCAGTCATTCATAATTTACCTCTTGGCAACGATCTCGGATAGGCTGGATCTATAACTGAATGAATATGAAAATCACATGCTACTGTCATCTGCGATATGGTTGGAAGTTTGATATAGAAGGTCGTTGAGCAAAGTAAGAAACAGGGTGAGAGCAAGAAAGTTTGAAAACCCCATCCGCTTCAATTCTCGAGTCAGTGTAAATCACGTTCTTCCTTTAAATTCGCCATAAAGTGGACTATATCGACTGATTTGGATCAATTGCTACGGACGCCTGAACGGCAGCGACATTTTCGTCCCTTCGACCAACCAGTTGCCTCACTGGCGCGGCAGCATCACACAATGAGCCCCAAATTTTTTGCACTAAACTTCTTATCTACCAGGGCGAGAATAACGATCGAAAATTTAAGTTAACGATCTTAAAGTTGCGCTCACCGACTCCGAATTTCGGTAGTGCATTTTTATAATGTACATACGCTATTCGTTCGTGTACTTTATAACGATGAAAATGTGAAGTTTACTGAAAAAAAAGGTAAGTAACAGTTAGATGATCAGTGAATTAGTGCGCTCACAAATTAAATTCAAAACAGTCAAGTATCTATTGGAAACTCCTTTATAAACAACAGAGAAAGAGTACAAGAAGGAACAATTTTAGCATCGACTAATGAAATTATGGATAAATGGACGTATACTGTAAGATATCAATGGCGGGGGTGTCTAATATGTGTCTACAGGCAATTTCATGGTCACGATCGTATTCTGTAGAGCTGCTCATTTTTCTAGAGCTACTAGGGTTGCTTTTCCATAATGTGAGTCCTATTAATGATAATTCTTATTGCACTCAGCCTCTGTCATGCCGCAAGGTTGTAATTTCTGCATATGACGGCAATTATAAGGGAAAAATGGAATAATTCCATCCGATTTACACATCGAGTTCGAAATAACCCAGGGTCTACAAAATCGTTTTCTTTGGCCAAAGAATTATAAAACAAAAAACATTTTACAGTGAATTGTATAGAATTTAAACTGGATTTCTTTAAATATGAAATAACACAAACCTTAGTAACACAAAATTTATAGGTATGTATGTACACATGATTTAATAACAAAAGGGTTTTTCTTTAAGTTTTAGTTTCTTTTCGAAACAGGCTACGGAAAGTTCATGTTATCCGCAGACAAAGTCGTTGGCGAAAGCTAGTTATCTATAGTTCAATAAACGATTACTCCAATTGTGTATAAAATTAGTTATTATTTCTGCCTTCAAAATTATATAAATCAAATAAAATTGAAGTGATCTAATTTAATTTCGTTTCAATCAAAATCTTTTGACAGAAACTTTACCAGCAAAAATAACCTGCGTGTTAAATTTGATTTATTTTATTAGCAATTATCTTTACAAAAAAAAAGAATTATATTAAATGTCATCTTTATTAAGTGAAAAACATGTTGGCTTGTAACCAGGGTGAAACAAAACTGTGCTTGTCGCAATGAAAACAGAAAAAAGACACACACATACACACAAAATAAAGTAATAATATGTTTTTCGTTTCCACAATTTTGTATTTATGGCTTGTTGGTGTTTAATCCCTAAAAAGGCTGCTTATACGGAATCGATTCCGTGCGTGAAAACAAAAAAGACTAGCAACACCCCTCAACATTGATTACGTCATTGCAATAAGATTTTATTAATTTCCAGTTTCCACTATGCAAGTCTTATTGCTGAACTGATTAACTTTTATAGAACGGGGTGAGGTATTTTAAACGAGTACATACTTGTATGTACTTGCAATTCGTTTTACTTTCATATTCGTATGTACACTATTCAAGCTAAAATCAGTTTAGTTTAAGCAATAAGACTTGCACAGTGGAAACGGCAGAGTTCAAAGAAGAAAATGAAAAATTGCAATCTTATTTTCTTGTATAGTGGAAATTGGCAAATAAATGTTGTTCTCTAATAATCATATCCAAAAAAAATTTGTGTGAAATGTAAATTGCTTTAAATTTTCTTTTTCCCTTCTTATTCCCCTCACCGAAAGCTTCTATAAAGTCAAGAATTGCCCAACTAAAGTTGCTGTGTGTGACCAGGCACTAACTGTTAACCGCTGATTAAGCTTGTATAGTTCTTTACTTTTCGGAAAAACCAGTGTTCAAATCGATACAAAGATAAAACTTCAGGGGCATAACGGATGGCGTACTCGCACATCAACCTCTAGCAAAATTAAAGCGGCAGGAGCTAGTGGTCCAAAATCCATAAAGAATGTCAGGCCTTACCACGCGACATAGTTACTTACAGTGCAGGTATCTGTTGTGAGATATCGGACCACTGTTATCAGGCGGCCAGCCTCTCTTCCTGGAACTTTCTTTCAGCAGAAGTTGGCACCTTAACGTATGACCAATACAAAGTTTGCCTCTTTCGAAGGTCCTTTTTCTGCCAATTAACCTTTTGAAGAAAGTTTCGGTAGCTTCAGCACAGCTGAAGTTATGGCTTCCCTTTCTAGAATTTTGCTTGCCTACACAAACGAGGAACTCTTTCTCCTTTTACCACAGAAAGCAGATTGCACCAGCTTGGATACGCCAAATCAAATCTTTTTCTCGTAGGTTAGTCGTTTCTAGATGGCTGTAAAGCTTCTCATGGGCCTGTACTGTTACGGCCTTACCCCACGGTGGCGTTATTACCGGGTGAAAACAATGCATCCACCAACGCTCTCATATTTGGCAAAATACCATCTACGAACACTATGCAGAAGTAGCAATTCGGTCACATGTTATTTGGTCAGAGGTAGCTGCTTGGATAGAAGCGAATCCTTTCTAAAACACCTGCCGATTTATGAGCCACGGTACTCGGTTGCAATGCAGCTCCTCCCAAATGAAATTTCCTCGCGATTTAGATTTAAGCCGCAGCGAGCTTGAATCGCTTCGTAGGTCTTAGATTCCTTAGACCTTAGACTCGCGGGTGCGACGACCTTACCAGGATACTTAGACGTGAAAGGTTTCACGTCTTTGTGCCAAGGTCTTTCGTTAAAAGTATAAGGAACAATGCTAGTTCATCAATTTCATCTCTCTTAAAGAATGACCAAACCTTCACTGACCTGCTAACTGAAATTTTTGCAAGTAATTTCTACTTGCCGCAAAGCAATCAACCACTTCCCGAACCCGAAAAAGCATCTGTAACTATGACAACGATATTTTTCTGGGCTCGACATAAATAAGTCTCCTGGACCTCATCAATTTCAACTCTCTTAAAGAATGACCAAACCTTCACTGACCTGCCCTCGCGGGTGCGACGACCTTACCAGGATACTTAGACGTGAAAAGTTTCTTCCCGAGCAACGTCTTCGTGCCAAGGTCTTTCGTTAAAAGTGTAAGGAACAATGCTAGTTCATCAATTTCATCTCTCTTAAAGAATGACCAAATTTTCACCGACCTGTTAGCTGACATTTTTGCAAGTAATTCTTACTTGCTGTAAAGCAATCAACCACTTCCCGAACCCGAAAGAGCATCTGTTACTATGACAACGATATTTTTCTGGGTTCGAAATAAATAAGTCTCCTGGACCGGATTACATCAGCACTGGTCTTGAAGCAGTGTTCTTCTACGCTTGCGCGTCCATTAGCGTGCCTTTTCAGCATACCTTCCCATGTTGGTGAGTTCCCATCATGCTGGAAAGTTGCTAATGTTATATCAATCCCTAAAAATATTGTGGTAAATAACACTGAAAATTTTCGCCCAATTGCAATTTGTTTTGCGCTTTCCAAAGTAATGGAAAGTGTGATTAATTACCATTTTGTGCGGTATCTGAAGTTACACAATTAGGGTTTTGTAAGAGTCGCTCTACTGGCGGTAGACATATTTATCGGAGAAATGGTCCCACCGAATCCATCATTTCTTTGAAAGTAAAGTGGTGGCTTTAGATAATTTCAAGGCGTTTAATAGAGTGTGTCATGGTGCACTGCTGACAAAACTTACTGCTTTTGGAGTCGGTGATGATTTTACTGGGGTTCATATCGAGCTTTCTCAGAGACCACTCTACACAACAGGGTTTCATCAAACGAGTTCAACATAAAATCAAGAGTAACACAAGCCTCGGTTCTTTCTTCTACCATATTTCTTATTATTCTTAATAACTTTCTTTATTAAACCTCCTACCCTATCCTCTCTTTCGCGGATGACATATGCCATTTGTACTCTTCCAGCCCAGTCTATCCGAGATTAGTGCCATGGCTCACTGAGCAGTGATGTTCTATTATTCTTCGAATGGGGTAATAAAAACAGCACCGCGTTTAACACACTGTACTAATGGATGGTATAAATATTGAGCTCTTGATTTCTTAGAATGAAAATACAGTGTGATGTTCGCTGGACTGAAAACACTTTTCATGTCTCTAAAGAAGCATTCAAGTGTGTCGGTTTTTTGAAACGGTGTAAATTGTACTTCACTCCATCCGCCATCTTTACTATTTATACCACTTATATCCGACCGAGAATGGAATACAACTCACATGTTTGGGCTGGTGCCTCAAAGTCGTACTTTGGGTGTATTCTACCGTGTGCAAGAGAGCGAAGAAAAATTATCAGCGACAGCAGGGGATCCAACTCTATTGACTCGCCATAGTGTAGGGTACGTTACTCTGTTCAATCGTTACTACAATGGATTTTGCTCTGACGAGATTAGGGATCTTGTTCCCAAAACCCGCATACTTTTACGCAATACGCGATCATCGTGGAGAACACATACATATGTGGTCGATCGTCCAGGGATCGTACACAACGAATTACAGGGAGAATTCGTTTTTCAGCCGTACGCTGAACTTGTGGAACAAGTTGCCTGAAGACGTGTTTCCTGCCAGTTTTAACGTTGGAAAATTCGATTCAAATATCTCCAAAAACTATTCCCTCTTTCCCCCTCCTCATGACCTATTTCCCGTTCAAGCACTAGCAGCAACTAGAACAGAACTACAACAACAGCCCGCACAATCTTCTTTTAGGGGAAACAATTCACAATAAAAATAAAAATAGCTCAAATAATTAACAGTCACCTTCACGGGTGATCCAATAATCACCTTAAAAAAAAAGTGTGAAACCAATCATGAAAATAACGAATAAAAAAACAGCAACGAAAATAGTATGTCTCATGGGAGATGAAGCAAACAGCGTTAACTGCATTAACTGCAAGACAAGGAAGCATGCAAGAATAGACGCAGGAACAACAGTGACATTATCAAACAGCAGCGGTGCTGTAGCAACAAAAAAGCATAACCAAGGAGCAAACAAAGGAAGTAGGTCCCTAGTAGTTTTCAGCCAGGTTGTGTAATTGATTTGCATCAGCACCTGTCATGAACGCTTATCTGATGGTGGACCAATTCCAAGGAATGGACTTGTTTACTGATATATATATCTCCAGAGGACCTCAAGTGGTTAAGTGGTCAAGGCTTATACAGGTGTCTACTGTATGCAATTCCCCAGATAGTCAATAAAAGCCAAGCCTCCTACAGTTGTTAAACTTAAGATGTTAGCATGTTAAACTTAAGATATCAGTCGCTAACGAACTCACCCTCTATGCATCACTTCGGGTTTCTTATATTACAGGTATCGGTTAAGAGACAGCAGCCAGCTCGGGAACTATAATTAGCTCTACGAAAGCCGCGAAAAGAAGGAATACTAACAACCCCTACATACGATTTTAGGTCTACGCCAGAGTCAGAACGTTTCAGCCAAGATGCAGGATCTGAACCAAGTTCAGAGTCTGGATGTTCCGCAAAACAGAAAGTCGCTGGGGCGGGGGCTTTGCTGAGGTTTTCGGTCATGCTGGAACTGCTTAGAGTTTAGAATTTTATATGCTACAACTAATGAGGGACTCCTGCCTCTATAGTCGTATACCAGAAAGCAACGTGCCCCAGTTAAGTACATGCCAAGATAAAATTTGTTCTCCGAGTGGGAGAGCACCCGGAGAGCAAGTATGGCAACTCCTAACGTCATCGTGAAAATTTCATTTCTTTGCTAAGCATCAAGTGTCGATTAAGTGTGTTTATTCAAAAAGCCATAACACATTATAGGAAATTATCTCTAAGTACATAAGTATAAGCATGTATGTATATCATTCTTTTTATTGGGTTCGTATGGAAATAAAAATCCATAAATATATTTTTTTCTATTCTCCAAGCATTGAACTCATATTATGGTAAAGAACTCCCGCATCAGAAATTGCTGATTGTTTCAATCCTGTTACTATGCGTACCGATTTGAATACCACTTCGCACGTACTCGTACATGCGTTCTTCAACGAGATGTTAAACCTCTTTTAAATAATTTCATACACTCCTACTTGCAGTACATACAAACATACAAGCGATTACATATGAGCGCGTATCTAATCAAAATATTTTGGCATTTGTTCATTTAACATTTCATTCACATTTTTTCTTTTTCCATAAATGAGAATTACGCAAAATATGCATACGTACATATACATGTTGTGTTTATTATTGAACCTGATGGCTTCCCAGCATACAAACGTTACTTGAAACTAAAGTACACACGGTTATCAGATCTTACAATATTGCCAGTAAAATTGTCTGAAAATGTATTACAATCGTGTGCACTGAAAATTTTTAACTTACAACGTTGTCAGAAAAACCATTGTCAATCAATTGTAAGACGACTATGTTGTCAGGCATCTGACAATCGTGAGAACACTCTTCGCCGGCATTGCCAGATAATTGGCTGGTATTGAAAGCTCAGTTTTAATTATCAGATGCATAAAATTAATGCTCCTAGCAATGGCATCATTGTCAGAAAAAAGTTTGATGGGCAACACTGCCAAACAGATAGCTGTTGATATACATAAGTGGCAATGTCTTACAACATGTCTGGTAATTTTTTTCATCTAACAATCTGACAACCGTGTGAACTGACAATTTTTTGTTGTCAGATGAATTATTTGTCAGACCATAGTCTGAACATGAAATTGTAAGATTTTTTTACGATCGTCTGAATACACAATTTACTTCTGCGGGACAATTTTTCACTGTCAGCATGTTGCCAGATCTTAAAATATTGTAACATCTGACAACCGTGTGTACACAGCTTAAGAATAATTGTAAATCACGGACAATTTCATTAACCCTTATTGTATTGGCGAATATTTAAAAACTGCCTGTTTTTAGAAGTTTACAAGTATAAAAAAGGGAAAGGTTTGGAACTCCGGAGCTGCATTTTCAATTCTCAGAAGTTCGGAAAAAAGGTTAACAAACGAATTAGTACTGCCAAAAAAGACTATTATTTGAGAAGATTTAACTCTATTAATACGCGGTTGATATGCGAGAAAACCTAGCAAACCAATCGAGAGATTGGAATCTGTAATAAGACAAAGAAAACTGAATGTAGTGTGGCTGCTAATGAAATAAATGAATAAAATCTTTTATCTTTTTAACAAAATTGCAATTAAGGTAGATGAAGATAGTATAGGAAACTACTTTCAATTTTCATGTGTAACTCAAAACGAGGTTTTCTTAGCTTGTTCCGAGATAAAATTGAACTAGGAACCGACAACATGGATCCTTTGCCTTTTATACTCGTCACCCATCTTTTTAACACTATAATAATGTTCAGCTCTTTGCAATTTTCCAACAATCAATGGAAGACAAGGCTTAATGAGTTGGTAGGGCGAGGCCCACTAGCAGCATCAGCCCTTAAACCAACTCACCCGTCAACCTTTACCACTGGTTCCTTACTGGGGGCCTCCATTAACCATGAACATGGTATAAGCATCATGTCGAACATCGCAAATGGCTAATGTGGATTGCTCATGTCCATGTTTCGTTCATGCTTTGACATAGATGCTCGAGCATATGGCTGAGCATCCACGTTTACGCCACATCAAGAACATGAACTTATTTTTACATTCGCGTTACAGTACAGGTATCTGTTGTAAAGGCAACAGACCCTCGGGAATTTGTTAGTACCCGAAAAATGCCACATACCAAACAATTATCAAGGATACTAACACCCCCTTACTGGGTGTTAGGTTTCAACCACAGCCAGTGCGTTTCAGCCAAGGTAGGCACCTCAACCATGATCAGACCGGGTTGAACTGCAAGCAGAACCACCCGGGGGTCATGCTGATTCCCGTTCTGCCAATTTAAACCCTTGGTAAGGGTTTCGGAAGCCAACAAAACATAAGTCATGCGGCTTCCTAGAGTTTTATTTGCTACAACAAACGACCCCTCATTACCCGAAAAACAGAGTGCCCTACCTAATACATGCAGTAACATTACAAGCTTTTTTTTTACCAGAACATAAAGGTTAATCCAAGAACGTATCAAATGTTTATTTTGTTGTTTGTTGGATTAGCATTTAGTGTGTTTTTGTTTGTTTAGAATTGCGTCATGCACGTTCAGGCATATTTGCTTTCGGTTTCGTGCCGTATAATTGTTTATAATTCTTTGTGAAAAGAGTGTAAAGTATGAACAGCAGCGGATGCAGACTATAATTAACAACTGTCGAGCTTGCAGTGCAACTGAGAACAATGAAAATTTGTTTGCGAGGAGGGGGTAAAACATTGATATTGCCAACATATATAACAGACATGTGTGCCAACATAAAAGAAAAAAGTGCGAAAATCGAACATACGGAACTCACCAAATTTGAAAACAACGGTAATTTTTTTTATCAGACCTGGTACCCTTAACATTTTTGTAAAGGGTATACAAATTTGTTTAGTTCGGTTACGCGACACTTGCACTAAGAAATCGGTTTAGGCCACATCTCGAATATATATTGACCGATACCAGGGATAAATGTTTTACCTTGTAATTGACGTGCCAAATAACATTATTAAGGTTGAAGCAAAAATTTTCATATATATATCATACATATATATATCTTTTAAAAATTTGTGTATTTTGCGTGTAACCGTGCATATATTTAATATATATAATTATCGAGTTAACAACGCAGTATTGTTGTGTAGTTCTATGCTTGATGTTCTTAAAAAATTCATTCAAATGGCTGTTAATCTACTTCTCTTAAGGTTGAAGCAAAACTTTTCATACAAAAACATGGATTTTTTTCGGAATGTTGAATATATCTTTCAAAAATTTGTGTACTTTGCGTGTAACCGTGCATATGTTTAATATATATAATTATCGAGTTAACGACGCAGTATTGTTGTGTAGTTCTATGCTTGATGTTCTTCAAAAATTCATTCAAATGGCTGTTAAGCTACTCCTCTTCGGGCGTACTTTTTGAACTTTTTTTTTCGAAGATTTAAATGAAAACTGAAAAGTTTTAAAGATGTTTTTCTCAAAACAAGCCGTTTTAAGATATAACGTTGTCGCAAGTATGTGTGGCTTTTGTTATGCCACGGAAGGATTCTCGCCCCATTTTTGTTTGTTTGTAACTTTTCTCTGTTTTACTTTTATTTGTGTCATACAATTTTCTAAAGATCCATAAATGTACTTTATACCCTCAAACGACAATTTAATATTATATTTTTCCGTCTGAAGATGTAGAGACAATATTCATTTATTTGTGGAGGGAGTGTTTTCTAAATTCTGTAAATTTCAACATTGCTTTTTATTTGAAAATAATATTTTTTTAAAGCTTTAAAATTATCTTCGTGTGTTTTTGTCAGAGATAAAAGAATAAAACCTAAATTTTAAAGTGAACTTGAAATTTTTATTATTGGTTAAAAGAACAATTTATTAAATTTACTATTTGAAAATGATATCATGTAAATGATGGCTACCACTACGTCTGAGGTGATCCATTCAGAAGGTCCAATTTCGGGCGACTCGTGTATAATGCGAGTAATGTTGGTTTCAAAAGCGTCAACGGTAGCTGGCTTATTCCACAACACGTCAGTCTTTACATATCCCCATTGCTCACTGGCCCTACTGCCCGACAAGAGATTTGATGTAATTATGTCAGGCACGGT
The DNA here is from genome assembly GCA_914767995.1 of Thecocarcelia acutangulata. Lineage (NCBI taxonomy): Eukaryota > Metazoa > Arthropoda > Insecta > Diptera > Tachinidae > Thecocarcelia > Thecocarcelia acutangulata. The sequence goes on along the minus strand of OU612095.1, from coordinate 77,039,823 downwards.
CTCGGAGGTGTTCGGCATATAGCGTCAAGAAGACGTGTTGAAATCTTTATAGATGGATTCAAGTCTTACTCGGGAGTTGATGGGGTAGGAGGTTTAGTTTCAGGCTGCAAAATGGGTGTAGTGTAGCGCAGGCGGAAATCACGCTCATACTGAGGGCAGCTAACTGGTTGAGGTACTACAGAATATACGGGGAAGATATCCGAATTTGTAGTGATAGTCAGGGTGCGCTCTATGCACTAGCACTAGCTGGGGTCTATACGACGTCCAGGTTGGTTCGTGAATGCCGCATATCTGGGTACGAGGGCACAGTGAAACGCCCAGAAATGTTATAGCGGATGATAAGGCAAAGGCCGGTGTCCAGCTACAATAAAGGGATATAGATGCGATCATTGAAATCCCGCATAGCAGCAGTAAGGAACAAGTACAGCGTCAACTTTTTGAGACCAGAGGATGAAGTGTCCAAATAGACGGCCCAGTAATGTACTCAAGATTTGTATAGATGGATTCAAGTTGGACTTGGGAGTGGGCGGTGGGATCTAAAGCATCCTGTTTTAAAGGAAGAGTAGTTTTAGGCTATGCAATTACGCAGGCTAACAACATGGCTATAATGGGAGTGCTTAACGCTTTCTTTTTCCTCTTCATCCCTACGAGTTCTATAGAAATCATTTAATAGAAGAAGAACCTCTTCGCATGCGTCTCTATGGGACAATGTCCCATCAGGACATAGTACTCAACCTTCCCCGGAGCAGACACGTCAGGGTATGAGCCATGTGAGTCTAGAAACTTGGCAAGTAACTTCACTAGACTATCTGTCCTGTACTACTGTCTTTATCTGACTTTTACAATTTTTAGGCGGGATCCATTTCTCTCTTAGAGTAAGTAAATATTGGTTAATTTTAGTAAACCAATTTCAATAAAAAACTTAAAAGTGTTGTGGAGTTTTAAAAAATTATTGAAATGATAATATAAGACAGATTTTTAAATTTAGTTCTTGGCTTAAAGTTGTGCCTTAAGAAATGTAGACACTCCTAAAATTCATAGGTCTTTTTCATAGCTGTCAGAGTTGGAAACAATAAAATTAGCATTAAGCTTTAACAGCTTACCACATTTGAGAATTGAATATAAAAATTGTTTAAATTGATTATAAGCAGAGAAATATGAACTGCTTTTGAAATAAATCATCGTTTGAATCCTTGCGAACTTGTATCTTGTTTTTACTGCACAATAGGATAAAATTATGGAATAGCAAAACTTTGTAGATAACTTTGACGCATTTGCTTGTAGATCGGAGGTTTCCTATCATATATTATTTACTGCAATTTATAACTCAGCCTGAATAGCAAAGCTAAATCAACAGAATAGGAGATGAAACCCGATGGAATAAGACCATATTTGAAATGATTGCAGTTAGAGGGATGCTATTTTCGTGGACAGAAAGCCATTAAACACAAAAATGGAATGATTATTCCATCCATCAAACTATTTACCGAAAAACAAGTGGAGCTTTTATTGCATAATAAAATTACAGACTCACGCCTGCTGGTAAAACTTATAACATTGTACCAAGGTACATGGAACCCCCATAAAATATACTGAGTTTTACAGGGTGGCCACCGGGAAGGTATACTATGATTGTTTGAAAGAGAATGGATCTTATATTGATAAATGTTTTAATTAATGTCGGCAATTATGTATAAAATAGAATATGAGATAAATGTGTTCTGAGGTCTAATAATTCCTCCTGGCCAAATTGCACACCAGGCATTCGAACCTAGGGCTTTTATGAGCACGTGGGCACATTGAAGTGCCCGGGAACATTTCAACTAGCAAAGGTCGTCGGGGTCAGGTTGCTACATAGAGATATAAATAGGATAGTTGAATTCCCGCTTGCGAGCTGTAAGAATCAGGTACAGCGTCAGCTTTAAAGGACTGAGATAACCTGTTCAATATCAAGGCTGAAATAGCCAAGTTATGATAATAGGAGGACTATTAACCTTAGAGGTCTAGCCTGAAAGAGGTAAGTTGCGTTCTATTGTTGTGCTCCTGGTGGCACAGTGTCACATAGGAACCCATACTAGGAATTGAGTCTTATATTCAATGATTTTTGTAGAAGTAGTAGGGACGAGGAGGAAGTAGACAGTATTGAGTATTTCCTCTATCGGTATCCAGCTTTGTATCTAGGCAGACCGATGCTGCATGATTTGGCAGAAATACCGGAATGTGATGTAGGTGGATTTGACTCTTATCATTTTTGGGTTGTTCTTTTTTTGTATTGGACCAGTACTCAGGGAATGACCCCTACGTATGCAGTGCATTGTACCACAACTAGGAAAATAGGTTGTGAGGAGGGGGAAAGAGGGAGTAGTGTTTGTGAACATTTGACTTGAATCTTCCAACGTTATAACAGACAGGAAACACGTCTTCAGGCAACATATTCCACTGGCGAAACGTACGGCTGAAAGACGAATTCCGTCTGTAATGCGTATTACGATTCCCCGGGCAATCGAACACAAATGGGTGAGCTCTGGACGATGAACGTGTGCTTCGTAAAAATGTGCGGGTTCCGGGAACAAGATCCCTAGTCTCGTCAGAGCAAAGTCCATTACAGTAACGATAGAACAGAGTAATGCACCCCACACTGCGTCGATGCTATGAGTTGAATACCCTACTGTCACCGATGAGCTTCTTCGCCCTCTCCTGCATACGGTCGAGTAACCCTAAAATAGACTTTGAGGCACCGGCCTAACACATGAGAGTTGTATTCCATTTTTGGTCGGATGTAGGTGGCATAAATACTAAGGAGGTCGTATGGAGTGCAGTACATCTTATGTCGTTTAAAAAAACTGAGGCACTTGAATGCTTCCTTTTAAACCCAACCTAACCTCAATTAATAAAAAAAAAATTTTTGAATTGCTACGGGAAATATTCAAGACTATCGTTGCTCTCTTCAAATTTTGTTTGCAGTAAATACTTTGACTTGACTTTACTAAATGCTTCTGTAAAATATTTCTAGTATTGTTGTTCTTACGTGTAAATTATGTTAGCTTCTTTATAGTTAAGTAAATTGTTTTTTAATTCTTGAAGTTTGCTATTTTTTAAGATAATCCAACCCCATTGTGCACTGTATCTTTAAGAGATGTAAAAGAAATAAGTAAAGAAAAAATCTGTTCTTTTTTTTACCTAAACATTAACATGCAAATATGTGGGATTTTAAGAACCCAATTAACCAACACATTCAAAACAGGTACTTGACTACACTAAATCATCACCAAAGCCATTAAACGATAGCCCAATCAGAAATACTCGTGAATTTTCTTAGTCCCCATCGTGCAGTTTTGCAGCCAAAACACCAATTCAATATCAATCCGCTGTCGTATAAATGAAACTTTTTAGATGGAAATCAGCTTCGTAGCTCATAATTGAACTATGATTAAAATCAGGATTTTCTTATGCCTGAAATAGGTTGCATAATCAAGTCATTGCTGGCGACTTGCTGCTCAGAAATTGTAGATTTAAATTACTAAATGCCGAACGTCTAATTGGTCATCTGGGTTAATCTAAACTGTATAAGCAATCTTACAACGAACATATGAAATTCTTTAACACATTTGAACAGACGTTTGGGTCTCACTCAAATATATGTAAGTATAGTCGTATGTCCTGCTCTTCAAACACACTTTATGTTTGCTGTAGTGTTTGTACGCCTGCTTAGTTCTGGATAAACACGACATTATAAGTCTTTTGCAGACTTTAAGTTTCATTATTTTTTTTATCTCGTTGTTCCCACTTGTATGGGATTGTGGAAATCTGAGCAACTCATAGAAAAATTTGCTTTTTTTTCACTCGTACACAAAGGTTTTTTTTCATGTTCAATACCGAAATTCGCTGAAGCAATTAAAAAAATGTTTTAATGCGGACATGTAAAGGAATTTGTAGATTAAAACAAGTAAGAGTGTAGTATATTCGGCTGGGCCGAATCTAAAATACCCTTCACGATAGTCACGAATATGTATAGTATATTAAAAATGTGACCTAAATATGCTCGGTTATATATGAACCGATATCGGATTTTTCTATTTTCTGTATTTTAGTAACCTTCTTTTATAACGAGAATTGCTTTCCAGCAAAAAAAAAAAAAAAAAAATTTTTAATGGAAAAATCGGTTCAGGCTATATCTCGGGTATATATGGACCGATATCGAAAATTTTAATTTTCCATATTTATATAACCTTATATCATTACCAGAACTGCTTTTGAGCACAACAAATTGTTTAAGTTCGCTTACGCGATATTTTCATGAAAAACCCGATTTAGGCTATATCTCGGGTATATATGGACCGATATCAGAAATTTTAATTTTCTCTATTTTCGTAACCTTCTTTCATAACAAGAACTGCTTTTCAGTAAAAAAAAAAATGTTATTGGAAAAATCGGTTCAGGCTATATCTCGAGTATATATGGACCGATATCGGATTTTTTCTTTTTCCATATTTATATAACCTTATTTCATTACCAGAACTGCTTTTGAGCACAAAAAAGTTGTTTACTCGGCATTTTCATCAAAAAACCTGTTAAGCTATATATCGGGTATATATGAACCGATATCGGAAATTTTAATTTTCCATATTAATATAACCTTATTTTATTACCAGAACTGCTTTAAGGTGAAAAAAGTTGTTTAAGTTCGCTTACGCGGCATTTTCATGAAAACCACGGTTTAGGCTATATCTCTGGTATATATGGACCGATATCGGAAATTTTCATTTTCCATATTTATATAACCTCATCTTATTACCAGAACTGTTTTAAGCAAAAAAAAGTTGTTTAAGTTCGCTTACGCGACATTTTCATGAAAAACCCGGTTTGCGCTATATCTCGGGTATATATGGACCGATATCGGAAATTTTCATTTTTCATACCTATATAACCTTATTTCATTACCAGAACTGCTTTAAGGTGAAAAAAGTTGTTTAAGTTCGCTTACGCGACATTTTCATGAAAAACCCGGTTTGGGCTATATCTCGGGTATATATAGACCGATATCGAAAATTTTCATTTTCCATACTTATACAACCTTATTTTATTGCCAAAACTACTTTTAAGCAAAAAAAGTTGTTTAAGTTCGCTTACGCGGCAATTTCATGAAAACCCCGTTCCAGGCTATATCTGCGGTATATATGAACCGATATCGGAAATTTTCATTTTTCATATTTATATAACCTTATTTTGTTACCAGAACCGCTTTTAAGCAAAAAAAGTTGTTTAATTTCGCTGACGCGGCATTTTCATGAAAAACCCGTTCTAGGCTATATCTCGGGTATATATGGACCGATATCGGAAATTTTCATTTTTCATATATATGTAACCTAATTTCATTACCAGAACTGCTTTTGAGCACAAAAAAGTTGTTTAAGTTCGCTTACGCGGCATTTTCATGAAAAACCTGGTTTGGGCTATATCTCGGGTATATATGGACCGATATCGAAAATGTTCATTTTTCATATTTATATGACCCTATTTCATTACCAGAACTGCTTTTGAGCACAAAAAAGTTGTTTAAGTTCGCTTACGCGACATTTTCATGAAAACCCCGATTTGGGCTATATCTCGGGTATATATGGACCGATATCGAAAATTTTCATTTTTCATATTTATATGACCCTATTTCATTACCAGAACTGCTTTTGAGCACAAAAAAGTTGTTTAAGTTCGCTTACGCGACATTTTCATGAAAAACCCGGTCTAGGCTATATCTCGGGTATATATGGACCGATATCGGAAATTTTCATTTTCCATATTTATGTAACCTAATTTCATTACCAGAACTGCTTTTGAGCACAAAAAAATTGTTTAAGTTCGCTTACGCGGCATTTTCATGAAAACCCCGGTCTAGGCTATATCTCGGGTATATATGGACCGATATCGAAAATGTTCATTTTTCATATTTATATGACCCTATTTTATTACCAGAACTGCTTTTGAGCACAAAAAAGTTGTTTAAGTTCGCTTACGCGGCATTTTCATGAAAAACCCGGATTGGGTATATATCTTGGGTATATATGGACAGATATCGGAAATTTTCATTTTCCATATTTATATGACCCTATTTTATTACCAGAGCTGCTTTTGAGCACAAAAAAGTTGTTTAAGTTCGCTTACGCGACATTTTCATGAAAAACCCGGATTGGGCTATATCTCGGGTATATATGGACCGATATCGGAAATTTTCATTTTCCATATTTATTTAACCTAATTTTATTACCAGAACTGCTTTTGAGCAAAAAAAAGTTATTTAGCTTCGCCTATGCGACATTTTCATTAAAAATCCGATTTGGGCTATATCTCGGGTATATATGGACCGATATCTGAAAAAAAAATTTTTTGCCTTTTAGTCACCATGCTTAATAAGTGTGTGAAGTTTGAAGCAAAACGAACAACTTTTGTTTTCAAAAATTTTCATACAAAACTGCAAAAAAAATGGCTTTTTTGAATATATCTCAGCTATACGTGGACCGATATTACTGAATTTCAATAGCAAACCCATGAATCGATGGGGTAAAAGAATGGTGAAAGAAAAAAGTTTCTAAGTCTAATGGTTTTCTCAGAAACGGTATTTCAACAGCGGACAGACGGACAGACGGACATCGCTTAATCGACTTTTCCATTAATTCTGATTCAGAATATATATACTTTATAGGGTAGCAAAAAAAAACTGTAGAAATTACAAACGGAATCACAAACTTATATAGTATACCCTTAACATTTTTGTGAAGGGTATAAAAAAAAACTTCAGTTAAAATAATTTTTGATCGAAAACAAATATTTTTTTAAACAAAAATTTAGTACGATAAACAAAGTTATTTATTTTTTGATATACATACAAATTGTATTAGCAGACAAAAATATTTTTTATTTTATTTATAAATACATATAAATTTGTACAGAAAAATTTATAGTAAAAATAAAACCAAAAAAATATTTGTTTGAAAAACTAATTTGTATGCATATACATAAATCTCAAAAAAAAAAAAAAAACCTTACTTGCTTCTAATTTTTCTACCCTTTTTTATTTAAATTATTATTTGTTGTTGAGCTAGTGGTCTTCTTGTTTTGGTAAAAATTATAGTTTTTATATTTCAATATTTCGACACTCCGTTATGTGTCTTCTTCAAGAAAATTTTTTGTTTTTTGAAAAATTGTGTACACAAAATAATATATAAAATATAAAATAACAAAAACAAAATATTCAACTACATTAACATTTACAATGAAAAAACATATTTTACATTATTATAACATTAAACATATTACATAATACTTTTTTTAAAAAGAAATAAAAAAGTTTTTAAACAATTTTAGACAAAAGACCTATCTACTCCTGTTTTTGTTTTTATGTATTAAATGCCTATAATTTTGAGCTAATCCATCTACATCCTTTTTAAAATTTATCCTCTTATCTACAGGCACGTTAGTTATCTGTAGCATATATCTACGTTCATAATAATTTTCTTTGTTTAAAATAGATGTTCCTCCAAAATCTGGATAGTGATTAAAATCACAGCAATGGATAGATAATGCAGTTTTCTGCGAAGAGTTATAGTTCCTATACTTCTGGTCAGGTTTATGACCCGCTAACCTAGTTTTAAGTTTATTTCCTGTTGTCCCTATATATACTTTGTCACAATTTTCATTGTTGTTACCACTACATGGTATTTTATACACTAAACTAGACATATCCGACTTTTCCAACCTATCTTTTGTTTTACTAAAAATTCTACCTACAGTATTATGAACTCTATGTGCCATTCTATATTTCGTATTATCGTATATATTAGAACTCTCTAATCTTCCTGACATTCCAGGTACATAAGTTAATGATTTATATATTATTGGATCAGAAACATAATTATCCAATCTTCCCCTTATGTTGTATTGTCTTATCAACCTGCAGATGAGTTCATCAGGAAAACTATTATCACTTAATATATTTTGTTATTTTAATATGAGTTTTCAAATTTATATTATATTTTGAAAAAAAAAAAACAAAAAAATTTTCCTGAAGAAGGCGCACAACGGAGTATCGAAATATTGTTTTCGATAAAATATTATTTTTACTAAACTTTTGTTTGAATCCACGAATTGCTTTACAGGTCCGTCTTTAAATAATTTATTAATTGATTCTACGAATTTCGTTATTGAATACGAAGATAATTTTTTTCTGTGTGGTTTAATAAATATTAAAATTTTTAGGTCAAGGTATCTAAGAACGCGGCGCAAAAATGTTATTGTTCTACTTTAGACTTTTTCCTCGAAATTCGGCGGGAAAATAGTGCCACGACTGAATTGCCAAATCAAAACTTTGCCAGTAGTAAAACGACTTTCACTGAAAGATGACTTTTACAGTCGAATTCGTTCTTTTTCTAGTGCTTATCAGAAAGTGTTTGACTACATTCCCGCTCGAGCAGCTGTAGACTCATTTTGAATGTTAAATAAAGAAAGTGTTGTTCCACCCTTTAAACACTAATCTTCAAAAATTTCCGAATTCATCCATTAAGCAGCATATTTCGGGCTGCGTCTCTGAAGTTATTCCCCACATAATTTCGCTAGATTTTTTAATGTCCTTCAGGATTCGATCCTCACTTTCGGCATACGAGTTGCGACAATCGTTCCAGACTTTCATCGAAGTGCATTCTAATTTTTTTTCAAAGAAACTCTTCTTTCGCATTTAACATATAGATTGTTCTGCTGTAAATGCTGATACTAGGACCCTGAAAGTAGGATATGCTGCGACTATCGGAGTAACTTTGCGTTACTTGTGGTAGTAAGAAGTGTTCAGTTGATTATCATTTGAGCCCTTTTTATAGCATTTTCCATCACATTGGCCAAAACTTCTGACGATAGGTCCTCACATTCTTGACGGATATTGTCTTTAATTAATTGTCAGGCGAACTTGCTGGCCAGTGCAAATCGCCAAAACGGGAGATTATGCGCCCGGGAAATGCTTCCTTCAGCATATCGGTTGTAGCACGTGCAGTGTGTGCTGTAGCAGCGTCCTATTGGAACCACATGTTTTCCAATCAAGTTGCGGCAAAAAAACCCGTTGATCATTGCTCTGTAGCGCTCACCATTCACAGTAACCGTTGGGTCCGCGACGTCTTTGAAGAAAAAAGATCCGATGACTCCTCCAGCGAAAACAGCACACCATACAGTGACTTGGAGCGGGTGTAATGGCTCTTCGTGGGTTACACGCGGATTTTCAGTGCCCCAGAAGTGTAAATTTTGCTTATTTACGTACCCGCTAAGATGGAAATGGGCCTCATCACTCATGATTATTTTTGATGAAAAATCATCTTGCCCTTGCTGGTGATCAAGGATGGCTTCAGCGTATGTTTGACGCGATAGGCGGTCGGCAGCTAACAGCTGATACACCGTCTGGACTTTGTACGAAAATATCTTCAAATCTTGTACCAAAATTTGCTGTAAAGACCGTCGACTGATACCCATTTGCCTGGCACGTCGTCTGGCCGATGTCGACGGCGCTTCCATGACATCCTCGGCTACAGCAGCAATATTCTCTGCAGAATGGCTACTCCGGGGTCTGCCACGCCTGGCAGCATCTCGTGTTGTGCCACTCTCTTCGAGGCGAGCGGCTAAACGTCGCAGTGTTTCACCAGTAGGCGTTGGACGGCCAGGAAATCTACGACGAAATTCCCGTTGTGCCAAAGTCACCGACTGATTATTGGTCAAATAAATAGTCATCAATATTCCGCGTTCTGGAGCAGTGTAGCGTAACATTGTTTACTAACGTGTACTTCGCATGTGTTTACTACACAAATGTCAAAACAGAACTGACATTAGGGGCCAATCGCAAAATTTATAACATTTTCTGATAGGAGGTGGCGCAACCTTGTATTATGATTAGTGAAATTTATTTTGTTTATATGTATACATACTAACATAGTATATATGTATGTAAGTATTTATTACTATTTTTTTTTTTTATTACTGCTTTTCATCCATAGTTTTTTTCCTCTATTCATATATTTTTCTTAACACAATTGCACAAGATAACAATAATTCATCATCCGATGATGACATGCTTAGAAACTAACGCAGCGAAGTCAAAATACAAATGATGATTGACGATTTTATTTGTACGCCTCCTTTTAAACGACAAAAACGCGACACTCACACATATGCACTGATTGACGTGTTTTTTGACCGTCTCCAGGACACTTTTGCTGCGGATGATAACAAACTGTTATCGAAATATCGAAAATAAATATTGTTAAACTTCTTTTATAAAAAAAAAACAACAAAAACAAAGACCTTTAGCTGGAAGTATTTAGAAGAAATTAATATAAAGAAAATCAAATAATACAAAAAATAATGAATTTTAAAGGAATTTTTGCCTAAAATTTTTACTTTTATTTATTGTTAAAATAACCATCCTTCTATGATAATTTTTTTTTTTTTTATAATTTAAAGGTCTATGGAATAATCCTTACAGACCGCAATATAAAATAATCAATGTGATATTAGTTGTGACATGAATTTAGATGTAAAATAATATTACGCTTTGTTACATTAATATTTTTTGAAAAATCGACAAAGTTGTAAAGATACATAGTTATAATTTTGACATAATCTTCTAAATGAATCAGCATTTGCATAATTTGACTGATGACATTCTAAATAAATTGGAATAAAGTTTCTAGCAGATCTATATGGAATATTAAATTTAATATTACTTATAAGAAACTCAGAATTAATTGTATCCTCTAACAATTTCATCATAAACGTAACGTCAAGCATTGCTCTTCTGCTTTCCAGCGTGGGCAAATCAACCATGGCCAATCTTGCGGCATAGGATGGAAGTCTCACTTCAGGATTCCAAGTTGAATTTCCCGGACATAATAACAAAAATTGCTTCTGAACAGATTCTATACAGTTCCTTTGATAACATGTATGTATATGGATTCCAAATAACCGATCCATACTCGAGTATAGGTCTGACTAAAGATGTGTATAATCTTTTTGTTATGTATGGTTGAGTAAACTCCTTAGCCCAACGTTTTATGTATGCAAGCACACCGCGCGACCCTTATGTACCATCATTATAATATGACTATTAAAAGTTATTTTGCTATCAAGAAGAACACCTAAGTCCAGCCTCTCCGACACTAATTCCAAACGGTGTCCACCCAATACAAATAGAACATCACTGCTCCAGTTCCTTGAAAAACGCATATGTTTACACTTGTTTATATTAAGTGTTATTAAGTTTGCCTCACACCATTGAAAAAAACTATTTAAGTCATGTTGCAAATAACATCTGTGCGCAGTGTTGCCGTAACTAAAAATAATTTTAACATCATCAGCATACACCAAAATATTGCAAAAATTTATAGCACATGGCAAACCGTTAATAAACAGTGAAAACAAAATAGGGCCAAGGTGACTGCCCTGAGGTACACCAGTAGTGCGATTCTGTAACTTATAACAGCTATTATCTTTTTGGCAACACTAGTTTTGACAGCTCACGCACGTTTTGTATCTTGTGTCACTGTCAAACATCTTCAGTTTGGTCTATAATTTAATCATGAATCGTCTTACAAACGAACAACGCTTGCAAATTATTGAATTTTATTACCGAAATGCGTGCTCTGTTAAGAAAGTTCATCGCGCGCTTCTTCCATTTTATGGTCAGTTTAATCGACCTACTGAGGCTTCTATTCGGGCTATTGTAAAAAAATTTCGCACCAAATTTACATTGTTGGACATTAAACCACCAACACGCTTACGTAGAGTGCGAACTGACGAAAATACCGCAGCCGTATCGGCCAGTGTTGGTGATGACCGTGAATTATCGATTCGGCGCCGTTCGCAGCAATTGGGCCTCTGTTACTCCACTACGTGGACAATTTTGCGGAAGGATTTGGGTGTGAAGCCTTATAAGATACAGCTGGTGCAAGAATTGAAGCCAAACGACCTACCACAACGCCAAATTTTTGGTGAATGGGCTCTTGAAAAGTTATATGAAGATCCACTTTTTTATCGAAGAATTGTGTTCAGCGACGAGGCTCATTTTTGGTTGAATGGATACGTGAACAAGCAAAACTGCCATATTTGGAGTGAAGAGCAGCCAGAAGCATTGCAAGAGCTACCAATGCATCCACAAAAAACAACCGTTTGGTGTGGATTATGGGCTGGCGGCATTATTGGGCCGTATTTCTTCAAAGATGATGCGAATCACAACGTTACTGTGAATGGTGAGCGCTACCGTGCGATGATAACAAACTTTTTTTTTGCCCAAAATGGAAGAGCTTGACTTGCATGACATGTGGTTTCAACAAGACAATATTTCATGCATTTTTCTGAATTTCATGTGTTTTTTTTTTTAATTTCCGATAGTTCTTATAAAATCACCCATGAATAAATACCATAAATACATAAATTAATACATAAAATATTTATTAAATACATTTTCAAAAACAAAAATTTCAGTATAATTTTTTAACCGGTAAAGTGTATTTTGTGTTGAAGTAGCTATTGAACGTTTGTCATTCGGATTTGCAAGGGCTGAAACAAGTTTGAACGCTTCAAGGGATAATCATTGTGTTTATCGGGAGTTGGACAATTCCTTTGAGTTGACAATTAATGAATTTTAAAAGTTATATTGATTATCATCAGCCTTAGATGTGGTCATTCTGAACATATAGAAATTAGTACATATAAACAAATAAATGAAACATATGGACACATATTTTATTGTGCTTACCTTATTACAAATTAAATAATATTTATTGTCACTTAAAAACTAAAATCACAACAAATAAAAATCAATTGCATACATATTGTTATGGTTTTCGCTTTTTTCTGGCGGAGATGCCACGTGTTGTTTATATGAATGAACAGAAAAATAAATCGTTAAAATTAAGTTACAGAATCACTCAATCGTTAGTGCAAGCGATGAAATTTGATGACATAAGTTGCGATTATCGAATCGTTAAAAGTTAGAGAATCGCACTACAGATTTAACTTCAATATGATTTGATGCAGCATTTTTAAAACTCACGCTCTGTTTTCGCCCAGTTATATATGACCTCAGCTAGTTTATTGTTTGTGGAGTGAATCCCGTAAGCTACAGTTTCAGTAATAGAAGGTGATGATTAACTTTGTCGAAAGCCTTACTAAAATCCGTATATATAACGTCAATTCAATGTTTATTTATAAATCCCTTATTAACTATGCAGGTTAATTCCAAGAGGTTAGTAGCTATCGATCGACCTTTTCTAAAACCATGTTGGTGATTTGACAAAACGGATGAAATTTGGTGAGTTATATTATCCGTAACACATTTTTCAAAAAGTCATAGAAATGAACAAGCACGGTTTTTGGGTTTACACATTAAAAAACATTTTGAAATTTTCTTCCTTAAATTAAAACAAATGAAGATTTTTCGGCAAAAATTTCTGGCAACACTGGGCTCAAGGTTCTTCATTTTTCCAAAAATTGTTGCGTTCAATACATAGAGTCCATACGTGATATAATATTAAATATTTTTCTATCGGCAAAGGTCAAATTTGATAGCAGAGTGAATTATATCACGTGTAGTCTTCAAAATTAGTATTATTGCAATATTATACCAGGTATCACAATATTGTTTTGATAATATATATTTAGAAAACCATATCATGATATGAACTGTCAAAAAACGTAAACAAAACGACGAAATATTCAATTTTTAAAAACTCCGGAAAAAAAGTTGAATAAAAAAGTCATAGAATCATTAAAATATTTATGAAACATCGTTTATTGTTTATTTTTGTTGTTGGAATGTATTAATTAGTTTAAGCAAAATACAACATTCAATAATGTTCACTTCATGGTGAAATATTGTGATATGTGCGAAAATACTTGGCGCCAGGGTTGCCAGCATTTAAAGAGGTAAAGTCTGCAAAACTCAAGAATTTCTGATGAAAAAATCTGCAAAATCTGCACTTTATTTTCCAAATCTTCAAAAAATCTTCAAACTCTTATTACTATGCCTTTTTATTAACAATTTTAAAAATATTAACAACATATTGAAAGAAATTATGCATTTCAAAATATTAAAATGCAAATATGTTTAATGAGAAAACAAACATATATGCAAGTTGTTAAAATTATTTAATGCCTAAACAAGTATACCGATGTACGAGTATATTCGTTAAAATTTACCTACCTAAAGATTCTCTCCACATTTACTGATGAATGTGGTAAAATGATTATATATTTAATAAACTCGGTTAGAATTTGAAAATTATGTCAGAATTAGCTGGTTTTATTTTAGATGCAACTCTGGGCTGGAGAACAGTTCTCGCGTTATCGTAATTATTTCTCTAGTGCCGTCAGGCTTGTCATTGTTGTTTGGCCTACGAGAGTTTTGCGTCTCGCTCTCACTGGTGAACTGTTAGCCTCAAATAATTGTATTAGTCTACAGTTTTTTTGAGGTATTCATATGTAACCACGCGGCAGCTTCTTATGTGAAGGAATAAGTCATTTTAGTTAGTCACAGCGCCGCTGCAAATTGCTGTTATTACTATCGTGGGCATAAGGTCTTCGTTACTTCACCCATGCTTTGCATCCTAAACTTTAGAAATTTATTTGCAACTGTACGAGTATAGTTAAATAAATAAATAAATATTTTAGATAGAGCAGATTTTCGAGTGGTTTAAAGTCATGTCTAAACGGCATTTCTTGTTGTACTGAAAAATTTTCACAACGAAAAACATTTTTCATGTTTTTTTTTCTAATTTACTTTTGACTCATTTGTTATGTTTTTAAAATTGTTTTATTTTTATTTGTGTTAACGCAACTCCCAAAATCGCCATAATGTAATGCGTGTAATCTGGCAGCACCATTTAAATACCGTAAAAAATAATTAGAGTTACGTAATAAAAGTTTGATTGTCAAAAAACGTTCTACCACCCTCGCCATTTTTTAAAGACTTATTCACGAGGCGGTTCAGAACTTCTTAAATATAACCAAGAGAACTAAATTTCCAGAAATTTCCCTACCAAAAAGAATTTTAAAATTGTTGAGAGGGCTATAGGCCGAGCCAGCAATTTCTCTGGGGATTTTGAACAAAATACACTGTATAATAAATCAAGTCTTTTATTATGCTTTGTACTTTGTTCAAAATCCTCAGAGAAATTGCTGGCTCGGCCTATAGCCCTCTCAACAATTTGACTGATCGATATTACCAAAAGGATGAAAAGAGGCAAAGGATTTTCGTATCGAGAATTACAAAAAATTAAAATTAAGGAAAACGACATGACATCGTCGTGAAAATGTAACATGAATTTTAATTTAAAAGAGTATTATAAAACAAGTAAGAGTGTAGTATATTCGGCTGGGTCGAATCTAAAATACCCTTCACGATAGTCACGAATATGTATAGTATATTAAAAATGTGACCTAAATATGCTCGGTTATATATGAACCGATATCGGAGTTTTCTATTTTCTGTATTTTAGTAACCTTCTTTTATAACGAGAATTGCTTTTCAGCAAAAAAAAAAAAATTTTTTAATGGAAAAATCGGTTTAGGCTATATCTCGGCTATATATGGACCGATATGGAAAATTTTAATTTTCCATATTTATATAACCTTATATCATTACCAGAACTGCTTTTGAGCACAACAAATTGTTTAAGTTCGCTTACACGATATTTTCATGAAAAACCCGATTTAGGCTATATCTCGGGTATATATGGACCGATATCAGAAATTTTAATTTTCTCTATTTTCGTAACCTTCTTTCATAACAAGAACTGCTTTTCAGCAAAAAAAAAATGTTATTGGAAAAATCGGTGCAGGCTATATCTCGAGTATATATGGACCGATATCGGATATTTTCTTTTTCCATATTTATATGACCCTATTTCATTACCAGAACTGTTTTTAAGCAAAAAACGATGTTTAAGTTCACTTACGCAACATTTTCATTAAAACCGCAGTTTAGGCTATATCTCGGGTATATATGGACCGATATCAGAAATTTTCATTTTCCATACCTATATAACCTTATTTTGCTATTAGAACTGCTTTTAAGCAAAAAAAGTTGTTTTAGTTCGCTTACCCCGCGTATTCATGAAAAACACGGTTTAGGCTATATCTCGGGTATATATGGACCGATATCGAAAACTTTAATTTTCCATATTTATATCACCTTATTTTATTACCAGAAGTGCTTTTAAGGCGAAAAAATTGTTTAAGTTCGCTTACGCGGCATTTTCATGAAAAACACGGTTTGGGCTATATCTCGGGTATATATGGACCGATATGGGAAATTTTCATTTTCCGTATTTAGGTAACCTAATTTCATTACCAGAACTCCTTTTGAGCACAAAAAAGTTATTTAAGTTCGCTTACGCGACATTTTCATGAAAAACCCGATTTGGGCTATATCTCGGGTATATATGGACCGATATCGGAAATTTTCATTTTTCATATTTATGTAACCTAATTTCATTACCAGAACTGCTTTTGAGCAAAAAAAAGTTGTTTAAGTTCGCTTACGCGACATATTCATGAAAAACCCGATTTGGGCTATATCTCGGGTACATATGGACCGATATCGGAAATTTTTGTCTTCCATATTTATATAACCTTATCTTATTACCAGAACTGTTTTTAATCAAAAATAGTTGTTAAAGTTCGCTTACGCGACATTTTCATGAAAAACCCGGTTTGCGCTATATCTCGGGTATATATGGACCGATATCGGAAATTTTTATCTTCCATATTTATATAACCTCATCTTATTACAAGAACTGTTTTTAATCAAAAATAGTTGTTAAAGTTCGCTTACGCGACATTTTCATGAAAAACCCGGTTTGCGCTATATCTCGGGTATATATGGACCGATATCGGAAATTTTCATTTTCCATACTTATATAACCTTATTTGATTACCAGAACTGCTTTTAAGCAAAAAAAAGTTGTTTACGTTCGCTTACGCGGCATTTTCATGAAAACCACGTTCCAGGCTATATCTGCGGTATATATGGACCGATATCGGAAATTTTCATTTTTCATATTTATATAACCTTATTTTATTACCAGAACCGCTTTTAAGCAAAAAAAAAGTTGTTTAGTTCCGCTGACGCGGCATTTTCATGAAAACCGCGTTCTAGGCTATATCTCGGGTATATATGGACCGATATTGGAAGTTTTCATTTTTCATATTTATATAACTTCATTTCATTACTAGAACTGCTTTTGAGCACAAAAATGTTGTTTTAGTTTGCTTACGCGACATATTCATGAAAAACCCGATTTGGGCTATATCTCGGGTACATATGGACCGATATCGGAAATTTTTATCTTCCATATTTATATAACCTTATCTTATTACCAGAACTGTTTTTAAGCAAAAAAAAATTGTTAAGTTCGCTTACGCGACATTTTCATGAAAAACCCGGTTTGGGCTATATCTCGGGTATATATGGACCGATATCGGAAATTTTTATCTTCCATATTTATATAACCTCATCTTATTACAAGAACTGTTTTTAATCAAAAATAGTTGTTAAAGTTCGCTTACGCGACATTTTCATGTAAAACCCGGTCTAGGCTATATCTCGGGTATATATGGACCGACATCGAAAATTTTCATTTTTCATATTTATATGACCCTATTTCATTACCAGAACTGTTTTTAAGCAAAAAAATATGTTTAAGTTCACTTACGCCACATTTTCATTGAAACCGCAGTTTAGGCTATATCTCGGATATATATGGACCGATATCGGAAATTTTCATTTTTCATATTTATGTAATCTTATTTCATTATCAGAACTGCTTTTGAGCACAAAAAAGTTGTTTAAGTTCGCTTACGCGACATTTTCATGAAAAACCCGATTTGGGCTATATCTCGGGTATATATGGACCGACATCGAAAATTTTCATTTTTCATATTTATGTAACCTAATTTCATTACCAGAACTGCTTTTGAGCACAAAAAAGTTGTTTAAGTTCGCTTACGCGGCATTTTCATGAAAAACCTGGTTTGGGCTATATCTCGGGTATATATGGACCGATATCGAAAATTTTCATTTTTCATATTTATATGACCCTATTTTATTACCAGAGCTGCTTTTGAGCACAAAAAAGTTGTTTAAGTTCGCTTACGCGACATTTTCATGAAAAACCCGGATTGGGCTATATCTCGGGTATATATGGACCGATATCGGAAATTTTCATTTTCCATATTTATTTAACCTAATTTTATTACCAGAACTGCTTTTGAGCAAAAAAAAGTTATTTAGCTTCGCCTATGCGACATTTTCATTAAAAATCCGATTTGGGCTATATCTCGGGTATATATGGACCGATATCTGAAAAAAAAATTTTTTGCCTTTTAGTCACCATGCTTAATAAGTGTGTGAAGTTTGAAGCAAAACGAACAACTTTTGTTTTCAAAAATTTTCATACAAAACTGCAAAAAAAATGGCTTTTTTCGGAATTTTGAATATATCTCAGCTATACGTGGACCGATATTACTGAATTTCAATAGCAAACCCATGAATCGATGGGGTAAAAGAATGGTGAAAGAAAAAAGTTTCTAAGTCTAATGGTTTTCTCAGAAACGGTATTTCAACAGCGGACAGACGGACAGACGGACATCGCTTAATCGACTTTTCCATTAATTCTGATTCAGAATATATATACTTTATAGGGTCGCAAAAAAAAACTGTAGAAATTACAAACGGAATCACAAACTTATATATACCCTTAACATTTTTGTGAAGGGTATAAAAAGACTTTAAATTATCGTATATCTAGAAACTTGCCAAAGTTGCTTCAACAAAATCAATTGCAGGTAGCTTTCAGTCTTAATAATTTTTTCGAAATTTCGCTTAATTTTCTTACATACTCGTAACATCCAAAAATATGTGCATCTTCCACTTTGTTATTCAATTTTGTCTATTTTATAACATAAACAATTGATATTTACGTTCTAACATAACGTAAACAAATGATAGTAGAAATATAAGGGAAAAAGTACAAAAAGCTACTTTATTATTAAAAATTTAAAAAAATCTGCGTTTTTAGGCCAAAAATCTTCAAATCTTCATTGAATGTTTTAAGAGAGGAAAAATCTGCAAAATGAAGATAAATCTGCATTTCTGGCAACAGTGCTTGGCGTGAGAGTAAATATAATTTGTTTTTTCTTATTAATCTGCTGACGTTCTCTCTCATATTATATCAGAGTTAATATATCAGTTGTAGACATCGTATTACAAAAATACCAAGATCTGTTGAATAAACCCAAATTCATCTTAATGCATTATGAAGCGGTCTAATGCTTATGCACATACACGTGCACATACATCTTAGCTTTTTTTTACACACATTAGTAAATGTAGTTGAAAAAACTAAATGACAACAAAGTAAAACATCTAGCAACAACAGCACCAAACAGCATGTTTAAGACAAAAAGCTCAAAGCATGTCAAGCATGTTCTGCGGCCAGAACAAAAAGAAAATTTTTTTTTACACAGAAAACACACTTTTCTCAACTTTTTTTTTCACAACATTTTTGTAGGTTTTGTTTTTCTACTCGAACATTACATAATCAAGTTGTTTTTTCAGCCTGAAAAAAGGATCTTTTGCTGGTAAGCTTTACTACTCGTACTTGGACATACATATTTACTCGTACATACATACGAGTACATTGTTTCATGTAGGAATGTTTTAAAAGCATTTTTTTGTTTACCGCACATTTGGTATAATTTGTGTAGTAAATTTTTTCCGTGACTTTGTACCCAGAGTCCAGCCAGTTGAAAAGCGAAGTGAAGTGGACATTAAATAACAAAAATAAGTGTTTGAAATCTGCACTGGTCCAGTTAAAGTGGCAACGTGAAAATTGGCAAGTTAACAAAAAAACCTGTGTGGTTTTGACACTCAGAAAATGTCCTTAAATTATGCTAAACTGTTTAATTTTACCGCGCAAAATAAAACATTTTTGTCTAGCATTGGCTGGACTTAATTAGTTTTATGTATTTAGTATTAAGATTTGAATACTTCTTGTTTATTCACTTTGTGAAGATTCAATAAATAAATGAATGAAAAAAAAATATATATATAAATTTTTCACAATAAAAGTAAATATGATTGTACTATGAAGAACTTAAAGAGAGAATCAATTTTTTTTTTCGAAAATATAAATAGTATACAATAGCAAAACTATTTTACTTTACTATTATGATTTAGTGCATTTTAAACATCATTATTCTTTATTCTTATTGTCCTCAGTAAAATTAAATATACAAACTTTGTACAATTGTATAAAATATTATTAATTACCCAGCAAAAACTAGGTCCCAATTTTCACGAGGCAATTTTAGTTGCGCAATTCTTGTAAAATTTTCTTTTAAACTTGCTTTTATGTTCAGACACAGCAGTTTTACTTGAGCAACTTTCGTTTTCTGTTGCTTACACTTTCTTAATCTTGCCTGTACTGCATTCACAAAATTTTCCATTTAATTTTCACTTATAAATTAATACTTGTGTCTATTTTTGTCCACAATGTTAAAAATTTTTTTTTTTATATGAATTAAAATATCACTATTTCGCGCCAATATTACTTTCATCACGGATAACATATCAATACATAAAAGAAACACAAATGAAAGAAAATGTAAAATTTCTGACATTACGAATGATAGCACGAAAAGACTTTCCGAGTACAAGCAAGTCTGTACCCATTTTTACACTCCCCACTCTTTCCTCACTTATTTGTCCACAAACTCAAGAATTGCGCAACTAAAGTTGCCTCGTGAAAATTGGCACTAGGTAATTTAATATATCGCAGTTACCTAGTAACATACGAGTACGTTTCATTATCATAGCATTTACCGCCTCGAAACACTTGTGAAACGTGATTTTTGCTATCGCCAACAGCTCCTGTTTCGATCTTTCCCAATCGCAACAAAACGCTTTCCTTTCATCGGTGTCTTCAGTTTTGGGAAGAGGATAAAGTCAGCGGGGGCCAAGACCAGTGAATACGAGGGTTGAGTTTGTTTTGGCCAAAAACTCACGCACAAGCATCGATGTGTGAGCTGGTGCGTTAGCATGGTGCGAAATCCGTGCTTGTTTTTTCCACAATTCTGTGCGTTTCTGACGGATTGATTCGCGAAAACGGTGCATAACTTCAAGGTAGTATAGCTTACACGTTTTTATACGACCTTGTGGCAAGAATTCATGATACACCACGCCATTTCAGTCGAACAAACCACTGATCAAAACCTTCACAGTTGATCGAACTTGACGTACTGTTTTCGGTCTTGGCTCTTTTGGACGCTTCCATTGGGATGATTGGACTTTGGTTTCAATGTCATAGCCATACACCTCGTCGTTGAAGATGTTCAACCGCATGACCATGTGGCAAGAATTCATGATGCACCACGCCATTGCAGTCGAAGAAAATAGTGAGCAAAAACTTCACATTTCACCGATTATGACGTGTTTTTTTCGCTCTTGGCTCTTCTGGACGCTTCGATTGGGATGATTGGGCTTTGGTTTCAATGTCATAGCCATACACTCATGATTCGTCACCAGTTATGACCTTTTTGAGGAAACCTGGATCCTCGTTGACGATGATCACAGCTCCCGAGCGATGACCATGCGACGTTGTTTTTGCTCGAAATTTAGCAATTTTGGAACAATTTTCGCCTAAAACATCCGTAAAAATTGCTTGCCATGAACCGAACGATATGCCAACATCATCAGCAACCTCTCTGATAGTGATTCGAAGATTAACCAAAATCATTTTCTTCACTGCTTCAATGTTTTCAGCGGTGGTTGATGGGCTCAGGCTACCAGGACGAGAATCGTCATTGACATCTTCTCGGCCTTTCTTAAACCGGTTATACCCCAATTGAACTTGTGTTCTGCTCATAGTAGATTCGCTAAACGCCACAGTAAACATTTCAAATGTCCTTGCACGTTTAATTTCATTTTCTACACAAAACTTAATGCAATTTCTAGTTCAAGTTTTTCCTTTCTTAAGTTTTTCAAAACAAATTTGCTGTGATCAATAATTTTTGATTGAAGAAGACAAGAAAAATTATAGTCAAATCTTTAGCTGAGAGACAGCTAGCTGTTTCGTAGTCGATACACTACTCTTCAGCACCCATTTTCGGATTTGAACTCGGGTCATGACGTATACGTCATGATATATCACGAACTCCACTACTCATCAGCATCTATTTTCGGATATAATTTCGGGTCATGACGAATCATGAACGGCTGCCTTAACCACTCAGCCACTGAATTATTCTCGGTCTATATTCATCTCTTATAGAATCACATATGCATTTTATTAATTGCCCGCATTGTTTCCCCCCGGGGAACAGGTTTTGCTTTAAAGTTACCTTGGAAAAAATAAAGTTTGAGCTTTGCATCATACAAATTTTTTATTTATTTAATTTTAGAAACTTTTAAGAAGAACTAACAGCTTAAAATCATAGTAAAATTTTTTTGAGAGGTATTTTGCTTATATAAGAAATATTTAAGAAAACACATATTCCTGAATTTATGACAATATATAACTCTATAGTGGTCGGTATTTTCAGTATTGCTGGTCTTTCAAAAGATTTTCCATCTGTTGTTCAATTGCTGCCTCCTGAATTATTACTGTGGTTTGTTGACTTTGCACTATTGCACGAGCTGTATCCAATTCAGCATCGAGATCATTTATTATATTCAATAGATTCCTCAAAACATTCCGCTGAGTGTATAAATATTTTTCTAATACTTCTATTTCATTTGGTGTTATAATTTCAACCACATGCGGACCTTCGTTATCTGTATTATGTGCAGATACGTCGCCAATATTTGCATTATTTACAGTTGAATAGCCATTTATTGCATATCCGTTAATTATACCAGCGTCAGTTTCATAAGAAGTATCAACCGCTCCTTTTTTGACTGTGTAGAAGGAGGTTCCGCTGCTAATCTTCGCCTTATCTTGATTGCCTGCAGTGGCTTCACTTACCCTGTTCGAAATCCTATCGCCGCCATTGGACTTACGATAAGGATTATATTGAGCTTCTGTTAATACCGCCAGTAAAACAACTGTAAATATAAAGTTTGTCCAGAGTTCCATCTTTCTTGAAATTCAGAATTTTCTTGTATTATCGCTTCTTTGGTTTCGATTGCTGGCTGCAAGTGCTTTAATTAACTAACTTTATTTTCGATGAAACTCTGCATTTTATATAGTTAGAAACTTTAAATTTTGTGTTTAAAAGACTGTGTAAAGCACTTGAGTAAATAATGGGCTGTTTGACTACCCATTCATTGCACTTTGTTCTTTCGTAACTTATGTAAACTTCTGTATTTGCTGATATTTCTTAAAAAAATATTGTTTGTTTTTTATGCTTTTCAAAAAAGAAAATAGAGTTACTAGCAGCCGTCTAGACTCTTGGATACACTGAATTCTTGGCAGGCTGAACTAATTATAAAAGCTAAGGTCTATTTATACTAATTAAACCTTAACGGGTAAACATGTTAGACGATACGATTGAGTCCAATGTTGAACACTGTGGGATGCATCCCTGATCATCAATTTGGCTTTCGGGCTAAACATAGCACCATAGAACAAACGCACAGACTAGTCAATGTCATAAGACAGACCTTTGAGGAGAAGAAGTATTGCTCAGCTCTATTCATTGACATTTCTCAAGCTTTTGATAAAGTGTGGCACGACGGCTTGATGCACAAAATAAAGTTAAACTTGCCTGCAAATACACACAAGCTTCTGGAAAGCTACTTATGTGGGTGGAAGTTTGTTATCAGAGAAGGCGACTTTATAAGCCCAACTCAGCCAATCGAGGCAGGAGTTCCCCAAGGCAGCATACTGGGGCCTACTTTATATTTGATTTACGCCTCTGACATGCCAACGACACCCGGAATCCACACTTCAACTTTTGCAGACGATACAGCATTCTGCAGCGTACATGAAAGCCATCAAGTAGCTTCGCGAAATTTGCAGGAGTATATTTCAATATTAGAGAAATGGCTAAAACTTTGGAAAATTAAAGTTAATGAACAAAAGTGTACTCACGTTACATTCACACTGCGCAAACAAACATGTTCAGCTATGCAAATTAACAATTCACCTATTCCGCAGCAAAATGAAGTCAAGTACCTCGGTATTCATCTCGACCGTAGGTTAACGTGGAAGTCTCACATAGATGCGAAAATTACTCAGTTAAAGTTAAAAGCAGCGCAACTGAATTGGCTTATGGGCAGAAATTCGACATTGAAGCTGGATTGCAAACTTTTATTATACAACGCAATTCTAAAGCCTATATGGTGCTATGAAATTCAACTATGGGGCACCGCCTCCGCTTCAAACGTTGAAAAAATTCAAAGGCGACAAAACAAAATTCCTCGAACAATTACCGCAGCTCCATGGTACGTAAAAAACTCACGAATTCACAAGGATCTCTGTGTTCCTCTTGTAAAAGACGAATTTTCAAAGTACGCAACAAGGTATATCAGTAAATTGGAACTTCATCCAAATCGTCTTGCACGCAATATACTTAATTTTGAAGGCCACTCTCGGTTGAGAAGGAGGGATACCCTTGCCACCATCAGAACGTTAAATAGGTGATTTCACCGATATTGATCGTGCAAAATAAAACATTTTTGTCTAGCATTGGCTGGACTTAATTAATTTTATGTATTTAGTTTTAAGATTTGAATACTTATTGTTAGTTCACTTTGTGAAGATTCAATAAACAAATGAATGAGAAAAAAAAAATGTTAGACGATACTGCTTTGCTGAGGCCGTTCTAGCTGAACATTATTTTATTTCCTAAGAGCTGTTTGGTTACTAAGTTACTATTCATATAAAAATTTCAAAAGTATGCTTTTGTTTTGTTAATTACCTCTTCATTTTACACAAATTTCTTACTACTCAAGCTTTTCTTGCGGTTTGGAAAAAGAAAATAGTCGCAATAGTTTTACCTTTAAAAACGCTTGTGTGGATTCTTCAATTGCAAGTTGGAATAATGACACAGACACCTGTTCGTTACGCCATACTTAAATACTTTTCAACTTTATTTGCACTTTATACCACTGTCTGTTAACACACCAGACTTGCTGATATTTTTGACTTATGACGATCTTGCACAAGGTTGTAATAAAAACTCGTCGTACATTTGGCTGCTATTTATACTGCTTTATTATCTTCTGGATTGTTCAGGAAGCTGCTAGTTCACTATAATTTCAGACTCAAAGTAACGAATATAATTGCTACAGACACACACACGCTTGCTTAATCAAAGTCATTGGTGGTTGATTTACTTGGAAATTTGCGTTCTTTATATCATTTACGTTTGTTTGTTTGTTTGTTTGTTTGCTTGTGTATTATGTTTTTAGTTGTATGTTGTATGCGATAATGTATTGTTATATTTATAACAAGCAGATCAACGGCTCCAATTATCGTTTTACCCTTGTCCAGGTTTTAAATGACATCTTACACATCCACAAAAATTGATTTGATGACTTTTTTGGCTGACAGACCCAACAACGGTCTCTTTTAGTGCACGTTCACACGGTGAAACCTACTGTTTTCCTTAATTTCCGGGGTTTTGTGATGGATACATGATTTGTCTATGGCTATATAACATTGCAAGAACATGTTGTGAACGCCATTGAGCGTTGTTAAACCCTTCCTTGAATAAATCACACGGTTGCGCTTACGGAGCAATCATGCCAACCAAGTTGTGTTTAGCTTTTATATATCTTAAATCCATGTAAAATGTGATGCACCAACGCAGTTGATACTCCTACAGCCTCAGCTATCTCGTGTATTTAAATTCTCCAATTTTCCATTATTGTGAATTAATATTATCGATGATTTCTGGCATTTGAACAGCGTTTGGTGCAGCGTAACGTGTGTTGCTACAACCACAGCGCAACTCAGTGGGCTACTTCTTAAGCATTGAAATTGATGGTGCAGAATTCGCATGTTACCAGTATTCATTAACGGCCAGTTCGCCGATGTCGAAAGGATAAGTTCATTCGCAGTCTACGCGAAAGAAAATTGATTTGGGGTTTTTCTAACTTTATTCTGTGTGAACGATGTGTCAAAATTCAATTAAAATACATAAGTACATGCGAACGAACAATAGTGACATAGACAAACCCAACTTTATTTGAATGTTAGTGCCTATTTAGTGAATTTCACTACTGGACTGACTGTCCTCAGCCCTGGTAAAGCCCATTTTGTCCCGGTTTTTTTTTTAACGGTTCGGTAACTGGAGCGTTTTAACGTCGAAAAATTGATCTAGACAGTATAAGGACCAGGGAAAATCAATTTTGTCCCCGTATTTCTCCATTTCTAATACCTTATTGGTTATCGTAAAGTATTCTAACGATTAGGGTGAAAGTCACTACCTAGACGTTTTTAAGGTCGAAAATTTTAAGTTAAAAGAATGGTAAAGTTAATTTAAGAGAATTTTGTATGAGAACTAACCATAGAGAAGAAGCCAAAGAGTATATAAAAAAATCTAAATATAAGGATATATGTAGGTTCACCTATACTTTTACAGCTAAGCTGGTGTTAGACGATGCCCTCTGGACAACACTACATATTGGCCTTGCTGCCATTACATTGTTTACTTGTACTTGGAATGTCTGCGCACACGGATGCTGTCGCAGGTTTTGACAACCTCGCTAGTAAAAGTAAATGTTTGCATGTGAGGCTACTCAAAGTGGTGGTGGAGGGGTTTACTGATTTAAGCAGCCATTATCCCCAGACCAATTGGTGGTATAGAGTTTTGCCAGATTATTACAGCCTTCGTTCCTAGACCAGTATGTAGTAGTGGTAAGGGTGTAGTAGTGCAGAGGGATGCTACTGGTTGATACAGCCATAGATAACAGGCCTAGTTTAACTAACACATTGAAGGCTGTGTTAGATAAAACTTTGTCGCTTTGCATGAAGTTTAAAACTTTAACCGAAAAGCGCAAATCAAAAGGTAAAAGGCAACGCTCACGATTTATTTATTTATCTACAAAAATTTTTGTTAATTTTTACATTTAATCATTTCTTATGATAACAGAAGTTGGAAATATTATTACACGAACTACTGAAATTGATTCTAATTGTTTTCTTAGTGCATAAAGCTATTAGAAAAACTTCAACGCGTAAAAAGATGAGAGTTGCCGCACTTTTCCCTTCGCGTTGCGTTAAAAATGCTCTATGTGAGATGTTTCATATACGTATATATGTTTTATCTTAGATGTCAGAGCGAATTTGCAATGCAAAGCGAACCAAAAGTTTTATCTGACACGGGCTTAACCCACATTATAAAATCCACATAGCCTCTGCTCTTGTTAAAAGTGGGGAGTTGTATTCAAGTCGTCACGATGAACGGACGTTCTCTTGGTCAGTTGACCAATTTATTTAATTTTAAATTGTACTTATTGCTTAAGATTTTTTATTATTATTATTATTTTTTTATTATTTATAAATAAAAAAACTATTATCCTACCTGGAAGGAGCCACTGAGTTTTACCCTGGCAGATTATGTTATAAGGCCATCAAGGCAGGTGCTGATATAAATCAATTACATATTCTGTCTTCGCAAAATGAATTGGCGTTTGCCTAGAGGCAAAATGGATTTTACCAGAATCTCTAAATATTCTCATCTAATCGTCTAACCCAGTGGTGCCCACAAAATCTATATGGAAAAGTAAACACCAATACATTTAAGGAAAAACTACTTTTATTTAATATTTTTTGTTGTAAAAAGCAAAACAATTTACAAAAACAAAATTTGCACTGATAATCGCTGTCGTCAATGTTTACCAGCAAAACATGCGAAAGTCTTGTTGCTTAGCTCTTGGGTGTGTGCAGTGAAGAACGTTAAAAAAATATACAAGACGTAGTTGTTTGTGTATTTTTCATAGCTAGTGCTGAGCGCAGTATGTGTAAAGAGCACAGCCCTATAGCTAAGCGCTTTTACAAAAACAATTGAGCATCAAGCGCATAGGTCTGGGCATGTCTGGTCTAACCCATTTTAGAGTAATAAGCTTGAAAGATATGCTTGCACCTGGAAATGTTGTGGCCATGGAGTTGCCCTCTTTTCGTTGCTTCACCCCTTCTGCGTGTTTTAATTTAAAAAAAAGCAATTTAAATTTTCCATCAGCTTTATTCAAAAATACATAAACTTAATTTACAAAAGTGCTATTGTGATATTATGCATTAAAGTTAAAGTTTAATTTGCAGCAAAAGAGCTGATTCCTTTTTTTATTATTATTATTTTGCGAGTGATGAACAAAAAGAAACAAAAAATATACTTAAAAACTGGGAAAAATTTATGATGGTTATAAAAATATAAATGAATACAAACCTATTAAGTTCGAAATTTTAAAGCGAAAACCAATTAAAATTAAACCAATTTAAAAATGCTCAATGAATACGGAAAAACAAAACAATGACCATGAAAATAATGCGAAAAAAATAAAGTAAACTGATTATTAAGAATTTATTGACTAACGAATGGTAGTTGAATAGAAGAAGTCCATTTAGTTTTTAAAATATTAAACTATCGATTTGAGAATTTGCTTTTGCAAAGATACAACTCTGATAAACTTGAATATCACATCGCATAGGAAAGCATTTAAAAACCAGAAAGGGTGCCAAAATCCTTTCCTAATTTATAATTCTCGTAATATTTTATTTATATACCTTGCTAAAGAGTTCAGGCCTTTTAACTCCTCCTGTATGTAATTTCCCAGACAGTAAAAGGTAGACAAGACTTATGAGTTGATAGGCCGAAGTCTGTTAAGAGAGTCAGCCTTTAACCAACTCATGCGTCTAATAAGCATTACTAGTTCCTTACATTACAAGTATCTGTTGCAAGACAACAGCACCACGGAAACTGGCTGTATACTATAGTTATCAGAGAAACTAATTCTAAGATTTAAACTTAAACCATGGCCAGAAAGTTTCACTCTACGTAGGACCTTAACAATGATCAGGTCTGTAAGCAGAACACCGCGGGAGCTTTGCCTATCTCCGTTCTGGCAATTAACGCTTGGTGAAGGCTTCAGAAGCGTAACACAACCTGAGTCATGCGGCTTCCTAGAATTTTATTTGCCGCAACAAACGAGAAATTCTTACTCCACTATGCCGCAGAACGTAGAGTGCCTAGTTAAGCGTACGCCAAGACAAAACTTTTTCCTAGGGTGGATTTTTCAAAGACAAACAGTGCTGGAAATAAAATGTGCAGAAACTCTCACAAGCAAAATCAAATTGTACCAAAACTTTCGTCAAGTTCTATTAAAATTCGCCTTTTTCCAAGTATATGAGCAACTAATGGATTGCTTTTTCCTTCTTTTTACTGATTTACTACGAACTACAATCTTTTATGGCTAAATTAGTTCAGAATTTCAAATGGTTAATACAATTGCATAATAAAACAAGTAAGAGTGTAGTATATTCCACTGGGCCGAATCTAAAATACCCTTCACGATAGTCACGTATATTTAATTTATATATATATATATATATATATATATATATATATATATATATATATATATATATATATATATATATATATATATATATATATATATATATATATATATATATATATATATATATATATATATATATATATATATATATATATATATTATTATTATATATATAATTTAGCATTTGTACATGATCTTTCTATCGCAATGGCGGGAAACTTTAGAATAGACTTTTGCAACATACGTGGGCTGAGAACGAACTTCTTCTCCGTCTATGCTCACACGTGTCTCCATCGGCCGGATATTTTCGCCCTATGTGAAACCCAGGTATCTGAGAATGCTGATCCACAGGATTTTCATATACCTGGGTATCAATTCCTATCCCTCTTTAACTTCCATCGGGGCCTTGTAATTTACATTCGCAATGAAGTTGTGTTCCAATGCCAGCAACCATTAAGCATGCATGATGCAGAATTTACCTGTCTTTGGGTTAAATTCAAAATCAGATCACACTTTTTGCATTTCGGGTTTCTATACAGAAGTCCAAATGCGGTGAGGGATACTACCTTTTCTGGTTTCGATGCCCTCTCCGATTCCATATCGAAGATCCTGTAAAGTTGTCCGAGCAGTGAAATCGTTGTTGCTGGTGATTTCAATGTTCACAACTCTTCCTGGCTTCGCCATTCGAGTCATACAACTCCAGAAGGCCAATATGTCGAGTTATTCGCTGCGTACAACCACCTAGCGCAATTAGTGAATGAGCCAACGCATATTCCATATGTTGAAGGGCACCATTCAAACACACTTGACCTATTCCTGACTTCACACCCTGAAAAGTATGAAGTCAGAGTTAGTGCACCTCTCGGCAATTCGGATCATTGCACCATTTCTGCCTCCTTTTCGATCTCGGGACTTCGTAACGTTTCAAAATCAGCTACGAAACGTTCAATATTTATTTACGAAAAGGCGCATTGGGCTGAGCTCAACCAATTTTATGAGCAATTTAATTGGAAACTTTGTTTTCTAGATAACGACATAAATGCTTCAGCAAAAATGGTCGAGAACATGATATTGCTAGGGATGAAAACATTCATCCCCTCCAAGCAGATTTCGATCAAACCAAAACCAAAATCTTGGTTTAATCAGACGTGCAAAAACGCAGTCAGATCCAGAGAGGAAGCATTCAGTAACTGGCGTTTAAACAAAACACCAGACACTGATTTGCTACGCAAAAAGGCAAGATCTTCGTGTGCCAAGGTACTTAGGCGTGAAAAGTTTCTTCACGAACAGCGCCTTAGTGCCAAGGTCCTTGCAGCTCCTCGGGGCAGTAAGACCTTTTGGTCTTTCGTTAAGAGAGTAAAGAACAGTGCTAGTTCATCAATTCCAACTCTTTTAAAGAATGACCAAGCATTTACAGACCCGGTTGACAAAGCTAACCTGTTGGCTGAAATCTTTGCAAGCAATTCCTGCTTGCCGGAAAGCAGTCAACCACTTCCCGAGCTCGAAAGAGTATCTGTAACTATGCCGAAGATATTCTTCCGGGCGCGAGCAGTTAAAAGGGTTTTGGAAGACCTCGATATAAACAAAACTCCTCGACCGGATGGCATTCCAGCACTGGTCTTGAAGCAGTGTTCTTCTACGCTTGCGCGTCCATTAGCACGCCTCTTCAGCATACTTTACCATACTGGTGAGTTTCCATCGTGCTGGAAGGTTGCTAATGTAACACCAATACCCAAAAAGGGTATGGCAAATAACCCCGAAAATTACCGCCCAATTGCAATTTGCTCTACACTCTCCAAAGTAATGGAAAACATGGTTAACCATCACCTTATGAGGTATCTGGAGTCGCATAAACTACTTTGTGATTGTCAATATGGATTTCGTAAGGGTCGTTCAACTGGCGATCTTATGGCATATCTCTCAGAGAAATGGTGCTACTCAATCCATCATTTCGGTGAAAGTAGGGTGGTGGCTCTTCAAAATTTTCAAAAGCGTTTGACAGAGTGTGGCATGGTGCACTATTGGCAAAACTTACTGCCTTTGGTGTCGGTGATGACTTCTCTCGGTTTATATCGAGCTTTCTCAGAGACCGCTCTATACGAGTTGTTATAGATGGGGTCTCATCAAACGAGTTCAAGATTAATTCAGGGGTACCGCAAGGCTCCGTTCTTTCTCCTACCCTATTTCTTATTTTCCTCAACGATCTCCTCTACCAAACTTCCAACCCTATCCACTCTTTCGCGGATGACAGCAGCATTTGCCACTCGTACTCTTTTAGTTATAGGCCCAGCCTATCAGAGATCGCTGCCAAGAGACTAAATATGAATGATTCACTGAATAGTGATCTTCTATTGGTCTCTGAATGGGGTCGTAAAAACAGGGTAGCCTTTAATGCTCGTAAGACCCAGTGTAGCTTATTGACGCACAAACAAACGACCGCAAATGCTGCTTCATCTGTACTCATGGATGGTATAAATATTGAAGAATCGGATGCTCTTGATGTTCTTGGAATGAAGATACAGTGCGATGTTCGCTGGACTGATCATATTTTTCATATCTCTAAAGAAGCATTCAAGTGCCTCGGTTTTTTGAAACGGTGTAAGATGTACTTCACTCCATCCGATCTCCTTACTATTTATACCACCTATATCCGACCGAAAATGGAATACAACTCTCATGTTTGGGCCGGTGCCTCAAAGTCTGTTTTGGGGTTACTCGACCGTGTGCAGGAGAGGGCGAAGAAGCTCATCGGTGACAGTAGGGTATCCAACTCTATTGACTCACTGGAGCATCGACGCAGTGTGGGATGCGTTACTCTGTTCTATCGATACTACAATGGATTTTGCTCTGACGAGATTAAGGATCTTGTTCCCGAAACGCCCACATTTTTACGTAGCACGCGTTCATCGTCTAGAGCTCACCCATTTGTGGTCGATTGCTCGGGGAATCGTACTACGCATTACAGAGAGAATTCGTTTTTCAGCCGCACGCTTCGTCTGTGGAACAAGTTGCCTGCAGAAGTGTTTCCTGTCTGTTATAACGTTGGAAGATTCAAGTCAAATGTTCACAAACACTACTCCCGCTTTCCCCCTCCTCATAACCTATTTTCCTAGTTCTGGTACAATGCACTGCATATGTATGTAGGGGTCATCCCCTGAGTACTGGTCCAATATAAAAAATATATATATATATATATATATATATATATATATATATATATATATATATATATATATATATATATATATATATATATATATATATATATATATATATATATATATATATATATATATATATATATATATATATATATATATATATATATATATATATATATATATATATATATATATATATATATATATATATATATATATATATATATATATATATATATATATATATAGTATATATTACAAATTTGAACTAAATATGCTCGGATATATATTGACCGACATCGGGGAAAATATATTTTTGCTTTATAATCACCATCCTAAAAAGTAAATCTTGTATGCAAAAATCGGTTTAGGCTATATCTCAGTAAGATATGAACTGATATCGGAATTTTCCATTTTCTGTATTTAAATTACCTCGTTCTATAATCAGAACTCATTTCAAGCAAAAAAAATGTTCACTAAAAAATCTGCTTAGACTATATATCTCGGATATGTATGGACCGATATCGGATATTTGAATTTTCTTTATTTGGTAACTTCCTTTCATAATCAGAACTGCTTTTGAGCAAAAAGAAAATTTTTTTTAATGCAAAATCGGTTTAGGCCATGTCTCGGGTATACGAGTACATGGACCGATATCGGAATTTCTTATTTTCTGTATTTTAGTAACCTCCTTTTATTACCAGAACAGCTTTTAAGCACAAAATATGAAAAATCGGTTTTGGCTAGATATGGACCGATATAGGAAATTTTCATTTTCTGTATTTTAGTAACATCCTTTCATAACCAGAACTGCTTCTAAGCAAAATATCGAAAATTTTCATTTTCTCTATTTTAGTAACCTCTTTTATTACTAGAACTGATTTTAAGCAAACAAAATTTTTAAGCTCGCTTACGCGACATTTTCATGCAAAAATTCGTTTAGACTATATCTTGGGTATACGAGTATATTGACCGATGTGGGAAATTGCTATGTTCTGTATTTCAGTTACCTCCTTTTATAACCAAAACAGCTTTTAAGCAGAAAGTGGTTTAAGTTCGCTTACGCGATATATTCTTGAAAAATCGGTTTTGGGTATATCTCGGATATATATGGACCGATATCAGAGATTTTCATTTTCCATATTTATATAACCTTATTTTATTATCAGAACTGCTTTCAAGCAAAAAAGTTGTTTAACCGGGTTTTCATGAAAAACCCGGTTTATGCTATATCTCCGGTATATATGGACCGATATCTAGAAAATTTTTTTTGCCTTTTAGTCGCCATGCTTAATAATTGTGTGAAGATTGAAGCACAACAAACAAGTTTTTTTTAAAAAATTGTCATACAAAATTGCAAAAAATAATGGATTTTTTTCGTAATATTAGATATATCTCAGCTATATGTGAACCGATTTTACCGAATTTTAATAGCAAACCCATGCATCGATGGGGTAATAGAATGGTGAATGAAAAAAGCTTCTAAGTCTAATGGTTTTCTCAGAAACGGTATTTCAACGACCGAAAGACGGACATCGCTTAATCGACTGTTCCATTAATTCTGAATCAGAATATATATACTTTATATGGTCGCACATAACAATTGTAGAAATTACAAACGGAATCACAAACTTATATACATCCTTTACACTTTGGATTATCATTCGCCCAAATGCGACAATTCTGCTTATTGACGAATCCACTGAGGTGAAAATGTTCTTCATCACTGAAGACGATTATCTTCGAAAATTGATCATGATGCATAGTTGCCATTTATTGACATCACTCCAGCCATTGACGACGCTGCAATGGTGAAGAGGCTTCAGTTCTTGAGTAAATTGCATGAGTGTGAGAGGTGCAATTGTTGGGCACGACGACGAGTTGAGGTGGACGGCTCTTCAGCCACACTATCATGAGCAACAGCAATATTTTCTGGGCAACGAACTGTGCGATGTTTTCACATCTGGTTTGCTCAAATCTTTGCACGATTTTTCTGATTCTACCCACATTTGGATGAATTATTTGACAGAAAAAGTTACAAAGTGCACGATATGCATTTTTATTTGAGCGCCCATTTTCAGCCTGAATAACTTTAACGCGTTGTTCGACAAATTTAACTGCTCTAGATTGAGTTCTTTTGGTGATATTCATCCACCAATTAAAAAATAGTACAGGCAACTATTCAACAACATAACACCTGATGCTAGGAACACAACAAACGACGAACTTCGCCCATCGCGACGAATTCGCCGGCAAATATGCGTTGTATAAATTCGTCATGTGAAGCACAATATCAACGAACATTGTTTACATTCCGTGCAAAGAAAAAAAAAATGAATATAAATACTAAGGTGGCCATATTAGTAAATCTATATAAATCCCATCCGAAAGAGGGATTTTTGAACAAATTATCTCAGGTACTTTATATTATGAGAACATCTTCATAAATTGTTTACTACATGGATTAATATAAATATAAAAAGTATGATTTCGTGAAAAATATTTTTTTTATATAAGAAAACTGGCCACCTGATACTGTTTTGTTCGTCGTTCGCTGACGAAGCAATTAGAAATAAATCTATTTCAATTTTCGCTGAGTATGACGAATTTCGACCAACGCCATGATTGTGTGCATTTTCATATTTATTTTTGGCGACGAATATTTGCGACCAAATATTCGTCGTTCGTCGCAGTTGTGTGCCTAGCATGAAGCTTTGCGAAATATTATGGTAAATGGTTCGGAAGGAACAGGAATGTTCGAAACCGATATTGACTTCGAAAATTGATCATCTACCATTTTTCGCCACCATTCTGACCATTCACGATATTGGGAATGGTGTTTAGTTCACGAGTCAATTGCACCTTGTAAGCGTGTAAATGCAAGTCTTTATGTATAATGTTCATCAAAATATGTGAGTATTATTAAACCTTTTGTTCAACTTATTTTCCGTATGGATTCGGCATTAAATCAACTAAAGAACCTGAATCAACCGCATTTTACTATTGGTTCGAGCTCAGTTTTTTTCCAAGTCAAACTCATTTTCGGCTTACTTCAAGTACGGATTCTGGATTAAGTATGCATAAACTTAAGTATTTAGTTCTGGAATAATTCATACTTGGCAACACTTGGGATTGACACATTGTTCAATTGTGTACCGTTTCGCTTTAAGTTCTCCAAGCCGTATTTACAAACTACAGAAAATAATAAAAAAAAATGGTGAAAGCCGGATTTGAACTTTTGCCAGATAAATAATGGGTGATTTTATAAGAACTATCGGAAATTAAAAAAAAAAACACATAAAATTCAGAAAAATGCATGAAATATTTATTTGGATCGATAGTTGGGTCGATATAATTTAATGTTTATAGATTATTTCATGCAAATGCTGGCCGCGGCTGCGCCTCAAATGGTCCACCCGCTTAGTCCAATTTTGGCATACTCTTTCCAACATTTCGGCCGGTATCTCACGAATAATGTTGGCAATGTTGGCTTCCAGTGCGTCAATCGAAGCGGGCTTGTCGCTATAGACATTAGCCTTAACATAGCCCCACAAAAATAGTCTAGAGGCGTTAAATCGCACGATCTGGGCGGCCAATTGACTGGTCCCAAGCTTGAAATAAACTGTTCACCGAACTCGCCTCTCAATTGGTCCATTGTTTCGCGTGTTGTGTGGCATGTGGCACCGCCTTGTTGAAACCACATGTCATGCAAGTCAAGCTCTTCCATTTTGGGCAAAAAAAAGTTTGTTATCATCGCACGGTAGCGCTCACCATTCACAGTAACGTTGTGATTCGCATCATCTTTGAAGAAATACGGCCCAATGATGCTGCCAGCCCATAATCCGCACCAAACGGTTGTTTTTTGTGGATGCATTGGTAGCTCTTGCAATGCTTCTGGCTGCTCTTCACTCCAAATACGGCAGTTTTGCTTGTTCACGTATCCATTCAACCAGAAATGAGCCTCGTCGCTGAACACAATTCTTCGATAAAAAAGTGGATCTTTATCTAACTTTTCAAGAGCCCATTCACCAAAAATTTGGCGTTGTGGTAGGTCGTTTGGCTTCAATTCTTGCACCAGCTGTATCTTATAAGGCTTCACACCCAAATCCTTCCGCAAAATTTTCCACGTAGTGGAGTAACAGAGGCCCAATTGCTGCGAACGGCGCCGAATCGATAATTCAGGGTCATCACCAACACTGGCCGATACGGCTGCGATATTTTCTTCAGTTCGCACTCTACGTAAGCGTGTTGGTGGTTTAATGTCCAACAATGTAAATTTGGTGCGAAATTTTTTTACAATAGTCCGAATAGAAGCCTCAGTAGGTCGATTAAACTGACCATAAAATGGAAGAACCGCGCGATGAACTTTCTTAACAGAGCACGCATTTTGGTAATAAAATTCAATAATTTGCAAGCGTTGTTCGTTTGTAAGACGATTCATGATTAAATTATAGACCAAACTGAAGATGTTTGACGGTGACACAAGATACAAAACGTGCGTGAGCTGTCAAAACTAGTGTTGCCAAAAAGATAATAGCAAAAAAATCACTCGTTACCATCATATAATATTAAATATAATAAAAAAAGTTATAAGGGATTCGAACTCTTTCGGTAATTAGGGTCTACCCTGTACCCTGAAATTTAACACAATTTTATTTATTAAAGAATTTTGTTAATAAACATTTGTTGAATTTTACACAGGCTTATGGTTTAAGTGGTATGTGTTTCCACGAAAAATCTTTATGGCCTTGATAGTACTTTTTCTACAATAAAGATGTACATCTTTCTTACATAAAAAGAACTATAAGTCCGCAAAGACTATCCCCAAAACACATACCGCTTTAAATCATAACCCACCTCTTCTGCTGTAGACAGGCAAACGAAAGGGGAACACGTTTCGCTATAAAAACACAAAGCAACTACGTCATTGCCATTCCTAAGATTTTGTCGTTTTTTCTTATTTTTCATCACGAAAAATTTCTATAATTTTTTTTATAGTGCTTCTGCTTGCTAAAATACATTCACTTAATAAATATGCAGTTTCTTAAATTAAAGAAAAAAAAATAATAATAAAGAAACTAATAGAAACTGCATCATCCATCATGCGTTGAAATATTAACGCTTTGTTTTTCTAGTTTAAAATTCTTAAAATTTTTAAAGCAATTATAAACAAATATTGCGTTAAAAATAGTTTGACCAGTTTCACTTTCAAAGCAATTTTATGATGCTGTTGCAATAACAAATAAATGCAGCACAGTGGGGCTGATAAGAACATACTTATTCGAAAGGTAGCTAAAAAAATATATTTTTTTAGTATAGAACTATATTAAAATTTCATTACGGTTTTTACAGGCTAGTCCAAAGTATACTAAGGGATTTAAATGCTCTTGAACTTTATTCTACATATCAAATGAATATAATTTATTTTTCACCTAGAAATATAATCGGATTGAGCTGATAATCTTCAAAAATGAACTCACTATATTCGTTTAACAAAAAACCCATATAAAGAATCATATAAACCTCACTGTCATAAGCAATCACATATCCGTATTGAATCAAAGTATTCTCATAGTCAACCGTGTCACAGCTGTTTTTAACTATAGTATTTGCTGGTTGAACCATACTGTTTCCATGATCAAACCATATTCTTATTACAATCGCCTGTATTATATATGTCGCAGTCGAATCCGAATTTAAATTCTGTTGGTATTATGTAACACTTTCGGCGTGAGTGTTGTTGTAACAGACTACATTATTATAAAATTTGTAACAGAGCCCAGTATTTTTAAAATTTATTAGTCACGTTGTTACAAAACAGATCAGCTGATGAAAAATTTCCTCTTTTAAACAAATTTAAGTAAAAATCAATTAATTAAAATTTTATTCAAAATGTTAAGTGTTGAGCATTTTTCATCTTCTGATGAGGAAGAAGAATCCAGAAATCTTGTCCAGACAGCTAAGTTGCCAATCTAATATATTTGCGCTTCCAAGTTCAATGAGAGTTTTTGTATATTTATGAAGAAATGTTTTCAGGTTACTCCGTAATCAGATTTATAAAAAATTTCAGACTGAACAAACCATCATTCTGATACGTCCTAAATGCGATATCACCTAGACTTCGTGAACCCTCAAGATCAACATGTGTCAGTAAGTATTAGGTTTGGCGGCAACTATGCGAATACTCGCCGAAGAAAGCTATGAAAGGGGAAATGATTTGAACGTTGATCTTGCACAACCAACAATGAGCAGCATGTTTCACGAGTGTACTCGTATAGACGCAATGTTTAGCGAACTTTGTCCAAAGTGGACTTCATTTAAAATGTTTTTTTTTTTTTTAAGCATGTTTTTATTTATTGAATCTTCAAAATGAACTAACAATAAGTATTCAAATCTTAATACTAAATTTAAAATTAAAAAATGTGATTCTTAAGTCCGGCCAATGCTAGAAAAAAGTTTTATTATGCGGGACTATTTCGGTAAAATCACCTATTGAGCAATCTGATGGTGGCAACGGTATCCCTTCTTTTAAGCCGAGTGTGGCCGCCAAAATTAAGTATATTGCGCGCAAGAGGGTTTGGATGAAGTTCCAGTTTACTGACATACCTTGTCGCGTACTTAGAAAATTCCTCTTTTACCAGCGGAACACTCAGATCGTTATGAATTCGTGAATTTTTTATATACCATGGAGCTGCAGTAATCGTTCGAAGAATTTTGTTTTGTCGCCTTTGGATTTTTTCAATGTTTGACGCTGATGCGGTGGCCCATAACTGAATTCCGTAGCACCATATAGGTTTTAGTATTGCATTGTATAACAGAAGTTTGCAATCCAACTTCAATGTCGAGTTTCTGTCCATAAGCCAATTTAGTTGCGCTGCTTTTAGTTTCATCTGAGTGACTTTTGCTTCAATGTGAGACTTCCAAATTAGCCTACGGTCGAGGTGCATACCAAGGTACTTGACTTCGTTGTGCTGCGGAATAGGTGAGTTGTTAATTTGGATAGGCGGACATGTTTGCCTACATAGTGTGAATGTAACATGAGTACATTTCTGTTCATTAACTTTGATTTTCCCAAGTTTTAGCCATTTCTCTAATATTGAAGTATATTCCTGTAAATTTCGCGAAGCTACTTGATGGTTTTCATGAACACTCAAAAACGCTGTGTCATCTGCAAAGATAGAAGTGTGGATTCTGGATGTCGTTGGCATGTCAGAGGCGTAAATCAAATATAAAGTAGGCCCCAGTATGCTGCCTTGAGGAACTCCTGCCTTGATTGGCTGAGTTGGGCTTATAAAGTCGCCTTCTCTGATAACAAATTTCCGCCCATATAAGTAGCTTTCCAGAAGCTTGTGTGTATTTGCAGGCAAGTTTAACTTTATTTTGTACATCAAGCCGTCGTGCCACACTTTATCAAAAGCTTGAGAAATATCAATGAAAAGAGCTGAGCAATACTTCTTCTCCTCAAAGGTTTGTCTTATGACATTGACTAGTCTGTGCGTTTGTTCTATGGTGCTATGTTTAGCCCGAAAGCCAAATTGATGATCAGGGATGCATCCCACATTGTTCAATATTGGAATAGTTTTGAAATTGTTGGTAAAAGACTTATTGGTCTATATGATTCTACCTTAGCCAGATCCTTCCCTGGCTTAGGTATCCTAGTAATCATTGAGACCTTCCACTCTGCAGGATAATACTCAAGGCGTAAAATGGCGTTAAAAATAAAAAGTAGAACTCTTCTAGCTACACGAGGTAACTGTTCAAGCATTTTACCAGTAATTTGATCAATGCCTGGGGCTTTCCTGGGGTTTGTATTACCGATATACCGATTTAAAATGTGCGAATCACAATAGACTCAAATAATAGAATATTTTTATGAAATTAATTGCTGTTGTCTTCTTAATCCTTAAATGTACTCGTACGTACATACATACTTAAAAAGCTTTAGGTAAATATTTTATATAGTCAATAGAATTGCACTTACATTTTTATATTATTAATTTTTAGGTAATTTTTTCTGTTTTATTTTTAAATGTCACTATCAAAATACACAACGACACTTTTTGTCGAATTTCTCATTAAAAAACGGTATACCCAATACCAAAATTTGTAATAGATGTTCTTTGCAGTTGTATTTCTGTTCAAAAGCGACATCTGGAAAATGATTTTTCAAATTCGTAACAGATTCGGCGTGACTGCGACGTACATAATACAGGTGAATAGCTCATATTCATTTAAAACCATATTAATGCCATAAATGACTCTAATATTATATGATGGTATCATTCGTCTGAAATATTTTCAAGAAATATCTTCATTTTTTAATTATGACAATATTTGCCGCGATCAATAACTCTCGATCAAAGAAGACATGAAAAAATAATTGAATACTATTTATCATTAATACATACATAAATAAGTTCTTTTTATACAACCATATTTTTGTCACAAATATCTCTACTAACTAGAAAAAATAACAATACCGGATAAATAATATATTTGATTTATTTCTAACATTATATGATGGTATCATTCGTCTGGCTCAAGTTCAATCCTGGCTTTAGCCAAGAAATATTTTTATTTTAATTGTAACAATAGTTGACACGATCAATAACTCTTGATCACAAAAGACAGGAAAATCAAGATCAAGAGTTCTTGATTTTTTTATTTTTATTTTTATTTGTTTTTTTAAATTGCTCGCGTGTACCAAATTGTCCTCCACATAATTAATTATCAAATAACTTCGTTATATGTAAACCAATTTTCAAAATTCTTTTTTCATATAAAAGATATCTCATCAAAATTAAACACGCCCCAATTAATTAATTTTCAAGCAATTTCGGCATTTGTGGACTAATTTTAAAAATTATTTTTGGATACACAAAAGTTCTACTGAAAGATTGGCTCCCTGTATAGTGACTTTGCATCGGCTGTCACTAGAGTTGATTGGCTAAAAAACAAAAAATATTTGAGTACTCATTGTACGAAAAATATTGTCTTGCGAACGCCTGAGGATATTGATGTATCAATTAACGATTTGCTACTACTAGTCATATAAGATCCAGAAATGAGAACTTATTCGTCTGAAATATAAGTTCTGTTAGAAAATACAAGAGTTAGAAGAAAGTGGCAACTTCGCAGGTCTCCCCAGCTTAAACCTAGGCTACGGGAATGCCTGAAATCCAGAGAATGGCTTCTCTTAAAACATATTTGGAAAGTCTGGATGGTACTCCTCAATCTGACTATTCCCTGTGAAAAGCGACAAAAGGTCTGAAAAGACCCGTAATAGGTAAGCCACCTTTGCGAATTTCAACTAGCGACTGGGCAAGAAGCGATTCTGAAAGGGGATAGTGTATGTTAAAC
This sequence comes from Thecocarcelia acutangulata, assembly GCA_914767995.1. Lineage (NCBI taxonomy): Eukaryota > Metazoa > Arthropoda > Insecta > Diptera > Tachinidae > Thecocarcelia > Thecocarcelia acutangulata. The sequence continues at coordinate 76,997,754 of OU612095.1, read as the reverse complement.
ATTTGAGAAATGCTTTTACCACAAATAATACGGCGAAATTACCGCCATATGCCATATGTTGTGTCTTTGAGACTTATTTTCAAGATGTCGAAAACTATCGGCAACACAAACCCTAGCAAAGCTCCAGGCATTCATCAAATTACTAGTAAACTGCTTGAACAGTTACTTCACGTAGCTAGAAGAGTTCTACTTTTTATTTTTAACGCTACTTTACGCCTTCAATATTAACCTGCACAGTGAAAGGTGTCTATGATTATTATGATACCCAAGAGTTTCACTAAAGTTGAATCATACAGACCACTAAATCTACTGCCCACAATTGGCGAAATTGTTAATGGCGAAGTTGACTCCAATATTGAATGATGTGAGATGTAGCCCTGTCACTTTCGGGCTAAATACAGCACCATAGAACAAACACACAGACTAGTCAACATCATAAGACAGACTTTTGAAGACAAAAAGTATTGTTCAGCTTTATTCATTGACATTTCCCAAGCTTTTGATAAAGTGTGGCACGATGGATTGGTGCACAAAATAAAGTTGAACTTGCCTGCAAATACTCACAAGTTTCTGGAAAGCTACTTATGCGATTGGAAGTTATCAGAGAAGGCGATTTTATAAGCCCCTTACAGCCAATCGAGGCAGGAGTCCCGCAAGGTAGCATTCTAGGATCCACTTTATATTTGATTTACGCTTCTGACATGCCAACCAGATACGGAGTACACTTCAACTTTTGCAGATGACACAGCATTTTGCAGCGTACATGAAAATCATCAAGTAGCTTCGCGAAATTTGCAACATTAGAGAAATGGTTAAAACTTTGGAAAATAAAAGTTAATGAACAAAAATGTGTTCACGTTACATTCACTCTGCGTAAACAAAAATTTGCGCCTATTCAAATTAACAACTCTCCTATTGCGCAGCACAATGAAATCTAATACCTTGGTATTTACCTCGACCGTAGGCTAACGTGGAAGTCTCAAATTGATGCGCAAGTCACTCACTTGGAATTAAGAGCAGCGCACCTAAATTGGCTTATGGGCCAATTTAGGCGACACTGAAGCTGGGTTGCAAACTTTTGTGATATAACGTAATTCTTAAGCCTATGTTATATGGTGCTACGGAATTCAGTTATGGGGCGCCAAAACAAAATTCTTCGAACTTTTACTGCAACTCCATGGTACATAAAAAAGTCACGAAATCACAAGGATCTGTGTGTTCCGCTGGTAAAAGACTAACTCTCTAAGTACGCGACAAGGCACATATGTCAGTAAGCTGGAACTTCAACCAAATCCTCTTGCACTCAACATACTTATGTAATTTTGCGCCTACTCTCGGTTGAGAAGAAGGGATACACTTGAAACCATCAGAACGTTAAATTGGTGATTCTACCGATATTATTCGTGCAAAATAAAACTTTTTTTGTGCAGCACTGGCTAGACTTTTATTTTTATCTATTTAGTTTGTTATGTTTAATATTAAGATTTGAATACTTATTTTTAGTTCATATCTTCATATTCAATAAATAAAAATTTAAGAAATTTTTCTTAACAATTGCTTACCCAGTTCTGTTAAGTTCCTTTTTGTTTACGGCCATAAATTAATTTATTTTACAATTTTCGGCTTTTTTCATTTTTATTATGAATTATAAAATATTTAGATGTATAATTGTTATTCTCTCTGTATATGTATGTACTCGTATATATACGAGCAGATGCCTCTTTAAATGAATGTCTGTATATATGTACATGTATGCATGGCTGACCAATTATGGATTGCGGTGCGAATTAACTTGCAAGAAAAGAAATAAGAAATCAAAAAATAAAAATAAATGTGTGCTCTTTGCTCAATGTTCGCAATTTTGAATTGCATATGAATCATGTATTTAAAGAAGTTGCAAATACACAAAACAACTGCCTTCGATAGCTCAGTTGGTAGAGCGGTGGACTGTAGTTTAGGGAATGCATGCCGAACAAATAATCTAGTTCGCAATCGTTGCCCTCAAAAGCAGCGACACTTCATGCAGACATCCATAGGTCGCTGGTTCAAATCCGGCTCGAAGGATTTATTATTTTTAAATTGATACATTAATTAGTTTTGAAAATTTTCCATTTCAAATTATAAGTAAATTCCGGCTTTAACACCAGTCTTTGTTATATAATTTTTCATAAGAAATACATGCAGTTTGTTAAAAACCCACAGTCGTCAGTAAGTCATTAACTGCCTTCGATAGCTCAGTTGGTAGAGCGGTGGACTGTAGTTTAGGGAATGCATGCCGAACTCATAAGCTAGTTCGCAATCGTTGCCCTCAAAAGCAGCGACACTTCATGCAGACATCCATAGGTCGCTGGTTCAAATCCGGCTCGAAGGATCTATTTTTTTTTTAATTAAAGCATTGAAGTAGTTTTGAAAAATCTCTATTTCAATTTATAAGTAAATTCCGGCTCTAAGACCAGCCTGTTTTATTTAATTTTTCATAAGAAATATATGCAGTTTGTTAAAAACACACAATCGTCAGTAAGTCATTAACTGCCTTCGATAGCTCAGTTGGTAGAGCGGTGGACTGTAGTTTAGGGAATGCATGCCGAACTCATAAGCTAGTTCGCAATCGTTGCCCTCGAAAGCAGCGACACTTCATGCAGACATCCATAGGTCGCTGGTTCAAATCCGGCTCGAAGGATCTATTTTTTTTAGTTAAAACATTGAAGTAGTTTTGAAAAATCTCTATTTCAATTTATAAGTAAATTCCGGCTCTAAGACCAGTCTTTGTTAATTAATTTTTCAAAAGAAGTAAATGAAGTTGGTAAAAACTCACAATCGTCGGTAAATCATTAACTGCCTTCGATAGCTCAGTTGGTAGAGCGGTGGACTGTAGTTTAGGGAATGCATGCCGAACACATAATCTAGTTCGCTTTCGTTGCCCTCAAAAGCAGCGACACTTCATGCAGACATCCATAGGTCGCTGGTTCAAATCCGGCTCGAAGGATTTATTATTTTTAAATTGATGCATTAAATTAGTTTTGAAAATTTTCCATTTCAAATTATAAGTAAATTCCGGCTGTAAGACCAGTGTTTGTTATTTAATTTTTCATAAGAAATATATGCAGTTTGTTAAAAACCCACAATCGTCAGTAAATCATTAACTGCCTTCGATAGCTCAGTTGGTAGAGCGGTGGACTGTAGTTTAGGGAATGCATGCCGAACACATAAGTTAGTTCGCAATCGTTGCCCTCGAAAGCAGCGACACTTCATGCAGACATCCATAGGTCGCTGGTTCAAATCCGGCTCGAAGGATCTATTTTTTTTTAGTTAAAACATTGAAGTAGTTTTGAAAAATCTCTATTTCAATTTATAAGTAAATTCCGGCTCTAAGACCAGTCTTTGTTAATTAATTTTTCAAAAGAAGTAAATGAAGTTGGTAAAAACTCACAATCGACGGTAAATCATTAACTGCCTTCGATAGCTCAGTTGGTAGAGCGGTGGACTGTAGTTTAGGGAATGCATGCCGAACAAATAATCTAGTTCGCAATCGTTGCCCCCAAAAGCAACGACACTTCATGCAGACATCCATAGGTCGCTGGTTCAAATCCGGCTCGAAGGATCTATTTTTTTTTAGTTAAAACATTGAAGTAGTTTTGAAAAATCTCTATTTCAATTTATAAGTAAATTCCGGCTCTAAGACCAGTCTTTGTTAATTAATTTTTCAAAAGAAGTAAATGAAGTTGGTAAAAACTCACAATCGTCGGTAAATCATTAACTGCCTTCGATAGCTCAGTTGGTAGAGCGGTGGACTGTAGTTTAGGGAATGCATGCCGAGCATATAATCTAGTTCGCAATCGTTGTCCTCAAAAGCAGCGACACTTCATGCAGACATCCATAGGTCGCTGGTTCAAATCCGGCTCGAAGGATCTATTTTTTTTTTTTAACTAAAACATTAAAGCAGTTTTGAAAAATTTCCATTTCAAATTATAAATAAATTCCGGCTCTAAGACCAGTCTTTGCTATTTAATTTTTCATAAGAAATATATGCAGTTTGTTAAAAACCCACAGTCGTCAGTAAGTCATTAACTGCCTTCGATAGCTCAGTTGGTAGAGCGGTGGACTGTAGTTGTGAAAACGATTAATGTGGGTACCTGCCATTGTGGCCTTACCCCACGGTGATCTTAACACCGGGTGAATACAATGCGTCTACCAGCGCCCCCATACATGACAAACTGCCATGCATGAGTACCAATTCGATCTCATGTTGTTTGGACATGATCTCCCCCTTGGTTAGGAGCGGAGCCTTTCTAAAACTCCTTCCGATCTTTGGGTCACGGCACCCGGTCGCAATGCAACTCCACATCGAGCTCAAATGAACTCTCCCCGCGATTTGGGTTTAAACCACAACCACCACGATACTCCCCGAAGGGCCGCACCATAACCGGGCAGGAACAAGTTCCTGGGGCTCCCGGTTCCCGTGGTACCAGATTTAAGTCTCCGGTCAGACTTCGTAGCCCAAGGACTACTACCAGTAGAGCCCCAAACGGCTCGGGACTGGTGACCCCCTGCAACCATACTTACAGTAAACAGCACACAGGAACACAACAATAACAGCAAACAGCAACATAAAACAGGAACAACAGGAACGTCAGCGACAACAGCAAAACAGCAGCCACTCAACGTACAAACTGCATCACCTGCAACACAAAACACACACGGGCACAAGGCACAATAAACAAAAACAACAAAAACATTCAACATTCATCCTCACGGATGAGTACATTGGCCACCCCCCTGTGGCCCAGCCCTTTACAACACGAACAAAACAAAAAACAACAATTAGACATGACCCCCCTCACGGAAGGACTTACAAACAAAAACAACGTTGCCAGCAACCCTGCGACATCAAAACAAAACAGCAGACAGCAACCAGCAACACAGCAAACAGCAACCAGCAAACAACACACAGCAAAGTACATGACACCAGGAACAGCACAGGGCACAAGAACTGTGCTCTATGCTCCTCATGGTTGCCTACACTAAGACTTCAACCACAACTGCAACCAACTCCGCCGACGAGAGACGCACACAGTCACGCGCGAACCTGCGGTTCAACAAACGACGGTTCCGGAAATGGCAACAACAGGGAGGCTACCCTCCCTACCTTGGTCTCCGCCTAAAGACCTCACGGGCATACGCGCCCAACGCGTCGAAAGACGCGCCGTCCGCCAAAACCCTACTGAAATCCCAATGGTCGCCCGCCCCTACTACGCCCATTCCCTCTAGATCCCTAATGTCATCATAAAGATGGCATTCGACCAGAACGTGTCTCCAGTCCTCAGTGCTCTCACCACATCTGCACAGCGCAGTCTCGGATAGGCCCCTCTTATGCAAAAATGCATTGAGGGAACCATGCCCCGTAAGCAAGAAGCCCGTACTGAGACTGAAGCCAAATTCCGGCCGTCCCACAACAAAATCAGCCTCGCGAATGAATTCGTGCGTTGCTCGCCCCTTTGTACTATTCGCCCACAAGACAGACACAAGACGTTCCCAAAGGAGCGCCTTGATCTGACTGGGTTCCCTATTAACCACAAGATCAAGAGCAGTAAGCCAATCATGTGGACAAAGCGGTAGCCCCTTCCTAACCTTGAAGGCGAATCACCTCCAGATCAAGGGGAGCCACCCCCAGCAAGACCTGTAGAGCATCTGTTGACACCGTCCTACAAACTGGCATGCAAGCAAGCATCGCAGTTCTCTGGGCGGACTCTATCTTATTGCGGCCAACAACAGTCATGACTGTCTCGTACCACACAGGTGCACCATAAGCTGCGCATGCAACAAACAGTCCACCATATATGGCACGAGTAGCCCGCCTGCTGAGGCCCCATTCACTTCTAAGGATGCGCCTAACTTTACCTACTACAGCAGTAAGCCTGTCCCTCACATATGAGAGGTGAACCATAAAGTTCAACCTCTCACTCACCATTATTCCCAGGTATTTGACTTCCGTCGCATACCGGAGACTAATGCCGCCAGAGCGAACGAGTGGTGGACGACCCCGAGACAACCTGCCTTTCAGCAGCATTGCCACGGTCTTGTCCATAGCCACCTCCACACCCACACTATCGCCCCACTCGCGCACAACACGCATGGCCCTCTCACCCCGGCTTTCCAGATCAGCACGAGACTGTCCTTCAACCAAGATGAGCAAGTCATCCGCATATGCACACAGTTTGAAGTCACGCTGCAACGACCTCAGCAGGGAATCCATCATGAGGTTCCATAAAAATGGTCCACAGATGGACCCCTGCGGACAGCCGCGTACAACGTCCCTCCAAACCGTGTCGCTGGCGCCCACCACACAGGCTTTCCTACCGCAGAAGTAACTCTCCCATAGAGCGAGCTCCCGACAGCCCACACTACGTAGTCTATCGAGAACTACACTCCACAGGAGATTGTCAAACGCACCCCTGAAGTCTACGAAGAGTCCCAGTACATATCTTTCCGCAGAGCTAGCAACACTTGACTTAACATGCAGCCAGGCATCGTCAACAGACCTCCCCTCCCTGAAACCGAACTGGAATTCAGACAGTGCTGCACCCGGACACTCTTTCAGTCGAAAGACCATTATCCTCTCCAGTACTTTTCCAAGCACCGGAAGAAGACTAATGCCCCTATAAGAGCGAGGATCAGTCCTCACTTTTCCGGGGGACTTTAAGAGCACCACAACACGTGCCTTCTTCCAAGCCTCAGGGAAGTAGCCCTCACTGAGACACTTCGCAAATATTGACTCCAGGTATTCCGGTATGGCCTTCCAGATGCTTTTACACATCTCTCCAGTCATACCGTCTATACCCGGAGATTTCCTACTCTTGATCCTGTGGACACAAACTTCTATTTCGGATCTCTCCAGCGCAGGAGGGGCGGCTCCCTCCCTAATGAGAGGAGGGCTACCGCCCGCCCGTACAACCGGAAAGAAAACCCCCAACAACGCGCCCATAATATCGCTCCAGGAAGACAATGTTACATTGTCAACCTGGAGGCTTCCTACTTCTAAACGCCTGTGTCGACCCGAACAAACGCGATAGACACGACCCCAAGGATCGTCCCTATTTTCACGCACGAATTCCCTCCACTCGTCTTCTTTTACCCTACAAATTCTACCCTTATATTCCCTCAGGCTTGCCAGATATTCAACCTTACGAATAGCTAGATCATCTGCGTTAGACTGCCGGGCCCTCTGGAATCTCTTCCTGAGGCGCCTGACACTCCTCCGCATCAGATCCAGTTCATCGGTCCACCACTTGACTTTTCTTGGCCTACCCGGAAGGGCTCGGCCAAGCAGCGCATCATTCACCGCGCACATCCAGTCGTCAATCTGGCCAACCTGAGCGTCTATACCCAATTCCCTGAATTCATCTATTGGCTGTACCATAGCAGCCGCCCTAACACTATTCGCGTAACCGCCCCAGTCTATATCCCTTTTACGCCACCCGCGAGGTGACCCAGATATCCAACTCCGCCGGCGATAAGTGAACCGAATCTCAATGAGATTATGATCACTCACACCAGCGTTGTCACATACCCTCCAGCTCAAGTCGAAGTATGACAACGCCAAGTTATTGGCAATTGTCACATCGATATCGCTGCGGCCCTGTGGAGCGTCAAACGTGTACAGATCACTAGCCTCGTTTAACACCGAAGCACCAACTGTGACCAGCCATTCGCCGAGCATGATTCCTCTATTGTGGCATTTTACTGAACCACATAGAGGAACATGCATTTGCATCCAGGCCTAGAATAACGGGTGCACTACTCGCTAGGAGTAGGACCGTATCCATGTACCGAATGTACGGCTCCAAAGGGACGGCAAACCTGCAATACAGGCTTGCAAAGAGCACCCGCCCAAACTCCCCCTGTACAGCAACGCAGACCCCCCACCGGGTACAGCTCACGACCGTACAATCGACCCCCGGGTCATCCACCACTACCGCAGAGTTCCCCTCCAAATCGGGGAAAACCCGCATACCCCCAGGAAGCCCCCTGATGTCACCAAATCGGAGGTACGGCTCCTGCACTAAGGCAACAGCCGCACCCCGTCGCCGCATCGCCTGCCCAAGTTCGCACGTGGCCACGTACGACTTCTGAAGGTTTTGCTGTATTACAACCGCGGTATCCATCTTAATGACGAGCGTTCACCCTAGCAACCATGGTCGCATAGACCGGGCACGCTGCAGACATCATCATGTGATCCGCCTGCAGTCCCTTGAACGCACAGTTCCTGCACCTCAGCTCGTTGGGGCATCGGCTCGCCCAGTGGCCAGCGTCGCCGCACCGTCTACACACATCCGACTGGTACTTACAGTCGCGCACCCGGTGATCAAAACCTAGACATCTATAGCACGACGGTATGGGGTCCAACGTCCGTACCGCAAAGCGGAACCACTTTATATATGCCCCCGTTGTCCGTAAATGTTCAGCAATACGCGGCGTGCATTCTAGGGTCACGTTAGTTGTGCCCTCTTCCACCTTCCAGGGTGCGCTCACCAGTCGAACGGATCGCCTATATTCCGCGGAAGACATCAAATCCCCGAGGTTCATAGAGTGTAGTTCCTCCATGAACTCATCCGGCGAAATCTCCTTGTGGACGCGCTGAACCACTATTTTAGGCCCCAATTTGTCCTTAACAGCCACCTCCAACCCCACTTCAGCGAACTTAGTGTTACCAGCCACCTTCCTCCTCTCAGCCTCCGATGGCGTGCGAATCACGGCTCCTTCCTTAGTTTGGCGCACCTCGTGCACGCGTACCCCCAAAGTCGGCCCAACCTCCCCAACCACCTTTTCCACCACCTCCTTCGCACTCTTCCCAGCCTTACTTTTTACGACTACCGACCAAGTTTCCACCGGTTTTACCAACGGCAGGGCCGGGTATGACACTGGCGCTACCGCCTCCTGTGTCCTGGTCACAACTCTGCTACTTACTGGGGGTACGGTCATCGACTTCGCCATCGGGGCAGCAGCAACTCCCACCGCACCAGCCTCCAATCTCCCCCTCAACCGCTCATTTTCGGCCACCAATCCCATAAGAAGTGCCTCGTACTCTCCCACTTCCTTCAACAGCCTGCGTGCAACCCCCCTGCCCACATCATCAGCCATCACTACGTCCATCACCTTCTCCGTGATGCGCTTCATGTCCGCAATCACTCCCTCAGCCTGCAGCTTCTTCTTTCTGGTCCGCGACAACCTCTCAGGCAGCTTGGTGACTACTCCCTCACTGGCCACCTCACCCACACACGTTACGATCACCTCGTCGTCCACCACCATTGGGGCTTTTGACACAGCCGCGATCTCACCCACTCCTTTCACCGCTTCCAACGCCATCTTCTTCCGCGATTTAGGCGACCCAGCTTTAAATTTCTTCACCGATTCCACATCTTCAGTCGACGACATCTCTGACTCCGTGTGCCTGAGCTTCGGTGGCACAAATGGCGGCGGCGCCCTGGGATCGTCAGTCGTTGCGTCACTGGCGTCCCCTTTCGCTCTTGGCTTGTCGCCCTTCCTTTTGCTTGCCGGCGGCATGTCGGCAAACTCCGCTATATCCAATAAATAATTAAGTGCCACCTACCTTTGTGTAGCAGTACTTATTTAATAGTATCCTTATCAAGTCCGCAACCGTCAGCCAAATATAAATCTTAGTTTCAAACCTCACACGCGCCGTACCGTCAACCGTTCCGTTAAATCAATTTCAAATTTCCAAAAAACGTTAATCAATCAAATACCAAGAAGAAGCACGAGTAGTAGTCAACAGTTCACTTTAACCAAACTTTTGGCCGGAATATTTGTTTATCTTTGAGACACCTGCCAAAGGAGTCTCAAAACAAAACACACACACACACACTTTAGAGTCACTTAGCTCTTCAATTTAACCAAACTTTTGGCCGGAGATTTTTGCCAGCGGAGTCTCAATCTGCCAGCGGAGTCTCACTCTTGTTCTTCCACTTAGTTTATTTTCTTTTTTCGTTTTTTATGCTTCTTCTTATCACTATTCAATTTTTAACACTTTTACTATCCGCTATATACGTCCGAACGCTTTAACACTCAAACTGCGAATCCCGGTGGACTGTAGTTTAGGGAATGCATGCCGAACAAATAATCTAGTTCGCAATCGTTGCCCCCAAAAGCAACGACACTTCATGCAGACATCCATAGGTCGCTGGTTCAAATCCGGCTCGAAGGATCTATTTTTTCTTTTTTAATTAAAATATTAAAGTAGTTTTGAAAATTTTCCATTTCAAATTATAAGTAAATTCCGGCTCTAAGACCAGTCTTTGTTATTTAAATTTTTAAAAGAAGTAAATGAAGTAGGTAAAAACTCACAATCGACGGTAAATCATTAACTGCCTTCGATAGCTCAGTTGGTAGAGCGGTGGACTGTAGTTTAGGGAATGCATGCCGAACAAATAATCTAGTTCGCAATCGTTGCCCCCAAAAGCAACGACACTTCATGCAGACATCCATAGGTCGCTGGTTCAAATCCGGCTCGAAGGATCTATTTTTTTTTAGTTAAAACATTGAAGTAGTTTTGAAAAATCTCTATTTCAATTTATAAGTAAATTCCGGCTCTAAGACCAGTCTTTGTTAATTAATTTTTCAAAAGAAGTAAATGAAGTTTGTAAAAACTCACAATCGACGGTAAATCATTAACTGCCTTCGATAGCTCAGTTGGTAGAGCGGTGGACTGTAGTTTAGGGAATGCATGCCGAACAAATAATCTAGTTCGCAATCGTTGCCCCCAAAAGCAACGACACTTCATGCAGACATCCATAGGTCGCTGGTTCAAATCCGGCTCGAAGGATCTATTTTTTTTTAGTTAAAACATTGAAGTAGTTTTGAAAAATCTCTATTTCAATTTATAAGTAAATTCCGGCTCTAAGACCAGTCTTTGTTAATTAATTTTTCAAAAGAAGTAAATGAAGTTGGTAAAAACTCACAATCGTCGGTAAATCATTAACTGCCTTCGATAGCTCAGTTGGTAGAGCGGTGGACTGTAGTTTAGGGAATGCATGCCGAGCATATAATCTAGTTCGCAATCGTTGTCCTCAAAAGCAGCGACACTTCATGCAGACATCCATAGGTCGCTGGTTCAAATCCGGCTCGAAGGATCTATTTTTTTTTTTTTTAACTAAAACATTAAAGCAGTTTTGAAAAATTTCCATTTCAAATTATAAATAAATTCCGGCTCTAAGACCAGTCTTTGCTATTTAATTTTTCATAAGAAATATATGCAGTTTGTTAAAAACCCACAGTCGTCAGTAAGTCATTAACTGCCTTCGATAGCTCAGTTGGTAGAGCGGTGGACTGTAGTTTAGGGAATGCATGCCGAACAAATAATCTAGTTCGCAATCGTTGCCCCCAAAAGCAACGACACTTCATGCAGACATCCATAGGTCGCTGGTTCAAATCCGGCTCGAAGGATTTATTACTTTTAAATTGATGCATTAAATTAGTTTTGAAAATTTTCCATTTCAAATTATAAGTAAATTCCGGCTGTAAGACCAGTCTTTGTTATTTAATTTTTCATAAGAAATATATGCAGTTTGTTAAAAACCCACAATCGTCAGTAAGTCATTAACTGCCTTCGATAGCTCAGTTGGTAGAGCGGTGGACTGTAGTTTAGGGAATGCATGCCGAACATATAATCTAGTTCGCAATCGTTGTCCTCAAAAGCAGCGACACTTCATGCAGACATCCATAGGTCGCTGGTTCAAATCCGGCTCGAAGGATCTATTTTTTTTTAAATTAAAACATTGAAGTAGTTTTGAAAAATCTCCATTTCAATTTATAAGTAAATTCCGGCTCTAAGACCAGTCTTTGTTAATTAATTTTTCAAAAGAAGTAAATGAAGTTTGTAAAAACTCACAATCGACGGTAAATCATTAACTGCCTTCGATAGCTCAGTTGGTAGAGCGGTGGACTGTAGTTTAGGGAATGCATGCCGAACAAATAATCTAGTTCGCAATCGTTGCCCCCAAAAGCAACGACACTTCATGCAGACATCCATAGGTCGCTGGTTCAAATCCGGCTCGAAGGATCTATTTTTTTTTAGTTAAAACATTGAAGTAGTTTTGAAAAATCTCTATTTCAATTTATAAGTAAATTCCGGCTCTAAGACCAGTCTTTGTTAATTAATTTTTCAAAAGAAGTAAATGAAGTTGGTAAAAACTCACAATCGTCGGTAAATCATTAACTGCCTTCGATAGCTCAGTTGGTAGAGCGGTGGGCTGTAGTTTAGGGAATGCATGCCGAGCATATAATCTAGTTCGCAATCGTTGTCCTCAAAAGCAGCGACACTTCATGCAGACATCCATAGGTCGCTGGTTCAAATCCGGCTCGAAGGATCTATTTTTTTTTTTTTTTTTAACTAAAACATTAAAGCAGTTTTGAAAAATTTCCATTTCAAATTATAAATAAATTCCGGCTCTAAGACCAGTCTTTGCTATTTAATTTTTCATAAGAAATATATGCAGTTTGTTAAAAACCCACAGTCGTCAGTAAGTCATTAACTGCCTTCGATAGCTCAGTTGGTAGAGCGGTGGACTGTAGTTTAGGGAATGCATGCCGAACAAATAATCTAGTTCGCAATCGTTGCCCCCAAAAGCAACGACACTTCATGCAGACATCCATAGGTCGCTGGTTCAAATCCGGCTCGAAGGATCTATTTTTTCTTTTTTAATTAAAACATTAAAGTAGTTTTGAAAATTTTCCATTTCAAATTATAAGTAAATTCCGGCTCTAAGACCAGTCTTTGTTATTTAAATTTTCAAAAGAAGTATATGAAGTTGGTAAAAACTCACAATCGTAAGTAAATCATTAACTGCCTTCGATAGATCAGTTGGTAGAGTGGTGGACTGTAGTTTAGGGAACTTTTGGGCCTTCTTAGCACCCCTGATTGCAATTCCCCAGTCAGTTAGGGATATGCTAGTCTTTGCTAGTTGTTGGACAAAACCCCACAAAAAACGTCAGCCTCTAACTAATTCAGCCGTTTATACTCCACTTCTGGTTCCAGACATTACGGGCATGAACTACAAGACAACAGCATTTCGGGGACTCTAGTTAGTTGCCTGAAAATCGGCTTACCCCTATGGTTATTTGGGTACATCAGTAAACTGCAATTTTAATTTAAACCATTCAGAATGTTTCAACCAAACGACCAGCGCCATCATGATCCGAAAAATATAACCTCCTGGAGACCTGTCCACATTCTAACAATTAACCTTCGGTAAGGGGTTATGGAAGTCCCAACAATATCTCAGTCACGGACATTGTAAAGTTTTATATGTTACAACAAAGGAAGGACGCATACTTTGCCATATCTCAAATTGCGGAACGCTCAAGTTAGGATTACGTTAAAGCAAAACCTGCTATCCTAAACCGATTTTTCAATGCAAATCTCGCATAAGCGAACTTAAAATTCTTTTTTTGCTTAAAAGTAATCTTGGTAATAAAAGGAGGTTACTAAAATATAGAAAATGAAAATTTCCGATATTGGTCCATATATACCCGAGATATAGCCTAAGCCGATTTTTCCATGAAAAAATTTTTTTTTGCTTAAAAGCAGTTCTGGTAATAAAAGGAAGTTACTGAAATGCAGAAAATGAAAATTTCGGATATTGGTCCATATATAGCCTAAATGAAAATGTCGCGTTTGAAAAAAAGAGTCCTTTAAAACTTCACTACGCCTAAAATAAATTTACCAATAAAATTGGCACATTTTTATACTATTGTGAAGGGTATTTTTTATTTTAAATTCGGCCTAGCCGAGTACACTACACTCTTCTTGTTCTGATACATATTGTCTTTTTTATGCAGAACTTGTCTAGAATCTATTAATTTTGAGTCAAAACAAAGAAAGATTAATGTTCAAAATACATAAGATTTTCTGCCAAATAAAAAGGGATTAAAAGTCTTTTAAAAGTACATATAGTTTTTGTTTTAGTTCAGTGTGACGACAGTAAGTCGTTCAAAGGGTTGGTGCTGGTTGGTGCAGGTGTTCTCACCTGTTGAAATGAAAAACACTTGTTCGCTTACATGTGGTTTTAATAAAATTTTACAGGACGCAGAGAAAAGTTTTACCTTCTTCTCAATTATGCTCCCTTTATAGCAAAAGAGCATAATAAAAATAATATGAAATAAGAAAAAAAAAATCCAAAGGCAAAATTTCATGTTTTTATATTCGTAATCTTCTGCACACTGCTAACAATTTGAACAATGTTGATTTCAAATTGTTAGAAGAACCCAATATTTCTTTTTAATCAAATTTTATGAATATTCATCGAGATTTATTAAAATTCTTTGAATCCTTAGAACAACGTTACTCAAACTAAGCTGTAGCAAAATTTTATGAAACAAAATATTTTACAAAACTGTAAATTTGAGATGATGCATTATTGATTTCCCATTTTATTAACTTCATTTCTTGGCAACGCTATTGTCTTTGAGCACGACCAACCTCTATTAAAAAAAAGTTCCATCGCCGAGTTAAAGCAGTTGTTGTGGAAAATCATTGTTTACAGCTCGATTAAGATGGGCGCTGATGTTTCTTACCAAGCTCCGTCTGAAGAAATCCATAAGCAGGAGGACTTAAGGCAGGCTTTAATTATGTCTGCTCTCGTTTTGAGGGTTTGACACAAATCATCAGTAAACACAAAAGCTGCTACTCACAGTTAATCTAGAGTTTTTAATATTCGATCCAAAGCTTTGACATGAAATCATAGTGCTTAAAAAAATGTTGCTATTTTTAGCTATAAAACATCCAAACTGTTCTTCTACAGGTGTTGATGCTGGTAGCTTGAAAGTTTAATAGACCGTTTTCTCATCGCTAACCAATGTTGCAGCGATCCCTAAAGAAGTTACTCTCACAACAACTTATGAGACTGCCTAAGTTGTGCTATTAAAAATATATTAAAAAACAGCACTCCTGCCTATATTAGACCTCCCTCCGAGGAGCAGGGTTTGCCTTGGTATATACTAAGGGTACTCTGCTTTCTGGGGCAGAGAAAGGAAGAAGCCACCCATTTGTTGTAGCAAATAAAACTGTAAGAAGACGCATAACTTACATTGTGTTGAACTACCAAAAACCCTCGCACAGGGTTAATTGGCAGAACGAGGATCAGCAAAACTGCGGGAGGTTCTGCTTGCAAACCATCGCGATGCTGATCATGGTTGAGGTGCCTAACTTCGGTGCAACGTTCTGGCTGGAATTAGTTTTCCTGATAACTATGGTGACCTGACGGCTTCCAGGGGCTAATAACCTCCCAAAGTGCTGTTGTCTTGCAGCACATACCTGTAATGTGAGGTGATGGTGTGAATTGGTTAAGGGCTGATGCTCTCAATGGACTTCAGCCTACCAACTCATTGAGCCTTGTCTTCCATTGACTTCTGGAAAATTGCATACAAGAGGGATTAGAAGGCCCGGACTCTTAAGCAAGGGGTTTGTCTATATGTCTACAAACTTATGGCAAAAGTTGCGATCTGGTGTGAGCCTAGCCAGTTACACGGAGGCGCTAGAGAATCGTGAATAATTCACCCCGTGGAGTTGGTACAATATCAGATAAGGCCGTCAAGTCAGGTGCTGATACAAATCGATTTCATAATCTGTCTATATTAAACCCTGCGGACAGCAGGTTTTACCTCGGTGGAGACCAAACCAGGGCATAGAGGAGTAGGAGTTCCTCGTTTGTTGTAACAAATAAAATTCTAGGAAGGCGCATGACTTACATTATATTAGATTTCCGAAACCTTCACTAAGGGTTAATTGGCAGAACAGAGATATGCAAAAGCCCCCTGGGGGTTTTGCTTGCAAACCTCTCGGTGCTGGTCATGATTGACTGCGACGTTGTGGTTGTGGTTTAAACCTAAAATTACAGGGAAATTAGTTTCCCTGATAACTATGGCGTACTGCCGGTTTTTGGGGGCTAATAGCCCCCCTAGTTACGGTTAAAGGCTGATGCTCTTAGTAGGCTTCGGGCTACCAACTTATTAAGCCCTGTCCTCAATTGCGTACATGAGGGCTTAGAAGGCCTGAACTCTTCAGTGAGTGGTTTGCCCATATGTCTACAATCTTGTGGCAAAAAGTTGCCATCTGTGTGAGCCTTGCAGGCCACACGGGAGCGCTGATGAATCGTAAATAATGCACCTCGTGGAGTTGGCGGATCATCAGATTTCCTATGCCTATAAGAAGGTTCCATTCAATATTGCCGAAAATATTTTTTAAATAGCACGTTCCGGAATTTACACTTGTATGTTTGTAGGAGATATACTGTCCCCTTTATGACAAAAATATCGGGTAGTTAAATTTTAAGAGCCCTTGTTGAATGTGAACCACCCCAAACGTCAAGTTTTTTTCTGCATTTAATTTGACATTTCTCAAAATCAGACTAACTCAATTTGAACAATGGAAAGATATACAATCCAGCAACGCGTTAAAGTTATTTGGTCTTGCCAGGAAAATGGGCAGTCAAATCAAAATGCATAACGTGCTCTGCATGATTATTTCGATCAATTATTCGTCCAAATGTACGTACCATCAGAAAACTTTGAGCAAAACGGGGCTGTTGAAAATGTGAAAACACCAGTGCCTGCTTGTACAAAAAAAATATGCTGCAGTGATAGTGTGGCCGAAGAGCCGTCCACCTCAACCCATCGTCGTGCCCAACAATTACACTTCTCACATTCGTCGTTGATGAACACTACGCGTAAAGACTTGCATTTACACGCTTACACGGTGCTATTGACACGAGAACTAAAGCCTCTTCACCATTCCCAGTGTCGTCAATGATCAGAATAGTGGCAAGAAATGGCAACAGTGGATGATAAATTTTCGAATTGGCCGCCAAGCTGATGTAATTTGATAGCGCTGGACTTCTTTCTTTGGGATTATTTGAAAGAAAAAGTGTACGTCGATAAGCCAACAAGAATTCAAGAGTTAAAGGATGAGATGGTTCGCACATTAACGGTATAGAACCTCAATTATGCCTCAGCGTCTTCGAAAATTTGGTCCATCTGATGGAGGTGTACGGTCAAGGTCGCAGGGCTATTTGCCATACTAATATTAGCATAAGAAAAAGAAATGCCAATAATTCCTAAATAATTTGTGTTTTATTGCAAATCAACATCGGCCCTTAAAATTTAAGCACCCTTTATTAAAATATATGAAATTAATGCTCTTATTGAAAAAATTTTATTAAGTTTGAAATGTGTTTTATAGCGCATTTACACCAACTCAAAATCTAGTAGATTTGAATTGAAATCTATAACGAAATCTATATCGTTTACTCCACCGTTTTTTGACATCTAGCAAAATTTCATTTGCTCAAAAATAATTTATGCATGCGGGTTTGACAATACAATATTATCAGAGACTGCATACACCAGCATTAAAGTGTATATTTTTTGTGCCCAGAGACTGCATACACCACATATAGTGCAATTTTTGTTGCAGCGTAGTATTTTTGAGTACTTTTTGCAAGAAATCACAGTTGCATCGCTTAGTACTGAGTAGATTTCAGGAGATTTCGTCGAAATCTACTCACAAAGTAGATTTCGTAGATGTATGGGAAATCTTCTCAAAATCTACTAGATTTGGCTTGAAATCTCGAATGAGCAGATTTCGCTTTGGTGTAAATAGGCTATTAATTGAGATAATCCAAATAAAATTTCCTTAAAGTGAGATTTTATTTTTTCTGCAATTCTAATCTTATTATTTATTTGATTAATTTTTATTTTATTTTTCCAAGTCTATAAATTAGATATCTAATCTTTTTCTGTTAGAAGATTTTATTATTATTATTTATTAAGAATGCAAATTCTTGGCTCTTAAGATTTTATATCGCTTTTAATAGTCTAGAGTGGGGAAACCCCCACTTGTTTTCATCAATGATTTCACTTTATATTTACACTCTCTCTCTCTCTCTCTTTCTCTCTCATTTTTGTTTTTATTCCATTTTTCATTAACAAAATTTTCTTTTGCCGGTTTGTCAACAACACGGCCTAGAAAATCAAACCTAAAAAATAAACAATACAAATTTTCCGCCAAACATTTTGCCCCCACAATGAAATGTCTGCTTACAGGTGTTTTTTGCCTTATGTATCAACATGCAAATGCATGCTTGAACATGCTCAGTAATTCAATTTGAATTTTATGCTCTTCGAAAGCTCTTAGGCATGCTATAAAAAGCTTTAAACATACAACAATGATTGCTAAGAAAAGCGAATAGAAAATTGCAAAGTTTTTCCTTGAGGAATGTGTTTGGATGAAAACTCAGTTTATTTTCAACATTCGCGGCGTAAAGTTCGCTTGATTTTCCGTTAAAAATAATTCATAAACATATTATGTTAAAAAGGAAAATTAACAATATTTTAAATTGAAAACAAACAAAAAAATGTAAACAAAAGAAATAAAAAAAAAAATAATCAGAAATACTTATAACACGCGTCGGTTTGTTCTAAAGCATTTCTTAAGTGTTTATGATATGAAAATAAATAAAAAGTTCATTAATAATAATAAATATAATAATAATATTATTCTTTAAAAAAAAAATGGCAAAATATTCTGCTACACTTAATTAATAAGCCATAAATTTTAATAATTTGTTTTCGCTACAAAATTTTAAAAATATATATATCTAACATAAATAATATTGAAATCAATATTTATTTAATTTAATATTCATTAAATAAAAAAAATTAAATAGTATTTATAAGGCAATTAATAAAACTAAAAAAAAACAATGTAAATATTTCGTCACATTTGTATGTATGTATTAAAATCGGTGTGTTCGTTTTTCTCGGTGTTTTTATTTTTTAAATTTGCTTAAAGGATTAAAAATTAATTTTTAATTGTAAAAATAATTAAAAGAAAAAAAAATTTAAAAAGTGAAAATTTTTCCAACAAAAATGAAAAATGGTTTTCAACAGCCTGAAAATTAAAACTTTTGTGCAAAAACGTAAGAAATGTTTTATAGATAAAAGTTATGCGTTCCCCTAGACCACAACCAGGGCTGGGCAAAATACACAGATTATGTATTTCAAATACAAGATACAAAATACTTTCCAGGAGTGTATTTCAAATACAAGATACAAAATACTTTACAGTAGTGTATTTTAAATACAAGATACAAAATACTTTCAAGTTGTCATCACTGTATTGTCCAAAACAACAATAAAATCTTCATTATTTTTACCTCATCTACTACTTCTTCTGCATCCAGTCATGGTTTCACGTTTTTTGCAATTTTTCTCCATGGTATGTATCTATTGCAAGATTTTGAATTTTTTGCCTCTCTTTTACTGAGATGCTTTCTGGCAATCAGCTAATTTTGAAACTAGGATGGAAAGATGACACCGATATGGCTCCATTTACTCCAGGTGTCAGCATGAGAAACTCATTAAATCTTATTTCCAAGCTCTCCATTAATTTTGTTAAAATACAACTTAAATGCCTCAAAGTATTATATTGCAGTGGATCTAATCTGGTTCTCGCAGCCTAAAGTTTTCCATAATAAAAATTATTTCCCTGTATATCAAAAGCTGGTGGCAAATATATAGAAATTCTTACTGATATCACTCGAGTAAAGTGTATTACCTCTTTATAAATGAAAGCCAAATTGCAGTATTGCAAAATGATAAACATTTTAATGGTTGTAGCTTCTAGCGGTTTTAGCTTTTGTGAAATAACTTATTTTCAATTTATTATAATAAATAAATGTATTTTGTAAAAATGTATTTTTGATCCACATGTACTTGAAATACAAAATACTATTAAGTTATGTATTTGAAATACAAAATACTAAATACTTTCAGGCCGTGTATTTGAAATACAGATACAAAATACGTATTTGTATTTCAATTACGTATTTCAAATACAAGTATTTCAAATACTGCCCAGCCCTGACCACAACCAAATATATATATAATTATAGTTTTGAACAAGAAGTTAATATTGAAAACAAAAACAAATGCAGTTGCTTTGTTTTTGTTTGCAGTATAAATGGGGGAAACAGCGCGTTATTTCAACAAAAACGCACCAAGTTTTCAATTTTTTCCTATCAATTTTAAAAACCGATTTTACAATATTTTTATATTAAAAACACGATCATGAAATAGCCTTTTAAGCAACTGTTATACAATCAAACTAGATCTGATAGCACCGCCTGATGGCATGTCATCAAATACGTCCAATAGCTAGAATTCGTGTTTGCCAAACTTGGCCTCTAGTACGGTTACGTTAGTTTTATTAGATAATGTTACAATAATTACGATGATATTTTATCAAATTTAATATTAAGCAATATCACTTAATTATATTTGCTGTCGACCGAAATCAGCTGTTACTTTTACTGCCTATTATCAGGAACCCAAAATTCCAGCTTACCGTCGTCACAATTATATGTCATATACAATATAAATATAAATTCGTTTAATAGTAATTCTATCAAACACTGTACATTTCATTTGTGTTTTCGTAAGCGGTGTCTTTAAAAGAATTTATTGAAATATGTGAAAATTTGCCAGAATTATAACAAATAAAAGATGAAGTTTACCATAATCAATATTTAATTCAAACGTTTTGGAAATATGTTATAATTTATTTAATAATTTAATAATTTCTCAATTAGCAAACTCGTAACGAATTCACGAGCCATCATAAACACGAACTACTCTATTCAGAGACTGCATTTATTGCGCTACTTAACAAACTTGGCTTGATCGTTTAAAAGCAAAACATTCTCTAAAAGTAGCAATTTTTGTAAAAAGAAATGTTTTGTTATCTTCCGAGAGTGCGTTTAATATACAACAGCAAGATGGTCTTAGTGCATATAGCATGGACGTTTTCCAGACAAAATGAAATGTAAAAATATAATTAAATTAAAACAAAAAGTTGAGTTGAATTTGATTTTGTGCCACCAAAATTAAAAAAGACGCAACGAAAAGTTTAAAAAAGCGCACCCCGCACCGACTAAAGAATTTTTCGCACAAATAATTTTAAAAAGCGCCAAAAACGGTGCGAAACGCACTGAGTTGACAACGCTGGGCTCTGGAGACGATCAAAAAAATACGTCAATCAGTGCTTATGAGTGAGTGTCGTGTTTTTGTCGTTTAAAAGGAGACGTACAAATAAAATCGTCAATCATCATTTTTATTTTGACTTCGCTGCTTTTGTTTCCAAACATGTCATCATCGGATGAGCTTGTGCAATTTTGTTAAGAAAAAAAAAACATGAAAAGAAAAAAACTATGTATGAAAAGTAGTAAGATATGAACAAAATTAAATTCAATAATCATTAACAAAATTAAATTCAATAATCATAATAAATATAGATGTAGTTTTTTATTTTACTTATTGTTGTTCCTTTCGTTAAAAAAAACTGAAACTTTTTATCTTCAATCACAACTTCAGAGTATCAAAATAATTACACGTCAAAATAAAATATCAAAAGTTTTTGATTTTCATCAAACAGAGCCGACAACTAATAGATGTACCCGAAAAAACACGACTGCACGCACGCTCTAAACACATAGACGACAGCAGACAGCAAGCAGCAATCTGTTAAAAATAAAATTATTAAATGCACACGATTATTTTAACGACATCAAAGCAGCACGACTTCACAACAGCATTTGCTGCTGCTGCCAACTTAGACTAATTTCTATTTTCGTAAGCAGCAAAAAGTAAATGCAGTAAATTAATTAGTTTTGCGTGAAATAATTACGCTTTTAGTCAGTAATTTTAATTTTATTCGTGTAAAATATAAATGTGGCACCTCTGAATTTAGTATTGTTTAAATACACATAGTGCTGCTGCTGTCTTTAAAATAACTATGTTGCTGACGATACGGCAGCATTTGAAGCTAACTTCATTTGTACTCGTGAAGTTGTGAAGTCTGCTGTCGTCTAAGTGTTTAGAGCTTAAATAGGAAATTCACAAAACGATGGGAAAAAATGTAATATGCCAATTAAGGCGCTAATCACGATAATGCATTGGCTGCCGGCTGATCACATGATGAAGGAAGTGGACACGTGCTCGGGTGGGGTATAAAAAAAAGCGACAAAAGGTCATGTTTCGATAAGGGGAAAGATAGTGGATCTCCCAGGGAATATTGATTAGTGTTCAGCAGCTCTACTGCCCGATAAGGGATTTGACGTGACAAACAGACCACCTAGAGGACATGCTCGAGATGGATCCAAGTAAGCTCTGGGAGTAGTAGGAGGATCAGTTTTAGGTTATGTAATCAGTGTAGCATGATGCAGGCTGAAGTTACAGCTATAATGACAGCAGCTAACTGGTTATAGCACTATAGTGTATACAGCGTCAACATCCGAATCTGTATACATACATAATAGTAAAGCTGCATTAAACGCACTTGTAGATGCCTACATGATGTCCAACTTGATTCATCAATGCCGAATATCTCTTAATGTAATAGCGAGACCTTCAAACAAATGGTGCAATTAAATAGGTGGCTTCACTACCACAGTTGATCATTTTTGTGTCAAACGAGCGATGATGTCAAAAGTTATTGTTTACACAAAGTGAAGTGAAAAAAAAAATAATATTTTAAACAGTTTGAAAAAGGGCAAAAGAAACACAATAAAAAATTTTCAAAAATATTTTAATTGTTTAAAATGCGTTGAAAGCAATTTAAGAATACAATTATATACAATTACATTAATTTTCTTTGTTAACTTCTTTATAACGTTAGTCTCATGTAGAAAGACCCTAACTCGCATTTTTCCTGAATCGAACTTTTTTTTTAGCGATTCTACTACGTTTCACATAAATATACAGCGTCACAAAAATTTAATTAAATAATTTCGTAATTATCGCGTTTACAAGCAATTGAACAAAAAAAAAAATTACTTGTTAATGAAGCTAGATACGAGTATACAGTTTCCACTGTGGTTTTCCTTCTCCTGTAAAATTGCTATTATATATGTTAGGGCCTTTCTGCATGAGGCGAATGATATACACTTTTCTTTCTTCATTTTCTTTTCTTTTGTAAACATATTTTTGACAGCCTTCGTAATTTTTACACAAATAAAATATTATGTATGTAGTACAGCAACTCCTTATGCTGCCACATGATAATTGCATCATGTTCAAATCTGTAGCTTTTCATCGTCTGTCTGGATCCGGTTCTTTGCTCTATGAGAGCGCTGTATATGGGCGGACCGGCACTGCACGGGATAGCAGATGTATCGACATGCGGGGTGAACGAACTGGATTCTTTTATTCGGTTTTCGGTTTGGTGTGGATCTGAACCGCCAGGCGGTGTTGAAGTCACATAGGCTGTATATCTCCCTCAGGCAATATAACGAGAACAAGGAAGAGCCCAAGTGTGCTGGTTTCATGAAACTGTACAGCCTAACCTGCTCATTAGAATCACTAAAAATACTCAAATTCAGGAAAAATGGTAGTCACTGCACTGAAAGAATTATGCGTCATATATTTAATGAAACTGTTTCATTAAATATTTTTCATTAATCCAATGAAAACTTTTCACAATATGCATGAAACTTCATACATATTATGAAATAGTTCCGTCAGAATGGTTTCATTAAGTTTCATAGTTTCATTAAAAAAAATCATTGGATTTATGACTACAACAAAATTAATTTTTTTTTTAATTCTTTTTGGTTTTTGGTAAGATATATTAATGGGCATTTATTAATCTTAAGCTACAGTTTAAAAAATTTCAAGTTTTTTTTATAAAAATGTAAGTTTTATGAGTGAATTTGTGAAGTCTGCTGTCGTCTAAGTGTTTAGAGCTTTAGAACATTGATGTGTTTTTTGATCGCCTCCAGGGCACTTAAGTAACCGGATTTTTTCACCCAAAATTTCTAATGAATTTTATTTTTGGCATTTTATAGTTCATTATTTATTAAGCTACATACAGACGGTTGTTAGATCTGAATATTGTCAGTAAAATATTTTTAATATGTCTTACAACCGTGTGAACTGCCAATTTTTGTCTTACAACGCTGTCAGAAAAGGCCATTGTCAGTTGATTGCAAAACTAAAATATTGTCAGACACCTGACAATCGTAAGAACACTATACGTAATCACTGTCAAATAATTGCCAGACATTGTAAGCCCCATTTTTTATTGGTGGTTGTATGTATTTTAATGTATTTGACAATGGCAACATTGTCAGAGTATGAAAGCAGTGTATTGAGTGGGAAGTTTTACAACTTTAGTGAATCGCGTATCATATTACTATTAATGTGGTAAAGCCAGCTTCCAACAATGGTGCAAAAATTGGTCACCTCGGCAATGTGACTGCGCTGCATATGAAGGGTTCATATGCTAAGGACTGGTGCAAGCTAAAAAATAAATAAATAAATTTGGTCATTTCGGTCATATAACTTAAGCACAAAATTGGCAAAGCTTGCTTTATGGCCCAAATATCTCTCTCATCGTGAGACTTAATTTATAATATAAAATAAAACGTTTTAACTTTGTAACTGAATTTAAAACTTGTATAAACGGTACCTCGATGGCTGATTTGATATAAGTAGTACTCGACCAACAATCTCGAGGTCGCAGGTTCATACCATGTACATTCATAAGTAGCTGGTTCAAATCCGGTTCTAAGTATAAAAAAATAAATATTTTTAGTTTAAAACATTAAAATCTTTTTTTTAATTTTTATTTTCCAAATTATAAGTAAATTGCCGCTACAAGTGTGGGGAAAACGCGTTATTTCAACAAAAACGCACAGAATTTAGCTTTTTTTTCCTTTCATTTTTAAAAACCTCTTTTGTATTTGAAAAACTACTATATTTTTGTATTAAAAACATGAGAATGAAACAGCCTTCTATGCGGCTATTATACAATTAAATTAGGTCTGATAGCACCGCCTGATGACATCCCATCAAATTCGTTCAGTAGCTAGAATTCGTGTTTGGCAAACTTGGCCTCTAGTACGACTGCTAGTTATTAGTTTTATTAAGATAATGCTACTTTTTGAATAATTATAACGATATTTGATCAAATTTATTATTATATTTTATCAAAACAATTACTAAACAATGTCATTTAATTATATTTGCTGTCGACTGAAATCAACTGTTACAGGCACGCAGAAAAAACAAGTAAGAGTGTGGTATATTCGGCTGGGCCGAATCTAAAATACCCTTCACGATAGTCACGTATATTATAGTATATATTAGAAATTTGAACTAAATATGCTAGGATATATATGGACCGATATCGGGGAAAAAATATTTTTACCTTGTAATCACTATTCCACTATTCTTTCATGGACATTTTCATGGAAAAGTTTGTTTACCCTATATCTCGGTTGTGTAGGAACCGATATCGGAATTTTCTATCTTCTGTATTTTAGTAACCCTCTTTTATAACTAGAATTGCTTTTCAGCAAAAAAAAAAAAAAAAAAAAAAAAAAGTGTTTAATGGAAAAATCGGTTTTTTTTTATTGGACCAGTACTCAGGGGATGACCCCCACATATGCAGTGCATTGTACCAGAACTAGGAAAATAGGTTGTGAGGAGGGGGAAAGAGGGAGTAGTGTTTGTGAACATTTGACTTGAACTTTCCAACGTTATAACAGACAGGAAACACGTCTGCAGGCGTGTACAGACGAAGCGTACGGCTGAAAAACGAATTCTCTCTGTAATGCGTAGTACGATTCTCCGGGCAATCGACCACAAATGGATGTGCTCTAGACGATGAACGCGTGCTACGTAAAAATGTGTGTGTTTCGGGAACAAGATCCCTAATCTCGTCAGAGCAAAATCCATTGTAGTATCGATAGAACAGAGTAACGCATCCCACACTGCGTCGATGCTCCAGTGAGTCAATAGAGTTGGATACCCTACTGTCACCGATGAGCTTTTTCGCCCTCTCCTGCACACGGTCGAGTAACCCCAAAATAGACTTTGAGGCACCGGCCCAAACATGAGAGTTGTATTCCATTTTCGATCGGATGTACGTGGTATAAATAGTAAGGAGATCGGATGGAGTGAAGTACATCTTACACCGTTTCAAAAAACCGAGGCACTTGAATGCTTCTTTGGAGACATGAAAAATGTGTTCAGTCCAGCGAACATCACACAGTATCTTCATTCCAAGAACATCAAGATCATCCGATTCTTCAATATTTATACCATCCATGAGTACAGGTTTAGGCTATATCTTGGGTATATATGGACCGATATCGGACATTTTCATTTTCCAAATTTATATAACCTTATGCTATTACCAGAACTGCTTTTAGGCATAAAAGATGTTTAAATTCGCTTACGCGAGTTTTTCATGAAAAACCGTTTTGGAAAAAAGCTGAAGAAAATGTTTAATGAAAAGAACAGTGGCAGCAAAACATTATCGTCTAACATGTTTAACCGTTTAAGGTTTAATTACTATAAATAGACCTCAGTTTTTATAATTAGTTCATATTGCCCAGAATTCACTATATGCAAGAATCTAGACGGCTGCTAGTAACTATTTTCTTTTTTGAAAAACATAAAAAACAAACAATATTTTTTTTAAGAAATATCAGCAAATACAGAAGTTTACATAAGTTACGAAAAAACAAGGTGCAATGGGTAGTCAAACAGCCCACTCAAGTCTTTTAAACACAGAATTTAAAGCTTCTAACTTTATAAAACGCAAAGTTTCATCGAAAATAAAGTTAGTTAATTAAAGCAATTGCAGCCAGCAATCGAAACCAAAGAAGCGATAATACAAGAAAATTCTGAATTTCAAGAAAGATGGAACTCTGGACGAACTTTATATTTACAGTTGTTTTACTGGCGGTATTAACAGAAGCTCAATATAATCCTTATCGTAAGTCCAATGGCGGCGATAGGATTTCGAACAGGGTAAGTGAAGCCACTGCAGGCAATCAAGATAAGGCGAAGATTAGCAGCGGAACCTCCTTCTACACAGTCAAAAAAGGAGCGGTTGATAATTCTTATGAAACT
Source organism: Thecocarcelia acutangulata (assembly GCA_914767995.1). Classification (NCBI taxonomy): domain Eukaryota; kingdom Metazoa; phylum Arthropoda; class Insecta; order Diptera; family Tachinidae; genus Thecocarcelia; species Thecocarcelia acutangulata. The sequence goes on along the minus strand of OU612095.1, from coordinate 76,970,769 downwards.
GACGCTGGTATAATTAACGGATATGTAATAAATGGCTATTCAACTGTAAATAATGCAAATATTGGCGACGTATCTGCACATAATACAGATAACGAAGGTCCGCATGTGGTTGAAATTATAACACCAAATGAAATAGAAGTATTAGAAAAATATTTATACACTCAGCGGAATATTTTGAGGAATCTGTTGAATATAATAAATGATCTCGATGCTGAATTGGATACAGCACGTGCAATAGTGCAAAGTCAACAGACCACAATAATACTTCAGGAGGCAGCAATTGAACAACAGATGGAAAATCCTTTGAAAGAACAGCAATACTGATAATACCGACCACTATAGAGTTAAACGAGTATATTGTCATAAATTCAGGAAAATGTTTTTTCTTTAATATTTCTTATATAAGCAAAATACCTCTCAAAAAAATTTTACTATGATTTTAAGCTGTTAGTTTTTCTTAAAAGTCTCTAAAATTAAATAAATAAAAAATTTGTATGATGCAAAGCTTAAATTTTATTTTTTCCAAGGTAACTTTAAAGCTGTCTGGGTTTTTTCCATTTCTATTATTTATTGAAAGTGCGAAAAGAACTAACAATAAGTCAAAGAGTCTTAAACTAAAAACAATAATTAATTTTGAAAAATAAAAATTCTTACATAAGTCCTACACAAAATGTAACTTTCCGGGTACTCTATTGATACAATCACCGGTGTTGTCAACTTTGAGATTTCAAAACGCACCAAAATGGGACAGAAAATGCGTTATAAAAAGAAAAACACACCAAATATTTGTTTTATTGTAATTTACTAAACTCTTCACAAAATAATAAAAAAAAAAATCAAATACTTCATTAGTAACAAGGACTTAAAATTAATAAAAGCTTGGAGGGCTTCCCTGTAATTTAATGGTCTGTTTACAGAACCCAGACGAGCGACACGTCTAGGAAATTTGTATGGAAAGCATTCAAAAAGGTGAGTGTTTTTCATTTAAATTTTCTAGTTGCTTGTCTGCGGTCTACGGATAGAACATAAAAAAAACATAAATATACTCGTCCATCCAAAAAAAATTGTTTACTCTAGCTTCGAATATTGATACCAACCAGAAATTATAAGAAAAGATTTAACGCCCAACAAAATTGACTATGACTTTAAAGTTTCTCTTAAAATAAAAATGCCAGGGAGTTTTTTTTAAAAGTTTCTGTACTTAAATAAGTAATAAAGCACAAACTCCTTCAGATTTTTTTCTTCGTTTCAATTATTTATTGAAAGTTCGGAAAGAACTAACAATAAGTATACAAGCCTTAAGGCCGGGACTCGTAGAATTCTTCGTACGTTACTGACTACTAATTTCAAATACATGTAGTCTTATGAGCCCTGTCACCTTTCGTACTTCTCTGCCAATGCAAAGTGTTAAAGTCAAGGCGAATTCATGACAGGTGAAATGAAGAGTGCAGCTGATAACTTTTCAGTTTCACGAAATAATTAAAAACTTTTGTTCTCCTCTAAATAATTTTTTTTTAAAATATATATTTTTTAATTCCCTTTTGCGTTTATATTTGTTTTTTTGTAATGTAGTATTTTGGAGCATTATCGTCTAAGATACTTAGGCGAGCGGAGCTTCAATAGCCTATCTTGTCTGGCCCCGATCAAACCGACCGCGCTAGCCTCTTTCATAAGAAGCAGCGGATGGCTAGTATAGCAGCCTATAACGCTACACTAAAAGGTTCCCGTCTCTCCTTTCCATTCCCGCCCATCCTTTCCACTCACTATATTCCTCTAACTTCTTTTCTTCACTCCACTATCTTATTTTTTTCAGGCAATCACAAAGGGAACGACTACAGGACCCAAGTGAGCTGGACAACCTAGATTATTCCGGGGTATCCAGCGGCCTGCCTACCTAACCTAATGTAGTATTTATTGTTCTGCTGCATTTACCACTTATGAATTCGCCTTCATTATAGTACGCTGAGAACTTCGACAACTATCAATTAATATATTTTATATATTGATTGTGATTTAGTTGTTTGTTCAAAAATACAACAAATTGTGTTAGATTTTCTGTGCTGTATCTGAAAAAGGAATCAAAAGACTGAATTGCTTTATATGGCTTTCGGTTTTGTGTGGATCTGACCCCTCGGGGGAAGTGTAAGTCTCATAGGCTGCACTCTTGCCTCAGGCAATACAACGGCACCAAGAAAAATACCCAAGTGGGCTGTTTTCCTGAAACTGGCGATCTGTACAACCTAACCTAACTATAGAGATAAGCTTTCCTTTTGTAGCAAAGGCATTTTTTTTTTGTAAAGGTTATGCAAATTACTGTCTGGCAACTTTAAATGCACGATTGATCTATTAGTGCACCCGTCTAACAAATTCAAGGAAGTTAAAGAACTTAAAATTATACGTTTAGAAATGGTTCGATAGTTTCGGAAATTAAGTCTACCATTCACTTGATCCTAGTTTCAAAAAGTATATTCTCTTGGCCAAACTTGCCTACATACATATGTTATGTATTTTTGCTTTCAATTTCATCAAAGTAGGTTGCACAGCTCTGGAGAAGAAGAAACGCTTTCCCAAGCGCTTTTGTCTAAAGGCTAATATTGAGTTCATTATTTCGTGCGAAATTCTTTCAAATTGCATACAAAAGTGTTTAGTATGAAATATCTGCGAAATAAGTTTAGAAATGCAGTACTAAGTTTTTAAAGCGAAAAACACACAATATGTATCTGCAACATGTTTTCAATTAAAATTGTTTCTGGGAATATTTGTTTTTTCAGCTGCGAAATAACATAAGCAAAGGTTTTTTCGCACGAAGTACAAATATGTATCTTAAAATTAAAAAAGAAACATGAATAAGAGAAAAAAATAGACAACAGTGAGTACATCTCAATTTTTCCGTGCGAAATAAGTAATGTTGCTGAAAATTTTTCGCACATTCAATCTCAATACTAGGCTTAAACCTTGAAACTTTATAGAGTGTGTTTTTTTCGAACACAGTTATATCTACATGTTTTGAATTTCATAAAAGTGAGTTTAGATAGTTTTGCGGACAAAAAATATAAAATTTGTCCAGATCATCATATTTGTAAAATTAAACATTTCCTTACTCGTATTCCATCGCTTCTTTAGTTTCGATTGCTGGCTGATAGTTCCTCAATTGACAAATTATATTTTCGATAAAACTGCATTTTATAAAATTTGGAACATTAAATTCGGTGTAAAGCACTTGAGTAAATAATGCGCTGTTTAGCCACCCACCGCATTTTGTTCTTTCGTAACTTATGTAATCTTCTGAATTTGTTGAAATTTCTTGAAAAAATTTGTTTGCTTTTTATGTTTTTCGAAGATGACAACATACTCGTAGTTACGAGGGCGGTTCGGAAACTCCTTAGCCTATCAATGAAAGAGAAAAGTTTTCCAAAAATATTTTTATTTTTCAATATAATATCCTGAAACTTCAATACACCTAGTCCAACGCTTTTCTAGCAATTCAATCCCTTGATTAAAATAGTTTTCCTCAAGGTCTTCAAAATAGTGGTTTACAATTGTAATCGCATCTTCATTTGAAGTAAAACGCTTGCCAGCAAGGAATTCTTTTAGATTTGGGAACAGGTAAAAGTCACTGGGAGCTAAATCAGGAGAATAAGGTGGGTGGTCAAGCAACTCGTACTTTAGTTCGTTGCTTCTAGCCATTGTTAAAACACTCTAGTGCGCTGGTGCGTTGTCTTGATGAAAAATTATTTTTTTGTGTTGTAAGCCAGCACGATTTTCTCGAATTTGTACATTTAATTGACCCAATTGCAATAGTACTCTGAATTTATTGTTTTACCCTTCTGCAGATAGTCAATCAATAAAATACCTTTGAAGTCCCAAACAGACGTTGCCATAACCTCACTAGCCGATTGAATTGTTTTTGTCTTCTTTGATGCATTTCCTCCAGCTTCAGTCCATTGTTTGGATTGTTCTTTTGTCTCTGGAGTATAGTGGTGGATCCATGTCTCATCAACAGTTATGAAACGACGCTTAAAATCCATTTTATTTCGCTTGAAACGATCCAAACAAGCTTGAGAAATGTTCATTCTTATGCGTTTTTGGTCGACTGTTAACAAATGCGGCTCCCATCTTGCAGAAAGCTTTTTCATCTGTAGTTCTTCATGCAAAATTAAATGGACTCGATCATTTGAGATGCCCATGATATTAGCTATTTCACGCACTTTTGTTCGTCGATCATTTAATACCATATCATGCACTTTGGCTACAATTTCTGTTGTTGTCGCTATTTTTGGACGTCCACTACGTGGTTCATCTTCAATGCTTGTACGACCACGTTTAAATTCAGTAACCCAATTTTTTAATGTTGCATATGAAGGAGCACTTTCACCTAACACATTCACCATATCATTATGAATTTCTTGTTCCGATAAACCTTTTTATGTAAATATTTAATGACACCACGCATTTCTAATTTTTCCATTGTAAAACAATCGCAGATGCGTCTTTTGTGAACACCTGTTTCTATATGAAGGAGTTACCAGATCGAAACAAAATTTAACATGTGTTCATAGCAGAGATGAAAGTTTCTAAAACACTTAACGTTTTTCTGTTTGTACCACGCTTTTTATGCTAGGCTAAGAAGTTTCCGAACCGCCCTCGTACATGCAGAGGTGTAAAATATTACATACAGTGAACTCTCGGCAACACGCAGTAACTAAAAATATAAAAGATTATAAACTTTTCTTTTGTAGCGAAACATTTCTATAGGAAAGTTTGAATAATGAAAACTTTGGATAGAAAACTGCTAGCAAATTACTGTCTGATTAGTCCGCGACTTTTTCCATTTCTAGCAAGGTAACTTTAAATGCAAGCTGCTTTGGAGCAAGCTGCTTCCTTTAGCTTGTTTTGGCAGCCATTAAAGCAGACAGACAACCTTGTCAATTTTAACAAAAATAGAAAAAAATAAAGTTCACGTATTGATTAAGTTTCTTTTTTGCGCGAAAAAGTCATCACTGAAACCAAAGGAATACTTAATGAATACTGGTACCATGCGAATTCTGCACCATCAATTTGGAAGTGGCCCACTGAGTTCCGCTGTTATTGTACCAACACAAGTGCCGCTGCACCTATGCCAGAAATCATCGATAATATTAATTCACCATAATGGAAAATTGGAGAATTTTAGTACACGAGATAGCTCAGGTTGTAGGAGTATCAACTGCGTTGGTGCATCACATTTTACATGGATTTAAGATATATAAAAGCTAAACACAACTTGGTTGGCATGATTGCTCCGTAAGCGCAACCGTGTGATTTATTGAAGGAAGGGTTTAACAAGGCTCAGTGGCGTTCAGAACATGTTCTTGCAATGCTATATAGCCATAGACAAATCATGTATCCATCGCAAAACCCCGGAAATTAAGGAATAATTAAAACAGTAGGTTTCACCGTGTGAGCGTGCACTAAAAGAGATCGTTGTTGGGTCTGTCAGCCAAAAAAGTCATCAAATCAATTTTTGTGGATGTGTAGGATGTCATTTAAAACCTGGACAAGGGTAAAACGATAATTGGAGCCGTTGATCTGCTTGTTATAAATATACACATACATTATCGCATACAACATAAAACTAAAAACATAATACACAAACAAAGACGTACATGATATAAAGAACGCAAATTTCCAAGTAAATCAACCACAAATGACTTTCATCAAGCAAGTGTGTGTGTGTGTCTGTGTGTATGTACGTACAATTACATTCGTTACTTTGAGTCTGAAATTATAGTGAACTAGCAGCTTCCTGAATAATCCAGAAGATAATAAAGCAGTATAAAGCGGCCCATACACGTTTCAATACAATTGTGAATTGAGTCTTTCAACTGAATTGATTATTCCCCACATACTTCATAAACTGAATAGAACGATTTTCATTCAACAATTAAATTCAATGAAACTATAGACAATTTTAAAAATATATAATGTTCTCTTTGCAAAAACACTGCAAATATAAATTTTAAGACCTGATCAAGAGACTTGAACACACACAACACAATCGAATTGAAAGACTTCTAGTCAACTTGAAAAAATCAAAACATTTTAATTTTTGTGCAACCAACTCGACAACTACCAAACTAATCAACTGACAAAGTCATACACGCTTTGATTTGGACTACAACCGACTCAGTTGCCAACTGAGTTGAAACGTCTATGGGCCGCTTAAATAGCAGCCAAATGTACGACAGAGAAGAGTTTTTATTACAACCTTGTGCAAGATCGTCATAAGTCAAAAATATCAGCAAGTCTGGTGTGTTAACACACAGTGGTATAAAGTGCAAATAAAGTTGGAAAGTATTTAAGAATGGCGTAACGAACCGGTGTCTGTGTCATTATTCCAACTTGCAATTGAAGAATCCACACAAGCGTTTTTAAAGGTAAAACTATTGCGACCATTTTCTTTTTCCAAACCGCAAGAAAAGCTTGAGTAGTAAGAAATTTGTGTAGAATGAAAAGGTCATTAATAAAACAAAAGCATACTTTTGAAATTTTTATATGAATAGTAACTTAGTAACCAAACAGCTCTTAGGAAATTAAATAATGTTCAGCTAGAACGGCCTCAGCAAAGCAGTATCTTCTAACATGTTTAACCGTTTAAGGTTTAATTAGTATAAATAGACCTCAGTTTTTATAATTAGTTCAGCCTGCCAAGAATTCAGTGTATCCAAGAGTCTAGACGGCTAGTAACTCTATTTTCTTTTTTGAAAAGCATTAAAAACAAACAATATTTTTTAAGAAATATCAGCAAATACAGAAGTTTACATAAGTTACGAAAGAACAAGGTGCAATGGGTAGTCAAACAGCCCATTATTTACTCAAGTGCTTTACACAGTTTTTTAAACACAAAATTTAAAGTTTCTAGCTTTATAAAACGCAGAGTTTCATTGAAAATAAAGTTAGTTAATTAAAGCACTTGCAGCCAGCAATCGAAACCAAAGAAGCGATAATACAAGGAAATTCTGAATTACAAGAAAGATGAAACTCTGGACGAACTTTATATTTACAGTGGTTTCACTGGCGGTATTAACAGAAGCGCAATATAATCCTTACCGTAAGTCCAATGGCGGCGATAGGATTTCGAACAGGTTAAGTAAAGCCACTGCAGGCAATCAAGATAAGGCGAAGATTAGCAGCGGAACCTCCTTCTACACAGTGAAAAAAGGAGCGGTTGATACTTCTTATGAAACTGACGCTGACATAACAAACGGAAATGCGATAAATACTGGCTATTCAACTGTAAATAATGCAAATATTGGCGACGTATCTGCATATAATACAGATAACGAAGGTCCGCATGTGGTTGAAATTATAACACAAAATGAAATAGAAGTATTAGAAAGATATTTATACACTCAGCGGAATATCTTGAGGAATCTATTGAATATAATAAAAGCTCTCGATGCTGAATTAGATACAGCACGTGCAATAGTGCAAAGTCAACAGACCACTATAATAATTCAGGAGGCAGCAATTGAACAACAGATGGAAAATCTTTTGAAAGGACAGCAATACTGAAAATACCGACCACTATAGAGTTATATATTGTCATAAATTCAGGAAAATGTTTTTTTTTTTTAATATTTCTTATATAAGCAAAATACCTCTCAAAAGAAATTTTACTATGATTTTAAGCTGTTAGTTTTTCTTAAAAGTTTCTAAACTTAAATAAATAAAAAATTTGTATTATTAAATTTTATTTTTTTTCATTTCTTTTTTTCATTTCTATTATTTGTTGAAAGTGCGAAAAGAACTAACAATAAGTAAAAGAGTCTTAAATTAAAAAAATAAATTTTGAAAAATAAAAATTCTAACATAAGTCCTAGATAAAAAGTAACTTTCCGGGTACTCTATTGATACAATCACCGGTGTTGTCAACTTTGAAATATCAAAACGCACCAACATGGGAGAGCAAACGCGTTATAGAAAGAAAAACGCACCAAATGTCTTTTTTATTATTGCAATTTAGTTAATTCCTTAGAAAATTGTTAAAAAAAAGATGAAATCTAATATTTGTAACGAGGACTCAAAACTAATAAAACCTTAGAATTTTCCCCTTTAATTTAATGGTCCGTGTTTACAGAACATGGACGAGTGACACGTCTAGAAAATGTGTATGGAAAGTATGCAAAAAGCTGAGAGCTATTACAAATTTTCAAATAATACAAATTTTCTGGGCGAGTCGCTTGTCTGTGCTCTATAGACAGCACATAAACAATTTTATAAAAATAATATGTTGTAAAAAAATATTATTATTTTTTTTTATAAAAATAATATTTTTTACAACACAACGGGACCAAAAGGACCCAAGTGGGCTGGTTTCATGAAACTGGCGGCCTGTACAACTTATACCTAATATTTTTTTATAGTAAAAACATAAATATAAATCCAAACAATTAAGTTTATTCACTTTATTAGCTTCTAATATTATTAACAATAAAAAAATTATTAGCAGCTTGTTTTCTCTGTTTACTAGCTGTCTACATGTCCAACTTTCATAGGAGCCACCTTAATCATCAAACACACAGCTTTATATACAAATATTCGCAATAAATTATTGAGAGTTTGAAAAGAAAAATGTTTTAATAATACCTGTCCAAACACAAAAAAACCAGCTTAAGGTTTTTCACATGTCCCTACTTCTCCTTACACCTTTCAAACAAATAAACAGCCGTTGGTTGCTACAATTTGTTTTTTTTTTCAAAGTATTAAAAAACAGAGAACCAAACTTCAAACAATTGAGTTTTATTCACTTTATTTGCTTCTTATATTAATACTAATCAAATAATGATATTTTGATTGGAAGCAAAATCGCTAATCTCGTCAGAGCATAGCCCATTGCAGTAGCGATAAAACATAGAAACGCATTCCACGTTGGGGGGATGCTCCAGTGAGTCAATATCCATCACCGATAAGCTCTCCCCACACGGTCGAGTAAACCTAAAATAGACTTTAAGGCGAACATGAGAGTTGTATTTCATTTTCGGTCAGTTGTAGACGGTATAAATAGTAATGACTAAATTTTGTTGGACTAAATTTTGTTAGTGTAAGTAGTAATCGTCATCAAAATTAAGTCCACCATCCACTTACTCTTAGCTCCAGTACGAGGGCGGTTCGGAGACTTCTTAGCCTAGCACAAAAAGCGCGGTATAAACAGAAAAAAGTTAAGTGTTTTGGAAACTTCCATCTCTGCTATGAACACATGTTAAATTTTGTTTCGATCTGGTAACTCCTACATATAGAAACAGGTGTTCACAAACGACGCACCCGCGACTTTTTTACAATGGAAAAATTAGAAATGCGTGGTGTCATTAAATATTTACATAAAAAAGGTTTATCGGGACAAGAAATTCATAATGATATGGTGAATGTGTTAGGTGAAAGTGCTCCTTCATATGCAACAGTAAAAAATTGGGTTGCTGAATTTAAACGTGGTCGTACCAGCATTGAAGATGAACCACGTAGTGGACATCCAAAAACAGCAACAACATCAGTTACTGTAGCCAAAGTGCATGATATGGTATTAAAAGATCGACGAATAAAAGTGCGTGAAATAGCTAATATCATGGGCATCTCAAATGATCGAGTCCATTTAATTTTGCATGAAGAACTACAGATGAAAAAGCTTTCTGCAAGATGGGTGCTGCATTTGTTAACAGTTGACCAAAAACGCATAAGAATGAACATTTCTCAAGCTTGTTTGGATAGTTTTAAGCGAAATAAAATTAATTTTAAGCGTCGTTTCGTAACTGTTGAGACATGGATCTACCACTATACTCCAGAGACAAAAGAACAATCCAAACAATGGACTGAAGCTGGAGGAAATGCCCCAAAGACGGCAAAAATAATTCAATCGGCTAGTGAGGTTGTGGCAACGTCTGTTTAGGACTTCAAAGGTATTTTATTGATTGACTATCTGCAAAAAGGGTAAAACAATAAATTCAGAGTACTATTGCAATTGGGTCAATTAAATGTACAAATTCGAGAAAAACGTCCTGGCTTACAGCAGAAAAAAATAATTTTTCATCAAGACAACGCACCGGTGCACAAGAGTGTTTTAACAATGGCTAAAATCAACGAATTAAAGTACGAGTTGCTTGACCACCCACCTTATTCTCTTAATTTAGCTCCCAGTGACTTTTACCTGTTGCCAAATCTAAAAAAATGTCTTGCTGGCAAGCGTTTTACCTCAAATGAAGATGCAACTCCAGTTGTAAACCACTATTTTGAAGACCTTGAGGAAAACTATTTAATCAAGGGATAGAATTGCTAGAAAAGCGTTGGACTATGTGTATTGAAGTTTTAGGAGATTATATTGAAAAATAAACATATTTTTGAAAACCTAACTATTCTCTTTCATTGATAGGCTAAGGAGTTTCCGAACCGCCCTCGTAGATATAGTTTGGAATAAGATTTTAATTATAATAATATCAACTAATGTCATTTGTTCCTGTGAAATTTCTTATAAACCTTTAAAGACTTAACTTGTTAATTTTTTTCTTTGTTTGTCAGTTTCTCTTTTTTTTTTTGCCGTGTTGCTACTTTTAATTAACGTAATGAAACAAAAAACACAAAAATAAGCTTTGGCAAAGCCCTAGAGTGTACAAAACACAATTTTTTTCCTTTTCCACTGTGAGTGCTTTTAAATCCTTTGGTGTTGCAAATCATTTGAAAATGTTGCTTTAGCTGTTACAAACATGTTGTAACATGTCTAATTGGTTTTCTAGCCCATTCATTTTAATTTTTGTTTGTGAAGAGGTTTTACACTGAAGAAAAACTTTGCTTTTACGAAACGCCACTTTTTACCACGATCCTTAAGAAATGACTACCATGACGTGAGAGATACTGTTTGGGATATGTATGAGGGTGGATTGACATTGAAACTATCTAACGCTAGAAGGCACCACAAACTCAACAAAAAAAAAATTTTTTTTTTAATTGTGATCTGTCAAATGTCAGCTGTTAAATTCATCGATTAGTTTATTTGTTGTAGTCGTTTGAAGTAAGCAACTTTGGTGTTTCTTGAAAAATGGAAAAAAGTGAATTTCGTGCAGTGATTAAACACTATTATTTGAAAGGAAAAACTGCGAAAGAGACAAAAGAAAAGCTCGATAAGCACTACTGTGAGTCGGCTTGGTCAGATTACATGATAAAATATTGGATTGCTGAATTTAATCGCGGCCGAACAAGCACTGCAGTTGTGAAAAAGATTTACATCAGCACCTTCCTTACGGCCTTATCTGATGATGGACCAGCTCCACGGAGTGAATTATTCACGATTCACCAGCGCCCCCGCGTGGCTTGCCAGGCTCACACAGGTAGCAATTCTTGCCATATGATTGCGGTCATATGAGCAACTTCTTGTTGAGGAGTTCGGGCCTTCTAATCCCTCCTGTATGCAATTTCTCAGCAATCAACGGAAGACAAGGCTTAATGAGTTGGTAGGCCGAAGCCCACTAAGAGCATCAGCCCTTAAACCAACTCACCCGTCAACCATGACTGGTTCCTTACAGTACAGGTATCTGTTGTATATGCAAGAGATCCTTGGAAGATTGTTAGTCCCCGAAAAAAGCAATTATCAAGGATACTAACACCCCCTTCCTGAGTTTTAGGTTTCAAGCACAGCCAGAACGTTTCAGCCAAGGTAGGCACCTCAACCATGATCAGCCCGTGTCGAACCGCAAGCAGAACTACCCGGAGGCCATGCTGATCCCCGTTCTGCCAATTTATACCCTTGGTAAGGGTTTCGGAAGCCAACACAACATAATTCATGTGGCTTCCTAGAGTTTTGTTTGCCGCACCAAACGAGGGACCCCTTCCCCTCTTTTCCCTGAAAAACAGAGCGCCCAAGTTAGGAATACTCCAAGGCAAAACCTGTTCCCCGGGGGGAACAAGCACTGCAACAATACCATCAACAGAAAGGCGAAAAGAAGTGGTCGTAACTGAAGAAAATATCAAGAAAATCATCGATATCGTTTTCGCCGATTCAAGCAATGTGAGATTGTTGAAATGGTAAACATTTCGCTCCTTTATTGCAACATAGTCATAACTAAAAAAAAGCTTGTTTTGGGAAAAACACATTATAATTTTTAGTTTTCGTACAAGTCTTAGAACAACTTTTTAGAAAATATCTGCTAAAGGAAACAGTTTAAAAGTAATTTGGATAAATTTATGGCACAACATAAAAGGTAGCACTTTTAACAATTCTGCATAATTAACTCGACTATGTTTCAATAAAGGAGCGATATCATATGAACATTTTTTATTTATTTATTTTTTTTTTAATTTTTTTTTAATGTTAAATTTAGTATTAAGATTTGAATACTTATTGTTAGTTCATTTTGAAGATTCAATAAATAAAAAAATGCTAAAGAAAATATGAACGTGTGTTCAAAATTTTGCATGATCATTTGCATGTGAAAAAGCTATCGGCAAGATGGGTGCCGCGTTTGCTCAGAGTCGAACAAAAACGAGTTCGACAGACCATTTCACAGCGGCGCTTGGACATGCTAAAGCGTAATTCTGTTGTTTTTTTGCCATCGATTAATAACCGTTGGTGGAACGTGGGTCCACCACTACATAGCTGAAACCAAAAATCAATCGAAAAAATAGGTGGAAGCTGGAATAAGTGCTCCTAAGAAGACGAAGACAGTGAAGTCGGCTAGGAGGGTCAGGGGCACTGTATTTTTGGATGCACACGGAATATTGCTCATCGATTATCTTGAAAAAGAATCCACAAGCACAGGAAAGTATTATCGTGCATTATTGGATCAACTGGTTGATGCAAGCAAGAAAGAACGACTACATACAAACAAGAAAAAGGTGCTCTTTCTTCAAGACAACGCTGCGGTTCACACAGCACTAGATACGATGCTAAAATTACGTGTAACACACTCCGGATTGATTCATCATCCACCTCATAGTTCAGACTTAGCTCCTAGTGAATTTTTCCTGTGTAAAAACTTGAAAAAATGGCTCGCAGGAAAAGATTCATCTCAATCGCAGAAGGGATTACCGAAACTAACGCGTATTTTGAGGGTTCCCAAAATCGTATTATTCAGATGGTATAAAAAAGTTGGAATATATATCACCTTACTAAGTGTATTAAGCTAAAAGAGACTATGTTGAGAAATAAATGGTTGTTGAAAAGAAATATATTTTTCCCCCACTTAAGTAGCTTCAATTATAAATCCGCCCTCGTAAAGTTTCAAATTTTATCAAATGCAGTTTCATCGAAAATATAACTTCGCAATCGAAACTAAAGAAACGATAACACAAGGAAATTCTAAATTTCAACATATATGAAACTTTGGACAAATTGTATATTTCTTGTTAGCAAAACTATCTAAACTTTCCTTTATGAAATTCAAAACATGTAGATATAAAAACACAATGGATCTATAAATTTTCAAAGTTGAGACAAAAGCGCTTGGGAAAGAGTTTTTTCTTCTCCTGTGTGCAACCTACTTTGATGAAATTAGAGGTGTTATTAAAACATTTTTCTTTTTAAACTCTCAATAATTTACACACTACGACGGCGGTTCGGAATAGTTAGTTTTTCAAAAATATTTTTATTTTTCAATATAATCTCCTGAAACTTTAATACACTTAGTTCAACGCTTTTCTAGCAAAGCTATCCCCTGATTAAAATAGTTTTCCTCAAGGTCTTCAAAATAGTGGTTTACAACTGTAATTGCATCTTCATATAAATCTTTTTATGTAAATATTTAATGATACCACGCATTTCTAATTTAAAATCGTGGATGCGTCTTTTGTGAACAGCTGTTTCTATATGAAGGAGTTACCAGATCGAAAAAAAATTTAACATGTGTTCATAGCAGAGATGGAAATTTCCAAAACACTTAATTTTTTTCTATTTATACCGCGCTTTTTGTGCTAGGCTAAGAAGCTTCCGAGCCGCCGTCGTAGATAAGTATTCGCAGTACTCATGAAATGTGCTTATGTCTACCTGCGATCTTTACGAGTATAGACTTTTTTGTACAATATTTATGCGAAAAGAACACCATTTCTTAGAAATATGCATTGTATTGGTGGTAGCACAATAAATTAATTGTTTAAACACGTGTCCTTAAGGTATAAGTAACTTAATAAGAGACAGTTGTAAGACAACTTCATTAAAAATAATATCAGTGGGGGAAATGTACTGCTTTTGTTTGTTTGTTTGTTTGTTGACTAACATCGATGCCCCTGTTGCAAACAAAAATTTTCTTCTCTAAATGGACAACAAAAATGTTCTCTAAATGGACAGCTTTTCAATAAATTAAATTTTTGTAGCTACAGATGTTTGTTTTTTTTTTATAAAAAATTAACAATTCAAAATCTTTTATTTCTCGATATTTCGATAACAATTTGTTATCATCGTCAGGAGAAATTAAATGTTATAAATTTAAATTGAAAAATTATTGTAAAAAAAATTAACTTTATTCCGCAATGATCTAAGTTGATTGATGAGTCCCCTAACATGTTAATTTTTCTTGAATATTTGATAATTCATTCCTATTGTTATTTTATCTCAATATTATTTGATGATAATGTATGTATTTGTAAATGTGATCTACAAAAATCGTCAAAAACAGGTCTTAAATCGTCAAATCGTCAAATCGTCAAAGTACTATTTTGAGCATCCAAAATCGTCAAAATGACGATAAATCATCAAATATGGCAACATGTTCATATGATATGTTTAACATTTCAACAATCTCACGTGAATCGGCGATTATTCATAATGATATCGAGGATTTTCTTTATATTTTCTTCCTGTTGATGGTATTGTTACAGTGCTGGTTCGTTCGGCCGTGTTTACCCCAATATTTTGCCATGTAATATGACGGAGCAGACTCGCTGTAATGTTTGTCTCTTTCATCCCCCCCGGGGAAGAGGTTTTGCCTTGGCGTATTCCTAACTTGGGCGCTCTGCTTTTCGGGGAAAAGAAGGGAAGGGGTCCCTCGTTTGGTGCGGCAAACAAAACTCTAGGAAGCCACATGACTTATGTTGTGTTGGCTTCCGAAACCCTTACCAAGGGTATAAATTGGCAGAACGGGGATCAGCATGGCCCCCGGGAAGTTCTGCTTGCGGTTCGGCCCGGGCTGATCATGGTTGAGGTGCCTACCTTGGCTGAAACGTTCTGGCTGTGGTTGAAACCTAAAACGCAGGAAGGGAGTGTTAGTATCCTTGATAATTGTTTGGTGTGTGGCTTTTTCGAGGGCTAACAATCTCCCGAGGATCTGTTGCCTATACAACAGATACCTGTATTGTAAGGAACCAGTGGTGATGGTTGACGGGTGAGTTGGTTTAAGAGCTGATGCTCTTAGTGGGCGTCGGCCTACCAATTCATTAAGCCTTGTCCTCCATTGATTGCTGGGAAATTGCATACAGGAGTGATTAGAAGGCCCGAACTCCTCAACAACAAGTTGCTCATATGACCGCAATCATATGGAAGGATTGCTACCTGATAAGCCACACGGGGTCGCTGGTGAATCGTGAATAATTCACTTCGTGGAATTGGTCCACCATCAGATTTGGCCACAAGGCAGGTGCTGATGTAAATCATTTTCACAACTGTCTCTTTCATCGTTTCCCCTTTCAAACTCATTTTTTTCCATCTTTCCAGAAACACAAAAGTTGCTTACCTCAAATGACTACAACAAATAAGCTAATCGACGAATTTGGGTGAAATTTTAACAAGCGACGTTTCATTGATAGCAATTTCAAAAAAAAAAAAAAAAAATAAAAAAAAATCGTGCAACTGGTTCAGTACAGATAAGAACATACAAACTAATTCTGCCTTTCACATTTAACGCATATTTTCTTATAAACTAATGACAGCTTCTTAAATAATTAAAGAGAGGATCACGTTCTCTGATAACGTTCTTATGCGCAGACATTTTAATACTGGAAATATATGTATATTTTAAGGGGAGCTGATATTCAAATTTGTAAGATCTTAAGTAGCTGACTACTATTACGTTCTTGTCTTCCCACTTTTTATCCAACTTTTTCCGCTTGCACTATTCTGCAATAAACGTTTTTCTATCCATTATTCTGCAATATACGGTTCTCATCTCCCCTGATGCTGGGCAATCTCGATTTATCAAACTGAAATGAAGTTACTCGTAAGTGATTTTATTTGAAAAGAAGATGGTGGGGAACTACTCGTAATATTAACATTCAACGTTTCAACTTCAAATATTTTCGCAAATAAATTTAGTATTTTTTTTTTTGTTTCCTGTTAATAGATAAAAATATAGTTAAATGTTATTTTATACTCTTATGGCTGCAAAATGATGATATTTATTTTATTATTCTTTTCTTTTTTAGAATAAATCTTCAAGATGCTTCTACGAGCGCAAGATGTTCTTAAATAAAAAGCTGCTGTTGGCATTTGTTTGGCAGCACGAGTTGATAACTGTAATATTTAAGGTAAGAAATATGCTAACATTCGATCTGGAATATATTTTATTTATTATTTGCGTTTATCGTTGTATACCGTCATGCGGAAATTGTTGTGTTCTACAAGGTTGACCACAAGTCTCTTTGAGCAGACCGTAGCATTAGTGCGGGCGGGGGGATCGGTGCGAGTGAGACACGAAACTGGAGACTATACTGTAGAGATTGAGTGTGATGGCGTCTTTTAGCGTAGCAAAACGCGCATTTTCCATGCGCAAATACATCGCAACAACGATTGTGCAACCGAAGCTAAACAGAAATTTTGTTATCATTTTAATATTCGTGATAGGAATCATTCTCCAACGATTCAAATCATTAAGCAATGGGTCCAGTAGGTTGAGATAGCTGTATCAACATTATCAAAACAACGATCTGGGCGTCTTAAAACATCCACGTAATCGAGTAAAGCGAGCACGGGCATGTTTTCGAGAACAAGCCAACCTGTCTATTCGTAAGCGGCCTGCGGTTTTAAATCACATTTTACAACAAGGCAGGGCCATACGTCAAATGCCTCGTTGGCTGCGCTTCGTCAAATCATATAAAAAAGAGGTAAAATTAACTGGCCACCCCGCAGCCCCGATCTGTCTCCAATGGACTTTTCCCTTTGGGGATATTTATACCGATATACCGAATTAAAGGAAAACAAGTAAGAGTGTGGTATATTCGGCTGGGCCGAATCTAAAATACCCTTCACGATAGTCACGTATATTATAGTATATATTACAAATTTGAACCAAATATGCTCGGATATATATGGACCGATATCGGGGAAAAATCACCATTCGAAAAAAGGAATCCATCATGGACATTTTTATGAAAAAGTCTGTTTAAGCTAAATCTCAGTTATATAGAAACCGATATCGGAATTTTATATTTTCTGCGTTTTAGTAACCTTATTTTATAACGATAATTGCTTTTCAGCAAAAAAAAAAAAATGTTAATGGAAAAGTCGGTTTAGACTATATCTCGGGTATATATGGACCGATATCGGAAATTTTCATTTTCCATATTTATATAACCTCATTTTATTACCAGAACTGCTTTTAACCAAACAAAGTTGTTTAAGTTCGCTTACGCGACATTTTCATGAAAAACCCGGTTTAGGCTATATCTCGGGAATATGTATATGGACCGATACCTTCCAGTCACCATGCTTAATAATCGTGTGAAGTTTGAAGCAAAACAAACAACTTTTTTCCAACATTTTAATACAAAATTGCAAAAATTCATGGCTTTTTTCAGAATTGTAAATATATGTCAGCTATACGTGAACTGATATTGCTGAATTTCAATAGCAAACACATGGCACGATGGAGTAATAGAATGGTGAAAGAAAAAAGTTTCTATGTCTAATGGTTTTCTGAGAAACGGCATTTCAACGACCGACATCACTTAAACGATTTTTCCATTCATTCTGATTCAGAATATATTTACTTTATAGGGGTCGCAAATAAAAACTGTAGACATTACAAACGCAATCACAAACTTATATATACCCTTAACATTTTTGTGAAGGGTATAAAAACCCTAAAATAATTATCCAAATAACCAAATAATCATCCACATAACGTGTTCAGATTTTTTTACTTGGTATTCCCAAAACTGGCTTCAGGAATCGCCAAAATCCCCTATTTCCACGCGCACAATATGGCAAATTCATTTTTAGTCCTAAATCTAATGACAGTTAATAGTTCAGATACACGTCCCACGGTCTATACTCGCATGAAAATGACAAACCGGTTCCGACTCGGTTAGCGAAGCGGTTACGGGGTCACAATAGCCCCAAGTCTTCTAATTAAGACTACTTGTTAAACTATAAATTAAACATTTTCAAAATTTTTCTACTTTGAAAAATCCTACTTTATAAAAATGTACTGAAGTGCCTTGGCAAAAGCCATTAAATGCTAACGCATTTAATCAGGCTTGTAAAACGGAACACTACTTGCTGGTTTACTCGTAATAATAAAAAAAAGAGTAAAAAAATAAAGACCTCAAGTAACCCGAATTTTGCTAACCCATTTTGATCAGTTCGCACAAGCTCTTGGTAGGTTCTTAATTTTGCGGAAAACTTATGAAGCTATGGATAGTGGACAGTTTGCTATAAGCCAGCGAGACATATAGTAACCCCAGTTTTACCAAAGTCAACAAAAATAAGAAAAATTAATAAAATAATGAAAAATCTTGATCTAGTTTAGTTTTATGCACTTTATTAGCTTCTAACATCAAGCAATCAAAAAATTATAAATAGCTTGTTTTCTATGTTTCCCAGCTATGTCGACATTTCATAGGAGCTACTATATTGATGAATAACATCAATAACTATCTTGTCCCCTTCAAAGTAATTCCCCTGAGATATAATACGCTTATGCCAGAGTTTTTTCCAATCCTCGAAACCCTTCTGAAACGCACTTTTTGGTACCGCCAACAGCTCCTGTTTCGATTTTTCTTATACCTCCTCAATCGTAGCAAAACGCTTTCCTTTCATCGGTGTCTTCAGTTTTGGGAAGAGAAAAAAGTCTGCGGGGGCCAAGACCGGTGAATACGATAGTTGAGGCATATTAACGGTGTTGTTTTTGGCCAAAAACTCATGCACAAGCATCGATGTGTAAGCTGGTGCGTTATCATGGTGCAAAATCCAGGATTTTTTTTCCCAGAATTCTGTGAGTTGCTGACGAATTGCTTCGCGCAAAAGGCGCATAACCTCAAGGTATAATTCCTTATTGACTTCCGTGAAGACTTCATGATGCACCACGCTATTGCAGTCGAAGAAAACAGTGAGCAAAACCTTCACATTTGACCGAAATGGACTTGCTTTTTCGGTCTTGGCTCTTCTGGACGCTTCCATTGGGATGATTTGGCTTTGGTTTCAATCTCATAGCCATACACTCATGATTCGTCTCCAGTTATGACATTGTTGAGGAAATCTGGATCGTAGTTGACAATGTTCAACAGCTCCTCAACGATATCCAGGCCAAGTTGTTTTTGCTCAAAATTTAGAAATTTTGGAACAATCTTCGCTGCCGCACGTTTCATGCCTTAAACATGCGCAAAACATGAGCGGAACAATATGCCGACATCATCAGCAAACTCTCTGATAGTGATTCGACGGTTATCTAAAACCATTTTTTGTACTGCTTCAATATTTTTATCGGTTGTTGACGTGCTCGGGCGACCAGGACTATCAGTGACACTGACAGTGCAGACTGTCTGTTCTGCTCATAGTAGATTCACCAAACCCCACAGTCAACATTTCAAAACTTAAATACAGTTTCACATTACAAACATTAACGTAAAAGTTGGTTAAACGGCCGTATTAAAAATACATCATGGTCACATGATCCCGAATTCGAATCCCAGTGGGTGCTGATGAGCAGTGTAGCGACTACGAAACAGCTAGTAGTCCCCCAGCTATTATATGGTATTCAATTATATTTTCTGTTCTTCTTTGATCTTATTTTTTCACAGCAATTATTGTTATAATTAAAAATAATCTTTCTTCTTGACTGAAGTTGGACTCGAACTCACAACTCGTTAGTTAATATCGTACACAGTTTCTTCTAGTTAACGATTTTTATTGAATCAGAAACATTTTTATCCGTCCTTCCGCTTATGTTGTCTTGTCTTATCAATTTGCGAATGAGTTCATCAGGAAAAGTATTTGCCTCAGCGTACACCAGGGCACTCTGCTTTCTTGGGCATAGAAGGGAATGAGTCCTGAAAGGGTTAAACAATTAATTTAAAATTTTATTACCCGCTTATTAAAAGATTTCTTACGTTTACCATCCTCTTGGCAATACTTCAGCAAACATTTGTTTAATTTAAAGAAACTAAAAGGAAAAATTCTAAAGCAATATAAATTGGCTTTGCTCCACCAAGACTTCAGCCAGAAACTAAACAGCACTTCAGTAATTGTTGAGGAAAAATGGCAAAAGCATTTGTCACCCTTGAAATAAAGCAATTTTACTTTCTTGTTTGCCCAGCCAACTTTGCAAACTTCTTGACGAAAACCTTTTTTTTTTTTTTTGTTATAAAAAATTTTCACAAATTTATTGTCCTTTTTGTCGTTATTGGGTATGTTTTTTTTTCACTCCCTTATTCCGTTGTTTTTCGATTCCTTTTGTTTCATTTTTATTTTCTTTATTCGGTTGAATGACATCGAATAGAGCACAAAATTTATACATCTTTTACGGTCATCGGCCTTGTGGCTTTAACAAAGCGCTTAAAAAAAGTCTTTCCGCAGCATTTTTTATAACAATTTAACAAATTTTCATAAGTTTCAATTAAACAAAAAAGTATAATTTAAAATTACGTTTCATGTTTTCAAACCGACAAGCTTCTTGTTAAAGTGTTTACAAATCATTTTTTATGCCTTCTGCAATATAATTGTTGTTTGCAATGCTTTTTTTTTAATTATCGGTTAATATTTTTGAGCAGGAAGGGGAAACTGTGAAAAAGATTTTCATCAGCACCTAACTTTACGGCCTTATCTGATGTGGGACCAGTTTCACGAGTGAATTATTCACGATTAACCAGCGCCCCCGTGTGGCTGATAACAATTTTTGCCATATGTGTATAGCCATATGAGCAACTTCTTGTTTAAGAGTTCGGGCCTTCTGAGATGGTAGGCCGAAGCTCACAAAGAGCAACAGCCCTTAAACCAACTCACCCGACCACCATCACCACTGGTTCCTTTCAGTACAGGTATCTGTTATATAAGCAACAGATCCTCGGGAGGTTTTTAGTCCCCGAAAAAAAACCACACACCAAACAATCATCAAGGATACTAACACTCCCTTCCTGCGTTTTAGGTTTCAACCACAGCCAGAATGTTACAGCCATGGTAGGCACCCCGGGTTGAAGTGCAAGCAGAACCACCCGGGGGCAACGCGGATCCCCGTTCTGCCAATTTAAATCCTTGATAAGGGTTTCTGAAGCCAACATAAGTCATGCGGCTTCCTAGAGTTTTATTTGCTACAACAAACGAGGAAACCCTTCCCCTCTCTACCCGAAAAACAGAGTGCCCTGGTTAGAAATACGCCAAGCAAAACCTTTTCCCCGAGTGAAGGAGGAAGGGGAAAGAAAACTTAGCATTAGTTTGCTTGATTTTCTCTACACAAAATAAAACCAATGGAGTACATACCGGCTGCCCGCCGGGAAAGTGTTCTACTTTGTTTTGCCGCCATTTTACTTAATTTTAGTCTTGACATATGGCATATTTATTATGGAAAAATATTCGATAAACCAATGTGTTTTAATCCTTAAAACATTTTATCGAAATCAATGACCAATTACGTGACGATGAGAAAGTTACGTGAAATTTTTGGCAGAAAGAACGTGCCAATAAAACGAGTGTAGTGAATGAGTGATTCGAAGAAAGAGAGTGCGTACGTGATAGGCCTAAAAATGAACCACAACGTACTGCAAGAGCAGCTGAAAACATTACTGCTACTCAAGAAAGTGTTCAAAATAGTCCATCAATTTTAATATGACGCCGTGCTCAAGAGCAATAATTTTGCACAAGGATTTGTATTTGTTTCCATTCAATTAGAACAAGATATTCTTCCACAAGACCATTTTTGCCGCCGTACATATGCCAAGAGTTTGTTACAGCACGTTCATGACATGACCCCGTTTTCCTTAAACAAAAAAAAAAAAAAAAAAAACATAAAGAGTAACGAAACACAGTTTCATTTGAATGGATATGTGAATAGACATAATAGCCGGTTCTGGGCAATGGAAAACCCTCAAATTATTCAATCACCTTTGCATCCATTAAATGGTAGTCTGCTGTCAGGAGGAGTCATTGGACCTTACTAATTTGAAAATGATAAATTCATTTATTTAGTCTGTATCAAAATTTTAAGGACTCTAATTTTAAACTTAGACGTGCAGAAAAAGTTTTTTACTCTATATACTAAATAGGATTAATAGATATTTATTAATATATAAATATTTAATTAAATAATATATATCTATTAATTTAGATAAAAAAAATTTTTATTAAGAATCTTAATATAATAAATTTTTATATTATTATATTTATATAATTTTTATGTATACATCTGTGGCATTTTATCATAACAGCTTAAGTCGAGATAAGATCAAAAAAAGTTTTGAAGGGACATTTGAATGAAGAACTGAATTTAAGAAGAAAATAAGATAAACCATAACTATAACTAAATTTTGTGAATAATACGAAATATTATTTTTGCAAACAAGAATACCATATTTATTCAAATAATCAATTTTTAAAAATCGTCTTAAACTGTTATGATAAAATGCCACAGATATATACGGCGGTATTCATAAAAAATATTGTATATTTATGAAACACTTATTTGACAAATTTTCGATAGAAATAGTTTAATAAACTAATAATATTTTTTATGAATAAGGCCAATAGTATATACAAAGAATTGTTAAATATATAACGATATTCTATTTTATATACATATATCTAATATTACTCGTATATGATGGTATCATTCGTCTGGCCCAAGTTCAATCCTGGCTAAAGCCAAGAAATATTTTTATTTTTTAATTATAACAATATATGTAGGATTTGATGATCGTCAGTTGAAAAGAATAAAACCCAGGCGTGTAATTCAAGTTATAATTTTATTCAGTTTTATTTAACTTATAACTAATTACAACTAAGGCGCTGTCCGGGTTGTGTGTGTTTGACTTGATGGTCGGTTTTCCACTCTCTTGCATTGTTTGCATGTCTTTTTATGTTTCTATTGTCTGTGTTCATCATGTTTACTCATTTCTGTCTCTCTCTCTCTCTCTCTCTCTCTTCTGCCGACTGGGTCGGCGAAGACAAACAACTGGCACTCCCACATATATATAAATTATTTATTAATTAATGAGGAGTGATATCATGATATGATTTAAAAAAATTTTAACGCTTTGGGCTGGATTGACATATGGCAACAAGACCACAATGGAATTGTGTGCGAGTAGTATACCTCCCATCTTGCCCGTAGCTATTTCATATGCAAATGTCCATGCAATACGTTCATATGATATGTTTACAATCTCACGTGACTTGACTTGGCGATCATTTATAACGATATCGATGATTTTCTTGATATTTTCTTCAGTAACCACCTCTTTTAGTCTTCCTGTTGATGATATTGCTGCAGTGCTTGTTCGGTCGCGTCTAAAATCAGCCATCCAATATTTTGTCATGTAATCTGCCGGAGCACACTCACCCTAATGTTTATCCAGCTTTTCTTTAGTCTCTTTCACCGTTTTCCCTTTCAAATAATACTGTTTAATCACTGCACGAAATTCACGTTTTCCCACAAAACACTAAAGTTTTTCACTTCAAACAGCTACAACAAACAAACTAATCGATGAATTTGGATGAAATTTTAACAGCTGACATTTGACGGATCGCAATTTCCACAAAAAATAAAAATTTTTGTGTTCATGCTGCCATCTAGCGCTAAGTATCGTCCTCGTACATTGTTAAAAACATGTCGTGTGTTATCTAGTTTACAATTACTTATGTATTTTTCTATCCATAGAAACCGACCCGTTCTAATATACTCCCCCACATATGTATGTATATGTACTCGTATTAGCTGAAGATACCCCGCAGGAAATATCAGCAGATCAACTATAGTGACTTGCTGCTAACACACTCACCAGTACTAGTGACTTATCATACCATACACCACCCTATGCTATTTACTGTCGTCATTTAACTGGTCATTGAAAATCCACTACTGACATTGTTAAGCTTTGCTCAGACGGTTATCAGATTTGACAATATTGTGTGCTGGCTATTGCATGACACTGCACAATTGCTCTTACAATACAAATTGTCAGTTTACACGGTTGCTAGACAATTGTCAGAAAAATGTCAATTCCATTGTAAGACAATTGTCTGACAATTCCATAATCCGATAATGTTGGCATGAAAAATATCGTCAGTTCACACGATTATCAGATTTTTTATGCGGCGAAAATTGTCAGCTCAACTGTCAAAATCAAAACAAAATATTTACATAAAAATGTAATTTTTCTTGCGAGTTTGATAAATTGAATAATTGTAAATTTTAGGATATGGATGAAGGTATTGCTACCATTTTAAAAGCATACATTTTAAAAAATAGTGATAATGAGGAAGAAAACGTAAAGAAACGTCCCAGTGTTTGGGTAAAGAACTGGGTGCTTTGTTACCATCAAGAGGGATTTTATGAAACATTACTGAACTGGCTTCATGCAAATGAACCAGAACCGAAGATTTTCTAAGTTGCAGTTAAAAGTTGTGCAGAAATTAGCCCCTTGCAGTCATGGAAACACAGAAATAGCACCTGTGATTCTTTGCAATGCACTTATCTTTGTATAGTTTATATTCTACGAATCCCACAAGCTTTACCGACACTTAACCTCTTGCATTAGTTTCAAAATATTTTCATGAGGGCATGAAGTTTCTACTTTTTTGGATACGATTTTTTGAAGGTTTTAGCAACTGGAGAGCTTCTTGGCGATGGACCTTTTATAGGCTGGAACAAACTATCTAAACACTTTTTAATTTTCAACATCTATATAACAATCGCAATCATACGAGTAATCCATACTTGTATTTTTGAAATAACATTTTCAGCAAATTAAAATTATTTTTTTTTTTGTTTTGCGCTAAAAACTTTTTTTTTTAATTGTTCTGTTTTTTGTCTGACACTTATGCCATTGTCAGATGTTAAAAAAGTCACGCACCTGACAATATGAAATAAGCTAACAACGTCTGACAATTATCTGACAACGGCAAGGAAAAGTGTTCATACAATTGTCAGGTATATGGCAATAATTTTGTCTGACAATATACTGCTGATGTACTGACAATGTTTTTTCTGACAACATTGTCACCCCCCAGGGAACAGGTTTTGCCTTGACGTATTCCTAACTTAGGCGCTCTGTTTTTCGGGAAAAGAGGGGAAGGGGTCCCTCGTTTGGTGCGGCAAACAAAACTCTAGGAAGCCACATTACTTATGTTGTGTTGGCTTCCGAAACCCTTACCAAGGGTATAAATTGGCAGAACGGGGATCAGCATGGCCCCCGGGAAGTTCTGCTTGCGGTTCGACCCGGGCTGATCATGGTTGAGGTGCCTACCTTGGCTGAAATGTTCTGGCTGTGGTTGAAACCTAAAACGCAGGAAGGGAGTGTTAATATCCTTGATAATTGTTTGGTGATGGCTTTTTTCGAGGGCTAACAATCTCCCGAGGATCTGTTGCCTATACAACAGATACGTGTACTGTAAGGAACCATTGGTGATGATTGACGGGTGAGTTGGTTTAAGGGCTGATGCTCTTAATGGGCTTCGGCCTACCAACTCATAAGCCTTGTCCTCCATTGATTGCTGGGAAATTGCATACATGAGGGATTAGACGGCCCGAACTCCTCAACAAGAAGTTGTTCATATGACCGCAATCATACCATAAGAATTGCTACCTGTGTG
Organism: Thecocarcelia acutangulata; assembly: GCA_914767995.1. Taxonomy (NCBI): domain Eukaryota; kingdom Metazoa; phylum Arthropoda; class Insecta; order Diptera; family Tachinidae; genus Thecocarcelia; species Thecocarcelia acutangulata. The sequence goes on along the minus strand of OU612095.1, from coordinate 76,944,800 downwards.
AGCCTAGCAAGCCACACGGGGGCGGTGGTGAATCGTGAAAAATTCACTTCGTGGAATTGATCCATCATCAGGTTAGGCCGTCAGGTACTGATGTAAATCATTTTCACAGTTGACAACATTGTCAGAAAAAATTGTAAGTTCACACGATTGTTAGAAATTTTGCAAAAAAATTTTCTGACAATATGTAAGTCTGAAAACCGTCTAAACAAAGCTTTACTAATGACCTGGTTTTTTTTTTTTTTTTTTTTTTGGACCACATTGGAACCAGTGATTTAGATGTTGATGGATTTTTTATTTTTATCATGATGCTTTCAATCAATCTTGCCACCCTGTTTTGGCTTGACGTTGGGTTCTCGGATACCCTGTATATGTACCCTAGCTTTAAAGATATGTTTTTACATCTGTTTTTTAATATGTAATTCCTCATGTATTTTTTCATGCCTGTGAAAATTCTTATTTTACATTCTTATGTACATTTACGTCTGACATTGTCTATGCTTTTTATTATTATAAAAAATAATTATTTAAAACATATTAAAATATTAATTCGTTAACGTTTCTTCAAGCCGGCTACCTACACCGCCCAAAGTCTACAGCCGCTGAATTGTTCGCAATGCATAGCGTTCTAATGTTAGATGTTTAAACATAACAAAATAGGACAAGCTCTATTTGAAATTTTGTCTGATGGCTTTGCTCATGTTTTTTACAGACGAAGGGTTTTTGAGGTAACAGACGACATGTAGACATTTTACATTGTGAAAAATGACATCTACATTGTTAAAAACATATTGTGTGTTATCTACTTAAGGCATTTTTAATGTGTTTACCTATTTTAACGTACATTTTTTTAATTTTTTTTGTTTAATCGAAGAACGAAAAAAAATAGTTTAAAAGAAATTAAAACTCGTATATGTATTAAAAAGAAAAAAAATTTTCCTTCGAGCCGGATTTGAACCAGCGACCTATGGATATCTACTTCTTCAGTTCACTCTACAGTCCACCGCTCTACCAACTGAGCTATCGAAGGTGTTGGCTTGAATCAGACAAAACCGGTATATAACACTGTCTTTGCTTAAAGAGAAAATGTACAAGAAAATATAATAGAAAACGATCAAAAATTCCAAACAACAAATATGCACACACACAAACACCACAACGCAATAAAACGTTCGTTCCATCAACTATTAAAGCAAAAAAGAAAATAATACGTACTTGAGTAATGAATCGCATGAATTGATGTCATCATCAACAGTGTGACCAGACTAGGTAAAAAAATCTATATGTACATATATCTCTCCTTTATTGCAACATAGTCATATTTCAAAAAAGCTTGTTTCAAGAAAAACACAATTTAAATTTTTAGCTTCCATACAAGTCTTAGAATTTTTTTTTTTTTAGAAAATATCGCCTAAAGGAAACAGTTTAAAAGTAATTTAAATAAAATTTTGACACATAATAAAAGATGGTACTGTTAACAATTCTGCATTGTTAACTCGAAAAGCTCATTTTCTGAGATATGACTATGTTGCAATAAAGGAGCGATATAAGTGTAAACTAAACTTCGGCTAGAGTGTAAAACAAAGTATCACAAAAACAGTTTAAAGATGTTACTACCCACAAGCACTGCTATTTATAGACATCCATTTTATGTAAAATGGAACAATAACAAGAAACATTGAAAAACTCACAAACAATTATAGGCAGATGAAATTTCAAAAGTTTGTATGCTCTGAGTGTATCCGTGCATATGTTTACTTTAAATATGTATGAATGCACGGCATCTATAATAGACAGTGGCAGAACTATAATAAATACAACAAGAAAAAACATCACATGTATTTTGTTGTTAGAAAAGTTTTAAAAAATGTTGTTTTTCTTTTGTTTGAAAAAGCAAGGTAGCCTATGCGTTTTTTTTAAATTTTCACAAATTTACGCAAAGGAATCAAAAGACGTCTGTGATTGCACCCCTACCCTGGTAAACTGTATTATCATTAGTGTGATGGAAAGTTAAAAAAATAAAATTAAACAATCTAAAGCTGCAAAAAATATATTTATTTAACGGAAAAAGGATCAAACAATATTAAGTTAAATAACAGCACAAAACAGCAGTGGTTAAGGATAAACTACAAAACATTCACGAAAAGCAAAATGTTGGAAGTTTTTTTTTCAATACATTATTGTTTTCAAATAATTATTTTCCTAAAGATGCTACCAAACTGTTAGCGAAATTCCAAAATCAATAAAAATGTTTATTAATTTTTATAAAACAAAATATATCAAAAGGGGAAAAAATAAATATACGGAATAATATAAAATAATATTGAAATAAAACTAAATAAAAAGAGCGCGAGACCACAAAAATTAAAAATGAACGATCTAAAATTAAAATGTAATTTTTTTCTAAAAATATTTTTTTATTTTTTTTAAATTACTAATAACATTCTTAATTTTCCTGAAGATGTCTGTTAGACAAATATCGAAGAAAAAGAACTAAAAGACATCTGAAGCTGCAAATTGATGCACATCATGAAAGATTTTTAAGTGTGCGCTAGTTTGTATTCTGTAAACTCCACATAATATTGTTTGACTCACTGCTTACTTCGGGCATCTTTAAATTTCAACTTGCAGGGCTTATAACAAGAATACTGAAGATGATATCCAAAAAACTTAAAAGTTAAATATCTCTTATATAAATAAATTAAATTTATATAAATAAATTTTATTTTCATACACTGAAGACGCATCTGCAAAAATTAATTAAAATTGTACACTGCATTTTGATGCAGTGTACAAAAATGGTTCGGCATGCAGTTTGATATTTGTTGCGGGGGATCTTATATCATTTGCCAATCCGAGCAATTTTCAAGTCATTAATTTGGTTGATCTGCCTTTTTCGTATCTCAGAATGCAAAATTGCTTTGAATTTTAAATGGCGTTTAAGTAAGAAGATCATATGGCGGATTCGTGAGATGTAGTCAGTTCAATATCAGCCATGATTGCACAATTCTCGATTTGCAATTTGGTATTATCAAAAACGATCACCATATATGAAAGAACTGTTACTTTGTAACAAATTATCTTTCAGTGTATTTTAGTACATATTTTTTTTCGTATATTTCGAATACATCTTTAGGAAAAACTATTTTTTAAATTTTACTTTTCTGTCCTATTTATATATTCGTTGCCCTTTCTTGTAAATTTTTTTTAATGATATATGTGCTGCTGGCAGAACACAGATGAGCGACGTGAGCGGTCTTGAAAACTTGCAATGAAAACCATTCAGTTCGTTTTACTTTAATGCGATGTTTCCATATCACTAGCAATCAGTTTGACAATAAATATTGTATGAAAATCACCCATTGGTTTCATTTTTTTCATTTTGGAAACATCACAACGAATTTATTCATATATTTAATATATTATAACTAAAATATTTTTCAAATAACATTTCAGTCTTTTCATAAATGGACACCCGCTAGTTTTACTGTTGATCCTTGTTATTGATCAATTAGTTCGTTATTGCAAAAAGCAGTATACTCTTGGGCATCATGCCCAACACAGTGTCAATTCGGTTGAAATTTACCAACTTATATTACGAGGTATGAAAAATTACAAGTGAAATATAGAAGAGTATATTCATAATATTACAAATTTCTTGTCGTATTCTGATTGCAAAAAGTGTATAAAAAGTTTAGCGTATTACTATTAAAAAAGTTATTTGTAATAAATTTTCTAAACAAAATAAAAAACCGCCATAAGCAATCAAACCTCAACTCCATTTTACTACTGATTAGACAAATTAAACGCCATTGTTATTATTTTTTTTTTTTTGCCATATTAGCATCTCCTAATTATTTATCTAACAAATAAATTTTTTAAGCTGACAACATCCACAAAATTTCATTAGTTTAAGTGAAGTTGTTTTAAAATTAATTCAATTAAGTTAGAAACCATTTTTTTTAATTTTATTATTGGTCACACTCATTGTGTAAAATTTTATTGAGCGAAAATTCTCCGGTATGTATGATTTAACATACATACCAGAGGACTGCAACCAGTGTCTGATCTGAGTAAACTCCTCGAAAAAAAAAACCAGTTTGTGGTGTCGTTGACCACCGATTATTGTTGCTCAGCTATTTATCCCATATGGGAAATTTTTAATTTCTGTATTTTAGTAACCTTTTTGTACAATCAAACTGCTTTTAAGCAAAAAAAAAAAAAAATTCTTTCATGAATAAATCAGTTTAGGTTATATTTCGTGTATATATGAACCGATATTGGAACTTTTCATTGTCTGTATTTTAGTAGCCTTCTTTTAATATCTGAACTACTTTTAAGCAAAAAGAAAATTTTTCATGAAGAAATCGGTTTAGGCTATATATGTATATCTCGGGTATATATGGACCGATATCGGAATACTTTAATTTTAATACTAAATTTATGTAACCTCTTTTTAGGACCAGAACTGCTTTTAATAAAAAAATTTTTTTTTCATGGAAAAATCGGTTTAAGCGCTTTCTCGGGTATGTATGGACCGATATCAAAAATTTTCATTTTCTGCATTTTAGTATCCTCCTTTTATTACCTTTTTTATTACCAGAACTGCTTTTCAGCAAAAAAAAAAAAAAATAATAATAAACTGTTTAAGTTCGGTTTCGCGACATTTTCAAAAAAAGTCGGCTTAGGCTATATTTCGGGTATATGTTGAACCGCCATGCCAAATAATCGTGTCAAGTTTGAAGTAGAACAATTTGTTTTTTTCAAAAAATTTCATACGAAATAGAAAAATGGTTTTTTTTCGGAATTTTGAATGTATCTCAGCTATACGTGAATCGATTTTGCGGAATTTCGATAACAAACCTATGAATCGAGGTAGTAATAGAATGGCGAAAGAACAAAGTTTCTAAGTGTAATGGTTTTCTTTGAAACGATATTTCAATGGCGGACAAACGGACTTCGAATTTTCTATTAATGATAATTCTGAACATAATCTTGATGTAGGCGGAAATAAAATTGTAGAAATTACAAACGGAATCACAAACTTTTTTTGGGAAGGGTACAAAGAGTGATCAAAAGGGCTTGCATATGTGAGGCTGACAGAGGCGGGCATTTATCTGATTGTCTTCCGTAAATAATTGCCGATATTAATAAAACATATATCAAAATAAGATCCATTCTCTTTCATTTAATCAGAAATTATAAGCATACAAGCTAGTACACCTTCCCTGCAAATACCCTGTAGAACTAGCAATGAATAAGATTGAATATATTTGAGATGTATGAAGTTTATGTATATAAACTACTCGTCTATTAACATCTCATTCGAGACCAAGCCAAATCTAGTAGAATTTGAGAAGGTTTCCCATACAAGAGGAAGTCTACTTTATGAGTAGATCTCCACGAAATCTTCTGAAGTCTACTTGTACCAAGTGATGCAACAGTGATTTAGTTCAAAAAGAACTTAAAAATACTAAGCTGCAACTAAAATATACACTTTAATGTGATGTATTCAATCTCTGGTCAACAAAAATACACACTTTATTGTGGTGTATTCAGTATCTGATAAAATTCATTTATCAAACATCCATGTATTAATTATTTTTGTGTGTAAACGATATAGATTTTTACTAGATTTTTGGTTGGTGTAAATGCGCTATAACGTAAAAATAAAACAGCATCATATTGTAACAGTACTTACAGCTACGGTGTACCTATGCAGATCTCTGATACATACAATAGCGGTTGGTTGTTAAGAGTATTTAGTTTAATAGATGATTGTGTGTTGTTGTAGCTACGTATGTATTTTAAATCAATTGATCCGTAATGCACAACCAAGTGTTTGTTGGAGAGGTGCTGTGTGACGAAGTTCATACATTACTGCTTATTTGCACATTTATAATATTATTCCCCTTCCAATCTCGTTCACATTTACTTACATATGTATGCATGTGTGTACATATGTGTGTATACATATTATTGTCTAGTTTGTTGGCTAATTGTTGACTGTCTGTGGAGATGACGTAAACTTGTCTTGACTTAAGTCCCCCCTAAAAAAATTACACATCTGCACATAATATACTTACATATATAAGTTTATTTATAGTTGTTTGCGTTTTTGTGTTGGTAAATTTGTTATTTTTGGTTTTATATTTCCACTTATTTTAAATGATTTTATAATCAATAATTTCTATGTGCACAATAAAAGCCATTTCTGCCAGCTGGCATCCAACTGCCTTCGATAGCTCAGTTGGTAGAGCGGTGGACTGTAGTTTCACAGAGGATGCATTCAAACATCTAAATTCGGTTCGCTTTCGTTGCCCTCAAAAGCAGCGAACTCAACTCTTAGTGCAGACATCCATAGGTCGCTGGTTCAAATCCGGCTCGAAGGATTTATAATTTTTATATTGAAAAATATTTTAAGAATTTTTAAACCTTTTCCGAAATCTGTACATTGCGGTGGTGTCGAAAAATTGGTCTTAGAAACCAGTAGTAATGAAATAAATACCAAATATCAGATCAAACATATCTTTCCATAAATGCCCTGATACACACTATCCAACACGATCATACGATTCATTGACATGAAAATGTTTTAAAAGTCTTGCCGACCTTACAAAGTCGCTTCAAAATGTCGTTGTAGACCACGCTATTATACAAGTATGATTGCAATAATTTATATATTTAGCAATTAAAAACCATTATTACTGTAATAACTTTATATTATTCAATATTTCTCGAGGCGCCAACAATATTCTCACATTTTTTACATTATATGTATATACCACACTGATCGCACAAAACCCATCATGTTTTGAAAATGTTCATATAATTTTTCAAATCGTACGATTTGTCAAAAACTCCGTCAAACAGTTATATTTTTAGTAGTTTTTCAGCACAAATGTTATGTTTAATAAATCGCACGATCGTGTAGGATAGTGTAACAGGGCCTTAAGATGCACTAAGCGAAATAACAGTGCAACCTAAATTGCGGCGTAAAGCGCAACCTAATATACGCTGTGGTAAGGAACTTAAATAAGAGCGTTAACGTGGTGCTATAAACAGTGTTGCTCAATAACCTTGTTCAATAAAAATTACTAAGTACATATAAAAAAGTAATAAAGTGACTTATTTAATCGGAAAGCGTCTCCACGTAGCAATATTTATTGCGGATATTGTCAAATATGATTACGTCCATAAAATTTACGATGTGTAGACCGCAAATTGCTATAAGTAGCAATCTATTGCGCAATGATTGCTTGAGCAATTGCTGCCAAGCAATGAGCTGTCAGTTGTTGTAATTTGGTATACAAATATAACAAACAGCAGTAATACATTTACGCCATCTAGAGCAATTAGCAATCGCTATGCTGTTATTCTGCCGACGTTGTTGTTTGAGCTTAGCAATAAAAATTGCTATGTGGAGACGCTAGGTAAAGTGTGATTTGTAATGAGTAAGATTTGTTTTGAAGCGAACTTTACTGAGATACTCTATAAAATTTCTCTCTTACGATCTTCAAAATTGTATTTTCCAATTGCAAAGCGTTAACGCCGCGCTCAATTCACAGATCAATTACGCTTGACGCGTTAATTTAAGTTGCGTTATAATTTATGTTGATTCCGTACGCCCTAATTTAGATTGCGCCGTAAATGTTTAATGATATTATTCAGTTATAATCAAACTACACAAACATTGCGCAATTTCGGAAACTATTCTTAATTGTCTCTTCCATATTATTATCAGAGAGAACCATATGATGTAGTGTGCAAAAGGTCGAATTTGATAGCGGCTTGCTGCAGTTTTCAGGCTTAGTTTACCATATGTTATTTTCACACGCAGAAAGTTTACTCTGCAAAATCTTGAATTTGATGATGGCAAGGCAAAATGAGGAGTGTTATAAAGCCACTCTCCTTTCCCTTGCCACCACCAAACACAAGACTGCGACGTAAACTTTCGGTATGTGAAAACGGTTATTCTTTGGTGTTTTTTTTTAATTTTGATTTTAAAGGCTTCAAACGCTAACATCGGCCGGTGGTATTAATGAGTTATGTTTGGAGGCAGCGCATATACTCGTAATATAATCTGATTATTGTCTAATGTTACATGAGCCTTGGACCCACTACAAACAGTGTAATAGTCCAAACCAAAGATAGTTCATGGCATGTAGTTGCAGATGCTATTCCTGCAAGTTTCAATGACTTCAAAGCGAAGAGGGCCAATCTCCGCGCAACTTTCAATTCCAAACTAGAAAAACTTCCGTTCCGGTTCATTTGCACGAAGCTAGGTGATTACGTTTGCATAAAATCCCTCTTGATGGGGACAAAGTACTCAGCCAGCGTTGCCTTTTTTTTACTAAAGTGTAATTTTGACCCTGTTTTCATATCTATCTTTTTATGCCACTTTTTTAAAGTACTCTTTTTGACCCTTTTTCATACATAGAAGTTTTTGTTGAACAGATCTTGTATTTAAGCATAAATACCCATTTCTCATTAATATTTAAGGAAGGTTTTATATTAAACCACTTTATGTACGAGGTCTGATAAAAAATAAGCGTTATTTTAAAATTTCGCGAGTTACATATGTTTGATTTTCCCATTTTAATTTCTCTTATGTTGGTACACGTGTCTGTTGTATATGTTGGCAATATCAGCCATTTTGGATTATCAAAACGCGCCTTTCGGTATCTTTTATCTCCTCAGTCATAGCAAAACGCTTTCCTTTCATCGGTGATTTCAGTTTTGGGAAAAGGAAAAAGTCAGCGGTGGTTGCGGCATGATAACTGTTTTGTTTTTTGCCCAAAAACTCACGCACAAGCATCGATGTGGGAGCTGGTGCGTTATCATGGTGCAAAATCCATGATTGTTTTTTCCACAATTCTGTGCGTTTCTGGCGCATAACTTCAAGGTAGTATTCCTTATGAACCATACGACTTTGTGGCAAGAATTCAAGATGCACCACGCTATTGTAGTTAAAGAAAACAGTGAGTAAAACCTTCACATTTCACTGAATTTGACGTGATTTTTTCGGTATTGGCTCGTAAGTTGGCAGCAGCAGCAAATGCTGCTGTGGTGTCCTTAAAATAATCGGTCTTTTTTCGGTCTTGGTTCTTCTGGACGTTTTCATTGGGAAGATTGGGCTTTGGTTTCATTGTAGTAGCCATACACCCACGATTCGTCACCAGTTTGACCTTTTTGAGGAAATCTGGATAGTCGTTGACGATGTACAACAGCTCCTGAGCGATGTCTATGCGACATTGTTTTTGCTCAAGGATTAGTATATTTAGTGAAAAATCGAAGAGAACACCAAAACACGACTAACGAAAAGGCTGATATTGCCAACATATATGTATTTATATAACAGACATGTGTACGAACATAACAGAAAAATATGCAACAATCGAACATACGTAACTCACGCAATTTTAAAATGACGGTTATTTTTTATCAGACCATGTACATATATACATATATATTGGACCAAAATTTGCCTATGTCCCATCTAGACTCTTCTGTTAACCATTCTTGATCATTTTTAAAATTTCTATGATATGCCCAATCAGTTCATTTTTCCTTAAATGTGGGAATAACAAAATAAGTCCATACAAAAAGGTAAAATCCTTACGTTTGGCAATTACTCCCCTTAAATGGCTTTTTCGTTTATTCACCCCTTATATTATTCCCCAGCTTTTTCTCACTTATTTTCATACAAAAATACACGGTTAATTAACTTTTTTTTAAGTCCCCATTTTGGGTAATTACCCAAAAAAAATTTATACCAAATCCAAAAATTCCCTAAAAATGCCTTTATTTATTTACCCAACACTGCCTACCTATTCACTCAACTCTGTGTACAAATTTGTCACTTGATATACACAAGGTGTAAATTTTTGTGAATGCAGCCAATTTGCTTTTTAACGTTCTGATACGCTTTTATTATATACATACATGCATGTACTCCTGTTATTTTTTTTATATATGTATATATAATTTTTGTGATAATGAAATTGTTTTTGTTTGTTTTTATTGAATAAAATATTTATTTTGAAAACTTCTTTTGCTTTAATTAATATTTTGACGTATGTAACGACTTTGATTTAATTTAAGTCCGTTTGGATAAATGCCTTCGTAGGGGTACTTAAGCGTCTTCGCATAATTACCTCTATGAGGACATTAAACGTCTCCGCTTTAATACCTTATTTGCTCAATTACCCAAAAATTACAGCAACTTGAGTGAGGTAATTAAGCGGGGTTTACTGTAATACAATTTACTTTAATATATAATATGCTTTATATAATTTATTTTCATTTTGAAAATCACGCTACATCTAGAAAAATATCAAAGCGATTAAGAACCTGCCTGAATAAGTTGCCAGAAATATTATGCTTGCTACATTTAGCTGGCTTACTTTCCAAAATTATCGATTGTATCACTATCGAACAAAAACTATCGATAGTTAGCTAAAAATAAAAATATCGATACTATCTATAGTACTATCGATTATTTTGCAGCTGTACTCCCAAACCATCTAGTCTATTGAAATGCTGCTGAATTGTTTTTCTTTTTACAAAATTTTAAAATACATTTATTTATATATATTTAAAATTAAATTATGTTTTATGCATACAAACCTACATACATATGTTAATAATAAATCAAGAATAAATTTCACCTTTGAAAGGTTATATAAAAAAACAATTAAGTTAGCCGATTTTGTTTTATTAACTACAAAAAAACCTTAAAAGTTGAGAAAAAGTAAACAAAAAGTTGAATTTGGGCGTCTCAAAATTTATATTTTTTGATATGTCGTAGTAGAAATCTTTATCTTCATGTCAAATCGATTGCTAAATCTACCCACCCTATTGGACATACAACCACAATTATATTTCGTATGGCGTAACTGTTTCCAAATCATTTTCAGGTAGCTAAATATTTATTTGCTCATGTATTTTTTGTTTATTACAATTTAATAATTCTCCAAACATACGAACCGCACTTTTGTTTTGTGTTATAAAAGACAAACAAGAAAAATATTCTTTAAATAGTCTTATGCAAAATGAATAAGCAAACAAACGGGTCAATCTGTTGTTGAACTCACACCACCACCACTGCTGTACTTTAACATGAATGCTCAAAACAGCGTTTGTGCTTGTTGCCAGCAATTGCCTTCGATAGCTCAGTTGGTAGAGCGGTGGACTGTAGTTCATGAAATGCATTCAAACACACAATTAATACAATATTTGATAAGCTTTCTCGTTGCCCTCAAAAAGTAACAAATCAAACAAAAAACACTCTTTGTAGACATCCATAGGTCGCTGGTTCAAATCCGGCTCGAAGGATCATTCTTTTTGTGTTATTTTATGATGATTATTTTTAGAAAAATTGAATTGTCACATTGGTCGGCGGTTCAAATCCAGCTCATGGAATGTTTTTTTTTTTTTTTTTTTTTTTTTTTTTTTCAATAAATTAAAAAATTGAAATTACCTTGATTTTTATTTTTATTTGCTGATAAAACGAAACTGTTAGTGCAAATCTGTGTTTTATAGTTAGATTTGGTGACAAACAGCCTTGAAACTATACTGCATTAATAAATACAATAGTTTTTATGGTTCATGAAAAAATATTTTTTTGGGTGCTTCCATTTCAAATGATTTTTATCGTGATCGTTAAAAAGATGGCAAAATAGTCGTATTTCGCGGGATGAAATCGTGAAAATCGTCAACAGGAAAAGTTATTCGTTTTTAAGCAAAATATATAGTTTAATGCGGGGAAAAGATTACAAAATATTTCGTAAAATAACATATGAGGGCTGTCTGATACGTCTGTGACCATCCGTACCAGATGAATCCGGGAGAGTAGTTATATTTGAGGCATAAAACCTTCAACTGGCAAAGTTATTCGTTTTTAAGTAAAATATGTAATATGTGTAATTGTTCGAGCTTAAGGTCTTTTTTGGAATTTTTAGTTTTTTTGGTTTTTAATTATCTGGCAATATTTCGCTTTCCTTTGGATAGCTTCTTCAGGCCAAATAATATGTAATTTAATGGGGCAGAGGATGACAAAATAATTCGTAAAATAACATACAATGGCTATTTGATACGTTCGTGATCATAGTTGCCAGATGAATGTGGGTTAAAATTATCATCCTTAGGAGAATAAAATGGCAATAGGTAAAATTATTCGTTTTTAAACAGAATATATAATTTAATAGTGGAAAGCATGGTAAAAAATTTCATAAAATAAGAGACGAGGAGGGCTGTTTGATAAGTCCGTGTCAATAGATGCCAGGTGAATGTTTGTTAAAATCGTCATATTCGGGAGATGGAACAGGCAAAATTATTTGTTAAAAAAAAATGTAATTTAATGAGTGAAAGGATGTTAACATTTTGCTTTTTTTGTTTTTTAGATAAGAGATCTTCAAAATCGTCAACAGGCAAAATGATTAGTTTTTAACTAAAATGTGTAGTGTAATGTGGCAAAATATTTCTTAAAATAACATACGAGGGCCGCTTGATAGGTTCATGACCATAGTTGCTGCAGGAATCTGAGTCAAAATCGTTATATTTAGGGAATTAATGTGGCAACATGGAAATTTATTCGTTTTTAAACAAAATATGTAAATATTTCTTATTTTTGCAGCTAAAGATCGTTTTTTATTTTTTTATTAAAAATTCAACAGTATTTCTTATCAATATTTCGATAACAATTTGTTATCATCGTCAGGAAAATTAATATGTACTGCCTGGCCCACTATGTCACTCGACATCCCTCGCTCGCATAAATACATTTGAAACAAAAACAAATTTTAAAATGTTGCTTTTGGTATGCATGTATTTATGCGAGCGATCGATGTCGAGTGACATAGTGGGCCAGGCCCGTAATTTTAAAATATGTAATTTTAAAAAGGGAAATAATGGTAAAATATTTTGTAAAATAACATACGAGGGATATGTAAAATCGTCATATTTGGGGAATGAAATCTTCAAAATCGTCAGCAGGCAAAATTATTCGCTTTTAAACAAAACATGTAATTTAATGGAGGAAATGGTAAAATAACGTACGAGGGCTGAGTGACAACTCCCTGACCATAGATGCCAGATATTTCGGGATTAACATCACCGAAATGGGGGGACGAAATGAGCAATATATAAATAAAATCTTATAACTCTTTTTTACGTTTTTGTATTGATGTCTTCAAAAACTATTTTCAATTATAAAGTACATCCTGACCACAAAGTACAAAAGAGATGTTAAAGAGAAAGCCGCAATACACAGATTTAGTAAAGAATTTTAAAACTTTTACAGCATTTTGCTCTATAAAAATTATAAATGCTGCTTGCCGGAATAAAAAACTCAATTGTTAAAAATTTTTTAAATTTTTTATAAAAGACAAAAAACAAGATCTCAAGCTGCTAAACATAAATCATTTAACAGCCAGTAAAATGGATACTAGTTAAAAAGCATTGCCAACTTAAAGTTGTTTACCTCTCTAAAACACCCTTTAGTTTAGTTGGCATGTCCAACAGTCTACTTTTGTTATCTTTTTGCTGACTATGCTCTATATTCTTCAAGTTTTTGTTACAATAGAAAATAATAGATTTTCAAATCAATAAAATAGCGTCAATATAACAAATTTCAAGATGTGTATTTTGTTTACAACATCCTTAACCTTATCACATTGTGTTTATTTATTTTGCAACACAATTATTCCAATTTTATTTTCGGTCATACTTCGAGCTGAATTTATTTTTTTGCAACATTTTTGCTTTTAATCCATACAACTGTTTGTTTGTGTTTTCATTCATAAATAAAATAAACTGTCAATTTGCCATTTACAAATGTTTGCTTATCAACCATACAGCGCACAATGGGTCGTTTGAACATTTCTAGATTTTAGATAAAATTTGTACATGAGCATTTTCAGTCTTTCTTACTGATTAATAATCGAATGTGCCACAGGCATATAATAAACATTTCCAAATACAATGCCAAAATATGCTGTACAAATCTATCTATAATATTTAATTTTCATTGCCCGTCGTACATTTTGTTGAATATTTTTGAAATTTTGTACAAAATTCATGTCAAGCCATATTTAATATACTCGCACTTGTTTTGTAAAGAGTTATCTACATGGTCTGATCAAAAAACAAGTAAGAGTGTAGTATATTCGGCTGGGCCGAATCTAAAATACCCTTCACGATAGTCACGAATATGTATAGTATATTAAAAATGTGACCTAAATATGCTCGGTTATATATGAACCGATATCGGAATTTTCTATTTTCTGTATTTTAGTAACCTTTTATAACGAGAATTGCTTTTCAGCAAAAAAAAAAAAAAATTTTTTTTAATGGAAAAATCGGTTCAGGCTATATCTCGGCTATATATGAACCGATATCGAAAATTTTAATTTTCCATATTTATATAACCTTATTTTATTACCAGAACTGCTTTAAGGTGAAAAAAGTTGTTTAAGTTCGCTTACGCGACATTTTCATGAAAAACCCGATTTAGGCTATATCTCGGGTATATATGGACCGATATCAGAAATTTTAATTTTCTCTATTTCTTTTATAACAAGAACTGCTTTTCAGCAAAAAAAAATGTTATTGGAAAAATCGGTTCAGGCTATATCTCGAGTATATATGGACCGATATCGGATATTTTCTTTTTCCAAATTTATGTAACCTTATTTCATTACCAGAACTGCTTTTGAGCACAAAAAAGTTGTTTACTCGGCATTTTCATCAAAAAACCCGGTTTAGGCTATATCTCGGGTATATATGAACCGATATCGGAAATTTTAATTTTCCATATTTATATAACCTTATTTTATTACCAGAACTGCTTTAAGGTGAAAAAAGTTGTTTAAGTTCGCTTACGCGACATTTTCATGAAAAACCCGGCTTGGGCTATATCTCGGGTATATATGGACCGATATAGGAAATTTTCATTTTCCATATTTATAAAACCTTATTTAATTACCAGAACTGCTTTAAGGTGAAAAAAGTTGTTTAAGTTCGCTTACGCGGCATTTTCATGAAAACCACGGTTTAAGCTATATCTCTGGTATATATGGACCGATATCGGAAATTTTCATTTTCCATATTTATATAACCTCATCTTTTTACCAGAACTGTTTTTAAGCAAAAAAGTTGTTTAAGTTCGCTTACGCGGCATTTTCATGAAAACCACGGTGTAGGCTATATCTCTGGTATATATGGACCGATATCGGAAATTTTCATTTTCCATATTTATATAACCTCATCTTATTACCAGAACTGTTTTTAAGCAAAAAAGTTGTTTAAGTTCGCCTACGCGGCATTTTCATGAAAACCCCGGTTTAGGCTATATCTCGGGTATATATGGACCGATATCGGAAATTTTTATCTTCCATATTTATATAAACTCATCTTATTACCAGAACTGTTTTTGATAAAAAAAAAGTTGTTTAATTTCGCTGACGCGGCTTTTTCATGAAAAACACGTTCTAGGCTATATCTCGGGTATATATAGACCGATATTGGAAATTTTCATTTTTCATATTTATATAACTTTATTTCATTACTAGATTTGCTTTTGAGCAAAAAAATGTTGTTTTAGTTTGCTTACGCGACACTTTTATGTAAAACCCGGTCTAGGCTATATCTCGGGTATATATGGACCGACATTGAAAATTTTCATTTTTCATATTTATATGACCCTATTTCATTACCAGAACTGCTTTTAAGCAAAAAAAGATGTTTAAGTTCACTTACGCGACATTTTCATTAAAACCGCAGTTTAGGCTATATCTCGGGTATATATGGACCGATATCGGAAATTTTCATTTTCCATATTTATGTAACCTAATTTTATTACCAAAACTGCTTTTGAGCAAAAAAAAATTGTTTAAGTTCGCTTACGCGACATTTTCATGAAAAACCCGATTTGGGCTACATGTGGACCGGGTACATATGGACCGATATCGGAAATTTTCATTTTCCATATTTATGTAACCTAATTTTATTACCAGAACTGCTTTTGAGCACAAAAAATTTGTTTAAGTTCGCTTACGCGGCATTTTCATGAAAACCCCGGTCTAGGCTATATCTCGGGTATATATGGACCGATATCGAAAATTTTCATTTTCCATATTTATATAACCTCATCTTTTTACCTAATTGTAAACTAATTGTAACCTAATTTTATTACCAGAACTGCTTTTGAGCAAAAAAAAGTTATTTAGCTTCGCCTATGCGACATTTTCATTAAAAATCCGATTTGGGCTATATCTCGGGTATATATGGACCGATATCTGAAAAAAAAATTTTTTGTCTTTTAGTCACCATGCTTAATAAGTGTGTGAAGTTTGAAGCAAAACGAACAACTTTTGTTTTCAAAAATTTTCATACAAAACTGCAAAAAAAATGGCTTTTTTCGGAATTTTGAATATATCTCAGCTATACGTGGACCGATATTACCGAATTTCAATAGCAAACCCATGAATCGATGGGGTAAAAGAATGGTAAAAGAAAAAAGTTTCTAAGTCCAATGGTTTTCTCAGAAACGGTATTTCAACAGCGGACAGACGGACAGACGGACATCGCTTAATCGACTTTTCCATTAATTCTGATTCAGAATATATATACATTATAGGGTCGCAAAACAAAACTGTAGAAATTACAAACGGAATCACAAACTTATAAATACCCTTTACATTTTTGTGAAGGGTATAATAAGTTAGGTATGCTCGATTTTCGTATTTTTTTCTGTTATGTTGGTACACATGTCTGTTACATATCGCTCCATTATTGCAACATTTTATGACTATCATAACACAAAAAAGCTTGTTTTCAGAAAAACACATTTCAAATTTTTAGTTTCCATACAAGCCATTTTTTTTTAGAAAATAAATAAAAAGGAAACAGTTTAAAGGTAATTGAAATAAAATTTTGGCACAATATAAAAGGTAGTACTGTTAACAATTCTGCATTGTTAACTCGAAAAGCTCATTTTTTGAGATATGACTATGTTGCAATAAAAGAGCGATATGTTATGTTGACAATATCAGCCATTTCGGATTGTCAGTTTGTTTTTGATGGATAAAAAGGTTAGTCGTGTTTTGGTGTGCTCTTCGATTTTTTTCTAAACTGACTAAATTTAACTGTATATCCAGTGTTGCTGCTTTAGTGCAAAAATCGGATTTGCCGTATTGCTTCCAGGGAAGTGAGTGGATTTTGGGGACTCACAAAGCCGATTTTGGAAATTCCCAAAAAAATTTGGAACCGGTTTGGAAACGGCTTTTCATATTTAGTGTGTGTTTTTGCCGTGAAACATGCATCTGAACTGTAAACGATCCTTCGCTTTATTGCGGAAATTGAAGTTGTCGTATTGCTTCTTAGGAAGTGGTGGGAGTCCGACGTTTCCTTAAGCCGATTTTCTAAATTCCCAAAATACTCGCAACCGCTTTGATAACCGTATCGGAAATAGTTTTTCATATGCGGTACGTATTTTGGCTGTGAAACGTATATCTGAACTATAAACGTTCATTAGATTTAGAACGAAATTTGAAGTTGTCCTATTGTTTTGGGGAAAGTGCGGGATTTTGACGATTCCTGAAGTCGATTTTGGGAATTAAAAAAAAAAAAAAACGCTGAACGCGTTATACGGATAATTATCTAGTTATATGGATAATTAGTTTGATATCAAAGCGGAGGTTTTTTTAGATTTTTAAACTATATTTGTTTAACACGCCTATATTAGTTTTACTTGTATGTCTGTTTGATTGTTTGTATATTTGTAACACGAGCAACCCATGCCATGTGCGCGATTATTACATATGTGGCGATATAAAACTGTATATACATTGTTGCTACTTTAGTGCGAAAATTGGAGTTGCCGTATTGCTTCTGGGGCAGTGGGTGAATTTTGGGGGTTCACGAAGCCGATTTCGGAACCACTTCGCTAACCGATTTTTCATATTCGGTGCGTTTTTTTGCCGTGGAACATGCATCTGAACTACAAACCGTCATTCGGTTAAGTGAGAAAATTGAAGTTGCCGGATTGCTTCTGAGGAAGTAGGGGAATTTTAACGTTTCTTGAAGCCAACTTTGGGAATTAAAAAAAAAACTCGATAATAATTATTTGGTTATATGGATAATTAGTTTAATATCGTGGCGTGTTTTCAACTTTTTTTAAACTATATTTCGCTCCTTTATTGCAACATAGTCATATCTCAAAAAATTAGCTTTTCGAGCTAACAATGCAGAATTGTTAATAGTACTACCAAAAAAAATTTATTCAAATTGCTTTTAAACTGTTTCCTTTAGAAGATATTTTCTCAAAAAATTTGCTAAGACTTGTATGGAAACTAAAAATTTAAAATGCGGTTTTCTCGAAACGAGCTTTTTTACGATATGACTATGTTGCAATAAAGGAGCGATTTACATGCTGACTTTTTCCTTTCTTAAATTATATTAAAACTATTCCTTCTTTTCTAAACTTGTGCGTGGGCGCATTCGCCATCTTGATGCGCTTCAATTTAATGGAGATAACTTAAAAATTAATATGGATTTAGACTAATAATGTAGCTTAAAGCTTGTTGGATGTCTACAGTATAGTGTTACAAATTTCTTCAGTTAAAGTAAATTTTGAACCTTTTTGTAGATTATTTTTTTGTTGCTTAAAATTTTTCCCAAAGCTGCAAATTCCTAATATTTACTATAGATTGTGTATGCTAAGTTTATATTTCAGATAAAACTAATTTAACTATTATAAATTTCCCTTCTTTAAATACAAATCTGTTTACATCCTTTTCGTTTAAAGATTTTTCTGGCAGCAGAGCAATTAACATCTTCAGTTTACTTTTGTAATTTTTAATTTAACAAAGAACTCACTGGATTAGTTACACACTTTTTTCTTGTTTTTTTGTCAGCTGCTGATTTAGCGGCAGCCAATGCGTGGCTGCTTTTGTGTGTACTATTCAGTGTGTGCGAGCGCGATGGATGCCCGAGTGCGTCTGTTACCAGGCTTGCCAGAATTTAAAGAGGTAAAATCTGCAAAACTCAAGAATTTCTCATGAAAAAATCTGCAAAATCTGCACTTTATTTTCCAAATCTTCAAAAAATCTTCAAACTCTTAGTAATATGCCTTTTTTATAAACAATTTTAAAAGTAGTAACAACATATGGAAAGAAATTATGCTTTTCAGAATATTGAAATGCAAATACATAGATTTAATGAGAAAAACATATGTGCAAGTTGTTCAAATTCTTTAAGGCCTAAACACGTATACCGATGTACGAGTATATTCGAATTTCTGTGCAGTTAAAATTTACCTAGCTGAACATTCTCTCCACATTTGCTGATGAATGTGGTAAAATCATTATATATTTAATAAACTCTGTTAGGATTTAAAAATTATGTCAGAATTAGCTGGTTTTATTCTGAACACAGCTCTGGGCTGGAGAACAGTTCTCGCGTTATCGTAGTTATTTCTTGAGTGCGATCTGGCTTGTCGTTGTTGTTTTGCCTTCGAGAGTTTTGTGTCTCGCTCTCACTGGTTAACTCACTGTATTAGTTTACAGGTTTTTTTCAGGCATTCCTTCATTAACCACACAGCAGCTTCTTATGTGAAGGCATAAGTCGTTATAGTTAGTCACAGCGCCGCTGCAAATTACTGTTATTACTATCCTGGGCATAAGCTCTTCGTTACTCCGCCCATGCTGTGCATCCTATGCTTTACAAATTTACTTGCAACTGTGCGAGTATAATTAAATAAATATTTTAGATAGAGCAGATTTTCAGGATGGTTTAAAACTATTTCTAAACGGCATTTCTTGTTTTGTCACAACGAAAAACATTTTGTTTTTAAAATTTATTTATTTTGATTTGACTGACATCGATATTAGTAAAAGGATGAAAAGAGGCAAACGAATTTTTAATCGACAACTAAAAAAAAAATTAAAATTAAAGAAAAAGACACGATTTGAAAATCTTCGTAAAAACGTAAATTGATTTTGGTGGCAACTTTAAAAGAGTATTATAAAAAAAGACTCTAAATTATCGTATAAATAAACTCATATTACTTTCTAGCAACTTGCCAAAGTTGCTTTAACAAAATAACATTTTAAACTTTGAGTCCAAAAACAATCAATTGCAGGTAGATTGCAACCTTTATAATTTTTTCGAAATTTCGCTTAATTTTCTTTTCAAAAACATGTGCATTTGTCATTCCATGTCCGTTTTGTCTATGTTATAACATGAACAATTGATATTTTTGTTTTAACGTAACGTAAACAAATGGTAGTAGAAATATAAGGGGAAAAGTACAAAAAGTTACTTTATTATTAAAAATTTTTAAAATCTGTATTTTTAGGCCAAAAATCTTCAAATCTTCATTTAGTGTTTTTAGAGAGGAAAAATCTGCAAAATGAAGATAAATCTGCATTTCTGGCAACCGTGTCTGTTACACAAATGTTGTTGATGTTTCAACATCAACATCAACGCTGACATGTTACTATTACCACTCGTTTGTTCGTTTGTAAAGAGTAAACAAACTCTCATTATAACAAGTTGACTTTTTAAAAACAGCACAAAAGCAAATAATTGTTAATTTCAACCTACTAAATATTCTCTTTTAATTCTTTTGACGTTGGCAAAAATTAAACAGGGGGGTAGTGTGAAGAAGCGTAAAAAATTCAAAAAGCTATATATTATTTAAAAGTTAAGAAAAGCTAATTCTGTTAAAGGACTAAAATAATGACATTTCTTAATCTTGGCACATTTGCTTTTAAAACCATTGCAGAGGAGAAACACATTTTTTTTATTCATGGAAACAATTCCATTTCCTTAACAAAAATAAACAAAGCAGCAGATTAATGATATCGAGAAGAATATAAGTATATTGTAGTGAGAAGTTGATGATAAAAGACGTTTTTTATAAAAATTTCTATTAATTAAACTTCTGCTACATTTATATAAAAATATTTATTTAAAAAAGTAAAAAAAAAAAAACTGAACAATTAAACAGTAGTGCGATTCTGTAACTTATGTAACGATAATGAAATCATTAAAATAATTATAACGATATTTTATCGAATTTGCTATGTACAGCATCTTCCGTGCTTGCACGGCTACATCGAAATTCAGTAAACTACTTTACAATGGAAATGGGGTGCAGAGTGCCGAATAACAATATCACTTTCAACTTCTAGTCGGCTAAAACCATATCGTAAATTTGTTCATTGCTTCGGATGTAGTGACCTCAGAACGTTCACCATGTTCCGTGCTTGTACGACCACCAATCATGGAGACGGATGGTGCAGAGTCCTCATAATATTTATCAAGCTCCATGGTTTTGGTAATGGTGTTGATCCGCTATAAATAATGCTCAATGAGCACGCGAATTTAATTTTTTTCCATGTTTATCGCAAAACACGCTGTAGTCTGCTATAAACGGCTACCAAATATAAACTAAATGACGCAGCTTGTTCAAATTTAGAAACCCAGTTGGCAGTTATCTGGTGACGGGATCAAAAACTCACTGGCTTGTAGACTCTCGCTCGTATAACCGTATTTCGCCAATAATTCTTCGAGTGTTAATTTCCAGGTGTTCAATTGTCTCTTCCTAGGGGAGCAGGGTTCACCTTGGCGTACACCAAACTAGGCACTCTATTTTTTGGGGCATAGAAGGAGTTCCTCGTTTGTTGTAGCAAATGAAACCCTAGAAAATCGCATGCCTTATGTGGTGTTGTTCTTCCGAAACTCTTGCTCAGAGTTTAATTGGCAAGGCGCCCGGGAGGTTGATGCTTGAAGTGCCTACCTAGGCTGAGACATTCTGGCTGTGGTGTACACCTAAAATCGCAAGAAGTGGAATTAATTTCCCTGAAAACTTTGGTTGATGCTAGTTTTCGGGGGTTAATAACCCCCGAGGTGCTGTTGTCTTGCAACAGATATCTGTACTGAAAAAACCAAGAGTGATGGTTAGATGGTTTAGTTAAGGGCTGATGTTCTTAATGGACTTCGGCCTACCAACTCATTAAGCCTAGTCTTGCCTGGCCTGTTGGGTAATTGCATAGAGGATGGAGGGATTAGAAGGCCCGAACTCTTGAGGAAAGGGTTTTGTCCATACGGCTAAAAGCTTATGGACAAAAATTGCGACCTGTGGGAGACTAGGAAACTGCACGGAAAAACTGCACGGGGGCGCTGGTGACTCGCGAATAATTCACCCCGTTTAGTTAGTCATCATCAGATTAGGCCGACAAGGCAGGTGCTAATGTATATCAAATTCACAACTTTTCAAATGTCTGCGCCACGGGGAGCAGGTTTTGCTTGGCGTACACCAAACCAAGGAGCTTTGTTTTCTGGGGCATAAGGAGGAAGAAGGAGCTCGTTTGTTGTAGTAAATAAAAGTTGGTAAAAAGTACGGAGGCCGTGTGACTTATGTTGTGTTAGACTTCCCAAACTTTTACCAAGGGTTAAAATATGCAGAACGTGGTCAGCAAAGCTCCTGACAGGTTCTGCTTTGCAGACCATCTCAATGCTGATCGTGGCTAAGCTGCCTGCCTTGGCTGAAACGTTATAGCTGTGGTTCAAACCTAGTCTCCCTGATAAATTTGATGCATGCCGGTTTTCAATAATAAATAACTCCCCGAGGTGCTGTTGTCTTGCAACAGATATGTGTAATGTAAGAAACCAGGAGTGTTAGGGTAAGTTAGTTAAGAGCACATACTCTTAATGGGCTTCGTCTTCCATTGACTGCTGGGATATTGCATACAGGAGGGATTAGAAGGCCCGAACTCTTAAGCAAGGAGTTTGTCAATAAGGCTACAAACTTATAGCAACAACTTGCTACTCGTGTGATCCTAACAAGCCACTCGGAGATGCTGGTGAATCGTGAATAGTTCACCCGGTGCATTTCGTGCATCATTAGATAGTGCCGCTAAGGCAGGTGCTGATGTAAAGCAATGACACATAATTTTTAATTGTCTCTGACTAATCGAAGTAGAGAAGTGACTTTACATAATATCCGAAGAAAATAATCCAATGTGAATAAGTCCAATGATGTTGGTGGTCAATTTATTGGACCATTAAGTAAAAATATTCTTTCGTCAAAAGTTTTTTGAGTAAAAAAACTTTTCAGCGTGGAATGTGTTCAACCAATAGATTTCTTGTGTACGAGATGTGAATTGCGTAGGCATACGTGAACAAATAGCCTATCTTTTCCAATTTTTTACGTCTTTCGTTTTATCAATATTGATATTTATTGATACTGAACATCATTGTTATATAAATAAAGCCAGCTTTAAATATTTGTACAAACCCTTGATTGCTTAGCTAGCAGTATTTTGTATTTAAGTGCTCTTTTTGTTTAAAAATTAATTGAGTTTTATTCGAATAAACTTTTGTTTTACTTTCCTTTATTAATTTATAATTAAAAACCCATTCAAGCAAAACAGCAAATTTTGTAATAATAAAAAAATGTCCTTTTTATGAGTTATATAATTATGCTAATGATAAAATTTTAATCAGTTGCCATCGTTTTTAAGCCTTAATTGTTGCAGACGGCCTTTGATATAGTTTAATGTTGAAATTAAGGCGGGCTACTTTCGATGGAAATAAGACTCTCAAATAATTAATAATTTCTTGAAAATGTTGGAAGAAATTACTGCTTGCTTGCCTTGCCAGCTCTGGACATATGCTTTGTGGTCAAAAAGGTCATTAAAAAAAATAGAACTTGTCAAGATATAAAGGCTTTTAAACAAAAAGAAAGTGGTTAACAAAACAAATATTTTAAAACTTTTTAAAGGTATTTTTAAATTAAAATTTTATAAAGCTTATTTTGCTTCAAATGTAAGAAGAAACTTGCCATGTGTTACAATTCCCAGCAAGGAAAATCATTAGCGTGCGGTCTATTAGAATGCTTTTAATACCTAAAACCGAAATCCTGTGTGGGTGCTTTTTTGCTTCGAAAAACTAGCAAGACAACGTATTTCCCAAGCAGGGTAATCTTTTATTTACTCGATGTAACAATGGTTTTGTTAAATGAATTTTCCGAAAAAGTTGTACTACGAGGTCGGATTGATATTGAAGCTGCCTAAGTAGGAGAAAAACATGTTGTTTTTCAAAACCCATTTATTTCTCAACATACAGGGCTGTTCTGCAAATCACTTTTTGTGAAAGTGATTTGAAATCACAAAAAAGGTGTTCTGCACACAAAATATTTTTGATTTTTGTGATCGTTAGCTAACTTGCAATCAATTTGAAATCACATCCCAATTTTTGCACGCACTTTATGATGAATTTTATAATTTATTACATTAATAAATATTTTAATGTGTTTTCTATTGATTATTTAAGTAACATCATTTATTTTATATGAAATAATTCATTAAATTAAGAAAAAACTAGATACGCTCATTTTGTTGCAAAATTTGTTGTATTATTTTGTGATTTGCTTTATTGGTTTATTTTATTTTACCTTTTATATTTATTAGAAGGAATTAACCTTATTTTGCAAATAATTCCGCGAATAAAAAAAATTCAACCTGAAAATAAAAATATCAGTAAATTGGACCAAAAAACAGCATTTTTTTGTGCTTTAGAAGAGAGTAAATCACATCGAAAATCACAAAAAGTTGTGATTTGCAGAACAGGCACAAACCACATTTGTGCTTTTGAAACGGCATGTGCTTTGAAATCACGTGATTTTTAGAACAGGCCTGATAGTCTCCTTCTAGCCCAATACACTTAGTAAGACGATATTCTAACTTTTTTATACCTTCTGAATAATACGATTTTGGAAACTTCTCAAAATACGCGTTAGTTTCGGTAATCAGTTCCTCGTTTGAGATGAATCTTTTTCTTGCGAGCCATTTTTTCAAGTTGGAAAACAGGATAAAGTCACTAGGAACTAAATCTGGACTATAAGGTGGATGATCAACCAATTCGAAGAGTATTTCATGTAATTTTACCAACGTATCTAATGCTGTGGAAACCGGTGCGTTATCTTAAAGAAATAATACTTTTTTCTTGTTTAAATGTGGTAATTTTTTCCTGATTGCGTCAATTATTTGATCCAATAATGCACGATAATACTTTTCTGTGGTTGTGAATCCTTTTTCAATATAATCAGTAAGCAATATTCCGTGTGCATCCCACAATACAGTGGTCAAGACCTTGCGAGCCGATTTCACTCTCTTCGCCTGCTTCGGAACACTTCCACCAGCTTCCAACTATTTCGATTGATTTTTGTTTTCAATAGCAATTAATCGACGCTAAAAATCAATAGAATTCCGCTTTATCATATCGAAACACCGCTGTGCAGTGGTCTGTCGAAATTGTTTTTGTTCGACACTGAGGAAACGCGGCACCCATCTTGCCGATAGCTTTTTCACATGCATTCATATGATATGTTCACCATTCCAACAATCTCACGTAACTTGCCTCGGCTCGGATCATTCATTGCGATATCGAGGCAGCTTGTTCAAAGGCGTATAAATCCAGTAATCCAATATCTTACGGAGTAGACACGTAAACGTAATTTAACGTTTCTTTTGTCTCTTTCGCCACTTTAACTTTCAAATAATTGTTTAATCACTGCACGAATTTCTTTTCTTTTTTCAAGAAATACAAAAGTTGCTTACTTCAAACATTTTTTAGCAAAAATTATAAATTTTTTTTCCAAATACGTTGTCCAAATCGTTGAATTTGAGTGAAGTTTTAACAGCTGAAGTTCGGCAGATCGCAATTAAAAAAAAAACCATGGGGTTTGTGCTGCCATCTAGCGCTAGGTAGTTTCAATACGAATGCATCCTCGTAAACAAAAATAAATTTGTTTAATTTTCAGTAATATATTTTTTGTGTGTAAATTTTCATAATCTTGTACAGAAATGTACGCTTACAAAATTTTTGTTAAATATTTACACTTAATTGAAATTTCCCAGAGAGGGAAATTTTTGATCTGGCAGTTAAAATGTATATATAAATATATATTTTTTATATTTTATATTTTATGGCATATCGCTTATTTACACTTAATAGAGATTTCCCATCAAAGGAAATTTTTAATTTGGCTAAAGTGTGCAGAATAAGTGTTTTTTTTTTAATTTTTAACATATTCGTATAGTGTATATTACTAGTTTCTCTAGTTTTTTGAGGGAAAATGTACTTGACAAGAAAATATCCCATCAAGGGAAATTTTCAGTAATTTTTTTTGTGTAAATTTTCATAATCTTGTACAGAAATTTACGCTGGCAAAATTTCTGTTAAATACTCTCACTTAATAGAAATTTCCCATTCAGGGAAATTTTTAACTCAGAGCGAAAATATGCAAAAAAGTGTTTTCTCAACATTCTTAATATATTTTTTGAGTATTCTGAAAAGGGAAATTTTTAATTATCCAGCTGCTTTTTTTTACTTTTTGCTATATTTTTCGTATAATCTGAAAATAAAAATTAGTTTTTAAGAAAAAAAGTACTTAATAAATGAATTTCCCATCTAGGGAAATTTTAAAATTTCAGCTTCTAATGATATTTTTAGCCTAAAACTTAATGTAATAAATATTAAAAAATAATTGCGCTTACTAAAAAATTCCCTTGAAGAGAAATTCTTAACGTGGTGGATACAAAAGATAATTTTGATAAATCTTCACTTAGCCCAGGGTCCAAATTCCGCAACGATGAATTTTGAAATGTTCACCAATTTCAGTGTTCACTTGTGATTTTTGAGCCCGCAATGGTGAGAATGAATAGTTTTGACATTTAAAGCGTACACTTAATAATAAAAAAATCTTCGGTGAATTTTAGTTTTTTGTAAAATTTTTTGAACCTGAAAAAAATAAACAAAAGTATTATGTATGTATATCAAAATTATCTATTCAACAACTTGTGTGACACAGTTAATTGGACAAATCAGCATATCATTCAGCCTGAAGAAACACATTCAGCACAATAAAATTCATTGTTTTTACGGAATCGCTTTTTAATGAAAAGTGAACACTGTGTCTGTCAATGAATTTTATTTTGAGTGTTCACTGGTAAACAAAATTCATAGTTGCGGAATCTGGCCCCAGAAGATATTTTGTACACTACAGTGTATTATAGTATTAGTGTATTATTTGATTGTTCAGCTAATTCCTAGCTACCACCAGAGGTTTTGCAGGCCAATGTCAATATTTTCCCCCCATTTAATGCTTAACTTTTCAAAATAGTGCAAATCGCATTTATGTGTGCATACATCTTTGCTGGAATCACTCATATATCTTGCAAATTTGCATAATATATCATGTTATACACTTGTCTTTTGCATAAATAGAATAGAGGAAGATAAAACGCATATTTTATCACGCACAAAAACATCGCATACAAACAAAGGATACACAAATGTTGGGGGAAAAACAAGCAAGACTTAAAATGTTTATAGCTTTAGATTAAATTTCTTCATATATTTTTTTAGTATTATTTTTTGTCATTTTACTTGTTAAATATTGTTTGGTATTGTACCAGCGTATATTGTGTCATATTTTATTATTCTAACACCCTGAAGGACAAGTGTGCGTTTCAGTTTTTCCCTGTTTTTACATTTTTCTTTCAGTAATTTTTTGCAAACAAAAAAAAAAAAAAAAAATTTGTTGTGCTGTTGTTTGTTTTTTAAGCGTTTGGAAGGTAGAAAAGTGGGCGTGTTAAAATACATATATTGTTGTCAACTTTTGTTCTGATAAAAACTATGAACGTAACACGCTAAAAACCTTTAAGTATGTATGTATGTAGTGCAGGAGTATATACAGTCACTCACATTTAAAGTCGGGCAGACGCATGTAAAAAATTTTAGTCCCAATATTTATAGGCTGACGAAAGAAAAAGTCGTTTTAATTTTGTTTATTTTTTCACGAAAGTTCTTTTATTTAAAAACAACAAAAAAAATTTATTCCAAGTTCTTTTATTAAATGTATACTCACTTTTGAGTCTCACATTTAAAGTCGGGCACTTAACAAAAAATTTGCATTATGTGAACATAACGCAAAATTAATATTTTGTAGATCCACCTTTTTTGGTTTCAACAGCTTGTAAGCGGTTAGGCAAAGATTCCACTAATTTTTTGCAAACCTCAGGACTTATATTATTCCACTCTTCCTGTAAGGCATTCTTTAGTTGTGGAATTGACGTACACTGCCTGTCCTGCATCCGGTGGCCTAATTCGTCCCACAAATGTTCAATAACATTGAGGTCACGACTTTGTGCAGGGGTTTTAATAACCTTCGGACAGTTATAGAGCAGCCAATTCTTTACATCATATGCTGAATGTTTAGGATCATTGTTCTGGTAAAATTGGAAATTAGTTTCAATGCCAAGTTTTTTTACGATTTCTTTTCAATTTTTTCTCAAAATATTTAAATAAACATTATTATTCATAACACCGTCAATGAAATGCAAATTTCCAACTCCTGAAGCTGCCATGCATCCCCAAACCATAACCGATCCACCACCGTGCTTTACTGTCTTTCTTGCCTTCCATCTCTTTGCTTGGTTTGCGCCATACTTTGCCTCTTCCATCGCACCCAAATAAGTTAAATTTACTTTCGTCAGTAAACAATACCTAAATATTAATAATAAGCCTAATTATATTTTTATGTTTGTTCCAACGTACGGTACTCCAGAAATCAAAACCTCTGGTCAAATATTGACGAGCAAAAACAAGCCGTTCGCTTTGGTTTTTCTTACTTATAAGAGGTTTTTTCCGTGCCACTCGGCCATGAAAGTCATTCTTGCGAAGAAGTCTTCTTATTGTTTCTGGGTTTACCTCCGTCCCAGAAGCTTCCTTGACCATTGCTGTCAGTTTTGGAGCAGCAATACAAGGATTTTTCTTCACCTGTTTTAAAATCATGCTCTCATCTCTGGGTGAAAGTTTTCTTGCTCGGGCTCCGCATTTTTTATTTGCTACCAAACCACTTTCTTTATATCTAGAAATGATATCATGCACTGTAGATTTGCTTTTTTTTTTTATCAAATTAGATATTTCCCTTTCAGATTTTCCATCTAAGTGCAACTCAATTATTATTTTCCGTTCTTCGAAGGTGGATTGTTTAATTTTGTGCGGCATTTTTCAAAAAACTTTTATAATCTTCACTGATCGAATGATTGTGTAAGAAGAAATAATTGTTTTGGAGACAAAAGAAAAAAAAAGTGGAAATAACGGTATATTTCACTTTTGCATTGTACAAAACATTAAGTGCCCGACTTTCAATGTGGGACACAGAATTTACTTTTTCTCATTTTGTTATTCTTACGTATTTTATAACAGGACTTAAAATAAAATTTCTTTGGTTTTTCTATTAATAAGAGTTTTTATGATAAAACAAAAAAAAATTAAACGCATCATCTTTCATCAAAACATAAATATTAAGATCATAAATTTTCGACAATGTTTGCCCGACTTTAAATGTGAGTGACTGTACATACAGCGAAGAAGTGCATCATTGAGTACTCTATTGTATTGCATCATGCATTTTACCAGTCGGTACACATGCATTTGAAAGAAAATATATAAAAAATAAAAAATAAAAGTGTATTTTTACTCGTAAGTAACGTCGAAGAAAAAAAAACAATAGGAAATTGTTGAGAAAACACAAGTCAGCTTTAAGATGATTTTTAGAATAGAAGAAAAGAATAATTTATGTTCTTTTTTGATTTTCTTTAAGGGAAAAAGAACACATAAAAAAACTCACAATTGTTGTATCTTGAGATTTAAAAATAGCAACCGTTTTGAAAAGTGGTTGTTAACCTGTTTTGTTGTTTTTTTCGTCACCTAGTTTTGGGCAAATTTGTTTGCATTTTACAGGCATCGAATTTCTTGTTTTATAATGTTTCTTTCGTATAAGATAAAACTGAATGTGGCCCTCCTTCTTCTCAACCCTTAAGGAACATAAAGCTTGAACAAGAATGTAAACAAATTAGTTTAAAATGAAAACTTTTTTCAAAATTGTATAATAAAATATTTACGAGGGTGGTACGGAAAGTCTTTGACTTTTTCTAGTTGAAGCGTCATCATTGTTCCTGCCAAAAGCCAAGTGTCAGTTGACTTCTGTCTAAATTGGAATAAGTAGCCGTTGAAAGCATACTATCGCGCGTTACTCTGTTTTATCGTTATTGCAATGGATTTCGTTCTGACGAGATTAAGGATCTTACTCGCATAACTC
Organism: Thecocarcelia acutangulata; assembly: GCA_914767995.1. Classification (NCBI taxonomy): domain Eukaryota; kingdom Metazoa; phylum Arthropoda; class Insecta; order Diptera; family Tachinidae; genus Thecocarcelia; species Thecocarcelia acutangulata. The sequence continues at coordinate 76,914,625 of OU612095.1, read as the reverse complement.
GAATATGTTTAATTAATAGGCATTCCATTTGTGGTCGATATTCCAGAGAATTGTAAAGTATGACAAGAAGTTGCGACCTGTGTGAGCCTTGCAAGTCACACAAGTCCGCAAGTTCACGCCGTAGATGGTGCTCAATCATCAGGTGCTGTTGTCATGGCAAGTGCTGATGTAAATTAATTTAAATTCTGTGCCGTTTGGTAAGCGTGGACGGATGTCAAACAGTGGTCACAACAGTGGGTTTCTCTTGTTAAAGTGGCACAGTCAGCCAATAAAATCATAGCGAGCGTTTGCAGAATGCATGCGATATAATCCATGTTGATTACCTTCAAAAGAAGAAAATAATCACATTAAATTAAAAAAAAACAAAAAACGAACACATTTGGACAAAAAAAAAGTTCTTGGTCCGCCAGGACTATGCAAGGGTGTACAGATTTGCAGTTTCCATGGCAAAAATCTTTTAGTGACTCTTTTATCGACCCTATTCTACATAGTAACTCTTTTTTGTTCCCAAATTTGAAGAAATTGTTTGGCGGAAAGAGATTTGACTCCAACGAAGACATCTTCTCACAAAGAAATGCCATTTTGGAAGACGTTGATAAATTATATTTTTCAGAACAGATAAAAAAAACTTGGAGATACGTTGGGCTAAGTGTATAGAACTCAAAGGAGGCTATGTTGAAAAATAAAATAACTTTTTAAAACGCTTATATTAGTTTAACATTTATGTTTGTTTTTTTGTTTGTATGTATGCAACACTCGAAGCCCATGCTAAATAACTAATTATTACATGTGTAGGTATATAAAGCTGTATGTACAGTGCTGCCGCTTAATTCGAAAGTTCGAGTTGCCGTATTGCTTCTGGAGAAGTGGGGGGATTTTGGGGATTCGCGAAGCTGCTTTTGGGAATTCGCAAAAGAATTCGGAATCTATTAACGGCTATTCGATTTAGTGTGAAAATTGAAGTTGCCATATTGTTTCTGGGAAAGTGTGAAATTTTGGCGATTCCTGAAACCGATTTTGCAAATTCCAAAACAAAAACTCGGAACCTATTAAAGGCCAGCCGATTTATTGTGAAAATTGTAGTTGCCATATTGTTTCCGTGGAAGTGCGGGATTTTGGCAATTCTTGAAGCCGATTTTGGAAATTCCAAAAAAAAAACTCGGTACCTATTAACGGCCAGTCGATTTAGTGGGAAAATTGAAGTTGCCATATTGTTTCCGGGGAAGTGCGGGATTTTGGCAGTTCCTGAAGCCGAATTTGGGAATTAAAAAAAACTCGGGACGTGTTGTACGAATAATCATCTCGTTATAAGGATAATTAGTTTGATATCCAAGCGTGTGTTTCAGTTTTTTAAACTATATTTATTACAGAAAAAACTGCGTTCATTCAAGACCTCATGGACTTATTTACCCATCCTTGTATAAAGCTATTGGTTAGATGATCCTTTTTATTTTTATTAATATAATTTTAATAATAATAATTATTTTTTGAAAAGCATACTTATATTTAATTGATCTACGTCAGCACTTGTTATGGCGGTCCAATCTGTTGGTGAACCAATTCGACGTGAACTAGTTCACACTTTTACCTACGCTTTTATGTATTTTGCAAGGCTCACATAAGTGGCAAGTTTTGGTCATATGTTTGTAGCCAAATGAAGATACTTGTCATTGTATGAATGTTAAAGTACATCTAAGCTATGACAGGTTTTCAGTGGGTATCTAACTAAATGAACTAAAACCTATGTTCATTTTTAGAAAACATTATATATACTCGTAGAAATATCTTCGCAGTTTCCTTTCAAAGTATTTTTGATATACTTTCTGTTCTACCCGTAAAATTTATCTGGGTCTAATCATTTGCACAGGAGTATACACATATACGAGTATATTGTAACAGGAAATTCTATAAGCATCAGCAACTGTAACAGTTACAAATACAAACATTGAAACTCGCACATGTGCACATCCCAGCAAAACTTTTGTATTGAGCATTTGTTACATGGAGTAAAAATAAATTTTAAAAATTCCAAACTTTTTCCTATCGAAGATATAATTAAAGCTTGCCCTAAATCTTTTCCCTTGTAGAGATTTGTTTAGAGAGTGACTAATTTACCGTAACAAAACGTGAAATTAAGTGCTCACCAGTATAATTTCTCAAGAAGACCATTTAATGAGTCTGCATTCCCGTCTTGTTGATACTAGAGCTCATCGGGACTATGCGTTTGCATTCAGATAGCACATAGTCTGTTAACATGGTGCGTTAATGGTTATCATTGACGTAATTCGCATACACTCTCAATTACAGCTGCTATATTCTCTTCACTAAGTGCTAGATGTTGTCTAACCGGTCGGGTGTCATTCACTAATGTAAACTGCGACTCAAATTTGCAGATGGTATTGATAAAACTGGTTTCAATGTATTGATTATGCGTGTCTTAAGTTCCTCGAATTACACAATAACATTTCACAAAGCACGCTGCTTTTTCTAATACAGCTCAATAGCGTGTGCAATACACGCTATTGCGGTATGAGTCTTTCTATGATTTTTTTTTATCTTGTACCAGTGCACAGGGGATGACCCCTACATATGTAGTGCATTCGACTGGAACTACGCAAAGAGATTATTATGAAAAGGAAACAAAAGGAGTAATTTTAAACCTATCAATAACAACACGAAAAGCCCAAGACAAAGATTATCACATCATTTAAAATGTTGGAATTAAATTAGTTAGTTTAGATTTTAAACACGCTTATATTAGTTTCACTTATAAGTTTGCTTGAATACTGAAACTGTTTTGTATACACAGTGTTACCGTTTTAGTGCAACAATTGGAGTAGCCGTATTGCTTTCGGGGAAGTTTTCGGGGAGATTTTGGGAACTCACAACACCGATTTTGGGAATTTCAAAAAAAAAAAAAAAAAAAAAAAAAACTACGAAACCACTTCGCTGGCTGGTTTCGAACCGGTTTTTCATATTCTGCGCGTATGTTTGTGGTGAAACATGCAACTGAACTAGAAATGGTCATTCGCTTTAGTAGGACTATTGAAGTTTTCGTATTGCTTCTTAGAAAGCGGGGGACTATTGAAGTTTTCGTATTGCTTCTTAGAAAGCGGGGGATTTTCCCATTTCCTGAACCCGACTTAGGGAATTTCAGAAAAACTCGGAACCTTTTCGCTAACCGAATCGGAACCAGGTTGTAATATTCGGTGCGTGTTTTGCCAGTGGAATGTATGTCTGAACTATTAACGGTCATTCAATTTAGTGCGAAAATTGAAGTTGCCATATTATTTCCGTGAAAGTGGGGAACTTTAAATCCAATTTTGAGAATTCAAAAAAATAGAACCGGATCCGTTATACAGATTTTTACGTTACACAGTTTTTTTTTAATTTCATATATTTCATACATTTCTTATAGAATATAATTCATTATTATTGTCAAATTTTTCAAATAAATATTCTTTTAAATCTTTCTTAAATGTTGAAATAGCGTTAATCGTTTTTAACCTTACAGGCAAGCTGTTATGCTCAAGACCTCCAGCATATTCAATCCTTCGCTTCGTTGTCTCCAATCTGCATCTTAGTGTATATAAATTACTCTAACTTGTAGTATTGAAACCCATTTGGTTTTGAACAAAGTCGATAGTATGATATCCAATCCTATTTATAGATTATAGATTATATGTATATAAATTAAAAGTTTATATTTATAATGGGCATATATAGGCATTATCGGCTTTCAAATATCCTCATAAAGTGTTAGTGTCGGATAAAGCAAAGACAAATTATGAATCAATTTTAAAGATTTATTTTGCAACAAAAAAAAAAAAAGTTTTGTTTTTAAATTAAGTTTATTTCTCATCTTGAAGAAAATTCCAATAGCAGGTGCAGTTTTCCTTTTGATATCATTTATATGCGAAGTCCATGATAAATTGCTTTGCAAAGCAACTCCTAAATATTTCACTTCATGAGTCTCGAAAATTTGATTTCCATCAACAAAAATGCTGAAATTATTATTCGACCCATATAAACGACGTGGTCTGAATCTGATTATTTTTGTTTTGTTTGCATTAAGAATCAGCTTATTAATCCGAACGTATTCAAAAATTAGGGCAACGTCTCTTTCCATATAAGTTTTCTAAACAAGGTCATGTTTGTACGGATAAAATAAGCAAACGTCAGCCGCAAACATGAACAATTTCCCAGTAAGATTTAACATAAAAAAACCGTTTATATAAATAGAAAATAGTAACGGCCCCAAGCAACCACCTTGTGGTACTCCACTGTCTACGTCCAATATATTACTCTTAACATTGTTTAACTGAACAAATTGTTTCCTATTATTAAGAAAGTTATGTGGTTATATGGTGTTTATTACCCAGAGAAATTTTTGTCACATAAATCTTCGATCTAAGACCATTGACAATATAAGCGCGACCCATCCGGAGTCTGTATACAATTCCTACTTACATTTACACAGCGGTGGCCTAGGCCGTAAGATGCATCCAATACTGTATACATTGTAAGCGAAGATTGAATAAGTTCAAAACTATATTATTAGCATTTGTTTTCTTCTTTGCTTCTTATGTACATTTAATTTAACAATATGAGTACACTGAAAGAATTATGCGTCATATATTTAACGAAACTGTTTCATTAAAGATTTTTCATTCATCCAATGAAAACTTTTCACAATATGCATGAAACTTCATATATATAGGGTGTTTTTTTAAGCTAGATAGAACTTTAAATTGTAAAAAGTAACACAAAAAATTAAATTTTGATGAAACATTTTTTTTATTTGTTTCAGTATACTCTGACAAATCATCATGAATAGACTCACGCTTGAACAACGCTACGAAATTATCCAAATTTAGCAGTTGGCAACTGACCCGTTGTTTTATCGCAAAATTGTGTTCAGCGATGAGGCGCATTTTTGGCTTAACGGGTTTGTTAATAAGCAAAATTGCCGCATATGGAGTGAGACCAATCCACAAGAGACCCTACAGACTCCATTACATCCAGAAAAATGCACTGTTTGGTGCGGTTTTCATGCTGGTGGCATCATCGGACCTTATTTCTTCAAAAATGAGGCCGGAGCTCGCGTTACGGTCAATGGAGATCGTTACCGCACCATGATCAATGATTTTTTGTTTGAAAATATGGATGACATTGATCCGGAGGAGATGTGGTTTCAACAGGATGGCGCTACGTGCCATACGGCGAACGCAACCATCGACTTACTGAAATCAAAATTTGGCGATAAGTTGATTTCGAGAAATGGACCTGTCAATTGGCCTCCAAGGTCGTGCGATTTGACACCTCTCGATTATTTCCTGTGGGGCTACGTGAAGTCACTGGTTTATGCTGATAAACCAGCAACAATTGACGCCTTGGAGGCCAGCATTGTTCGTGTTGTTCGTGACATACGGCCAGCAGTGCTCGAAAAAGTGGCCCAAAATTGGACGTCCAGAATGCGCTTCGTCAAGAACAGCCGCGGTGCCCATATGCCCGAAATCATTTTCAAATGTTAATGTCACGTATTGATCTTTCGAATAAAAAAAAATTTTGATTACAATTTAATTTTTTGTGTTATTTTTTACAATTTCAAGTTCTATCGGGCTTAAAAAAACACCCTATATTATGAAATAGTTCCATCAGAATGGTTTCATTAAGTTTTATAGTTTCATTAAAAAAATCATTGGATTTATGACTACAACGAAATTAAATTTTTTTTAAATTCTTTGAATTTTGGTAAGATATATTAATGGGCACTTATTCATCTTAAGCTATAGTATAAAAAATGTCAAGTTTTTTTTATTAAAATATAAGTTTTATGAGTTTCATAATTCCAAAGAAATAGATTTCACAAAAGCAAGGAATAGTATTGTTTGTGTAATAAAATAAAGTATCAATCAACAAATGAAATAATTCCAGTGATCTTATTACGTGCATTTGTGAACATATTTTATTAATGTGTGTTATGATATTATTTAATTAAACAAATGTAACTATTTCATTGATTTAATGTACATTTTTCAGGTGCTCAATGAATAATAAAGTTAGATAAATGAAATAACTTCATTGACCTTATGAAGGAGTTTTAATGAATATATTACATTAGTACAAATAAGTTATTACATTAAATAAATGTTACTTTTTCATTAATTTAATGTACAGTTTTCATGTGCTTTATGAAATTGATTCTTTGATCTAGAGAAATCATTTCACCAATCATATGATTTGTCTTTCATACTTTTAATGAAAATAAGTCTTGTTTCTTATTAAAATGTTTCATTATTTCTATGAAAAGTTACAATGGTTGAAAAATAATAAAAAAAAGTAATTCATAAAAGTAATGTCAAAATTCAGAGAATTTCTGAACAAAATTTTAGTGTAGAAAAGGACTAATCTGAATCGGATGCTAGTTGTTTGTTGAGCTTAACATGCAAATTGTAATAACTTGTGGACAACTGGGTAGTTTTTTAAAAACTATATTTACTTTAAAGCTTAAGACCATAGATGCCAGATAAATCGAGGCTAAAATCGTCAAATTCGCGAAAAAAAATCGTCAAAATCGTCAAAACTGTCATCGCAAATCGTCATAAAATCGTCAATAAGAAAAACTACTTTTTTTTAAACAATACATATTTTTTATTAATGGAAAACATAACAAAACAATTAATTCAGGAATTCTTTAAATAAAAATTATTGTATTTCAGACTATAAAAAACATATATACACATAAATTATATTATATATGTATTTTTTTATATTATATATATGTATTTATGTATATATTATATGTATTTTTGTACATCACATATTTTTTTTTTTTGTTAATTTTTCTTTTACAAGTATAAGGTACATATGAGTACGAACAGTTATTTTATATACAAAATTTAACAATACATGTTGCAATTGAACAACTTTATTAAATCGGGAACAATTTTTAGATCAAAACAACTACAATTACAAAGTTTTAAGTAATCTTTAGTATATAAAATCGCTTCTAAAGAAGCTTTCTCCAATCTATTTCTCACTCTAGTTTTATTTATGTTTACTTGGCTGAAAACTCTTTCCACATTTGCTGAAGAATGTGGTAAGACTAATATTTTGGTTATAAACTTAGCCACAGTAGGGAATATTAGTGACGAATCATTTCTTTTCATTTCTGATATTTTTCTCCAAAAATCTAAAATGTTTATATCTTCATTAGGAAACAAGCTTTTGAAATTTAACAAGTTTAGTTGCCTGAATTCGGATTCAATTTCCTGTCTTTCGCATTTTTCAATAAAATGAGAAAATTCTTTGACTATATTAGAAAAAGAAACAGTTTCTTCTTTTATAATACTATTAGGATTTATAATATTTAAAGCTTTGACTTTATTTTCAAATTTAAATCTCATTAAAATTTGATCACACAGTTCTATATAAAAATTTGTACAATTTTCAATTATTTCATTTTTTTCAATGCTATCAATATTTGATCTCTCAAGTACATCTCTTACATAAACTCCCATATAAATATCATCAGCATCTAAGAAATTATTTTTGTCTTTATAATTAATTAAGAAAAATTGTTCTGTCTTAACCAAGTTAATTTTAATGAAATTGCTCATAACAATTTTAAGTAGTTTTTGCATTTGAAAATATAAATTTTGAATTTCGGTTGTTTCACTTTGGAACATTTTATTTATGCTATTTATAATACCCAAAATATATTTTAAAAAGCATAAATATATTTCACTTGTATAATTTAAATTATATAAAATTAATTTTGCGGTATCGATGTTGTCAACATTCGCAGCGAATGCAAAAAAAAAATTTTAATGGCTCGTACAATTCTAAAATTCTTACGACAACAACTTCCAACGATAACCAACGAGTTTGACAAGGATGCAAAATTTTTTTTGGTTTTATTTCTAACAGCGTTAATATGGAATTAAACTGGCAACTTCTTTTTGGACTATTTGATACATAATTAAATATATTTCTGGTTAAAGTTTCAACTGAAGATGGCAATTTAAGACAGGCATACGAGGAGCATAGCGCAAGGGAATGGCATACACATTTAATAATAAATAAATTATTGTTGTCTTTTTTTAAAAGTTGTGCGACAGAGTTTTTTTTGCCAGTCATAACAGCCGCGCCATCTGCAGCAAACCCCACCATATTTGCCTTGTAGTTAATACCATTTTGTGTAAAATAATCGACGATAATATTGTATAGGCCTTGTGCATCACTTTGGTGTACCGTTAGAAGCCCATAAAAGAGATCTCTAATATCAAAATCAATACAAAGGCGAACAACCAGACATAATGACTTTACGTTAGATAAATCGGTCGATTCGTCAACGCAAAGTGAAAAAAAATTTTGTTTTAAAAGTTTAGTTGTTGCCTCGAATTGATGTTTTCCAATTACGTTTTTAATAATTGCGTTTGCTTTAGTTCGTCCTATCGAAATGTTTAGAGCAAGTTCCGAATCTAAAAAAGAACTGCGACATACCTTGCTTAAATGATCCGCAACTGCAAATGGCAAATTATGCTCGGCAATAAACAGGGCTAGTTTTATTTCGCAGTCTTTTGTGGTATACTTTTTTGAAGAATAAATTTCATCAATTTTTGTCTGCTGTATCGCCATTGCTGCATCGCGATGTTTTTTGGTGTTTGAATACGCCAGGAGATCGGATTTTCCTGAAGACAGCTTGAGCAATACATTGCAAATGCTGCAGTGTATGGAATCGCTTTGTTTTTTTGCCCAAGATTGTATTTCTGTGATGTTAAGCCACTCTTCTTTAATTTTTCTTTTCTTCTTATTATGCTATTATAGTGTAGACAACAATTATTCTTAATTCATATTAAACATGTCAAAGTAATATTTCCTACAAGAAAACTGACGGTCAATTTAACGGCAGTATTTATTAAAGTATCTATTAAATTCTAATAGGAAATATGGTAAAAAATGACTTTTAAATTACTCGAAATTTATATGTACACATAGCAAACGCGCTAGAAAATAACTTCATTATTCTTGTAGGGGTTTAGTCATCTTGTCTACTTACGGAGGAACAACTGTCATCTTCGTTCAAACTCATCGGACTTCCTTCGCAATCTACTAATTGAAATTCATTTGTGCATTACAAACGTATTTACATATATTTATTTAACTACATAAGTATGTATACTAAAATAACTTACCGGTTTTCTTCAAATATTTGAGCATTTTTTGTACTCTTTGCCAATAAGGTTCTTTAAACTTTTATTTTTTGAAACTTTTACCACAGATATTAACTTTTATATTGTCAAACACCTTTTTTTTCTTTTTACCTTTGTACAAATTTTACTGAATAGACGCGGTCATTTACAGCAGTTGATGAAATTTGGATCTTCAGTGAATTTAAAACTAAAACATACTAAATTTATCAACTCATAAATATACTATAGCTATTACTGTCATTCCTTTTATAAACTAACAAAAAACGAAAGTGTATTGCTGTCAATTCGTAAATTCAAAGTTGCTTAAAAGGCATGAATACTACAAGTTGTGGGATCTTTTGAAATCGTCAAAAACAGGGCTTAGATCGTCAAATCGTCAACATGCTATTTTTAGCCCTCAAAATCGTCAAAATGACGATAAATCGTCAAATATGGCAACTATGCTTAAGACACATTGTTAACTAGCTGTAGTCTGCGCCCGTTTTCACATACAACTCAAAATGTAATCTTTCGTTCGCTGTTTTCGTTTAAAACTGAAATCGGCAAAAATTGTCACGGCAATATATGAAATTCATTGGATAGAATGGCGCCATCTGTCGAAAATTGGTTCTACCAACTTAGAAACCTTCGTGGTTTCATGCACCACAACTTTGCTAAAGACCATCACGTGATCAAATGCATAGTTAACGGTTCTGTTAACGACATAATGGTCCCATATAAGGGACTACTGCTTTTAACTAGAGGCGACTACATCACCCTTGAATAATTGTGAACAAAATCTATCTCGTAAAGTAAATTCTGAATAAGTTTATTGTGTTATTAATCAAAAATTTTCTTTCCGAAGAATCGCACAAGAAACGCCCTCAAACTACTAGTACATTGGAAATGTCAACAAAGTCAAAACAGTTGTTTGTTCATGATTGTGTGTGTATGAGTGTGTGTGTTTGTTATCATATTATTTATGTATATTGTAAAATGTATTGGAAGAAAAACATGCATCTGCCATTGAAAAATATAACAACAACAAGACAACAGTAAACGACAAGCGATATGCAAAAACAACATGCACAGGTCTTTAAAGAGAGAAAGTACTCGTATCTACAGTTCCGATTTAATAAACTGATTTAAAGCTAAAATTAAATTTATGCACATATTTATTGCTCTACTATAATGCACAGGGTAAGGATTTATATTAGAGTGGGTCGATTTAGTAATCAATATCGATTTTTCTATAGCCTTTGGCGTGGGGAAAAAAGTTCCACTACGACATATCAAAAACATAATTTTCAAGGCTCTCAAATCTTCATTTTTGTTCTTACTTTTTCTCACCTTTTATTTTTGAGGTTTGTTTTAGTAGGCAATAAAAAAAATCTGCCGATTTAATGTTTAATTTGAATTATTACTGAATTATTTTTGACGAAATTGAATTCATTAACGAAATTTTAATTATTTATTAATACAGTTTGCTATTATTTGCCGATCACAACGTAAACAGCGACGAAACAAGAAAAAAACTGGCAGAAAAACCATGAAACTAATAGGTGTACTTGTTTGTTTCCACTTTTTTTTTGGAAATCCGAGTCTATATTGTAAAAAACTGATAATACATTAATGATTCAAAGTATTGTCCATCGCTGGCTACTACTTTCTTCCATCTTTCGATTCCCACGCTGAAAATCGGGTCATCTTTTGAAGCGTTCCACGAGTCGACCCAATTTTTCACTTCTTCATAAGACCGAAAGTGCTGGCCAGCCAGATCGTGTGTCATTGATCGAAATAAGTGATAGTCCGAGGTAGCAATGCCTGGAAAATACGGTGGGTGGGGCAGGATTTCCCATTGCATTGTTTCCAAGTATGTCTTGACCACTTTCGCAACATGCAGTCGAGCATTACCATGCTGTAAAATCACTATCATACCTTTCGTTGTATTGTGGCCGTTTGTTTTTCAATTGATCGGCTCACACGCATTAATTGGACTCGATAACGATCATCTGTGATTGTTTCAGTTGGTGTTACCAACTCTGAATACACTATGTCGAGCTGGTCCGCCAAGTACTGAGCATAACTTTGGAACCGTGAATATTCGGTTTGGTCGGCGACGTGGAAGCATGGCCGGGATATTCCCGTGATCTTCTGACTTGGGATTATAGTAATAAATCTATTTTTCGTTGCAACGTGATACAAAAATCTCTTTCGTATTTGCCTTGCAAGCAGCTGTTCAAAAGCAAACAAATGTAGCTTAACATCTCTCGGCTCCAACTAGTGCAGCATCTCATTTCCTTGTTCCCGAATCATTTCCATAACCCGTAGTCGTTTGACGTCACTACCAATAAGTCTGCCAATTTTTGTAGCATTTTGCACGAGTCTTGATCAAGTGCAATACCTCCACTTCAGCATCTTCGAAAATCTTCTCTCTTCCACCGCCATGCTGATCTCCGTCCCCAAAATCATAGTTCTTGAAACGTTCGGGTATAGAGGGGAAGGAGTCTCTCTTTGTTGTATCAAATAAAACTCTTAAGAAGCCGCATGACTTATGTTGTGTTGGCTTCCGAAACCTTTACCAAGGGCTTAAACTGGCAGAAACCGGGCTGATCATGGTTGAGGTGCCTACCTGGGCGGAAACGTTCTGGTTGGGGTTAAAACCTAAAACGCAGGAAGGGAGTGTTAGTATCTTTGATGATTGTTTGTGGTGTGGCTTTTTTCGGGAACTAACAACCTCCCGAGGGTCTGTTGCCTTTACAACAGATACCTGTACTGTGATGAACCAGTGGTGATGGTTGATGGGTGAGTTGTTTTAAGGGCTGATGCTACTAGTGGGCTTCGGCCTACCAACTCCTTAAGCCTTGTCTTCCATTGATTGCTGGGGAATTGCATACAGGAGGTATTAGAAGGCCCGAACTCTTCAACAGGAACTTGCTCATATGGCTCATATGGTTGAGGTAGTTGGCTGAAACGTTCTGGCTGTGGTGTAAATCTTAAATCGCAGGAAAAGGAATAAGCTTCCCTCGTAACTATGGTGCAATGTCGGTTTTCGGGGCTAATTATCCCCCAATTTGCAGTTTCCTTGCTACAGATACCTGTAGGTGTAGGAACCAGGAGTGATGCTCAGACGAGTGAGTTGGTTGAGGGCTGATGCTCGTAATGGACTTCGACCCATCAATTCATTACGCCTTGTCTTCCATTGACTGCTGGGAAATTGCATACAGCAGAGATTTTTTTTCGGCGAGGGGGAAAAATGCGTTATGCACTGATCAGAGTGTCTATACTCTCCGCTTTGTGTCGGACTGATCACCACTGTGAACTTACCGCCTAAAAAACCCCCTCTTCTTCCTGGGATAAAGATGTCACCCCGGGACTGGATTAGCATTGCTTCGAGGTGGATTTCCAATGTCTTAATCAGCCCTCCTCTTTACACTATCCTTCAGCTGGGATTCTGATTATGATCTTGTTCTACGGCGTCCATATTTGGCTTTTTCGCCCGCAGAACCTTTTCACAGAATCGCGATACCGCCTCGCTTACTATCCTGATCATGCTACAGGAGAGATTAGAAGGTCCGTTAATGTGGCTATAAACTTATGGCAAAAGTTATGACCCGTGTGAGTCTTGCAGGCCACTCGGGTATGCTGGTGAATCGTGAACAATTCCCACCGTGGAGTTGGTCCATCATCAGATTAAGCCGACAAGGCAGGCGCTGATGCAAATCAATATCTACATATAGTATGTATGTAAGTATGTACCTATATGTATCCATTGTATGGTTTTACTGAAGCTTTGTAGTTTGTATCTGCCACTTCTGCTACTGTTTGCGTATATTTTCCTATTTCAAGTTGCAGTTTTTGTATTTGTCCAACAATATTTCTGCTTTTATTTGCTTTTAGTATGTTTTGACAGATTTTTGTTAAAAAAAACACTGCTTGTAAATTGAAGTCATAAAAACCAACGTCGATAATATCAATGAAATTTAAAAACAGGAAAAAAATTTAGTACAAAATCTGTTTAAATATTAGTCCATATTGTTTAATTCCTTTTTCTATTTTATTACACAATATTATTGTTCATAGTATTAAAATACCTTAACTCTTGATATATTAAATATATGCGTGTACTCGAATGCTTAGATACATAAAAATATTTTCCTCTAAAACACGATGTTAATTGTAAAGAAAACAAAAAGTTTTCAGAGAATTATCCCAAACTTTTTAGTTATGATAGAAGTATCATTGGCAATTATGTGTGAGACAAAATATTTCTATTCAATGGTCCATACTTTCAATGACTCTGTCACATAATTGAGGTTCAATGTCATTCATGTTCTCATGACTTAGAATAGAATTAAATTTTTTCAATAATGTAAAAATTTGCAAAAAGCATTTATTATAATAATAAAATGAGCTCAAACATTAATCAAAGTATTGTCCACCGGTAGTCACTACTTTTTTCCATCTTTCTGGTAAGATAAGGACTTCGCGCCGAAAGAACTGTTCTGGTTTTAAGATAAAGAAAGAAGTAAGCCAATTTCTGATACCCTATTCTGAAGTGAAGCGTATTCCAATAAGAGAATTGATCGAAGGGCAATGTCTGGCCTATAAAACGGATGAGCTGAAGCTTCCCATCCACTGTTTTTTAAATAGTTTTTGGCCTGTAGCCGAGCGTTGTTATGGAGTAGTTTATGGCCTCACGTCTGGTCGAATATTCTGGACGTTTTTCGTTTTCTGCTCTTCTCAAAAGAATCAGTTGTGTTTGTTACAAGGCCCCCGAGATCATCTGATCCAATTTAGACAGCTCATAATACAAAATACCCTTCTGAACCCACCAAATACAGAGAATTATCTTGCTGTCATGAATATGCGGCTACGGAGTTTCAGTAACACGATATAAAAATTACTTCTTTTTGCATCATTCCAGCCCACCCGGGGAACAGGTCTTGTCTTGGCGTATTCCTAATCAGGGCACTCTATTTTTTGGGTAATAGGGGGAAGGGGCCCCATGTTTTTTGTAGCGAATAAAACTCTAGGAAGCTGATTACTTAATGTTGTATTGCCTTCCGAAACCCTTACCAAGGGTTTAAAATGCCAGAATGCGGATCAGTATGCTTGCAGTTGAAGCCGGGCTGATCATGATTGAGGTGCCTACCGTAACTGAGACATTCTGGCTGTGGCTGAAACCTAAATTGCTGGAAGGGGATGTTAGTATCCTTGAGAATTGTTTTGTGTGTGGCTTTTTTGGGGGACTAACAACCTTCCGTGGGTCTGTTGCCTGTACAACAGATACTTGTACTGTAAGGAACCAGTGGTGATGGTTGACGGGTGGTTTAGTTTAAGAGCTGATGCTGCTAAAAAGAGAAAAACAAATTGCTTTAAAAAAAATCTGAGAATTTATAAAAATCTATTTTTTTTTTAATTTGACGTAATACAAACATTTCCACGAGTCTGCCTGCAAAAATTCAGCTTGATTGGACCACGGAAAAAGGGTTGAAAACTTATCCAAAGTCTTTCACACAGGCAGACAGACGGACACTATGGGATTTATATTTTATACAAAAAAATAAACAAATTCTGACGTGTACATGAAAATCGCTGATACATGTGTGTTTTCATTTTTTCTCTCCTTTCCGAAAAAGTATATTTGGTTTATGGGACAGTTGTGAAAAAGATTTACATCAGCACCTGCCTTGCAGCCTTATCTGATGATGGACCAGTTCCACGAAGTGAATTATTCATGATTCACCAGCGCCACCGTGTGGCTTGCTAGGCTCACACAGGTAGCAATTTATGCCATATGTTTGTAGCCATATGAGCAACTTCTTGTTGAGGAATTCGGGTCTTCTAATCCCTCCTGTATGCAATTTCCCAGTAATGGAAGACAAGGCTTAATGAGTTGTTAGGCCGAAGCCCACTAGCAGCATCAGCCCTTAAACCAACTCACCCCTCAACCATTACCACTGGTTCCTCACAGTACAGGTATCTGTTGTAAAGGCAATAGACCCTCGGGAGTTAGATACTAACACCCCCATCCTGCGTTTTAGGTTTCAACCACAGCCGGAACCTTTCAGCCAAGATAGGCACCTCAACCATGATCAGCCCGGGTTGAACTGCAGGCAGAACCACCCGGGGGCCATGCTGATCCCCGTTCTGCCAATTTATACCCTTGGTAAGGGTTGCGGAAGCCAACACATGTAAGTCATGCGGCTTCCTAGAGTTTTGTTTGCCGCAACAAACGATGGACCCCTTCCCCTCATTTCACCAAAAAGCGGAGTGCCCAAGTTAGGAATACGCCAAGGCAAAACCTGTTTCCCGGGGGTGGTTCATGGGACAGAAAAAAGTTGGTATTTGTAACGCGGTGTAACAAGTTAATTTAGTTTAATTTAAAAATTCGTTTAAAAAATTTCCCGCTGATTGGCTGCCATGGCCAACAAGTCTGTCCTGCTTGAAGAGAAAACAAGCTTAAAAGTTCCAATAAACAACAATTTTATATTAAAGCTTTTAATTGCAACATTAAATAGTTTGTTTGCTGCTACGAGTACATTCGAAGTGAATTGCGTTTAAAATCTGCATCTCTAGTGTAGTGTATAATTGCACTAATAAACATTAATTTGCAAATTGTTTTAATTTATTAAATCCAATAAAATTCAATTGTCATGTTTACATAATAATTTGTTGTAATTTGTTTGTCAGCTTAAAAGTAGGCAACGAAATTAATCAAGTGAATTTAATATTGAAATTAGGCAGGTGGAATATATTGAAAATTATTTATAGACATAAATTATTAAACATCAAAATTTCTTAAATTCAGGACAAGCATAAAAATTTTCTGTCCAGAAAAATATCTTTTGACGATATTTTCATTTACTAAAACCGTTCTGTAATTTATGTTACTCAACGCAACAAAAAGTAAGTCTTAAAGACACAGGAGGTCTTAGATCATGCGGCGGTAATTCAGCTGCATGATTTGACGTGTTTATGGGTAAAAAGTTTTTCAAAAGTTAATCTATATCATTCCTTTGATGAAATCTTTTCTAGCCCATTGTCGTTGATTTTTTAAGAATCTTGCCACTTTTCATAAAGAATTGTCGGGTTGAGGATTACCACCAACACTTTTTTAATATAGTTTCAAGGAAATCATTCTTTTAAAAAAAGCAGCTTTCTTCATTGTCTGTATACATGGTCAGATAAAAAAAACCGCTATTTTATTTGTGTTCGATTTTCGCATTTTTTTCTGTTATGTTGGAACACATGCCTCTTATATGTGTTGGCAACATCAGCTATTTCGGATTATTAGTTTGTTTTTGACAGATAACAAGTAAGAGTGTAGTATATTCGGCTGGGCCGAATCTAAAATACCCTTCACAATAGTCACGAATATGTATAGTATATAAAAAATGTGACCTAAATATGCTCGGTTATATATGAACCGATATCGGAATTTTCTATTTTCTGTATTTTAGTAACCTTCTTTTATAACGAGAATTGCTTTTCAGCAAAAAAAAAAAATTTTTTTTAATGGAAAAATCGGTTTAGGCTATATCTCGGCTATATATGGACCGATATCGAAAATTTTAATTTTCCATATTTATATAACCTTATATCATTACCAGAACTGCTTTTGAGCACAACAAATTGTTTAAGTTCGCTTACGCGATATTTTCATGAAAAACCCGATTTAGGCTATATCTCGGGTATATATGGACCGATATCAGAAATTTTAATTTTCTCTATTTTCGTAACCTTCTTTCATAACAAGAACTGCTTTTCAGCAAAAAAAAAAAATGTTATTGGAAAAATCGATTCAGGCTATATCTCGAGTATATATGGACCGATATCGGATATTTTCTTTTTCCATATTTATATGACCCTATTTCATTACCAGAACTGTTTTTAAGCAAAAAAAGATGTTTAAGTTCACTTACGCGGCATTTTCATGAAAACCGCAGTTTAGGCTATATCTCGGGTATATATTAACCGATATCGGAAATTTTCATTTTCCATACCTATATAACCTTATTTTGCTATTAGAACTGCTTTTAAGCAAAAAAAGTTGTTTTAGTCCACTTACGCCGCGTATTCATGAAAAACCCGGTTTAGGCTATATCTCGGGTATATATGGACCGATATCGGAAATTTCCATTTTCCATATTTATATGACCCTGTTCCATTACCAGAACTGCTTTTGAGAACAATAAAGTTGTTTAAGTTCGCTTACGCGACATTTTCATGAAAAACCCGATTTGGGCTATATCTCGGGTATATATGGACCGACATCGAAAATTTTCATTTTTCATATTTATGTAACCTAATTTCATTACCAGAACTGCTTTTGAGCACAAAAAAGTTGTTTAAGTTCGCTTACGCGACATTTTCATGAAAAACCCGATTTGGGCTATATCTCGGGTATATATGGACCGATATCGGAAATTTTAATTTTTCATATTTATGTAACCTAATTTTATTACCAGAACTGCTTTTGAGCAAAAAAAAGTTATTTAGCTTCGCCTATGCGACATTTTCATTAAAATCCGATTTGGGCTATATCTCGGGTATATATGGACCGATATCTGAAAAAAAAAATTTTTGTCTTTTAGTCACCATGCTTAATAAGTGTGTGAAGTTTGAAACAAAACGAACAACTTTTGTTTTCAAAAATTTTCATACAAAACTGCAAAAAAAAATGGCTTTTTTCGGAATTTTGAATATATCTCAGCTATACGTGGACCGATATTACTGAATTTCAATAGCAAACCCATGAATCGATGGGGTAAAAGAATGGTGAAAGAAAAAAGTTTCTAAGTCTAATGGTTTTCTCAGAAACGGTATTTCAACAGCGGACAGACGGACATCGCTTAATCGACTTTTCCATTAATTCTGATTCAGAATATATATACTTTATAGGGTCGCAAAAAAAAACTGTAGAAATTACAAACGGAATCACAAACTTATATATACCCTTTACATTACACGTGAAGGGCATAAAAACGGTTTGTCGTGTTTTGGTGGGCTCTTCGATTTCTTACTAAATCTTGAGCAAAAACAATGGACAGCGCTCAGGAGCTGTTAACATCGTCAACTTCGATCCAGATTTCCTCTCAAATGTCATAACTGGAACCAAAGTCCAATCATCCCAATGGAAGCGTCCAGAAGAACTAAGACCGAAAAAATCTGTCTAAAATAATCTGTCAAAAATAAAATACATACACTCGATTATTTTAACGACATCACAGCGGCACGATTTCACAGCAGCATTTGCTGCTGCTGTCAACTTAGACTAATTTCTATTTTCATAAGCAGCAAATAGTAAATGCGAAAAATATCACAAAATTAAAATAAACAAATTAATTGATGTGATTTTACAATTTCACGTAATATTATTACGTTGTTGTCGTCTAACAGCCTGTTCATAGAACGCGTTTCAAATAAAGCGAAAACCAGCGACACGTTTATGACTACGTAGGAAATTGGGTCTGTGTAACACGCTTCTCATTGTTCGTGTTCAGTTACGTTGTACGCGTATTAAGCTGGATTCACCCATTGTTTCCGAACAAAATTTTTGTCCGGACAAAAATTTTTTTAAGAGAGTGTTCTGCAGCACGATTCGCCCATTGCAAAAAAATGTTTCCGGAAGCACAGAGCTGCCATATGTAAACAAAATCTATTAGTTTTACAGGGTTGTTATTATTTTGTTTGTTTTCCTGGCGTATTTTACATATTCTCAATTATTAGTAAATATTGTGTGATAACAATGGAAAAAAGAAAACTGCGTTTGCTTATGGCCATTGAAATACATAAAGCATTATTATTAGCCAAGTACATAAATATAAAAAAAATTAAAAAGAGCTGCAGTGAGAAGACTTTTAAAGCAAAGAAGAGCAATGGGTTATTTTTACACATTATATCATACATACATTCTCGTCCTGGCTTTTTCGGGCAATCAATTCATTTATTTTCGTATTAAAATTATTACTCATTTTTTAATAACTATTAAAACTATTTACATATATCAAATGCCAGCCACAATCGAAATTTCATCAGAATAAAACTTCCATGTAAATTTTTTATTCGATGGGGCAACTCAATACAATTTTGTATGAAAAAGTGTATGCTATTGGCATCTCAGTTAAATTTTGTCCGGACAAAATATAAAATTAAACCAATTCAAGTTGGGAGTTGTTCGTAAAAAATATTTTCTCTCTCTCAAGAAGAGCGACGTCAAACGACATAAAAAAAATTTTGTCCGGACAAAAATTTTGTTTCGTATTAACATGGATAAGAACGTTTATATATGTATAGGGTGTTTTTTTAAGCTAGATAGAACTTTAAATTGTAAAAAGTAACACAAAAAATTAAATTTTGATGAAACATTTTTTTTATTTGTTTCAGTATACTCTGACAAATCATCATGAATAGACTCACGCTTGAACAACGCTACGAAATTATCCAAATTTACTTTGAAAATCAGTCGTCGATTCGCGCAACTTATAGACGCAAAATTGTGTTCAGCGATGAGGCGCATTTTTGGCTTAACGGGTTTGTTAATAAGCAAAATTGCCGCATATGGAGTGAGACCAATCCACAAGAGACCCTACAGACTCCATTACATCCAGAAAAATGCACTGTTTGGTGCGGTTTTCATGCTGGTGGCATCATCGGACCTTATTTCTTCAAAAATGAGGCCGGAGCTCGCGTTACGGTCAATGGAGATCGTTACCGCACCATGATCAATGATTTTTTGTTTGAAAATATGGATGACATTGATCCGGAGGAGATGTGGTTTCAACAGGATGGCGCTACGTGCCATACGGCGAACGCAACCATCGACTTACTGAAATCAAAATTTGGCGATAAGTTGATTTCGAGAAATGGACCTGTCAATTGGCCTCCAAGGTCGTGCGATTTGACACCTCTCGATTATTTCCTGTGAGGCTACGTGAAGTCACTGGTTTATGCTGATAAACCAGCAACAATTGACGCCTTGGAGGCCAGCATTGTTCGTGTTGTTCGTGACATACGGCCAGCAGTGCTCGAAAAAGTGGTCCAAAATTGGACGTCCAGAATGCGCTTCGTCAAGAACAGCCGCGATGCCCATATGCCCGAAATCATTTTCAAATGTTAATGTCACGTATTGATCTTTCGAATAAAAAAAAATTTTGATTACAATTTAATTTTTTGTGTTATTTTTTACAATTTCAAGTTCTATCGGGCTTAAAAAAACACCCTATATATATGTATGTACATGTATGCATACTTGTTTTTGCTGTTATTTCCATTTCTATATTCCATTTTTTTATTTGTGTTCAAGCTTCTTCTTTTTTCTTTCTCAACGAATAAAAATTTCCATTCGCGCACCATTCGCCTGTTTGGTATGTAAAAACGCGATACACACACAGAAAGCAGATGTCAATTGTTACGTTTTTCGTCCAAAAAGTATTTTTTCGAGTTCGAGTTGCATGAACGCAAATAAGAAAAACGTCAAGATTTCTTTGCGTTTTTTGAGCACATTGTGTTCCATGAACAGGCTGTAAGTGCTTGGAGCATGGTGCAATTAACCAGGTGACATCACTAGCGCAGGTGATAATTTTTTGTTTTATAAAATTATGGGTGTCAAAAATTGTGGGTGAAAAATTAAAAATATTTTAAACAGTTTGAAAAAGGGCAAGAACACAATAAAAAAGTTTTCAAAAATATTTTAATTGCTTAAAATGTGTTGAAAACAATTTATAAAAAAAATTATATTAATTTTCTTTGTTCGTTTTTTTTATATAATCGTTTCTTCTGTTTTGCAAACATGTTTTTGATAGCGTCCAGAATTTTTACACAAATAACATATTATGTATGTAGTACAACAACTCTTATGCTGCCACCTAATAATTGCACCATGGTTTGGAGCAAGTGTGCGCAGCCATATGCGCTTTATACTCAATTGTTTTTGTAAATGCGCTTAGTTATAGGGCTGTGCTCTTTAATACACAAATACTGCGCTCAGCATTAGCAATGAAAAATACACAAACAACTTCGTCTTTTATATATTTTTTTCGTTCTTAACTGCACACACACAAAAGCAAAGAAACAACACTTTCGCATGTTTTGCTGGTAAACACTGACGACAGCGATTATCAGTGTGAATTTTGTTTTTGTAAATGTTTTGCTTTTTACAACAAAAAATATTAAATAAAAATAGTTTTTCGTTAAATGTATTGGTGATTACTCTTCCATATAGAACCTATGGGCACCACTGGTTTAAAGCATTGGTACCCACAAGTTCTATATGGAAGAGTAAACACCAATACATTTAAGGAGAAACTATTTTTATTCATCGTCAATGTTTACCAGCAAAACATGAGAAAGTGTGTATAGCTAAGTGCATTTACAAAAACAATTGAGTATCAAGCGCATAGGGCTGGGCGCACTTGGTTTAAAGCTTAAAGTTGTGTTGTAATTATTTAGTACTGTGTAGTGAACAAACGTGTGAGTCATTTCTTCATTTGCAATTGAAGAATCGGCAAATGCACTTTTAGAGGCAAAAACGTAACAATATAATGGAATATATCTTCTGATCTATAATGAGAGTAGTATTAAAGAAGAGACACTTTACGACATTATATAGAATTTTTCAAAATTTATACCCGTCGTTACTAAAATTTTTCTGGTATTGGTATATGTATATCTATCCGCTTACTAGTTAGTTTGTAGAATTAATGTTTCTTGTTTTGAGTACCAAATTTGTATGCACATATTTAACAATACATCAAATATCTTTATGAATTTATTTAGAACATTTAAATTTTGTTGTTTTTTATGTTATTATTAGAAAATAAAATATTTTCAAGATCTAAATTGTTTTACATATTTTTAACACGCTGTGCCTCGTTTCTGTATTAGAAAATAAAATATTTTCAAGATCTATGTAAATTGTTTTACATATTTTTAACACGCTGTGCCTCGCTTCTGTATTACTCGCATCGAGAAATTTCTCACAAGAAACAACGGAATTGACATATATTGTCGTATTCATAAAAAAATAATTTGCAATTAGTAAAAGTTTACTTGACATACATATTTTTATACAAAATTTGTCAATTTGTTATGTGTAAATTATTTATTATGAATACAGCAGATATTAAGTGTAGTTCATTATTCATTTCTTCTTTTTATTTTAGAAAATTGAAATAATTTTCACGGAGATATAATATAATAAATATATAAAAATTATGAATTAATTTTTTTTGGTTTTTTCTTTATTTCTTAATATTTATGTACATACATACAGTGTGATAAATTAAAAATTTAATGGCAAAATCTTAATTTTAGCCTGTCTCGAATGCGAGAAGCTTCCCTCATCGGTTCAGGAACTAAAAAAGGGTCGGTTGCAGCTCTCTGGCTGTAAATGCGCAACATGTTTCGCCGGTCATATTGGTCAGCAACCATCACCACAAAACTATACCTTATTGAAAGTTTTTATGAAATTTATTTATGATTTGAATGTGTTTTTATTTATGTACACGTGTTATTGATTGACACAATTTTATTTTATTTATAATACTAAATTCAATTGTTTTATTCACTGCTAAACTTAAATTTTCTTTTTGTTTGATAAATTTTTCCTATATTCGACTTCTTATTTGTTTACTTTTTGCATTTTGACAGCTGCTTAGTGGAAATATTCCAATAAAGACGTAACTAGTATTGCCTCTTTTCGATTTAATATACAGAAACCCTGTTTTTCTCGATAGTCGAGAAACGATGGAATTTTATATTTCGTAGTTTTCGATGCGAGAAACTTTTCACTAATCGTACAGAAACGAGGCACTGGTTACATTGCTTCTATTTTGTAGCCTACAAAAATAGAAATTGGTTTAATGCGAATGCGGCAAAAGAATCAGCAAAGACAACAACCTGCAGTTGTATCGTCTTGTTGTTCTCAAAATAAACGTTCGTATTTAAATTCATGTATTTTATATATGACATATTGAAGTCGGCTGTCTATTGGCTTCAATGTAATTAATGATTGACGCTCAATTTTTTCTAACCCTAAACTGTCAACTGTTTAATTTTTGTAGCACAAATGGCAGCAAACTGAAATCTTGTGTTAATTTTAGAATTCTCTTTATTTGAATCCGTTTTTCAGGAATGTATGATTTTAAATTGTTTGTAGTCATGCGGTGCTTGCTGTAAATGATTTTCCAAATGTTATTGAAATAGCTTTTTTTCCTAAGGTCTTTGGAAAATATTTAAAATCTTAAATTTAAGTTTTTCAACAAAATTCCTTTTATTTATTTTGTGCCCTCTTTGCAAATATTTTAATTCCCTTGAATGCAGGAAAACAATTTCTCAGCATTTTTTTTTATGGTTTTGCTATTTCCAATGAATGTGTGGCAGGCAGCCTGTGGGGCAGACTTGGTTTTTTTTTTTTTTTTTGTTCTATTTATTTTTTCTGTGGATATGTTCGAACACATATGATAAAATCATTACATTCTTCAGTTAGTTGCTGCTGTTGGCTGGGAACCACATTAAACATCTTTCTTAATCTCTTTTGAGTGGTTTCTCGAGTGGGTGTTTTGTAAAATGTCGCTATTTTTCTGCAAATACTTTTCTAACTTGTTACAAATGGAAGCAAGAACAAAATTAATATATAAAATAAAGCACTTTAACCATAAAGTACGGCTAAGCAACTAACAACTTACTATTGAACTTTTTAACAAGAAATGTAGGATTTTAAACCCACAACGAAAAATAAAACACACGTATGGGGAAATATTAGGCTGGTAACATTCTTCAGTGATTTCTAAAAAAAAACTAATCTATCTTAAAATATCATAGTTTTTATTTATCTCTATTGACACCTGATGGTGATTAAGAAAAATAAGGCGTGGCCACCAAAACACGCGATGTTAATTGTAAATAGAGCAAAAAGTTCTGTGACAATTATGTGTGAAGCAAAATGTCGGCTAAATGCTCGTCACGGCTTCGATGGCACAACTCTATTCGATGGTCCATACTCTCAGTGACTCTGAGCCATGATTGAGGTTCAATGTCGTTATTGCGCTCATTGACGTACGCTTTTTTCGGCGACCACGCTTCTTCTTTTCAGTATCCCCGAAAAATAAGTCCAACGGTGTCAAATCGCATGATCGTGGCGGCCAATGCACGTCGTCACGGCCATTGAATTTCTCGCGCCAAAGAGCCATTGTTTCGTTGGATGTGTGGCAGGTGGCACGCACCATTCTGGTAGAACCATATATCGTTCAGCTCTTCATCCTCAATTCCTAGCGACAAGAAACCATTTATGGCAACTGCTTGGCCGACCTCGTTTTGAAAGATGTATGACGAAGTGCACGAAATACATTTTGAGTTGAATTCGTAAACGACTTCAAGAATCTTAACGCGCTGCTCAATTATGTAGCTCTCCATAACAGAAATCAGCGTAGGTACAGCAACAGTTGCTATACCGAAGCTGCTTTGTGGTGACAACTCCCCACAAGACGACTCAGATAAATCTGTCATGGCTTTGTTTCGGTTAACAGAAATCATACTTGGTATGAATGATAGGTTTAGGGTAGGTAGGCAGGGTTCCTGGGATATGCAGGGTTCCCAGTATGTTCTCTGGCTCTCCAGCTCACTTGGATCCTAAATTTGGTCTCTTTATGTTTGCCTGTATAAAGGATAGAGTAAAAAGGGCTATACGAGTAGTATTATAGGTATATATGTAGTTAGGAGAGGGAAGCAGGGGAAAAATGTGGGAAACTATTCTACGTAGCGTTACGTGTTATTGTAATAGCCATCCGCTACTCTTTATGAATCAGTATAGCGTGGTCAGGCTGACCAATGTCTGACATGATAGTCTATTGAAGCTTCGGTCGCCTAGTTACCTTAGGCGGCGATACTCCAATGCCGGGCATGTTCCGAGGAGATGAAGGATCGTTTCCTCCTCATCCTCGTCTTGGCAACTTCCACAGAAGTCGTTGCAGTGTAAGCCCAGTCTCCAGGCATGGGCAATGTCTAGTGATGAGTGTCACTGTAACTCTCAATAGAGCTTGAAGAGCTCCTTTGTTCTCTTAACGGCGATATGTGCCCACATGTTCTTTGTTATAAGGAATCATTTTTCTTGCGTGTGGAGTTTTTCAAGCGTGTGGAGTTTTTTTTCTTATCCAGCATGCTGATGAGCGTTCCCCACAGAAGAGATCGATATCCCTATCCCCTAGGGTTGCCCCTTCATTGTCGTCAGCGATGTTTTTGCCGTGATTGAATCCGTTTCCACTTACCCAATTTAGGTTACATGGATACGGGATAAGATTGGATGCAGCAATTCCCTTGGATTCGTTATATAAGCAGTCACTGGTTTGCTTCTGCAGCTAAGTCTTGTGAAAAGGATATCGAAGGCACCACAGTTAATACTAAAGCCGCAATATGAATTTTTGTAAGCCGCGAACAGTCAAATTTAAGGCTATTGGCGAACAGCCGACCCGAAGACCGCTGGGGAAAAAGCATATCTAATTGATTTGCATCAGTCCCATCCTTGACGTTGTTATCTGTCGGTAGATCAAATCCTCCAAGGGTGAACTCTATCACGGTTCACCAGCGTCCCCATACGGCCGCCAGGGCTCACATAGGTCACTACTTCTTCTCACAAGTCTCATATCTTACGAACAAGTCCCGTGCTGAAGAGATCGGGCCTGCTAGTCCCTCTTGTGTGCAATTTCCCACACATTTAAGAGGAAACTAAGCTTCGTGGCCCAAAATCCATAAAGAGTATGAGTTCTCAACAAACTCACCCATCTATTAAGCACTTTAAGTTCCTCACATTATAGATGTATAGTGCAAGACGGAAGTATCTTGGGGACTGTAATTAGCTTCTTATCATGGAGGACGTAAATCTCCCCTTCCTGCGATTTTAGGTTTAAACCATAGTCAACCCATTTCAGTCAATATTCAGGTACTTCAAACACTATCGCCTTGGCAAGGATTTTATTGCAACATCAAAAGAGGGTCTCCTCCATATCTATACTATAGAAAACAGAGAGCGTTGGTTAGGCATATTCCAAGCCAAAACCGAGGGATTAGTTGGAAGCAGTTGTTTTGTTTGAAATTCTTACATCTCTAGAAAACAGAGTAGTCTGGTTAGGCATATTCCAAACCAAAACCTGCTAACCAAGCAGTCAGTCCGCAGACCACTGAGGGTGAGTATAATAATCCAAAGACCGCTGGGTCTCAGTTGCACCAGCATCTCTGTGGGGACAGTTGGCCGATGATTCTGGAAAATGTATGCTTCTTAGATATTAAAACTGGTTGAACACGAATGTGTTCGATAGTGGTATAAGGTATTCCTCCACATCTTAATTCGGCGACCACTGACATTCATTCCACTCTGATCATGGAACTACTGAGAATTATAAACGATTATTATTTCCTTTTAAATATTTATTTTCATATCTGTTTCTTTAAACAATATTACAACAAGAATTATACTCGTATTTGGTAAATATTGTTGGAGTTTGTATATTTTTCTCAGTAATTTGATGCTTGAGTGGACCAATACACTTAAACTAAAATGCTCGCATTTCTCTTAGGTAGTGCACGTTTCCCGTGCAGAACGCATATTCGAAAATATATTTTTCTATTTTGCACACGCTCTTCTCGTAGAGATTTGGCGAGACAGGTTGTATAAATGAAATATAAAATTCGAAAGTTTTGATGGTTTTGTCTATGGCCGTCAGCAGCGCGATATGTCATGAATCAATTAAGGGAATGTAATATGTTACAGTTGTTATATTTTCTGAGCAATGCTATCAACACTTCCTGGCTCAAAAATTAAGAACCTTTTAATTAATATAATCTTCAGCTGTAGGTTGTGTACAACTAGAATTGTGTGCCCCCTAATAGTGTCCAACCAGTTTTTTTAACAGTTGCAGTAAGAAACAGATTGCAGTTCCTTCTAGGACCATATTGAAACGGTTTTTTTTTTTTTTTTGCTTTTCTAAACTTTTCTGTCTTGTGAAACGTATAAATAATTGCAAACTACATACGAGTACAAACGAGAAC
This sequence comes from Thecocarcelia acutangulata, assembly GCA_914767995.1. Taxonomy (NCBI): domain Eukaryota; kingdom Metazoa; phylum Arthropoda; class Insecta; order Diptera; family Tachinidae; genus Thecocarcelia; species Thecocarcelia acutangulata. Next base: position 76,887,380 of record OU612095.1, on the reverse strand, counting down.
TGTTTTCCACACTTGGCTTTTTAATCTGTTTTTATCAGGTGTTTTTTTGATTCGTTTTAATGGCCACGTTTGCAACAGTTTATTTCGATGACACATGTTGTATTACTTAACAGAGATTTACAATCAGGTCGTTTCAAAAAAGCCAAGAAATTTATACATTTTAGTATTGAATATTTAGAGTTTAAGATGTTTCGCGTGAGCTGAAAATAAATTCTAATTAAAATGGATGATTTGACACCGTTTCTTTACTAAATTGACATCAACGCATTACAGAGAAATTAGTAAAAATAATGGATGATCTACTTATAATTTTTTTTTTAATATTTTATGCCCAATTTTCATCTTATTTTCATTGTGAATTGTTTGAGAATTTATGATAGAAACCTTCTACATAACTTTAGTATTATCTCCGAATTATCCAACTACAGTCCTGAGTGCATTATCCCAAAATTGAGTCTCAGCACAGGTTCTTGGATTATATGCGACTCTAGTAGAAAAAATGTTGGGTCCATAGAGTAGAATGTTGATTAAAACTTTGAGTGTTCGATTCGAAGTTGTAAGCAGCATAATGATCGTTTCATATGAAACAAAGTTGGGAATAGAACCACTAACCATTAGCCTTTTGATGCATGAAATTAAAACTCCGATGGCTCTAATATTCAATGAATGATTAATCAGCTCAAGAAGCCATCCAGTTCACTTGGCTCCAATCGCAAGAACCTTTTGGTTTTATCAATAAAGTAAAAACAGGAAGATAGACTGAGAGAGAGAGAGAGAGAGAGAGTGAGTGAGTGGAAAACAGGAGAAATGCATGTACTCATGTAAAGAAACCATCCAGTCTTTTTACTATTCGTACCACCCATATCCGGCCTAAAATGGAATACAACTCTCATGTTTGACCGTTACCTTAAAGTCTCTGTTGCGATTACTCGACCCTAAACTTGCGAGCGCTAACGCTCTACGATGAGCCATAGGCCTTTTGATGCCTGAAATTAAAACTCCGATGGCTCTAATATCAAGTGAATGATAGATCAGCTCAGGAAGCCAGCCGTCTAGTTCACTAGTTCCAGTCGCAAAAACTTTTTGATGTTATCAATAAAGTAAAAGTAGGCAGATGGGCAGAGAGAGAAAGAGAGCGGAAATAAGGACAAATGCATGTACTCATGAAAAGAAACTATCCAGTCTCTTTACTATTCGTATCGCCTATATCCGACCTAAAATGGAATACTACTCTCATATTTGGGCTGTTACCGGTAAAAGAGGAAACCAAAAAGCTTATCGGGGACAGTAAGGTATCCAACTCTTTTGACTGATAAGATCATCATCGCAGTGTCGGGTGAGTTATTCTGCTTTATCGATACTAAAGTAGATTTTGCTCTGATGCATTTAGGGCTCTTGTTCCCGAACACATATTTTTACTCAGCACACATACTTCGTCCAGTGTTCGTTCATTTGCGACCGATTGCACCGTGAATCGCATAACGGTTCGCCTGTGGAACAAGTTGCCTGCAGACGAATTTCCTGTCACATATAGCGTTGAAAGGTTTAAGTCACTACTCCCTCTTTTCGCCACTACATAAACTATTTTCCTATTTCCCTAGTTCACAGTTACCGTTATTCCGTTCTCATTTTCAAAGAAGTGAGATCCAATGATTCCTCCTGATCAAACTGCAATTATACGTGACACCAGAATATCACTTTTAATTGTCGCAAAGTCGACTGATGAATAATTTGAGGATTTGCCATTGCACAGAAAAGCGCTTCTGGCAACTGAATCTTAAATAGAAACAAATGCAAAATTATGGCGAAAGTTGTTCTTTGAAGACCAAGCTCCTGGGCACGGCGTCGATTTGAGGTTGATGGATGAATGTATTGAACACTTTCTTGAGCAGCAGTTTTCGGTCGATTTTGCAGTACGGTGTGGTCCATGCTTGCGCCTATCTCCTACAGACCCTGTTTTTTTCGAAATCATTCACCACAGGGGAAACTGCGCTTTGTTGGCACGTCGTTTCTCAAAAAATTTCACGTAACTTTCTTATCGTCACGTAATCGGTGATTCATTTTAATAAAATTTTTTAACGATTAAAACTCGTTGGTTTATCGAATATTTTTCCATAATAAATTTGTCACGTGTCTACTTCACGTCTACCAAATGTGTACTGTAAAGACTAATGTTTACCAAAATGGTGGCAAAACAAAGTACCATACCTTCTCGGCGGACACCCGGTATAATGATCTATTGAAATAGCGTCAGAAGATTACGTGCTGCCTTTTGGTTGACTGTTTGTGGCTGGGTTTAAAACAAAAATTGGAAAAATAATTTAATTTCAAATAAGGAGGTGCTAATCACTTTTTCAGGGGCACAAATATCCGTTGAGAGGCTACGGAGTAGCGTTTGCCTTAATGTGCGCCTAAGCAAGACACTCTCCTTGATAGGACATAGAGGGGTAAGAAAAAAAAAAAACGAGGAAGCAGCATGAACTATTTTGTGTTGCAGTTCCGAATCCCTTAGTAGGGTTAATTGGCAGAACGGGGATCGGCAAAGCCGCTGGCAGATTTTGGTTGCAGACCATTCCGGCGCTGATCATGGTTGATACGTATTGGCTAAAATTGCAGTGAACGGCTGAGAACATATGCGGTGTTTCGGGCATTAATAGCCCTCAGACTCGTATAGCCACAAACTTGGACAAAAGTTGCCACACGGGGGTGGTGCTGAATCGTGAAAAAGTCACCCCGTGGATTTGGTTCATCATCAGATAAGGCCATCAAGGCAGTTGCTGATGTAAATCAATGACACAGTTTACCCTGCTAACTATAGGGCATGCCAGTTTTCAGAGGCTAATAACCACCGAAATGCTTGTCAAGAAAGTGTAAACACGTTTTACAGTTTTTAAAGGCTTTTGTTTATTGCGCGCTTACAAATACTGGAATGGCGTTCGACAACAGCACAATAGCACGATTTTGTAAGTCACAACTTTGAAATGTGATATTAAGTTTGGTTGAGATAAAGTGTTTCAAAAAGTCCATATGCATTCAAAGCAACCTGAAAACGTTTATTTTATGTTTATGGAAAATGTCAAGAGAGGTGCTGTTGTTTGGTTTCAAAATGGCAGAAATTATTCTTTTTAGAATGTTTGTTAATGGAACAGAATGGAAACGCAGAAGGATTTAGCGCCTTATCATACAAAGAAAGAGCCAGGGGACGACACGTCGATAAATAAATACGAAATTGGTTTTAAATTATATTTAAAAGCGGTGGGTTTGATCGAGAAATAAATCAAGAGAGTGATATGTTTAATATGAAAAATTAATTTTTGCAGCTATTGTAATATAATGTAATAAATAGTCAACTAAGGTTAAAGCCAGGGGAGTGATCTTTATTTATTTATTTCAGTGTGCAGTTAGTAGAGAGTAAATACTTTTAAATACTTTGTAATTTAAGGAACTTAGATAATTGTTCCTTTCATAGCTAACACTGTTCTATTTTAAGTCAACTTAATTACATATGTATGTGTCCTGCAAAAAATCTTCAAATGAAAATGCACAGATGACGGCTCATTTGCAAAGTGTATAATTGATGTTTCTTGTTCTTTTAGCAAAAAACGTTAATTTGCTTCATTTTTAGCACTAAAAACTATAAATTGCTCGTTTAGCAGAAACCATTTGTGAAAAACGGAAATTATTAGGGGCATTCAATAGCTTCGTAGACAAAAATAAGAATTTTGCATTTTAGTTGGCTAATTTGTAAAAATTCATTTTTCAGGCTTAAACTGTTTAACAGTTATAAAAAAACTTTCGTTTTGTTGGTATTCATAAATGTTTTAATAATTTTTGTCTTACTACTAAACGGTTTCATTAGTTTTGTGTTTTATGGTGGCCACTTTATACTAAATCAGCTGTATTAATGTGGTTAGTGAGGCACACAACCTATGGTAAATGTAGAAGATAAGAAAATTAAACAGGTGGTAGACTTTGCTGGATGACGAATTACATAAACCGCAAATATTTAATGAAAAAGAAGAAGTCAAGAAACCTTGATATACAATATAAATTGTTGTTCAGGACAAATGAAGGTTCTAGCCTTTAAAAACGCTCTGCAGATTCTTCAACTGCAAATGAAATAATGACAAAGATACTTGTTTGATACACAGAATTTACTTATACATCGGGTGGTGAAATTTTAAGAGCCGATGTTGAATGTGAACCACACCTTAACGCCAAGTATTTTTTGTATTTCATTTGACACTACTCAACATCAGACTAACTCAACTTGAACCATGTAAAGATACACAATCGCTCAACGCGTTAAACTTACTCCAGCTTATTAAGAAAATGAGCGTTCAAATAAAAATGCATATCGTACACTTTGTGTTTTTTTTTTGTGAATTTAATCAACCAAATTTGTAAACAATCGGAAAAATGATGCAAAAATTTGAGCAAACCGGGTCTGTAGGAGATATGAAAACACCTGTGCATGCCCGTACAGCTCGTTCTGCAGAATATATTGCTGCTGTTGGCGATAGTGGGGCTGATGACCGATCCACCTCAGCTCGTCGTCGTGTCCAACAATTTTACCTCGCACGCTCGTCGTTGACAGTTGCAAAAAAGATTTACATCAGCACCTGTCTTGCGGCCTCATCTGATGATGGACCAGTTCCGTATTGCTGACTAGGCTCACACAGATAGCAATTTATGCCATATGTGTGTAGCCATACGAGCAACTTCTTGTTGAGGAGTTCGGGCGTTCTAGGCCCTCCTGTATGCAATTTCCCAGCAATCAATGGAAGACAAGGCTTAATGAGTTGGTAAGCCGAGGCCCACTAGCAGCATCAGCCCTTAAACCAACTCAACCCGTCAACCATCAACAAAGGCAACATACCCTCGGGAGATTGTTAGCCCCCAAAAAAGCCACACACCAAACAATTATCAAGGACACTAACACCCCCTTCATGCGTATTAGGTTTCAACCACAGCCAGAACGTTTTCGCCAAGGTAGGCACCTCAACCATGATCAGCCCGGATTGAACTGGAAGTAGAACCATCCGGAGGCCATGCTGATTCCTATTCTGCCAATTTATACCCTTGCTAAGGGTTTCAGAAGCCAACCAACATAAGTCGTGCGGCTTCATAGAGTTTTATTTGCTATAACAAGTGAGGGACTCCTTTGCCTTTATAACCGAAAAACAGAGTGCCCAAGTTAGGAATACGCCGAGACAAAATCTGTTTCCTGGGGGGATATGCATAAAAACTTGCATATACACGTTTAAAAAGTGAAATTGACCCAAGAACTAAAGCCTTTTGACCATTCCAAGCGTAGCCGATGGTCAGAATGGTGACAGGAAATGGCAACAGTGGATGATAAATTTTCGAAGAAAATCATATTTACCTCAGTGGATTCGTCACTAAGTTGAATTACTGTATTTGGGCGAATTATAAAACAAAAGTGATTGTCGAAAAATCAACACACCCACAAAGAGTGACTGTTTTGTGCGATTTTGGGCTGGCGGCATCATCGGGTCGTAGTTTTTCTAAAATGAGGCCGGTCAGGCTCCACAATTCTGCTTTTCTAGCTATTAGCTAAGGGTGAGTTAATTATATCCTCATGAGTGTTTGGGGAAAATAAAATTAAATAAATGAGGATACTTATTTTCCTTTCAATAAACAGGGTACTTTATTTACAAGGTTGCCTTATAAATTCGAAAATGTTGCTTTAAATTTCCAAAATCAGGACAAATATAGTTGCTTGCACTGAACTTCAAACTCAATTTTAAAAAAAGGCACTTGCTGCTTCAACGATATGCATGGAATGCGCAATTAGACTAGAATTAATTCTCCGACCACCAAACCCGGGAATTTGCGGCCAGTTTTATAAACTTGTCAGTGCGCGTAATCGTACAGGGTGTTTCATATTCTGTATTCAAATTATGTCGGTAGTGAAGTTACAAATATGAGAATAAAAATTAAAAACAAGTGAGAGTGTGGTATATTCGGCTGGACCGAATCTAAAATGCCCTTCACGATAGTCACATATGTGTACAGTATAGATTACAAATTTGAACTGAATATGCTCGATATATATGGAGCGATATCGGGGAAAAATATTTTTGCCTTGTAATCACCATTTCATTAAAGAAATCTTTCATGGACATATTCATGGAAACGTTTGTTTAAGCTATATCTAGATTATATATGAATCGATATCGGAATTTTCTATTTTCTGTATGTAACCTTCTCTTATAACAAGAATTGCTTTGCAGCAAAAAAAAAAAAATGTTAATGGAAAAATCAGTTTAGGCTATATCTCGGGTATATATGGACCGATATCGAAAATTTTTATTATCTGTAATAACCTCGTTTTATAATCAAAAGAAGCAAAAACTATTTTTTCATGAGAAAATCGGTTCGGGTATATGAGTACATGGACCGATATCAGATATTTTCATTTTCTGTACTTTACTAACTTCCTTTTGTAACTACTTTTAAGCAAAAAAAAATTTTCGTTGAAAAATCGGTTTAGATTATATCTCGAGTATATATGGACCGATATCGGAAATTTTTATTTTGTGCATTTTAGTAATATTTTTTATAACCAGAACTACCTTTGAACAAAAAAAACAAAAAAAAAAAAAACAAATAATTTTTTTCAAGGATAAATATGTTTATGCTATATCTCGGGAATATATAGGCCGACATAGGAAATTTTTATGTTCTGTATATTTGTAACCTAATATTACTTATATTATCGGAACTGCTTTTAAGCAAAAAAAAAAAAAAAAAGTGGTAGAAACGGTTTAGGCTATATCTCGGGTATATATGGACCGCTATCGGAAATTTTCATTTTCCATGTTTATATATATAATCTTATTTTATTACCAGAACTGCTCTTAAGCAAAACAAGTTGTTTCAGTTTGCTTACGCGACATTTTCATGAAAACCCCGATATATGCTATATCTCGGGTATATATGGACCGATATCGGGAATTTTCATTTCGCATATTTTAGTAACCTTCTTATATTACCAGAACTGCTTTTAAGCAAAAAAAGTTATTTCACTTCGCTTATGCGACATTTTCCTTAAAAACCCGGGTTAGGCGATATCTGGAAACATTTTTTTTTGCCTTTTAGTCGCCATGCTTAATACATATACACATGGCACGATAGGGTAATAGAATGGTGAAAGAAAAAAGTTTCTAAGTCTAATGGTTTTCTCAGAAACGGACAGACGGACATCGCTTAATCGAATTTTCTATCAATGCTGATTTCTGAAAACATATATACTGAATATGGTCGGAAATGAAAATTGTAGTAATTACAAACGGAATCAGAAACTTATATATACCCTTTACATTTTTGTGAAGGGTACAAAAATATACAAAAAATATTATTATCTAAATTAGTTTCGACAATGTGTTTTTAAACCGTTTATGAATTCGAGCGTAAGTGTTTAAATGGCTTTACTTGTTTTAATAGCTCAGGAGCTGAAATAACAAGTTTTCCTTTGAATACCCTTACTGTTAAGGCAAAGAAATCGTTAATGGTGTAGTTTGAGAAATGTTGTTAAGCGTTGAGGAGCAACAACAAACAAAAAAGTTTAAACATTTTCCAAAATGTAAACACCTTTTACTAGTTCCGCTTTTTTTTCTCTTTTTTGGTTGTCAAGTGCCAAACCTTGCTCATATTACATTTCACTTTGAGTGAAATTAAAAACGAGGAAAGTTTTTTTTTCCTGCCTTGAAAAACATTTGTTCTGAAAGTTAAAACATTAAGAAAACAAACAATAAAAAAATATCATTAAGTTTAATGTATTGTATTATTTAAAAACTTTAAAACTTTTTCTTGCTGTTTCACACAAGAACAATTTATTTTTATTTTTTCTTCTAGCTGGCAAAATAAAACACTTCTTTCGTTAAACAAAAAGTTTGCTAAGAAAAATAATAGAAATACAGGGTGGGCGCAAAATGATCATGGAACTTTAAATTTACTAACTTTTTCGTTAATATAAATAGACGTACAACTTTACCACAAAGTTAACAAATAAGAACTGGTAGTAGCAGCAGCCACGCAAAATAAAGCATCGACAAAGATTTAACTTAAAGCGCACTTCAAATATCAAAGTCAAAAGAAAGCAAAACTTCTTTAAGTTTAGCTTCCAAACTTATTAAAATTACAACTTTTTTTTAACTTTAACTTCCAAACTTATACGAATTTGAATTCAGTCAAACCAAAAACTGTTCAAACATGTCGACTTCAGAAGTCTTCGTAGTGTATAACTTTTCGTTTTTTGTCTTAAGCTTAACTGCGACTGTTTGCATGTTTGAAATCAGAAGTCGAAGCAACAGTTTATGTTTTAATAGCAAAAAATTGAGAAGTCAAAGAAAAAGCAAAATCTTACGACTTTTGCTACTTTGACTAAAATTTTTTAAACACTGTTTCATCATGTATCTTAAAATAAAAAAATCGCGGAAATCACAATATTACCGTCAACGATAACCATTAGAGCTTGAGTCGCTCATGAACAAACGGGTTAAATTGAACGGATTATCTCAGTGAACGGAGTGAGCCGGTCATTAAACTGACCACTTTTCGTTCTATAGTGTACCCTTAAATTTACGAGTATTTCTTTCGTTCTTTCTATGTCATGTTCTTTTGTTTCAGTTGATATTTTATATATAGGGTGTTTTTTTAAGCTAGATAGAACTTTAAATTGTAAAAAGTAACACAAAAAATAAAATTTTGATGAAACATTTTTTTTATTTGTTTCAGTATACTCTGACAAATCATCATGAATAGACTCACGCTTGAACAACGCTACGAAATTATCCAAATTTACTTTGAAAATCAGACCCGTTGTTTTATCGCAAAATTGTGTTCAGCGATGAGGCGCATTTTTGGCTTAACGGGTTTGTTAATAAGCAAAATTGCCGCATATGGAGTGAGACCAATCCACAAGAGACCCTACAGACTCCATTACATCCAGAAAAATGCACTGTTTGGTGCGGTTTTCATGCTGGTGGCATCATCGGACCTTATTTCTTCAAAAATGAGGCCGGAGCTCGCGTTACGGTCAATGGAGATCGTTACCGCACCATGATCAATGATTTTTTGTTTGAAAATATGGATGACATTGATCCGGAGGAGATGTGGTTTCAACAGGATGGCGCTACGTGCCATACGGCGAACGCAACCATCGACTTACTGAAATCAAAATTTGGCGATAAGTTGATTTCGAGAAATGGACCTGTCAATTGGCCTCCAAGGTCGTGCGATTTGACACCTCTCGATTATTTCCTGTGGGGCTACGTGAAGTCACTGGTTTATGCTGATAAACCAGCAACAATTGACGCCTTGGAAGCCAGCATTGTTCGTGTTGTTCGTGACATACGGCCAGCAGTGCTCGAAAAAGTGGCCCAAAATTGGACGTCCAGAATGCGCTTCGTCAAGAACAGCCGCGGTGCCCATATGCCCGAAATCATTTTCAAATGTTAATGTCACGTATTGATCTTTCGAATAAAAAAAAATTTTGATTACAATTTAATTTTTTGTGTTATTTTTTACAATTTCAAGTTCTATCGGGCTTAAAAAACACCCTATATTAGTAAGAGTATTTGTAAGTACATGATTTGCGTATCGTTGTGGCATGCCACCATCATTATACCCTTCACAAAAATGTAAGAGGCATATATAAGTTTGTGATTCCGTTTGTAATTTCTACAATTTTCATTTGCGACCCTATAAAGCAGTGGTGCCCACAAGTTCTGTATGGAAGAGTAAACACCAATACATTTAACGAAAAACTATTTTTATTTAATATTTTTTGTTGTAAAAAGAAAAACATTTACAAAAACAAAGTTCACATGGATAATCGCTGTCGTCAATGTTTACCAACAAAGCATGCGAAAGTGTTGTTGCTTTGCGTTTGTGTGTGTGCGGTGAAGAACGAAAAAAAAATATAAAAGACGAAGTTGTTTGTGTATTTTTCATTGCTAATGCTGAGCGCAGTATTTGTGTATTAAAGAGCACAGCCCTATAGCTAAGCGCATTTACAAAAACAATTGAGTAACAAGCGCATATGGCTGGGCACACTTGTTTTAAAGTATATATGTATATTCTGAATCAGAATTAATGGAAAAGTCGATTAAGCGATATCTGTTGGCTGTTGAAGTACCGTCTCTGAGAAAACCATTAGACTTAGAAACTTTTTTCTTTCACCATTCTGTTACTCCATCGTACCATTGAAATTCAGCAATATCGATTCACGTATAGTTGAGATATATTCAAAATTTAAAAAAAAGCCATTATTTTTTGCAATTTTATACGAAAATTTTTGAAAAAAAGTTGTTCGTTTTGCTTCAAACTTTACACAATTATCAAGCATGGTAACTGGAAGGCAAAAAAAAAAAAAAAAAAAGAATTCCAGATATCGGTCCATATATACTCGAGATATAGCATAGACCGGGTTTTCATAAAAATGTCGCATAAGCGAATTTAAAAAAAATTTTTTTGCTCAAAAGCAGTGTGGGCATTGAAATAAGGTTTTATAAATATGGAAAATTAAAATTTCCGATATCGGTTCATATATACCCGAAATAAAGCCTAAACGGTTTTTCATGAAAATGCCGCATCAGCGAACCTAAACAACTTTTTTTTTTGCTCAAAAGCTGTTTTGGTATTGAAATAAGTTTATATAAATAAGGAGAATGAAAATTTCCGATATCGGTCCATATATACCCGAGATATAGCCTAAACCGGGGTTTTTATGAAAATGTCGCATAAGCGAGTTTAAACAACTTTTTCTTTGCTCAAAAGCAGTTCTGGTAATAAAATAAGGTTACGTAAATATGGAAAATGAAAATTTCCAATATCGGTTCATATATACCAATATCGGTCCATATATACCGATTTTTCCATTAAAAATTTTTTTTACTGAAAATCAACTCTCGTTATAAAAGAAAGTTACTAAAATATAGAAAATAGAATATTTCGATATCGGTTGATATATAACCGAGATATATCTTAAACAAACTTTTCCATGAAATTTTCCATTAAAGAATTCTTTTTTGAAATAGTGACTACAAGGCAAAAATATTTTTTTGCGCGATATCGGTCCATATACATATATCCGAGCATATTTAGTTTAAATTTGTAATATATACTATACATATACGTGACTATCGTGAAGGATATTTTAGATTCGGCCCAGCCGAATATATCACACTCTTACTAGTTTTCAATTAATTTTTTTTTTAAATAATAAACTTTTTTTTTAGCGTTTTTTTTATTTATTGAAGCTTCAAAATGAATTAACAATAAGTATTCAAATCTTAGTACTAAATATAAAAATAAAAATGTGCTTTTTACTTAAGTCCAGCCAATGCTAGACAAAGTGTTTTATTAGACGGGAGCAATATCGGTAAAATCTCCTATTGAACACTCTGATGGTGGCAACGGAATCCCTTCCTCTCAACCGAATGTGGTCGCCAAAATTAAGTATATTGTGCGCAAGAGGGTTTGGGTGAAATTCCAGTTTACTGACATACTTTGTCGCATACTTAGAGAGCTCGTCTTTTACCAGCGGAACACTCAGATCTTTATGAATTCGTGAATTTTTTGCGTAATTTTCTGCATTAAACGTGCGAAAAATTTTCAAAGGCGACAAGCCTTTGAATTTTTTCAATATTGGATTTTTCAAATATTGGAAAAAATAAACTTAAACTTAATGCCAAAAATCGTTTTGTGAAATCGGCTTTCAACAGGTTGTGTCTTTTTTAAAATCGAACTGTTTTTATAAGAAACAAGCTTAATCAAAATTCACACCTAAATGATTTTTAAAATTGTTTTTAAGTTTTCAAACAATCATTTTTTGTCACACAACTGTTTATTTTATTATCTGGTTTTGTGTGCCGTTGTCAGTTGTGCCGACTAATGAGTGAGCGGAACATTTCAGTTGAGTTAACGAAATGAACGAACGGATCAATCTTTTGTAATTGAACGAAAGTGACCGGCCACTAAAATGAACTACCCGGCACAGCTCTAGTAACCATTATCGCACCGTGTTAAGGGACTATGCGCTTCCTGAAATTCAAGCGCATAGTCTCGATGAGCTCTGGTTTCAATAAGACAGCGCGCGATACGCGCCATACATATTAGTAGTATGAAACAACGGATTAGTTGAACAACTATTTGGTGAACTTGCTAACAGTTTACTTCGCAACTGGCGACAAATACAAATCATTCGTTAACTATGGAACACCCTTTATAAATGAAAAAGTTATTAAATTTTTAAACCCAGAGGAGACTTTGCTCCCACCCTGTGTTTTATACTTTTAAAACGTTTAGCAAGTTATTTGAAAAACTTTTACCTTACACGTTTTATTTTCCTGGCTTTTAATAACAACAACAACAACAACAACAGCACAACTTTCATTTTCCTTCAGATATATTAACACCCTCCAAACACTTCATTTTGCCAAACAAACATTCCCCCTAAGGGAAAGTGCTGCATAGAGTCTTTTGCTATGCAGCATTTTATTTATTATTGTATAAGAAGAGAGTGAAAAAGCATTTTAAAAGATTTTGCTGCCATAAAATTTTTAGAAACACTTAAATTTTAATGGGAAAATATTTTGCATTAAAACACAGTAATGCAACCCAAGAACTTTTACTATTTTCTGGGCTAACGGGGGAGGGGAGCATGCATGTTTTAAGGTGCCATGAATGGGTAACATTTTTCTACTACATTCTCTTGTTTTATGAAATTTTATATTATATTTAAACACAACATTTTTTTATAATTTGTTTTATAAAAAAAAACTTTATAAAATTTTTTTCGTAAAAAGAAAAATAAATTGAAAGCACAAAGCCCAAAAGTTGATTGAGTAACATGAGCGCAGCTTTGAGTGCAACATATTTAACATTGTAATTAATTTACTCACTTGTAGGTGACATTTTTTTCAACACTGCATGGAGTAGCGACCGTGAAACAGATAGCTATCCCCCATACTACAATCTACTTACATTTTTTTGTCTCCTTTAAACAATTTAATTCCACAATAATCGTGGGTGGTTTTGCTAGGTGTGACTGCTCTTGACTTGGAAGTGATACGTCGTGTTATTGCTTTTAAAGTAAAGAGGGGTTGGCCACTTCGGGAGCTGAATTGGATTTCTGCTTCTAACCTGATTGTTGGAGATGTTAGAGCTGGTAAGTTATTTTTTTTGGAGTGTCTCGTTTCTAAAAGGCAGGCGCGCTGGACAGGCAGGGTAACGTATAGTTTTATACGTGACGTGACGTTTATTTATTTACTCATTTATTTTATTTATTTCGTACAGTTTGGGTAATACAATACAACAAGATCAAGTCTTATATTACAGTATTGAGTAGTGATTTGGCAGATATTTTGTAATTACAAAACAGAAACATTTTCTTGGGTTTGAGTCTGGGCTTTATACTGACGAGGCATGGTTCAGTAAATGTATTTTTACATAGAAGGGGCCTGTCGGAGACTTTGGATTGTAGGTGTGGTGGGGGACTGGAGGACGTGTGGCATATACTAACTGAGTGCCCAGACTATGATGACATTAAGAGTGTAGCGTACTTAGTAATTTATCAAGATGGGGGAATTTGGGAGTGTAGTAGGGTCGTAGAGAACGCGGAGCTTTTAATAAGGGAAGGTTAGGACTACATAGCGGAGGTAACCCTCCGTTGTAGCCTTTTTGCAACCGAAGCGGCCTACAGCCTTTGCCTACCTGTTGCTTTCAGCTGCTGGATTGTTCGTTGGCTGTGCAATTTTTGTGACTGCACCACCGCTTTGAGTTGATGATATTGCTGTTCTCCCTGCATATCTAGCTGCATCCTTGCCTGATTGCTGCTTTGCGTGCTGTGTTGCTGATATTAGTTCCAGTTTATCTGTTTTGCTGTCTGAATGTATTCCTGATTTCCAGTATTGTTTTTTTTTTGTAATGCTGTGTTCTTTGCGGAATATATGTATTCCTAAATTTCAGTGTTCCTGTTCTTTGTTCCTGATTTGATTATTTTGTATTTGAGTTTTTGCTATATATGTATATATTCCGGAGTTCCTGTGTTGCCTTTTTTCATTGTGTTTATGATGTTAATAAGTGTAATAAGTATTGTAGAGTAGTTGCTAATGGGGGCTAGCAGTTCCTCGCACCGTTGGGGGCTTAAAACTGTAGCAGATTAATTTAAGGCTGCGATAGTCTGACCAGGGGCTTTTATTTTCTGTTATAATGGAAGCCGGGAGCCTCGGGAACAATGTTCTCGCCCAGCTATGGTGAGGTCCCTCGGGGGCAACGTGGTGGTTGCGGTTTAATACCCAAATGCAGGGTGTTTTTGGGCTCGGTGTGGAGTTGCACTGCAACCGGTTGCCATGACCCTGAGTTCCGAAGCAGTTATAGGAAGGCTCCGCCCTACACCATGGGGCAGAGCATGCGTCATTCAGCTGTGATCGATAATGGTACCTATGCATGACAATTTGTCTTGCGTGGGGACCTCCGGGTGAACGTTTTTTGTGACCTTGTGAAAGAATCACAATGGGGTTGGGCCGTCAAGGCAGAAAACCACGCTAAACATCTTCTGATTCCACAATAATCTGTAAACTCTTTCTTAAAATCGGATGGTTAAATTTTAGGGCCGATGATGAGTATGAACTACACCTAAACGTCAAGTATTTTTCTGCATTTTATTCGACTTTTCTCAATCTCTGACTAATTCAATTTGAACCGTGGAAAGATACACAATCGATCATGGTCAGAATGGCGGCAAGAAATGGCAGCAGTGGATGATACATTTTCGAAGAAAACCATATATCATCAAAAGAAAAAGAATTGAGCCACAGGGAAAATTAACAACTGAGAAAGAGTTGAATATCGAGGAAAACTTATGCTCTCCACAATCGTTGAAATGTTCGAGCCACTTAAGAACCACAACAAAAAAGTGGAAGTTATGATGAAAAGTATATCGCTCCTTAGATAAGAGCAACGGCTTAAAATCGAAAAATATAAGAGCCTTGGAGCGTCACAACTCAGTTATTGAAAAACTTCGCGAAAAAGAAGTTGCAGATAAAATACAAATTTGTTTATATTAATCATAAAACTTACATTTAATTTCTTTTTACATCACTTAATCACAAGTTTTCAATAATTTTTACTTTGTTTTTATATTTTCTTCTTCCCTATTGTACACTCACTACATATTGATAGCAAAGCAAACGTTCCCATGATATTCAAGATAGCAAATTTCCCTACTTGGGAAACGAAAATTTTATGGAAATAAAAATTTCACATTTTATTCACGATAGGGGCGAATATTTTTATAAAGTATTATTAATACTACTATTTAAACTAAATAAAAAAAATTCAGTTTGTACTATGCTTACTCACCATTACAACAATGTTGAAACAGACAAACAAAATCTTTTCAAACAATTAAGTTTTTTATTCGCTATTTAAGCTTCAAATCGTAGCAACCAACGGTTGTTCATTTGTTTGAATTCTCAGCAATTTATTTGGATTGTTGGGATATAAAGTTGAATGTTTGAGAATATCTTTCAAAAATTTCCAAAGTCTACTGATGATTAGGGTAGTTCCTATGAAATGTCGACATATAGATAACTGGGAAACATAGAAAACAAGCTATTTATAATTTTTTACTGGTATAAAATCTTTTCTTAATCCTATTTGCTTTAACCTTTATTTAATTTAATATTTGCAGTAAATTTGTTCCGGTCAAGGTCCTTTTTGTTAAAAAAAATACCTTGAACATTTTTTAAAAAACAAAAAGGACCTTGCACGGAAGAACTTCATTGCAAATATAAAATCTTAAAAAAAAACTATAGTCAAGCATGTCGATTGCGTTTCAAATATATATTTTTTTTTTAACTATTATTTTATTTATTGAATCTACATAAGAAATGTAATGACAATAAGTATTCAATTCTTAATACTAAAAAAAAATTGTGATTAAAGTCCTGCCAGTGCCGGACAAAAATTTATTTTTATGCGTTTATTATTTCAGAATACAGTCATCTGTTTAGAGCTCTAATGGTAGCCAAAGTATCCCTCTTTCTCAGACGGGTATGACCACAAAGTTAAGAATATTAACTGCAAGAGGTTTTGGATGGAATTCAAGTTTGTTAATATATCTTGTCGCGTACTTCACAAATTCAGATTTCACAAAAGGTACGTTCAGATCTGCGTGGATTCGTGAGTTTTTAATGTATCATGGAGCATCTGTAATTCTACGGAGAATTCTGTTTTGACTTCTTTGAATTTTTTCAATGTTGGATGCCGAGGCTGTGCCCCATAATTGAACCCCATAGCACCATATTGGCTTTGGAATCGAATTGTACAGCAAAAGTTTACAATCAAGCTTCAAGGTAGAATTTCACTGCTTTCAATTTCATCTGCGTTACTTTTGCCTCGATGTGCGACTTCCATGTTAGTCTACGGTCAAGATGAACACCGAGGTATTTGACTTCACTGTGTTGAGGTATTACTTTATTGTTAATAGTAATGGCTGAGCATGTTCCTAGACGCAGTGTGAATGTAACATGGGCACACTTTTGTTCATTAACCTTGATTTTCCAAAGCTTGAGCCATTTCTCTAATTTGTCGATATGTTTCTGTAAATTTATTGATGCTTGCTGGTGGTTACTATGTATGCTAAGGAATGCTGTATTATCTGCAAATTTTGCAGTGTGAATGTTGGTGCTTGTCAGCATGTTAGACGCGTAGATCAAATATAAGATAGGCCCTAATATGCTGCCTTGGGGAACTCCAGCTTCAAACGGCTGGGTGCGTTTCAAATATAACAATATAATATTGTCGGCAACAATTGTATATTTCCACAATAGTATGGTGCATTTGGAATATTGTTGTACCAACCATATGTTTTTTCTACGTGTACGCAATACTGAGTTATAATGTTAGATGTTTACCCTAGAAACAATAGCAAAAATTAAATGTTTTGTCCAAATCGACATTATTAACTTGTATACTCAATACCAGTTGTAGAACAAAATTGAAATTTTCAACAGAAAGTTTTTGTAAAAATTTTTCCATAAACACGGTTTTAATAGAATATTAAAAAAATATTAAAGCCCTCTATTTCATTTACCCAATACAAGTATCCAAAAAGCTATAATTAGATATTGAAAAAGATTATTACCGACCATAAAGTGTTATTTTTATGTCTTTTCCAAAAATAGCATTAAAAATGCAAAAAAAATTACTTCTAATTCCATAAAGCTGTTAAATAAAAAATCCACACACTCAGAATTTATTCGTAAATATAAATTACAATACAATCATTGTTCAATGCTGAAGCAATAAATATTTGTTGTTTTTCTATTTGCAATTTTTTTCAGAACGGGCGGGCAACAAAACGAAAACAAACAGAAACAAATAAAAAAAAATTGATTACTTAAGCCAAGCACAGATCCAGCGGGAGCTTTGCGGAGGGTTAGGAATTTTACATGGGACCAACATAATTCCAACTATAATATTATTATTAGATATCAAATATATAATATTATTATCATTTGAAGGCTTGGGGAAGGGAATAGTATCGTTGTTCCCCTCCCCCCAAATCCGCAACTGCTTAATCGATTTAGTGTGAAAAAAGAGAACTCAATTATGTTACATCTGTGTGCATGTGTGTGTGTGTGTGTGTCTAAAATTTCAAATGAATATATCTCCAAATTTGATCACATACTTGCCGTTTATTTTAAGTGTCCCTTTTTAAGTCTTCCCATTCGAATATTATCGAAAATTTGCACGTAAATAGTGAAAAGGATGATTGTAAAACGGACTGTTAATAAATATTCATTGAAAACCGTAATAAGAAGTTTGAAGGCTATTAAACCTTTTTCCTTAATTTAAAACATGAAATTTATTATTTCTATAAAATTTGTGTGTTGTTTCACTCCACTGAAGTTGTCGTGTGTAAAAAAATACAAGATATACGAGGGCTGTTTGATAATTCGGTAACTATTTGAATAAAAAAAATGTTTTTCGGATAATAAGTACTCGTATTTTATTGTTCACTAACGTCTCTTTTTAGAGTAATACATAATTTTCGGCAATTTTCCATTTTTTGTATTTTCTCCCAATAATCCACACGAGGAACAGGTTTCGCTTTGGTGTATACCCAACCAGGGCACTCTACTTTCTGGGTCTCCTTTATTGCAGCAAATAAAACTCTAAAAAGCCGCATGACTTATGTTGTGTTGGACGTTCGAAAAGGGTTAAAATTGACAGATCGGGGATCGGCAAGACCCCTGTGAGGTTCTGCTTGCAAACAATCTTGGTGTTGATTACGGTTGAGGTGCCTATCGTGGATGCACCGTTCTGGCTGTGGTTTAAACCTAAATTCACAGGAATGGCAATAAGTTTCTCTGATAACAATGTTGCATTGATGGTTTTCGGGGGCTAATAATCCCTGAGATGGTGTTGTCTTGCAACAGGTACCTGTAATCTAAGGACCCAGAAGCGATAGTTAGACGGGTGTGCTAGTCAAGGTTGATGCTCTTAACGGGCTTCGACCTAGCAACTCATTAAGCCTAATCTTGAGTTAAGTGTCTGAGAAATTACATACTGGAAGGATTCGAAGGCCCGAGCTTTTCAACAAGAGTTTGTCTATATAGCTACAAACTTATGGCAAAAAGTTGCAAGCTACATTAGGGTAATACGAGTATACTCGTAGGATTGGGGAATGCAAGTGAAGTGTATGGCTGAGATTGTAGACATTTAAATTGAGCGAGTATTGAAAGATTCATCGTGATGTTTAATTTGATAATGTGATGTTTTTTGGAGAGAGCCTGCATAACTTATGTATATGGGGCAATCCAAGTTAAATTGGACAGTTCGGAGAAAAAATTTTCTTGATTTGCTTAATTTTTTATTGTATTGCTGTCCCAAATAAACAGCACATTTCAGCAATTTTCAGATTTTTTGGCTTATGATTTCAGTGGTATCGGGTTTTGAAAAAGCCGAATTATGAGAAACCCGTGTCCGAATAAATACTCAACATTTTCAATATCAGTCAAAACAGACAATTTTTTTTGCATTGTTTTTCTTTTTCTGTCTACTATCTAATAAAAAATAGAAAAACATTGTGCACAGTGGGGTTGGATGCGATTTCGGTACTTAATATTTTATATAAATTTTCCTCACTGTTTGTACTCTTCGATTTTCTGGAATTTTTTTGTATTTAACTTTGATTTTTTCCACATCTAATATTTTTCCTGATTTGTTTACATTTTTCTAAAAATAATTTTTTGTGTTAAGCCACTGTGCAAAAATTGTCTAGGAATTTGTAGGATATATTTTAAATACTAATCCATATATATTGTTAGCTGCACTTCATATAAATATATACATACATACGAGTATTTATGTAAAAATATCAACAAAACAATAAAAATTTAAGCAAATCAAAAAAATTTTTCCTCCGAACTGTCCGATTTGACTTGGATTGCCCCATATAGTATATGGACGTTTAAATAAATTTTTTTTTTTCATCTAAAAAAACACTTTCTTCTACTCATCCATCCACTTCATGTACTTGCTTGCAAAATTTAAGCGATTTTCTTTATAGTCTTGTCTTAGCATTGGCTTACGTTGGGGTTTCTTCCATTTTATAGGAACATCTCTTCGTAAAATGTCTTGAACATGTTTGGCAGCAATGAAAGGTTTAAATTTAGTTTTTATTTGCTTGGCAATTAATTTGTTGCGGCTGGCTTTACATCTAATCATATTAGTTTCTCGTTTTGTTAACGTTGTGTTACCCTTTGTGGGTACCCGCACTCTATATTTCAGTAAAATTACGAATTCCAAAATTGCGAATGGAAAATTACGTAGTCCAATAAAACGTAGTTTAATCAAATTGCAGAAAATTTCATCCAGCCTGGCAGCACCTGCCTCGAAGGCTTTATCTGACGTGGAAAAATTCCACAGGGTGAACTAGTTCAGGGTTCACCAGCGCCCATTTTGGCTGACAATGCTCAAAGAGATCGCTACTTCTTATCATATATTTGCAGACAAATATTTTGCTGAAGAGCTCGCCCCTTATAGTGTATCTTATAGAGTTCCTGACCAACTCACCCGTTGATCTATCACTTCTGGTCTCTTACATTATAGGTATCTGTTACAATACAACATCGCCTCTAGAACTATAATTAATTACTTGAAAACCCGCATGCGCCGTTATTATAAGATAATAAGAATAACACTTCCTTGCGAGTTTGTCTCTAAATCACAGCCACAATATTTCAGTGAAGATGAAGACACCTCAACTACGATCGGCGCCATTATCTCCAAGATTAACCTTTGTAGAGGATTGTGAAAATCCCAACACAAGTTAAGTTATGCTGGGACTTCCCAGAATTCTATTTGCTACAACATATAAGAGAGTCTTACCCTCTATATCCCTGGTTAGAAATATGCCAAAGGAAACCCCACCTTCCGCGGGGATGTTGAGCGATTCACTGGGACATCGACCATAAATAGATGAGCCCTCGATGATGGACGTGCATTACGTAGAAGTATGTGGGTTTCGGGAACAAGATCTCTAATATCGTTAGAACAAAATGCTTTGTAGTAGCGATAAAACAGAGTAAGGCATCCCACTCTGCAGCCATGCTCTAGAGTTGTTGACCCTACTGTCTCGACTAGGCTGCTGCGCTCTCTCTCTTCCATTTTTGGCATAAATAGTAAGAAGATCGGATGGATCTTAGACAGTTTCCAAAAAACCGAGACATTTTTAGGCGTGTATTCGGTGCAGTATAATGTACTGGAACTAGGAAATTAGGTTAGGATAGGAGATAGTGCATGTGCAACCTTCGAAACTCGTCTACAGGCAACTTGTTCCATAGACGAAACGTACGGCCGAAAAGCGAGTTCTGTCTGTAATGGGTTGTGCGATTCGGTGGGCAATCGATCACAAATTGAAGCGCTGGGCAATAAAAATATTTGGGTTTCGGCAACAAGATCGCATATGTCGTCAGAGCAAAAGTCATTGTAGTAGTGAACAGAGAAATGCGTCGAACACTGCCGCGATGTGCCAGTGAGCGAACTGTGTTGGATACCCAACTGTTATCGATAAACTTCTCCGCTTTTTCTCCAGCACACTAATGATCAACCCGAAAATAACCTTTGCGTCACCGTCCCAAACAAAAGAGTTGTATTCCGTTTGGGGTCAAATATAGGTGGTGGTATAAGTAGTAAGGGGATCGGATGGAGTGAAGCATGTTTTACACCGTTTCAAAAAATCGAGACATTCGAATGCTTCTTTAGATCTATGTATAAAAAAGGTCTAGACCAGCAAATTTACATTCCAAAAATTTAAAGCAACCGACTCCTCAACATCTATACTATCCATGAATATAGATGAAGCAGCATTTACGGTCATGCATCTGTATGTTGGCAAACAACACTGGGTCTTACGAGCGTTGCAGTCGACCATGTACTTACGATCCCAATCGGAGAGTAAAAGAAGATCATTAATCAATGAGTCATTCATATTTTTCCTGTGAATAAGCATAGCTGGACCTATTATAAAATGAGTACAAATGGCATATGGGTTTCTCGATGGCTAATTTGGTAATCGACGAACAGTCTCGAGGTCGCAGGTTCGATTCCTGCCTTAGACCCTGGGTGTTACTGCATTCAAGCAAAAACGCTCCGCAGTTTTTGACTTTGTTAAAGAAACATCTGCAAAAGAGCGGATTAGGTTTCATGTTAGATAAACGAGTGTAGAAGTCATTATTGAAGTTTTACTCCAACAAATTTTGTGCATTAAATTTTAAAATTAGTTTAAATATGAAATGTATTTAAGTTTTGTGCAGACCGCATCCTTTGCCATTTTTTTTAAGCCGCTTGTTACTTTTGTTACCTAATTTGCCACAGCCCGTTGCATTTTATGTTACAATGCAATTTTTTTCTAAAGTTTTTTTTTCTATACTTGAAGGGTTTCTTTTGTCACGGTGTCGTTTCTCTCTTGAAACCTTGCATACACTTAAGGCAACTAAAGAACAACAATGTATACGTACATTTGAGGATGATGATCTTTGTAGGTCGAAAAGCACATTCACCTACTTTCACGTTGAGGAGCTTAAAATTGAGGTTGCAAAAAACGAAAGAAAGCAATAAGGAAAACGAAAAAATTAATTCACAATTCTTAGCATGAATACGGGCGAATATGAAGAAATTAATACTGTTGCATAATTTTGGGCTGCAACAAATGTAGCACAACCGCAATGTAGTTTACGAAAAGGCCTGCTGAAGGAAAATTGGTTGGTTATTTCATGTGAATAAAAAGAACAGTGTTTGTAGAGCTGTTGATGTTTTTAAAGGTAAAAATGTAAATTAAAGACAAAATTGCTGGCGAAATAAAAAAAAATTTACATATAATAGAAAATATTTATAAGATTTTTTTTTATAGAATAAATCAAAATGTAATTAGAAATATATTTTCAACTTTAAAATATTCAAGAAAAATATTTAGCACTTAAAAATATTTTCTTTGGTTCTTCTATTGCTGTGTTTTTAAAAGAACAAACACTTCATTTAATTTTAAACTTAATTATTTTATTTGACGTTCTGGTTACTTAAAATACTTATTGCTGGCATTGACTTTGAGGTCTCCTTTCTCTCATCTCGGCCCTCAAATATGTTAATTGTTTGCTAAGAACGCCACTCAGACTACCAGCGCTAGTCGTTCCCAAAATACGACAGACTGAGGTTACGGTTCATGCTGTTAATTCACAGACAAATATATATGTGTTTTACGGTCTGCTGTCTATTTCATGCGATTATTTAAATTGTGTGTGCGTTTTTTTTTTAATTTCCTTTTGTCTTTGTGCTAATAAAATGCAAAAATCTGTTCATTTTTATTGCGGGTGAATGAGAGGTCAATTTTAAAATCAGCGGTGCTGATGCCAATCAATGAAATGTTGTGGCAGTTGAAACACAACAGCGAAATGAACTATACAAGATCTGATGACGTCTTCGTTGTGCTACAGATGTATAATATAATAACAACTTAAGCAATTAATTATTATAAATAGACCCAACGCAAATTAAAAGAGCATGGTCGCACTTCATTGCTTTCGTTAATAACTCACAGACTAAATAAAAATTAAAAGTACATACGTACACATATGAACATGCCACACACCAGACAGTATACAGTTTTTTTTATTCTTAATATTTGTTCTTCATCGCCCATACAAAATTACATTTTCATTATGAAACATGCCCCACTGTGCACTAATATCTACACACCGCATAAAAAATCAACCAAAAGAATATACCATTATTTATGTTATAATAAACGCAAGAATGACTCAATAAGAATTTAAATCATCTTATATTTTTCTACAGAAATTGACGGCTGAATGACAGCAAACTATAAATGTCGGATAGAAATGTTTTATGTCTCAAAAGCTCAACGACCAGGGCTAATGCTACATTGATTGGATGGGATACTAATCTCTGCATGACTAAAGTAAATTAACGTAATAGAAAACATAAAACAGGAGCAATATGATTATTCCAAAACATGAATGTTTTTCAATGGCAACATTATCGATAAAAATGTCTATATCTACTACGAAAGTATTGCTTCTAAAATTATCGCTAAATATATTTTTCTACGAAAATTTTTCGCAAAAAAAAAAAATTTTCCATACAAAAAACAGTCCAATATCAAAATGTTCCTATCGAAAAATTATCGTATAAAAAATTGTCGAAAGTAAAATTTTTCCATAGGAAAATTATCAATAGCAAAAAAAATTTTTCTATAGGCAAATTATCAATAGTAAACATTTTTAAACAAAATTTGTCGATAGTAAAATTTTTCTATAGAAAACTTATCGATAGCAAAATTTTCTTATAAAAATTTGTCGATATCAAAATTTGTGTATAAGAAAATTATCAATAGTAAACATTTCTCTAAACAAAATTTGTCCATAGTAAAATTTTTCTAAAGAAAAATGATCGGTAGCAAAATTTCCCTACAAAAAATTATCAACAGAAAAATTTTTCTATAGGCAAATTATCAATAGTAAAAATTTTTCTAAACAAAATTTGTCGATAGTAAAATTTTTCTGTAGAAAACTTACCGATAGCAAAATTTTCTTATAAAAAATTGTCGATAGCAAAATTTGTGTGTAAGAAAATTATCAATAGTAAACATTACTCTAAACAAAATTTGTCCATAGTAAAATTTTTCTAAAGAAAAATGATCGATAGCAAAATTTCCCTACAAAAAATTATCAACAGAAAAATTTTTCTATAGGCAAATTATCAATAGTAAACATTTCTCTAAACAAAATTTGGCGATAGTAAAATTTTTCTATAGAAACTTATCGATAGAAAAATTTTCTTATAAAAAATTGTCGATAGCAAAATTTTTCTAAAAGAAAATTATTAATAGCAAATATTTTCCTAAACAAAATTTGTCGATAGCCAATTTTTTCTATAAAAAAATTATCGATAGCAAAATTTTCTTAAAAAACTTATCGATTGCAAAATTTTCCTGTAGGAATCTTATAAATAGAAAAACTTTTTCTACACAAAATTTGTCAGTAGTAAAGTTTTTCTAAAGAAAAATAACGATAGTAAAATTTTCTTATAAAAAATTGTCGGTGGTAAAATTTGTATATACAAAAATAGACGATAGCAAAATTTTTCTATAGAAAAATTATCTATAACGAATATTTTTCTTAGCGAAAATTGTCGGTAGCAAAGTTTTTATGAACAAAAATGTACAAAAATAAGCGACAGAAAATCTTTTATAAGTTAAGTTAAGTCTTTTATAAGGAAGTTATCGATAGAAAATATTAAAAAAAAACTTTTCGATAGCCAAGTTACAAAAACAATTGATTATCTATGGCTAAGTTTTCCCACAAAACATATTCTATAAAAATATTTTTAAGTATAAAGAATTCGCAATAGAAAAATTTTCAGTAAAAAATTATTGATAACCAAATTTTTTCTAAACAATAATTCTCGATAACAAATATCTTCTGCAAAAAAATTATCGATAACAAAACATTTTTATTTAAAACTATCAATCGTACCAGTTTTTTTATAAAACAATCATTAAGCATAATTCTCTGGTATAAAGTATGGTTTTTAAATTGTCGATTGCAAATTTTTCTGCACATAAGTTCTCGATAGGCAATATTTTTCTATAGAAAAATTGTCAGTAACAAACTTTTTTATTCATAAAAATAATTGCTAGCGCAAATTTTTCTAACAAAAATTTTGATATAAAATCTTGATACAGAAAAATTGTTCGTTTCAAATTTTTTTTATAGAAACATTATCAGAAGTATCATTTTCCTTTATAAAAATTAGCTATAGCAAAATTTTTCGGTAGAAAAATTATCAATAAGAAAATTTTCTTTAATCGAAAAATAATCGATAACACATTTTTTTCTAAAAAACAAACACAAAATATTTCTATAAAAAATCTATCAACACAAATTTTATTTTATATATTTTTCTTGTAAAAAAACTTATCAACAGTAAAATAAGATTTCATAAAACTGTAGAAAAATTGGTGATAACACATATTGAAAATTTTATTTTACGATAGAAAACCGATAGAAACGTTATCGACACAAATTTTTCTAACAAAAATTTACGATAAAAAAATTTTCTACAGAAAAATTATTTTTCTTCCCAAAAATAAAAATACAAATAGCAGCATTTTTTGATAGAAAAGTTATGTAAAGCAATAGTCTCTTGCAGAAAATTTACCGACAGCAAAACTTTTCCATGCAAAAATTGTCGATGGGTTTTTCTACTGAAGAATTATTGTCTACTATTGACAGCAAGATGCTTCTCTACATTTTTATCTCTACCAAGAATTTTTAATAGAAAATTATTGCTGTAAAAGTTAACGATGACAAAAATGTTCCTTGAAAAGTTATCGATAACAAAATAAAATTATTTTTCAGAAAGTTTATTGAGAGCGAACTCCTTCTCTAAGATTTTATCGAGAAATTATCGGTGGCGAAATGTTCCTGCGTAAAAGTTATCGATAACCAAAAAAAAATCGATAGAAATTTTTTATCAAAAAATAATCTATAACACATATTTTCCTAAAATAATAATCACAAAATGTTTTGTATTTTTCTTTACAGAAAAGAAAATGTTTTATTTTTTGTAAAAGAAAGTTATCAATAGCAAATTTATTTTTCAAAAAACTAGAAAAAATAGTGTCGATAAGTTATTTCTGCAAAATTGTTGATAGTTTAATTTTGTAATAAAACACTGATTAGTAAATATTTATATTTATTTATATGATGAAAATATTGGTTTTTTGATAGATATGTAAGTTATCTGTGGTAATATTTTCCTATACAAAATATATTGAAAGCAAAAATTTCCTATACAAAAATTGGCAATGCCCAAATTTTTCAATAGAAAAGTTATCGATAGAAAAATTAACGATTGCAGAACATTACGAGTACTATACTGTAGATTTTTTTTTGTTCACATAATAATCGGTAGAAGTACTTCTATAAAAAAATCATCAAAAGTTAAGTTTTTTTGTGGATAAAATATTCACAAGAATATTTTTTTATATAAAATTTTCGATAACTGATGTCTTCTTGAACATAATATATTGCATAGACAAATTATCGAATCTTTTTTTTTACAAAAGTTGGCGTTAGTAAACGTTTTCTAGAGAATCCTTAAGAAAATCAACGATAAAAACATTTGTGTGCAAAAATTTGTCTATAGTAGAATTTTTTATCGAAAGGCGACATTGGGAAAATTTGCAGCAAAGTGAAATTATTTTTTCAGAAAAATTTTCGATGAAAAATGTTTGCCTACAATTATTATTGACAGAAAATTTTTTCCCTAAACGTTTATCGATAACACATGTTTTTCACTAGATTTTTATTTCTATAAAAGTTATCGATAACCGAATTTGTATGCGGAGAAATTGCCTATAGTAAAATTGTTTATCGGTAGGCAAACTCTGAAAAGTTGACAGAAAATTTTTTATCGATAGGCCAGCTTTGAAAAGTGACAGAAAATTTATTGAAAAAAAAAATTTTTGTTTTGCCTACATAGCTTATCGGTTTAATAATTTTTTACCGATAATAAAATGATATTTGGAAAAGTTATCGGTAACAATATTTTTCTTTAAAACATTATCGATGGCAAAATTTGTGAATGATAGAATTTCTTATAGTAAAATTTTTTATCGATAGCAAAACTTGGTCCTTTTCCATGGACCATAGCCACAAAATAAAATTATTTTTCAGAAAATATATCGTTCAAATATCATTGGCAACAAAATGTTAAATTTGAGCCGATAATAAAATTTTTGACTAGAAAATCATTGCTGTAAAAGTTATCGATAACAAAACTTTTCCTTGAAAAATTAACGACGACAAAATTTGTGTTTGGAAAAATTGCCTATATCAAAATTTATAATCGACAGGAAAACATGGAAGAATTAACAACAACATGAAAATATTTTTCAGCAAAATTTATCGATAAATAATTGTTGCCTAATCTTTTGCAAATCTTTTCCCTAAACTTTTATCGATATCAAAATTTTTCACAAAAAAATTATTTCTGTAGAAGCTATCGATAATAAATTTTTTCTTCAAAATATTTATGATGATACAATTTGTGAAGGAAAACTTGTTTCATGGAGAAATAAGCCACAAAATAAAATTATTTCTCAGAAAATTGATCGAAAAAAAATGTATATAAATATTTTTAACAGCAAAATATTTCTCCAAAATTTTATCGTTATAAAAATGTTTCCATGGAAAATTCATCTATGAAAAAATTTTATGTTTGGCATATTATTTGTGTAAAAAATGGTTGATAAAAATATCTACCTGTGGAAAAACAAATCAATAGCAAAATTTAGTTTATAAAAAAATTATCAATAGCAAAACATTTCTACAAAAAATTATAGTATTATATAATATTATAGTATTATATATTATATTATAGTATTATATAATTTTCCAATAGGAAACTGATCAGGAAAAAAGTTTTCTGTGAAAAAATTATGTGCAGCACAATTTTTTTGAAGAAAAGTTTTTCCACTAGCCGACAAGGCTAGATAATATTCCTATAACAAAACTATTCGTTT
Organism: Thecocarcelia acutangulata; assembly: GCA_914767995.1. Taxonomy (NCBI): domain Eukaryota; kingdom Metazoa; phylum Arthropoda; class Insecta; order Diptera; family Tachinidae; genus Thecocarcelia; species Thecocarcelia acutangulata. The sequence continues at coordinate 76,859,233 of OU612095.1, read as the reverse complement.
ATACAATCTTCTCAATGAACAACATTTTTCCGTAGGACAATTATCGTTAAATTAATTTCTCAATATTGATAAAAATCGTTTCTAATGCTGCAACCGACGGGCATATTAAACAAGCTTATCCTTGGTGGTGGAGATGGTAGTTGTTGTGTATATGATGCTGCCCTTTTGTATACTTACGTTTATGAGTAATAAAACTGCTACTAGCTGATAGATTTTAATCTTATTTTATACTTGATTACAAATTATACTTTTCAATTTGTTTCAATATCTTATCACTTGCCTCGCGGCACTCAACTGAAGTAAGTAATTGTAATGGTGTAATCATAATATTTAGCTGAAAGTTGCAATGAAGCAATTAATTTCTCTAGTGTAATTTTTATAACCAATACAGTGCACAGTCTGCTGACTTTAACAGAAGAATAATCATTGCATTGATGTAAGAAATCGAGATGCGGTTGCTTTTACATCGTAAAAGGTGTTTTTTTTATAGAATATGACGGAGATGAATTTTTCAAATTGACATGAAATTTACTTTATTTGAAAGACAATCTTCTGGCATTACAATTTAAATATACTTCTGGCATCCGACCACAAAGGTTGGTTTTATTTAGGCTTAACAAGTCCGATTTTCGCAAAATCTTGACATTGTGAAAACAAATCTTGATTTACAAAAAAAAAAAAAAAAAAAAATCTTGAGCCTATCAAAATTTTACTGTTGAAAAAACTACTTGTGTTTCATTTGGCAGTCTAATAGCGCATTTACACCAACTCAAAATCTAGTAGATTTGAATTGAAATCTACAACGAAATCTATATCGTTTACACCACCGTTTTTTGACATCTAGCCAGATTTCATTTCCTCAAAAATAACTTATGCATGCGGGTTGGACAATACAATATTATCGGAGACTGAATACACCAGCATTAAAGTGTATATTTTTTGTGCCCAGAGACTGCATACACCACATTATAGTGCAATTTTTGTTGCAGCGTAGTATTTTTAAGTACTTTTTGCAAGAAATCACAGTTGCATCGCTTAGTACTCAGTAGATTTCGTTGAAATCTACTCATAAAGTAGATTTAATTTTGTTTGGGAAATCTTCTCGAAATCTACTAGATTTGGCTTGAAATCTCGAATGAGCAGATTTCGCTTTAGTGTAAATATTCTATAAACTATTGTAACTGAGTCCATCAAAAACACAGCTTGGCCTTCGAAATTTTTATTTCTATAATATTTGGCCTTAGACTGATGAAATACTTTGGGACATCGCCTGGGAAGTCCACATTTGACTATGTCTTTTTTTTTAATTCATATTTAAAGACAATTTGTGTTTTACAAAATTTGCCAACTGCAGTAAATTCATATTTTTTTAACCCTTCACAAAAATTTTAAATTTCTTATTCTGTTTATGATTTCTATAATTTTCTTTTCCGACCTTATAAAGTATACATATTCTGAATTAGTATTAATATAACATTCGAATAAGCGATGTCCGTATGCCGTCGTTGAAATACCGTTTCTGAGACAACCATTGGATTTAGAAGCTTTTTCTTTCACCATTACATTGACCCATCAATTCATGGGTTTGCTATTGAAATTCAGTAAATCTGTTCAAATATAGCTGAGATATATGTATCTAAAACTCTAAAAAACTCTTTTTTGCAATTTTGTATGAAAACTCTTTTTTGCAATTTTGTATGAAATTTTTTGAAAAAAAAATTATTTGTTTTGCTTCAAACTTCCCACAATTATTAAACGTGACGATTAAAAGACAAAAAAAAAAAAAATCCCGATATCGGATTTTTTAATGAAAATATCACGTAAGCGAACTTATGCTAGGAGCACAACTGCGACGAGCGACGAATTTTTGGTTGCGAATATTCGTCCCCAAAAATAAAACACATTGGTGAATATGAAATGAAATGAAATAGATTTATTTCTAATTGTTTCGACAGCGAACGACAAACAAAACAGTATCAGGTGACCAGGTTACTTGCATAAAAAAATTATTTTCACGAAATATTAATTTTTATTTATATAGGGTGGTTAAATTTCAAGGGCCGATGTTGATTTTGAATAAAACACAAACTATTTAGGAAATTATTGTAATTTTATTTTATTATGATATATTGGTATTATTCAATTATGTATGGAACAAAATATCGGCCAAATGGGCGCCGCGACCACGGCGGCACACTTCCATCCGATGGTCCAAATTTTCGATGACCCTGAGGCATAATGGAGGTTCTATGCCGTTAATGTGCCGAATTATCTCATCCTTTAGCTGTTGAATTGTTGCTGGCTTATCGACGTACACCTTTTCTTTCAAATAACCCCAAAGAAAAAAGTCCAACGGTGTCAAATCACATGATCTTGGCGGCCAATTGACATCGCCATTACGTGAGATAACACGGCCATTGAATTTGTTGCGCAAAAGAGCAATTGTTTCGTTAGCTGTGTGGCAAGTGGCACCGTCCTGCTGAAACCACATATCGTCTACATCCATATCTTCCAATTCGGGCCATAAAAAGTTCGTTATCATCTCACGATAGCGAACACCATTCACAGTAACTGCCTGACCGGCCTCATTTTGAAAAAAATACGGCCGGATGATGCCGCCAGCACATAAACCGCACCAAACAGTCACTCTTTGTGGGTGCATTGGTTTTTCGACAGTCACTCTTGGATTCTCATTCGCCCAAATGCGGCAATTCTGTTTATTGACGAATCCACTGAGGTGAAAATGTGCCTCATCACTGAAGATGATTTTCTTCGAAAATTGATCATCATTTTCATAATAAGTCTGGATAACTTTAACACGTTGTTGGATTGTGTATCTCTCCACGGTTCAAATTGAGTAAGTCTGAAATAGAGAAATGTCAAATAAAATTCGGAAAAAAACTTGACGTTTAGGTGTGGTTCACATTCAACATCGGCCCTTGAAATTTAACCACCCGATATATTAATTCATGTAGTAAAAAAATATGAAGATGTTTTCAAAATATAAAGTACGTCAGATAATTTGTTCAAAAATCTCTCTTTCGGATGGGATTTATCTAGGTTTATTTTTAATATGGCCACCTTAGTATTTGTATTCATTTTTAAAATGTTTTTTCTCTGCACGAAATGTAAACAATATTCGTTAATATTGTGCTTCACATGATGAATTTATACAACGAATTCGTCGCGATGGACGAAGTTCGTCCTTCGTTGCAGTTGTGTTTCTAGCATTAAACAATTTTTTTTTTTGCTCAAAAGTAGTTCTGGTAATAAAACTAGGTTGCTAAAATACAGAAAATGAAAATTTCCGATATCGGTCCATATATACCCAAGATATAGTCTAAGCCGATTTTTTCATTTCGCGTATGCGAACAGAAGCAATTTTTTTTTTTTGCTTAAAAGCAGTTCTGGCTTTAAAAAGAGGTTATTAAAATATAGAACATGAAATTTTCCGATATCGATCCATATATACCCGAGATATAGTCTAAACCGATTTTTTCATGAAAATGTCGATTAAGCGAACTTAAACAACTTTTTTTTTTTTTTTGCTAAAAAGCAGTTTTGGAGGTTACCGAATAGAGAAAATGAAAATTTTCGATATCGGTCCACATATGATGTATGTATAGGGCTAAACCGATTTATCCACGAAAAAAAAATTTTGCTTAAAAGCAGATAAAATGAGGTTACTAAAATACAGAAAATGGAATCTTTTGATATCGGTCCATAAACTCGTATACCCTGGATATAACCTAAACGGAGTTTTCAGAAAAAAATTTTGTTTTTTTGCTTAAAAGCAGTTGTGGTTATAAAAGCAGGCTACGGAAATATAGAAAATAAAAATTTTCCATATCGTTCCATATGTGTCCGAGGTATAGTTTAAACCGGGTTTTTCATGAAAATGTCGCGTAAGCGAACTTAAACAACATTTTTTTGCTTAAAAACATTTCTGGGAGTTACCAAATAGATAAAATGAAAATTTCCGATATCGGTCCATATATACGCATCTAAACCAAATTCTCCACGAACAAAATTTTTTTGCTGGAAAGCAGATAAAATGAGGTTACTAAAATACAGAAAATGGAAACTTCCGATATCGGTCCATAGATACCTTATATATTGCCTAACCCGATTTTTTAAGAATTTTTTTTTTTGCTTATAAGCAGGTGTGGTTATAAAAGCAGGTTACGAAAATATAGAAAATAAAAATTTTCGATATCGGTCCATATGTACCCGAGATATAGCCTAAACCGATTTTTCCATGAAAGATTTTTTTTTTTTTTTTTTGCTTAGAAGCAGTTCTGGCAATAAAAGGAGGTTACTAAAATACAGGAAATGAAAAATATCGATATTGGTCCATATATACTCAGGATATGGCCTAAAGTGATTTTTCAGGGAATAATTTTTTTTACTTAATAGCAACTCTGATAATAAAAGGAGATAACTTAATACAGAAAGTGAAAATTTTCGATATCGGTCGATATACGCGTATTTCCGAGATACATGTATGTAGCCAAATCCGATTTTTCTATGAAAAAAATGTTTTGCTTAAAGGCAGTTCTGGTGGTATGGGGAGGTTATTTAAATACAGAAAATTAAAATTTTTGATATCGGTCTATATAACCTCGAGATATTGCCTAAACCGATTTTTTCATGAAATAATTTCTTTTATGCCTTAAAAGCAGTTCTAGTAATAAAACTAGGTAACTTAAATGCAGAAAATGAAAATGTCCAATATCGGTCCATGTATGTATAACGAGATATAACCTAAACCAATTTTTCTATGAACGGTTACCTTTTTGGCATAGCGATTACTAGTAACGAGTGATTTTTTTGTTATTATCTTTTTGGCAACACTAGTTTTGACAGCTCACGCACGTTTTGTATCTTGTGTCATTGTCAAACATCTTCAGTTTGGTCTATAATTTAATCATGAATCGTCTTACAAACGAACAACGCTTGCATATTATTGAATTTTATTACCAAAATGCGTGCTCTGTTAAGAAAGTTCATCGCGCGCTTCTTCCATTTTATGGTCAGTTTAATCGACCTACTGAGGCTTCTATTCGGGCTATTGTAAAAAAATTTCGCACCAAATTTACATTGTTGGACATTAAACCACCAACACGCTTACGTAGAGTGCGAACTGAAGAAAATATCGCAGCCGTATCGGCCAGTGTTGGTGATGACCGTGAATTATCGATTCGGCGCCGTTCGCAGCAATTGGGCCTCTGTTACTCCACTACGTGGAAAATTTTGCGGAAGGATTTGGGTGTGAAGTCTTATAAGATACAGCTGGTGCAAAAATTGAAGCCAAACGACCTACCACAACGCCAAATTTTTGGTGAATGGGCTCTTGAAAAGTTAGATGAAGATCCACTTTTTTATCGAAGAATTGTGTTCAGCGACGAGGCTCATTTCTGGTTGAATGGATACGTGAACAAGCAAAACTGCCGTATTTGGAGTGAAGAGCAGCCAGAAGCATTGCAAGAGCTACAAATGCATCCACAAAAAACAACCGTTTGGTGCGGATTATGGGCTGGCGGCATCATTGGGCCGTATTTCTTCAAAGATGATGCGAACCACAACGTTACTGTGAATGGTGAGCGCTACCGTGCGATGATAACAAACTTTTTTTGCCCAAAATGGAAGAGCTTGACTTGCATGACATGTGGTTTCAACAAGACGGTGCTACATGCCACACAGCACGCGAAACAATGGACCAATTAAGAGGCGAGTTCGGTGAACAGTTTATTTCACGCTTGGGACCAGTCAATTGGCCGCCCAGATCGTGCGATTTGTGGGGCTATGTTAAGGCTAATGTCTATAGCGACAAGCCCGCTTCGATTGACGCACTGGAAGCCAACATTGCCAACATTATTCGTGAGATACCGGCCGAAATGTTGGAAAGAGTATGCCAAAATTGGACTAAGCGGATGGACCGTTTAAGTCGCAGCCGCGGCCAACATTTGTATGAAATAATCCTCAAACATTAAATTATATCGACCCAACTATCGATCCAAATAAATATTTCATACATTTTTCTGAATTTTATGTGTTTTTTTTTTAATTTCCGATAGTTCTTATAAAATCACCCATTACAAGGCAAACATATTTTTCCCCCGATATAGGCCCATGTACATATATCTGAGCATATTTAGTTCAAATTTGTTATATATACTATATATTTACGTGATATAAAGACTTGCGTTTACACATTTACAAGGTGCAATTGTTTCAAGTACTAAAGCCTCTTGACCATTCCAGGCGTTGTCAATGGCCAGAATGGTAGCACGAAATGGCAACAGTGGATGATAAACTTTCGAAGAAAATCATCTTCAGTGATGAGGCACATTTTCACTTCAGTGGATTCATTCGTCAATAACCAGAATTACCGCATTTGGGCGATTGATAATCTAAAAGTGTTTGCCGAAAAAGCAATGCACTCACAAAGACTGAGTGTGGTTTATGCGCTCGCGCCGTCATCGGGCTGTATTTTTTCTAACATGAGGCTGGTCAGGCAGTTACTGTGAATGGTATTCGCTATCGTGAGATGATAACGAATTTTTTATGGCCCGAGTTGGAAGATATAAATGTACACGACGTGTGGTTTTAACAGGAACGGTGCCACTGGCCGCAAAGCTAACGAAACAATGACTCTTTTGCGCGACAAATTTAAAGGCCGTATTAGCTCACGTGGTGGCGATATCAATTGGCCGCCAAGATCATGTGATTTGACACCGTTGGACTTCTTATACGTCGATAAATCAGCAATAATTCAAGAGCTAAGGATGGGATAATTCGGCATATTAACGGCCTAGAACCTCAACTATGTCTCAGCGTCATCGAAAATTTGGACCATAGGATGGTGGTGTGCCGTCGAGGTCGGGGCGGCAATTTGGCTCATATTTTGTTCCATATCAATATTATCATAATGAAAAGGAATGATGATAATTCCTAAATAATTTGTGTTTTATTCAAAACCAACAGCGGCTTAAAATTTAACCAGCCTTTACATATTATTAAGCGGCATATGTAAAAATAAATGGCTTAACTTTCTGTTAAAAATTTTTTTCATTGAAAATTTAAAGTTACCTTTACTGTTGCACAACAAGTTCTTGTTAACAGAAATAAAAAACACAGAAAACAGTAATATTTCGCTGGCCAAACAGGGCGTAATGAATATGTAGAAAGGCTTTGAAAGACTGAACTGAATAGAGCATAAAAAATTCAAGGGGTGGTAATGCCCCAGTGCGTTACTGTCACCACGAGCAGTAAATTTTATGGTTTTTAGTTCATAATTTTTTCGGTTTGAGGTAATTTTTTTCCAACTCAACATTTTTGTGCTGCTTCGTTACCAAAGTAATCCTTCTCGTTCAAGAGCAACTGACAGACCAAAGCATATAACGCGGTTAAAAACAACTTACAACACTGAAAGAATGAAAACATATCCGGATATGTAAGTGCATTTGTTTGTACAGGCCAGATGTGCTGCTAATTAATGTTAAACAATGAAAATTAAAACTGAAAAACAAAAGTCCATCAATATTGCTGCAGCATATGGAAATGCACTATGGTTTCAGGAGATCATGTTGTATTTAAAAACGTTACTTTGTAGAAACATTTTGAAACGAAATAAAAGAAGCGAAAGTTACGTTTATTAATAGTGAATGGAATTTTGCAAGTTTTTCTGCTCAAACGCATCTTAAAGAACTTGGCTTATGCACCAATCTGCGAGGAAAATGCTGTGCAGTAGATATTTGCTTTTAATCACTCTTACCATGGAACTTCAGAACAATAACCAGAAAAGAGATTATTGCTATTCAAAAAACTATACGTTAATAACTTCTGTTAAAGTGAAGCTTTAAACACATAGACGACAGCAGACAGCAAGCAGCATTCTGTCAAAAATAAAATACATGTGTTTAAATGCACACGATTATTTGAACGACATCACAGCAGCAGGACTTCACAACAGCATTTGCTGCTGCTGCTGCCAACTTAGACTAATTTCTATTTTCGTAAGCAGCAAAAAGTAAATGCAGTGCTGCCACTATAAATATAAATTGGCAGCAATAAAAACTGAAATTTGTTTGAAATATTTAATAGAAATAAAACATCACACAAATAAAGGGTGTTTTTTTAAGCTAGATAGAACTTTAAATTGTAAAAAGTAACACAAAAAATTAAATTTTGATGAAACATTTTTTTTATTTGTTTCAGTATACTCTGACAAATCATCATGAATAGACTCACGCTTGAACAACGCTACGAAATTATCCAAATTTACTTTGAAAATCAGTCGTCGATTCGCGCAACTTATAGACGACTTCGTCATTTGTATGGCGTACATAATCGTCCATCTGAACAAGCCATTCGTCGAACTGTGGATAGATTTCGTACCACATACTCTCTAGAGGATGCAATAACACCAGCACGTCGAAGGAATGTGCGTACTGAAGAGAATATCGCCGCTGTAAACGAAAGTGTGGAAGAAGATCCAAATTTATCGATTCGTCGTCGGTCGCATGAATTGGGGCTCTGTCCGTCCACTACGTGGAAAATTTTGCGCAAAGATCTCGGCCTACACCCGTATAAGATCCAGCTGGTGCAGGAATTGAAGCCACGAGACCATTGTATGCGTCGTTCTTTCGCCGATTGGGCTCTAGAGCAGTTGGCAACTGACCCGTTGTTTTATCGCAAAATTGTGTTCAGCGATGAGGCGCATTTTTGGCTTAACGGGTTTGTTAATAAGCAAAATTGCCGCATATGGAGTGAGACCAATCCACAAGAGACCCTACAGACTCCATTACATCCAGAAAAATGCACTGTTTGGTGCGGTTTTCATGCTGGTGGCATCATCGGACCTTATTTCTTCAAAAATGAGGCCGGAGCTCGCGTTACGGTCAATGGAGATCGTTACCGCACCATGATCAATGATTTTTTGTTTGAAAATATGGATGACATTGATCCGGAGGAGATGTGGTTTCAACAGGATGGCGCTACGTGCCATACGGCGAACGCAACCATCGACTTACTGAAATCAAAATTTGGCGATAAGTTGATTTCGAGAAATGGACCTGTCAATTGGCCTCCAAAGTCGTGCGATTTGACACCTCTCGATTATTTCCTGTGGGGCTACGTGAAGTCACTGGTTTATGCTGATAAACCAGCAACAATTGACGCCTTGGAGGCCAGCATTGTTCGTGTTGTTCGTGACATACGGCCAGCAGTGCTCGAAAAAGTGGCCCAAAATTGGACGTCCAGAATGCGCTTCGTCAAGAACAGCCGCGGTGCCCATATGCCCGAAATCATTTTCAAATGTTAATGTCACGTATTGATCTTTCGAATAAAAAAAAATTTTGATTACAATTTAATTTTTTGTGTTATTTTTTACAATTTCAAGTTCTATCGGGCTTAAAAATTGCATTCTTGGTATTTCATTTAAACATATTATTGTTTGTTGTCACTTGTTTATTGTTCGCAAGCATGTGTGTGAATGTGTATGTACGGAAGAAATATATTTGAAGATTTGATTCAAAAATTATGAATGACTAGAATTTTATAAAGACGTATACACACGTACTCGTAGCAGGCAGGGCGACGGCAAGGGGTCAGTTTGTGTTTAAGTTTTGTGGAAGACAGCCATAAGTCAGAAAGTAGCAAGTCTGGTGTTTTGATACGCAGTGGTATTAAGTGTAAATAAAGTTGTGTACTATTTAATTACTGTATAACGAGTAATTTCATTTGCTCAGTGTCGAATAAAAAGGAGTTCCACAGCGATATTTGGACATGATAAAGCGTCATTATGTTGATTTTTAGCACTACATACCTGAAACTAAAAATCAATCGATACAATGGGTGGAAGTTGGTGGAAGTGCCCCGAAAATGGCGAGGACAGTAAAATCGGCTGGCAAGGTTATGGCCGCTGTAATCTGGGATACACACGGAATATTGTTCATCGATTATCTTGAAAAAGGATCCAAAATTACAGGAAAGTATTATTGTGCATTATTGGATCAAATGTTTGATGCAATCAGGAAAATATGACCACATTTAAAGAAGAAAAAAGTGCTCTTTCTTCAAGACAACGCACCGGTTCATACATCATTAGATACGATTCTAAAATTACGTGTGATACACTTTGAATTGGTTGATCATCCATCTTATAGTCCAGATTAAGCTCCCAGTAGGTTAGGTTAGGTAGGCAGGTCACTGGATTCTCCAAAAATACCTGGATTTTCCAGCTCACTTCGGTCCTGAAGATCGTTCCCTTTGGGATTGCCTGAAAAGTGGGATAGAAGAATTGAAGAACAAAAGTTTGATGGATATAGTGGGAGTGAGGGATAGGGAAAGGAAAGAAGTGAAAAAGATTTACATCAGCACCTGCCTTGCGGCCTTATCTGATTGATTGATGGACCAGCTTCACGGATTGAATTATGCACGATTCACCAGCGCCCCCGTGTGACTTACCAGGCACACACAGGTAGCAATTCTTGTCATGTGATTGCGGTCATATGAGCAACTTCTTGTTAAGGAGTTTGGGCCTTCTAATCCCACCTGTATGCAATTTCCCAGGAATCATTGGAAGACAGGGCTTAATTAGTTGGTAGGCCGAAACCCACTAGCAGCATCAGCCCTTAAACCAACTCACCCGTCAACCATCACCACTGGTTCCTTACAGTACAGATATCTGTTGTATAGGCAACAGATCCTCGGAAGATTGTTAGTCCCCGAAAAAAGCCACACCCCTTCCCCTCTTTTCCCCGAAAAACAGAGCGCTCAAGTTAGGAATACGCCAAGGCAAAACCAAGGCAAGGAAAGATGGGAAACTGCTTAATGTTGCTTTACTTGCTGATGTACTATCCATCTGCTACTCTTTATGAGAGAAGCTAACGCAGTTGGTTTAGCCGAGGCCAGACATGATAGGCTGTTAAATGCTATAGCTCCGCTCGCCTAAGTATCTTAGACGACGCTGCTCCAATGCCGGGCATGTACCGAGGAGATGAAGGATCGTCTTCTCATCCTCCTCGTCTTGGCAACTTCTACAGATGTCGTTATAGGGTAGGCCTAGTCTCCTGGCATGGTTCCCAAACGGGCAATGTTCAGTGACGGCTGCTACAGTCACTCTTAGATGAGATCTGGGTAGTTTTAATAGCTCCCACGTTCTCTTAGAGTTAATATGTGGCCCCAGGTTCCTTGATATAAGACATGTAGGCTGTGTGAGCCACTTTTCTTGGGCAGCGTGTGGCTCCCAGTAACTTTATCCTGTTTTCGAACTTAAAAAAAATTGCTCGCAGTAAAAAGATTCATCTCAAACGAAGAAGTGATTAGCAAAAATAACGCGTATTTTGAGGCGTTCCCAAAATCGTATTATTCAGATGGTATAAAAAAATTGGAGTATCTTTCTGCTAAGTGTATTGAACTGAAAGGAGATTAGGTTGAGAAATAAATGATTCCTAAAAAAAAATGTATTTATTTAAGTATTTTCAATATCAATCCGTCCTCGTATGATTCAATAAAAACATAACAATCAAAAGACTAAAAACGGCGTTTTCTATTAAATTCAAGTTTTGCTCTAATTTTGGTATTCCCGTCATTTACTGCCTTGCTCACGATGTCGTTTCGTTAACATTCGCTTATGTTGTATATTAAAAATTAGTGACTTAGAGTCAACTATTATTCAACTAACGGATATATCGGCGATAGACAACGCAAATGATACAAGATCAGTGAAAAAGAAAGCTTATAAACGGCATCGGAATAGGTTTTTTGACCTTAAAAATTATGGCGAACGTTTACGTAACGACATCGTGAGCCAGGCAGTTAATTTCTGTCTGCTGTCTGTGCAAAGAAAGCTTTAACGTATGTGCTGTACCCGAAAGCGAAGAATACTTCAGGTGTTAAGGAAAACTTATATGATGTCGAACTTTAGTGTTTTATTTTATTTTTTAAATAAACACAAACACTGCGAAGCTTTTTTAGCTTGTCTGCAGTAACACCCCGGGTCTGAGGCAGAAATCTAACCTGCGACCTCGAGACTGTTGGTGGAGTATTCCACCAAATAAGCCATCGAGGCACCCATTCGCCCAACCTTGATTCGCTTAAAGCAGAAATCAATTGTGCTGTTTCAACAATATTGTGCTTGTTAAAGACAGTCAGTATCTCGTGTCCTTTCTGCTAGAGTTTGTTCGTAAAGAATACATATGGTATGTATTCGTATACGCAAAAATTGCAGCATATCACAAGGGCGTTAGAAAGTTTCAAATATTTAAAGCATATTTTTGGGTATGTGGGTTATTCTTATTTCATATTTTACCTAAATTTTCCATTTAAACTACGAACTTAAAATAACAACGATATATTTAAAACAATATTAAACATACGAGTATATTCATATTTAACAGTTTTCAATTAGCAGTGTAATTAGTGTGGTATAATTTATCACTTAATCATTTATATAATTCGTTAGCTCTTTTTTTTTACTTTAATCTATTATTAATTTTTATATCGTTTTCCGTATTTTTATATTAGTCGTATTCAATAAAACTGTTTCTGCATTTGTCAATTTTAATTTGTTTTTAATATTTTAATTATTCAATTTTCTGCATATTGAAACTGACACAATACATTGATTTACTTGTTGCTATGAAGGCTTCCTTTAACTCTCGTTTTTCTTTCATTTTAAAAATGTTGCTATTGTTTTTCTGCTTCAGGTATAATTCTTACGAAAAAAAACTAAATAAAGCACAATCATCATTTTGCCATTAAGCGCTGAAAATTTTTAATATATTCAGGACATATATTTTCATTTGCTCTGTCCATTTCGAGCTCCTTTTTTTTCTTAATTAACATTATTAATCGAAAATTGATGCAGGACTTTTAAAACATGGAAATGCAAATTGTTTAAAAAAAATAATTAATATTTAATTTATGTACATATGTATTCAGTCGAAAAGTTGAATAATAATTGTTTTTAATGGACATTTTCATGCAAAAATTAATTCTAGCTAAAAGTTTTTCTCATTTTGTTGCGGAAAAGAACCTTTTTGTAAAAAAATACTTTTTTTATAAAAAAAAAGTTTTCGTTTTCTGTGAGCTTCTTCAGCTCGACAATTATTTTAACTAAATGTTTGTTTGCATTTACAAACACCTGTAATGGTCCAAAATACATGAATTCCTTTACAGGTCCGCATTCAAACAATTTGTTGTCTGCGAACAGGCAGTAGTCGCTGGGAGCCTAATCTGGCGAATACGGTGGATGTGAGAGCAATTTGAAGTTCAATTCATATAGTTTTGCCATTGTTTTGAATGACTTCCTTGATGAATTTTTTTTTCTTTGTCATATGCGGCAAAGACGGGATTGAACTTTTGGGTTTGCACGAGAGTAGTGTGGACTGTATTGTGTGAACCACCAAATTTCTTAAATGATCTCGCAATTTCGGGAAATTATGTATGATGTGAAGTAATTAGGAATAAGAGAAATTAAGCTCGGTTAAAAATATGTCTCACAGATAGGAACTTCAGAGGAGCAAAATAGATTACCAACAATTATGTATGATATAATTTTATTTGATTAAACTTCTAAGATAACAACTTATAATTTGGAATTTTGGTAATAGAACCGCTTCAGTAGAAGATTAAAATGTAGAAATTAATATTATATATAATAATAACCAGTTTTGTGGTACAATAACTTTTTTACAACTCATTTTGGGAAACCAGTATAATAATTCACAATAAGTTATTCGACATAAAGTAGTAAAAGTATTCAATTCATTATATCAATTTACTTCCGTTGAATTTAAATATTAATATGAATCTTATTAGATTAATATATTAGACAATTCATTTTAATTTAACCTAGATACAATAGGTTTACTTATAAAAATAATTTAAAAAGTCATAATTTTTAAGTATAAATCATCGCATTTTATACAAGTGGTATTTTCTTTCTCAAGATAGTCGATGAATATTATATCACGCACATCCCAAAATACTGAGGCCGTAACCTTTCCAGCCTATTGTTATGATTTCGGGCGCTTTGGACGTGATTCACCAGTTTCTGTCCACTCAGATGACGATCGTTTTGATTCCGAAGTAAAGTGATGGATACATGTTTCATCCATTGTTACATATAGACGCAAAAATTCCGGTGTGTTACGTTTAAACATGGCCAAATACTGCACGCAGAGAAAATACATTTCATCGTATTGTTATGCCAACATTAGTAGATACTAGAGGGCTGCTCAAGCACAATAAAAATGTCTTACAAAACATCGTAGTATTTTTAAGTACTATACATCGTCTTCTTTCACATTTCAAAACAAACACTTCAAAGCCTAAATGTTCTAAACACATAAACGAATACTGTATAATAAGCATTTAGAACAAACAGAACCCAACACAAGTAAAACCAAATGAAATAGAACAAAATGGAAGCAGAACTTCAAGCATTGAAGTAATGTTCTACTTCAGTTTTGTTTATAAAATTTGTTGTTGTTGTTCATGGCTTTTTTTTCTTTCTATTAAGCACAAATATTTAAGACGCAATATGCTCAAATACTAATGTGCTTGCTATGAGTCATCGTTTATTTGCTTTATTGTGATGTTTTGTTTTGCATTTTGCTGTAAAATAGAATTCAGTTTTTGTACTGTTTTGTACTATGAAGTGTTTGTTCTGTTTCTAAATGTTCTGTAGCTTGTTTGTTTTGTTTTAAGAATTGTTTTGAAATACAGTGCTTGGAACTACTACACAGTAGTGAGCAGTATTCTTTAGAACATTCTGTGCAGCCCTTTAGTATGTACTCTATAACATTTTGTATTGTTGCCGCAAAATGCGTATTTTCGTTTTTAAGATAGCTTAAATCTTTACAAATATATTATTGAAAAAATGTAACAGTATCTATTATTACAATTCTACTGATTTCAAATATGGTTGGATGGAATAATAGTATTTAGAATATATAGTTTGAATACGATAATAGCTATTGTAAATATTGTTGAATGGAATAATAGTATTTAGAATATATAGTTTGAATACGATAATAGCTATTATTGTATGTATATAAAACATTCATGTATTGTATGTATATAAAACACACATGTGGCAGCACATGTGTGTTTAGAGCAGATGTGCCCTGGCCAATGCGCTTGATGCTCAATTGTTTTTGTAAAAGCGCTTAGCTATAGGGATGTGCTCTTTAATGTACACATACTACACTCAGCACTAGCAATGTAAAATACACAAACAACTTCGTCTTATATACAAGAGCAAAACAACAACACTTTCGCATGCTATGCTGGTAAATATTGACGACAGCGATTATCAGTGTAAATTTTGTTTTTGTAAGTTGTTTTACTTTTTACAACGAAAAATATTAAATAAAAGTAGTTTTCCTTAAATGTATTGGTGTTAGCTCTTCCATACAGAATTTTTGGGCATCCCTGGTTTAGGGACTAAAGTTACTATTCTTGTTTTTGGTCAAGGCATTGACATGTAATTTCATTTCAGTTTTATTTTATTTTGCGTTGTCAAGCAGTCAATTGTTATTGTGTGCCTAATTATTAATAAACATAAAAAAGGAAGAAGTTTTTGTTATATAAATTTTTGTTAAAATAAATAAATAATCCGGTCAAGGAGAATTGCGTAAAAACATCTCCATAGATAGACAATAATACACCAATGAAGACAAATAGGCTTGTATCAGCATTTTTATTTTTAGAAATGTCTGCATAAAAATTAATTATATGGTTATTTTATAGATCTGCAGCCCAATAATTTATCCAAGATACCAGGAAGTGGCCCAAATCTTATTGCTTTTTGGATATTAATTAAAATCAAGAATTTTCAAAATAAATAATGTTTTATAGCAAAAATTGCACGTTTGTATTTAATTCTGTGGCCACCAGCCAACAAAGTGGTATAACCGGACGTGGCAAAGGTAGTTTATACTTTCATTCACAATAATTGAGATGAGAATGATAATGTAATATGGTTGCCATGCTAATATTATTAAAACTTTTACCAAATGTATGGTTGCATGATATAATATGGTTCTTGAATGTACTTAGTTTAGCAAAGAACTTTTCAGACTAAAACCATGTTATTTGGTTGTCTTCAACCATAGACTTCAACATTAGTATGTTGCCCTTAGAATATTGGTATCTCAACCATATATTTTTTTCTACGTGTGCTCAGAATCATCAACACGTTGTGGTTTTTGGTTAACAGTGAGGAAACGCGGCACCTAATTTGAACAGAGCTTTCTCACAGTCAAATATTCATGTAATATTAAGCCAACACATTCTTTTGATATCTTTACGCTGTCGGCTAACTCACGCAATTTCACTTTTCGATCAATTTATGTTTTCTGGTGTTAAATCCTCATTTGGACGTCCACTACGTTCTGCATCATCGGTGTATCTACGACCACGTTTCAAGTCAGTAAACCAACGTTTTAATGTTCTTTCTGATGGAGCGGAGTCCCTTTAACATTTTTCAAGCCATTGATTCGCATGATCGGTATTTTTTCCCATCAAGAAGCAGTGTAAAATTAAAACACGAAATTGTTTTGGATCCATTGCTTTGAAAATAACAAAAGTAGCGTCACTCTTAGCACAATAACTCACAAGCTAATTTTTTTTTTTTAACTTTATTATTTTATTTATTGAATCTACATAAGAAATGTAATGACAATAAGTATTCAATTCTTAATACTAAAAAAAAAATTGTGATTAAAGTCCTGCCAGTGCTGGACAAAAATTTATTTTTATGCGAATATTATTTCAGAATTCAGTCATCTGATTAGAGCTCTAATGGTAGCCAAAGTATCCCTCCTTCTCAGACGGGTATGACCACCAAAATTAAGAATATTAATTGCAAGAGGATTTGGATGGAATGCAAGTTTGTTAATATATTTTGTCGCGTACTTCACAAATTCAGATTTCACAAAAGGTACGTTCAGATCTGCGTGGATTCGTGAGCTTTTAACGTACCATGGAGCGTCTGTAATTCTACGGAGTATTCTATTTTGACTTCTTTGAATTTTTTCAATGTTGGATGCCGAGGCTGTGCCCCATAATTGAATCCCATAGCACCATATTGGCTTTAGAATCGAGTTGTACAGCAAAAGTTTACAATCAAGCTTCAAGGTCGAATTTCTGTCTATTAGCCAGTTAATTTGCACTGCTTTCAATTTCATTTGCGTTACTTTTGCCTCGATGTGCGTCTTCCATGTTAGTCTACGGTCAAGATGAATACCGAGGTATTTGACTTCACTGTGTTGAGGTATTACTTTATTGTTAATAGTAATGGCTGAGCATGTTCCTAGACGCAGTGTGCATGTAACATGGGCACACTTTTGTTCATTAACCTTAATTTTCCAAAGCTTGAGCCATTTCTCTAGTTTGTCGATATGTTCCTGTAAATTTATTGAAGCTTGCTGGTAGTTACTATGTATGCTAAGGAATGCTGTATCATCTGCAAATGTTGAAGTGTGAATGTTGGTGCTTGTCGGCATGTTAGATGCGTAGATCAAATATTTATAAGATAGGCCTTAATATGCTGCCTTGGGGAACTCGAGCTTGCAACAGGCTGGGCGGGGCTTATGAAATCGCCTTCTTTTATTATAAATTGGCGACAATATAAATAGCTTTCCAAAAGGTTATGTATGTTTGCAGGTAAGTTAAACTTTATTTTATGCATTAAGCCATCGTGCCATACATCAAAGACGTCGATGAATAAGGCAGAGCAATATTTTTTATCTTCAAATGCCTTTCTTATGACGTTAACTAACCTGTGTGTTTGCTCAATGGTGCCATGTTTCGCTCTAAAACCAAATTGGTGATCAGGAATACATTCCACCTTATTAGGCATTGGATCCAACTTCGCCTTTAGCAATTTTTCGAAAAGTTTTGAAGTTGTTGTCAGTAGACTTATTGGACGGTATGATTCTACTTTCGTGTGATCCTTCCCTGGCTTAGGAACCATTGTTATCATGGACACCTTCCACTCTGCAGGGTAATACTCAAGTCGTAAAATAGCATTAAAAATAAAAAGAAGAATTCTTTTAGCTACACGAGGCAGCTCTACGAGCATTTTGTTGCTGGTTTTATCCATACCTGGAGCTTTTTTAAGGTTTAGATTACCAATAGCATTTTCAACTTCTTGGAAATTGAATCTTAAAGGCACAGGAGGTCTACTACTAACGTAAAAACGTTTTTCAAATGGTTAACAAATAAATAAGCTAATGAATAGGATATCATAAAATTTTAACCGCCATCTATGTGTTAGGCCCGGGACTTTTCAGCCCATGTAGTAATTCTTGCCGAAAGCCGGATTTCAACTTGAAACAGAAAAATACCATCGTATAGAGATTTTTTTTTAATCCTATCCACATTTGATTTATGAAATACGGGTACATCTATAACACACTATACAAATACTTATCATCAATATTATAGACGATTTATTGTTAAAATTACGATAAATCGTTAAATATGGCAACCGTGACTCCATCTGATATATTTATGAGAACTACAACGATCACGCCAAAAATGTTTCTATCCTCGCAAAATTAACTCAATTAAAAAAATTATTACATATTTTTTGTAATGTAAATAAATCATTTGAGCTGGGTAATATACTCACTATTAAGAAGAAATATAGAAAAAATTGCTGTTAGTAAATCTGCGCAGATTTTCCTTTCGCATGGAATGCTTCATAAACACTTTCTTATGTAAACATATTTTATATAAGGATGTACTGTACTTTATAAATTTAAATACCATTATTTATTCTGCCGTCATATCACAGCTGGAAGTCGAATAAATCGCAGACACAAAAATAATCAAAAGTAAGGTTTATAATCTCATTGTCTTGTCTGCAGGCATTTAATTTTTTTTAACTTTAAACTTTCCTTTCCCTCATCTTTTTTTTTATTTAATGCAAACTAATTTACTGTCTGTTATTTCTAACAGGATATAAAAGGCCCCTTCTCCAAATAATATCCATTCTAACTGTGGGTTTTCGGTCTCAGTTTTTGAGTTCATGTCAATAAAAAAGTTGATAAAAAATTACAAATAAATAACACTTTAATATTTTTAAGCTTAAGGAAAAAACTTTCTTGTTCATTCAATTTCATCATTTAAAGCATATTTAATGGTTTCATATGTCTTAATAAGGAATTATGTTTAAATATATAATTCGGAACAGGCATTTTATTTATTCATATTTATTTACATATTTTCTATCATCCAAATCCATAATGTCCTTTGAAGCCTTTTCAAATGTTGCTTGCAGTAAGTTGTAGTGTTGACATTTACAACACAAGTTTATGCTGCAAAATACCTTTTACTATAGAAGAGGTCAAAAGCCGCGTTAATGTGCGGAAAATTATACGTTTGATAAATTAGCAAAGCTTTCTGCCATACCCGCACATTAATTTGCTATTGCGAGCAACGACTTTTTTATGTTAAAAAAAAAGAAGGAAAAATAAAAAAAGCTAAACAAAAAGAACAAAGGAGCACAAAGCCATTTTTAGCATTCAGCCTTTTACATATGCTTGTAATTTAGAGTTTTTAAACCTCCTAAAAGTATGCAGTTGGATGTGATTTTACATTTTTATAACAATATGGTACCAGTATTCATGACTTAAGTATTGCGCTACAGTACGAAACTACTTTAAGCATAAAGTATATCTATTTATTATTATAAATCGTCCTGCATTAAATGTTGCAAATTTTTAATATTAAATAAACCAAAGTGTGTACGTGATTCAGAAATCCAAATTTTTAGCATTCAGCCTTTTACATATGCTGGAGATTTAGAGTTTTTGAACATCCTAAAAATATGCAGTTGTATGTGATATTTAAATATTTATAACAATATGGTACCCATATTGATGACTTAGCGTTGTACTACACCAAAAAAATAACTAAGAGCCTAATGTGTATCTAATTATTATGATAAATCAAATTTTATTAAGTGCTTCCTATTTTGAAATCCAAATATAAAAAAAAAGTGTGAAGAAATCGAAATTTTTATTTGTTTACACAAACATAGCCGCACACAGGAACTAGGAAACGTTGTGCTTCTCTGCAAAAACACTCAAGAGTCTTTGGCAGGAATCGAAACTGCCACCTGAAGACTGTTGTTTGAGTACACTAGACACGCGCATCGTGCAAAAGTCCGCTGCGGCTGCACTTCGTGAACAACATCGGACATGACCATTAATTTAACACATACTCGTATAATAGGTGAAATCCCTGAAACCGTTTTGGATGATTTCTATTCCACCCAGTCAGATGCAGAAATTAGGAACCTTTGTGCTTTCCTGCAGAAATACTCAAGAATCTTTAGCAGTCGAAACTGTCACCTAAAGTCTGTTAAGTAAACTAGCAACACGCGCATCTTACAAAAGTCTGTTGCTGCTGCACTTAGTGACCAACATCCGAAATGATCAGTAATTTAGCACATACTCGTATAGTAGGCGAAATCTGATCGACGATATTATGCTCTCCCTGAAACCGCTCTGGATGATTTCTATTCCACCCAGTCAGATGCAGCAACTAGGAAACTTTGTTCTTGTCTTCAGAAATACTCAAAAATCTTTGGCAGGAGTCGAAACTGTCACCTAAAGACTGTTAAGTAAACTAGCAACACGCGCATCGTGCAAAAGTCTGTTGCTGCTGCACTTAGTGACCAACATCCGCAATGATAATTAATATAGCACATACTCGTATATTAAGCGAAGTCTAATCGACGGTATTATGCTGTCGCTGAAACCGCTTACGATGATTTCTAATCCAAATAAACCTGTTACTTAAAAAGCTCCCACTGGAAAAAACGTGAGCGGTAGAAATAAGACAAACTTGGTGGACACTTCATATCAGGTCCAAGTACAAAAATCGATCGTACCCAATAAGCTATGAATTGAAGGTACATTTCGTTGGTGTTCACATCATCCAAAACAGGGCAAAATATATTGGTAATTATTATTATAAGCGGTGATCTGTCCGAAGAGCAAGTTTTGCCTTGCTGCAGTCCTCCTAAGCCAGTCAATCTGTTTTCTGAGGTATAGAAGGGTACGACTCACTTATTTGTTGTGGCATATAAGTCTGGAAAGTTCCAGCATAACTTACATAGGTTGTATTGGGATTTCCAAATCCCTCACCAAGGGCTAATTGACAAAACGGGGATCAGCAAACCCCCAGAAGGGCTTATTTTATTTTATTACACACCATTACGACCTCATTCAGAGATTAGTAAAAGATCACTATTCAGTGAGTCATTCATATTTTGCGCCTTAGCAACGACCTCAGATAGGCTGGACCTATAATTGAATGAGTATGAGTGGCAAATGCTGCTGTCATCTGCGAAAGAGTGGATAGGGTTGGAAGTTTGATATAGAAGGTCATTGAGGAAAATGAGAAATAGGGTAGGAGAAAGAATGGAGCTTTCCAGTACCCCCAAATTAATCTTGCACTCGTTTGATGAGACACTATCAATAACAACTTCTATAGTGCGGTCTCTGAGAAAGCTTGATATAAACCGAGATAAGTCATTACCGACACCACAAGCAGTAAGTTTTACCACTAGTGCATCATGCCACACTCTGTGAAATGATTTGGAAATATCCAGAGCGACCACCTTACTTTCACCGAAATGATGGATTGAGTGGCACCATTTCTCAGAGAGATATGCCAAAAGATCACCTGGTCTCGGCTCTGGTCGTAGTTAAGGCGCCTGCATTTTGTCTATAATATTCTGGCTGTGACTTAAACCTCGTAGGAAGAGACTATTGATTTTCCCTGATAATTATGGTGCATGCCGATTTTCCGGCGACTTATTTTAGTGTCCGATATGCTGTAGTCTTGCAACAGATACTTGTAAGGAATCAGAAGTGATGGATAATGGGTAGGTTGGTTAAGGGCTAATGGTCTGTAGGGACTTCGGGCCACCAACTCGTTCATTTTTGTATTGCATTGACTGTCTGGAGAGTTGCCTAAAAAAGGAATTACATAGCCCTAGCTCTTCAGGAAACGTTTTGTTCTTCATCATAGTCGGGCGAGAACAATGCTCCTGGGGCTCCCGTGGTACCAGAAAGTAATAGTTTCTGGTCGGACTACCGCAGCCCTAAAAAAGCTGCTAAAGTTTTAAACCTCAAACGTTTCAAGGAATTTCTCGCTCCCACTTTGAGCCTTTTAACTATATAGGAATGCAGGTTAACCGTGAATAACTTCACTTGCGGAATAAATCAATTACATATCTGTCCTTGGAGATGTTTTCATCCAGGTCGTTCTCAAATACCATCTCAAGTCTGCACCATGCGGTGAGTTTTTTAGAATTTATTAAATGCTCTTGATTCTTGAGTGGATTGATAATGTCTCAAAGCTCTAGGAAAGAGCATCATCGCAGAAGATCAGTCGCCAACTACTATAAGACCGGTTTAGCAAAGACATTGTCCCGTTGTTGCCATTGTGTATAAGCGTTGAGCTCCTGTTTCTGTGTCAGTTAAACTTAATACGTTTGCAAGGTCAAGTCGTGACTCAAAATATACTGACCGACATTCTTCTGCACAGTGGTCATTTGCTGATTCGAAAGGATAAATCCCTCGGCAGCATTTTTTCCGACTATAAAATGGATGAAGCGAGGTGAATGTTGTCCGAAAAAGCATCATGTAGTTGAAAGAACTCTTTAACATGCTTATATTAGTTTCACTTGTATGTTTTCTTGTTTGTATGTTTACAATATTCGAAAACCATGCCGTATGAGTGATTATTACATATGTAGGTAAATAAACCTGTATACACAGTGTTGTTGCTTTAGTGTGAAAATCAGAGATGCCGTATTCCTTAGGGGGATTTTGGGAATTCACAAAGACGATTTTGGGACTTCAAAAAAAAAAAAACAAAAAAAAAACGGACTATTTGATTTCGAACCGTTTTTTTTTTAACATGCATCTGAACTTTAAACGGTCAGTGCGAAAATTTAAGTTGCCGTATTGCAGTTGAAGAAGTGGGGGAAATTTGACGTTTCCTGAAGTCAACTTCGCAAAAAACTTGAAACCGCTTCGCTAACCGAATCGGAATCGGTTTTTCATATTCGATGTGAATTTTGGTCGTGGAACGTGTATCTGAACAATTAACGGTCATTCAATTTAGTGCGAAAATTGAAGCGGCCATATCGTTTCCGGGGAAGCGGAGGGATTTTGGCGATTACTGAAGCCGAATTTGGGAATTAAAAAAAATTGGAAGGTGTTATACGGACAATTATCTAGTTATATGGATAATTAGTTTGATATCGAAGTGATATTTTTTAAATATATTTTTTTATGTAGCAAACCAGACTGACATTGAGCCAGCGCTTAAAAACAAAGAACCAATCTTTTCATCAGTCTTTGTTCGCTTTCATTATTAGAGTTCCAAACAAGACATCACATACATTTTATAAAACATTTGTTAAACATTTTCGTTTGTTCAACTCTCATTCGCTTTTATGGGATAAAACTTTTGTTAGTTTATTACTGCTGCTAGCAAAGTTTTTTTTTTTTTTTTTTTTTTTATTTGGTAAAATTAATGACCTGGAAAAATATAAAAATAAAATATTTTCCTCTGTTTTACTTTTGTTCGACTCTCAACATCAGTTTAACACTTTTGTATATTGTTCAGATTAGCCAAACTTTTGGAAATAAATTCATAAATGAAAAAAGTAAATATCTCGAATTGTTTTCCGCTACATTTAAGATTTTATTTTCTTCATTTTCTTTATAAATTTCTTTCTACATATTCCTTCATTAAGTTTCGTTTGCTTTTTAATACGTTTTTATTTATTTTCATTTAAAACCTGTTTGATTCAGTTGGCTGGCAGATTCGTGTAAGGGAATGAAGGCATTCCGGTAGTAAACTTTAATTTCATACTCTCACCTTTGATTTGGCCCGATAAGTTGTTGCTTTTCTATTTTCACAGCAAACTGTATTTTTGTCTAGACATTATTTTCATTTTAAATACCGACCGCAATTTAAATGGATCAAGGAACACGTTAACGCTAGTGAAATGAAACGAAGTGGCTTTCATTAAAATTTTCTAAGTGCAAATGAAAACATAAAAGTTTTTGCCAAAAGTCATTAAAGATATTGACGTGATTTAGAAAAAATAATAAAAATGATAGATTTGGGACACGCCCCAGTTCCTTGTAAAAATTTAACAGCATGTTAAAACGGATTTTGATGAGGAAGAAAAAACAATAACAAAGACTTAGTCGACTACTTAGCTGTGAGAAAGAATTCGAAATTGGAGTGAAATCTGAGCGGCCAGGCTAAAAGAGTATACAAAAGTATTTCAAACTATCGCAAAAATTGGAAAGAGCTTTTAAATATAACAACTGATACTCAGACCATCTTTTCGTTACTTGACCAGATTATCATAGGATATAGTACGTTCTGTCGTATGTTCTGCTCGCAAAAAGCCATCTTATAAGCAAGATGATGGCTAAAGTCATCATACAGGATCTCTCAGAACTCAACGTCAAGCCGAAACGGGCTGACGGGATTGATTGTAACCATCACGAGAAAATCGGGAAAAATTTTCGTAAGAATTTTATCACTTTTCCCTTTCCTCCAATTATGAACAAAACTTAAGTATGCTGTTTTTCTATTTTTTCTTCTCTCTAAACACTAAAGGGAGATCACCTCTTCAAATCTTACGGTCAAAAATTGTGCTTTTTTCTTTAATTTGAATTGAAAAAAGTACTTTATGTGAGAAATAAATTCCCTGAAAATATTCACAATTGGGCTGATTGTGAAAATTATAGGCATTTGAGAAAAACTTAGAAATTTGCTAAAACTGTAACCATTTTTGGTTATTGTGTCTATATGTCGACCTTTCATAAGAGTTGCCCTAATCAGTAGGCTTAAAAACCTTTGAACTGTATAACTGCGTGCTAGTGGACGCTTGCCCGTCCATTAGCACGCCTCTTCAGCATGCTTTACCACATTGGACAGATCCCATCGTGCTAGAAGGTTACTAATATAATGCCAATTTGCAAAAAAAAGTGCGCCAAATACCCCTGAAAACTACCGCCCAATTGCAATTTGATTTGCGCTATTCAAAGTAATGGAAAGTGTCGTTAACTATCACCTTATGAAGTATCTAGAGTCGCCAAAACAGGTTTCGCAAGGGTCGTTCTACTGGCGATCTTATGGCATATCTCTCAGAGAAATGGTTGCACTCAATCTATCATTTCGGTAAAAGTAAGGTTGTGGTTCTGGATAGTTCCAAAGCGTTTGACAAGGTGTGGTATGGTGCACTGCTGGCTAAACTTACTGCTTTTGGTGTCGTTGATGACTTTTCTCGGTTTATATCGAGCTTTCTCAGAGACCGCAATATACGAGTTGTTATAGATGTTGTCCCATCAAACGAGTTCAAGATTAATTCAGGGGTACCGCAAGGCTCCGTTCTTTCTCCTACCCTATTTCTTATTTTCCTCAACGACCTTCTCTATCAAGCTTCCAACCCTATCCACTCTTTCGTGGATGACAGCAGCATTTGTCTGTCGTACTCTTTTAGTTATAGGCCGAGCCTATCAGAGATCGCTGCCAAGAGACTAAATACGAACGATTCACTGAATAGTGATCTTCTATTAATCTCCGAATGGGGTCATAAAAACAGGATGGTCTTAAACGCTCCTAAGACTCGAATGTTGTTCATTAACACACAAACAAACGACCGCAGATGCTGCGTCATCTGTGGTTATGGATGGCATAAATATTGAGGAATCTGATGTCCCTGATGTTCTTAGAATGAAGGTACAGTGTGATGTTCGCTGGACTGAACACATTTTTCATGACCCGGGGTTTTGAAACGTTGTAAGATGTATTTGACTCCATCCGATCTCCTTACTATTTATACCACCTATATCCGACCTCAAAGTCTGGTTTGGGGTTGCTCGATCGTGTGAAGGCGAGGGCGAATAAGCTTATCGATGACAGCAGGGTATCCAACTGTATTGACTCACTGGAGCATCGACGCAGTGTGGGGTGCGTTACACTGTTCTATCGTTACTACAATGGATTTTGCTTTGACGAGATTATGGATATTATTCCCGAAACGCGCACATTTATACGTAACACGCGTGCATCTTCCAGAGCTCATCCATTTGTGGTTGATTTCTCAGGGAATAGTAGTACGCATTAAAGAGAGAGTTAATGTTTCAGCCGTACGCTTCGCCTGTGGAATAAGTTGCCTGCAAATGTGTTTTCTGTCTGTTATAACGTTTGAAAGCTCATGCAAATGTTTACAAGCACGTCTACCTCTTTCCTTCTCCTCATACCGAGTTCTGCAACAATGCACTGCATATGTAGGGTTAATCTTCTGAGTACTGGTACAAGATAAAAGTAAAAAAATGTTATCATAATAATAAAAAAACAAAATTACAAAAATTCCTAAATAATTTGTGCTTCAACATCGGCCCTTAAAATTTAACCACCCTTTATAAATATAAAACACATTCTTGTTGTACAGATAGTGAAATTGATTTACATCAGTACCTGCCTAGACGGCCTAATCTGATGAATTATTCACGATGATGAACTATTCACGGTGTGAATTATTCATGGTTCACCAACGTCTCCCTCTTTGCCATATGTTTATAGCCATATAGACAAATCCCTTGCTGCAGAGTTCGGGCTTTCTAATTCCTCTTGTATACAATTTACCAACAGTCAAGGGTAGACAAGGCTTTGTGAGTTGGGGAAGCCCATTAAAAACATCAGTCATTAATCAACTCACCCGTCTAACCATCACATCTGGTTCTTTCAATTACAGGTATCTGTCACAAGACAACAGCACCCTGGGCTGTTACTAGCCCCCGAAAACCACCAGTGCTCCTTATTTGCAAGGGAAACTAATTCCACTTGTTCTGGTTCTTTCAATTACAGGTATCTGTTGCAAGACAACAGCACCCTGGGGTGTTACAAGACGACAGCCCCCGAAAACCACCAGTACTCCTTATTTGCAAGGGAAACTAATTCCACTTGTTGCGATTTTAGGTTTAATCCATTATTCGAACGTTTCGACCGGGGTAGGTACCTCAACCATGATCAACGCTGGGATGGTCTGCAAGCAGAACCTCCCGGGGGTTTGTTGATGCCCGTTCCAGCAATTTTAACCCTTGTTTAGGTTTTCGGAAGTCCAACACAGCAAAAGTCAGGAGGCTTCCTAGAGTGTTATTTGCTACAACAAACGAGCGATTTTCCCCACTTTGCCTGCCCTAGAAAGCAGAGTTTGATGCAAGCCATGGCTTAGTAGGAGGGGGGAGGGGGGATGGGGAGTATCTTATTGTACGGAATAATGAACTAAAATTAAGTTAATTAAATAAAGCTTGTTTCATTGATATTAAATAGTCAGACTGTTACCAAACAGTCTTCGTATTTATGTTTACTATAGTTTTGCTAACTTTTATTGTCAGTGATAAATTTTCTAAACAAGTTTTACTTCTTCTTCATTTCAGGTAAGTGGAAATACTCGTAATGTAACACCAAAAAAAGTTTCTTTATGTAAGTACTTAAATTAAAACTCTGTTTTACTCGTACACTCATAGAAAAAAGCATCTTCATATTGATGCCGGCGGGTCATCATAATTGTGACATCTAGTATGTAAATAGTCATCAGTAATATTAAAACTGACATCAATCTCAACAACAAAAGTCATCAGACAATTTTGTCATATATTGAGTATCATCAATGCTACAACTGTGGTGACATCAATTCAATGATACATTTTATTAATAGGTATAATACATATAATTTGTCAAAATTGATTATAAAAAAGCCTACATAGTGTTATAATATTTTATATTTATTGTTGAAAAGGAATTAGGTTGTTAAAATTATTATTTTTTTTTAATTTAAATTAATTTTTAAGAAGTGGAAAAAAAATGCATCATATTAATGACATTTAGTTATCATATGCGACGTTAGTTACATAAATATAATGACAGCGTAGAGAGTAAGATAAAAAGAAGAACTACGAAGCAAAGAAAGCGAATATTGCCTCATACACAGCATACACGCAATTAAAATATGATAATACGCCACACAGATATTGTATTGATGGCAGGAAGTCATCAAAAGTATTATCAGAAGATTTTTAATTCTCATTGATTTCTCTAAGATGGTAGAATATAAAGTTATGTGTTTGAACATATTTTTGAAATCAGAGGATATAACCGGAGGTTAATCTTGATGATGTCGTCACGAAATTTACTTCCAAATCAATCCAATTTATAGTTGGTCTGATGTTAGAGCGCCATTCTACTGATGATGTTTTGTCATTACATTGACATCATTTAGTAATTTCCTTGCATTGATTACATGCTCCCATCAAACCTATTCCGATAAAGCATCCCCATGATGACAGCGTGACATTTCATTGATGAAATAATTGTCATAATTGCCCTTTTGATAATTAGAGCAACTGATGTAATGGTTGACATCACAGCGATGACAAGTGTCATGTGGTCAAAAATGATGACATTTGGCATTGCATTGATGTTAAAATACATCATAATTATGACAGGTTTTCTATGAGTGTATGTATATCACTTCGTAATATAACAAATACATATCCATGACTGGATCAGAATATATTTTGCAGTTCTGCAATAATTTTGCTAAAAAAAGTGTAAAAACCAAAATGTAGTGATTTGCTACAAGAACTTTCCAACAGGGACTATACAACTCCACTCCCCCAAAATTATTTAAATTGTCAACTAAGTACATACATATGTATCTTTGAGCAACCAAACTGTAATTTATTTATGCGTCTCTACAAGAACTCGTCGGCTTAACGTCATTGTTTTAAATGAAGTTTTACTTTTTTGCGTCGCGTTTTCACTTGATATTTTTTCTCTTCTTTTAATCATTTTTATTTGTTTGTGCAACATTCCAAGAAAGTTTACTTTCCTTAATTGGTTCCGGCCAACATAATAGTTTTTTAATTAAGTCCCTTAACTGCTTGGAGAAAGAAACTTTTTTAATTTTCCAAGTTTTCAAAAAGTATGACCTGTTACAAATTTGCTTTTTTTTTTCTTTGTAAAATTTAAATTTTAAACATAATTTCTGTATTAAATGAACGCTCCCTCAAGGTTAACAACAAGAAGGCTTTAAAATGCGTAGATATGTAGACTACTTTCTTTAAAGTGCTAATTTAAAGAACTTGAAAGAACATTTTAGGCCAAAAAAAAAAAAAAATAATAATAAAGTTTGGCTACCAAATTCACAGATAAGAGTCGAGGAGGAAGGAAGGAAGTTGTGTTACCTAATTTACAATCATAAATTCTTAAATAGCAGGAAGGGTGGAATTTGAAAGGTTGCTTTCAAGCTGTTAAAGAAGGACAAATTTCAAAAGCGGCAGAAAACAGACATATTTATTTATGTATCGGGTGATTCATTATGGGGTTTAATATTCATTAAACTTTATTTGACGGAACACGCATAACTCGTATTAAACTGCTTTGTCATTTTCATTCAGCAGAATTCGGCCAGCCAACATGGATAGTCTCGCACCACAACAAGGTCTCCATATTGTTCACCAGCATTCTAAGCGAAATACTTTTCGTGTCATTAGAAAAACTTATCGCATAATTGACCTACTGAAAGCGTTATTGCCCATACCATTCGCTAATTTGAGTCCCAGTTTACCTTAGTGGATGATACTCTATATGCTAGATCACATCCAACAGGTAATGAAAAAAATATAACAGCTGTAGCAGAGAGTGTATGCGAAATCCGAGGCGAAACGATTCATCGGCGTTCTCAGCAGCACAGAAAAAATTATTGTACAAATAAAATCAATTAAATGTTTGTCTGAAAAAATAATTTGTATGCATATACATAAATATAAAAAAAAACCTTGGATATCGCATTTTTTTGTTGTTTAAAAGAATAGTTGTTTTCGATCAATAATTATTTTTACCAAACTTTTGTTTGAATCCACGAATTCCTTTACAGGTCGGCATTCAAACAATTTGTTAATTGATTCAACGAATTTCGTTATTGAACACGAAAAAAATTTTTTTCTGTGAGCTTGGTTTGCTGTAATCGAATATGCGCTTCTTGAAATTCAAGCGCATGATCTTGATGAGCTCTGGGGGCTTACGCTCTTTTGAAAGAAAAATGGTACGTAATCGAAGAATTGGTAACCTGTATTGCGTTTGCATATTTGGCTTTCGCATTTAATTTTTCCCTTTCGAACATTTTATTTTATCATTCATTCTTTTGCTTCATTTTCAAACTATTTCATGAAAAAGCGTGCGCAAACGGCACATAGTACCAAAGTATACTCTTTTCGTATTTAGAGAGAGTAACGCCCCCTGGTTTCAACAAGAAAGCACTGGGAGTCATATAGCGCGTGGAAAAATAGACTTTTTTTTAGTTATTTTGGTGACTACCTAACTTAACGTTTTGCTACGGTAAATTATCCACCTACGAGGGCGGATTGATATTGAAGCTACCTAGTGATATATGAAAGCACAAACACAAACATTTTTTTTAAATTGAGATCTGTCAAACATCAGCTGTTGAAATTTCACCCAAATTCATCGATTAGTTTATTTGTATTGGTCGTTTGAAGTAAGTAACTTTTGTGTTTTTTGAAAAATGGAAAAAAGTGAATTTCGTGCAGTGATTAAACACTATTATTTGAAAGGGAAAACGGCGAAAGAGACAAAAGAAAAGGTCGACAAACATTACGGTGAGCCTGCTCCGTAAAATTACATGGTAAAATGTTGGATTGCTGAATTTAAACGCGGTCTAACAAGCAATGCGACAATACGAGTGCCATTAACAGGAAGGCCAAAAGAAGTTATTACTGAAAAAAATATTAAGAAAATCCTCGATATCGTTATGAATGATCGCCGAGTCAAGTTACGTGAGATTATCGAAATAGTAAACATATCATATGAATGTGTGTTCAACATTTTGCACGGACATTTGTATATGAAAAAGGTATCGGCAAGATGGATGCCGCGCTTGCTCAGTGTCGAACAAAAACGAGTTCGACAGACCACTTGACAGTGGTGTGTGGACATGATAAAGCGTAATACTGTTGATTTTTGGCGTCGATTAATAGCTAATGATGAAACGTGGGTCCACCACTACACACCTGAAACCAAAACTCAATCTACGCAATGGGTGGAGGTGCTCCGAAAAAGGCAAAGACATTGACATCGGCTAGCAAGATTATGGCCACTGTATTTTAAGATGCACACGGAATATTGCTAATCGATTATCTTGAAAAAGGATCCACGATCACTGGAAAGTATTACCGTGCATTATTGGATCAATTGATTGATGCAATCAAGAAAAAACGACAGATAACGCACTGGTGCACACAGCATTAGATACGATGCTAAAATTACGTGTTATACACTTCGAATTGATAGATCCACTTTATAGTCCAGATTTAGCTCCTAGTGACTTTTTCCTGTTTCCAAACTTGAAAAAATGGCTCGCAGGAAAAAGATTCATCTCAAACAAAGAAGTGATTACCGAAACGCGTATTTTGAGGGGTTCCCAAAATCGTATTATTCAGAGGGTATAAAAAAGTTGGAATTTCGTTCTACTAACTGTATTGAGCTAAACGGCGGCTATGTTGAAAAATAATAGTTTTTGAAAAAAAATATTTTTTCCTACTTAGGTAGCTTCAATATCAATCTGCAATTCGCCATTCCCGATATCACACTTTTGGATCAGATCCTCTGGAGATATGTCTTAGTACTTCAGGAGTAAGCCAGCTACAATTGACGCTTTGGAAGCCCATATTACTGATGTTATTTCCATGCTATACCAGTCCTTTGCTCGATCGAGTCGCCCATTGAGCTTTCCAAATGAATCATCTCAGACTTGGTTGCCCAAGTGTGAAGATATAATTTTCAAATAGTAAATGCCATAAATTGTTCTTTTAATCCATAATAAATTATTTTTATTTAAACTTATATATTTTGTTTAACATTATAAATCAAACTTCACGATGAATCACCCGCTATAACCTGGAGGAAAGTGGTGTATAAGGTTTTGGGCAAAACAGTTGCTGTTAATTCACTTTGAACTTAACAAGTTTTCCATCATCATTTCAACATGTCTTTCTGTTTGGGTTTTGTTTTGCAGACAGTATCTTTAAAGCAGTGATGGCCACATTCATTATAGTCGTAGTTATGTGCTTGAATTAATCTCAGTCAAAAATTAATTAAAATTAAAAAAAAAATGCGCAGTGAGACCTTTAGGGTCATATCATACTTTTCTAAACTCAAGTTACATGTCACGCTTTTGGTGCGATTACTTTTTGTAGTGTTTGAAGTATTTTTTAAATAACAAGTAAGAGTGTATTATATTTTGCGGGGCCGAATCTAAAATACCCTTCATAATAGTCATGTAGATATATAATATATATTAAAAATTTGAACTAAACATGCTCGGATGCATATGGACCGATATCGGGGGAAAAATTTTTTTGCCTTGTATTCGCCTTGCCGAAGAAGTAATCTTTCGTGAAAAATCGGTTTAGGCTATATTTCGGGTATATATGGACCGATACCGGAAATTTTCATTTTTCGTATATTAGTAATCTCCTTTTATTAGCAGAACTGCTTTTAGATAAAAAATAAATTATTTCATTGAAAAGACGTTTTTCGAAGATATAGAATTGGAGACATTACTTAGTCAAGACTCGGGCCAAACGCAACAATAAGTGGCCGGATCATTGGGAGTGACGCAAAAATACATTTTAAAATGTCTGAAAGTTATGGGATCGATTCAGGAATAAGAAAACTGTTGGGTACCGTTAGAATATTAGTCGAGAGATATTGTGTGTTTGCTTGCAAGGCAAAGGCGGATGTGATTTCTGCATCGCATTGTGACTGGGGAAGAAAAAAAGAGTTCATTACGGTAATCCTAGTGCAAAGAGTTATGGTAATATCACGGCCATGCTTCTACGTCGACGGCCAAACATAACATTCACGATTCCAGGGTAATGGTCAGTATTTGATGGGATCAGCTGGGCGTAGAATATTATGAGTTGTTAAAGCCAACTGACGCAATCACAGGTGATCGTTATCGACCGCAATTAATGCGCTTATCAAGCCGATCATTAAAAGACAAACGGCCGCAATACAACAAGAGATACACTGAAAAAATTTTGTTCAGAAATTCTCTGAATTTTGACATTACTTTTATGAATTTTTTCATTATTTTTCAACCATCGTAACTTTTCATAGATGAAACAAATTTCATTAGATTATTTTAATGAAAACCTTCATAAAAGTAATGAAACATTTTAATAAGAAACATGACTTATTTTCATTAAAAGTATGAAAGACAAATCATATGATTAGTGAAAAAATTTCTCTAGATCAAAGAATCAATTTAATAAAGCACATGAAAACTGTACATTAAATTAATGAAAAAGCAACATTTATTTAATGAAATAACTTTGTACTAATGTAATGTATTCATTAAAAATATGAAACTCCTTCATAAGGTCAATGAAGTTATTTCATTTATCTAATTTGATTATTCATTGGGCACCTGAAAAATTTACATTAAATCAATGAAATAGTTACATTTGTTTGATGAAATAATATCATAACACAGATTAATAAAATATGTTCACAAGTGTTCGTAATAAGATCAATGGAATTATTTCATTTGTTCATTGATACTTTATTTTATTACACAAACAATAATATTCCTTGCTTTTGTGAAATTGTACCTAATTACGATAAAAGAAAATGTTGAACAAGTATTCACCAAATAAAACAGATTTTATTAATTCAAATGGCTTCAATAAACTGGTATTTAAATTTTTTAAACTATTATTATACTGATTTGAGTACATACACATATGTACATACATACTCAAGTTCGGTAGCCAGAAATTTATTTGTCATTGATCTAATGAATTCTATTTCCTTGGAATTATGAAACCCATAAAACTTACATTGTAATAAAAAAACTTGAAATTTTTTAAACTGTAGCTTAAGATTAATAAATGCCCATTAATATATCTTACTAAAATTCAAAGAATTTAAAAAAATTTAATATTGTTGTAGTCATAAATCCAATGATTTTTTTTAATGAAACTATGAAACTTAATGAAACCATTCTGATGGAACTATTTCATAACATATGTGAAGTTTCATGCATATTGTGAGAAGTTTTCATTGGATTAATGAAAAGTATTTAATGAAACAGTTTCATAAAATATATGACGCATAGTTCTTTCAGTGATTTTACGAGTATTCCATTGAAGCAAATTTTTTGTTGAATGAAGACACATAGAAAGTAGCAATATACGAATTTTTAACACATCTAACCCAGTGTGCAACCGTTGATCTGCTTGTTATACACGTACACGCACAGTCACATAAACAACATAAAAACTAAAAACATAATACACAAACAAAAAACATTCATTATTTAAGAAACGCAAAATTCCAAGTAAATCAACTACAAATGATGTTATTGTTGTGATTGCGTTCTTGGTTTTTCGTTTCTTATTGCTTGTGGTTATTGTTCATTAGGCGTGTGTGTGAGTGTGTATATGTGTAAGAATTAAATTTGTTTATTTGATTTTGGAATTAACAATAACTAGAAAGATTGTGATGATTGTAGAAGATAATGACGAATTATAAATAATAAGGAGACTTGCAGCAGAGACAGGATTATTTCTAATTTTGTACAAGTTATACGTCAAAAATTAAACAAGTCTAGTATTTTAATACACTGTGGTATTAAGTGTAAATAAAGTTGTGAAGTATTTTAGTACTGTGTAGCGAACAAGTGTCTGTGTCATTATTTCATTTGTAATTGAAGGTGCAAAACCATAACAATAGATAGTTGCCTCGCCAATATTTTAAATGACCCGTGCCCTTTCAATTAGTACAGGTATGAACTACTTTTCCACTTAAGAAGTCATCACTTTTGTATTTTAACTCTCAAAATGATTTTTTTTCTTTGTACGTTTTTTTTTTCGTTTAAATCAAATTCCATTGACTTACATTATGATGGTAATCTTCATTTCCATTATATATTCTTTGCAGCAAAATTCTTTTTCTGAGATTCAAAGAAAATATATTTTGACGCAACAATATTGTTGGCAACAATTCCTGGTCACATTCCATTTGCATACTTTTGCTTCAGATCCAATTTAAATTTTAAAATCCATGATTGGAAAATTTCAGCTCGTTTTAATTCTGTTTATTTTTTTTTGCGCTTCAATATTTACGAAACTCTAGTGTTTTTTTTTAGCTGTTTGAATATGTTTAGCTTTTGGCTTTGAGTCATCGTTTCAAATTCAGTTTCACTAGACAAGACCATACAAACAAGTCTTTATCTATCAACAAACACGAATTTCACGAGAACTCAAGTTCTTCCACAAAATATAGAGTGTCCAAAATTGAGGTATAATTTTTATTTCCAGATATTAAAATTATTTTTCCTTCAGTTTATTGCAACTAGGTTCCGGTTAAACATGAAAATTATGTCGGTCAATTGACCCGCCTTTCTCGGCAAGCTCCCATTTTTTTTTTTTTTTTTTGCCAAAATTATACATCATGTTTCTCAATAAACTGTTGTTAATATTTGAAATCTGCTCGTTAATGTTGGTTATGAGATCTTGAACTGTTGTGGTTTAGGTTCGATTTAACAGGCTGTCAGCCATTGAAAATCAGCACGTGCTGTTGTGTTGCCAGCAGATTTACATATTACTGGTTCAGAGCCAACCCGAGGATCGTATAAAAGAGTCCAATCCACTTACATCGCAGTGCCATACTTCTGCCAAATCATGCAGCATCGGTCTGTCTAGATACAAAGTTCTTATACAAGAAACAGTTGGACACCGACAGAGGAAGTGCTCAACACTCTTTACTTCCTCTTTGTCTCTACAATTTCTACAGTAGTCATTAAATGAAAGAGTTAACCTCCACGCATGTGTCCTTATATGACAGTATCCCGGCCAGGCCACCACAGGCGTGTGTAACTTCTTTCAGGAATGGTCCTCGAATTAACATATCTGGTCCATCCCAGTCTTTCTACACCATCTGTCTTGAGCGGTCTCAAAATGTTGACGCTGTACTTGTTCCTTGCAGCTCCTAATTGAGAAGCCAACGATCCTATCTAAATCCCTTTCTTGTAGCTGAAACTCTGTCCGCTGAAACCTATCCGGGCACTTCACTGTACCCTCATTCGAATGTTTCGCTATCTCGTTTAGAGATATCCGGCCAACCAACCTGGACGTCGTATAGACACCAGGTATTGCATACCAAACTAACAGTACAAATTCGGATATCCTCTCAGTGTAGTACTTTAACCATTTAGCTGCCCTCGTTATGACCACAATTTTTATCTACACAACGCTACACTCATTTTGCAGCCTAAAACTCATCCTCTTCTCGTCCAGGGGGATAAAGAAACTCCCACCAACTCTCGAGTCTGACTTGGATCCATCTGTACCGATTTCAAGCATCCCCTCTTGACGACATCTGCCGACCTCAGAGGCCATGTCTTACAAAATTATATAAAATCTCTTGTAGGGTAGTAAAGCCGGTGAACCACCGGCCTTTGAACTCCGTCCGCTGCAACCTTTCCGGACACTTCACTGTACCCTAGTTCGAATTTTTCGCTGTCTCGTTTAGAGATATCCGTCCAACCAACCTGCACGTAGTATAGACCCCAGGTAGTGCATGCAGCGCACCCATACTAACAGCACAAATTCGGATATCCTCTCCGTGTAGTACCTTAACCATTTAGCTGCCCTCATTATGACCACAATTTCCATCTGCACTACGCTACACTCATTTTGCAGCCTATAACTCATCCTCTTCTCATCTAGGGGGATAAAGAAACCCCCACCAACTCTCGAGTGGGACTTGGATCCATCTGTACCGATATCAAGCATCCCCTCTTGACGACCTCTGCCGACCTCAGAGGCCATGTCTTACAAAATTATATCAAAACTCTTGTAGGGTAGTAAAGCCGGTGAACAGTAATCAGTATTCTCCGGAAAGTTCACTTTTCTTCCTCTTATTGAAAATAGACCATATTCCAATAAACAATTTTTTCCATGCCCTGATTGAACATAGTCCGATAGCCGAATTCAAGGCTATTTCTTTCAACATTAAATCAACATTCAGTAGTCAATTCAGCATAGTGAACAGTTCTGTCGATGGAGTAGTGCCAGAAGCACCAATCACCATCAAAGCAGAAGTACGCAATATCTTTTCAACGACTTTCATCATGCGAGCGACCCTTATATTAAAATAGGTTTAACAATCGTGTCGAATAGCCAGCAGGAATTCCACGGATTGGGTCTTCCCAATGGCACTTTTGCTCAAGAATAAGGCAATAGCCGCCTTTTCTGCCCTAGACTAGGCATTCCGGAAGCCGATTTTGGGAATTTCCAAAAAACGTGAAACACGTTCGCTAACCGGTTTTCCATATACTGTACACGTGTGGGACGCGTATCTGAACTATTAGCGGACATTTGTTTTAGTACGAAACCTGAAGTTGCCATATCGCTTCCGTGGAAGTAGGCGGATTTTGGCGATTCTCGAAGTCGATTTTGGGAATACCCAAAAAACACAAAACACGTTCACTAACCGGTTTGGAATCGATTTTTCATATTCGGTGCACGTTCTTACGTGTGTCTGTACTGTTAATGGTCGTTTGCTTTAGTACGCAAATTTGAATTTAGCGTATTGCTTCTGTGGAAGTGGGGGGATTTTGACGATTCCCGAAGTAGATTTTGCGAATTTCTAAAGAACTCTAAATACGTTTGCTAACGAGTTTTCTATATTCGATGTGCATTGTTGCCGTGTATCTGAACTGTTAACAGTCTTTCGCTTTAGCGTAAAAACTAATGACGCCATATTGCTTTCGAAGAAGTGGCGCAATTTTGCCAATTTCCAAAGGCGAATTTTACAGTTCCCAAAAAACACGGAACACTTTCGCTAACTGGTTCGGAACCGGGTTTTAATACTCGGTGCGCATTCTTGCCATGGAACGTGTACCTGAATTAATAGCGGTCATATTGGACCAGATTATACAGATAATTATCCGCTGAAAATAATAGTTTAGCATAAAACCACAAGTAAAAGAAATGACAGCAAAATTAAAATGATACCACAGTTTTGGACACCCTAAACTACATTTTTTCCAATTAAGCAAATTGATTCTTATCGTTTTTGTTCAATACATCCAAAATGGAATTTTTTATTAAGGTAGGCAGGCATTCTGTTGCTTAATGGACAAATATTTAAGTTTTAATTGTTGTTATTTTTCATATAAAAATGCTGAGTTGTTATTTAGATATTTAATATCGATTTAATTGTATTTTAAATCAGATTATGCGAGTATTGTCAACAGACTGCAATCTAGTAAACTGTATCTAGCGATACTGAAGAAAAAAAAAAATTTATATTCCCAGTGGGACAAAGTATTTGTCGCGTGACGGGTTAAAGAAATCTTGTTATCTCTAATTAGTGTGGACAACAAAACTCAAAGCTGAGAACCAGCGTTGTCAACTCCAAGCGTTTTGCACGGTCGCTGCGCATATATGAGGGCGGTTCGGAAACTTCATAGCCTAGCACAAAAAGCGCGGTATGAACAGAAAAAAGTTAAGTGTTTTGGAAACTTCCATCTCTGCTATGAACACATGTTAAATTTTGTTTCGATCTGGTAACTCCGTCATATAGAAACAGGTGTTCACAAAAGACGCATCCGCGATTTTTTTACAATGGAAAAATTAGAAATGCGTGGTGTCATTAAATATTTACATAAAAAAGGTTTATTGGGACAAGAAATTCATAATGATATGGTAAATGTGTCAGGTGACAGTGCTCCTTCATATGCAACAGTAAAAAATTGGGTTGCTGCATTTAAACGTGGTCGTACAAGCACTGAAGATGAACGTGGTGGACGTCCAAAAACAGCAACAACAACAGAAATTGTAGCCAAAGTGCATGATATGGTATTAAATGATCGACGAATAAAAGAGCGTGAAATAGCTAATATCATGGGCATCTCAAATGATTAAATCCATTTATTTTGCATGAAGCACTACAGATGAAAAAGCTTTCTGAAAGATGGGTGCAGCATTTGTTAACAGTCGACCAAAAACGCATAAGAATGAACATTTCTCAAGCTTGTTTGGATCGTTTTAAGCGGAATAAAAGGGATTTTAAGCGTCGCTTTATAACTGTTGATGAGACATGGATCCACTACTATACTA
This sequence comes from Thecocarcelia acutangulata, assembly GCA_914767995.1. Lineage (NCBI taxonomy): Eukaryota > Metazoa > Arthropoda > Insecta > Diptera > Tachinidae > Thecocarcelia > Thecocarcelia acutangulata. The sequence goes on along the minus strand of OU612095.1, from coordinate 76,819,949 downwards.
TAGAGACAAAAGAACAATCCAAACAATGGTCTGAAGCTGGAGGAAGTGCCCCAAAAAAGGCAAAAACAATTCAAACGGCTGGTAAGGTTATGGCAACGTCTGTTTGGGACTTCAAAGGTATTTTATTGATTGACTATCTGCAAAAACAACAATAAACAATAAATTCAGAGTACTATTGCAACCTTTTGGATCAATTAAATGTACAAATTCGAGAAAACCGTCTTGGCTTACAACACAAAAAAATAATTTTTCATCAAGACAACGCACCAGCGCACAAGAGTGTTTTAACAACGGTTAAAATCAACGAACTAAAGTACGATTTGCCACCCACCTTATTCTCCTGATTTAGCTCCCAGTGACTTTTACCTGTTCCCAAATCTAAAACAAATTCCTTGCTGGCAAGCGTTTTACCTCAAATGACGATGCAATTATAGTTGTAAACCACAATTTTGAAGAATTTGAAGAAAACTATTTTAATCAAGGAATAGAATTGCTAGAAAAGAGCTGGACTAAGTGTACTGAAGTTTCAGGAGTTTATATTGAAAAATAAAAATATATTTGGAAAACTAACAATTCTATTTCCTTGATAGGCTAAGGAGTTTCCGAACTGCCCTCGTATATAATTGAAATTTTTGGTTTAGGTAGCATCAAAAATCAAATACAGTATAATTGTTTGTTTCAGTATGAGAAAAAACATTTTTTTTTTTTTAACTTTATTATTTTATATATTGAATCTACATAAGAAATATAATGGCAATAAGTATTCAATTCTTAATACTAAAAAAAAAATTGTGATTAAAGTCCTGCCAGTGCTGGACAAAAATTTATTTTTATGCGAATATTATTTCAGAATTCAGTCATCTGTTTAGAGCTCTAATGGTAGCCAAAGTATCCCTCCTTCTCAGACGGGTATGACCACCAAAATTAAGAGTATTAGCTGCAAGAGGATTTGGATGGATTTCAAGTTTGTTAATATATTTTGTCGCGTACTTCACAAATTCAGATTTCACAAAAGGTACGTTCAGATCTGCGTGGATTCGTGAGTTTTTAACGTACCATGGATCATCTGTAATTCTACGGAGTATTCTATTTTGACTTCTTTGAATTTTTTCAATGTTGGATGCCGAGGCTATGCCCCATAATTGAATCCCATATTACCATATTGGCTTTAGAATCGAGTTGTACAGCAAAAGTTTACAATCAAGCTTCAAGGTCGAATTTCTGTCTATTAGCCAGTTAATTTGCACTGCTTTCAATTTCATTTGCGTTACTTTTGCCTCGATGTGCGTCTTCCATGTTAGTCTACGGTATTTGACTTCACTGTGTTGAGGAATTACTTTATTGTTATTTGGATCGATAGTTGGGTCGATATAATTTAATGTTTGAAGATTATTTCATGCAAATGTTTGCCGCGGCTGCGCCTCCAATGGCCCATCCGCTTAGTCCAATTTTGGCATACTCTTTCCAACATTTCGGCCGGTATCTCACGAATAATGTTGGCAATGTTGGCTTCCAGTGCGTCAATCGAAGCGGGCTTGTCGCTATAGACATTAGCCTTAACATAGCCCCACAAAAAATAGTCTAGAGGCGTTAAATCGATCTGGGCGGCCAATTGACTGGTCCCAAGCGTGAAATAAACTGTTCACTGAACTCGCCCCTCAATTGGTCCATTGTTTCGCGTACTGTGTGGCATGTGGCACCGTCTTGTTGAAACCACATGTCGTGCAAGTCAAGCTCTTCCATTTTGGGCAAAAAAAAGTTTGTTATCATCGCACGGTAGCGCTCACCATTCACAGTAACGTTGTGCTTCGCATCATCTTTGAAGAAATACGGCCCAATGATGCCGCCAGCCCATAATCCGCACCAAACGGTTGTTTTTTGTGGATGCATTGGTAGCTCTTGCAATGCTTCTGGCTGCTCTTCACTCCAAATACGGCAGTTTTGCTTGTTCACGTATCCATTCAACCAGAAATGAGCCTCGTCGCTGAACACAATTCTTCGATAAAAAAGTGGATCTTCGTCTAACTTTTCAAGAGCCCATTCACCAAAAATTTGGCGTTGTGGTAGGTCGTTTGGCTTCAATTTTTGCACCAGCTGTATCTTATAAGACTTCACACCCAAATCCTTCCGCAAAATGTTCCACGTAGTGGAGTAACAGAGGCCCAATTGCTGCGAACGGCGCCGAATCGATAATTCACGGTCATCACCAACACTGGCCGATACGGCTGCGATATTTTCTTCAGTTCGCACTCTACGTAAGCGTGTTGGTGGTTTAATGTCCAACAATGTAAATTTGGTGCAAAATTTTTTTACAATAGCCCGAATAGAAGCCTCAGTAGGTCGATTAAACTGACCATAAAATGGAAGAAGCGCGCGATGAACTTTCTTAACAGAGCACGCATTTTGGTAATAAAATTCAATAATTTGCAAGCGTTGTTCGTTTGTAAGACGATTCATGATTAAATTATAGACCAAACTGGAGATGTTTGACAGTGACACAAGATACAAAACGTGCGTGAGCTGTCAAAACTAGTGTTGCCAAAAAGATAATAGCAAAAAAATCACTCGTTACTTCAAACATTAGTAAGTGTTTGCTTTAAACAGTTGGTGGCAGCAACTCAAACTGCTGAAAAGGTAAATCTTTTAAAAAATATTCGAAACTGTTCTTCTCTCCAGCAATTCTTTATCTCTAAGCCATAATATAAATGTTTGATTTATTAAATTTTTTTTGAGTTTCCTTTTTGCATACTTCCTGCTTTTTTTATTTTTTCTAATGAAAATAGCAGAACTGTTATTTTTCGAGAAAAATAATAATAAAAAAAAAGAAATTGTGCACTAAATAAAATATACCATGAGTATGCGTTAAGCCCCCACCCCCCACCACCCTTTTAAATGTTCTCGTTGTTGAAATGGAATCCTTCATTGCAAAACTGTTGACTGATGCAACAAACTGGCATTTTGTTGAAGGTACGAGTATGTTGTTTTTTAATAAGAGTTTTTAAGAAATTATACTTCAGGCATTAGAAGTATTTTATTTATGCTTTAACGTCAGTATCCACAAAAATTGCAACGAATTTAAAGTGAATTTCGCTTGAAATTTATTTAGAAGAACTGTTCTGTTTTCTGTCGAAAATTAAATTGGATTCCTGGCAGGGGCAATTCTAGCACCGTAATCGTTTTCCAGTTCTTTCTATATATATTTTAGTTCCTGATTTGGTGAAATTCTATTCTTGTGGCAAATTAAATCTCTTAATTGTTTCTTTTTAACTATTGTTCATTTCCCTTTTTTACTTTGTCTTTTAAAATGAACAATGCAACTTTGTTGTTAAATTGAAATTAATTATTTAATTACCCTTTAACAATAAAGTTTTTTAAGAGGAAACTTGTGCCTTTATTTCTTTTCTTCATCTTGCATTTTTTTTAGTTTTCGTATTTAATTTCTTGTTTTCGACCGATTAATCAATTTTAGGTCTTTTATCACTTTCTTGTCTGCCACATTTTTTATGGCACCTTCAATGAGTGATTAAAACTGACGCACAAACTTCCATAAAGTTTAAGCAACACTTTCTTTTGCTAGTCTAGTTTACTTTTTGCTTCTGCTCATTTGTCTTCAGTTTGTTTTATTACAGAAATTTGTCACTTAACTGGCAAAAAGCATGACTTTATGAGGCATTTGGGTTTGGGCAACCAGAACTTGGAATTATTTAATAATTATAACAAATAATAACAAAAAAGAACAAAAAAAAAAAAAAAACACAAAACGTTACTCTCTGATGCGGATTTTGCACCACTGACAAACAACGATGATGATGGTTGGCAGCATTGACGGGCTGAGATGTACCAATTTCTTTTGACATAGATTGAACGATGTGTATGTATTATTATTATTCTTACAATAATATGCTACCACTAGCCATATAAGATCCAGAAATGTGAGCAATAGAACTTATTCATCTGAAATTGATCAACTTCTGTCAGAGAAAAGAAGAGTTAGAAGAGAGTGGCAACTTTGCAGGTCTCCCCAGCTTAAAACTAGGCTACGGGAATGCATAACTCAGTTAAGAAATCTGCTTAAATCCCAAAGAATGGCTTCCCTCAAAAATTATCTGGAAGGTCTTGATGGTACCCCTCAATCCGACTATTCTCTATGGAAAGCGACAAAAGGTCTGAAAAGACCCGTAGTAGGTAAGCCACCTTTGCGAACTTCAACTGGCGACTGGGCACGAAGCGATTCTGAAAAGTGGATTTTGTATGTTAACCATTTGAGAAATGTTTTTACCATAAATGATACAGCGAATGATTCAGCTGAACTACCGTCATACGCTGTTAGACCGCCTATGCCGTTGAGACTTAGTTTTCAAGATGTTGAAAATGTTATACGTAACACAAATCCCAGGAAAGCTCCAGATATTGATAAAACTACTGGTAAAATGCTTGAGCAGCTACCTCGTGTAGCTCGTAGAATTCTTCTTTTTATTTTTAACGCTATTTTACGTCTCGAGTATTATCCTGCAGAGTGGAAGGTGTCCATGATTACTATGATATCCAAACCAGGGAAGGATCCGACTAAAGCAGAATCATACAGACCAATAAGTCTATTGCCAACAATCTCATAACTATTCGAAAAATTGTTAATGGCGAAGTGGACTCCAATATTAAACAATGTGGGATGCATTCCTGATCATCAATTTGGCTTTCGGGCTAAACACAGCACCATACAACAAACGCACAGGCTAGTCAACGTCATAAGACAGACTTTTGAAGACAAAAAGTATTGTTCAGCTTTATTCATTGACATTTCGCAAGCTTTTGATAAAGTGTGGCACGACGGCTTGATGCACAAAATAAAGTTAAACTTGCCTGCAAACACTCACAAGCTTCTGGAAAGCTACTTATGCGGCCGGAAGTTTGTTATCAGAGAAGGCGACTTTATAAGCCCAATTCAGCCAATCGAGGCAGGAGTTCCTCAAAGTAGCATTCTAGGACCTACTTTATATTTGATTTACGCCTCTGACATGGTAACGAGATCTGGAATCCATACTTCAACTTTTGCGGATGACACAGCATTCTGCAGCGTACATGAAAACCATCAAGTAGCTTCGCGCAATTTGCAGGAGTATGTTTCAATATTAGAGATATGGTGAAAACGTTGGAAAATTAAAGTTAATGAACAAAAGTGTACTAACGTTACATTCACACTGCGTAAGCAAACATGTTCGGCTCTCCAAATTAACAATTCACCTATTCCGCAGCAAAATGAAGTCAAGTACCTTGGTATTCATCTCGACCGTAGGTTAACGTGGAAGTCTCACATGGATTCGAAAGTTACTCAGTTAAAGTTAAAAGCAGCGCAACTGAATTGGCTTATGGGCAGAAATTCGACATTGAAGCTGGATTGCAAACTTTTATTATACAACGCTATTCTAAAGCCTAGATGGTGATATGGAATTCAACTATGGGGCACCGCCTCCGCTTCAAACGTTGAAAAAATTCAAAGGCGACAAAACAAAATTCTTCGAATAATTACCGCAGCTCCATGGTACGTAAAAACTCACGAATTCATAAGGACCTCTGTGTTTCTCTTGTAAAAGACGAATTTTCAAAATACGGGACAAGGTATATCAGTAAATTGGAACTTCATCCAAATCGTCTTGCACGCAACATACTTAATTTCGAAGGCCACTCTCGGTTGAGAAAGAGGGACACCCTTGCCACCATCAGAACGTTAAATAGGTGATTTCACCGATATTGACCGTGCAAAATAAAAGTTTTTTGTCTAGCATTGGCTGGACTTAATTAATTTTATGTATTTAGTATTAAGATTTGAATACTTATTGTTAGTTCACTTTGTGAAGATTCAATAAATAATTGAATGAGAAAAAAAAAATTCTTATTTGGATGATATGTGGCCCTCATCGGTCATTTTCATGCACTGCGACCATTGTTGATCTAAGGGGGCACCCCTTGCCCCATTACGGGCTAAGGATGTCAAGAAACCGAACAAGCTCCTTCATTGGGAGTGATATTAAAGGCCGGGGCACATAGAATCCGTCGTACGTTATCCGTCTCCTTTTTCAACTGACACTAACGCAAACGACGTATGAAGTTGGCACAATAAGTACTTTTTTAACGTATATAACATCAGCTCTTTTTTTATTTTAATTTGAAGAAAATCTTTTGACTAATTTTTCAGACACAGCACAAAAAATTTAACACAATTTTTTAAAATTTATTTTATTTTTGAACGAAAAATTAAAACAAAATATACAAAAAATATTAACCGATAGTTGTCAAAGTTCTCAAAGTAAGTTAAAAGTTGTTCAACTTTAATACTTTGCTCATAAGATTACATATATTTCAACATAGTTGTCAGTTGAAAAACGTAAAGTATAACGTACGGCGGATTATATGTGCCCCGGCCTTAAGTCCCATTCACTAAACGTATGCGATTTTAGCAGCCTATATCTCGTGTGTCTCAAAGCTCCACAGTGGGTGGTCAAGTGCTCCATCGTCTTCGCTTTCTCACCGCAGGTGTCTGTGCTGAAAATGCTTATCCTGTACAGGTGCTTAAGACCAGTATAATGACGTGTAAGTGCAGCTGTCATTGTTGTGAGACTTTTTCTATCCAGTTTTAGAGAACATTCGGCCCTCTTTGCATCATAGTTTAGAAATTTCTTGGAATGTTCGAGACCAGCTGTCTCGTTCCAATGTTGGTCAACAATGGACTCTGTCCATTTCTTAATCTTATGAGACTCTTATTTCAGCCAAATGTTGGAGTGGGGCCCGTTAAGGTAGGTATAATGAGCTGTAAGTGCACCTGTCAGTGTTTTGAGGCTTTTCCTATCTAGTTTGAGAACACATCCGGCCCTCTTGGCATCAAAGTTTAGAAATTTCTTGGATTGTTCAAGATCAGCTGCTTCGTTTCAATGTTGCTCAATGATGGACTCCATCAATTTCTTTATCTCCTCATTAAGGAGATTCTTATTGAAACCAAATATTATAGTGTGACCAATAAAAGTTCCCTCTGCTCTTTTTTTAGCGTAGATGTCAGCCATCTCATTGCCATGGTGTCGCACATATCAGATCAGAGTAACCTGATTTCAGTTTAAATTTCAGTACTAGTTTGAACGTAAAGACACAACTGTTCAGGGACTTTAATATTGATGGGCTATCCGAGAATATTTTGATGAACTCTCTCTTGTATCCCCCATCGTGGAGTATTTCAACCACTTCCCTTATTGCGTATAGTTCCGGTTGAAAGATTGTAGTTAAATACCTGGTTTCAAACTGTACTTCGGATGAAAGTGGGTGACTCGATGGCTGATTTGGTAGAGTACTCGAGCAACTATCTCGAGGTCACAGGTTCGGTTCCTGCCACAGACCCTGGATGTTACTGGAGACAAGCAAAAAAGCTTAACAGTTTTTGTGTGAAAAAAAAAAATATATAAAAAAAAAAATAAAATAAAGAAAAAAAATCAACAAAATCTGGCAAATCATGTATTGCTGGTCTGCCTAGATACAAAGCCTTTATATAAAAAAGACGGGAAGTGCTCAACACTCTCTTTCTCCTCTTCATCCCCACAACTTCTGCTTCTCATTTAATGAAAGATTTAATCTCCTCGTTCCTACATGATAATCTCCCGTTAGAATCGCCAACGTAGCATGAAATCTCCATTGAGGCAGATCCCTAAGAATAATAGTCCTCCTTATAGCTAGTACATATGTACATATATGTTTATATTCGGTACGTAACGTCATCGTTTTGTGCAGTTTCTAAAAGTTGACGCTGTACTGTTTTTTATAGCTCAAAAGCGGGATCCCTACCATCTCTTCTACATCCCCTTATTGTAGCTGGCCTTTGCTGGTTTGTCCGCCACAATATTACCGGACACTCGGAAAAACTTTTGGCTCCAATGTTTTGCCATTTCATTTAGAGATATCCGGCATTCACGAAACGACTTGGACATTGAATAGATCCCCTCTTGTGGATACGAAGCGACTTTACTATCAACAAAAATTTGGACATTATTTCCATATAAACTTTAGTTTCCTTCTTTATATTTCTTATTTCAGAAATTCTTACCCTAATTACTGTCATACAGGAGTGTAAAGACCATCAACAACTCCCGAGTCCGATTTGAATCCATTTATAAAGACTTCTAGCACCTCTTAATGATCTACATATACCGACCGGCTGCGGGAGAGCGCCTAACGTCAAATCTTATTACCGGTGAACAGTAACCACTATCGACCGAAATATGTCATGATTTCCCGTTCTTATAACTTTTATAAGTCCAAGAAACGTCGATTTCGGTTTTAAGCCAGTTCCAAACTGAGTTTGGTTAATGACAACCATATCATTAACCTTGTACTGCTTTGCCGGCACTCGGCTTTTTTTAAATCCTTTTTTATATCTACTTAAATTCTTAGAATATTTGAATGCCATGTGCCTATCCTTGAGGATAGGGACATCGATGTCTCTTATGAACTACCCATATCAACGTGCTGGAACAACAGATACCTGTACTGTAAGGAACCAGGGGTGATGGTTGTTGACGGGTGAGTTGGCTTAACGGCCGATGCTGCTAGTGGGCTTCGGCCTCCCAACTCATTAAGCCTTGTCTTCCAATGATCGCTGGGAAATTGCATACAGGAGGGATTAGAAGACCCGAACTCCTCAACAACCTAGTGTTGTTTATTAACACACAAACAAACGACCGCAAATGCTGCTTCATCTGTACTCATGGGTGGTATAAATATTGAGGAATCGGATGCTCTTGATGTTCTTGGAATGAATATACAGTGTGATGTTCGCTGGACTGAACACATTTTTCATGTCTCTAAAGAAGCATTCAAGTGCCGCAGTTTTTTGAAACGGTGTAAGATGTACTTTACTCCATCCGACCTCCTTACTATTTATACCACCTACATCCGACCGGAAATGGAATACCACTCTCATGTTTGGGCCGGTGCTTCAAAGTCTATTTTGGGATGACGCGACCGTGTGCAGGAGAGGGCGAAGAAGCTTATCGGTGACAGTAGGGGATCCAACTCTATTGACTCACTGGAGCATCGTTGCAGTGTAGGGTGCGTTACTCTGTTCTATGGTTACTACAATGGATTTTGCTCTGACGAGATTAGGGATCTTGTTCCCGAAACTCGCACCAGAGCTCATCTATTTGTGGTCCATTTCCCGGGAATCGTACAATGCATTTCAGAGAGGGTTCGTTTTTCAGCCGTACGCTTCGTCTGTGGAATATATTGCCTGCAGACGTGTTTCCTGTCTGTTACAACGTTGGAAAGTTCAAGTGAAATGTTCACAAATACTACTCCCTCTTTCCCCCTCCTTACAACCTATTTTCCTAGTTCTACATATGCAGGTACAGTGCACTGCATATGTAAATATGCAATATAAAAAATAAAAAATATAAAAAAAAAATAAACAAGAAGTTGCTCATATGGTTGCAAACATATGACAAAAATTGGTACCTGTGTAGGCCACTTGAGGGCGCTGGTGAATCATCAATAATTCACTCCGTGGAATTGGTCCATTAGCAGATAAGGCTGTAAAGGCAGGTGCTAATGTAAATCTTTTTCACAACTTACGTGGTAACTGTTGTGCAGTCTAGTTTTTGAGGAGCTAATTATACTCTCCGAGGTACTATTGTCTTATAACTAGTGTTGGGCAATATCTTTCATTTGTGTGAATCGTTCATTCTGTTACAGAAAGGTTAAGTGAATTAACTCATTCTTTTCTTTCATCTTTCTGTTTGTCAAACATTTCAGAATGAATGAAAATGTTTCAATTATGTGTGTCAGGTGGCAGCATAATACAAATGCAAATACTGCATTATTTGTTTGTATCACAATTTGTTTAAACGCAATAATTAAAAAAATTAAAAATTAATTTAAAAATTTTAAAATATAAAAATTTAATATTATTATATATAAAATTGATTTAAATTTAGAAGTACAAAATAAAACCAATAACTGATTTTGAACGTTTACGGGTACTGAATGAAAGATGACGAAATATGAAAAGAAAGAGCATGATGAAAGAAATAGAGAAAGAATACAGAAATATTTCTTTCTTTCACTAGAGAGAATTATTCAGTTGAATTAATTCATTCATGAACGACACAAGACTACTTACAACGGTTACCTGTAATGTAAAAAACCAGAAGTGAAAAGCACAGCCGGTTAACGGCTGATGCCCTTTATGGACCAACTCGTGGAGCCTTGTCTTCGACTGAATGTCTGGGAGATTGCACACAGAAGAGATTAGAATGCTGGAACAAACGGTTTATTTATATGACTAAAAACGTATGAAGAGAAGTTGCTAGCTTTGTGATCCTTGTTAGTCACATGGGGGTGATGTTGAACCGTGAGATTAGGCCGTCGAGGTAGGTGCTGAACTGGAACTTGTACTTTTTCAACGGTAGCGCATACTACACATACTACATAGTATGTGTGTAGCTGTAGGTGGAAAGTATACTGCATAAAGCAACATTATGGAATTTTTTTTTAAAAAAGTTATAAGTTTTTTCTCATACAAAAAAAATTATAGATTTTTTTACCATAATTTTTTCTGTGTAGAAGTGTCAAATATTGTCAATGATACAGGGATTAAATAAAATGTTTCTTTGAAAAGAAATTTCTTTTGTAGTTTCCTAAAGCCTTCCATAAAGCAACAAAAAATTAATAATAATAATAATAAAAATAAAAGCCCTGTAGAAAAATGTATTTCTCATAAATATTTATGAACGTTACCTGTGGCACATCTCATATAAAATTGAAAACAAATACGAAACAAAATCACGCAACAGTCAATAAAACTATTACATTAAGTTAAAATCTTCCCTTCACAAAGCAAACAACACGAAACAACAAAAGAAATATAAACAGGAAAAAAACAGTTGATTGAAATATAACAATAGTAATTTCAAGAACAATAATGTTAAAGAAAGTGGCGTAAAGGTCCTAGTTAACTCAGGAAATTGACGGAGTATTAAAAGTTCATCTCCAACCCCATTTACTTGGTAATAGAAGGCAAAAGAGCTACAAATTCACCCCCCAATTCCTCGAAAACTGAATTGATTGCAAACAAAAATTAAATTTAAAACTCAGCAATAGTAAAAAGGAAAAGTCCACTTATAAAAAAGGTATGAAAATAAAAACAAAGAAAAAAATTAATAATATCCAAATTTAAGCAAAATGTTGAAGGTGATTTTCAAGTTATGAAATGTAAATCGGGTGATAAAGTTATTTATTGGAAAAGTTAACTGGTGAAAATAATAATATTCTAAATACAATAAAAGCGTACTTTAAGTAAGGAAAACTTTAAAGTGTGCTTTAAAGAAACAAGAATGATTTTTGTAAAAAAAATACATATTAATAAAGCACAACTTAAAGTCAGTGATGGGCAGAAAGCACTTTGAATCAAGGAGACCAAATAAGTTGCCGCAATTAGTTAAATATAAAAACACTTGAGAAAAAACAAATTCGAGTCTAAAATACCCTTCACAGCAGTCACGGAAATATATAGTATTACAAATTTGATCTAAATATGCACGGATATATATGGAACGATATTGGGTAAATAATTTTTTTGCCTTGTAATCGCCATGCCAAAAAGGTAATCTTTCATGGAAAAATCAGTTTAGACTATATCTTTGACTGATATCTGAATTTTTACATATCTATATTTTAATAACCTCCTTTTATAACCAGAATTGGTTTTAAGCAAAAAAAAAAAAAAAAATGTTTTCAATGAAAAATCATTTTATGCTATATCTCGGGCAGCGTTGTCAACTTTGAAATTTCAAAACGCACCAAAATGGTAAAAAAAAACGCACCAAAAAATTTTGTGTTATTAATTTTATACGTTTTTCACAAAATTGTTAATTATCGGTAATATTTTCACTAAGTTAACTTATTAAATGGTTAGAAAATTCTTGTTTACTTAATGTGGTGTTTACAGAACACAGGCGTACAACTTGTCTACAAAATTTGCGTGAAAAGCAATCTGCAAAAATTCCTTTCAAACAAATTTTCTAGATGTGTTGTTACCCCTTACACCGCTTTCATATACAGAAAGTTTACTTTGCCTTTTTCCCCCCTTAGTTCAAGACAAGTGTTGCCAAAACAAATGTAACTCAGCTGTTTACTGGTTCCAAACTTAAACTTTTTGTACGCCACGTATACGCAAATGTACATATATAGCTAGTTACATTTATAGTGTAATTGACGAATAGTGCTATACGACAAAAAGTAATAACTTTTTGCTATTATTTAAAGATGACCTGAGGAGCCTGTGGAAAGTGTAGCTGGGAGTATCCATTCAAGCTCCGCTATAACCGATCTGACTATGTGTCAGTAAAAATGGATACGGCTTGGGTGGAGTCTTATTATTTACGTTGTTGTAATTGGTGTACGACAAAAAACAAACAACTGCATTTAATATGAAATGCAGTTTTTGTAAAACAGTTATTTTTCATTAAGTTTTTTGCATGCCTTCTTACTTGATAAGAAACAATAAAGGGAGATGTAAAACGAAGTCAGTACAGTCCAAATTGGAGATTAATAAAGATCATTGTTATCACGAAAGAAAAGAAAGTCGAGTTTTATTTCAATTCTTTCTGCTCAAATTTTGCTTTGCAAACAGAAAAAGGCTTCTGTTTTCTCCACCCAAGCCGTATCCATTTTTATTGACACATAGTCAGATCGGTTATAGCGGAGCTTGAATGGATACTCCCAGCTACACTTTCCACAGGCTCCTCAGGTCAGCTGACCTGATTGCCCTAGATTTTTTTTGAGTTATGTCAAGCAAGAGCTATAAAAAATAAAGCTAAGCTAAGGAACTTGACCCAGTCCATTAAACAGCAAATGACCGGCCGGAATAAATAAGATTCTGATCAGGTATCACGATCATGGGTGTCGTTTATCATATCATAGTCTATCATCTTATCATCTTATCATATATTATCACTTTCCCAAAAAATACATATGTAAATAAAATACATTGATGAAAAAGCTTGTTTATATTTCTTTCGTACGAGTACTAATTTTGAAAGGATGTTTTATTGAATTGAGTTTTAGCTTAATGTTTTCACTTTGATCTCATTGTTATGTTAAAATAATCATCATTTTGTAATAATTAACAAACGTTACTTTCTGAGTTTGGCCTAAGAAAAATCAAAAGAAAACCCTTTTAAGATTTTATCCGCAAAATTAGGATTTTTTTCAGCAAATCAAGAGTTTCCGATACAAATATCTGGCACCATTGCTCAAGATATTACAAAGTTAACTTTCCGTGTGTGTAATTGTACGCTGTTGTTGGTGACATCTGCAACTTTTGCATACTTGTATAAAATTTTATTGAATGTATTACAGATATATAGTACAAAAAGTTGTTTCTTATACTAGAACCAAAAGTTATGTTGAAATTGATATGGTGCCAACGAAAATTAAAAAACGCACCGAAAATTAGAAAAAAGTTCACCACACACCGCATAACGATTCGCACAAAACATTTTAAAAAGCACCAAAAACGGTGCGAAACGCACCGAGTTGACAACGCTGATCTCGGGTATACTTATATGGACCGATATCGAAAATGTTCATATTCTGTATTTAAGTAAGCTTATAACACGATCAGAAATGATGTTAAGCAAAAAAAAAAAATTTTTTTTTTCGTGGGAAAATCGGTTTAAGTTATATCTCGGGTATGTATATATGGACCGATATCGGAAATTTTAATTATCTGTGTTTTAGTAATATGCTTTCATAACCAAAACCGGTACTAAGCAAAAAAAAAAAATTATTTTCAAAGAAACCCTGGTTTAGGTTATAATGGGTGATTTTATAAGAACTATCGGAAATTTAAAAAAAAACACATAAAATTCAGAAAAATGCATGAAATATTTATTTGGATCGATAGTTGGGTCGATATAATTTAATGTTTGAAGATTATTTCATGCAAATGTTGGCCGCGGCTGCGCCTCAAATGGTCCATCCGCTTAGTCCAATTTTGGCATACTCTTTCCAACATTTCGGCCGGTATCTCACGAATGGTGTTGGCAATGTTGGCTTCCAGTGCGTCAATCGAAGCGGGCTTGTCGCGTGCTGTGTGGCATATGGCACCGCCTTGTTGAAACCACATGTCATGCAAGTCAAGCTCTTCCATTTTGGGCAAAAAAAAGTTTGTTATCATCGCACGGTAGCGCTCACCATTCACAGTAACGTTGTGATTCGCATCATCTTTGAAGAAATACGGCCCAATGATGCCGCCAGCCCATAATCCGCACCAAACGGTTGCTTTTTGTGGATGCATTGGTAGCTCTTGCAATGCTTCTGGCTGCTCTTCACTCCAAATACGGCAGTTTTGCTTGTTCACATATCCATTCAACCAGAAATGAGCCTCGTCGCTGAACACAATTCTTCGATAAAAAAGTGGATCTTCATCTAACTTTTCAAGAGCCCATTCACCAAAAATTTGGCGTTGTGGTAGGTCGTTTGGCTTCAATTCTTGCACCAGCTGTATCTTATAAGGCTTCACACCCAAATCCTTCCGCAAAATTTTCCACGTAGTGGAGTAACAGAGGCCCAATTGCTGCGAACGGCGCCGAATCGATAATTCACGGTCATCACCAAAACTGGCCGATACGGCCGGTTTAATGTCCAACAATGTAAATTTGGTGCGAAATTTTTTTACAATAGCCCGAATAAAAGCCTCAGTAGGTCGATTAAACTGACCATAAAATGGAAGAAGCGCTCGATTAACTTTCTTAACAGAGCACGCATTTTGCTAATAAAATTCAATAATTTGCAAGCGTTGTTCGTTTGTAAGACGATTCATGATTAAATTATAGACCAAACTGAAGATGTTTGACAGTGACACAAGATACAAACTAGTGTTGCCAAAAAGATAATAGCAAAAAAAGATTGTTGCTCAACTCAGTAAAAATTATAAATGATCTTAAAACTAAAATTACGTCTACTTATATACTACCTATGAGAAGTTTTAGACGACTTTTTTTAATATTATTATAATTAATGTTTGGGAAATCAATTTGGTTCCCACGGCTTAGAGGTAAGCTGATCAGACTTTACATATGCATACGTATTGTCTCCTTGATATGTGCATACATATGTGCATGTTTGACGCGATTCAAGTGTTTAGATTTAATTATAACAGTGCACCTCAAGTGTATCTTCAAATGATTGCACTTAGTAGGCGCACTATCGCGACAACGGTCAGTGACAGAAAAGGTATCAAGTGACGAGGGTTATGAATTTAAGAGTAACTTAATATTCTTTTAGTTATTTCTTGTACATGCCTTTAATAGGATGCATTCATGTTATGGCTAAAAGAATGAATTTATGTCGTGATCATGCTACAAAAGCACCTGAGATAATTTGTTCAAAAATCCCTTTTTCGGATGGGATAGGTTTACTTTTAATATGGCCACCTTAGTATTTATATTCATTTTTTTCTTTCTTTGCACGGAATGTAAACAATGTTCGTTGATATTGTGCTTCACCCGACGAATTTATACAACGAATATTTGCCGGCGAATTCGTCGCAATGGGCGAAGTTCGTCGTTCGTCGCAGTTGTCTTCCTAGCATAACATCGTGCATTATGGTTGGACCAACCTATATAACAGTATACTTCTCGGTTACAGAAAAAGTAATCTTGGATATCATATTGTTGAAAATTTTAAATGCTTTTACAAAATTGTTATTGCAATCAGTGAATTCTTTTACACATCTGTATTTAAACAATTTATTAAATGATTCAGCGATTTTTACTACTAAATATGAGAAAATTTTGTGGGAGCGAATACAAAATTGAGGGCCATTACTGCAGTGACTGCAAAATGGGTGAGCACTCCGAAAATTCCATGAACAGAAAATATAGTCAGATAACGTAGCACGCATATTTCGACGCACCTGGTGATTTGACAAAGCACGACTTATAGATATAGCATATAAGTTGCAAGTTTAACAATATGAAAAAGAGAACACTCTACTCTACGAAGAGTCGGTCTTTATAAAGTGTATACTGTAGTAAAGAACCCGCTTTTGGAAAACCCTCTATAAAAGTCGACTTTCGCTAAAAGGTACATACTCTACAAATAACAAAGGTTTTTATGTATGTAAATGTATTAAAAAACTACGAGTACATTTTCATGAAAAAGTTCTTTTTATTAAAATGTACTTTTCTTTACTATTGTAAAAAGCCTTTTTTGTAAAGTTACTACGAAACATTATTTTAAACTGCGTTCAAATTCTATTTTTTTTTACATGAAATGAGAAAATTTCAATGAAAATAAATCAACAAACGGAAAACTTTCCATTGTTTTTCTGCACCAGTTGCTACACACGCACACACACACATACACACGTGTAATATAAAGCATAACCCAATAGGCAAAATTGTTGGACACCACATAATCTTCGAAGAAAATCTTAGAAGCAAGATTTAGATACACTAGAACCTCAGTTTTGTGGGATTTGATAAAAAAAATACATGAGTCAGAAAACTAGGACGGTAGAATTGGGGTAAATGATTTCGCATCGGGGTCAAAAAACGCCATAAATTTCACAAAAAGCTGCACAACTGTCTCTGAGCCGGACTTAAGGGGGTACAATGGAAGACGTACCCTCACTAATATCTATCCCTCAACATTTCCTGTAAACATATCTATCGCTTGAAAAAATTCAAAGGCGACAAAACAAAATTCTTCGAACAATTACTGCAGCTCCATGGTACGTAAAAAACTCACGAATTCATAAGGATTTCTGTGTTCCTCTTGTAAAAAAACGAATTTTCAAAGTACGCAACAAGGTATATCAGTAAATGGGAACTTCATCCAAATCGTCTTGCACGCAATATACTTAATTTCGAAGGCCACTCTCGGTTGAGAAGGAGGGACACCCTTGCTACCATCAGAACGTTAAATAGGTGATTCTACCGATATTGACCGTGCAAAATAAAACATTTTTGTCTAGCATTTTTTTTTGTGGTTTATTTACTTTATTTATTTATTTATTTATTAAAAGTGGATATCACATACAACAAGTAATAAATCTTTTAAATTACTGTATGTGATCTTATAACGATACAATACAATATTGTTAAATATATAAAGAACAAAATAAACAGTTTATAATATCAGTATTACAACATAAAAGATACAAAAAAAGTGCAAAAATGCAAAAGTAAAATAAGAGAAAAGGAAAATTAACATTTATTTCAAATAAATTGTATTAAAAAAAATGGACTTCAAATAGATTTCAATTTCTATAGCAAACAAGTAAAAAAAAAATAGTAATAAAAAATGGTAATACGGGAAGTTTAAAGTATACTTAAAAACTTGAGAACAATTTCTTTTTAAAGCGTACAACGTTGCCTGTGATTTGCATATAACTAGGAAGTGAGTTCCACAGTCGTATTGTATTTGTGAAAAATTGCCATTCAGAGATTAATGTTTGATATCTAAAATTAATAATGTTTTTACCTCTATTAGACCGTGCAAATTGAAGACGTTCAAATAAATAAATTGGTTCTTTCGTGTAAATAATTTTATGTAGCAATATTAAAGACTTAATCTTAAGCAGATCCAAGAGCTCAACTCCATATAAAGATTTTGAATACTGTGAAGTACCTTCATATCTCTTGATACGGTATACGTATCGCAAAATTGCGTTATAGGCTACAACTAACCTGCTCTTGCTATATGAATCACAATACGCAAAAATTTCACAGCCATATAACAACATAGGCATTAAATACGATTTCGCAAGAAGCACGCGTATGTAAGTCGGTGTAAACTGTTGTGAAGAGTATAACACTCGAAGCATTGAAAATATTTTTCCAGAGATAGAGTTTATGTGTCCATTGAAGTGTTTTGTTAAAAATAATTCCAAGATTCTTAGCGGAGTCGACGATAGCAATGTCTTGATTCCCTATATCGGAGTATCTATGGTTATTCTCTGATTTCTTTGGGCTATAATGAGACATCTAAATTTTTTAGGATTTAAGTATAGCCCACTAGATGATGCCCATAAAAATATGTTATTTAGGTCAACGTTAAGCCTGGCAATACACTCTTCTATCAAATTTTTCTTACAACTTATATATATTTGTACATCATCTGCATACATATGGATTCTGCTGTGTAATAGTTGCTTAGGTAAATCATTAATTGGCTTAATTGGATTTTTTAAATTAATTAATTTTAGGTATTTAGTATTAAGATTTGAAGATTCATAAATGAATGGAAAAAAATATCTATCCCTTAACTGCCCTCTTTAATCAGGCTCCTATACAAAATATTGGTTTTTAAGATTTTAAGAGTCAACCGCCCTAATTAGCCACAGAGGGCTGCTGAAGGTGTCGAATGTATGTCCGTCTTCTAATATTTTTGTTAACCTAACATACCTAGCTTCTTTCTTCAATCATTAGGGTGGTTCGTGTAGAAACTTATTTAAAAAAAATCATTTGTTTCAAATTGAATGACGAACAAAAATTGAAATGATACTTTGCTTTGCCATCATTTTGGAAAACATAAGTCTTGACAGTTCATATTTAGTAGTCGTGAAGCAGACACGTGGCAAATTTATTATGGAAATATATTTGAAAACCCAAAGTGTTTTAGTCGTTAAAACGATGAGAACGTTACGTTAAAAGTTTTGGGAATAACAACGTGCTAACAAAACACACTATAAATCGTAAAGTGAATGGTTTCGAAGAAAGAAGGTCTGTAGGTCTAGCCCCAAGCAAGGACCACAACGTACCGCAAGATAGACTGAAAACATTACTAATGCTCAAGAAAGTATTCAAAACAATCCATCAACCTCAATTTGACGCCGTGCACAGCAGCTTGGTCTTCAAAGAACAAATTTGCATTTGTTTCCATTTATTATTCAGTTGGCATAAGAGTTACTTTTACAAAATCATTTATGCCTCCGTACATGTGCCAATAGACTGATAAAGCTCTATGGCTGTCAAGCTTTCATTATATTTCGAATATTTTTCGGTAAGGAAAACAGGTTGTTCTATCGTGTAATATTCCATTTTTACTACCCCTAGACTGTCAGCTGTCAAATTGCTTTTTAAGGTTGCCATCAAGTTACTAAACAAATGGTCACAAAATTAAACCTTGCCTTAATGTTGGGACATTTTTTACTAAGAGTTGCCATATTTACTTTTTTATAGTGCAGAGGATCCAGTTCGTGGGGTATTTGGAGCTCAAAACTGGTAGTACTCTCTCTAGGTCTACAAAGTATGACCAGTAGTTTAATTACTGGCACTACGGGGGCTCCAGAAACTTTGTTCTAGCTTGGCTATGTTGAGGCCGCAGAAGGAGTCAAACTGGAGCTTGGTGTGGAGTTCTATAGCAACCAGATACTGTGATTCATAGGGTCCGTTCCTTACCAAGGGTGCAATCATGTTCCAAAAAAATTTATCGAATTGGTACTCAAGCGTCTCTTGTATGGTGGAGTAGGCAGGCGCATTCTTTTTACCCGGTGTTAAAGCCCTGTTTGGCCATCACGTCATGTATCCATGATGATCGTTTTCGCATCTGTGTCCTGTTTGCTGTTTTCTTGTTTGCTATCTTCTTGCTGGCGATGTATTTTTGGTTGGTAGTCCCTTCGGAGAGGGGGGGGAGCTTGTTGTTTGTTACGTTTGGCTCGTGATGTGTAGGGGTGGTAAACAAACTCATCCGTGAGGATGAGTGCTAAGTGTTGGTGCTGTTTATTGTGTACTGCTTTTTATTCTTTCGTGTATTTTATGTTGCGGGAGTATGTAGTATATCGATTATTGCCGTGGCAGCTATTTGCTGTTGTTGCTGACGTTCCAGCTGTTCCGGTTATTATTGTTGTTGTTGGTTTGCTGTTGTTGCTCTTGTACCCGTCTTTGCTGTATTGCGTGTTGCAGTTTTTGTGAGTATAACTGTTACAGGGGGACTAGTGACTACCAGTAGAGCCATTTCGGTCTCTACTGGTAGGCTACGAATTCCGACCGGAGACTTAAATCTGGTACCTGCAACTTCTTCTTGCCCGGTCATGGTGCGATCCTTCGGGGAGTATGGTGCTGGTTGTGGTTTGGACCCAAATCGCGGGGAGAGTTTAATTGAACTCGGCGCGGAGACAACTCCTGAGTACCGTAACCTAAAAATCGGTAGAAGTATTAGATAGGCTGCGCTCTTAACCAAGGGGGAAAACATGTCTAAACAATATGAGATCGAATTTGTACTCATGCATGTCATGTGTGGTCGCATTGTTTCTCATCCACTGATTAGACTGCCGTGGTAAGGCCACTGGCAGGTGCCTACGTTTTTTAAACTGCTACTTTTTATGCATAAAGCAAAGATTATAAGGAGTTATATTTGTGAATAGTATTCAATGAGTGGAAACAGCATCACACAAACGCTTATTTTTAAACATTTCGGTTTTAATGTAAAATTTATTATTTTGTTTATTGTACTGCCGGAAACAGTATTCATCTATTTTTTTAAACTCATTTGCTAATGAACATTTCATGATTTCTTTGAATTGAAAAAATAGTGTAATAGAAAACCTATAACGTATATTTTTAGAGTTACAAGTCGGATCATGGTTAGAAAATGTTTGGCTTTGCAACAACTTTGGGTTACACAAACACGAGGAATAATAGTAAATATACGAATAACTTCGTACCTTAGACTAATAGTTGCCCTTCAATGATATAAAGCAGTGGTGCCCAAAAGTTCTATATGGAAGAGTAAACACCAATACATTTGAGAAAAAACTACTTTTTTAAATATTTTTTGTTGTAAGAAGCAAAACAATTTACAATAACTAAATTTACACTGATAATCGCTGTCGTCAATGTTTACCAGCAAAACATGTGAAAGTTTTGTTGCTTTGCTTATGTGTGTGTACAGTGAAGACAAAAAAAAAATGTATAAGACGAAGTTGATTGTGTATTTTTCATTGCTAGTGATGAGCACTGAATATGTGTATTAAAGAGCACAGCCGTATAGCTAAAAGCTTTTACAAAAACAATTGAGCATCAAGCGTATAGGCCTGGGCACATCTGCTATAAAGCATTTGTGCATAAAACACAGGGACTTAAAAACGAGCTAAATAAAAATGCATAAAATTTGTGTAAACAATAAGACGGTGTCCTCGATTTAGTCTTCAAATCGTTTGTGGCAAGTATTTTTAAAACAGAAATAGCAGAATTCTTAAGAAGCCAAAGTATATCTAAGATGATAATACATTTTTATTCAGGTGACTATTAACAGGTGTCAATGACTTAAGCGGCCCATACACGATTCAGTTCAATTGTGAATTGAGTCTTTCAACTGAATTGACTATTGCCCACACACTTCATAAACTGAATTGAATTTTCATTCAACTATGAAATTCAATGAAATTATACACAATTTTTAAAATATATAACGTTCTCTTTGCAAAAAACCTACAAATATAAATTTTGAGAGCTGATCAAGAGACTCGAACACACACAACACAATCGAATTGAAAGACTTGCTAATCAACTTGAAAAAATCAAAACATTTTAACTTTTCTTCAACCAACTCGACAACTGCCAAACTAATAAACTTACAAAGCCATGCACGCTTTGATTTATACAACAACCGACTCAGTTGCCAACTGAGTTGAAACGTGTATGGGGTGCTTTACTGGAAGAAACAGTCGTTTGTACCATCATTGACGATACGGTAAGGGAAATTGCCACTTGCTTCGTCTTGCAATAGTTCGTGGTCAATTGTTCGAAAATTTAGTCAGCGATTTGATTGAGTTGTTATCATCGTTGCCAAATTTCACGATTTATTGTCATTTTGTCGATTTTGGGAGCTATAAATAGCACTTTGACGATTTAAAGTCTGCTTTGACGATTTTACTGATTTTACTGTCATATCTTTCATGCGACGACTGCATCCTTCCTTTTCCTTAATTTTAAACTGTTTCAGATATCATTTTAAGTTATTTTATGGAATATTAGTGGTACGTAAATATGTTTGTAATACTGAAATATTATGTGATAGATATTTTGGAGTATATGTACATATACACATGCACATGTTAGAGCTGAATGTAAAATATCATATATGAATAGCGCTTAAAAATTTACAATCTAAAAATTGTAAAAGCGTGTGCTCATATTTTAAAGAGACTAAATTTGAAGATGAACTCAAAACCTTAACTTTTATATTTTATTACAATATTATAAAAGAAGAACGTGACTTTTTTCTAACGTAATGAAAGAATTTTCTTATTTCATGGTAGAATTCGAAAGACGAGAAATTTAATACGAGTAAAGAAGTCTATTAAACTTGGAAAATTTCTTTTACGCTATAAATAGAAAAATGCTAGATTTTTGGAATAAAGTATCCCTCTATGACTACGTTTATAGCAAAAATATTAGTCTTATAGTCTTCTGCATATGTGTGAGTTTGCATCCAGGTACATGAAACTTAACAAAAAGTGAGAAATTAGTTGAAGAGACCATTTTCGAAACTGTGGTTGCTCTGACTTAGATATGCCCGATTGAACAGAAGTCTTTAGTATAATAATTGTACCTTTTATTCAATGAAATCTTATTTTAAAAATATACATATGTCACACAAATTAATGAATGGTATACTTATGATATTAACTTCATGTTAGTAGGAGTATATATTTGTTGGTATAGCTCTAACTTTTGTAGTTTTTAGTAAAGGCAACCAGGACTTAATCAAAAATAATTAATTTTACTAGCTGACGGTTTGCAATAATCATATTGCCGATTTTGACGATCTTCGACTTTAACGATTTCAAACCAGATTTATCTGGCATCTATGGCTGTCATCAATATCTCTTACACAAGTTTGTACTCTTTCGTACTCACCATGTATAATGTTTTGAATATATGGCCAACTGGGAAATGGAGCCTGAACTTAATAATGTTTCAAGCAACAATACAATGAAAATTGCTTTTGTAATTTTGTTTTTGTTCTTTCTTAAACAAAATATTCCTGTTTGTTTAAGACGTTCATTGTTGCTTTTATTAAATAGTTTTGTTTTCTTAATTCCTTAAAGCTGAAATCAATTCTAAATCATATGTATGTACATACACTGCGTTAAATTGTTGGAAATTCTTTCAAAATTAAATTTGAAATTTTTGCCAAAGTTTAAAATGAAATAAATTTTTTTCAGAGAAACTGCACAGAAAAAAGTTTTTTTCGTGATCAATAACGGAGTTCGTTGAATCAAATAATAAATTGTTTGAGTGCGGACCTACAAAGGAATTCGTGGATTCAAACAAAAGTTTGGTAAAAATAATTATTGATCGAAAACAACAATTCTTTTAAACAACAACAAAATACGATATTCAAGGTTACTTTTTTGACATAAATGTACATACATACAAATTATTTTTTTATACAAAAATTTGTTGATTTTATTTTTACTATAATTTTTTCTGTGTGAAGCTAATCCATTATGCAAATTTTATTTCTGTGTAAAATAAAGGCTGTGAATTCTGTGAAATACAAAGTTTTGCTAATTCAACGAATGATTTGTTTGAGAATATATATGAAAATAGCTTTTGTATTGAATGCTTTTCAGTTAATACATTATACATATAAACGGTATTCAAAGGGTTGTCATAAAGTCATACGAGTAAGTCTTAAAATATTAGTAAGAAAAATTATGACTACATACTGTGAGCGTTCTGACATAAATTATTTGAGATGTTTACAGTTTAGTTACGGCAAACTCCGTTTAAAAAGTCTTATCTCTCTGACTGTTTTGTTCGAAGCACAATATAAAATATTATGACATTATGCTTGACATGACATCATTTCAATCCCCCAATATATTCATTGCTTTATTAAACATTTATCTTAAATATACAAATGTAAAACCGGTTGCCAACATATTTTTTTTTTTCGATAAAAATACCTCAAAAAAAAGTTGGACTAAATGTACAGAATTATGTATTAAACCTATTTACGTCAGCACCTGACCGCCGAGCTTTTTCCTGTTGCCGACACCAGTAATACTGTTATCATCAGCCTGGTAACTATTAAATTTGGATTCGTCGGACCATATTATACGCTTCCAGTAATCAATAGTCCAGCCCTTGGGTTTCCTGGCGAATTTCAAACGCGCCGAAATATGTTTGTCTGATAGCGCTGGCGAAGGCAACATAATGGTGTGGCGATTTTCACATGGTAGCATATCGGTCTAATACAAAAAATTGATGGAATCATGAAAATGGACGATTATTTAAATAACTTACGGACCCATCTTCTCGATTTTGCTGACATGAGAGCATATTCTGAGGAAGAAGTTATATTTCAACAGGTTGGTGGCCCAAAAACACACTTCAAAAATCATTAAGAAATGCTTGACTTGTCAAAAATTTCAACTGATACAGTGACCGTGCAAAGTCTCGACCTGAATCCAATTCAGAATTTGTGGCCAACTCTGAAAAGATGATTGGAACTATATCGAAAGACTCCATCAATCTTAGCCGAGTCATGGACACAGGTGCAGCTGGAATGGCAGCACATTCCAAATGGCATTATTCAAAACTTAGTCGAAAGCATGCCTGAATGCATAAATAGCGTATGAAAAAAGAATGGGTTATAATGGATGATATGTGCTTCCTTTTGGAAGCACATATTATCCAGTTTCTCAATTCCTGGTCACAAGAAATTCGTTATCATATTGCGATTATAAACACCATTCATTTGATTCCTTTTGGTGTCGGTGATGTTTTTTCTCGGTTTATATCGAGCTTTCTCAGAGACCGCACTATACGAGTTGCTATAGATGGGGTCTCATCAAGCGAGTTCAAGATTAATTCAAGGGTACCACAAGGCTCCGTTCTTTCTCCTACCCTATTTCTTATTTTCCTCAATATATTTCAAACTTTCAACCCTATACACTCTTTCGCAGATGGCAACAGTATTTGCCATTCGTACTCCTTTAGCAATAGGCCCAGCCTATCTGAGATCGTTGTCAAGAGGCAAAATATGAATAACTCACTGAAGTGATCTTCTATTAATCTCTGAATGGGGTCTTAAAAACAAGTCGTTTTTAACGCTCGTAAGACCCAGTGTTGTTTATTAACACAAACACACGACGCCAGGCGCAACAATTTCATCTGTACTCATGGATGGTATAAATATTGAGGAATCGGATGCTCTAGATGTTCTTGGAGGGAAAATACAGTGTGATATTCGATGGAATGATCACATTTTTCATGTCTCTTTCAAGTGCCTCGGGTTTTTGCAACGGCGTAAGATGTACTTCACTCCATCCGACCTCCTCACTATTTATACCACCTATATCCGACCGAAAATGGAATACAACTCATATTCTCTGAACGATGAATATGCATTCATCGTTCAGAGGTCATCCATTTGTGTTCGATTGCCCGGAGAATAGTACAAGGCATTACACAGAGGGTTCGTTTTTCAGCCGTACGCTTTGCCTATGGAATAAGTTGCCCACAGACGTGTTTCCTGTCTATTATGACATCGGAAAGTTCAAGTCAAATGTTCATAAACACTACTCCCTCTTTCGCCCTCCTCATAACTTATTTTCCTAGTTCTGGTGCAATGCACTGCATATGTAGGGATCATCCCCTGAGTACTGGTCCAACATAAAAAACACCATTCAAGGTAAATGCTGGGCCCACCTTAGTTTAAAATAAGTACGTACGTCTTGATAACGCTACCAGCGTGTAAACCACGCCAATAAATTACTCTTCGGGGAGGCCTCAGCGTTACAACAATCATTCGTAGACTTTCATTGAATTAAAGCGGCAATTTTGCTTGTTAATGTTAACTAAGGTGAAAGTCAATGACGCGGCAGTTGAAGATAAGTGCACGAAATGCATTTTGTTTTGACCGCCCATTTTCATAAAATGCTACAAAAATCTTAACGTGCTACTCAGTTGTATTTCTCGTTATGATTGAACTTGTCAAACACTAAAACAAAAATATTTTGGACAAAAATTTTTATGTCACAGTGTGACTTGCGATTAGCAATGTGCATTATGGTTGGACCGCTCTTTAGTTTGATTTGTAAACCGAGTGGAAAAACGCTGTGACGTCATCAGCTTAACTGTGGCTGCAAGATTTTTCATATTATATGAGAAGTTGTGATGTTCTATATTGGCTTCTGGAAGTACTTGTGCTTCGCCAACAAATTGGAGAGGAATTTATAACATTAAAAGAATGTTAAAATATCGCTTTTTTGAAACTGTACTCGTATAGTTTTTTTTTCAAGCTTCATAATTTTTTCCTGTTTTAATAAAACAATAACGCTTTTTTAATCAAATAAAAAAACATATTGTTTTCGTTTTCTATTTTGACGTTATAAAACGTACATGTTTGCTTTAAAAATTGGATAATATCTTTCAGCGATACAAATTAAATAACAAACCTCATTATGTGTTATAGAAAAATTTCATATGATGTCATATTATGAGTAATATTGTATATTTTAATAATTAAAAAAAAAAATTAAATAATACGACTAGAACAAGAGTTCGTTTGTTAATAAACAAAATATTGTTTTGCACAAATGTTGAAACCATTTTTAAAGTTTAATGAGATTAAAAAATATTTGCAGGCTGTTCTGCCTTAAGGTCACGCTGAAATACTTCAGTTGCCTGCTCGTCCCACCATATTAAACAAAGTAGCATAAGCTAGATTAAAAATTATAATAACGCCTTAAAGTAGGCTGTATAAAATGTAAATTCATTCGCCCTTAGTACAAATGCTAGGTATGCAAATCTTTCAAAAAAAAAAAAAAGCAAAAATTATAAATTCATAAAATACCATTAAAAATGTATTTGAATTTGCTTTTTTTTCTCCTTTCAAACAAATTATTTTTCTGTTTGTTATTTCTCTGGCTGTATATGAAATTTAATTAATTCTTTAATCGCCCCCCAAAGGCATACTTGAAATTCCAATTTTCTAACAACAGTTGAAGGTATGCTCTATGGAAATGTCTGCCATTATTTTTATCTTTAAAGAAGTAAATCCCTTTTAGCATTAGTTTAGCGAAATGTAATGAAACGGCATGAGTACAGATTAATATTATTTGATTATATTGTTTGCACACAACAGTTGAAGACTGAAATCATTTTAATCTCGCCAAATTATTTTTATTTTTTTAACCCCATTGTTAATACAATTTAGTTTGGAAGATTCGAGTTCTAAAAACAGATCATAGCACTTCAGTTTTAGTCATATTGATAGAAATCAAAAAAGCAGTGTTAAAGTGTTTTCCCCCTATAACTTTTCAATAAACGCATTTCTTGTGAAATGTTATTGATATACTCTCAATAACTTGTACCGGGTATTCACCGAGAAGGTGAATAGTTTATTTTGACGCCATTTTAGTAATTCCTAGTTTTGAGAGTTCATATTGGGGCAGGTAGACACGTGGTAAATTTATTATGGAAAAATATTCAATAAACCAACGTGTTTTAATCCTTGAAACATGTTTTCAAAATTAATCATCGATTACTGTGACGATGAGAAAGTTACATGAAGTTTTTGGCAGAGACAATGTGTCAACAAAACGTACTATTTATTGTGTGGTGAATGATTTCGAAGAAGGAGGATGATAGGCCCAAGCATGGAATACAGCGTTCTGCAAGATCGGCTGAAAACATTACTGCTGCTCAAGAAAGTGTTCAAAACAATCATCCATGAATCTCAAGTCGACGTTGTGGTCAGGAGCTTGGTCTTCAAAGAACAACTTTAGCCACAATTTTGCACAAGGACTTGCATTTGTTTCCATTTAAGATTCAGTTGACACAAGAGTTTCTTCCATAAGACCATTTACGCCGCCATACTAAGTAACGAGGCATATTTTCATTTGAGTGGATATGCCAACAACCATACTAAATGCTTCAGAGCAATGGAAACCCCTCAAATTATTCATCAGTCACCTTTGGATGCATTAAAAGTGACAGCAATTTGGCTAGAAGGAATCATTGGACCTTACTTCTTTAAAAATGACAACGGCGTAACGGAAACTGTGAAAGGATAGGGATATCGTGAAATGATTGAAAACTTTCTAAGTCCACAACAGCGGGCTTTGGGCTTAATTAACATGTGGTATTAACAACACGGTGCCACATCGCTTACAAGGAATTACTGAGAGTCTTCTTTCCACAACAAGCTATTTCCAGAAATGGTGATGTTGATTGGCCTCCATGATCGTTTGATTTTTGTAGAGATATCTGAAAAGCAAGGTTTATGAAAACAAAACAGAAACGTTTCAGTAACAAAATATACGTGATGAAATTAATTAAGTACCTTGTGAAATGTGTGAGCATGTAATGAAAAATGTGCTTAAAAGAGCCGGTATTTCTGAGGCTAACAAGGGCGGACATTTATCTAATATTAGTTGTGTTCATTTACTAAAATTTTTTACAAATTTGTAACAATTGTTACTAGAAAGCGTTCATTAACACAAAAAAATTTGCAACGAGAGAACGTCAAAAGAGTGTAAAAAATTGAGAGACTGAAAAATTCTTGCAAGTTTTTGCAAGTAAAATTTTTACTTGCAATAATTATTCAAACAGCTGTTTTGCGTTTGTGTTTACAAAACAATATTTTTAAATTAAATTAAAAATAAAAATATTTTGGAAAATTTTAAAAATTGTAAGTGTATGTAAACTTTTAAAACGATAAAAAGTATTAAAATGGTAACGAATTTATTTTTGTGTAACTTAGGAACAACAGAGGTAAAATAAGACGCCTAATGGATAAGCAACACAGTGTCTGGCATATCAGTGGCAAAAGCTGTTCCGCAAATTTACTTGCTTGAATGTGTTTAAAACTTTTAGGGGCACAATTAAATTGACACTTAGATCCTTCCATTTTTAAATATATTAATATTTTTCGAGTTTTAACCTCTGAAATGTTTTTGTTTTTTGTTTCTTTAATTTTTACAGACCAGCTGTTATTTTTAGTATTGTAAATATTATGAGTACCTAGCTACTCGGTACTTTACATTTTGAAATTAATTTGAAATAAAGATGTTGTGTATGCAAGCTGTTATAACGTATAAAGCGGCCTATACACGTTTCAATTCAATTGTTAATTCAGTCTTTCAATTGAATTGATTCTTGGCCACACACTTCATAAACTGATTTGAAAGATTTTCATCCAACTGTCAGATTCGATGAAATTAAAGACAATTTTAAAAATATTTAACGTTTTCTTTGCAAAAAAAAAAAAAAAAAAAAAAAAAACTACAAATATAAATTTTGATTGCTGAGTGGGAGACACACAGCACAAGAGAATTGAGAGATTTACTAGCCAACTTGAAAAATCAAAACCATTTGAATTTTCTTCAACCAACTCGACAACTGCCAAACTAATCAATTAACAAAGCCATGTACGTCTTGATTTGAACAACAACGGGCTCAGTTGCCAATTGATTTCAAAAGTGTATGGGCTAAGCCCCCTAATTAAAAATAGATATTTTATTAAAAAGTAGCTAATCACGCTTATAGTGTTTAGCGTTTTTCGACTACACTTAGTACTAGATTAAATAAAATTGTAAAACTTTTCATTATTCTATTACAAGCCGTACCTGAAAAACGCCACTCACGATAATGCTGAATACAACTGACAATAATCACATTATTTTTATAATATACATACAGTCACTCACGTTTAAAGTCGTTCAGACGCATGAAAACATTAAAAACAACAAAAACAATTTATTCCAAGTTCTTTTATTAAATGTATACGAAGGCTTAACTTAAATAAGGTCACTTTTCAGTCTCACATTTAAAGTCGGGCAATTAATAAAAAATTAGCATTATGTGAACATAACGCAAAATTAATATTTTGTAGATCCACCTTTTTGGGTTTCAACAGGCAAAGATTCCACTAATTTTTTGCAAACCTCAGGACTTATATTATTCCACTCTTCCTGTAAGGCATTCTTTAGTTGTGGAATTGAGTTACCCTGCCTGTCCTGCATCCGGCGGCCTAATTCGTCCCACAAATGTTCAATAACATTGAGGTCCGGACTTTGTGCAGGGGTTTTAATAACCTTCGGACAGTTATAGAGCAGCCAATTCTTTACATCATATGCTGAATGTTTAGGATCATTGTCCTGGTAAAATTGGAAATTAGTTTCAATGCCGAGTTTTTTACGCTTTCTTTTAAATTTTTTTCAAAATATTTAAATAAACATTCTTATTCATAACACCGTCAATGAAATGCAAATTTCCAACGTCTGAGGCTGCCATGCATCCCCAAACCATAACCGATCCACCACCGTGCTTTACTGTTTTTCTTAAATTCTTGCCTTCCATCTCTTTGTTTGGTTTGCGCCATACTTTGCCTCTTCCATCGCACCCAAATAAGTTAAATTTACTTTCGTCAGTAAACAATACCTAAATATCAATAATAAGCCTAATTAAATTTTTATGTTTGTTCCAACTTACGGTACTCCAGAAATCAAAATCTTTGGTCATATATTGACGAGCAAAAACAAGCCGTTCGCTTTGGTTTTTCTTATTTATAAGAAGTTTTTTCCGTGCCACTCGGCCATGAAAGTCATTCTTGCGAAGAAGTCTTCTTATTGTTTCTGGGTTTACCTCCGTCCCAGAAGCTTCCTTGACCATTGCTGTCAGCTTTGGAGCAGAAATAAAAGGATTTTTCTTCACCTGTTTTAAAATCATGTTCTCATCTCTGGGTGAAAGCTTTCTTGCTCGGGCTCCGCGTTTTTTATTTGCTACCAAACCACTTTCTTTATATCTAGAAATGATATCATGCACTGTAGATTTGCGTTTTTTTTATCAAATTAGATATTTCCCTTTCAGATTTTCCATCTAAGTGCAACTCAATTATTATTTTCCATTCTTCGAAGATGGATTGTTTAATTTTGCGCGGCATTTTTCAAAAAACTTTTATAATCTTCACTGATCGAATGATTGTGTAAGAAAAAATAATTGTTTTGGAGACAAAAGAAGAAAAAAGTGGAAATAACAGTATATTTCACTTTTTCACTGTACAAAACATTAAGTGCCCGACTTTCAATGTGAGACAGAGAATTTACTTTTTCTCATTTTGTTATTCGTATGTATTTTATAACGGGACTTAAAATAAAATTTCTATGGTTTTTCTATTAATAAGAGTTTTTATGATAAAACAAAAAAGAGTTAAACGCATCATCTTTCATCAAAACATAAATATTAAGATCATAAATTTTCGACAATGTTTGCCCGACTTTAAATGTGAGTGACTGTATGTATAATTTGTCCAAAAAATGGCTAGTTATCATATATACCTATACATAACAACACTACTCTAACATGCAAATTTTTGCTAGTAAAGTGTTCATTTACTTTTTCACATTTTTAGAGTAATTTTGAGAAATTTAATGTTACTCTCTCGTTGCTAATTCTTTCTAGTAAAGTAAATAAACACATTTATTGTATTCCATACATAATAACCAAAATTCGATAAAACATTCCATAATATGAGATCCATTCTCTTTCATTTCAATAAAAATTATATACAAACAAGGTAGTATAGTATACCTCTCCGTCGGACACTCTGTCAATTTACCAAGATAAATGTTTTACTAATAGCAATATTTTGTACTCTTCTGCGCCTTCATAGTAAGATAATATACTCATCACACGAGTAAATACTTTATTTACGTTACAACAAATGTACGAGTATAATTTTTTTTACTTGTGTTTGATTTTGGGAGAGTAACAAAATGCCTCTTGTTTTTATTTCATCTTACTTTATTTTTAGAGTGGTCGTTGTAATTTTTATAACCGGATAGAGTAGTAATGTTTTTCTCAGTTCAAGCGCAGCGATTTTTTTAAGTACCTTATTGAAGAGAAATTAATTAAAACGTATAGGTGAGTAATCCCGCACGTAATGCTTAAATTCTTTTATAAGATGATAAGTGTTAAAAAAGTCAACTTTACAAATTAATTTTTTTTGCTTACAGCCAACTTTTAGGCGCCTACAAATTACAACGTTTTCTTATTGGCTGAGGTAACTAGGCGACGTCCAGCGTCTATATACGGATTCACGTACCTAAAGTAAATAACAAGACAGGATTTTTATTTTTTAAGACTTACAATAATCCAAAGCTCTATGTATAATGTCGGATGTACATATATCTTCATAATGCCATACCTCGGTCGCGGTTTACATTTATACTCGGCATACGCTGAATTCGGAGGTTGCGGGAATTCCCCTGGGTTCGGTATAACAACGGTTGGTGGCGGTTGGGTACACCCAACCCGAGGACGGGTTGGGTGTACCTTGGTACGGATAGGCTTCGGGTTCAGTGTGACAGTCGTACTCAACATATACTGTCATCGGATATGGGACGGGTGCATCTTTGTATGCACTGGCTACAGATTCGGTAGCAGTAATATTCGGAATCGGGTATGGTAGGAGCTCTCTCGGGTTCGGTATAACAACGGTTGTTGGTGACAATTCCTCTTAGAGCGGATCGGCTGTATCTTCGTACGGACATGCTTCAGGTGCAGTATAGCAGTCGTACTTGGCATACTCTGGTATCGGGTATGCTAGGTACTCCTTCGGGTTCGTTATAACAACGGTTGCTGGGGAGAAATTAGGAGGGGACGGGTGTATCTTCGTATGCACAGGGTTCGGTGTGGCAGTCATACTCAACATACACTGGAATCGGATATGGTAGAATCTCACTGGGGTTCGGCATAACGATTCCTGATGAAAATTCCTTTTAGGACGGGTCGGGTGTATCTTTGTGCGGATAGGTTCCAAGTTTGGTATGGTAGTAATGCTCGGCATACACTGGAATCGGGTATGGTAGAATCTCCCTTGGGTTCGGTATAACAACGGTTGCTGGACATAATTACTCTTAAAACGGGTCTCGATATGGCATTCGTACTTGGCATACTCTGGAATCGGGTATGGTAGGTACTCGTTCGGGTTCGTTATAAAAAACGTTTGCTGCTGAGAACTCCTCTTAGGAGGGAACGGGTGTATCTTCCTAAGGACAGGGTTCGGTATGGCAGTCGTACTCAACATACACTGGAATCGGTTATGGGGTTCGGCATAACGGTTGCTGATGTAAATTCCTCTTAGGACAGGTCGGTAGTATCTTTGTAGATAGTACCACTTTGTAGAGTAGTACTCGGCACACACTGGAATCGGGTATCTTGAGTTCTCCCTCTGATTCGTTATAACAACGGTTGGTGGCGAGAATTCGTCTTTTAATATATGATGCGTCATGAGCCGAGTTCAAATCCGACAATGGGTGCTGATGTGTAGTGTAGGGGCTACAAAACAGTTAAGGCGACAACACGTGCAAAAAAAATTAGTTATTTTTCTTGTCTTCGTCAATCAAAATTATTGATTCCAGCAAAATGATATTGTAAAAAATCTTTCTTCAGAAACGTAAGAAGGTAGGAATAAATTTGAACTAAAACCCGATATAGATATGTACAAAAAGCCAAAAATCTAATTTAAAAGTTATAAAGTTCGACAAAAAAGCAATAAATTAATATTAATTATTAAATAAAATTTTTATAATAATATAATAACTTTATTTTTCCTGAGGATATTGACAGAACTGTATGCGAAACACTACTCGCTGTTTCCTGCTCTATTTTCCTAGTTTCAGTGCAATACTCAGCATATGTAGGGATCATCCCTTGAGTATCCAAGATTAGAAGAAAACTAAAAATAATGTTATAAAATTGTATTTTATTTTTTATACACAAATCAAAACAGAAAAGAAAATCAAATGAATTTTGCTAAGTTTATATTTTGTGTTATTTTTGAAGTTGTAGTAATTTAAAATTGAAATGTAATAATTTCATCCCAGGGTGCAAAGCAAAGATTATTCATGTTTAAAGACCATTTGTTTTATAGTCCCCATCCAATAACAACTACTAACAACCATAAAACTACTCTCCACAAATTATTACTGTCTTTTGTTTTAGTTGCAGTAGGAAAAGTATTTGTTCTTTTTCTCATGTCTATAAAATCATAAGTCGTAAGGCGTTTAAAAACTGACCCTTCTTTACAGTTTGTGACAGTGGACCACTCGAACAATTGGGATTTAAAGATTTAGATACTAGGCACCCAAACTCGGTCTGAACGTACCACCTGATGAAAGAGGGTGTTCAGTTCAAGTTTGTCAAACATCACAATAAATGTAGTTCATAATTATGGTGGTGCGTGAAATAGCTACTGCTTTTTATTTATCTTTAAGCAAGATAAATAAAATATTAAAATTATAAAATTTTTCTAACAGCTAATGTTTTAAATATCTGTTATGGTGAACTTCTCTTTTTTTTTTGTGCCATAATGCGGCAAATTTTTATACACTTCAATAAACTCTTAAAAATACGCGCTTTAGCTAATACAATTTTACTGGTTGCTTACGAAAACACAAATGAAATTTACACTATGTTTAACAGAGTTGCTAGTAAACAAGTTTGATGGCAAGCACAGAGCATCATTAATTCTTGCAATCTACTGGTATCAGGTCAAGTTTGTCAAACACAAATTTTAGTTATCGAATTTAAAAGTGAACTTTAAATGTTTATTAACAGATAAAAAATAATCTATGCCATTTACCGTTTGAAAATGATAGCAGGTAAGCGTTGGCCATGACTACGTTTAAAGTGGTCCATTGGGAAGGTGCAATTATTTTTTTTTTTTTTTATCAGGGGATGACCCCTACATGTGCAGCGCATTGTACCAGAACTAGGAAAATAGGTTATGAGGAGGGGGAAAGAGGGAGTAGTGTTTGTGAACATTTGACTTGACCTTTCCAACATTACAACGGACAGGAAACACGTCTGCAGGCAACTTATTCCAAAGACGAAGCGTATGGCTGAAAAACGAATTCTCTCTGTAATGCGTAGTACGATTCCCCGGGCAATCGACCACAAATGGATGAGCTCTGGACGATGAAGGCGTGTTACGTTTACGAGAGGATTTGAAAAAACACACTGACGCTGTCTGCAGCCAAACTTCAGTGGTTGGCATTGAATCTCATATCTCTCGCGTGTTCCAATTCACAATTGTGACTATCACGCTAAATGCGGATATCGTAGACTGACAACATTTACATTGCTTAACTTAGTATTACCGAAAAAGAAAGGCCTTTATAGGGGCCCATTGACGTTATTGCTTCTACTGACGAATTTAAATAGAGACAAGAAAAAATAGTGTTTACCTCCATGAACTAGTAAATTTTTTATGAGATTATTTGTGGCATCGTTATAGATCCATTATTAAATATATATTATCCCTGGGCTAATGTGTTTGTTGGAAAGGTATTATTTTTTCTATTTTTTGTAATGCTGTATTGCAAATGTGCTAGACACGTATATAGCTGTGGTGCACTACATTCTTGTATAAAATTCTAAACTGCTCTACAGGTTGTTTGTTTAAAGCTTGGATAATAAATTTCAAAGCGACTACAACCAGGACATAAATATAATTTATATCTCTTCTTTTTCTTCCATTTTCATACATGGGGGATTTTATTTTATTTGTGTTACATAAAATCAAATAGAAAATATTTAATAATGGAGTGGCTAGAGGTAGAGAGATTTCTTTGATATTAAATTAAATAGCATAGATATTTGTGGTGGTGTTTGAACCAGTGGAAGACAAGACCTCACTGAATAAAAAGCTTGGCAAGTAAATTATAATATCTGCTTTGAATGTTCTAAGCAAAGAAATGGGGTTTAATTAAACTTAGAATGTTGAAGCAATATATTTAGCTTTTGACAGATGAAGTTCTCCTAATAAAATTCTCCTTAAGGTAAAAACTAAAGAACAGTCCAAACAAAATGAACTATGTCATTTCATTTGGACTGTTCATTTGTACACAGAAAGAAAAAGCTCATACTAAATTTAAGTATGTTCTAGCACAATCGTAAAGCAGCTCTGGGCTGGAAAATAGCTCTCGCGTCGTTGTAGTTATTTCTTAAGTGGGGTCAGGCTTGTTGTTGTGGTTTGTCCTTCAAGAGTTTTGCGTACCGCTCTCACTGGTTAACTGTTTGCCTCAAGTAACTATATTAATTTACAGTTTTTTTTTTTTTGAGGTTTTTCTTTGCTAACCACGCGGCAACTTCTATGTGAAGGCTTAAGACGTCATAATTAGTCACAGCGCCGCAAAAAATTACTATTAATACCATCGTGGGCATAAGGTCTTCGTTACTCCGCCCATGCTGTGTAATTGCAGCTGTATGGTTACAAATACAAATACAATACAACACAACTTTGTTTTAAAGCCTAGTTTGATAAATATTACAGGGACTTCGCACGTCCACTTACATGGAAAAAAGTGGTTTGTTGATTTTCGATGTGGCCGTGCAAGTACGGAAGATGTCGAATGTTCTGGACGACCAAGTCAGGTCTGTACATCCAAAACAATTAAAAAAATTAGCGATAGCCGGATGGAGATTGAAAGTGAGAAGTATTGTGGAAGTTATAGGCATTTCACTTGGCTCAATGGTTTCAGTTTTGAATGATCACTTGGATATCAGAAAGCTTTCCGCAAAATTTTGGCTGCTTTTGCTTATAACCGACCACAAACGCAACAGTTTCATAGGAATGTTTGAGTAGCTTCAAAAGATAAAAGCAACCAATGGCGAATACTAACTTATTAGATACTAACTTATTAGATCGTACGTCTAGGTTAGTTCTGGAATGTTACAACAGCCTAAATGAACTGGCAAGCTAGAACTAGGTTACTCTGATCTGGGTGCTAAGACATGAGGGGCACTATGTCAGTGAGATGGCAGATCAAAAAAGGTGCGGAGGGGACTTTTATTGGCAAGAGTTTTCTTAATGTGGAGATGAAGAAATCAATAAATATATAAATAAATAAAAAAAAATTTAAGTACAACTAACAACAAGCGTGCTTAAAGTAAGCAGAAAACGGGATTGTTCCAGAAAGCAGTCGCTTGATATCTTAAAATAAGCGTAAAATTTTCGAATTCTTAAACCGAGTAAAATAAATATAGTTTAAAAATTTGAAGTCTTGATCCTATTTGCTTTGACCTTTATTTAATTCAATATTTGCAAATAATTAGTTCAGCTCAAGGTCCTTTTTGTTTTAAAAAAAGGACCTTGAGCTGAACGAATTATTTGCAAATATAATTTAAAAATCTAAAAGACTTGCTTCGATATCAAATTAATTATTCACATACATAACTAGATGATTATTTGTATAACGCGTTCCGAGTATTTTTTTCGAATTCCCAAAATCGGCTTTAGGAATTGCCAAAATCCCCACTTCCCGGGAAAAAATATGGCATCTTCAATTTTCGCACTGAATTGAATGGCCATTAATAGCTCAGATACACGTTCCGATTCGGTTAGCGAAGCAGTTCGGAGTTTTTTGGGAATTCTCAAAGTCGGCTTCAGGATATCCCCACACTTCTTCAGAAACAATGCGGCAACACTAATTTTCGCACTAAAGGGAATAACCGTTTATAGTTCCGATGCAGGCTTCACGGCAAAAATGCGCACCGAATATGAAAAACCAGTTTTAAACCGGTTAGTGATTAGTACCTGCGAGATTTTTTTTTGGGAATTCCCAAAAGCGGTTATATGAATCCAGTGCACGGTGCTTAATTTAAAAAAAAACGAATTTTTTGTATTTTTGACACCGCCTGAAACCAGTGCACCGTGCTTAAGTTAAAAAAAAAATCCTTATTTTTGTACAAATACATGTGTTTAGATGAAAACGATTATTTTAACGAGATCACATTACCATCCATGTTCTGAAAAACGCAAATCGCTTAAATTTAGCGTTTTCGATTTGAAAACGCCAAATAGGTATTCTGAGAAACGTATAATGCAAGAAATATGGTTTTGCGATTTGAAATCGCCAAATAGGTGTTCTGGAAAACGCATATCGCTTAAAATTGGCGACTTAAACTCGCATGTATATATTGAAGTGAACTGATTGAATTTGCTAAAACTGAACTTGCAAAAGGCAATAAAATTATTCACAATTAAAATTTAATATGTTTTCTTTTTATTTCAATAAAAAGTTTAACGAATTTTACACATTTTCATTAAGAAAACTAAATTGAAAAATTTTTCTATTTGTTGTCAAATTTTTTTCGTTTTATATTACTACCACATACATATATACGTATGTAAAACACATGTTGCATTTTCTCAGAAAAAACTCCTAAGCGCCAGTAAAACGCGCGTTCTAAAATGCGCGTTAGAACACCAAAAAATCAATTAATCAGAACACGCGTTCTCGGAACATGGCTATACATTTTCGTAAGCAGCAAAAAGTAAATACAGTGCTGCCACTATAAAAATAAATTGGCAGCAGTAAGAACTAAAATTTGTTTGTAATATTTAATAAAAAAAACACACCACAAAATTAAAATAAACAAATAAATTATTGTGTTTTTACCGTTTTACATGATATAGTTTCATTCCGTAATTTAAATTTTATTTATGTCGGATATATATGTGGCACCTCTGAAATTTCTATTGTTTAAATACACATAGTGTTGCTGCTGTCTCTAAAATAATTATGTTGCTGATGAGACGGCGTTTGAAGCTAACTTCATTTATAATCGTGAACTTGTGAAGTCTGCTGTCGTCTAAGTGTTTAGAGCTTAAAAAAGATATTGGCAGCTGATAGCATAGGATTAGTAAAATTAACTGACGTGATAGCGAGCACAAGTAACAGTCACTGGATGACATGCCTTATATTGAAGTAAGTATGGTCAACTTGTTCCTCCAGCTCAAAATCCACACTAAACGTGTAGATGACACGTGTAGATGTATGTTTTTCTACAATCATATGTGGATCCTCAGAAATTCTTAAGCCGCAGCTTTGGCCAATAGCATTCTAAAGCTATTATATTACACAATCTAGGATTCCGAAACAGCAGAGTACACGAACTGAAAATTTTTCATGCAGTAACACAGCTTTCACAACAGAACGTTTATTTTGCAAAGTCCTGAGAACTGAGTGGAAAAAGAGAGTGGCTCTCCTACACACTCTCTTTTCCATTGCCACTACTAAACTCAAGACTTTGCAAAGTAAACTTTCTGTGTGTGAAAGCGGTGTAATTGGATTGTTTCAGGGGCATATGGAACTGTCTTGTTGATGTCAATATCATCGCGATATCCAGTTACTGTAGCAATCTCTGTTTTACCAGCCTTGATATTAACACTTGAACAGTTTGCTTTTGCATCCAGCCTGCCTAAAATTTTCATTTAATCTCTTCCCATTAGATGAACTTAGCACACTATTGCGACTATATTTTGTATGGATTTGCAAATTACGGCTGCCTAGCTTTCATTATTTTTAAAAAATATTGTATGATAATGGAGACATGGTGTTCTATTTTTATTAACCTTAAACTGCCAGCTGTCGAATAGTTTTTTTTTTTTGGTTTGGCAACACCTCACTGTACAAATTGCAACAAATTTTGATTTCTTTTTGAAGTAACCATAGTGTTACATTTGAAATTCATTTCGAATAATTTTCGTTATATAAAACTTAGATACCAATGCTTGTAAGCAACATAATCAGCTGTCATTGGTATGGCTTGCCTTAATGGTTTGCCAGTATTGCCAACATGAAGTTGGCAACATTTCAATCGCTTTACAGAACTTAACACAAATATTTTTATCACATAGAAAAAGTTATTTTCTCTTTGGTTAAAGATTTTAAAATGAAATGTTGTGCATTATGGTCTAGGCCAAAACCACATTGAGGCAATTTAAAATCAACATTTTTTTTATACTCTTTTTGAAGCATAAAATAAAGTAGTTAAGCCAAATCAAAAGAATACTTTATGTTGTAAAGTTTTTTCAAATAAAATTTCCATTTCAAAGAAATTCGTACACACTTTTGAACTTGTTGGCATTTCGTTAAGTGAAAAGTGAAACTTTTATTAACATTTTTGAAGCATGCATTTAGGCGTTTGCACAGTTTGCAGTTAAATTCATGTTAAAACTACGTTATTTTTAAAAAGGCAAATGAAGAATTTTATGAACGTAAAGCATTGTGAACATTTCGGGCAGAAAAAAAATGAGGGGAAAGCAAATAAAAATGAACAACACTCAGCCATTAAGAATTCCCACAGAAAATAAATAAAACTTGCAACAATGTTATACTCAATGACTGAACAACTACAACAACAACTAGAAAGCAAAACAAAGTAGACATTTTCTTTAAAGGCCAGCCCACACTCATATGCTAAGCAACCATATACGCCTAAGAGTATGCAGCACAATTAAGCTTTAAGTTGAAGTGAAGAAAAACCTCATAAAATGGTTTCGTTTATAATTACTTTTAAATTTTCTTTTCTTTTATCTTGAATTATATGAAATACTTGAAACACCTTAAATAATATTATACAATACATAATCTGTTTATATCTTTAAAAACTTTATCGTTATTATTATTATGATTTAAACATTTTTTTATTTTTATTTTCTGCTCATTTATTTTTTGCAAAACGCTTCATTTCATTCAATTTATCCTTACAACACAGTGCCCTTTTGCCCTAATGGCGCTGTGGCCTTAAATTCCATAATTTTATTTATTTTTTCCTTTCCTTGCCATTTGCCAAAACAAAAATCAGCAGCTGGGGCTTTTGTCGCTGTAAAAATACAACATTATTTGCACAAAAACAAAAAAGGGGCAATAACAAATTTTATTCAAAAAGTCATTCATTGCTGCATTGCAGAAATAAATTTTTCCCCATTTGCTATTCATTTCGATTAAATTCAATTGTGAACTTTTTTTTCTTTCAAATAATTCACGTTAAAAAGAAAGTGTATATCTTAAGGCGCAGAAAAATGAGAGATAACATAATACATCCAGGGAAGGGTAAAGTGTTGCTTAACGGTCTGATGATTATTATAAGTGAGATGTTTGTACTTTATCTACTCAAAAGAATAAAATAAATAAAAATACTAATAATGAGGCGAAATAATAAAAAACATATGCATTAATGTATGTGTGTATGTATGTGCTTTTAAAGCCTGGAGAAATGTATATATTTTGTTTATTAAAATTCCTTTGAACATACTTTAATTTGGTGTAGGTGATGATTTTTCTCGGTTTATATCGAGCATTTTTAGGGACCGCACTATACAAGTTGTGGTAGATGGGGTCTCATCAGGGATACCTCAATGCTCTGTTCTTTCTCCTACTCTGTCTCTTAATGACCTTCTTTGTCCCCTTGCAGAGAACAGCTGCATTTGCCATTCGTATTAATTCACTTACAGACCCGGCCTATTAGAGATCGGTGCCAAGAGGCAAAATATGAATAACCTGCTGAATAACACTGTTTTACAGCCAAAACATACCACGAATGCCCACATGCCTAGATAAGTTAATTAGCACCTCCTGAACACGAAAAACGCTGTAATTTTTTTTTCTAAGTAACGTTTTCTAAATAACATTACTTTCGGGGTTTTCGGTGTATGGGCCCTTCAAACCCTTGTGGAGTCCAAGCAAAAAGTTAGATCGAGATAAATGGCATAACGTTGGAAAGGTAATTGAATGCCTGGTGGAAACGATGCCTAAAATCCATTTTATTGCGCTTAAAATGATCCAAACAAACTTGAGAAATGTTCATTTTCATACGTTTTTGGTCGACTGTTAACAAATGCGGCGCCCATCTTGCAGAAAGCTTTTTCATCTGTAGTTCTTCATGCAAAATTAAGTGGACTCCATCATTTGAGATGCCCATGATATTAGCTATTTCACGCAATTTTATTCGTCGATCATTTATTACTATATCATGCACTTTCCAGAAGAGCCGAGTCGAGCTAAGTGAGATTGTTGAAGTGGTAAATATATTGTATGAACGTGTGTTCAACATTTTGCATGAACATTTGCATATGAAAAAGCTGTCGGCTAGATGAGTGCCGCGTTTGCTCAGTGTGGGAAAAACGGGTTAGGCAGATAGCGGTGTTTTGATATGATAAAGCGTAATCCTGTTGGTTTTTGCCGTCGATTAGTAACTGTTGATGAAACGTGGGTTCACCTGAAACCAAAACTCAGTTGCAACAATGGGTGCAAGCTGGTGGAAGTGCTCCGAAGAAGGCGAAGATAGTGAAATCGACTGGCAAGGTTTTAGCCACTGTACTTTGGGACTCACATGGAATATTGCTGATCCATTATCTTGAAAAGGGATTCACAATCACAGGAAATGCGCCAGTCATTTCCTGTGTCAAGAAAAAACGATCACATTTAAAGAAGAAAAAAGTGCTCTTTCTTTAAGACAATGCACCGGTTCACACAGCACTAAAATTTTGCGAAATACACTTCGAATTGGTCGATCGTCCTGTACCCTTATAGTGCAGATTTAGCTCCAAATGACTTTTTTCTGTTTCCAAACTTGAAAAAAGCGGCTCGCAGGAAGAAGATTCATTTCAGACGAAAAAGTAATTACCGCCACAATATCAATCCGACCTCGTACAAGAAAACGTGGTTTAGCAGTCCGATCAGCTAATGATTTACTTTCTATATATTATATATTCATATAATTTTTTAATTTTCAAAAGAAGAATGGCCTATTTCTTTCTATTTAACGGTAACACCCACTATAAATAGATCTTGATTTCGTTCGTAAGAGAAAAAAAACTATAAACCCGTGGTGTCCAAACGAATACAGTCATACTAATACGCTTATATTAGAAGCAGCAAAAACCTGTTAGGGGGGCTATAAAGATCAACTTATCTTTATTAAAACGTGAAGAAATCAGCAGCCTAATGTAACCTTCGTGATTAGTTTTATAATGTACTCGTTTATGCGATGGTAACAGCTGCTGAATTTTGTGTGCTATACTCGCGAGTAATTGTGATTTTGGCCACCGCTGCTATAAACACATAATACATATATACATTTGGAATACTTGATAACAGTTTTTCTTATCTCGAATTAAGTGTGTATGTATGTGAGTGTGTTTGTGTTTGTTTTACAAAAATATTTGGAGAGTTGTATATTTGAAATATTCTCAAACACTTTCGTTAGTTCTGCACTTGACTTTGATTAAGCAACTGACGCATTTTTTTTTGGCACTATGGAACGCTGGCAGAATCGTGTAGCCGTTGTTACTGGTGCTAGTTCTGGTATTGGAGCGGCTTGTTCTAAATTAATATTAGCAGCTGGTGTCAAAGTTGTGGGTCTAGCGCGACGTATGGAGCGTATGGAAGAATTGAAAACATCTTTGCCTGTAGAACAACAAAACAGATTTTTCTATCGCAAATGCGATGTCTCTCGGCAAGACGATGTGAGTAAGGCGTTTGATTGGGTAGAACAAAATCTAGGAGGTACTGATATTTTGATCAATAACGCTGGCATCATACGTGAAGGCAACTTAGTGGACATGTCTATGCAGGCCATAAAAGATGTGATAAATACAAATCTTATGGGTGCCATTTATTGTACACAAAATGCTTTTAAGAGTATGAAGGCAAGACATTTTGCAGGCCATTTAATTTTTATCAACAGCACTGCCGGTTTGCCGGGCTACAATCCCGGTCCAGATAATTCCAGTTTGAATGTTTATACACCGTCAAAATTTGGTTTGAATGCTTTAAACGAAGTTTGCCGCCAAGAATTGATTACTTTAAAGACGAAAATTAAGACCACTGTAAGTAAATTGGTTTTTTATGATACGGAGTGCTTCAAGTGCGTCTGGATCTGTAGAAAATGAAAGTTCTGTCAGAAGAGTAATTGAACTTTAAAATACCATTAAGTTACCTCTTAAAGTATATCTTTTGGGAGATACAAAGTGCGATGCTGGTTTTGACATTGAGTGACTTTTTCATAAATAATTTACGGCGTTTCTTATCTGCAGAAGTTTTTAATATTGTTACGTTTTTGCCTCTTAAAACGCTTTTGCGGATTCTTCAATTGTAAATGAAATAATGACTCACACACTTGTTCGTTATACAGTACTTAAATAATTCACAGCTTTATTTACACTTAGTACTAGTGTACTAAAACACTAGATTTGCTTACTTTCTGACTTATGACTGTCTTACACACAGTTTAAAAATAAACTGACTGCTTGTTGCCGACCTGCCTGCTTTTTACACGTCCTTATGAGTTTCTACAAACGACATGAATTTTCGAGTCGTTCATAATGTACAAATGTATTTCTTTCGCACATACACACTCATACACATGCTTGCAAATATTAAACAATTGACAACAACAAACAATAATAAAACGAATACCAAGAATACAAGAAAAACAACAACATCATTTGTAGTTGATTTACTTGGAGTTTTACGTACTTTAAATCATATATGTTTGTTTTTTTGTGTATTATGTTTTTTAGTTTTACTTGTTTGGGTGAATGTGTGTGTTGTACATTTGTAACAAGTAGATCAACAGCTGCACACTGGGTTAGATGTGACAAAATATGCTTAACAACATATATTTTTACTATTAACACCAAAATAAAACCTAGTTGAATCAGAACTCACATTATTAATTGTAAATAAAACAATAAATTTTAAGAGAATTATCTTAATATATTTTATTATGATAGTAAGACATTTAGGACAATTATATGTGGAAAAAAATATTTT
Source organism: Thecocarcelia acutangulata (assembly GCA_914767995.1). Lineage (NCBI taxonomy): Eukaryota > Metazoa > Arthropoda > Insecta > Diptera > Tachinidae > Thecocarcelia > Thecocarcelia acutangulata. The sequence continues at coordinate 76,775,320 of OU612095.1, read as the reverse complement.
CCACGTACTCAATATGTCTATCGAATAGTCCGTATTTTTAAATGCTCTGGCATGTAATTAAATTTCAATGCCGTTAATGTGCCAAAGTATGTAATCATTCAGCTCTTGAATTGTTCTGGGCTTATTTACATACATTTTTTCTTTTAAATATCCTCAAAGAAAGAAATCCAATGGTGTCAAATCATGTGATCATTTAGGCCGACTAACATCACCACAATGTGACATAACGCGGCCATTGCATTTATCTTGCCAAAGAGCTGTTGTTTCGTTGGCTACGCGGCAAGTGACACCTTTCCGCTGGAACCACGTATTGTGCAATATCAGAAGATGCTTAACGCGGGTTCCTGCCTGGACGGCCCCCGATGATTCTCGCAGCAAGTGAAAAGAAAACGTTCATCCAAATATCCCCATGCATGACAAATCGTCAGGCATGGATACGATTTTCGATTGCATGCTGAATGGCGTATGTTCCCCCCATGGTGTGGGGCGGCACCTTACTAAAACTCCTGTTGATTTCAGGGTCACGGCATTGGGTTACAGTGCAACTTTATACTGAGTCAAAAAACTCTCCCCGCGTTTGGGTATTAAACCACAACCACTACGTTGCCCCCGAAGGTCCTCACCATAGGTCGAGCAAAAAGTTCCCGGGGCTCTCGGCTCCTGTCGTATCAAAATATAATAGCCTTTGGCCAGCCTATTGCATCTCTAAAAATGTATGCTACAGTTTTAAACCCCAAATGGTTCAAGGTTCTGCTTGCCTCTATAAACAATTGCACTGCAGTCATCAGAACAGTAAGAAAAAGGTAAACTGGAACCCATCTCAGGAACGCAGCCCCACGTAAAATAGTTAAACCAGGAACAAATAACAGCAATACCGGAAAACTGACACGCAAAACAGCAACATAAAACAGCTTCACAATGAGGCAAGGATGCAGTAGTGTAATTGATTTACATCAGCATCTGATTTTACGGCCTAATCTGTTGATGGACCAAATCTACGGAGTGAATTATTCACGATTCATTAGCGGCCCCATGTGGCTTACCAGGCTAACACTGGTCGCAACGGCTCGCTATTTTATAGCCTTTAGGACCTTCTAATTCCCCCTGTATGGAAGACAAGACTTAATAAGTTAGTAGGCCGCAGTTCATTGAAAACATCAGCTTTAACCAACTCACCCGTCTGACCATTACTCCTAATTCCTTACAGTACATATATCTCTTGCAAGACTACAACACCTCGGTAGGTTGTTAGTCCCGTAAACCGGCATGCACCAAAGTTATAGGGGAAACGATTTTAGGTTTAAACCACAGCCAGAACGTTTCATCCAAGGCAGGTACCTCAACTATGATCAGCACCGAGAAATCTGCAAGGCAGAATATCCCGGGGGCTTTGCTGATCCCTGTTCTGCCAATTTTAACCTTTGGTTTGGATTTTGGACGTACAACACAATATAAGTCATGCGGCTTGCTAGAGTTTTGTTTGCTACAACAAACGAGGGACTTTTTCTCGCCTATGCCCCAGAAGACAATATGCTCTGGTTTGTCTATACGGTGGCCATACCTGTTCCCTATGAGGACCTAAACTTCTGGGCACAAGAAGTCCCTTATCATCTCGCGATAGTGAACACCAGTTACGATAACTGCTTGGCAGCCGTCGCAAGCAGTCACTTTTTGTGCTTTGTCTTTTCTCATTTGCTATAGACCCGTGTTACTGAAATTTATACAAAATTCTCCCCATTGTGCTTGACTCATATGGTCGATTACGGTGAAATAAAAAAAAAATCATGAAACGCAAGAAATACATTTCAATTTGAACGGGCATTTTCGTAAAAACTATCTGAATTTTTCAAATACAGAAAAAAGAAGTGTTATATCCAGCTGGACAAAAGACTTGGCGTTAAGGTATGACTCACAATTAACATCGTGGATTGTGGTTGGAGTACCCTTTATTATAAAAATATTCCAAATAAAATATTGTCTGGTTCAAACGCATGGTTTGTTGATTTGAAAACTTCTATGTTGAAGTTTTGGATTTGTCGAATACGAATTTACTTCCATTTTAATAAACAACATATTTCACAAAAAAAAAAGAATTTCGATTTATGGTTTAAGTCAATTTCGGCTACCTTAATTTTAATTTAGACTTATGACTAAATTTATTTCCCGTTTCCACTTGAACGCAATTGCAAAAGCTTTGAACCCGGAATTTTTTTCCCTAATGTTTTATTGTCACCCTTTGCAGAACATTAGTCCTGGTTGGGTTTCTACCGAAATTGTATCAGATGAAACTAAAGACGCGCTGGCTGATATCATACTACAGCCCGATGATGTTGCTCAGGCAGTCATATACGCTTTGTCCACAGCGCCCCATATGCAAGTGCAGGAAATTACTCTGAGAGCTGTAGGTGAATGGTATTAATATAGAAGAGACGCTGATATGATTTTGCAAACTTTTCATCACATATTAAAATATAATAATTTAAGTATTTTTGTTCTAGTTTTAAGATAAATAATAATAAAAATAATTTCGAGATAGATCTTTACACTAGTTATTCAGCAGTTTTCACGTTATTAATTAGTAATAAAAAAGATTATTTATAAATTCTTGATTAAATATTTTATTTTTATCTCAATATTTTTCGATCTTTGTTTGTAGCTTGAGATCTTATTTTTTTTTTGTTTTTTTGTAAAAAATTTAACCATTTTTTAACTTTTATTTTTTAATATTTCGCTAACAATTTGTAAACATCTTCAGCAAAAATTTAAATTGTTGTAATTATTTTTTTGAAAACCAAAATTGTCAAATAATTTGTTGTTTAAAAAAAATGCTAACACCCAATTTTCACGACGATTTTTTCAAACGTCTTTAAGTCATGTCTTTCATATTTGTGGGCAAATTTTATGGAAATGAAAGAGGGGTAAACAAAAAGACACGAACTCTGTTTTTCGTGTTTTTTTCCTAATTCCTTTTTGTTATCATTTCTAATATTGTTATTAGTTTTCATTTACCTTCGTTCGGCAAGATGACTACATCGATACTAACAAAAGGATAAAAAGAGACAAACGATATTATTTTGCAACTACAATTGAAAAAAAGACGTCTTAAAAAATCATGATTAAAATGTAACATGATTTTGGTAGCAGCTTTAAAATAAAATAAAAAACAAGCATGTCTTTAAAAATCACCGTGGAAATTGGGTGTTACTCAAAGAAAAATACGAGGTCTGATCAAAAAATAACCTTTATTTTAAATTTGTTAAAAAAGTATTTATTTATTCATCAATAACTATCTTGTCCCCTTCAAAGTAGTCCCCCTCAGGTATAATACACTTATACCAGCGTTTTTTCCAATCCTCGAAACACTTCTGAAACGCGCTTTTTGATATCGCCAATAGTTCCTGTTTCTATTATTCTTATATCTCCTCAATCATAGCAAAACGCTTTCCTTTCGTCGGTGTCTTCGTGATACGTAGTTTCAACGGGAAGATGCCGCTTTCTACACAGCTAACGAAACAATGGCTCTTTTGCGCGACAAATTCAATGGCGGTACTATCTCCGTGGTGGCGATGTCAATTGTCCGCCAAGATCATGAGATTTGATACCGTTGGCGTCTTTTTTTTGGGGTTACTTAAAAGAAACGGTGTACGTCGATAAGCCACCAACAATTCAAGAGCTAAAGGATGAGATAATTCGGCACATTAACGGCATAGGACCTCAATTATGCCTCAGCGTCATCGAAAATTTGGACCATCAGATAGAGCTGTGCCGCTGTGATCGCGGAACCATTCGAATAATAAAAAAAACCAAATTAGAATATCTTTCAAAAATTTCCAAAGCCTACTGATAATTAGGGTGGGTCCTATGAAATGTCGACTTATAGACAATTGTGAAAACGATTTACATTAGTACTTGCCTTTACGGCCTTATTGGATGATGGACCAGTTGCACGGAGTGAATTATTCACGATTCACCAGCGCCCCCGTGTGGCTTGCTAGGCTAGTTTTGCCATATGTTTACAGCCATATGAGCAACTTCTTGTTGAGGAGTTCGGGCCGTCTAATCCCTTCTGTATGCAATTTCCAAGGAATCAATAGAAGACAAGGCTGGCTTAATGAGTTGGTAGGCCGAAGCCCACTAGCAGCATCAGCCCTTTTTTTCTGGGAATAGTACTCAGGAGATGACCCCTACATATGCAGCGCATTGTACTGGAACTAGGAAAGTAGGTTGTGATGAGGAGGAAAGAGAAAGTAGTGTTCGTGGAGTGTTAAACCAACTCACCTGTCAACCATTAGCACTGGTTCCTTACAGTACAGGTATATGTTGTAAAGGCAACAGACCCTCGGAAGTTTATTAGTCCCCGAAAAAAGTCGCACACTAAGCAATTATCAAGGATACTAACACCCCCTTCCTGCGTTTTAGGTTTCAAACACAGCCAGAACGTTTGAGCCAAGGTAGGCACCTCAACCATGATCAACCCGGGTTGAATTGCACGCAGAGCCAATTTGTACCCTTGGTAAGGGTTTCGGACAAGGTTGCCAGAAATGCAGATTTATCTTCATTTTGCAGATTTTTCCTCTCTAAAAACACTAAATGAAGATTTGAAGATTTTTGGCCTAAAAACGCAGATTTTTAAAATTTTTAATATTTCTAATATTATATGATGATGGGTTGGTATCATTCGTCTAGCTCAAGTTGAATCTAATCTAAGTTAGACGAATCATACTAACCCATCATCATATAATATTAGAAATATTAAAATAAAGTTCGACTATTTAACATTAATACATACATAAAAGTTTTAATAATAAAGTAACTTTTTGCACTTTTACCCTTATATTTCTACTAGAACGAAGTTAGAACGAAAATATCAATCGTTCATGTTATAAAGTAGACAAAACGGAATAACATCTTGCACATGTTTCTGAACATTTTTCGTTATATAAGAAAATTAAGCGTACAAATTGTAAAAAAAAAAATTAAGAGAAAAAATTATAAAGGTTGAAAGCTACATGCATTGATAGTTTTTTCACTCGAATTTTAAAAATGACTTTGTCAAAGCAACTTTGGCAAGTTTCTAGAAAGTAATATGAGCTTATTTATACGATAATTTAAAGTTTTTTTTTATAATACTCTTTTAAAGTTGTTAACAAAATCATGTTACATTTTTACCACGATTTTTAAGTCATGTCTTTAATATTCGACAATTACATCCTTTTGCTTAAATCGATGTCAGTCAAATGAAAATAAAACAATTTTAAGAACATAACAAATAATTCAAAAGGAAATTAGAAAAAAAAACATGAAAAATATTTTTCGTTGTGACAATTCTTCAGTACAACAACAATGCCGTTTAGGCATCAAATTTGTAAACTATGGGGGGCGTACCGAAGACCTTATGCCCACGATAGTAATAGCAATAATATGCAGCGGCGCTGTGACAAACTATTATGCCTTCACATAAGAAATTGCCGCGTTGTTAACAAAGGAATACCTAAAAAAAAACTGTAAACTAATACAGTTAGTTGAGGCTAACAGTTAACCAGTGAGAGCGGAACGCAAAACTCTCGAAGGCCAAACAACAACGACAAGCCTGACCGTATTTAAGAAATAATTACGATAACGTGAGAATTGTTCTCCAGCCCAGAGCTGTATCTAAAATAAAGCCACTTAATTTTAACAAAATTTTCAAATTCTAACCGAGTTTATTAAATGTATAATGATTTTACAGATAATCTTTAGCTAAGTAAGTGTCCTAATATACTCGTACATCGGTATACGTGTTTAGGCATTAAATAATTTTAACAACTTTCATGTACTTATGTTTGTTTTCTCATTAAATCTATTGGCATTTTAATATTCTGAAATGCATAATTTCTTTCAATATGTTGTTAGTATTTTTAAAATTTATTTATAAAAAAAGGCATATTAATAAGAGTTTGAAGATTTTTTGAAGATTTGGAAAATAAAGTGCAGATTTTGCAGATTTTTTCATGAGAAATTCTTGAGTTTTGAAGATTTTACCTCTTTAAATTCTGGCAACCCTGGTTTCGGAAGCCAACACAACATAAGTCATACGACTTCCTAGAGTTTCATTTGCGACAACAAAGGAGGGACACCTTCCCCTCCTTACGCGAAAAACAGAATGCCCTGGTTAGGAATACGCCAAGGGTAACAAGCAGAACAACGCCCTCGGACCTTGCTGATCCCCGTTCTGCCAATTTATACCTTTGGTAAGGGTTTTGGAAGCCAACGCAACATAAGTCATGCGGCTTCCTAGAGTTTTATTTGCTACAGCAAGCGAGGGACCTCTTCCCCTCTATACCCGAAAAACAGAGTGCCCTGGTTAGGAATACGCCAAGGCAAAACCTGTTCCCCGGGAGGTCGATTTCTAGACAGCTGGAAAACATAAAAAACTATCTGTTTATAATTTTTTGGTTGGTAATTCCTAAAAATGTAAACATTCTTTTGTTAGTGGCAGCATGTTGTACGGATAGTTTAAGGTTTTCATAAAAATCGTTTGTTGAAACATCACTTTTCTCAGGCGTATTCCAGATAATATTCTTCATACAATGAGCACTCAAACATTTCTTATATTTTGGCCAATTAACACTAGTGACGGTCAACGCCAAGTCCCTAAACAGGTAGCCAACCTGCTGGGGGAACAAAAAAAAGGAAAATTTTTTGCAACTTCAATCTGTAATATCTGGACACTTTCGTCTGTAACATCTGGAAACTTTCCATTTTGATATCGAACATTATTTAAATTTACTCACAAAAATCTTTTTACAATTATAAATTTCAACTTATTGAAGGTTTAGAGAAGGGTAGAGGCCGCAATAAATTTTTGGAAATTATTAATCTTCAATAACAGCTGAATAGTGCTATTAAGCGTTTATAGATAAGGTTTTTTCGATTTTTTCTTCTTACCCTACTAAATACGAGGTCTGATCAATAAATTAACCTTTATGTTATATATTTTCAAAAAATATTTATTTATTCTTCAATAACTATCTTGTCCCCTTCAAATTAATCCCCCTCAGACATGAGTATATTCCAGTGCCGAAAAGGTGCCCAGAACAGGAATTATGTATTCCTCTTTGTTGTCTTTTAGGCAATTTGTACAAAAATCATAATTCGGTATTTCCAGCTTTTTCCTATGACTACTTAAAAACTTAAAAACTAGTGACTAATAGTAATCAAAGTTTAGATTTTTGCGAATTTCAATTGTTTCTTATTTTGTGATCTGCATTGATAAGTATTTTTCCTTCACCAGTCGCAAAGGGATAGTATAACAAAAAGAAAGAATCTGAAAAAATTAATACTCTCCTCTGTTCCAATTACTCCTCCTTCAAACTGGAACATAAGTAATGCTGTTGCTGTGGTTTGATGAGTAACCTCAGACCTTTTTAAAGCTAAAACATCAATGTCTCACAAGAATAAGGTTTTTGTCAACTGTGAAAGTTCAGCAGTGCCTAATGGTCATGCTTCGACAATAGAAAGTATAATGGAGTGCCCGGAGTATATTGATTACTGTGCACCAGCCTACTGCCCGACAAGAGATTTGACGTAATCTTATCAAGGACGGCCTTTGCAGCGGCTCAAATTGTTCGCCAAGAGCACGTGCTTGAGATCTTACCAGATGGATTCAAGTCGGACCCGGTAGTTGGTGGCGGCATCTCTAACACCCAGTATTAGAGGAGGATCAGTTTTAAGCTATATGATGAGTGTAGCGTAATGCAGGCTGAAATTACATCTATAATGAGAGCAGCTACCTGGTTGAGGTACTGCACTATTATACGGTATACAGAGTGAATATCCAAATCTATACTGATAGTAAGGCTACGTTAAATGCGCTGGACCGACGTCCAGGTTGGTTCAAGAATGCCGGATATCTCTTAGTGATATAGCGAGACAATCAAAACTTTGATGGTAGTTCTGACAGGACATTGTCGCATAGGGACGCCTGCTATGAAGTTCAATCTTCCATTTTATTATTTCTGTAGAAGTTGTAGGATTGAGGACGAGGAAGAGAGTGTTGAGCACTTCTTTTGTCAGTGCCCAGCTAGCTCTCTGTATCTAAGCGGACAGATGCTGCACGGGTTAGCAGATTTATCGGGTTGGTTTGGATCTGAACCGTCGGGGGAAGTGTAAGTTTCATAGGCTGCACTCCTCCCTCAGGCAACACAACGAGACCAAGAAAGGACCCAAGTGAGCTGGCTTGATGAAACTGGCGGCCTGCACAACGTAACCTAACCTACTGGAAGGCTATGCCTGTTTATGCTTCTCTCTGTTAAAAAAAAAAGAAAAAAGAATCAGCTCTCCAGCCCTGGTTGACATAAATGACTATTTAATTATTATAACTGATGTACTTATTTCGTTGTACTTACTTGCACATACATAATGTTATTAAACATTCACAAACACTTTTTAAATTTGTTTTCATTTCATTATTGCTCTAAGCATTGGTTTACTTACTCATTTTGCATATTTAGGTTTATTTTTCCGTTTGTTTGTTTCCTGAATTAAGCCTCAATTTGAACTTTCACCACAATCAGTTGAAAACACATTATTTAATATTTCAAAATGTACACAATTATTAGAAGCTTTAAACTGCCATCGTATGGCATTTATGTTGTGAGCTGGGACAAAATGTTGTTTATTGATCCTGGTAAAATCATCAAAAACATGTTTGTCCTTTGAATAAAATGAAATTAATAAATAATTCAATAAACAATTTACATAAAAGCCTTAAATCCTTTTAGAGTTTTACAATTATGTAGAGTCACTTTGGCTATTGTGGCAAAGGCGGTTAATGTGGAACCTCCCTTTATTTCCCGCAGCAACTTGAGTTTATGTAGAAACGGTGGCCGTACAGTCATATACAGGAAAGGTTTAGAAAAGTGGTAGAACGATCTGAAAAGTCTGGCTTCATATTCAAAATAAAAGTATTGTCATTAGCATACGTAACTGTATTAGAGCTTAACTCAAGAGATGGAAAAATGTGGAAAAATATCCGACTAGTTCAAAGCATAAATTGGTTCTTAACCCGAACTTAGCGCGCAAACCTTAAACATGCTCTCACACACAACGAGTATGTAGTAAATACAACCAGACTTAACCCTAGGCTAAAAAATCCCGGGCCTACCAAAGAAAACAGTTTTTTTTTGCTTCGAAATTAGCTTTATTCATCAACGTAATCTCCTTCAAGAGCAACGCAATCATTCCAGCGCCGCTCTAACATACCATTTTTGTAGAAAGATTTATCGTTTGCCTCAAAATAGGCTTCAGTTTCAGCGATAACCTCTTTATTCATGCGAAATTTTCTACCGGTGAGCATTTTTTTCAACTCTGAGAACAGCCAGTAGTCACTGGGACTACAGCGCATTCGCCAAGTCTGGCGAATACGGTGGATGTGAAAGCAATTCGAAGTTCAATTCATGTAGTTTTGCCATTGTTTTAAGTGACTTCCGATACGGTGCGTTGTCTTGATGAAACAAAATTTCTTTCTTTGCCATATGTGGTCGTTTCTTTGCAAATTCGGCCTTCAAACGCTCCAACAACGCTATATAATATTCACTGTCAATGGTATTTCGTTTCTCAAGATAGCTGATGAATATTACACCACACAAATCCCAAAATATCGAGGCCATAATCTTTCCAGCATATTGTTGTGCTTTCAGGCGCTTTGGACGAAGATCACCAGTTACTACTATCCACTCAGGTGACGATCGTTTTGATTCCGGAGTGACGTGATGGATAAATGTGTCATCCATTGTCACATATCGATGCAACAAATTCGGTTTATTACGTTTAAACATGGTCACACACTGCTCAGAATCATTAATACTTTCCCGTTATTGAGCAACAGTGAGCAAACGCAACACCCACTTTGAACAGAGCTTTCTCACAATCAAATGCTCATGCAATATTTTTTACTTATGTTCTTAGAATAACTATCTTTTTGTAAAAAAAAAGTCAACCGCTGTGCATTGTAAGATTTTTTATACCCTTCACAAAAATGTAAAGGGTATACATAAGTTTGGGATTCCGTTTGTAATTTCTACAATTTTCATTTTCGACCCTACAGAGTATAGATATTTTGAATCAGCATTGATAGAAAATTCGATTAAGCGATGTGCGTCTGCCCGCCGTTGCAATAGCGTTTCTGAGAAAACCATTAGACTTAGAAACTGTTTTCTTTCACCATTTTATTACCCCATCGATTCATGGGTTTGCTGTTGCAATTCAGTAAAATCGGTTCATACGAGTATGTAGCTGAGATATATCCAAAATTCTTGAAATTAAAATCAGCGAGTTGTTTGCTGGATTCATCACAAAAATCATGTCTAAAAGGAAGCTTATAAGTGCTTCGGTGTTCTAAAACGGTGTAAAACTTACTGAACTGTATACAATCTCCTTACTACTCGTATTTTACATCCAGCTGAATGCTAAGAGATTTGGATCGAATGAAGACGTCATTACCGAAACAAAAGCGTATTTGAAAATTTTTTATTCAAATAGTCGCCCAGTAACCAAGCTGCTTATGGAAAAAAGCTAAGGACAATGTAAGCTGAAAAGCCAGAGTATTTAGCTGGAATAGTGGCAGAAGAGCTGTATCATTTAACATGTTTAACCGTTTAAAGTTTAATTTGGTCATAGTTTTCATAATTATAATAAAACATGTCAGCTTACAAGCCAAACTCTTGTCACTTACGGAAGGTTGTAATTTTCTGCTTTAATGTAAAGAAATCTGCGGCTGAGAACCATCGAAGGCTTTCAAATACCCATTGTGAGGACATTATTAGCGAAGGAACATGGCGGAAGTGGTTTCAATGCTTCAAGAACAGTAATTTTAACGTTGAAGACCAGCATGGCGGTGGAAGATGATGGTTTTCGAAGATGCAGAATCGAAGACATTACTCGATCCAGACTCGTGGCAAAGGCAACAAGAATTGCCATGATCATTGGGAGTGACACAGCAAGCCATTTCAAAACGTCTAAAAGTAATGAAAGTTATTCAGAAACACAGAAATTAGCAGCCGTACGAGTTGAAGCCGAAAGATATTGAACGGCGTTAGTTTGCTTTTGAACAGCTGACTGTAAGGCAAAAACGGAAGGAATTTCTGAGCGCACTATGACTAACAACAAAAAATTGGTTCACTGCGATAATCCCAAACGCAGAAAATCAGGGTGATATCGCGGCCTTGCTTCCACGTCAACGGCCAAGCCGAATATTCCAAGGAACTAAGGTCATGCTCAGTTTTTGGTGGGATCAGCTCGGCGTGATGTATTATGGGTTGTTAAAACCGATTGGCGATCGTTATCGATCGTAATTAATGCATTTGAGCCGAACATTCAAAGACAAACGGCCACAATACAACGATAGAATTGATAATGTGATTTTACAGCATGACTATGCTCGATCACATGTTACGAAAGTGGTCAAAACATACATATTTGGAAACGTTGAAATGGGAAGTCCTGCCCCAATCGCCAGACGTTACTCCTTCGGACTATGATGCACACGGCCAGGCCATATGTCGGTAATAATACTGCCAATGTTGCAAAAAGTTGACATTTTGATTCCCAGATTGAAAATGGGATTTCCAGATTAAACTACGGCCGAGCCATCCCTGGCGATCATATACAAGAAGTCATATTTAAATTATTATGCCAGAATATTATATCTCAAGTAAAGTGAATTACATGTCAATTTAAAACATATTCATAGTTTTATTTCATTCAAAGTTCTTTCTATACCTCTTTTATTTTCCCTAGACAGTTCAGCAGTAGGAGGAATTCGTCGCTCGACATTCATTTTTATTTTGTGTTCTCACTATATATTTTGCCTTTTCGTAGGTGACATTTAAACAACTCAAGCACTTTTAATTAGACACCCTGTTTGTATTCAAATTTTATTTCTTTTTTTATAACGCGCATCACTTTAGTGTTAAATGCATCTCAGTTAATTTGTTGGGGTTTTATGCGGGTGCAACAGCGGGCGGTTGTGATACAAAAATGACTGAAATGAAACTTTAATTTCTGTTTTCATTTAATTAAATTCGATGGTTTTACATAAAGAAGGTTTTTAAAGCATTTAAATGTTATTTGATTCTACAATTCTCGTGCACTGCGTGGTTTTCGTTATGACTTAAAATTAACAAATAAATTTTTAAACAGAAATCAAAAATGCTTTTAAGCAGCGATTTAACGTGAAAAAGTAATAAATTCAGCAAAGGAATTAAATATTTTAATGTCAAATATTATATTAATAAATAGGTTTTTCATGTCATCTGTCACTTATATCAAATTTTGCAGCAAATTTAAAGCTCCAGAGTTTAAAATTTATTTATAATAGAAAGTTACGTACAGATTGTAAAATTTATTGACATTACCATTTGAATTGCCGGCGTAATCTGGTGATACACCAACGCCAAGGAGTGAATTATTGGCGATTTATCACCGGTCCCGTGTGGCTTGCTAGGCTCACACGGGTCGCAACTGATTGCAACCCCCTTGCTTAAGTTCGGCCTTTCTAATCCCTTCTGTATGACAAGGTTTAATGAGTTGGTAGGCCGAAGTCCATTAAGAACATTAGCCCTTAACCAACTCACTCTTCTAACCATTACTACTGGTTCCTTACAGCACAGACACGAGGACGGATTGATATTTAAGCTACCTAGCGCCCGACGGCATTTTTTTTTTTTAATTGCGATCAGTCAAACGTCAGCTGTTAAAATTTCACCCAAATTCATCGATTAGTTTATTTGTTGTAGTGGTTTGAAGTAAGCAACTTTGGTGTTTCTTGAAAAATGGAAAAAATCGAATTTCGTGCAGCCATTAAACGCTATTATTTAAAAGTGAAAACAAAAGCGAAAGAGACAAAAGAAGAGCTGGATAAACAGTACGGTGAGCCTGATCTGTCAGACTACATGGTAAAATATTGGATTGCTGAATTTAATCGCGGCCGAACAAGCACTTCAACAATATTACCAACAAGAAGGCCAAAAGAGGTGGTTACTGAAGGCAATATCAAGAAAATCTTCGATATCGTTATAAATGATCGCCGATTCCAGTTACGTGAGATTGTTGAAATGGTGAACATATCATATGAATGTGTGTTCAAATTTTGCACACAAAAAAGCTATCGGCAAGATGGATGCCGCAAAAACGAGTTCGACAGACCACTTCACAGCGGTGTTTGGCCATTATAAAGCGTAATCCTGTTGATTTTCGGCGTTAATTAATAACTGTTGATGAAGCGTGGTTCCACCACTATACAGCTGTGACCAAAAATCAATCGAAATAATGGGTGGAAGCTGGTAGAAGTGCTCCGAAGAAGGCGAACACAGTGAAATCGGTTGGCAAGGTTATGGCCACGGTATTTTTGGATACACACGGAATATTGCTTATCGATTATCTTGAAAAATTATCCACAATCACAGGAAAGAATTATCGTTGGATCAATTTAATGATTCAATCAGGAAAAAACTATCATATTAAAAAAAAGTTTTCTTTCTTCAAGACAACGCACCGGTTCACACATCATTAGATATGATGCTAAAATTACCTGAAATACACTTTGAATTGGTTGACCGTCCACCCTGTAGTCCAGATTTACCTCCAAGTGACTTTTTCCTGTTTCCATACTTGAAAGAATGCCTCTCTTGAAAAAGATTTATTTTAAACGAAAAGTGATTTTCGAAACTAAAGCGTATTTAGAGGGATTCCCAAAATCGTATTATTCAGATGGTATAGAAAATTTGGAATATCGTCTGACTAAGTGTATTGAGCTAAAAGGAAACTATGTTGAGAAATAAATGGTTTTTGAAAAAAGCGGGTTTTCCTACTTGAGAAGCTTTAATATCAATCCGCCCTCGAATATGTCGCAGGACAACAGCACTTCGGAGATTATTTGCTACCGAAAACCGGCATGTACCAAAATTATAAAGGAAACTAGTTCCCCTTCCAGTGATTTTAGGTCTAAACCAAAGCCAGAACATTTCAGCCAAGGCAATCAACTCAACCATGATCAGCCCCGAGAGATCTGCAAGGCAGAATCTCCCGGGAGCTCTGTTGATTCCCATTTTTCCACTATATAAAGGGTGTTTTTTTAAGCTAGATAGAACTTTAAATTGTAAAAAGTAACACAAAAAATTAAATTTTGATGAAACATTTTTTTTATTTGTTTCAGTATACTCTGACAAATCATCATGAATAGACTCACGCTTGAACAACGCTACGAAATTATCCAAATTTACTTTGAAAATCAGTCGTCGATTCGCGCAACTTATAGACGCAAAATTGTGTTCAGCGATGAGGCGCATTTTTGGCTTAACGGGTTTGTTAATAAGCAAAATTGCCGCATATGGAGTGAGATCAATCCACAAGAGACCCTACAGACTCCATTACATCCAGAAAAATGCACTGTTTGGTGCGGTTTTCATGCTGGTGGCATCATCGGACCTTATTTCTTCAAAAATGAGGCCGGAGCTCGCGTTACGGTCAATGGAGATCGTTACCGCACCATGATCAATGATTTTTTGTTTGAAAATATGGATGACATTGATCCGGAGGAGATGTCGTTTCAACAGGATGGCGCTACGTGCCATACGGCGAACGCAACCATCGACTTACTGAAATCAAAATTTGGCGATAAGTTGATTTCGAGAAATGGACCTGTCAATTGGCCTCCAAGGTCGTGCGATTTGACACCTCTCGATTATTTCCTGTGGGGCTACGTGAAGTCACTGGTTTATGCTGATAAACCAGCAACAATTGACGCCTTGGAGGCCAGCATTGTTCGTGTTGTTCGTGACATACGGCCAGCAGTGCTCGAAAAAGTGGCCCAAAATTGGACGTCCAGAATGCGCTTCGTCAAGAACAGCCGCGGTGCCCATATGCCCGAAATCATTTTCAAATGTTAATGTCACGTATTGATCTTTCGAATAAAAAAAAATTTTGATTACAATTTAATTTTTTCTGTTATTTTTTACAATTTCAAGTTCCATCGGGCTTAAAAAAACACCCTTTACAAGTCATGTTTGAGTTTTGTTTGTTACAACAAACAAAGGACTCCTGCCTCTGAAGTTCGCAGAAAACAGAGTACTCTGGCTTGGTCTACGGCAAGGCAAAACCTTTTCCCCGGGGGGCGAAAGTTACGGACAGCTGTATGGCGGAAAAAAATTGCAATGTCCACCTGAGAAAGTTAAGGCTTCAGAATATATTCTTAAAGTTTTAGTTTAGGAATTGCTTATAAAAAAAATTAGAGCAATCTTTTTTCGGCAGATTTTTGTAAACGAAATATTTTTTTATAGAAAAGATCACTAAAGATCGAAGCTCGTCTGAGACGGAGTTACATTGGTAGAAAAATGTAAAGCTTCATTCGTGATATGATTGTTGTTTTAACAAAGAAATACCAGTCGTAAATAGAATGGAATTTTTTCGCTTATGAAAAAATTTTTTCACTGCAAACACAACAAAATTTATCTCTTGAAATTAAAAGCAGCGCAACTAAATTGGCTTCTGGGCAGAAATTCTACCTTGAAATTGCAAACTTTTACTATAAAAACGCAATTCTAAAGCCTATATGGTGCTACGGAATTCAATTATGGAGAAATTCGAAGGCGACCAAATTCTTCGATTGATTATTGCGGCTCCATGGTACGGAAAAAATTCACGAATTCATAAAAGTTTTCTGAGTTTTCCGCTGGTAAAGGAGGAATTTTCTAAGTACGCGACAAGGTATGTCAGTACACTGGAACTTCAACTAAATCTTCTTGCGCGCAAGAGGTGCAACGTATTTAATTTTGGCAGCCATACCAGATTGAGAAGACGAGATATCTTTGCCACCATCAGAGCGTTAAATAGGTGATTTTACCGATATTACGGGAACTATATCGATAAATAAAAACTGCAAAGATATCTGATGTAAGCGAATCTGCGACCTTAAGACTGTTTTTACAGCGTCATTGGCCCACATTGTTTCTTAGCTGTTACGAAAATCTTACATTAATACAATGAAATATATTAATTATATTTACGACAATATTTAGTAGCTGTAACGAAAATCTTACATTTTCAGACTAAAGTATTTCGTGACATGAATGAAACAATTTTTGTAACATTAATGAAATTACGAAATATAATAAAGCATAATAAAGCTGCACAAAAGTTTCATACCAATAATGCAGTTTTCATAACCGAAATGAAACTTTTCTTGGTATTAACGAAAGGATGGTAAACGAAACAGTTTCATTCCAACAATAAAGCTTTTTTCTTTCAGTGCAGATGCTGAATTTTTACGTAGACCACTTTTTCCACCGATTTCCTTTAACCATTAATAATAACTAAGATTTTAATCTCTTACTACATCATGAAATTTATTACTTAAAATACTTTGAAAGAAGACGAGAGCTGACAACTGCAGACTTGGTGCTTGTCAAATACGTAAAGAGTGATGGATAGATAATCATTGTGATGTTGCGCTTTAAAATTTGTTAATGATTTTCTATCAAGTATCGTCCATGTTAAGCATGCAAACCAATTTTCAGTTATTATGCCATCATGCTAAATTATTATTATAATAGTGATTGCCCGTCACAAACAGACTTTGTGAACAGTAAATTGTGCTACCGAAATTTATTTTAAACGCTACTCAAACCATTTACTAGACTGAATTAAATACATTATTTTTATAGGGTGTTTTTTTTTAAACTATATTGGAAGAGAGATGTTATGACATTAATACCAGCGTTATGTTATGACATTAATACCAACGCTTGCCAGACGCAACTTTGAGCACCAATTATAAAAAATTTTTATTAGCATTTTTGGCCGTATTTCGCCAAGAACTCGGCGACTGTTGATTTTCAATTGTTTGTCAATGATTTATCGGTGAAGACACAGGAGATATGGCCTGCTAAAATCGCATACGTTTAGTGAGTGGGACTTAATATCACTCCCAATGACGAAGCTAGTTCGGTTTCTTGACAGACTTAACCCGTGATGGAACAAGGGGACGCAAAATAGATCTACAATCTACATCTCATCCAATAATAGTAATAATAATGCACTTATTTCAAAAATTAAAAAAAAAGATCAGGGGACACCCGGGTTTGAACCGGGGACCTCTCGATCTGCAGTCGAATGCTCTACCACTGAGCTATATCCCCACATTCTTAAGAGCAATTAGAAAAGAACATTTTACAATAGTTCTCTGACCCTGTTTATACAATAGATAACAATAGATAAAAGACAAAAATATGAATAATTATTTTGATGGAACTGAATAATTCTTAAGCTGATTTAAAACACTTAAACTTTTGCACACATAATTTATATATGGAAGTGCAGTCGTGTGGATAAGAACGTTCATACGTGTATCTCTATATCGATTATATGCATGTTCTTAATACCTACCTACAACATACTCGTATATGCGTAAATACCTGTACTCATATGCATACATATTTATGCAATAATTCCGTAACCGACCTCTTCCAATAGACAACGTACTGCATTACGGTTACATTTGCTACAGAAGCTTTCATTAATCAATCCAGCTCTATTATTCTCATTTAACTTACAAGATTGATTGTTATAAATGGTTCTTCTTTTTTTTGTGAATTTTAGATATTTTTCCCTTTCAGTTTGAACACACACAGACATTGAGATTTATGGCAGAAAGAAATTTCATTTTTGATTCTTACAGACAAACGACGTTGTCATGAATAAAACTAAAAATGTTGCATTTAATTTATGACCAGCACATAAATTGTTGATAACTGAATTAAAAAATGCAAAAAAAAAAAAAAACCAAATTTATAATTAAACTGCAGCAAAGAGAGTCACTCGCACTTGAAGGTGAATATGGAAGAAATCGTCAATA
The DNA here is from genome assembly GCA_914767995.1 of Thecocarcelia acutangulata. Lineage (NCBI taxonomy): Eukaryota > Metazoa > Arthropoda > Insecta > Diptera > Tachinidae > Thecocarcelia > Thecocarcelia acutangulata. The sequence continues at coordinate 76,757,430 of OU612095.1, read as the reverse complement.
TCCCGATAATTTTTGAAAATATCGTCATTTTAGTTTTTAAATATTGTCAAAACAACTAAGAGTGTGGTATATTCGGCTGGGCCGAATCTAAAATACCCTTCACGATAGTCACGTATATGTATAGTATATACTACAAATTTGAACTAAATATGTTCGGTTATATATGAAACGATATCGGAATTTTCTATTTTCTGTATTTTAGTAACCTTCTTTTATAACGAGAATTGCTTTTCAGCAAAAAAAAAAATATATATATATATATTAATGGAAAAATCGGTTCAGGGTATATATGGACCGATATCGGAAATTTCTATTTTCCATATTTATATAACCTTTGGCTGTGTTCTGTAACTCTCGCCACGAGAAACTTTTGAAACAAAGTTTAAACAACAGCTGCTTTTCTCACTAAACTGTAGCTATAACTTTTTTTGGTGAGTAATAGCTGTCACGTAAGGAAATTACTCGCCATTTTACAGAAAAACTGTGTCTGTAAAACTTTTGCGAAAAAATTTCCCGCTTTCAACTGTCATTATTTCTCGCAAATAAAAAGGCTGTGAGATAGTATTTCAAATAACAATAATCATCATTAAATGAATAATAATGCTAAAAAAAATAAGTATTTTGTTGTTATATTAAGTTTGATATATGTATATATTTACACAATTTAGAATGATTTTTTTTTTTTTTTATTTTAACTTTTTAATTAATTTTTATATCCTTCACACAATAAGTTTTAAGGGAATACTTATCTAAGTTTAAACTTCTACAATTTTAATTTCCGACCTTATAAAGCATATTGTAATACTTTTATAATGTTTTTTTTCAGAATTCACAAATTGCAATTGTTTTTTAATTTTACAAAATTTTATGCATAAGTATGTATGTATGTATTTGTAAATAAAATGTAAACGTTAGAGCCATACCATACATTTTCTAGAGCAGCCGGTTATATGACGCCGTCGAACAAAATTTCTTAGCTTTAGTAATTTTTGGTCGGCGGCGGTACTAATTGTGGCTGGCGCTTTCATTTTTAAAATTGAATGTCGGCATCGTTTTCTATTTTCAGACATTTCTAACGTAACGACGTAATCACTTTGGATAGTTTTCGACATGAGTTACAGACGCAGTTTTTTCTCACTTTTCGAGAAACAATGAAATAATTTGTTTCACAAGTTTTCGACGCGAGAACTTCTCGCCAAAGTTACAGAACACAGCCACTTATTTCATTACCAAAACTGCTTTTGAGCACAAAAAGTATTTTCAGTTCGCTTACGCAACATTTTCATGAAAAACCCGGTTTAGGCTATATCTCGGGTATATATGGACCGATATCGGAAATTTTCATTTTCCATATTTATATAACCTAATTTTATTATTAGAACTACTTTTAAGCAAAAAAAAGTTGTTTAGCTTCGCCTATACGACATTTTCATTGAAAATCCGAATTGGGTTTATTCTCGGGTATATATGGACCGATATCGGAAATTTTCATTTTCCATACTTTTATAACCTTATTTCATTACCAAAACTGCTTTTGAGCAAAAAAAAATTATTTAAGTTCGCTTACGCGACATTTTCATGAAAAACCCGGTCAAGGCTATATCTCAGGTATATATGGACCGATATCTGAACTTTTTTTTTTGCCTTTCACCGTGCTTAATGAGTGTGTGAAGTTTGAAGCAAAAAAAAAACATTTTTTTTTTTTCAAAAATTTCTATACAAAATTGAAAAAAAGTGACTTTTTTCGGAATTTGGGATATATCTCAACTATATGTGAACCGATATTACTGAGTTTGAATAGCACACCCGTGAATCGATGGGGTAAGAGAATGGTGAAAAAAAAGTTTATAAGTCTAATGGTTTTCTCAGAAACGGTATTTCAGTAGCGGACAGACGGACATCGCTTAATCGACTTTTCCATTAATTCTGAACCAGAATATATCTACTTTATAGGGTCGCATATAAAAACTGTAGAAATTACAAACGAACTCACAAGGGTATAAAAATCGGTCTTATAAAACTACCAAATTTTTAGTATATTTCACATTTTTATTTTGAAAAATAAAAATTATTGGAGATCGTTCCTTAGGCCGTCCATAACGATGTCCAAAGATCAAAAGCCGTAACAGCTTATTTTTTTAGAACGGACGGATTAAGGAGTGATCATCCACAAATTTTTTTTTGCCATCCTTTTTTATCTCTAAAAATTTTTATAATATTTATTAATATTATTATTATGTTATAAAATTTCTACCAGTAAAAAATTATAAATAGCTTGTTTTCTATATATGTTTTCCAGCTATCTATATGTCGACATTTCATAGGAACTACCCTAATCATCAGTAGACTTTGGAAATTTTTGAAAGATATTGTCAAACATTCAACTTTATATCCCAACAATCCAAATAAATCGCTGAGAATTTAAAAAGAAAAATTCTCTAATAATATCCGTCAAAACACAAAAAACAAGCTTTTTCATTTATACACGTCTCTAACACTTCTTTACACCTTTCAAACAAATGAACAGCCGTTGGTTGCTACGATTTGCTTTTTGAAAGTATCGAAAAGCAGAGAACAAAAATTCAAACAATTAAGTTTTTTATTCGCTATTTAAGCTTCTAACATTTATACCAGTAAAAAATTATAAATAGCTTGTTTTCTATTATTCCCAGCTATCTATATGTCGACATTTCAAAGTCTACTGATGATTAGGGTAGTTCCTATGAAATGTCGACATATAGATAGCTGGGAAACATAGAAAACAAGCTATTTATAATTTTTTACTGGTAGAAGTTAAGGTGGTTAGAAGCTTAAATAGCGAATAAAAAACTTAATTGTTTGAATTATAAAATATCTTAAAATTTTTTTATGAGTGGCCCCATTTAAAATGTTTGTGACCTTGCTTTATACATTTTGATTACATCGTTTTATATAATTTTGTTTAAATTATTGCTTTAAAACGAATTTTTATTGCTTAAATTACGATTTTCCGGCTTAACAGAACCATGTTAGTGCATTAACAGAGGAGTGTTAATACAGCAGGTTTGTGGCTAAGGTTAAAAATTTTGAAGTTTATCTTCAAACACATAATTTTTTTGTTTGGTGTCATCTATATAATTATACTTTAACTCATATTAAGTTAGGTAGAAGAGGCTGCCAGCCCACTTGGGTCCAATTGGGTCTCGTTGTGTTGCCTGGGTGTGAAATGTATCTCAGCAGATCTACATATCATTGGTTCAGAGCCAACCCGAGTATCAGATAAGGAGTCCAATCCATTTACATCACATTCCGATACCTTCGCCAACTCATGCAGCATCGGTCTTTGTAACGAGTGATTTTTTTGCTATTATCTTTTTGGCAACACTGGTTTTGACAGCTCACGCACATTTTGTATCTTGTGTCACTGTCAAACATCTTCAGTTTGGTCTATAATTTAATCATGAATCGTCTTACAAACAAAGATACAAAACCCTTGTATTAGAAAGAGCTGAACACTAACAGAAGAAGTGCTCAACACTCTCTCTGCAACTTCTACAGGAGTCATTAAATGGAAGATTTAACCCCCTTGCCTAAGGTCCTATGTGAAAATGTCCCGTTAGGACCACCATAGCAGAACGCAACCTCGATCATGGCAGGCCCCTAAAGATGTTATCATATCTAAGCCGTGTCAGTTTTAATATTCGACAGGCAAATCCACTAGACCGGTTTCAAAAAAGTGACGCCGTACTTACTCTTACCTCTTACCGCTCCTAAGCGGGATTCAAACAATCCCATTAACTTATGATACAAATTTTTTTCATTTATATTCAAAACCAAACGCGGCTTTCAAAAGAAACAGTTTTAAAGAGGTGTAACATAGAATATCGAAAATGTTTTTATGCTAGTTATTGAGAATTTAAGTAAAGTTCCACATCTAATCGGCTGACTTAAAAAAATTAAACGTCTATACATTCCCACATATGTATGTACGTGTGCTCAAATATTTATGAATGTTGAAATTGTCGGATGTGTAATTGATTTAGGTTAGCACTTGCCTAGAATGTCTTACATAAGAGCGGAACAATTCCATGAGCTAAACCATGTTACGGTTTAGCAGAAATAAAAAATAATAATACTTAAAAGTCAAAACAATAAAAGGGTAATAATTGAAAGTAATTACTTTTAACAAGAAATATTTATTTGACTTGCTATGAAAATGTATGTTAGGATTGCGTTCTTGCTAATATACATATGTACAATTCGAATGAATATGCACAAGATACGATGGTACAATACTACACAAGATGAAAAACGTTTTACTACCGCTTGGTAACTTACACACTGTACAATTGTAAGAACACGTTCTTGTCAGTAATTGGCTCTTTATAGGATATGAATTATGTATGTATGTAAGTTAAAAGCACACTTAATTAAAATCACACATGAAACGAGGAGAAATTAAAACAGATTTGTTTTTCTCTTGTGATTTATCATAAACATAAAGAAATTGTTAAGTGCCCTTTAAGGTAAATGTGTTGTTATACTTCTTCTATACAAAGGCGGCATTATGCCTTTCTTCGTTTTTTTGATGTGTCAACGTGGTTTTATATATATTTAACGTTGTTGTTGGTTTATTTGTATGATTTTCTTATTTCGTGTTTTTAGAATTTTATATTTACGCAAAAAAATATTCATAATTGTGCATTAAAAGTAAAAATTGTTCACATTTTTTTTTATTAAAGTGCAAAAAATACTGTAAATAATATGTTTATATAGGCATGTGTAAATTACAAATAAAAGAAATGCAGGTAAAATTTTGTACAATAAATTTGCGTACTGGTTATTAATTAAAGTGTTTTTCTTTGTTTGCGATGTTTACTCATCTCTTCTTCGAGGGAGTCAATCTGCCGCCATGCCTCAGATGCTGTTTCCCAAGATGGTGGAGGGTCTAAATTAACCACTGCCCTTAATGCAGCAAGTTTTCTACGGCAGCGTACCAACTTTCCACCTCTTTTGTGCCTTGTCAGATGTATCTTCGGAAGTCTGGTGAGTTCCTCCTCTTGCGCTGCGCTCTTTTCTGGTACACTTCGATTATTATTTTTTTTTTTTTTGGTCCAGCTTCAACAGCAGCTGGTGTATAAGCCGGTGCCTCTTTTGATTCTCCCGTTGGTGAATACTCTTTCACAGGCAGAGGGCTTAAATTTGGCAGGATCGCCATATAGTAGAGTGGTTAAATTTCAAGGGCCGATGTTGATTTTGAATAAAACACAAACTATTTAGGAAATTATTGTAATTTTATTTTGTTATGATATATTGGTATTACTCAATTATGTATGGAACAAAATATCGGCCAAATGAACGCCGCGACCACGGCGGCACACCTCCATCCGATGGTCCGTTAATGTGCCGAATTATCTCATTCTTTAGCTGTTGAATTGTTGCTGGCTTATCGACGTACACCTTTTCTTTCAAATAACCCCAAAGAAAAAAGTCCAACGGTGTCAAATCACATGATCTTGGCGGCCAATTGACATCGCCATTACGTGAGATAACACGGCCATTGAATTTGTTGCGCAAAAGAGCAATTGTTTCGTTAGCTGTGTGGCAAGTGGCACCGTCCTGCTGAAACCACATATCGTCTACATCTATATCTTCCATTCACAGTAACTGCCTGACCGGCCTCATTTTGGAAAAAATACGGCCCGATGATGCCGCCAGCACATAAACCGCACCAAACAGTCACTCTTTGTGGGTGCATTGGTTTTTCGACAGTCGCTATTGGATTCTCATTCGCCCAAATGCGGCAATTCTGTTTATTGACGAATCCACTGAGGTGAAAATGTGCCTCATCACTGAAGATGATTTTCTTCGAAAATTGATCATCATTTTCATAATAAGTCTGGATAACTTTAACACGTTGTTCGATTGTGTATCTCTCCATGGTTCAAATTGAGTAAGTCTGAAACAGAGAAATGTCAAATAAAATTCGGAAAAAAACTTGGCGTTTAGGTGTGGTTCCATTCAACATCGCCCTTGAAATTTAACCACCCGATATTATTATATTCTTTTTTGTTTAAAAGTGTGCCGGCGCTAATGAACGGCACTGGCAAGTAACAAAAAGGCAATTTTATATGCCAAGTAAAATTTCCTATTTTTGCCGAAAATAAAAGACAAAGTTAATGATCAGATTGATTGATTTTATTTACAAATCAAGAGCTTATAAATAAAATTAACGGTACTTAACAACTACAATACTTAATACTACAATTCCAATAAAATAAATGTTGTTACTATAATTCCAATATGTTATTATTTTACTAAATAAATATAATTAGGGTAGTAAAAATTTATGAAAAATATTATTTTAATAAATAATTATAATTAAGGTAATACAAATTTATGAAATACTCTACATTCTGCTTGCCAAATATCCGTTTTTAAAAAGCATTTGTTTACAACGCTTTTCACCATTTCTCGCAGAAATTCAGTGCTCTTTGAGCAACTAAAGATTCTTGTTAATGAAAATATATTTTAGTACAATTTTTCCCGCATCTTCTTTTAATTATAGCAAGTTCAGTCTTGGACTTTTATTGAGAAAATATTTGGTTTGTTGAACAACACATGGAAAATCGAGTTTACTCGATTAACATTTGGCAGCTGAAAAAAAGTATATTGTTACGAATTTTTATCACATTTAGCTCAGTGTGCAGTCATTGATCTGCATGTTGTAAATATGTAAGCACATTCACACAATTGTGGCTTATTGACGCACAAACAAACGACCGCAAATGCTGCTTCATCTGTACTCATGGATAGTATAAATATTGAAGAATCGGATGCTCTTGATGTTCTTGGAATGAAGATATAGTGTGATGTTCGCTGGAATGATCACATTTTTCATGTCTCCAAATAAGCATTCAAGTGCCTCGGTTTTTTGAAACGGTGTAAGATGTACTTCACTCCATTCGACCTCCTTACTATTTATACCACCTTATCCGACCGAAAATAGAATACAACTCTAATGTTTGGGCCGGTGCCTCAAAGTCTATTTTGGGGATACTCGACCGTGTGCAAGTGAGGGCGAAGAAGCTTATCGATGACAGTAGGGTATCCAACTCTATTGACTTACTGGAGCATCGACGGAGTGTGGGGTGCATTACTCTGTTCTATCGTTACTACAATGGATTTTGCTTTGACGAGATTAGGGATCTTGTTCCCGAAACTCGCACATTTTTGCGTAGCACGCGTTCATCGTCCAGAGCTCATCCATTTGTGGTCGATTGCCCAGGGAATCGTACCACGCATTACAGCCGTACGCTTCGCCTGTGGCATAAGTTGCCTGCAGACGTGTTTCCTGTCTGTTATAACGTTGGAAAGTTCAAGTCAAATTTTCACAAACACTACTCCCTCTTGCCCCTTCCTTACAACCTATTTTCCTAGTTCCGGTACAATGCACTGCATACGTAGGGGTCATCCCCTGAGTACTGGTTCAATGAAGAATGCAAAAATCCAAGTAAATCAACTACAAATGATTTTATTGTTGTTGTTGCGTTCTTGGTAGTATGTTTCTCATAGTTTGCCGTTGTTGCTTTCTTATTGTTTGCAAGCATGTGCGTGAGTGTGCATTTGCAGAAAAATTATTTTTGCACATTTAATTCTGGAATTAACAATAACTTAAAAGATCATGATGATTTTAGAAGATAATAAATAACATAAGAATGTTAGAAATGTGGGGAATAGACGTTAACTACAAATCGTATGACAAATCGTACAAGTATGAAATTATCAACGGGTATCATGCTGTCGTACTTGTAAAGTATACTTTGTAGTACGAAAATCAAAAACTTTTGAATTTCATAAATATGAATATAAGTATTGTGTATCAAGCTGTAGTACAGCGAAATTTGTTTTATGGACAGCAGATTTCATGTGTTGGATATTTTGTTTGAAATATAAAAATTATTTAAGTTCTTGTAAATTCTTCCAGCTCAAGAGCCTTGCTTTTTTTTTAGAAAAAAGTTTTAACAATTTTATATTTTCTATATTTCGTTAACATTATGTTAAATGAGATTTAGTTTAATAATATTTTAATTTTGCCTAAAGATGTTAACAATCTATTAACGAAATATCGAAAATATAAAATTGCTAAACCTTTCTTCTAAACAAACAGCAAAACAACGATCCTTAGCTCGAAAAATTTTTAAGAAATTTATGTAAACAAGATCAAATAATACGAATGTTGATTTGCCGGCGTGTGTATTGCCTTTAAAATCTTTCTTTCAAATGAAATAGTATGAGCTGTAGTAACGTGTATCTGAGTACGAAAATTGATATCGTCTATAACCTGTATAACGATCGTGACAGACTATTGTGTGAAGTTTCCGACCTGGGCTTGAAACTTGATATGCTTGAGTTGAAGCGTTTGTCCCAAGAATCTTTTCCTCAGAATTTTGTGGCATAGCTGGAGTATCTTTAGGTTGGGAGAGCGGGGAAAAGTTTATTTGTAACAACAATATGTACCCTCCTCCAAATCGAATAATTCAATTCTTTATCAGACATATAATCCCCAATTCACGATCTTCCGGCAACCTCCACAATACTATATTTCATATCATTAGCAAGAATAGCATCAGTTTCAGATTGTTGGAATTTGTTAAGATCAACATATTTTACCATGATCATGGCGTCCTAGCTGGGACTTAATTGAAGTAAATATGAAAGCGACTAGACTTCTCTTTATATTCCGGCGGTTGGTGGGTACTTGTCTCAAGCAAACAAGTTCATCTATATCTATACTAATAAATAAAAATGAAAAGCTTGTAAAGCTATGTACACACGGTTGTCAGATGTTACAATATCGTAAGATCTGGCAACATGCTGACAATGTAGTGGCAATGAAAAATTGTCCCCCAGAAGTAAATTGTGTGTTCAGACGATCGTAAGAAAATCTTACAATTTCATTGTAAGATTATTGTCTGACAAATAATTCATCTGCCAACAAAAATTGTCAGTTCACACGGTTGCCAGATTATTAGATGAAAAAAATTGCCAGGCATGTTGTAAGGCATTGCCACTTATATATATCAACAACGATCTGTTTGGCAATGTTGCCCATCAAACTTTTTTCTGACAATGATGCCATTGTCAGGTGCATTAATTTTATACATCTGACAATTACAACTGAGCTTACAATACCAGTTAATTACCTGGCAATGCCGACTAAGAGTGCTCTCACGATTCTCAGATGCCTGACGTCTTACAATTGATTGACAATGGTTTTTCTGACAACGTTGTAAGTTAAAATTTGGAAGTTCACACGATTGTAATACATTTTCATACAATTTTACTGGCAATATTGTAAGATCTGACAACCGTGTGTACACGGTGACAACAAAGTGTAGAATGAAGCCTCATAACGGACATATGCTATATAAAAGTCCCTAAAAGCGCTTAGTGTAGGGTCAAGCGACGGCAAACCGGTTAAACTCAGAAAATTTTTGATATTATTTTCGAAGAAATCTATTAAAACAATAGCTTTAGGAACCAAAAAAGAAAAAAAAGCCCAAATATCATGAGAGCACTATGTAAATGATTCACTTTATCAAACGCCCCTAAAACTTTGAAGCAAGCCAAAAATTTCTTAACTGTCACGTTGCAAAGGAGAACCGTTAGCTTTGAAACAGATTTTGGGCCTCAAACCTTGGCAAACACCTGTTTACAAGTATCACGCCTAGTTGAGCGTCAAAAATTTTGTTAACTGTCACGTTTGCACAAACTCATATGGCGTGGATGTGAGAATATGTTTCAAGGTATCCACTGTTCTGTCTGTCCGTCACACTCCCCCCGGGGAACAGGTTTTGCTTTGGCGTATTCCTAACTTAGGCGCTCTGTTTTTCCGGGAAAAGAGGGGAAGGGGTCCGTCGTTTGGTGCAGCAAACAAAACTCTAGGAAGCCACATGACTTATGTTGTGTTGGCTTCCGAAACCCTTACCAAGGATATAAATTGGCAGAACGGGGATCAGCATGGCCCCCGGGAAGTTCTGCTTGCGGTTCGACCCGGGCTGATCATGGTTGAGGTGCCTACCTTGGCTGAAACGTTCTGGCTGTGGTTGAAACCTAAAACGCAGAAAGGGAGTGTTAGTATCCTTGATAATTGTTTTGTGATGGCTTTTTTCGAGGGCTAACAATCTCCCGAGGATCTGTTGCCTATACAACAGATACGTGTACTGTAAGGAACCAGTGGTGATGATTGACGGGTGAGTTGGTTTAAGGGCTGATGCTCTTAGTGGGCTTCGGCCTACCAACTCATTAAGCCTTGTCCTCCATTGATTGCTGGGAAATTGCATACATGAGGGATTAGAAAGCCCGAACTCCTCAACAAGAAGTTGTTTATATTACCGCAACCATATGACAAGAATTGCTACCTGTGTGAGCCTAGCAAGCCACACGGGGGCGGTGGTGAATCGTGAAAAATTCACTCCGTGGAATTGGTCCACCATCAGGTTAGGCCGTCAAGGCAGGTACTGATGTAAATCATTGTCACAGTTGTCCGTCACACTTTTTATGGAGGCTAGCAGTTCCTCGAACCGTTTGGGGATTAAACCTGTAGCAGCCCTTTTTAGGCTGCTGTAGTCTGACCAGAGGCTATTATTTTCTGGTACCACGGGACCCGGGAACCCCGGGAACATTGTTCCCGCCCGGCTATGGTTGACGACCTTCGGGATCAACGTGGTGGTTGGGGTTTAATACCCAAATGTGGGGAGAGTTTTCGGACTCGGTGTGGAGTTGCATTGCAACCGGGTGCCGTGACCTTGAGCTCGGGAATGGATCGAAAATGGACGTCCGGGTGAACGTTTTTTCACCTTGTGAGAGAATCACCGTGGGGTTGGGCCGTCAAGGCAGGAACCCACACTAAACATCTTCTGATTCTGTCTGTCACACTTGTAACTAACTATCACTACGCGCAGCTATGGCACGTCAGACTTGGGTGGGTGCCGCACACAGCAAAATTTTGCGTGCTTTTTGAGGTGAAGCTGCAAAGAAAAACTAACGGGGCAAAAAACAACTGAAGGACCAAAACACCAAAACGGGCGTGGAAAACAATTTCTCCCGTTTGTGCGGCTGTGCGGAGAATAAAAAAAATTAAGTTACACCCTTTTTATATTAATCAATATACTATACGTCGGGTACAACAATAATTTAAACGTTGTTTTAATTATAAAAGATATTATATGTGGTTCATACATACACTTTTTAATTAATTCAATTATCAATTAATTAAAAATTTTTTTAAGTGTTCATACATACGAATACTTAATATTGCTAATGCAATTAACGTTTTACAACAGCTGACAGAAAAGTTGTTTACATTTTGATTGTGAATATTTCTTCTCAATGCAGTTTTAATACGGTAGTGGTACGTCCTTTACGTAAATTTGTCAAAAACACTAGACTTCTGTGTTTTTTCAAACAAAATTTTGACAACTGTTCGTAAATTCTACCAACAAAATACATATTGATGTTTGTTGGTGTTATATTTATTGTAATTCTGCCACTACCTATTATAGCTGCCTTATTGCTTCTTGTTGACACGCCATCTTTTATTTACAAAGTGTGTTCATTGGGTATTATTGTGCAAACTAAACGCGGTATATTTAATTTTACTAAATATTAGAACAATTAACTGTTAATTGGCAATTAAGTTAATTAATTTTTGTATGGGTAATTAAAATCCATTAAGAGGTTAATTGCAAAGTTTTAATTAAAAGTGTTGTATGAACGGCATATCAGCCAGAAACTTATTAAAACGTAAACACGCATATGCTTTATTTGACAGAATGTTGTCGGCAGCCTACTGTTGTTGTTTAGGTTCTGGTTTAAAAGACTTAAAAAAAATTAAAGATAAAAAATATTATAGGGGACACCCGGGTTTGAACCGGGGACCTCTCGATCTGCAGTCGAATGCTCTACCACTGAGCTATATCCCCCGCCCTACAGCTGTCGGATTTTGTCATCTGATTTACACAAAAACTAAATATATTTTAGAAACATTCTTTCTTATCGTTTAAACATATAATTTAGTTTATTTTTCTTTAACAAAAGATGACATCAACTGCATCTGTCTAAATTGTTCTTTTGTAAATAAAAATGTTTGTATATAAAAAAATTTATATAACAGTTAACAAAAATGGAAAATTCCATTTTTGTTAACAAACAATTTGTTCATGTCATGCTTTTATTGATTGGCTATATTGAGAAAAAACAACAATACAGATGCTGGCAATGATGACGAAATTTTTGTTCCAATTTTGTTGATAATTTGAAAAGAAGTATTTCTTTAAATTTTCTAACAAATTGTTGTAATTTTTCTATTTGTTTATCGAAGTTTTATATTTTATTATGCAAATGAATTGAACATTTTTTTATAATTTTGTAGTTGTTTTATTTATTGCTTAATTCACAAATAAAATTTTAAATTGAAAAACGTTTAATGGAATGCCATCAATAAAATTTGTTGATCCCAAATGTTTTCATATCTTTATCTTTGGGGGACTTTCGTCATGTTTATTTTATATAAGTCAACAACGTTGAAAGACTACTTACTTGTGTAATGTTTACAGAAATTTGAAACAGACAAAAATATTACAATGGATAAAAAGGGAATTTGCTTAAATTATTGTTGTTGTCAACATTTTAATATTATACCATTTAATTTTTCTTTTTGCTCTGAATTCTTTATTGATATGTACTTATTCCATTTCGCCAGTAGATTTTTGTCAGTGTCCGTTTAAGAATATTTGAAAGAATTCAAACAAACAAAATTTTAGATATAACACAAAGTATTCTTTTATAGCGTTATATATAAAAAAATAACTTGGTCAGGGGCTTTAGCTGCCCCTCTTGTAACCGAAAATATAGCTTTTAGTCTTTTGACTGCTATATCTTCATTGAATGCTAAAGTTTGTAGAATAACGTTATTTTGGGAATGAAACATTGGGCAGGAAGTGAAAAAGATTTACGGCCTTATCCGATGATGGACCAATTCCACGGAGTGAAATATTTACGATTCACCAGCGCCCCCATGTGGCTTACCAGGCACACACAGTTAGCAATTCTTGCCATATGTTTGTAGACATATGGGCAACCCCTTATTCAGGAGTTCGCGCCCTCTAATCCCTTCTCTATGCAATTTCCCAGCAATCAATGGAAGGCATAATGAGTTAGTAGGCCGAAGCCCACTAGCAGCATCAGCCCTTAATCCAACTCACCCATTTAACCATCACCACTGGTTTCTTCCAGTACAGGTATCTATTCTTAGCTATCTATCTATTCTAGCTGTTCAAAAGCAAACAAATGTAGCTTAACATCTCTCGGCTTCAACTAGTGCAGCACCTCATTTTCTTGTTCTTGAATCATTTCCATAACCCTTAAGCTTTTGACATAACTCCCAATAAGCCTGCCAATTTTTGTAGCGTTTGGCACGAGTCTTGATCCAGTAATACCTCCACCTCAGCATTTTCGAAAGCCTTCTGTCTTCCACCGCCATGCTGATCTACGTCCCCAAAATCATAGTTCTTGAAACGTTGAAAGCATTCTCGACACGTTTTACACTAATAGCGGTTTCACCATAGGTATTTGAGAGTATTCGGTGAATGAGAATTGTTTTTTTTTTTTGATATACATATGTAGTTTTATTACACCCTTTTATCTGTATTATATGAAAGCCCCCCGGGGAACATGTTTTGCATTGGCGTGTTCCTAACCAGGGCACTCTGTTTTTTGGGTCAAGAGGGGAAGGGGTCCCTCATTTATTGTAGCAAATAAAACTCTAGGACGCCGCATGACTTATGTTGTGTTGGCTTCCGAAACCCTTACCAAGGGCTTAAATTGGCAGAAACCGCACTGATGATGGTTGAGGTGCCTACCTTGTTGAAAACGTTCTGGCTGTAGTTGAAACCTTCCCTCCGGGGTACAGGTTTTGTCTTGGCGTATTCCTAACTTAGGTGCTCTGTTTTTCGGGGAAAAGAGGGAAAGGGGTCCCTCGTTTGGTGCGGCAAAAAAACTCTAGGAAGCCACATGACTTATGTTGTGTTGGCTTCCGAAACCCTTATCAAGGGTATAAATTGGCAGAACGGGGATCAGCATGGCCCCCGGGAAGTTCTGCTTGCGGTTCGACCCGGGCTGATCATGTTTGAGATGCCTACCTTGGCTGTAACGTTCTGGCTGTGGTTTAAACCTAAATCGTAGGAAAGGAGTGTTAGTATCCTTGATAATTGTTTGGTGATGGCTTTTTTCGAGGACTAACAATCTCCCGAGGAGCTGTTGCCTATACAACAGATACGTGTACTGTAAGAAACCAGTGGTGACGGTTTGACGGGTGAGTTGGTCTAAGCCTTGTCTTCCGTTGATTGCTGGGAAATTGCATACATGTGGGATTAGAAAGCCCGAACTCCTCAACAAGAAGTTGTTCATATAACCGCAATCATATGACAAGAATTGCTACCTGTGTGAGCCTAGCAAGCCACACGGGGGCGGTGGTGAATCGTGAAAAATTCACTCCGTGGAAGTGGTCCACCATCAGGTTAGGCCGTCAAGGCAGGTACTGATGTAAATCATTTTCACAGTACAGGTATCTGTTGCAGCTACTGCTACTGGCCGCTAGCGACGTCAAAAAGTACGATCCAATCATTCTTTCCCATAGTCCCTTGAGTGGATGCAATGACCTTTCTTCTACCACACTTGGATTTTCTGTGCCCCAGAAACGAAGATTTTATTTTTTACCGTAACCGTTTAAATGCGAATGCGTCACATGGTGATTTCGATTCAATAACGTCCTCTTCGTTGTTGAGATTGCGGATGGCTCTACAGCCTTTCACATTGCTCCATTGTTTGTCTGTTTGTATTCTGCAGGTATCTAATTAAATTGACGTGATTGACGTAAAATGCTATTTGCAAAAGCTATTACATCTTATGATTGAGTGATTAGCTCTGCGCCATACTGCAGTTGGCGAAGTTAAAACACTATTCCGACCATAGTTTGTATGAAATTTTCGTGCTGCTGCCGCGTAAGCCTCTATTTTTATCTTGCGTTAGCATTTTGACACTATTATGTTTTTTTATTGTTCCCCACAATCATTATTTAATTTTACGGAAGTTGCAACTGCCTCTGAAGTAGCTCTTGTCCAGGTGACGAAAAAACGGCACTAGTTCTTAAACGCATTAAAGTCCATCCGCATTATGTTGACACTGGCATTCATATATTGCCCCATAGCCACACTATGAGGTAAAAACAAAAAGCTTTTGTAATAAAGAGGTGGTAAGTGCTGCTGTAATATGCAAAAGAACAGATAGAATTAAATATACTTTGTTGTACTCATCATATTACACAAAGAATATTATCTTGCAAAAGATTAAACAAACAGCGCGTAAAAACACACAGAATCTATGTACAAGAGCCCTTTTTAACAACATTTTGCTGCAGTAATTGTATACGAGAGTGCCACATGGGAAATTCAACTTTCTTGAAAACTTTTGTTATCGATGACAATGTATTGTTTCGAGTGTAAAGGCATGTCTTTGTGAGAACCTAGTTGGCTGCCAAATGACAACAGAATTCCTTGAAATTTCTAAAGGAAGGGACTTAAGTGCTTTAGATAATAAATTTATGCTTAATCTCAACTTTCATCAATTGAAATGTAGCCTCCTGGGTGTTGAATTGTCTGATATGACTAAAATGATAAACATATAAAACATTTTTTTTTTCTTCATTTTGAAATTTGAATAGAATGGAATATGAAAGGCTTTAAATTTGAATACTTTTAAAAACTGTGCGCAACAACAAACTTCAAAGAGAAATTATAATGAAACTAGCGTGTTACCCGGCGTTGCCCGGCTTCTTCAAGGTTTTCACTTTGTGATATTCAGCCATGTCACAGAATTCACTTCCGTTCGAAAATGGAATTAAATCGGTTTTTTAATTCTTCAAAAAACGAAAATTTAAAACTTTTTCGAAATGAAATCAATTTTATAAGATAATACTAGTTTCATTCTTGCAATTTGAAATAATTTCATTCCGACAAGTTTTTTAGTTTTTCGTTTGTTGAAGAAGTAAAAAAAGACTTCAATTCCGCTTCCGAACGGAATTAAGCTCTGTGACATGGCTGATTATTTTACATTTAACCTTAGTGTGAAAGGAGAAATTCACTGTGTAAATTAAAAATCAAATGTATTATTATATAAATGTAAAATGAATACTTTTACTGAAGTACGCTGTGGTATGTAACATTTTTTGGTTTTTTATACCCTTCATAAAAAAGTAAAGGGTATATATAAGTTTGTGATTCCGTTTGTAATTTCTACAATTTTCATTTCCAATCCTATAAAGTATTCATATTCTGAATCAGAATCGATAGAAATTCGAGCGATGTCCGCCTGTTGAAATACCGTTTCTGAGAAAACCATTAAGCATATAAACTTTTTTCTTTCACAATTCAGTAAAGTCGGTTCACATATAGCTGAGATACATGAAAACTTCCGAAGAAAGCCATTTTTTTGCACTTTTCTAGGAAATTTTTTGAAAAAAAATTTTTTTTCTTGTTTTACTTCAAACTTGACACGATTATTTGGCAAAGGCAAAAAAAAAAAAAAATTTTTTTAACCCGGTCCATATATACCCGAGATATAACCTAAACTGATTTCCCAGGAAAATATCGCATGGGCGAACTTATTTTTTTTTTTTTTTTTTTTTGCTTAAAGAAGTTCTAGTTATAAAACGAGGTTACTAAAATACAGAAAACTAAAGTTTCCAGTACCGGTCCATATATACCCGAGATATAGCCTAAACCGATTTTTTCATGAAAACATTAAAAAAAATTTTTGTTTTCTTAAATGCAGTTCTGGTTATAAAAAAAAGGTTACTTAAATACAGAACGTTAAAGACTCCGATATCGGTCCATATATACACGAGATATACATATGTATATAAATATACCCGAGATATAGTCTAAACCGATTTTTCCATGAAAAAAATTTTTTTTGCTTAAAAGCAGTTCTGATTATAAAAGGAAATTACTTGAATACAGAATATGAAAATTTTATACTCGAGATATAGTCTAAAGCGATTTTTTCATGAAACATTTTTTTTTTGCTTAAAAGCAGGTGACTAAAATACAGAAAATTATAATTTTCAAATGTAACGAAGTTTCGTTATATGTATTACATGAATTTTATCCTAATATTATTTGATCTTCTTTTATGTTAAATTATTAAAATTTTTGCAGCTTAAGATCTTTTGTTGTTTTTTTATAAAAAAGTAACGTATTTTTATTTATTTGTTTCGATATTTCGCTAACAGTTTGTTAGCATCGTCAGGAAAATTAAAATGTTATAAAAATTTTTGTTTGAAAAAATGTTGATATAAGAATTTTTTGACAACATTTTTTCAAACAAAAATTTTTATAACATTTTAATTTTCCTGACGATGCTAACAAACTGTTAGCGAAATATCGAAACAAATAAATAAAAATACGTTACTTTTTTATAAAAAAACAACAAAAGATCTTAAGCTGCAAAAATTTTAATAATTTGTATTACATGAATTTAATCAATTTTATTTGCGTTTCGAAAGAATTACTTACTTTACATTTTGAATGAATTATTTACCTTGTATTTCACTATGGACAGTTATATTACTTTTATATTCTTATTATTACTATTGTATACTTTATTTATTAAACAGCACGTTCTTATGATTTTATATAATATATTGTAAGAGAAAATAGTGAAGAGAACCGAAGTCAGAGAAGGTGAATGTGATTAGTTGCGCTCTCCCACTTACAATACTACATATTATTAAACAACTAGTATGTGTAGTGTTATACGTTGGTTTGACCATCATTACACCGACAGTTGGATTTGGTTCGTCTTGGTGGTCGGACACATCGCCAACTCTGTGTAGTGGTAGAACGTTCTACTGGCTTTTACAGCCATACCTCCCAAACTAATTAGTAGTGGCAGAGGATTCTACTGGTTATTACAGCCATAGTTCCTAGACCAATTTTTAGTGGTAGAAGGGGGCTACTGGTTATTATAGCCGAAGCATTCAGGCCAAGTTGTAGTACTGCAGGGAGAAGCTGCAGGGTTTTACAGCCTTAGGTCGTAGGCTTAGCATTTACTAAAATAGTGGGGCCTAGAGCTCGCAAATATATCTCTTAGCAAAGACACCATAATCTTCCAAGCGGAATTATACGCAATAAGGGAAGCGGTTGAAATACTCTCCGAGAGGGGACACAAGGGGATGCAGATAAAAATACTCTCTGATAGCTAATCAGCGCTGGAGGCCCTGAGCAGTTGTCTTTACGTCCAAGTTAGTACTGGAATGTCACAACAGGCTAAACGAACTGGCAAGCCAGAACCAGGTCATCTTGATGTGGGTGCCAGGGCATGAAGGGCATCACGGTAATGAAATGGCTGACATTTATACCAAGAAAGGAGCAGAGGGGACTTTTATTGGACCCACTCCAACTTTTGGCTTCAATAAGGGTTTCCTGAATGAGGAGGTAAAGAAATGGACGGAATCCATCGTTGAACAACATTGGAACGAGACAGCTGGTCTTGAACACTCCAAGAAATTTCTAAACTTTGATAAAAAAAGGGCCGAACGTGCTCTAAGATTCTGCGGTGCTGAAGAGGAGTCAATGGAGCACTTAATCACCCACTGTGGAGCACTGGGACACAGAATATATACGCTACTACAAGCTTATATGTTAAGTGAATGTGAATTAATATCACTCCCAATGAAGGAGCTTGTCCGTTTCCTTGACATACTCAACTCATAATGGGGCAAGGGGACGCACAATAGATGAGGGCCATATCCCGTCCAATAATAATAATACTAAAATACTAAGGACATTCTTTAGCCAACCAGCAAGCCAAACACTTGTCTCACGGGTAATCTGCGACACTGGCGTTCGGGTCATTTTCTTTAAAACTACGCGAGGACTGGTTCGTTTTTCTTAACTTTTCTTCTCCTTTTGAATTTCTTCAAAAAAATTATAATAAATTGAGAGTAAGCAAAAAGAAATTAAGCTTTTTATTCGCTATTTAAGCTTCTAGCATTTATATCAGTAAAAAATTATAAATAGCTTGTTTTCTATGTTTCCCAGCTATCTATATGTCGACATTTCATAGGAACTACCCTAATCATCAGCAGACATATTATCAACGAAAATTTCTTCGAAAAACTCGAATCTCTTGCAATTTTCCTTTCCGTCTACACAGGCCAGTGAGAGTTCATTTCAAATTTGTCGTCAGCACCTGAACTTCAAATAATTTGTTTCCTTCACGTATTTTGTTTCTATTTTAATCTATTTTCTCTTTATTAATTGGAGTTGCCGTACTCTTCACATGAGAATATTTTTAGGAAATAGTTGGCGTTTATTAATATTATCATTATTTTATTGATTTTAACGCTTTATAATTTAAACATTTGCATCTATAGTGTTAATTTTAATATATTAACAAACAAATTAGATAAAAGTTAAGTTTTAATTTTGTAGTGATCCAGTTGATTTGCTTAAAATTATTTATACGGTAGCCTACAATAGAATCAATAGCAACGAATAAATAAAGAAACCTAATAGTACATGAAAATATAGTAAACAGAAATGAGACAGTAACAAAAACACTACTAAAACTAATTTTTATTGTTAAATGTAATATGTTCTATCAGGCGTCGCAAAATGAATGCAATTTGCATTGTTTTTTTTTATTGAATCATGAAGTATATGGTATAAAGTTATTTATGGAATAATACATCGGGCAATTGGTCTCCAGGGATTTTCATGCAAATACGCTCTAGTTTGTCCATGACCATAATATGTTGATACTAAAAAGTATGGCCCAATTATACCTCCAGTACTAAATCCACTCTAAACATACAATCATATAATTGCTTAATGTACTATACTCCCCCCCCACGGGGACCAGGTTTTGCCTTGGCGTATTCCTAACTTGGGCGCTCTGTTTTGCGTGGAAAAGAGGGGAAGGGATCCCTCGTTTGGTGCGGCAAACATGACTTATGTTGTGTTAGCTTCCGAAACCCTTACCCAGGGTATAAATTGGCAGAACGGGGATCAGCATGGCCCCGGGTAGTTCTGCTTGCGGTTCGACCCGAGCTGATCATGGTTGAGATGCCTATCTTGGCTATAACTTTCTGGCTGTGGTTGAAACCTAAAACGCAGGAAGGGAGTGTTAGTATCCTTGATAATTGTTTGGTGTGTGGCTTTTTTCGGGGACTAACAACCTCCCGAGGATCTGTTGCCTATACAACAGAGACCTGTATTGTAAGGAACCAGTGGTGATGGTTGATAGGTGAGTTGGTCTAAGGGCTGATGCTCTTAGTGGGCTTCGGCCTACCAACTCATTAAGCCTTGTCCTTCATTGATTGCTGGGAAATTGCATACAAGAGGGATTAGAAGGCCCGAACTCTTCAACAAGAAGTTGCTCATATGACCGCATTCATATGGCAAGAATTGCTGTGTGAGCCTGGTAAGCCACACGGGGGCGCTGGTGAATCGTGAATAATTCACTCCGTGGAATTGGTCCATCATCAGATTAGGCAAGGCACAACTGTACTATACTCGTACATATATATTAAACAAGTTTGCTTAAATTTTTATACTAAAACATCCACTTTTTTTTAGTTTAAAAATTACTAGTTTTTGTACCGTTTGTTTTTATATGTTTTTCTTATGACGATTATATTTTTTTATTCATGCAAGTTTGGCGTTTATAATGACAAAAATCGTCTTGTATAAACCAAAATAAATTGATAGCTCCTACGTTATTTAATACAAATCGTCAATAGTCGTATTCTATGAATCGAAAAAATAATAATGCTACAGTTTCAGCGCTTTTTTATTAACGAGTAGAGCTCTGTAAACTGGCTGTAATAAAGGGTGGTTAAATTTCAAGGGCCGATGTTGATTTTGAATAAAACACAAACTATTTAGGAAATTATTGTAATTTTATTTTATTATGATATATTGAATTGTTATTTGTTGTTGAGCTAGTGGTCTTCTTGGTTTGGTTAAAAGTACGGTTTTTATTTTTCAATATTTCGACACTCCGTTGTGTGTCTTCTTCAGGAAAATTTTTGTTTTTTGAATAATTGTGTATACAAAATAATAAATTTGAAAACTCATATTAAAATAACAAAAATAAAATATTCAACTACATTAACATTTACAATGAAGAAACATATTTTACATTATTATAACATTAAACATATTATATAATACTTTTTTAAAAAGAAATGAAAAAGTTTTTAAACAATTTTAGGTGAAATACCTATCTACTCCTGTTTTTGTTTTTATGTATTAAATGCCTATAATTTTGCGCTAATCCGTCTACATCCTTCTTAAAATTTATCCTCTTATCTACAGGCACGTTAGTTATCTGTAGCATTTCTAGCATATATCTACGTTTATAATAATTTTCTTTGTTTAAAATAGACGTTCCTCCAAAATCCGGATAGTGATTAAAATCACGGCAATGGATAGATAATGCAGTTTTCTGCGAAGAGTTATAGTTCCTATACTTCTGGTCAGATTTATGACCCGCTAACCTAGTTTTAAGTTTATTTCCTGTTGTCCCTATATATACTTTGTCACAATTTTCATTGTTGTTACCACTACATGGTATTTTATACACTAAACTAGACATATCCGACTTTTCCAACCTATCTTTTGTTTTACTAAAAATTCTACCTACAGTATTATGAACTCTATGTGCAATTCTATTGTCTTATCAACCTGCAGATGAGTTCATCAGGAAAAAAAGGGTCGAAAAATTAGAAGCAAGCAATTATGATATATTGATATTATTCAATTATGTATGGAACAAAATATCGGCCAAATGGGCGCCGCGACCACGGCGGCACGCCTCCATCCGATGGTCCAAATTTTCGATGACCCTGAGGCATAATGGAGGTTCTATGCCCTTAATGTGCCGAATTATCTCATCCTTTAGCTGTTGAATTGTCGCTGGCTTATCGACGTACACCTTTTATTTTAAATAACCCCAAAGAAAAAAGTCCAACGGTGTCAAATCACATGATCTTGGCGGCCAATTGACAAATCCATTACGTGAGATAACACGGCCATTGAATTTGTTGCGCAAAAGAGCAATTGTTTCGTTAGCTGTGTGGCAAGTGGCACCGTCTACATCCATATCTTCCAATTCGGGCCATAAAAAGTTCGTTATCATCTCACGATAGCGAACACCATTCACAGTAACTGCCTGACCGGCCTCATTTTGGAAAAAATACGGCCCGATGATGCCGCCAGCACATAAACCGCACCAAACAGTCACTCTTTGTGGGTGCATTGGTTTTTCGACAGTCACTCTTGGATTCTCATTCGCCCAAATGCGGCAATTCTGTTTATTGACGAATCCACTGAGGTGAAAATGTGCCTCATCACTGAAGATGATTTTCTTCGAAAATTGATCATCATTTTCATAATAAGTCTGGATAACTTTAACACGTTGTTGGATTGTGTATCTCTCCATGTTTCAAATTGAATAAGTCTGAAATAGAGAAATGTCAAATAAAATTCGGAAAAAAACTTGGCGTTTAGGTGTGGTTCACATTCAACATCGGCCCTTGAAATTTAACCACCCGATACATATTTTGTTCTGTATATTATTTTAAACTTATTAAAAATTATATCTTAGTTTTTAGTTCGATATGGAGGCGTGCTTTTGATTTTTTTAAACTATATTTATTTGAGTATTAATTTGAGTATTAATGTTATTAAATTGTTAGAAAAACCACTAAGTTTGCTAATGAATAAGTTGTATATTCACAGTTCTAAGAATAGCTTTTTTTTCTTTTTTAAATACTATAATTTTTATTTTTTTTTTAATTAACATCACTCACTTGTTGTGAAGTATAAATTATTTGTTGTTGTTTTTGTTTTATTCCGTTCATTGGGGGCACGAACAACCTTAAATCATGCAATTTTCATACAAGTAACATTTTTTTTAGCTTTTAATTTATTACTTTGGTTTCATGTTTATTAAAAAATTTATGTTACTCCTGTTATTTGCTGCATGGCTGTGGCTTCATGTTCCTTTAAAATCTAAAATGAAAAAAAAAAAAAAAAAAAAATACATCCTAAAAGTTTTACTCATGCATTTTAAATGATTTTAGAAACACATGAGTTGGCAGAGGGAAAACATTTGGAAAAAACAGCAAAAAAGCTGTTATCCTGAAAACTATAAAATAAAAAAAAGTAAAAAAAGTCCTCTAATCAAGCAAATGCATTACAATCTAAAAAGGGTTTGCGGACAGGAGTTTTTTTTTCACACTTTGTTTTTTATTATTTTTTCCACCGCTTGCACCTCGTAGTATTTTACACAATTGCGAGTCAAACCTGGACTTTAGCTTCGAACCGGAATTTTGGGTATACAGTCAAATTGTATGAATATGTTGTTAACTGTGTGTACGTGTGCTTGACGCCCTACAATTTCATGCTTGATGATCCAGCAAGCATTCAATTTGTTTTTGTGTTGTTCGTTTGGTGGAAAATAATAATAACAATTTGTTCGTGCTTGATGGCTTGCGGCAGACGCAACCAAGCATGTAAGAAAATAACAAGTCTTTGATTTTCTATAAAACGGAGTAGACTTATGCTTGCCGCATAATGCTTGATAGCCCATTAAGCATTTATTTTGATTTTGCGTTGGCAAACTTCAATAAATTTCAAAATATCTTAATTCTCATCACTAATTTCCTTACTCAGCTGAACTACCGTCATACGCTGTTTACGCTTTGAGACTAACAGCCTGTTCGCCAATATCGAATGAAAATATATGCGAAAGAAAGCTAGTCCCTCACATTCGAATAAATTTGGGTTAGTCTACGTCACTATTGTTCGTTCGCATGAACTTATGTATTTTAATTGAATTTTGATAAATCGTTCGCATAGAATAAAGTTAGAAAAAACCCAAATCAATTTCCTTTCGCCTAGAGTGCGAATGAAGTTATCCTTTCGACATCGGCGAACTGGCTTTTAGTTTTCAAGAAGTTCAAAATATTATTTGCAACACAAACCCTAAGAAAGCTCCAGGTATTGGTAAAATTACTAGCAAAATGGCTGAGCAGTTGCCTCGTGTAGCTCGTAGAATTCTTCTTTTTATTTTTAACGCTATTTTACGTCTCGACTATTATCCTGCAGAGTGGAAGGTGTCCATGATTACTGTGATACCCAAACCAGTAGAATCATACAGACCAATAAGTTTACTGCCAGCAATTTCAAAACTGTTCGAAAAATTGTTAATGGCGAAGTTGATCATCAATTTGGCTTTCGGGCTAAACAAAGCACCATAGAACAAACGCACAGACTAGTCAACGTCATAAGACAGACTTTTGAAGACAAAAAGTATTCTTCAGCTTTATTCATTGATGTTTCCCCAAGCTTTTGATAAAGTGTGGTACGACGGCTTGATGCACAAAATAAAGTTAAACTTGCCTGCAAACACTCACAAGCTTCTGGAAAGCTACTTATGCGACCGGAAGTTATCAGAGAAGGCGATTTTATGTGCCCCTTACAGCCAATTGTGGCAGGAGTTCCCCAAGGTAGCATTCTAGGACCTAGTTTATATTTGATTTACACCTCAGACACGCCAATGAGATCCGAAATCCACACTTCAACTTTTGCAGAAAACCTTCAGTTAGCTTCTCGAAATTTACTGGAATATATTTCAATATTAGAGAATTGGTTAAAACTTTGGAAAATTAAAGTTAATGAACAAAACTGTACTCACGTTACGTTCACACTGCGCAAACAAACATGTTTAGCTATGCAAATTAACAACTCACCTATTCCGCAGCACTATGAAGTCAAGTACCTTGGTATTCATCTCGACCGTAGGCTAACGTGGAAGTCTCACATCGATGCGAAAGTTACTCAGTTAAAGTTAAAAGCAGCGCAACTAAATTGGCTTACGGGCAGAAACTCGACATTGAAGTTGGATTGCCAACTTTTGTTATATAACACAATTTTAAAGCCTATATGGTGCTACGGAGTTCAATTATGGGGAACCGCCTCAACATCTAACATTGAAAAAATTCAAAGACGACAAAACCAAATTCTTCGTACGATTACTGCAGCTCCATGGTACGTAAGAAACTAACGAATTCACAAGGATCTGTGTGTTCCGCTGGTAACTGAAGAGTTCTCTAAGTATGCCACAAGGTATATCAGTAAACTGGAACTTCACCCAAATCCTCTTGCACGCAACATACTTAATTTTGGCGGCCACTCTCGGTTGAGAAGAAGGGATACCCTTGCCACCATCAGAACGATCAATAGGTGATTCTAACGATATTATTCGCGCAAAATGAAACTTTTTTGTCTAGCAGTGGCTGGAGTTAAATAACTTTTATATTTAGTATTAAGATTTGAATACTTATTGTTCGTTCATATTTTGAAGATTCAATAAATAAATGAATGCCAACAGATGGTGTTTTAAGCCTAGTGTGATCGTCTACTAGCGGCTTAAACGTATGTTTCATTGTTATGCTTTTAATACACATATATTATACTTTTTATACAAAATAGGGTTGAGAAATAAAAATTCTATATTTGGTGCGTTTTTGTTGAAATAACGCGTTTTTCTCCCATTTTGATGAGTTTTGAAATTTCAAAGTTGACAACACTGACATTTGCAACCATCAAAAGTCTGATGTGCAATTTCCCTAGGTGGCATCATTGGACCTGACTTCTTTGAAAATGAAAACGGCGTAACGGTAACTGCGAATGGGGAGCGATATCGTGAGGTGATGATTTGGGCTTGGTATCAACAAGACGGTACCACACCGCATACGGCCAGGATTACAATGGAATTACTGAGGGTAGTATAGCTTCGTAGCGGTCATGTTGTATATCTATTCAGATTATTACATCGTTTAGTAAGTAACTCGCACTATTTTTGCAATAGCTACTATAGAATTGTTCCCGAAACTCGCACATTTTTACGTAGCACGCGTTCATCGGCCAGAGCTCATCCATTTGTGGTCGATTGCCCGGGGAATCGTACTACGCATTACAGAGAGAATTCGTTTTTCAGCCGTACGCTTCGTCTGTGGAACAAGTTGCCTGCTGACGTGTTTCCTATCTGTTATGGCGTTGGAAAGTTCAAGTCAAATGTTCACAAACACTACTCCCTCTTTCCCCCTCCACATAACCTATTTTCCTAGTTCTGGTACAATGCGCTGCATATGTAGGGGTCATTCCCTGAGTACTGGTCCAAGATAAAAAAAAAAGAATTTGCTAAATTTCCTTAAACCTTGAAAAAATTCAAAGGCTACAAAATCAAATTCTTCCAACAATCACTGCAGCTCCATGGTACGTAAAAAACTCACAAATTCACAAGGATTTGTATGTTCCGTTAGTAAAAGACAAATTTTCAAAGCATGCGACAAGATATATCAGCAAATTGGAACTTCACTCAAACCCTCTTGCACGAAACTTACTTAATTTTAGCGGTCACACTCGGTTGAGCAGAAGGGATACCGTTGCCACCATCAGAGCTTTAAATAGGTAATTTACCGATATAATTGGCGCAAAATAAAACGTTTTGTCTAGTATTGGCTGGACTTAGTTAATTTTTTGTATTTAGTATTAAGATTTGAATACTTATTGTTAGTTCACATTGTGAAGATTCAATAAATAAACACAAGCTCAAAAAAAGAAACAAAAAAATGCAGCTGAGGCGTTGCTCGTAGAAACATATAATAGACCTACCTTGAGTGAGGTAGCATACTCTGAGAGGTTACTAAAGTTCGTCGTAGAGGACGGTATACAAATTGAAGGTATTATTAGTGGAAGGTTCTTCCCAAACACTAAAGGCACGCACACTTGCCTTCGTAGCCAGCTGCTTCGGGCGAATCAGTGTTTTTTGTTGCTGGGAATGTAGAAAGCTTTCTACTGGTATGCCATCAAGTCAGACCTCATTTCAATCACTTAGTTCAAATATGATCCAGTTGGGAAA
The DNA here is from genome assembly GCA_914767995.1 of Thecocarcelia acutangulata. NCBI lineage: Eukaryota > Metazoa > Arthropoda > Insecta > Diptera > Tachinidae > Thecocarcelia > Thecocarcelia acutangulata. The sequence continues at coordinate 76,730,394 of OU612095.1, read as the reverse complement.
GCACAGCTCCTGTTGGCAACCTCTTTATATACCAAACAAGAGGAGAAATAGCGAACTTAACGCATAATCAAATTACGAGCGTGATTCTTCCAAACAAACGGTCAACAAACACACAAAACGAAATTGCATGTTTAAGCGTACTTTGAATGCAAAAAAGAAAACAAAAACTAAAAAAAAAAAAATTACAGCTAAATTTAATAAATTAAAAAATAAAAACGCTTGACCAAACTGTTAGTATGTACTTATAAGTACTCGTAAGTAGTATTTATAAGTTAGTACAGAGGAGTGCTTGTCTCTTTAATATTCATAAAAACACACCTTGAATGATATCTCATATTGCAAAACTTTGAATACGAGTATTATCATATGTGAAAATATTTATTGCACTGGCAGATATGTTTGATAAATATGTAATTATTTGACAATACAAAGCCAAATTTTCTATATTGTCGCTCTGGTGGGCAAACATTTTCAAGTACAATTCCTCATTTATTTCTGAGATTTTCAGTATATATCCGAAGGTGGGTCAATAAGGCCGTGACTTTTTGAATAAATTACAGGTCTTAATACAGGGTGGTGCAAAAATAACCTTCCGATGTTTTTTGGCTGAAATTAAAAAAAAAATGAAAAACTTTGATTCTTCTTGCGGATTATTTTTATTTGGTCTTTTAATTTTTTTACATCAAGTCGAAAATATGATGTCATATAAATGGCCGCCGTCGCAGTTGACTGTCATTTGAGCTCTTTTTATAGCATTTTCCATTACATTGGCCAAAACCTCCGGCGATAGGTCCTCACATTCGTGACGGATATTGTTTTTAAGAGCTCTAAGAGTCTGACGCTTATTGACATAAACTCGCGACTTCAAAAAGCCCCACAAAAGGAAGTCTGCAGCGGTAAAATCAGGCGATCTTGCTGGCCAGTGCAAATCGCCAAAACGGGAGATTAGACGCCCGTGAAATGCATTCTTCAGCATATAGGTTGTGGCAATGTGTGCCGTAGCACCGTCCTGTTGGAACCACATATTTTCCAATCCCAATTCATCAAGTTGTGGCAAAAAGAACTTGTTGATCATTGCTCTGTAGCGCTCACAATTCACAGTAACGGTTTGGCTCGCGACGTCTTTGAAGAAAAAAGGTCCGATGACTCCTCCAGCGAAAACAGTACACCATACCGTGACTTTGAGCGGGTGTAATGGCTCTTCGTGGGTTACACACGGATTTTCAGAGCCCCAGAAGCGTAAATTTTGCTTATTTACGTACCCCCTAAGATGGAAATGGGCCTCATCACTCATGATTATTTTTCATGAAAAATCATGTTTATCTTACGGTCAAATAAATAGTCACCAATATTCCGTGTTCTGGAGCAATTTAGCGTAACATTGTTTAATAACATGTATTTTGCATGTGTTTACTACACAAATCTCGTAACAGAACTGACATTAGGGGCCAATCGCAAAATTTCTAGCATTTTCTGATAGGAGGATTACTTTTGCGCCACCTTGTACAATAGCTCGATTCACAATCTTGTGCATTTGAGATTTGATATTTATGCAATTGCGAAGCTGACATTTTTGGGTATATTTAGTTAGTGTAAAGTTAAAATATGCTCTAATATTTTGCAAGTGCTATGATGCAAGCCCATTCGCAAAAGATTGTGAATAGGGCTAATATAAAAAGTTATTTAATTTTTCAACACGTTCCTACAATAGGCATTTGTTTGTGAGATGAGCTCATCGTTGGAGTCAAATACTTTTCCACCAAACCTTTCTTCCAGTTTGGGTGCAAGAATATGTTGCTCTTCTTTTTTTTTTTTTTGGACCAGTACTCAGGGGATGACCCCTACATATGCAGTGCATTGTACCAGAACTAGGACAATAGGTTGTGTGGAGGGGGAAAAATGTGCGAGTTTCGGGAATAAGTTCCCTGATTTCGTCAGAGCAAAATTCATTGTAGTAACGATAGCAGCGATAACAGCGTAACGCACCCCACACTGCGTCGATGCTCCAGTGAGTCAATAGAGTTGGATACCCTACTGTTACCGATGAGCTTCTTTGCCCTCTCCTGCACACGGTTGAGTATCCTCAAAATAGACTTTGAGGCACCGGCCCAAACATGAGAGTTGTATTCCATTTTCGGTCGGATGTAGGTGGTATAAATAGTAAGGAGGTGGGATGGAGTGAAGTACATCTTGCACCGTCTCAAAAGCCCGTGGCACTTGAATGTTTCTTTAGAGACATGAAAGATGTGATCAGTCCAGCGGACATCACGCTGTATCTTTATTCCAAGAACACCAAGAGCTCTTGGAAAAATTTGGCGAACAAGGAGGATGAGGGAGGATATATATATTTGTTATATAACAAGAGGACATTGCAAATCTACCGAATATTAGTCATAAGAATTAAATATTAAAAAATATTTTTTTTTTTGTGCATTAAAAACATGCAATTTGTGATTTCTTTTGCACAAAATGAACACCTAGACATCTTCAATAAAATCTACAAAAGCTTCTACTGATCAAAAAAAAAAGTTTATTTCACGGCAGTGAATGATTTGTCATTTTTTATAAGATTAATAGAAATAAGTTTTTAAGCTACTTATGTTATAATTACGAAGCAAATTCTTTTTAGGTTAGCACTCATGAAAATACTTCAATTTCGAACCTACGAGGACTACGTAAGTTGAAAAAAATATTTTCTTTCAAAAACCATTTATTTCCCAACATAGTTTCCTTTTAGCTCAATACACTTAATCACACGATATTCCCACTTTTCTATACCATCTGAATAATACGATTTTGGGAACCCTTCAAAATACTCGTTAGTTTTGGTAATCACTTCTTCGTTTAAGATGAATTTTTTTCCTGCGAGCCATTTTTTCAAGTTTGGAAACAGGAAAAAATCACTAGGAGCTAAATTTGGACTATAAGGTGGATGATCAACCAATCTGAAGTCTATTTCACGTAATTTTAGCATCGTATTTACTGCTGTGAGAATCGTCGCGTTGTCTTGGAGAGAGAGCACTTTTTTTCTTTAAATGTGGTGGTTTTTGCTTGTTTGCATCAATCAGTTGATTCAATGGTACACGATAATACTTTCCTGTGATTGTGAATACTTGCTCAAGATAATCGATGAGAAATATTCAGTGTGCATTCCAAAATACAATTGCCATAACCTTGCCAGCCGATTTCACTGTCTTCGCCTTCTTCGGAGCACTTCCACTAGCTTCCACCCACTGTTTCGATTGAGTTTTGGTGGTGTACCCAAGTTTCATCAACAATTAGTAATCAAGTTCAAAAATCAACAGCATTACGCTTTGTCATGTCCAAACCATGCTGTACTCGTAAAGTGGTCTGTCGAACCCATCTTGCCGATAGCTTTTTCATATGCAAATGTTCATGCAAAATGTTGAACACACGTTCATATAATATGTTTACCATTTCAACAATCTCAAGTGACTTGACTCGGCGATCTTTCGTAACGATGTCGAGGATTTTCTTAACATTTTCTTCAGAAACCACCTCTTTTGGCCTTCCTGTTGATGGATGTGGAAACACACAAGTTCCTTACTTTCGATGAAATTTTAACAGCTGACGTTTGAAAAATCGCAATTTCAGACAAATAAAAATTGTGTTTGTGCTGCCATCTAGCGGTACGTCGCTTCAATATCAATCCGTCTACGCACGATCTATTTACTTCGACTACCGCTTACCGCTACAGCTATCTGTTGCAAAACGGTGGAAGCGAGGCTACACCTTATAAAAAAAAGTAAAAGAAAATATTTAAAGATTTTTTTTTTTTAACTATGGTTTTATATTATGTAAGAGAACTACGGTTTGGTCTGAAGGGTTTTCTTCGGCGAGGATTATATACGTTGGTGGCGTTTTTGACAGGGCATTGTTACATAGAAATGAATGTAAGGAGGTTAGGTCTTCCATTTAATTAATTTTCCGGGAGTTCTAGGGATGAAAAGGAGGAAGGGTTTGTTGAGAACTGCCTCTGGCGGCCTGCGAGCGCTGTATCTGGTCGGACCGATACTGCATGAGTTAGCAGGTTTAACGAAAAGGGGTGTGAATAGACTAGATTCTTTTATTCGGTTTGGGTTTGTTTTGGATCTGAACCGTCAGGTGATGCGTAGGTTTCATAAGCTGTTTATCTTCTTCAGATAACACAATGGCATCAAGAAGGAAGCCAAATTGGCCGGTTTCATGAAACTGGCAGCCTGTACAACCTAACCTAACACTACATATCAAATGGCAAGTGTGTCTCCGTCCCCAATATCGACCTCATTAAGAAGCCACTTTTGTTACATACAGCTTCTGAACGTAGATAAAATTTTAAATGAAATTTGCTTCGCATGACACCGAAAATATATTTTACGATGCTATAGTTAAATGTTCATTAAAAGTAGCAGAAATATACTCGTAAACAATATCAATTTCTTGTTTTTGTCTATTATTCTCTTTGCTTCAAGGCTACACATCATAAAATCTTGGAATAACTTTCTTTTTCCTTTTGAATGCCAATACTTGTAAATGTACTTGATACGCGTTGCCCACTGCTTAACACTCTGCCAGCACTAGAGAAAACTTATAAAATCCCCATCAACATGATTGGAAGAAAACTACAACACGAAATTTTAACACAGATTGTAAAAAAAAAACTTTGTAACACTTTACTACTCTTTACATCATAAAAGAAAACTCTCATTTCGGTACAAAATTCCCAACGAAATAGCTTTGAATTTTAAGTTATAACATGTGAAGTCATCAGCTTTCTGGCGAAAGAAGGATATAAAAATCATGTCCTTAAAATGTACATATGAATGTGTGTATGTGTATGCAATATTTACATATGTACGAGTATACGAGTGCTGCTATATAAAAGAATGAATAAGGAAAATTGCAAACATGTGCGAAATTTATATTGTACCATTAAAAAGGGGCATGTGCGCAAAATATTTTGTTTAACACTTTAAATATTTTGCTCAGCTTAATGCCATTTGTAGGAATTTCATAATGGAACACGGACAGGATATCAATTATGATGGGTGTTTTAAAAAACATGAATAATAGAATTTGGATGACTCAATTGATATTTGCTCAGTTCACTATGAATAGTAAGAATGTGGACATTGTTTTCTTTTCATTTTGTGTTCAATATATATGTAACTATTTTACTTCTGTTCTCTTGCTATTCTTCTTCATCTTCTTGCCATTCACACAATGTGTCACACATATACACTCCGGTACACCGATTTGAAGGCCTGTATCTTTTGCAATTTTTAACCGGTTGCAGAAATTTTTTTTTTTGTTTTTTTTTTTATTAGCTTTTATTTATTTATTGAATCTTTACAATGTGAACTAACAATAACTATTCAAATCTTAATACTAAATTCAAAAAATTAATAAGTCCAGCCAATGCTAGGCAAAAAGTTTTATTTTGCGCCAATAATATCGCTAAATTACCTATTTAAAGCTCTGATGGTGGCAACGGTATCCCTTCTTTTCAACCGAGTGTGACCGCTAAAATTAAGTATGCTTCATGCAAGAGGGTTTAGGTGAAGTTCCAATTTGCTGTTACATCTTGTCGCATGCTTTGAAAATTCGTCTTTTACCTTGTGAATTCGTGAATTTTTTACATACCACGGAGCTGCAGTAATCGTTCGAAGAATTTGATTTTGTCGCCTTTGAATTTTTTCAATATTAGACGCTGAGGCGGTGCCCCGTAATTGGATTCCGTAGCACCATATAGGCTTTAAAATTGCGTTGTATAACAAAAGTTTGCAACCCAACTTCAATGTCGAATTTCTGCTCATAAGCCAATTTAATTGCGCTGCTTTTAATTTCAACTGAGTGACTTTCGCATCAATGTGAGACTTCCACGTCAGCCGACGGTCGAGGTACCAAGTACTTGAATTCATTATGCTGCGGAATAGGTGAGTTGTTCATTTGGATAGGCGGACATGTTTGCTTACACAGTGTGAATGTGAAATGAGTACATTTCTGTTCATCAACTTTGATTTTCCAAAGTTTTAGCCATTTCTCTGATATTGATATATATTCCTATAAATTTCGTGAAGCTAATTGGTGGCTTTCATGGACGCTGCAGAATGCTGTGTCATCTGCAAAAGTTGAAGTGTGGATTCCGGATCTCGTTGGCATGTCTGAGGCGTAAATGAAATATTAAGTAGGTCCTAAAATGCTACCTTGGGGAACACCTGCCTCGATTGGCTGAGTTGGCTTACAAAGTCGCCTTCTCTGATAATAAATTTACGGTCACATAAATAGCTTTCCAGAAGCTTATGAGTGTGTGCAGGCAAGTTCAACTTTATTTTGTAAAAAAAAATTATAAATAGCTTGTTTTCTATGTTTCCCAGCTATCTATATTTTTTTTTTTTTTTTTTTTTTTTATATTGGACCAGTACTCAGGGGATGACCCCTACATATGCAGTGCATTGTACCAGAACTAGGAAAATAGGTTGTGAGGAGGGGGAAAGCGGGAGTAGTGTTTGTGAACATTTGACTTGAATCTTCCAACGTTATAACAGACAGGAAACACTTCTGCAGGCAACTTGTTCCACAGACGAAGCGTGCGGCTGAAAAACGAATTCTCTCTGTAATGCGTAGTACGATTCCCCGGGCAATCGACCACAAATGGGTGAGCTCTAGACGATGAACGCGTGCTACGTAAAAATGTGCGCGTTTCGGGAACAAGATCCCTAATCTCGTCAGAGCAAAATCCATTGTAGTATCGATAGAACAGAGTAACGCATCCCACACTGCGTCGATGCTCCAGTGAGTCAATAGAGTTGGATACCCTACTGTCACCGATGAGCTTCTTCGCCCTCTCCTGCACACGGTCGAGTAACCCCAAAACAGACTTTGAGGCACCGGCCCAAACATGAGAGTTGTATTCCATTTTCGGTCGGATGTAGGTGGTATAAATAGTAAGGAGGTCGGATGGAGTGAAGTACATCTTACACCGTTTCAAAAAAACCGAGGCACTTGAATGCTTCTTTAGAGATATGAAAAATGTGTTCATTCCAGCGAACGTCACACTGTATCTTCATTCCAAGAACATCAAGAGCATCCGATTCTTCAATATTTATACCATCCATGAGTACAGATGAAGCAGCATTTGCGGTCGTTTGTTTGTGCGTCAATAAGCAACACTGGGTCTTACGAGCATTAAAGGCGACCCTGTTTTTACGACCCCATTCAGAGACCAATAGAAGATCACTATTCAGTGAATCATTCATATTTAGTCTCTTGGCAGCGATCTCTGATAGGCTGGGCCTATATCTAAAAGAGTACGAGTGACAAATGCTGCTGTCATCCGCGAAAGAGTGGATAGGATTGGAAGTTTGGTAGAGAAGGTCGTTGAGGAAAATAAGAAATAGGGTAGGAGAAAGAACGGAGCCTTGCGGTACCCCTGAATTAATCTTGAACTCGTTTGATGAGACCCCATCTATAACAACTCGTATAGAGCGGTCTCTGAGAAAGCTCGATATAAACCGAGAGAAGTCATCACCGACACCAAAAGCAGTAAGTTTTGCCAATAGTGCACCATGCCACACTCTGTCAAACGCTTTTGAAATATCAAGAGCCACCACCCTACTTTCACCGAAATGATGGATTGAGTGGCACCATTTCTCTGAGAGATATGCCATAAGATCGCCAGTTGAACGACCCTTACGAAATCCATATTGACGATCACAAAGTAGTTTATGCGACTCCAGATACCTCATAAGGTGATGGTTAACCATGTTTTCCATTACTTTGGAGAGTGTAGAGCAAATTGCAATTGGGCGGTAATTTTCGGGGTTATTTGCCATACCCTTTTTGGGTATTGGTGTTACATTAGCAACCTTCCAGCACGATGGAAACTCACCAGTATGGTAAAGTATGCTGAAAAGGCGTGCTAATGGACGCGCAAGCGTAGAAGAGCACTGCTTCAAGACCAGTGCTGGAATGCCATCCGGTCCAGGAGTTTTGTTTATATCGAGGTCTTCCAAAACCCTTTTAACTGCTCGCGCCCGGAAGAATATCTTCGGCATAGTTACAGATACTCTTTCGAGCTCGGGAAGTGGCTGACTGCTTTCCGGCAAGCAGGAATTGCTTGCAAAGATTTCAGCCAACAGGTTAGCTTTGTCAACCGGGTCTGTGAATGCTTGGTCATTCTTTAAAAGAGTTGGAATTGATGAACTAGCACTGTTCTTTACTCTCTTAACGAAAGACCAAGAGGTCTTACTGCCCCGAGGAGCTGCAAGGACCTTGGCACGAAGGCGCTGTTCGTGAAGAGACTTTTCACGCCTAAGTACCTTGGCACACGAAGATCTTGCCTTTTTGCGTAGCAAATCAGTGTCTGGTGTTTTGTTTAAACGCCAGTTACTGAATGCTTCCTCTCTGGATCTGACTGCGTTTTTGCACGTCTGATTAAACCAAGATTTTGCTTTTGGTTTAATCGAAATCTGCTTGGAGGGGATGAATGTTTTCATCCCTAGCAATATAATGTTCTCGACCATTTTTGCTGAAGCATTTATGTCGTTATCTAGAAAACAAAGTTTCCAATTAAAATGCTCATAAAATTGGTTGAGCTCAGCCCAACGCGCCTTTTCGTAAATAAATATTGAACGTTTCGTAGCTGATTTTGAAACGTTACGAAGTCCCGAAATCGAAAAGGTGGCAGAAATGGTGCAATGATCCGAATTGCCGAGAGGTGCACTAACTCTGACTTCATACTTTTCAGGGTGTGAAGTCAGGAATAGGTCAAGTGTGTTTGAATGGTGCCCTTCAACACATGGAATATGCGTTGGCTCATTCACTAATTGCGCTAGGTGGTTGTACGCAGCGAATAACTCGACATATTGGCCTTCTGGAGTTGTATGACTCGAGTGGCGAAGCCAGGATGAGTTGTGAACATTGAAATCACCAGCAACAACGATTTCACTGCTCGGACAACTTTCCAGGATCTTCGATATGGAGTCGGAGAGGGCATCGAAACCAGAAAAGGTAGTATCCCTCACCGCATTTGGACTTCTGTATAGAAACCCGAAATGCAAAAAGTGTGATCTGATTTTGAATTTAACCCAAAGACAGGTAAATTCTGCATCATGCATGCTTAATGGTTGCTGGCATTGGAACACAACTTCATTGCGAATGTAAATTACAAGGCCCCGATGGAAGTTAAAGAGGGATAGGAATTGATACCCAGGTATATGAAAATCCTGTGGATCAGCATTCTCAGATACCTGGGTTTCACATAGGGCGAAAATATCCGGCCGATGGAGACACGTGTGAGCATAGACGGAGAAGAAGTTCGTTCTCAGCCCACGTATGTTGCAAAAGTCTATTCTAAAGTTTCCCGCCATTGCGATAGAAAAATCATGTACAAATGCTAATTCTGCTGTGCTGGTGAGGCCGAAGTTAACTTAATTGATCATTCGACTGTATAGTATCCAGTGTATATACCTTCGATACTATACAGTCAACAACAGTCAACCCCATATCACCAACATTGCAAAACAATTATTTGGCGACATATAGCTATCTATATGTCCACATTTCATAGGAACTACCCTAATCATCAGTAAACTTTGGAAATTTTTGAAAGATATTCTCAAACATTCTTTATATCCCAACAATCCAAATAAATTGCTGAGAATTTAAAAAGAAAAATGCTCTAATAATATCCGTCAAAACACAAAAAACAAGCTTTTCTATTTATAAACGTCTCTAACATTTCTTTACACCTTTCATATAGATAGCTGGGAAACATAGAAAACAAGCTATTTATAATTTTTTTACTGGTATAAATGTTAGAAGCTTAAATAGCGAATAAAAAACTTAATTGTCTTTATTTTGTAAATTACTCCCTCCTGCCATACTTTATCAAAAGCTTGGGAAACATCAATGAATAAAGCTGAGCAATACTTTTTGTCCTCAAAAGTCTTTCTTGTAACATTAACTAGTCTATGCGTTTGTTCTTTGGTGGTGTGCTTAGCCCGAAAGCCGAATTGATGATTAGGGATACACCCTACATCATTCAGTATTCGCCATTAACATTTTTTCAAATACTTTTGAAATTGTTGGCAGTAGACTTATTGGTATATATGACTCTACTTTAGTAGGATCCTTCCCTGGCTTCGGTATCACAGTAACCATAGACACTTTCCACTCAGCAAGATAATATTCTAGGTGCAAAATAGCGTTAAAAATAAAAAGAAGAATTCTTCCAGCCACACGAGGTAACTGTACAAGCATTTTGCCAGCAATTTTATCAATACCTGGAGCTTTTCCGGAGTTTACTTTATTTGTAACGTTTTCGACATCTTGAAAACTAAGTCTCAAAGGCGCAGGCGGTCTAACAGCATATGGCGGAAATTCAGCTACATCATCCACTGTATCATTTGCAATAAAAACGTTTTTTAAATTAATTCAATATCATTACAAAACAATTTTACGTTTTAAAACTTCCTTCGATTCAGAAATATCGATAATATGATAAAATTCGTTGAATACATCACATATGCGACGAAAGGGATTCAATTGTGGAATATTTGTAAACACAACAATAGCTTTTATCACACACAATACCAAAATAATTGTTGTAAGTTACAAAATAAATTTACTATTGTCGTCGTTAAAAATACTTTCCTTCTTCTCGCTGACATATAATTTTCTGAGTTTGATTTTTTCGTTGGAAAAAAAGATGGTTTGTTTGTTTTTAATATTAAAAATTTGCATTAATTTTTTCAGCTTTATTTAAAAAAGATAAAAAACGTGAAATTGCTGAAAATATAGATATTAATTATTCGCGAATATATAAAGGTAAGTGTGTTGAATATTTAGATGTAAACATATGCATATTGTTGGATGCAACCATATTACTATGGTTATATATGACTTTTAAAATTTTAATTGCAGATGAAATTCTCAATAAATATTGTTGTTTTCTTTCAGCAGATGCATTTTTTTTCTAAATTTATTATACATATTATTAAAATATACTATAAGCTGTCTTTTTTATGTTATTATTATATGCTTTTTTTTGTACGAATTATAACAAAAATATTGTCCTTCAACAATAAAGCTATCTGTGATATTAGTAAGATTACTTCATGAAAGTAATAATATGGTTGAGTATGACAATTCCTTGATAACTGTAATTAATACTATGGTTGCTTATTATTATAATAATGTTGATGTAAAATATAGTATAGTTACTTATAGTATTTTTTTCCAATACTATAATGAGCCTAAATGGAGTTTTAGATATTGTATAACAATATACTGTTAACAGATACAACCATATAACCCAACAATAGTATGTTGCCCTTAGAATATTGTTGTATCAACCATATATTTTTTCTACGTGTACATACAAATTTAGTTTGCTCAGCAGAAACTTGGAATCAATTTCATCACGAACCAATCCAAGTAGGAAAGAGCTGCTAAACATGGATCGACGATTTTTCAAAGTTGATAGTACTTTCATATGATGGCAGCACATACGAGTTCCATCCAAAACACCGTAGACAGAAAATAAGAAATTGTTTTTGGATAGATAAAAACCATTTATATGAATATTCAAGAATGGGGCGAACCTTATAAAGATAAATTTGTTTTGTAATGTAAGGGGCTGAAAACTCTTTGGACCATCGTTTCATAAATCCAAAAACTTCGCAAGTCTTAGTAAGAGTTAGCGCAATGTGATCCTAAAAATCAATCTTATGTTCAAGGACTTTTTTTTAACTTTATTATTTTATTTATTGAATCTACATAAGAAATGTAATGACAATAAGTATTCAAGTTTTAATACTAAAAAAATTGTGGTTAAAGTCCTGCCAGTGCTGGACAAAAATTTATTTTTATCTGAATAATGAATATGATCACCGATGAATACCAAATCGGTAATACGAGTAGTGTTAACTTTTTCAAGTATTATTAAATTAATGGCGTAACAAGAATTTGAATAGTTGTGTCGCTAAAATGATATGTTTACATTTTTTTGATAAGGTACATTAAATTAAGTTTACACTATTGTTCAAGTTCATTGACATCAGATAGAAATCGAAAAAAAAATTCAATAAATAAAAAAATGCTTAAAAAATGCCTTAACTACCTCACGTGTGCTTCCGCCACATTAGAGGAATCTTGCAAGACAGCGGCGCCTCGATAACTATAATTAGCTCCTCTGTTAATGCACCACAACTATCAGCAAAGACTAGTAACCTCTCCTTACGATATAATAATGTGTCAATCCAGATACAGGCAACTCAAACGCGATCATTGCCAAAACGATTTGTAAAACAGAACCACCTGGGGGCCTGCTATCTCCGTTGTGCCAATTATCGCATGACGAGTTTGCACGGGGTTTGCGGGAGTCCTAACACAACCTAAGTCATGCTGAGCCTTCGTAGAGTTTTATTTGCTACAACAAATGAGATACTCTTACCCTTTTATACCCCGGAAAAGAGAGCGCTCGTGTTAGGAATACACTAAAGCAAAACGTACTCCCTGATGGGATCAACCAGTGACACGATGTGTAATTGATTTACGTCAACACTTGCCTTGACGGCCTTAACCAACTGCTCGGGTTGAACTATTCGCCTCCGTGTGGCTCGCAAGGCTCACAAAGGTCGCAATTTCTGTTGTATGTTGGTAGCTATCTTGCTGAAGAATTTTGAACTTATAGACCCTCCTGTATACAGTTTCCCACACAGTCAGTGGATAACGAAGCTCATTGAGTTGGTAAGCTGAAGCGTTTAGGAGCATTAGACCTTAATCAACTCATCCGCTTATTCATCACTGCTGGTTGGTTGCAATAGAGGGCTATCTGTTGCAAGACAACAGCACCTCGGGGAGTTATTAGTTTCCCGAAAAACGGCTATGCGCCATAATTAGCAGGGAATACTAATAACCCATCTCTGCGATTTTAAGTCTAAACCACAAACAGAATATTTAAGCCAACCATGATTTGTGCCAGAACTTATCTATAAGTCAGAACCGCCTGGACGCCTCCTATCGGCTAATCAACCCGCATTGAGAGTTTGTAGAAGTCACAACACAACCTAACTAGAGTTTTATTTGCAGCAAAATATGAGAGGTCCATAGTTTTCTTATACCTCAGAAAACATTGGGTCCCAGTTAGGATTACGCCAAGGCAGATTTTGCTCCTCAGAGAACATCGCTGCACTACAGGCAGTGATGGTTGTAATATGCATATTGTTACGTTTTTGCCTCTAAAATGCTTTTGTGGATTCTTCAATAGCAAATAAAATAATGACTCACACACTTGGTCGTGTACTTAAATAATTTACAACTTTATTTACAGTTGATAACACTGTGTGCCACAACACAAGACTTGCTATTTTCTGGCTTATGACTATCTGGCACAAAGCTTAAAAACAAACTTACTAATTGCCATCAATATGCCTGCTATTTATACGCCTTTATTAGTTTCTAAAATCGACATAGATTTTCTAGCTATTCATGGTTCTAGAAAGAAATGTAATTCTCATGCATACATACACATTCACACATATGCTTGCGAACATTAAGCAATTGACAACAACAAACAATAAGAAACGTAATACCAAGAATACAAGAATAACAACAACATCAGTTGTAGTTGATTTACTTGGAATGTTTTTTTTTAGATTATGAAAATGAGGAAAGAGGGAGTAATGTTTGTGAACTTAACTCTCGGAAGGACCAAAACCAACGTTATGATAGTATTTAAAATGTTGAAATTAAATTAGTTAAAACTGATCAGCTGAGTGTATACACCTTCGATACTGCTCAGAATAATAAAAATTAATTCAAAAACGCGCACACCGTAAGGTAACAAAATACATAGGAGGAACTTAAAAAAGAAATTAATAATAATAATCAACAATTAATAATAACAAAAAAAACTTCAACAGCCAGTTTACCAATTTCGAAAGAAAATGAATGCGAAAGAAAGCCAGTCACTCACATTCGAATCAATTTGGGTTTGTCTATCTCACTACTATTCGTTCGCACATTCTTATGTATTTTGATTGAGTTTTGACACATCGTTCGCATAGAAAAAAGTTAGACGAACCCAAATCAATTTTCATTCGCTTAGATTGCGAACGCAAGCACGTTGTCGAGATTGGTAAACTGGCTGTAAATCATGTATGTATGTTTGTTTGTTTGTGTATTATGTTTTTAGTTTTATCTTGTTTGTATGAATGTGGTGTACATTTATAATAAGCAGATCAACAACTGCACACTGGGTTAGATATGATAAAAATTCTTAACAATATTTATGGGAACAAGGTGTATTATTGTGTTCCGTGCCTCTGAGTATGAAGGAATATAATGAGCCTGATATACCAAATCAAGCTTATCTCCGGACTCTATGTAGTTGATCTACGATAGAGTTTGTTTTTATCGCTATCTTCCATATCAAATACCCATTTGTAAGTAGAGGACGTATAACAGCTGCACATATGTATCTATATTTTAATACTAGGTTAGCCGTTTTTAAACCAACGTCGGCAGGTACTGTTGCCTTTTTCATACTATATTTGATATTCCGTTCCCACGACAGTTTAGTGTCTAGTATCACGGTCAGATAGTTGGTTGACCGCGGTAGTGTAAAATTGGAATTTTGATCTTTGTAGTAAAGATCGAAATTTCAGAAACAAATGTGTGTAAAGCTTGAAGAAATAAAATATTGGAACTGTGTCTATGACAATCAATTAAACTTCTTTAAAGAAGCTCCTTTTTCAGACTTAAAGCTTTAAGAGTTTGGGGATTTGCCTTTAAAGTATTCTCGTAATCTTTTGTCATGTTAAATACATATTAATTTCTTTCATTTAATGATTGATTCACAAAATCGTTTAATTCCGTTTTACTCACCAACTTTATTCTAACAAAAGTAAACATTCAAATCATCATTAAATAATTTTATAAACTTAATATAACTATACAAAAATCCAGGCGTCACATGCACAACTTCAAGGGATAAATGATTAGTAGTCTATTGAAATTAGACCACTTGAGTGTGTTGACATTCCACAAAATGTTAAACAAAGAAATTTCTGATATCAATATAATTTATTAAACCAAAGACACTTGTTAGTATGTACTCGTATGTACACAAGTGCAGAAAGTATGATTCATAAATTACTCAAGTGTACATGACCTTGGTGTTTATTATACGTGAGGCACGTCGAAGGATATGAGCCTTCAGCTTTTCCTTTTCTACCTAGCCCAACACAACCTTATACGAGTAAGTTTTTTAAGCCAATGAATTTATATCGAACAACATTAAAGCAGGTTTCGTTGCTTCAAAAAAGTTATTACGACTTGTAGTCATTAAAATTTTACATTCAGCGCTTTTTCCGGTTCGGGGAATTGCTTATAAAGTTATATCTTTTTTATTGTTTCTATTAAGAACTCCTGTTTCATTAAACAACTACTAATAAAAGTTTGAAGAAGTATTTATTGCGTCCTGATGAAACCGCAAACTGCTCACTGAAGAATTTGCCAGCCATCAACACTTTTCCAAGTGCTGAATTTGTGTTGCCTTGCAGCACAATTTTTATTAAAGTTTATAAAAAGAAATATTAAATTTTTATATGTGAACATATTATTTCCCATCAAGCTGAAAAACTTTGATATTAAAAGTTTAATGTGATTCTTTAGTAGAATCTTGTACACTTTTTTATGCATATATCGATCCTTTATTGCAACAGTGTCATAACTCAAAAAATGATTTTTTTTTTCGATTTAACAGTGTCCCCTTTGTATGACGCCTGTACAATAGAAGAGGTAAAGTTAGTTATTAGTCAATTTCTAGTTTGTCCCCCTCAAAGTATTTCTCTTTAGATACATCAGATCTAGGAATCCAAGTGTACATTTGACTTGTACCTTTCAACGTTATATATGACAGGAAACATGTCTGCAGGCAACTTGGTCCACAAGCGAACCATACGGCTGAAAAACGAATTCGCTCTGTAATGTGTAGTGTGATTCTACCGATTTGGATACCTTACTGTCACCGATGAACTTATTCGCTCGAGTAACCCCAAAAATCTACTTTGAGACACCGACCCAAACGTGATAGCTGCATTCCATTTTCGGTCCAATATAAGTGGTATAAGTAATAAGATCAGATGGAGTGAAGTATGCCTTACACCGTTTCAAAAAACCGAGGCGCTTGAATGCTGCTTTAGAGGCAAGGAAAATGTGTTCAGTCCAGCGAATGAATTTTCATTCCAAGAACATCTGATTTCTCAATATTTGTACCACCCATGAGTGCAGATGAGGCAGCCATTGTAAGTTAATAAACAACACTGGGTTTTACGAACATTGAAGTAAACTCTGTTTTTATGACCCCATTCGGAGATTAAAAGAAGACCTTTCATTACTCAATGCATCATTCATATTTTGCCTCTTGATACCGATCTCAGATAGGCTGGGCCTAGAAATTCATTAATAATAATAAGAAATAGAGTAGAACGGAACCTTAGGTTAGGTTAGGTTGTACAGGCCGCCAGTTTCATGAAACCAGCCCAGTTGGGTCCTTCTGGTCCCGTTGTGTTGCCTGAGGGAGAAGTGCAGCCCACGAGACTTACACCTCCCCCGACGGTTCAAAGTCAAACCAACCCGAAAGCCGGATAAAGGAATCCAGTCCGTTCACTCGGCATTCCGATATATCTGCCAACCCGTGCAGCATCGGTCCGCCTAGATACAGCGCTCTCATAGAACAGAGAGCCGAGCATCGACAGAGGAAATGCTCAACACTTTCCTCCTCGTCTTCATCCCCGCAACTTCTGCAGAAATCATTAAATGGAAGATTTAACCTCCTAGCATGCGTCCCTATGAGACAATGTCCTGTCAGAACTGCCACCAAGGTACGCAACCTTTAGGACCGCAGTTCTTCTACGATCATACGCAGGCCATGCCAGCCTTGCTACTCGGCAGGTGACCTCACCAGACCATCTGTCCTGTGCAGTCCCTACAAGTTGACGCTGCACTTGGATTTTACAGCTGTTAAGCGGGACTCCTACCATCGTATCAATGTCCCCTCTCTGTAGACGAGCTCCGGCTTTCGCCAGCTCATCCGCCACACTATTTCCGGGCACTCCACTGTGCCCCGGTACCCAGAACAGCTCCAGGCTTATGGTACACCTGAATTAATCTTAACAACTTGTGTAGAACGGTCGCTGGGAAAGTTTGATATAAATCCACAGAAATCATTAAGAAAAATAAGACATAGAGTAGGAGTAATAACCGAACCTTACGGTACACCTGAATTAATCTTAACAACTTGTATTGAGCGGTCTCTGACAAAGTTCGGCATAAACCCAGAGAAATCATTGCCGACACCAAAAGCAGCAAATTTTGATAGTACTGTAGCATACCACACTCTATCAAATGCCTAAGAAGTATCTAGAGCCACCACCTTATTTTCGTCGATATGATGGATTCAGTGTCCCACTCCGAGAGACACGCCGCTAGAGCGACCCCTATGAAATTCATGATGGTCAGTAAGTAAACTGTGTGACTTTAAATTATAATTGGGCGGTAATTTTCAGAGTTATCTGCCTCAACATTTTGGAAAATTAGTCTTACATTAGCAACCTTCCATTACAATCACCAACACGGTAAAGTATGCTAAGGGACGCGCAAGCGCAGAAGTACACTGTTTCAAGGCCAGTGCTAGAATGCCAGCTGGTCCGCGAGACTTATTTATATCGAGGTGAACCAAACTCTTTTAACTGCCCGAATGTGGAAAAATATCTTTGGCATAGTTTCACATATTTTTTCGAGTTTGGGAGGTGGTTGACTGCTTACCGGCACGTAGGGCTTGCTTGCAAAATGTCAGTTAGCAGGTTAGCTTTGTCAACCGTACTGTTATTTATTTTGAAGGTAGTTTCTAAGTTTATTCCTATTTATTTTATTTTTCTTTGGATTTTACTATAATTTTAATTGAGAGAATGATTAACAATTAATTTACTATATATTTGGATTTCTATTGAGCAACACCTGTAAAGTATTATATACGTCTGGGATATAGTTTAAAGGTCATATTCATAAAAAAATGTTTTTCTTTATTACAGGTTTATTTGACAAATTTGTGTACAAAGTTTGTCAAATAAACCTTAAATAAATATAAAATAATTTTTATGAATACGGCCGTAAGTGTATACAACTCCACTGTTATACGACTAATGAATTATTTAGAAATAAATTGAACGTAATTGTTATGCATAGCTCAGTTAAGAAATCTGCTCGAAATCCAAAGAATGGCTTCCCTTAAAAATTATCTAGAAGGTCTTGATGGTAGCCCTCAAACCGACTATTCTCTATGGAAAGCGGCAAAAGGTCTGAAAAGACCCGTAATAGGTAAGCCACCTCTGCGAACTTCAACTGGATATTGGGCAAGAAGCGATTCTGAAAAGGGAATGTTGTATGTCGATCATTTGAGAAATGTTTTTACCACAAATGATACAGCGAATAATTCAGCTGAGCTACCGTCATACGCTGTTAGATCGCCTATTCCGTTGAGACTTAGTTTTCAAGATGTTGAAAATGTTATTCGTAACACAAACCCCACGAAAGCTCCAGGTATTGATCAAATTACTGGTAAAATGCTTGAGCAGCTACCTCGTGTAGCTCGTAGAATTTTTATTTTTAACGCTATTTTACGTCTCGAGTATTATCCTGCAGAGTGGAAGGTGTCCATGATTACTATGATACCCAAACCAGGGAAGGATCCCACTAAGGTAGAATCATACAGACCAATAACAATTTCAAAACTGTTAGAAAAATTGTTAATGGCAAAGTTGAGTCCAATGTTGAACAATGTGGGATGCATCCCTGATCATCAATTTGGCTTTCGGGTTGAACATAGCACCATAGAACAAACGCACAGACTAGTCAATGTCATAAGACAGACCTTTGAGGAGAAGAAGTATTGCTCAGCTCTATTCATTGACATTTCTTAAGCTTTTGATAAAGTGTGGCACGAGGGCTTGATACACAAAATAAAGTTGAACTTGCCTGCAAATACACACAAGCTTCTGGAAAGCTACTTATGTGGGCGGAAGTTTGATATCAGAGAAGGCGACTTTATAAGCCCAACTCAGCCAATCGAGGCAGGAGTTCCCCAAGGCAGCATACTGGGGCCTACTTTATATTTGATTTACGCCTCTGACATGCCAAAGACACCCGGAATCCACACTTCAACTTTTGCAGACGATACAGCATTCTGTAGCGTACATGAAAACCATCAAGTAGCTTCGCGAAATTTGCAGGAGTATATTTCAATATTAGAGATGTGGTTAAAACTTTGGAAAATTAAAGTTAATGAACAAAAATGTACTCACGATACATTCACGCTGCGTTAACAAACATATTCAGCCATCCAAATCAACAATTCACCTATTCCGCAGCAAAATGAAGTCAAGTACCTTGGTATTCATCTCGACCGTAGGTTAACGTGGAAGTCTCACATAGATGCGAAAGTTACTCAGTTAAAGTTAAAAGCAGCTCAACTGAATTGGCTTATGGGCAGAAACTCGACATTGAAGCTGGATTGCAAACTTTTGTTATACAACGCTATTCTAAAGCCTATATGGTGCTATGGAATTCAACTATGGGGCACCGCCTCCGCTTCAAACGTTGAAAAAATTCAAAGGCGACAAAACAAAATTCTTCGAACAATTACCGCAGCTCCATGGTACGTAAAAAACTCACGAATTCATAAGGATCTCTGTGTTTCTCTTGTAAAAGACGAATTTTCAAAGTACGCAACAAGAACGTTCAATAGGTGATTTTACCGATACTGACCGTGCAAAATAAAACATTTTTGTCTAGCATTGGCTGGACTTAATTAATTTTATGTATTTAGTTTTAAGATTTGAATACTTATTGTTAGTTCACTTTGTGAAGATTCAATAAACAAATGAATGCAAAAAAAAAAAATTGTTGGATACAAGTGTGCCAACATCAAAAACTCGTTAATCGAGTGAATGTAGCCCAAGATATTTCAAAATTCACCTTTTGAACAGACTTCATTTTACATCTAAAATTCATTCAAATTGCTTTTAAACTCGCTCCTTAAGAGGAACTTTTGATATTTTTTTTAATGTAAAATTAAAAAATGTTTTCTTTAGTTATGAGGTTGTTGTTATAAATATGCCATATGTGTGTATGTATATTTTTAGGAAATGCATTTTATCTAAAGGAAACTTTTATTTTTTTATGCTCGAAGCTCGCTGAAGCGATTTACTGCACACTAGCATGCATTTAACGACTTTTTTTGTTTAATGCGACTTTATCACCATGGAGAAAATTCTATGAGCATCTTTATCTAAATTAAAATTTCATGTTCTTATTCAGCATTTGTGGTCGACAAAACGGCTGTAAGGATTTCAATACGTCAATTTGTAACTGTATTAATAATAACAAACACAGTGTGACAAGAAAATAATTATTTATCATATGTTCATTTTTTGGGAGAATAAAAATAATAATATTACTGTAATAAAAACCAAGATTTATAATTATAAAAGGTGTCCCAAAATTAATGCAAGATTTTACTATGTCGCCTTTTGTGCAGTATAGTGTTGACAACTCCAAACAATTCAAAATTCAGTTTCGAGTAGTAAAAATGTAGCTTTACACGATAGAACAACACAACCTCATTACTAAAGAAATAAATTTACTAAATGTTAAATAATATTGAGTTTTGTTGTGCTGCACTCTCCTAAAATTAAATAAACAAATAAAAATAAATAAACAATATTTCAAAAACAATGAAGAATATAATAAACACAGTGTGACAAGAAAATAATTATTTATAATTTATTAATTTCTTGGGACGATAAAATTAATACTGCTACTGTGATTTATAATTATACTTAAAATATATTATTTATTTAGTTAAAAGGTTTCGCAAAATTAATGCAAGCTTTAACTTCGTTGCCATTTGTACAGCACAGTGCTGGCAACCCTAAACAATTGAAAATTTAGAGTTAGTAAAAATGTAACGTTACGCGATATATTGTCAAAAATAAACAATATTTTAAAAACAATGAAGAATGGTTAATGTTAAAAACGATGAAAAATGAAGGCTGCTCATTTTTTGAGGTAAATTCTCATTAACGATGAAGGTCGTTTTTTTAACTTAAGGGCTTTGCTAATCGCTAAAATCGTCGCATTTGTAACAAGTGATTTTTATGCTATTATCTTTTTGGCAACACTAGTTTTGACAGCTCACGCACGTTTTGTATCTTGTGTCACTGTCAAACATCTTCAGTTTGGTCTATAATTTAATCATGAATCGTCTTACAAACGAACAACGCTTGCAAATTATTGAATTTTATTACCAAAATGCGTGCTCTGTTAAGAAAGTTCATCGCGCGCTTCTTGCATTTTATGGTCAGTTTAATCGACCTACTGAGGCTTCTATTCGGGCTATTGTAAAAAAATTTCGCACCAAATTTACATTGTTGGACATTAAACCACCAACACGCTTACGTAGAGTGCGAACTGAAGAAAATATCGCAGCCGTATCGGCCAGTGTTGGTGATGACAGTGAATTATTGATTCGGCGCCGTTCGCAGCAATTGGGCCTCTCTTACTCCACTACGTGGAAAATTTTGCGGAAGGATTTGGGTGTGAAGCCTTATAAGATACAGCTGGTGCAAGAATTGAAGCCAAACGACCTACCACAACGCCAAATTTTTGGTGGATGGGCTCTTGAAAAGTTAAATGAAGATCCACTTTTTTATCGAAGAATTGTGTTCAGCGACGAGGCTAATTTCTGGTTGAATGGATACGTGAACAAGCAAAACTGCCGTATTTGGAGTGAAGAGCAGCCAGAAGCATTGCAAGACCTACCAATGCATCCACAAAAAACAACCGTTTGGTGCGGATTATGGGCTGGCGGCATCATTGGGCCGTATTTCTTCAAAGATGATGCGAATCACAACGTTACTGTGAATGGTGAGCGCTACCGTGCGATGATAACAAACTTTTTTTTGCCCAAAATAGAAGAGCTTGACTTGCATGACATGTGGTTTCAACAATACGGTGCCACATGCCACACAGCATGCGAAACAATGGACCAATTGAGAGGCGAGTTCGGTGAACAGTTTATTTCACGCTTGGGACCAGTCAATTGGCCGCCCAGATCGTGCGATTTAACGCCTCTTGACTATTTTTTGTGGGGCTATGTTAAGGCTAATGTCTATAGCGACAAGCCCGCTTCGATTGACGCACTGGAAGCCAACATTGGCAACAATATTCGTGTGATACCGGCCGAAATGTTGGAAAGTGTATGCCAAAATTGGACTAAGCGGATGGACCATTTGAGGCGCAGCCGCGGCCAACATTTGCATGAAATAATCTTCAAACATTAAATTATATCGACCCAACTATCGATCCAAATAAATATTTCATGCATTTTTCTGAATTTTATGTGTTTTTTTTTTTTAAATTTCCGATAGTTCTTATAAAATCACCCATTAGTTCTGAGAACCCACCTGCAATTATCGAAGAACAAGAGCATCCAGATCGTGTCACTATTTGAGCAGGATTTCTTGCTAATGGCATAATTGTTGGACTATACTTTTTGAAAATGAGCAGTGACTATTACTAGTGCTCAATATCACTATATTATAACACAGTTCTCTCTCCCGAAATTGGATAATATTGAAATCGGCGATATGTTGTAACGTGGTTTCGTCGTCGGCTGAGGTAGCAAAGCGATGTCCAGGGTCTACTTACGGATCCACGGCCGTTGAGCAAATAGCAAGATAGGATTTTTTTCCTCTTCGAGGCTGACGAGTGTTTTGTGTCTCATCAGGTGCACACGTCTTTTGTTACTGCTGTCCGTATTTTCTATATGTGTATGTTCATAAATTAAATTCGTATGAAACCAAATTGCACCGTAATAGGTAGCAAGTTGTGTTTATTTTTGATTTTTTTCTCTTTTTTTTACCGTTTTCCGTATTTTCTATATATGTATGTATGTTCATTACTGATTTCGTATGAAATCAAAAAGCACGGTAATGGGTAGCAGTATGTGCACACGCGTTTTTGTTTTATTTTTTTTCACCCTTGTCCGTGTTTTCTTTATATGTTCAATATTAATATTATTTTCAATGCATTTCATTACCTTGTAGTGTAGAAGATTTTGGACTAAATTTTGAAATTTTTTGCAGTGTCGAATGTATATACACTGGGCACTGATCAGTTTTAATTAATTTAATTCCAACATTTTAAATGCTGCAATAGAGTTTGTTTTAGTCTTTCCTGTTATTATTATTAACACTCTGCGAACAGTACTCCCTCTTTCTTCCTCGTCATAGCCTATTTTCCTAGTTCCAGTACAATGCACTGCATATGTAAGGGTCATCCCCTGAGGACTGGGCCCAGATAAAAATAACTCACAATTTTATTTATACAGTATTTATTTAGGCTCATGATGCTTGCAATCTAGCTTTCGTACGGTTTTAATCGGTAAAGTCATTACTGTTTACGACCAAGTTGCCTGTATATTTCCATAATGACACATTTCGAATTCGGTATGTATTGGTATTCGGCTCGCGCTGGAATCGGATACTGCGGAAATTTCTCCGGGTTCAATATATAGCAACGATTGCCGGTGAAAATTCCTCTTATGACAGGTCGGGTGCTCGTACCGACAAGCTTCGAGTTCGGTATGACAATCGTACTCAGAATACACTGGAATTGTGTGTGGTAGGAGTCCCCTCGGGTTCGGTATGACAACGGTTGCTGGTGAGGATTCCTCTTAGGGCAGGTCGGGTGTATCTCCTCTGGTGAGAATTGTTCTTATGACAGGTCGGGTTCGTACGGACTGGCTTGGGCTTCGGTATGACATTCATACTCAGTATGCACTGGAATCGGATATGGTAGAAGCTTTCTCGGGTTCGGTATAACAACGTTTGCTGGTGAGGATTCCTCTTTGGACGGGTCGGGTGTATCTCTTCGTACATACACTACACTCGCCACAATATGCATACCTGCATATTGTCACCTGTACGAGCAGCCTAGTCCGAAGACCGCTGCTGTGTGAGCAGTCTAGTCCAAAAACCGCTGGGTGAATAGTCAGCCAGGGCTGCTGAATAATACTTATGCCCTTAAGTTGAAAAACTCTTCGAATAAAAATTCAATTATTCGCGGTGTACTCGTATATATTTCTCAATACCTGAACTTTAGAGATCAACGAACCACTTCTTTTAGTTTGTTCTTTGTCATCTTATACTCCTCAGCGCATGAACTGAATGAGAATTATTATTAACTACGTTAACTTCAATCAACATAAAAATGTAACTTCAATCAGCAACAATCTTCTGTCAGTGTAGTATTTATTTCAGTTTGTGCAAGTGTATGCCCTCACGCGCATTAATTGTGGCCATTGGTTGACGTTCATTATGTAAGGAAAATTATGTATGTCGTACAAAAAATATATGCTTCGATACAATCTGGTGAATCAATTCAATTGTTGCTTGGAACATTTCTAGATCATGACTCTCTTCTTTTACAGATTGCAATTTGCACCCTAGATTGTATGCTTTTGCGCCACTAGATTTCTTCTTATAGAATTATTTGAACTCACATGTTTATGTTAATAAGCCCAAAACCACCCGAGGAGGAGATTAAATGCTTCATGATTGAAATTTAACTACATGTATGCCAAATATTCATGGACAATTTCAACAAACGAATGCATGAGCATGTGCTATTCCGTAGATAACCCTGCTTAGCTTTCTGAAGGTTTATTTGCTACAATAAATAAGGTACTCCTTCCCCTTTATACCGCGGAAAATAGAGTACTCAGGTTAGGCATACGCCAACACAAAACCCAGAGGTAGAATGTCTCATTGATATACATCAGTACTTGCTTTAACAGTCCTTTCTGATGATGTAAAAGTATTCACGATTGCCCAGCGTTCCTGTATGGCTTAAAGGCTAACACAGATCGCAACTTCTATCATAACTTTGTAGCCATATGAACAAACCTGTTGCTGAAGAGCTTGGGCCTTCTAATCCCTCCTGTATGCATTTCCACCCATACTCAATGGACACAACGCTCAGTAGGTCGAAGTCCATTTAGGAGCATCAGCTCTTAAACCAACTCGCCTACCTAAGCATTACTACTGGTTCCTTAGATTATATGTACCTGCCGCAAGATAACAGCACCTTGGGAACCTAATAACTCCCCGAAGACCGGCATGTACTATAGTCATCTGGGAAGACTAATGCCCCTCCCTGCGAATTTAGATACAGGTTTAACAGGCTGTCGGCCATGGAAAAGAAAGCTCACTTGGGAACAATTAGATCCCGTCGTGCTGTATTTATTTATTTCAATTCAGATCGAAAACACAGCCAAAACGTTTCAGCGAAGATGCAATCATCTCAGCAATGATCAGCAGAACAGAACCTCTGGGGGATTTGCAGATCCCCATTAAGTCTTGGTAAGTCCAACACAATCTAAGTTGTGCTACTTTCTAGAGTTTTATTTACTATAAATAAAGGTATCCTGCCTTTCTATGCCACAGAATGCAGAGTAATCTCTTTAAGCTTACACCAAAGTAAAACCTGCTCTTCGGAGAAATGAGCCAGACACAGGTCTGAAATTCATTTACATCAGCACCTGCCTTTACGGCCTAACCTGGTGATGTACCAACTCTATGAAGTGAGTTATTCACGATTCACCAGCGTCCGCGTGCGGCTTGTTAGACTCAGGTCGCAACTTATCGCTATAAGTATAAAGTCCTTTAGATAAACCCCGCGTTTAAGAGTTTGTGTTCCTGTATACAATTTCCCAACAGTCAATGGAAGACAAGGATTAATGAATTGGTGCGACGAAGCTGATTAAGAGCATCAGCCCTTAACAAAACCATCCGTCCAACCATCACACCTGGCTCCTTACAGCACAGCTATCTATTGCAAGACAACAGCACCTCGGGGGATTGTCAGTCTCTGAAAACCAGCATGCACCTAAGTTATGGGGAAACGAATTCCCTTTCCTGCGATTTTAGGTTTAAACCTCTGCTAGAACGTTTCAGCCAAGTTAGGCATCTCAACCACCCAGCAGCCAAAGTTTCGCTTACAGAAGCGATGATCCGATGCACAGTTTAAAGTCAGTAATGCATACCATCTCATATACGAACCTAGCATACATTTTCATACACATTGACGCATTTGTAGAGCGAACGCCTACCACCTGTTCATACAACAGAAGCTCATTACTTCCTAACATATATTGTAAGTTATCAGTAGGCAGCTCGAATACAATAACGCTTAACGTAGGTCGAAGACCTACTTACGAAGAAACTCCCGGGGGCTTGGCTGATCCCCGCTCTGCCAATATAAACCCTTGGTACGGGTTTCGGAAGTCCAGCGCAACACGAATTATGCAGCTTCAACAAACGAGGGACTCCTTCCCCTCTATGCCATAGGAAGCAGTTTGGTCCACGTCAAGGCAAAACCTGTTCTCTGGGAGGGATGAACCAGACACAGCTGTATGTCTGCGAATCTCTTTATGCGGTAGCTGCGGTGTGCACATAACACAAATCGTGTTTAAACATTAATGTCATATATATTCTTCGATATTAAAAATATATTTAGTTCATGACTACTTAACCTTTTGTACTTGTGTTTGTTGAAAAACATATTTTATTACATTTGTGTTTGGATAAGGCAAAAGAAGCTGAAGATGAATATGGCCAGGGTGATATGAATAAATTCAATCCAAAGTGAACAGTGTTAGTTCACACGTGCTTCAAATTTAATTAACATGTTTATCTTTTAACTTAATACATATAAAATGCGATACAAAACAGTAAATTAATAATTGAAAGCATGCTGAGTTTCAAAAATACATCTTTATTTAAAATCTTGTTAATATTAGAAGCAACCCAAAAATATCATTCTTACATTTCGTATACAGAGTAGTACTGATACAACTACTTTTCCATATCAATACATTTGTTTTTGTAGTATTAAAAGTCCAGTACTTTTGTCAATACTTCTTAAAATCACATGAATTAGTTTTAGTTTGAATAGAACTTTTTATTTTGAGCTTTACAGTCATAACAAAATTAGCTCGCGCGAATTAGTTTAAGTTTGAATAGAACTTTTTGTTTTGAGGTTTACAGTCATAACAAAATTAGCTCAAGTCTACCAGAGAAAAACTTTGCCACCATAATAATGCAATATTCGATTTTAACAGCGTGCTAGAAAGTGAAGTTTGCTGCAAAAGATTGTATTTAATTAATAGTAATATCATTTTAGCGTTTTACTGTTTATAACTTGTGGTTTGTTACTATTTTAATTATTTTGTGCTTGGAGAGTTTTGTTAAACATTGCAATTAGCTGTATGTGGTTTGTCGTGTGCGCCCTGTTATGATTAAGTGGCGATCTGGCAAGGCAGATAAGACTTAGGCTATTAGTGTGGAATGAGTGATACGGAAGAAGAAGGAAAAGTGCGGTAAAATAGAAGTTTCGAGAAATATTCTGCTAGAATTTATGTCAAACGAACAAGAAAAAAGATGGACGAAAACCGGCGCCGAAAAGCTTAATAGCAAAGCAAGAACCAAAAATGGCGTTTTTCTTTCCGGTTTCGACAAGCAGCTGTGTAGGTGCGGTGGTGTTGAGTGCGCAAAAGATTTAAAAGAAAAAATATATAGTTAAAGTGAATATACGGATATCATGTAAAAAAAAAAATAAAATAAAATAAAAATAAAAAAAAGAGAAACAAAAAAAAACCCCCATCTAAGAAGAAAATAAATACATATCTGAGCAAAGGACAATCTAAACTTCAAGAAAAACTTGACCAGCGTATAATCACGCCGACTTGCCATGGTCTAGAGTGCTAGAAGGTGGTAAAAGTGAGATAGATGTGAAGACAATTTTTAAGATATCCACCACAATCTGAGGGTTATAAATTAGGCATAACCTAAAGTTGATAGAATCAAAGCCTGAAAAGAAAGCTTAAAATTTATAACATACCATAACCTGCAAGTGACAAAATCAAAGCCTGAAAAGAAAACTTAAAATTTATAATATACTTACCATAACCTAAAAGTGACAAAACCAAAGCTGAAAACAAAACTTAAAATTTATATTATACCATGCTTGCCATAACCTAAAAGTGACAAAATCAAAGCCTGAAAAGCAAACTTAAAATTTATAATATACTTACCATAACCCAAAAGTGACAAACCCAAAGCTGAAAAGAAAACTTAAAATTTATGCCATACTTACCATAACACAAAGTGATGAAGATTCCAAAATAAAAATCGCAAAAGAAAATACTTACCCAGAAAAAAGTCTTAATATTCATACGCTAACCAACACAACCAAAGGAAACTAAATTGTCTGCCACACCAACATTTGAAGCGGAGAATATACTACTTGTCGTAACCCGGATATAAATCTTAAACTAAGGGAAGTAATAGCGAGTGGCTGAGCCGAAAGAAGGAATCACCGTAAAACTCATCAATCAAGCTACCAAGACACTGTGGGTCAGTAACCGGCCAATCTAAATAACATCTGTAGCATCATGGCATCGAGGGATTTTGTTTTCCGGTGGTAATAGCTCTGTCCACAGGCAGGGCGTATGTAGGTATTTTGCAATTGACCACGGACCACGAAACTGTAACTTAAGGACTTTCTTGCTTTTTATTATAATAAATATACTGATACATATAAACATACCCATACATAGTTCTAGGCGAATTTTAAGTCGGAATTATTTAAGCGTAACGATTGTTAGCCAATCTGTCACCCGGCAGCGGTGTCGGTGACCATAAGTGAGCTCATTTAGGTCTAGTGATAATTGTCGGGAGGCCAGTTGGGAGGCAAGTGAATAGTGGCCCTAATAAAGAAACTTAAGAACTATACATGAGTATGTATTTGTGTAGATATTCTTTGGCCGATTGAACTTTAACTTCCAATTAATTGCAAAGTATCTATATATATAGAGTAATATTGTCGATATAGCAGGGTGACCTGCGGAAGATATATAAGAAAAATCCGCAAAACTTATTCTTTTCTTTTTGTATGTTTGCATATAAATATATATATATATATATATATATATATATATATATATATATATATATATATATATATATATATATATATATATATATATATATATATATATATATATATATATATATATATATATATATATATATATATATATATATATATATATATATATATATATATATATATATATATATATATATATATATATATATATATATATATATATATATGTATATATATATATATATATATATATATATATATATATATATATATATATATATATATATATATATATATATATATATATATATATATATATATATATATATATATATATATATATATATATATATATATATAGAAATTTTACTCCTAAGATATTGAATAATTTATTTTAACCGCATATGTATAAATATATTTTCTTTTTCCCTTTCGATCAACTGTAATTTGTTATAATAAATGAATTGGTAACGTTTGTAACGATTTAAAATAAGGTCAGTGGTGTTTCTATTCGATATGTATGAGTAGAATAAAGTAATTATGGGTAGGTAACAGACAGAGAAGGAGAAGGTGCAAGAAAAAGTTTTAGGGGATGGCTTAAACATGATAACTCGGCCACAGACCATCATGAGTTTCACAGAGGGAGGGCCGCCGAACTACTGAACACCAAGTAGTGACTTTGTGGGGTTGAACAGGGGAGGGTGAATAGCCGTCCAACAGGTAAAAAGTTTTGTTTTGATTTAATTTAAATTTTTCAGCGTATGTACAAATTCTCACTTTCGGGCCTCATGGATTTTATATGTTTGTCCGTCACAAGACGTTTTAGCTGGCATGATTTTTTTTTGTTGTTGTTGTGACCACGCAAGCATCGGATGAAGGACAAGAACCACCCCAAGACGGCGAGCCCTAGCCGGAGCTGTACGCTAGCATGCCAGCGATGTCCGACATCTGTATCCTGTTTTGTAAGTGCTTTGATTTTTTTTTTACAAAATGGTGTGGTAATACAGGTCAGAACACAACAGGTTCTCGACGAAATTTTACTTCACAAAAATGTTAAGGGTATACATACCCTTCACAAAAATGTTAAGGGTATATATAAGTTTGTGATTCCGTTTCTACAATTTTCATTTTGGAATATGGGGGAATAAATTTGATGTAATTCTTCTGCTTTTCAATGTAGGGAGGTTAATAAGAGCTAGTCGGCTGCGGTATGAGACCCATCTTCATTTCAGTGGCTGCATTTGGGCATCGGGAATCTGATTTTAGTCCAGCACATTATGCTTCAAAAATTAGTGGGGAAAACATAATATATTTATTTTCACTTATGAAGCCACATTTATGCCGAAGGCATTAATTTTATAAAATCTTAAAAAAGAAACTTGTATTTGCACCACCCTGACTATATAGTACAGACACTTACATGCGTGTATTTGAAAGCTTGTTTGAATTACAAAGTCAATACTTGATTTATACAAAATAAGCGAAAGGCCAAACAAACCCTCGCTACAACATCACATCCCTAAATTTATTATAAAGCAAAGTAAAAATTGCCGAAAGCTTCAAATCTAAATGGATATTTCTGCAAGTGAAACATTTATTTAAAAGCAATTACATTTTATTTTATTTGCATTATTTATGTATTTCTTTTTATAATAATTTGCGATTTGAAGATTTGCCTCCAAGAAAGGAAAAAACCAGCACGTGGAATAATATTGTTTGATCCCAATCAAACGCATGTAAATTTAATGTTTGTAATGTTTACATGAACTTAAAAAAAAGATTTGTAAAAACAGGGCAGCAAAATATTTTTAGCACAGTCATACCAAGATAAAATCATACAATTCAAATTCTTCACCCAACGGTTAAAGTATGATCTGTGTTTGAACTTGAATAATATGTACATTGAAAGAAAAAATCTTGTTATTGCTTGTGGCGGTCAATGATTGTCCAGACAACAATAAGAACTAATTTCGTATACATAATTAGTGGAATAAAAACATTTAGATAGAAACTAAAATTAAAGCAAACAGTTTACACCACTGAGTACAACACAGTCGTAAAGCAGCTCTGGGCTGGGGAACAGCTCTCGCGTCAACGTAATTATTTCTTAAGTGCGGTCGAGCTTGTCGTAGTTGTCTCGCCTTCGAGAGTTTTGTGTCTCACTCTCATTGGTTAACTGTCTACTTCAACTCATTGTGTTAGTTTACAGTTCTTTTTTAAATATTTCGTTGTTAACCACGCGGCAACTTCCTATGCGAAGGCATTGATCGGTACAGTAAGTCACGGCGCCGCATGCATGCTGTGCCTGCTATACCTTATAAATTTATTTGCAACTGTATAGTTACATATACAAATGCACTGATGAGTACAGCACAATATCCTCAAGGGTAATCGCGCTTATATATTTACATACTGAGTGTTCCTTTAGGGGAACCACCTTATTACAGCATGATGTTTTTTGTTTTTTTTTGTTTTTTTGTTTTTTTTGTTTTTATTTATTTAAGTTTGCGAACTTTAACTGGCGACTGGGCAAGAAGCGATGAAAAGGGGATGATGTGTGTCGATCATTTGAGAAACGTTTTTATTGCAAATGATTCAGCGAATATTACAGCGGAATTACCACCATATATTGTTAGACCTCCTGTGTCTTTGAGACTTAATTTTCAAGATGTCGAAAATGTTATCGGTAAGACAAACCCCAGAAAAGCACCAGGCATTGATCAAGTTAGAAGAGTTCTACTTTTTATTTTTAACGCTATTTTATGCCTTGAGTATTATCCTGCAGAGTGGAAGGTCTCAATGATTACTATGATACCCAAGCCAGGGAAGAATCTGACTAAGGTAGAATCATATAGACCAATAAGTCTTTTACCAACAATTTCAAAACTATTCGAAAAATTGTTAATGGCGAAGTTGAGTCCAATATTGAACAATGTGGGATGCATCCCTGATCATCAATTTTGCTTTCGGGCTAAACATCACACCATAGAACAAACACATAGACTAGTCAATGTCATAAGACAGACTTTTGAGGACAAAAAGTACTGTTCAGCTCTATTCATCGACATTTCCCAAGCTTTTGATAAAGTGTGGCACGACGGACTGATGCACAAAATAAAGTTGAACTTGCCTGCAAACACTCACAAGCTTTTGGAAAGCTACTTATACGACTGGAAATTTGTTATCAAAGAAGGTGAATTTACAAGTCTCTCACAGTCAATCGGAGCAGGAGTTCCCCAAGGCAGCATACTGGGGCCTACTTTATAGTTGATTTACGCCTCTGACATGCTAACGAGATCTGGATTCCACACTTCAACCT
Source organism: Thecocarcelia acutangulata (assembly GCA_914767995.1). Lineage (NCBI taxonomy): Eukaryota > Metazoa > Arthropoda > Insecta > Diptera > Tachinidae > Thecocarcelia > Thecocarcelia acutangulata. The sequence continues at coordinate 76,697,996 of OU612095.1, read as the reverse complement.
TTGCAGATGACACAGCGTTTTTGAGCGTTCATGAAAACAATCAATTAGCTTCACGAAATTTACAGGAATATATTTCAACATTGGAAAAACGGCTGAAGGTTTGGAAAATTAAAGTTAATGAACAAAAATGTACTCATGTCACATTTACACTGTGTAAGCAAACATGTTCGGCTCTCCAAATTAACAATACACCTATTCCGCAGCACAATGAAGTCAAGCACCTTGGTATACACCTCGACTGTAGGCTAACGTGGAAGTCTCACATTGAAGCAAAAGTCACTCAGTTGAAATTAAGAGCAGCGCAACTAAATTGGCTTATGGGCAGAAACTCGAAGTTGGATTGCAAACTTCTGTTATACAATGCAGTTCTAAAACCTATATGGTGCTACGGAATTCAGTTATGGGGCACCGCCTCAGCGGCAAACATTGAAAAAATTCAAAGGCGACAAAACCAAATTCTTCGAACGATTACTGCAGCTCCATGGTACGTCAAAAATTCACGAATTCATAACGATCTTAGTGTTTCGCTGGTAAAAGAGGAATTTTCTAAGTACGCGACAAGGTATGTCAGTAAACTGGAACTTCATCCAAACCCTCTTGCGCGCATTATTCTTAATTTTGGCGGTCACACTCGGCTTAGAAGAAGGGATACAGTTGCCACCATCAGATTGCTCAATAGGTGATTTTACCGAAATAGCTCCCGCAAAATAAAACTTTTAGTCTAGCATTGGTCGGACTTAAGTATAAAACACATTTTTTTTAATTTTAAATTTAGTATTAAGATTTGAACACTTATTGTTAGTTCATTTTGAAGATTCAATAAATAAAAAAATGTTTAAAAAAAAAAATTTTTTAATAATAATAATAGTCATTGGATATACAAAAGCAGTAAGTTTTGCCAGTAGTGCAGCATGCGCCACTCTGTCAAACGCTTGGGAAATATTCAGAGCCATCACTTTACTTTCACCGAAATTATGATTCTTAAACGATTTGAATTTTAAAAGGATTGGAACTTCAGCCCCACTGGGTCGCTCTTGGAAGACTAAGTGAGGCTGCTTTTTTCCGTATTGAAAGTCGCGTAAAATCGATGTCAACCAGTTCAATGTTTTCGCGAGTCCTTGAAAATTTCCTGGGCTCTAGTCTTGGGACATTCATAGCTGAAGTAGATTTGCGAAATCTCTGCTCCCACAAACGAATTAAATTTACACTCACTCCATCACGCATTCGTCGAATACCGTACTTAGAACAAAATTGTCGACGAGCAATTACATAAGAGTTATTACTCTTAAGAAATGTCTCCACAGCAAACGAGTAATGCTCACTCGATCGACATTGTGATTGACAAATCCGCATAATCTATAATTCCAATGGCGCCAAATTACCGTAATTAAAAATATTAACTTGCCCCAGACATCCTGCAGTAATCTGCAGACTGTCATCAACGTAAATATTTCCGCCCGAAAAACACCACATCCATTAGGTAGGCGGTGATAGTCGTGTAGCCCTAGCAGGTTATCGCAGCCTTGTTCCTCCTATATTGGATATTTTGTTTCCACAATAGCTTAAAGTCCAGGATAGTGCGCAGATGTTTTTCTCACTGTTTGATAAGGGAATTTTGCAGTTCCTTTAGATCGCAGGTCTTAACCTGAAATTCAGCTCTTAAGTTAGTGGTTACTTAAGAGATATTATTTTCTATATTTTCTGAAAAAAATTCCTTTTTTATAATCTATAATCTAATAAAGGGTGGTTAAATTTCAAGGGCCGATGTTGATTTTGAATAAAACACAAACTATTTAGGAAATTATTGTAATTTTATTTTATTATGATATATTCTTTTTTTTTTTTTTATTTATTTCAGTTCTCTTAATCAAGCTCATGGGGCCATATTTGATTAAATAGCTAGTTCATGAGGATAATAAATACAATTTCCATAGTTTAAGTCTATATCTATACAACTTATATAACTTTGAGTTATTATTATACTCTTATACATTAGGTTATCTATATTACAACTATACATTGGTTTATCTATATCACAATTTTTAAAAATTATAAATTCCATTAAATTTAAATATGTGAAATTAATCCTTGAAGCCGAGAATTAACACCTTTATTATACAATTCTCTATCCTCCTTGATCTTGAAAATCGAAACACCTCCTTAAGGGAAAAATTTATACGACCTTTTATATATTGATAGAAGGCATTTAGTATCCTTATTTTAACAAAGTCTAAAAAAGAACAATTAAGAAATAGTTTCACATGGCGCGTTAAATGCTGAAATATTCGAATATTGTAGATATATCTAATAATTCTATTGAATATTAGTTTTGCTCGGCCCATATTCATAGCCGTGCATCCACTATACACCTCCACACAGTAAGTAACATGTGGCATAAGTAAGGAATGAGCTAGTTTAATTTTTGTGTTCAGTGGCAAGTAGCATGAAAAACTATACAGCATTCTTAACGTGCTGTTCACCTTAACCGAAATACTATTTATATGACAATCAAAATTCAATTTATTATCAATCACCAAACCCAGACATTTCATAGATTCAACAAAAGAGACATTAAACCCACCAAATTTAATTCCTATGGGTGTGTATTGTTGATTCCCAAAAAATATCGCTTTGGTTTTCGACGGGTTGAAATTGAGCTTATTGACACATGTCCAATTTTCCGCAAGGGATAAAGTGTAGCATATAGCAGCCTTGTGACAATCAATAAACTGAACATCTCCTTTAAATAGGATATTTATATCATCGGCGAAGAGAAAAATTTTACTTTGCGGTGATTGAACTAAACTCACAAAATCATTCATGTAGCACACAAGCAGTAGTGGTCCAAAAATGGACCCTTGGGGTACCCCACTTGAGCAGGATGAAACAGTAGACCTGTAACACCCCATGTCTACATATTGTTTCCGATCTGCTAAGTATGAATACAGCAATTTACAAGATAATTTTGAAAACCCAAACTCAAGAGCAAGTTTGTTTACTAAAACACCATGATCAACCGTATCCAAGGCCATACTCAAGTCAAGTGATATTATTATTGGTATTACTCAATTATGTATGGAACAAAATATCGGCCAAATGGGCGCCGCGACCACGGCGGCACACTTCCATCCGATGGTCCAAATTTTCGATGACGCTGAGGCATAATGGAGGTTCTATGCCGTTAATGTGCCGAATTATCTCATCCTTTAGCTGTTGAATTGTTGCTGGCTTATCGACGTACACATTTTCTTTCAAATAACCCCAAAGAAAAAAGTCCAACGGTGTCAAATCACATGATCTTGGGGCCAATTGACATCGCCATTACGTTAGATAACATGGCCATTGAATTTGTTGCGCAAAAGAGCAATTGTTTCGTTAGCTGTGTGGCAAGTGGCATCGTCCTGCTGAAACCACATATCGTCTACATCCATATCTTCCAATTCGGGCCATAAAAAGTTCGTTATCATCTCACGATAGCGAACACCATTCACAGTAACTGCCTGACCGGCCTCATTTTGGAAAAAATACGGCCCGATGATGCCGTCAGCACATAAACCGCACCAAACAGTCACTCTTTGTGGGTGCATTGGTTTTTCGACAGTCACTCTTGGATTCTCATTCGCCCAAATGCGGCAATTCTGTTTATTGACGAATCCACTGAGGTGAAAATGTGCCTCATCACTGAAGATGATTTTCTTCGAAGATTGATCATCATTTTCATAATAAGTCTGGATAACTGTAACACGTTGTTGGATTGTGTATCTCTCCATGGTTCAAATTGAGTAAGTCTGAAATAGAGAAATGTCAAATAAAATTCGGAAAAAAAAACTTGGCGTTTAGGTGTGGCTCACATTCAACATCGGCCCTTGAAATTTAACCACCCGATATATAAACGAAAAATATATTCAGTAGTTTTAGAACACCCTGTAAAACAGTTGTTAGTAGAGCGCATTTATCATAAAGTTTAAGCAACTTTAAATTCTATGCTTTTTGAAAAATACAATTTAAACAATATTATTAATGCTAAAGACTTAAATAGTCTCTAAAAAACATTCTCGTAGAGTCAGCCACAAAATGTTATTTGTTCAAAAACGCCACAGGTATGCATCAAATCTGTGCATACATACTCGTATGTACATACATAAATACGTATGTATGTTTTCGTATGTTAAACATGAATATATTTTTGATATGTGTAAGTGTTGTACACCTACGAGCGAGTATGTATTGTTTTTAAAGATGAACATTATTAAACAAATTCTTTTAATGTACAAACATTTTCTACGTCGTATAAAAATGACAGAGAGGAAAGTTACACACACACACACACATACAGGCACAAATCTATGATTGTCCCATTCGCCATACCTCTAAGATTTTGCTATATTGTCAACTGCTGGAATAAGTTTGGGCTCCTTCAGTTAGTGCATAGCTTTATAAAGTGTTGTTCAGAGTTTGCAAATTTTGAGCTGGCAACACTGCTTTATATGACAAACCGTTTGATAGCTGATAGCAGTTTTTTGTTGAGTTTGGTTTCACATTTCATTATGTATTGACTTATAGCACAGCAACGCTTGTAAATTGTTGAAATTTTTTTTTTCTCAAAATGGCTCTAGAGCTGAATCGTTCATGAACGAACGAGTTGAATTGAAGGTTGATCTGAGTGAACGAAATGTGCCAGTCATTAAACTGGCCATAATTTGATTAATAGTGTACCGTTCAATTTGAGTTGCTTTCGTTTAAATTTCTTTCGTTCTCTCTATATCATGTTCTCTTGTTTCAGTTGATATTCTGTGTATTAGTAAAAGCAGCGTGTATGTACTCGTATCTTATTTTAAAATTTAACATTTTTATAGCAAAAATAAAATATGAAAAATCATTTTCAAAAATTGGTTTTCAACAGTGTGTCTTTTTTCTAAATTGAAAAGTTTTAACAAAGAGTTTAATAAGAGGCAAGGTTAATAAAAATTAACACACTTTTTCAAACAATAATTTTTTTTATCACATATCCGTTTATTTTCTACCTTGTATTGCGTGTGTTTTTGTCAGCTGTCTTGATTAATGATTGGAACCTTTTAATTTTGGTGCCATGCCGTTAGTTCATAGTGACCTAGTAAACGAAATGAACGAATTTATCAGTTTTAATGAATCAGTTTTAAAATGAACGAATCAGCCCTGAATGGATCTATCAATTGATATTAATACTGAATTAAAATTACAAACTTTGTTCTCCGATGAAGCCGTCAATTTAATGGCAAACAATTCAATGGCACAATGATGAACTTTATAGGTAGCTCTGGTTAGAAAAAAAAGTTTACACAAAATGAAAATTTCCCTATCGTCTCATATATATCCGAGATATAGTCTAAACAGATTTTTCGATGAAAAAACTATTTTTTCTTTAAAGTAGTTCTGATTATAAAAGGAAATTAATAAGTAAAATACAGAAAATGAAAATTCCCGATATCGGTCCATAATTATCCGAGATATAGGATGAACTGATTTTTCCATGACCATTTTTTTGTTTTTTTGCTGAAAAGCAATTCTCGTTATAAAAGAAGGTTACTAAAATACAGAAAATTCAGATATCGGTTCATATACAACCGAGATATACATAGTTTAAACAAACTTTTTCATGAAAATGTCCATGAAAGATTATGTTTTTGGAATGGTGATTACAAGGCAAAAATATATTTTCCCCAATAACGGTCCATATATATCCGAGCATATTTGGTTCGAAATTGTAATATATACCATACATATACGTGACATATACATATATTCGGCCCAACCGAATATACCGCACTCTTGCTTATTTTTTATTAAATTTTAACAAATTTGATCTCTGATAATTGTTAGTAAAATGTATCATTGAATTAATGTCATCGCAGTTATAGCATCGATGATATGACGAAATTCTCTGATGAATTTTGTCATTGAGATTGATGTTAGTTTTCACATTACCCATATTGTAATATTCATAACACAATGCTTATGAAATGCCGGCAGCAAAATAAAACCCAATATCCTGTCAGTGATGGTATAAAAGACGCTTTTGTGAAAAATAAAATAAGGCATGAGCTTAAATCGTGATATAAATGCCATCTTTTTTAAAATTGTCTGTTTGCAGCCAACACTAACAACTAAAATTGTCATTCACTCAAAATGAGTAACAGCCAGCTTACCAATCTCGACAGCGTGCTTGCGTTCGCAATCTAAGCGAAAGAAAATGGATTTGGGTTCGTCTAACTATTTTCTATGCGAACGATGTGTCAATCAAAATACATAAGAATGTGCGAACGAATAGTAGTGAGATAGACAACCCCAAATTGATTCGAATGTGACTGGCTTTCTTTCGCATTCATTTTCTTTTGAAATTGGTAAACTGGCTGTAAAATTTGTTGTAGAATAATATTGGTTTTACCATATGGATATGTTTGAAAGTTGTTATTCAGTTTGGTCAATTGGGTAAATTTGCTGTGATGTGCGAATTTGTTGTCTGAATAACTGTATTTTTCACAATGGAAAAAGGTTAAAAAAAAAAACGAACCAGAAAAAACATCTTCAGAAAAACACAAAAAGATGTGCGTTGAAATCGTGCAAAGAGGAAAAAGAAGGATATACTTTTAACAGTACTAGAAAAAAAGATTCAATTTGGGTTTTGTTAGAACGCACAGGTTTTCAAACAGAAAGATAATAATTTCGAAAACATTCGATTTACCTTTTCTTCCCAAAGGTGTGTAATGTTTTTTTCTATGTATGTATAGGAAAAAAATTAATTTTGCCTAAAGAAATAAAACAGGGCATTCCAATAGGATTTACAGAGCTTTAAAGTGAAATAAAACAAAAAAAAAAATGTTTAATGCACTAACTGTAGTGGATAGATAATTTGATAAAGCTAATGGTTAAATATGATTTGAGATGTATGTAGGTGCTTCCATCCCACATATTGAATCTCCAAATTCCAAATACTTTTCACAATGTTTGCTGCCGTATTTCACCTCTGGTAGTGGCAGCTGAATGCTAATTTGCCTGCTAATTGAGGTATGAAAGAGATTTTTCATGCGCAGTAACTTTAATGCTTCAAACATATTCATTACAGCAGGCTACACGAACACACGACTACAAATGCCGCTGGCTACAAATGTAGCCCTGTAGCCAGCTACTAAATTACAATGGAAGTAGCAGCTACATAATGACCAGCTGATATTGTTCTTTTCTTCCTTTGCAAATATTAAACAGCTTTTTGTGCTTAAAAAATGGCTTAAGGAAATTTAGCAAATTCTATACTAGCTATAGCGAACATAGTGCAAGTTACTTACTAAACGATGCAATAATCTGAATAGATATACAGCATGACCGCTACGAAGCTATACTACCCTCAGTAATTCCATTGTAATCCTGGCCGTATGCGGTGTGGTACCGTCTTGTTGATACCAAGCCCAAATCATCACATTACAATATCGCTCCCCATTCGCAGTTGCCGTTACGCTGTTTTTATTTTCAAAGAAGTCAGGTCCAATGATGCCACCTGGGCAAATTGCACATCAGACTTTTAATGGTTGCAAATGTCAGTGTTGTCAACTTTGAAATTTCAAAACTCATCAAAATGGGAGAAAAACGCGTTATTTCAACAAAAACGCACCAAATATAGAATTTTTATTTCTAAACCCCATTTTGTATAAAAAGTATAATATATGTGTATTAAAAGCATAACAATGAAACATACGTTTAAGCCGCTAGTAGACGATCACACTAGACTCAAAACACCATCTGTTGGCATTCATTTATTTATTGAGTCTACAAAATATGAACTAACAATAAGTATTCAAATCTTAATACTCAATATAAAAGTTATTTAAGTCCAGCCACTGCTAGACAAAAAAGTTTCATTTTGCGCGAATAATATCGGTAGAATCACCTATTTAACGTTCTGATGGTGGCCAGGGTATCCCTTCTTCTCAACCGAGAGTGGCCGCCAAAATTAAGTATGTTGCGTTCAAGTGGATTTGGGTGAAGTTCCAGTTTACTGATATACCTTGTGGCAAACTTAGAGAACTCGTCAGTTACCAGCGGAACACACAGATCCTTGTGAATTCGGGAGTTTTTTACATACCATGTAGCTGCAGTAATCGTACGAAGAATTTGGTTTTGTCGTCTTTGATTTTCTTCAATGTTAGATGTTGAGGCGGTTCCCCATAATTGAACTCCGTAGCACCATATAGGCTTTAAAATTGCGTTATATAACAAAAGTTTGCAATCCAACTTCAATGTCGAATTTCTGCCCATAAGCCAATTTAAATGCGCTGCTTTTAATTTCAACTGAGTGACTTTCGCATCAATGTGAGGCTTCCACGTTAGCCTACGGTCGAGGTAAATTCCAAGGTATTTAACTTCATTTGCTGCGGAATAGGTGTATTGTTAATTGGGAGAGCCGAACATGTTTGCTTACGCAGTGTGAATGTAACGTGAGTACATTTTTGTTCATTAACTTTTATTTTCCAAAGTTTCAACCATTTCTCTAATATTGAAATATACTGCTGCAAATTTCGTGAAGCTTCTTGATGGTTTTCATGAACGCTGAAAACAGCTGTGTCATCTGCAAAAGTTGAAGTATGGATTCCGGATCTCGTTGGCATGTCAGATGCGTAAATCAAATATAGAGTGGGTCCTAGAATGCTACCTTGGGGAACTCCTGCTCCGATTGACTGTGAGAGACTTGTAAAATCACCTTCTTTGATAACAAATTTCCGGTCGCATAAGTAGCTTTCCAGAAGCTTGTGAGGGTTTGCAGGCAAGTTCAGCTTTATTTTGTGCATCAGTCCGTTGTGCCATACTTTATCAAAAGCTTGGGAAATGTCGATGAATAGAGCTGAACAGTACTTTTTGTCTTGAAAAGTCTGTCTTATGACATTGACTAGTCTATGTGTTTGTTCTATGGTGTTATGTTTAGCCCGAAAGCCAAATTGATGATCAGGGATACATCCCACATCATTAAGTATTGGAGACAACTTCGCCATTAACAATTTTTCGAACAGTTTTGAAATTGTTGGTAGTAGACTTATTGGTCTATATGACTCTACTTTAGTCGGATCCTGCCCTGGCTTGGGTATCATAGTAATCATAAAGACCTTCCACTCTGTAAGATAATACTCAAGAGGTAAAATAGCGTTAAAAATAAAAAGTAGAACTCTTCTAGCTACACGAGGTAACTATTCAAGCATTTTACCAGTAATTTGATCTATGCCTGGAGCTTTCCTGGGGTTTATGTTATTGATAACGTTTTCGACATCTTGAAACTTTTTTAACAATAAATAAATAATACAATAAAATAAGTAATAAAAAAATATTCAGCCATGTTCCGAGAACGCGCGTTCTGAAACCGCAATGCGTTTTGAAAAACGCTTAATTGATTTTTAGGTGTTCTGAGGAACGAGCGTCTTACACACGTATATATGTATGTGGTAGTAATATAAAACAAAAAAAAAATTTGACAACAAATAGAAAAAATTTTCAATTTAGTTTTCTTAATGAAAATGTGCAAAATTCTTTAAACCTTTTATTGAAATAAAAAGAAAACATATAATTTTATTGCCTTTTGCAAGTTCAGTTTTAGCAAATTCAATCAGTTCACTTCAATATATACATGCAAGTTGAAGTCGCCAATTTTAAGCGATATGCGTTTTCCAGAACATCTATTTGGCGATTTCAAATCACAAAACCATATTTCTTGCGTTATACGTTTCTCAGAACACCTATTTGGCGTTTCCAAATCGAAAACGCTAAATTTATATACGCTAAATTTAATACATATATATAGATAACTTGTACAAAATTTTTTATATATAACTTTTTTTTTGAACTGCACACTGGTTTACATAGCTTATAAATAGTCTAAGAAAAGTTGTAGGTGTTAATTTTTTTCTTATGAATAAGATACAAATATCTTATGTGAATGACTACCAAGTTGCGAAATCATTTCATCTGCCAATTCCGCATTTAGAGCTTCCTAAATTCTATTGCTGACAACTCAAACAGATTGTCCAAATTGCGAAGTTCACGCCGGTTGACTGAGGGAGCATTATCAAATAACTACATTTTTGATAAATTGTAGCATAAATACTCAATCAACATTATATTTCATAATATAAAGATGTCACAAGAAATTTACACTTTTCGAAACGGATTAAACACACCAAAAATACCGGCGTTGATAAACCACTATTTGATGGTTAAAAATAACAGCTGACTGCAGTAGCTGTTTTTAAACGCTAGCTGATAGTGTTGAAAGTGTTAGTGAATAGCAAAATGGTTAATTTTGTGGTTAAAATTTTTAAACAAAAGAATTGTGGTTTAAAAAGTGAATCGCACAATTTTTGGCCAGAAGAAGTCCGTTATCATCACACAATAGTGAATACCATTCACGGCAACTGCTTGGACTGCCGTTTCCATTTCGTCCAAATACACCTCCTCTTTAAGATTGTAAGGAATAAATTCCATTAACCGACGATATTCATATGTTAAATAATCGTGCTTCAACAATAGAATAAAATGCATAAGCATTTTAAAAACTAATCTGATATCATCGAAAGGCATAAGTTTCATATCAAGCTCACGTCGTTTGCACTAGCCCACATATTTAAGACAATAATCATGATTTAGATTAAATATTATTTAAATAATTTCAATTAATCACAAAAATACACGAAATTTCCAAATCTTTGAAAAGCATCCAAACGTTAAAGGTGGAAGTTTATTTTTTTTTTATAATTGAATTTTTCCAGCAGACATGCACGCAGACAGACAGACTGACAGGCAGACAGAGAGACAGATCTGTGTTGAAACAAATTAACAGGATTAAATAACAAAATTATACAGAATTTAAATTGTTTGTTTTCTGTTGTAACAATATTGACAAAAAGTGACAGCAATCATTTGCATAAATGTGTGCTGCAGCGTGTGCCAGGAGCGTGGGTGGCGGAGCAGAAAAACACCATGTGTGTGTGAGTGTGTGCAAATATAATATTCACATTAAAAGAGAATTTAATTTCAATATTCTGATGTATTTTTGCTTTTTTGTGGTTAAATGAATAATTTGTTTAAGTTTAAAATTTACTTAAGTTTACAAATTAAAGGAGAAACTTTGTTGGGTGTAATATTCTAGACAGACACACCACGCTTTAAATCTACAGCGAAAGTCACGCTAAGCTAAGATGGTGGACCGATTATTGGTTAAAAATAAAAAAACAATTTGTCCACGTTCTTGCGTAGTGTAGCGCTTTGTGGTTTGTCTGCTTGTATTTTACAGCTATTGGTTGGCGGCCGTACCCAGAAAGATCTGCTGTGTTTTCAATCTGTTTGGCGTAATGTTGTTTCATTGTTTCTCTGTATTGTGCAGCTGTGTAGTTCAGAAATGTCAAATATGGACATTTGCAAAAGCTGTTCCATACTAAGATAGGCCGCACTAAGATAGAGTCTTCCCAGAGAACTGCGACGCTTGCTTGCATGCCAGTTTGTAGGACGCTGGCAACAGATGCTCTACAGGTCTTGCTGGGGTGGTTCTCCTTGATCTGGAGATGATTCGTCATGCGTTTGCGATGCTTATTTGCATGCCAGTTTGTAGGAAGGTGGCAACAGATGCTTTACAGGTCTTGCTGGGGGTGGCTCCCCATGATCTGGAGGTGATTCGCCATGCGATTGTCTTCAAGGTCAAGAAGGAGCTATCGCTTTGTCCATATGATTGGTTTTCTGCTCTTAATCTTGTGGTTAATACGGCACCCAGTCAGATCAAGGCGCTCCTTTGGGAACGTCTTGTGTCTGCCTTGCGGGTGCGATGGACGAATAGAACAAAGGACCGAGTAACGCACGAATCCATTCGCGAGGCTAGTTTTGTGGTGGGACGGCCGGAGTTTGGCTTCAGTCCCAGTACGGGTTTCTTGATCACGGGGCATGGTTCCCTCAATGTATTTTTCCATAAAAGGGGCCTGTCCGAGATGGCGCTATGCAGTTGTGGTGGGGGCCTTGAGAAGTGAAGACATATTCTGGTCGAATGCCATCTTTATGATGACATTAGGGATTTAGAGGGAATGGGCGTAGTAAGGGCGGGCGACTATTGCGATTTTAGTAGGGTTTTGGTGGATGGCGCGTCCTTTGACGCGTTGAGCGCGTATGCCCGCGAAGTGTTTATGCGGAGACCAAGGCAAGAAGGGTAGCCTCCTTGTTGTTGCCATTTATGGAACCGTTGTTGTTGAACCGCAGGTTTGTGCGGAAACGTGTGCGTCTCTTGTCAGCGGAGTTGGTGGCGGTTGTGGTTGAAGTCTTAGTGCAGGCAACCATGAGGAGCATAAAGCGCAGTTCCTGTGCCCTGTGCTGTTTCTGTTTGCGGTGTGTTGTCTTACAGTGTGCTGTTTTGCTAGTTGCTGTTTAGTGTTGCAGACAACGTTGTTTTTGTTGTAAGTCATTCCGTGAGGGGGGTAGTGCCTTATTAAGGTTTTTTGTCTTTCTTCGTTTTTGTCAAGGGCTGGACCACAAGGAGGAGGCCAAGGGACTCCTCCATGAGCAGTCCATGTATATTATGTATACCAGTGTGCTGTGTGTTTCGGGTGATGCAGTTTCGTCGTTGTGTGACTGCTGTTGGCTGTTGTTGCCGACGTTCCTGTTGTACCTGTTTACTTGTTATTCCTGTTTTTGTTACTGATTGCTGTTAATGTTTCCTGTTTGCTCCGCACATAACCGAGGGGGAGATCATGTCCAAACAACACGAGATCGAATTGGTAGGTTTAGATCGCCGTGGGGTAAGGCCATACTGGCCGGTACCCATGATAATCGTTTTCACAACTACGATACGGTGATACCATCCCATCATATAATATTCGAAATATATAATATAAATCATGTGTAATCATTCGTGGACTCTCACTTTCCCTAATGCGGCGATTCTGCTTGTTAACGAATCCACTGAAATGAAAGTGTTGCTTGTTGGTGAAGATTAAGTGCACGAAATTCATTTTGATTTGGATGCTCATTTTCGTAAAAGACTAATCCGCGCTGCTCTATTGTGTGTGTGCCTCTCCACGGTTGAATTTGTCCAACAATAAATCATAGAAATGTCAAAATAATTTGAGCAAAAAACTCTACGTTAAGGTGTGATTCACAATTGCATATTGAGAAAACTTGTTAAACATCAATATATCACAAGAGCAATATTTTGTGGTTTTCAATGAACACTTTTTCTTCCCCTGTGGTTTATACCCTCTTGTTTTTTATTTGGGAGTAGTGTGACTTTTGTTGATTTAAATTCGGTTGAATTCAATATCCTTTCACATGTGGTACAATGTGTCGAAAACTTTTATGGCTTTTTTTTCGTTTTTGTTTTTGCTTTTTGGTTGACCCATTAAATATTTACATAAACATTAAGACATACGGCAAGAAAAAAGGATGGATATTGCACGTAGTGTAAAGTAAACGTTTGTGGTTTTAAATGAATTCATTTGGCATACGGATACGTGTGTTTGTGTGGAAACCCAAAGGAAAAGAAAATAAACATGTTTATGTTAAAAGTAATGATGTTTTTTTACATGGTCACAAATGGTTACATTTACATATTGTTACATGGATATTGACATACATAATATGTGTTACTCTTTCAATGAGTTTTATGCGAATATCCTTGAAAAAAAAAATTGGGTTTTTATAATCGATTTTTGTGCCACAGGTTGTTACTCGTATATGTGTGCCACATAAACGTGTACGTGTACGCGTGCTGGTGGAGACTAAGTGTCAATTTTCGCGAATATTCTAGTACAAAATGACTGATGAAAAATTTACAGCGCTATTCGGATCACTGCGTGTTTGTTAATGTGCAGCGCTCACTCGCGGAAGGCGGCCATTTTGCGCATCAAAGACGGGCTGGAAGTAGAGCTCGCTTTCCTTACCAGGAAGAAGTGTTGCAAGAGGTCACACAAGACCCACGTATTTCCGTTCGAGGAATTGAAGAAAGAACGGTAACTCCCGAAAGCCCTGTACATCTTATTTTACAAACAGCCGAAATGCTTTCGTTCCACAAACAACGAGTTCAAAGTCTTCGTCCTCGATATTATCTTGAAAGGATTTCATTTTGTAGAGTAATGCTACAAAAGCCTAATGAAAATCCCCAAATGCATCTAACAAACCAAAACCACAGATATAACCAGATATGGCAACATTGACGTATGTCAAAATAGGCAAAACATTTGTTAGGCCAAGAAAGAGAAAATCAAAATCAATGTGTTAATGAAAACAGCTAGTCTATACAAATAAAAATATATTTGTTTACATTCTGTGCTGTTCTGTGCCTAAACTAAACTACCTCAAGATTTTTCATTATTTTATTAATTTTATTTACTTTTTTGACTTTGGTAAAAGTGGCGTCACTATCTATTTCGCTCACTCATGATAAACATGACCACTATCCATCTCTCTCCTCATTTTACTAAAGGGTGGTTAAATTTCAAGGGCCGATATTGATTTTGAATAAAACACAAACTATTTAGGAAATTACTGTAATTTTATTTTATTATGATATATTGGTATTACTCAATTATGTATGGAACAAAATATCGGACAAATGGGCGCCGCGAACACGGCGGCACACCTCCATCCAATGGTCCAAATTTTCGATGACCCTGAGGCATAATGGAGGTTCTATGCCGTTAATGTGCCGAATTTTCTCATCCTTTAGCTGTTGAATTGTTGCTGGCTTATCGACGTACACCTTTTCTTTCAAATAACCCCAAAAAAAAAGTCCAACGGTGTCAAATCACATGATCTTGGCGGCCAATTGACATCGCCATTACGTGAGATAACACGGCCATTGAATTTGTTTTGCAAAAGAGCAATTGTTTCGTTAGCTGTGTGGCAAGTGGCACCGACCTGCTGAAACCACATATCGTCTACATCCATATCTTCCAATTCGGGCCATAAAAAGTTCGTTATCATCTCACGATAGCGAACACCATTCAGAGTAACTGCCTGACCGGCCTCATTTTGGAAAAAATACCCGATGATGCCGCCAGCACATAAACCGCACCAAACAGTCACTCTTTGTGGGCGCATTGGTTTTTCGACAGTCACTCTTGGATTCTCATTTGCCCAAATGCGGCAATTCTGTTTATTGACGAATCCACTGAGGTGAAAATGTGCCTCATCACTGAAGATGATTTTCTTCGAAAATTGATCACCATTTTCATAATAAGTCTGGATAACTTTAACACGTTGTTGGATTGTGTATCTCTCCATGGTTCAAATTGAGTGAGTCTGAAATAGAGAAATGTCAAATAAAGTTCGGAAAAAAACTTGGCGTTTAGGTGTGGTTCACATTCAACATCGGCCCTTGAAATTTAACCACCCGATATAAAATTACGAACTTACCAAGAGCTTTTGCTCTTGCATATGAACTGAAAAAAATTGGTTAGCAAAAATCGGGTTACTTGAAGTTTTTATTTTTTACTCTTTCTTTCTTTTCTTTTAGTATGAAACTAAGTGCTAGTTTACACACATCAAGTTTGACTCGTCAAGTCTTGAGCTTGTGAGAGAACGGGGAAAAGAGAATGGAAAAGGGTGCAGTCTTGACGGTACCATCAAGTTCAAAATAAAGTGCAAAAAAGTATGAAAACTTGAAGGCAAAAATACTTAAACTTGATAACACAAAGCTTTTGTGTGTGAACATAAATGCAAGTTCACAGTTCACTGAGACTAACAAGTTATTGTACCATTTTACAATCCTGATTAAGTGTGAGAACTTTTAATGGCACTTTAGTATATTTTTTTAAAGGAAGGCCTTTTAAAGTTTACAAATTTTGAAAGTTTTAAATTCACAGTTTAATAAATAGTGCTGATTCTAGCAGACTTGGGGCAATTGTGTCATTATTTTTGACTGTGGTTCTAAAAATGTTATTTAAGTTTACGGTTCCAAAGTTTAAAAATAATAAAAATTATCCACAATACCAAAAAATGCTTGCAGTTTGACCAAATTTTTAGGTTTTTCTCAAATGCCCATAATTTCAGAACTACATGCAATAGATTATTTGTCTAAATTTACTTGTGATGGTTACAATCAAACCAGTCACCCCTTTGCAGTTTGACGTTGAGTTCTGGGATACCCTGTATGTGTGCCACATAAATGTATAAGTACACGCAAGCTGGTGGAGACTTTTCTGGCGAACCACGAACGTACCAAAAGAAAATTTACGATTCTTTTTTATCTTGAACCAGTACTCAGGGGATAGCCCTTACATATGCAGTGCATTATACTGGAACTAGGAAAATAGATTATGAGGAGGATGAAAGAAGGAATAGTGTTTTTGGAGGCTTAACTTGAACACTATCAACACGAAAGACCAAAACAAACTCGATTACGGCATTAAAATGTTGCAATTAAATTAGTTTAAAGATCAGAGCCCAGCGTATATACCTTCGACAATGCTCAGGCTAACAAAATTTAGTCCAACACCTTCCACACCGCAAGTTAATGAAGTACATTCAAAAGAAATTAATAATGAACATATAAAGAAAATGCCGAAAACGGTGAAAAAAAAACATGAGTACACAGCGTGATATCTATTGTGGTGCAGATTTTTCCCTACAAAATTAATAAGCCACATATATAGAAAATACGGATATCTGTAACAAAAGATGTGCGCACAGGATGGAAGACAAAACACTACTCAGATTTAATAAAAACTGTAAACATACACAAGAAAATTTTAAATTGTCCACCGCTATCAGGTATTAAGGACCAAATAAATTACACTAATTTCTTAGCAATCAGGTCAAAATTTTGCGTTTGTGCAAACATATTGTCTTGTTTATGGGGGTGTTTGCTGGTTTGCACAAATATTTGAATTACTTTTGCTCAAAAATCAATGATTGTCAAACCACGTGAAAATTTTACAGAGTGAAGTGGACTCAAAAAAGTTTACTTGTCTGAATTTTTAGAATTATATAAAAGCATGCCTTCTTGGAAGAAAATAAAAATCAACAGAATTTGAAGATGTAGAGGCTATAACATTTTTGCTGAATAGTTAGAAGATAAATATCCTAAGAGCAACGAAGAAATAACAATAAATGGTATTTCAAGGACTTCATATGCTAACAACACATTTGCCATCTACTCTCATTGGAAAACGTGATTAATTTGTGTTTGTATGAATTATTTTTGTGTCGTTTGTGTGCCAACAAAAAACATGTGTTTGGCGAACGGTTTGCGTAGTTTATTTGGTTCTTTAGAGTGTACAGTTTTGGTTCAAAAAGAGTACAGAAGCCCGTTTAGCGGTGATCCATCGTGTAGATAATCTGCCATTATGAGGCTAGTGAGTAATTTTGCAGTGCATGTGATAGTTGCCAGAAAACCATTTCCTTCACACAGAGGAAGCTATTGCTGCCGGAGCTGATATCATACTCAGCAACATCAGATGTGAATTAATTTACAGCAGTACCTGCCATTATGGCCTAATCTGGCGGTAGACCAGCTCCACGGATGTGGCTTGCTAGGCTCACACAGGTCCCAACTTTTTGCTATAAGTTTGTAGCCCTATAGAAAAATTCCTTGCTTAAAAGTTCGGGCCTTCTAAATCACTGCTGTATGCAATTTCTCTACAGTCAATGGAAGAGAAGCCTCAGTGAGTTGGTAGACTGAAGCCTACTAAGAGCATTAGCATTTAAACCAACTCAGCCGTCAAACCACCACCACTGGTGCCTTACAGTATAGGTATGCAGCACAACAGCAACTCGGGGGGTTGTTGGCCACCGAAAAAGCCACGAACCAACAATTATCAGGGATACAACTCATTCTTCCAGCGTCTTTTGGTTTAAACCACAGCCAGAACGTTCTAGCTAAGTTAGGTGGTACCTCAACCATGATCAGCCCGGGTTGAACTGTAAGCAGAACCACCCGGGGGCATACCCTTTCTGCCAATTTATACCCTTAGTAGGTTTCGGAAGCCAACACAATATAAGTCATGCGGCTTTCTAGAGTTTTATTTGCTACAACAAACGGGGGACTCCTTCCGATCTTTACTTGAAAAACGGAGTGATCTGGTTTAGAATATGCCACGGCAAAACCTGTTCCTCTGGGGTCGCCTTCCAACAAAAAAAAAAAATAAATAAATAAATAAAATATTGTGTCAGTCACCCTCTGGGATTAAAGATAATGTGGAAGCAATTCGAAAATTATGTTTTTCTCTTGCCACGCCTACAAACACCACCCTTTTAGTATTTTGTTCACTATGCCACCATTTTTAGCCCGATCATAACATATTATATTTATATCGCACAGAAAAAATAGATGAGATTTTTTTTCAATCAAGTTATGTTATTAATAAAAAACCATCAATTTAATAAAATTTGCATTGACTTAATTAAATTATTATTAATAATAAATTTTTGGAAATATCTCTTAATAAAATGCAATTAATAAAAAGTTTTCTGAATTATTGACTGTTATTCAATAAATAAATTGAAGAGGTTGTCATATAACAGTGAAGAGTTGTTGTTTCATTAACAATTTTTTTTGTTAAGTATATTTTACATATTAACGAAAATTTTTTCAACTCAATAATTTTTGCTTTTAAGTGAAAAAGCTATTTCTACTCTATAATTTGAATTATCAATCCGGCAAAAAATCTTTTTCACAGGAAATTTTATAAAAATTGCACTATTTTTTCTGTGCGGTATTCACGACTCTGTAAGGGTTATATTTCTGTTTTTAATAGTTTTTTACTACCACGGCAAATTTTGGTTTATAGGGGACTATTATTTTTCACAATATCGACAAATGTTTGTCGTTCCAAATCGACCCGCCCTAGTCTATATACTTCCTTTAACTGCCTCGTAGAAAGAGATTTTAAAAAAACGCATTATTTTATGCTTACATGGTAAAAGGTACCCTTGGTACTTCCAAAGGTGTCCGATATATTTCTTTTTCACAGATCAAGTAGCTCTGCAGTTTATTGTTATTGTAAATGAATATTCTTCTTTGATGCCAAAAGCACACTTCAAAATATCTGCAAAGCTTTTAGGGAACTTAAACATATACTTTACTTTCTGCCCTTAAGCAAATACTATACTTTAAAATCGCGAATGCATGTTAATACAGATATTTAATTTAAAATTTGTTTTTCCATTTCTTTTCAGGTAATCAAAGTCCTAAAACATTTACATTGAGGTAAATAATTGTTGCAGGCAACAAAAATAAGGTATTTTTTTACAATATACTCGTACATTTTTTCAAATCTTTAAGTTGGGATTTTGCCTATTTTTCTTTAGCTTATGAATGCGAATCTAGAGCTGCAAATTGTGATTTATGATCTCTCTTGAAACATTCTTGTCGATAAAATAAGTAAATTGGGTAAAATACAAGTTTTTTAAAGGGGAAAATCAAAAATATGATTTCTTAAGTAAGGTAATACTAGATAATTGGTTTTTAGTAAAATAAAATAACTTTTTAATTATTTTGCGAACCACGAGCAAGACTCGTTGCTCACAGCCGACGCACAGTGGCGCCATTTGAGTTTTTTCGTTGCAAAAATCATAACTTTTGAACCAAATCATATATTTAAAAAATTGATGTAATGATCGTCAAGCTTGAGGTGCTTTTTATAATGCCAGAGTGCAAAAGAGTTCTTTTGGCATTAAGAGTTATTAACATAATAATAGATTTCTTAATATGCTAATTTATTACTTTATTGTTATAAATTAGATGCCTTTAATTCTGAGCTAAACTTTCCGTATCTTTTATAAAATTAATTCTATTTGTGATTGGTACATCGATTATCTGCAGCATCTCAAACATATAACGCTTTCTATAATTATTTTCTGTATTTAATATGGAAATACTATTAAAATCCGGGCTAAAATTTAAGCCCCGACAATGAAGAAACAAAGCAGTCTTCTGGGAGAAATTAATATTTCTATATTTCTGATCTGTCTTATGTCCTGCTAATCTATCAGTCTATTCATGTTGAAATGCCAAAGCAAAGTAAACATAAATTATCTAACAGCTGACAAATTGACCGCCAGTTATAAACATGTTTCCAACTTAACATTTTATAACGAGTGCCTACCGGGAAGGTGTATAACTCGCAGTAATTCCATTATAATCCTGGCTGTATGCAATGTGGCACCGCCTTGTTGATATCACATCTTAATCAAACTCAAATTATGCAGTTGGGGCGTTAAAAAAGTTTCAATCATATCGCGATATTGCTCCCCATTCACAGTTACCGTTACGCCGTTTTCATTTTCAAAGAAGTACGGTCCAATGACTCCTCCTGACCAAACTGCACACCAGATTGCCACTTTTAATAGATGCAAAGGTGACTGATGAATCATTTGAGGGGCTTCCATTGCCCAGAAACGATTATTCTGTTTTTTCACAAGAAAATGTGCCTCGTCACTCATTATGATTTTTTCATAAAAATCATTGATTTATTTTGATAAAATGTTTTAACTATTAAAATACATTGGGTTAACGAATATTTTCCCATTATAAATTTGCCACGTTTCTATTTCACTGTCATGACATGATATTGACCAAAATGGTGGCAAAACAAAGTAGTATACCTTCCCGGTGGATACCCGCTGTAACACCCTCCGTACGATGTGAGCAGTGTCTACTACTCATTGAGGTTTTGTAAACAATTTCTTGGACTTCATTTATTTTATTGTCTTTTCTTTTCAAATAAAATAAATTTTATTATACAAATAACTCAAATGTAACAAACGGACAGCCAAATATATCACATGTACTTCAAAGTGGTTTGAGTCTGATTATCCTATAAATATTTAACTAAGATAATAAATTTTATTTTTTTATGACCAACAGTTTAAATGATGGTCAAAAGTCACACAAGGTTGAAAAAGTTTCACATGCTCATATCATTTGCACACCACGTTAAACATTATAACATAAATTTATGACTGCACCCAGTTGCCGAAATTTCTAGCGTCAACTAAACAACGACATAAGTTAATTTAAACGCCATGTGTGTCTCATTTTTGTAAGCTGTCTTCCATAGAACAAGAATAGAACGTAGACGTTAAAGGCTTTTGAAAAATATAATCAGCTGATAGAGAATTGTGTAATATTACTCGTAACTGAATGTAAGCTAACTCTAAAATAACACATTTTTTCGTTCATTTTGAATAAGAAATATTTGTAGAAAATAGTTCTTAGCTTACCAGTAGTGCGATGCTGTAACTTTTATAACGATAATCGAATCGTTAAAATAATTATAACGATATTTTATCGAATTTGCTATTCTGTAATATGTTTTTAACGATATTCGCCATCGATACAAATCAGCTGTTAATTTTATTGCCGATTGTCGATATCTTAAAAACAAAAATTTTCTTGTTGTGCATTCAATGGTTAAAGTATTTTTTTTTATTAAATTGTGCTTCCATGAAATAAAGTACTAATAACCTGATTTTTAATACATAAAAATATGCCTTTATTAAATATAAAAATTAATACATAACATATTTATTAAATACCATATACATTTCCAAAAACAAAAATTTCAGTATAATTTTTTCAGCCGATAAAGTGTGTTTTGTTTTTGAAATGGCTTTTGAACGTTTGGCATTCGGACTTTCAAGGAATTTTTTATTTCTCATTTATTTATTTATTGAATCTTCAAAATATGAACTAACAATAAGTATTCAAATCATAATACTAAATATAAAAGTTATTTAAGTCCAGCCACTGCTAGACAAAAAAGTTTCATTTTGCGCGAATAATATCGGTAGAATCACCTATTTAACGTTCTGATGGTGGCCAGGGTATCCCTTCTTCCCAACCGAGAGTGGCCGCCAAAATTAAGTATGTTGCGTGCAAGAGGATTTCGGTGAAGTTCCAGTTTACTGATATACCTTGTGGCATACTTAGAGAACTCGTCAGTTGCCAGCGGAAGCCGTTATTTTCGTTGTCTACCTGTACTCCAGAACGTTGTGCAAACATGGCGAATGGGGTTAGAAAAATCTTATTTGCGGTTGTTTTACCTACTTGGTAGCGTGTGTTAAAGTGATCTAAATATTATTTGACACAGTTATAATTACACAGAATAAAAAAAGTAATTAAAATTAAGACATATTCCGTACATTTATAATAATAATAAATTTCTATTATTGCCGCACGTTTGCTGTTTATTTCAAGAAGACATGAAAAGCTCTTGCATATTTCATACAGATGGAGTTGTGGGATTGCTATTAAAGTAAGATAAATCTTCTATCTCCAACTCATTCTTATTGCGTATTTGTGTTTGAATACAATAAAATAACTCCATACTAGAAAAAAAATATTTTCTTCCGCCTTTGAAATAAAAGTGT
This sequence comes from Thecocarcelia acutangulata, assembly GCA_914767995.1. Classification (NCBI taxonomy): domain Eukaryota; kingdom Metazoa; phylum Arthropoda; class Insecta; order Diptera; family Tachinidae; genus Thecocarcelia; species Thecocarcelia acutangulata. The sequence continues at coordinate 76,675,631 of OU612095.1, read as the reverse complement.
GTGAATTATATCGATTTTAATGCGCTTAATTTATATCTGTATAGTATTTGGTTTTTCAAACATCTGTATCTATTTCATGTTAAGTCACACCACTAAGTTTAGAGGGCCAATTACTATCACCGAAATGAAAGAGTACACGAATGTTTTATGCAGTTATTGAATTATTTCACGGACTATACGGCTTGTGCCACCATCTTGTTGGCAGATTGTTCACATCAATGTCATCCAATTTCGGCAAAAAGAACTTTGTTCTCTTTGTGCCATGATATCGAGCATCAGTAACAGTCACAGCTTGATCATTCCCTTTTTTTTTTAAATTATGCCTCCAGAAAAATCCACACCAGGCAATTGTAACGTGGTTTTATTTTCGGCTGAAATAGCAAAGCGACATCTAGAATTATGTTACGGGTCCACGAACCTTAAGAAATTAGCAAGACAGGATTTTTTATTTCATGCGTTCCTCTCTCTTATAATAATCTAAAATTATTTTTATGTAATATTAATATAATAACAAACATAGATTTCAAAATAGGCTTCAGTTCAAGGTGATCGCAATCTAACTCTTCGTTTCGTCTGTCCTTCGTACGGTTTCAATTGGCAGAGTGATGATAGCTTACAGGTTGTCGGATATTTATCCTCGTGCGGGCACGCTTCATGTTTGGTTAACCGTCATACAGATATGATAGGAATTCCCTTCGGTTCGGGGTATAACAACGATTGCTGGCGAAAGTTTTATATACTCGTAAAGTAGATGCGGTGTTTCGCCTCATGCAGACCCGATTCGGGTTCAGTCAACAGTTGTACTCTGGAATCGGATGTGGCAGGAAATTGGCTTCGGTATGACAACGCTTTCTGTGGAGAATTTCTCTTAGGATTGGTCGGGTGTGCCAATTCGTACAGACAAGTCTCTGTTACGGTGAAAAGGAGTCGTACTCGGTATGCAACAAAATCAGATATTTCAGGGAATCGGTTTCGGTGTAGCAACATTTCATGGTTTGCTTTCGTCGTCAGAGCAGTAATCTTCCCACAATATGTGTCATTGATTTACATCAGTGCCTGCCTTGACGGCCTTATCTGGTGATGGATCAACTCCACGTGGTAAATTATTCTCGATTCACTAGCGAATCTATCGCACATTATGCTATCACACATTATACTATCACATATTATACTATCACACATTATACTATCAAGTGTGCTCTTGCAAGGCTCACACAGGTCGCAACTTTTGCCATAATTTTCTAATCTCTCAGAAATTTTGGGTAAGGCAGGCACTTAAACCCAGGGTTTTATTAGCTGCAACGACCAAGCGACCCCTTCCCTTCTACCCCCAGAAAGCAGAGTGCTCTTCTTTACCCACCCACAGGTATCTGTTGCCAGACAATAGTACCTCTGGGGTTATTAGCCCCGAAAACTGTCATGCACCAAAATTATTAGGGATGCTAATTCACCTTCCTGCGATATTAGGTTTAAACCCTGGGCCAGACATGTTGGATACGGCAGGCTCCTAAACCTAGGGTGTTATTAGTTACAACAAACAAGCGACCCCTTCTCTTCTACCCCCAGAAAGCAGAGTACTCTGGTTTGATGTTCGCCAAGACAAAACCTGCTCATCAGGGCGAACTAATGAGTCAAAAGGAAGTTAAAAAATTAAAAAGCTCTAAATCATCGTAAAAATTTGCTCTAAGTTCTCTTAAGTTCTTCTTTAATTTAAACGTTCTAAAAATAATTTCGCAAAAATTATGTCATTAAAATTATGTCATTTTTGTTCCTCTTGTGTACTCAAAAGGTGGAATATAAATAAATGAACGAATTAAATGGCAGATGTGTAATTAGTTTTAATTATTTTAGCGCGCCTTTGTAACCACGTCATTTCATTTTATTTTATATACCATTATTCATAATTGTGAAAAATCTTGAGTACAATTTTGGGGTTGAAGCTGCCAGGAGACAAGACAATAACTTTTTATTTAATTTTTTTTTTAACATAAACAAAACAACGGCTTACTATTAATTTCCTTCGGTTTTATCCTCGAAAGAAAGTTTAGTACTTAATTATGTCAATTTATTTAAAAGATTAACTAATATATAATCCGTTTGGCTAATGAAGGTCTGTCACTTGTGTTATGAAAGGAAATTAATCAAAAGCCGCTTAAATTTGCGTAGTTAAACGCAATAAAATATGAAGTAAACAAATTTTTTTGGATGAGTTAATTAGAAAAAGCTGTTTCTACCAACAATTAGAAAATGTCCTGCAGAAATCTTTGTTATCCATAAAAAATATGCGAAGCCAGCTAAATAATTCCGTGATTTTTTCATATTGCCAGATCAGTAACTTTAGGTCTACTACACATCCCACCAAGTCGTAGCTACTTCTGAATTATCGTCGATCTTTGAGAGCCAATGGAAGTACAGTTGTGAAAAAGATTTACATCAGCACCTGGCTTGCGGCCTATCTGATGATGGCTCAGTTCCATGGAGTGAATTATTCACAATTCACCAGCGCCCCCGTGTGGCTTGCTAGGCTCACACAGATAGCAATTTATGTCATATGTTTGTAGCCATATGAGCATCTTCTTGTTGAGGAATTTGGGCCTTCTAATCCCTCCTGTATGCAATTTACCAGCAATCAATGGAAGGCAAGGCTTAATGAGTTGGTAGGCCGAAGCCCACTAGCAGCATCCGTCAACCATCGTCATTGGTTCCTTACAGTACAGGTATCTGTTGTAGAGGCAACAGACCCTCGGGAGTTTGTTAGTCCCCGAAAAAAGCCACGCCAAGCAATTCTCAAGGATGCTAACACCCCCTTCCTGCGTTGTAGGTTTTGAACCACAGCTTCAAACTTCATAAAATTATCAAGCATGCTGACTAGAAGGCAAAAAAAAAAAAATTCCAGATATAGGTCCATATATAGCACAAACTGGGTTTTTCATGAAAACGTCTCTAAAACAACTCGTTTTGCTTATAAGTAGTTCTGGTAATAAAATGAGGTTATATAATTAGCGAAAATGAAAATTTCCTATATCGGTCCATATACACTAGGGTGACCGCAAAAAATCAATGTCGGAATCTTGTTAGTCTTAACGCCACAAAACGAATCCCCTTTCCAGATATTGGGATAGCCAAAATTTGAGCCCGATTAAACGACGGCAACACGTGCCGCTCGTCGCTCAAAATTTGAAAAAAACTAATTTTTTGGCCAAAAAGTTGACGTATTGAGCCATAACTCGGGAACAGTAAATAATAAAAACACGCATGATATCACAAAAGATAGCTTATTTTGTTCTTCAAAATTTATGTTATGAACAAAATTGTTGTAACTCTGAGTCAAACCGAGTTACGGCAGCCTTTAGCTCCGAAAACGTGACCTGGTGCCACCAGGAGCATACTTCATATATTATGTTATTATGTGATAAATTTTGAATTTTTTTGGTATATTTTTGAGTTTAAAGTAGAAATGTAATAAAAAACGCAAGTAATACAGTTAAATTCAAGAACATTTTTATTTTAATATATAAAAATCAGGGATATATTCGATAATAATTCATAGTTATCCAAAGTGGTAGCTCTGGATATCTCCAAAGCGTTTGACAGAGTGTGGCATGCTGCACTACTGGCAAAACTTACTGCTTTTGGTGTCGGTAATGACTTTTCGCGATTTATATCGAGCTTTCTTAGAGACCGCACTATACGAGTTGTTATAGATGGGGTCTCATCAAACGAGTTCAAGACTAATTCAGGAGTACCGCAAGGCTCCGTTCTCTCTCCTACCCTATTTCTTATCTTCCTCAACGACCTGCTCTATCAAACTTCCAATCCTATCCACTCTTTTGCAGATGACAGCAGCATTTGCTATTCATACTCTTTTAGTTATAGGCCCAGCCTATCAGACATCGCTGCCAAGAGGATAAATATGAATGATTCACTGAATCTTCTATTAATCTCCGAATGGGGTCGCAAAAACAGGGTCGACTTCAACGCTCGTAAGACCCAGTGCTGTTTATTAACGCACAAACAAACGACCGCTAATGCTGCTTCATCTGTACTCATGGATGGTATAAATATTGAGGAATCGGGTGCTCTTGATGTTCTTGGAATAAAAGTACAGTGTGATGTTCGCTGGAACGATCACATTTTTCACGTCTCTAAAGAAGCATTCAAGTGCCTCGGTTTTTTGAAACGGTGTAAGATGTACTTCACTCCATCCGATCTCCTTACTATTTATACCACCTATATCCGACCGAAAATGGAATACAACTCTCATGTTTGGGCCGGTGCCCCAAAGTCTATTTTGGGGTTACTCGACCGTGTGCAGGAGAGGGCGAAGAAGCTTATCGGTAACAGTAGGGTATCCAACTCTATTTTTATATTAAATCGGAAAATAAGAATAACACACACTCTGTCAAACGCTTTGAAGATATCCAGAGCTACCACTTTGGGTAACTATGAATTATTATCGAATATATCCCTGATTTTTATATATTAAAATAAAAAGGTTCTTGAATTTAACTGTATTACTTGCGTTTTTTATTACATTTCTACTTTAAACTCAAAAATATACCAAAAAAATTCAAAATTTATCACATAATAACATAATATATGAAGTATGCTCCTGGTGGCACCAGGTCACGTTTTCGGAGCTAAAGGCTGCCGTAACTCGGTTTGACTCAGAGTTACAACAATTTTGTTCATAACATAAATTTTGAAGAACAAAATAAGCTATCTTTTGTGATATCATGCGTGTTTTTATTATTTACTGTTCCCGAGTTATGGCTCAATACGTCAACTTTTTGGCCAAAAAATTAGTTTTTTTTCAAATTTTGAGCGACGAGCGGCACGTGTTACCGTCGTTTAATCGGGCTCAAATTTTGGCTATCCCAATATCTGGAAAGGGGATTCGTTTTGTGGGGTTAAGACGAACAAGACTCCGACATTTTTTTGCCCCATATAAGTTGCGGTCACTCTAATATACACCCGAGATATAGTCTAAACCAATTTTTCAACGAAAAAATTTTTCTTTGCTCTAATTATAAAAGCAAGTTAGTAAAATACAGAAAATGAAAATATGTGATATCGGTCCATATACTCGTATACCGGAGATATAGCCTGAACCGATTTTACTGTAAACATTTTTTTTTGCTGACAAAGCAATTCTCGTTGTAAAATAAGGTTTTCCGATATCGGTTCATACATAACCGAGATATAGCTTAAACAAACTTTGCCATGAAAATGTCTTTTGAAGCTTGATTGTAAACTTTTGCTGTACAACTTGATTCTAAAGCCAATATGGTGCTATGGGATTCAATTATGGGGCACAGCCTCGGCATCCAACATTAAAAAAATTCAAAGAAGTCAAAGTAGAATACTCCGTAGAATTACAGATGCTCCATGGTATGTTAAAAACTAACGAATCCACGCAGATCTGAACGTACCTTTTGTGAAATCTGAATTTGTGAAGTACGCGACAAGATATATTAACAAACTTGAATTCCATCCAAATCCTCTTGCAGTTAATATTCTTAATTTTGGTGGTCATACCCATCTGAGAAGGAGGGATACTTTGGCTACTGGATGACTGAATTCTGAAATAATATTCGCATAAAAATAAATTTTTGTCCAGCACTGGCAGGACTTTAATCACAATTTTTTTTAGTATTAAGAATTGAATACTTATTGTCATTACATTTCTTATGTAGATTCAATAAATAAAATAATAAAGTTAAAAAAAAAATGAAAATGTCCATGAACGATATCGTTTTTGGAATGGTGATTACAAGGCAAAAATGTTTTTTGTCCGATATCGGTCCATATATATCCGAGCATATTTGTAGTTTATAATATACATATACCTGACTGTCGTGACGGGTGTTTTAGATTCAGCCCAGCCAAATACACTACACTTGTTTTTGAATAATTTTGAATAAGGCTGAAAATCTTTTAACGACTTCAAGCCAACAATTAATGATAATTGTACTTACATATCTAAATACTGATTGTTCTCTTTTCTTTTTTCATTCATATAACCATAACTTTTGAAACGTGGTTCCTGAGACTGTTAAAGGGGTTTGTTTTCTACGACTCAAATGCTTGCTGTGTACGTGATAAGTGAGCAAGCTTGTGCATGTTTTATCATAGTGCAAACAAATAGTTATAGAATCATTTTAGCAGCACTTCAGGCTTTTGCTAGACATACCTTAAGGCTTGTGCCATTATTTTTGTGCCACAAGACATGTAGTCACGTATAAATATTTCGGAATAATAGAAAACAATTTCACCGCTGGAGAATTTTTGTAAATACTCCCCAGACAGTTGTTTTAAAAATACTTTACTTTTAAAAGGAAACAGTATGTTAAATAGTGTCGTTGTTTTAAGTTTTTCAACGCATTTTTATACCTATAAAACATGCAAATTTTTTACTTTTCATTAATTTAATTAGCTTTTATTGTCACTTAAAACTCAAATAAGAAAAATTTTTACTATTATTTTAAGAGTTTATCGATTTTTCTTAATATTCATTGTTGCTCCATACAGTATTTGGAAGTGAATATGCTTTCAAATTAAATTAAATTTATAGCATACACTGAAAAAATTTTTAACAAATTTAAAGCTACAAACCAGTTAATTGCAGTTTTATGTTCTTATTTAAGATTCATTATAATTTTATTTACAAATGTTTTCGAATCATGCAACGCGTTTTTACACATATCAACCTTTCTTCTTCAGGTGTATTCTGACTGTCCTTATTACAGTACAGACACTCTAATAGACACTCATTTAGACACACTTTACTTATCTAGACATGTTGCTGTTGTGTGTCGTTACAAAAAACATTTACTTGTGCTTTCTAATGGACAAGTAGCAGCAACAACACCGTTGAATATGCTGTTTTGACAAGCAGCAGGGTAATATCTTATATCTTTATTAGAAAGAATTTTTTTTTAGTTTTTATAGAGAGTGTGTGTGCGTGTGTGGTGCACGTCCTTGTGTTTTTCTTTTGTGACATCATCTGACTAAAAATAGTTTAACCTCAAAATTGAATGCACAAAAATGAGTTTTCTGAATACTATTTAATTTTAACTTATATTCAATTTAAGTTCAAACTTTAGTTGAGGCAGTTTTATCAGTAGGAAATGACACGAAATGTTATTGGGTATAGAAGTCTATAGTGTCCATATTTTCACTTGAAACATTATTTATTGTTACACTTAAATGAATTGATATATTCTTCAAAGTATTTGCGCATCGCTTGCCATTGCTTTTTCCCATCTTTCTGGCGGCATATGGACTACGCGCTAAAAGAACTGCTCCGGTTTTGGGGTAAATAATGGATCAAGCCAATGCCCTGCTCTGACGTGAAGCGCATTTCAGACAGAGCGTTCTGCATCGATTGCAACAAATCGTAATCAAAAGGGGCAAGATCTGATCTATAAGGCGTGGGAGCTAAAACTTTCCATCCACTGTTGTTCAAATAGTTTTGACCGGTTTTGTAATCTGTGGCCAAGCGTTGTCATAATGGAAGATTATTGCCTCGTGTCTGGTTAAATATTCTGGTGCGTTTCCGTTGATCGTTCTCCTCCAACGAATCAGTTCTTCAGAGCAGATCGCCTGTGTTCATCTGATCCGATTTCAAAGCTTATAATATAAAATACCCTTCAGTCGTGGATCAGCTCTGGGGTGAAGAACAGCTCTTGCATCGGCGTAATTATTTCTTAAGTGTGGTCTGGCTTGTTTTCTGGCCTTCAAGGGTTTTGCTTCGCTCTAATACTTCGCAGTATTCTTTTACAGTTTTTTTTAGAGATATTTCATTGCCAACCACGCTGCAACTTGCTATGTGAAGGCATAGGTCATTATAGTTAGTCTTAGCAACGCTACAAACGCATTGTTAATATTATCTTGGGCATATGGTCTCCGTCACCCCGTGTATAAATGAAAAAGCTTGTTTTTTGTGCTTTGACAGGTATTATTAGAGCATTTTTCTTTTTAAATTCTCAGCAATTTATTTAGATTGTTGGGATATAAAGTTGAATGTTTGAGAATATCTTTCAAAAATTTCCAAAGTCTACTGATGATTAGGGTAGTTCCTATGAAATGTCGACATATAGATAGCTGGGAAACATAGAAAACAAGCTATTTATAATTTTTTATTGGTATAAATGTTAGAAGCTAAAATAGCGAATAAAAACTCAATTGTTTGTAATTTCTGTTTATTATGATTCAATTATGCATAAAACAAAATATCGACCAAATAGCCGCTGCAATCTCAACGGCACACCTTTATCCGATGGTCCAAATTTTCGATGACGCTACGGCATAATTGAAGTTCTATGCCGTGAATGTGCCGGATTATCTCATTCTTTAACTCTGGCACCCCGCGGGGTTTTGCCTTGGCGTATTCCTAACCTGGGCATTCTGTTTTTCGGGTAAAGAGGGGAAGGAGCCCTCGTTTGTTGTAGCGAATAAAACTCTAGGAAGCCGCATGACTTATGCTGTGTTGGCTTCCAAAACCCTTATCAAGGGTGTAAATTGGCAGAACGGGGATCAGCATTGCTGGGGGGTCTTGCTAGCTGTTCAACCAGGGCTGATCATAGTTGAGTTGCCTACCTAGGCTGATGCAATGTGGCACCTAAAACACAGGAAGGGGGGGTTAGTATCCCTAAAGATTGTTTGGTGTTTGGATTTATTCTGGGACTAACAACCCCCCGAGGGTCTGTTGCCTTCACAACAGATCCCTGTACCGTAAGGAACTAGTGGTGATGGTTGACGGGTAAGTTGGGTTAAGGCTGATGTTCTTAGTGGAACTTGTTCTACCAACTCATTAAGCCTTGTCTTCCATTGATTGCTAGGAAATTGCATACAGGAGGGATTAGAAGGTCCGAACTCCTCAACAAGAAGTTGCTCAAACATATGGCAAAAATTGCTACCTGTGTGAGCCTAATAAGCCACAGAGGGCGCTCTTAAATCGTGAATAATTCACTCCGTGCAATTGGTCCATCATCAGATAAGGTCGTAAAGGCAGATGCTGATGTAAATCTTTTTCACTACATCCTTTAGTTCTGGCTGCTGGCATATCGATGTTCACCGTTTCTTTGGAATAACTCTAAAGAAAAAATTCCACCGGTATCAAATCACATGTTCGTGGCGTCCAATTGATATCGCCACCACGTGAGATAACACGGCCATTGAATTTATCGCGCAAAAGAGCCATTATTTCGTTAGATGTGTGCAAGTGGCACCGTCCTCTTGAAACCACATATCGCCCACATTCATATCTTCCAATTACGGCCATACAAATTTCGTTATCATCGTACGATAGCGCACAGCATTCACAGTAACTCCTTGACCGGCCGTATTTGGGAAAAAACACGGCCCGATGATACCACCAGCCCATAAACCACACCAAACAGTCACAGTGGGTACATTGTTTTTTTGACAAGCACTGTTGGATTATGATTCGCCCAAATGCGGCAATTCTGCTAATTGACGTATCCACTGAGGTGAGAACGTGGAGATGATTTTCTTCGAAAGATTATCATTAAAAACTAAAAATATTTCTTGGCTTTAGCCAGACGAATGATACCAACCCATCATATAATATTGGAAATATTAAAAAATAAGTTCGACTATTTAACATTAATATATTCATATAATGATTAATGTTAACGCTTCAAAAAAAAGGTATTATGGACACAATCTATATGTGACAGTTGTACCATATGTTCTCCAAATCTGCAGTAGAGGCTCGTAAAGGTTTTGTAGTCGGAACAGTTAAGCATCTTTCAGTCACCACAACAGGCTCTGAAAAATTAGGTGCTTTCTAATTTTTTGAGTTAATTTATTTTATTTTGCAGTTTCTAATTTCCTTCTGACGCACACATAGAAAGCAAAAACGAAAAGCCTTTTACAAAATGCCTGGCATAAAGTGCTGAATTAGGATAATCATTAGTATGATGTCGCCTTCGACATTATTTCGTCGGTGTTGTTTACCTCGGATGCTTTTTATAATCATATATCCACACGAAAAGTTTACTTTGTTTAAAGTCCTGAGTTTTATGATAGCCAGGGAAAAGGAAGTGGCTTTGTTTCACTTTGAATTGGAAACTACATTCAATACGATTCAAAAGCTTTTAAGAAAGAAAATTACTTTCACAATATTTTCTCTCAAAAAAAAAATTTTTTTCAGGTTTGTTTTATGATTATTAATATTACTATTGTTTTTCTTCAACCTTCCATATCAACTAGTGTAATTAGGTAATTTCATAAAAATTCATACATACACAGATATTTTCATGGATAACTGTTCCAAAGGCCAGTCATAAAAATAATTGTGATTTTTATAGTGAACTTACTCTCTAATGTCTAGTAAACTTACTCTCTAATGTCTACATGACATTAAAAAATCAATTATTTTTCTGGTGCTTGAAGCACAAACCGCACATTTTAATTAGTGATTTCACTTCACGTTTTATATAATAAATCTTTAAAAATGAACTTGTTTAGCTTCTAAGCAGCATTAATTTTATAATCATTTGTATTTATAAATTTCACAACTATCATGAGTTGTTACAATAAATCACACAAGTGTTTTCTCATTTTGCCACTAAAATACTAATTAATCATACTTTTGGGGTTTCATTTCTAGCATGCAAACGTTGCCTACTTTAGGGCTGGTTAAATATTTTGTGTTTAAAATAATGGGTGATTATATAAGAGCTATCGGAAATTAAAAAAAAAAAACATAAAATTCAGAAAAATGCATGAAATATTTATTTGGATCGATAGCTGAGTCGATATAATTTAATGTTTGAAGATTATTTCATGCACATGTTGGCCGCGGCTGCGCCTCAAATGGTCCATCCGCTTAGTCCAATTTTGGCATACTCTTTCCAACATTTCGGCCGGTATCTCACGAATAATGTTGGCAATGTTGGCTTCCAGTGCGTCAATCGAAGCGGGCTTGTCGCTATAGACATTAGCCTTAACATAGCCCCACAAAAAATAGTCTAGAGGCGTTAAATCGCACGATCTGGGCGGCCAATTGACTGGTCCCAAGCGTGAAATAAACTGTTCACCGAACTCGCCTCTCAATTGGTCCATTGTTTCGCGTGTTGTGTGGCATGTGGCACCGTCTTGTTGAAGCCACATGTCATGCAAGTCAAGCTCTTCCATTTTGGGCAAAAAAAAGTTTGTTATCATCGCACGGTAGCGCTCACCATTCACAGTAACGTTGTGATTCGCATCATCTTTGAAGAAAAACGGACCAATGTTGCCGCCAGCCCATAATCCGCACCAAACGGTTGTTTTTTGTGGATGCATTGGTAGCTCTTGCAATGCTTCTGGCTGCTCTTCACTCCAAATACGGCAGTTTTGCTTGTTCACGTATCCATTCAACCAGAAATGAGCCTCGTCGCTGAACACAATTCTTCGATAAAAAAGTGGATCTTCATCTAACTTTTCAAGAGCCCATTCACCAAAAATTTGGCGTTGTGGTAGGTCGTTTGGCTTCAACTCTTGCACCAGCTGTATCTTATAAGGCTTCACACCCAAATCCTTCCGCAAAATTCTCCACGTAGTGGAGTAACAGAGGCCCAATTGCTGCGAACGGCGCCGAATCGATAATTCACGGTCATCACCAACACTGGCCGATACGGCTGCGATATTTTCTTCAGTTCGCACTCTACGTAAGCGTGTTGGTGGTTTAATGTCCAACAATGTAAATTTGGTGCGAAATTTTTTACAATAGCCCGAATAGAAGCCTCAGTAGGTCGATTAAACTGACCATAAAATGGAAGAAGCGCGCGATGAACTTTCTTAACAGAGCACGCATTTTGGTAATAAAATTCAATAATTTGCAAGCGTTGTTCGTTTGTAAGACGATTCATGATTAAATTATAGACCAAACTGAAGATGTTTGACAGTGACACAAGATACAAAACGTGCGTGAGCTGTCAAAACTAGTGTTGCCAAAAAGATAATAGCAAAAAAATCACTCGTTAGTTTCTGTATATGCTTTATTATACTGCACGCTCTTTAAATTAGTTTAAAAAATTTATAATTAGTTATTTTTGCTATTTTTAAATATTCACGAAAAAAGCTTTACAGGGTTCCCGAAATTGAGGTGTCATTTTAAGTTTAATAATAGAAAAATTTTTAAGATACTAAAAATATTTTTATAACAGGTTGTTACGACAATCTTGAGGCAACTCTGCAGACTCTTGTTTAGTCCATAAACGCATTTACGGTTTCAAGGACAACCATGATGCAGGAAGTGCTGAAAATGCAATTCACTATTTTGTAGGCAATTTTAAATAAATGAGTTGTTTTAAAATAAGTTTCTGGAACGCAAACGGCATCCGACAACACAAAAATGAACTTGAACACTTCAAAGTCTACTGATGATTGGGGTAGCTCCTATAAAATGTCGACATATAGATAGCTGGGAAACATAGAAAACAAGCTATTTATAATTTTTTATTGGTATCAATGTTAGAAGCTAAAATAGCGAATAAAAAGCTCAATTGTTTGTTTGAAGCATATTTTGTGTTTCTTGAAAAATTGTGTGAATGAGTAAACACTATTATTTGAAAGGGAAAACTGCGAAAGAGACAAAACATTTTCTGTAACGAACTCATTTGCACAGTCTGCTGATACCCATTTTTATAACCCTGAAAGAATCATTATAATAGGCAAAAGGCTTAATTCAAAAGGACTGGGGGAGCCACCAGGAAGGCCAAAAGAGGTGGTTACTGAAGAAGATATCAAGAAAATCTCTATATCGTTATGACTGATTGCCGATTCAAGTTACGTGATATGGTTGAAATGGTAAACATATCATATGAATGCGTGTTCAACATTTTGCATGATCATTTGCGTATGAATAATCTATCGTCAGCGTTTGCTTCGACAGACCACTTCACAGTGGTGTTTGGGCTTGATAAAGCGCAATACTATTGCCTTTTGGCGTCGATTAATAACTGTTGGTGAAATGGTCGTCTACCACTATACACAAGAAACCAAAAATCAATCGAAACAATGGATGGAATTTCTCCGAAGAAGTCGGAGACAGTGAAAGTTGTAAAATGGTGCAATGCTTGTTAGTTTCATACTAAAAAAACGAGTAAAAAAATAAAAATTTCAAGTAACCCGATTTTTGCTAACCCATTTTACTCAGTTCAAATGTTTTTTATTCGCACAAGCTCTTGGTAGGTTCTTAATTTTGCAGCAAAATGATCAGAGAGATGGAGAGTGGAGATGTTTGTCATGAGTGAGCGAGATAGATTGTGACGCCACGCAATGAGTCGGATATGCGTGAATCAAGCCATACCAAGCAAATGGCTACGCTACCAGCTGACACCAGCAGGGGTAGGCAGTATTTGAAATATGTATTTGAAATACAAATATAGGGTGTTTTTTTAAGCCCGATAGAACTTGAAATTGTAAAAAATAACACAAAAAATGAAATTGTAATCAAAATTTTTTTTTATTCGAAAGATCAATACGTGACATTAACATTTGAAAATGATTTCGGGCATATGGGCACCGCGGCTGTTCTTGACGAAGCGCATTCTGGACGTCCAATTTTGGGCCACTTTTTCGAGCACTGCTGGCCGTATGTCACGAACAACACGAACAATGCTGGCCTCCAAGGCGTCAATTGTTGCTGGTTTATCAGCATAAACCAGTGACTTCACGTAGCCCCACAGGAAATAATCGAGAGGTGTCAAATCGCACGACCTTGGAGGCCAATTGACAGGTCCATTTCTCGAAATCAACTTGTCGCCAAATTTTGATTTCAGTAAGTCGATGGTTGCGTTCGCCGTATGGCACGTAGCGCCATCCTGTTGAAACCACATCTCCTCCGGATCAATGTCATCCATATTTTCAAACAAAAAATCATTGATGATGGTGCGGTAACGATCTCCATTGACCGTAACGCGAGCTCCGGCCTCATTTTTGAAGAAATAAGGTCCGATGATGCCACCAGCATGAAAACCGCACCAAACAGTGCATTTTTCTGGATGTAATGGAGTCTGTAGGGTCTCTTGTGGATTGGTCTCACTCCATATGCGGCAATTTTGCTTATTAACAAACCCGTTAAGCCAAAAATGCGCCTCATCGCTGAACACAATTTTGCGATAAAACAACGGGTCAGTTGCCAACTGCTTTTCAAAGTAAATTTGGACAATTTCGTAGCGTTGTTCAAGCGTGAGTCTATTCATGATGATTTGTCAGAGTATACTGAAACAAATAAAAAAAATGTTTCATCAAAATTTAATTTTTTGTGTTACTTTTTACAATTTAAAGTTCTATCTAGCTTAAAAAAACACCCTATACTTATTTTGTATTTGTAGTTGAAATATTTTTTTTTTTTTTTTTTTTGTCATTCATTTATTTAATGAAGCTTCAAAATATGAACTTACAATAAGTATTCAAATCTTAATACTAAATATAAAAGTTATTTAAGTCCAACCACTGCTAGACAAAAAAGTTTCATTTTGCGCGAATAATATCGGTAGAATCACCTATTTAACGTTCTGATGGTGGCCAGGGTATCCCTTCTTCTCAACCGAGAGTGGCCGCCAAAATTAAGTATGTTGCGTGCAAGAGGATTTGGGTGAAGTTCCAGTTTACTGATATACCTTGTGGCATACTTAGGGAACTCGTTAGTTACCAGCGGAACACACAGATCCTTGTGAATTCGTGAGTTTCTGACGTACCATGGAGCTGCAGTAATCGTACGAAGAATTTGGTTTTGTAGTTGAAATATGTATTTGAAATATAAATACTTATTTTGTATTTGTATTTAAAATACACGACCTGACAGTATTTAGTATTTCACATACATAACTTAAATATATTTTGTATTTCAAATAAATGTGGCTTAAAAATACATTTCTACAAAACATATTTATTTATACAATTAAGTTTCTTATTTGCTATTTAAGCTTCTAACATTTATACCAGTAAAAAATTATAAATAGCTTGTATTCTATGTTTCTCAGTTATCTATATGTCGACATTTCATAGGAACTATACTAATCATCAGTAGACTTTGGAAATTTTTTAAAGATATTCTGGATTGTTGGGATATAAAGTTGAACGTTTGAGAATATCTTTCAAAAATTTCCAAAGTATACTGATGATTAGCGTAGTTCCTATGAAATGTCGACACATAGATAGCTAGGAAACATAGAAAACAAGCTATTTATAATTTTTTACTCATATTTATTTATTATAAAACATTCAAAATAAGTTGTTTCGCACAGAAGCTAAAATGGCTAAAAACAACCACCATTAAACTGTTTATCATTTTGCAACACTGCAAGTCAGCTTTCAATTGTTTGTTCCAGAGCAAATTCATTTTAAACTAATCAGGCGTCGATTCTGGATCTGTGAAACGGTGAAATGAAAAGTTTTCTCACTTTTTCATAGCAGTTTTGACTCGCGGTCTGTGAAAAAAACGAAAATACGTCATAGTGTTTTCATATGAATACAACTCTGAAATGAAAAGGGATTTTTTCATCTTTACACTACTTAGCAAAGAAAAAAGCTTTAATAATACCTGTCAAAATACAAAAAACATACCTTTTCACACTCCTCTACATTTCTTTACACCCAAGACGAATTCATACCAAGTAAATGCAAGAGTAATACATCATTACAAAAAAATAAATCTTTTTCAAGTGTCAAGTGAAAAATATAAACACCAAAAGGAATTTAAAAAAAAAATATATTAAAAAAATTTATAATAAAAGACAAACATTTAATTATTTGGTGAAACTTTTAGTTATTTCGTGAAAATTAAAGTCACAGATCATAGAGCTTGGAAAGTAGAAAATGGCCAGCAAGATTTGGGCGGATTCAGAATGATAGCTGGCGCTCAAGATTCAATACATAAATTAAAAAATTGTTTTGAAATTTTTTATTTCAAATTGCCATATAAAAAATTTACAATAAAAGAAAAACTTAATTATAATGTGAAACTTTTAATTTTCTCGTGAAACTTAAGGTCTCAGATCATAGAGCTTGAAAAGGTGAAAATGGCCAGCAAGATTGGGGAGGATTCTGGGTGGTATCTGGCGCTCAAAATAGAATACATAATTTAAAAAATTGTTTTAAATTTGTTTCCCCAATTTTGTTTTAATTACGCAATTGACATCTGAAACATAAAAATTAAAAAAAAAGTTATCAGCTGCGCTGTCAATTTCACCTGTTATGAATTCGCCTTGTTTACACCTTTCAAACAAATGAACGACCGTTGGTTGCTAAGATTTGTTTTTTGAAAGTATAGACAGAAAATTTTTCTTTCTAAATTCTCAATAAATTATTTAGATTGTTTGGATACAAAGCTGAATGTTTGAGAATATCTTTCAAAATTTACAAAGTCTTCTGACGATTAGGGTAGCTCCTATGAAGTGTCAACACATAACTTAGGCAGCTGTGAAACATAGAAAACAAGCTGTTTTTATTTTTTTGATTGGCATCAATGTCAGAATGTAATATACTCCTAGTGAATACAACTCAATTATTTAAGTTTTCTATAAAAATGTCTGTCGTGCGACTGTACAGCCCTCGTATGCATCAGTTTGGCTTTGGATGCTTTGATTACCAGACCATTATCGTGGCTTCTATTGCATTATATTGAAAAATCAATAAACTTAAATAAAAAATAAAATAATATATGCAAATACTCAACCTTGTTTATTTTTATAGGTTAAAAACAAATTTTTACAATTAATTTATGAGCAAAAAGTCAAGTATTTTTTTATTGGCATTTTATTTATTTTTTATTGCGTTTGTTCGCATGTGCATAATTTGCACCACTTTCATTTCAAAACTCCTGTTTTCTATCGAAAGTTCTTCAGCTTTTACAATTTGTTTTTAAAACTTTCGCTTCGAATCAAATCATTTCTCCTCTTTGAACACAAATTTTATTTCAATACATTTCAAAGGGGATTTTTTGAAAAACATAAACATCTTTATTGCGAGTAGTAAAATTGCGAGAAAAAAAGCTTTTAAGCTTCATTAAAAACACAAGCTTATGGATACATATTGGGTATTTATTTTAGAGGTTCAGAGCATTGATTTGGCAACACTGTTTTATTTAACAGCAGATAGTTGCTTTTGTCTTGTTTGGTTTGACATTTCAGGGTGGATGGAGTTACACTAGAGCAAGGCTTGTACGAGTATATTGTTGACTTTTTTTTCTATGAAAATAATGGTTATATTCGTCAAACTTCATCATGAATTTCTATTCAGTATTTTGTTGTGCAGTGAAGCAATTTTGCAGTGGGTACGTAACTAAGAAAAATTTTCACATTTAAGGTAAGGATAATCCACAAACTTTTGCCGTAACATCATTGAATCCACCAAATATTACTGTTTGCTGCGCTTTATGGGCTATTAGAGTCACTGTTTCATATGTCTTGAAAGCCGATTATGGTCGGACTATTACTGAATCAAATGGAAGTTATTTCGTAACTCAATTAGCTGTCATTAGTTCTGAAAATTTGTGATTCCAACAGGATGAAGCCACACATCACACACTGCGCTACAATTGATTTACTCAATGAACATTTTGAGGAAAGAGTATTTTAATGTATTGGTCCAATTAAATAGCTGCCAAGATCATGTGGCATAACAGCATTAAACTATTTTCTTCGGGCTTATGTAAATTTACTTATCTACGTTGATAAACCAAAGACAATTGAACGAATTTGTAATTGATTTGTGTCGGCACGATGGCCGATTCTATCTGTGGATCAATTCCATTTTGTAAACTATCTACTGGATTGCAAGGCACCAACTTTTTGTCAGCTGTATAAACAAACCCCTTGCTGAAGAGTTTGGTGAATCTAATCCCTACTTTATGCAATTCCCCAGAAAGTGAGGTAAAGACTGGGCTTCGCGAGCAGGAGTCCCGAATTTAATAAATAACATCAGCCTTTAACTATATCTCCAGTCTTTTTCACACTTCTAGTTCCTTACAAGGTATCTGCTGCAAGGTAACATTATCTCGGGGACTATAATAACTACCTGGAAAATCAGCCATACACCATAAATGTCGGGAAATACAGACATTGCCGCCCAGTGATTTTAGGTTCTGGCTGAAGAGCCAGAATGTTTCAGCCAAGAAACTTTATAGGCACATTTCACCCACAATCAACGCCAGGATGTTCTGTAAAATAAAATCTCTTAAGCGCATGCCGGGCCCCGTTCTACCAAATAACCATTAGGGGTTCCCCAACACAGCCTAAGTAATGCTGGGACTACTTAGGAGTTTTAATTACTTCAACAAATGGTGGACCCCTACCTATCTATACCCCAGAAAGCAGAGTGCTCTACTGATAACTGTATAGAATGTGTCATTAATAAACATCAACATATGCTTTTACGGCCTTGTCTAATGATATACCAAATCCACGGGGTGTATTATTCACGGTTCAGCAGGGCGCTTGTATGGCTTGCAAGCTCACACAGCATCACATTTTTTTCATAAGTGAAACTTTGCTAAAGCTAGGGCCTTTCAATCCCTCCTACGTATAATATCCCAGGCAGTTATTGGAATGTAAGGCTGAATGGGCTGTTAGGCTGAAGCCTTTTAAGAGCACCCATCCTTGACCAACTCACCCGCCTAATATTCACTACTTTTTTTTACACTAAAGGTATCTATTGATAGACAACATACACCCGAAAACCAGCATGCTCTACAATTATCAGGGACACTAATTTCACTCCCTGCGATTTTAGTTTCTACGAATGCCAGAACATTTCAGTCCAGGTACGCAGCTCAGTCATGATCAGCACCGGGAATGTCGGTTTTTCCCATCTCCGTTCTGCTAATTACCCCTTGACAAGGGTTTCGGAAGTCCAACACAACATAAGTCGTGCGGCTCTCTAGAGTTTTATTTCCTACAACAAGCCAGGAGCTCCTACAACTCTATGTCTCAAAATTCAGAGCACCATTGTAAGATGTACACTACGGCAAAATCTGCTGCACGGGGAGAAGATAATTGAATACCTAGATATCAACACTCGAAGATTATTGTGAAAATCGGAGTTTTAAAGTAGGAACAGAGGCCACGGACGGGCGTGCCCACCCCTTTTATATGCAATGCTTTGTACCAAAACTAGAATAATATTTTATCGGACGGAGAAAAAGAGGAGGTAGTATTTGTGGCCGTTTCACTTGATCTCCTCAACATGGTAACTGACAGGAAACACGTCTGGAGACAACTTGTTCTTTTCTCTGCAATTTGTTGTGTGATTCACTAGACAAAAATCCACAAATAAGTGAGCTCTGGACGATGAACTAGTGTCGCGTAAAAATCTGTGGATTTCGAAAACAAGATCCCTAAACTCGTCAGAGCAAAATGCATCGATGTAGCGATAAAACACAGAGATGTACCCCATACTGCAGCGATGCTCCATTGAGCCAATAAAGTGGAATGCCCTACTTCCACAGATAAGCTTCTTAGTCCTCTCCACCACCTGCTCGAGTAAACTCAAAACAGAGCTTGCGGCACCGGCCCAAGCTTGAAAGTTATATACCAATTTGTTCGGTTATAGGTGGTATAAAAAGTAAGGAGGTGGTAAGAAAATAATAAGGATGATAGAGCAGCTGGAATGATAGTAAGCATTAGAGCCTGTTTCACGATTTCGAACGTTAACGCTCGCATAAATTTGAAACGGCCAAGAAACACATTTACTCGTAAAGCTCAAAAAAAAATTGTCTTATGAGTTAATACATTCTTGATACGTTTTCTTACACTACGAGTATGTTTCCTTTCAGTTTAAGAGTGGATCGAAAATAGGAGGTTTTGTCACTTAAAATGCTTGCAAAGGTTCAAAATCGTGAAACAGGCCCTTACGAGTAATGTCATAAAATTTTTTTCCGGTAAAGATGTTTTGTTTTATTGTGATTTAAATTTTTAAAACTCTAAAAAATCACCCTGTATATTTTTTTAAATTACGAAATTCTCTTAACAGATTAGAAAACTTTTTTCTGTACAGCGTTGCATTGAAAATAAAGTTAGTCAGTACGAGTAGGAAGAGCAAGAGAAAATTTGTTTGAACTGCACTTAAATAAACTGTTCTTTGTTGTATTTCGTACAGGTTTAAATAATTAATTTTAACAAAGTGCTGAGCAAAAGTTTAAAGGATAAAGTTCTTGTTGTAACGAAAGGGTAAAAATGCTGATGTGATGGCGTGATGGATAAGATTGATGAATAATTTGATGTTATTTCAAACAGCATAAAACTTTCAAAGTAGATAATTTTTTAAACTTCAAGATCAAAGATTAATTATTTTGTTTTTAATTTTTGGATTATTAAGTTGAAATTTATCTCATTTTATTTACTAACTTAAAGCAACAGTTTTGATGGTTTAATTAGAAGTAAAATCAGTGCACTTATAGTGAAAGTTTTAAGGAAGCATTAGAGATTATTAAAATTTTTATATATTAATGTGGATTATACGAGGGATGTTGTGTAATTCGGTGAATTTTTATGTATTTTAAGTAGCAACTTTTAGTCCGATAGTGGTCCCGCAAGCAAGTTTTTTAATTGTATAGTTTAAAAATAAACCACAAAGCTCTTTGCTAGACTGCAGAAACACCTAGACTCGTTGGCAGTGCACAAAACTGCTAGCACGAGACTGTTTGTTGAATACTCGTCCATCCGGAAGGTAAACTGCTGTTACTTTTTGCTGGGTACTTTGAAATTTTAAGGACGCTGCACCTATTCGTTTTCTCTTGATGATTGGTTTACGTGATAGTTCATTGAGCGAAAACAATCAAGTACGTTTGAAAGAACCTCGTTTTGATAAAACCGTTGGATGCATCATCAATCACACATAAATAGTTTAACCAGCATTAAATTAGATCCAATTTATAGTCGTAAGATACCGTAGTAGCTCATTAAGCCTGGAACTCGATAGCTCACCAAGGTTAAAAATTACATATTGAATATACATAATTATTACATACGAGGTCTGATCTAAAAATAACCGTTGTTTTCAAATTTCGTGAATTACGTATGTTAGATTTTCGCATTTTCCATTTCTGTTATGTTGGTACACATGTCCGTTATATATGTTGGCAATATCAGCAATTTTGGATTGTTAGTTTGTTTTTGACAGTTAAAAACGGTTAGTCGTGTTTTGGTAGGCTCTTCGATTTTATACTATTCGAAAAAATTGATGGAAACATTGAAGCAGTGCAGAAATTGACTTTGGATTATCGTCGAATCACTATCAGAGAGGTTGCGGATGATGTTGGCATATCGTTCGGCTCATGCCAAGCAATTTTTCGAATGTTTTAGGCATGAAATGTGTGGCAGCGAACATTGTTCGAAAACTGCTAAATTTTGAGCAGAAAAGATCATAGCTATGACATTGAAACCCAAGTCTAAACATCCCAATGGAAGCGTCCAGAAGAGCCAAGACCGAAATAAGCACGTCAAGTTCGGTCAATTGTGAAGGTTTTGCTCACTGTTTTCTTTAACTGCAATGGTGTGGTGCATCTTGAGTTCTTGCCACAAGTTCGTACGGTCAATAAAGAATACTACTTTGAAGTTATGCGCCATATTGTCAGAAATGCACAGAATTGTGGAAAAATCATGGATTTTGCTCCATGATAACGCACCAGCTCACACATCGATGCTTGTGCCTGAGTTTTTGGCCAAAAACAAAACCGTTATCAAGCCTGAACCACAGTATTCACCGGACTTGGCCCCCGCTAACGTTTTCCTCTTCCCAAGACTGTAGACACTGATGAAAGATAGTTGTTGATGAATAAATAAATACTTAAAACATTTTTTTTCAAATAACGGTTATTTTTTTATAACGGTTGTTTTTTAATGGTTTGTATCAATAATAACTAATGTATTTTTTTCTGTAATGCCCGTTTACATGGTAATACAAGATATTTCGGTTTTGGGGTATAAAATTCTCTCGTTACTGAAACAAAAGTGAATAGTTTGTGGGATAAGTAAATTCAAAGTATTCAGCCATGACACAGAGCTTAATTCCATTCGAAAACGGAACTGAATTATTTTTTTACCTCTTCCAAAAACGAAAAACTAAAAAACTTTTCGGAATGAAATCATTTCTAATTGCAAGAATGAAACTTGTATTATCGGCCATGTCACAGAATTCACTTCCGTTCGGAAGTGGAATTGAGTAGGTTTTTTAATTTTTCAAAAAACTGAAATTTATAACTTTTTCGGAATGAAATGAATTCTATAAGATAATACTAGTTTCATTCTTGCAATTAGAAATGATTTCATTCCGAAAAGTCTTTTAGTTTTTCGTTTTTTTAAGAAGTAAAAAAGAATACAATTCCGTTTCCGAATGGAATTAAGCTCTGTGACATGGCTGTATGTTATAGAATCGATTTCATTCCGAAAAAGTTTTAAATTTTCGTTTTTTGAAGAATTAAAAAACCGATTCAATTCCATTTCCGAACGAAAGTGAATTCTGTGACATACCCGATAATTGTGAAAGTATAATAAAATTACTAATGGTTACAATTCTTCAACGTTTACAAAAATAACATGCAATATTCTTGGACTGCAATTCTTGGGGTTTGTAAATGTTGTACCACCTTGAATAAATGCTGGAAGTGCTGCCAATGCAAATTTAAAAATACTACTCTGATGTGATGATGAGGCGAAGTTTTCTGAAATAGTTTACAAAATGAAGATTTGCAGAACGCTTGTCAATTTTTGCATTTGGATTTCTCTCCTACTGAATACATTTTGCTTTCACGCGGTAAAATTTTCTTTATCCTACACACATTTTTGAAAGATCTAAATAATTGCATTACCATGTAACGGTGTCTTGATTCAGTATTCGGTAGATGCCAAAGTGTAAACACACAACACAAAAAAAAAACTTGTGAACGTTAGCAAGCGCGATTCAAAAGTGGTTATTTCGACACAGAAGGCAAGCAGAAGCCTGGTCAGCCGAAAAAATTTGAAAATGAAGAACTGGAAGAATTACCCAACGAAAATTTTGTCAAATGCAAGAAGAATTTGCATTACTATCAGGAGCAACGATGCTTGAATGCTACAAAAGAAGTTATTTTTCCATCGTATTTTTACTGGTGATAAGAAATGCTTACATTATGATAACGCCAAGCGTATAATCCATATGTAAAGGCCGATCCACCAGCCAATTCAACGCCGTAGCCAAATATCCCCGACGCTAATTTGGTGGGATCAGAAGGGTGTTTTGTATTATAAGCTTTTGGAATCAGGTGAGACGATTACGAGGGACCTGTTCCAAGACAATTGATTCGTTTGGAAGGGGCAAGCAGCTAGAAAATGACCATAATATTTGACCAGACATGAGGTTATAGTCTGTTATCAAGCCAAAGCTCGTCCACATGTTGCAATATCGGTCTATAACTATTTGGAAAACAGTGGATGGGATGTTTTAGCTCACATGCCTTATAGCCCAGACCTTGCCTCGTCTGACTACCATTTGTACCATCGATGCAGAACGCCCGTAATGGGATACACCTCACTTCAGAGCAGGGTATCGGAAATTGGCTCGATTCATTGTGTTCCTAAAAAACTTAGCAGTTCTATTGACGCAGAAATATGGAAAAAAAACAGGGGAAAATGATAGCTTATACTTTGAATAATGTTTTAGCTGATTTTGTTATTATAATTAAATATTTTACAAGCAAGAAATCGATATTGTTAATTTTTTATACCCAATAGCTCCCCAGCATGATATTCCTCTTGGCACTCAAAGCTAGATAATCACAGAGAAAGCGGAGAACAATGGCTTCCTTCTTTCTTTTTTCAAACTCATTGCAGGAAAGGGCAGGTCCACTTGCAAGTCCTTCTAGCTTCCAGTGTCAAACTACTACTGCCAGCAACCTCGATATATCCCTTCTGCACCAGATTCTAAGTGTCCCAGTCTACTTTTTGTGAAAAGTTGACCATATTAACCTGGCCACTCTGCATGTGTCCATAGTTAGCCATCTGCTTTTAGACTCCCTCAGAAAAAGTCCAGGAATAGGATAGGTAAGCAGGCCTGTGGATTCCCTGATATACTTCAGGTTCTCCAACTCACTTGGGTCCTAAATTGTTCCCCTCGTGTTTGCCTGAAAAGTGTAATGGTAGAAGGTAGATGTGAAAAATAGAAGTTAAAGGGATATAGTGGTCGTTGGGAGGGGAAAAGGTGGGAAACCGCTTAGTGCGAGGTTACATGATATTGTACTACCGATCCACTGCACCTTATGGATGAGACTAGCGCGGTCAGATAGACCGAGACCAGACATGATAGGCAACTGAAGCTCCGCTTGCCTAGATATCTTAGGCGTTGATGCTGTAATGCCGGGCATGTTCCACTGAGGCAAAGGATCGTCCCTCCTCTTCTTCGTATTGGCAACTTCTGCAAAAGTCGTTATAGTCTTATGGAAAATTTTAAATTCATATGTTAATTTTTATCTTAAGAATCCATTACCGACACAAACGAATTGCTTAATAATTTTTGAAAGGGCCATCCATTTTGATGGCTCAAAAGTGGTTGGTGAAGCTTCATTGTAATCGTACCAATACAATAGGCGCCAAATAACCCAAAAAAGGCTATCAGGCCTGAAATTGTAAATATAATTAGTGTAATAATATCGAAAGATTGTTAACTCGAAAAGCCCATTTTTGAGATATGATAAGGAGCGACATGATGCAAAACAAAACTCTACCTATTCCGGTATAACTTCGTTTTTTTACAAATTAATAATAAACATATGTATAGAAACCAGGGACAACAATGAATAACACGTGTGTACAGAACAAAACACAAAACACTACTTCCATTTGGAATATTTGGATATAAGAATTGTCTAATTTTAAAGAGTTTTTCCACTACGATTATGGAATTATTGTGGATACATCACCATATACCACAGACCAAATCGCAATCAAAACAGTGGGTTTTCAAAGAGAACAAGCTTCAAAAAGCTTTACGCACAAACCAAGCCAATTAGTGGGAAGCGCAGTTGTTCTCTGTATTAAAAAATGTTGAAAATATCATAGCCTATTTCTTATTGTTCTTAATGCTCTCCTTCAGGTATACCCAAGTTCAAACCCTATCCACTCTTTTGCAAATGACAGCTGCATTTGCCATTCGTACTCATTCAGTTATAGGCCCAATCTAGAAGAGATCGGTTCCAAGAGGCAAGTTACAAATGACACACTGAATAATGATCTTATTTTAATTTCCAAATGGGGTCATAAGAACAGGGTTGATTTCATTACCCGTAAGACCCAATAATGTTTATTAGCACACAAACAAACGACCGGTTCCAAGAGGCAGAGCACGAATGACACGTTGAATAATGACCGTATTTTAATCTCCGAATGGAGTCGTAAGAACAGGGTTGATTTCGTCGCTCGTAAGACCCAATATTATTCAATAATACACAAACAAACAACCGCAAATGCTATTACATCTGTGCGCATGGATGGCATAGATATTGAGAAATCGGAGGCTCCTGAAGTTCCCGAAATGAAAATTCAGTGTGATGTTCGTTGGACTGCACGCATCTTTCATGTCTCTAAAGCAGCACTCAAGTGTCTCGGTTTTCTGAAACGGTTCAAGAAGTACTTCACTTCATTCTATATCCTTACTATTTATATCACTTATATCAGACCAAAAATAAGATACAACTCTCATGTTTGGGCAGGTGCCTCAAAGTCTATTTTAGGGTTACTTGACCGTGTGCAGGAGAGGGCGAAGAAGCCTATCGGTAACCGTAGCGTATTCAACTCTATTGACTCACTGGGGCATCGTCGCAGTGTGGGGTTCATTTCTCTGAAACCCAGATATTTTTACGCAACACGCGGTCATCGTTTAGAGCTCATATATTTGTGGTCGGTTGCCCAGTTAATCGTACAATACATTACAGAGAGTATTCGTTTTTAAGCCCTACAGTTCGGCTGTGGAACAATTTGCCTGCTGAAGTATTTTCTGTCAATTATAACGTTGGAAAGTTCAAGTCCAATGTCCATAAACACTACTCTCTTTTCCCTCCTCCTATTTTCCTATTTGTGGTGCAATGCAATTCATAAATGGGCCATATCCTGAGTGCTGGTTCAAGTAAAAAAAAAAAAAAATTGTACTACGAACAGCTACTCTATCCCACTTATTCCTAGACTTAGCTGTTTGGCACTAGTTCTTGAGGCCAAATTGGAAGAAATGTCTAGGTGGTAACATATTTAGATCGAACGCACAAGAAAGTCGTGGAATGCTTAAATTGTTTTCGTAACAAAAGCTTTTGCACGATGTGCATTATGCTTTAAGATAAAATAAGAACTAAAGAATGCATCCATCCTAGGTAAAAGGTTCATTGCAGGGATATAGTTTTTAATTTAAGCTTTTTTCTTTTTTCGTTTACAGTAGTTTCCCTTATAACGGCCGAAAACTCACACATTCCGCCAAAACTTTCTTGATATATTATTCACTGTTTTTGAGATAAACATTTAAATTTTTTGCCCCTGGTTTGGGACTGGAAGGAATTAAAGTGATATATTCGTTACAGCTTTCTCTTCTTGCATATTCCAAAATAAAGCATTCACAGGTTTTTTTTTTTATCAAATTAGCACTAATAGAACAAAAGGTACTTTTTACAATTTTTTTCCTTAATTTTGAATATCAATTTCTGTAAAAAATTTTTACAGAATGTTTTTTTTATCAAATTAGCACTAATAGAACAAAAGGTACTTTTAAAAAATTTTTTTTCCTTAATTTAGAATATCAATTTCTGTAAAAAATTTCTAAACAGTCGAAACTTATAAACCCAATTGTTTTATCAAATCAGAAAAAATTTAATATCTGTAAGAGCTTCCATAGAAAATTAAAGTACATTTTGTTTTACAACTCTTCATAAGCACTTTTTTCTATTGTTTTATTCTTTACGTTGAAATTCAATTAAAGCAATTGACTAGATGAGGCATAGCCGTAAGCATGACAATCACTAAATACGATCAGCTATTCCGACATCTTGCCAAGTTCCTTAATTGCAATAACATCAAATTATTTTCTGCCAACAGGATGCTCGAAATTATATTTAACTTGAACACTTGAGCAACCTCAAACACTTGAACTGTTGGATAACTGAAATTCAACTGATTTGAATACCAAATAATGAATTTCAACAAAAAACTAAAATATGATCAATTCTTCCAACGCTCATTGTGTATTATTGTAATCGTATGTTGTTTTTTCTTATTTCCAACATTATTCCATTCATTAACGCTTTTTGGTTAACAAGATGTGAACAAAATCGCAGCAAGAGGAGTCTACAAATTGCCACATACTTGTATGTGATCTTTAGTACAACCATTCAGATCTTTTAAACTTTTTTTAACGCCTTTTATTTTATTCGTTTTTTTTTTTAATATTTTTTCGAGTGTATGTTTAAGCAATTAACACCTGATTTGGTGAGATGAAATGTGAGATACTTTTGTTTTGGTCTAAAATTGAAAAGTGATTAAAGAAACTGTTGGCTTGTTAAATTTAACGATCTGCAGAGAAATATCAAATTTACACGCAGAAAAAAAATATGGTTGATTTTCAATGGGCTATTTTGATTGGCTACCCATGACCTCCGAGCAGCGCAGCGAACCTTTTAGAATTATTAGGGGTAAAACTTTGCTTTCGCCGTTTTGCTATACATGGTCTGTGTAGCACGATCGCGACATTTTTTTATTTTTTTTTTATTTTTTAACTTTATTATTTTATTTATTGAATCTACATAAAAAATGTAATGGCAATAAGTATTCAAATCTTAATACTAAAAAAAAATTGTGATTAAAGTCCTGCCAGTGCTGGAAAAACATTTATTTTTATGCGATATTATTTCAGAACTCAGTCATCTGTTTAGAGCTCTAATGGTGCCAAAGTATCCCTCCTTCTCAGACGGGTATGACCACCAAAGTTAAGGATATTAACTGCAAGAGGATTTGGATGGAATTCAAGTTTGTTAATATATCTTGTCGCGTACTTCACAAATTCAGATTTCACAAAAGGTACGTTCAGATCTGCGTGGATTCGTGAGTTTTTAACGTACCATGGAGCATCTGTAATTCTACGGAGAATTTTATTTTAACTTCTTTGAATTTTTTCAATGTTGGATGCCGAGGCTGTTCCCCATAATTGAATCCCATAGCACCATATTGGCTTTAGAATCGAGTTGTACAGCAAAAGTTTACAATCAAGCTTCAAGGTCGAATTTCTGCCTAGTAGCCAGCTAATTTGCACTGCTTTCAATTTCATCTGCGTTACTTTTGCCTCGATGTGCGTCTTCCATGTTAGTCTACGGTCAAGATGAATACCGAGGTATTTGACTTCACTGTGTTGAGGTATTACTTTATTGTTAATAGTAATGGGTGAACATGTACGATCGCGACATAAATTCACTCTTTTAGCCATAACATGAATGCATCCTATTAAATAGCGGGTTTTTTCTTTCTGTGTAATTACTTATCATTTACACATATAACAGCCGTTCAAAAACGTTTGACAATAAGCTAATATTGAGTCGGTGCAATACCCGGTTGTATTTTGTGGTTTCTAATGGCTGTCGAGCACAAACTAGTTGTTGCAGAATGCCCAAAATTTTCAAAAATATTCAAAAATAGTGCTTAGCGGCGGCAAGGCAAGTTTTAAACAGCCCTCGTACTAATTTTGCTGCAATCATATTCTATTTCTAACTATTTTTTCTCTGCTTGTAAACCTTCGCTTTTAACCACCAACCTTTGAAAGACCTGATCTAATCACTAAAATAAAATAGCACCTCTTTCGGGCTTCAAACATTTCCAAGTTTTGCGTTCTATAGTGTAATAAAACGGACTTGCTTCTCTCCCTCTCTCTACCTGTAGAGCATCTTATTAATAATTTTATTTAAGTTCGTGTTGTTAAGCGAAAATATTTAGTAAGTACTTAACAACTGTTTTTTTGTTTTTATTATTATTTATTTCAACTTGCACGCAGCAGTAAAACCTGCTAAATGCCCCAAATTTTCATGGAGCAAAACGTTTCTTACCAACAAACTACAACAATGAGTTTGTTGTGAAAGAAACATCTTATTAGAAAATCTGACAGAAAAGTGTGATTTCTCGTTTGTTTATAGAAATTGTAGCAAAATGTTTACCTATTACTCTGTTTTCTTCTCACTTCCAAGTGATGAATGATGGGGAAGAACAGGTTTTTCTGTCGGCTTGACTTTAAGGAAAAACTAGCTACAGCTTAAAGATTACAAAATTTGAAAAGCTTAATTTCTTCGTACCGCCATGAAACTAAAGTTTGTGTTTCTTAATTTATTGAATTTTTATTGAACTTTATAATTTTTAAATAAAATTTTTGGTTTGTACATTTGTACAACGGGTTATAGCTCAAGTTTTTTCCTTTCTTAAGTTTTTTCTTAAGGATTTCTCACAATACAAATTTGCTGTGATCAATAATTTTTGATTGAAGAAGACAAGAAAAATAATAATTAAATCTTTAGCTCGGGACATCTAGCTGTTCCGTAGCCGCTACACTACTCATCAGCACCCACTGGGATTTGAACTCGGGTCATGACGTATCATAATCTGCTGCTGTAACCACTCAGCCAGCGAGCATTTAATTATTTTCTATCTATATTTATCTCATGTTGAATTACATATGCATTTTGTTTCGTTTGCGGAAACTTCTACACGCAAAGAAAAAGTGGTTTGAAATATGGTTACAGCAACATATATACAAATTGGCGCAAAATTAATCATCCAGTTTCATTTTTTAATAACTTGTTTACCAAATAAAAAAAAAATACTCTGAGTGTTCGATATTTTTCTTTGGAATTGTAAACAATTCTTTTGTTAAAAAAAAAATAAAAATAAAAAAAAATTAAAAAAAAAAAATTATATCAAACAAGTGGCTGCTGACGCATGCGCGGATACAATCAAATTTCTGAAATTTCATCTACTTGTAACTATTTGCGACCCCGTGCGGAGTAGGGTTTGCCTAGGCACAGACCAAACCAGGGCACACTATTTTCTGGAGGCATAGAGGAGCCGTAGTCCCTCGTTTGTTGTAGGAAATAAAACTCCAGCAAGCCGTATGACTTATGTTCTGTTGCACTTCCGAAACCCGTAGCAAGGCTTAAAATTGGGACAACGGTGATGAGCTAAGCCCCCAGGAGATTCCGCCTTGCAGATCTCTCGGTGCTGATTATGGTTGTGGTGCCTATCTTGAATGAAACGTTCTGGCTGTGGCTTAAATCTAAACTGAGAAGCAGTTGTCTTGAAATACGAACCAGGAGTGATGGTTAGACGGGAGAGTTAGTTAAGGACTTCGTGCTACCGACTCATTAGACCTTGTCTTCCATTGACTACTGCGTAAATTCATACAGGAGGGATTAGAAGGCCCGAACTCTTAAGTAAAGCGCTGCAAACTTATAACATAAAGTAGTGACCTGTGTGAGCCTAGCAAGCCACACGGGGGCGCTGTTGAATCATGAATAATTCACCATGTCAAGATTGCCCATCATTAGGTTAGGCCATTACGGCACATACTGATGTAAATAAATTTCACAACCTCAACCACGAGGAGGGTCATCAGTCCCCGAGCCGTACGGGTAGTAGCCCTTGGGCTACAAAGTCTAACCGGAGACTTAAATTTGGTTCCACGGGAACCGGGAGCCCTATGAATCAGGTCCTGCTGGTTATGTTACGGCCTTTCGGGGGTGGCGATTGTGGTTTAGACCCAAATCGCGGGAAGAATTCAATATCTCGGTGTGAAGCTGCTTTGCAACCGAGTAGCATGACCCAAAGTTCGGTGGGAGTCTTAGAAAGGCTCCGTTCCCAACAAAGGGGGATATCATGAGCAAACAACATGAGATTGAATTGGTACTTCTGCATGGCAATTGTCGCGTGTGGGCGCGCTGGTAGACGCATTGTATTCACCCAGTGATATGATCACCATGCGGTAATGCCACATTGGCAGGTACCTACGGAAATCCTTTTCACACCTCAACCATGATCAACGCCAAAATGGTCTGCACACAAAAGCTACCAGGGTTTTGCCCATCCCTGTCCTGTGAAGTTGGTTCAGTTGCGGTGGATTAGGCCATTACGGCAGGTGCTGATGTAAATCAATTTTTCAACCTCAACCATGAGGAGGGTCATCAGTCCCCGAGCTATACGGGTAGTAGCCCTTGGGCTACGAAGTCTCAATGGATACTTAAATCTGGTGCCAAGGGAACCGAGAGTCCCAGCAATTAGTTTCTGCCCGTTATGCTATGGGTGGCGATTGTGGTTTAGAACCAAATCGCGGGAAGCTTCACCCCGAGCTATTAAATTAGCTCGGGGTGAAACTGCTTTGCAACTGACTAGCATGGCCCAAAGATCGGTGGGAGTTTTAGAAAGGCTCCGTTCCCAACAAAGGCGGATATCATGTACAAACAATATCATATTGAATTGGTACTAATGCATAGACAAATGACAATTATCATGTGCGGGCGCGCTGGTAGACGCATTGTATTCACCTGGTGATAAGATAAACGTACGGCCACATTGGCAGGTACCCACGGAATACGTTTTCACACCTTAACTATGGTCAGCGCCGAGATGGTCTGAACACAAAACCTTCCAGGGTTTTGCCCATCCCTGTTCTGTCAATTAACTCTTGGTGAGGGTTTCGGAAGTCCAATGCAACATAAGTCCTGCGGCTTCCTAGAGTTTTATTTGCTACAAGAAACGAGGATCTTCTACTCCTCTATGCCACAGAAAGCAGAATGCCCTGGTTAGATGTGCACCAAGGCAAAACCTGCTCCCCAGGGGCAGTTGCCTTAGAACAATTAGATATTTTCTATATGAAAAAAAGAAGAACACTTGCGTTTCAACTATTGTGCTTGTTAGCGGAAACTGTTACTGGTATAATGTACTGCTGTTAAAATATATAATATAATTCTTGTATGCATATTTTATTTTACCTATTTCATTTTTTTTACATCCTGTAGGTTTGGCCACTCGTCTACTAGTACGTTTGTGTTAAACAATTATTGTTGACATACTTTCACATTAGTATATAATATGCACCTAAAACGAACATTTGCCAAGAAAAGCGTTCATTTATATTACTCCGCAGACCAAATATATGGCGAAAAAGGGCGTATCTCGCTTGACAAAATATTAAAAAAAAATATATAAATAAATCAGCTTGAATTTAATGCTGACTTACGATCTTTGCTTTTAAATTGCATTGAAGATATTTTGGGGTTTTTTTTCTTACCATTTTATAAATTAACAAAAAAAAAAAAAAAGATGCGAGATACACCCTTTTTTAATTAAGCCAACGAAAAGCTGTTGTTGATTTTTACCATTAATGCAATCAAGAATTTTAACTACTTGTAGCTCTTCAGTACAAAGACTTCTTATCACACGAGGCAAAAGAACAATAATACTATGAAAATAAAAAAAAAATTATAAAGGAAACAAGAGAAAAAATGCTGTTTCACTCAAGTCATTCAAATGTCGTCATTAATATATTAAGGTGTGAAGTGTAGTGAAATGTGGAGGTATAAACAGGAACTGATGCAAAAAAGCAGCATATTTTTAGGAGCTTTTTGCTTGAAGAAACAGTCGCGCTGTTTAGTTTACGTGTGGGTGTGTGTATGTATGTGTGACATTTGTATAAGTGTGAATGAGTTTTCACCGCACCAGTTGGCCATAAACCTAAGACATCTCAGACGCCTGGAAAAGACAATAGCCAATCATGATAGATATTTTGACAACATCTCAAATAACCATGAGCTGGATAGTCCCGGGCGTCACTAAGAAAACATAGTTCTTTTTTTGCTTAAAAATTAACTTTATTCATCAATGTAATCTCCGTCAAGAGCAGTGCAATCATTACAGCGCCGCTCTAACATTTCAATGCCACTTTTGTAGAACGATTTATTTTTTGCCTCAAAATAGGCCTCAGTTTCAGCGATAACCTTTTTATTCATGCGAAATTTCCTACCGGTGAGCATTTTTTCAACTCTGGGAGCCAAATCTGGCGAATACGGTGGATGTGGGAGCAATTCGAAGTTCAATTAATGTAGTTTTGCCATTGTTTTGATTGACTTGTGACACAGTCTTGTTTATTGCCTGGCTCACGATGTCGTTTCGTAAACGTTCGTCATAATTTTTAAGGTAGAAAAACCTATTTCGATACCGTTTATAAGCTTTATTCTTCCCTAGTCTTGTATTTGCCTTGTCTACCTTTGACATATCCATTAGTTGAATAATAATACTACCTTGCTTAATAATAATAATACCTCGTTTAGAACAATCTCGTATATCCTAATAGGTATTGAGTCGTAAAGATTTTTCAAGTAGTTAAGAGAAATTGAAATCCACGTTTGTGGAATGGCTTGCATAAGTTCAGCTTTAGTTGAAAATTGTTTTCCAGAATCGTAAACTCTTCTGGACGGCCAGCCCCGAACCTATTATATTAATATCCGGCAAGTATGGTGGTCAATTTAAAAGTGTAACAATTTTAAACTCTAGCAACGATTTGACAAACCGGACAGTATGTATTGGGGTGTTCTCGTGTTGGAAAGTCCACGATAATGAAGCAAAAATATTTTCAAAAGATGGAAAGGTTTCTTCTAGAACACCCTGTTATGTTTTAGCGTTCGTGGTGGGGTTTAAAAACTGGAGCTCACAGGTGCCATAATACGAAATCGTAGCCCCCATCGCAACCCCGTCTACTCGCTCGTGTAATCGATCCAACTGATGGGTCTTTTGATGTTCTTGGAATGAAAGTTTAGTGTGATGTTCGCCGGACTAAACACATCATTCCATGTGTCTAACGAAGCATATACGTAAGTGTCTCGGTTTTTGGAAAAACTGTTACTCCATCCGATCTCTTTACTACATATTTATATTACCTATATCTGGTTAAAAAAGGAATACAATTGTCATGTTTGGACCGGTGAATCAAAGCTTGTTTTGGGGTTACTTGACCGAGTATAAGAGAGAGAGAGAGAGAGAGAGCGAAGAAGCTAATCGGTGGCAATGGGAGGTCCAACTGTATTGACTCACGGCAGCATCTCCGCAGTGTGGGGTGCATTACTCTGTTTTATCGATACTACAATGGATTTTGCTCTAACGCGATTAGGGGTGCTGTTCCCGAAATCCACATATTTTTACATAATACATGGACATTATCTAGAGCTCATCCGTTTGTGGTCGATTGCCCAGTGAATCGCACAAGGCTTTACGTTTGTGGAACAAGTTGCCTGCTGACGTGTTCCCCATAACATATAACGTTGAAAGATTCAGTTCAAACGTGCATAAATGCTACTCCATTATTCTCTCTCATTGCCTAACCCTATTTTCCTAGTTACGGTATAATTTACTGCACATGTAGGGGCCATCCTCTGAGTACTTGTACAAGACAGTTGTGAAAAAGATTTACATCACCACCTGCCTTACGGCCTTATCTGATGATGAAACAGTTCCACGGGGTGAATTATTCACGATTCACCAGTGCCACCGTGGACTTACTAGGCTCACACAGGTATCAATTTTTACATATGTTTGTAGCCATATGAGCAACTTCTTGTTGAGGAGTTCGAGCCTTCTCATCCCGCCTAAATACAGCTTCAATGCAATCGATAGAATACAAGGCTTAATGAGTTGGTAGGTCGAGGCCCACTAAGATCATCAGCTATTAAACCAACTCACCCGTCAACCGTCACCACCGGTTCCTTACAGTACAGGTATCTATTGTAAAGGCAACAGATCCTCGGGAGGTTGTTAGTCCCCCAAAAAAGCCACACACCAAACAATTATCAAGGATATTAACACCGCCTTCCTGCTTTTTAGGTTTCAACCACAGCTAGAACGTTTCAGCCAAGGCACCTCAACCATGATCAGCCGGGGTCGAACCGCAAGCAGAACCACCCGGGGCCCATGCTGATCCCCGTTCTGCCAGTTTAAACCCTTGGTAAGCGTTTCGGAAGCCAACAAAGTACACGTCATGCGGTTTCCTAAAGTTTTATTTGCTACAATAAATGAGGAACACCTTCCCCTCTTTACCCGAAAAAAACATAATGCCCTGCTTAAGAATGCGCCAAGGCAAAATCTGTTCCCCCGGGGGGAATTGTCCAAGATAAAAAAAAAAAAAAAAAACAAGTAAGAGTGTAGTATATTCGGCTGGGCCGAATCTAAAATACCCTTCACGACAGTCACGTATATGTATAGTATATATTACAAATTTGAACTAAATATGCTAGGATATATATGGACCGATATCGGAATTTTCTATTTTTTGTATTTAGTACAAAACGAGAATTGCTTTTCAGCAACAAAAAAAAAAGAAATGTTAATGGAAAAATCGGTTCAGGCTATATCTCGGGTAAATATGGACGGATATTGGGAATTTTCATTTTCCATATTTATATAACCTCATTTCATTACCAAAACTGCTTTTGAGCAAAAAAAAGTTGTTTCAGTTCGCTTACGCTACATTTTCATGAAAAACCCGATTTGGCTTATATCTCGGGTATCTATGGACCGATATCTGAAAAAAAAATTCCACACAAAATTGCAAAACGGACATCGCTTAATCGACTTTTCCATTAATTCTGAATCAGAATATATATACCTTATAGGGTCGCAAATAAAAACTGTAGATTTTATGACAAACTTATATATACCCTTTACATTTTTGTGAAGGGTATAAAAAGCAAAAAAAAAACAAAATAACACAAACTAAACACAAACAACCTTAACTAAGAACATCTAAGATATGTTGGAGATAATTACGCCACCATAAAGTCTATACATCATAAATCGCTTATAGAGTGCACACAGCCCGAGAAGTAGAGAAATTTCAAAATTCACTATTTCTATTGAACAGACCTCGTACACACAACTGATTTGAATAAACTTGAAGACTCTGTCGTTCCTCTGTCACCCACAAATGAGTGACGGGATTGAACACCTTGTAGGCTAGCCCTCTTTACACATGCTCAGAAAATCTGTTCGGCCTAGGACAATTATGCCATAACACAACGGGACCCAATTGGACTCTAGTGGCCTGGGTTTTCATTGTCTGGCATCCTGTCAAAACTAAACAATTTTGTCAACTGGGTTATTGTGTTAAATGATGAAGTCATCGAGTCCATAAAACGATGCAAATAATAACACAGCAATAATGATAACGATAAAAACAGCAGTAATGTTTCTTTACCTGCACAAACGAACAGACAGAGAGATCCTGTAAAATTTTATTACTTCATTCAGTCAGCGCAATAAATTTACTCTGGGGTATATACAATTTTCGTATAAACAAGTATAAAAATAATAATGACAGTTTATTTTTTTCTGACAGAAATAATTTTAGTTTGCGTGAAAAATATCTAAAAGGAAATTACATTTTTAAAAATCATTGTGTGTGAAAACCATACATACGAGTAAAT
This sequence comes from Thecocarcelia acutangulata, assembly GCA_914767995.1. Taxonomy (NCBI): domain Eukaryota; kingdom Metazoa; phylum Arthropoda; class Insecta; order Diptera; family Tachinidae; genus Thecocarcelia; species Thecocarcelia acutangulata. The sequence continues at coordinate 76,639,165 of OU612095.1, read as the reverse complement.
ATGTAAAATATTCAAAAAATGTATTTGAATAACATCTTGTAATCTAACAATCATTTGTATTATTAAAAACCGTGTCTTTTATATAGCTACATATGTACATAACTTTGAAATGGATTAAAATAAAGATTAATTTTTTAAATTGAGTGAAATTTACTTTATGAAAGATAATCTTCTGGCTTTCTGGTTGAGCAGATAGAATGTTGAATTGATTTACATCAGTACCTGCCTTGCCGGCAGGAGATTTATTCACGATTCACCACCGTCTCCTTGTTGCTTTCGAGGAGGTCGAAACTTTACATAGGCAATACCAAATTCTGCTGGAGTCCTGGAGAAATTATTGAACACATTGGTAATGTCATGTACAACGTAGTATTGAATAATGGTAGACTAATCAGGGCACATGTAAATTAGAAAAAGAAACGATGACGACAATAGCACAAGAGATGAAAGAGATTAGAGCAAGGCTTAAGATGTCTACAATCACTCTCATGCTTTAATTGATGATCAAGTCAGCGGAGCCGCAGAAAGTAACAACCAGTCGAATGACGCTGGAGAACCTAATACCAGAAACACAGAAACAGAAATCACCATAGCACCCAGCAGAACTCAACGCAAACGACGCCCTGTGAACCGTTATAGCTCATATTAAAAACAAGGGGAGGTCAACCTTAATAATTCACCCCTATCATGAATAATTATGCCCCTAAAATTATATAAATAACACAGAAAAAAATTGTTTACGTGTTCAATAACGTAATTCGTTGACTCAATTAATAAATTGTTTGAATGCGGACCTGTAAAGGAATTCGTGGATTCAAACAAAAGTTTAGTAAAAATAATTATTGATCGAAAACAACTATTTTTTTAAACAACAACAAAATACGATATCCAAGGCTATGTTTTTGATATTTATGTATATGCATACAATTTATTTTTTCAGACAAAAATTTTGTTGATTTTATTTTTAGTGTAATTTTTTCTGTGAATTTATGGAAAATAATTTTTCCCATAAAATGTGTTCCCTGATATGTAATTCAGCGGTGAATGACATGAGTAACAAAATGTTCCGATTAAAAATTTCGCCTTATCGTGAATGGATTTTTCAAAGACATTTTTCCCATTTTTTGTGTAAATTTTTTCATTTTATTTTCTTTGGGGAACTAGGAAAAAATGTAAGTAGGTATTTGTTATATTTTAATGGATATGTAAATTAACTAAAAACTATTTTTAGGTCTAAATCAATAAATAATGTGCAACGTGACATGCTTCTCAATAGGATACAAAATAACCTGCAATGGGTCGGTTTTGTGAAAGTTTCTAAAGATGTTGTGCCTGAATTTTGGAATTAGCTTACAGAAGAACTAAATATTGCTGGTCCTCCTATTAAAAAAGTTCATGAATGAAAAAAGGTATTTTTAAACATGCATACGAGTATGTACATATTTATACAACTTGCAATATGTGTGGATAGACCAAAAAAGGTATGTGCAGTGAAAAGCAGCCGCTAATATAAAAAACTAACGAGAAACGGGAGATGGACCACACCGAACCAAAAGCTTGTCAACCAGTAAAGGGCTTAGAAAACTACTTCAGCTTTGGTTTACCAAAAGACGTTTATGAGTGCGAAAAAAATTAAACAACATCTTTACATGCTCTTGATGATGAAATAAGCTATGAAACACCCATCTGTTCCAAACTTTTAACACCATCGCCATTAGCCGCTACAATAAGAAGAAAGTCCAGTAATAAAAAACGCTTCCTCCATTAAAAAAAGAAGAATTGAGCCGCAGGAAAAATTAACAACTGAGAAAGAGTTGAATACCGAGGAAAACTTATGCTCTCCACAATCGTTGAAATGTTCGAGTCACTTTTGAACCACAACCAAGAAGTGGAAGTTATGATGAAAAGGGTATATCGCACCTTAGAAGAGAGCAATGATTTAAAATCTAAAAATATAAAAGAGTTGGAGCCTCACAACTCAGTTATTGAAAAACTTCGCGAAAAAGAATTTTCAGATAAAATACAAATTTGTGGATATTAATTATAAAACTTATATTTAATTACTTTTTACATCACTTAATCACAAATTTTCAATAATTCTTACTTTGTATTTATATTTTATCTTCCCTGTTGTCTATTCACTACATATTGATAGCAAAACAAACGTTCCCATGATATTCAAGATAGCAAATTTCCCTACTTGGGAAATAAAAATTTTATGGGAATAAAAATTTCACATTTTATTCACGATAGGGGTGATTATATTTCCAAACATATCCTGAACTATAATATTTCAAACATTTCCTTAATTAGTGGTATGTATATTAGAATAGAATGCAACTTCAACAATAATAACAACAGCAGTCTTTTTGGTGGAAAACGATGCAAAACAATCAGTTTAAAATATGCAGTTAAGAGTTTCCGTTTTCTTCAACAGAGAAAACTAAACTTCTTAAAAAAATAATTTTTTAATAAAACCTTAAAAAAGAGAGATTTTAGCAAAACATAACTTTTCAAAAAAATAATATTTAAAAATATTATCTTTTAAATAACAGAGTTTATTATTCACTATACTAGCATCCAAAATTGATACAAATCAAAAAATTACAAACAAAGATACCTTTTAAAAAAGTACCTTTTAGAAAATTTCCTTCTAAAAAAGTATCTTTTAAAAAAGTACCTTTAAAAAAAGTACCTTTTAAAAAAGAACTTTTCAAAAGAGTACCTTTTAAAATAGTACCTGTTATATAATATAAATAGTACCGTTTAAAAAAGTACCTTTTAAAAAAGTACCTATTAAAAAACTACATTTTAGAAAATACCTTTTAAAAAAGTACCTGTTAAAAAAATTTCCTTTTATCTTGATCCTAATTATTTGACCTTTTTTTTAATAAACTAAATTGAAATGATTTTTAGGCTTGAGGTCAGTTTTGTTTTTTATACAAAAATGGTTTAATTATATTCGATATTTCGTCTTCCTTCGGAAGACTTCATCAGCACAAATTTTTTTTTTTTTCCTGAAGAAGTCTTTCGAAGGAAGACGAAATACCGAATATAATTAAACCATTTTTATATAGAAAACAAAACTGACCTCAAGCTTAAAAATCATTTCAATTTAAAATTTCCTTTTAAAAAAAGTACTTTTGAAAAAGTACCTTGTAAGAAAGTGCCTTTTAAATAAGTACCTTTTACAATAAAAGTAATTGGAATAAATTTTGGGCACGATATAATAGTTAGTACTGTTAACAATTCTGCATTATTAACTCGAAAAGCTAATGTTTTGAGATATGACTATGTTGCAATAAAGGAGCGATATTTTCTGCTTTCTTTGATCTAGAGTAATGGTACTCTTATATTAATATAGAGCGGGCAATGCCACGCGAACAGCTAGTAACTGATAAAATATATTGTTAGCTAGTTTTAAGTTGAAGTTTTGCATATAAATCAGCACCAGCATTATCAATAAAGTGTCTAATTTTATTCTACGACGTATTTAATATGCTGAAAATAATGTGTTACGTTAAATATTCGTAACTGCGAAAGTCTCAGTTGATTTGGTATTCGCTTTCAAAAACTGACAGTATCTTCATCCCCATTTTAACTGTTATAATCTGTAGGATTTAACACGTCTTTATGTGTCTTGTGGTGCGCGTCTTTATGTTTTGTATCCTTTTTATATTATTACATTTAGAGCTTTTTTGAAAGTAGTATTTTATTTTTATTTCAGCTTTTATATCCTTTATTATGTCTTACAGCACACAAACAGTCGTTAATGCATAAAATATTCAAATACAAATTCATGCAAATATTTTTAAATAACTAAATAAATTTAATTCAGTTCACTTCAGGAGAAAAGATTTTCTTTTCTACACAATAGCTTTCAGAATACACCCAGTGGTAAAAACCCAAAAAGAGTTGCGTTAGCAAGACACATTTATATGCACTCGTACATAGTAACACATCAAACATCAGCTGCATACACTCGTATTTGCTGATTTCAGTTCTACAATAAAGAGTTTGTCTCCAGAGATTGATTGTTGTGGGTTTTTCAGTGGGAGATTTTTTTACGCACGAGTATATACACACAAAGATAAGAGAGTTTGAAATATGGTTACAACAACATTAGTATATATTGTATAACATTGCGCATTGTTGTTAAAAACTGTGTATTACCAATTTAATTATAGATTGGTCTTCCATAAATATGTCCCCGTTTGAATTTCTGTAATTCTATTTTTAACTTCTATAAATTTCAAAATATGGTTACATACAATAATAGCAATTGTGTGTCTAAAACAATAATAAATTTTATCATACCCAATGTCAAAATATATACATATATTTATCATGTGTATCGAAAGCTAATTCATATGTAACAAAACTAAGTTTAGAGAATATATTTACTATTGTTGTCATTAACGATATTTTCATTCCAGTCACTGACGTCTAATTTTCATTCAGTTTGGTTTTTTCTTTGGAAACAAAAATATGGTTTGTGTGTGTTTTATAAAAAATATTTGCAAAATCCATTATTGTTTTTTCTGTGCGTTTCTGACAAAGTAGTATTCCTTATTGACCGTACGACCTTGTGGCAAGAATTCATGGTACACCACGCCATTGCAATCGAAGAAAATAGAGATCAAGACCTTCACAGTTGACCGAACTTGACGTGCTTTTTCCGGTCTTGGCTCTTCTGGACGCTTCCATTGGGATGGTTGGACTTTGGTTTCCATTTTATAGCCATACACCCATGATTCGTCATAAGATATGACCTTCTTGAAGCAGTCTCGATCGTCGCTGACGAAAATCATTTTCTTTGCTGCTTCAATGTTTTCATCTGTTATTGACGTGCTTGGGCGACCAGCACGAGCATCGTCATTGGCATTTTCTCAGCCTTCGTTCAACCTGTTATACTGCAATTGAACCTGTGTTCTGCTCATAGTAGACTCGCCAAACGCCACAGTCAATATTTCAAATGTCCTTGCGCATTTCATTTCATTTTTTACACAAAACTTAATACAGTTTCAGTTTCCCAGTGGGTGCTGATGAGTAGTGTAGCGACTGCGAAACAGCTAGTCGTCACCCAGCTAAAGATTTGATTATTATTTTTCTTGTCTTCTTCAAACAAAAATTATTGATCACAGCAAATTTGTATTGTAAAAAATCTTTCTTAAGAAAGGAAAAAACTTGAACTATAACCCGTAGTACAAATGTACAAACCAAAAATTTAATACAGTTTCTTTGATCAATTTTTTCAAATAGTAAAAAATCGAAGAGTACTTCAAAACACGACTAACTTTGTTATCTGTCAAAAACAAACTGACAATCCGAAATGGCTGATATTGCCAACATATATGTATAGCAGACATGTATACCAACATAACAGAAAAAAATGCGAAAATCGAACATACTAACTTACGAAATTTGAAAAAAAACGGTTATTTTTTGATCAGACCGCGTATAAAGATTTTTATTTAAAGGCCATAAATTTCGTTAAAAGCTCAACTTAAATCGTGTGGTAATACAACACTAATGTTTGCTTAGAGCCAGCAACGCGGACCGGGTCAGCTAGTATACTATACATTTAGGTGACTATCGTAAAGGGTAGTTTAGATTCGAACCAGCCGAATATACTACATTATTACTTGTTATTTTTTGATTTGGTGAAAAAGGCCCACTTGTAATTTTGAGAAATTTTATATGCGTTTAGTAGAATTGCTTATGGTGTTGCAGCTAAATAGTGGTTTGGATAATTAAGTGAAGAAAATTAAAGGAAACCCAAGGCGAATTTATACAGGTGAATGCAAGAAGAAAGGCGAATTCAGTACTATGTATTTTGTTATTGTAAAACATATTGTGAATGTCAAAATCTAAATTCACTTAAAATTATTCAGCTGGGAAAAAATTTTATATAAACGTTAAATAGAAACTTTTATTTATAATTGTTTGTAATTAAAATCACAGATTATATTAGTTTTTCACTTTTAAATTCACACAAATTTCTTAAAATTACACTAAATCATACAAAAAAAAAAAGAAAAAACAGATTAAAAAGGCGCGAAAAAGTTTGTAAACAAAAGAAAAAAAAATTGACAGTCCCATTGGAAAAAACGCGAGAAGCAAAAAATAATCACCTGCATAGTTGCCATATTTGACGATTTATCGTCATTTTGACGATTTTGGATGCTGAAAATAACACTTTGACGATTTAACGATTTAAGCTCTGTTTTTGACGATTTTTGTAGATCATAATTTTACTGTCATATCTTTCAAGCAACTACATACATTCTTCATTTTTTTAAGTTAATTTATAACGGAAATGAAAGTAGTATTTATAGCACGTAAATATATATGTATGTTTGTAATACTGCAATATTATGTGATAGTTATTTTAAAGTATACATATATTGTATATGTTGAAGATGAATTTCAAAATATCATATGTCAATAGCGCTTAATTTTAAAAATTTTACAAATTTGTATGTAGAAGCATGTGCTTATATTTTTAAGAGACTAAATTTGAAGATGAAACTTTAACTTCTATAAATTCTTACAATATTATAAAAGAAGGAAGTGTATTTTTTCTAACATAATGAAAGAGTTTTCTTATTTCATCGCAGATTTCGAAAGACGAGTAATTTAATACGAGCTAAAGTAAAAAAGTCTGGGAAAATTTATTTTACGCTATAAATATGAAAATGCTAGATTTTGGAATAAAGTGTCTTTCTATGACTAAGTTTATAGCAAAAATATTAGTCGTATCGTATTCTTCAAATGTGTGAGTTCCAAGGATGTGGAACTTAACAAATCCAAAGTGAGAAATTAGTTGAAGAGACCATTTTCGGAAAAATGTTGTATACTTAAGTATATCTAAAACTTTGCACCTGTGATTATTACTTACGAGTTGATATACCCGATATATAGGTTTTTACTTTCAAATTAACGATTTTTGTACTCAAATTCAATTTTTTACAAGTCAAATGTTTTGCAACACAAATTCAATTTCTTGCATTTCAAATTAAATTCTTTGCATTTCATATTAAATTTTTTCTATTTCAAATTAAAATATTTTTATTTCAAATTAAATTTTTTGTGTTTCAAATTAAATTGGTTTAACTTCGAATTAAATTTTTTGTTTATTTGGCTAAAAACTTACAGCTTTATTAAACAAACAAAAAAAAACTCTATAGACGTTACATTATAAGTAAAAATTTTTGGGAAAAGTTTATGAAATAAACTTTATTTTAAATTTGAAAATAAATCTAAAAAATATTTTCTCCCGATATTTCAATTGTAATAAATTTCTTTTTTGAAAGACAAGACGATCATTGCTAATTCATCTGTAAATTCCAACATTTTCATACTTTTCCTGGAAGAGTTAGCTATTCAGTAAATTAGCTGAAACCAGCACCGAATGTGCTTGGCTGGTCCTTGATAATGCTAAGATACAAAAGATAAGGTTGCAGAATCCGGGCACACTATAAATTTTCTTCCTCCTTACATAGCTACATAGGTGAACTTAATCCAATAAAAAATTTATTAGCTGATGCGGATAGTAATTTGGACTTGATAACAATAATTAAACAGTCAGCCGAAACGGTAGCACCTTCAGATTGTAACAAGTATTATCTTGATATGACCATGAGTTTGTGTCATTAGCTGCATCTGGAGAACGGTTGCAATAGGAACCGTCCAAATTTCGTTTAGAAAATTATATTAAGGAAAAATTACGAGTAATGACTTGAACAACAAGTTTATTTTTATCTCATTTTGTAAATTTTTAGCTAAATAAATAAAAACTTGAATTCGAAGTTAAACAAATTTAAATTGAAACAAAAAAGATTTAATTTGAAGTAAAAATAGTTTAATTTGAAATAGAAAAAATTTAATATGAAATGAAAAGAATTTAATTTGAAGTGCAAGAAATTGAATTTGTGTTGCAAAACATTCTGTTTGACTTGTAAAAAATTGAATTTGAATACAAAAATCGTTAATTTGAAAGTAAAAACCTATAAAAAAAGTGTTTATATAACAATAGTTCCTTTTATTAAATGAGTTCTTATTTTAAAAATTTATGTCACAAAAATTAATGAATAAGTATATGAAATTAACTTCATGTTTGTAGGAGTATATATTTGCTGTTATAGCTTTAAATAATGTAGTTTTCTTTACTTTACCCCATTGCAATAAATCTTTTATTCATAAATAATTAATTTTACTAGTTGACGATTTGAAATTATCTTATTGATGATTTTTTTCGATGAATTTGACGATTTTCAACCAGATTTATCTCGCATCTATGATCACCTTTACTGTTAAGTTTACCTACGAGTAGTAACAAATTCGCCTTGAGGAAACCTTTATTTTGTGGTAATGTAAATTTTAGACACTGACACGAAGTGGCAATTAAGGGTGGGTTGAAAATACAATGTGGTTCTTAAATTAAAGGGAAGTAAACTAATCTGGAACGTTTTTAAGCGTAGGAAAGTAATTTCGTGGAGTACTGTGATTGTATATAAATTAGCTGAGAAGCCAGTGACATTCTTGTACACAACAATATGGCCAACTGGGTAGTACCATTAACAAATGTGTGAATGCATAAACAACTATTGTTTAAAAACATAAACAAATATTGTTTTTGACAGCTGAGAAAGAGAAAAACAAAACAATTTAATTACTACTGGTTTCTGAACTATGACATTCAAATTTTATTTTTAATTTCTTACACAAAAAGTATTGCAATTCAAGTATTATCCATTTCTCACACAAAAAGTATTGCAACTCAAGTAGGTATTATCCAACTGTAATTTCTAAAAAAGAAATGTTTAACTAATAACGTAATTTAATACAAATTTTTTATTGAAAAAGAAATGCATCACATATTTTCTTTTGAAAGCAACATCCTTGAATATCCTGCACATGAATTTGCAATATAATACAACAGAAAAATATGCCATGTGAAACAGAGAAAAACTAAAAACTAAAATTTAAAGTTTAAACTAAAGTTTATAAATAACTTGTAGAACAGAAATATCACAAAAAAGGGGGGAAAAAGGAATATAAATTCGTAAAATGTTCTAACAGAAAAACAACCAAAACTTTTCTTTACTATTCACAGTGTTGCTGAACTTTTAATAAGTTTTCTTGTAGTAAAAGTTTAGTTTCTTGTCTCTAGAAGAAGTGAAAACATAATCAAAAAAATTGGAAATCGTCAAGTTCAAATAAAAACAAAATATAATAATAGAATAAATTATAACTTTGTTTCTAAATTACAATATCGTTTTTGTATTTAGCAAACAATAATAATAATAATATTTTTACACTTTTTTATTTATTTCTAAAAACAATATTAAAAATATTTATACAAGGGCAGTTCGGAAACTTCTTAGCCTAGCACAAAAAGCGAGGTATAAACAGAAAAAAGTTAAGCGTTTTGCAAACTTCCATCTCTGCTATGAACACATGTTAAATTTTGTTTCGATCTGGTAACTCCTTCATATAGAAACAGGTGTTCACAAAAGACGCATCCACGATTTTTTTTACAATGGAAAAATTAGAAATGCGTGGAGTCATTAAATATCTACATAAAAAAGGTTTATCGGGACAAGAACTTCGTAATAATATGGTGAATGTGTTAGGTGAAAGTGCTCCTTCATATGCAACAGTAAAAAATTGGGTTGCTGAATTTAAACGTGGTCGTACTGGCATTGAAGATGAACCACGTAGTGGACGTCCACAAACAACAACAACAACAGAAATTGTAGCTAAAGTGCATGATATGGTATTAAATGATCGACGAATAAAAGTGCGTGAAATAGCTAATATCATGGGCATCTAAAATGATCGAGTCCATTTAATTTTGCATGAAGAACTACAGATGAAAAAGCTTTCTGCAAGATGGGTGCCGCATATGTTAACAGTTGACCAAAAACGCAGAAGAATGAACATTCCTCAAGCTTGTTTGGATCGTTTTAAATGAAATAAAATGGATTTTAAGCGTCGTTTCATAACTGATGATGACACATTGAACCACCACTATACTTCAGGGACAAAAGAACAATCCAAACAATGGACTGAAGCTGGAGGAAGTGCCCCAAAGAAAGCAAAAACAATTCAATCGGCTGGTAAGGTTATGGCAACGGGTTTTTGGGACGTCAAATGTATTTTATTGATGGACTATCCGCAAAAGGGTAAAACAATAAATTCAGAGTACTATTGCAACCTTTTGGATTAATTAAATGTACAAATTCGAGAAAACCGTCCTGGCTTACAACACAAAAAAATTATTTTTCATCAAGACAACGCACCAGTGCTCAAGAATATTTTAACAATGGCTAAAATTAGCGAATTAAAGTACGATTTGCTTGACGACCCACTTTATTCTCCTGATTTAGCTCCCAGTGAATTTTACCTGTTCCCAAATCTAAAAAAAATTGCTTGCTGACAAGCGTTTTAGCTCAAATGAAGATGCAATTACAGTTGTAAACCACTATTTTGAAGACCTTGAGGAAAACTATTTTAATCAAGGGATAGAATTGCTAGAAAAGCGTTGGACTAAAGGCCTCATTAGTTTTTACTTTCTGTTGCCGTTCTGTGACGTTCATTTCTGTAACAAATATTTTACAATTACTTTTTCTGTGAAAATATTCAGCTGTTTTCTACAGTAGAGCATAAATAAAAGAAAAATATTGGAATGAAGAATAAAATATGTACATAAATATTATCTTGTGTGAAAAAAGAACAAATTAATAATATAGAAATGGTGATCAAACAGTCCACTTCTATCTCACAATCTGCAGACTTTATGACACTTCTTATACAAAATATAATTTTTCCTTGCTAAAATAATATTATTTGAATCATTCATGGTTGCTTAATTGATAAAAATGCATTAATTTTTAAAAATCTTTAATTGAAAATTTTTTTTTTTTTTTTAGTTTTGGCAAAAAGAATTATATATAGTTGAATAAAAAATTCATGTTTCCATACCTGAAAAAAGTAAAACATGCACACATCTGGCCGTCACTTAACGTTGAATTCTATTTTCAACAGATTAGTCCGCAACAGAACAGAACGAAAAAGTGAAAACAAACCATGTACATATAATTTATATTGAACAGAAACAAAACAGCTGATTCAGAACGGAAAAGAATGTACAAACTAATTCTGCCTTAAATATATTGAAGTTTCAGGATTTTATATTGAAAAATAAAAATATTTTTAAAAAATGAACTATTCTCTTTCATTCTTAGGCTAAGAAGTTTCCGAACCGCCTATGTAGCAAGAGGTTCGTTCGTATGACAACAAACATAAGAGAAGCAGTTGAGTCCGTGCGAGTTTGGCAAAATACCTGAGCCATGAACTAGTTCACGTAGAACTACCAGAACTACCTCAGCGCCGAGTAGGCTTTATAGAGGCTAAATGGCAACAATGTTGGATTATTATTTTATTTTTTTTTTTTCGTTTGTTTTTTCTCTATTTATTATTATAATTTTTTTTTTCCTCCTATGTATTTTATTACCTTACGGTGTGCGCGGTATTGAACTAATTTTTATTATTCTGAGCAGTGTCGAAAATATATACACTGGGCACTGATCAGTTTTAACTATTTATTTTCAACACTTTAAATGCTGTGATAACGTTTGTTTTGGTCGTTCCGTGTGTTAAGTTCACAAACATCACTCCCTCTTTCCTCCTCATAATCTAATTTCCTAGTTTCAGTACAATGTACTGTATATGTAGGGGCTATCCCCTGAGTGCTGGTCCAAGATAAAAACAAAAAAAAAACAAAAAAAACAAAAAAAAACAAACAAATTTGAACTAAAAAAAAATGAAAATAAATAAATATAAGGCTTTATATACAACGGAGTCCCCCAGGGTTCACCGTTGTCAGTCATTCTTTTTGTGATCGCTTACAACAAACTGTGCTCTATCTATAATATCTCTCCATAAGGAAATAGATTTTTGTGCCTATGCCGACGATTTTAATTTAATAATCAGAAACGACGAAAAAAAAAAGACTCGATAATAAATTTGGACAACCTTTTCAACGATATAAGGGAATGGTGTGATAGATCTGGAGCTTTACTTTCTCCCACAAAGTGTAAATATCTACATGTCTGCAGATTAAAGAACTGTAATACTGCGATACAATCATCTAACACCCCTATAACACGAGTTGATACCTTACGAATACTGGGAATTTTAGTAAGCAAACGCTACAGATGGAACAATCACATAGACTATCTTACTACTTCACTGACACAGCGACTCAACATTGTAAAATGTCTGTCAAGCCCGCGATTTAATTGTAGCACGGTCTCACTCATTTCGATTGCAAAAATTCTAATACATTCGAAAATAAATTACGGCCTACCGATATACGGTTACGCCCCTATTTCCCAACTTAGAAAACTTGACTCTATAATTAACTTCATCCTGGTATCAGAAAATAAATGCTGAACGGAAAACTATATACGATATAATGGACGATAGTTTAACAAGCCTTAGAAGATTGGACTTCATTAAATTTGAACGACTTCGCCTAGGTCACACTAGAGCAACACATGAACCACTTTAACATTAAACCCCAATGTTACAACATTTTGTAGTTGTAATATTTCCTACCCAACACAACCTTCCCACCTTCTCTGTGAATGTCAGAAGACTTTTAACGCCCGAAATAGAACTTTTAAAGATATTGATCCCTTATATCTACTTTATCATCCTTCTATACAAAATATAAATTTAATAACCGAATTTCTTAAAAAAGCTAACCTATACAATGTAATTTAAAAAGGAAGTTAATAGTTTTAATTATATTATGCTGAAGGCCAATGCTGCTATTGCTCATCACGATATATTATTTTATAATTTATAATTGTAAAATAATAACAATAAATAAATATATTTTTTAACAATTAATTAAATAATAGTATAAATAATACTTAATATTTAGGGCGGTGATGCAGGAAATATTTTTATATTTTCTAAAAGATGTGTTTTTAGTCTATTTTTAAAGGTTCATAGCACTGAAGAATTTAAATATTCTGGTAATCTATTATACTCCACTGGTCCAATGAAAGTTATTCGTTGTTTTGTGAGCTCAATGCGACATCTAGCGAAATTCAAAGCCCCAGACTGTCTAGTAGTCCTCTGTGTAATTGAGGAGTTCTGGTGAAACATAATAGTGTGTGATCCAAATCCTTTTAAGCACTTGTTGTTTGTGAAGTCCTCTAATAGGAAGTAGCGTTCGCATAGCTGGGATATAAATCTATCGTAGAAAACCTTATGGTTAGATTAAACACAAGTTTTAGCGCCTTGTTCTGCGCTGCCTGTAAACTTTTTAAGCTGGTACTCATTTTATGTCCATAAACTACCGGAAGATAGTAAGGTGTGAATGAACTGGTAAATCAAGAGTTTTGTCCTTACGTCTAGTTCATTTCTAAATTTGTAAAGTATACCAATTCCCAATGAAATTTTGCCTTTTAGTTTACTAATATGTACAACCCATTAAAGGTTACTACAAAGATTTATGCCGAGGTACTTAACATTTTCCAATTCACATATTAAATTGCCACCAACATTCACCTTCATAGCCTCTTCACGTCTCTGACCTTCATAGGATCTTCACGTCCATGTTGTTTTACATGGTCTCATCATGACTAACTTTAATCTCATTTTTTTTCATTTCTTACACCTTATTATTCTTATACTAAGAGTTGCATCTAGGTGCATTAATGTGTGAGGCATCGTTGTATTAAATAGTAGTGTAAGAGAGTTGCTATTACACACCTTTAACATTGAATAATGTTCATTCTATATTGTTAGGAAGATATTTGACATTAAACACTTTAGTGTTGATAATGTTAGAAACACTTTTAGCACTAACTAACGTCGGGTTCATATTATTAGGAAGCCATTTAACATTGAGTAATATTGATTTTGTGTTGCTAGGAGAATATTTATAATATTATTTATTTTTAATGCCTCCAAAGCTTCCAGAATATAAATGAAAACAAAATGTCAAAACACGAGCTTTTCTTTATGTCGCTACATAAATTATTTTATTTTTTTTTTGTTGCCCATTGTCGTCCAGTCGGAAAATTATTCTCGTACTTAAGAACACTACGAGTAAACAAAATAATATTTTGTGACAAGTTGAATCAACTTTTTCCAAGAAACCTTTTTTTTCTGCCTAAATCTGTCCACATCGAAATGTTTTGCTATTTTCATTAAGTAAATGTGATTGTTGTGTATTCTCTTGAGTATTTTGCACTTTTATTCGAAAAATGTATGTTTGTGGTATTTTTACAAAGATGTAAATAATAATTACAATAATTGAAAAAGTTTTGTTTATGTTTTGAAACAAATATTTATATTTGTCCAGTTGTAAATAGAACTTTATTCGACCTTTCTTATATGGGAGTATATATTTATGTACATACGTATATATTTTTTTGGCTGCAAATCAAACAATCAATTAAACAATTTGCTCTTAAAATGTCTGAGCTTTCTGAAAAAACCTGACCTGAAAGAAAAGTTTCAAAATAGTTTAAGGAACCTCGAAGTTGCTTGTCCAAAATACTCTGAAGAGTGAATTGATTGATATTGATGTGTTCGAAATGCGTGAATGAAATCTTCTGGCATCAACGCGCTTGAACAACATAAAAATTCTTACTGATGTTTTGTCTGTGCACGCACAAGCATGCACAGATTTGTTGACGGTCAAATTTAGTTTGTTTACAAAGTGACTTTCTACATAACTGAGTGCACAAATGCTCTCTAGCAAAGTGTCTCAATTTATCTGTGAGCGTATACGTTTTGTATACGTTTCCCTGGGTACCCGAAATAAGTCAAGGTTTCCGAAATCGATTAAGAAAAGCCGATCTTAAGCAAACATACCTTTATATTTTGAACCATTAAGTTCATTACATTACAAATATTTGTTGCAAGGCAACATCACCTAGCAGACCTATTGGGTTCTCAAACATAGAGACATGCATCACCATTATAAGGGAGCAAGAACGTTGAAGAGCCATGACCAAAAATAGGTTTAATTTTTCAAGACACTCCAAGGGCATGCTGATAACAAAATAAGTATTCGCTGAATACGGCTTCGGGGGCTTCAAGTTTAGATTGCCTGAAAATTAAAAATATGCTAAAGTAAAAACAGTCTCCCAGTGGACACACAAACAGTTGTGAAAAAGATTTACATCAGCACCTGCCTCGCAGCCTTATCTGATGATGGACCAGTTCCACGGAGTGAATTATTCACGATTCAGCAGCGCCTCCGTGTGGCTTGCTAGGCTCACATAAATAGCAATTTATTCCATATGTTTGTAGCCATTTAAGCAACTTCTTGTTGAGGGGTTCGAGCCTTCTAATCCCTCCTGTATGCAATTTCCCAGCAATCAATGGAAGACAAGGCTTAATGCGTTTGTAGGCCAAAGCAGACTATCAGCATTAGCCCTTAAACCATCTTACCCGTCAACCATCACCACTGGTTCCTCACAGTATAGGTATCTGTTGTAAAGGCAACAGATCCTCGGAGGGTTGTTAGTCCCTGAAAAAAACCACATACCAAATAATTATCAAGGATACTAACACCCCCTTCCTGCGTTGTAGGTTTCAACCAGAACGTTTCAGCCAAGGTAGTCACCTCAACCACGATCAGCCCGGATTGAGCTGCAAGCTGAACCACCCTGGGGCTATGCTGATCCCCAAACGAAGGGCACCTTCCTCTCTTTACCCGAAAAACAGAGTGCCCTGGTTAGGAATACGGCAAAGCAAAACCAGAAATTTCAATTTTGGAACTATAACAATACACGTGTGGTCCTAGAGTATTTAATATATTCCAGTGGGTTTTTTTAGATTGGCGCCGGCATGGAACTATATATTTTTGCGAGCGACGTTGGGCTATAAGCTCTAAATTGATGATTATTAAATTCTTTTGACTTGATTTGGACATTAGAATTCCAACAATATGTTGTTTCAGTAGTAGACCAATCTGCTCGAGCGATTTGAGGCATGGCATCTGCACATTATGACATCTTCATATCAGGATTTGGCTCCCTTTAACTTTTTTCATTAGATTTGGACGCACTCCCTCTTTCATCTACATCATAATCTATTTTCCTAGTTCCAGTACAATGCGCTGCATATGTAAGGGTTATCCCCTGAGTATTGGTCCAAGATAAAAAAAAACATGATGATTTCTGACAGTTCTGAAAATGATTTATATCACCGCCTGCCTTCACGGCCTAACCCGATAATGGACCAACTACAAGGGGTGAATTATTAACGGTACACCAGTGCATCCATTGAGATTCTAGGCTCACACAGGTCGCAATTTTATGCTAGGAATTTGTAGTCATATAGACAAACTCCTTGCTTAAGAATTTGTGCCTTCTAATCCCTCCTGTATGCTAATTCTCAACGGTCACTGGAAGGCAAGGCTTAATGAGTTAGTAAGCCGAAGTTCATTAAGAACATTGGCCCTTAACCATTTCACCAGTCTAACCATCACTCTTGGTTTCTTGCAGTACAGGTATCTGTTGCAAGACAACAGTACCTGGAGGGGTTGTTAGCCCCCAAAAACAGCATGTACCAAAGCTATCAGGGAAACTAATTCACCTTCCTGCGACTTTAGGCTCAGCCAGAACGTTTCAGCTAAGACCGGCACCTTAACCATGATCAGCAGAGAGATCTGCCAGGCAGAATCTCTTGGGGGCTTGGCTGATCCTCGTTCGGCCAATTTGAATCCTTGTTACACGTTTCGGCAGTCCAACACAACATAAGTAATGCGGCTGGCTACAGTTTGTATTTTCCTCTATGCCCCAGAAAACAGAGTGCCCTGGTTTGGTCTACATCATGGCAAAAAGGGGAGTGGGGGATGGTTGCGCTATAATAAACAACAGCTATCAGCTCTTAAATGGATTTCCAACTCAATGTTATGAACCTTTAAAAACGTCCAATACTATACTTATGTTTAATATTCTGCTCAATTTTATTCTTTGCTTTCTTTCCTCTTTTTCTTCTTCATTAGATTGCTTCAATTTTCCTCTTTGCAAATGCCATGATTTATCAAACTCACATCATCATTAAAAAAAATATACCATTGACATTTAAAAGGAAAATTAAGATAAGAAAAATGCAAAAAATTATCAATCAAATGTAGAAAAATCGGAGAAAACAAGCAAATAAATCATAACAATGTATCAAATGAATTAAATTTTTTTTTATTTGATTTTTTTATTGCACAATAAATTCGTTGTTGACTGCAAAAGGATACTTTTTGGAAAATGTTAAAAACTATAAATATTGTGTTCTGAACTTTGCTTATTGCTGTGACCAGCTTTAAAAATTAGACTGGAAGTAGATTTTACAATATTTCTATGCTAAATGGAATAGTGGGTAGCTAGCTTATTCCTAAGACTGATCCCTTTTTCAAACGATTGGCTTGTGTAGCACTACTCTGGTAGAAAAGCATTCGTAGATATAACGATTTATTGCATTAATGTTACGATTTTGTCGTTGATTTTGGGCCAACGTAGAGCTTCATTCTGGGTATGAATATTCATTCATTAAAGAAATAACAATTGTAAATTGAATTGTAATTGAAACTTGTTCGCTTATGAAAAAAGGTACACAAGAGATAGTATACAGGGGAACCCAAAACTCAACATCAAGCCGAAACGGAGTGACTGGATTGATTATATCCATAATGACAAAAATCGGAAAAATATATATCCCTTGCAGTTTATAAATTGGGGGGATTTAAGAAAAAACTAGAAATTTGGTCAAACTGTAACTATTTGTCGGTTGTTGTGGTTAATTTTTATTATTTTTGTTCATTTAAAAGTTGAACGCGTAACCCTAAATACCTAAGGGCGACAATCAAAAATAATGGCACAATTTCCCTAAGGTTTCTAGAATTAAGACTATTTGTTAAGCTGTGAATTAAAAAAACTTCAAATTTTGTCGACTTTGAAAGAAATGTTCTAAAGTGTCTTGTCAAGTGCCATCAAAAGTTCGCGCATTTAATCAGGATTGTAACGTGGTGCAATACGAGTACTTCTTAGTTTCATTCAAAAGAAAAATTAGTAAAAAATAAAAATCTCAAGTAACCCGATTTTTGCTAACCCATTTTACTCAGTTCAAATGGTTTTTAATCGCACTAGTTCTTGGTAGGTTCTTAATTTTACGGCAAAATGATGAGAGAGCTGGATAGTGGACATGTTTGTCATGAGTGGGCGAAATAGATTGAATCAATGGAGTAATGGAATGGTGCAAGGAAAAAGTTTCTAAGTCTAATGGTTTTCTGAGAAACGGTATTTCAGTGGCCGACAGACGGGCATCGTTTAATCGAATTTTCTATTAATTCTGATTCAGAATATGTATGCTTCATAGGGCCGGAAATGAAAGTTGTAGAAATCAAAAACTTATATATAACTTTCTATAAATTTCTGTGAAGGGTATAAAATTTACACAGTTTTCGTCGTTTTCGTTATAAAAGAAGGTTACTAAAATACAGAAAATAGAAAATTCCGATATCGGTTCATCTGTAACCGGGATATAGCTTAAAAAAGCTTTTCCATGAAAATGTGCGTGAAAATGAGCATATTTACTTCAAATTTATAATATATACTATACAAATACGTGACTATCGTTAAGGGTATTTTAGATTCGGCCAAGCCGAATATACCACACTCTTACTTGTTTTTTATTAGACCATGTATTAAAAGAAAACTTTTTATGGAAAAAATGGAAAATAATACTTTCCGATTCACAGTTTCGCATGGATGGCTCGTTTTAGAGCATTTTTGATAATATTTTTCAAAATTTTTCGATTTTCTGCAACAAAGTTGTTGGATTGGACCGGTCTTGTTCATTGTTCATTGTTTGTTGTTTTTTTTTTATTTTATTTTCGAAAATCATTTTCTTTTAATAAAAACATATAAAAATATTTCATAAGAGATGCGGTTAAAGCTAACTTTCATTTATAACAATTTATCAATTTTTATTTTTATAAAATGTAAAAATATTTGGCAACAAATAGAAAAATTTTTCAATTTAGTTTTCTTAGTGAAAATGTGTAAAATTCTTCAAACTTTTTATTGAAATAAAAAGAAAACATATTAAATTTTAATTGTGAATAATTTTATTGCCTTTTGCAAGTTCAGTTTTAGCAAATTCAATCAGTTCACTTCAATATACACATGCGAGTTGAAAGTCGCTAATTTGAAGCGATATGCGTTTTCCAGAACACCTATTTGGCTATTTCAAATCGCAAAACCATATTTCTTGCGTTATAAGTTTCTCAGAACACCTATTTGGCGTTTTCAAAATGAAAACGCAAAATTTAAGCGATTTGCGTTTCTCAGAACATGCTTGATACACATCAAATGAACGTTTATTAACACGAAAGAAAAATACTTTATACGAGTACTCGTATGTAAATTTCAAAAATAAACAGACAAAATGGCTGTTAGAAAGCTCTTGCTAACAGAACTCAGATTTTTTTTAAAGCAATTGCGTTATACTTTTCTTGTGTTGGAAAATCTTCCTTAAAATATTCTTAAAATAGTAAATCTGCGTCGATGAGTTTTGCATGATTTATTTGCCAACAAGTTGGAAAAATAAAAGAAAATATTCTTATTCCTTTAACTTCCGTTCAGTTCTTGCTAAAAATAGATTCCATTTTGCAAAATTTATATCAATCCCACAAAAAAGAAATACCAGAAAAGAAACTAAGATTTTTATGTAGAAGAGTATTGGTTTATGTTCTGCGTCAGTTACCTTTTTGCGGTTTTTGTTCTTCAATTTAGTTCATGTTTAATGATTAATGATGCGGTTACAAAAATTCTAAGGTAAATTGTTTTTTGGAGGAAAGGTGAAAGAGTGTACTCAAACTTCTTTCAAAACTAAAACCATTAATTCATAATGGGTTCATCATTTAGTGGTCTCAAAACTGCCAGTCTGATTGGTGAAGGCTGTCGGCTGTTACATATTCTTCATATGAAGTGTCAAATATTTAGAGAAAGGTTTGAATTTACGAATATGAATCGTCTAACGAGCGCAATGAGCGTAAAAATAGCTATTTTTCAAATATAGTGCTACAAACCTAGCCTCAAGAGTTCTTTTAATAGAATGCTCTTTTTCGTTCAGCTTTTTTCACTGATCTATGCCTGTTTTTAGCTCAATAGTTCAAAGCTCGGTAAATAGTTGAAAAATCATTGAACGACTTTGTGTCAACATACGTCATATAATAAACAGAAAAAAAAAAAAAATAATAAAACACAGTCTGAAGTGGGCTCAATTCCACATAGTAAACTAGTTCACGGCTCACGTATTTTGCCAGACTCGCACGGACGCAACTTCTTATATTATGTTTGTTGTCATACGATCAAACCTCTTGCTACATAGGCGGTTCGGAAACTTCTTAGCCTCTCAACGAAAGAGAACAGTTAGTTTTTCAAATATATTTTTATTTTTCAATATAATCTTCTGAAACTTCAATACATTCAGTCGTATTCCAACGCTTTTCTAGCAATTCTATCCCTGGATTAAAATAGTTGTCTTCAAGGTCTTCAAAATAGCGGTTTACAACTGTAATTGCATCTTCATTTGAGGTAAAACGCTTGCCAGCAAGGAATTTTTTTAGATTTGGAAACAGGTAAAAGTCACTGGAAGCTAAATCAGTAGAATAAGGTGGGTGGTCAAGCGACTCGTACTTTAGTTCGTTGATTTTAGCGATTTTTGAAACACTCTTGTGCGTTGTCTTGATGAAAAATTATTTTTTTTTTGTGTTGTAAGCCAGGACGTTTTTCTCGAATTTGTACATTTAATTCATCCAAAAGGCTGCAATAGTACTCTGAATTTAGTGTTTTACCCTTTTGCTGATAGTCAATCAATAAAATACCTTTGAAGTCCCAAAAAACCGTTGCCATAACCTTACCAGCCGATTGAATTGTTTTTGCCTTCTTGGGGGCACTTCCTCCAGCTTCAGTCCATTGTTTGGATTGTTCTTTTGTCACTGGTGTATAGTGGTAGATCCATGTCTCATAAACAGTTATGAAACGACGCTTAAAATCCATTTTATTTCGCTTAAACGATCCAAACAGGCTTGAGAAATGGCTCCTCTACGGTAACCCTACGATGCAAAAAGAATTTGAGGGTGTAGATTAGATGTTTTCATTATACTTTAGCACAATATCCCCTGGTTCTAGTTCAACTCTAAACATGTGTTGAGGGATCTTTTCACGGTTCCTAAGGTTCACTACGTTTTTAATTTTAAATCCTTTATCTTCCAATCCAGTTTCATACCATCAGAGGGTCAATACCTTTTATATCGACCTGAAGACCTTTAGCCCTCTTAAGCTGATAAGTGTAAAAATATTGTTTCTCCTTTCCCAGAATGTCAGACAATTTCGATAATCATTTTCATGCTTTGCCTGGATTTTTGTTTCACTAATGATGCCGTGTTTCAGGTTTCACAATTGCAAATGGTTTTGACTTCAACTGGAATAAAAATAAATTTGTTAAGTATTTTGACAACAATTGTATATTTAAAAATCATATATAACCTTATTAATATGGTGGGATGTAACATTGTATGGTAGTTACCAATAATAGTATGGTTAGTCATTCAAATTCTGTTGTTTGTAACAATAGTACTGTTGAGCACAACCATAATATGGTTGTCCGACAATAAGGTTGACTTCATCATAGCATTGTTGATTACCGCATACATACAAATATTAACATTTCAACGTACTCGTTTCTTTTGATTTCTGTATACGCTTTATATGCATTTTTGCACAGTTCTAATTTTCAGTTTTTTTTTTTGCTTTGGTTCTTAAATCAATATAAAATTTTTTTAATTTAAAACAAAAAACATATCATTTTTAAAACAAAATCACAAAACTAATGTTGACAATAGTAACTCTATTCTGTGAACTTATATATGTTAAATGTGAGTAAGTGTATCATATATATGATAAAACAAATATTTTAGTATTTGGTTCAATAAAAGCTATTGTAATTAAAAAAAAAAAAATTAACCACAATACTAATATTGCTTGCAACCATATTCTGAAAATGATAGACGGTAACAATAGATTTACGGAAATGGAAACGAAAACATATTTATGTTGAAGAAAACTACTCTTATAATTAAATCGATAGTAGACTGTTTTTGACAATAATACTCAATATGCATGGCGTATATATGGAAATTTTCTTTTTCTGTATTAATTAACCTTCTTATACTACCAGAACTGCTTTTAAGCAAGAAATTTGTTTAAACAACAACATGAAAAAATCGGGGGTATCTGGACCGATATCGAACATTTTCATTTTCTGTATTTAAATAAACTTTTTTATTACCAGAACTGTTTTTAATAAAACAAAGTTTTTTAAATTCGCTGATGTTACATTTTCATTTAAAAATTGGTTTAGGCTATATCTCGGCTATATATGGACCGGTATCGGGGAATTTTTTTTTTTGCCTTTTAGTTGTTTTGCCAAATAATTGTGACAAGTTTGAAGCAAAACAAATAATTTTTTTTCAAAAATTTGCATACAAAATTGCAAGAAAATTGCTTATTTCAGAATTTTGGATATATCGCAACTATACGAGTATGTGAACCGATTTTACTGAATTTGAATAACAAACCCAAGAATCGATAGGGTAAAAGGATGGTGAAAGAAAAAAGTTTCTAATGGTTTTCTTAGAAACGGTATTTCAACGGCGGACAAACGGACATCGCTTAATCGAATTTTCTATCAATGCTGGTTCTGAATATGGAATTTTTTTTTTGCGCAATATAAAAGTTTTTTCCACAATTTTATTATTATTGACATTTACAATAATGCCTGATGTTTTAAAAAAACCTGAAATTTTTAAAAATGGTGGCAACTTGGCAAACTTTACTCAAGACAAACTTTCGTTACTTTGTAATTCACAATAAAAAACACGTCTAAACGCAACAACAGCCAATGGAAGATAAAGCTTCACCAGTCTGTTAAGAGCATCAGCTATTAAACAACTTACCCGCCCTTCCACCAGTACTGGTTCCTTGCATTACAGGTATCTACATAGTACTTCGTGGACTGTAATTAGTACCCCGAAAAGCAGCATACATCATAACAGGGTAGACATAATGCTCGAATTAAATTCGTACGCGAACGAATTTAATACGAACGAATTTAATTTTTCAAAGAATTACAGTTTTTAGTTCGCGAATTTTATCCATAAAATTCATGATCGAATTTAAAAAACAAAGAAGCGAATTTAAAAATAAAAGTCGGGAGAGAATTATTTAACTCGTGAGCGAATTAAATAATTAAATTCGCGAATTATTCTTTTATTTAAGAAGCTTCATCGCAATAAGTCTGTTTGATTTTCAACAAAATATTCAGGCGTGTTCTAAAAATCACGTGATTTCAAAGCACATGCCGTTTCAAAAGCACACATGTGATTTGTGCCTGTTCTGCAAATCACAATTTTTTGTGATTTTCAATGTGATTTATACTCTTCTGAAGCACACAAAATTGCTGTTTCGATGTGATTTATACTCTTCTGAAGCACAAAGACTGATGTTTTTCGCTTCAATTTACTGATATTTTGACTTTCAGAATGAATTTCTTTATTCGCGGTATTATTTGAAAAATAAGATTAATTTCTCTTAATAAATATAAAAAGCAAAGTAAAATAAACCAAATTACAAAATAATACAGCAAATTTTGCAACAAAATAAGAGTATCTTGTTTTTGCTTAATTTAGTGAATTATTTCGTACAAAATAAATAATTGTACTTAAATAATTAATAGAAAACACATTATTAAGTTATTTATTAATGTAATAAATTATGAAATTTACAATAAACAGGCTTGTTCTAAAAATCACGTGATTTCAAAGCACATGCCGTTTCAAAAGCACACATGTGATTTGTGCCTGTTCTGCAAATCACAATTTTTTGTGATTTTCAATGTGATTTATACTCTTCTGAAGCACAAAAAACGGCTGTTTTTCGCTTCAATTTTTACTTTCAGGTTGAATTTTTTTATTCGCGTTATTATTTGAAAAATAAGGTTAATTTCTTCTAATAAATATAAAAAGTAAAGTAAAATAAACCAAATCACAAAATAATACAGCAAATCTTGTAACAAAATAAGAGTATCTAGTTTTTGCTTAATTTAGTGAATTATATCGTACAAAATAAATAATTTTAACTTATCTTCTTTTTGTTGCCTCCTTTTTGATCCAATTTTTAATAAAATTTCATTTATTTTTTATCTATATATTTCGACCCTTTGCGATACATCTTTAGGATCTGGTTTTATATTATTTGCATTTTACTTAAATAATCAATAGAAAACACATTAAGTTATTTATTAATATAATAAATTATGAAATTTACAATAAAGTACGTGCAAAAAGTAGGATGTGATTTCCAATTGATTTCAAGTTAACTTACCGGTTTAAAATCACAAAAATCAAACGTATTTTGTGTGCCGAACACCTTTTTTGTGATTTCAAATCACTTTCACGAAAAGTGATTTACAGAACAGCCCTGAAAGTACGTGCAAAAATTAGGATGTGATTTCAAATTGAATGCAAGTTAGCTTACCGGTTTAAAATCACAAAAATCAAAAATATTTTGTGTGCCGAACACCTTTTTTGTGATTTCAAATCACTTTCACGAAAAGTGATTTGCAGAACAGCACTGATTAATTTTTGATGAAATAAAAACCATAGTTCATATAAATTAAAAATCATCAATTGAGAAAAAATCATCATAACACATTTTGGTTCAAAAATCATTAAAAATGTGTTAAAATTACCATTTTGGTAACCTTCAAAACAAAAACAACTGTCATCATGCTCAGTTAAATGTTTTAAAGAAATTTTCGTTCTTTGCTCTTCTTGTTTGTAAAGTTGTGCTGACGAATTTTATTTTTAAATTCGCGAACTTCATTTTTCAATACGCGAGCACAATTTTATTTTAAATTCGCGAATTTTTTCTTTCTGCTCACAAACGAATTTAATCAGTTTTTTATTTATTTTTTTTGTTCGCGAATTTAAAATTAAATTCGTTTCGCGAATTTTATTTTTAAATTCGGGAATACAAATATAAAAACGAGCGAATTAAATAAAAATTTAAATTCGCGATCACAAATTTTTCCTACCCTGCACCATGATTGCCAAGGAATAATAATAACTTCTCCGTGCGGTTTTTGGTCTAAACCACAAGCAGAACGTTTCAAAAAAAATCCAGGTATCTCAACTACGATTAACAACAGGTTGGTCAGCAAGTCAAGCCACCTGTAGTGCAATTCACTAACCTATTTTAACGCTAGTAAAATTCGTTTAGAGAAATTAACACTAGCGTTGGCGTTTTCCCGATTCTATAACAGTTTTTAACACTATTTGTCTTCGTTTTAAATCAGCTGTTTTTATAGCCTGACTGATTAGCGTTAACTAAACACCAATTATTTTTGTGGTGTTTATCTTAACAACAATGTCGTTAAAATTTCTACTAGAATAACTTCACTGTATTTGGCATACGACTTGTCGGAAGAATCCAACAGTCGGTCGGCGTGTTCTGTGTGAGAACTTATCTTATTTTTAAAAAAATATTTTAAATAATAAACATATAAATCGTTTTACTTACCCTAAACATGGAATTATTTGCAAATTTGTTTGTTTTTTTTCTGTTCCTCTTTGTGGTTTTCTTTATTTTTAACAAAGCTGCCACATTATTTAAAATTTTTTTAACATACAACCAGAGGTGTTAAGAATAAGTTAGTGAATCACAAAAGCGTTAGTGCAAACCACAATAGCTCGCGTTAAGTTATGCTCTTTTAAAATCGTTAAAAGTTAGTGAATTGCACTACTGGAGGCGTATTGATCACCGTTCTGTCTCATTAGGTCTTGGTGAGGGTTTTGGAAGTCCCGCTACAACCTAAGTTTATTTTTGTTTATTTGTTTTATTTAGTTATCATAACTATTTAAATACAATATATTATTATTCATTTTCAAACAATAAAGTTTTTTATTCGCTATTTTAGCTTCTACTTTGATACCAATAAAAAACTATAAATAACTTGTTTTCTATGTTTCCCAGCTATCTATATGTCGACATTTCATAGGAGCTACCCTAATCATCAGTAGACTTTGGAAATTTTTGAAAGATATTCTCAAACATTCAACTTTATATCCCAACAATCTAAATAAATTGTTAAGAATTTAAAAAGAAAAAAATGCTCTAATAATATCCGTCAAAACACAAAAAACAAGCTTTTCTATTTATAAACGTCTCTAACATTTCTTTACACCTTTCAAACAAATGAACAACCGTTGGTTGCTACGATTTGCTTTTGAAAGTATCGAAAAGCAGAGAACAAACATTCAAACAATTGAGTTTTTGTTCGATATTCCAACTTCTATGAAATGTCGACATATAGATAGCTGGGAAACATAGAAGGCAAGCTATTTATAATTTTTTATTGGTATAAATGTTAGAAGCTAGAATAGCGAATAAAAACTCAATTGTTTTCTTCTTTAACTTTTTACTGTTGAAACCGAAAAGTGGATAACCCGTTACAGACCTTTTTTCAAATCAGTGATAAAATTTTAATGGCCGAACAAATGTTAATACATTTTTCTTTTCCTTTCTTTTTAATTTCAGCTTGAAAATGCTGCTGGTCAAACAAAAGAGCTGTTAAGGAAATTACCCACAAAACGAAAATAGAAATAAATAGCAAAAACAAAAAAAGATCCTTAAGCCACAAACCAACAATTCGTAAAGATAATAAAAATGGGATTTGATGAGCTTATAGCCTCGAGGGTTTCAACAACAAAAACACTACAAACGGCAACAATTACTTTCGACACAAAAGAAGCAGCTACAATTACAACAATTGAAACTAATAGCAAATACAAAAGTAAAACTTCCTTCAACACAAAATCAATCAACAATATTGAGAAAAGTTCCCCTGTCTTCTTAAATGCTGTACAAGTTTTGCTGTTTAAAGGTGGCAAAGGGCAAAATCAACAGCAGCAACAAACAATAGAATTTGTAGCAAAACTTTCGTATCGAAAACCACAACAGCAACAGCAGCAGCAGCAGCAAAAACTACATTTCTACAATAACAATAAGAGAGAAGAGAAAAAATTGAGCTAATTTTGGCTGCTATCGAATTCAAAGACAGCTCTATAGAAATTTTTATAGCAGACAATAAAGTTTACGAAGATTTAAAGCTTGCAAGGGGCATATAACGCACGTAAACAAAATGCAACGTTTACGTACCACATTCACACGTTCACGTACCCCAACTGGTGCTGAAATGAAAACCCAAAATAGCTTGGAAGTGCCCAAACAGGTTTGACTAAAAATGCATATGTCTATGTATGTATATTGTGTGTGCTTTTGTTTCCTTTTTCTTTATTATTTTAATACTTTTGTTTCTAATTTTTTGGCAAACGAGAAAAAATGTGAATGCAGTTTCAAGATAAAGTGCAACTTCACTCGCAATAGGCATTCTTTTGTGGTATTTGAACCTGCACAAAGATCAGGTTCGGAGGAGCTGAGTTTGCCTGGATATATTTCAGGTAGATAGAGCAGTTCGTATTCTAGAAGCACAAAGAGAAGACATATATGACATCGCGTTACATACATTCTGTCCTATGAACCAAACAGTCCTGGGCAAAATTCACACCTCATGTATTTCAAATACAAAATATTTTCAAGCTGCGCATTTTAAATACATCTACGAGTAAAAGATACAAATACATTTTTGTATTTCGGTCTCATTAAAATATACCTCTCTGGTTTTAGATATAAGTATATTTTATTTTACATATGCACTCAAACTAAGTTGTATATAGTCACCTAAAACTTAAACGGACGTGACTGGCAAAATATTGAACGCTTATTAAAATTTGTGGATGTGTTGTACTATTGATAATAAAACTTCATTTAATAAAAATTACGGTCAAGCAAATTTTTTTCAGTTACGCTCTTTTGCGTTTTAGACGACAGCTTACTCGTATATGTTCATACTTACAACTGCATATATATACTTGTATTTAAGTATTAGAAATAAAGTTGTGTAATATTATATAAAATTTTCTTATTTTTTATTACATGCATTTAACATTACATTCATTTTACTTATATACACGTACGGCATAGGTTCGTAAACTAAACTTGCTGGAAAATTCAAGGAAGAAACCTAATATTTAGCGTTTGATAGATAGTAAATAAAAGATTCATGCGGCAAAACAAGTATTTCCTTTAACAAAAACTAGATATTTTAATGAGTCATTTAACAAACAACCAGTGTTGTCAACTTTGAAATTTCAAAACGCACCAAAATGGGGGAAAAAAGCACGTTATTTCAACAAAGCCGCACCGAATTTTGAATTTTTTTCCTTTCATTTTTATTTTTCTACCTGAAAGATTTTTCTTAACATAACGTTTCTTATAGAAACGCATCTTATGCGGAAATGTCAATAACGCTAAAGTCTTAAGGTTCATTGCATTGAAGTGATAAGTTGCTGGACACAAGCGAAAGAAGGCAACTACACTCTTAACTAATTCGTCATTAAGTTAAAGCTTTTTCCTGAGTAATTAAAACTAGAAAGTAATCACTCATGTTTTTTTTCTGTTGTTTATTTCCCCCAATTTTTTCATTTTTTGCCTCATAAATTATTTTATGATTCTGTGAAATAAGACCAGCAGTCAGTTTGACTATTCTGTCATATAATTTCTTACAAATTGTCCTTTTTTGTTGTTGCTGCAGTGTTCACAACTTGTAAATTTGAGTGCCACTCATCAAAAACAGAAAAAATTATAAAAAAGGGGGAAAATGTAACAACATGATAATTAAACTGAAACGAAAAGTAAAAAAAAAAAAATGAAATAACCGACATACAAAAAATTATTCTACTGAGCTGTAACACCAAAATAAAATCATTTCAAGAAATTTAAAGTTTAAATTATTCTAGTGCGATGCTGGATATATTTTTACTTCATGGTTTGATGCAAAGTCCATCCGCAAAATTTGTAAAATCCGAAAACAAAATGATATATCAAACAAAACAAATTCGAAAATCCTGCCGCCAACGGCTCCTGCATGAAATGTTGCGAATGGGCGTTATGGCCGCATTCAACTGCAAACAACCATTTGTATGATAATCAGATTTTTGGACAATAATATTGGCGAATAGAAAACGAATCGAATCAATTGATTCGTATATGCTCTTAACTTTTAAGTAGTTATTTTTTATACATACTTTTAATAGAATGCATTCATGTTATATCCAAAAGAGTGTATTCATGTCGTGATCATGATAATGTGCAGCTCAATTGAGTCCTTAGTAGTTTACTTTATGTTTGTCTGAAAATAAAGAGGGGGTAGAAGATAGAGGGTGACAGTTTGTGGGTGAAAGAGAGAGTGGGGATATATTGGTTTTGGGGTGGAGAAAAGTGGGAAACTTCTTACCGTGGCATTGCGAGTACATGATATTATACTCGCAATCTGGTTCTACTTATGAATGAGACTGTGAAAATGATTTACATCAGTACCTGCCTTGACGGCCTAACCTGATGGTGGACCAATTCCACGGAGTGAATTTTTCACGATTCACCACCGCCCCCGTGTGGCTTGCTAGGCTCACACAGGTAGCAATTCTTGTCATATGATTGCGGTCATATGAACAACTTCTTGTTGAGGAGTTCGGGCTTTCTAATCCCACATGTATGCAATTTCCAAGCAATCAACGGAAGACAAGGCTTAATGAGTTGGTAGACCGAAGCCCACTAAGAGCATCAGCCTTTAAACCAACTCACCCGTCAAACCGTCACCACTGGTTCCTTACAGTACACGTATCTGTTGTATAGGCAACAGATCCTCGGGAGATTGTTAGCCCTCGAAAAAAAGCCATCACCAAACAATTATCAAGGATACTAACACTCCCTTCCTGCGTTTTAGGTTTCAACCACAGCCAGAACGTTTCAGCCAAGGTAGGCACCTCAACCATGATCAGCCCGCGTCGAACCGCAAGCAGAACTTCCCGGGGGCCATGCTGATCCCCGTTCTGCCAATTTATACCGGGTTCCGGAAGCCAACACAACATAAGTCATGTGGCTTCCTAGAGTTTTGTTTGCCGCACCAAACGAGGGACCCCTTCTCCTCTTTTCCCCGAAAAACAGAGCGCCTAAGTTAGGAATACGCCAAGGCAAACCCTGTTCCCCGGGGGGCTTATGAATGAGACTAGTGCGGTCAGATTGATCGAGGCCAGAGGTGATAGGCTATTGAAACTCCGCTCGCCTAGATATTTTAGGCGTGCTAGAAAGCACGCTGATAGTGCTCTTCCGCTACAGAGATCAATGTTCCTATCCTTTAGGGGTGTCCCTTTTTTGGCTAGCTTGCAGCAATGTTGTTGCTGTTATTAGAACCCTGTCCACGTACTCATTTTAGGCTTAAGTTTGAATATCTCGCCATTTTGTTTGAAAATATCCCAGATTTCTGGACTAGACTGACATTGGTGTATATTCCGATCTGGGTCTTCATGGTGGCCCTGCTGCCAGTTATTTTCATGATATCCCTACCAAATGTCCTGTCAAACGTTAGCCATCCAATTTGTGTTAAGCTAAGTAAGCAATGTCAAGATTGGGCACTGATAAGTTTTAAGTCATTTAATTCTAGCATTTTAAATGTTGTAACAACGTCTGTTTTAGTGTTTTCGTTTTGTAATTGATAGGTTCAAGTAAAGTGTCAAAAGTAAAAAAAATTAGCCTATGATTTAGAGATCTAGTTAATTACTGTGAAAATTTCAAGAAGATGGGTCCAGCGGTCTTGCCTCCCATAAGGTAAAAACAAACATACAAACACAAATTGAATTTTATACGAAGGCGGATTGAGTAAAGCTTACTAGCGCTAGATGGCAACAAAAACACAAAAACTCTTTTTTTTTAAATTGCAATCTGTCAAACGTCAGCTGTTAAAATCTCGCCCAAATTCATCGATTAGTTTATTTGTTGTAGTCGTGTGAACTAATCAACTATTGTGTTTCTTGAAAAATGGAAAAAGTGAATTTCGTGCAGTGATTACAAATTATTATTTGAAAAGGAAAACGGCGAGATAGACGAAAAAAATGCTCGATAAACATTGCAGTGAGCCTACTCCGTCAGATTACATGGTAAAATATTGGATTGCTGAATTTAAATGCGGCGGACCTAACAAGCACTGCTACAATACTATCAACAAGAATTCCAACAGAGTTGGTTACTGAAGAAAATATCAAGAAAATTCTCGATATCGTAATGAATGATCGCCGAGTCAAGTTGAGTGAGATTGTTGAAATGGTGGACATATTATATGAACGTGTGTTCAACATTTTCCATAAACAGTTGCATATGAAAAAGCTATCGACAAGATGGGTGCGGCGTTTGCTCAGCCTCGAACAAAAGCGAGTTCAACCGTTTTTATTCAGGTAGCTTAAGTTCATGTTTAATGATGGCCAGTAAGTAATCTACTTTTTCCGGTATTTTGAGTGATCAGGGGAGATACTCTTCACAGGGTAAAGACATAAAGGCCAGAACAGGACGTGCTTTCTTTACATATGAAAGATAAATTTTATTTTATTTGCGTGAAAATCAACTTTAATTTTTCAATATTTGGTGATGGTATAATAAAATAGACTAAAATTTTCATACAGTCTTCTTTTATGTAACTTAGAAAATATATTTTTAAAGCGTATATAGTGGTTATGTGTTGGTTTAACGTAAAATAATAGAGGTGTATTAGTAAGAAAGAAGTAATATCTCACTTCCTTATATACCCTGATGCAAATTATCTATCCTGGCATCTGATAAAGCAGAGGAAATACGGCAGGGTAGAGATGTTTTCATTAAAAAGCTAGCAAAATCCAAAAAATATGTATTGTGAAAAAACTAACACAGTAAATTATACTGAAGTTAATAAAAATACATATAACAAACAAACTTGAAATACAAATAACAAGAGAATATAACTCACCAGTGGAGAGGGTACATCAATCACTGACACGGGCGAGCGACCCGAATGATGTAGTCGAATAATCGGCGCAGTTAGAGTACGCTAGTAGCACGAGCGATTTGTATCATTTCTTAACGGTCGAAAAATGTGCGGGGGAGGAGATTTAAAATACGGGGGACAAAAACTGTGTAGTTTTCATACGTTTCACAAAAATATAAACGGTATATATAAGTTTCTGATTTCTATAATTTTCTTTTCCGACCCTATAAAGTATACATATTCTGAATCAGCATTGATAGAAAATTCAATTAAGAGATGCCCGACTGTTCGCTGCAGAAATACCGTTTCTGAGAAAACCATTAAACTTAGAAACTTTTTTCTTTCACCATTCTATTACTCCATCGATTCATGGGTTTCCTACTGAAATCCAGTAAAATTGGTTCACGTATAGCTGATATATCTAAAATTCCGAAAAAAATCTTTTTTTTTTTGGAATTTTGTATAAAAATTTTTGAAAAAAAATTGTTCTGATTCAAACTTGACTCAATTATTTGGCAAGGCGATTAAACGATTTTCTTCCATAATCGGTCCACATACATATGCACATATACCCCAGATATAGCCAAAACCGATTTTTTCATGAAAATATCACGTAAGCGAAATTAAACAACTTTTTTTTGCTTAAAATCAGTTCTGGTAATATAAGAATGTTACTTAAATATAAAATCTGAAAAATTCCGATATCAATCTATATATACCCGAGATATAGTTTAAACCAATTTTTTTCATGAAAAAAAAAATTTTTATTGCTTAAAAGATGTTCTGTTTATAAAAAGAGGTTACTAAAATACAGAAAATGAAAATTTCCGATTTCGGTCCATATATACCATATATAGATTTATACTAAACCGGGGTTTCCGTTACTTTTTTGGTATGGCGATTACAAGGCAAAAAAAAAATTTTACTTTTTTCTAGGTAATATGTGAAGTTATGACTAAACTAAGGCAATTTGTTGTAAAAAAAAGTATACTTTATTTATTGCTAAACACATTTAATATTTCCACAAATATTTAAATTATATCTGATTTTTAATGTGGCCATCGATAGCACCTATTAACGTGGCAACATCCATATATGTTTATAGTAGATTGCGTTTTAAAGCAAAAAATTTTAAAATTTTGCATGAAAATTTACGTTTTTCGCCATTAAATTCTGAATAACTATGGAAACGGTACGAAAGAGAAAAAAAGTTTGGAATTAATATTTGCAAAAGTTTATAAAATTATAAGTTTCTTAGGTAATTTTAACGTTTCCTAATTAATATCCTTGCAATATTTTCATTATTTCCAAGTTAGTTTAATACATAAAAGTTTTCAATATATTAAAGTGATGTTTTAAAAACTTTTTTTTCATTACATAGGACGTGTGGGAAACGGTAGAAAAGTACTCTCGTAAAAAAATTTTTGACACTTCTGAGGTGAATAAAATTTTACTAGCTCTAGGAGCTAATATAAATTTTGACAATAGAATAGAAATAGTTGAAATATAGGAATTTCATTGAAATAAGTTATAATTGAAAATTTAAATTTATTTATTTATTTTTTATTAGTTTTATTAAATTTTCTTTTCTGTTTTGTCAAAATTTTATGTTGTCAAATATAATATTTTTTCACACAGCAAAAACATGAAATTTCTTTACCACAGACAAATTATTTTTCACCATAGTACTTTGCTACCGTTTCGCACACGTCCATAACAATAAATAGGTGTATTCCACGTGAATGACGAAACAGTCCGAAAAGCGTTCCACGTACCAATTTTTGTGCAATTTTGGGAGAAAATGAGAGAGTAATTTTTTCATTTCCAGTACAAATTAGCCCGAACTTTTTCTTTCGGTAAGTTCGGACTAGAATTGAATAATCAGCTGTTTTATGTTTACATACATATGAAACTGAAAATGTAATCAGAAAATTTGCAAATAGAAAAAAAGTTTTGGTTTAAAAGTTAGTTAAAAGCAAATTAAAGGCAGACCAAACTAAAAATAACGTTGTGAAGTTTTAAATAGAACATGCAATTGTTATTTGCATTTTAATTTTATAAATATGATTATAACAATGTATTGAAAATTTTACATTGCTTTTAATTGTACAGCTGTTGCCAATAATGCCAATCTTTTGTTTATATGATGTTATGCATTTTAAGCGTCTAGAATTACTAAAATATACTATAATCCAAAAAGTAAGCAACACTACTATTGCAAAATGTACACGTAGAAAAAGATATATAGTTGACATGACAATATTCTAAGGGCAACATACTATTGTTGAATTGTGTGGTTGGTGCTGATAATATTACATAGTCATATTTGAAATGATAATAATAAACTCCACTATAGTTTTGTAAAACAGTTTTAAAAACAACCATACTATATTTTGGCAGAGAACCATATTTTTATCATAGCTCACCATATTAATTAAAAAGAGGACATCTTTGGCTAAACAATACTATTTTATTTATTTATACTATACAATTTACAATATCTATGTCACATAATATACATATTGATAATAATAAATTAATATAACACATTTATTGAAATATTTCATGGTAAATTTAAATATTTAAAAAAAATTTGCAAAATTTAGTCGGGTTGCACAAATGCAAATGATGTCGATTTCAACGGATTCTAGCACCTATTAGCTGAAATAAAAATAATGGAATAATTAAAAATTGTATATACTCGTAAGCATATTAATATGGTTTAATGTAACATAGTATAGTTGTTCTCAACAATAGTATCGTTCATCATTAAAACTCTTAGGGTTGTAACAATTGTATGGTTGTGCACAGCCATAATATGGTTGGCCGACAATATGGTTGACTTTGTTATAGAATTGTTGATGGCAACATCCGTACAATTAACAAAATCTTAATATACTAACATACCTTCCAATTTCTGCAAGCTCTCTCCAGTTGCGAAATTTTAATTTAAAATTTTTCCTTTTTTTGTTTTTTGATTAGCAAACTTTTTTTTTTTTTTAATTTAAAACAAAATACATATTTTTCCATAACAAAAAAAACAAACGAAAATTATATGTCAACGTCTAAAATAAAACAATTGATAAAGCTTACCATAGTAAGTTTATTCTATAAATTTATATTTGTTACATGTGCATATGATAAAAACAGGTATTTTAGTATTGAGTGTAATAAAAACTATTGTCGTTTTTTTAAAAAACTATTAACATTGTATTCTGAAATTGATAGACGGTAACAATAGAATTACAGAAACGCAAACGAACACATATTTATGAAAAAAAAACTATAATTATATCGATAATGGGCTGTTTTTAACAATAATACACAATATTATGGCTTATATAGTAATGTTGTTGCAACCATATTTCAAACTGACTTTTCTCTACGTGTACAATTGTGGTTTTTTCCGTTCCAGCAGTTATGGGTAAAATTTTCAAATTTAGAGAGTAATTTACTTTTTACTCTCATTAGTCCGAACTAGTCCGGGATCTCGTGGAACACACCTAATTCATTTCATTTGAAGTAAAAATAAAACAAATAAAAAAATGATTGAAAACTTAATATTCTTCTATATTATACTTGAGAGCCCTGACTGTATGGGACTGTATGTATGTGTAAACATTAAATTTATAAATAAATAAATTTTCTAATTTTGCATATTAATAAACGAAAAAAAAAGTTTTCAATAGTTTATTTTACTTTTAAAATAAAATTCCAAACGCAGAATTAGTTTGTACGTTCTTTTTCATTCTGAATCAGCTGTCTTGCTTCTGTTCAATGTAAACTATATGTACATGGTTTGTTTTTATTACTTTTACGTTCTGTTCTGTTGCGGACTAATCCGTTGAAAATATAATTCAACGTTAAGTGACAGCCAGATATGTGTATGTTTTACTTTTTCTGGCATGGAAACACTAATTTTTTTGGTCATATGAATACAATTTTTTTTTATCGAAAGCTAAAATAATATGTTTTAATTAAAAATTTTTCAAATTTAATGTATATTAATCAATTAAGCCACTATGAATGATTAAAATTATATAATTTTAGCGAATAAACATTATATTATGTGTAAGAAATATCGTAAATTCTGTAGATCGTGAGAAAAAAGTTGGCTGTTTTGTCACCATTTCTAAGTACTTAAATTGTTTCTTTTTTCGTTTTTTCAAATATCGGGTGGTTAAATTTCAAGGGCCGATGTTGAATGTGAACCACACCTAAACGCCAAGTTTTTTTTCCGAATTTTATTTGACATTTCTCTATTTCAGACTTATTCAATTTGAACCTTGGAGAGATACACAATCCAACAACGTGTTAAAGTTATCCAGACTTATTATGAAAATGATGATCAATCATTTGATTGAGAAAATCATCTTCAGTGATGAGGCGCATTTTCACCTCAGTCCTTCGTCCATAAACAGAATTGCCGCATTTGGGCGAATGAGAATCCACGAGTGACTGTCGAAAAACCAATGCACCCACAAAGAGTGACTGCTTGGTGCGGTTTATGTGCTGTCGGCATCATTTTTCCAAAATGGGGCCGGTCAGGCAGTTACTGTGAATGGTGCTCGCTATCGTGAGATGATAACGAACTTTGTATGGCCCGAATTGGAAGATATGGATGTAGACGATATGTGGTTTCAGCAGGACGGTGCCACTTGCCACACAGCTAACGAAACAATTGCTCTTTGGCGCAACAAATTCAATGGCCGAGTTATCTCACGTAATGGCGATGTCAATTGGCCGCCAAGATCATGTGATTTGACACCGTTGGACTTTTTTCTTTAGGGTTTTTTGAAAGAAAAGGTGTACGTCGATAAGCCAGCAACAATTCAGCAGCTAAAGGATGAGATAACTCGGCACATTAACGGCATAGAACCTCCATTATGCCTCAGGGTCATCGAAAATTTGGACCATCGGATGGAGGTGTGCCGCCGTGGTCGCAGCGCCCATTTGGCCGATATTTTGTTCCATACATAATTGAGTAATACCAATATATCATAATAAAATAAAATTACAATAATTTCGTAAATAGTTTGTGTTTTATTCAAAATCAACATCGGCCCTTGAAATTTAACCACCCTTTAAAACAATTTTTATGAAAAATCTTAATTCCAAAAATTGTTTTCCTTTACTGTAAAAAAGAGCTGAACTTTTTCACAGAAAAAGTAGTTGTAAAATATTTGCTACAGAAAAGAATGTCACATAACGGCAACTGAAAGTAAAAACTAATGAGGCCTTAATTCTATGAATTCCTCCACACAGAAAGTGCGTTCTTCAAAAATCCTATTTAAATCTATTAATAAATGTAATTTTTCGTGTGTTTCATTAAGAGCTTTAATTGAAAATTTAATACTTGTTATTTGTCTCTAAACTGATGCAATTGTCTTTATGGACAGAATAATGGAAGTGACAAGGCTTACTTAATTATTTATATACATATGTATGTAACTACGTATGTGTAAATAGTTACAATAAAATCTTCATATAGATTTATATGAACATGATAACAATTTCTATTTATTTACATACATTCATTATTTTATTTCCATTTGTGGCTTTCACCAGTTGTATGAGGCAAATGTGGATGTTTATTATTGCAACAATTTAAGTAGTTGTACTCCAACAAATATCACTATCAATTACGAGCAGACACATACATACAAGTATAGACTGCATGCCAGTCAAACACACTCCCACACACACACACACACATACATACAACTCTATGTCCTGGTGTCTTTCTGTCATCAAATCAACCCGTCAGTCAACCATTAAGTTGAAAGTTTGTCGTATGAAAAATCAACAATAACAAAAGTGTCACCATGATTATGGAAAAACATTTTATGGTAAAAGTAACGATGACACTGATGGAATCGTTGGTGGTGATGATTGTATGGTTTTGAATTTAATAGAGGGTGTCCACCCGGAAGGTATACTACTCGCAATAATTTCATTGCAGTCCTAGCAAAAGGCGATGTGGCACCGTCTTGTTGATACCACATGTTAATCAAACGGAAAGCATGCAGTTGTGGCGTTAAAAAGTTTTCAATTATAGAACGATATCGCTCCCTATTCACGATTACCATTATGCCGTTTTCATAATGAAAGAAGTAAGGTCCATAGGTTTCTCCTGACCCAAAAGCACACCACACTGTCACTTTTAGGGAATGCAAAGGTAACCGATGAATAATTTTAGGTTATTCCAATTTTCCCAGAACTGACTATTCTGTTTATCGACATATCCATTCAAATGAGAATGTGCCCCGTCACTCATTATGATTTTTTCATGAAAAACGGGGTTGCCGTGGGCGAGCTATAACTTCCTATTCGCATATGTACGGCGCTGAAAATGGCTCTTGTGTCAATTGAATTTTAAATGGAAACAAATGCAAATCCTCGTACAAAATTATGGCCAAAGTTGTTCTTTGAAAACTAAGCTCTTGACCACGACGTCGAATTGAAGTCGATGGAGTGTTTTGTAACCTTTCTTCAGCAGCAGTAATGTGTTCAGCCGATCTTGCACTACATTGTGGCCCATGCTTTCCTCGAAATCCTTCACTACACGATAAATATTGCGTTTTGTTGGCGCATTATTTCTCCCAGAAATTTTACATAACTTTCTCATCGTTGCAGTAATCGATGATTTTTTTTCATAAAATTTTTTAACGATTAAAACACGCTGGCTTATCGTATATTTTTCCATAATAAATTTGCCACGTGTCTACTTCAGGACTGGCAAATGTGAACTGTTGTTATAGTATTTCCTGGAGGGTCCCATAGGATTCGCAGGAAATACTTGTTTATTATTGTTATTGTGGTGTAGTTATTATTTTATCCTGGAGGGTCCCTTGGGAGTCGCAGGATTTACTATTGTATTATAGTCCTATTGTAATTTAAATAAAACCCCCTTTTTTTATTATCACCCACTTTATTGATATTATAATTATTTATTTGTTCTAACGATTACTTCTGTTCACTGTTGAACATTACTGATCCATTCTCTTAATTTTACTTCTTCTTTTATGTGTGCTGCTGCCGTCATAGCTGCTGCCGCAAACCTGGAGCTATAGCTGAGTGTGCTCGAATTCATGACCCACATCAGTATTCCATCGTGTCAGCAATTGTTATAGTTTATGTAATTTCCGGGTTGTAGCAGTTTTTTGTTGGTACTGCTGTTCTTTCTTTTGTTTAATACATATTTGCTGCCTTGCAATATTGGGCCTGACCCCAATATTCTTTTTACATATATACCTTCCCGGCGAACACCCGTTACTTTTTTGCATACTTTAAAATTTAATGCTTAACAACTGTTGCATTTGGCTAATTTTTACGAAACAAAGAAGACAGACTAGAAAGTGAAATTAAATCCATTTTTTTCAAACTAGAAGACTAGTGCTGAAATTCAAAAAGATTGAACAAAAATATTTGTCAGCTCAGCGACTTTCATGTACACGTCAGAATTTTTTTTTTTTGTATAGAATATAAAGCTCGCAGTGTCCGTCTGCCTGGCTGTGTGAAAGACATTGGATAAGTTTTTAACCCTTTTTCGTTGATCCAATCAAGCTGAATTTTTGTCGAGGAGAACAGTAGAACTCTTTGAATCACGCTTTAAGCAGTGTAATATAGAGGCGGCAGATTTTAAAATAAAAGCCGCTCATGATCGAGGCAGCACTATTCCATAGATGAAGTTTTTAAATTGCACGAAGATCGGGGAAAACAAACCTGGCTAATTGTTATGATATTGAACGTTTAATGTTTTGTAAATCTTTAAGTTTTTAGCGAATATTTAATATGATTTAATTTTTTATTTATTAAAGGCCCGATCAGACTATTATAAAAGTATAAATACTTTCATTTGATTTTGTGAGATAAAAGTCTAAACACATTTCTTGCGACTGTCTAAAAGTCTAACGTAAATTAGATTTTGCATTCACACCATCACACTTGATATAAACCAAAAAATTTGAGTAGAAAAGAAAACAGCTGTTCATATTTTTTTATTTATTCAGCAGAGAGATGTGCCAACATAAAACTTTACACGGCGGCAGGTGAGCTCTTCGTCGTAGGCGGTAGACGTGCCGGCGTTTGAAAATCTTTAGCAGCTAATATAATAATTATGTAAAACAGATCCAAATTTAAAATTACCAAAATATTTTATGTTCTACATATAGCATGAGCAAAATACATTTATATACGACAGCTAAATCCCAAATTTCGAGCTTTCTTATAACGACAAAAAATACTATATATAGTCGGCTAGTAAATCTTTTTACAGCTGGTTTCCTAAAAAACACAAACCTGATCCAATGAAAAGTATTATTGTTTTGAAAAGTTTCAAAAAACAAAAAAGTCGTATGGGATGTCAAATTTTTATCGTATTATTTTTCGTATGTATGACGGATTACATTCAGACTATCAGACTTGCACGTATTATTTGAATTTTTGACTAGTATTAATACACAGTATAGTAGTCTGAACTGGGCTTAACCAGCATGATTTTAGTTTTCAGTTGTACATATTTTATAAAGTATTACAATATATTCAAAGCACTTCCTTAGTTTAAAAAATAAGTACAGACAGGGACTAACAAACTGGATTTTATTTATTTACAGGTGCGCTCGGCTTCGTTTGACGAAATGCAATTGGAATCACAACGCGTATCTTCACATCTTCTCAAACAACAATCATCTTCCGATGAACGCTCGTCCGAGGGTGGATTTTTGCAAGTTCCTCAAGCCTCGTATACTCAGAGATCGCATTCCTTTGACTCCGCAGCCGCTTCGGCGGGAAGCGATGATTCAGGCACTTTCCTGGAAGTGCCGCGAAAAGGCAAAACACGTCGTAGTTCAACCAAGACGCCGCCGCCTTGTATACATTGTTTTTACCTGGAGGAGTACGAGAAACAAATGTCGATAGAACAACGTTATTTTGCTAATGAGCGGGATCTAAAAAATCTAAGTTTCAGTTTAAGTAGTTCCGAGGTAAGTGTAGAAGATGCTGAGGGTACCGACGATGTGGTTGAGGAAGAAGCAGAAGATGAAGAAGGAGGTGATGCCACGGATGAGGATGTTAATGCCTGTACAGAAAACGATGTCTTGGTTGGTGAGACAATAGATATTTACGATGACGCTGCTTTGGAAATGGACATACGTTTAGGCGGCTTGTCTAGTGGTTTGGACGAGAGTAGAGCACGTTTGCCACGGCAAATGAGACGTCATACTATAGGCAGCTCTGTTACCACCTCAGAAGATGAGGGACTTGAAGAGTCTGAACATGATTCATTCCATTATGGCAATACTTTGATGCCGCCGCCTCCTACCACGCCCTGTGGCATAACATTTACTTTATCGCCCACTAATGGCGACTATTTACCTTTTCCTGCCTACGAATTTCCCATTGAACCCGGCTCACCACCAATATCGCCTTTATTTTCCTTATCAGTAAATGCCAGTCCTGTTATGGAACTGCCGCCGCCACCACCCATCTCACCTTTAGAACTACTGCCACAACCACCATCATTCGATTTAACTCTACCACCACCACCGGCCTTTAGCACTGATCTGTATCCTTTATCAACAGCAACAGCAACAACAACGACAACTACTCTTACCGAAGACAATGAAAATAATGTAAATATTAATGCTATACCGTCGCCACTATCTCCCGCTACACAACGACCACGCAGACGTTCCATTTCCCGCCAAGAAGCTATTTTTGTCGAACCCACAGGCAATTCATTGGAAAATGTCTCGCAACAGGAACAACACAAATCATCAGTGGACGCCATTGATTCAGTGGATGAGGCATCCACCATGGCCACCTGCGGCTCACCGACAGCTGCCAAGCACGCAATAGTTGTACGTGATATTTATTTAACTGTACCTGATTTGAGGCGTGATCGTGCAGCCTCGGTTGATTCATGCTTTTCCAAGGTTTCATCTGGTGGCAAGACAGAAGAATTGCAGCCCAATGATGGTTGCTTTCTGACGGTGCCCAACATCAATGCTACACGTTCACGTTCAGTGGACATTGTGCTGCCAACAGATGAGCAGGCACGTT
Source organism: Thecocarcelia acutangulata (assembly GCA_914767995.1). Taxonomy (NCBI): domain Eukaryota; kingdom Metazoa; phylum Arthropoda; class Insecta; order Diptera; family Tachinidae; genus Thecocarcelia; species Thecocarcelia acutangulata. The sequence goes on along the minus strand of OU612095.1, from coordinate 76,597,033 downwards.
ATAAAGCCTTAGCCATGACTGGCACGTCGGCCATGTACGCTGATGGGTATGTTATACTTTTTACTGGTATATTTATTTATTGGTTTATATGTATGTGCATACATATGTATTTTTATAAGTACCCAGTTGACCATGTATTAGAGACATCTTACAAGACAGAAAAATCCTGGAAGACGTATTGACGCGAGTTTAAACAAATTGTTGACAGGACCATGAATATGTGCAAAACCACACCAGCGGCAGTTTCAATGTGTTGTTGACGATTACTCGCAATTTTCACTACGAGTATGCAAGCCTTATTGGCTGAGCTGCTTAACTTTTAGAGAACGAGATGAGGTATTTTACTTCATGAGGCAAAATACCTCACCCCGTTCCCTAAAAGTTAATCAGCTCCGTTTATTCTCTTTCTTCACATATGCCTTCAAATGAAAATGTGCTTCGTCACTCATTATCAGCCATGTTCCGAGAACGCGCGTTCTGAAACCGCAATGCGTTTTGAAAAACACTTAATTGATTTTTAGGTGTTCTGATGAACGCGCGTTTTACTGGTGTTTAGAAGTTTTTTCCGAAAAAATGCAATATGGGTTTTACAAACGTATATATGTATGTGGTAGTAATATAAAACGAAAAAAAAAAAATTGGCAACAAATAGAAAAAATGTTCAATTTGGTTTTCTTAATGAAAATGTGTAAAAAAACTTTTTATTGAAATAAAAAGAAAACAAATTAAATTTTAATTATATTGCCTTTTGCAAGTTCAGTTTTAGCAAATTCAATCAATGCACTTCAATATATACATGCGAGTTGAAGTCGCCAATTTTAAGCGATATGCGTTTTCCAGAACACCTATTTGGCGATTTCAAATCGCAAAACCATATATCTTGCGTTATACGTTTCTCAGCATACCTATTTGGCGTTTCCAAATCGAAAACGCTAAATTTAAGCGACTTGCGTTTACTGAATCTTAAATGGAAAGAAATGCAAATCCTTGTGCAAAGTTAAGGCAAAAGTTGTTCTTTGAAGATCAAGCTTCTGAGCACGGCATCGAATTGAAGTTGAAGGATTGTTTTGAACCACTTTCGTGAGCAGCAGTAATGTTTTCAGCGGATCTTGCAGTACGTTGTGGTCCAGGCTTGGGCCTATCACCTACAGACCCCCTTTTTTCCAAATCATACACTAAACGGTGAATAGTGCGTGTTGTTGGTACGTTATTGCTTGCAAACATTTTAAGCAACTTTCTTATGGTCACAGTAATCGCTAATTTATTTTGATAAAATTGTTTAACGATTAAAACACGTTGGCCATGTTTCTACTTCACGACTGCCAAATGTGAACCGTCAAGACTAATGTTTACACATATGGCGGCAAAACAGTGAGGTATACCTTGCCGGCGAACACCCGGTATTTATGTGTGTTTTCTTCACAGTCTCGTTTTTTTGCTTTTTTTTTTTTTGTTTTTTGCAAAAATATTTGACGTAAACGATTGGAAGATGTCTTTAGAAAAGCTTGACAAAAGGACAAATATTTATCGCCGTAGACTTTCGCGTCTAGGACGGTTTTGCCAACTGGGTATTTTTCAATATTGGAATTTTGTATTTGTTTCTTTTACTTGTTGTTACACTCGATTTTCTTTTGTTTTTATTTTCATATAAACATTATTTTTGACCGCTACTGTGGTGTTAGTTTATTTTGTAGAAGACTTCAGCAAGTTATTATTATATTTTCTTGAACTATACCAATTAGATTGCTACATTGCGATTTTAGAGGCGAAACTTTAAGAATAGTGTAATTTTTCTGAATTTAATTCATCTAACAACGTTATTGAGTTATAAGACCATGTGTTCTGTAACCACAGAGTAAATTTGTTAAAATGACCAACTTAAAGTGAACAATCAGCACAATCCTAAATGATTATGCAGTTTTCATAATCACCTTCATTTATTATAGAACAGAGCGAGTAATTGTTGCCAGCAGACTAATTTGATTTTTGATATAAATTACACAGATGTTCAATGTATTTACGCTGTTGTTATTTAATTTGAAACATGAAAATACCGAAAAGTAATTTGGTAAATCCAATTAGCAGCAGCACGTGTTTTCAATTGCACCAAATAAGAAAATAATTAAAATTACATACGATTGAAACCACAAAGAAAATATGCATGGACTACTCAAAATTGCGTGTGGTTTGCCTATCGACTATTTATAGAAATAAATCTCTGAAATAAAAAGGCCAAAATCCAATGAAATAGAAACTCGCAATTATCGTATTCTATTCGCTTAGAAAGGAATAATTCTAATGCCACAAACAGAATTGTAGATAATGAACATATTTGCCAAGTACTAAACACTCACTGAAGACAAAATAAGTGTATTTAAATCACAGTTACGTGGTATACCTGATACAAGATTGTTTGTTAACTCAACGGCTCTTTCGATTCAACGAGCAGTAGCTACAAGTGCAACAGTAGTGCAGCCGGCCACTAACTCTTAGCAAACTACTCGTCGTGTTCCAAGCTATTGTCAAGTATACCACAGAAGCCAGTTCGTGAGCTAAATTTTTCAGATCTATCGGTCTCCAGGTACCTATCTACTATGGTTTTTGAGGTACAGTACATGAGTCTTATTGTATCGGGTGGTTAATTTTTAAGGGCCGATGTTATTTTCTTCATTTCATTTAACATTTCTCAATCTCAGACTAATTCAATTTGAACCATGGAAAGATGCGCAATCGATCAACGCGTTTAATTTACTCTTCTTCTCAACCGAGTGTGGCTGCCAAAATTTAGTATGCTGCGTGCAAGAGGATTTGGGTGAAGTTCCTGTTTACTGACATACCTTGTCGCGTACTTAGAAAATTCTCCTTTTACCAGGGGAGCAGTTGTGAAAAAGATTCACATCAGCACCTGCTTTGCGGCCCTATCTGATGATGGACCAGTTCCAGGGAGTGAATTATTCACGATTCACCAGCGCCCTCGTGTGGCTTGCTAGGCTTACACAGATAGCAGTTTATACCATATGTTTGTAGCCATATGAGCAACTTCTTGTTGAGGAGTTCGGGCCTTCTAATCCCTCCTGTATGCAATTTTCCAGCAATCAATGGAGGACAAGTCTTAATGGGTTGGTAGGCCGAAGCCCACTAAGAGCATCAGCCCTTAAACCAACTCACCCGTCAATCATCACCACTGGTTCCTTACAGTACAGGTATCTGTTGTATAGGCAACAGATCCTCGGGAGATTGTTAGTCCCCGAAAAAAGCCACACACCAAACAACTATCAAGTATACTAACACCCCCTTCCTGCGTTTTAGGTTTCAACCACAGCCAGAACGTTTCAGCCAAGGTAGGCACCTCAACCATGATCAGCCCGGTTTGAACCGCAAGCAGAACCACCCGGGGGCCATGCTGATCCCCGTTCTGCCATTTATACCCTAGGTAAGGGTTTCGGAAGCCAACACAACATAAGTCATGCGGCTTCCTAGAGTTTTGTTTGCCGCACCAAACGAGGGACCCCTTCCCCTCATTTCCCCGAAAAACAGAGCGCCGAAGTTAGGAATACGACAAGGCAAAACCTGTTCACCGGGGGGAATACCAGGGTAGCACTCAGATCTTTATGAATTCGCGAATTTTTTACGTACCGTGGAGCTGCAGTAATCGAAGAATTTGATCGAAGAATTTGATTTTGTCGCCTTTGAATTCTTTCAATGTTAGATGTTACCCTACATCCGACCGAAAATGGAATACAACTCTTATGTTTGGGCCTGTGCCTCAAAGTCTATTTTGGGGTTACTCGACCATGTGCAGGAGAGGGCGTAGAAGCTTATCGCTGACAGTAGGGTATCGAACTCTATTGACTCACTGGATCGTCGACGCAGTGTAGGGTGCGTTACTCTGTTCTATCGTTACTACAATGGATTTTGTTCTTACGACATTAGTAATCTTGTTCCCGAAACGCGCACATTTTTACATAGCACGTTCATCGTCCAGAGATCATCCATTTGTGGTCGAGTGCCCGGGGAATCGTACTACGCATTACAGATAGAATTCGTTTTTCTGCATACGTGTTTCCTGTCTATTATAACGTTGGAAAGTTCAAGTCAAATGTTCACAAACACTACTCCCTTTTTCCCCCTCCTCACAACCTATTTTCCTAGTTCCGGTACAATGCACTGCATCCCCTGAGTACTGGTCTCTTATGGCTGTATATTAAGTTTATGTATGTGTGTGCTATCGAAGTTCTCAACGTACCACACACATACATAAACCTAATATACAGCAATAAGAGAAAAATGTAATCGTACATGTTCTTTTTTACTTTACACGAACACGAACATAATGCAAAGCTACACGCGCACTTGGCTATCGTACATGTACACTATTTTTGCTAACACACGTGTTCGTGTACGCAACTAAGTATTACAACAGAACAACGTACATGTTTGTGATCGGTATCAAACAAAATTTGAAGACACACATAATTGTTATGAAAATAAAAATATGTGTTAGTTGCGTTGAGTTATGTTCGTTTACATTTATGTACGAGATTTTTGTACAATGTGCGTATTTTTCTGAAGTCTGCTTGACACCGTTGGACTTCTTTATTTGGGGTTATTTGAAAGAAAAGGTATACGTCGATAAGCCAGCAACAATTCAAGAGCTAAAGCATGAGATACTTCTGCACATTAACGGCATAGGACCTCAATTATGCCTCAGCGTCATCGAAAATTTGGACCATCGGATTGAGAAATGACAATAATTCCTAAATAATTTGTGTTTTATTCAAAATCAACATCGGTCCTTAAAATTTTTTCACCCTTAATATCCAGTTGAGAGGCAACTTTAGTGTGTTTTTTTTTTATTCTGGACCAGCACATATACAGTGCATTTTACTGGAACTGGGAACATAGATTATGAGGAAGAGGAAAGAGGGAATAGTATTTGTAGAAGTTTGGCTTGAACTATAACAAAACGAAAAGACCAAAAGTAATATACACGCAACATTTAAAGTGTTGAAGTTAAATTAATTAAAACTGATCAGCGATCGTCGCAACTGCTCAGACGAACAAAAATTAGACCAACACCTCCCATATTGTGAGGTAATGAGTTATATTGAAAAGCAATTAATAATAGACATACCACCTGTTTCTATATAAAGGAGTTACCAGATCGAAACAAAATTTAACATGTGTTCATAGCAGAGATGGAAGTTTCCAAAACTTTTTTCTGTTTATTTAATTTCCGAACCGTCCTCGTATTATTGGATGTATGGCAAGCGGCACCATTCTGTTGGAACCACTTACTGGCCAGGTCCATATCCTCAGTTTCTGGCCTGAAAAAGTTATTTTTCATTTTCCATTATCATGCCGCGATAACGAACATCATTCATGGTAACTCCTAGATCGACCTCATTGTCAAACAAGTTCGGCCCGATGACGCTGCCAGCCCATTAACCGCACCAAATAAGCAAAGTCTGTTTTTTCACATTTCCTAGAAAAATGATTTGCTGAAATTTGCGCATAACTGTCCCGATTGTGGATGCATATGTTCGATTATGTCGACCAAAACAATCAAGAAGTGCACGAAATGGATTCTGATTTGAACGTCCATTTTCGTAAAAGGCTTCAACAATCTTAATGCGCCGCTCAACTGTATACCTCTCAAAGAAAGAAATGTCAAATCAAGTTGGCCAAAATACTTGATGTTAAGGTGTGACTCGGAATTAACATCGTGGTTGATGTTTGGGGCCACCCTCTACAATAAATGGTATAATATAAAATAAATAGTTTTCTTCTGATTAATATACAAAGTTCATATTTTTCCGCTTTTTTTCACAAATAAACATTTGTATTGTATGTACGAGAATGTATGTACATACATATGTATATTATTCTTCTTTCAATGAACGGAAACATGTGTTACTCGTATTCTGGGTTGTGGTAAAATGACATTAATGTTCGGGTTAATGAACCATTGAACTGCAAGAAAATGTGTGCGTGCAGAAAAAAAAGCAAGAGCAAAAATGTGGGCATGTTTGTGCATGCATTGAATGTGTCAGAAAACAGGATATTGATGATGACAGTTATTTAACAGGAATACATTCCTACACAGTCGTAAAGAACATATGCCACACAGAAGAAAACATAATTTTTTCTTCATTCATATTAAAACAATGGTTTATCTTTATTTATGACCAGGGTATTACATTCATACAATTCAAAAGCTTTGTTGAACGTCATATTGGATTGTTTTATCATCATATTTTAGTATTAAATTGCATGTTTGTTGTTGGTAATTTTCATATTATATTAAAATGTCTTACACATGCCTACATAAGCTTGTAAATAGATTAATGTTTTCAACTCATATGCCATTCATATGGGACTAAACAATTTCATTAAATTGCTTAAGTTATTGCTTTGAGTTTGGTTTACATTTTTCTACTCACAGCAATGACGATATGAGCGGTTTTAATTATAAAAATTTATTTATTTCAAGCATAAACTAAATTATACATATGTGCTGTGTTTACAACACAGAAGAGCAACTCGTTAAAAAAAAGAATTTATATGAACGTTACTCAATTTTGCTGGAGTGTTTTCCATAAAATTTTTTGAGACAAGTCGCTGTATTCTATAAACAGCACAATAATTTTGGAATGCAACTAGCTAAGTCGTGCTTTCAATTCCTGTGGACCCTATGAAGCTATTCACGTTTCAACTGAATCGATTTAAATGCTCGCAAGTTACTCGAACAATTGCAGAAAGGCCAGAAATTCATAGGGGACAGTACGGTATCGTACTCCATTGGCTAATTGGAGCATCGCTCTAGTATACATATACATCTATATCCATATATACATATATATATATATATATATATATATATATATATATATATATATATATATATATATATATATATATATATATATATATATATATATATATATATATATATATATATATATATATATATATATATATATATATATATATATATATATATATATATATATATATATACCGACGCGGCATAGATTTGATTAAATTATCAATTATTTTTGAATCTATGCGTATCCATTCATTCTCCAGACACGAAAATAAATGGTCTCTCTAGGAAAATCGTTTCGATCCAACATTCCTCTTCAATATGGAAAATAAATTTTCGATTGGGTTCAAATCGGGCGATTGAGCCGGCCAATCAAGCACTTGAATCCCTTTCGATTGTATCCAGTCCTTCACCAACTTCGATGAGTGTTTCGGATCGTTATCATGTTGAAACACCCATCGGAGTGGCATATTCCACTCGGCATATGGCAACATCTTATTTTCTAAAATGTACCAATACACAAATCTGTCCATTTTGGTAGAAATTCTGTGGAACGGGCCTAGACCATGATCTGAAAAAACACTTCCACACCATCACACTGCCACACCAATGCTTGATAGTGTTTTTTACAATATCGGGATTTAAGCCTTTCACCTGTATTGCGCCTCACACGACATACGCCATCGCAGTTGAAAGCAGAACTGCATTTTTATGCCTGACGAGGCACATTTTGATTTAAACGGCAATGTTAACAAACGAAATTGTCGAATATGGAATAGTTCTAACCCAGTATCTGACTCAATCAGATGCAATTACATCCACTTCGCATCACAGTGTGGTGTGCAGTTTCTTCAAGGTTCATTGTCGGGCCTTACTTTTGCGATGAAAACGGTTTTACTGTTAGGGGCAATGGAGGCCATTTCCTAAAGATGTTGAAAGAGTATTTTTCCAGAATTGCGACGAAAGAGAATCGCTTTCAACTCTGTTTGGTTTCAATAAGATGGGGCAACTTGTCTCATAAACACGCCTGTTATGACAGAATGGAGGCAAAAAGTCCCCAATAAACTGATTTCAAGAAACTCCACATTCCGTTGGCCTGCCTGGTCTGCTGATGACCTCACTGCACCCTATTTGTTTTTTTTTTTTTTTGTTGTGGGGTTATAGCAAACTAGAAGTTTACAAAAGAAACCCAACAAATTTGGATGATTTAAAGCAATCCATTCGAACGGTAGTTGAGACGGTTCCCGCTGCAACACTCCAGGCAGTAATGAAAAACTTTTTGATGATGTGTCACCAAAGGTGGAGGCCATTTGAATCCAATTATTTTTAAAATTTCATGAATTAGGTTAGGTTAGGTTTAACAGGCTGCCAGCTATTAAAAAGCCAGCCCACTTGGGTCCAGTCAGGTCCCGTTGTGTTGCCTGGATCTGATATGTATCTCAGTAGATCTACATATCACTGGCTTAGAACCAACCCGAGGATCGGATAAAGGAGTCCAATCCACTTACATCGCATTCCGATACCTCCGCCAAATCATGCAGCATCGGTCTGCCTAGGTACAATGCCCTTATATAAAAAAGAGCTGGACACTGACAGAGGAAGTGCTCAACGCTCTCTTCTTCCTCCTCGTCTCTGCAACTTCTACAGAAGTCATTAAATGGAAGATTTAACCTCCTTGCCTGCGTCCCTATGTGGCAATGTCCCGTCAGAACCGCCACAGCAGAACGCAACCTCCGTCGGGGCAAGCCCCTTAGGATAACAGTCCTCCTGTTATCATATCTGGGCCATGTCAGCCTTGATATTCGACAGGTACCCTCATTAGACCATCTGTCTTGAGCGGTCTGAAAAAGTTGGCGCTGTACTAGTTTCTTACAGCTCGCAAGCGGGATTCCAACGATCCCATCAATATCTCTTTGTTGTAGCTGGACACCGGCCTTTGCCAGTTCATCCGCTACTAGATTTCCGGACACTTCACTGTGCCCTCGTACCCAGATAAGCTCCAGGTTCGAATGTCTCGCTATCTCGTTTAGAGATATCCGGCATTCACGAACCAACCTGGATGTCGTATAGACTCCAGCTAGTGCATACAACGCAGCTTTACTATCAGTACAAATTCGGATATCATTCTCATATATCCTGTAGTACCTTAACCAGTTAGCTGCCCTCATAATGGCTGCAATTTCGGCCTGCGCTACGCTACACTCATTTTGCAGCCTAAAACTCATCCTCCTCTCATACAGGGGGATAAAGATACCCCCACCGACTCCCGAGTCCGACTTGGATCCATCTGTAAAAATTTCAAGCACGTCCTCTTGACGATCTGTACCAGTCGTCTCCGAGAACGAGCCTGATAAGATTACGTCAAATCTCTTGTCGGGCAGTAGAGCCGGTGAGCAGTAATCAATATTTTCCGGAAGGTTCACTATTCTTCCTATTATTGAGGCATGACCATATGTCGCCTCCTTCCACGTCCCGCTTGACCACAGCCTGATAGCCGAATTCATGGCTATTTCCTTCACCATGAGATCAGCCGGCAGCCAGTTCAGCATAGTGAAAAGTGCTTTCGATGGCGTAGTGCCGGAAGCACCAGTCACCATCAAAGCAGCAGTACGCATTATCTTTTCTGCGATTTTGCAGTAGGTGGTTTTCTCCCACGACTTCCACCACACAAGCGCTCCATATGTTAGAATGGGCTTTACAACCGTGCTGAAAAGCCAGTAGGAGTTCCTAGGATTTATTCCCCAGGTCTTTCCAATGGCCCTTTTGCACAAGAATAAGGCGATAGCCGCTTTTTCTGCCCTTGACTGGACATTATGCTGCCAGGATAGTTTGGAATCCAGGTAGATGCCCAGATATTTCGCACTGTCTGACAACACTAGCTCAACCCCCCTTACGGTTGGCAGAGTAAACGATGGAGTCTTGTATCTTCGAGTGAAGAGCACAAGCTCCGTTTTTTGCGGATTCACACTTAGACCGCTATTTGTACACCATCCTACTATAAGGCTTAGCGCAGAGCCTAGTTGCTGTGATAGTATATCCGGGTACTTACCCGACACAGCAACCGCAATATCATCGGCATATGCCACTGTCCTAAACAGCATGGAATCTAATTCCATCAATAACGAATTCAGAGCTAAATTCCATAGAAGAGGAGATAGAACCCCTCCCTGTGGAGTGCCCCTTCTAGCCAATCTGCAAATTGTGGCTCGCCCCATATTGGAAGTAATGACCTTATTGGTCAGTAAATTCTTTATGAAGCTAACAATTGACTGATGAACGTTCAGTCTTTCCAGAGCGATTATTATAGCCCTTGGCAACACATTATTAAATGCCCCCTCTATATCAAGGAAGGCAACCAATGCATACTCCCCCTACTCCAGAGCTCTCTCTACATACCCCACGAGCGAATGCAATGCAGTCTCAACAGATTTGCCCTTGGTATAGGCATGTTGAGATGCTGATAAATGGCTCGGAATAATTGACATTCTAAGATGTAATTCAATTATCCGTTCCAGGGTTTTAAGCAAGAAGGATGACAAGCTTATAGGCCTGAAATCATTCGGAGTGGTGTGTGAAGCCTTCCCCCCTTTCGGAATAAAGACTACAACACACCTTCGCCATGATTGCGGAATGTAGGACCAACCAAGGCAGGCCGAGAAGATCCTTATCAACCATGGCACTATAAGTTCCGCATTTTTCTGCAAATCAGCTGGTATAATACCATCTGGACCCGGTGATTTATATGGGTCAAAGCTATTCAACGCCCAAAGGATTCTGCTTCGATCAAAAGATAAGCAGATATCCCCTTGGCCATTGTCTATACCGGTCATGCAGTCTTCCATAAAGGGTGTGCATCCAGGGAAATGCGTGTCCATGAGAACTTCTAGAGTCTCATGTCCGCTGGTTGTCCAGCTACCACACTGTTTCTTAACGAAACTTGGTATGGGCTGGGTGCTAGATAGGATTTTGCGAAGCCTACTAGTCTTAGTCATGAATTACTTTAATAAAAATTTATTAGTTTTCAAATGAATTACTAAAAAATAAATTACATAAACTTTACAAAAAGTTATTTGAGTTTCTTAATGTAGCAAAATTGATCAACCACCCTGTACTTTTTGAAAAAATGTTATATAACGGCCATTTTTTGATCAGAGCGCGCATATACAGGTTCAAAACTGTAAGTTAGCAACACTTCTTTGTGTGTCAACCCTATTTACTCGTAGCAGCTGATAGTTAACTGTTGTTAGTTTGGTTAGTCATTTCAAAATGGACATACTTATACCACAACGAATCCAGCGAATGTGCTGAAACATAAATTCACATTGATATTGGACTTTCGTTAAATAAAATATGTCACATCTACCTTTTGTCGACTCATGATTACATCCACAGGAAATCACTGTTTGGTGTGCTTTATGGAAAGGCGGATTCATTGAACCATATGATTTCAACTGAACGCCTAGAAATAAATATTCCAAGAGTTATTGGCAAAGTACGAGTACAGCCGCGAATGCTGCTGTATTTTGTGTATTACTGCAGCATTTTCTATTCGCACTCATTCAACAATATATGCACCTTATCCGTTCTGTACAATTTAGTGCCAATTTCACGATAACGAAGCTGTTCGTTCGTTCGCACAATTACATTTAAAACAAAAACAACATTCAAAATTTTGTTATTGTTTTAAATGTAATTGTACGAACGAACGAACAGCTTCATTATCGTGAAATTGGACGTTAATCAGCTCAGTCAATAAGTCTTGAATAATGGAAACTGGGAGCGGCAAAAAAATATGTAAATAATTTTCATTGCTCAGTCTACTTCTATTTAAATGTTGACATTTCTTTAACCGCATTCTGAACTTAAAAAACATTAAAAGATTGTTTTGTTTTACCAAAAAATGTGGTTTAATTTATAAATATGATTGCGCTGTCATAAACTGTCTTTGGTATGTTATTAAGTTGGCATGTCCTTTAAGTAAACCGGCCAATACAGTGGAACACAGATATGACGAATTGTTAATTTTGATTTTGGTATTAGTAAATTTTTGTCATTCCATTTGAAATACATACGTAAACCTTTTAGAAACTCTTTCAAGCTACCAACAGCTTTCTAAATTCTCCAAAAATGGAAAATAAATGCTGAAATTATGGTTCGTTTCTTCCAAGCCAAATTATTGAAACAAAATAACGCCGTCAAATAAAAAGTGGTAAAATTTTTTTTATGAACCATGTTGTAATTTTTATGTGATTTTTATTTCGTTAGCAACTTGTTGCAAAATGTAATTGGCTGCCGCTGGCAGCAAATAATAAATTGGTGGCATAAAAAGCAATAAATGTTGTGTCATACATTTGTTGGACAGTGTATGATGCTCATAAAAGTAAAATAATAAATGTGTGGTAAGAAAAAGCAAGCCAAAATTGTATATACGAGGGCGGATTGATACTGAAACCAGCTAAGTAGGAAAAAACATTTTTATTTTCAAAAACCATTTACTTAGTCAGACGATACTCCAACTTTTTTATACCATCTGATTAATACTATTTTGGATAATCACTTCTTCGCTTGAGATGACTTTTTCTTCCTGCGAGCCATTTTTTCAAGTCACTAGACGCTAAATCTGGACAATAAGGGGGATGGTCAACCAATTCGAAGTGTATTTCACTTCGCACTTTTTTTCTTTAAGCACCCCATACACGCTTCAACTCAGTTGGCAACTGAGTCGGTTGTTGTCCAAATCAAAGCGTGTATGGCTTTGTCAGTTGATTAGTTTGGCAGTTGTCGAGTTGGTTGAAGAAAAATTAAAACGTTTTGATTTTTTCAAGTTGACTAGCAAGTCTTTCAATTCGATTGTGTTGTGTGTGTTCGAGTCTCTTGATCAGGTCTCAAAATTTATATTTGTAGTATTTTTGCAAAGAGAACGTTATATATTTTTAAAATTGTCTATAATTTCATTGAATTTAATAGTTGAATGAAAATCTTTCAATTCAGTTTATGAAGTGTGTGGGCAATAATCAATTCAGTTGAATGACTCAATTCACAATTGAATTGAAATGTGTATGGGCCGCTTGAAATGTGGTCGTTTTTTCTTGATTGCATCATTCAGTTGATCCAATAATGCACGATAATACTTTGCTGTGACTGTGGATCCTTTTTCAAGATAATCGATGAGCAATATTCTGTATGCATCCCAAAATACAGTGGCAATAACCTTGCCAACCGATTGCAGTGTCTTCGCCTTGTTCGGAGCACATGCATTAGCTTCCACCCAAGGTTGTAATTGATTTTTGGTTTGGATTGGTTTTTAGTGGATCTACGTTTCAGCAACAGTTATTAATCGTCGCCAAAACTCAACAGGATTACGATTATTAGAGGTCTGTAGAACTCGTTTTTGTTCGACGCTGAGCAAAAGCGGCACCCATATTGCTGATAGTTTTTTTCATATGTAAATATTCATGAAACATATTAAACATACGATCATATGATATGTTTACCATTTCAACAATCTCACGTAACTTGACTCGGCGATATCGAGGATTTTCTTGATATTTTCTTCAGTAACCACCTCTCTTGGCCTTCATGTTGATGGTATTGTTGCAGTGCTTATTCGGCCGCAGTTAAATTCAGAAATCTGTTATTTTACCCTATAGTCTGACGGAGCAGACCCACTATAATGCTTATCGAGCTTTCATTTTGTCCCTTTCGCCGTTTTCCCTTTCAAATAATAGTGTTCAATCAATGCACGAAATTCACTTTTTTCCATTTTTCAAGAAACACAAAAGTTGCTTACTTCAAATGACTACTACTCGATGATGAATTTGGCTGAAATTTTAACAGCTGACGTTTGATCGCCATTTAAAAAAAAAAAAAATTGTGTTTTCCCTACGTAGCTTTAATATTAACGCACCCTCGTATGATATTAAAAAGTTCGGCATTTCGAACTTAATCTTTTTTCATAATATTTCTCAGCAAAAAGTTTTTATGAGCCAATTAAAATTATATATAATATTTTTAATACTTCCGTAAAAATTGTCATAAAATGCTGAATTTAATATATCATTTATTTCCTTTTAAATAATACTTAAAATTTCATATACACTCTTTACAAGGTGGCGCAAAATTAATGATTCAATTTTGTTTTTGAATAATTTTTTTTTACTAAATAAAAAAGTACAGGGTGACTGATCAATTTTGCTACATTAAGAAACTCAAATAACTTTTTGTAAAGTTTATGTAATTTAGTTTTTAGTAATTCATTTGAAAAATAATACATTTTTATTAAAGTAATTCATGAAATTTTAAAAATAATTGGATTCAAATGGCCTCCACCTTTGGTGACACATCATCAAAAAGTTTTTCATTACTGCCCGGAGTGTTGCAGCGGGAACTGTCTCAACTACCGTTCGACTGAATTGCTTAAAATCATTCAAAGTTGTGGGGTTTCTTTTGTAAACTTCTTTTTTGCTATTACCCTACAAAAAAAAAATATCAGGCGCAGTGAGGTCAGAAGACCTGGGAGGCCAACGGAATATGGGGTTTCTTGAAATCAGTTAATTGTGAAATTTTTGCCTCAATTCTGTCATAACAGGCGTGGCTATGGGACAAGTTGGTCCATCTTGTTGAAACCAAACAGAACTGATAAGAATTCTCTTTCGGCGTAATTCTGGAAATAAAAACTTTTTCAACATCTTTAAGTAACGGTCGCCATTGACCGTAACAAAAAGGCAGTTTTCTTCGAAAAATTAAGGCCCGACAATGAACCTTGAAGAAACTGCACATCGCAATGTAATGCGAATTGGATTTAATGGCATGTGATGGAGTATTTGTGGGTCTGTGGACGTGCCTCGTCCGACATAAAAATGCAGTTCAGTAGTGCGATTCACTATGCTATTTAAGCCCCAATTATTTCGGTTAAAATTATTAACCACAAAATTAACCTTTTTCCTATTCACAAGTACTTTAAACACCACATACTGGGGTTTAAAGTCAGCTGTTTGAGGCAGCTGTTATATTTAACCACATAAATAGGTGTTAATTAACACCCCAATTTTTTGTGGGTTTAAAAAAAGTGTTGATATTGTTTACATATTCATTTCATTTAATTTATGTAATAAACTATTTGTCTAATAAAAAAAAACAATAAACAAATCTTGGAAATAATATTTTTGTATAAAACAATAATTAAAAATTTTTTTATTCATTATGTATTTCGTTTTCCTTTAGAAAACTTCTTAAGGAAAGTATTTGTTGATCGATTATAAAATCAAAAATGTTTTGATAGGCAATAACATTATTTTTATGTGAAATGTAATTATGTATGGATGTATGTATGTATGTGCTAAAGCTCTTCATGTTATTTTATTTCCTATCACAAAAATGTTTTTGATTTTATAATTAATCAACAAATACATTCCTTAAGAAGTTTTCTAAAGCAAAACGAAATATTCAATAAAAAACTTTTAATTATTGTTTTATATAGAAAGGATCTCGAGCTCACATATTATTTTCAAGATTTTTATACATATAAAGATTTTTATATATAAAAAGGTCAAAGTTATAAAAGATGAAGAAAACATATAAACAAAAAGAGATTCAGTACAATAGCTAATAAAAATGAAATGGAGAGTTGCCACGTTATAACAATCTGAACGTGAAGAAAAATAAAACCCTTTACGGTGGCTAAATATAGTTAGTGAATAACGTAGGGGTTAGTGCAAACAACAAAATGTGTGGTTAAAGTTAACACTTCTAATTGGGGTGTAAACTTAGTGAATTGCACTACAGGACGTTTTTATCCTCTGACACCATTTGAATGATCTTTTCACAAAATTCCAAGCGAATTTGGAAGTCTCTAGTTTTCAGTTTGTTGGTTAATTGAATCTTATATGGAAATAAGTTTAAATCTTGGTGCAAAATTGTCGGCAGTGACTGTCTGCTGACACCCACCACTCCTTGTCGAAATTCTAGGATTGGATTGTATGGCAGCAGCGATAGGTTCCTGCGTGCGAACTGAGGGATATCGATGATAAGGCCTTCTTGCGATTGTTCCACGCTCGGCAAAATTCTCCATGAGCCCAATTATAATTCATCTGCTAGGAGCAGTGCTGTCAGACGTGCGCCTACATTCTCTTTGAACGACAACAGTGTTTTAACCCAAACACTTCACACAAACATAACCGATAAGCACAGCTATACCAACACTCATAACACATATTAAGGGATCAACATACAGTTGTATTACCACCCAGGCTAAGGCTTCTGCCACACACATCAGGGTGACGAGTATCGAGTTTTTTTGTTTTCTTTATTTTGTACGGAAAACTACAAACTTTACACGAAAGTTGAGCTTCAGTTTTATTACAGTTCTCCAACTACTACAGCAGCCAACGTTTCAAACACTCATGATGCACAAACGAAACATCGCCAGTGTAACGACAGGGTTGTCGGGCAACATTTTATTTTAAGTCCAAACAGATTTTTTTATTACTATTATTAAAATAAAAACACATATTTATTTGTAAATTTAAAGAAACATTTTTTACGTGTTAATTAAAAAAAAACTGGTGGTGTTACAGAAATATTACATTGCCTGAACAGTTTATATAATATATAATATTTTATAACAAATGAAATGCAGGGAAGCAATTATTATTTTTGTTGTAGCACAATGCAACACCACATTTTTCGCATAAAGTTTGCGACACACCTTGGCAATTTGGCATTTTGCACCTTATTCTCTTTTCCGCCCATACTGGCCAATAGCCAAGCTGGTCTTGACGTACTGCTTGTGGCGGAATATGTTGTGGTGGTCCTTTGGTCTTTTTTGCTTGTAAATCTGGTTCAATTGATGTCGTTCTTTTTACATTCGATTTGGTATCGAGCTTTAAAAGAGTTTTAGCAATTTGTAGGCGAAATTCTGCAGAAGATAACAATTTGTCTGTTTTATTAGCTGCATTGCTCTTTTTGTACAGGGTGGCCCAGAAAGACCGAAGTGGTGTGAATTCCTTATAACTTTTTTATTATAATTTTTTTTTTTCTTTTCTTTTCAGTATTTTGTAAAGAAGACTTGGATAATTTATAATGGAGCAATACACAATTGAACAACGTGCCCAAATTCTTGAAATTTACTTTTCAAATCAACGGTCCATTGTGTTGACTCAGCGTGCATACCGTCGTCAATTTAATGTGCGGGTTGCACCCTCTCAGTCAACAATAAACCGTCTGGTTGCAAATTTTCGAGAACAAGGAGCAGTAAGGAACCTTCCTGGTCCCGGCAGACACCGAACTGTCCACACGGCTGACAATATTCAAGTGGTACAGGAGAGTATTCGGGAGGATCCAGAAACATCAACCAGGAGGCGTTCGTCACAACTGGGCCTCTCAAGGACGTCGCTGCAGCGAATTTTGCACACCATAGGATTGTTTCCATACAAAATTCAACTTGTCCAAGAATTGAAACCAACAGATTACCAGCAACGACTTGACTATGCAATTTATTTCCAGCAAAAAGCACAAGAGAATCCAAATTTTATTCATAACTTAATAATGAGTGACGAAGCCCATTTTCAATTAAATGGGTTCGTTAACAAGCAAAACTGTAGGATATGGGCTACGGAAAACCCGAGAGTACTTCATCAACGACAATTGCACCCAGTTAAGTGTACCGTTTGGTGCGGTGTTTCTTCAGAAAGGATCATTGGCCCATTTTTTTTTTTTGAAAATGAACAAGGTGTCGCCATTTCCGTCAATGGTGATCGATATCGGGCCATGTTGCAAAATTTTGTAAGGCCAGCCGTGGAAAACCATCCGCAAATATGGTTCCAACAGGATGGAGCCACAGCGCACACTGCGAGGGCCACAATGACTCTTTTACGCGACATCTTTGGTGAAAGAATAATTTCTCGTAACAGCAATTTTAATTGGCCTCCGCGTTCCCCGGATTTAACCGCTCCAGACTGTTTTCTTTGGGGCTATTTAAAAGGAAAAGTTTATGTTAATAAGCCTAGGACTATTGAGGAGTTAAAAACCAATATTCGAGAAGAAATTAACAACATACCACCGGAAGTTTTGCGAAAGGTCATGGAAAATGTGTTGGAAAGAGCACATTTGTGCGAAGCAGAATATGGCCACCACTTGCGGGATATCATTTTTAATAACTAATTCAAAAATATTCCCCATAAATTTAATGTATTTAAAAAAAAAAAATTAAAAAAATATCTCTTAAATAAAAAGTTATAAGCAATTCACACCACTTCGGTCTTTCTGGGCCACCCTGTACAATAGCCACGAATTCGCCATTATTAAATCTAAAAAGTGATAAAATAATCAAACCTTCCACCTTTTACCGCGAAGCTGAATTTTATATCTTCCCAAAATAGCGTCAATGAGATCTACACCTCCCATGTGCGCATTATATTTGCCAACAATGGCGTGACGTTTTTCATATCTCTAAAGAAGCATTCAAGTGCCTCGGGTTTTTTGAAACGGTGTAAGATGTACTTCACTCCATCCGACCTCCTTACTATTTATACTACCTACATCCGACCGAAAATGGAACACAACTCTCATGTTTGGGCCGGTGCCTCAAAGTCTATTTTGGGGTTACTCGACCGTGTGCAGGAGAGGGCGAAGAAGCTCATCGGTGACAGTAGGGTAACCAACTCTATTGACTCACTGGAGCATCGACGCAGTGTGGGATGCGTTACTCTGTTCTATCGATACTAGAATGGATTTTGCTGTGACGAGATTAGGGATCTTGTTCCTGAAATTTGCACATTTCTACGTAACACGCGTTCATCGTCCAGAGCTCATACATTTGTGGTCGATTGTCCGGGGAATCGTACAACGCATTACAGAGAGAATTCGTTTTTCAGCCGTACACTTCGCCTGTGGAATATGTTGCCTGCAAGCATGTTTCCTGTCTGTTATAATGTTGGAAAGTCCAAGTCAAATGTTCTCAAACACTACTCCCTCTTTCACCCTCCCCACAACCTAATTTCCTAGTTCCGGTACACTGCACTGCATACGTACTGCCTGAGTACTGGCTCAAGACAAAAAAAAAATGTTATTTACTGAAATTTCCAAAAACAGCTGCGCTTATACCACTACCATATTAAAGCTGCCTTGGTACCGGATGTTAAAACTAAATTTTTGTAATAAAATAATTAGATGCATACAAAAAAAAACGTATTTGCTTGTATATCTTCTTATGTCTCTTTTTATTGTTAAAAAATCGGTGCAGAGCCGTTTATCGCGGCCGCCGCCGCTGCCGAAAATATTTACCCTTTAGCCGCCGACGAAATTTTTTCTTCGGCTTGCTTCTCTGCATCCGAAGAGTTAAAAAATTGCATCGATTCGTGGATCAATTCCAGGTTGTTCAACGCGGTATTTGTATGCTGCGCCCATAAGATGGGAGGCAGTAGTGGCCAGCGAAGGACAATACTTTGAATCATGAAGTATAACCAGTTATTTTACTGTAAAGCCGCGAATTTCGGAGGGGAAAAAACGGCGAAAGAAGTTTGTACGCCTATATAATATATATC
The DNA here is from genome assembly GCA_914767995.1 of Thecocarcelia acutangulata. Classification (NCBI taxonomy): domain Eukaryota; kingdom Metazoa; phylum Arthropoda; class Insecta; order Diptera; family Tachinidae; genus Thecocarcelia; species Thecocarcelia acutangulata. Next base: position 76,577,665 of record OU612095.1, on the reverse strand, counting down.
TTGTTTATTTTTGATGTTAATTCTTACACTAATACAGAGTTAGGGATTGAAAAAAGATTTAAAAATTTGAATTTCGTGCAATCTTGTAAGTTTTGTCTAATCTGAGGACGTCACTGCATATTACTTTTTGATACTTGGCACAAGATTTGAGCATCGTTGACGAAAATTTCATTTCTTTTTTTTTTTCATCAAAAAACTTCTCATCAAGAAAACTTTTCAAATATCCTGCAGGCGTATTTAATTGTTATGTCCCACATGCTTCTTTGGCCAACTAGTTTACATACGTACTCGTATGTATACTCATATAATATCAGTTAGTCATATATTTTATTCATTGCTATATTTGCACAACTCAATTATTGAGTTCAAGAAAATTTTCCACAGCATTTGGAAATATGCTACGAGTAACGAGAAGTTGATAATGTTTCCGTTATAGTTTTATACAGGCAATTTGCGAGATGACAAACAAGAGATTTCCAAATGGATTATTACTATTATTGTTGGCATTTAGGGGGCACGTGCTCGAAATGGAAGCACACACGCCAAAACACGCACACAACACGAATTTCGGTTACAAATTAAATTTTGCAAACACGTTACTCGTATTAGGTGCTTAAGAAATACAAAATAAAACAAAAAACAAAGACTGCGGTGGGATAGACAAAATAAAAGAAATGGATTTAGTCAAAGTAGCACCAAAAAAAAATTTGTTCTTGGTTTGCGTTAATAACTTGATTACTTTACCGGGTGCGAAAAAATCGCATCACGCACATTTTACAGCTGATAATTTTAGTTGTTTTTGCTTTAATGGAATTTTGGTTCTTTTGCCAATTTCCATCATTTTTTGTGTTGTCGGTAGCAACCGTTTAAGAAGCGCTTCCCATCGCATATACACGTTCATTTATTTTTCTTTATACCAAATTGTTGCTGTTGTATAATATCAAAATAAACGTTGTGTTAAAATCAAGCTATCTTATAGAGCCAGAGCCCAGGGCCGCCAGACGTTACTTATCGTACTGAGTAGTGTTAGAGTGTACTCTAAACGTATATCATACCTGCTAGCTTGGGCAGGCGGCTGAATCACAGCTACAAAATTACATGAGTAGTTTTCAATGCAAAAATCCTTGAATTGGGCTTGCTTTTCTATGCGGCCTATTCTCCAGATTTAAGCCCCAGTGACTATATCTTGTTCCCAATTTTGTAGAATTAGCTCGGTGCAAAGACATTTGACTACAACCACGTAATCATTTTATAAACTAATTACTATTTTGTTGATCTCGACTATTCATATTTTTCGGAAGGGATACTTGTACTTCATCATGTAACAATCGGGCCGATAAAGGTCTGTTTTAACAGTCTGTCTCAATAGCTTTTCATGTCTAATGTAGACGGACAGTTACATTATATAAATCGTTGTTCGCGACTCCGTAAGGACCACTAAAGGGTGGCCCCAAACATAAACCACGATGTTAATTCCGAGTCACACCTTAACATCAAGTTTTTTTTTTGTCCAACTTGATTTGACATTTCTTTCTTTGAGAGGTATACAGTTGAGCGGCGCATTAAGATTGTTGAAACCTTTTACGAAAATGGACGTTCAAATCAAAATCCATTTCGTGCACTTCTTGATTGTTTTGGTCGACATAATCGAACATATGCATCCACAATCGGGAGAGTTGGGCGCAAATTTCAGCGAATCATTTTTCTAGGAAATGTGAAAAAACAGACTTTGCTTATTTGGTGCGGTTAATGGGCTGGCAGCGTCATCGGTCCGAACTTGTTTGAAAATGCGTTCGGTCTAAGAGTTACCATGAATTATGTTCGTTATCGCGGCATGATAATGGACTTTTTGAGGCCAGAAACTGAGGATATGGACCTGACCAGAAAGTGGTTCCAACAGAATGGTGCCACTTGCCATACAGCCAACAATACGAGGGCGGTTCGGAAACTAAATAAACAGAAAAAAGTTTTGGAAACTTCTATCTCTGCTATGAACACATGTTAAATTTTGTTTCGATCTGGTAACTCCTTCACATAGAAACAGTTGTTCACAAAAGACGCATCCGCGATTTTTTTTACAATGGAAAACTTAGAAATGCGTGGAGTCAGCAAATATTTACAATAAAATAAGTTTATCGGGGCAGGAAATTCATAATGATATGGTGAATATGTCAGGTGAAAGTGCTCCTTCATATCCAACAGTAAACAATTGGGTTGCTGAATTTAAACGTGGTCGTACAAGCATTGAAGATGAACCCCGTAGTGGACGTCCAAAAACAGCAACAACAACAGAAATTGTAGCCAAAGTGCATGATATGGTATTTAATGATCGATGAATAAAAGTGCGTGAAATAGCTAATATCATGGGCATCTCAAATGATCGAGTCCATTTAATTTTGCATGAAGAACTACAGATGAAAAAGCTTTCTGCAAGATGGGTGCAGCATTTGTTAACAGTCGACCAAAAACGCAAAAGAGTGAACATTTCTGAAGCTTGTTTGGATAGTTTTAAGCGAAATAAAATGGATCCACCACTATACTCCAGAGACAAAAGAACAATCCAAACAATGGACTGAAGCTGGAGGAAGTGCCCCAAAGAAGGCAAAAACATTTCAATCGGCTGGTAAGGTTATGGCAACGGTTTTTTGGGACTTCAAAGGTATTTTATTGATTGACTATCTGCAAAAGGGTAAAGCAATAAATTCAGAGTACTATTGCAACCTTTCGTATCAATTAAATGTACAAATTCGAGAAAAACAATATTTATAGTTCTGCCTCAGCGCCGAGTAGGCTTTATAGAGGCTAAATGGCAACAATGTTGTATAACAAATTTGAACTCAAAAAAAAAATAAATAAATAAAAATAAATAAATCGAAGGTTTTACATTTTTTAACAATTGATTAAATAATAGTATGAATAATATTTAATATTTAGGGCGGTGATGCAAGAAGTATTTCTATATTTTCTAAAAGATGTGTTTTTAGTCTATTTTTAAAGGTTGATAACACTGAAGAATTTTTTAAATGTTCTGGTAATCTATTATATTCCACTGGTCTAATAAAAGTTATTTGTTGTTTTGTGAGCTCAATACGACATCTAGCGAAATTCAAAGCCAGAGACTGTCTAGTAGTCGTCTGTGTAATTGAGGAGTTCTGGTGAAACATAATAGTGTGTGATCCAAATCCTTTTAAGCACTTGAAAACGTACAATAGCACTTGTTGTTTGTGAAGTCCTCTAATAGGAAGTTTCGTTTTCGCAAGCTGCGATATAAATCTATCGTAGAAAACCTTATGAGTAGATTAAACACACGTTTTAACGCCTTATTCTGCGCTGCCTGTAAACTTTTTAAGCTGGTACTCATTTTATGTCCATAAACTACCGGAAGATAAGTAAGGTGTGAATGAACAATAGAATGGTATATCAAGAGTTTTGTCCTTACGTTTAGTTTATTTCTAAATTTGTAAAGTATACCAATTCCCGATGAAATTTTGGCTTTTAGTTTACTAATATGGCCATCCCATAAAAGGTTACTACTAAGATTGATGCCGAGGTACTTAACATTTTCCAATTCACATATTAAATTGCCACCAACATTCCTTCATAGGCTCTTCCCGTCTGCGACACCCTGGTCTAAATCTTATAAATTTTGATTTATTTGCATTAAGCATAAGTCTATTGAGCCTTAAAAACTCGGACAAAATTGCAGCGTCTCGCTCAATGTGTGCTTTCAAAACGTTATCACATTTATATTTATAAAAAAGACATACGTCATCTGCATACATAAATAAGTGTCCTTTTTTTTGTACATTTTTTAAGTCATCAACATAAATTTTGAATAGTATTGGACCAAGCACACTTCCCTGTGGTACTCCACAATTTATATCCAATACGTGGCTTTTTGAATCATTTATTTGAACGAATTGCTTTCTTTCTTTTAAACAGTCCTTAAGTAAATTTATTGCATTTTGGGATAATCCGATACAACGAAATTTCGCACATAGAATGTCATGGTCAACCAGTTCGAATGCTTTGTCAAATCAAAAAATATACCTGTCATTACATTGTAACTTTCATCAAGACCTTTACAAATATACTCAACTACATTTATCACTGCTTTCTCTGTTCCAGTTCCTTTCTTGAACCTATATTGGCGATCAAATAAAATATGGTTTTCTTTTAAATAAATAGATAGCTGTTCAAAAATAACCTTTTCTAGAATTTTGTCAACTGTAGACAGATTTGATATTGGACGAAAATTTTGTATTCTGTTTACATCTGTAGTTTTTGGAATAGGAACTATTTTGTGCATTTTGAGTACGTCAGGGTATTTGCCTACTTGCATCATCAACCCAGTGGCAATGTTCGCCACTGGGTTTTATTTGTCCCTCCGAATCCTCTTATAAGCTCAGACTCAGATAGCAAACTTTCATAGTGCGAACTAATATTCCTCCATTACTATTTTTTATTATAAATCCTCTTTAATTATTTAATTTCTGTTTTCTTTTTCTTTTTTTTTATTGAAAAATTAGCATCTTCGATTGTGGTTGATTTTGTGGTTGTTTAATGGTTTGTTCTTTTTATGTTCTTTTTTCTTTATACTAAACATATTTCTTTTATATATTAAAAAAATTGATATAAAAATATATACATACATACTTACATTCATAATTTTATATTCATCCTTTTCATAATCACATATTCCATCAAATCCTCTGTTATTTACAATATACATACATATGTATATTCACTTTCAAAAAAACTCATAAAATCTTTTACTTCTTCCTTTTTGCAGGTATGTATACGGGTCTTGTATGATATTTTGCAAATCTCTGCTGTCTTATAGGACATTATGAGTAAATTTAAAATATTTTAAAATGGAAAATTTCGTCGGCAACATCTTTCCAAGCGAAAACATCACAGGGTTTGTAATGAATTAAAACAAGTTTATGGCTGCGTCAAAAAATGATAAGTAGCAGGATATTTTTATTACATTATTATATATTTTCATGCTGATGAACAAAATTATGACTTTTACGATTTATTTTATTAACAGTTTTTGTTCTGTTTGTGACAATACTGTTAAAAAAATTTTCCAGGGATGTTAATGACGGCATAAACTTATTTTGTTATTATTAATGCCTTGACATAAAGAGTGGTCCAACCAAAATGCACGATGTTAATTGTAAATAAAACAAAAAGTTTTCAAAGAGTTAATACAGGGTGGATGATCAATTTTGTTATATTAAGAAACTCAAATAAGTTTTTGTAAACTTTATGTAATTCATTTTTTAGTAATTCATTTGAAAAATAATGCGATTTATTAAAGTAAATCATAATTCAATAATTATCAAAAAGTTAATCATTACTGCCTGGAGTGTGGCAGCGGGAACTGTCTCAACTACCGTTCGAATGGATTGCTTTAAATCATCCAAATTTGTTGGGTTTCTTTTGTAAACTTCTTGTTTGCAATAAACCCACAACAAAAAAACAAATAGGGTGCAGTGAGGTCAGGAGACCTGGGTGGAGGAATATGGAGTTTCTTGAAATCAGTTAATTGTGAAATTTTTGCCTCAATTCTGTCATAACAGGCGTGGCTATGTGACAAGTTGGTCCATCTTGCTGAAACCAAACAGAGTTGAAAGAGATTCTCTTTCGGCGTAATTCTGGAAAGAAAAACTTTTTCAACATCTTTAAGTAACGGTCGCCATTGACCGTAACAACTGTGAAAATGATTTACATCAGTACCTGCCTTGACGGCCTAACCTGATGGTGGACCAGTTCCACGGAGTGAATTTTTCACGATTCACCGCCGCCCCCGTGTGGCTTGCTAGGCTCACACAGGTAGCAATTCTTGTCATATGATTGCGGTCATATGAACAACTTCTTGTTGAGGAGTTCGGGCTTTCTAATCCCTCATGTATGCAATTTCCCAGCAATCAATGGAAGACAAGGCTTAATGAGTTGGTAGCCCGAAGCCCACTAAGAGCATCAGCCCTTAAACCAACTCACCCGTCAAACCGTCACCACTGGTTCCTTACAGTACACGTATCTGTTGTATAGGCAACAGATCCTCGGGAGATTGTTAGACCTCGAAAAAAGCCATCGCCAAACAATCAAGGATACTAACACTCCCTTCCTGCGTTTTAGGTTTCAACCACAGCCAGAACGTTTCAGCCAAGGTAGGCACCTCAACCATGATCAGCCCGGGTCGAACCGCAAGCAGAACTTCCTGGGGGCCATGCTGATCCCCGTTCTGCCAATTTATACCCTTGGTAAGGGTTTCGGAACCCAACACAACATAAGTCATGTGGCTTCCTAGAGTTTTGTTTGCCGCACCAAACGAGGGACCACTTCCCCTCTTTTCCTCGAAAAACAGAGCGCCTAAGTTAGGAATACGCCAAGGCAAAACCTGTTCCCCGGAGGGCCATTGACCGTAACAGTAAGACCATGTTTTTGTGTTTTTTTTTTGTTTTTTCGAAAAAGTATGGCCCGACAATGGACCTTGGAGGAACTGCACACCACGCTGTGAGGCAAAGTGGATGTAATTGCATTTGATATAGTTCTGTGTATGTTAAGATTATTCAATATTCGACAATTTTGTTTGCTAACATTGCCGTTTAAATCAAAATGTGCCTCGTCAGACATTAAAATGCAGTTCCAAACATTTTCATCCTCTGACACCATTTGAATGATCTTCTCATAAAATTCCAAGCGAATTTGGAAGTCTCTAGTTTTCAGTTTGTTGGTTAATTGAATCTTATATGGAAATAAGTTTAAATCTTGGTGCAAAATTGTCGGCAGTGACTGTCTCAATTCACTTCGTGGAATTGATCCACCATCAGGTTAGGCCGTCAAGGCAGGTACTGATGTAAATCATTTTCACAGTTGCCCGCAATTGTTGCTTACGCCACTAATTTTAGAAATAAATTTGATTCCACTGAATTTTTTCTTTTAATTTTTGTTTAATCTTTTTGTTATGTTAGAATAATCATTCTTTTATAAAACGATGAAAAGAAACATTCTTTTTGCATTTAACATTGAAAAAACATTTTAATATTATTCTTTCTAATATTAAGATTTTCTATTTGGAAAATGAAGATTTTTCGACAGAAATGTCTGGCATCACTGCTCCCAATCATCGTTTTTATCTTCTTTTTAAATATTGCCAAAGAAAGAAATGCAGTGCTGCCAAATCACATGCTAACTGCTGCACTCATTTTCGAAGAAGTATGGCCCGAGCACACTTTTTGTGGATGCATCGGTTTTTGACAATTATTCGTTGGTACTTATTTGCTCAAATGCGGTAATTGTCCTGATTATGAATAATGCTAATTAAAACAATCACGAAATGCATTATGATTTAAACGCCTCATTCGTACACGTAGAAAAAAATATATGGTTGATACGACAATATTCTGAGGGCAACATACTATTGTTGGATTATATCGTTGCACTTGATAATACTACATAGTTACATTCAAAACACCATTGGCAGGACACACCATAGTATTGTAAAAAATATATAATAAGTAAACATATTATATTATATTGCTTTAACATTATTATAATAATAAGTAACCACAGTAGTGATTAAAATTACCAAATAATTGTCATACTCAACCATATTATTATACTAACCACTAATACTTTTCTCATATCTAACCATGTTACTTTCATGAAATAACCATACTAATATCACAAATAGCTTTATTGTAATCGAATCATATATTTGTTATAATTATCACAAATACATACATATGATAATTATTTACAAGAAAATGGCAGCGTATAATATATGTTAATACTATGTTTAATATAAATTTAAAAAATAATCGCGTTGCATCTCCTCATTGATGTTGAATTATCCGTCTACTGCAATAAAACAAAAATAGTTATTGAGAATTTCGCCTCCGATTGCAATTTTAAAAGTAATATTTAACCATATTAATATGATTGCACGTAGTCGTACTGTTGCATGTGTTCATATCTTATGATTACAGACTTACCTTTATATTTTCTGGAATACTCAATATGTATTTTTCGCCAATTTCGTGTTCTTTTTTCTCCTTTTTATACAAAGCTGAACAAATCTATATATATAAAAATAAGTGTACACTTCAATGTCACTACTAACTGGCCAAACGGGTCGACCGATTTCGACCAAAATTTAAAGGTATGTTGGCGATGAACTGTAGATATTTATGTGAAGTTTCCACAAAATCGGCTTAGTGGTTCCAGAGATATGGCATTTAGATTTTTCGTATTATGATTTTTTATTGTCACTTGAAAAAATACCAAACCACGTATCGTAATGTCTTATCTATACAACCACATTCGAACTCCTGAGCTGAATCTTTTCAGATATTATTTCGACTATTAGATTTTTCACTTGCTATATACGATTATTGTATCAAAGATAATGCCATGAGCTGCTCGATCAAAATTTAATGGAGATCGCAAGCTGAACAATTACCTCAAACCAATTGCAATGCGATGCCCGATGTCATCTGCGGATAGAAGTCAAAGAAATCGAACATCGCAAGACGTGGAATATGCTGCTTTTAATTACGAGTGCGAAATTGATAGCAGTCTACATGGATGTAAAGGTAGAATGACGTTGAGATGTCCACATTTCCAGATGGAACCACTGTCCTGTGTTGTGCTAACGTAAATTGAAATGGATACAATTTTAATCGCCATCCGATCCACGATCCATTCATTGGTTTTCGGAACGTCACCAAGTCCTAAACATTTTTGGTCCATATTCGACAATACAATTTGATATTTCACATGACTTCCTTCGGTGTGATAACAATGATGAGAGATACACATAAGCGGACGAATATTTTTATGTAACTTTTATGGGCCATAAATCGTGTTGCTGTGTTTCACGTTTATCTGGTGGATACTTGCGAATTTAAGTATCATGTATTTTCTGTGAACGCGAGTCCATATGCATTCATTTCATACACGCGGCGTTCTGTATACTCAAGCTAAGAAAACAGTTAGTTCATGTTATTATTATTGATATCAGTCTAATAGTTTGTGAAAATAAGAAGAATTATATCTTGAAATATTGAAAGGGCTCGGTGGCTGAGTTGGTTAAGCGGCCGTATTAAAATACATCATGTTCACATGATCCCGAGTGCGAATCCCAGTGGGTGCTGATGAGTAGTGTAGCGACTACGAAACAGCTAGTTATCCCCCAGCTATGGTGGTATTCAATTATTTTTTCTGTTCTTCTTTGGTCTTATTGTTTCACAGCAAGTATTGTTATAATTAAAAATAATCCTTCTTCTTGACTGAAGTTGGACTCGAACTCACAACTAGTTAGTTAATATCGCACATATGTATATAACTAAAAAAGTTCACTGATTAATGATTTACATACAAAAATTTTTATATTGTATGTGATAAAAGCTATTATTGTTTTAAAATAAAAATTCGCAATTCCTATTATTGTATGCAATCATATCCTGTAATTTATAGATAGTAACAATAGAATTACAGAAATGCAATCAGTAACATGTTATTAAACCGATAATACGCTGTGTTTAACAGTAATACACAATGTTATAGAATATATATTAATGTTGTCGCAACCATATATGAAACTGCCATTTCTTTGCATGTAAATGCTTTAGAAATCTTAAAGCACAGCTCAATTGTGTACCGCTTCATGATTGCATATGTCAAGCACTGAAAAAAGGAAATTTCAAATTAGGTTGGGCAAAAAACTTTTCCTTAAGGTATGACTCACAGTTAACATAGCGCATTATGATTGGACCACTCTGTATATCAAAGAAGTTTTCCTTAGCATAAACTAAAGGCATAAATTTGCTGAAAATTTTATATTAAAAACAAGCAAGATAACGAAAGTTAAAGTCAAGGATATTCGTGAATTTTTAAGGGAGATAAATCTGTACTTGTTTTTATGTGTTTGAGTGTGTGAGCAGGATCATGCATGCTCAACAAATACAAAATAATTTTTTTTGTTTGATTTTCTTTATTACATACTACAAAAAAAATTATTTTACAAAATCATATGATAGGTTGTCATAAAGTCGTTAAGAAGATAGCCTGTAGACATATCAAACTTCATGAAAACAAGCAGATTTCTAAAAATTTGCCACAGTTGTTCAATGACATGTGCTTATTAGCAGTAAAGTCAGGCATGAGTATAATATTAAAAGAAAAAAAAAAAAAACTCCTGAGGATTAGGAAGTATAAAAGAAGCCAATCATTTAGGCAATATATCTTTAACATCGTTTTTATCTTACGCCATCATATTTTGAGTTATTATTATACCACAATGTAAACTCTCGACATTTTAAATGGGAGTTTTTATTGCTCGTCTCATTAAATTCCCTTAAAAACAAAATATGTTTTTACCAAAAAAATGTATTACTTGTGCAGCCACCTACACATATACATGTGGCCAAGTGCACAAGCATTAATCAAGCAAGTTTTCTTACCCAGTTAACCAAAACTACAAAGTTCTTCTACATCTCTATATCAGCGACGGGCGCTGGTTTGTTCAGATTACGATCTTGTTTGGTTATTCTCAATTACTAATCGGGATTTTTTTTTAACTAGAGTTGCTACCAAGCTAAAATTTTACATAACAAGGTCTTATAGCGTATTTACACCTACTCACATGTTGGAGATGTGTGTGGAAGATGTTGAAAATTGAAAAAAGCTGTTTACATTACAATTACAATTTTCAATGTCTTACATCTGTCAAGTTTTACTTTACGTGTTTGAGCAAACAAAAAACATTAAATAAAATGGAAAAGATTATACATTTATTGGAATTATTATAGCTCTTAGAGAGCAAAAACAATTACTGCTTCAATTTTCAGAATTATTAGAAAATCTTGCTTTATGCGCAACGTGCATTTGTTAGAATTTTAAATAATTTATTAAGATTTTAACTCATATATATATAAATAATAACAACTTAGAATCGAAATGGTAATTTTTTTAAAAAGGATATTCCAAGACTACCAGTCCAGAGTTTTTCAAAGACAGCTTACGAATGGATCTTGCAACTTCACTGTCATTTTCTGGAAAATATGCGAATTTTTCCTCTCGCTCCGCAATTCTGCAATTTTTCTTGCAAAGGTCTATTAGCATACTCCCGTCTGCAGCAGATTTTTTCTCTTTTTTACTATAAATATATGTATTGTATGTATTATTTTTAATTATATATTATTTTTAATTAAATTAAAATTTACTTACATTGTTCGCTCCCGATCATTGTAAAAATTTTCTAGTGATGGTATGAATTTTTGACAACTTCTTTAAACTTTTTTAGTGATGACACTAAAATAATCGAAAGATGTTGAGTCTAGCAAAATGAGAAAACAACATCTTGTAAAGATGTTGAGAGATGTTGAGTTTTTTTCATATAGACTTTATATAGGAAGATGTTAACATCGTGCCAAAATGATGAAAGATGGAAGATGTGAGTAAGTGTAAATAGGCTATAACTATAAAATTCCCCAAAACATACCATACGCTGTTTTTTAACTTAAAAATATGAATGTAATCAACAAGTAAGTTCTAAAATTTAGAATATAACTTAGTGTTTACACGTGCAGCTGCAAGTTCGAAAAACCCAATACATTCAAACTTTTTTACTAACACACGCACAATCTCTGTAGTTGCAACCAACTTTCAACTGAACTGACAAGCAATTTCAGTAGGCACTGATTTTTTGGCACTTACTGAAAGTCAAATGACAACTGAAATAACAGTGTTGCCTTACAACAAGTTTTGCGGAGATTAACTGATTTTGATATAATGTTTTTGTCATATTTAAACATATTTTTAAATATATAAATTAAGCAGTCTTTGCCGTGTTGAGTGAAAAAAGTTAAAATTATTCTATTTCATTTATTTATTTTATTCCTACTATTCATTTCCCCGAAAAATAAAATTATGGTATTCTATGGTGATGCTGTTTTAGGAGCTGTTGTCTCTTCACTGACATTTTTAAACTGAAATTCCATGTTATTCTTTAAATACTAAAGCAACTTGCAAGAAAGTCGAGTATTTTTTCGACATTTTCGTTGATAATACGTACACAGCACTTCCATGCAAGTACTTGTACGTGTAAACGCAGTGTAAATAGATAAATGGTTTTTCTTAGCATTATTTTACTACTGCCCCCAAGCAGAACCACTTGTATTCTTTGTTTCATGCATTGATAATAACAAAGGTAACTCTTAATACAGTTACAAATGATAGGAAGACATTAAATTTAATTCAGTAGCTTACTAGATTTCAACAAAGTCCCAATTTTCACGAGGCAATTTTAGTTGCGCAATTCTTGAGTTTGTGGACAAATAAGAGAGGAAAGAGTGGGGAGTGTAAAAATGAGTACAGACTTGCTTGTACTCGGAAAGTCGTTTTGTACTATCATTCGTAATATCAGAAATTTTACATTTTCTTTCATTTGTGTTTCTTTTATGTATTGATATGTTATCCGTGATGAAAGTAATATTGGCGCGAAATTGCGATATTTTAATTCATTTGAAAAAAAAATTTTAAATATTATGGACAACTTAAATAAATAAACAGCAGTATTAATTAAGAAGTGAAAATTAAATGGAAAAATTTGAGAATGCAGTACATGCAAGATATTGTAAGCAATAGAAAACGAAAATTGCTCAAGTAAAATTGCTGTGTCTGAACATAAAAGCAAGTTGAAACGAAAATTTGATAAGAATTGCGCAACTAAAATTGCCTCGTGAAAATTGGGACAAAGCAAGATCATTGCGGAATTTTTTTTATTTTGCTGAATTACGCATTTTGTTTGTTGTACACTGGTAAAATAAAGATTCTGTTGGTATCAAGCTGTCTTATGAATGTTTTTTTCAGGTTGCTTTGCAGTAATAATGTGCCATGTAGAGTTTGAAAATCTTTTTATTTTCATTTATAAATAATGAAATGCCTATATCTCGACGAATGGAAGATATACGGCTTTGTATTCAACACGAAACAAATGAATTTGGCTAAGTGTAGAGAATTTTTTTACTCTCTTTAGCTCAACACTCTCAATCTGCCCTTCACTGCTCTATATGCTCTTAGTAATTCAGTTGTGTTAGTGAAGTCAAATCAAAACATGAATTGAAGACAATTTCGGTGAAGAGTTCCTGCAAATTATCTTTCCCTTAAATTCTACACAAGCACACAGAAATAAATTATTTTTCCATACTCAATAACAAAATTTGCTGGTTCATTTAAAAAATTATTTGATAAAGGACCTGCCTAGGAATTTGTGTATTGAAACAAAAATTTATATTAACCAGTTATTGCTATTTCTTTCAACAATAAGCAAATGTAAAATCCAATACATTGTAAAGGGTGCTGCTTTTATAATGGTACAAAACTTTAAATTGTCAGCATTTGTTAATGGGTAGCCATTTAGTCAGATTCAAAGTTTTTTGTGTTTAGTTTGGTATTTCAGTGAATAAATTGCTTTATAAATAAAGCTTCCGAATTGTGCAAATTTATTTAAAAAATTGTAGTTCTGTTAGAAATACATACCGGGCTCTATGCCCGCTTTATGGTCAGCGTACAGACAGACATTGGTTTATATCAGCACCTGCCTTAACGGCCTTATCTGATGATGGACCAACTGCAAGGAGTGAATTATTCACGATTCATCAGCGCTCCCATGTGTCTTGCAAGGCAAGTCGCAACTTTTTGCCATAAGTTTATAGCCATATAGGCAAAGCCCTTGCTAAAGAGCTCGGGCCTTTTAGTCCCTCTTGTATGCAATTTCTCAGCAATCAATAGAAGACAAGGCTTAATGAGTTGGTAGGCCAAAGCCCACTAAGAGCATCAGCCTTTAAACCAACTTACCCGTCAACCATCACCACTGGTTCCTCACAGTACAGGTATCTATTGTAAAGGCAACAGACCCTCGGGAGTTTGTTAGTCCCCGAAATAAACACGCTCCTGAGATTTAAGTTTCAACCATAACCAGAACGTTACAGCCAAGGCAGGCACCTCAACCATGATCAGCCCGGCTCGAACCGCAAGCAGAACTACCCGGCGGCCATGCTGATCCCCGTTCTGCCAATTTATACCCTTGCTAAGGGTTTGGAAAGCCAACACAACATAAGTAATGCTGCTTCCTAGAGTTTTGTTTGCCGCATCAAACGGGGGATCCCTTCCCCTCTGTACCCGAAAAACAGAGGGCCCTAGTTAGGAATACACCAAGGCAAAACCAGAAATTTAAATTTTGGAACCATAACAATGCACATGTGGTCCAAGAGTACTCAGAGTTAGAATACGATAAAGTTCCCCAGGGGAAAGATTTTATCACAGAAAGACTTTTTATATATCAATTTATCAACGCAGCGTATCGTAACGTAATCCCGTTAACTATATTTTTAGCATGCTTATAATGGGCGATTTTATAAGAACTATCGGAAATTTAAAAAAAAAAACACATAAAATTCAGAAAAATGCATGAAATATTTATTTGGATCGATAGTTGGGTCGATATAATTTAATGTTTGAAGATTATTTCATGCAAATGTTGGCCGCGGCTGCGCCTCAAATGGTCCATCCGTTTAGTCCAATTTTGGCATACTCTTTCCAACATTTCGGCCGGTATCTCACGAATAATGTTGGCAATGTTGGCTTCCAGTGCGTCAATCGAAGCGGGCTTGTCGCTATAGACATTAGCCTTAACAAAGCCCTACAAAAAATAGTCTAGAGGCGTTAAATCGCACGATCTGGGCGGCCAATTGACTGGTCCCAAGCGTGAAATAAACTGTTCTCCGAACTCGCCTCTCAATTGGTCCATTGTTTCGCGTGCTGTGTGGCATGTGGCACCATCTTGTTGAAACCACATGTCTTGCAAGTCAAGCTCTTCCATTTTGGGCAAAAAAAAGTTTGTTATCATCGCACGGTAGCGCTCACCATTCACAGTAACGTTGTGATTCGCATCATCTTTGAAGAAATACGGCCCAATGATGCCGCCAGCCCATAATCCGCACCAAACGGTTGTTTTTTGTGGATGCATTGGTAGCTCTTGCAATGCTTCTGGCTGCTCTTCACTCCAAATACAGCAGTTTTGCTTGTATCCATTCAACCAGAAATGAGCCTCGTCGCTGAACAAAATTCTTCGATAAAAAAGATTAGATCTTCATCTAATTTTTCAAGAGCCGATTCACCAAAAAGTTGTGGTAGGTCGTTTGGCTTCAATTCTTGCACCAGCTATATCTTATAAGGCTTCACACCCAAATCCTTCCGCAAAATTTTCCACGTAGTGGAGTAACAGAGGCCCAATTGCTGCGAACGACGCCGAATCGATAATTCACGGTCATCACCAACACTGGCCGATACGGCTGCGATATTTTCTTCTGTTCGCACTCTACGTAAGCGTGTTGGTGGTTTAATGTCCAACAATGTAAATTTGGTGCGAAATTTTTTTACAATAGCTCGAATAGAAGCCTCAGTAGGTCGATTAAACTGACCATAAAATGGAAGAAGCGCGCAATGAACTTTCTTAACAGAGCACGCATTTTGGTAATAAAATTCAATAATTTGCAAGCGTTGTTCGTTTGTAAGACGATTCGTGATTAAATTATAGACCAAACTGAAGATGTTTGACAGTGACACAAGATACAAAACGTGCGTGAGCTGTCAAAACTAATGTTGCCAAAAAGATAAAAGCAAAAAAATCACTCGATATTAGCCTCACTTGTATGTTTGTTTATTGCTTTCGCAACCCTTGTTATATACAATAGTTCGATTCACAATCTTGTGCATTTGAGGTTGCATATTTCTACAATTGCAAAGGTAACATTTATGGGTGTATTTTGTTAGTGTAAAGTAAAAATATACTCCACTATTTTGCAAATGCAATGATGCAATGCCATTTCCACAAGATTGTGAATAGAGCTAATGTGTCCCATAGCACACAATCTAATAACTAAAAAGTAAATCCAGTAAAAATAACTAGAAAACACGCTTCGCATTGAACAAAAAATAAGAAATAATTTTAAAAGTATGCTTAAACAACAGTGAACGGAAAATGCTAGTATAGGGTTTTCGGATAGATACTTGACACCTTTGAATGTAATTTGTGAACGCACTGTTTCACTACGTATACAAATTATAAAAATGTACTACCTAAATTCGAAATCGGTGACCGCAACTTTAAGGGCGTTATTCTCGCCCTAGTAGACAAGCAATAACCAGTTTAGGGCAAAAATTATAGTCTAGATATTCATTGTGTGGTGCTGCCGTGCCAGTCAAATAACAAGTTGGTGGAAGTGACTAAAATATCGGTGCGTCCGTAGCAAACGATCCATATTAGTAGATTCCGTGGCGTTCTCGAGAACTGGGCATCACAAAGACGAATTTTACGTAAAGATCTTGATTTACATTAATAGATGGAATAATTTGTTTCACAAGTTTTCGACGCGAGAACTTCTCGCCAAAGTTACGGAACACAGCCACAGCTATTGGCGCCACCAAATATGCCTTCCTCATGAACGATGTCGAACGCCATTGCTCAAAAAATCATCAATGACAATCTGACGATGGTTTAGTAATATTATGTCTCTTTTTCAACATATCTTTTAGCAGTAACCAACTGGGTATTAAAGCATTTTTGCTTAAACCAGAATATTTATAAAATAGAACGTCCTCAGATGGCTGCTTGAAATTACTCAGTTAAATATTAATCTTTTGCTTAATGTTAAGTTCAAATATGAAATATTGTTCTTAAGGGAACGACAAATACAATGAATATTTAATAATTTTTGTCTGACGAAAGAAGAAAGTACTGAAATTAAATAATTATATACATATTTATAATTTTTATCTCAAAAATCCTACTGTTTAATTTAATGTAGCAATTTTTTTAGTTTTCAATAGTGATTATCAGTGTGGTGGCAAGGGAAAAGATCGTAGTGGCTTTCTTTTTCCTTGTCACCACGAAACTTAACTCTTAGCAAAATAAACTTACCGTGTGGAAAAGAGGTGCTATATTAAACCATTTTTTTAAGAATATATTTATTTATTGAATCTTCAAAATGAATTGATAATAAGTTTTCAAATCTTAATACTAAGAATACAAAATAAACAAGAGTTCTTTTTACTTAATTCCGGTCAATGCTAGGCGAAAAGCTATAGTCATATCGCTAAATTCATGTATTTAACGCTCTGATGGTGGCCCTTTCTCTCAACCGATTGGTGCCGCCTAGTAAGTAAGTTGCGTGCGAGAGCATTTGGTTGAAGTTCCAGTTTACTGATCTACACAGATCCTTGTGGGTTCGTTAGTTTTGTACGTGCTCCATGGTAATGTAGTAATTGTCCGAAGAATTTGTCGCCTTGGAATTTTTTCCTGGTTTGACGTTGAGGCGGTGCTCCAAAATCAGTTAGATTGCAAACAAAAGATTGCAATCGAACTTCAAGGTAGAATTTCTGCCCCTAAGCCAATTTAGTTGCGCTACTCTTAGTTTCAGCGGAATTTTGCGTCAATGTTAGACTTCCACGTTAGCCTACGGTCAAGGTGAATGCACCACAAGTGGTGCGGAATAGGTGAATTGCTAATTTGGATAGGCGAACATGTTTGTTTACACAATGTGAATGTAGCATGAGTACGTTTTTGTTCTTTGTACTATAATTTTCCAAATATTTTGCCATTTCTCTAAAATTGGTAGCAATTATGAGGGGGGAATTGTTATATCAGTGATGAGTCTTCTGTTTACACGTGACAACTTTATTTCCACTAAAAAACAGTAATTCATACAAAAGTACAGACTGTGAGAGAAATGTAAACAACTCTCGCGAGCTCATATCACCTGTTTATTAAAAAAAAAATCATATCTGAAAAAAAGCAGATCTTTTCGAGTTAAAAATGTAGAATTGTTAACAGTACTTGTACACAGAAAAAATTTTGTTTAAAAATTCTCTGAATTTTGACATTACTTTTATGAATTTTTTCATTATTTTTCAACCATTGTAGCTTTTCATAGAAATAATGAAACAAATTTCATTAGATTATTTTAATGAAAACCTTCATAAAAGTAGTGAAACATTTTAATAAGAAACATGACTTATTTTCATTAAAAGTATGAAAGACAAATCATATGATTAGTGAAATAATTTCTCTAGATCAAAGAATCAATTTCATAAAGCACATGAAAACTGTACATTAAATTAATGAAAAAGTAACATTTATTTAATGAAATAACTTCTTTGTACGACAGTTTATAAAATGTCAAATTTTTTTTATTAAAATGTAAGTTTTATGAGTTTCATAATTCCAATGAAATATAATTCATTAGATCAATGACAAATAAATTTCTGGCTACCGAACTTGGGTTTGTATGTACATATGTATGTGTATGTACTCAAATCAGCATAATAATAATTTAAAAAATTTAAATACCATTGTATTGAAGTCATTTGAATTAATAAAATCTGTTTTATTTGGTGAATATTTCTTCAACATTTTCTTTTATCATAATTAAGTACAATTTCACAAACGCAAGGAATAGTATTGTTTGTGTAATGAAATAAAGTATCAATGAATAAATGAAATAATTCCATTGATCTTATTACGTACATTTGTGAACATATTTTATTAATGTGTGTTATGATATTATTTCATTGAACAAATGTAACTATTTCATTGATTTAATGTAAATTTTTCAGGTGCTCAATGAATAATAAAATTAGATAAATGAAATAACTTCATTGACCTTATGAAGGAGTTTCATATTTTTAATGAATATATTACTTTAGTACAAAGAAGTTATTTCATTAAATAAATGTTATTTTTTCATGTACAGTTTTCATATGCTTTATGAATTTTATTCTTTGATCTAGAGAAACTATTTCACTAATCATATGATTTGTCTTTCATACTTTTAAAGAAACTAAGTCATGTTTCTTATTAAAATGTTTCATTACTTTTATGAAGGTTTTCATTAAAATAATCTAATGAAATTTGTTTCGTTATTTCTATGAAAAGTTACAATGGTTGAAAAATAATGAAAAAATTCATAAAAGTAATGTCAAAATTCAAAGAATTTCTGAACAAAATATTTTCAATGTATGAGTGTAGCTGAACAATTTTTCAAACAATTAAGTCTTTTATTCGCTATTGAAGCCTCTAACATTTATACCAGTAAAAAATTATAAATAGCTTGTTTTCTATGTTTCCCAGCTATCTATATGTCGACATTTCATAGGAGCTACCCTAATCATCAGTAGACTTTGGAAATTTTTGAAAGATATTCTCAAACATTCAACTTTATATCCCAACAATACAAATAAATTGCTGAGAATTTAAAAAGAAAAATGCTCTAATAATATCCGTCAAAACACAAAAAACAAGCTTTTCTTTTTTCTTTTGTTTGAAAGGTGTAAAGAAATGATAGAGACGTTTATAAATAGAAAAGCTTGTTTTTTGTGTTTTGACGGATATTATTAGAGCATTTTTCTTTTTAAATTCTTAACAATTTATTTAGATTGTTGGGATATAAAGTTGAATGTTTGAGAATATCTTTCAAAAATTTCCAAATTCTACTGATGATTAGGGTAGTTCCTATGAAATGTCGACATATAGATAGCTGGGAAACATAGAAAACAAGCTATGTATTTATAATTTTTTACTGAACAATTTTTCGTTAGAATTTCTTTTTGTTTGAACTAATTGCTAGCAAACAAACTTTATCCTTCAAGATTGCAAAACAGGACCAAACTGGGAGTACTATCACTAGGATAAGCAAATGGCATATTTCTTGCATTTGGACGATTTGTCAGCGTTTTAAACAGCCCACACAAACAAGGATCCAACGGCCTTAAAAGGCAGTGACTATTGGTTCTTGTTTTTACGTTTCGTTTAGTGAGGCTTGGGCATGAAGGTGGATTTTAAATGGCCAGGCAGACAGTTCTACATATTTTTCTAAATGTTCTTTATTAAATTGTGTTTATTACACGTTTATTACACTCGTCAGCTATTTTCAGTTCTTTTTTAAGGAAAAATTTATTAATTTTTATTCGAAAAAGATGCCGTAATTGTGTTTTTTTTTATTATTTTTTTGCCTTTGTTATAATGTAATTAAGTTTTATTATATTACATTTCCAATTCAATTACATGTTTTAAATATTTATTCAACTAAATGGGTTTATGTATTTTTGTTTTTGCTTTTATTTTTGTTTTGCGTCGTTTATAGCAATAAAAAATCAAATATTTTTCTTGATAGAAATTAATTAAACTGAAAAGTAAATTAAGTGGAAATAAATAAAATTCATGCCAATGCACAAAATTTGTATTAATATGGGAATATAATCAAGCTATAAATAAACTGAAAAATAAAAATAGTTTAAATTATTAATTTAAAACACATGCAGCAGAAATTCAAGGCAGGAAACAGGCTCAGCGTACAATCGATTACTAAAAAAGATTTTTTTTAATAAAAAAAAAAAACTATGAATATTTAAACAAAATGGTGTTTTTAAAGTACATTATATCCAGAACATACGTTTCCTCGTGAAAATATGTTAAATTTTAAAGGTTAAATGGCTGCTGCGACCTCGGCGGCACACCTCCCTCCACCCGATGGTCCATAATTTTCGATGACGCTGAGACATAATTGAGTGTCTATGCCGCTAATCTGCCGAATTATCTCATCTCTTAGCTCTTGAATTGCTGCTGGCTTATCAACATATACCTTTTCTTTCAAATAACCCCAAAGAAAGAAGTCCAACGGTGTCAAATCACTCTATCTTGGCGGCTAATTGACATTTTCACCTTGTGGGATTACAAGGCAATTGAATTTGTTACGCAAAAGAGCCAATGTTTCGTTAGCTGTGTGGCAAGCGGCACCGTCCTGTTGAATCCACATCCATATCTACCAATTCGGGTGAACACCATTCACAATAACTACCTGACCCGCCTAATTTTGGGAAAAATACGGCACGATGATGCCGCCAGCCTATAAACCGCAGCAAACAGTCACTCTTTATGAGTGCATTGATTTTTCGACAAGCAGTCTTGAATTATCATTCGCACAAATACGGCACTTCTGCTTATTGACGAATCCACTGAGATGCAAATGTGCCTCATCCCTTAAGGGCACTTCGGACCATCACACTTTGTATTAAGAATTCATATAATACGTGCAAGTGTGATAGTGTAAATGTAAATGTAAAGCGTTATGAAAATGAAAAATAATACGGTAAGAGATTTGACATCCCATAACATTTCAAAATTTTTAGAAATTTGTTTAAACACTTCGATTTTTCATTAGATCAGGGTTGCATTTGTTACAAAACCAAATAATAAAAATATTAAAACCAGATGTTAAGCACATTGGCTGTTTATTTTTAAATCATATTTTTTATTTTACTTCAGGTGTGATGGTGTGAAAACAAAATGTAATAGTACGTTAAATTTTTTGTCAATCGCAACAAATGTCACTAGATTTTTGTCTCACAAAAGCCCATCAAAATCTTAAGAAAAGCCCTTACACATGATTTTCTTCGAACTTATTGAATATTTTTTATTATATTATTATAATATTTGTCTGGCTCTCAAGTTCAAACTTGGCTTTCGACAAGAATTATTTTTAATTATATGAGGGCGGATTGATATTAAAGCTACCTGACTAGGAAAAAAACATTCCTTTTCAAAACCATTTATTTCCCAACATAGTCTCCTTCTAGCCCAATACACTTAGTAAGACGATATTCCAACTTTTTTATACCTTCTGAATAATACGATATTGGGAACCCCTCAAAATACGCGTTAGTTTTGCTAATCACTTCTTCGTTTGAGATTAATCTTTTTCGTGCGAGTCTTTTTTTCAAGTTTGGAAACAGGATAAAGTCACTAAGAGCTAATTGTGGACTGTAAGGTGGATAATCAACCAATTCGAAGTGTACTCTACGTATTTTTACCATCGTATTTAATGCTGTGTGAGCCGGTGCGCTGTCTTTAAGAAAGATCACTTTTTTCTTCTCTAAATGTGGACGTTTTTGTCTCGATTGCACCAATCAACTGATCCAATAATATCCGATAACACTTTCCTGTGACTGTGGATCCATTTTCAAGAAAATCAATGAGCTATATTCCGTTGGCATCCCAAAATACTCTTTCAGTTATAGGCCCAGCCTTTCCGAAATCGTTGCCAAAAGGCAAAATATGAATGAATCACTGATTAGTGATCTTCTATTAATCTCCGTATGGGGTCGCAAAAACAGGGTTGCCTTCAACGCTCGTAAGACCCAGTGCTGTTCATTAACACACAAACAAACGACCGCTAAAGCTGCTTCATCTGTACTCATGGATGGTATAAGTATTAAGGAATCGGATGCTCTTGATGTTCTTGGAATGAAGATACAGTCTGACGTTCGCTGGATTGAACATATTTTTAATGTCTCTAAAGAAGCATTCAAGTGCCTCGATTTTTTGAAATGGTGTAAGATGTACTTTACTTCATCCGATCTCCTTACTTTTTATACCACCTACATCCGACCGAAAATGGAATACAACTCTCATGTTTGGGCCGGTGCCTCAAAGTCTATTTTGGGGTTACTCGTCCGTGTGCAGGAGAGGGCAAAGAAGCTTATCGGTGACAGTAGGGCATCCAACTCTATTGACACACTGGAGCATCGACGCAGTGTAGGGTGCATTACTCTGTTCTATCGTTACTACAATGGATTTTGCTCAGATGAGATTAGGAATATTATTCCCGGAACTCGCACATTTTTGCTTAGCACGCGTTCATCGTGCAGAATCCGGGGAATCGTACTACGCATTACAGAGAGAATTCGTTTTTCAGCCGTACACTTCGCCTGTGGAATAAGTTGCCTGCAGACGTGTTTCCTGTCTGTTATAACGTTGGAAAGTTCAAGTCAAATGTTCACATACACTACTCTTTTTTTCCCCCTCCTCACAACCTATTTTCCTAGTTCTGGTATAATGCACTGCATATGTAGGTGTCATTCCCTGAGTACTGGTCCAAAAATAATAAAAAAATACAGTGGCCATAACTTTGCCAGCTGCTTTCACTGTCTTTTTCTTCTTTGGAGCACTTCCACCAACTACCACTCATTGTTTTGATTGATATTTGGTTTCAGCTGTGTATTGGTGGACCCACGTTTCATCAGCAGTTATTATTGGACGCCAAAAATCAACACGATTACTTGTACACTTTATTATGTCCAAACCAGGCTGTAAAGTGGTCTGTCGAACTCGTTTTTGTACGACTCTGAGCAAACGCGGCACGCATCTTGCCGGTTACTTTTTCATATGCAAATGTTCATGCAAAATGTTGAACACACGTTCATGTGATATGTTTATCATTTCAAAAATCTCACGTAACTTGACCGACGAGCATTCATAACGGTATTGAGGATTTTCTTCACAATTTAATAGACGAAGCTGGGGGACAACTAGCTACTTCGCAGTCGCGTATGTCGTTTGTTGGAAAGGTGTAAAGAAAAGTAGAGACGTGGGCAAAAAAAAAAATGCTTGTTCTTTGTGTTTTGATAGCTATTATTAAAACATTTTCTTTTTAAATTCTCAGCAATTTATTTCGATAATTGGGATATAATGTTTGAGAATATCATTTAAAAATTTCCAAAGTCTACTGATGATTAAGGTAACTCCCATGAAATATCGACAACTGGGAAACATAAATCACAAGCTGTTTATATATTTTTTTTATTCTATTTACAATTAAATAATAATAAGTTAAAAGTATTTTACTGGGATCTAATGCAGACATATCTACGCTATTAGAAGTCGTTAGTAGGAAAAAAGTTTGTTTGACCCACCCTATTGTATAACATGTATAAAAAACAAATGCCAAAAAAACATTCAGCTCTCTACACATGAAAAAACGAATAGCACGAGTGCAGGCACATGTGTACCCCTTGCAATTCCTCTCTCCCTTCTCACCACAAAGGTAAAAATGGCAGCAACAAAAGTTGTACAATGTAACCAGGGACTTATTAAAAAAAGGAAATTTTTAGGATCATTTTATTTACGTGCACGAAAATTATACTTTTAAAGATAAGTTACATAGACATTTTTTATGAATGTTCGAATCAAAAAAAAAATCCGTGAAAGAAGTACAAACAGGTAATTATTATGGTATCTTCAGTAAAACCTCTTACATATTTTATAAAATGATATAAATTCATGTAAAATATAGAAAGAATCATGCTTGACTGTACACTGATATACGAGGGCGGTTCGGAAACTTCTTAGCCTATCAATGAATGAGAATAGTTAGTTTTTCAAAAATATTTTTTTTTCAATATAATCTCTTGAAATTTCAATACATTTAGTCCAACGCTTTTCTAGCAATTCTATCCGTTGATTAAAATAGTTTTTCTCGAGGTCTTCAAAAATAGTGGTTTACAACTGTAATTGCATCTTCATTTGAGGTAAACCGCTTGCCAGCAAGGAATTTTTTTAGATTTGGGAACAGGTAAAAGTCACTGAGAGCTAAATCAGGAGAATAAGGTGGGTGGTCAAGCAACTCGTACTTATTCTACACAAATCTAAACGTTTTTATTGCCATGTAAACGTTACTTTAATCGTAATATGACTCTTTTTTTTTTCTTTAAAAAAAAAAACTTTCGTCCAATATAACTTAATTGTTTATTGTGTTAAAATAATTAGCTCTGCTATAAAAATAAATACTATAACAAATGTTTGCGTTTTCTTGTACTTGTGTTCCTTAAATGCACGTTTCTTTAATTCTTCTTATAAAATAAAATTAATTAAAAAAAAAAATATCTACAGCACATTAATCAAAATAAGAAGGAGAAAAACATTATTATAAATACGTTTTAAAGAAGACAAAGAGCACATGGAATTGTCTCCATAAAGTGAATTAGCAGAATAGTTATTAAAAATTATCACGGGAATACAACTTTTCCAATAGGATTTTTTCGTTCTCAGGTGTATAGTGAGCTGTTATTGTTATTGCTCTGCAGATATTGTTTGAAAACTGTCTATTGTTATTGGGAGTCTCCCTCAAGAAGACGAAATATGAGTTTGGTGTGTTCCAAAGAATTTTTGAAGGGGAAAAAATTAATGGAGGTCAGTACATTCTAAGACGGCTTGGAAAATAGATAAGAATATTTTTGAATGGGCGGCCCCTTGAGGGGAGGAGGCACGAAAGGGTGTAGATTATGTGTATTAGTGTGATTGATAATTCGAGTTTTTTATAAACCCGGTTTTCGAATAATTCAAATAGTGGCAATTTAGAAATAAAATCCGGTTTCCGGTTAATAATTAAAGAAAACCCCGGGTTTTGCCAATACAATTGTATAAAATCAAAGATTTTATATTGAAATTTATATAAAATAAATTTCAACATTTATAAATTTTTTACTTATTTGAAACAACGAATTTAACTTATGTCCATTTATATTCATTATCATTATCAATTCATTATCTTTCATTAGTTTTGTCTTAACAACATATACTATTGTGAATTATTCTATTGGAAATGTTACGTGGAGAATTGATGTTTCGAACATTCCAATATACAACATTTTAGCTTTACTCTTTAAAACTAACATACGAGTAATTGATTTACTTGCTTTTCAACCTCCGAAGCAGTTGCTTAAATTTACTTAACTTTCCTTGAAATTGAATTTTTATTATATACTTTAAAATTTAGAAATTGAATTAGTATTATTTAAAACAATCATTAAATTATTATTGTATAAGTCAAGTATGCCCAGGCCTATGTGCTTGATGCTCAATTGTTTTTGTAAAAGCGCTCAGCTATAGGGCTGTGCTCTTTAATACACAAATCTGCGTTCAGCACTAGCAATGAAAAATACACAAACAACTTCGTCTTATACATTTTGTCATTCTTCACTGCACACACACAAGAGCAAAGCAACAACACATTCGCATTTTTTGCTGGTAAACATTGACAACAGCGATTATCAGTGTGAATTTTGTTTTTGCAAATGTTTTGCTTTTTACAAAAAAAATACTAAATAAAAATAGTTTTTACTAAGCTGTGTTGGTGTTTACTCTTCCATATAGAACTTGTGGGCACCACTGGTATAAATAAAGCTTATTAATTGAAACTTTACATTTATTCTCATTTATACTCGTACAAACACTCATCCTCACACAGGCGTACTATCATCAACCATATTCTAATATATAGTAGTGAGAAAAGTGGTGTCCTACTCCTAACAACACGTACAGTACACTTCTATAAGCTAACCCTAAATTCTCTGGGCCTACACCAATTTTCTTCAATAATAATTAACAACAAAATTTGTTGGTAAAATAGTACTTGAAAAACAAAGTAATTCGCAAAAAGAATAAGATGGAAAGAAAAACTTAGTTTACGCGTTTGCCGTTCACAAATGTTTCATGCTTTAAATAAATGCGCACGAACACGAAGAAATAAGTATGTCATGTGACATGAGTTTTGTGAAGATGTTTTTGTAAATGATTTTTTTTCTTTTGTACATTTGTTTTTTTTTTTTCGTGTTTAGTTTCTTAAGAAGGATTCTTTACAAATCAATATAATTATAAATAGCTTGTTTTTGTTTCCAAGCTGTCTACATGTCACTATTTCGTGGGAGCTACCCTAATCATCAGTAGACTTGGAAACCTTTGAAAGATATTGTCAAACACTCAACTTTATATCCCAATAATCTAAATAAATTATTGAGAATTTAAAAACAAAAACGCTTAACCAAAAACCAAGCCTGTTGTTTCTCAAAGGTGAAAAATAAAAAGCTTATTTTATGTATTTTGATGGGTATGGTTAAGTATTTTTCTTTTTAAATTCGCAATAATTTATTTAAATTATTGGAATATAATTTTGAATGTTTGACAATATCTTTCAAAAGTTTCCAAATCTACTGATGACTAGGGTAGGTCCTATGAAATGTCGGCATATAGACAAATAGGAAACAAAAAACAAGCTATTTATAATTGTTTGATTTGTATCAATTCTAGATGCTAGTATAGTAAATAATAAACTCAGTCGTTTGAAGGATTGTTTTACTATATAAATTTGCTGTGATCAATAATTTCTGATTAAATAAGACCAACTAGCTGTTTCGTAGCCGCTACTCATCAGCACCCATTTTCAAACTTAAACTCAGATTTTCTAAATGGTTTCATTTCAGAAAGCATAAATTTGAAACATTTTATTATTTATTTATTCATCGTTTTGTTGAAATGCTTATATCTGGAAAATTGCCAGCAGTAGATGCGCTAGCTGGTACATCATGAAAGTGATCTTCATGTTTTTTAGGGAGGAATACCATTAAAAACGAAATTTCCAAAAAATTGCTTTGTGTATCGACGAGCAGCAGCACTTTATCCTACGAGAAAAAAAGCTATACAAGAAAATTATATCTTATAAATTAGCTTTAGACATTTTAATAAAAATGTGATATACCTATATATTATCAGTTTCTATGAACACTCCCACGTCACGTATATGTGACACTGAATGCCGACTGTATTAAACTTTTGAAAATATATAAACATCTAATGTGGAATGTACTCAGAGTTGGAGTCCACTGTTTTTGATTGCTCATATGAAAGCATATGTTTGAATGTATAGTCGTAAAACGTACTATACATGTGAAATATACAGTACATACGAGTATGTCTACATAATACGTATTTTTTTTTATATACAATTAATATAAATGTTTAGTTCATTATCAAAATTTTGCTCACAATCTTCGCTATTAGTCTCTTGAACCCAATCTCTCACTTCTTAGTACACAAACAATTATATAACTGTGAACTAAATTCTCACTCTACACTCTAATAAAATACTTCAGTTACGAGTATGCGAGTATTTGGAATTAAAATAGATGTTGTATCTACTAACATTTATATTTTAAATTCTCGATTAACCGTACAAGTATTAAAAAACCCGGTTTATTCGATATTCGAAACCCATAAAGTTAAAAAATCTAGTTTTAGTGAAACCAAAAAGCCCTCTAAAAGCCCGATCGAATAATAACCGTTCAATCACTCTAGTGCAAACATGCCCAGGCCTATGCGTTTGATATTCAATTGTTTTTGTAAATGTGTTTAGCTATAGGGCTGTGTTCTTTAATACACAAATAGTGCGCTCAGCATTAGCAATGAAAAATACACAAACAACTTCGTCTTTCATATTTTTTTTTTCGTTCTTCACCGCACCCACACAAAAGCAAAGCAACAACACTTTCGCATGCTTTGTTGGTAAACATTGACGACAGCGATTATAAGTGTGAATTTTGGTTTTGTAAATGTTTTGCTTTTTACAACAAAAAATATTAAATAAAAGTAGTTTTTCCTTAAATGTATTGGTGTTTACTCTTCCATATAGAACTTTTGGGCATCACTGCTCTAGTGTATATAATGTAGAAAATATTGAGAAAAAATAATCAATAGAGGTTAGCCACACACTCATAGAAAACTCGTCATATCTGTGATGTATTTTAACATCAAGACAATGCCAGATGTCCTCATTTTTGACCCCATGATACTTTTGATCGCTGCAATGCCAAACCCTACATCAGTTGCTTTAATTATCAATATCGGCAATTATGGCAATTATTTCATCAATGAAATGTCATACTGACATTATGGGGATGCTTTTTAATACAAAAGAAAATGTAGGCGAGAAAATGTTAGTGGGGTGTCTCTTCCAAAACCAACTCAAGTGTAGCAGCACAGCTTTCTCTTTTTAAATCAAAAGAATTCATATATTGCTATAACAGATACATGGTCCGCATTGTACTGTTGCTTATAAAGAAAATACTATTTTTTATAACCTAACCTTTTTCTACCACTCAAGGGAAAACCTACAACTTTATTTATTTTAATGCATACATACATATATTCGTACATACTACATATATGAATGAATGCTTGAACTTTTTATATAATTACAAAAAATAAAATAAAATTTGTATGCGCATTGCACTAAGCGGATATGGATTCATTAGTAGCAGCACTAAAAATAAGCAGCCAACATTTTGCCACAGAGATTTAAAAAAACGCACACTGGAGGAGAAACAAAATTCGCTGTTAAATTTTTGTATTTTTGCGGTAAGCGAATGCATTAGAAATATAAAATTTCATTGTAAATGTTGGCAGCTTTTAACTGTGGGATTTGCCAACAAAGGGTTAAAAATATGCTATTATATTTTACGAGTAGGATAATTTAAAATATTATTTTGATTTGAATGTGCATTAGGCAAGGACATTGAATTAAAGGAGAATTAAATTTTTATATTAATTTGATTTAATTAGGCTTTAGTTTGTTAATAGCTCCTTAATAAAAATAAATAAAAAATACGAAGCGGGTCAATAAGTCTTCTATTGCCTTTTGAATTTCCCGACTTTTAATTAAAGTGGCAACACTGCTTCTGTCAACGCGCAACTGTCTGATGGCACCTGTCTAACTATGAACAAATTGCGTCAGTTTGTGTTTGGTAGCCGTCAAGGTGTATTAACGTATACAACACGGTGGCAGCACTACGGCATATGACAGTTTTTTGCTATTGGCAATTTAGTAAGCTATTTACGTCAAATGTATTGTTTACATTTTTGAAAGAGAATTTAGTATTTTATTCTGAATTAAACATATACAAATTATTTTGTGAACATAAAAATAATTCAAATAAAAATAATTTATAATTATGAAAAGGTACATTCATGGTTTGTAATTGTGGAAATAGTTACAAATATTTTTTGGCAAAATAGCTTACCACATGCCTGTTTTTGTTGTATTGTTGTAATTTTGCTCTAGTGCTGCCACCGTGTAGACGTTAATGCACCCTTGATATCAGAAAGTGGAAAAAAGTGAAGAAAATGGAAAATATTGATATCAATTCAAAAATTATAAACAGCCTGTTTTCTATGTTTCCTAGCTGTTTATATGCTGATATTTCATAGGAGCTTTACTAATCATTAGTAAAGAAAAGTAAAGACGTGTGAAAAAGAATTATCTGGTTTTTTGTACTTTGACAGATACTATTAAAACATCATTCTTTTTAAATTCTCAATAATTTACTAAGAATATTGGGATATAAAGTTGAATGTTTGAGAATATCTTTCAAAGGTTTCCAAGTCTACTGATGATTAGGGTGGCTCCCACGAAACAGTGACATGTAGACAGCTAGGAAACAAAAACAAGCTATTTATAATTATATTGATTAGGGTAGCTCCTATGAAATGTCGACATATAGACAGCTAGGAAACATAGAAAATAAACTGTTTATAAATGGTCTCAATAGTAGAAGCTAATGAAGAACTTAGTTGTAGTAGTTTCAAAATGGAAAATAGTGAATGACTTTCGTGTGCTCATTAAATATTATTTTAGGCGGCAAAAAACTATCATTCAAACAAGGGCTTGATAAATATCATGGAGACCCCACACCATCCATTTACGTGGTGAAGAAGTAGTTTACTGAATTCCTATGTGGCCGGAGGTTCTAAACACCCATCTCCATATCTCTACATCCGCAACAGCTGAAAAAATTCATGATATCGCTCCCTATAGCTTGTTTCGAGAAAAACACATTTCAAATTTTTCTTAGAAATTTTTTTCTTAGAAATTTTTTTTAGAAAATATCTCCTAAAAGGAATATGAATAAATTTTTTGGCACAACATAAAAGGTAGTACAGTTAACAATTATGCCTTGTTAACTCGAAAAGCTAATTTTTTGAGATATGACTATGTTGCAATAAACGAGCGATATGGTTTTAGCCGGTCTGAGATTGAAATAAAGATACATTGTGGAAACCAAAGGCATCTCACATGGCTTAGTGGTTTTAGTTTTTGGTGATCACTTGAGTAAGAGAAAGCTTTCCACAATATGGGTGCAGCGTTTGCTCACAATCGACCATAAACTCAGCCATGTGGCATTTTCGCAGGAGTGTTTTGCTTTGTTCAACCACAAACTGCATGAGTTTTTGTGCCGTTTCGTCAATGCGGACGAAATGTGGATCCACTACAACATAGCAGACTAAACAGAGGTCAAAACCGAGGGTTTCTCGGGGCGACCAAGATGTCAAAGTTGTGTTTATCAGCCAATAAAGTAATGACGACCGTTTTTTAGAATAATCGGTATAATTTACATTGTCTAACTTCGAAAAGGGACGAATACCAACTTATTGGGTCGATTCAATGAAGAATTGAGAAAAACTACCGCCAGGAAAAAAATCCTTTGTCACCAAAACAATGTAAGGTATAGAAATGTGCAGTTTCCATAGCAAATCTCCATGTATCGGGCTACAAATTGCTGCCTCAACCAACCTATTCTCCAGATTTAGCTTCAAGTGACTATTTTTCGCTCCCAAACTTGAAAAATGGCTCGGCGAAAGGAGATGTGATCCAAATGGCGAAATCATCGTACAAATAATTGCCTATTTTGGGGTCAAATCATATTTTTCGGAAGGAATAAAAAATTGGAGAAATATTAAACTAAGTGTATTATAGAATTTAAAGGAGACTATATTGAAATTTGAAATATGTTTATGTGTTTATATAAAGCCTGTTATCGACTCGGCCCGTACGTCCAATTAGTTGATATGTTTACTCATTGAAGACAGCAAGAAAAATAAAATGTAAACTTTTTTCAGAGGGGCGACGGCAAGTTGTTTCGCGGTCTTTGCAATGCTCATCAGTAGATAACTAGTCTACCAATATAGATTTTTGCCAGGACAAACAGTATACTTAAAAAGTAATGCTTCGTCCCCCGACGAAGAGGTTTTCATTTTTTTTGAATGTGGGTCCCCCATTTGTCGCAGCAAAAAAAAAAAATGAAGGACCTCCCCTCATTTGTTGGGTTGTATTGGGACCTCCGAAAATACCAAGGGTTAATTGGTGGAACAGGGATCACAACGCTCCCAGATGGGTCTGTTTTCAAATATTTCTGGCGAGGATAGTGCACGGGCTGATACTTTTCGTAGACTTCGGGTCACCAACTCGTGTTGTCTTGTCTTCCATTGACTGTCTGAGAAAATGCAGAAATTAGGTTTTATAAATCATTCTAGATCTGGTTGCTTAAGTGAGATGCCCGCATTTTGATTGAAACATGTTAGTTGCGGATTAGGCCTAATATCACGGGAAGCGGTTATTATTACTCTCTGATAATTATGGCGCTTTTCCGATCTTCGGGGAAATACTTGTAGCCTTCGAGGTATATCTGGTTTCATTTAACATAGGGAAGTAGATCTAAGGGAAGAACGAGTGGGTCTGATCAGGGCTGATGTGATATGTATATGAATTTAGAGCAACTATTTCTGGGGAACTACATGCAGGAGTTATTCGAAGGATCGAGCACTTCAGGAAGTGCTTGGTTCATATGGCTACAAACATATGACAAGAATTTGTCACCTGTGTGAGCCTTGCAAGCCACATGACGTTGTAAGAACTGTGAGATAGTTCTACCTGATTAGACCTTTGTAGCAACTGCTGACACAAATCATCTACACATCTGTACCTTAAAGTGTTGCTAGAGTATTTGGAGCAGAAAACTGGTAGTAGCCTTTTTGGGGCTACGAACACCAAGAACTTTGTTCTTTCCTGGCTGTGGTGAATATGGTGGTTGTGGTTTGAAGTCAAATTGTGGTGAAGGGCCATTTGAGCTTGGTGTGGACTTGTCTCCACTAACTAACTAACCTAAATCCCACCTCGATCTGTCAAAGATCGGCAGGAGCTTTTGAAAGGCTCCATTCCTAACCTAGTGGCAGACCATGTTCCAAATAGCATGTGATCGTAATGGTACACATGTATGGTATGTATGAAGGCATTGGATAACGCATTGCTTTCAGCCGCTGTGAAGGCCACCATGTGCGTAATCCACCAAGGCTCAAGAACTCACGGCAATTGTCTTCTCTTCCGCTTTTCTCTATCGCAGGGATCTTTTAAGAGACTGCTGCAGATAGTTTGAGGGGGGATGGCGCTAGGGACTCAGAGGGTATTTGTATTGCAGGAAAGAGTGATAGATGGGACTTTAGCAGGATATTGGAGAACAGCGTCTTTGCAGGGAAGTGGGGTAAATAGGACTTAAGTAGGACATTGGAGAACGGCATATTTGGCGCATACGCCCTTGAAGTATGATATGAAGAAAAAGACCGAGATAGGAAGGGCAGCTTCTCTACGCACTTGCTATTGTTGGAAATGTTGCTGGTGGAAGAGCAGGTTCACTTAGGACCTTTATTGTCTCTATCAGTGCAGTTGCTTGTTTTCGTGATCGAAGTCTTAGCTCAGGCGACCAAGAGATGATTAATGGGCAACTCCTGTGCTCTCCATGGTGTTTGCTGTCGTTTTTTACTGTTGTTGGATTATATCGCTCATTGAAAGTCAACGTTTATTTCTGTTGTAAAGCCTTCCATGAGAGACATATTGTCCATTGTTGTTTTCTATTTTTTTGTGACTTTCTTAACGAATCCCCGTGAGGATGACAGTTGAATATATCTATTGTAAGCCAGTGTGTTGAATGTTACGAGTGCTTGCTGTTGTGTTTATGCATTTCCCGGTGTTATTGTTTTCCGAGGTTCAGTGTTGCTGTACGTCTTATTGCTGTTTTTGTTTTTACAAGGTTTTTCTCCACTAATAGTAGTACTTGTCTGACCGCTGTTCAATGTCTGACAGGAGGCTTGAATATGGTATCACAATTATAGCCGCCAAAGGAATTATTTTGAGGTCGGTGTATAGCTGCATTGCGATGAAGCCCCTTGAGATAGGTGGGAGTTTTAGGAAAGCTATATTTCAAATCACGGGGAAAACCATATCCAAACACAATGTGATTGAATTGGTTCTCAAGAATGGTATTTTGCTATGACAAACGTTAGATCAATAGCTTAAAATTCTAGATATCTTAAAGTTTTATACGATAAATATATCGCCTATCGCGTTTTTCTCTTCTATATTCAATCATGCTTATTTAATACATACATATGTATGTATATCTGTTTTGCATAGAAATGCGGAAACTCTTTCCAAAATATAAGTATGTATTTCTTATTTTTGCATATTGACTGTGCAATAAAAGTTCCACTTCCAGTACCTTATGATAAATAAGCAGATTTATATTAAATTATGTAACATAATGTTTCATTTATTCAAATTCTTTTCGTTTTCCAAAGACTTTTTCTTTTCTTTTTCGTCACAAATTTCTGTTTTGTTTCAATTTGACATATGAGTGAGTGACTGTTTGTCCGGCTGTTTGCTTTGCATTCAAGAGGCAATAAATTTCTATTTTATTTTTTGTTTTATATTTGCTATAAAA
Organism: Thecocarcelia acutangulata; assembly: GCA_914767995.1. Lineage (NCBI taxonomy): Eukaryota > Metazoa > Arthropoda > Insecta > Diptera > Tachinidae > Thecocarcelia > Thecocarcelia acutangulata. The sequence continues at coordinate 76,543,375 of OU612095.1, read as the reverse complement.
ATGAAGAAAACAAAAAACGAAACCAACATCGTAAACATAATTTAGTGTTAAGCGCTTCAAATAATATAATGGGTGATTTTATAAGAACTATCGGAAATTAAAAAAAAAAAACACATAAAATTCAGAAAAATGCATGAAATATTTATTTGGATCGATAGTTGGGTCGATATAATTTAATGTTTGAAGATTATTTCATACAAATGTTGGTCGCGGCTGCGCCTCAAATGGTCCATCCGCTTAGTCCAATTTTGGCATACTCTTTCCAACATTTCGGCCGGTATCTCACGAATAATGTTGGCAATGATGGCTTCCAGTGCGTGAATCGAAGCGGGCTTGTCGCTATAGACATTAGCCTTAACATAGCCCCACAAAAAATAGTCTAGAGGCGTTAAATCGCACGATCTGGGCGGCCAATTGACTGGTCCCAAGCGTGAAATAAACTGTTCACCGAACTCGCCTCTCAATTGGTCCATTGTTTCGCGTGCTGTGTGGCATGTGGCACCGTCTTGTTGAAACCACATGTCATGCAAGGCAAGCTCTTCCATTTTGGGCAAAAAAAAGTTTGTTATCATCGCACGGTAGCGCTCACCATTCACAGTAACGTTGTGATTCGCATCATCTTTGAAGAAATACGGCCCAATGATGCCGCCAGCCCATAATCCTCACCAAAGGGTTGTTTTTTGTGGATGCATTGGTAGCTCTTGCAATGCTTCTGTATGCTCTTCACTCCAAATACGGCAGTTTTGCTTGTATCCATTCAACCAGAAATGAGCCTCGTCGCTGAACACAATTCTTCGATAAAAAAGTGGATCTTCATCTAACTTTTCAAGAGCCCATTCACCAAAAATTTGGCGTTGTGGTAGGTCGTTCGGCTTCAATTCTTGCACCAGCTGTATCTTATAAGGCTTCACACCCAAATCCTTCCGCAAAATTTTCCACGTAGTGGAGTAACAGAGGCCCAATTGCTGCGAACGGCGCCGAATCGATAATTCACGGTCATCACCAACACTGGCCGATACGGCTGCGATATTTTCTTCAGTTCGCACTCTACGTAAGCGTGTTGGTGGTTTAATGTCCAACAAGGTAAATTTGGTGCGAAATTTTTTTACAATAGCCCGAATAGAAGCCTCAGTAGGTCGATTAAACTGACCATAAAATGGAAGAAGCGCGCGATGAACTTTCTTAACAGAGCACGCATTTTGGTAATAAAATTCAATAATTTGCAAGCGTTGTTCGTTTGTAAGACGATTCATGATTAAATTATAGACCAAACTGAAGATGTTTGACAGTGACACAAGATACAAAACGTGCGTGAGCTGTCAAAACTAGTGTTGCCAAAAAGATAATAGCAAAAAAGTCACTCGCTACATACATTTTTATTTGATGCTGCTGATGCGCTGGCATCATTAAATTTGAATGTCGGTGTCAGTTTAAATGCAAAGGGGAATGAGTTACAATAAAAGAGGGCTATAAGTACAGTGTATGCTCTTATAAGTGGGCACTGGAGTGGTTTAACTTCCATACAAAAAAAGTATATATCAGCACAATTACAAATGAAAATTCCGTGTGAGTTTTTTCACAAAGCGCAATTCTTGTTTGTCAAACTTGGCCTGATGAATTCAAAAAATTTTTGATTTTTAGTGTTTGCAATAAAACTGGTGTAATAACAATTCTGTTACACACAGCGCAAATTTCATTGGCGTTTTGATATTAAAATAAGTACATATAGATAGATGTATTGGCTAACCTGCGGATTTAAAAAACAACTCATGGGATTTTGTTAATTAAAAGGTAAAGTATCATAACAGAAATTTAAACCAATAATCTTACTTCTAATGCCACTGAATTCTGCGTACTCGAATTAGGTTTACCAGTAGGTTGGTCAGCTTGTTAAAAAAAAGTGTCAAATTCGAGCACAGTGATATTAAAACAAGGCGCTGATCAAATTGTTCATTCAAGCAGCAGGTATTTCATTTTACTCCAGGTGTGTTGATGTGAAATCAAAATGTAGTGATGCTGAAGTTTAGATTTTTTGACAGTCGCCTCCAATCTCACTAGATTTGTGTCCCACAAAACTAAAGAAAACCTTAAGACTTGAATGAGTGAATTTTGAAACGTGCTTTAGCATATACGAGGGCGGTTTGGAATATTCTTAGCCTATCAATGAAAGAGAATAATTAGTTTTTCAAAAATATTTACGTTTTTCAATATCATCTCCTGAAACTTCAATACACTTACTTCAACGCTTTTCTAGCAATTATATCCCTTGATTAAAATAGTTATCCTCAATGTCTTGAAATAGTGGTTTACAACTGTAATTGCATCTTCATTTGAGGTAAAACGCATGCCAGCAAGGAATTTTTTTAGATTTGGCAACAGGTAAAAGTCACTGGGAGCTAAATCACGAGAATAAGGTGGGTGGTCAAGTAACTCGTACTTTAATTCGTTGGTTTTAGCCATTGTTAAAACACTCTTGTGCGCTGGTGCGTTGTCTTGATGAAAAATTATTATTTTTTGTGTTGTAAGCCAGGACGTTTTTCTCGAATTTGTATATTTAATTGATCCAAAAGGTAGCAATAGTGCTCTGAATTTATTGTTTTACCCTTTTGCAGATAGTCAATCAATAAAATACCTTTGAAGTCCCAAAAAAAGCCGTTGCCATAACCTCACCAGCCGATTGAATTGTTTTTGCCTTCTTTGGGGCACTTCCTCCAGCTTCAGTCCATTGTTTGGATTGCTCTTTTGACTCTGGAGTATAGTGGTGGATCCATGTCTCATCAACAATTATGAAACGACGCTTAAAATCCATTGAAAATAGCTTATTGTGGTTAAGCTTTTGCTTCTTCTCCTATCGCGGGAATGTCAACCTTTGGAAACAAAAGTATATGTTGCCACTTTACAAGGAGAAGCAACAATTGTTTTCTCCAGTAGAAAGCAACGTTGCAGGGAAGAGGGAAAGAGTAGTTATTAGTTTTTTCCTGCTCACTGCTGGTGGAGTTAATTACCCACTCACCTTTTGAGTAGTCTCGGACGTTTGCCACAAGCGATCAATGCACGAGAATTTTCTTCATGAATAGTTACATAAATTTATTAATTCAACTTAATGATAAGGGTTGTTCACAATGATTTAAGAAAATAGTAAATACTTTAGCTTAAGGCTTCACGCAAGCAGTAATTCAATCTTAATCTAAATTTTCAGAGTAAACTCCCCAGTCGGTAAAATAACGATCGGAAAATTAACCGCTAACGGAACCCATCTTGCAGAAAGCTTTTCCATCTGTAGTTTTTCATGCAAAATTAAATGGACTCGATAATTTGAGATACCCATAATATTAGCTATTGCATTATGAATTTCCTGTCCCGATAAACCTTTTTTATGTAAATATTTAATGACACCACGCATTTCTAATTTTTTCATTGTAAAAAAATCGCGAATGCGTCTTTTGTGAACACCTGTTGCTATATGAAGGAGTTACCAAATCGCAACAAAATTTAACATGTGTTCATAGCAGAGATGGAAGTCTACAAAACACCTAAATTTTTTCTGTTTATACTGGGCTTTTTGTGCTAGGCTAAGAAGTTTCCGAACCGACCTCGTAGGCATTTTATTTCAAACCGAATCTGTACGAATATACTCTTGAATATTCGAATTTGAATCCAAAGCTTCAACTTGAAAAAGCGCCTTGTGCCGGACAGTAAGTAAGTAGACTTGTGTGTGTGCTTTTTTCTATTTAAATGTGACTTAGTCAGACTGTCCTCTGAAACTTGCTTCAATTACGAGTATTGTTGTTTTTGGTTTTTATATTATTTTACTTTCACTTACAACTTGAACTAGTTTATTTTTGGCACCACAAGTAACAATTCATTTACACTTTTATGAAAATTGATTTGTGAAAAATTGCCAATTTCAGTAAACTTGTGAAAAATTCAAGAGAATTTCACAAAATTACGCTCAACATCATCGATCATGTGCATTCATTCAGTTGAACTTTTTTTATATTCGATAAGATTTCAGTCCAATTTTTAATTCTATCGATTTAATGTCAATAATGATTTACTTGAACTTTTCGAAAAACAAAAATACAATAAAAAAAAAAATAAATAAAAGGCATAAATATTATTCTCAAAAGTTTTAATATGTTTTTCGAATGAAAGAATTTAAATTTTTTTTATCTCAATGTTAATTGAATTCAGCATAATAAATATAAAAATAAAATTTAAAAATTAATTTGTCACATTTATTGCTAAAAGAAAACTTATTTAAACACTTTGACAACAATATGAGTCGTCGATATGAAAAAGAAAATGGAATTCAGAAAAATAGACCCCCAAAAACAACTCAGACACAACTTGCTGCTGAAGAATGGATGTGGATTGTAAGTGACACATATTAAATTAATAAAAACGAAATGAAAGAAAAAACAGAAATAAACAAAATAATTTGTTTCTTGACTTGAGAACTAATAAAAAAAGAGAAGAAAAAAAAAGTACTCAAAACAATTTGAAAAGCAATTTAAGTTTCGACTTTTTTCTGTTTGTATTTTCACACAGAGTTCAAAAGTCTCAGGGAAAATGAATTTGTTTAAATAAAAACATATGCATTTTTGTTGCTGTTATTGTTATTGTTATTAGCGAACTGGAAAACAAGCCCCCTTTTTAATAAACAATCGCTATTTTATACATTTCTTTGACGATTTATACGTTTAGATAAGTTTTGCCTTCAGCCCTCTCTTCTTATCATCAAATTCGCTTAACCGCCCACATAATAAAACAGAAAAGAACTTGTGATATTGAAAATCATATCAAGAGTAAAAGAAAATAAAGATGAGAATGAACAAGTAAGAGTGTAGTATATTCGGCTGGGCCGAATCTAAAATACCCTTCACGATAGTCACGAATATGTATAGTATATTAAAAATGTGACCTAAATATGCTCGGTTATATATGAACCGATATCGGAATTTTCTATTTTCTGTATTTTAGTAACCTTCTTTTATAACGAGAATTGCTTTTCAGCAAAAAAAAAAAAAAAAATTTTTTTAATGGAAAAATCGGTTCAGGCTATATCTCGGGTATATATGGACCGATATCGAAAATTTTAATTTTCCATATTTATATAACCTTATATCATTACCAGAACTGCTTTTGAGCACAACAAATTGTTTAAGTTCGCTTACGCGATATTTTCATGAAAAACCCGATTTAGGCTATATCTCGGGTATATATGGACCGATATCAGAAATTTTAATTTTCTCTATTTTCGTTACCTTCTTTTATAACAAGACTTGCTTTTCAGCAAAAAAAAAAATGTTATTGGAAAAATCGGTTCAGGCTATATCTCGAGTATATATGGACCGATATCGGATATTTTCTTTTTCCATATTTTACAACCTTATTTCATTACCAGAACTGCTTTTGAGCACAAAAAAGTTGTTTAAATTCGCTTACTCGGCATTTTCATCAAAAAACCGGTTAGGCTATATATCGGGTATATATGGACCGATATCGGAAATTTTCATTTTTCATATTTATATAACTTTATTTCATTACCAGAACTGTTTTTGAGCAAACAAAAGTTGTTTAAGTTCGCTTACGCGACATTTTCATTAAAAACCCGATTTGGGCTATATCTCGGGTATATATGGACCGATATCGAAAATTTTCATTTTCCATATTTATGTAACCTAATTTCATTACAAGAACTGCTTTTGAGCAAAAAAAAGTTGTTTAAGTTCGCTTACGCGACATTTTCATGAAAAACCCGGTTTGGGCTATATCTCGGGTATATATGGACCGATAACGAAAATTTTCATATTCCATACTTATATAACCTTATTTTATTACCAGAACCGCTTTTAGGCAAAAAAAGTTGTTTAGTTTCGCGGACGCGGCATTTTCATGAAAAACCCGTTCTAGGCTATATCTCGGGTATATATGGACCGATATCGGAAATTTTCATTTTCCGTATTTACATAACTTTATTTCATTACCAGAACTGTTTTTAAGCAAAAAAAGATGTTTAAGTTCACTTACGCGACATTTTCATTAAAACCGCGGTTTAGGCTATATCTCGGGTATATATGGACCGATATCGGAAATTTTCATTTTCCATATTTATGTAACCTAATTTCATTACCAGAACTGCTTTTGAGCCCCAAAAAATTGTTTTAGTTCGCTTACGCGGCATTTCCATGAAAACCCCGGTCTAGGCTATATCTCGGGTATATATGGACCGATATCGAAAATTTTCATTTGCCATATTTATGTAACCTAATTTTATTACCAGAACTGCTTTTGAGCAAAAAAAAGTTGTTTAGCTTCGCCTATGCGACATTTTCATTAAAAATTCGATTTGGGCTATATCTCGGGTATATATGGACCGATATCTGAAAAAAAAAATTTTTTGTCTTTTAGTTACCATGCTTAATAAGTGTGTGAAGTTTGAAGCAAAACGAACAACTTTTGTTTTTAAACATTTTCATACAAAACTGCAAAAAAATGGCTTTTTTCGGAATTTTGAATATATCTCAGCTATACGTGGACCGATATTACTGAATTTCAATAGCAAACCCATGAATCGATGGGGTAAAAGAATGGTGAAAGAAAAAAGTTTCTAAGTCTAATGGTTTTCTCAGAAACGGTATTTCAACAGCGGACAGACGGACAGACGGACATCGCTTAATCGACTTTTCCATTAATTCTGATTCAGAATATATATACTTTATAGGGTCGCAAAAAAAAACTGTAGAAATTACAAACGGAATCACAAACTTATAAATACCCTTTACATTTTTGTGAAGGGTATAAAAACAGTGTTGCCAGAAATGCTTAAATACATTTTGCATTGATTTGAGTGTAAGTGCTGTAAAGTTAATACTAAACAACGACAATATATCGCTTCTTTATTGGAACATAGTCATGTCTCAAAAAATAAGCTTTTCAAGTTAACAGAATTGTTAAAAGTACTACCTTTTATGTTATGCCAAAAATTTATTCAAATTACTTTTAAACTGTTTCTTTAGGAGATGTTCTTTCGGATATGTCCCACGTTTCATTTGTCTATCTGCAGAGCAGGTTTAAAAGAAGGAAAATAAATTTCAATTTCAATTGTGGGGATTTGTTATAGGAATTGATATATATATATATGGGAGTATCCAACGGTTGATGAGTAAAGACGAGCTCTAGAATTCTCCCACTATTATTTATTAGTTTGAAAAAGACTAAAGTTGAGCAGTGACTTAATAAACTCGCTGGATGATGTAGGAATCAAATAATTTAATTCAGAAGATTTATTCCATAACAAATTATGAAGTATTACCAAGATAACTGATGGATTAGTTAGTAACCCGTTTTCGTGTAATCCTCGTCGTATTGTTCTAGCAGTTAAGATAGCTCCCGATGTTGCCGGAATTTCCTCTGATATTTTAACTTTGCACTTTAAATTATATTTCAGCCTCTATCAAAAGTTTTCGCCAGCCCGGCCCTGGACAATTTTCTATTTTTCTGTGTTTTTAGTATTTATCAACAATTTTTTTTTCTGTTTATAATTTCTCTGAAAATGTTTCCTTCATTCCGAAGTTTTATTACTAATTCCCTAATATCACTAGAAGTTTGTTTACCCATACCAAAACAAATAAAAATTCTTACTCTCTACCGATCACAATTAATTGACATACAACAATCCGGCATGTTCCAGAAAAGTAGTATATAGAATGAGAATAAAAAATGATTTGAAAAGTTAACTTTTCATTTTTGTTGTTCTGAAAAAGTAGTAGTTTGGGTGTTTCATTCTTTCGTTCCAACTGAACTTCGAAAATAAAACTTGGATAAATTTTCAAATAAATAGTACAGACACGAACCACTCTTTCAGTTTTTTTTATTATTTTTTTTTTTTTTTGTATAAACCAGTACTGAAATGAACCATATTTTCAATTTTTTTTACCCTTTGCCCAAAAAACGACGTGCAAAATTTTGAATCTAATGCTTGTTATTTTATAAGAGCAAAATTTAGTTATGTTTATCAAATTCTCCGTCAACAACGATGATCGTATTTTTTTAAGTGCCATTTTATGCAAAAATTTTATATAGCCGGGTGGGGTAAATCCAAGACATGAAAGTGATGACGATGATTCAGATGAGTTAAGGCCGTGGCAGATAAAACTTTTGCTTCGCTATTATAAATTCGCTTTTACATCTAAGATAAAATATACATACTTATATGAAACATGTCACATAAAGTACTTTCAACGCAACGTGAAGCGAAACTTTCGGCAACTCTCATCTCTCTATGCGTTGAAGTTTTTTTCTAATAGCTCCAATGCTTTATGCACTATGAAAATAATTAGAACCACTTTCAGCAGTTCGTCCAATAGTATTTCTAACTATCATTATCATAAGAAATAATTAAATATAAAAGTTAACAACTATTTTTTATTTATAAATAAACAAATCGTGACATACGCCTTTTGCTTTGCGCTTTTCTGTTAAAGTTTTAAACGTCACGCAAAGCGACAAAGTCTTATCTGACATTCCGTAACCGTCGTAATAAAAGATGATATTGCTAATCGACTTTAGTTAATAAAATAGCAATTATTAGTATTTTATATTTTCCTTATTTTGCCTATAAATATTGCACCATATTGTGTATATGCACAATCAAATAAATATTTCGTCATCTAACCCTCTTAGGTTAGGTTAGGTAGGCAGGCCGCTGGATACCCCGGAATAATCTAGGTTGTCCAGCTCACTTGGGTCCTGTAGTCGTTCCCTTTGTAACCTTCTTATTTCAATGGGATTGAAATTATAATCAGACTTTCTGTAAAAGTTTTCATTTTCAAATAAAATTAAAAAGTATCTTCAAACTACTACTTTTTGTGTAAAAGTAGTTTCAAGAACCAGACAATTCACTACGAATTAATGTTCGAAAATAAAACACAAATGAAAAGTAAAGAATAGAATGTAGAACACCGAAGTTTGAAATTGAAGTGATTTCAAACTATGTTCACTTCAAAGTAGAATCAAGAACATACCCGAATAAAAACATTCAGTAGTACGTTAAAATATAGCAAATAATCAAATATAATGGTATTCTTTTACAGTAGCAAACCGCTGAAATGATGCACATGCAACACTTACACTTTATTTTGACGTGTAAAATATTCATTCAAATTTGATTTTGCTCTATAATTTATGTAAGTAATTTCTCAATTCTCTTTTTATAACTAATGAGAGAATAGTATACTAATATCAAAACCCCTAAAATGATCAATTTAGTTATATAGTGGTGGCCATGTACGAGTAATTAAAACATAAATGTGATCTTTCATTGCTTCGGTATTTTATATTATATGTTGTTATTTCAACGAAAATTTTCCACTGCAAAGATAAGTTTGATCTGTTTTTCACTTGATTCTTTCTTTAGATTGGTTTTTTGTTCAGTTTGCTTACAAAAATAAATCATTATTTAGCGAAAGGGTAGTTTTTAAAGTGGACGCATAGTTAAAACATTTTCTGTTCTATTTAAATAAAGTTATTTTAATATATAATTTCGTTTTCGAAAATTTTTTGATAGGTATATTTTAATTGATATAAGCAAAATTGTATACCAATATTAGCCACTAGGTCTGGGAAAAAGACCAAGCTGCTCCGAAGAAGAATTTAAGGTAACCATTTACCTCAGAGCCTCCGAGAAAACGGTGAATGAATTTTCTCAATTACATGTTTGCTTTAGAGGAAACATTTATAATGCAATGAACAATTCTGATAAATTTAGGAACTCAAATAATGTGCCCAGAGCCTTCGAACCCCGTAAAACCACAGCCAGAGATAATGAAATAGTCGTAAATGTCTCTAAAACTGACCGATTTCAAAGCTCGAAATAGCTGAAAGTTGAAATAGAATTAGTAGTATCCATATATAATCTAGAACTCTTTGGCGGCGGCTTAATGAAAGTGGCTTACGTGTATGCATCGCACAAAAAAAAACTTTTGTCTTCAAAAAAAAAAAAAAAACGTTAAATCCACATTGGATTTTGTCAGACAAAACATTAAGAAACCAATGAGGTTTTGGAAAAATATTTTATAGAGCGATGAATCCAAGCTTTTCCCGTGCTGATCAGATAGAAAACGCTATGAATGGTGTCTAGTTAACCAATAACATAATCTTATATATACCTTCAAAACAATAAATTAATTTACTATCAACAATGTTTTAATTCTGTGGCCACCACTGTATCTTAAAAGACTAAAAAAGTCCTATATTCTGGAAAAAGTGTTTTTACACTTTATTTTGACGCTCACAGTATATACATATGTATGTATGTATAAACGTGGTTAAAAAATTCGGGTCAATTATTCTACGCTTCTACGGGATATGGAATTCCACAGTTTGTCTGTTTTTATTCTGTAGCAGTCTAGCTTAAAAAATCAAATATATTTTTGACGTAAAATGCTATTTGCAAAATCTGTGACGTCTTACGACAACGCGATTAATTTTGCACCATTCTGTATAAATAAATGAAAAACATTTCTTTAGTGTTATTGGAACTCAATAAAAATTCAGCAAGTAATTTTTTCGATTTGTTGATATTTTTAGATTAACTTGGCAACACTGTGTTTTAATCAAAATAAGATTCTATAGCGGTGAAAAGCATAAATCTTGCCGCATGTCACATGTATTTTAGACAGTTCACAGCCATGAAGTATTAACCATGGCACGGGCGCAAGAATCTAAAATTCGATATGCAGAAATAGAGAAATATTACAAATGTTTTCTAAAAAAAGACATGCACGGTTTTGTTTCATGCATGCGGTTCGATATTATTTTTTGCAAAGCCTTAGCAATAATATGACCATTACAAAATATTTAAACAGTTATTGACAAGTTTGTTATTTTTATTTTTTTATTTTGTTTTTGTGGTGTACACCTAACTAGGGAATTCTGGTTCTGGGTCCTCGTTTGTTGTAGCAAATAAAACTCTAAGTAGCCGCATGACTTGTGCTGGGCTTTCAAAACCCTCACCAAGAATTAATTGACAGAAAGGGAATCGGGGAAGCCCCCGGGAGCTCCAGCGTGCAGAGCAAAGCGGAGCTTATAATTTTTGAGGCGCCTACCTTGGCCGAAACGTCTGGCTGAGGTTTAAACCTAATAACACCCCATGTGCTGTTGTCTCACAACAAATATCTGTAATGTAAGGAACCAAAAGTGATTATAAGGGTAATTTGGTTAAGGGATGATGCTCTTGGCGGGCTTCGGCTCTCCAACTCATTAAGCATTGTCTTCCATTGACTTCTGGGAAACTGCTTAGATGGCCCGAAATCTTCAATAAGGAGTTTGCCCGTATTGCCACAAACTTATGGCAAAAAGCGCGCTTTATGCGACAACAGGGGCGCTTGTGAATAATTCACCCCATGTAGTGGGTCCATCATCATATAAGGCCCACAAGGCAGGTGCTGATGTAAATAAGTTTTCACAATTTGGAAGTCCCCACCCAGGGTAAATTGTATGAACGGGCATCGGCTAAGCCCTTGAGAGATTCTGTTTCTTAGTCCATATTGGCGCTATTCATGATTGAGATACCTACATATTGAAATTTTTCGGCTGTATTTTAAATCAAAATCGCTGGGTAAGGAATTAGTCTTCTCTGATAATTATGGTGCATGCTAGTTTTAGGAGGCTTCGACCACCAGCCCATAGAGCTATGCCTAACATCGAAAAATTACATACAGGAGGGACTAGAAGGCTCAAAGTTTTCAGTAAGGGCGTTTGTAAGTTTGGTTACAAACGTATGGCAAGGAAGTGCAATCTGTGAAACCTTTGTCAGCCACATAAGGGCATATCGAAGTATAGTTCACCCCATGGAATTAGTCCACCATAAGATTTTAAGCTGATTAAACAGCTGTTCAATCTTTCCCCTGGCGAGCAGCATTTGATTTGGCGCATAATTAACTTGGCGCTCTGCTTCATTGGCTGTAGCAAGTTAAGCTGTAGAATATCCCGGCATGACTTGGATTACATTGACGCTTCCGCAAACCCTTACGAAGGGTTAATTGGCAGAATGGATTTCAGCACGCCCCCAGGTGATTCTGTTTTGCACACCAACTTGGAGCTGATCGGGGTGAGGAGACTGTATCTGGACTGAAAAGTTTGTAACCAACCAAAATTGACAATAATTGAAAATAAGGCAATTAAATGCTGCAAAAGAAATACTGTCTTACATGCAGGTCGCTATATTCCTGAAAAGGGGCGCAGGGCTTTCCCGATTATGATTTGAATCATGGAAAATAAATTGAGTATGATTTTTAGACAAAAGAAAAATCAATTTCGTTAATACTTTGAAATAAACTGACTTATTGTAAATGCAGACCGCAATATCCCTAAAAGGGGGCACAGTGCTCCCTTGGTTCTGATATGAATTATGGAAATAAATCGAATGTGTTTTGTGGCAAAAAGAAAGAAAGTTAATCCATCCATAATAGCTGGATTATAGCTTTGCTAATAACTTTTCAAAGGTACATACGACGTCTGATCATTTCATTTTCAATTTTTCAAAAAGTATTTATTTGTTGTTTTTATTTATTTATATACTTATTTTCATAAGTTCACATGTACATATGTCTGCATCAGCAACTTTTAGGCAGACAAAATTAATTGAAAAAGTCATTTAAAAAAAGCAATTTTCATTAAATTAAATTTAATTCAATATTAAATTATAACTGCCACTCTTGACAAACAAACAATAACACGAAGAACGTCTGACAGCTGTTGAAAAACTATAAAAATTGATGACGAATCCCCTGCTGAAAAAATTGGTCATATTTTGAAGCAATCCATGAATCGATCCAACTTTTTAATTTTTCATAAAACCAAAAGTGCTCTCAGCCAAGCCATGTGCCATTGATCGAAACAAGTGATAGTCCGAGGGAGCAACGTCTGGAGAATACGGCGGATAGGGTAGGATTTCAAATTGCGATGTTAACTATGTCTTGAGTACTTTCGCAACATGAGGTCGACCATTGCCATGCTGTAAAATCAGTTTATCACGTCTCTCATTGTATTGCGGCCGTTTGTCTTTCAATGATTGGCTCAAACGCATTAATTTCGCTTAATAATAAGCGCCTATGATTGTTCCTGTCGGTTTTTACAACTCATAACACACTACGCTGAGCTGGTACCACCGTATACTGAACATAACCTTGGTTCACGGTTCGGTTTGGCCGTCGATGTGAAAGTATGGCCGGGATGATTTTCTACGCTTGGGATTATCGTAATGAGCCACTTTTCGTCCCCGGTCACAAAGATCTGCAGAAATCCTTTCCGTGTTTGCCTTGCAAGCAGCTGTTCACAAGCAAACGCCGTTCAACATCTCTCGGCTTCAACTCGTACGGCACCAAATAATCTTATTTCTGACTCATTCCCATGGATTTAGGCGTTTTGAAATGGGTTGTTGCCTCATTCCTGATAATTTTACCAATTCGTGCTGCGTTTGCCATGAGTCTTGAACAAGTAATGCTTCCAATACTGTACCTTCGAAAACCTTCTCTCTTCCACCGCCATGCTGGTCTTCGGCGTCAAAATATTCGTTCTTGAAGCCTTGAAACCAATCTCGGCACGTTCTTTCACTAATAGAGGCCTCATCAGGGGTATTTGAGACCATTCAATGAGCCGCAGCAGCAGATTTCTTCACATAATAGCAGAAAATTAAAACTTCCCGCAAGTGTTTAATCGAGAATAATTTTATGATGCAGATACAAATCGACCAATATTTCGATAGTGTTATGTTCACAAATACCAAAGTTTATTGTATGACATCTACGATCTATTTATTTCGAAAATACGACTACATAAAATATACAGAAATTGTGGCAAATACTGCCAGAAATAACTGATTTCCAAAGCAGATTAGTATGCGACAAAAATTCCAGTCTTCGATCATGAATATCCAAATGAAAATTTTTAAACAATAATTCTAGTAAATTCTGTTACACAGCGCAAGTTGCTATATCCCATACCTGCAGCGATCTACCATGATCACACACAAACGTCTGCTTTCGGTGGCAAAAAATTGTACGTCAACCACAACACACAACGTGAAAAGATTTAGATAATTCTCTCTCACACTGGGGGCGACAATTATTATTATGCAGCAGCCCATAAAAAAGAATATTTTTTCGCTACACAAAAAGTATCTAACGGATTGACGTGTGTTAATGCTTCAGTATCATGTCGTGCTTATAAACAATAACATCGCTGGTTGGTGTCGTGAAACATTTTATTATTTTTTGAAAGAAAAGAAAATTTTGTTTTTCCCTTTCAAACAAATCACAAACGAACGATTATTTAATCAGATTTTAAGCAAAAATGTTTGAAAATTTATAATAATTCGTTTGCCGCCAAATAAAAGAAAAATGTGCGATCTTTGATCTTTAAGAAAAAAATTGTTACAAAATAGTCATAAATCAAAATGAAATTTGTGCAAATCGCACATATGTATATAAATTATGGTCAATATGTGAAGGAAAATAAGAAAAGAAAAATATTTTTGAATAAAAAGTTAAACGAAATTTTATATTATTTTAAAAAATTTTAACAAAGCAAATGAAGAAAAAGTGGAAGAATGAAATCATTATAATTAAAAATAAATTAAAAACTTGCTTAAAATATGCCAGTTTGATGGTAAAAAATAAATAAAAATCTGTTGAAATTAAGCCAGCATTAACTCAACAATTCAGTGAGTTTTGTGTGTTTCTGTTTTGTGTCTGTATGTAAATTTACACACACGTTTTGGGAACAGTGACAGCGAGCGGGTGAGGCGAATAAATAAGTGACCATTTGCTGTTTTCCGTATTGTCAACAACTTTGTTTAAACGACACAAAATGTAATTAACACGGTAATAAAATACGAACACAACAACAACAGCTATAACAACGACAACAATTATAAAAAAAGATAATCGTAATAACAATAAAAAGTCATCATATAAAGAATACACCAACAAAAAGATATTTATAAAAGCAAAAAGAGAAAACAATTACAAAATTCTTTTATCTCTGGTTTCAACAAACAATGGATAAGAAAACAACAAAAATAGAATTTTTTTGTGTTCTTCTGCTCTTTTACTCCAGAGTTAACAAAATTTTACGTATTTATTCCTTCTCGAGCATGAAGAAAATTACTTAAAATGAGAGCAATATTGTTCATTATATAGCACCCCACGAAGTGGTTACACGAAGGCAGGACAATAAATCCGTGCCTTTTTGAATGAACTACAGGTTTTCATACAAAAAGTTGTTTTGTTTTGAGGGTTTCTCTTGTTTTCTTTTTTAGCCCTTCTAAAAATTATTATTTGTTGAGGTCATCAAAATAGGCATTTGTTTGTGCGATAATTGTGTCGTTACAGTTAAATCTCTCCGCAGAACTATTTCTTCAAGTTTCTTTTTGAAATCCATGT
Organism: Thecocarcelia acutangulata; assembly: GCA_914767995.1. Classification (NCBI taxonomy): domain Eukaryota; kingdom Metazoa; phylum Arthropoda; class Insecta; order Diptera; family Tachinidae; genus Thecocarcelia; species Thecocarcelia acutangulata. The sequence continues at coordinate 76,527,926 of OU612095.1, read as the reverse complement.
TGAGAGGTAGACATTAGGTTTCAGACTGGAGAATATTTGTATTTGTAACTATACAATTGCAAATAAATTTGCAAAGTATAGGATACACAGCATGGGCGGAGTAACGTAGACCTTATGCCCACAATGGTATTAACAGTATTTTTTTTTTGCGGCGCTGTGACTAACTGTACCGACCTATGCCTTCGTATAGGAAGTTGCCGCGTGGTTTACCACAAAATACCTCACAAAAACTGTAAACTAATACAGTTAGTTGAGGTAGACAGTTAACCAATGAGAGTGAGACGCAAAACTCTCGAAGGCCAAACAACAACAACAAGCCTGACCGCCCTTAAGAAATAATTACGATGACGCGAGAGCTGTTCCCCAGCCCAGAGCTGCTTTACGACTGACTGGAGAATATAAATCGTTAGTAGCAGATTTTTCTGCCGGCTTTGGTATATAGAAAAAAATTATAGTTAAGCTATACCGAAACCCAAAAGAGGAAATTTTGCTGATTAACAAAGCCATCAAGGTGAAAATGTGTTTCTTCACTTATGATTGATTATTTTGCTTGAAAAATCAACCATAAAGGCACGTTGAATAACACTGCATTTAGACATGTGAGTGCGATATACGGACTCGTATTATCAACGAAAGTTTCTTCGAAAAACTCGAATCTCTTGCAATTTTCCTATCCGTTTACGCATGGGAGTACGAGTTCATTTTAAATTCGTCGTCAGCACGTGAACTACAAATAATTTGTTTCCTTTACGTATTTTGTTTCTATTTTAATCTATCTTCTCTTTATAAATTGGAGTTGCCGTGCTCTTCACATGAGAATATTTTTAGGAAATAGTTGGCATTTATTAATATTATCAATATTTTATTGATATTAACGCTTAATAATTTAAACATTTCCATCTATAGTATTAATTTTAATAAATTAGACTAGATAAAACTTAAGTTTTAATTTTGTAGAGATGCAGTTGATTTGCTTAAAACTATTTACACGGTAACACTGTTTGTTTGACAGTTAATTGCATGGAAGTTCTTTCTTCTACCCTATTTCTTATTTTCCTCAACGACCTTCTATATCAAACTTCCAACCCTATCCACTCTTTTGCAGATGACAGCAGCATTTGCTATTCATACTCTTTCAGTTATAGGCCCAGCCTATCTGAAATCGTTGCCAAAAGGCAAAATGTGAATAAATCACTGATCTTCTATTAATCTCCGAATGGGGTCGCAAAAACAGGGTCGCCTTCAACGCTCGTAAGACACAGTGCTGTTTATTAGCACGCAAACAAACGACCGCTAATGCTGCTTCATCTGTACTCATGGATGGTATAAGTATTGACGAATCGGGTGCTCTTGATGTTCTTGGAATAAAAGTACAGTGTGATGTTCGCTGGAATGAACACATTTTCCATGTCTCTAAAGAAGCATTCAAGTGCTTCGGTTTTTTGAAACGGTGTAAGATGTACTTCACTCCATCCGATCTCCTTACTATTTATACCACCTACATCCGACCAAAAATGGAATACAACTCTCATGTTTGGGCCGGTGCCACAAAGTCTATTTTCGACCGTCTGCAGGAGAGGGCGAAGAAGCTTATCGGTGACAGTAGGGTATTAAACTCTATTGACTCACTGGAGTATCGACGCAGTGTTATTGACTGTACAACCTTGTGGCAAGAATTCATGATGCATTACGCCATTGCAGCCGAAGAAAACAGTGAGCAAAACCTCTTCTGGATGCTTCGATTAGGACTATTGGACTTTGGTTTCAATGTCATAGCCATACACTTATGATTTGTCACCAGTTGACCTTTTTGAGGAAATCTGGATCGTCGCTCTTGAGCGATGTCCAGCTGAGTAAAAAATCGAAGAGCCCACCAAAACACGTTTTATCTGTCGAAAGCAAATTGACAATCCAAAATGGCTAATATTGCCAACATGTATAACAGGGATGTGTGTCAACATAACAAAAAAAAAATACCAAAATCGAACATACGTAATTCACGAAATTTTAAACTAACGGTTAGTTTTTGATCAGACTATATATTCACCCAAGCATTCAAAATTCCAACTCTAAGTTCTAGCACAGATTTGTACTGATGATTTTCGACCTAAACTTGTGTAACAAGCAGTCCCCACATATTTTCCATTATATTCAGATCATGTGAATGTGATGGCCATTCCATTGTTGATACTCCATGCTCTTCAAACTAAAGTTTAGTTGATCTGTTGATATGGATTGTTGCATTATCTTGCTGGAAAATAAAATGCTTCCCTTGGTGTTCGGTCAGAAATGCAACAAATTATTTGAGATCACTTGCTGATACTCCAAGCTATCCATTCGAGTTGATAGAAAAGCTAAAGTCAGAGTTCCAATCGAGCTAAACGCTGCCCAAGCCGTAAGCGAACCGCCATCAAAGTTTGCTTGTTAAAAGATATAAAGAGTTCTTCCTCAAATCTCGCCAATAGTCTCTAAATCCGTCTGGGCCATCAAGATTATTTTTTTCCATCAGAAAACATAATCTTTACTTTAGCATTATCAGAAATAAAGCTAAATGAACTTATCATTCTGCTACACAGTACACAAAAATTTAAATTAAATTTTAAAAACAATCTTAAAATTGAAATTTTCTTTTTCATTTGTGAGATTTTCATGAATACTTCCGAGAAATAATATTTTCTTGTTTCCTTGTCTATATGTATTTCATGCGAAAAAAGCTTTGCTTATGTTATTTCGCAGTTGAAAAAAATTGCAATTACATTTTGCGTGCTTTTCACTTTAAGAACTCAATACTACTTTTATCAATTTATTTCGCAAAATATTTCGTACGAACAACTTTTGTATGCAATTTGACAGAATTTCTCACGAAATTTTGTATTCAATATCAATTAGCCTTTACTAAAAAATTTAGCTGCGAATATAACACAAATGTACTTAAAATAAGCGGCTAACGAGATAGTGCAAAGAACCCAACCCTGTGATGCCTACAAATAAGTATAAAACTCTTGAATCAAATAAACAATTTTTAATCCGAGGAAAAGACCCCAAAGCAAAGACACAAAAAAATGCTTTATGGTTGAGAAATGTTATGAATACATTTTGCTTTTTAAATTCTCATTAATTTATTTAAAATAATGGAATATATGTATATTAAGGTAACTCCTACTGTTTAAACACCTGTTGGCCAATAGGCTAAATTAAGAACTAAATAATCGGTTTGGGGATAAACCTTGCGAGACTACTAATAGTGGATTTAGGTATCAATTTAGTGAACACGAAATACTTAACTATATTTTTCAATATTGGCAACTTACATCTAAACCACTTTATTCAATCAAGTATAAGTATTATCGGCTTTTTGGCGACCTGCTGAGCTTCTCGGGAACTTGTTTCGATTTGAAAGTTATCCGGAAAGTTATAAGATCTGGTCGCTCTTAAATTCAGAAAATTTTCGCTTTTTTGATAAAACTCTTTTTGTATAACGAACTCGTTAACAATAGGTATTCCGTTTGTTTTTGTCTAATGGGACTATAATATTAATTATAGTATCGTGACATGACCACATGTTAATCAAGCCCAAAGCATGCAGTTGTTGTGTTAAAAAGTTTTCAACCATATCACAATAACGCTTCCCTTTCACAGTTACCATTACACCGTTTTCTTTTTCAAACAATTAAGGTCCATTGATTCCTCTTGACCCAATAGCACACTACACTGTCACTTTTAGTGCGCGCAAAGGTGACTAATGAATAATTTTAGGGTTTTCCAGTGCCCAGAATCGGCTATTCTGTTTATGCACATATCCATTCAAATGAAAATGTGCCTTGTCACTCATTATGATTTTTTTCTGAAAGTCGGGGTTGTCATGGGCGAGCTGTAATATCCTATTGGCATATGTACCGCGGTATGAATAGTATTATGTCAACTGAATCTTAAATGGAAATAAATGTAAGTCATTGTGCAAAATTGTGGCCAAAAGTTGTTCTTGGAAGACCAAGCTTCTAAGCACGGCGTTGAATTGAGGTTGATGGCTTGTTTTGAAAACTTTCTTGAGCAGCAGTAATGTTTGCAGTAAATTTTCCAGTACATCATGGTCCGAGCTGAGCCTATCACCTACAGCCCCTCTTTCTTCGAACACATTCACTACTCGATAAGTAGTGAGATACTTCCTCATCGTCAAAATAATGGATGGTTGATTTTTATAAAATATTTTTCCGTAATATATTTTTCACTTGTCTACTTCATGACTGCCAAATATGAACTGTCAAGACTAACGTTTAATAAAATAGCGGCTAACGACGTAGTATAACCCTTCCGGCGTACACCCGGTAGTAGTAGTAATACGGGGTTAGGAAATTCGATTGTGACAATTTGAAAATGTAGCAACAAAAATTTCACCTATTTAGGTAATATAAGGTGGGCCAAAAGGCATCTGATGTTGTTTGGCTCTCATTTTTTTTTTTTTTTTTTTAATAAAAAACTTCGACTCTGTTTTTTGATTATGTTTATATAAACCTTTAGAATTTCATTGGTCAATTCGAAAGAGGATACTCGTAAGCGGTTCAAATTTTACAACAAGATGGAGCAACATGCCGTACGTCAAATGACTCATTGTCTGTAGTTCGTCACATTTTTGGCCAGAAAAACAGGTCGAAAAGAGGTAACATTAACTGGCAACCATTTGCCGCCACTGGACTTTTTTTTTGGGGATATCTAAAAAGTAAAGTTTTCAACCCGTCGACCATAACGTACTAAAAGAAAATATATCCGAGGAAATGCAAAACATTTCAACCGATACTTGTAGAGCGGTCAGGGAAAATTTCCTGTCTAGGTTGCATCAGTGCTAGAATGAACAAGGACTGTATTTAAAATAAAACCATATTTCATTTAAATAAATAAACCGTTGGCTATTTAGTTTTTATTGACCATTTCATTTATGGTCTACCCCAAAAATTATAAATAACCCAACAACTTCGTAATTCACACCAAGTAGTGCCCTTCGCTGCTTTAAAGGAAAGTAAAGATTTATTTCAGCTCTGCTTTATCAATATACAATTTTTATGCGTCATTCGTAAGTTCATATGTATGTCTGCATGAACAACTTTTAGCAGACATTTAGGCAGACAAAATTAATTGAAAAAGTCATCTTAAAAAATCAATTTTAATTAAATTTAATTTAATTTAATATTAAATTATAACCGCCAATCTTGACCAAACAAACAATAACACAAAGAGCGTTTGACAGCTGTTGAAAGACTGTAAAAATTCATGATGATGTTGGCAATTTTTATTTTTCTTTTGCTTCGCAGCAGCCAACAAAAATAAAACTATAAAGATTCATTTAAAAACTCATTTCAATTTATTCAATTAAATAAAGAATCGATCGTATGCGTATGTACACATACCCCAACAAACACTGAGATTTGATTTGAAAATGAGAGGGATTTGAGGTCAAAGGATTTGCCAAACGATAGACGTTTAATACTGATTTGATATCAATTTGAAATCCGTAAAAACGAAAAATTATTTTCAAACTTAAAAAATCATTTATTCGCACTATTATGTGAAAGGAAAACGGGCGAAAGAGACAAAAGGAAAGCTCGATAAACATTACTGTGAGTCTGCTCCGTAAATAATTGGATTGCTGCATTTAAAGGCTTCCTAACGAACAAGTACTGCAACTATATCACCAACAGAACGAACAGAAGAGGTGGTTACTGAAGAAAATCTTCGATATCGTTATGAGTGATCGCCGAGACAAGTTACATGAGATTGTTGAAATTGTGGACGTATGTTCAACATGTTGCAGGATTATTTGTATATGAAAAAGTTATCGGCAAGATGGATGCCGCGTTTGCTCAGTGTCGAACAATAATGAGTTCGACAGACCACCTCACGGCGATGTTTGAACATGATAAAGAGTAATCCTGTTGATTTTTGGCGTGGATTAATCACAGTTGATTAAAACGTGGGCCCATCACCACACACCTGAAACCAAAACTGGAAACAATGATTGGAAGCTGGTGGCAGTGCTCTGAAGCAGGCGAAGACAGTGAAATAGGCTGGCGAGATTATGGCCACTGTATTTTTGGATGCATACGGAATAGTGCTTATCTTGAAAACGGATCCCCAATCACAGGAATGTATTATCGTGCATTACTGCATGAATTGATTGATGCAATCAAGAAAAAACGACCACATTTAAAGAAGAAAAAAGTGCTCTTTCTTAAAGACAACGCAGCGGTTCAAACAGCATTAGTTACGATGCTAAAATTACGTGAAATATACTACGAATTGCTTGATCATCAACCTTATAGTCTAGAGTTAGCTCTTTTAGTGACTTTCTCCTGTTTCCAAACTTCAAAAAATGACTCGCAGAAAAAAGAGTCATCTCAAACAAAGAATTGATTACCAAAACTAAAGCATATTTTGAGGAGTTCCCAAAATCATATTATTCAGTTGATATATAAAAGTTGGAATATCGACTTACTAGTGTGCTGTTCATAGAACACAGACGAATACTCGTCTAAAAAATCATATTATTCAGTTGATATATAAAAGTTGGAATATCGACTTACTAGTGTGCTGTTCATAGAACACAGACGAATACTCGTCTAAAAAATTTTATATGAACATCACTCAAAAAATTGTGTAACTTTCATACTAATTTTCTACACGAGTTGTTCGTCTGTTTTCTATGAACAGCACGTTCATAAAAAAAAATTTAGCTAAATGAAGACTATGTTGAGACATAAATGGTTTTTGAAAAAGCCCCTGTTTTTCCTACTTGGGTAGCAGCAATATCAATCCACCCTCGTACTGCTAGTTTGGAAAGAAATTTGATTGAATTAAATTTCTGCTTTAAATCAGAAGTGCCCAGGTCTATTCGTTTGATGCTCAATTGTTTTTGTAAGAGCGCTTAATACACACATACTGCACTGAGCGCTAGCAATGAAAAATACACAAACAACTTCGTTTTATATATTTTTTGTCGTTCTTCACTGTTCACACACAAGAACAAAGCATTTTCGCATTCTTTGCTGGTAAACATTAAAGACAGCGATTATAGGTGTAAATTTTGATTTTTAAATTTTTCTACTTTTTACAACAAAAAATATTAAATAAAAGTAGTTTCTCTTTAGTCAGAATTTAGATGAGCGAACATTTGGAAGAAAAACATTTCGAATTTTCTTTTGATTCACACAGTCGAACATGCTGCCGGCAACATTCCATTATTATTTGTTTTTTACATTTTTCGTTATGTAGTCTGTTTCAGCAAATATTTCGATCTGTAATAATTACGACAATATTATCTTCACTAAGATTAATTTTTCCACAATTTTTGTTTCCCATTTATATTCCATATTTATTAAAATTTCGTTCTCTTTAACACAACAAAATCTTTAAAACCACACAAAACTCCAGAATATGTAAATTAAATTAAAATGTCAATAAAGTAAATGTCAACAAAGCGTGTTGCCGAGTACCGAACACGAAATCGATTTTTCCTTCCCCATCGGTAATTTGCTACCAAACTAAATGTTTCCCTTCCAAATGTTTTCGTGTCTAAATGCAGACTTAAATATATTGGTGTTTACTCATACATATAGAATTTTTGGGCACCCCTGCTTTAAATTAAAAGAAAGAAAATGTTATTATATAATATTCATCCTTTTGTTATAATTAACATAATTTTTGCATAAAAGAAAGATCAATAGAAAAACAATTTAAGATTTTGTTTTTCCTAAAAATAAGATTTTTTGTTGACTCATGAAAATTTTTCGCCAAAAATTTCTGGCACCACTGGAGTTGATTGCTGTTCGTTGTCTGGGATAATTTCGTACTGATTGCTTGCTTGTCTGTTTGTGTACACATAATTTTTTTTTTTTTCTTAATTTTTTTTTATTCTATTTTGTTGTATTTATGGCAAAAACAAACATCTGTGTCGGCTTAAAATTGTAAACAAGCGAAAAATGTGAAAAAAAAATAAATCAAATTATGAGTTTAATTCAATCTACATGAATGGAAGAATTTAAAAGTTGAATGACAATTCGTTATAAGTAGATACGTCCGAGTATTTGCATTATTTGCGTTAATATAATAAATGAAAAATTTGAATGAACAATTTTTTTTTTATGAAAACATCAAATTGCAAACAAAACGACAAGTATGTAAACAGTTTTCAATGTATTTAATCGGATTGCATTTTTATCTCGCTTTTTTTGTTATAAAAAAGTGGGGAAAAATTAATCCGCTTACGAAAAAATCAAAATGCATACGATGACAAACTCATTTTTACTTTTACGAGTACAGAGTGGTCGGAAATTACCGCAGGGAATGAATTCCTTATAACTTTTCTGTGATAGTTTTGTGTTATTATTTTTGAAAGGAGATTTGGGAAGTTTGAATTGGAATGGTACACAAGTGAATAACGTGCGCAAATTGCTGGACCTTACTTCTCAATTCGACGGTTAATTATCCATAAAATTTTGCAAAACTTCACAAACCATCCATTCCATAGCGTATATTGTTTTCTTTTCATTCAATACTCAGGGGAGTACAATACACATGCAGTGTGTTGTACCGGAACCAGGAAAGTTCATTTCTAGAAGAAGGCAGGAGGAAGTGGTGTCTGAGGACGTCTGTAATTCCCAACAATTGTAACTGACAAAAGTAACAGCAAGTCTGCCAGTTACTTGTTCCACAGACGAATCGTACAGTCTGTAAAAATAAGAAATATGTGGGTTTCGGCAACAATATTCCAAATCTCGTCAGAGCAAAATCTATTTTAGTAACGAGGGAACAATCTTCAGGATTCAAGTGAGCTGGAGAATCCAGCGGCCTGCTACCTAACCTAACGATAGAAGAAATTGAAGTACCCTGCACTGCGGCGATGCTCCAATCAATCAACAGAGTTGGATGCCCTATTATCACCCATGAGCTTCTTGGCTGCAGTTGGTATAGGTACCCCAAACAAAATGCTTAGGAATCGGCCCTAACATGAGAGATGTGTTATAGTTTTAATCGGATATAAAGGGTGGTTAAATTTCAAGGGCCGATGTTGATTTTGAATAAGACACAAACTATTTAGGAAATTATTGTAATTTTATTTTATTATGATATATTGGTATTACTCAGTTATGTTTGGAACAAAATATCGGCCAAATGGGCGCCGCGACTACGGCGGCATACCTCCATCCGATGGTCCAAATTTTCGATGACCCTGAGGCATAATGGAGGTTCTATGCCGTTAATGTGCCGAATTACCTCATCCTTTAGCTGTTGAATTGTTGCTGGCTTATCGACGTACACCTTTTCTTTCAAATAACCCCAAAGAAAAAAGTCCAACAGTGTCAAATCACATGATCTTGGCGGCCAATTGACATCGCCATTACGTGAGATAACACGGCCATTGAATTTGTTGCGCAAAAGAGCAATTGTTTCGTTAGTTGTGTGGCAAGTGGCACCGTCCTGCTGAAACCACATATCGTCTACATCCATATCTTCCAATTCGGGCCATAAAAAGTTCGTTATCATCCCACGATAGCGAACACCACTCACAGTAACTGCCTGACCGGCCTCATTTTGGAAAAAATACGGCCCGATGATGCCGCCAGCACATAAACCGCACCAAACAGTCACTCTTTGTGGGTGCATTGGTTTTTCGACAGTCACTCTTGGATTCTCATTCGCCCAAATGCGACAATTCTGTTTATTGACGAATCCACTGAGATGAAAATGTGGCTTATCACTGAAGATGATTTTCTTCGAAAATTGATCATTATTTTCATAATAAGTCTGGATAACTTTAACACGTTCTTGGATTGTGTATCTCTCCATGGTTCAAATTGAGTAAGTCTGAAATAGAGAAATGTCAAATAAAATTCGGAAAAAAACTTTGCGTTTAGGTGTGGTTCACATTCAACATCGGCCCTTGAAATTTAATCACCCGATACAATAGATGGTATAAAAAAGAGGCTCGCACTTCTTTAATAACGATGCTACTCAGAACGTTGCAGTCAATTGTGACCGCTATGAAGCCATACTGACTTTTCCGTTCAGCTATTGAACAACCATGGTTTGAATAAGCGATAGTTTCAAGAAGGCGGTACAACATGTCATACAGTTGATTTTAAGGAAACGTTTGGTAACCACATAGTTTCCCGTTTCGGACCCGTGAATTAGCCTCCTAGATCGTGCGGTTTAACGCCGATAGACTATTTTTTGTAGGGATATGTGAAGTCGTTAGACTAAGCCGATATTCTGAAAACAATTGGCCACATGGAGGACAACTTTTACCGTGCTATTGTCGATATACGGCTAAAAATTTAGGAAAAAGTTATCGAAAATTGGACCTCCAGGTTAGACTATATTATCTTTTGAATAAAGTAAATTTTGTGTTATTTTAAAAAATTCAGATTTGCTTTATTCCATTTCAAAGTTATATATCTCTATAAAAACGCCTTTAGTAAGGAGATGGAAGTATCAATATCTTACACCGTTTCAATAGCCCAAGATACCAGAATGATTCTTTTCAGACCTGAATCAAAACATGAAAACATCAAGAGCATCCGATTTGGACCAACTCCACGGTGTGAATTATTCACGATTATTCAGCCATATAGAGCCCTTGCTTAAGAGCTCGGGCCTTCTAATCCCTCCTGTATGCAATTTCCTAACAGTTTAATGAGAGAAAGGCTTATAGAGTTGGCACCCGTCCTTAACCAACTCATCCGTCCAACCATCATTACTGGTTTCTGACATTACAGATATCAATAGCAAGACAACAGCAGCGCGGGGGAATATCAGTTATCAGGGAAACTAATTCCCTTTTCTACGATTTTAGGTTTGAACCATAGCCAGAACGTTTCAGCCAAGGCAGGCATCTTAACCATGAACCCAGAGATCTACAAGCCAGAATCTCCCGGGGATGATCACCGCTTTACCAATTTTAACCAAACTGGTTTGGTTTTGTCATGGCAAGTCAAAACTTATTCCCCAGGGAGGATCTAGGATTACAAATAAAGTAGCATCCATGCAAACACAGAGTTTGCAAACAACACTGGTTGTTACGAGCGTTGAAGTCGACCCTGCTTTATGGCCGCATTGGCATATTGAAAGAAGACCATTATTTAATGCGCTATTCATATTTGCGCTTTTGGAGCAAGAAATTTTACATAGAAGGTCATTAAGAACAATAAGAAATAGAGTATTAGTTAGTATCCACTCGATGGTTCTAGGCTTGTTAATATAGTCTTTTCTTTCAAAATAACCCTTAAGGAACCATTTTGGAATGGTGAAATTCGGTGAACGCGGAGACTAAATAGTTCGTTCCCTAAATATATTGCGTAAAAGAGCCATTGTGTCGTTTGCAGTGAGCGCTGTCTTATTGAAACCATACTTATGTATGGTTTTCCAAGGTTGGCCTTAAAAAATTTTCCAACACTGTCTGATATCCAAGATTAGTAATGGGAATGGTACCATCTTCAATTATCATTTTTGATGGAAAACTGCACCAAAGAAGATGCCTACTGCCTGTTTCGATTTGAGCTATACTATTACGTACAATTTGTTACGAAAGTGCGGAAGATATTTGCACTATATAAAAATGAAATCCCTTTCGATATTCTAATTCTCTTACGTCATTTCTGTTACGAACAAAAAAATTCCTTTCGTAAGTGGTGTTATGAAAGCGTTCGTTACACAAAACTCGTTAAGAAATCGTTTTATTAGCGACAAATTATAAGAAACTTGAAAATTTAATTTTCTGTAAATTAATACTATTTCTTTTTATTCGTTTTTCGAATATGCCAGCAACTGTCCGTGCCTACTTGCCTCTTCTGCCTTTTAGCACTAATTGCTCTACAAGATGTTATGCCTTCTGATACAACATCTATGCTATACGAACATTAACGGGGGCGGTTTCCATCTCTTGTTGAAAGAAGAGTTTCCAACGATTTTTTTTTAATTATTCATTTTTAGAAATCCATACATTTGGAGCTGATGGACCTGAGCTTCATTTCTGAATTACTTTTTTTATTTAGGTATGTATATAGAAAATAAAATAGAAAAGATCATTGCAAAGTCAACTGCTGATGGCATTTCGACGGATAAAGAAGGCAGTGAAGGAATGGCAACAGCCATGATATATCCACGAGTTGCGCAGCTTTCTGAGCCAGCGTAGCCGCCAGTTTGCATTAGTTGACCAAGAAGTCACGGGTATATCCATGGGATGGTGAACAAGAAGAGGCATTACAGAAGCTTAAAGAATTGCTATGTACATGTAGAAAAAAATATATGGTTTATATGACAGTATTGTAAGGGCAACATACTATTGTTGAATTATATGGTTGGTCGGGAAAGTATTATATTGTTATGGTTGAACGCCCATTCATTGATTTGCCTTCACATAGTTTTGTAAGAAAAATATTATAAATAACTATACTAAATTCTGGTTCAACATTGTTATAACTGGAAGCAGCCACAGTATTAATAAAAGCTACCTACCAGGATAATGTCACACCTAACCATGTTATTATGCCAAGCAATCATATGACTTTCATTACACAACCGTATTAGTTTCATAAACTGCTTTATTGGTATAAAACCATATTTTTGTCAATACTCACAATATTAAATAAAAAGAGACCGTTTTTGGATAAACAATACTATTCCATTTATATCAACATTAATAAAGTGAAAATATTAGGTATGATATATTTTTATAAAATAAAAGAATTAAAAATAATCATCCAAACATAGTCGGGTTCCAATATAATCGGGCTCAATGGGTTCTAGCATCTATTGGCTGAAATAAAAAGAGTTTATTATGTTTTTCGTCGACAAATGTATGTATAAAATTCTCATGTGTAACCATATTAATATGGTTGGATGCAACATTATATGGTTGTTTACAACAATAGTATGGTTTTTTATTAAAATTACTTTTGTTGTGACAACAGTATGGTGAGGTACAACCTTAATATAATTGGCACACAATATGGTTAAATTTGCCATAGTATTGTTGGTTACGACACATATACAAATATCAACATCTTACTATTCTGGCGTATCTTTTTGTTTTGTGCAAACGTTCTATATGTAGTTTTTGCACAATTTTAATTTTAAGTCAAATGTTCACATATACTACTCCCTCTTTCCTTCTCCTCACAACCTATTTTCCTAGTTCTGGTACAATGCACTGCATATGTAGGATCATCCCCTGAGTACTGGTCCAAGTGAAAAAAAGTATTTTTCTTCTTAGTATGTTCATGTAGATCAACAAATCTTTTTTCTATACCCTTCACAAAAATGTAAAGGGTGTATATAAGTTTGTGATTCCGTTTGTAATTTCTACAGTTTTTATTTGCGACCCTATAAAGTATATAAATTCTGACTCAGAATTAATGGAAAAGTCGATTAAGCGATGTCCGTCTGTTCGCTGTTGAAATACCGTTTCTGAGAAAATCATTAGACTTTTTTCTTTCACCATTCTTTTACCCCATTGACTAATGGGTTTACTATTGAAATTCAGTAATATCGGTTCACATATAGCTGAAAAAAGCAATTTTTTTTTGATATTTTGCATGGAAATTTAAAAAAAAATTTTTTTTGTTTTGCTTCAAACTTCACATACTCATTAAGCATAGTGACTAAAAGGGAAAAAATTTGTTTCAGATATCGGTCCATATATATCCGAGATATAGCCCAAATCGGGCTTTTCATGAAACAACTTTTGTTTGCTCAAAAGTAGTTTTGGTAATGAAATAAGGTTATATAAATATGGAAAATGAAAATTTTCGATATCGGTCTATACATACCCGAGATATAGCCTATACCGGGATTTTCATGAAAATGTCGCGTAAGCGAACTTAAACAACTTTTTTTGCTCAAAAGTAGTTTTGGTAATGAAATAAGGTTACATAAATATGGAAAATTAAAATTTCCGATATCGGTCCATATATACCCGAGATATAGCCTGAACCGATTTTTCCATTAAAAATTTTTTTTTTTTTTTTTTGCTGAAAAGCAATTCTCGTTATAAAAAAAGGTTACTAAAATACAGAAAATAGAAAATTCCGATATCGATTCATATATAACTGAGCATATTTAGTTCACATGAAGGGTATTTTAGATTCGGCCCAGTCGAATATACTACACTTTTACTTGTTTTACTTAAAACCTACAACACAAATTTTTTCATCAAACAAAAATAAAACTAAAGAAATGTAAATAACCGTATCATACATATGATAAAACCAAATATTTCAGTATTGGGTGTGATAGAAGCTATTGTGGTTTTTAAAAAATTACATACAATACTAACATTGCATGCAACCATATTCGGAAACTAGCAGGTGGTAATAATAGATTTGCAGAAATGCACACGAAAACATAGTTATGTGGAAACAAACTGTAATTAAATCGATACTCGGCTGTTTTTAACAATAATACACAATCTTACGGCGTATATACTAATGTTGCTGTTACCATATTTCAAACTGTCTTTTCTTTACGTGTACTGCACCAGTTCTGGCATACCCGATCGTGGAAGGACAATTTCCGCTGGAGACCGATGAAAGTGGATTCGATATAGGAGGTGTCCTTTCTCAGGTGGTAGATGGAACCGAAAAACTAATAGGCTTCTACGGCAGAACACTCCCAAAGCTTGGGAAAAATTATTGTGTGACACGGCGTGTGCTGCAGGCAGTGTTAGAATGCATAAACAAGATAAAACTAAAAACATAATACACAACCAAACTAACATACATTATTTAAAGTACGAAACATTCCAAGTTAATCAACTACAAATGATGTTGTAGTTGATTCTTGTATTCGTGGTATTTCGTTTCTTATTGTTTGTTTTTGTCACTTGCTTAACGATCACCAGCATATGTGTAAATGTGTATATGCGTAAGAATTACATTTGTACATTTTAGTTTAGAATTATGAATCACTAGAAAGATCATGACAATTGTAGAAATTGATAAAGACGTATAAATAGCTGGCAGATCGGCGGCAATAAGTCAATTTATTTTTAAACTTTGTGTTAAAAAAAAAAATCGCTGATGAAGCGTTGAGATCTGGCTTAAAGGCAACTCGCAGTCCTAGCAAGATTGTAGGCAGGTGATGTACCCACCTTGCTGGATTGTGCAATAAGATTGATGCTGTGAGAGTTCGATGCCACCTTTCAACTATACCATTTGCTTGCGGGTGGTATGGCATCGTGCGGAGAAGTGTTGCGTCAATCGTAGTGATTAGCTCAGAAAAAATCGAAGATTCAAAAGTAACAAAGTAAGCAAGTCGAGTGTACTAAGCGTAAATAAAGTTGTGAATTATTTAAGTACGAACAAGCGTCAGTGTCATTATTTCATTTTCAATTAAAGAGGCCGCAAAAGCGTTTTTAGAGACAAAAACGTAACAATATTTTAAAAGAGGTTTATTTCAAAAAGTAATAAACGGTACAGGCGGAGGGTGGCGCCTTTAGAGTTATCAACTGTCGGAATTTTGTCAGGCACGATGAGGCAGTAGCGGAGTGAGTATTGTGGAAACATTTTTGTTGGAGCGTTTTCGCACTGTAAATCCCATTTTTTGATTTTTACTTAAATAGCCAGGTCAATAAAGCAAAACTGCCATTACTGTTATTTCAGAACCCACAACCTTCAATTGAAACATAAAACTTTGCCCTAGTGTAACTGTTTGGTATGCTTTATCAACGCATGAGATAATTGAACCATTTTTTTTTTTTCGAAAAATTTCAGAACACAAAGCTCTGTTTTGAACAGTGTGTTCAACTTGACAAAAGACATCTGGGTTATTCAATACTATCAATAAAACTTTGTGTCAGTTATTACCTTTCTTAAGTTTGAAAAGATAAATATGCTTCCAGCCTCTTCCCAAAAAGCTATTTTTAACACAGACATTTGCAAACTTTGAGGTGAGGAAGAGTAGTCTGTTGAACACTTGATTACTTACTGTGGAGCGTTGGGACGTAGGAGGTAAATGCTTCTAAAAACCCACAAGTTATTAAAGCAGTTGATGTGATTTCTTGAAGTACTAAGCCCGTGAGAATATACGGGGAAGCCCAATAGATTAATGGTGTTCACAGTGCAAGGAACCCTATTGGGTTAGACTTTATTCTTCTTACTATTACTAAAATCGAATCTCGTTAATATTTGGCACAGATAGGTTGTGTGTATGACTTGTGCCTGCATAAGAACTTTCCAAATAAAACTGCCACATACAATTACGTGCTGGTAACGCAGTTAAACAAGGTTATCTTAAAAGCGACAATCAAGCATTTAATCGAGATTTTTTTGAGTGTTTCTCACTTAAAAGCTTTTGAACTTAGATTATTATCCGCAAATTGCATCATTTGAATGCAAAGAAAAAATAATAGCAAAATTAATATAAATTATTTTTGAACATCATGAACCTCCTTAATTTCCTCCCCGTAATAAATCATCTGTTGCAACGCCACAAGTGTTTTAAATAAAAATTTTAATTAATATTTATTACGCATACGTCACAGAGTTCACTTGAAACAATTGTTGGCGCATTAAACAGAACAGAAAACAAACAGATTTTCTAATAACATTGATTTGTTTTCAATTTTTATTCGAAATATAAAATATTCTTTGGTGATTTTTTTCTCAATAGGAGTACAAGCAGTTGTTATGCAAATGAAATGAAATGAAAGAACACAAGGAGAACCCAATACTCGTATACCCAAATTGGTTGCAGAAATATTATCATGAAAATGCAAATCAAAATTGGGAGGAAAAAATTTAAAGACTTGTGAACAAGCACAAAGTTGTGGGGGGCGGGGGGATATCCAACCACACTATTAATTGCGAAACACACCTTAACGAAAAGATTTTTGCCCACTATCTTTTGCCATTTCTTTGCTTCAATGTTTGACAAGTTCAGACAGATACACAACTGAGCAACGCGTTAAGACTGTTGAAGCCTTGTACAAAACTGGACGTTCAAATCAAAATGCATTTCGTGCACTTTATGAATTTTTTGGTCAGCATAACCACTTCTTAACAAGCAGAATTGCCGCATTTGGGTAAATGAAAATCCATGAGTTAATGTTGAAAAGCCGATGCACCCACAAAGAGTAACTGTCTGGTGTGGTTTAAAGGATAGCGGCATCATCGGGTCGTGCTTATTTGAAAATGAGGTCGGCCAGATGCTCGCTACCGCTAGATGGTAACGGATTTCATGTGTACAGTCGTACAGTCGACGCAACAGTGAGTCTTTTCCGCGAAAACTTCATCAGTCATGTTATTTCACTTCGCGGCGATTTCAACTGGCCGCTACAATCAAGTGATTTGACACCATTAGACTTCTTTCTTTGGTGAAATTAAAAAAAAGTGTTCTTGAATAAACTAAAAACAACTCAAAAGCTGGAGGACATATCACTGATTTACATCAGCACCTGCCTTGATGGCCTAACCTGTTAATAGACCACCTCCACGCGCCCTGTACAGACTAGCACAGGTCACAACTTCTGCCCTATGTTTGTAGCTATAAGCATAAACCTCTTAGTGAAGAGATTGGGCCTTCTTATATTTCCTGTATGAAATTTTCCAGGCAGTCAATGGAAGACAAAGCTTTATGAGTTGGTATCCGAAGCCCATTTAATTTAATCAGCCCATAAACCAACTCACAGACCTAGCCATCACTACTGGATTCTTACAGTATAGGTGTCTGTTGTAACACAACAGCACCTCGGGAGTTATTAGTCTACGAAAACCGATATACTCCATAGTTATCAGGGAAACTAGTTCCCCTCCCTTCGATTTTAGGTTAAAATCCAGCCAGAATATCTCAGCCAAGGTACGCACTTCAACCATGATCATCGACGGGATAGTCTACAATCAGAATCTCCTGGCGGTTCTGCCGATCCCCGGTTCTGCAAATTACCCTTTAGCAAGGGTTTCAGAATTCAAACACACCCTAAGCCATGCGGCTTTCTAGAGTTGCATTTGCTACAACGAACGAGGAACTCCTACCGCTCTATGCCCCAGAAAGTAGGATGCCCTGGTTAGGCGAGTATCATGAGGCAAATAACTTTGCGCTTTCGAAAGTAATGGAAAGTGTGGTTAATTATTATCTTATGAAGTCTCTGGAGTTGCACAATTTACTTTGTGACCGCCAATATGGATTTCGTAGGGGTTGCTCTACCGGTGATTTTTGGCGTATTCTCTAAAAAATGGTGCCACTCAATCCATCATTTCGACGAAAGTAAGGTGGTGCTATAGATATTTTCAAGGCGTTTGATAGAGTTAAGCATTATTCTCTACTAACAAAATCTACTGCTTTTGGTGTCGGTGATAACATTTCTCACTTTATATTGAACTTTCTCAGATTTCGCACTATACCAGTTTTTATGGATGGGGTCTCATCAAACAAGTTCAAGATTAATTCAGGGGTACTGCAAGGTTCAGTTCTTTCTCCTATCCTATTCCCTATTTTTCTTAATGACCTTCTTTATCAATCTTTCAACTCCATTCACTCTTTCTGCGAATATCCTCGATGACCTTAATAAGTGTAACAGTACAACTATGCTTGGGTCGTAGCCCTGATTGCCCGTCTATGAATAATTTTTTTTTTTGTATGTGGTCAACAATTTGTCTGCAAAGGATAGCAAATGAAAGATACTTACTATTATTTTTAGATATCGAAACTATTTTCGCGTACTTTCGGATTTTGTGGAAAACACTTTGGTAACTATTGTATTAAAAATGTGCGTAATTTGCGGCAATAAGTTGGGTAGAACGAGTTTTACAAAATTTATATTATGACAAGCAATAACGGTATCATACTGAGAAATACATCGGAAAGCAAATCGTTTTCTGGTAATATTATATAACGAGCAGGCACTACGAGAGTAAAAGTTTCGAACAATTATTACGTTCAGAGTTCCTGTGAAAAGCTTATTTATACTTTAATTTGAATTGGTTGTTTTGTATTCATGTCAAATGCACACTTATTTGCTATTTGTATTTGAATATTAAATATTATATGTATACATAAGTATACAGATATACACACATTCATACATACATATATACGTATGTAAGTGCTTTTGTTTCTTATTTTTTGCTTCAGCTATTGTGAGCCAACAATGTGGAACATTTTTAAATGTTTCTGTACAAATTAAAAATAAAACCAAAACAATGTACTCGTACATACGTCATAACGTGATTACTTTTATACGTAGAATATTCGCAATGAAAAACTATTTGCAGCCAATTTCGCTATAAAAAAATTTGTATATTTAGGTATGGCAAATTTTGAAAATCTAAATAATTGGTAGCACAGTTAGTGTAAACAGCCGTATTGATTACCAAAATAATAAAGGAAAATTCGAAGGGAATTTCTTCAGGAAATACACAATGAAATAAAAAAAATATTAAAACAAATTTAGTTTTCAGCGTAAAGGGTGGCCACCCAATGGTAACGCATGATTTTAGTTCCCTACAAGATATAGATGACCGAAACTAATACACCCAAATGCTATTCTCCAACACATTCACAAAAATGTTATACGTATATAATGTTTTTGAGAATGTGTTGGAAAAAACATCACTTGTACACGGTACTTTCGGTAATTTTCTTCACATTGCCCTTAATAACTTGATAGAAAGTTGTGACCTATGTTTCGGTCATTAATGCCGGTCAAATGGCCGGACATTTGACCGTCACTGTTCTTGTAGGGTTGTAAATAAAACAAAAACTTTTCTTAGAATTCTGCTAATATTTTCTATTAGGGCGGAAGGATTTACGACACTTATGTGTAAAGCTAAATATCAACCCAATCCTCGCAACGTCTTCGGTGGCATACTTCCCTATTTTAAATATTATATGCGACACAGTTGAGGTTCAATGTCAAGCAGGTTTTGCCTTAATATATGCCTAACAAGGGCACTCTCTTTCCTGGTAATAGAGGGGTAGAAGCTCCTTATTTTTTGTAGCAAATACAACTTTATTAGGCGGCATGGCCTATGTTGTGTTGGCCTTCCGAAACCCTCATTTGCAGAACGGGGATCAGAAACCCCCCGCGACGTTATGCTTGCTAATCATGGTTGAGGTGCCTGCATATTGGCTAAAACGTTCTGGTTGGGGTTCAAACCTAAAACAGCAGGAAGGGGCATTAGTCTTCCCTTACAACTATGGTGCATTCTAGTTTTCGGGGGCGAATAACACTTGAGCTGCTGTTGTCTTGCTATAGATACCTGTAATGTAAAGAACCAGTGGTGATGGTTAAGTTGATTCAGGGCTGATATTCTTAATGGACTTTGGTCTACCAACTCGTACCCCTTATCTTCCATTGACTGTGTGGGAAGTTACATACCGGAGGGATTAGAAGGCCTCAACTCTTCAGCAAGGGTTTTGTCCATTTAGTTACAAACTTATATACAAAAGCTGCGAACTTTGAAGCCACATGGGGTGCTGGTGAATCGCAGATATTTCATCCGGTCATCAAATTAGGCCGTCAAGGCTGGTGCTGATGTAAATCGTTGACACACCCTATCGGCGTTTTGAAACATCACAAAGGCTTAAAATTTCCCAGCTTTGGCCTGTTCTTGCTGCATATAAAACTATATTTTCATTAGATCTGAGGTGTAGGGAATGTTCAGCTACTTTGTGGAAAATGTTATGGCAATTATTATTTTATGTTATTACTGTACGGAGTACAGTTGTAAAAAACATTTACATCAGCACCTGCCTTGCGGCCTTATCTGATGATGGACCAGTTCCACATAGTGAATTATTCACGATTCACCAGCGCCCACGTGTGGCTTGCTAGGCTCACACAGGTAGCAATTTATGCCATATGATTGCGGTCATATGAGCAACTACTTGTTGAGGAGTTCTGGTCTTCTAATCCCTCCTGTATGCAATTTCCCAGCAATCAATGGAAGACAAGGCTTAATGAGTTGGTAGGCCGAAGCCCACTAGCAGCATCAGCCCTTAAACCAACTCACCCGTCAACCATCACCACTGGTTCCTCACAGTACAGCTATCTGTTGTAAAGGCAACAGACCCTCGTAGGTTTGTTAGTCCCCGAAAAAAGCCACGCTAAGCACTTATCAAGGATGCTAACACTCCCTTCCTGCGTTTTAGGTTTCAACCACAGCCAGAACGTTTCAGCCAAGGTCGAAAGGCCGGGTCAAACCGCAAGCAGAACTACCCGGGGGCCATGCTGATCCCCGTTCTGCCAATTTATACCCTTGGTAAGGGTTTCGGAAGCCAACACAACATAAGTCATGTGGCTTGCTAGAGTTTTGTTTGCCGCACCAAACGAGGGACCCCTTCCCCTCTTTTCCCCGAAAAACAGAGTGCCCAAGTTAGGAATACGCCAAGGCAAAACCTGTTCCCCGGGGAGCTGTACGGAGAACAGTAATAACATGTAATTTAAAAAAAATCCCTATTTTGTGTTTATAGAGTTCTTTTGAAAAAAAACAATGTCTAAATTCCTGATGATGCTACCCAGTGGTGTAGCGAAATATTGGAAATTTTGAGACAAAAATGAAAAATTTGTCCTCAAGCTCGAAAAAACCCGGACATTTCATTTTATAATTGCAAAGGTCGAAAAATCTATCATTAATATTAATTTAAGATTGTTTATAAACATATTGAAAATATTGAAAACTTTACATTTTGAAATGTTATCTTATTAAATATTCGTATTATTTGATCTTGTTTATATTGTTTTCTTCTAAATTTTCCAGCTAAAGATCTTGATTGATTTTTGTTTTTATAAAAAAGGTTTAACGGTATTTTATTTTCAATATTTCGATAACAAATTGTTATCGAAATATTGAAAATAAAATACCGTTAAACCTTTTTTATAAAAACAAAAATCAATCAAGATCTTTAGCTGGAAAATTTTGAAGAAAACAGTGCTATCTTATGTTTAAAAATTTGTTATGAATTTAAGACTTTCGGCCATATTCATAAAATATATTGTATGTTAATTAAA
Source organism: Thecocarcelia acutangulata (assembly GCA_914767995.1). Taxonomy (NCBI): domain Eukaryota; kingdom Metazoa; phylum Arthropoda; class Insecta; order Diptera; family Tachinidae; genus Thecocarcelia; species Thecocarcelia acutangulata. Next base: position 76,505,932 of record OU612095.1, on the reverse strand, counting down.
CATTTAATTGACAAATTATTTTGTATTTGACAAATAAAGAGTTTAATTAATATACAATATTTTTTGTGAATAAGGTTAGTAGACGCAGCGAATAAAACAAAATAACAAAAATATAATTCAATCAAAATTTTAACAATACTTTTGGCAGTTTAGGATTTTTTTAGCATAATTTTTGAGTTTATTTAGCTGTAAATTTTTTTTTCGATATGGCCACACTGTTTTGCACATGTAGGTCTGACGACTACCAACTTCAGTATGATAGCTTTATGTGATTTTGGAATTAGTAATCTAATTTTCAAGCTGGTTATGATCTGAAAATTCTAATTTAAGCTTCGAGCCGCGTCAGTTCTCTGAAAGCAGCAGAGAGATAATAATTTTGTAAATTCCTTAAAAATAAGTTTTTCAATATAATACATACATAAAATATAAGTATATGCATGGGTAAAATTGTTTCAATTTATTGTCTAATTTCACTTTTATATTCTGCTCAAACAAAACAAAAAAAAACATTTTATACGTATTTAATTTCTAAAAAGTTTGGCTCATTAGTTATTTTGTTTCTGGGTAAAGTCCTTTTCATTAATTTCTTTCGAATTTACGCTTCAATTGTTGTTAAAAGTTTTCATTCAATATAACGCCGCTAATGAATTTGCAACATTTGATTAAACTTTTTGGTTTTTTTTTTTTGTCTGGTTTTATTTTCTAATGAAATGATTCAAAATATCAGCGGTTTGTGGGCGCGCAGTCAAATGCGCCCTTAAATTATTTAAACTTTTCAATTAAGCAGCCGAAGGTGTGTTTTCTTGTAACTTTGCTCATTCCTATTAGAAAAGAAATTTAAGAAAATAAACAGCTTTTAAGATTTTAATTAGAAAATCTTTTTCGAACATGACGGCAGGCAAGCAGCAGTTGTGGCTGCAGAGTTGTTGTGGTTGGCGGGTGAACAGTTTCTTATTGAACGAACATCTTTGATTTTATTCCAGTTGGCAGTAGACAGCAAGCAAACAAGAAATTGAACATTTTATGCAGGTGCTTTAAATATTTCTTAATGAAGGTAAACATAATTAAAATAATTTATTGCAATCTATTTTCTAAGGAGCTTATGTTTATTAAGCCATTGATGAGTGATGCTTTTCTAAATGATTGATTTTATACTCTACTACACTTGACTTAACGAACAGGTTTCATAGATACAATCACTACTGAAAGGCAATTTGCGATAATTTTTTGGTAAAATATTTTTTTAATTATTTTATATTGCCAAAAAAAAAAAAAATCATATTCTACTTTTATCGATGGCTTTATATAGAACTCGCGTAACTCAATTCTTTTCAAAATAGCATTTTTGGTTTGTCCTGGTAAACAAATGCCAGAGACATCCACGGTTGCCATATTTGATGATTTATCGTCATTTTGACGATTATTGGTGCTGAAGATGGCATGTTGACGATTTAAGGCCTGTTTTTGACGATTTTTGTAGATTATATTTTAACTTTCACATTTTTCAAACAACTTTGGTGTTCAACCACATATTGTACAAACATACTCCCTCCTTAAGTTAATTTGTGTAGGCAAGGAATGTATAAAGAAAAACGGTAGTAAAATAATTGCATACGTAAATATGTATGTACTCGTATGTAACACTGAAATGCCAACAAATACTAAGGAGCATCGACGCAGTGTGGGGTGCGTTACTCTGTTCTATCAATGAATTTTGCTCTGACGAGATTAAGGATCTTTTTCCTGAAACTCGCACATTTTTACGTAGCACACGTTCATCGTTCAGAGCTCAGCCATTTATGGTCGATTGCCCGGGGAATCGTACTACGCATTACAGAGAGAATTCGTTTTTCAGTCGTACGCTTCGTCTGTGGAATAAGTTGCCTGCAGACGTGTTTCCTGTCTGTTATAACGTTCAAGTCAAATGTTCACAAACACTACTCTCTCTTTCTCCCTCCTCACAACCTATTTTCCTAGTTCTGGTACAATGCACTGCATATGTAGGTGTCATCCCCTGAGTACTGGTCCTAGATAAAAAACAAAGAAGCTACAACTACAACTTTCACTACTACTATTTTAAAACTTAAATAAAAAACGTAATAATTTACATAAAATTTTATTGAGAGCACTGAACGATAGAATGAAAATGCCGATTTAATTTTTAAACAGTATGTCGTCCAGATTCTTCCGTCGAGTTGAACACACTGTTCAAAACATGGCCTTGTATTCTGCCGTAAACTTGGTTCAACTGAGCTGATTTCTCGACGAATATCTTCCTTTAAAGCCACAAGAGCTACGTGTGGGATTGTCATTATAAACTCTCTCTTTGAGGTAGGTCTATAAAAAAGAAAACATGGGAGTTAGGTCGGGTGACCTTGGTGGCCATTGAATATCCACAAAGCGATTGATCAGTTTATGGAGGAAATTTTTCCGAAGTAAACTCATAGAAGCTCTGGCTGTGTGTGCAGTCACCCCATCCTGTTGAAACCTATGTGTGTGAAGAGTACGATGGATGAGCTCGCAGGTTTGACAAAAACAATTCCGTAATCATGCATCGATAGCTTTCACCGTTAACTTTTGTCACCTGGCCTCAACAATTTTCGAAAAAAAAATGGTCCAATTATCTCATGCTTGCATATAGCGCGCCACTCTGTGGCAATGCTTGATGTTTCAATTGAGGATTGCGGGTTCCTGGAGACCAGTAACAGCAGTTTTGCTTGTTGATATATCTTTGATCCAATAAAAAATGGGATTTTCAGTGCGAAAACACTTCAATATCGTTTCACAAACATTGCTGCGTAAATCAAATTCCCTTTTTTTAGATCTTAAGCGATTTGAATTTTAAAAGGAAGGAACTTCAGATCCTTTTTTAAAATTTCATGAATAATCCCTCTTGGAACTCCCAGTGAGGCTGCTCTTTACCGTATGGAAAGCCAGGGATTCTCATGTGAACTGCTTTCAACCATTTCAATTAATTCGGGAGTCCTTGAAAATCGACTTGACCCTGGCCGTAGAACATTCTGCACTCATGAACGAATTAAATTTAAACTTGGTCCATCACGTATTCGCAGAATATCGAACTTTGAAAAAAAATTGTCGTCGAGCAATTACATAAGAATCAATACTCTTAGAAAAGGTTTCCACAATGAGGGCGCGATGCTCACACGACCACTGCGACATCGTAACTGACAAATCCGCACAATCGATAATTCCAAAAACGCCAACCTCCGACCGCACCACTTATTGCATTTTGAATTAATCGTATTTAAATATATGAATTTGCCACTAGGCACCACACAATAGCCTTTTGGCTTTTGATACATCACACACGGATTTTCAAAGGGCCAAGATAAAACGATATTTTTTATTAGAACATCTACGACGAAATTCACGCTGATCTAATACCACAGACCGATGATTATTGTTTAAAAAATTCAACACAAGTGTTGTTCCACGCTCTTGCGGAATACTCGTATGCCGGTAAATTTTTTGTTTGTTTGTTTGTATTCTGCAGCTGTCTAGTTCACTTGCAGAAGCTTTATAGGATTAATTTTGCACCAATCGTATTCCGTTAAAGTGCTCCTGTAGTGTCAGTACAACATTCCATTGATGAAATAATTGTAACACTTGCTACCAATGAAGATGCTTGTCATTACATTGCAACTATGATGGGTTTTTATGAGTGTAGTTCAACTTATTTATATTTTAAAAGAGTCCTGATATCAGTGTTTAATAAATTGTTTCAGCATCGCATTGTCTATTTATATTTAGCAAATAAATTTCAATATTTGCACACAGATTCAATTCCAACTGTTAACGCTCCAAAGGGCTGATTGTAATAAAATTATACGGAACAAGGATGAAAGCTTATTATGCTTTATCTTATTATTATATACATATTTTGTTTACGTAGCAGAAACAAAATTATAGAAAAAGAAATAAGCAGATTGCAATTTATTTGCTCCAATTAATATAAATAATTGTGAAATTTATCTTAGAGAATGTCTTAAGAAATATATTAGTGTAAGTATCTACAGTCAACTTGAAACACCAAGCTATTGACCAAAGCTATTGAATTGATATTTCCGCTTCTTATTTGAACAAAAACAAGCTTTTAAAGTTTCTTATTTTCTTAACGGAATATTTCAGGAAATTTGTTTCATAAAAGTATGTTGGCATACCGATTTTTAGTCCAGGAAGCAGCATATTGCAAAAGGCCTAATGTGATGTTTCCACATTACAAACAAATGGCTTCTTAAGAAATGTTATATGAAAAGTAATCAGTTTTTGAGCGATTTCTATAAAAAAATTTCAGACGCTTGACTGCGTTGTGGAAACATTACATAAGTTAACAAATGCCAACCTGTTTTTTAACACGGTTATATAGTATTCTTTTCACTTATATGTTTGCAACACTCGAAACCCATGATATATGTTTGATTGTTGTATATATACAGCGTTGCTGCTTTAGTGCGAAAATTGGAATTGTCGTATTGCTTTCGGGGAAGTGGGGGAATTTTGGGGATTCACCATGGCGACTTTTTTTTATATTGGACCAGTACTCAGGGGATGACCCCTACATATGCAGTGAATTGTACCAGAACTAGTAGTGTTTGTGAATATTTGACTTGAACCTTCCAACGCTATAACAGACAGGAAACACGTCTGCAGGCAACTTATTCCACAGACGAAGCGTACGGCTGAAAAACGAATTCTCTCTGTAATGCGTAGTGCGATTCGATAGACGATGAGCGCGTGCTACGTAAAAATGTGCGAGTTTCGGGAACAAGATCCCTAATCTCGTCAGAGCAAAATCCACTGTAGTAACGATAGAACAGAGTAACGCACTTTAGGAACTCCGAGTTTTCAAAGAAATACATTTAATACACGAAATATTGAAGGATATGAAATCCACATGGAAAAAGGGTAAATGGATAAAGAAAGATGTGGAAGTGGCGGGAAAGTCATATCGAATCATAGTAGGAAGATCAGGGAAATCAATTATAAAATTGTTGTGATTCCAGCGGTTTCTATCGGTGGCATTATTTCCCTGACCTATAGAAGATATTAAATACATTCCTGTATGTTTTCTACAGAAAACTCGGAACCGCTTCGCTAACCGAATATAAACCTCATTTTTCGATGCGCCGTGAACATGTATCAGAACTATTAACAGTCATTTGGTTTAGTGTGAAAAATGAAGTTGTCATATTGCTTCCGGGGAAGTGGGGGATTTTGGCGATTCCTGAGGCCGATTTTGGGAATTCCAAAAATAAACTCGGAATTGCTTCGCTAACCGAATTGCAACCAGTTTTTCATACTCGGTGAGTGTTTTGGCCGCAGAACATGTATCTGAACTATTAACGGTCAATCGATTTAGAGCGAAATTGAAGTCACCATATTGTTACCAGCGAAATGGGGGTTCTTGACGATTCCTGGAGCCGATTTTGGGAGATCCAAAAAAAAAATACGCGGAATGCATTATACGCATAATTATCTGCTTATATGGATAATTAGTTTGATATCGAAGCGTGATTTTCACGTTTTTAAACTATATATTATTTTTTCCTTATCCTAATTTTTCGACCTTTTTCTTAAATTAAGATGTAATGATCTTCAAGCTTGAGGTCTTTTTTATAAAAATTGTTTATTTAATTCAATATTTCGTCTTCCTTTGGAAGACTTCTTAAGGAGTTTTTTTTTGGGATAAACAAAAAATCAAAAAAATTTTCCTGAAGAAGTCTTCCGAAGGAAAACGAAATATTGAATTAAATAAACAATTTTTTAAAAAAATTTTATAAAAAAGATTTCAAGCTTGAAGATCATTACATCTTAACTATATATTATTAATATTTGGCTCCATTTACTTTTGGTTTTTGATTGTGGAGTATTTTTTTATAGCCGATTGTCATATTATAACAATGCTTTGGATTAGCAGTTAAAAAAATATAAAGCTCTTTGGTATTTCGCGTTGGAATTGTACAAGGTGGCGCAAATTTAATCATCAAATTTGTTTAACAAATTTAATTTTTTTTTTTTTTTGAGCGATAGAAATTTTTATTTGGTCTTATAAAATTTTTCTGTTAATTGGAAAATATGATATCAGCCAAGTGGCTGCTGCCAGTGTTGATACACTTTTGTGCCCGCTTTATCGCATTTTTTGTAACTTTCCGCAATATTTCTGATCATAACTGTTCTCATTCCTTAAGGCCTGCGATTGTCTAGTGCTTGTTGGCACATACCTGCAACTTCAAGTAGCCCCAAAGAAAGCATTTTGGGATGGTTAAATCAAGCGATTTTGCTGTCCATACCAAATCATCAAAATTTAAAATTATGCGACCAAGAAGTGCTCCCTCTACAATATCCATTGTGGCTTCTGCTATGTTTGCGCTAGCACCGTCTTGTTCACCAAGCCCCGTTGATTTCACTCCTGCAGTAAGAAGTCGCTTGTCATGATACTGTATCGTTCGATAGTAGCAGTAACAGTATTGCCGATGGCTTCCTGGTAGAAATACGGTTCCATCACTCCACCTTGAGTGCATGTAACTGCTTTGCATGCATTATACGCGAATTTTCAGTGCTCCAAAAACAAGGTTTTGTTTACTGACCAAGCGTTTAAATGAAAATTCGCCTCGTTGCTAATGAAGATTTTCGGCTCAAATCGTGGTTAAAAAATCACATGACATACTTATTCTACGCTCTGGCGCGGTGTAGCTCTCTATTGTTTGTCCGCTTGTATTCTGCAGCTGTGTAGTTCAAATATGATTGAAGTAAATCGCCTTTCGCAAAATCTATTGCATCTTATCTTAGGGTGCTTAATTTTGCTCCACCCTATAAATATATTCATATGTATTTGATGTGCACTCGTCAAAGAAATCATCATTAAGTCTTCATTATAGGAATTTGCCATAATTACAGAGACTGATAACATAGAACTGATTACATGAACAATGAAGTGCTAATTATTAAAGTTTGACTAATTAAATGTTGAAATAACAGTGTTCCTAATTTTCACTAATAATATAATGTTTGTTGATTTTTCTTTTACTACTCGTACTTTGTTTCTGTGCTGTGCTGTTGGTATTTTTTCTGTTCTTTGAAGCTATCAAATGTCAAGACATGACACAAAGAATGGACGCCATGAATATTTGTTAAAATACATAAATACAGGGTGTCCCAGAACTCAACTTTCTAAAAAAAAACTCAGAAAAAAATTTAAAAACCATTTTACTCACTTCAAATGTTTATTATTCGCACAAAGCCATGTGTCTTTTTTCTAATATTATCTGATTTTTATCATGGTGGTTTCAATCAATCTTGTCACCTTGTTCTGGCACACCCTGTATGTATTTAACACTAATTTCTAGAGAACATTAATGAGCAATAATCTTTCAATATGTTTGTAAGCTGACCAATTCAATTGTCCTGCCGAAGTTAACTTCATGTATCTTCATTTTTTATACCGTTCACAAAAATGTTAAGAGTATATACAAGGTGGCGCAAAAGTAATCCTCCCACCAGAAAATGCTATAAATTTTGCGATTGGCCCCAGTTCTGTTTTGACATTTGTGTAGTAAACACATGCGAAATACACGTTAATAAACAATGTTACGCTACACTGCTCCAGAACGCGGAATATTAGTGACTATTTATCTGACCCCAAGAGGAAGATGATTTTTCATCAAAAATAATCATGAGTGATGAGGCCCATTTCCATCTTAGGGGGTACCTAAATAAGCAAAATTTACGCTTCTGGGGCATTGAAAATTCGCGTGTAACCCTCGAAGAGCCATTACACCCGCTCAAGTCACTATATGGTGTGCTTTTTTTGTTGGAGGAGTCATCGGACCTTTTTTCTTCGAAGACGTCGCGGGCCAAACGGTTACTGTGAATGGTGAACGCTACAGAGAAATGATCAACGAATTCTTTTTGCCGCAACTTGATGAATTTTGATTGGAAAACATGTGGTTCCAACAGTGCTACGGCACACACTGTACGTGCCACAACCGATATGCTGAACGGTGCATTTCCCGGACGTCTAATCTCCCGTTTTGGCGATTTGTACTGGATCACCTGATTTGACCGCTGCAGACTTCTTTTTGTGGGGCTTTTTAAAGTCACGGGTTTATGTCAACAAGTCTCAGACTCTTGCAGCTCTTAAAGACAATATCCGTCAAGAATGTGAGAACCTATCGCCGGAAATTTTGGCCAATGTGATGGAAAATGCTATAAAAAGGGCTCAAATGACAATCAACTGTGGCGGCGGCCATTTACATGACATCATATTCTCGATTTGATGTAAAAAAAATTAAAAGACCAGATAAAAATATTCCACAAGAAGAATCAAAGTTTTTCATTTGTTTTTTTTAAATCACAGCCAAAAAACATCGGAAGGTTATTTTTGCGCCACCCTGTACATATAACTTTGTGTTTCAGTTTGTAATTTCCACAATTTTCATTTCCGACCATATAAAGTACACACAGTCTGGATCAGCATTAATGGAAAATTCGATTAAGCGATGTCCGTCCGTCTTTCCGCTGTTGAAATATCGTTTCTGAGAAAACCATTAGACTTAGAAACTTTTTTCTTCCACCATTCTACTCAATCAATTCATGGGTTTGCGCGTGAAATTCAATAAAGACTTGCTGAGGTAAATCCAACATTCTGAATAAAGTCTTTTTTTTTGCAAATTTTTATGAAGATTAAAAATAAATTGTTTGTTTTGCTTCAAACTTGACACAATTGTTTGACATGGCGATTAAAGGAAAAAAAAAATCCCGATATCGGTCATATATTTCCGTGATATAGCCTAAAACGATTTTACCATGGAAATGTCGCCTAAGCTAATTTAAACAATTTTTTTTGTTTTTTTTTTTTTTTTTGCTTAAAAACATTTCTGGTAATAAAGGAAGATTATTCAAATATAGAAAATGAAAATTTACGATATAAGTCCACATATACCCGAGATATGTATATCCTAAACCGATTTTTCCTTGAAAGACGATTACCTTTTTAGCTGGGTGATTACAAATCAAAAAAGAAATATTCCCCTCGATATCGGTCCATATATGTAAATTCGATGATATTTAGTTCAAATTTGTAATATGTACTATACATTCACGTGACTATTGTTACAGATATTTTAGATTCGCCAAATAGAATAGATTTCAGCCGAATCTAAAATATCTCTTAGTTGTTGTTTTTAATTTTGTGTTAAAATATTAGCGAAAATAAACACAATCGCAAATTTGAAATGTAATAACTGCTAGATTTGAGATTTCTCATATTGTGTGCTTTCTATTAGCGGAGTTTTTATTGTGGGCATACTCAAGCATACATAAATATGTTCTCACCAGATTTGTGCTCCTGCGACTGTATCGTCGGGGGAGTTAATAGCGATACCAAAACGTATATATCAAAACTGTAATACTTTAAAGCAGGAGGCCCAAGCCCTATGCGGTTGATGCTTAATTATTTTTGTATCTGCGCTTTAATACACACATACTGCACTAAGCACTAGTAATGAAAAATACACAAACAACTTTGTCTTATATAGTGATGCCCAAAGAGAAATCCATAGTTACACTCTGAGTGCAAATAAATTTGCATTGGGAGAAAAAATACGCAAATCAAAAAAATCGTTTTACTTACAATTTAATTAAAATTGAAGTAAAAGTAAAGAATAAATATATGAATTTATGTTTTTAGTATTTTTAATAAATTTTATATCAAAAAAGTAAAAAATACGCAAAATACAGAGAAAAAACAGGGAATAAATTCATACACCATTGCACATATTCATTCGTCGCTGTCTCATTGACGACTAAACTAATGAGCGTAAGATTGTGTTTTCTTTTGTTTACCACTTTATTACAATAGATGGGCATCGCTACTTATATATTTTTTTGTCGCTCTTCACTGTACACACACGAGAGCAAAGCTGGAACACATTCGCATGTTTTGCTGGTAAACATTGACGACAGTTATTATCAGTGTGAATTTTGTTTTTGTAAATATGTTTTGCTTTTTGCAACAAAAAATATCAAATAAAAGTAGTTATTCCTCAAATGTATTGGTGTTTGCTCTTCCATAAACAGTTTTTTGGCACCCTTGATTTAAAGGAAACAAAAAAGAAAATTATAAATAAATATGTGGTTAAATAAATTGTTAAGAATTTGTACCTCTTCTAACTACTGTGAGAAGCAATTGCTTTGCTTGTTATAAATGTGCACACACACACACATTCGCACATGCAACATAAAGCTAAAACTTAATACACAAACAAACAATGTGCATGATTTAAAAAGCGAAAAATGCCAAGTAAATTAACCACCAATAATTTATTGTTGTTGTTGAGTTCTTACTGCTTCGCAAACATGTATGAGTGTATGTTCGTAGGAATTATATTTGTACATTTGAGTCTGGAAAGATCATTAACGAACCACTAGAACATTCACGATTATTTTAGACAGTAAGAAGAATAATTAGCGGGCAGATATTCGGCAGAGGCAGTTTAAATTTAAAAGTTTAAAAGTCAGAAAAGTAAGTCAGTCCACTGTGTTAATATATGTAAATTAGTGTTAAGTGTAAATAAAGTTGTGAAGTATTTCAGTACTGTGTAAAAAACTAGTGTTTGGATCATTATTTCCAATTGAAAAATACGCAAAAACGTTTTTAAAGGTAAAAGTGTAACAATATTTTTTGCGAAAAATGATTAATTAATGATTCAATAATTAATTAATATTACTTTTACAGATATTAAGAATATCTTTAATTCAGCTAGATTCTGGTTAAAACTGAAATATTATGCCTGTTAATTGATCTTTTACTGGCTTAGCAGACTTCCAATCTTTTGCCGAAATTATCAGTCACGTTTTGCAATAAACTGTTGTTAATTATTAATATCGCCCATATTATCTCACAAATTAATGCCTAAAAAGGTGTTCTGACAAACGCATAACGCCAAATAGGTGATCTGGTAAAGGCATATCGCTTAAAATTGGCGACTTCAACTCGCATGTGTATATTGAAGTGAACTGACTGTATTTGCTAAAACTGAACTTGCAAAAGTAAATACAACGATTCACAATTCTATGTATTTCAATAATATATATTTCTTTATTTCAATAAAAAGTTAAAAGAACTTTATACATTTGCAACAAAAAAAAAACCAAATCAAAAATTTCTCTATTTGTTGTCAAATAATTTCAAAACGCTTTGCGGTTTCAGAACGCGCGTTTCTCGGAACATGGCTGCTGATTTTAGGATCTCGATATTTTTCGAAAGGGATAAAATAAAATGGATAAACGTTGGACTAAGTGTATAGATGTCAAAGAAGGCTATGTTGAAAAATAAAATAACAATTAAGTTTTTTATTCGCTATTTAAGCTTCCAACATTTAAAGGTGTAAAGAAATGTTAGAGACGTTTATAAATAGAAAAGCTTGTTTTTTGTTTTTTGACGGATATTATTAGAGCATTTTTCTTTTTAAATTCTCAGCAATTTATTTGGATTGTTGGGATATAAAGTTGAATGTTTGAGAATATCTTTCAAAAATTTCCAAAGTCTACTGATGATTAGGGTAGTTCCTATGAAATGTCGACATATAGATAGCTGGGAAACAAAGAAAACAAGCTATTTATAATTTTTTACTGGTATAAAATAAAATAACTTTTTATATAAAAACCTACTTTTCATTCAAAAAGTCATAGACTTATGGATCAGCCCTCGTATTCACGTGTTTCTCATCTAGAATTACTACCATAAACATTAGCAATTTAATAGAGTACTTTTACTGGCAGAATTTTTTTATTGTATTTTGACATAATAGATTGTCTGTGTGGTCGGGGATCATACAATGACATATTAAATGGCAAATCAAGTGTAAGCACCCAATTGGTATCATCAAAAACAGTACCATTGCGTTATGAATGCTTTGGCAACGTTATAGTACCTTACGCACTAAGTAATTGTTATTGAATTAATTACTTCGCGATGGATTAAAAGTTGCAACATAAATACGTATAAAATTTTTCTCATTTTTCTGCGTCGTTTGTAAAATTTGTTTCATCTTTCACCTTAAATGACTATGGAAACATTTTCACAAAAAATTTGTTTAATTTGAATAGAAAACTGAAAGCAATATTTTTCAGCGGAAGATACGAGTGTAAAAGAAGACATTTTGAAAAGAAAATAATTTTATTGATGTATTTTTCAATCAATAAATGGAATCCTATTGACAAAGAATAAAATTTGTGAATACATATAATTAAATGCAGAGAAGTTAATCAATTAATCGGATTGCTTTAATTATTCGCTTCATTGAGCGAAATTTATTAACATCCATTGGGGGTAAAAACTGCCAAAACAAGAAGGAAAAATAATCAAATATTTAGCTGGGGGACAACTAGCTGTTTCGTAGTCGCTACACTACTCATTAGCACCCACTGGCATATGAACTCGGGTCATGACGTATCATGATCTGCTGCTTTAACTACTCAGCCACCGAGTATTTGGTTGAAGTTCCAGCTTACTCTTACACCCTGTCGCATGGTTTGAAAATTCGTGCTTTACCAGTGGAACACACAGATCGTTGTGAATTCGTGAGTTTTTTACACACCATGGAGCTGCAGTAATCGATCGAAGGGTTTGGTTTTTTCGCCTCTGGATTTTCCCAATGTTTTTTGTTGAAGCGGTGCCCCATAATTGAATTCCATAGCACCATATAGGCTTTAGAATTGCGTTGTATAACAAAAGTTTGAAATCCAGCTTCAAGATAGAATTTCTGCCCATGAGTTAATTTAGTTGCGCTGCTTTCAATTTCCACTGAGCGACTTTCTCAACAATGTTAGACTTCCACATTAGCCTACGATCGAGGTCGATGCCAAGATACTTGACTTCATTGTGGCGCGGAATAGGTAGGTTGTTAATTTTGATGGGCGAACATGTTTGTTTACAAAGTGTGAATGTAACATGAGTACATTTTTTTCATTAACATTGATTCTCCAAAGTTTTAGCCACTTCTCTAATATTGAAATATACTCTTACAAATTTCGATTATTTTTTTTCAATATTAATATTAATTAATTTTTTTTCTATATTAATTAATGATTTTTTAGTTTTAAGATTTGCATACTTATTGTTAGTTCTTTTAGAAGATACAATAAATAATTGAATTATAAAAAAAAAAAAAAAATTTCGATTATGGATTTCGGATCTCGTTGGCATGTCAGAAGCGTAAATCCAATATAAGGTAGGTCCTATAATAATACCTTGGGGGACTCCCGCTTCGATTGACTGTGTGGAGCTTAAAAAATCGCATTCTCTTTACGGCCGCATAAGTAGCTTTCCAGAAGCTTGTGAGTGCTTGCAGGCAAGTTCAAGTTCAACGAGCTGAACAATATTTTCTGTCTTCAAAAAGACAAAATAAGAAATTCTTTTAAAAATATATTTTGAAAATTTCAAATTCTGCAACATCATTAAATTTAAATCCCGCTCGTTTCTGTGGGATTTGGTCTTTAATAATTGTCAAAAAATCACTGCCTTCCGCAATCTGTTGTAAGTTCAGCTGCAAGTTGTTTATAAGGGCAAGAAGTGTTAGTGTGCAAATTTTAGTGCAATAATGTATGTACGTGTAAACGCTGTCTAAGTAACTCTCTTCAAAATAAAATTTAAGTACTAAGTACGTTGGTCTTTACGCGCTAACTTAGGTTGGTCTGTAAAGAGTTATGTATTTGTCAGAAATTCTCGTGAACATATGAGAGCAACCAAATAGCGCGGCGTCAATCTTTTGAAATTTTGTCAGCGCATAAGAGAGCAAACTTTACTCTCTACTCAGTAAAGTTAACTCTAAAACAATTGTTAATCTTTTGTGGTAATTTGTAGTAACACTTTAGCTACTTTCCAATCAATATAGCGAGTTTATTTCCACTTAACAGTGCAACCTAAATTAGGGCACAAAGCGCAACGTAATTTAGCGCTATAATAATGATTTTACGCTATAATAATTAACTTAAATAAAAGCGTTAAGGTTGTGCATTGGACAGTGTTGTTCACTAATTTTGTTTAATAAAAATCACTGAATAGAAATAATAAAAGGTGAAGTCCCTTAATTAGTCTGAAAGAACTCAAAGTGTGAGTGGCCGCAAAAATTTGTTATGAAGCAAGTTTTGCTGACAGACAGTAAAACTTTCTCTCTTACGCAAAATGGGATTTTCCAATTGCAAAACGTTGACGCCAAGCTATTTGGGTTGGTCTCATACATTTTGTGTTTACGTGAGGGTTTTTGACAGATAAATTACGCTTGACGCGCTATTTTAGGTTGCACAGAAAGGGCTTTTATCGAGTGAACATTACTGTTTGCATGCTTATCTTAAATAAGCGAGCGTAAAATCTAAGCGCTAAATTCCATTGCGGTCTACGTGCTAATATAGACTGTACCAGAGAACTTCAAAATCACGGTTTTTCTTGATTGTATTCAGCACAATTTTTTTTTAGAATAACGAAAACAATAACGAAAAATTTAATGATAATTAAAAATCATATTCGTTCTGCTGCACACATCAAATTCTGATTACGAGTAGAATTAACAAAAGCATTTTATAAACAAGTTCGCACAGGCAAGAGGAGGGCTTGCAGTAAATGCATCGTGTCCAAACTCACTCATTAACTCATACAATATGTTTGAACCGAACGTCTGTGTGACTTGACCAATATACCAACAATGCAAAGAACATGGGCAAGTGTGATTATTTGCAAAAAAGGCTTGTCTTTTGTTTGTTTCTAATTGTTAAACTTTTCGTTCCTTTATTGCATCATCGTCATATCTAAAAAAAAGCTTGTTTCGAGAAAAACACATTTCAATTTTTTTTTTTCATACTAATCTTAGAAAGTTTTTAAAGAAAATATCTTCTAAAGGAAACACCTTAAAAAGTAGTTTGAATACATTTTAGCACAATATAAAAGGTAGTACTATTAACAATTCTGCATTGTTAACTCAAAAAGCTCATTTTTTGAGATATGGCTATGTTGCAATAAAGGAGCAATGGATCTAATTTTAAATCACTGTGAAGGAAAACAAATAATAACAATAATAAATATTTTTTGCAATATCAAGCTGGAAATATATTTTTTTTTTTTGTGAATGTAAACTAACAATGAGTAGTTTAACCTTAATACTAAATGCAATAAATTAACTAAGTCCAGCCAATGCTAGACAAAGAGTTTTATTTTCCGCATATTATATTGGTAAAATCATCTATTTAACGCTCTAATGGTAGCAAGGGTATACCTTCATCTCAAAACTACAAATAAATTTAATATGTTCTTATAAAAATTTGCTATTTTGCTATAGACAACACAAATAAGCATCAAAAATCAATGAAAATAAAAAAAGCTTGCCTTTGTTAATAAGACTAAACGAATCCATACATAATGATTTCTTACTTTTTGTACCTCAAGGTCTATCAAAATATTGAGTGTTCATTGGAAAAGACAAGCTCATGAGTTGACAAGTTTGATTGGACCTATGATAAAAATAAGCAAGTGTTCAACCTGCATTTGGTTCGATTATTAAAATGAACAACGTATAATAAAGTCCGAGCTAGTTTCATTATTTGATTCATTCCCACTTTAAAGAAGATTATTTTTATGAGTCAGCCGATGTGTAAACCATCGGAACCAACAATGAGCATATGTTCTGATGCTTTAAAATGAACAACAAAGGAGAATGTGTGGGCAAGTTTGATCATTTACAAGTTTTTTATGCCTTTGTTATTGTTGTACGATTTTTTAATCAACAATTGCAGTTCTCTGGTCGGTACCAAGGGTGGTGCAATATTAACAAAACCAATGTTTTACAATTCAAGAAAATTTGGTTTTTGTAAATGTTGTAAAATTTGGAACTATCATCAATGTAATTACATTATATGTTGATTTAACTTATCTCATAAGAGTAAACATGAAAAATGCTTACAACACATTTCTGTCATTTTTTAAGCACGCAGAGAATTTCATAATATTTCGCTCCTACAAAATCTATGTATGTACATATCTTTTATTTATTATCATGTAAACCTCCCATTAACTACGCGGCCTTTATTTTGAAAGACAAAAGGTCTTAACAAAAGGTTGTTAAATTATCCCGTACAGCGCCTTTCATCAGCAAAAGTATTGTGTCACATGCAAAAGAGAGAATATAAAAAATAAAAAAATTAAAAATTCTTGTCAGATACCATTGAACTTTGTTTAACAATAAATAAGTAATTAGTTTTATAAAGTTGTTACGGAAACAACGACACAAATGGGCAGGCATACTTTATTTTGTGAAAGAAAACTGAATTAGCAAATTTAAATTGAAAAGGCAGCAAATAAATACATATACCCACTTATTATAAACATTCTTATATAATAGTCACTAAAGGTACCGAAATGCCCACA
Source organism: Thecocarcelia acutangulata (assembly GCA_914767995.1). Lineage (NCBI taxonomy): Eukaryota > Metazoa > Arthropoda > Insecta > Diptera > Tachinidae > Thecocarcelia > Thecocarcelia acutangulata. The sequence goes on along the minus strand of OU612095.1, from coordinate 76,489,494 downwards.
CCTGTTTGCATAAACACTCAATATTATCAACTCTGAAGAGCCAAGAGAAAAAACAAAATAACATAAGGGGAGATGCCAGCCAAGAGACTATTTGAGAATAGAAGGAAAAACATATTAAATGGGTTTTTTTTTCAAATACAACTGCATATGCGGCTATCTATTTTTGTTGTTGTTGAATTGAGGTAACAGTTCTTTTATGGTAGAATTTTTGTAAGTACTCGTACATACGAGTATGCACATATGCATATACGAGTATATGAATATAATTATACTTTTCTGCACACTACTCGCTCAGTTCAGCTTTGTGGCGTTTAAGCAGTGACTATTTGTTTGTATTGCTTGATTTATGCATGCAGTTTTCAATCAGTTGTAATCTAAATGTAATTTTGATTTGTAAAATATATTTTTGGTCCAGTGGTTTTATTTTAATTATAGTTATTAACAAAGTCAGTATTCATTTTGGAACAAGTCCAGTTTACGCACAGAGCTCCAAATTGAAAAAAATTATATAGGGAGGTAGAAAATTTAAAAACTAGGAAGAAAATGTAAAATAAAGAAATTGCCGGAAATGCTTAATTTCCGAGTTATGGACCTCTGAAATTTTGATATACGTGTATATGAAATTGCAATATTTCATTACATTTCTCAAGGTATTTATGCAAAATTGGTTTCATTCGAAAGCTTTTGAATAGATACATTATATTATGCAAAAATCTTTTAATTTCTTAAGTGTAAATACAGTTCTTAAAAAATTTTAAATTAAAGTGCTAGAGGTTAATATATAAATATTATAATTTGTTAGAAAAACGAAAGTGTTATCGAAATTTCAGTAAATAACATTGGATTAATTAAATTGTTTTAGCGTAACCAGTCTTCGGCCGGGCGGAAGTATTTTCTCCTCTATGGTATAACAAACACCGGCTTCGCTGACCAAAGTTTCCCTGCACAGCCGGCCTCCGGCCGAGCGAAAGGATTTTCTCCTCTATGGTATAACAAACACCGGCTTTGCTGACCAAATTTTCCCTGTATAGCCAGCCTTTGGCCGGGCGGAAGTATTTTCTCCTCTATCGTATAACAAACACCGGCTTCGCTGACCAAAATTTATATATATCAAAACTTCAGAGGTCCATAACTCGAAAACTATGAGTTTCCGCCAACTTTTGCACTTTACATTTTTTCTTATTTTTAAATTTTCTACTCTCCTATATATATTTTTTTCAATTCGGGACTCTGTGCGTAAACTGGACTTAAGCCACAAAATTTTGCCTTACCAAAGCCATTATATTAGTGCCTCTTCCAAATGGGCTAAAAAATATAAAAAATGCATATCTAAATAATCCTATTTAAGAGCTTTCAAATGATACAAAATTTGTCTAAATACCTTGAGAAATGCATTGAAAAATCGCAGTTCAATATACATACATATGTATTTACCAAATTTTCAGAGATCCATAACTCGGAAACTATGCGTTTCGCCAACTTTTTCACTGAATATTTTCTTCTTATTTTTCAATTTCCTACCCCCCTATATAATTTTTTATTCAATTCGGAGCTCTGTACGTAAACTGGACATAAGCCTTCATTTTAGTTTACAAAACATTGAAAAATGAAATAAAAACGGATATGTTATTGTTGGGTATACAAGTCGATTCTTTTGCTTCAAAAATGTATTTATTATAATATCAAAATAAGCTGATATATATTCAAAGTATTTTCATTTGGTAGCTACAACTTTTCTCCGCGCCAGAAGAAATGTTCAATCAAGCCAATTTGTAATACCCTCTTTGAAGTGAAGCGCATTCCAGTAAGGGTGTTCTGCATTGATCAAAGCAAATAAATGGTAGACAGAAGGGGCAAGGTTTGGGCTATAAGGCGGGTGAGATAAAACTTCCCATTAACTGCTTTCCAAATAGTTTTTGACCGGGGTAGCAGCATCTCACCAAGCGTAGTCATAGATTATGACATCATATGTCTAGTCGAATATTATGGTCGTTTTTTGTTGATTCCTCTCTTCAAACGAATCAACTGTCTAAATTACAGGTCCTCTGTTATCAACATCTGATAATACAAAACATCCTTTTATTACCACAAAATACACATAGCATTACCTTGGTGTCATAGATATTCGATTTGCGCGTTGATTTGGCTGGTTGATCGAGCTCTACAATGTCTTTTTTGACTTGGGTATTATCATTATATATAATTTTTCATCAACTCTAATAAAAAAAGTCTTCAAAATTTTAAAAGTACTGGGCGGCGCAAAATTAATCACCGTCTCGTAAAATGTAATAGCTTTTGTAAATGCCGTTGAACGTCAATCATATTTCACACCTGTGAGCTAGACGGCTGCAGAATACCAACAGATAAGCAATGGAGCGCTATACCATGCAAGAACGTTGAATAATTCTCTTGATTTTTTTTTTCACCAATAATTGGTCGATAGTATTAAGCTATGTACACACGGTTGTCAGATGTTACAATGTTGTAAGATCTGGCAACATGCTGACAATGTAGTGTCAATGAAAACTCGTCCCGCAGAAGTAAATTATGTGTTCAGACGATCGTAAGAAAATCTTACAATTTCATTGTCAGACTATAGTCTGAAAAATAATTCATCTGACAACAAAAACCGTCAGTTCACACGGTTGTCAGATTGTTAGATGAAAAAAAGTGTCAGACATGTAGTAAGGCATTGCCACTTATGTATATCAACAACCATCAGTTTGGCAGTGTCGCCCATCAAACTTTTTTCTGACAATTATGCGATTGCCAGGTGCATTAATTTTATACATCTGACAATTAAAACTGAGCTTACAATACCAGTCAATTATCTGGCAATGCCGACAAAGAGTGTTCTCACGATTGTCAGATGCTTGACAACATTGTCGTCTTACAATTGATTGACAATGGTTTTTCTTACAACGTTGTAAGTTAAAAATTGGCAGTTCACACGATTGTAATAGATTTTCAGACAGTTTTACTGTTAATATTGTAAGATCTGACAACCGTGTGTACGTAGCTTTAGCTCAGTGTAAATTTCGTCGAAGAGCTCCTAATCGTGCCGCGCCAACTGGCCAAACACTACGCCACTTAGTTGCTCGACCCGTACCGACTGGAACCACAATAGATCTTTTTAGGTGTGGCAGCCACCAGGCACTGTCAAGAATATCGCGGCTGTGGCTGCTAATGATGCTGAGAACAAAGAAATATCAACCAAACGATTTGCCACACAATTTAAAAATTTACACAGTTCCCATACAAAGTGCAAACAGTGCATCAGTTAATGCCTGCTGATTGTCAGGTAGTTATAGAAAAAACACTCCTATCAGCTTTAAAACGATTCTGATAATTTTGACGTAATTAGGAAATACTTATTGTTAAAATATTTAGCGTTGTGTATAAATTGGATGAAAATGCATCGATATCCAATTTGGGCAACGATTTTTCTTCATAGTCAAAAAAATTATAATGGTATAAAAATAAATAATAATATTAATATTATAATAACAATATATAACAATAACCATTCGTGATAATTTAAAAATTCCCTATAATAAGCCTAATCATACAAAATCTCTTTTTCCCCCCAACATGTGGAAATAAACAAATAAATTTGTAAAAAAACGGGAAAATCCCCACGCTTGGCAACACTGCATAGTGATGTAGATTTACAGTGCATGTTAAAACTGTCATATCTCTAGATGTAGCAGCATTTGCAACGTTTTTTTTTTTTTATACATTTGAAATTCCCAAGAACAAACTTGCCAAAAAAATTTATTTTATTGTCTGTAAAAGTTTTAATAGGAACTACTCACTTTGTGATTAAATCCATTTTGGTGTGCGCTAAAAGGTGTGATTATTTATATAAAAATAACTTAATATATAGGAAAAAAAACTATTTTTAGATATAAAAATTTCTCTTTATAGTGCATTATGAGAATTTAAGGCATGATTGTGCAATATTGCCAATGATAATATACAAATGATATTATCAATGAAAATATACAAAATATGTATTTTTTTAATAAAATTAAAATTCGAACGTGGAGGTTATTATTTTCTTGTTTCCTGTAACTACTCGAACATTAATTTTCCGGAAAATTAACCTCATTTTGAATAAAAAATAAATAAAATCTTCGATTCTGGAAAGTCACAAAATGCGCTTCTACTTCCCTCCATTCTTATATTATTTGCTTGCTAATTAGAGTTGTCATACTTACTACTCATACAGATTTATGGAGAAATAGTTGAAAAAACTTATCATTATAAAGTTTTTTATGAGATTATTTTTATAAAAAGGCTAATTGTTTTCTTTATATGCATTAACAGAAAAAAAAATATTGTAATTCTTTTCATAACATGCAAAAGAAGTTAATTTTATAATTATTATTTTGCTACAATACTGTAACTTTGTATAAAACTTTGTATGTGGCAACAGTGTTTAGCAATTTGTCATTTTACTTTCAGAAAACTTCAAAAAATTTGTTTCATGAAATTTTTGGTGAAAGCTGAATGGAATGCAAACAAAATGTTGAGTGTATTAGTGAAAAAGTGTGAGTGTATTGCAACTTTCATGAAATTACTTTCATGTCTAAACGCTAGGTTATGAGCATGGTGCAATTATTAGGTGGCAGCATTAGAGTTGCTATACTAGGTACATAATATTTTGTTTGTTTAAAAATTCCACCATACTGTCAAAAACATGTTTACAAAACAGAGGAAAATGAAGGAAAAAAGTGTATGTAAAGAAAATTAATTGTGTGTTATTATTTTCATAAATTGTTTTTAAGGCATTTTAAGCAGTTAAATTATTTTCGAGGGAAGTCGATAAGCAGTAGTATTTTTCTTTTTACATAAGCTATGTACACACGGTTGTCAGATGTAACAATATTGTAAGATCTGGCAACATGCTGACAATGTAGTAACAATGAAAAATTGTTCCGCAGAAGCAAATTGTGTGTTCAGACGATCGTAAGCAAATCTTACAATTTTATTGTCAGACTATGGTCTGACAAATAATTCATCTTACAACAAAAATTGTCAGTTCACACGGTTGTCAGATTGTTAGATGAAAAAAATTGCCAGACATGTTGTAAGGCATTGCCACTTATGTATATCAACAACGATCTGTTTGGCAGTGTTGCCTATCAAACTTTTTTCTGACAATGATGCCATTGTCAGGTGCATTAATTTTATATCTGACAATTAAAACTCAGCTTGCAATATCAGCCAATTATCTGGCAATGCCGACGAAGAGTGTTCTCACGATTATCAGATGCCTGACAACATTGTCGTCTTACAATTGATTGACTGTTTAAAAATGTTGTTAAATATCTTGGTATCCAAATTTTTATATTTTGATAATCATATCCAAGAGCAAATTTCAAAAGCTAAGAAAGCATTTTTTTATTATAGAAAATTATTTTTCAGTAAACATATAAACACAAAAGTCAAGATAATGCTTTATCAATCTCTAATAAGACCAAATTTAAATTACGGTGGCCAGGTTTGGTTTAACATCTCTCCCTCATATATGGAAAAAATTAGAATTTTCGAAAGGAAATTTATTAGAAGTTGCACTGAGCTATACAGAACACACGAGAGTGGTTATAGAAAATATGTTTCAAACAAGAAACTGTACAATCTGGCAAAAATAAGCAGAGTAGATTCATTTAATAAGAGAACACATACTTAAAAGCACTACAGTGTGTGAAAACAATTTAATTTTGGCACCTTACTATATAGATAAACAATATATTGCTAATATTCTGCCAAATGGTTTTGTGCCACCAGAGATATTTCTCTTTCTCGATAAACATGGATTTAACGAGAATGAGTCAGGTATTCCTATACTCTTCCACATATATAGGGGGGCAAATAATAAGTCAATTACAAGTAATGTTCTAGAAAATGAAAACTGTAGATTTGATACAAGTATTTAACTTAATGATGACATTCTGCTCTTATTTAGTGGGGATCGTGACTCGGCCGATGCTTTAGAATACTTGGTTAATTCTTCTCTCAATAGTGTTTCTGACTGGGCGAATGCGAACTGCCTTGCAATAAATCCTCCGAAAACGAAGGCTATGCTATTTTTTTCTACATGGTTATTTTGTCAAGACTTAAATATTTGTATTTCTGGGCGCCCTATTGAATTTGTCAGTCATTATAAATATTTAGGTGTTCTTATTGATGACCAGCTTAAATTTGAGCCCCACATTAATATGGTGCATCAGAAAGTGTCTGCGGAGGATTTACTCCTTGAGTATTTATTTACCATTCTCGGTTAGGTGGTGTGTAGCTAGAGCCTTGATGATGCCTTTTATCTTATACGGACTAGAAGTGGTATCGGGTACTATTTCTACTAATCTGGCAAAGCTGTGTAGGGTCGTAAATTCTATTGTTAGATATGTTTTTTCTGTTCGCAGACGAGAACATGTGTCTGATTTCGTGGCTAAATTTCTTGATTTTTCGTTTTTGGATTTTATTAGGTATCGCAATGTTGCTTTTTTCTACAAAACGTTTAGAGAGGCGAATGTCGTACATCTTTGTAATCGCTTTCATTTTTCTCGATCGACTCGGAACAAACAAATCTTAATCCCTCGAATTAATTGTTCTACTTTTAGCAGAGCCTTCTCTGTGAGAATTGCTCGCTGGTGGAATGTGTTGCCGCATGAGCTAAGAATCTTTTCACATTCTAATAATGTATTTCGACTTAAGCTTCGACAACATCTGACCCTGACTCATCTGCCGTGATTATTATTATTTGATTGTATTATTATTTGAGTTAAGGCCTAACTATAATGTGCATAAACTAATTTAAGCCAGCTTAAGCAACTGTGCGAATACGTATAATCAAATGTGTACAACTATAATGTGCTTAATGAAACTTTTCGTTAAGTTTCGTCTAATGTCAGTTGCTTAAGCAAAGTACGAAACTGAACGTACTTTCTGTGCGGAATCATTTGTTTTCAGGAGTTTGTGTGTGTGTTTACAAAAATTATTAAAATAAAGAAAAATTTAAACAAATAATATTGTATTTAATTTAATAGAAATGTATTTTAGCTTTTTTCAATTTTTAATTACACAAATTACCACAAAATTGTTTTTACTTTTTGTTTGGAAATTATTGCATACAAATACTTTGTTGTCATTTTTAGTACTTTTTATATAATCTACTTAGTAATTACACAAGTACTACGCAGTTGTGCAACAATGGGTTTAAAATCATTAAGTTCAGATAAGTACATTATGGCCAACTAAAAGTCGTTTTTCATTCACATATGCATTTGACAGACTTTTCGTTTAATTTTGGTAAAAGCTTAAGCCAATCTATGCACATTATAGTTAGGCCTTTACTCAGGTATATGCACTTATTAATCTACCTGTGCAGTACTACTTTATTTTGGCCTTGATGGCTTTTGTACTGCAATATGTCATAAATAAATAAATAAATGATAAAAATATCAAACTTAACTTACGAAGTAACAAATATAGATGGCTCAGAGAATGACATTTTATTCCTTCTCTTATAACTTGACAATTCATAATCTCAATACTCAAGCGAGTTTTTTTTTCTAACTTTTACTCGTTCAGTAAAATAATAAGTCTGATATAACATTTTTCTTTCTGAAGTATCAAATTAGCAAAATAATATTTGTAATAGTTTATAGCACTCTATATATAAAATACTTGAGTGCCCATAAGGGACAGTGTATTTTTCTTTTTCTTATATATTGTTACTATTTGTTTATTTTAGTATTAAATTTCCATGTGCAAAATAAATAAATAAAACAAAAAAAAATATTTTGGAAATCTTTTTTATTGTTGTTTTTGCACTTTTTCAATTTGTTGAAAATATTATTTTTTTTTTTCACTTAACTTACGCAGTTAAAATATTTTTGAAAACTTTTTTATTGTTTTTTTTTTTTTTGTACTTTTTCACTTTTTATTTATATATTTTTTCCACGATTAAAATATTATTTTTTCACATTGTGTAAACATAAACAATTTTTAACACTGCCAATCGTTTGAAATAAAAAATTGTCACCTGCGCTAGTGATGCCACCTGGTTAATGCTCCTTGGTTATGAGTTTTTGTTTTTAAGTTTATAGGGTGATTGCAATTCTCCTTAGCCGATCAAAGATTCAAAAGAATTTTGTATTTGTTTTGTTTGTCGTATCTCCATTTGAATACACAATTAAATCATTTTAATAACAACCGTAAACCAGGCCGGTTAAATAGTAGAAGAGTTAAAACTGGAAAATATTGCTCTGGCAGCGAGTCAGACACACAATTGAGATAAAACAAAGCCAGCCACAATACACATGGAATACAATCAAACTTATACTAATGCAGTGATAAAAATCTTTACAGGGGAAAAAACTCAAAACAAATGAAATAAAACACTGGAAAATTTTTTTTAGGGCAAAATGTGAAATAAAATGGAAATTAATGACAAAACTGTGGTTTAATTAGAGTGAAGCAAAATATTATTAATAACAGAAAATAAAAATACAAAGATAATCTGCAATTAAAAACGTTTTTAAATTTCAACAGTTACTAAAAATAAAAACAATTTATATGCAAATGTTTATTAAATACATAACAATAGAAGAACTGGCAGGTAGTATGACCGAGGTGAACAACAAATGTCATACAATGATAACAACAACAAATACAGAAACAGCAGCAGCAGCAGAAGCATCTACGGTTGCCTCGTTGGCCAATGCAACAAATACCAATACATTAAGAGTGATACCAACAAAAACAACTACAGCCATATCAACTTTAGCCTCCACAACAGCAGCCAACAGCTGTCCACGTATAGCCCGCATCACTATTAACAAGTCAACCCAAACAAATTTTCTTTTGAGCAACCATATTGGCGAAGTCTTTGAAAACGCCAGCATGACCAGCAACAGCAGCAGCACCAACAGCATTAATAATATCGGTGGCATTATGACGGGTTCTGGCAACTTAAAACTGAGCAGCGGCAGCAGTTGTAGCGACAGTACATCCAGTAGTGACAGTCATGCTGACATCATGTCTCTGGAACAACTTTTACTTGCCGTACAAGAAGAAACTGATGATGAAGAGGCTGGTTTGTCCGATGTCATTCCCCTGCCACCGTTGGCTCACCATCATCATTATCACTGTCATAGCACTAGAAATAAAAATAAGGACAGTGATCACAGTACGGATTGCGAAGAGTGCCAAAATTCCTGTTGTTCGTGTTCTGATAAGGACAACACTTCGCCTGCCGCTTATATTAACAACAACAGCAATCAGAATAATTTCTCTTCAGCAGCGACGAAACGTTTTCGACGTTCGTCGGTTGGCATGCAAAGAAAGGCGGCATTCCGTCAAAGAAAATTAGATTCTTTGGGTGCTTTAAGGCGCCAGCGGTAAGTTGTTTTCTTTTTATATTTTTGGATTTACCATCCCTGAAAGTATTAAGAAGGTGGTTTGTAAGGTTTCCTAAAAAATATACAGCCAGTTCGGCGATATCGAATAAAGTTAGAAAAAACCCAAATCAATTTTCTTTCGCCTAGAATGCGAATGAACTTATCCTTTCGACATCAGCGAACTGGCTGATAGTTTGCTTGGTCTTATCTATGAACGGAAAATATTCTTATTTTGAAATGCCGACATATAGACACCTGGAATATACACAAAAAAAAGCTACACATGCAACCAGCTTCCGATATCTAGAAACTCAAGGAATCTGAGAAAACGTATAAATTCAAGTTAACAAAAGTGCAAATTAAAGATGCACAATGCAGATGGTGCTTTATAACCGCAAGATTTTGCTAAATACCCGTTTTAAAAAGTGCGTATTTGCAGTGGGTTTTTCGATTTTCACAGTTCTTCTAGTGCCTTTTTTGCAATTATAGATTTTTCTTAACTAAAAATTATTTTAGATCACTTTTTAGCAACTATTTGTTCATATCTTCATTTGTCTAATAGCGAGTTCAGACGTGCACTTTTTATTTAGACAATGGGTGTGTTCCACGTGAATAACGAAACAGTCCGAACTAGTCCAAAGTAGTCCAAAAGCGTTCCAGGTAAAAATTTTTGTGCAATTTTGAGAACAAATGAGAGAGTAAATTTTTTCATTTCTTGTACAAATTAGTCCGAACTTTTTCTTTGGGTAAGTTCGGACTAGAATTGAATAATCAGCTGTTTTATGCTTACATACATATGAAACTGAAAATGTAATTAGAAAATTTGCAAATTAAAAAAAGTTTTTGCTTAAAAATTAGTTAAAAGCAAAATGAAACTTTGCCCAAACTAGAAATAACGTTGAGAAGTTGTAAACAGAAATTGCAATTGTTATTTGGCTTTTGATTTTATAAATAACGAGTGATTTTTTTGCTATTATCTTTGTGGCAACACTAGTTTTGACAGCTCACGCACGTTTTGTATCTTGTGTCACTGTCAAACATCTTCAGTTTGGTCTATAATTTAATCATGAATCGTCTTACAAACGAACAACGCTTGCAAATTATTGAATTATTTTATTACCAAAATGCGTGCTCTGTTAAGAAAGTTCATTGCGCGCTTCTTCCATTTTATGGTCAGTTTAATCGACCTACTGAGGCTTCTATTCGGGCTATTGTAAAAAAATTTCGCACCAAATTTACATTGTTGGACATTAAACCACCAACACGCTTACGTAAAGTGCGAACTGAAGAAAATATCGCAGCCGTATCGGCCAGTGTTGGTGATGACCGTGAATTATCGATTCGGCGCCGTTCGCAGCAATTGGGCCTCTGTTACTCCACTACGTGGAAAATTTTGCGGAAGTGCAAGAATTGAAGCCAAACGGCTTACCACAACGCCAAATTTTTGGTGAATGGGCTCTTGAAAAGATAGATGAAGATCCACTTTTTTATCGAAGAATTGTGTTCAGCGACGAGGCTCATTTCTGGTTAAATGGATACGTGAACAAGCAAAACTGCCGTATTTGGAGTGAAGAGCAGCCAGAAACATTGCAAGAGCTACCAATGCATCCACAAAAAACAACCGTTTGGTGCGGATTATGTGCTGGCGGCATCATTGGGCCGTATTTCTTCAAAGATGATGCGAATCACAACGTTACTGTGAATGGTGAGCGCTACCGTGCGATGATAACAAACTTTTTTTTGCCCAAAATGGAAGAGCTTGACTTGCATAACATGTGGTTTCAACAAGACGGTGCCACATGCCACACAGCACGCGAAACAATGGACCAATTGAGAGGCGAGTTCGGTGAACAGTTTATTTCACGCTTGGGACCAGTCAATTGGCCACCCAGATCGTGCGATTTAACGCCTCTAGACTACTTTTTGTGGGGCTATGTTAAGACTAATGTCTATAGCGACAAGCCCGCTTCGATTGACGCACTGGAAGCCAACATTATTCGTGAGATACCGGCGCAGCCGCGGCCAACATTTGCATGAAATAATCTTCAAACATTAAATCATATCGACCCAACTATCGATCCAAATAAATATTTCATGCATTTTTCTGAATTTTATGTGTTTTTTTTTAAATTTCCGATAGTTCTTATAAAATCACCCATTATATACAACAAAAACCTATTGAAATTTTTACATTGCTTTTAATTTTACAGCTGTTGCCATTAATGCAAGACTTTCGTTTATATGATGATACGCATTTTAAGCGTCTAAAATCGCTAAAATATACTCTAATCTAAAAAGTAAACAGCACTTATATTTCGAGGCGTACAATTGTGGTTTTTGCGTTTCAGTAGTTTTGGGTAAAATTTGCAAATTTAGAGAGTAATTTGCTTTTTACTCTCATTCGTCCGAACTATTCCGGGATATCGTGGAACACACCTTATATTCGGTTTGTTGAACAATATCTTTAACAGGCTTATAGAGGGTCGCTGATCAATATTGCTACATTAAGAAACTCAAATAAATTTTTGTAACGTTTATGTAATTTATTTTTTAGTAGCTCTAGTAATTCATTTGAAAAATAATACATTTTAATTGAAGTAATTCAACAAGTTTTGAAAATACTTGAATTAAAATGGCCGCCACCATCGGTGACACATGTGCGACATCTTATCCAAAAGTTATTCATTACTGGCGGGAGTATTGCAGCGGGAACAGTCTCAATTACCATTCGAATTGCTTTATATCATTTAATTTTCTTGGGTTTCTTTTGTAAACTTCTTGTTTGCAATAACCTCACAAAAGAAAATGAAGTGCAGTGAGGTCAGGGAGGCCAATGGAATGTGGAGTTTCTTAAAATCTTGTTGAAACCAAACAGAGTTGAAAGAGGTTCTCTTTCGGCGTAATTCTCGAAAGAAAAACTCTTTCATCATCTTTCAGTAACGATCTCTATTGACCGTAACATTAAATCCATTTTCTGCGAAAAAGTAAGGCCCGACATTAAAGCTTGAACAAACTGCACACCACACTGTGATGCGAAGTGGACATAATTGCATCTGATGGAGTATCTGTGGTTTAGAATTTCTGCATATTCGACAATTTTGCTTGTTAATATTGCCGTTTAAATCAAAATGTGCCACGTCAGACATAAAAAGCCAGTTCAAGTTTTTCATCCTCTGACAACATTTGAATGATCTTCTTACAAAATTCCAAACGAATCGGGAAGTCTCTAGGGTTCAGTTTTTCAGTTAATTGAATCTTATATGCAAATAGGTTTAAACCTTGGTGCAAAATTGTCTGCAGTGACTGCCTGCTGATACCCATTTCATCAGATAATTTCCTTGACGAAACTCTAGGATTGGACTGTATGGCAGCAGCTACAGCATCGATAGTTTCCTGTGATCAATATGAGACAAACACTAGCTAAAGGTTTGATTATTATTTTTCTTGTCTTCTTCAGTCAAAAATTATTGATCACAGCAAATTTGTATTGTAAAAAATCCTTCTTAAGAAAAACTTAAGAAAGGATGTACAAAAACCAAAAATCTAATTTAAAAATTATAAAGTTCAATAATTTAATAAATAAAATTCTTGTTTTAGAATTTTCATTTTGTTTTCAATTACGATGTTGTTGACGAAACGTTTTTTATTAAAACTTCTTTTTTTATAAAAATACTTAAAATCTTATTTTACTTATTAATATCTTTTTAGAAGAACAAGTGCAAGTAGTGGCATCAGACGGCCCATACGTATTGTACCCGATTGGACGGAAAATGCCATTCAAGGTGAACATTATTGGAAACCAACTTCGGCATCGGGGGATCTGTGTTGCCTCAATGAAGAATGTATTGTAAGTAGTATTATTAAATGCTTCTTTTTATTCATTAAACTTTATAAAAGTATAAGATTAATTAAGTCCCCAGTGTTTCGGCTAAATAAACATTTTTGTGGTGGGTTGACTTATGATATATTTCAATTTTAAATTATTATGATTTTTGAAGAGATTGCAACGATTTCCCATTTCAACACTTCCGAGTTTATCTAGCTTTGTCAGAGACCGCACTATACGAGTATTTATTGAAGTAGTCTCATCAAACGAGTTCAATATTAATTCAGTGGTACCGCAAGGCTCCGTTCTTTCTCTTACTCTATTTCTTATTTTTCTCAACGACCTTCTATATCAAACTTCCAACCCTATCCACTCTTTCGCGGATGGCAGCAGCATTCGCCATTCGTACTCTTTCAATTATAGGCCCAGCCGATCCGAAGTCGCTGCCAAGAGGCAAAATATGAATGACGGACTGAATAGTGATCTTCTATCAATCTGCAAATGGGGTAATAAAAACAGGGTCGTCTTTAACACTCATAAGACCCAGTGTTATTAATTAACACACAAACAAACGACTGCAAGTGCTGTTTCATCTGTACTCATGGATGGGATAAATATTGAGGAATCGGATGCTCTTTATGTTCTTAGAATGGAAATACAGTGTGATGCTCACTGGAGTGAATACATTTTTATGTCTCTAAAGAAGCATTCAAGTGCATCGGTGCTTTGAAACGGTGTAAAATGTACTTCACTCCATCCGATCTCCTTACTATTTATACCACCTTATCCGACCGAAAATGGAATACAGCTCCCATGTTTGGGCCGGTGCCTCAAAGTCTATTGTGGGGTTACTCGACCGTGTGCAGAAGAGGGCGAAGAAGGTTATCGGTGACAGTAGGGTATCCAACTCTATTGACTTACTGGAGCATCGATACAGTGTAGGGTGCGTTACTCTGTTCTATTATTACTTCAGTGGTTTATGCTCTGAATAGATTAGAGATCTTGCTGCCGAAACTTAGACATTTATACGTAACACGCGTTCATCGTGCAGAGCTCATCCATTTGTGGTCGATTGCCCGGGGAATCGTACAATGCATTAAAGAGAGAATTCGTTTTTCAGCCGTACGCTTCGCCTATGGAATAAGTTGCCTACAGACGTGTTTCCTGTCTGCTATAACGTTGGAAAGTTCAAGTCATTTCATTATCTTTTAGTGCGGAAGGTGTTGGACTAAATTTTGCTAATCTGAACAGTATCGAAGGCATATATACTGGGCACTGATGTTTTAGTCTTTCGTGTTATTATTGTTACAGTTAAACCTTCACAAACACTACTCTTTCTCTCTTTCTCATCGTAACCTATTTTCCTAGTTCCAGTACAGTTCACTGCATATGTAGGGTACTGGTCTAAGAATAAAAAAAATGTTTGGAGCACTTTCGCAATATGGGTTCGAGCATTATCGTGCTGTAAAATCACTCTTTTTATTTATTATGCAGTTCGTTGTATTGCGGTCGTTTGTCTTTCGATGCTCGGCTCAAATGCACTATTTGCATTCGATAATCATCGCCTATGATGGTTTCAGTCGGCTGGTCTTCCCAAATACTGACCTTGAACTGACTGGCGGTCGACGTAGAAGTATGGCACGAATATCTCCATGATTTTCTGCGCTTGGGATTATCGTAATAAACCCATTTTTTGTCCCCGGTCACAATGTGATGCAAAACTTCCTTCCATCTTTGCTTTGCAAGCAGCTGTTCTTAAGCAAAGGATCACCGTTCAATAACTCTTACGTCATCTAATTTTCTCGTTTCTAAATCATTCCCATGATGTTTTGAAATGGCTTTTTGCGTCTCTCCCATGGATCTTGCTAATTCCTATTGCATTTGATTGAAGTCTTGATCAAGTAATGCCTCTAATTCTGGTTCTTCGAAAAACTTCTCTCTTCCGTCGTCTTTCTGATCTTCGACGCTCTTGAAGGCGTGAAACCGCTCTCAGCACGTTCTTGCACTAATGGCAGCTTCACAACATGTATTTGAGAGCATCGGTGGACCTCAGCCACAGATTTCTTCATATTAAAACAGAAAATTAAAGCCTCCTGCAAATGACGAGAATTAGGCTCGTAAGCTGATATGTTTAATCGAGAATAACTTTATGATGCAGACACAAATCGACTAACATATCGATGGCGCTGTGTTTACAAATACCTAAGCTTATTGTATGCAACTACGATTTATTTATTTTGCTTACGGTGGAAGCAGAGTTGTACACCTAATATATTTTAATTACGAAGTATCCTGAATGAATAAAGTGATTAGAAACCGCCAAGTAAAATTTCTACGAAATAATGTTGATGTGCAGATACATTGGGATAATTAAAGCAGTATTTTTAATGAGATATTAATGGGGAAAATATAAAGATGTTTTTAATCTATTTTTTGAAACGAGTAATAACCACTTTAAATGCTTAGAAAATAATTCAAGGAATTAAATTAAATGAAATAAGTAGTACAAAGATGACAAAAAAGAATGAATACACAAAACTTTTATGTCAACAAGTATTTGCTGCAACAAATATTGAGGAACACATATAGAAAAGCATTAGGAACACTAATATCTAGGGCAGAGATGGAAAAATTTGTACATACAACAAAATGAAATCCACATCAAATTGGGAAAAATTGCTTTTTTGAGAATCAAGGCTCTTAAGGCAAATCAGTTTTCGTTCCGTTCGCGTATGAAGACTAATCAACGTTAATCGACATATTTCTGACCATGTTTCCAAAACGTCTGAATGCCTTCTAAATAATATCCCAGAAGCAGAAGAGTGCACAGTGGAAAAAACACATACAGGGTGGCGCAGAAATAACCTTCCGATGTTTTTTGGCTGTAATTTAAAAAAAATGAAAAACTTTGATTCTTCTTGCGGACCATTTTTATTTGGTCTTTTAATTTTTTTACATCAAGTCGAGAATATGATGTCATGTAAATGGCCGCCGCCGCAGTTGATTGTCATTTTATAGCATTTTCCATCACGTTGGCCGAAACTTCCAGCGATAGGTCCTCACATTCTTGCCGGATATTGTCTTTAAGAGCTGCAAGAGTCTGAGGCTTGTTGACGTAAACCCGCGACTTCAAAAAGCCCTACAAAAAGAAATCTGCAGCGGCGATCTTGCTGGCCAGTGCAAATCGCCAAAACGAGAAATTAGGTGCCCGGGAAATGTATCCTTCAGCATATCGGTTGTGGCACGTACAGTGTCTGCCGTAGCACCGTCCTGTTGGAATCACATATTTTCCAATCCCAATTCATCAAGTTGCGGCAAAAAGAACTCGTTGATCATTGATCTGTAGCGCTCACCATTCACAGTAACCGTTTGGCCCCCGACGTCATCGAAGAAAAAAGGTCCGATGACTCCTCCAGCGAAAACAGCACACCATACAGTGACTTTGAGCGGATGTAATGGCTATTCGTGGGTTACACGCAGATTTTCAGTGCCCTAAAAGCGTAAATTTTGCGTACCCGCTAAGATGGAAATGGGGCTCATCACTCATGATTATTTTTGATGAAAAATCATCTTCCTCTTGGTGGTGATCAAGGATGGCTTGAGCGTATGTTAGACGCGATTGGCGGTCAGCAGCTAACAGCTGATGCACCATTTTCAGAAAATTAAACTTACTTTTTTGTTTCGCGCTAAAATCTTTTTTTTTAATTGTTTTGTTTTTTGTCTGACAATGATACCATTGTCAGATGTTAAAAAATTCACGCACCTGACAATACGAAATAAGATAGCAACGTCTGACAATGATCTGACAACGTCAAAGAAAAGTTTTTACACGATTGTCGGGTATCTAGCAATAATTTTGTCTGACAATGTTTTTTCAGAAAAAATTGTCAGAAAAAATTGTAAGTTCACACGGTTGTTAGAAGTTTTCTACAAATTTATCTGATAATATTGTCAGATCTGACAACCAATCGTCTGAACCAAGCATAACTTAAATCCAATCTTTTGACGTTTTATATATTGCGTTCGTTGACGCCGTTCTCCATTATAGTAGTCGACAAATTTTTGAATTAAAATTTACCAGGCCTGTGAAAAAAATCCCTACGTGATAGAGATAACTGAAAACTGTTTATGAATGCAGTGCTTCAAAATCCATATAGCCCACGTGCTATTAAATTTAAAGTAAATTTTTTAAAGTGTAATTTGTTCATCCACTGTAATTTTTGCCTCATATTAAATTTGCCCCTTTAATGCTTTTTAATAATTAAAAGCTGTTTTAATAATTTATAAAAGTAAAGTTTTATCAATTACAACGATTAACTTCGTTAATGGATTGCGGGAGCTTTACAGTGAACACTACAAAAACATTTTAATGAACTTTTTATTTTATGTGGAATATTTTCTACAAAAAGCGAAAAATGTTTCATTCACCTTAATAATTTTTTTTCTTGCCTGTTTAAGGCCCGATCAGACTATTATACAAGTATAAATACTTTTATTCGATTTTTGTGAGATAAAAGTCTAAACTCATTTCTTGCGACTGTCTAAAAGTCTAACGTAAATTAGATTTTGCATTCACAGCATCACACTTGATATAAACCAAAAAATTTTAGTAGAAAAGAAAACAGCTGTTCATATTTTTTTATTTAATCAGCAGAGAGATGTACCAACATAAAACTTTACACGGCGGCAGGTGAGCTCTTCGTCGTAGGCGGTAGACGTGCCGGCGTTTTTAGCCGGCTAATATAATAACTATGTAAAACAGATCCAAATTTAAAAGCACCAAAACATTTTCTGTTCTACGTATAGCATGAGCAAAATACATTTATACAGGACAGCTAAATCCCTAATTTTGAGCTTTCTTATAACGACAAAAAATACTATCGGTGACGGCACGCCATCGGCTAATAAATAGTCGGCTAGTAAATCTTTATACAGCTGGTTTCCTAAAAGACACAACCCTGATCCAATGAAAAGTATTATCGTTTTGAAAAGTTTCAAAAAACAACAAAGTCGTATGGGCTGTCAAATTTTTATCGTATTATTTTTCGTATGTATGACGGATTACATTCAGACTATCAGACTTGCACGTATTATTTGAAGTTTTGACAAGTATTAATACACAGTATAATAATCTGAACTGAGCTTTAGCTGAAATGTTTTCCCTTCAAATGTTGCAGAACTATTTTATTTTTTTGGTTAATTTCTTTAATGAGTGTATTACACTGCTTTACAAATTTTAAATTTGGAAAAATACCAAGAACGCCACAAATGGTAGATAAGTTAATTCGGACCTCCTCAACACGAAAAACGCTGTAATTTTTTTTTCTAAGTACCGTTTATTAGATAACGGTACTTTTGTGTTTTTCGGTGTATGGTCCTACTCAAACCCTTGTGGAGCCCAACCAAATTTATTGGCTATTTTATCTTCTAACATTGATACCAATAAAAAATTATATATAGCTTGCTTTTGAGAATATCTTTCAAAAAGTTTGAAAATATCTTTCAAAAGTTTCCAAAGTGTGCTGATGATTAGGGTTACTCCTAAGAAATGTCGACATATAGATAGCTGGGAAACATAGAGAGCAAGCTATTTATAATTTTTTATTGGTACTGAAAGTTTTGACAACTATTCGTAAATTCTACCAATAAAATATATGTTGATGTTTGTTAGTGTTGTATTTATTGTAATTCTGCCACTACCTGTATAAAGCTGCCTTGGTAGTGAACATTTTTTTAAATTAAAAAGGCATGTCTTAATATGTGTAATTGTTTGAGCTTAAGGTCTCTTTTGGAATTTTTAGTTTTTTTTTTTTTTTTTTTGTTTTTAGTTATCTGGCAATATTTCGCTTTCCTTTGGATAGCTTCTTCAGGCCAAATGAAAGCGAAATATTGCCAGATAACTAAAAACCAAAAAAACTAAAAATTCCAAAAGAGACCTTAAGCTCAAACAATTACACATATTAAGAAAGAAAAAACGGTCGAAATAAAGAAATAATAAGCATTTAAAAAGGCATGTTTTCTGTTTTTCAAGTTTTTTTTCTCTAATTTCTTTTTGACTCGTTTGTTATTTTTTAATTTGTTTTATTTTCATTCGGCTGGCAACGTCGATACTACCAAAAGGATAAAAAGAGACAAATGATTATTTTAACGACAACAATTAAGTCATGTCGGTGCTTAAAAATCATCGTAAATATGTGTTTTTTTCATTCATTTATTTATTGAATCTTCACAAAGTGAACTAACAATAAGTATTCAAATTTTAATACTAAATACATATAATTAACTAAGTCCAGCCAATGCTAGACAAAAATGTTTTATTTTGCACGGTCAATATCGGTATCGTAAATATGTAACACGATTTTGGTAGGAGCTTTAAAAGAGTATTATAAAAAAAAACATGCCTTTAAATCACCATATAAATCAGCCCTTAGAAGAAAAAAATTACAGCGTTTTTCGTGTTCAGGAGGTCCGAATTAACTTATCTAGGCATGTGGCGTTCTTGGTAGTTTTTAGCTGAAAACTAGTGTAATTTTTTTCTTCTTGTCTGTTTAGCTGAAATGTTTTCCCCTTCAAATGTTGCAGAATTATTTATTTTATTTTTTATTTATTTATATATATATATATATATATTTTTTTTTTTTTTTGCTTAATTTCTTTAATGATTGTATTATCAACAAATTTGCTTGCCAGCAGCATCTTCAAGCAACTGTAATTGCACTTGTGGATTACAAGTGGTTTTGCATTTTTATTTAATCAGCGGTGTTCGTTATACGAGTAACAGACATAATTTGAGTGGTTTGTAAGTTTAATTTTGCGGATTATTCTTTTTTTTCTGTTTCTTTTGTATGAAAATAGTTTTAGATAATTATGTTTTTTAGCTGTTAATGAACTACAGCAAGAAGTTAAGCTGGAATGATTACTTGTAGAAGGGGATGTCTTCATATAGCTACTGAGACAGAATCAAAAGATGTTTTACGAGGGTTCCTGCCTTCACAGCCCAATCCCACGGTGATTCTCTCACAAGGCGAAAAAACGATCACCCGGACGTCCCCATGCAGGACAAATTGTCACATATGACCATGCATGACAAATCGTCGTGCATGAGTACCATTTTCGATCACATGCTGAATGGCGCATGCTCTCTCCCATGGTGTAGGGCGGAGCCTTTCTAAAACTTCTTCCAATCTCAGGGTCACAGCACCCGTGACTCATAGAGTCCGAAAACTCTCCCCGCATTTGGGTATTAAACCACAACCACCACGTTGCCCCCGAAGGTCTTCAACCATAGCTGGGCGAGAACAATGTACCCGGGGTTCCCGGCTCCCGTGGTACCAGAAAACAATAGCCTCTGGTCAGACTATCGCAGCCCTAAAAAGGGCTGCTACAGTTTTAAACCCCAAACGGTTCGAGGAACTGCTAGCCCCCAATAGCTACCGAGACAGATAGATATAGGATTTATCGCTGCATTGACAATCTGCTAAAGTAGCATTTAGAGATATTTTGAAACCCCGTTTTGAGGTTCCAAAACCACTTACGTAGTAGATTTAAAATACCGGGTGATTCATTGTGTGGTTTCGATTTATAATTTAAAATAAAACAGATTACTTACAAAGTGAATTTGACATTTTTATTATCGGTTAAAAGAACAATTTTCGTCATTGCTTGCTATTTATAAATTTGATCATGTTGACCACGGACAAGTCTAAGGTAGTTCACTCGGAAGGTTCAATTTTGAGCGATTCATTTGAGCATAGGGACTAGTATCATATATTTATTTATTAAATCTTAAAAATTATCTAACAATAAGTAAAAAAGGTGTTAAAAAAAGTACTTTGCTATCTTGTTTTCTATTTATTTCTCTATAGTCGTGACGAGCGACTCGATTACTACTATAGTCAGTGGTCGATTATAAAACAAAATATATGGGTTATTTGTTTCAAATTTATTAATTTATAATTACATTTGGCGAGCAACTCGATTGCTGCTCACGCTGGTGAAGAACTATAATTAATCTAACTTCACTATACTAACATCTAAAATTTATTCAATTCAAAAAACTACCTGTCTATATGTCAATATTTCATAGGAGCTACCATAATCATCTCGGAAAGTTTTGAAAGATATTGCCAAACATTCCACATTATATCCCAATAACCTAAATAAATTATAGAGAATTTAAAACGAATAATGATCTAACCGTACTCATCAAAATTAAAAAAATAAAGCTTTTTATTTTTCACCTTTCTCACCTCTCTTCTTTTCTTTACACCTTTCGAACAAATGAACAACCATTAGTTGCTAGTATTGGTTTTTTTTTAAAGTAGCAAAAAGCAGCTGTGCTGTCAATTTCACCTGTTATTAATTCACCTTGATTAATTATTTTATTCAGAAGAAGAAATTCACCTTCAATTAAAAAGTCACCTTAATGTATTTTGACTCCGTGCGTGAGCGGGTTGCTTTTGCTACATATGTATATTAATGTATATTCTTATTTTTTTCTCAAAATTTTTGCAAAACAAATTAATTTTTTTGATGAGATCAACATAATTTAACACAATCTACTTTTGTTTCTTATTTTTGTTTTTTGTTGAAAAATACTTAAGCAATTTTAATTGCTTTATTTTGTCAAAAGAATTTAAGCAAAAATGTGACCATCTATACTTTTAACAAGCAAATGAATTTCTCACCGGCGAAAAAAAAACGTAAATAACAAAAATGCCAAAATCAAATACGAAAACAAAATCATATACTTATATACATATAATTTCATTTATACTATACATATACATAAATACCCAGCTAGCAGTCTTAGTCGCAAAAGAGTCTACTAAGATTCTCATGAAGAGTGTTTTTGAATGTAGACGACCATGTACAGAAGAAGCGTGTTCTTTGAGATTCTTCCCCAACACAGGTAAGGACGCTTGTATTATTCGTATAAGAAATCGCTTGAGATGCGTCAAAGATTTTCTAACGAGTCTTCAATAACGCAGGATCACATGTAGAAATAATCCTACAATTCGTGAAATGCGCAGACATGTAATCTTTACATGATTCATACATATAACCGCCAAAGCTCCGTTCAGTGGTACTTTGGCGAACCGAGTGGTACGAGGGCAGTTTGACAATTCTGTGACTTTTAGGAAAAAAAGTTCGTCAAATAAGCGTTTTATTTTTCGACATATCATCCTTTTAGATCAATACATTTAGCCCAGCGCCTTTTCTAAGCTTTTGTTTCCAAATCATAGGTTTTCTCAAAGCCCTCATAATGTTATGAATTTGTTGCCATTGTGACTACACACGATGACACTCATGCATTCTATTAATAGAACAGCGCTTTTTTCGTCAAATGTGCTTGGATTTGTTTTAACTCAATATCGAATCTGCCCGCCGAATAATAAACGCCAGTGGTAGTTCTGCCTTCCTCTATGTAAAACATATAAAAAACAAAGTTTTTAGGAATTATTGTCACTTCCTTTTTATTATGGTTCAAAATATAGACCAAATGGCCACTGCGAACTCAGCGACACACCTCCATCCCATGGTCCGAATTTTCGATCACGCTAAAGCATAATTCAGGTGCTAGGCCGTTAATGTGCCGAATTATCTCATCCTTTAGCTATTGAATTGTTGCTGGCTTATCGACGTACACCTTTTCATTCAAATAAACCTAAAGAAAGAAGTCCAACGGTGTCAAATCACATGATATTGGCGGCCAATTGACATCGCCACCACGTAAGATAACAGGACTATTGAATTTGTCGGGCAAAAGAGCCATTGTTTCGTTAGCTGTGTGTCAAGCGGCACCGTCCTATCGAAACTACATATCGTCCATAGGCCAATCTTCCAATTCGGGTCTTAAAAATTTCATAATCATCTCACGATAGCGAACACCATTCGCCTAGTTTTGGAAAAAATACGGACATGATCTTGTTGCCTACAGACCACCCTTGGTCTTCTCTATCAAATCAACTGTTTCGATTGTTTCTTGGTCGCTGGGGTATTTTAATGATTCCATCTTTCAGTTTTCATAGCGGTGTAAAAACTCAAGTTTAGTGAAGAAGCACATTTCTGGATACATTAGTAAACAAATTGCCATATTTGGGCCGAAGAACAGTGGGCCGAAAGTACCATTAAAAACGTTTTGGTGAGGTTTATGAACTGGCGGTATCATTGATCTAAATTTATTCAAAAATAAAGCAAATCAGAATGCTACCGGCAATAGTAACCATAATTGCACCATCTTAACGGACTATGTGCATCCTGAAATTCAAACGAATGAGTTCTGGTTTCCACATGAGTTTTTGACATGTCTTAATACGAAGGGTTGCACACTAAACACAATCATCGAACAATCATCCTATGCAAGGCAGCTTTAATACGGTAGTGGTATAAGCACAGCTGTTTTTCGTTTCGTTTGCTTTGACAACTGTTCGTACATTCTACCAACAAAATATATGTTGATGTTTGTTGGTGTTGTATTTATTGTAATTCTGCCACTACCTGTTTAAAGCTGCCTTGATCGTAGGCTATCTGGGTAATTTTTAATAAAAAAGAAAAATAGTAAAAAAACAGACAACCTTAAATGAATACAAATAATTTTATGCAGTAAACAAAAACATAATTTCAGAAAAAGAAAAATTTAAAAACTGAAAACTCAAAAACAAAATAAAAAAATGTGATATTAAATTTAAGAATTTTTATTTATTTATTTTTAAACATTTGTTTTTTCTTTTTTTTTGTTCTATTTTTATAGAAAAGTGGACAACGCATGAAGTGCTCCGCATGCCAATTAATTGCGCATCAAAATTGCATTCCAATGGTCAACGAAAAGACTCAATTAGCATGTAAGCCAACATATCGAGACGTAGGAATAAGACAATACAGGGAACAAACCGTCACCCACCACCACTGGGTCCATCGCAAAATGGAAAAAGGCAAATGCAAACAATGTGGAAAGGTAAGTGTCGAAAACAAAAGTAAATAAAAATTTAAGCTGTTTTTTCGCCTGCCAATAACAAACAAAGGATGAACTCCCCTTAAGAGAAATAGATTTTGTATACATACATATAAGTACATACCCAATTGGCAAAGTTGCCGTCGACGTTTATGCACGATATGTCCTCTACCACTTAAGATGTCTGGAAGACAGTTTGAAAGAAAATGTCATGGACGAAAAAACTGTCGACATTGCTAATACTAGGAACACAACTGCGACGAACTTCGCTCATCGTGACAAACTCGCCGGCAAATATTCTTTGTATAAAGTCGTCGTTTGAAGCACACTATCAACGAACATTATTTACATTCCGTGAAAAGGAAAAAAATGAATATTAATACTAAGGTGACCATATTAAAAGTAAACCTATATGAATCACATTCGAAAGAGGGATTTTGGAACAAATTATCTGAAGTACTTTATATTTTGAGAAAATCTTCATCAATTTTTTACTACATGAATTAAAATAAATTATAAATAGTATTATGTCGTGAAAAATCCTCTTTTTATGTAAGAAACTTGGTCACCTGATACTGCTTTGTTCGTCGTTCGCTGACGAAACAATTAGAAATAAATCTATTTCAACTTTCGCTGAGTATGATGAATTTCGACCAACACCACGATTGTGTGCATTTTCATATACACCAATGTGTTTTATTTTTGGCGACAAATATTCGCGACAAAAATTCGTCGTTCCTCGCAGTAGTGTTCCTAGCATAAGGTGAATTCATTTTACCAGGTGAAACTGAACTCAACATTTTTTTATTTTTATTTGTAAAACATCAAGTGTCAAAAGTTGTTACAGGTTTGCTCACATACATGCATATCTGCAATTTGTGTCAACAAATTGTATATTCTATACAATTTGTTGACACAAGAAGCGCTCAAGCAACAACAAAACACCGTGTTGTTTTTACATTGTTGTATTTATTGTAAACCCAGTTTCACGTGGTAAAATGAATTCGCCTTGGGCATTGCCTAGTGTACTACCTAGTATAGAAGTTTGTCAAGGACAACATACAAAGGCTGGTCACGAAGTTCGTGACTTTTTGAACTATGCGCCTCTTAATTAAAGTGACAGCACTACTGTTGTCAACAGGCAACTGTCATTTTACTCTTACCAAAATTTTAACAAGATGACTCATTTAATTTGTGTTGGCAGCATTTGATATCAGAAAAAATCATTAAGCACTATTTTTTGCGGAAAAATACTATCATTCAAACCAATGCTAAGCTTGATAAATATTATGGGAAGTTGGCACCATCCATTTCAATGGTGAAGAAGTGGTATACTGGTCGTACAAGTACGGAATATGCCAAATTTTCTGGATGCCAACTTGAGGTCTCTACATCTGCAACAAATAAAAAAAATTCACGATATGGATACGATATGGGGTATGTAAAAGCTTTCTGCACGATGAGTGTCGCGTGTGGTCACAGACGTCCACAAACCCAACCAAGTAACAATTTCGCAAGAATGTTGTTCAACCGTAATATGGACGAGTTCTTGCACCGGTTCGTAGTCGCGGATGAAACTTGGATCTACCGCAATACTCCAGACAAGCAGAAGGCTTCTGAAGTCATGGCAATCGTTTTTGGTATGCAGTCCGTGGATTACAAATATTCGAAAGGGGAAAACAGTCAATGGCAAATATTATATTATATTTTGGGTCGTTTTAATGACAAATAGCGACAAAAAAAACGATCGCACTTGGCCAAGGAAAAAATCTTTTCCACCAGAATAATGCAAGTATGCACACTTCTACATTTTCCGTGGCAAAAATACATGAATTGCGTTTCGAACAGCTTCTTCATCCGCCCTATTCCCCAGCGTGAGCACCGAGTGACTCAAACTCGAACAATTGGCTCGGCGGAAGAAGATTTCATTGCAACGACGAAATCATCTTACAAACAAATGATGACCTCAATAAATCATATTTTTCGGAGGGTATGAAAAATTTTTGGAAACATTGGACTAAGAGCCATTATTACAACTGAGGAATAGTTAACATTAGAATTTTATCTTAAAAATAATTTTCTTTTTCTTTTTTGGTTATTTTTGACCCGAAAAGTTACTGATTACTTAAGAGCATGTTTATCCTCATGGTAAATTTTAAAGTTGACTTTAAGCATTTGAAGCTGCCATATTTTCTGTTGCAACTATAGTAACTTCAGTTGAAAACGGGAAAATTTTAATCGTTCACGTTGACTAATGTTAGTGTTAACTATGAGAACTTTATTGTTACGTTGTAATAATAGCCCTAAGGGCCACCATTTAAATTTTTCCATTTTTACAACTGATGTTAGAATTTTTTCAGCAGAAAATATGGCAGCACAAACGCTTAAAGTTAACTTTAAAATTTACCATGAGGATACACCTGCTGATAAGTTATCAGTAACTTTTTAGGTTAATGTTAACTTGTAATAAACAAAAATGTTAACTATTCGTCAGTAGTAATAACGGACGTCAGTGTATAAAACTCATAGGACACTATGTTTTATACAATAAAAAAAGACACTGACTTCTTGATCTGCTCTCGTAACCGACATTGTCTTATAATTACTCACTTATCAAAGTATATCAATCAAAACCTGCCCACTCTGTCGTTGTAAACGAATATTAGCGTAATTGCCTTGTAAGATATCTTCTATCATAACCTACATACGATAGTATGAGTAACATGATACAAAAAACAAGGTAACCGCTTCGCTACAATAATAAAAAAAACAACAGGTATTTTGTTTGTGTAAAAAGGCGAATTCACACTGAAGCTGTCAAAGGTAGTTGATAACGAACATGTACAAAAATTTAAATGGCGCCGAAAAAGGTAAACAAAACTTGACAGAGAAAGTGCCGCCATATTAAACGAATTCGCCGATGCATCCACCTAATAATGAATTCGCCTTGATGAGTAAGATTGTCTTGTAAGCTGTAATACTTCTTTGTGCCTACAATAGAATAAGCGACATTGTCTTGCCTTATCGTACCCTATATTCGCGATAGTTGTTCGAAATATCGTCGACGATTTGCATTAGTTGTTGTTTGAGTACCGAAGCTAACATTAACAATTAGTCTGAATTTACATGAGTGAACATTTGGAAGAAAAACATTAGGAATTCTCTTTTGGGGTTTCTTTCGAATTCACACAGTCGAACATGTTGTTGGCAACATTCCATTATTATTTGCTTTTTCCCCATTTCTCTTCGTGTAGTCTGTTAATTTAAGTTATAGACAAGAAATTAAATTGAAGTTTGTCATAAATAAATTTGAAAAATTCGAACTGGAAAATGGAAAAAAGCTCTGCTTAATTGAAGATATTTGGTCTTGTATTGGCGAAGCTATGGAATTGAACTCTGACGATAACGAGAAGGAAGAAATAATTTTAGGTGCTAAAATGATTGAATATATGTGTACGTATTTTTAAACAAGGTTTGGCCAATATCAGTGAAGAGGGTGCTTCATTGCCTTTGAAATAGGCAAGACGTCAGTGGATAAAGGAAAGCAGGAAGGAAGCAGAAATCAGAACGGGGCTCGTTTGAGTTTTTAAATAAACAATTGCTTGTAAATTATGAAAATAGTTACAAAAACTATTGAAAGCTTTCTAAAGAACATTTTGATTTCTGTTGTCATTAATAAAAAAAGGCATATAGCGCTTCGCAAATAATTCTTTTCTGCAAAAATCTTGTTCTCTTCAATTATATATTCCATATTTATTTAATTTTTTTAAAACAAAATTAACGAAATTTTAAAAGCACACAAAACACCAGAAAATGCAAATGTCAAATAGCAAAGTACATATGTATATGTCAATAAAGAAAATGGCAACAAGGCGTGTTGCCGAGTACCGAACACAAAATCAATTTTCCCTTCCCCACCGGCAATACGCTTCCAAACTAAATGTATCCTTTCCAAATGTTTTCGTGTCTAAATGCAGGCTTATTATAACAGTTTTCATCATTATGAAATCATCAAGTGAAATCGGCGTAAAAAATATGTAATTTATTTACTCGTTGTTAAGAAAATTTGAATATTTTCGACAGTACCTATCACTTGGGTTTAGGAAATATCGACCGATCAAAGTATATACAATTGCCTTCGAAGACGAGTGTACAAGCAAGAATTTTTGACGCATTTTGGAATATAGGAAAATGATTCGTGCACGACATAGCCAACTGGGTTCATATATACACACACATACATACTTATGTCTGTACATACTTGTTGTTGTCGATTTATTTTTAGATTTTTAGAATAAATAGTGTTTATTATTTTTAGAATCTTTTAAGAATAATTTATGAGATTTATATCATTTTAATTTTATTCTTTAAGATACACAAATAGCAAAGAAAATACATACATGCATTTACACTATGATTTAAAGTCATGTCTTTTAACACATTTTCTTGCTACCAAAATTATTTTGCAATACTATTTTATATCATTGAGATGCATTTTTATTGTTGTTGTAAAATGTCGAATATATCTTTGTTCTACAAATGAGAGTAATACCAAGTTTCTATCACAAATAGAAACATGTTGAACTGTTTCCATTTAAATTTACGAGGATAACAAAAAGTCCAAACTTTTCCAAAAACATCCAAAAGCGTTCCACGTAACAATTTTGAGAGAATATTATTTTTTTTTTAATTTCCTGCACGAAATTTTTCTTTGGTTTGAGTTGAGACTAGAATTATGTAATTAGCTATTTTTTGTTTACATACATTGAGCTTTAGTTTAGTAAAAAGAAGAAATAACCCAAGTATAGATTAGATTATTTGCGTTATTCCTTCTTTTTACTGATGCATTATTCGAAAAATGCATAAAAGTGTTTTCAAAAAACAACTAAAATTGATAAGACTGTTTTACAGACCATCCCAACGCTGGTCGTGATAGAAGTGCTGCATCTTAGCCTACACGTTCTGGCTGCGGTCCACATCTAAAATCTTAGGGAGGGGATATTAGTATTTACTGATAATTATGGTGCAAGATCGGTATTCGGGGAACTAATTATAGTCCCTGTTTAGCTTTTATCGTGTAACAGATATTTGTAATGCAAGAAACCTGTAATAGGTACCCGCAAGTGCACCTAACGCAGTACATATTTGTATATTCACTCCGTATACCCTAGAGAACTCAGCCGGTTAGCTGCTATTTTATTAGCTGTGATTTTAGTCTGCATCACGTTACAATTCTTGCATAGGGAATAAAGATGTTGCTGCCATGTGCTAAGTCCGCCTTGTATCCATCTGTAAAGATCTCAAGCACGTCTTCTCGGCGGCTTATCTGCACTGCTTCCAAGACCGTGCACGACAAAATTACGTCAAATCTCTTATTTGGCAGTAGACTTGGAGAGGTCCATTATTCTTCTTATTATCGGCTCGGATAGCAGGTTTTGCCTTGGCGATCACACCAAACCAGGGCATTCTACTTTTTTTTTGTTGTAACGTTGGAAAGTTCAAGACAAATGTTCACAAACACTACTCCCTCTTTCCTCCTCCTCACAAGCTATTTTCCTAGTTCTGGTACAATGAACTGCATGTGTAGAGGCTATCCCCTGATTACTTGTCCAAGATAAAATCAGGGTTATAATAGAGACGCAGTAGTTCCTCGTTTGTTGTAGCAAATTAATTGCTAGGAAGCCGCATGGCTTATGTCGTGTTGGACTTCTGAAACCTTCACCAATGGTTAATTGGCAAAACGGCTGTCAGCAAAGTCGCCGGGAGTCCAACTTGCAGACCATCCCGATGTTGATCATGGTTGGGGTGCCAACCTTGGCTGCAATATTCTGGATGTAGTTTAAACCCAAAATCGCACAATGAGAATTAGTTTCCCTGATAATTATGATACAATGCCGGTTTTTGGGGGCTAATAGCCCCCCGGGGTGCTGTTGTCTTACAACATATACCTGTAATGTAAGGGATCAGAAGTGATGCTCTTAATGGGCTTCGGTCTACCAACTCATTAAGCCTTGGTCTTTCATTGACTTCTGGTAAATTACATACAGGAGGGATTAGAAAGCCTGAACTCTTCAGCAAGGGGTTTGTACATGGGCTACAAACTTGTGGCAGAAGTTGCGACCTCTATGAGCCTTGTAAGCCACATGGAGCGCTGGAGAATTATAAATAATTACCCAGTGGAGTTGATCCATCATCAGATAAGGCGACAAGGCCGGTGCTGATATAAATCAATATTTATAGTCGTTCTTATTATCGAAGCATGACCCTCTGTCGTCTAAATATAAATAGATACAAAGTCTGATAAAAAAAATAGCGAGTTGAATTTATAAGTAATTAGCTCGGCCTCATGCGCGCTAGCTGAAGATTGCCTGTAGGTAATACCACAAAACCACAAATATTTCTATTCGTATTATATTCAACAGCAAAATGTGGTACATATGCATACATATGTATACATGCGTTATCTGGTCTCTTTCGTTAGCAAATGTTTGTTTGTTAGTGCGTGTCTACACAGCATTTAGAACAAACATCTTTAGCAATAAATACATACAACTAGACTGGCATGCGGTAAGTTCTAGAACAGCGATGGGCAGATGGAGAGAGAATGTAAGTTAAACAGAGTAGACAAGTTGCTACACTTAAGACAGCTTGATTTAAATGCATTTTGTTAGTGTAAAACAACAGAAATGCTTAATCAAGCAAAATAAAAAATTTCCGTAGCTGCTTCGTTAAAATCTAGTAAGCTACTAAATTAATGTCGTATCGAAAGTAGGCACCCCAACCGTGATCAGCAGCGAGGGAACTGCAAGGCAGAATATCCCAGTGGCTTTGCTGATCCCCGTTTTACCAATTTTAACCCTTAGTACGGGTTTCGGAAGTTCAACTTAACATAAGTCATGCGGCTTCCATAGTTTTGTTTACAACAACAAACGAGAGACTCCTTTCCCTCTATGCCCCAGAAAACAGAGTGCCCTGGTTTTGTCTACACCAAGGCAAAACCTGCTCGCCGTTGAGCAGCTCGTGCAACAATTGACTGAAGTCGCTAATATACGCCTATAATCCAAAAACGATTGACATAGAAGACAACATTCGCCGCATTATAGGCGATATACGGCCACAAATGTTGCAAAAATTTTCGAAAATTGGACCTCCAGACAAGACTTTGCCTGATTCAGCCTTGGCGGCCAAAATTTATAATTGAATTAAAATACCAGAATATTTTCTTTCGTATAAAATAAATGTTATAGCATTTAAAAAAAACATCTTTATTTTATTCCATATCAAATTTCTATACCTTTATAAAGGTGAATTTGACTTTTTCTGCAAAAAATGTTTATTTATTTATCAATTTCTAGTTTGTTCCTTTAAATTATCCCCCTCTAGATATAACACACTGCCAGCTTTTTTTAATCTTCGAAGCATAACAAAAGCTGCATATTGAATTATTTGGTACGTCCTTGAGCCTCTCAGCGTTTCGGCTTTTATATTCTCAGCCGTCGCAAAAAGCCGTAATTTCATGAGTCTCTTCAACTTTGCAAACAGGGAAAGTCTCAGAGGAGCCAAATTAACAAGAAACATTGAAAATCTCACAAACATCTACAAATAGATGAATTTTAAAAATTTTGTGTACTTTGCGTGTAACCATGTACATGGTTAATATCTACATATTTATTAGTTTTTCGTGTAGAAAGGTCCTAACTCGCATTTTTCCTGCACTTGTGCTTGTTAACGATTCTAACAAATTTCACATAAGAGTAAATTCACCTCGTAGCAAAGATTTAATCAAATAAATAACTGGCTTACACGTAATTGTACAATAAATGTTGCATATTGATAAAACTAATTTCTGTTGTAATTTTCTCCACATCCTATAAAGTCGTTAACGTTGTGATATTACTACTTAACAACCATGAACACCTGTATCAGTTTGAATTAGAAGGTAAACTTAGTCACTTAAAAGAATTTATTTATATAGCTGAATATATTATTCTTAAAAATATCTTAGTCATATGTTTTTTAATTTAATTTAGCTAATATACTTTTTAGTATATTAGAAAGTTGTTTCTGTTTGAATTTACAATAAACGTAAAAATCGCATGAAAATAATTTATTTGTGCAATATTTAAATGAAGAATTGTGTGGGGAAAATTTTTTGGTAATATTTTTTTTATTATAGGAAATAAGGCGATTTTTATGAACTATGGTAGGGATTTCGCGAAAAGTCTCCTGGCAACACAGCTTCCTCCAAACTAGAGAGAAATATCATCCTATCACATAATAAGCGAAAACAATTTTCATTTTTTCACACTTAGAAATTACCTTTAGGTGCCTGGCTGACTACTCATTTCAATTACTCAGTTTTGTTGTTGGGTTATAATTAAGAATACATAATATATACATTAAGAACAATGACTGCGGTTATGGACATATGTACCAGTATAACGAAATTCGTACATTTTTATGCAAAAGTTTTTCGTAGCGCAAATGATACAATTTTCATAACATTAATGAAGCTGAAAAAATAATATAAAGTGGTGCTACGCAAAGTTTTTATAACTGAAAAATTTTTCATGCTATTAACGAATGGTGAATGAAATGGTTTCATTTCCATAACGAAGAGTTTTTCTTTCAGTGTATATGAATTCTCGTATTGGGTCAAGGTTATAGTATTTAGAGAGCTTTACTACGAGTATGTTCTCTTTACTATTTTGTATTGCTCTACGAATCATCTCTACCGTTTTATGGCATCCATGTAATATTTTCCCACAATTCCTCCCACAGAGTGTGTACTTAGTAAATAAGTAAGAACAGCATCAGACAAACAAGTGATTTGCAAATGATCAGTTCATATATTTTTTATATGTACTCGTATGTAAAAATTAATGTAATAAAACCAGTAAAAAGTAAAAGGTACGTTTTGAGGAACTGTAACATCTTCGTAGGAAAATTTACTCGCGATGAGTAACTCTAAATATTCAAACAACTTCGTTATTCAAACAAACTAATGCCCCTCGCTGTTCTAATGTGTGCTAATAGAAAAAAAAAACTCCAGTAAACTTTTAACAACAAAAAACACAAAAAACACAAAAATAACAAAATAGAATAATTTTTGAATCCTTTTAACTACTCTGAGTTAATATTCGTTGTGTTTTCCAAGTTGTTTATTGTATCATTAAAATAAAAAAATAATAATTGTAGTTCAGAGAAAGCAAAACAACTTGTATAGCAAGCCTTTATTTTAAATACAAAATTATCCGTTGGTTTATATTTACTTTGTTAGAAAATGTTTGCAGGGTTTTTAGTGGTGAATTTGTTTTTGTCATTTTTATCTCTTCTTGTTTGTTTTCACTTAACCGTTTGTGAAACTATTTAATGCCGGCATACACAACTGGCCCATTAGCTCAGTTGGTTAGAGCGTCGTGCTAATAACGCGAAGGTCGCGGGTTCGATCCCCCCATGGGCCACGTGATTATTTTTTATATTTATTATTTGCTTTTAAATAAACCCCGAATTATTTAAAATATATCTATAGTTGGGAAGCTGTCAAAAAAGAATACCAGACAAATCTACTTTAGCAACCAGACAGGTAGTTCAATTGAATTGACCTGGGGTCTAATCACCACATACGATATCGAATTAACTATCGTATCGAATAACATTACGATACATCTAAATTATGGCAACCGATGCATATTGGATCGTAATTTAAACAAAATGCAATAGATTGAAGACCATACGTTCCCTAAAAGTAGGAACACAAAAAATAAATCCTTTAACTTTTTTATATTATTGCAATACAGTTTATTCGATATCGTATGCCATGATACCGAAATGAAAAATTTCGATAATTTTGCTTGATATCGTATGCGGTGATTTGGCCCCTGCATGTTCTCTCTGCATAAAAAGCATCATATCGGTGAACGATATGATGCTGATGGAGGGACGAGCTTATCGTGTCACTCCAATTTACATGACATTGTTGAGGATTTTAGATTTATCTAAAGGTTTAAGCTCTTAGTGTGAATAATTTCTGGATTAACTGCTAATGTCCAAACATTGCCAAATGTGCGAAGCTACATTGGAACGCTTGCGGGCCATAAATAAGTTCATTGTATGGAACTCGTTCATTGTTAAATTATGCCGTCAAGACAGGTAATCAATTACTTTGTCGTTACACAGCATACTTAAATAGTTCACAACTTTATTTACACTTAACAACACTGTGTACTAACACACAAAACTTGCTTACTATTCTGACTTATGAGCGTCTTAGACAAAGTTTAAAATTAAAATTGTCTCGCTGTCAAAGATTTTCCTGCTATTTATACTTCTTTAGTACCTTCTACAATCATCTAGTTATTGCTAGCTCCACAATCAAATGTAGAAATATGATTTTATGCATATACACACACACACATTCTTGCTGCACAACACGTACGAAACAACAACAAACAATAAGAAACGTAATACAAAGAACGCAAGAACAACAATAAAACCATATGTGGTTGTTTTACTTGGAATTTTGTGTTCTTTAAATCAGGTATGTTTGTTTCTATGTTTTTAGTTTTACGTTGTTTGTGTGAATGTGCGTGTACATTTATAACAAGCAAATCAAAGGCTTGCACATTGGGTTTGTGTGACAAAAACTCATAACAATATTTTTTCAGATCGAATTCAGTCTGAGCTGTAGTAGAGGTCATCAATGATTTATAACATAGTGATACAAAATCGAACATTCCGAATGAGACCAATTACAACGAAAGTTGATATTATCCGTAACGAAACTTCCGAAACCCCTACCGAGGGTTGTTTGATAGAAATCGTTTTAAATCATAAGATTTTTTTTTAATATTATTAATAGTATCATAATAAATGAAATATTTAAAGTAACATAAAAATCTTTTACATTTTTTTAAATAATATAAATTAGTGTAAAAATTAATTAAAAAAGAACAATCAATATAATTGATATCAATTATTATTTTTAACTAATTTGTCTTCATGTATAATAATTAATTTAAAAAATTTATGTTATATTTATTGAGAAATAAATTTTTGTTTCAATATATATATTTTTTTAAATATATCTACATGCACAAGTGCATA
The DNA here is from genome assembly GCA_914767995.1 of Thecocarcelia acutangulata. Classification (NCBI taxonomy): domain Eukaryota; kingdom Metazoa; phylum Arthropoda; class Insecta; order Diptera; family Tachinidae; genus Thecocarcelia; species Thecocarcelia acutangulata. The sequence continues at coordinate 76,454,201 of OU612095.1, read as the reverse complement.
GCTATAATACATATTTTTTTATACAAAAAATGTACAGAAAAAACTAACGATATGTCTCGTAGTGATGGTCGCTGGAATGAACTCATTTTTCATTTCTCTAAAGAAGCATTCAAGTGCATCGGTGCTTTGAAACGGTGTAAGATGTACTTCACTCCATCCGATCTCCTTACTATTTATACCACCTACATCCGCTCGAAAATGGAATACAACTCTCATGTTTGGGCCGGTGCCTCAAAGTCTATTTTGGGGTTACTCGACCGTGTGCAGGAGAGGGCGAAAAAGTTCATCGGTGACAGTAGGGTATCCAACTCTATTGACTCACTGAAGCATCGATGCAATGAGGGGTGCGTTACTCTGTCGCTGATGCTGTTTCATCTGTACATATTGAGGAATTGGATGCTATTGATGTTCTTGGAATGAAAATGCAGTGTGCTGTTCGCTGAAATGAACACATTTTTCATGTGTCTAAAGAAGCATTCAACTGGCTCGGGTTTTTGAAATGGTGTAAGATGTACTTAATACTATCCGATCTTCTTACTATTTATACCAGCTATATCCGGTCGCGAATGGAATATGTTTGGGCTGGAGCTTCAAAGTCTATTTTGGGGTTTCTCGGTATACAACTCTATTGACTCACTGGAGCATCGACGCAGTGTAGGGTGCATTACTCTGTTGTATCGTTACTACAATGGATTTTGCTCTGACGAGATTAGGAATCTTGTTCCTGAAACTCGCACATTTATACGTAGCACACGTGCATCGTCCACAGCTCATCCATTTGTAGTCGATTGCCCGGGGAATTGTACTACGCATTAATGAGAGAATTCGTTTTTCAACCGTATGCTTCGTCTGAGGAACAAGTTGCCTGCAGACGTGTTTCCTGTCTGTTATAACGTTGGAAAGTTCAAGTCAAATGTTCACAAATACTACTCCCTCTTTTCCCCTCCTCACAACCTATTTTCCTAGTTCTGGTACACTGCGCTGCATATGTAGGGGTCATCCCCTGAGTACTGGTCCAAGTTAAAAAAAAAAAAATATTCAACAGAGTAAAAATGTTTACTCAAATTTTATATATTTTTGTAAATTTTTTATAGTCCCGTTAATTTTTTTGCAAAAATATTTTACTTGAACAATTTGAATACTAGATTGAAGACATCGTCGCCCATCGTGTCGCTCGTTTGAATACAAAGATAATTTTTTCAGAGTACAGTTACTTTTTGAAATGCCTACATTATTAATTTTCAGGTATTGTCGCTGATCTGCCCCCTACAGATGAGCGGCCAGATTGAAGATATTGTCGCCCATATGGTCCTCTTTTCATTACAAAACCTAAACAAAAGACGACAAATCGAGCATATATCTTCGAAGGCAATGTCGTCTACGACGATTTTGTCAACTGGGTATGACTGCACATAGTTGTGTGCAACTATGTGATTGACGGGTTTATTTGAACATTATGAGAGCGCTTTATTCTAGATCAAGTGTGCCCAGCCCTATGCGCTTGATACTCAATTGTTTTTGTAAATGCGCTTAGCTATAGGGCTGTGCTCAGCACTAGCAATGGAAAATACACACACAACTTCGTCTTTTATATTTTCTTTCGTTTACCGCACACACACAAAAGCAAAGCAACAACACTTTCGCATGCTTTGTTGGTAAACATTAACGACAGAGATTATCAGTGTGAACTTTGTTTTTGTAAATGTTTTGATTTTTACAATAAAAAATATTAAATAATAACGGTCGTATTCATAAAAAAGTTAAACAGCCGTTCAAACCATTTTTAGAGAAAATTCGATAAAACTGTATTCATAAACGAATTTTACGTTAAAATGTTCTTTTTAGCAGTTTTTTAAGTCAACCATTTTTAAAACAGATTGCATCCAATTTTAAGTCAATTTTAAGGTGATATTTGTGTTTTTTAGTTATTGTTTATTTATATGTTGCGAAAATTTTTATTGCATATTTATCAGAAATCGCATGATATTGATAATAATAGATGTGTGTTTTTAATACAAAATATGACCCAAGCTTTGAATAGCTGGCAACAGAAAACTTTCAGGGAAAGAAGTAATCTATTTTATTCTGGATTCCAGATAAGCAATTACGCTTTACATTTTTTTCCAATCTTCTTATTTTAGTCATTACTAAGATTTTATTTATTTAAAATAATATAAGTACGTTAATAAAAAGCCATGTACATCAGTGATGTGTAAAAAACGAAATAATAAAAAAACTCGTTATTCATATTTTTTCCTACGCGTAAGCAAAATGAATCAAAGTAAAACTTTTCTGACTCAGAATTTTTTTGCTATTTAATTGAAAGACAAAATGGAGTTAACATTTATTTATTTGTTTTAAAGTCGATTTTCATAAAAAACAAAACAAGACATTTCTTTGCATGACTACAATGTGAACAAAAAACCGTTTTTATCCCAGCACTATGATTCAGGAAGAGTTGCATATGATGGCGTTGCCAATCATAAATAGAAAATGTCAATAAACTGATTTTTAGTTAAAATGCTGTTTATGAATACGTTTTTATAAAATGTGTTTTTTTGCTGAAAATTCTGTTTTAACTAAAAAGTTCTTAAAATGCTGATTAGTGTTTTTTTATGAATACAGCTGTAATAGTTTTTCCTTAAATGTATTGGTGTTTACTCTTCCATATAGAAATTGTGGGCACCACAGCTCTAGATGATTTTGTTTTGCAACGTGTATTTTCGTCAACAATCATATTTTTATTTTAATTAAAACATAAAATGGCCTAAAGTTTCTATCATACGACCTGCATATACGACTATATGCAAATTAAGTAGTTCATCTTCAATTCTAATGCATGTTACTAAAAACTTACTGCCATCTCCAGTACATACATACATATGTATGTATGTAATTATTTTAGTTTTCAAACATTTAAATGTCAGCAAAATTTACGCAAGACTTTCTTTCGTCTTCTTGTTGTCTTTGTTTGTTTTGCAACTACATAAGTAAGTAAGTACATACATATGTATGTATGTTTTTAGAGAAGTACAAGATTTGAATCAATATAGGTATACGTAGATAAATTACTTAAAATCCCCAAAGTATGTATAACAAGAGCCAGGGATTTTTAAACTATTGAAACAAACACACATACATATGTATGTATGTATGTATATAGAACACTTACATATGATGTAGTCATGCATAAACATAAACAAACACGTTTGAGCATGCACATGAATATAAATTGGCATGTGTTACTGCAGATATGATTGTATGTACATACATACATACATACATATGTATGTATTAATTTGTAATGACACTTAAATAACAAACGTATGATTATACCTACGTATGTATGTATTTATGTATGTTTAACATTAGTACATATAATAGAAGGATAAAGAAGGATTTGAAACTCAAGATTACTTAAGATTTGAAATTGTGCGTTCATGAAACGTTTGCACATGTTCTGAAACTTATGCAAACATGAGATGATAAGATAATTAGAACTTCTCTTGTTTTAAATACACAGAAAACACAAAGTCAATTAAAATGAAGTATACATATTTATATGATTAGACGTACATATGTACATATGTATGTTTGTATGTACATTAAGCTCACTAATTGATGAATGTTGTTTTTAAAGAAGGAACGCAAAACTTCTGTCAATTAGTGTTATTAGGGATCGAGGGTTCAAAAGAAAACTCACCGTCGACGTAAAATTATCTTTCATATAAACGGTGGTCGGGCTAAGATACGTGATGTTAAGGTGGCATGTCATAACGTCCAATGACATAAAGTCCATGGACGTTATGACACACTTAAAAGTGTCATAAGGTCCATGGACGTTAAGACACTTTTGAAAGTGACATAATGTCCATCACGGAGGTGTCGTAAAGTCCGTGGACACTATGGCACTTTGCGGAGTGTCATAACGTCCATAACTTAAGTAATAATAAAAAAATTTTAAAAAGTGAAAATTTTGATCTTAATACCTTTACCATAACTATGTATATACGAATATACATATGTACGAGTTTATGAACGTATAGGTACACAAAGAGAAAAACGACGTTATTTAATTTTTGTCAGGGAATGATAATGCATATCTCGTTAAATTGTGGACACTTCGTTGTCAAACTGTAAACATACCGCCGTCAAATTGCGAATAGATGGCACAAAAATACCGGTATTAAGTTGAGAATGTCTTGTTGTCAAGACGAGATCGCTTTGTTCAATTAAGAACGAATATGAATGATATGATCTATTTATAATTTTGCCATTACGATTTCTGTGTTTTCTAAGTGCTGTTATTTAAAAAGAAATATCTATGTACATACACATATAATAATATAAAGGACGAGCAATTTGATTTATCTGATAAGCAATCAAATGAAAGAAAACTGTTTTATGTATTGATAGTAATATTAAAAACCTGATCAAGTTTTTGGATTTGATAATATTTATTACTTTGCATTGGTTGATCACTCATAAAGGAAGTATGAAGGAAAAATCGGCGCCGATTTTAAAGTACCTCAGATAATTTGATCAAAAATCCACCTTTCGGATGGGATTTATATAGGCTGACTTAATATGGCCCCCTAAATATTTGTATGTAAACAATGTTATCTACACAAAAGTTCGTTGGTATTGTGATTCACACGACGAATTTATACAAGGAATATTTGCCGGCAAATTCGTTGGGATGGGCGAAATTCGTTGTTCGTCGCAGTTGTGTTCCTAACATAAAGTTGCTTCGTGATAATTGGGACTTAGAATGCGAATGAACAGCGTTGTCCACTCGGTGCATTTCGCACCGTTTTTGGTGCTTGTTAAAATTTTTTGTGCGAAAAATTCTTTAGTGCGTCCGCACCACGCGGACATTTTCGGTGCGCTTTTTAAATTTCAGTGGCACAAAATTAAATTCATCTCAACTTTTTGTTTTAATGCAACAAAAAAGTTTATTCAAGTGCCCAACATTTTTACGTTTCATTTTGTAGAGCTCAATTACAGCTATAATGTGGAAAACGCACCTTATTATATGCACAAAAAAAATACAATCTGGCTCTATTATACATATTCTCGAAAGAAAAATAAACATCATGCTTTACTATTAAACGATTAATCCAAGTTTGTCAAATATCCCAATAAATGCAGATAAATTACTAAATTAGTAATTAAATTACAAAGTTTTTCCAAAACGTTTCCATCATTGATTATGGTAAACTTCATCTTTTATTTGTTACAACTTTGGCAAATTTTCGTATATTTCAATAAATTCCTTTAAAGACACCCACTCTAGGCAACTGATATTTACTGTTCGTTTACGAAACCACAAATGAAATTTACACTGTGTATTAAAGAATTGCTATTAATAAAAAAGAGTTTGATGGCTTGTAGTACAATTCTGCAACTTTTAATGATCCGATAATCATAAATTTTTTCGATATATATCATTCCTTGCAGTAAGTGAGCAGCTGTAGTTTTGTGTACCTCATAACAGGCAGTAACAGCAACAGCTGATTTCGGTTAACAGCGAATATACTAATTAAGTAATACGAGTATTGCTGAATAATAAATTTGATAAAATATTGTTATAAGTTTGATATCATTATCTTAACAAAAGTAACAGAATAGTACTAGAGGCGAAGCTATTAAACGAATTTGATTCGATGTCATCTGGCGGTGCCACCAGACCCAGTTTGATTGCATAATAGTCGCTTAAAAGGCTGTTTAATTATCGTGGTTTTTGATATAAAAATAAGATATTTTTTATAATACAAAATTGATTTTTTAAAATAGCGTTTCGAAATTCGGTGCGTTTTTTTTATTAAAAAACGCGTTTTCCCCCCATTTCGGTGCGTTCTGAAATTTCAAAGTTGACAAGGCTGCGAATAAACGTTCTTGTTCGAGATTGTGAAACAGGCTGTTAATCATTTGCTCTAAAACTTCTCCCATATTGTTAAAGAAATTTTGAGTAGTTTTCTTTAGCCCTTGCGTCATATCATATCACTCCTTTATTGCAACATAGGCATATCTCAAAAATTGAGCTTTTCGAGTTAACAATGCAGAATTGTTAACAGTACTACCTTTTATATTGTTCCAAAAATTTATTCACATCACTTAGGGGATATTTTCTTAAAACAAATTCTCGAAACAAGCTTTTTTTAGTTATGACTATGTTGCAATAAAGGAGCGATATGCAGTGTAATATGTCGGCTGCTCTTTGTGTTTACACGGAAGACAATTTTATTTAAATTTACGCTTTATTCCTCTTCAGTCTTATATATTAAATAAAATTACTATAAGAAGCAACTATATAATAGAAGTACAGAATTAGTAAAAATGTCAAACAAGAGAGTGTTGCCATCCAACAGTTAGCTTGGATTTGCTATACACCCTCATGTACATACATACTATACTATTATTATTATTATTATTAGTGGATGGGATATGGCCTCATCGGTCATTTGCACTGCGACCAATATTGATCTATTGTGCGTCCCCTTGCCCCATTATGGGTTGAGTATGTCAAGAAAACGGACAAGCTCCTTCATAGAGAGTGATATTAAGTCACATTCACTTAACATATAAGCTTGTAGTAGCCTATATCTTCTGTGTCCCAGTGCTCCACAGTGGGTGATTAAGTGCTCCATTGACTCCTCTTCATCACCGCAGAATCTGCAAATGTCTGTGTAGGAAATTCCCATCCTGTGCAGGTGCTTGTAGCAGTTATAATGACCTGTAAATGCACCTGTCAATGTTCTGAGACTTTTCCTGTCCAGTTTTAGAGCACGTTCGTCTCTCTTTTTATCAAAGTTTAGAAATTTCTTGGAGTGTTCAAGACCAGCTGTCTCGTTCCAATGTTGTTCAACGATGGACACCGTCCATTTATTTATCTCCTCATTCAGGAGACCCTTATTGAAGCCAAAAGTTGGAGTGGGTCCAATAAAAGTCCCCTCTGCTCCTTTCTTGGCATAAATATCAGCCATTTCATTGCCCTTCATGTCCTGGCACCCAGATCAGGGTGACCTGGTTCTGGCTTGCCAGTTCGTTTAGTCTGTTGTGACATTCCAGTACTAACTTGGACGTAAAGACACAACTGCTCAGGGCCTTCAGCCGTGATTGGCTATCAGAGAGTATTTTTATCAGCACTGCCTTGTTTCCCCTATCGGAGAGTATTTCAACCGCTTCCCTTATTGCGTATAGTTCCGCTTGGAAGACTATGGTGTCTTTGCTAAGAGTTATATATTTGCGAGCTCTAGGCCCCACTATTTCCGCTCCAACACCTTGGAACGTTTTGGATCCATCCGTGTACCACCTTTGTGAACCACCACGCAACCATCTTGGGTTCATGCTCTACTATAGTATAAGCATTTTCTTTCTTATTCCATTTCACAAGAAAATTTTGCTATAAGTTGAAAGTGTTATTTTTGATATCACTTTATTCTCTTTTTGTGAAAACCATATCAATTTCAAACAATTTCGCTTAACTTTTGCCACGTTTTTATATAATTTCCCACTTAAAATGATAATCTTGAGCAAAAATCACTCTGCCAAGATAAGTGTGTACCTTGTGTTAAAGCAATTTCTTTATGTGCCAAAAAATCAAGTTGTGGTAAACTGCAAAACGTTGGCGTCATTTTAATCGTAACTGTTAACTTTAATCAGAGTATTAGTTAAGTTTGTTAAACGGAAAATACGTATACATATATATGTATGTATGTATGCACATACATATATACACACAAACTTGAGCAAACATGCAGCAGCATGCCTGGTCGTGCATATTAACTAAACAAATAAGCGAAAACAGCGACCTTTGGAGCAAATGTACTATTTGCAGCATTTTGTTGTTAATGACTTGAGATGACAACTGGAAAGGAGCACCAGAACAATTCAAACGTGATTCGCATGTTGATGTTGCGCTTTTCTTCCTTTGTACAAAACCATTACAAAAACACCAGCAAACACTGAAATTATAAATAAAATAAAGCGGAGGAGTACAATGTGACAAGACATTTCAACTACCAGATTTTGAGAAGTAAATAAATATTCAAGTTATGTTTGCTTTAGAACAGCATTTACATGCTTGTTGCAACATCATTTGCACAAAAGAGCAGTTCCCAAGGTAAAAAAATAAATTTATTACAGAATATGAAGGAAGATGTGATATTATTATGGAAAGGGTCCAAAAATGGTCCCATATACCGCGACCATTATTGATCTATTCTGCTTCTCCATTACGGCTTAAGTACGTCAAGAAACAGGACTAACTCTTTCAATGGAGCCTGTTTATCATATGTGGCAAAGTCCCACAGTAGATCAAGTGTTAAGTCTTTTTCCTCACCAATCTGCAAATGTCTGTATGCTATACAGATGCTTCAGTCAGTGTTCTTACAGTCTTAGTGTTATTACAGTCTTAGACGCAATTTCCGCTATGCAAGACTTATTGGCTGAGCTGGTATTTTGGTTCATGAAGTAAAACCCCTTACTTTTGAGTTGCAGCAAGATCAGCTCTCTCTCTCTGCATCAAAATTTAGAAAGTTCTTGAAATGTTTAGGACCGTTTGTCTCGTTCTAATAATTTTCCACGATGGACTCAGTCTATTTCTTTACCTCTCCTTTAAGGAGACACTGGTTGAAGACAAAGGTTGTAGTGGATGCGCGGTGAAACTTTCCGCTGCTCCATTTTTGCTTTAGCTGTCAGCCATCTTATTAGAGCAATGACTCACATGTCCTGGCCCCCACATCAGAGTAATATGATTCTGCCTCATTTAGCCTTTTGTGATATTCCAGTACTAGATTTGACCAATTGACTATCGGAAAGTACTTTTATCATCACACCCTTGTATCCTCTATCGGATAGTATTTCCAGCGTTTCTCTTATTGCGTATAGTTTCGCTCGAAATATTGTCGTGTCTTCAATAAGAGTTATTGCTTAGCGTGCACTGGGCTCCATTATTCCCGCTCCCACTCTGCAGCATTTTGAACCCATCTATGAGTTCATGCCCAAACTCTTCTTTTTCGGGAAGATGATCCTAAACTTCCTAGCAATAGAATGAATTGGATCTATGTCGCCTGAGATTCCCTTCGGGATTGCAAGATGACCAAAAAGTTTACCCGTCTTGTAAATTGAAATCGTGCGTTTCGGTGAGTTTCCTATCCAGGATTATACCCAGATATTTCACTTTTGACTTGTAAGCAACTTCAAGACCGTTAATCTTTAAAGCAGGAACTCCAGTTCGCGTTTCCTGGTAAATGGTACACTTGTTATCTTGCTGGAACTTTTTTAGTTCAAAACAAAAATTACGATATATCTAGAAAAAGATTAACTAGATCTTGAAAATGGTGATGTATTTCTTTTGATATCATTTCTCATTTTTAAAGACTTTTTTCAGTTCTTGTCTTACTCTAGCATTTACATTTCTAGTTTGTACTTGGAAATAAAAATTTTTTAAAAGGCAATTAAAAATTAATTTGAAAAATGATTAAAACCCAGCAAGGCGATTTAAAAACCACTAATGTGGTTTTAAATTCACTTATGCGGTTTTAAAATCACTTATGTGATTTTAAAATCACTTGTATGGGTTTAAAATATCTTATGTGGTTTAACACCACTAATGTGGTTTTAAAATCACTTATGTGGTTTCGAAATCACACATGTGTTAAGAAGTAATTTATCCTTTATGATAGCTGCAGAAACACGCAATTAATTTAAATTCGATGGTGATTTAGTTGAGCAATTTAAAATTGCATGACTTCAAAAAATTATGTGCACAGAAAATATTTTTTGATTTTATTTGGAGTGTAAGTTTTAGAAGGCAAGTTTTAGATACTTGATAAGTAACCCAAAGTCTGTTTTCCAATAAAACTTAAATACTTCTGTTTCTATATTTTATTTTCCCCTGTCGATTGAATTTCGTTGGAAATCTCCTTTCAATGGTATTAAATATTTTATTATCGAATTTTATTTTCTGCTAAATTGAAACGTATTTCTGAGTAAGCATAAACAAGAATTGAAAACATATTTACAACTACTTGTACATTTAACTTAAATCCTTTTTGCGAATGTTCTTTGCTTTCCCCCCACACCAATTCCTTTTTCTTTCTTTTTGTCACACTTTTACTTGAGTAAGTATTTTTTGAAAAAAAAAGAACGCCCTACAGCACTCGTTTTATTTCAGTTTCTGAATTTCATTTCTAGTTGCGTTCGCTTTAAAATCCATGCCATGATTTGCTCATATTTTATTATTTTAGATTTTTTGGTATTTGCTTTACTGGAACTTTTTATACTTTTTAAATCTTTGCAAAGTCTTACGACTTACACACCAATTATCGTTGTTATTCTGAAGTCTTACTCGAAGCAAGTGATAGTTAATGTACGACTAGTTGAAATGTTGCATCTTGTTAAAGTAGATAATAAATTTCTAATGCAACACTTAACGTGACAAGAAAACTTTAAGCAGGGTTATTGCCAGTTGGATTATTTAGCCGTCTTTTTTTCCTTTTTTGAGTTAAATAATGGGTGGTTCGAATACGAGTACACATGTTTTTGGATATTAAATAAAACGAATAATACTCGTACGTGCTTCAAAATGAGTTGCATTAAAGTTCTGTGGGTGAAAATCATGGGGTATAGTCGTAATGCTTTCTTATGAGAAAATATGAAAATTTGTTGCTTTTATTAGTGGTATTTGTAAATCACTTCTTAAGAATAATTATATAAACAATATTCAATAAAATAATTACGCTAGGTGTATACCAGAGATCTGCACTGGTGCACCGCAACCATAAGTACACCGGTTGTTTACCCAATCATTTTCACATCCAAGTATTTTAAACACTCTTAACAATTGATACGGTGGTATTTATGCCTGTCGTTTGTTTGCGAAATCTTGATACATCAAACATGTATCCAATCACTTTCCTATCTTGTGTATTTTTTAAGAGTAAAAGTAACGATCACAAAAAAGAGTGTTATTGTTACTAGCACTAAGTGAGAGACACATTTTGATTATTTCTATATACATGACGTCGTCACAAAATCAACTTGTAAAAACAACACTCTCGACAAATTCTTTTGTTGTGTATATAAGTCACCTTTTATTTAACATTAACTGAAATCGCGGCTGCCAGACTTAATAATTTACAACCATGTTGACGATTTTGAAAGCATACTGAATGTTGATTTCAAAATTGTTTTTGCTGAAAAATTTTAAACAAAAATTCAATTCAAAGAAAATTTTTTCCGAAATGGGTTAAATGTATGTGCAACCGCGTATTTATTGTGGTTATGGATTAAAACCAAGAAATAAAAATTACTATAAATGAAGGAACATAAAATAAAAGAAATTTGAAATGTGCTTCATAAAATATCTAATTTTTTAAAGTAAGAGTTATAATTTTTACCGGTTTTGTACTAAATATATTCAAATAAAACATGTGTATATACATATTCTCTTCAAAATACGATCGCCAAAACATGATGTTTTAAAATCCTTCTGGCAACGCCGCGCTTACTCACATGGGCTAAAAGTGTGACTGTTAATTCTTAACAACAAATATTATATTCGTTGTTAAGAAGAAGTACGAGTTCCATTGCCGAATGTGGAAACAATAATTGAGAAACTAAATCAAGCAGCCACCGCATATAAACTTTATTGGGTATGTTATATACTCTAGTTAGCAGACGCAAGCTCTAACTAGTAGAAAACATACTTGTGCAAACAATATGCGGTGGCCAATCACACCACAACTCGATTTAAGACGGGTGTACTTAGATAATTAACAAAGGCACTGGTTGCAGATCTCTGGTGTGTACCTAAGGATAAAGCTATGAAAAAGTTTGTAATCCGTAACATTAATGAAACCGCATCTGTATGCAATATTTCGGAAGCTCCGATTTGGGATGCTTATATCCTACCTAAATTACATGCGAAGTTACACTGTGTTTCTTGCCCTATCCATTTAAAGCTCGTAAGAAACAGATCGAAGGAAGGTCGTAAGAAACAGATCCCGTAAGAACTTTCCCTAAGAATATCCAGAGTAATTAACCCAAAAACTACTACAAGTGCTTATTACAATAAATTCTTATAACTAAATAATCAATAAGAAAACAATAACTATAAAACTTAAGTTTTATTCTACGAACATACGAGGTATGTTCAACAAAAAAAGTAAATATTGATTTTTCTAAAAACTATTCATTTTTGTAAGTATTAATGACAAATAGTAGAACTTAGGTAGGTAGGTGGACTAGAACTTATAATTAGCTTGACAAATAATACCGTGCAAATACACAATTTTTATTTTACAATTTCTATTTGTTCCACCGCAAAGTATTCTCCTTAAATAAAATAGCGGTTTAATAAATCATTCACTTGAATGGAACGCCAGTTCTTATATAAAAACTCATTTTTTTCTTTCTAATGTTATATGATAGATAGCCAAGAAATATTTTTATTTTTAATTATAACAATAATTGCCGCGATCAATAACGCTTGATCAAAGAAGACGAGAAAAAATAATTGAATACACTAAAGCTGGGGGACAACTAGATGTTTCGCAGTCGCTACACTGCTCATCAGCTAGGATTCCAGCTCAGTAGCATGTAAACATTATGTATTTGTCAATACGGCCGCTTAACCAACTCAGCTACCGAGCACTTATTAATTTTTCGTCTATATTTGTCTCATATTGATCACATATGCAGTTTGTCATAATCCCAGTTGTTTGTAGGCATTTATTTACTGGATAATTTCGTCATTCGAATCAAATCACTTTCCACTGAGGCATTTCTTCAAGTTTGGGAACAAGAAATAGTCACTCGGTGCAATGCGTAGCTGCGCATAAATGCACCCTTGCATTGCCCTGGTAAAAAAGAAATTTTTTCTTGGCTAATAGTGGTATTTTTTTCAACTTCTCATTGAATCGACCCAATAAGTTGGCTGTTTTTCTCTTTTGAAGATAGTCCTTGTGGACTATACCGCATGCATTCCAAAAAGCGGTCGATCTGGCTTTATTGACTGATAAAGCCATATTTGGCTTCTTTGTCACCGATTCACCCCGAGTTGCCATCTGTTTCAATTTTTGTTTTGTCTCCGGATTATTATGGTGGATACACGTTTTGTCCACGGTTACAAAACGACGTAAAAACTCGTCTATATTTCAGTTGATCAATGAATTCACATAGCTACGTTTTTAGTCGATTATAAACAAATGAGGCATCTTGCGGCAAGCTAATCATTGAAATTTGAAACCACTGCGCCGTCTGAGATGCCTACTGCTTCTTTCACTTTCAATATTTATACTGCTAAAACGATATTGTAAATTTTTTCAATTGCTTCGGATGTAAAGACCTAAACTGAGCATTTAAAACCTTCGGCATCTGCCGTGCGTACGGCCACATCTAGATTAAATAAACCACATCTTTAATTTAGAATATTTTTAAGTTTTAAAATTATTTTTAATAATTTATTATTTTTAATTAATTATTGCAATAATATTACTTTTTTTATATTTTATTGTAGGCTGTGCAGGGAAAATTATTCGGTTCTAAGGAAATTGTTGCATTGTCATGCGCTTGGTGTCACGAAGTGTATCACAATAAGGAGTCTTGCTTTAATCGAGAGCAAATTGGAGAAGAATGTAAATTAGGTAAGTAAATGCAACAAGAGAAATATTAATTAAAATTTAAGTGAAACATTGGTCGCAAATGAGCGAATACAGCCACAATCATCATCGCGACACTGTACAAAAATTTAAAGGTAATTTGCTTTTTCCAAGAGAAAATTGGTACATGTACAAATGTCGGTGTTTTGAAAGTTAGCTGATTTATTAAGGTTGCCATCCATTTGCAAACTTTGCTTGTAAATCGCCAAAAAGAAACCGCCAACTTTGACGTGAATTTATGTAAAATAGTGCGAAAACTACTATTTTGATTACAATTTTGTTTTTTTTTAATCTTATATATGTCTTTATACCCTTTTTGGTTAAGGAAACTTCAGTTGAGGTTCTACATAGAAATAATAAGCTCGTACTAAAGTTAAGTACTTGCATTTAGTACGAGTCATACTCAAAAATATAAGTACGAACAACATACGAGTGTACTTAAAATCCGCCGAGAGCGGGATTGTTCAAGGAAACCAATCCTACAATGTCTTAAACTTAGTATAAAACTATTCTTAAGCCGGGTAAAAAATCAAAACAGAGACAAAAATGCAGGTTTGTCAAGTTTTAAATTTCAAAACACACCAAAATGGGAGAAAAAAACGCGCTATTTCGAAAAAAACGCACAAAAAAAATTTTTTTTTGTTAGTTTTATAAGTTGTTTACAAAATTGCTGAAAAATTATGAAATATTTGCAATAGCAGCTCAATATTAATAAAAGCTTAGAATTTGCCCTTTTACTAAGTATGCTGTTTACAGAACACAGACGAACGACACGTTTAGAAATTTGTATGAAAAACATTAATGTGCTGTTCATAGAACACACACGAGCGACTAGTCTAAAAAATTTATATGAAAATCACTCAAAAAAATTGAGCAACATTCATACAATTTTCTAGACGAGTTGATCGTCTGTGTTCTATGAACCTCACAATAAAAATAATCCATTCAAATGTTCTAGCGTGAGACATACTTAGTTTTAGAGGCCATACCCGGCTGAGAAGGAGGGATACGTTTGCGTCTATTATTTACTCTATATAATAGAGTTAATTATAATAAATTCAATTGTTCTTATTTTAAGTACAGATTCGGGATTGATTCAATCGCTTTTTAAGATTGATTCGATCTCAAGTTTTCTCAAATCAATCTCGTATTTTTTGCCGCTATTGATTTAAGTACCGATGGACTGGATTTTGTTTTCAGTGTATAGCATTTAAACACTTTCTAGAGGAATAGCATGATAGTCTTGGCATTTATTTTTTAGCTTACTCAAAGAGTCCCACCCGGAAATTGCAGTTTGAAAACATAAAGCGATTTCTGAGTGAAATAAAAGTTGGGTGAAAGCTGTGAAACTACTCTTAATAGAGTCTTTTGCAGATGTCATGCATACTCTTTCAGCTGTAAGCCTAACCATGAGACAAAATATGCAAGATTTGCTGACAATATCTTAATGAGGTCGTTTAAAGCGGGATCGATTTCAATGTAGGTAAGACCCACAGTTGTCCGCTTACTAATAGTCGCGCAACGGCTTATGCTACTTCATCTATATTTATGGGAGATTAGTTATTGAGAGATCGGGATATTTTGATGTTCTGGAAATGAAAATTTAGTAAAAAAAATTCTTATGAAGGGCTGGATTGAACACATTTTTGATTACTCGAAAGAAACATTCAAGTGCCTCGGTTTTTTAAAAAGGTGCGAGACATATTTTAATCCGTCCGATCCTCTTACCATTTATACCACCTATTTAACTCTCATGATTGATCCGGTGCTTTTGGGGCTACTTGACCGTGTGCAGGAGAGAGCGAAGAAGCTTACTGGTGATAGTAGGATATCCAACTCTATTGACTTAATAGCGCATCGAGGTAGTGTGAGGTACGTTTCCCTCTTTTATCGTTACTACAATAGGTCTCGCTCGAGATTAGTGATCTCGCTCCCGAAACCCATATATTTTTCCTCAACACCCGTTAATTGCCCAGGGCTCATCCATTTGCGTCGAATAACACACACTACAGTGGGAATTCGTTTTTTAGCCGTACGGTTCCTCTGTGGAACAAGTTGTATACATACGTGTTCCCTGTTACATATAACGTTGAAGGGTTCAAGTCTAACGTCCACAAACACTCTTTTCTTCTTCTTATAATATATTTTCCATATGTAGGGGCTCTGCTCCAACATAAAAAAAATTTAGATTATATTTCGAATAAAGGAAGTTCAATTTAAAAATTTCATCTTTTTTTCCATTGCAAAAATGTATAACTATATAAAAAGTATCTCTTATTACTAGCTAACAAAGTAATTTTTTTTAGTGTTAATACTTGTTATTCCTATTCTAAAAAATAACTCAAAATTCAACATAACTCTCCTTTCAGTTTGGAAAAAATTAGAAAACATATCAGGTTTCTTAAAAAATAAAAGTTATAAAAATCATCATTATTTACTCAAAATGTACATTATTTGCACAAAATAAATATGTTGTGAATAATTAAAATTAACTCTCATTGAAAAATCGTGACCGTTACGGCGCCTGATTGTAACATCGAAACAGGATTTAATTTTTTTTAAAGGCAGCCACAGGCGATATGTTTCTTCGTGTAGCTCTTGATGTCAGTCAAAATTCTTATTTCTAAAGGTTTATAAAATTTGCTCACAAAGGTGTGAATATGGAAAATATTAGGAGCAAGACTAATTTGTGGACTTTGGTAAAAAAAATTGTATGATAGTAGCAAGGCGGTAAATGGATTCGCATTGGGGTCACAATTAGTGTAAAACGGCAGGAAATAAACAACTGCCTTTTAGTTGATCTTACAGGGGTTAAAGTTTAGATCAAACCCCACTAATATTTCTAACTCTACATTTCTTGTGAACATATCTACCGCCTAGCTAGCCTTCTTAAGGGGGTTCCCAACAGAATATTAGTTTTTAAGATTTTAGGGCCAACCGCTTTAGCCTAGCTCCAGATGGCTCCTATAGGTGCCGAATGTATGACCAATTTCCAACTATTTGGTAAACCCAACACTTTGTAGAATATACCTAGCTTCTATCTTCAATTATTAGGGGCGTCCACATTCAAAAACTTTTTTTTTTAATTGAATAGTATTAAATATTATGCAGTTAAATTGATACGTTTTCAATATACGAGCGATATTGCCATCTATTATCAGCGACAACTTGAAGCAAAATTACTTTCTCTTCCTTGTTACGACACAATATGTTTTATCCCTCTATTATTTCTGCCCCTCTCTCAGCAGCGTCATTAACAGCGTGTATTATGATTTATGCAATATACCAATCGTTTTCTGCTGGTTATCGAACTCTTCCCAGACTTCCAACTCGGCATTCATTAAACATCTTGATAGTCCACAACGCAGGAAGGATTTAGTCGTGTCGAGTGTTACGTATTGGCTCGTTATTTAGCAGTGCTTTCTTTATTTGTGTTGAGTCCACAACGTTTTACACCTTTCAATCCAAAAATTTATAATAGACGATCTGGATTGTCTTAAGTATCGCACTCATTTTCCATGACTTCATTCACGTTCTTCTTCCTCGCAGTCTGCGATATTTCTATATTTTTCATTTATATACTTAGGAGTTGCATTCGATATTTTATGTTTGGTATCATAGGCGCTATTAATTAATGCGAAAGCAAGAGCTTGACCACTGAGATACCAAATATGTTCAAAGAATTTACTTTACTGTTTTTTCACAATTCAACAGCTGGTCGTCACCCCGCAAAAGATTTGATTATTATTTTTCTTGTCTTCTTCAATCAAAAATTATTGATCACAGCAAATTTGTATTGTAAAAAATCCCTCTTAAGAAAAAACTTAAGAAAGGAAAAAATTGAACTAGAACCCGATGTACATATGTACAAACCAAAAAAAATTTAATCCGTAAAAATTGTTTGGCATGAGCCAAACGATATGCCAACATCATCAACAACCTTTTTTCTGATAGTGATTCGACGATTATCCAAAATCATTTTTCATCGGTTGTTGGCGTGCTCGGCCGACTAGAATGAGCATCGTCATTGACATCTTCTGGGCCTTCGTTAAACCAGTTATACCACAATTGAATTTGTGTTCTGCTCATAGTAGACTCGCCAGATGCCACAGTCAACATTTCATATGTCCTTGCGCATTTAATCTCATTTTTTACACAAAACTTAATACGATCCATTTTTTCGAATAGTAAAAACACAACTAACCTTTTTATCTGTCGAAGACAAACTGAAAATCCATTAATATTCAAATATTACTGTTGTAAAATGTTTCTTTCAGCCGACTAATAATATCGCCCAAGATCGACCACCGCTGAACTTTTCACAAGACATAGATTTCTAATGTCCGATGTTTAGAGTAGCGATGCCCATCCATTGTATTAAAGTGGTAAACAAAAGCAAACACAATCTTAAGCATTAAACACATTCGAGACAGCAGGCTACACGAACACACGACTACAAATGCCGCTGACTACTTATGTAGCCTGTAGCCAGCTACATAATTATATTGAAAGCGGCAGCTACATAATAAACAGCTGATATTATTTTCTTTATCTCCTTACAAATATTAAATAGCTTTTTGTGCTTATAAAATGGCTGAGGGAAATTTAGATAATTCTATAGTAGCTATTGCTAAAATAGTTTCAGCTACTTAGTATTCGATGTAATAATATATATAAATATTAAAAAATTAAATATTTGTAAATTACAATCAAAATCCACAATTAAAATAAAACTTCTAAAATATAAACAGCTACTTTTTTGCATTTCAATGGTGCCACTTAGAATTTTTTTTAGCTGTTTCTAAAGCTATCAACTAGGTTGTGAAGAGTAAGAAAAAAGCAAGAAAATTCAATGAACTATTTAAAGACTAAAGTCATTTAAATATAATTCCGTAATTTATAAACCAATATACGGAAATAATTTTTTTTGGTAAGAATTATTATTAAACATTTTCAATTTAGAAATATACACTTTAATATACATATAAAAGAAGACGTGTGTGTGCATCCATAAATGGTTGTTGTTTTAATAATGTTATAATAACAGAAAGAAATGTATAAAACACTAACAAACATCTGTAATAATTTGCAATACATGTAAGAACATGAATTTTTGTTTCGGTTTACGGAAAATGCAAATAAAGCGTAGTGCGCTATTCTATACGAAATTTCAGGTTATAAAAATCAGTTCTTATACACGGAAAAGTATTATGTTGATTTTTGCAGGTATGAAAATTTGTTTATGTGTATTTAACAACGTTAAAAGTTATTTAACAACTAAATTTGAAGTTATTCTCTTATATCTAAATGGTTCATTGTTTTCTGGCTAATAAAGTTCAAATCTGGCTTTCACCAAGCAGGATATTTATTTTCCAGTAATAACAATAATTGCTGCGATCAATTACAATATGTAATAATACCAGAAAATGTAAAATTGAATGCTTTTACTCTTGGGACACATTTCCTTTTTATAAGCACACGGAACTTAAATTATCCGACGTTATAAATAACAATACTTTTTGCCAATTCTTTTTACCAAAAACAGCACATATGAGTATATGATGAATAAAATAATTTTTAGAGTTAAATAAGCCTTTTTGCTATATATAATATACTCGTATAAAGAAACAATATCTAAAAACACAAACATCACCTTGAACTTGTCTTAAAAATGGGTAGAATCAGCTTTTAAAACGGTTAACTTAAAAAGTGCTTAACAGCACATTTAAAAAAATAGATAAAATTCTTGTATGAATACACTTTTGTTGTATTTGTCGTAAAAATTATTGCTAAAGCTTTTTAACTCTTTTATGAATACAATTTCTAAATTTCTTTTCAAAGCACTAATTTATTTGTATTCGCTTGATACATTGACATCACTAGCAGAGCTTTTGTAGCCAACAAAAATAGAAATTAGTTTAATTGGACTGCAACGACAAAACCAGCATGGACAACAACCTGCAGCCGTGCTGCTTGCTGTCTTCAAAATAATCATTCTCATAAGAACACGTGTATTTTAATTTTGAGCTTTCGTAGCTTGCAGCCTGCTGTCTCGAATGTGTTTAATGCTTTACGCTCATTAGTTTAGTCGTCAATGAGACAGCGACGAATGACATGCGCACGGGTGTATGAATTTATTCCTTGTTTTTTCTCTGTCTTTTGCGTATTTTATACTTTTTGTGATATAAAATTTATTAAAAATACTAAAAACATAAATTTATATGTTTATTCTTTGTTTTTACTTCAATTTTAATTAAATTGTAAGTAAAACAATTTTTTTTGATTTACGTATTTTTTCTCCCAGTGTAATTTTATTTACACTCAGAGCGTAACTATGGATTTCTCTTTGGGCATCACTAGTTTAGAAATAAAATAAAACACGGTCTATTTAAATTTTTTTCCTAGATGTCATTACCCATGTTTTTTACAGAAGTAATGTGTTTTAGATAACAGACGTCAGGTAGACATTTCGGAAAAACATATCGTGTGTTATGTACTTAAGTGAACTTTTTATGTTGATGCTATTCTTTTCCCAACAATCTGCGTGCTAAGACCTTAATTAAAAGCTTCCTTGTTATTTTTTTTTCTTTATTATTTTATGCTAAAACAGAAAACAAATGAAATTACTAGATACTCGTAATTAAATGTACGGAATTTTGTAAAAGGGATGATAAATTTGATATCATTTCCTACGGAATTTTTCCCACTTGCATACAAAAGTATCGGGTGGTTTATCGTAAGGTTTGATTTTCAATAGGATCTTTACTGACAGATCACGCGTGACTTGTATTAAACTGTTCTGACAGTTTTGTTCAGTTTCATTTGCCAAATCATCATGGAATGATTCATTCCACAATAGCGTAACCAAATTTTTCAGCTGTATTGCGAAAAAAACTCAATAAAAATCGGTCGTGTTATTGCGAAATATTCTTCAGTGATGTAGGACTTTTCGGGCCACGTTACATAACAAAATGGCAGTATTTGCATTGATCTAGAGCTACCATTATATCGAAACAACGGTGTGGAGTGTTTTATGGGCAGTGTGGCAACTTCCACAGACATTTTGTAATAGAGAGAGTGGAATGACGTAAACAAACTGCAAACTGACGATATGAGTAGATAGAATAAGTTAAACTTAAGTCAGCCTAAGAGTTGAAGTCAATGTGTAAAGACATAAATATAGTTAATAAATAAAAAAAAGGATTTTTTATAGGGAATAAATCACAATTCTTCCATATTTCTTAAAAAGTGATCCAAATAAGAATCTTAAGCTCAAAGGTAACCATTGCCGCAACATGTTAACGAACTATGTGCTTTCTGAAATTCAAACTCATTGAACTTAAGAAGGATTTTTTACAATACAAATTTGCTGTGATCAATAATTTTTGATTGAAGAAGACAAGAAAAATAATAATGACGACTAGCTGTTTCGTAGTCGCTACACTACTCCCACTGGGATTTGAACTCGATTCATGACGTATCATGATCTGCTGCTTTAACCACTCAGCCACCGAGCATTTAATTATTTTCTATCTATATTTATCTCATATTGACAAACAATGTGGGCAATTAACAAAATGCACATGTGATTCAATATGAGATGAATATAGATAGAAAATAATTACAAATCAAACCTCATGATGAATCACCCGATACAAGACAACTTAATTATTTCGACAAGTTGAAAATGATGGCTGGTAAAAGCAAGAAACCGCATTATTAATGCAAGCGTTCTTAAGCCAAGTTACTTAAATAATGCCAACAGGAAGCAACATCATCATCATCATCATCATCATCATGACACTTGTTTAAAATTCAGACTTTGTCAACTAACAAATTCAAGTATTCAAGTCTTCTTGTTAATCCGATTTTATATTCGTGCTATGCAAAAATGTTTGTTATACATTCTATTTTTACAGCTTACAATGTGATTTAAAGTGATAACTCATGAAAAATAATTCACAACGTTTTCAAATCGTTAAACTGTAATTTGCATTTTACATTCATGTGTACATATGAATGTCATAATGTATTCATACATATGTACAATGCAAACATGTGTACATTTTGTAATGAAAACCACACACGTAACAATATAAGCACACATCTATCCTTTTTTTTAAGATAATATGCAAATTGTGAGTATATTCTATAAAGAATCCACAAAAAATAAGACAAAAAATGTCATGAACTTTTTAAGAATACGAAAACTCTTCACTGCTTTTTGTCCACCTGGTGATTTAATTTCAAAAACATATATAATGATGAAGTGTGGTTTACATCAAACATTAAAGTTTCAATTAAAAAAAATTTTAATAAAATTCTGTAAACACATGCCCAATGAAAATATACCCAGTTGGCCATGTCATGCTCGAGTTATCGACGGCGGATATTTACTCAAAGATACGACACAACGACAATCCAGATTTAATCGTATTTACTGAAGACTTTTTCGAAGGACACTTTATTCGTGCACGACAATTAAAAGTACTACTTTCCTGGACAGTGGACTGCCAAATTATTAAGGGCTATCAATTATTTCATCATTGTGCATTTCGGTACACTTATACAGGGTGTCCGCCGGGAAAGTACACCACTCGCAATAATTCCATTGTAACCTTGGCTGTCTACGGTGTGGCACCGTGTTGTTGATACCTCATATTAATCAAGCCTAAAGCATGCAGTTGTTGAGTTAAAAAGTTTTCAATCATATCACGATATCGCTTCCCATTCACAGTTACTGTTACGCCGTTTTCATTTTCAAAGATGTAAGGTCTAAATTGCATACCAAACTGTCACTTTTAATGGATGCAAAGGCGACTGATAAATAATTTGAGGGTTTTCCATTGCCCAGAAGGGATTATTCTGTTTATTCACATATCCATTTAAATGAAAATATGCCTCGTCACTCTTTATGATTTTTTCGTGCAAATCGGGGTTGTCATGGACGAGCTATAATATCTTATTGACATATGTACGGCCGCGTAAATGGTCTTGTTGAAGAAGCTCTTACGTCTATTGAATCTTTAATGGAAACAAATGCAAATCCTTGTGCAAAATTGTGGCCAAAGTTGTTCTTTGATGATGGATTGATTGATGATTGTTTTGAAAACTATCTGAGCAGCAGTAGTGCTTTCAGCCGATCTTGCAGTACGCATGCACAATCCCAGCAAAAACTTCTATTGTAAAGTAATGTGTTAAAATGTTAATAAATATACTCTTCACTACTTCTACTTTGGCATTTTAAATCATTATTTTAACATGGCGATGTCATTGGAAGCAAGTACTTACCATTCTCCCTTTCGAATAACTATTCCAAAATGTCATTACAAAAAAGCAATTAAAAAGCTAACTGCCTATATGGCCTTGATTTACGAGTTCGTGACGACAAAAACTACCAAAACGGCTGAAGATATTTTCTATAAATGTATAAAATGTAATGGATATCTTTGTATAGTACAAAAAAGACATGACTTTAAATTATGGTATAAATATCACCCTTATAAATGCATTCTTACAAACAATATCTCTAGAAAAATACCTTTTTCTGTGCTTGTGCCTTTCAAAAAGCTCTTTTCGAATATTACCACTTATATTCAACAATTTTCTTAAAACCCTTTTCTATAAAAATCATTTTTTAACGTCATGGAATTAAGTACGGAACTGGTTTTTATTAGCACTATGATTTATCATTTTAGGATTTTATAAATTTATAGTTAATACATTTTCACCAAGCTGGCAGCGCATATGTAATGTTAACATCATGTTTACGCTGGGTATTCGTAATCCTATAGATCGTAATGATAGCAAAACAATCGACACTAATAGTAAAATTGCCAGAACAGCAAAATATATAGAAGCAAATATTTAGCTACATTTTTCATTTTGTAAAAATTTTTGATCCCGTTTTTATCACCTTATCTTATCAAAATCAAGTATTACTCAAATTTGTTCATTAAATTTTCATGGCAAATATTGTACATGTTAGGAAAATTGCCAGGAACAATTACTTACACCCGCACATATGCAAGAGGTATTAAACAAGTCATTACTTAACTAATTATATGTAATGCAGGCGGTTAATACTATGATATTGAAAAATATGTTCTTAGGTAAGTGCAACACATTACCAACTTTTCGCTAGGATGCTATCGTCTACATAAACTCTTTCTTCGCAATAATTCACTGCACTATAAATAGTACGTTGTTTCTCTCAAACTTTTTCATCGTCACAGTAATCTATGTTTGATTTTGATTAAGTGTTTTAACGATTAAAACACGTTGGATTTCGAATATTTTTCCATAATAATTTCACGACTGCCAAATATGAACTGTCAAATCTTATATTAACCAAAATGGTGGCAAAACAAAGTACTACATCTTTTAAGAGACATTTTTAGTGCTGGAATTCGTTTTTATACAAAATTTTAGATGAGCATTGAGAATTTGGGTAACATTTGATTTTTACTACGTTTAAAGTCCTGGGAATTCCGTAGAGTAGCGAAGGCTACAAATACGAAGTTTGATCATAACCGAAGTAATCGTTATTTGCAAATTTTGTAAGTTACGTACGTTTGATTTTCGCATTTTTTTCTGTTATGTTGGTACACATGTCTGTTACATCCCTGCAGGAAATGTCAGTAGTAAAACTATAGTGACTACCTATTGACGATGTCACCAGTACTACTGACAAATTGTACCCTTACTAATGCTAACTACTATTGACATTTAACACAGGCTTGTCCTACGAAATCTACCAGTAGACTGCGTAGTTCTTGTGGGGTCATATAGAGAAAATGTCAATAGTAAGATTGTACTGATTTACTATTGACGACATTACCGCACTGTGGGAAATGTCCATAGTAAAACTGTATTGATAGTAAAACAAATAGTGATTGCCTATAATTATAAAATATTTAACTAGTTTAGCACTTTTTGCTCACCTTTACCTTTTTATATCACTTTTTATTATTATTATTATTTATTAGAATTAGCTATTTTCTTGCGGCCACAAACAAAATTCAGAAAAATTTCATGATTTTCGGGAGCTTTCATAAATCCGAAAATGCAAGGACTACTTTTTGGCAAATCCTGGGATTTGGGATTTCGTAAATCTTGAAAATCATAATTTTCAGGATCGAGATATAAGGGCTGGCATCCCTATATACAACAAATGAGTTTGTATGTAAGATTTTCATATAAATGTGTAGTTACGTCTTATTGCACTTGTGGTTACGTCTGTTTGAATTTCATCAATAAAATCGCCATTTTTCATTGTAGGAATCTAAAATTTTGCAGGAACATATATTTTGATAAAACGAACCATAATCGATAAAAACCTCAATTTCGAAATTTTGTGTAGTTACGTCCGTTTGCCACGAGCGGTCAAAGTCATTTCATTTTTTCTTTCTTTAGTCCTATTTTTATCCATACATGATCTAGAAATGAAATCTGCTATCATATTACAGTTACCACAAAATTGCATTTATATGTATATATTCCAGATTACCGTGTAAAATACATCTAATTTGCAAAAATCTAAATTATTTAAATGCCATATCGTATATCTGGGTAAGGAAGCAGATTCTCAAATTGACAAAACATTTAAAAATAGACCCTTTTCCAAAATGGTCCAGCTCACGAGAGGTCAAAGCTGGAGCCGAAGTAATTTAGATGTCATCTTAAAAAAGTCCAAGGTTCATTTCCAAAAGGGTACACCGAGCACTTTTTTTGGTGAGTCGCTCTAGTGTACATACTCTCAAGATGATTGCATTATATTTAATGTCAACCAGTTGCCATGTACTCGTATTACTGTAGACAAATACGATCCACGTTTACAATAATATTATTGGACTTAATTAAAACATCTTGAAAATACTATATACATATCTTTTTTCTTGTACTTACAGGAAATTATGCCCCCATTATAGTACCTCCATCCTGGATTGTGAAACTGCCCAGCAAAGGAAATTTCAAATCATCAATACGTGTTAGTAATAAGCAAACAAATGCTTCAACTAAAAAAGCCAGAATTGCGAGTAAGAAAGGCAATAAAAAGGAGGAGAAAAAAGAGCATAAGGCGTTTATTGTCAAACCTATACCCTCTCCGGAAGTCATACCAGTTATTGTTTACATCAATCCCAAGTCGGGAGGCAATCAAGGTGTCAAATTATTGGGAAAATTTCAACATATTTTGAACCCGAGACAGGTTTTTGATTTGACACAAGGTGGACCAAAGATGGGGTAAGTATTAAAAAGTAGCAAAGAGTATTTCACTAGCACCCTTCCCACATAAATGTGATACAAATTTTTAATGAACAAGAATTATTTGCGAGGAATTAAGGTTTAGGCAATGAATTGGAAAATAAAGCTTTTTTTGTAACTTTATTATTTTATTTATTGAATCTACATAAGAAATGTAATGACAATAAGTATTCAAGTCTTAATACTAAAAAAAAAAATTGTGATTAAAGTCCTGCCAGTGCTGGACAAAAATTTATTTTTATGCGAATATTATTTCAGAATTCAGTTAACTGTTTAGAGCTCTAATGGTAGCCAAAGTATCCCTCCTTCTCAGGCGGGTATGACCACCAAAGTTAAGAATATTAACTGCAAGAGGGTTTGGATGGAACTCAAGTTTGTTAATATATCTTGTCGCGTACTTCACAAATTCAGATTTCACAAAAGGTACGTTCAGATCTGCGTGGATTCGTGAGTTTCTAACGTACCATGGAGCGTCTGTAATTCTACGGAGTATTTTATTTTGACTTCTTTGAATTTTTTCAATGTTGGATGCCGAGGCTGTGCCCCATAATTGAATCCCATAGCACCATATAATAAAGTTAAAAACAAAAATTATAATATGAAAAGAGGGGAAAACAAGAAGAAAAAGTAAAATTATAAATATTGAACGAAGAAATAAGGAAAACAAATTAAAAGGAGGATAAAGTGTATGTATATGATAGTAATAGAAAAGAAAATAAAAGAGACGAGGTGGGAAGAGAATAGAAGAGGAGAGTAGGTTAAGTAACGTTAGGTTTAACAGGCTGCCAGCCATTGAAAAGCCAGCACACTTGGATTCAATTTGGTCCCGTTGTGTTGCCTGGGTGTGATCTACATATCACAGAAACAACCCGAGGTTCAGTTAATAAGTCCAATCCACTTACAACACATTCCGATACCTCCGCGAAATCATGCAGCCTAGATACAAAGCCCTTATATAAGAAAAAAGCTGGACACCGGCAGAGGAAGTGCTCAACACTCTCTACTTCCTCCTCGTCTCTGCAACTTCTACAGATGTCATTAAATGGAAGATGTAACCTCCTCGCTTGTATTCCTATGTAGCAATGTACTTTCAGGACAGCCACAGCGAAACGCAGCTTTCCTCACGGCAGGCTCCTAAAGCTGGTATTCGACAGGTAACCTCACTAGACGTTTGAAACTTGAGCGATCTCAAATATTTGACACCATACTTGTTTCTTACAGCTCCTAAGCGAGCTTCTAACGATTCCATCTATATCTCTTTGTTGTAGCTGGACACCGGCCTTTGCCAGTTCACCTGCTATAAGATTTCCGGGTACTTTACTGTACCCTCGTATCCAAAAAAGCTCCAGGTTCGAATGTCTCGCTATCTCGTTTAGAGATATCAGGCATTCACGAACCAACCTCGTATAGACCCCGTTGTATAGTGCATACAGCGCAGCTGTATCCTCCCCGTATATCCCGAGTAGAGTAGATAATGGAAGAAATGAATTGAGAAGAGATAAAAGAAAGAAAAAAGATCAAGGTAAAGAATTGCATAGAAATCAAAATACAAGAGATGGGAGACAAAATGCGGAGCTAAACGATCCAAATGGAAAACGTCTGAAACATAAGAAGGAAGCAAATGAAATATAAAAATAAATAAAATTAGAAGATGATATAAAAATATAAAATAACAAAGACAATTAACAGAAAATAACTTAAAATATAATTTTTTCGGTTAAAGATTTAAATTGCATTTCGAACACAAATCTCAGAGGTTGTCATCTTTGGGTTGTGTCGCAGTCCGCATATACCGCATTACCACCAAAACCCTTCTTTTTCAGCGAGAAAATCTATCCTGGAAGTGCCTGTGCTTTAGTTCAGGGAGGTCACTATCCGTGGCACCCCACGCGGCCCTGAGCTCTATATTTTAGGTTATGCATTCCGCTGAGTCCAAAGCACGTTTCTTTAGTCGTAAAATTTATTCTCAGTATTTTATTCTGAAATATTGGTACCTAGAACATTTGCTACGGTCAGTGTGCTCGGTTCTCGCTCAAGCTTCTACCGATTCACTTCCCAGCGAGAGAACGGAAGGAAGGCATCATCAGAATCATCTATCATGTCTTGTTTCTACTTTTATTTATTATACTTCGCTTTAATAATATAAAAATTCCGTGAACGGATAGTAACTGGCTCAGGTCATAATTCAATTTTCCGCATTTGCTTCTCACTGTTGCACTGCATAAGACTTGGCATCCAATTTCCTTTTGTGTCAGTGTTTAATATTTCTTGCCACATTTGTAGAGCTTCCCATTTGACCGTTTCAAGAATAATCCCTGCAATGAGGAAAGCTACACTTGCAGTTACAGTACGGTGTGTTGAGGTTACTCACAATACAGCTGTTCTCAATCCCATTTGACGGTTTGACTGCCCATATTTTGCTCCCCCCTAGTAGTACACTTAGGTCTATTGGGGTAATCCCTGCAATGAGGAATACTACGCTTGTAGTTACAGTGCGATATGCTGAGGACACCGGCAGTACAGCTGTTCTCTAGACTGCTAGTAAAGCCTTTGCTCTCTTCTATCTTCACTCTATTTCCTCAAATCTCCAACCCGTAAAGAAAACTTAATAGCCTGCATAAGAAGCCTCCGCTTGCGCGATAGCGAGCCTTCAATATGCACCATTAAACGGGTCAGTTACGATCCTACCCTGCAGTCTTACCCATTGCATACTCCATTTGAGCTGAGTATGTTAAAGTTGAGTCTTACCCTTAAAAACCGCATCACTCTTTTAGTGAGTAGACATGACAATAGGAATAAGTATGTGATATTAGTTCGATTTTATGGTTATATAAAATATAATGAAATGACTAATAGATATACAGCCATGTCACAGAGCTTAATTCCGTTCGGAAACGGAATTGAATTATTTTTTTTTACTTTTGCAAAAAACCAAAAACTAAAAAAATTTTCGGAATGTAATTATTTCTAATTGCAAGAATGAAACCAGTATTATCTTATAGAATTGATTTCATTCTGAAAAGGTTTTAAATTTTCGTTTTCTGAAGAATTAAAAAACCGATTCAATTCCATTTCCGAACGGAAGTGAATTCTGTGACATGCCCGATAGTATAAAAGTTTGCTAAAAACCTTTTAAGTTTTTACATTAACAACCATAACAAGTGAAGATTTTATCATAATTTATCGTTTAGTACATATGTATGTATTAATAATTATTTTAAAATGTATCTTTCTTGCAGCTTGGAACTCTTTCGCAAGGCTCCCAATTTGAGAATATTGGCTTGTGGTGGCGATGGTACCGTTGGTTGGGTACTATCTGTTTTAGATCAATTAAATCCACCCATACAACCGCCTCCCGCCGTTGGTGTCCTGCCTTTAGGCACCGGTAATGATTTAGCCAGAGCTTTGGGATGGGGTGGCGTAAGTTCTTATCACTGTTAAGCAATAAATTATAACAATTATTATCGCTGCCTTACCTTACAGGGTTATACGGACGAACCTATTGGAAAAATATTGCGGGAAATTGGCATGTCACAATGTGTTCTTATGGACCGGTTTCGTCTGAAAGTAAAACTCAACGAAGATGTACCTGATGATAATGTAGATCGCAGCAAGAACAACGTACCCTTAAATGTGATTAATAACTATTTCTCATTTGGTGTGGATGCGCATATCGCTCTTGAGTTTCATGAGGCGCGTGAAGCTCATCCGGAACGCTTTAATTCACGTTTGCGTAATAAAATGTATTACGGTCAGATGGGCGGCAAGGATTTGATATTACGGCAATATCGCAATCTTTCACAATGGGTGACACTGGAATGCGATGGCACAGATTATACCCCAAAACTAAAAGAGGCTGGCTGCCATGCGGTATTATTTTTAAATATTCCCAGGTGTGTAGAATGGCAAATAATTGCAATACTGCTTTGTGCTGTGTGTGTTGAAGTAAACACACACGAAAAAAAAGATTTTATAATTGGTTTTGCTTTTTACTTGCAGCTATGGCGGCGGCACCCATCCTTGGAACGATTCATTCGGCCAATCGAAACCCACCATAGACGATGGTCTCATCGAGGTTGTTGGCCTCACAACCTATCAACTGCCCATGCTGCAGGCTGGTATGCATGGCACTTGCATTTGCCAGTGCCGTACGGCAAAAATCGTCACCACCAAAACTATACCCATGCAGGTCGATGGCGAAGCATGTCGTGTTAAGCCATGCATTATTGAATTAGATTTATTAAACAAGGCAGTAATGCTTGCCAAACGCAAACATGGTCGTGCTGATGTACAGTAAGTACTCTTAGCTTTTAAGAACCGCCAAACAATCAGCACCACTTGCGGCGTAACGTTCTTAAGCACTTCAGGTCAAGTCACTAGTAATTGAAGCAAGAAAAATTTCATAACACAAAATGCATTTTTTTTTTTTTTGTAATTCCACTAGAGGATTTAAAAAAGGAATTAAAAGGACAAGTGTGCATATGTATATACGAGTACATATACGAGTACATATACGAGTATGTACATAAATCCACACTCTTGTGTGGATTTTTGTATTTTTTAAGCTAATATGACTTGACTGAAATGTAAGGATAGGAATTTTATGGAACAATATGTGCATAAATGCGAGAGTTGACTTTTCTTTTGCAATTTCAAAAAAACAAAAAGTTAATTAAAACGCATTCAGTTAAACCCACATTTTACAAATGGCGTTTGAATAAGCAGAGTTGGAAGGATTACTTTTTTTCTGTTTTTGTAAAAGTTATTTTGCATTCCAATAAATTTATATGACACTTGAAAATAAATTGCTTGTCTTTGTTAAAGACAATGTTAAAGTGTTTAAAATACGTACATATGTTGTATGTTGTGGAAATAAAAGATATTTATATATGTACATTCTCGAGTATTGACCACAAAAGCATTTGGAAAAGATGACCTTTTGCACTTGTGCGATTGAAGACAAGTGCTCTAGAGTAAAAGGTATTCCTGTAAAATTGTTTAAAAGGGATTAATTAGTTAATACGGTTGGCAAATCGTCAGTAGACCGTCGTTAGGCCAACCCCTAGGTATTTTTAACTGGCTGCCAGTCATTGAAAAGCCAGCCCACTTGGGTCCAATATTGGTCCCGTTCATACCCCTAGGAACCAAAGCCTTTATTGCAAATAAAAGTAATAACCTAACTTTATTAAGCGTCATCTATCTGGTTCTCTTTTATAGACCCTCCTGGCGTTAGTAGCATTAAAACCCTTCCGGTAAAGTGACAAGTCTATCTCGTCATTGGTTTTTCATTACATATCGCACAATGATAAACCACACTCGTCATGCATAACAAAAAACCTCGTCATGTTAAAAAAAAAAGATTATAAACTGTGTGAGTCGGACTCAAGATATTGTAGCTAGTTAAAAATATATGTATATCGGTAAGACAAGATTGGTGATATGGCCGCATCAGCAAGTGTGGTGATGGACCCATCAAAACATGTAATTATTAGGAAAAGGGTACACTACACATTTGGATAAATCTTCAAATTTGTTCCCAAAGTTGTTGAAAAACAGTATGGAGTACGTTTTTCATTGTCCCTTAGCTACTAAAATGGATTTTGCTGTGACGAGATTAGCGATCTTGTTACCGAAACTGACATGTTTTTAAGCAACACGCATTTATCTTCCTTTTGTGGTCGATTGCCCAGCAAATCGTACAAAACATCACAGACAGAGGCCATACGGATCGTTTGTGGAGCAAGTTACCTGCAGACGTATTTTCTGTCACATAACGTTAGAAGGTTCCAGTTAAAAGGCAACAAGCACTACTACCTCTTTCCTACTCCTCCTCATAATATATTTACCTACTTCCAGTACAACGAATTACATATGTAGGGGTTGGTCTCCTAATAATGAAAAGACGGATGAGTTGCTTTGGCGCTAAGGCTCTTTATGGAGTTTAGACTTCCACTGACTATCTGGGAAATTATATAAAAATTGTGGAAGTTAATTTACATCAGCACCTGCTTAGCATCGGCTTTACCTAAGGAATGAGCAACTCCTCGGGGTGAATTATTCACGATTCAACAGAGCCGCTGTGTGGCTGGCAAGACTAACACAGGTCGCAACTTTTTATCATACGTTTGGTGAAGTGGTCGGGCTTTCTAATGCCTCCTGCCATGCAAGTTCCCAGCAGTCAATGGAAGACAAGACTTAATGAGTTCGTAGGCCGAAGTCCACTAAGAGCATCAGCCCTTAACCAACTCACTCTTGGTTCCCTACATTACATATATCAACAGCAAAAAAACGGCAACTCGGAGGATTATTAATCTTCGAAAACGGGCATTACACTATAGTTATCAGGGAAACATTACCTAGAGAAAACCATAACCATCACCAGAGAATATAATTCAGAGCTTCTAGTTTGATTTAATTTCAGTTGGATGGAACTATTTAAAACACACAATTAAATTAATAGGGATTTTATTTTTGTTATCATTTAATGAAATATATTCACTTCAAATTGCCGGGTTTTAAAAAAAATAGATGAAACTTTCAACAGGGCATCATTATTCTGGTTAAATTCCACACAAACACAGAAACACTCATGCTGTAAAATATACTGAAACTTTTATTCTTACAAATGCATATAATTTACAGATAGATATCCGGCAGAAAGATATTTGTATAAAGCAAAAAAATGTCCAGCATATAAAAAGTTTATTGCCATTCTTTGTGGCAATTGAATGAACGAATGAACAGATGAATGAATTGCTCACAGAAAAATGTAAAAAGCCCTAGAAGTGGCCAAGGGTGCATGAAAATATGTTTATTGATTGAGGTTTTCAAATACCATGCATCAGTTTTTTTTCTTCTTTTTTTATATTTTGTTCTAGAAAAATGTCTGAAGGTAGAACAGGATTCTGTAATAGCATAGTTATTAAGGACATCTTTATATCAAAATTCATAAAATGTCATTTATATTTTGCTTTAATATGAAAACACAGTGGTGTATTCAAATAAATAAAACATTCAACAGAACAGCAACTTATTCAATTTATTTTGTACACAAACAAATACATGGTGTTTGAAGGCAAATTTATTTTTTTAAAAACGATTATTTAAAAATGTAATAAACAGTGGCTGCAATGTAATAAACAATTTTGCAGAATTGCCAGTCACGATGTCGCAGTGGTCGAATGAGCCTGGCGTATTCGCTGGCGTATTGACTGTACGATCTTGTTGCAAGAATTCATGATGTACCACGCCATTGCAGTCTAAGAAATCAGTGAGCAAAACATTTATATTTGACTGAATTTGAAGTGCTTTTTTCGGTATTGGCTCTTCTGGACGCTTCCATTGGGATGATTGGCATCCTCTCTGATAGTGGTTCAGCAGCCTCTCTGATAGTGATTCGACGATTATCCAAAATTATTTTCTTCACTGCTTGAATGTTTTCATCGGTTGTTGACGTGTTCGGACGATCAGGACGAGCATCGTCATTGACATCTCGGCCTTCCTTAAACCGGTTATACTCTGCTGATAGTAGACTCGCCAAACGCAGTCAACATGTCGAATGTCCTTGCACATTTAATTTAATTTCATTAACGTAAGAATAATTGAAGAGCTCGGTGACTGAGTTAGTTAAGCGGCTGTATTAAAAATACATCATGTTCACATGATCCCGAGTTTCGAATCCCAGTGGGTGCTGATGAGTAGTGTAGCGACTACGAAACAGCTAGTTTGTCCCCCAGTTACTGGTATTCAATTATTTTTCTGTTCTTCTTTGGTCTTCTGTTCTTATATGGTCTTTCACAGCAATTATTGTTATAACTAACAAGTAAGAGTGTGGTAAATTCGGCTGGGCCGAATCTAAAATACCCTTCACAATAGTCACGTAAATGTATAGTACATATTACAAATTTGAACTAAATATGCTGTTTTAATTTGTAATAATGATAGTTCACTAAAATATTTGATATGAACTAATAATTTCCATAATATATGCTAGGGATGTGTACATTTATTTAAGGCGCCGTGAAAAATGATTGTTTTTCACACGCGTCATTTTCATTTGGGCGATGTGTAGACCGGTATCAAAAATTGCCACTTTTTGGTATTTTAGTAACCCCCTTTTATAAACAGAACTGCTTTAATATAAAAATTACATACACCCTTTACATTTTTGTGAAGGGTATAACAAAAATCATGAAAAAATCGGTTATCCCACATTTTTGGTGTATATAGACCGATATCGGAAATTTTCATTTCCTGTATTTAAGTAGCCTAGTTTTACCATCAGAACTGCATCTAAGAGAAAAAAAATTTTTTAAGTGGCTTACGTGACATTTTCATGAAAACCGGTTTAGGCTATGTCTCGGGTATATATGTACCGATATCGGGCATTTTCATTTTCCATATTTACATAACCTTATTTCCTTGCCAGAACTGTTTTTAAGCAAAAAAGATGTTTAAGTTCACTTACGCGACATTTTCATGAAAACCGCGGTTTAGGCTATATCTCGGGTATATATGGACCGATATCGAAAATTTTTATTTTCCATATTTATATAACCTAATTTTATTACCAGAACTACTTTTAAGCAAAAAAATTTGTTTAGCTTCGCTTATGCGACAATTTCATTAAAAATCGGATTTGGGCTATATCTCGTTTATATATGGACCGATATCTGAAAAAAATTGTTTGCCTTTAAGTCACCATGCTTAATACGTGTGTGAAGTTTAAAGCAAAACAAACAACTTTTGTTTTCAAAAATTTTCGTACAAAATTGCAAAAAAAAAATGGCTTTTTTCGGAATTTTGAATATATCTCAGCTATACGTGGACCGATATTACTGAATTTCAATAGCAAACCCACGAATCGATGGGCTAAAAGAATGGTGAAAGAAAAAAGTTTCTAAGTCTAATGGTTTTCTCAGATACGGTATTTCAACAGCGGACAGACGGACATCGCTTAATCGACTTTTCCATTAATTCTGATTCAGAATATACATATATACTTTACAGGGTCGCAAAACAAAACTGTAGAAATTACAAATGGAATCACAAACTTATATATACCCTTTACATTTTTGTGAAGGGTATAAAAAATAATCCTTCTTCTTGACTGAAGTTGGACTCGAACTCACAACTGATTAGTTAATATCGTACATAAGTATATAACTAAAGAAGTTTACTGATTAATAATTTAAATATTAATACAGTTTCTTTGATCCATTTTTTCGAATAGTAAAACACTGAAGAGCGCACCAAAACACGATGAACCTTTTTATCTGTCAAAAACAAACTGATAATCCAAAATGGCTGATATTGGCAAGATATATAACAGACATGTGTACCAACATAACAGAAAAAATGCGAAAACCGAACATACGTAACTCACGAAATTTGAAAATAACGGTTATTTTTGTCCAGACCTCGTATTTACATCAATAATGTGAATATTTTTCAATTTCTTACGGTTTTATTTATAAAAATATTTCATTTTTATTAAGCTCTTAATAGACAAATTTTGTATAGAAATTTGTCTAATAAGACAAAGATAAAATAGGCAGTTAAAAATTAATTTAAATATTGTACAAAATTAATAAGTTTAATAACAAAATTCTTCTAGGAGCAAGTACCACAACACAATTTAATTTACTCAATTTTAAGAGATTTGATCTATTATAATTATACTTAATGCATTGAATTGATGACGCCACATTTAAGCGAATATCATCCTTAAAACACAATATGTGGCAATATTCTCTGATGACTTTTGTCATCGAGATTGATGAAACTTTTCACACTACTGATGACAATTTACATAACATTAATTCCGCAATAATCCATCAATAATAAGAAGATGGGCTTTGCTATTAGTTTAGGTTTTTGTTTTTAAAGAAAAAACATTTTTTTTACATATATATTTGCAGCCAAATAATTGACTAAACCAGCGAAAAGGTTATCTTTTAAAAGTGTTTTGCTGAATGTTAACACATATTGTTCCTTAAATTTACAAATATTTAGATTGAATTTTGCCATCAAAAGCTTGAATGAAAGAAAGTAAAAAGTTTTGAGCACTTTTTTTATACTAAAAATGTATTCTTCTTATTTATTCTTTTAGAGTCAATCCTTTAGAAAGACTACAGCTGGTTATTCTGCGCGTAACCATGGATCAATATGAACGTCATCACTATGACAAACCAATGTTACGTAAATTGGCCAACAAATTGGGCGTCGTGGAAATCGATTCTCAGTGCGATCTCGAACAAGTGCGCAATATGTTGAATGAAAAGTTCGAACAATCAATATCGTATCCAAAAGTGTCGCAGGATTGGTGTTTCATTGATTGTAAGTACAAACATATATGGGGGAAAATTCTATGATTTATTCTTCTCGAATTTTTTGTAAACATTAATCAAAATTGACTTTCTTAAGACCGGGGCACATAGAATCCGTCGTACTTTGTCCGTCGCCTTTTTCAACTGACATCAACGTATACGAAGTATGAAGTTGGCACAGTCAGTACTTTGTTAACGGATATAAAATCAACTGCATTTCACTTCAATTTGAATAAAATCTTTTGATTTATTTTTCAGACACAACACAGAAAATCTAATACAATTTGTTTTTAATTTATTTTATTTTTGAACGAAAAACTAAATCAAAATATACAAAAAGAAATATTACCAGATAGATGTCAAAGTTCTCAACGTACGTTAAAAGTTAAAAGTTGCTCAACTTTACTTTACGTTGACGTAGAAGTACGGAATGTGACAAAGCTCATAAGAATACATGTATTTCAACTTCGCTGTCAGTTGAAGAAGGCAACGTATAACGTACGACAGATTCTATGTGCCCCGGCCTTTAATTGAATTAAAGGCAGGTGGGTGGTGCGATTTTGCTGGTCAACGAAATCGCCTCTGTGCCAATCGTAGTTTGTCCAACATTTTACGCAATTACACTGATAGGAAAACTTTCGTAGATATAATGATGTTTTGCATTAATGTTACAATTTTGTTGTTGTTTAGAAGCCAACGTAAAGTTTCATTCGGGTTAAGAATATTGTTTCATTACAGAAATAACAATCGTAAATGGAATGAAATTTGTTCGTTTATGTTAAAAAAAAAAGAGTCTGTGGCAGGAATCGAACTTGCTACCACGAGACTGCTGGTCAAGCACTGTACCAAATCAGCCACCGAGTTTATAATGAAATTCTTACATTTACAATAACAACACAATATGACAATTATTTTAACCGCACTGGTGCGTAGCTGTTACGAGAATATTAGTGCAATGAAATATTCTCATTATATTTACTAAACTGTTTCGCAACTATAACGTAATTGTTACATTTTCATGCCAAAGTTTTTCGTAACACGGTTGAAACAATTTTTGTAAAATTAACGAAGTTGTAGAAAACAATAAAGTGCTGCTACGCAGGATTTGCACCCCGTTAATGAAGCTTTCATAACTGTGATATAAACGGTTTCATTTCTACAACGAAGTGTTGTTCTTTCAGTGTAAAGAAATGATATTTATTAGTTTTTTTTACAATATTAAAAGAACATAAATACATACATATTTAAAGAATTGAGAAGTCACATGTTGATAATTTTTTAAATAAATTAGACTTAAGGCTCAGTTAGCCGACTGGAATGTAATGTAAATGTAACGTAATTAAACAGCTGTTCGGTTTTGTTATGTGTAAAGCAGTTAGAACGGTTATTGAAATGTAATGTAACGTAATCGGAATGTATGAACCTGTAGAAAATAGAATTTTCTTTCATTTTTACGTTACATTTTTTTAAGTGTTGTCAACATGGTGATATAAAAAGCACTTAATAGCACAATTTATTCCATTACCTCATAACTTTAGTTTAGCTTTTATTTTAAAATCTAATTTTATTTCTCAAACTGAATCTACAGACGCAAGGCAGCTTGCTTACGGTAGTGGTATAATCGCAGCTGTCTTTCGTTTCCTTTGCGTAAATTTGTCAAAAGCACATAGACTTCCTTGCTTTTTCAAAAAAGTTTTGATAACTGTTTGTAAATTCTACCAAAAAAAAAATATATGTTGAGTTTTATTGTAATTCTGCCACTACCTGTTTAGAGCTGCCTTGTAAAAAATTTTATTTTATTTTATTGTTAAAATTTTGATATCTTTCTCATTTTTTTATTTCACTAATTTTTGTTTATAATCAGCACAAAAAATATTATTCGGTGGTCGAATAAATGTACTTCAGTCACATTGGTTATATTCGTGAGCGTGGTACGCGTAACTACTAGAGCGAAGCCCATTTATGATTGAAATACATATATTTCACATACCTTGAGGTGAAAGAATTTATTGCAAATATCAGATTAATAAGTGATTAAATTCAATACATTCTAAAAATAGTATATTCTACATATGTATATGTAAACTATTTAAGTAATCCAAATCAATACTAACTTTTATATACATACATATGTAGTGAAAGAAAGTAAACAAAATTGTCTACATAAATCGCTTAAACGTAATTATTTACGCTTCAGTAACAACACTATTCAAACATTTTTTTATGTATACATTTTTTTTATTTTCTCTTTTTTTGGTACCCAACAAACACGAAATTAAACATTTGATATAAAATGACTATCACATGATATCAACCATAATTTTCAAATCTTTTTCAAATGTTTGATTTTAAGATTCGAGTTTAAATTAAAAAATCCTTTGAATATAAACATTTGATACTCAATGTTTTATTAATTTGATATTGAGTGTAACTACATAACTACATAAAACAAATGTGTCACCAATTACTGAAAAAATATCAACATTTTAAATTCATTAACAAAAAAATTTAGAATTAGGGAAAAGATTAATAAATGTGATTTGTTTGTCAGCAATATGTAATTAAATGTGCACAAACTTTTTTTTAATAAGTAAAAACGCATGAAGGAGCACATAAAGAAGTGAAATAATAAGATATAAATAGATTGCCCGATTTCAGCGAGATTTAGAATCAAGGGGAACCAAATACTTCGTCCTTTCGAGAATTTCAAGACTAGGGGAAAAAATAATAATAATATAAAATTTAAATTAAAAGAAAAATGATTTGTAAAGCACAAAATAGTTTTTATATATTTTCCACACCACAATCCACATTTGAAAAACATTTTAGAATTACATTTGGAATAAATAAATTTCATAATTTGAAAATAATTTCCCCTTTTGGTTGATAATACTAAGTTTTTTAATTTGAACTCAAATCAGTATCAAACGTTTGTCGTTTGAGACATCGTTTGATTTCAATTTATTCTCAATTAGTGTTTGCTGGGTAGGATGTACCTATATATATTTATATTCATAAAACCCAAATTTGTTTTAATAAACTTTTGCATAAAATATTTGAATTAAAGTTTATTTAAAATTCATTTTTATTTTTGTGTACATGCCCATAAATCTTTTATTAGTAGTTAAATTTTTTCCTAAAACATATGTTACGTTTTTACGTTCTATAATCGCACTTACGTCTTAAGTTTACTTTACGTTACTACCACATTCCATTTACATTACATTCCAGTTGGCTAACTGAACCTTTATGTAAAAGAACAGCGGGGTTACTCTCTATAGCGATGCGAAAGTAAGTTCAATGCGAAAGGTGAATGCGATAAGAGTATAATTAGAGTACTAACTCTGTGCCGTTTGCGCAAATTTTTCGCAAAAAGTTTGAAAATGAAGCAACACTGGTACTACAAAATAAACAATAGCGAAGAATGATGAAATAAAATGTGCGAAAGGGAAAAAGTAAATGCCAATTATTCGATTACGAACCATTTTTCTTTTGCATCGCAATAGAAAGTAACCCCCTTAGGGGCCAAATTCTGCAACGATGAATTTTCACTTTTGATTTTTGAGCCCGCAATGGTGGGAATGAATAATTTTGACATTTAAAGTGTACACTTAATAACAATTTTTTCACGCAAAAATCTTCGGTGAATTTTGGTTGTTTGTAAAATATTTTGAACTTGAAAAATAAATAAAATAAATAAGCAAAAGGATTATGTATGTACATATATTAAAATTATCTATTCAACAACTTGTGTGACACAGTTAATTTGACAAATCAGCATATTATTCAGCCTGATAAAATTCATTGTTTTTTACGGAATGGCTTTTTAATGATAAGCTTGTGTCTGTCAGTGAATTTTATTTTGAGTGTTCACTGGTAAAAAAATTCATAGTTGCGGAATCTGACCCCAGGACTCTACTGCCCGTCGAGAGATATGATGTAGTTTTGTCAGGCAGGTTATGACAATATCGTTTCTAAAATGTTATAGGTACGTAAAGAAACAATGTAAGATATTGTTGCGAAAATATAATGTAAAGAATGTGAATAACCAGCATTTTTGAAAATACATAAAGTAATTGCAACACCTAAGAACTTCGGTAATAACAAAATTGAGAGCTTTCGGTCAATTTCATTTCTGTCTGACATCGCCAAGGGTTTTGAAAGGATTTGATAATTAAACTAATGTATACATACTTTCTTCTTTTTCCAGCTTGTACTGCTGAGCATTTCTTTCGCATTGATCGCGCCCAAGAGCATTTACACTATATCTGCGACATAGCAGTCGATGAGCTGTTTATTTTGGATCATGAGGCGGCCACTATGCCACAAACACCCGATCAAGGCCGTTCGTTTTCGGCTTATTCACAGAGGCAAGCTCAAAACGATCGACGCAACATGGAACAAGGACGTTCGGGAAGTACTGGTATGACATTACCTTACGCTTATAAACGAATGTTTTGCCACTATTATTATCGCAAAAAAGCAGTACAAGTTTAAATTCTAATTTAAAACACAAATTTTAACATTTCATGTTAATGTTTCTCAAAAACAAATCAAAAACAAATCAAACCAAAGAAGCAACAATAATTATAATTTACAACCTTTATTAATCAAAGAGCAAAAAAAAAAAACAAGTAGGAGTTTGTTTTCCCCGAAACACTATCTAAAAACACACATTTTATGATTAAACAACAAGAAAACAGTCACAAATTTTCTAGACTTTAGAGTATAATTTGTTCTAATTCTCTACACACTGAATATCCTTTTTGCAACTTCAATTTGAGAAAGATTTCAGCGTACAGCTTAGTCCTTGCTGGCTACAAACACACCCCTACCACTAACACATACACACACAAATACCAATTCCAACCAACCACAAAAAAAAGTTCAGCACAGAATGTGAGTATTATGAATTTGGTGTTGATGCTTTCGGAAAAATGTAATGAATTCTCATGTATGTTGACAGCAAAGACTAAACCGTATACCGAGATCTTCGTTTAAATCCAAAAATAGTTAACAGTTTTTAAAAGACTAAATGCACTCCCTACCTTCTCCTCTAACACCACCTTAACACTGAATGTTTTTCTAGGTAGGTTTAAGCATTTGATTTCTAATGATCTTACATTTAATAGGGGTATTCACAGTTGACAAAAATAGTTTATAGTGCGTGCCAGTCACAGAAACTATTCGAAATGGTTGTGTTTACGAATTTCTATTTCGGTCGATTTTGTTTTACCTTCTACAGACTTTGAATGATATACTTCCTTTTGACAAATTTTGATTTTGTTAATTATGAGCTACATATTCAGCCATGTCATACGATTCGATTACAATAAATATAGTTTATAAAACTAAAAAACATGCTCCGATGTCAAATTTAAAATTTTTCATTCACTATTTTGTAAGTTTCGTCTTAACTTTTCTATATAACGAGATAATTACCCGTATAACCCGATCCGAGTTTTTTTTTGGAGTTCCTCAAATCGGCTTCTGGAATCGCCGAAATCCACCATATCCCCGGAAACAATATGGCAACTTCAATTTTAGCACTAAATCGAATGACCGTTAATAGTTCAGATACACGTTCCACGGCCAAAACGCGCAAAGCATATGAAAAACCGGTTGCGATTCGGTTAGCGAAGCTTTTCCGAGTTTTTTGGGTATTCCCAAAGTTGACTTCATGAAACGTCAAGTTCTGCCCTCTTCCTCAGAAGCTATACGGCAACTTAAATATTTTCACTAGACCGGTTCCAAAACAGTTAGTGAAGTGGTTCCGATTTTTTTGGGAATTCCCAAAATCGGCTTTGAGAATCCCCAAAATCTCTTCACTTCCAAGAAAGCAATACGACAAGTCCAACTTTCGCACTAAAGCCGCAACACTATATACACAGTTTTATATACCTAGTCGTATATATGTAATAATCCCTTATATGGTATGGGTTTCGAGTGTTGCAAACATACATTAAAACAAACAAAAATACAAGTGAAAAAAAAACAAATGTCAAAAGAGAAATTCACATTTAAAAAGCACGAGTACATTCATATGTGTCACCTTTTCAATTCCTCTCTTCATTCTCTTCAGCAAAGTAAAAATTGCAGCGACATGAGTTGCACAATGTAAACTGGGACTCCAAATAGATAGTAGCAAGGCGAGTTCATATCAGTGGCTGTGTTCTGTAACTTTGGCGAGAAGTTCTCGCGTCGAAAACTTGTGAAACAAATTATTATTTCTCGAAAAGTGAGAAAAAACTGCGTCTGTAACTCATGTCGAAAACTACCCAAAGCGATTACGTCGTTACGTTAGAAATGTCTGAAAATATAAAACGATGCCGACATGCAATTTTAAAAATGAAAGCGTCAGCCACAATTAGTACCGCCGCCGACCAAAAGTTACTAAACTTAAGAAATTTTTTTCGACGGCGTCATATTATAACCGCCGGCTATTTTAGAAAATGTATGGTATGGCTCTAACGTTTACATTTTATTTACAAATACATACTTACATACATACTTATGCACATTTTGAAAAATTAAAAACCAATTGCAATTTTTGAATTCTGAAAAAACATTATAAAAGTATTACAATATACTTTGTTGGGTTGGAAATTAAAATTGTAGAAATTATTCTTGTTAATAAGAAAGTATTCCCTTAAAACTTGTTGTGTGAAGGGTATAAAAATTAATTAAAAAGTTAAAATACAAAAAAAAATAAAAAATCATTCTAAACTGTGTAAATATATATATTAAATTTAATTTAGCAGAAAAATACTTATTTTTTCAGCATTATTATTCATTTAATGATGATTATTGTTATTTGAAATACTATCTCACAGCCTTTTTATTTGCGAGAAATAATGACAGTTGAAAGCGGGAAATTTTTTCGCAAAAGTTTTACAGACACAGTTTTTCTGTAAAATGGCGAGTAATTTCCTTACGTGACAGCTATTACTCACCAAAAAAAGTTATAGCTACAGTTTAGTGAGAAAAGCAGCTGTTTGTTGCAACTTCGTTTCATTTCGCACGTTTCAGTCGAAAAGTTTCTCGTGGCGAGAGTTACAGAACACAGCCACAGGTATATGCAAGAGCAATAAATACAACACTGCAAATAATAAATCTTTTTCAAATGTCAAGGGAAAAATATAAACACAAAAAAGAATTCAAAAAATATATAATAAAAAAAAAAGTTTACAAGAAAAGACAAACTTTTAAATATTTCGTGAAAGTTTTAATTATATCGTGAAAATTAAAGTCTCAGATCATACAGCTTGGAACGATGTAAATGGCCAGCCAGGTTGGGGAGGATTCTGGATGATATCTGGCGCTCAAAATACAATACAAAATTTAAAAAGTTGTTAAAATTTTTTTTCAAATTTCTATTAAAAAAATTTCCAATAAAAGAAAGACTTAATTATTTCGTAAAACCTTTGAATATTTCGTGAAACTTAAAGTCTCAGGTCATAGAGCTTGAAAAGGTGAAAATGGCCAGCCAGATTGGGGAGGATTTTGGATTTAAAAAATTGTTTTATCATATTTTTTTTTCCTAACTTTGTTTTAATTATTCCATTGACATCTGAACAGATTAAAATTAAAAAAAAGTTATCAGCTGCGCTTTCAATTTCACCTGTTATGAATTCGCTTTGGATAGTAGTGTACTATCAAATTATAGTAGTCAATTAAACAATGGTCCTTGACGGCAGAATGAATTTAGCAAATCGTTTGATAAACAGTGGACTCATTTAAAAACATATTTGGGGTTCTGCTTCCCTTTACGGGATAGCTTTCAGAATAACAGGTATCCTATGAAGAGGTTATCTGTTTTTAATGGCAGCTAAAAACAAACTAAATAGCTGAGCTTGCACAAAGCTAGACAATAGTCTTTTAAAATACTGTGGTTAACGGCTGCTCTGAAGTTTCTTCACGGGAAATTAAAACAGTCGCATGGTTATCAAACAGCCCTCAAATACTATACAAATAAAGTCGTTAAGATGAACAGCTGATTTGTATAAGAAAATCTATTTTTGTTGGCAGTGGTTGCAAGATGTTTTTTGAATTCACAATATTTCGCAAAAAAAAATAAATTTTTTTTAACATTCGCGTAAATAATTTATATATTTTTAGTTTCTTAACGTGAATACCCCTATTTTTACTTTAACACCTTTAAAATTAATTTCTTTTCTTGCATGATTTTTGTTTTTATTTAATTTATTTTATTTGCATAAATAAAGAGGATATACAAATTGGATCCAAACCAATTAAAATAATTAAATTCAAAAGGTAAATTAATGAGTATTGAGTAGTTTGAAATTTGCTTGGAATTGATTTTCGAAACAGACACACAA
Source organism: Thecocarcelia acutangulata (assembly GCA_914767995.1). Classification (NCBI taxonomy): domain Eukaryota; kingdom Metazoa; phylum Arthropoda; class Insecta; order Diptera; family Tachinidae; genus Thecocarcelia; species Thecocarcelia acutangulata. Next base: position 76,409,603 of record OU612095.1, on the reverse strand, counting down.
ATAATTTATAATTTTTTTTTTTGTAACATGCAGCTGCAAAGATCGTTTATTTAGTTTCAATGAAGAAGTGTTTGGTTACGGATTCAGGTATTTTTTTTATTTTTGATATTCTGTTTTTAATTAGTTTCTTTATAATTTTGTAATACCAATTTAAATAGATTTATTTCTGAGTGAGACGAATTTAATACTAAGTTATACATATGTACATACATATATAATGTTTAAATATATTCAAGACAGAATCAGAAGATGTTTAAGGTGGGTTCCTGCCCTGGCGGCCCAACCCCACAAGGCGAAAAAACGTTCACCTGAACGTCCCCATGCATGACAAATCATGGGTACCATTTTCGATCACATGCTGAATGGCGCATGCTCTCCTCCATGGGTACTTCCGATCTCAGGGTCACGGGACCCTGTTGCACTGTAACACCACACCGAGTCCGAAAACTCTCCCCGCATTTGGGTATTATACCACAACTACCACGTTGCCCTCACCATAGCCGGGCGAAAACAATTTTCCCAGAGCTCCCGGCTCTCATGGTACCAGAAAATAATAGCCTCTGGTCAGACTATCGCAGCCCTAAAAAGGGCTGCTACAGTTTTAAACCCCAAACGATTCGAGGAACTGCTAACCCTCATACATTCAAGACAGCTGAGTATCGGTTACATGGCTACAAATATCGCTAGCAACAATTGTCGCCGTGCCGTTTAGTCATTTACTTAGTGCCAATTTCACGATAGCGAAGCTGTTCGTCCGTTCGCACAATTACATTTAAAACAAAAACAACCAGTACTCAGGGGATGACCCCTACATATGCAGTGCATTGTACCAGAACTAGGAAAATAGGTTGTGAGGAGGGGAAAGCAAGAGTAGTGTTTGTGAACATTTGACTTAAATTTTCCAACGTTATAACAGACAGGAAACACTTCTGCAGGCAACTTGTTCCACAGACGAAGCGTGCGGCTGAAAAACGAATTCTCTCTGTAATGCGTAGTACGATTCCCCGGACAATCGACCACAAATGGATGAGCTCTAGACGATGAACGCGTGCTACGTAAAAATGTGCGAGTTTCGGAAACAAGATCTCTAATCTCGTCAGAGCAAAATCTATTGTAGTAACGATAGAACAGAGTAACGCACCCCACACTGCGTCGATGTTCCAGGGAATCAATAGAGTTGGATACCCTACTGTCACTGATGAGCTTCTTCGCCCTCGCCTGCACACGGTCGAGTAACCCCAAAATAGACTTTGAGGCACCGGCCCAAACATGAGAGTTGTATTCCATTTGCGGTCGGATATAGGTGGTATAAATAGTAAGGAGATCGGATGGCGAGAAGTACATCTTACACCGTTTCAAAAAACCTAGGCACTTGAATGCTTCTTTAGAGACATGAAAAATGTGTTCAGTCCAGCGAACATCACACTGTATCTTCATTCCAAGAACATCAAGAGCATCCGTTATCGTGAAATTGGCACTTAATTGTTTTAAAAGCGGCTGCTTACAGCTGATCTGTAATTTTTACCTTCAGCTCAGGGGCCGAATTACTGCATACGAACCCAATTTCGTGATGTATCGAATAATCTGATTTCTTCATTCGAAATTGCTAAAATAATCTAAAAGATTTTTTATTTACTTTGTAATAGAGCAACCATGTTTTAGTAAAAATAGCACAATGAAATTAGTTCTAAGTCTTTGAAGCATAATTTGTTGAAAATTTAGTTAATATTGCCCTTATGAAACTGACATAACAGCATTAAACTAGACGATTTCGTTTCCCTTAATTCTATACACAAAAATCTTCGTGTTTAGTTTTGCTTGTCACTATAATTTCCAATCACCTCGCTAAAACAAGTGCAAAACCAATTTGTCCACCACTGATTTAAGAGCATATGCTTCCTAAAAGTACGATTACAAAAAAATGTTCAACGATTTTACATTAATACAATACAATTCATTCGATATCGTGTGCTATGACACCAAAATACAAAATTTCAATTAATCTTTTTCGATATTTTATGCTGTGATTTAGCCTATTATTGAATGTACTTAAGCTATGTACACACGCTTGTCAGATGTTACACTATTGTAAGATCTGGCAACATGCTGACAATGAAGTGACAATGAAAAATTGTCCCGCAGAAGTAAATTGTGTGTTCAGACGATCGTAAGAAATTCTTACAATTTCATTGTCACACTATGGTCTGACAAATAATTCATCTGACAACAAAAATTGTCAGTTCACACGGTTGTCGGATTGTAAGACATTGCCACTTATGTATATTAACAACGATCTGTTTGGCAGTGTTGCCCATCAAACCTTTTTTTATGACAATGATGCCATTGTCAGGTGCATTTATTTTATACATCTGACAATTAAAACTGAGCTTACAATACCAGCCAATTATCTGCCAATGCCGACAAAGAGCGTGCTCACGATTGTCAGATGCCTGACAACATTATCATCTTACAATTGAATGACAATGGTTGTTCTGACAACGTTGTAAGTTAAAAATTGGCAGTTCACACGATTGTAATACATTTTCAGACTATTTTACTGGCAATATTGTAAGATCTGACAACCGTGTGTACGCAGCTTTCTTCATTTACAAGTAAGTTTGTCTCATATGACATATGGTTTTGTGTGCTGGCATTTGTATTAGTGCAAAAAACGTAAACAAAATACACATATAAGATATTGCCTGTAGAAAATATTTGAAATTGGTTGCTAATTTTGCACTAAACAACAGCACAATATGATAATTAATTAAAAATAACATCGCATGAAATAAAATTATTAAGTTTTTCTACGCCGCTAATAAATTTAATATGTTTCTTTAAGAAATTTTCTATTCTTCCACTATTAAACAGCTGTTCTATGGAACACTTTCCACATTTTCATCGCATTTAAATAAGAACAATTATTTAATGCTAGGAACACAACTGCGACGAACGACGAATTTCGCTCATCGAGACGAACTCGTCGGCAAATATTCGTTGTATAAAGTCGTCGTGTGAAGCAAAATATCAACGAACATTGTTTACATAACAATACTAAAGTGACCATATTAAAAGTAAAGCTATATACATCCCATCCGAAAGAGGGATTTTTGAACAAATTATCTGAGGTGCTTTATATTTTGAGAACATCTTCACTAATTCTTTACTACATGGATTAAAATAAATTATAAAAAGTATTATGTCGTGAAAAATCAATTTTTTATGTAAGAAACTTGGTCACCTGATACTGCTTTGTTCGTCGTTCGCTGACGAAACAATTAGAAATAAACTTTCGCTGAGTATGACGAATTTCGACCAACACCATGATTGTGTGCATTTTCATATACACCAATGTGTTTTATTTTTGGTGACGAATATTCGCGACCAAATATTCGTCGTTCGTCGCAGTTGTGTTCCTACCATAAGACTGATAAACGGAGCATACATTTAAATACAACTTAAATTTAAATGAAAATTAACTAATTTTGTATTTAAATACGCAGTCAAAAACTGGGCCTAAGTACCAAATGACAATGAAAATACCAAGGTATTGCCAACACTAAAGTACAAAAGTAATAAAAGTGTTGAATAGTTATTTGCTTGGTATTATGTGTTTATGAATCAAACTTTTTATTAGTTGCTTATAACTCATGAGTGAGTGCATGATAACTATTACCAGCTTATAAGCTGAAATATGAAATTTTTATGAATTAGACTGTGAGCAGCGTTGTCAACTTTGAAATTTCAAAACGCACCAAAGTGGGGAAAAAAGCGCGTTTTTTCAACGAAAACGCACCGGATGTTGAAGTTTTTCGTTAAATTTTCAAAAACCTATTTTACATTACAAAATTACATTTTTATATTAAAACACGATACAGGCTTTTAAACAACTACCTATTATACAATCAAACTGGGTCTGATATCACTGCCTGATAGCATGCTATCAAATTTGTTTAACAGCTAGAATTCGTGTTTGTCAAACTTGACATCTAGTACGACTCTGTTAGTTTTATCAAGGTAATGTTACCTTTACAATAATTATAATGATATTTTATCGCATTTATTATTAAGCAATGGCATTTAATTATATTTGCTGTCAACCGAAATCAGCTGCGACTATTACAGCCTATTATCAGGGACCCAAATACCTGCTTACCGTCATCAAAATTATATTGCAGAAGCATACAACCATTACTGTCGAAAGAATTTACGATTATCGGATCACTAAAAGTTACAGAATAGCACTACAAGCCTTGAGGGCTTCATTCAACCAATGGAAATTCTACTAAACGCAGTGTACATTTCACTTGTGTTTTCATAAGCGGTGTCTTTAAAAATATTTATTAAAATTAACGAAAATTTGCCAGAATTTACGAGCCATCATAAAAATGAACTTTTCTGTTCAGAGACTGCATTTATCGCAATATTTATTAATAGCAAAACACTCGCTAAAAGCAGCAAATTTTATAAAACGAAATGTTTATTTTTCTTTTGCCAGTGTATATAATATACAACAGCAAGACAAGTCTTACGGAACGTTTTTCACGTAAAATGACATGTAAAAATTTTGTACACTTGATTATAATTTTTTTTTACATTGAAATAAAAAATTGAGTTGAATTTGATTTTGTGCCACCAAAATTTCAAAAACGCACCGAAAATGTAAAAAAAGCGCACCTCGCACCGACTAAAGAATTTTTCGCACAAATAATTTTAAAAAAAGCACCAAAAACGGTACGAAACGCACCGAGTTGACAACGCTGACTATGAGTGTTCTATGTTCTGTTTGTGAAGACCGTTCTCTTACTCTTTTTGTAGGAAAAAAAAAATGGGGAACGGTTCCCAAATGCTGTTTTTTTAAGTATTATATTGATTCAAACCTTAAAAGTCACTAAGAGTTGTTTTTACAATAGAATTATTTCTTACTCTTGAACTTTGTTACGTTTAACTAAAGCTCTTATTAAATAATATTTATAAATATTTTTTTTTAACTGATTTATGAAAATTTATTTTAAGTTTTATTTATTTAATTAACGATTTTTTTATTTTATTTATTTTGACATTTTTCTATGTGTTCAAAAAACATAACACCAAACTAGTCCTATATTGGAGCAAACTTCCGATGCCGTATTACTAGCGGCTCAAAATGGCGATCTCAATTTGGTAGATTTTTTCAATTTATCTAAATTTTAGTTTTAACTTTAATTTATTTATTTATTTTATTTTTTTTTATGTAACATAATCCTATATCCTGTACTGTCTTAAAGCTAAAAAAATACTGTTGTTGTTGTTGCTGTCCTTCTAAATCATACACGAAATATGTTTAAGTAAATTTGTTTCTATATCAAATAATATAAATATTTGTCCGATCTAATGGTTCATGGGCTTTTTGTGTAAAAAAAAGAGAGAGAAAACTAAATAATATTAACTCATTTTTCGCTGACCGGTCATTGCGAAATAAAATTACCAGCAGATTGAGAAGTTATAACTGCTTAATAAGATTTTTTTTAATTTCTTTCGATTTTTTTCTGTTAACCACAGGGTGACTCAAAATTAATCATAATGTAATTGCTTTTGCAAATGGCGTTTTATGTCAATCACATTTGACATAAACATGCAAAATTGATTTACATCAGCACCAGCCTTGACGGCCTAATATGATGACCAACTCCACGGGCTAAATTATTCACAATTTACCAGTGCCCGAGTTTGGCTTGCAAGGCTTAAACAGGTCGCTACTTGTGGCATACGTTTGTAGCCATACAAACAAACCCCTTGCCCGGGCCTTCTAATCCCTCCTGTATGCAGTTTCCCAGACAGTCAATGCAAGACAAGGCTTAATGAGTTGGTGAGCCGAATTTCATTAAGAGCTTCATCCCTTAACCAACTCATCTGTCTAACCATTCCTACTGGTACATTCAAATTACAGGTATCTTTTGCAAGACAACAGCACCGCGGGGGTTATTAGCCTCCGAAAACCGGCTTGCAGGGAAGACTAATTCTCATCCCTACTATTTTAGGTTTAAACTACAGCCAGAACGTTTTAGCCAAAATATAGCCACTTCTGTAAGCAGAACCTCCCGGCGATTTCCCGATCCAATTAATGCTAGATAAGGCAGAACCTTCCCGGCGTTTTTTTAAACTCCGTTCTGCCAATTTTAACCCTGGGTAGGAGTTTCGGAAGTCCAACACAATATTAGTCATATGGCTTCCTAGAGTTTTATTTGCTATGACAAAACTCCTACTCTTCTATGTCCCAGCAAGCAGAGTTCTCTGGCTTGGCGTACCCCCAAGGCAAAACCTGCTGCCGGGCAGAATACAAACAGACAAGCAATGGAGCGCTATACTACGCAAGAGATTGAAATAATTTTGCCGACTTTTTTAACCAATAATCAAGCGGTGATGTTAGCTCAGCACGAATTTCATCTTGGATTTCCGAATCTTGTCGCGCCAACTAGAGAGTGGCCGCCACTGGAGCGGTTGTTATATCGAGAATGTTACAACTGAGAGCAAAGAAACACCAATCAGACGACGTGCTACGTAATTTAGCGTGAAGAGGCGGACTCGACAGCGGATTTTAATGAAAACACTTACACATGTTCTCATACAAAGTGCAAACACTGCATCAGTTAATGCCTGCTCACCATCCGTCGCGGCGTGTGAGCTTCAATAGAGCTATCCTCAATCTTAACAACGAAGGGGAAGATTTTGGGTTGAACATCCTCATGAGCGACGAGTCGAATTTCATTTAAACAGCTACTTCAATAATATCTTCGTTTCTGGGGCATTGAAAATCGTGTTTGAGGCTTGAAAAGCCGTTACATCCACTCAAGGTTTGGTGCCGTGTTCCTGCGGAAGGAATGATTGGACCCAATTTTTTTTTTTTTTTTTTTTTTTTTTGAGGACGCCATTAGCAATGCTGCTGCTGTTACTAACGCTACAAGCCCATGACAAGCGACTCTTTACTTCTGGACTTAAACGACTATTAAAAATTGAGGTTGATGTCGGCTTTCACATTACTAATGACTATTTACATAATAGTGATGTCACAATTCTGATGACCTGCGGTCATCAATATGAAGATGCTTTTTTCTATGAGCGTAAATACAAATCATTTTGGCTTTTCTTTCTGTGTATTCAGCCCACAATAGTCTGATTCCCGACTAATGATCAGCTTGAAATAGAATTTGTTTTAATAATGTTTGTCCAAATAAAGATATCCAACACTCAAAATAATTTAGAAGAGAGTGGCAAACTCGCAGGTCTCCCCAGCTTAAAACTAGGCTACGGGAATGCGTAACTCGACTAAGAAATCTGCTTGAAGTCCAGAGAATATCTTCCCTTAAAACATATTTGGAAAGCCTGGATGGTACTCCGCAATCTCACTATTCTCTGTGGAAAGCGACAAAAGGTCTGAAAAGACCCGTAATAGGTAAGCCACCTTTGCGAACTTCAACTGGCGACTGGGCAAGAAGCGATTCAGAAAAGGGAATGGTGTATGTTAACCATTTGAGAAATGTTTTTACGACAAATGATTCAGCGGATGCTGCAGCAGAATTTCCGCCATATGCTGTTAGACAGCCTGTGTCTTTGAGACTTAACTTTCAAGATGTCGAAAACGTTATCAATAACATAATCCCCAGGAAAGCTCCAGGTATAGATCAAATTACTGGTAAAATGCTTGAACAGTTACCTCGTGTAGCTAGAAGAGTTCTACTTTTTATTTTTAACGCTATTTCACGCCTTGAGTATTATCCTGCAGAGTGGAACGTCTCTATGATTACTATGATACCCAAGCCAGGGAAGGATCCGACTAAAGTAGAGTCATATAGACCAATAAGTCTACTACCAACAATTTCAAAACTGTTCGAAAAATTGTTAATGGCGAAGTTGTCTCCAATACTTAATGATGTGGGATGTATCCCTGATCATCAATTTGGCTTTCGGGCTAAACATAACACCATAGAACAAACACATAGACTAGTCAATGTCATAAGACAGACTTTTCAAGACAAAAAGTATTGCTCAGCTCTATTCATCGACATTTCCCAAGCTTTTGATAAAGTGTGGCACGACGGACTGATGCACAAAATAAAGTTGAACTTGCCTGCAAACACTCACAAGCTTCTGGAAAGCTACTTATACGACCGGAAATTTGTTATCAAAGAAGGTGAATTTACAAGTCTCTCACAGTCAATCGGAGCAGGAGTTCCCCAAGGTAGCATTCTAGGACCCACTCTATATTTGATTTACGCATCTGACATGCCAACGAGATCCGGAATCCATACTTCAACTTTTGCAGATGGCACAGCTTTTTTCAGCGTTCATAAAAACCATGAAGAAGCTTCACGAAATTTGCAGCAGTATATTTCAATATTAGAGAAATGGTTGAAACTTTGGAAAATAAAAGTTAATGAACAAAAATGTCCTCACGCTGCGTAAGGAAACATGTTCGGCTCTCCAAATTAACAATACACCTATTCCGCAGCATAATGAAGTTAAATACCTTGGTATTTACCTCGACCGTAGGCTAACGTGGAAGCCTCGTATTGATGCGAAAGTCACTCAGTTGAAATTAAAAGCAGCGCAACTAAATTGGCTCATGGGCAGAAATTCGACATTGAAGATTGCAAACTTTTGTTATATAACGCAATTTTAAAGCCTATATGGTGCTACGGAGTTCAATTATGGGGAACCGCCTCAACATCTAACATTGAAAAAATTCAAAGACGACAAAACCAAATTCTTCGTACGATTACTGCAGCTCCATGGTACGTAAGAAACTCACGAATTCACAAGGATCTGTGTGTTCCGCTGGTAACTGAAGAGTTCTCTAAGTATGCCACAAGGTATGTCAGTAAACTGAAACTTCACCCAAATCCTCTTGCACGCAACATACTTAATTTTGGCGGCCACTCTCGGTTGAGAAGAAGGGATACCCTGGCCACCATCAGAACGTTAAATAGGTGATTCTACCGATATTATTCGCGCAAAATGAAACTTTTTTGTCTAGCAGTGGTTGGACTTAAATAACTTTTATATTTAGTATTAAGATTTGAATACTTATTGTTAGTTCATATTTTGAAGATTCAATAAATAAATGAATGACAAAAAAAAAATAAATAAATAAATAATTTACTCAAAAACGAAATCGGATGATTAGTTTTGCGTCACCTTGTATTAAAATCCTATTTAGTTGACAGCGTAAAGGGATTTTCATTTTATACTGATAAATATATTAATTTTATATTTTATCGAGTTCATGCAGATCGGTCGGTTTGATTAATGTACGGCGAAAAATGAGTTAAAGTTGTGTTTACACGTTTGAGGAGAAAAGCCTCTTAACAATTAGATTTAATTTGTTTATGTTGAAATTTTAACTTGAATTAAGAAGATATGAACATACATATATGTATACTTCTTTATAAATTTTATTATTATAGTTACGTGCACTACATGAACTAGGACACTCGTTACAAACAACCAACTTAAAAGGACATACTGCTTTACATTTCGCTTGCAAATATAATCATAAGGATGTTGTTAAATATATACTATCATGTGCCTCACGACGTTTAATTAATATGGCCGAAAAGGAGAGGTAAGTTTCACATAAAAATAAAAAAAGATTTTATTAATAACTGTCATTTGCCCCCGGCCAGTATTTCTAATTTTTCCTTTGTAAAAAATCGCGGAAGCGTCTTTTGTGAACACCCGTTTCTATATGAAGGAGTTACCAGATCGAAACAAAATTTAACATGTGTTCATAACAGAGATGGAGGTTTCCAAAACACTTAACTTTTTTCTGTTTATACCGCGCTTTTTGTGCTAGGCTAAGAAGTTTCTGAACCGCTTCGTACTGCTCTGTTTCTTATTTCTGGCTTACAACACAAAAAATAATTTTTCATCAAGACGACGCACCAGCGCACAATAGTATTTTAACAATGGCTAAAATCAACGAATTAAAGTACGAGTTTCTTGACCACCCACCTTATTCTCGTGATTTAGCTTAAAGTGACTTTTACCTGTTCCCAAATCTAAAAAAATTGCTTGCTGGCAAGCGTTTTACTTCAAATGAAGATGCAATTACAGTTGTAAACCACTATTTTGAAGACCTTGAGGAAAACTATTTTAATCAAGGGATAGAATTGCTAGAAAAGCGTTGGACTAAGTGTATTGAAGTTTTAGGAGATTATATTAAAAAATAAAAAATATTTTTGAAAAACTAATAGCCAGTTCGCCGATATCGAAAGGATAAGTTCATTCGCATTCAGGGCGAAAGAAAATTGATTTGGGTTTTTCTAAATTTATTTTATGCGAACGATGTGTCAAAATTCAGTTAAAATACATAAGTACATGCGAACGAAGAATAGTGACATAGACAAACCCAAATTGATTCGAATGTGAGTGACTGGCTTTCTTTCGCATACATTTTCATTCGATATCGTCGAACAAGCAGTAACTATTCTCTTTCATTGATAGGCTAAAAAGTTTCCGAACCATCCTCGTAGAAAGAACCGAGCCTTGCTCGGCTTAATGCTATCACGGATGAAATTGCAAAAGTTTCGGAGCAATGTTCAGCTAATTTAAAGTCGATTGCAAAGCATTGTCGTGGATTTGGAAGAAACACACTTATCCCCCCGGGGAACAGGTTTTGCCTTGGCGTATTCCAAACCAGGGCATTCTGTTTTTCGGGTAAAGAGGGGAAGAAGCCCCACGCTTGTTGTAGTAAATAAAACTCTAGGAAGCCGCATGATTATGTTGTGTTGGCTGCCGATACCCTTAACAAAAGTTTAAATTGGCAGAACAGGGACCAGCATGGCCCCCGGGGGATTCTGCTGGCAGTTCAACCCGGGCTGATCATGATTGAGGTGACTACCTTGGCTGAAACGTTCTGGCTGTGGTCGAAACCTAAAACGCAGGAAGGGGATGTTAGTATCTCTGATAATTGTTTGGTGTATGGCTTATTTCGGGGACTAACAATCTCCCTAGGGTCTGTTACCTTTACAACATATTCCTGTACTGTAAGAAAGCGGTGGTAATGGCTAGGCGGGTGAGTTGGTTTAAGGGCTGATGCCGCTAGTGGGCTGTGGCCTACCAAGTCATTAAACCTTGTCTTCCATTGATTGCCTTGTCTTCCTCAACAATAATTTGTTTTTATAGCTATAATAAACATATCGCTCCTTTATTGCAACATAGTTATATCTCAAAAAATGAGCTTTTCGAGCTAACAATGCAGAATTGCTATCACTACTACCTTTTATATTGTGCCAAAAATTTATTCAAATTACTTGTAAACTATTTTCTAAAAAAAAAATCTAAGACTTGTATGGAAACTAAAATTTTGAAACGTGTTTTTCTCGAAACAAGTTTTTTTTTTAGTTATGACTATGTTGCAATAAAGAAGCGATATGGCAAAAATTTGTAACCTGTGTGAGCCTGGTAAGCCACACGGGAGCGCTGATGAATCGTGAATAATTCAGATAAGGCCGTACAGGCAGGTGCTGATGTAAGTAGTGAACTCCGCACTTATCTTGTTATAGTTTTAAATAAATTTCATTAATTCTTTATAAAATACAAAAAAAAAAAAAGACAAAAGATTGCAAATTTTTTATAAAGGCGCGTAATTGCTTTGCGGCATAGAAAAATTTTAGGCTAAAATTTCTGAATTAAAGAAGGATTTTAATTGATAACAAAACGTCTCTCTTCTTTTTTCCACAGGGGAGCAACGGCACTACACATGGCAGCTGAAATGAACAGAGGGGATATTTGTGTGTTGCTAGTGGCAGCAGGAGCCAATATTGAGGCTCGTGACATGTGTGGCAATACACCAATGATGGTGGCGTTCAATAAAAACGCCAACGAAATCGCCACATATTTGGAAAGTAAGCAACAACAACACACATTAAAAACTTCCCAAAATTTAAAAAATAAATAAGTACATACATACTCGTATATAGAAACTACTTTAAACACAAAATAAAAGATATACTCATAGTAATAGAATGCTAAATAACAACCACACACAAAACTACACTTAGAGAAATGTAAAAAAGTAAATAGCCCCCCACACACTGAGATAACAATCATTAGTTTAAAATAATTGTAAGCGCAGCTTTTTGAGTGATCGTAGGAAAAGCGAATAGAAATTATTCGGCTTGATACGAATTTTGTAAAAGCGGCATAAAATTGTAAAATAATACAACATTTAATTTTAGCTTGAATTTAAAATAAAAGTATTTCCAATGTAAGTAATTAAATTTTGCTAGATTTTCTATTTATTTATTTAAATATAAAAAAAACAATTTGTGTATATATATTTATAACAAGAATTTTAATAATTTTTTAATATTTCTTTTTCTTTTTTAATGCACTACATACATATTTATTCGACTTTATTTTTATACCAAATAAAAATTAAAATTAATGAAACTTTATAACACCATTTTAACTTTAAACAAACGAAATTTCTCGAAAAAAAAAACACAAAACAAAATTATCTAAAAAATATGCGTAACTAATTTTAAATAAAATTTTAATTATTTTGTAATCAAATTTAATGCAACAAAAAAAAAACAATTAAACATTCCATTAATTTAATTAAAATATATTCATATATAACAAATTAAGGTCAAGAAAGATTTTTGCACATGGGTGTAGAAACAAAATAAATTCAATTTAATTTATTACTTTAAGGTGTTCCCTTAAACGATTTACTCGGTTCTATTAAGGCAAAAATATAACAATTGGGTGCCACATGTTGCGTTATCGCCAACGATATGGTTAGGGAAACAGTAGCTTGTGTGGTGCTGCATGATTTCGTGACAATTTATTTCCATCAACAATTTGTTAGAACTGTCGTTTAGGTCTAGCACGATTTTGTATAGTCTTATGATCAGTGATGCCAGATGAATGAATTTTATGAAAATCCCCACGTCTAGAAAAAAATTTCCTCTTTCCGTTACAGTTAGCTTTTCTCTCCCCTACCTTTTTCCCTACGTTATATACATATATATAAAATTTAATAATATTTCTCTTTTTCATGGCGTCACGCGCAAAACCGTTTATTATTGTTGAGTCTGCTACAATGTCCTTTAATAAGAAAATTACATGTTCTATTATTTGAAAAGCAAAATTCTGTGAAAAAAAGACTTATACCTATTTCAAAATTGGCTACATCTTTTCTGATATTCACCCTTATTGTGTTTGGCGTAGTCGGAAAACGACAGCTCTCGTAGTAGCTGTCGCATTTTGTAAATGAATCATAATGTAAAAGATTATGCTAAACTAAATGATTATGAAGCATCCTGTTAAAGAAGTGCCAAACAAATGTTTATAAATAACAAAGAGAATAAAAATGGTAATATATTTTTTTTGATATTGTTCATTTAATTTGTGCAAAAAAATTTTGTAAAAATGTTGTGTTGCATTTTACTCATCCTCTGAATACACTCGTAAAGTGGAAAAGCAAACATTAAACTAATTCTATAAAAAGCAGCTGAGAAAATATTTTTGCTTTCTAACAAAAAATTTGTAAAGAGGGATAGACACGGTCAAAATGTGTGAAAATTTGTTATTATTTGTGACACCGGCGATGCTTGATGGAAAATCAAAAATTTTTGATATTCTGGCATGCTTGCTGTCACATGCTTGATTCAGCGTTGCCCTCGAGAATTTTCAAAAAGTGTCACAAAAAGGGTATTTTCAAGAAAAAAAAGGGTCAAGTTATTAAAAAACTATAAAAACTAAACAAAAATTCTTCAAAACTTAATGTATTTGAATGAAATTATTATATAATGATTACATATAGAAAAATTATTCAAATATAATTAACAACATCAGTTTAAATGATATTAATTTTACTTAGGTCCAGTTTTTGACGTCGTATTTAAATACAAAATTAGTTAATTTTCATTTAAAGTTAAGTTATATTTAAAGCCAAGTTAAATTTTTTCAGTCTTAAGTAATTCGTCATATATAAATACGATGAAAGTGTGACAGCTTCACTTAAATACCAAATAGATATTATGGAAAGTATTCTATAGAGCAGCTGTTTGTTATTGAAATAGAAAAATAATGAAAGAAAAATATTAAATTTATCAACAGCACAGAAAATCTTAATAATTGTATTGAGATATTCTACAGGCAATAGCTCATATGTGTGTTTTGTTTACCGTGTTTGCACTAACACAAAAGCAAGCGCATACTTTTTAGAAATAAAGATTTCATTATCAAATATATTTTAATATACATATACCTACATAAGAGCAGTCTAATATAAAACCTTACTCAAATATGAAATAGAACTGAATATTTAGCATACAGCTGTTCGATCGTTCTTAACAAAAAGTTCCATATTCGCAAAAAGGGTCAAAAAGGGTATTTAAAAAAAGTGTCATAAAAACTCTCATAGACACAAAGAGGGGTCAAATTGACACTTTAGTATCATAAAAGGCAACGCCGGCTGGGTTGTAGCTAGTGCCAGCTATCAAGCACGAACATATTTTTATGTGCATATTCATAAAAAATTAAAACGTATTTGAAATGAATTTTAGAAAAATTTTGTATGGAATTTTTGTACTAAAACACATTTCAAATTCATTTAAATTTTTATGAATATGCCCATTATTATTATTTTGTTTTCGTTGTGAATGCTTGTCAAGAAAGAAATAAATCAGAAGAAGACAATTGATTGAAAAAGTGCCGAAATAGAATATTTTGCATTCCAAATGGAAATAAAATTTAATTATTACTTTAAATTGTGAAGAATATTTTATGAAAAGAAGAAATTAACGATAGTGAAGATACTTTGGAAGTTTACTTGTCTTTACCTATACTATGGGAAAAGGCGGACAAAATCAAATTCTTTTCAAAACGTTTTAAAGCAACATCCAGAAGGAAAGCTACAGGAACGAAAAACGAAAATAAATGTATTTCGAACAAAAGGAATTAAGAAGAAACATTATTGCAATAAAAAATTATTTATTTATTGAAATATTTTTCTACCAAACGAACACCGCAAAATCAAAATTAAAATGAATGCTTGATGCTATCAAACACAAAATTTTTAAAGCGTCAAGCACACGTACACGTAATTGACAGCAAGCATTTTGACCGTGTCTATTCCCCTTTAGAAAATATTTTATTATAAATGTTTGTCCACATATGTTTAAAATCAGTTCAGGCCTTCGTACGGGATGTTGGACCAATTTTTTCGGAAAACCCCCGAACGCCAGTAAAACGCGCGTTCCTTAGAACACCAAAAATTCAATTATGCGTTTTTCAGAACACTTTGCGGTTTCAGAACGCGCGTTTCTCGGAACATGGCTGTACAAGTAAACTTCCAAAGCGATATACAGCCATGTTCCGAGAACGCGCGTTCTGAAACCGCAATGCGTTTTGAAAAACGCTTAATTGGTTTTTAGGTGTTCTGAGGAACGCGCGTTTTACTGCCGTTAAGGAGTTTTTTCCGAAAAAATACATGTGTTTTACATACATATGTATAAAACGAAAAAAAATTTGACAACAATTAGAAAAATTTTTCAATTTAGTTTTCTTAATGAAAATGTGTAAAATTCTTTAAACTTTTTATTGAAATAAAAAGAAAACATGTTTAATTTTAATTGTGAATAATTTTATTGCCTTTTGCAAGTTCAGTTTTAGCAAATTCAATCAGTTCACTTCAATATATACATGCGAGTTGAAGTCGCCAAATTTAAGCGATATGCGTTTTCCAGAACACCTAGTTGGCGATTTCAAATCGCAAAACCATAATTTTTGCGTTATACGTTCCTCAGAACACCTATTTGGCATTTTGAGATCGAAAACGCTAACCGCGTTTTCTGTATATCGCTTTTTAATCAGTTATTGCTTATAATACTCGCATTAGTTACCGATCAAGTACTTGCGACCGAAAACACTCACAATGCAGATTATTTACTGATTTAAATTCGAGAAAATCTAATACACACAAATTTTGAAAAGGCAGCCAAAAAAGTTAGTTGCACCCAGTTGAAGTTTCAGGAGTTTTATTTTTGCATTAATAGAACGAATCATGACCGTATTCAGGAGCACCCTACTTTTTGCAATGAAACTTATTTTTAGGCACTAAAAGATAAAATATGTATAACATTTTAAACATTAAAAAGTAGCAAGTAGATACTACTCGTATTTATATTTAAGCTTATAGTATTTAATGAAAACGATTTAAAATCCATTATTACAATTTAACTTACTTTTCATTAATTTATTTATTAATACTCCAAAAGCTAAATTTAATAATAATAATAAGAAAACGAATAGAAACAGAAAAAAAAAACTAGAAACAAACAAGAAACCATTTAAGAAACGATAATTGTGATATACAAGTTTAAATTGGAATTCTAAAGGAGTGTAAATTATAAAACAAATATGTAATTAAGAAATTACAACTAAAGATACATATATAACATAATTAAAAATCTAAAAATGAAAGAAGAGAAAACATAAACATTTTAAAATACGGGTAAGAACTCATCACTCATCACTTCATAAGAAAAACAAAAATCGAATTAAATTAAATGTTTGTAAATAGTTCTTAAAAATCTATTAAAGAACATTTATTAACTTACAAAAAAGTTACTTTAAAATTCAAAATTATAAGTGTAAAAAATTGAAATTATTGAAAATTTGTGAATCGAAAATTCTTGACAATTTTATATATTTTTTACTTTGTTTTTGTGAGGAAATACAGTTTTGCAAATGAAAGTTAAAGCCCTTTTCAGACCCCCCCTTTCCGCCTGCTTGAAAAAGTTTTAAACTGGTCAAGTGAATTTTTAATACCGATTTTTTTACAGTTTTGTTTTCGAAACGAATTAGAAAAAGAGTTATTTTCCTCCCTATCCCAGTCGGGAAGCAGTTTAAGATATTTGATCTCATGCAGCTTTAAGGTTTAAGCTAGAACAACTTTTCCAGTTAGAAGTGTTTTTCATTTGTCCAATCGGATAAATAAATCTTGCCTCTTTCAAGCAGAGCAACTTACTGGCACATCTTAATTCTAGTTGGAACTGATAAGGAAAGTCACGAACGATTTCAAAATCACGGAGATGATTTCTTGGTGTTCTGTAAATCATAATATGTTCGGAGTGCTTTTGTTTTGCCGATATCACGAGCAAACCCCGTAAATCTGCTATCCACACATGTATTTTTGAAAAAATAAAACAAAACAGCTGACTGTTAAATAGCAAAAAGTAAATCAGGAAGATTATTAAAGATAAACATATTTTTTCTTTAGAAAAAATCGATGACTTCAGTCGTTTTAGAATTTTAAAATATGTTTTGTATAAAAAATAATCTATCAGTTTGGTATTACGTTCATAGCAAAACAGTTACGAAATATGAACAAGTGATTTAAAAACTGGCGGCGGCAAAGCATTGTTTTATCTAGGATGTGTACTCAGGAGATGTCCCCTATACATGCAGTGCATTAATGAGGAGGACGTTTGACTTGAAGCATCTAATATTATTTGTATATGTGGCAGGAAACACGTATGCAGGCAACTTGTTCCATAGACGAAACTGTGCGGCTAAAAAACGAGTTCCATTTCGAGAATAATAATCCTAATCTAGCCGGAGCAAAACCTATTGTAGTACAGATAAAACAGAAAACATACCCCGCACGGCGGCGATGCTCCAGCGAGTCAATAGAGTTGGATACCAAACTGTTAGCGATAAGCTTCTTCGCTTTCTCTCTCTCTCTCTCTCTCTTACACATGTTCGGGTAACTCCAAAATAGACTTTGAGGCACCGGCCCAAATATGAGAGTTGTATTCCATTTTCGGTTGAATAGAGGTGGTATAAATAGTCAGGAGATCGGACATCTCACTTCGTTTCAAAGACCCGAGGCACTTGACTGCTGCTTTAGAGACAAGAAAAATGTGTTCAGTCCAAGGAACATCACACTGTATCTTCATTCCCAGAACACCAAAAGTATCCGATTTCTCATTATTTATACCATTCATGAGTACAGATGAAGCGGCACTTGCGGTAATTTGTTTGTATATTAGTAAGCAACATTGGGGCTTACGAGCGTTAAAAGCGAACCAGTTTTTACGACCACATTCGGAGATTAATAGAAGATCACTGTTCAGTGAATCATTCGTATTTAGCCTCTTGGCAGCGGTCTCTATAACTGAAAGAGTACGAATGGCAACTGCTGCTGTTATCCACGCAAGAGTGAATAGGGTTGCAAGTTTGACATAGATGGTCGTTGAGGAAAATAATAAACAGGATAGCAGAAAGAACGGAGCCTTGCGGAACCCCTGAATTAATATTGAACTCATTTGATGAGACCCCATCTAGATATAACAACTCGTATAGTGCCGGTCTCTGAGAAAGCTCGATATAACCCAGAAATGTCAACACCGATATCAAAAGCAGTAAGTTTTGCCAATAGAGCAGCATGCTACACTCTCTCAAACGCTTCAACACTGGTATGTTTACACAGGTTTAAACTATATTATTATCGGTATTATACTGCTAGTGGGAACAATACAAATTATGATGCTTTTTCTCTACGTGTATGTGTTCAATTTTTCATTTGCTTAAGCCCAGTTCAGACTATTATACTTTGTATTAATACTTGTCAAAAATTCAAATAATACGAGCAAGTCTGCTAGTCTGAATGTAATCCGTCATACATACGAAAAATAATACGATAAAAATTTGACATCCCATACGACTTTGTTGTTTTTTGAAACATTATTATATATGTATATTTTTCTTTTTTTTGTTTAGATTAGATTTTCATTGTTTAGATTATAGTTCAGATAAACTAGGGATAATTTATTATCAAATTTGGAGATGATAGTAATTTTTGCTTGGTTCGCAACAAGATTCAAAATGAACCAAGTAGGTTCGCTCTCAAAATTTTGTATGGCGAACCATGTTGGTTCAATCAAGATTGGGACGCGAACCACGAATGAGAGAGCGAACCTCGAAAATAAGCCTTCGTGTGAACATGCTATTAGCAAACCAGCTAATTAAAAATTGAGTAGTCGGCTATTTCGCAGCCGATGGGGTGCCGTCACTGATAGTATTTTTTGTCGTTATAAAAAAGCTCGAAATTTGGAATTTAGCTGTCATTTATAAATGTATTTTGCTCATGCTATATTTAGAACATAAAATATGTTTGTGCTATTGAATTTGGATGTGTTATACATAATTATTATTTTAACTGTTGAAGAATTTCACGCGCCGGCACGTCTATCGCCTACGACGAATAGCGCACCTGACGCCGTGAAAAGTTTTATGATGGCACATCTATGTTGGTTTATATCAAGTGTGATGGTGTGAATGCAAAATCTAATTTACGTTAGACTTTTTGACAGTCGCAAGAAATGTGTTTAGACTTTTATCTCACAAAATCTAATGAAAGTATTTATACTTGTATAATAGTCTGATTGGGCCTTTAACACTAGTGCTGCATAGAAAAGAGATCATCCATTAGTCGTAGACTGATTTTTAAAGCTCTTCTTAGGAAAGGGTGGTTGTAATTTCGGTCCCACTAAATTTTTTCCGTTAAACCGTAAATAGGTCTCAAATCTTTTGGGTCTGCTTTTTTTGAAAATCTGAGATCGTCTTGCAAATTACATTTGTTTAAAAAGTCTGAGCTGGCAGCAATTTTAAATTTAAAAAAAATTATGCAGAAAAACAATTTTCGAGATTAGATAATCAATAATATTTCTCAATAATTTAACTTTGCCAGAATTTAAGTTAATATTATTTACAAACAAAATTAAGAAACAAAAATTAATTTATTGAATTTTTAATGAACTTTTTATAATTTTTTTTATAAATTTAAAACTAGATTTTTGTTTAGAATAATATCAAATTTTCATATAAATCAATTAAATTAAAAATAAATATTCTTAATTAGCAGCACACACACACACACACACACACCCACACACAAACAGCTGTGTCCTGTTCATAGAACACAGACGAACAACTCGTCTAGAAAATTTGTATGAAAGTTACTACATTTTTTGAGTGATTTCCATACAAAATTTTTTAGACGAGTGCTCGTCTGTGTTCTATGAACAGCACATTACACTTAAATTCAAACTTATTTAATTATTACCATATTTTTTAAGGTATTTAAGAAAAAATAATTGTAAAAAAACAAACTATTGCAAATTTTATTTAAAGGCCCCAAAATTGAAAGATTTGCAATACCTTTGTTTTTGAAACTGAATTTAAAAATAAAAAAAAAGAAACTTTGAGGACGAAGACAATCGCATTATTAAAACTATAACAAAGAAAATTTCTATAAGAGAAAAAAAAATAATAAAAAACAACATCATATTCTTGTTACTAATAAATTAAATGAAACAAAAAGAAGAAAAGCAATTTAGTATATAAACTAAAAGTAAAATAAAAAGCAAAACCTTTATTAATTTATAAACAAAATAGAAAATCACTAAATTTCTATTGCATTGTTAATTTGAAAAAAAACAAACTCCTGGCAGCACTGGCTACAGTAAAACCCCCCCAAAACGAAATGTTGCAAAACAACATTTACAAATTACAACAACAGCAAAAGAAAAACAAAAATATTATAAAAAACGAATATTTTATGAAAACATCTCAACACTTGTTCGGAGTTTAACCGGGTCCAAGTAAAATTTAATTTAACTTATATTTATATTTATATACATATAATATATATATTTTCAATAAATACTTACTATATATTGATTAAACATTTTTTTTTTTGTTTGTCTTCAGTTAATTTCAATTACAATGCAATTGAGAAAAAACGATAAAAGGATAAAATCTTAAAAGTAAACCTTTAATAATAATTAAATTTGTAACGAAAGTCTTATGATTCTTAGTAATTAAGGCCATTTTTTAATAATTTCTTTTTCGTGAAATATATCAAGATAATCTCATAAAAACAAAATATGTAGGCATAAAAGAAAAAAAACGTTTTTTTTTAAATCGCTTTAACAAAAGAAACTGGTGTTTTGTACATAATTAAGACAATTGTTTAAATTAAAAATTAAATTATTTATATTTTCTTAATTTTATTTAATTTATATTTAATATAATTTTAAATTTAATAGCTTTCATGCTTCAAAGAAGTTAAAAATAAATTTTGCATAAAAGTTATTTATACAGTGTTTATTTTCTTTTTTAATTTTATTTTAACTATTCAACCTTAAAGTACTTGTAATTGATGAATTTAAAAAACATCTAATGGGTGATTTTATAAGAACTATCAGAAATTTAAAAAAAAAACACATAACATTCAGATAAATGCATAAAATATTTATTTGGATCGATAGTTGGGTCGATATAATTTAATGTTTTAAGATTATTTCATGCAAATGTTGGCCGCGGCTGCGCCTCAAATGGTCCATCCGCTTAGTCCAATTTTGGCATACTCTTTCCAACATTTCGACCGGTATCTCACGAATAATGTTGGCAATGTTGGCTTCCAGTGCGTCAATCGAAGCGGGCTTGTCGCTATAGACATTAGCCTTAACATAGCCCCACAAAAAAATAGTCTATAGGCGTTAAATCGCACGATCTGGGCGGCCAATTGACTGGTCCCAAGCGTGAAATAAACTGTTCACCGAACTCGCCTCTCAATTGGTCCATTGTTTAGCGTGCTGTGTGGCATGTGGCACCGTCTTGTTGAAACCACATGTCATGCAAGTCAAGCTCTTCCATTTTGGGCAAAAAAAAGTTTGTTGTCATCGCACGGTAGCGCTCACCATTCACAGTAACGTTGTGATTCGCATCATCTTTGAAGAAATACGGCCCAATGATGCCGCCAGCCAATAATCCGCACCAAACGGTTGTTTTTTGTGGATGCTCTTGCAATGCTTCTGGCTGCTCTTCACTCCAAATACGGCAGTTTTGCATGTTCTCGTATCCATTCAACCAAAAATGAGCCTCGTCGCTGAACACAATTCTTCGATAAAAAAGTGTATCTTCATCTAACTTTTCAAGAGCTCATTCACCAAAAATTTGGCGTTGTGGTAGGTCGTTTGGCTTCAATTCTTGCACCAGCTGTATCTTATAAGGCTTCACACTCAAATCCTTCCGCAACATGTTTTACACTTAGTGGAATAACAGAGGCCCAATTGCTGCGAACGGCGCCGAATCGATAATTCACGGTCATCACCAACACTGGCCGATACGGCTGCGATATTTTCTTCAGTTCGCACTCTACGTAAGCGTGTTGGTGGTTTAATGTCCAACAATGTAAATTTGGTGCAAAATTTTTTTACAATAGCCCGAATAGAACCCTCAGTAGGTCGATTAAACTGACCATAAAATGGAAGAAGCGCGCGATGAACTTTCTTAACAGAGCACGCATTTTGGTAATAAAATTCAATAATTTGCAAGCGTTGTTCGTTTGTAAGACGATTCATGATTAAATTATAGACCAAACTCAAGATGTTTGACAGTGACACAAGGTACAAAACGTGCGTGAGCTGTCAAAACTAGTGTTGCCAAAAAGATAATAGCAAAAAAATCACTCGTTACTACGGCTAAACTAGCAGCGGATCAAGGCGAATTTATGCAGGTGAATGCCAGCGGAAGAGCGAATTCAGTACTAAATTCGCCTAAGATAGTTCAGCTGGGAAAAAATTGTATATAAACGTTAAATATAAACTTTTATAATTGTTTGTAATTAAAATCACAGATTATATTAGTTTTTTCACTTTTAAATTCACACAAATTTCTTCAAATTGCACTAAATCATACAAAAAAATCTTCAGATTAAAATGGCGCGAAAATGTTTGTAAACAAAAGAAAAAAAATTACAGTCTCATTGGAAAAAACGCGAAAAGCAAAAAATAATCACCTGAGCTGTCAAGTTCACCTAGTAATTAATTCGCGTTGGGTTAATACGCCGGCAGCGTTGTCAACTCGGTGCGCTTCGCACCGCTTTTGGTGCTTTTTAAAATTTTTTGTGCGAAAAATTCTTAAGAGGATGCGTGTTGCGCTTTTTTACATTTTCGGTGCGGTTTTTAAATTTCGGTGGCATCAAATCAAATTCAACTCAACTTTTTGTTTCAATGTAAGAAAAAAGTTTATTCAAGTGCCCAAATTTTTACGTTTCATTTTGCAGAGTACAGTCAGCACACGGAGTTATAATGTGGAAAACGCGAATTATTGTATGCACAAAGTAAGACAATCTTGGTCTATTATACACATTCTCGAAAGAAACATAAACATATCGGATTTATCGTGCTTCATTATTAAACGATCAAGCCAAGTTTGTCAAATATTACAATAAATGTAGACACAGATACAGTCTCAGCAATTGATAAATTACCAAATTAATAACTAAATTATAACATAGAGAATAATTAAATGCTCGGTGGCTGAGTTAAGCAGGTTAAAGCAGCAGATCATGATACGTCATGACCCGTGTTCAAACCCCAGTGGATGCTGATGAGTAATATTAATAATATTAAAAAACAAGTAAGAGTGTGGAATATTCGGCTGGGCCGAATCTAAAATGCCCTTCATGATAGTCACGTATATGTATAGTATATTTACAAATATGAACGAAATATGCTTGGTTATATATGAACCGATATCGGAATTTTCTATTTTCTGCATTTTAGTAACCTTCTTTTATAACGAGAATTGATTTTCAGCAAAAGAAAAAAAAATGTTAATGGAAAAATCGGTTCAGGCTATATCTCGGGTTTATATGGACCGACATCGGAAATTTTTATTTTCCATATTTATATAACCTGATTTTATTACCAGAATCGGTTTTAAGCAAAAAAAAAAGTTGTTTAAGTTCGTTTACGCGATATTTTCCTGAAAACCCCGGTTTAGGCTATATCTCGGGTATATATGGACCGATATAGGAAATTTTTATTTTCCATATTTATACAACCTGATTTTATTACCAAAACTGCTTTTAAGCAAAAAAAGTTGTTGGGACGACTGACGTTTGGGACGACTTTTAACCCTCTATGTGCTAGAAAACTGAGTATTCTGATTAGAAATACGCCAAAGCAAAACCTGCTCCCGCGAGAGCCGAACTTTGGCAGCAAAAATAAAACAAATTGAGGTGCTATATTCGGTTTTCCTGAATCTTTTACCTCGTATTTTAATACTTGGCCAGATGTAAATTAAAGCCACCGACAAACACAGCGAAAAAATGAATTTACATGGGGTAAAATATAAAAATAATTTAAGCCATCCACATATGTTTTAAATGTATTTAGTTCGCACTAAAAAATATCAGTCACATTATCGAAAAAAGAAAAAATATTAAATGAAAAAGTGTGCCTCATGATATTGAATTTTTGATTTACTCAATGTTTACACACGCAAGTGCAAAAAACCCAATACATTACCACTTTTTTACTGAACACTCACACACTTGCAAGTAGTAGGTCTCACTTGCAAGTGATTTTGGTTGGCAGAGATTTTTTCACTTTCATGTAAGCAGCAACAAACAGTGTTGCCCATAGATATTTCATTAAAGTTTAATGGGTATTTTTCAAGGAAGATGATTTAAAATATTAACGGTCTAATTCATAAATACATTATAACACGGTGATAACCAACTTATAAGGAAAAATCGAAAAAAGTGTATTCATAAACGAGTGATAGCTTATTATACTGCTTATAACCTTCCTTGACATTCAAGATTTTTATTGTGGCCTCTACCCAACTATAAGCGTTTAATAAAGTGACACTTGTTAAATTGGCGAACGTTTGTTTACACAAAAATTTATTAATTGTATGCATAATTTTTTCTTTTCTATCACAAATTATATAAAAAATGCAAAAATGGCAATTATAACTTTGCATACGATAAATACATAAATACGCACATTGCAAAGAAAATGCGAAATGGTAATCAATCAAATAATTAAACACTTTTAGGTTCAAGATGATTCAGCCGATCTCCAACGGTCTGCCGAATTTCCGCCAGAGTGGCTCGTGCATTTACATGAAGGCCCAGTTTATGAGTTCGTATTAAAATGTTATTTAGCTTTAAGTTCCATTTAAATACGAAAATCGATTTTTCACTACAAGTTTGGACAAAATTTAAATGCCCAAACTTCTTCATTTAAGTTTGTCTCATATTCCATACGGTTTTTGTGTGCTTGCATTTGTATTAGTGCAAAAAAAGTAAACAAAGCACACATATGTACGAACTATTGCCTGTAGAATATATTTGGAAATTAGTTGCTAATTTTGCACTAAACAACAACACAATATGATAATTAATTAAAAATAACTTAGCGTAAAATAAAATTGCTAAGTTTTTCTATGCCGTTAATAAATTTAATATTTTTCTTTAAGAAATTTTCTATTCTTCCACTAACAAACAGCTGTTCTATGGAATACTTTCCATAATATGTGGAATCTAGGTAAAGCTGTTACACTTGCGTCGCATTTAAATCAGAATAATTATTTGAGACTGATAAACGGAACTTGCATTTAAATACAACTTAAATTTTAATGAAAATTAACTAAATTTGTATTTAAAAACGCAGTCAAAAACTGGGCCTAAGTAACAAATTACAATGAAAATAACAAGGTATTGCCAACAATAAAGTAATAAAAGTGTTGAATAGTTATTTGCTTGGTATTATGTGTTTATGAATCAAACTTTTTATTAGTTGCTTATAACACATGAGTGAGTGTATGATAACTAGTTATTACCAGCTCATAAGCTGAAATATGAAATTTTTATGAATTAGACTGTTATAATTTTAGTTATATACCGAAAACATAATATTAAAATATAAATAAACATATATAACTTATTTTCTATTTGGAATACAAATTTATTATTTATATTGTGAAAAATTTATGAACATAATATAATTCCCCTGTAGTGTTGCTGTGGTAAGACCATGATATAAAAAATACAAGGTAGTTTCATTCTTTTAATTTTCCTTAACAATCTCTCTCTGACAAGTGTAAGGATTGTGACATTTTTCATAAAATTTTGCTACCGTATTAGTTTATATATTTTCCGGTTTTCAGTTTTGTTTGAAATTCTGTTTGAAAATAATATTAAAATTGTGACTTTTAAAGCATTAAACACATTGAAGCTAGCAAACAACCGACTTCAATATGTCAAATATAAAATACATGCTTATAAATGCGAATGTTTATTTAGACAACAGCAAACGGCACTACTGCAGGTGGTTGCCCACGCTGATGTTTTTCCGCACTCGAAATTAAACAATGTGACCAAGTGTATAAAAAAAACCAGTAATAAAAAATTTTGCTCTTGGAAATATTGTATTTTCTAATATATAAATACCGCTTTAAATAAATTAATAAGTTTAATTGTTCTACTGTTAAATATGTGCATACATACTTATCCTCAAAATAAGTATTCCTAACTTTACAAAAGAACTAGTTAAGGGCCAAATAAACTACACAAACAGCTTTTTTTTACCTAACAAAAAATGACAGTTTGTGAAATTGCAGCTGTCGTTTCAATTAAGTGCCTGTTTTCTCTGAAAGTCGCTTTTGCTTGAAGTTGCGGACGTATTCTGTTTCATCATTTATTTTTCGTGGCGCTAAAGCTTTTGAAGCTTTAAGCTACGTACACACGGTTGTCAGATCTTACAATATTGCCAGTAAAATTGTCTGAAAATGTATTACAATCGTGTGAACTGCCAATTTTTAACTTACAACGTTGTCAGAAAAACCATTGTCAATCAATTGTAAGACGATCATGTTGTCAGGCATCTGACAATCGTGAGAACACTCTTCGTCGGATAATTGGCTGTTATTGTAAGCTCAGTTGTAATTGTCAGATGTATAAAATTAATGCACCTGACAATGGCATCATTGTCAGAAAAAAGTTTGATGGGCAACACTGCCAAGCAGATAGTTGTTGATATACATAAGTGGCAATGCCTTACAAAATGTCTGGCCATTTCATTCATCTAACAATCTGACAACCGTGTGAACTGACAATTTTTGTTGTCAGATGAATTATTTGTCAGGCCATAGTCTGACAATGAAATTGTAATATTTTCTTACGATCGTCTGAACACACAATTTACTTCTGCGGGACAATTTTTCATTGTCACTACATTGTCAGCATGTTGCCAGATCTTACAATATTGTAACATCTAACAACCGTGTGTACATAGCTTTAGCTTGGTTTACAAAATGTATGAAATTTACTAAAAGTGTGGCAATATTGTTGAAAGCTTTTTTGATTCAAAGTCAGAGCATAAGAAAAATCGCTGCCAAAATAAAATTGATTCTATTTTACGACCGCATTCTCTGGCGTTATTTTATGCTAAATTGTATGGAGAAAATCGTCATGCCCTAGTCCTCGGAAAAAATAATAACCTACCGTTTACACAGGAAAGTAATTTCATGAAAGTTGCGATACACTCACACTTTTTTACAAACACACTCTCATTTTGCTTACTTTCCACTCAGCTTTCATCAAAAATTTCATGAAACAAATTTTTTGACGTTTTCTGAAAGTAAAATAACAAATTCTAAGCACTGTTGCCACATACAAAGAATTATTCAAAGTTGCAGCATTGTAGTAAAATAATAATTCTAAAATTAACTTCTTTTGCAAGTCTATGAAAACAATTATGATAATTTGTCATTGTATTGTATATTTAATACATAAAGAAAACAATTAAAGTCTTTTTATAAAAATAATTTCATAGAAAAATTTATAATGATAAGTTTTTTCAACTATTGCCTCATAAATTTGTATATGTAATAAGTTCGGCAACTCTGATTAGTAAGCAAACAAAATAAGAGTGGAGAGAAGCAGAGGCAAATTTTGCAACTCTTTGCCTCGGCGACATTTTTAAAATGAATTTTCACTTTCCTGTGTAGACGAACAAGAAATTTTCATGAAAGTCGTCTATTTCATTGCAATTTTTATTTGTAATACGTATACAGAAATTTAATGAAAGTAGTTTCCTGTGTAATGGTAGCTTAAGAGAAACTTATGCATGCTCTCTTTTGCACGAAACTTGCCCGGAAAGTAAAGCAACACACCTAATATGTACACGCAACTTGTAACAAGTCTAAACTCAGGGGTCTAATCACCGCATACGATATCGAATTAACTATCGTATCGAATAACATTACGATACATCTAAATTATGGCAACCGATGCATGTTGGGTCGTAATTTAAACAAAATATAATAGATTGAAGACCATACGTTCCCTAAAAGTAGGAATACAAAAAATAAATCCTTTAACTTTTTTATATTATTGCAATACAGTTTATTCGATATCGTATGCCGTGATACCAAAATGAAAAATTTCGATAATTTTGCTCGATATCGTATGCGGTGATTTGGCCCCAGTGTTATAACTTGAACCTTCGAGCTACGAGCAACAAAAAATCGGTCATACATTTTTGAATACTGACATAAAATTTAAGGTTGCGGCGCTATTGCAAAATTTTACTTTTTTCACTCTCTTTTATTATTTGCTATTTATTGATGTAATATTTTCTAATTAGTTTGTTTTTTATTTATCTAAGGATGGTGTAAAGCTACGTACACACGGTTGTCAGATCTTACAATATTGCCAGTAAAATTGGCTGAAAATGTATTACAATCGTGTGAACTGCCAATTTTTAACTTACAACGTTGTCAGAAAAACCATTGTCAATCAATTGTAAGACGACAATGTTGTCAGGCATCTGACAATCGTGAGAACACTCCTCGTAGGCATTGCCAGATAATTGGCTGGTATTGTAAGCTCAGTTTTAGTTGTCAGATATATAAAATTAATGCACCTGAAGGTCTAAACACTTAGACGACAGCAGACTTCACAAGCACAAATGAAGTTAGCTTCAAATGCTGCCGTCTGGTCAGCAACATAATTATTTTCAAGACAGCAGCAGCACTATGTGTATTTAAACAATGCAAATTTCAGAGGTGCACATATATATTTTACATGAATAAAATTAAAATTACTGACCGAAAAAGTAATAATATCACGTATAACTGTAAAAACCCATCAATTTATTTGTTTATTTTATTTATGTGATGTTTATTTCTATTAAATATTTCAAACTAATTTTAGTTCTTATTGCTGGCAATTTATATTTATAGTGGCAGCACTGCATTTACTTTTTGCTGCCTACGAAAACAGAAATTAGTCGAAGTTGGCAGCAGCAGCAAATACTGTTGTGAAGCCGTGCTGCTGTGATGTCGTTAAAATAATCGTGTGCATTTAAACACATGTATTTTATTTTTGACAGATTGCTGCTTGCTGTCTGCTGTCGTCTATGTGTTTAAAGCTTTACAATGGCATCATTGTCAGAAAAAAGTTTTATGGGCAGCACTGTCAAACAGATCGTTGTTGATATACATAAATGGCAATGCCTTACAAGATGTCTGGCAATTTTTTCCATCTAACAATCTGACAACCGTGTGAACTGACAATTTTTCTTGTCAGATGAATTATTTATCAGACTGTAGTCTGACAATGAAATTGTAAGATTTTCTTACGATCGTCTGAACACACAATTTACTTCTGCGGGACAATTTTTCATTGTCACTACATTTTCAGCATGTTGCCAGACCTTACAATATTGTAACATCTTACAACCGTGTGTACATAGTTTAACAGTTATTAAATTTAAATTTGTAAAGACGTTTAGCGTCAAAACTCTACAAAATAAAATACTCAAGTCTGACTATTTAGAAAACTTTAAAAGATTGTAAAAAAATTTAACGGAAAAAAAACGAAAGCAAAAACTAATTATAACTAAAAGAAAAAAAATTAATTTAAGAAAAATCAATCAACCAAAAATAGACCATTTAAACTAAACTAGTTGTAGTATTTATTATAAATAATATAAAATAAAATGCATACAACGCAAATATTGTACATAAATTTTTCATACTAAAACAACTAAAAACACAAGCTACGAATTAATTAATTAATTAATTTAAAAACTTTTACTATAAAAGGTGCACTCTTAATGTGGTAAGAGACTAAAAAACAGAATTTATTGCGTATTTAATTTCAATGTCAACAAACAAAAACTGAAAGTTTTGATTTAATTCTAAATTTTCGAATGAATTCTTTAAAAGCAATAACTTTTTAATTTCACTAAAAAGAAAAAAACTATATTTCTAAATAAAAGATAGATGATATATTATATCATTTAACTTAAAATATAATAACTTATTTTTTTTTATTTGACATGGAAATCCAAACAATCTTTTCATACGAACAACTAAAACAAAATAAGTAAAAAAAATACTATTTTCATAAACTATATAAAAAAAAACTGAAACGAGAAATAAAACACAAGAAATTTAATATGATACTTGTTTGGAAAAGATATATTATTTAACAAAATGAAATATAATTAAATTATAATAAAAAAAAAATAATAATATATTGCACTGCAAGCACTGAGGAATTTGATTCAATTTTAAATTATAAGCTAAAAAAAAAACAAAAAATAAAGACAAACTGATGAGCGAAACAAAAATATGTCATTATTTTTAAACTAAAATACTTAAAACTTTCAAATATTATAATAAAAACAATATTTTATGTGTGTATAAGCATATGTATGTATACATATTTAATTTATTAAATTTAAAATATGCATAACATAATTTATCAAATATGTTCATGAAGAGATTTTCAACTTTATTGTTTTGTTCTGTTTCGTTTTAAGTCAAGGCCAATTTATTTATTTTGATCGTTTTCAAATTTGAATTATTGTGAATTTCCAAACAGCCATTACTGGGGGTCTCCATTAGCCATGAACATGGATGGTATGAGCATCATGGCGAACATCGCAAATGGCTAATGTGGACCGCTCATGTTCATGTTTCGTTCATGCTCTGACATCGATGCTCGAGCATATGGCTGAGCATCGATGTTCGCCATGAAGTTGGCCATCACGAACAAAAATGCACAAAATGGCGCCGAGCTGAACACTTTGATAACTGGGGGTCTCCATTAGCCATGAACATAGATGGTATGAGCTTCATGGCGAACATCGCAAATGGCTAATGTGGACCACTCATGTTCATGTTTCGTTCATGCTCTGACATCGATGCTCGAGCTTATGGCTGAGCATCGATGTTCGCCATGAAGTTGGCCACTTTGATAAGGTAAATCCGAACGCCACATCAAGAACATGAACGTATTTTTACATTCGCTCTGCTGACGTTATATTCACGTCATGTTCAAGTCGATGGCACGTGAAGACACGGCGTTAAATCGTTACTAAAAAGTTCCTAAATCTACTCAAGCAACGTGATCTAATGCAGGGGCCAAATCACCGCATACCATATCGAGCAATATTATCGACATTTTTCATTTTGTTATCATGGCATACGACAAGGTGCATTAATGTATACACGGTGGCAGCACTACGGCATGTGACAATTTTTTGCTACTGGCAATATAGGAAGCTATTTACGTCAAATGTATTGTTTACATTTTTGAAAGTGAAATTAGTGTTTTATTCTGAATTAAACATATACAAATTATTTAGTGAACATAAAAATAATTCAAATAAATAAAATTTATAATTATGAAAAGGTACATTCATAGTTTATAATTGTGAAAATAGTTACAAATATTTTTGATAAACATAGCTTACCAGATGCCGGTTTTTGTTGTATTGTTGTAATTTTGTTCTAGTGCTGCCACCGTGTATACGTTAATGCACCTTGGCATACGATATCGAATGAATTGTATTGCAATAATAAAAAAGTTAAACAATTTCTTTTTTTTTATTCGTACTTTTAGGAAACATATGCCCCCATATTCCAAGAGGCGCCATCGTCGTCACATCAAGTCGACATCAAAAAACACTCGGTTACAAATTCGCCTTCGACAGCAATTATGTATTATTTGATAGGCCTTCTTCGCTACTTCCTAGAGCTAAGCGAGAGATAGAAGTTGTCGTCAACATTCAATTGCTTTTGGCAATGAGTAAATAAATGCAAACATGTTTGTGTCGACGAGGACGCCTTATGGAATATGGGGAATGGTCTTTAATCTATTACATTTTGTTTAAATTACGATCCGATATGCATCGTTTGCCATAATCTAGATCAAATGTGCCCAGACCGCTTGATACTCAATTGTTTTTGTAAATGCGCTTAGCTATAGGCCTGTGCTCCTCAATACACAAATACTGCGCTCAGCACTAGCAATGAAAAATACACAAACAACTTCGTCTGTTATATATTTTTTTTCGTTCTTCACCGCACACACACAAAAGCAAAGCACCAACACTTTCGCATGCTTTGTTGGTAAACATTGACGACAGCGATTATCAGTGTGAACATTGTTTTTGTAAATGTTTTGTTTTTACAACAAAAAATATTAAATAAAAATAGTTTTTCCTTAAATGTATTGGTGTTTACTCTTCCATATAGATTTTGTGGGCACCACTGATCTAGATGAATCGTCATGTCAATTGAAACGATATCGTATGCGGAGATTAGACCCCAGGAACCTCTTCCGAACTTGCTCTTATATTTGCAAGTTTTCAAAAGCGACTTACACGAGGTCGGATTGATATTAAAGCTACCTAAACAGAAAAATATTTTTTTTTGTTAAACTCATCTTTATTTAAGCGAAAAATAAACTTTTTAAACCTTCAAATACATAAGAAATTAACTTCCAAAAAACTTTTAAATGATTATTTACTTTTTATCAGGTTTTTTTTTTTTGCTTGGACTAGTACTCAGGGGATGGCCCCTACTTATGCAGTGCATTGTAACGGAACTAGGAAAATAGGTTATGAGGAGGGGAAAGCAAGAGTAGTGTTTGTGAACATTTGACTTGAGCTTTCCAACATTATAACAGACAGGAAACACGTTTGCAGGCAACATATTCCACAGGCGAAGTGTACGGCTGAAAAACGAATTCTCTCTGTAATGCGTAGTACGATTCCCTGGGAAATCGACCACAAATGCATGAGCTCTGGACGATGTACGTGTGCTACGTATAAATGTGCGAGTTTCGGGAACAATATTCCTAATCTCGCCGGAGCAAAATCCATTGTAGTAACGATAGAACAGAGAATCGTGCGATCTGAAACCGCAAATAGAAAAACGCTTAAAATACGCTTATTATACTCTTATCGCATTTACCTTTTGCATCGAACTGACGTCCGCATCGCAGTAGAGACTGACATGAGGCTTAAAAACCCGCTCTATATAAATCTGCTGTTCATAAAAACAATTTTTGATGTACTACAGCATTGTACATGATACACAAAACTTTTTTCCACCCACGAAAATCAAAACTTTTCGATTTTCGTGCTAAATAGTATACTTTACAAGTACGACAGCATGATACACATTACTAATTTCATACTTGTACGATTTGTAGTAACGTCTATACCCCGCATTATAATCGTTTAGAACAAACAGAACCAAACACAAGTAGAAGCAACTGAAATAGAACAAAATTGAAGTAGAACTTCAAGCACTGAAGTAATTTTCTATTTACGTTTTGTTTATAAAATTTGTTGTTGTTGTTCATGGTTTTTGTCTTTGTGTTAGTTGGTGCACAAGTGCCGTATGACAAATTATACTCATTTATCAATGTGTTAGTGCCAAATATATTAGTGCACTCGCTGTTTTGCTATAAGTCATCGTTTATTTGCTTCAGTCTGATGTATTGTTATGATTTTTGCTATGAAACAGAATTCAAATACCGTCAAGCACTGTCGTATGTACAGGGCTGGGCAAAATACTCACCTAATGTATTTCAAATACAAGATACAAAATACTTCGCAGCTGCGTATTTCAAATACAATATACAAAATACTTTCAAGTTGTGTATTTCCAATATAAAATACTTTCAAGCTGCGTATTTTAAATACAAAATACAACTAAAAGGTACACATACATTTTTTTGTTCCGATCTCATAAGAATATACCTCTCTGGTTTTAGATACCTAAAACTTAAAAGGACGTAACGGGCAAAATATTGAAAGCCTATTAAAATTTTCGGTAAAACAAGTATTTCCTTTACTAAAAACAAGATATTTTACAGTTTGTCATCCGACAAACAACCTCTTGTTGGGGAGTGAATAAAACCTATAGGTTCTGAAGAACATAAGCTGCTGTCAAATTCTATAAATGCATAAGAGCAATAAAATCCTCATCATCTTTACTGCAACTACTACTTCTTCGGCTGCATCCACGTTTGGTTTCATGTTTTTTGTAATTTTTCATTTTTTGTAATTTTTCAAGGTATGAATTCGTTGTCTCTCTTTTCATGAGATGCTTTCTGGTAACTAGCGCATTTTGAAACTAGGGTGTAAAATGACGCCAATATGGCTCTATGCTTCAAGTGTCAGCATGAGAAACTTATTAAATCTCCTTTCCAAGCTCTCCATTAATTTTGTTAAAATACAACTGAAATGCCTCAAATTATTATATTTCCAGTCGAGAGCCAGATTAGTTCTCACAGACAGTAAGGAAGACAAAAGTTTTTCGTAATAACAATTATTTCACTGTATATAATCCAAAGCGTTGGGAAAAAGCTGGGGTGTATATACGCAGGGCTGGGCAGTATTTGAAATACTTGTATTTGAAATACAAATACGTATTTTGTATCTGTATTTCAAATACCCAACCTGAAAGTATTTAGTATTTTGTATTTCAAATACATAACTTAAAAGTATTTTGTATCTTGTATTTCAAATACATATGGCTTAAAAATACATTTTTACAAAATACATTTATTTATTATAAGTTCTAAATAAGTTTTTTCACACAAAAGCTAAAATTGCTAGAAACTGCGACCACTAAAATGTTTATTATTTTGCAATACCGCAATGCAGCTTTCAATTGTCTTGTCCAGAGCAAATACATTTTACACTAATCAGGTGATATCAATAGGAATTTTCACATATTCGCCACCAGCTTTTTCCCAACGCTTTGTATTATATACAGGGAAATAATATTTATTATGAAAACTTTTGCCTATCCTAATGTCTGTGAGAACCAGATTATATCGATTGCAAATACATATAATAATTTGAGATATTTCAGTTCTATTTTAACAAAACTAATGCAGAGCTTAGAAAGGACATATAACGACACCTGAAGCAAATAGAGCCATATTGGTGTCCACCCTAGTTCCAAAATACACTGGTCACCAGAAATCATCTCATTAAAAGAGAGGCAACGAATTCAAAATCTTGCAATAGATACCTTAGAGAAAGATTACAAAATACGTGGACCCGAACATGGATGCAATAGAAGAAGTAGTTACAGTAAAGATGATGAGAATTTTATTGTTTTTTTACATTTATAGAATTTGGCAGCAGGTTCCGCAGAACCTGTAGAAATATGTTTTTCCTCGGCAGATTTTATTCACGCCCCAACAAGAGGTTGTTTGTCGGATGACTTATTAAATTATCTTGTTATATTAAAGGAAATACTTGTTTTGCCGAATAAATCTTTTATTTGCTATCTATTAAAACCTAAATATTATTAATTTCCCAGTTGGCGAGTTTAGAACAATCATATGAATATACACACGTATGTCAAACGTGTATAGGGTGCCTCGATGGCTGATTTGGTAGAGTACTCGACCAACAGTCTCGAGGTCGCAGGTTCGATTCCTGCCACAGACCCTGGGTGTTACTGCAGACAAGCAAAAAAGCTTCGCAGTTTTTGTGTTTGTTTAAAAAAAAAAAAAAAAAAAAAAAATATATATATATGTAAAAAAAGGGCATAACTGACAAAAAAAATTCTAGTCTAGTCCAGTTATTATCAATAATACAACTATCCACAATTTTTAATAGGCTTTCAATACTTTGCCAGTTACGCTCTTTTAAGTTGTATGTGACAATATACAACTTAGTTTAGGTGCATATATAAAATA
Source organism: Thecocarcelia acutangulata (assembly GCA_914767995.1). Lineage (NCBI taxonomy): Eukaryota > Metazoa > Arthropoda > Insecta > Diptera > Tachinidae > Thecocarcelia > Thecocarcelia acutangulata. The sequence goes on along the minus strand of OU612095.1, from coordinate 76,373,725 downwards.
AAATATTTATCTAAAACCAGAGTGGTATATTCTTATGAGATCGAAAGACAAAAAAGTATTTGTAGTTTTTAGTTGTATTTTGTATTTAAAATACACATCTGGAAAGTATTTTGTATTTAAAATACACAACTTGAAAGTATTTTGTATTTTGTATTTGAAATACAACACTGGGAAGTATTTTGTATCTTGTATTTGAAATACTTAAAGTGAGTATTTTGCCCAGCCCTGTCTATATGTATAAATGGTAGAAGGTAAAAATAGCGAATAAAAAACTAAATTGATAAAAATTTAATTTTATAATACAAAATAGGTTTTTGAAAATGAAAGGAAAAATTCAAAATTCGGTGCGTTATCGTTGCAAAAACGCGCTTTTTTCTCCAGTTTGGTGCGTTTTGAAATTTTAAAGTTGACAACGCTGATTCTGACGTGCTACAAGTGTGTTCTGAATTCGAGAACGCGCATAAAATGGCTATGCGGACCACGAATGTGTAGTAATGACTGGTGGTCAGTCAGTTCGTTTACAGTATATCTTAATGACTGGTGGTCTAGTCAGTTCGACTCGAGTATATCTAATTTTGTCAATATTGTTATTATTATTTTAAATGCTGCACGCCTCCAGACCTCTTATATAATTTTTTATTTTATATTTGTTTCTCAATTCTTTATTTAATTTGAAAACGTTTAACCCATGTTGGCTCTGCACGGGTTTGCAACTAAATAGAAATATTATTTTTCTTTTTTTAATTACATATGTAAGTAAATATACACACAACTAAATTCTTTTATCATATTGGCCTCTGTATGAATTTATAAGCGAACATATTTGATTTTAAAGCTAATTTCTTTAAACTTAACGAAAAATTCATAAAATTTTCTTATTAATTAAAAAATTATTTCTCAACAAATACTTTTTGATTGAAAGCGAAACAAAAACTATAAAAAACCATTTTGTAAATTTAAATAAAAAAAAAACTTTGTAAATACTAGATTTTTTGGAATTAAACTCTACTTTATTTAATAAAATTTAATTCAATCTAAATCAAAAAAGAAAATTCATTGTTTTATTATCGAAAAAGGGGTAACACATGTTTGATTATAAATGAACACAAATTTCATCTCCACGGTTGCCATCATATTTATTTTGGATGCTGAAAATATCAAATTGACGATTTGACTTTTTAAGTTCTGAGGCATTACTCTCTATTGCGATGCGAAAAAAAATCGAAGAATTGGTATCCTGTATTGCGTTTTCGCATTTAATTTTTCCTTTCGCACATTTTATTTTATCATTCTTCAATGATAAGATACAAGTGTTAGTTCAGTTTTAAACTATTTTGCGAAAAAAGTTTGCGCAAACAGCACAGAATACCAAATTATACTCTTATCGCATCTACCTTCGGCATCGAACTTGCTTTCGCATCGCAATAGAGAGTAACCCGTCTGTTTTTTATGCTTCATTTCATTTATCTTCCAAGCAACTTTGATTTTACAGCTACTTTCATTTTTTAAAGCTACATAGGTGTACAACTTTGTTTTCGCCGCTTTTTCCGAAATTCTATGCTTTATTATAAAAAACTAGTTATACATTTAGGATTCTAAGTACTCGTATTGTCCATCGCTGACCACTACTTTCTCCCATCATTCGGGCAACGTACGAAACACTCATTGAAAAAAACTGGCCATCTTTCAAAGCGTGCTAAGAATCAATTCAATTTTTTACTGCTTTATTAGACGGGAAGTGTTTAGTGATGAGTAGGGCAGGACCTCCTATTTCAACATTTCCAAATCTATCCTGACTACATTCGTAAAATGGGGTGGAGCATTACTTTACGAGTATCATGTCTTTCGTTGTATTGTGACCGTTTTTTTTTTTCAATGCTCGGCTCAAACTCATTAGTGGCATTCGATGACGATCGCCATTATTGGACCCATGTCCACGTACCCATTTTAGGGTTAGGTTAGAATGGCTCGCCATCTTATTTAAAGATGTCCTGCATACCTGAGGAATTACTCTCTATTGCGATGCGAGAGAAACATCCAAGAATTGGTACCCTGTATTGCGTTTTCGTATTTTCTTTTCGCATTTAATTTTCTCTTTCGCACATTTTGTTTTATCATTCTTCGCTATTGTTTATTTTTTGATACCAGTGCTGTTTCATTTTTAAACTCTTTCGCGAAAAAGTTTGGGCAAATAGTACTGAACACCAAATGATACTCTTACCGCATCTACCTTTCGCATCGAACTTACTTTCGCATCGCAATAGAGAGTAGCCGCCCTGGAGTAGACTAGAATTAGTGTATATTCCAATCAGGGAGTTGATGGCGGCCTTGCTGTCCGTTATTATCATGATATCCCTACCGAATATCTTGTGAAACGTCAGCCATCTGGCCGCTTTATTTGTAGCCGATATTTCAGCCTGAAGAACACTGCATCCATCTGAGAGTCTAATGGATATTTTAGTGTTGAATTCTTCTATGTAAAAGCCACCCCCAAACTTTTCTCCCCTTCTGGACCCATCCGTGTAAACATGGAAGGATCCAGATTCTAGGGAAGATTCCTCAATTTGGTAGCTGAAGATACTTGAGAGGAATGGTTTTGGGATGCAGTAGTCAATTAGATCGGGGACTAGGCCCCGGCCAATCTCAAGTATATTGGCATATCCCCACAGTCCGTGGGTCCCTGCTACTGTCGCGTTTAAGCTGTTCGCGGTTTTTAGTGCTATCTGCCTGGCTTTTAAGTCACATGGCATCCAGCTCATGGCCCCTGTGGTCAGTATTGCTATGGTTCGACTGACTTCTTCAATTTACAGTCTGTTGGTTGCAGAGTCCAGTGGCTTCCACCATACCGATACTCCATAGAAAATTGTCGGTTTTATAACCATTTCATAAAGCCACACAGCTCCTTTTGGTTGTATGCCCCATGTTGAGCCTATTGCTTTATTACATCGATAGATGGTTATTGTAGCCTTGGTTGCTCCAGCCTGTATATTCTCTTTCCATTATAGTTTGCTGTCCAGAATGACGTCTAGGTATTATGCCTTATTCGACAGGATAAGTGTCGTTCCATCCATTTTTGGAGGTGAATTGAAATGTGAATTTCTGTTTTTGCTGGACTTGTTTTTAGTCCGCATTCTACACCATTGACTTACCATATTTAGAGCGCATTCCAACTGCTCTGTTATAGTGTCTACATGTGTTCCAGAAACTGCAATCGGTAGGTCATCGGCATAGCCTACAGTGTTTATGTGTTCTTATTATCTAGGTCTTAAGCAGATTATTCACTACAGCATTCCACAAAAGGGGGGATAGTACGCCTCCCTGGGGTGTATCCTTGCATATTTTTCTCGTAATTCTGGACTTTCTCATCGTTCATGTTATATTTCTGCGCTTTAGTACGCTTCAGACCGTCAAGTGCATCTATGACTGCCTGCGTCTCGACATTATTGAATGCACCTTCAATATCCAGGAAGGCCACTAAGGTATAGTTTTTGTATTGATTAGACCGTTCAATATGACTGACCAAACCATGTAGCGCCGTTTCAACTGATCTGCCCTTTGTGCAGGCGTGTTGAGATGGCGACAAGTTTTTGCTAATTTTGGACCTTATGTGTATATCCATGATCCTCTTTAGCGTTTTCAAAAGAAAGGATATCAGGCTAATATATATACCCCTTTGCTTTTGTATGTGAAGTCTTCCCTCCTTTTGGAATGAAAACTACGTTACTTTTGGTCCATTCCGTTGGAACGTACGACCAGTTTAGGGCAGCTCTGTATATTTCGAGGAGCCATGGTGTGCTCAGATCCAGATTGTTCTGAAGATCTGTGGGAATGATTTCATCCGGTCCTAGTGATTTGAACGGTTGGAAACTCTGCCCAATGCAGCATCTGTTTTGTTATAAACAGATATACGGCCTTCTGGGCGTGTGACAGGGGAGAGCGCTCGTTCTCCCTCACCTTAATATAGTTGACTGCCATTTTTACTTCATAGCCTCTAGACATGCCTTTCTAATACGCCCCTCAGCAAAAAAACGGCAACGCTTAAGTACGCTGAAAAGTTTAAGTACATTGAAAATATACAAAAACGCAGCTTTGTTTACCCGATAATGTTGGATATAACAATTTTTAAAAGCGTAAAATTACCAATACAAACACAAACGTTTATTTTTTACATTTTTTTATTCTATTATAAGTGCAACTAATTGAATACATAATAACGAATAAATAATATCTGGAGAAAAAAGTGAATCCTTATAAAAATTGTCCATTTTTTGTAATAAAAAAATCAAAAAAAATATATATTATAAAAAAATTAAAAATGGAAAAACAAAACATCATGTCCTTCATACACATTTTAGTGTAACTATTTAACTTAATTGTAATACGTAATTAATAAAAACATAATTTAGCAATATAAAGACGATGAAACAACACAGAATAATAATAATAATGACATGTTACTTAATATAATAATTAAAAAAGCAGAAAATAAATCGATTTCAGTTGTATAAATATAAATTAAGAAACCCATTGCATTTAATAAGCATAGAAAAGGTATTTTTTGAAATTTTATTCAAGTATAAATCGATTGTTGATAGGAATGTCCAGCAATCCAAATGGGATTCGAGTTGACGCGTTGCTCTGGATGATAGCATTCTCTTTGTTCTACACCCTTCATGTCAACATAGCGCAAGATGTATTTGATGCCATAACTGGCATGTTGAGATTTCAATGTTATGTATTGACTTTTCTTTGTGAAATTTGATTGCTGCTGCTGCTTCTGTTGCAGTTGAAACTCATGAGGCATGTTTACTTCTTTTGATGGTTGGGGAGACGTGGCTGTCATAAGCAAAAGAGTTATTTCCAAGTCGTTGAAATTATTGTTTAATTTTCTATTATTTCGAAATTTAGGCAAAATTGCACAAAACTGTGTCAAGGGTATGTTTGCATCCAAGCGAAATGTGGCCACTGGTTCATGTGTCAGGAAAGAGCGTTTGTAGAACAACAAGAGCTTTTCATGATTTTGAAGTCCCAATATGTGCAATGACGCCGCAAGTTCAATTATGGCATTGGAATACTTTATTTGATTTTGTGCTTGTAATTTCAGTTCATCACAATGTTTAAACGTATATACTAAAATATTAAGAAAAAATATATAAAAAGATTGTAACAATCGTCTTGATTATAAAGTTAAAATTTAAACAATTAAGTTTTTTATTCGCTATTTAAGCTTCTAACATTTATACCAGTAAAAAATTATAAATAGCTTGTTTTCTATGTTTCCCAGCTATCTATATGTCGATATTTCATAGGAACTACCCTAATCATCAGTAGACTTTGAAAATTTTTGAAAGATATTCTCAAACATTCAACTTTATATCCCAACAACCCAAATAAATTGCTGAGAATTTAAAAATAAAAATTTAATTTAAATATATGTCGACATTTCATAGGAGCTACCCTAATCATCAGTAGACTTTGGAAATTTTTTAAAGATATTCTCAAACATTCAACTTTATATCCCAACAATCCAAATAAATTGCTGAGAATTTAAAAATTTAAATTAGGGTAGTTCCTATGAAATGTCGACATATAGATAGCTGGGAAACATAGAAAACAAGCTATTTATAATTTTTTACTGGTTAAAATTTAAACTATCAATTTAAAAAGTAATGCCATTCCCCAGATAGAAGAAGAGAAGAATCCGGTCGATCATGGATCTGTTTCGACAAGCTGTAAAGCTATTAGGAAGTCATGATGAAAATTCTTCAACTCAATATGCATAGGAGTAGAATGGGAGATGCACTCCAGTCACAAAATGCATTGAGGAAGAAGCAGGTATTGCCATCATTAGTGAGCAATATATACAAGGAAGGTCAATGGGTACTGGTGGCTAGAGAATGACGGTCCTGCGTCTGCAATATGGATTCCAAACACCAGCAACATACACCCGAGGGGGAGCAGAAAGGAAACTAGTCTGTGCGAACTCGAAAGCTTTACACTGGTAAGCTGGTGTTTCACGCCCAGTGTTCGAATTGAGGAGTTTCAGGCGAATCTAGACCAAATTGATGATAAGATTCGGGAAATTGGAGCAAATCTCATAGTTGCAGGAGATTTCAACGCCCATGCTGTTGAATGTGGTATGAAAAAAACAGACTTCAGAGGTAGAAGGGTGCCGCAAATGATGGTTAGGTCGGGCAGGACTGGTAGTGGTAAATGTAGGGAATGTACCAACTTTCAGGCTGTGAGGGTATAATTCCTGATATGACTCTAGTTTCTGAAGGGTTTATTAGCAGGGTAGAAAACTAGAAGGTCCTAGAGACATACACAGCAAGCGATCGTATATCCGGAGATGGAATGTGGGAAGGCTGAATAAGCCTGCAGTTGGAGGAAATCCACAGACATGGAAGCAACTTACTCCGCTCTCCTTTAGAAGGACGAGATATGGAGAGACAGAGTAAGGGTAAAACAGAAAACAAATGCATTGCGAGTAACCTCAGTCGCTACAGGCACATTATTGGTTATTTCAGGTATGTTTTCAATTTATCTAAGTATATTAGAAAGAAGAAAAATATGAGTGTTGAGATAGACAGTCGAATAGAAATGATATAGCGGGAATGAAGGTGAATTACCACCTCATCCAAATATTATCCGGTAACAGATATTTTCGCAAAGTCCTTCATTTAATAGGGGACTTCTTTTTGTTTATATAAGGAATATTGTGTAATATATAACGCTAAGCATACCTTCTTTGAGTGATACCACTGGGATATAGATCGACAGGAGTTTGAGCGAGAATCGGGAGGTATTGACCGTCGCAAGTGTCGTCGATATGATTATTTCGGATGCAACCAAATGGACAACTAAATAAACGTGATTTGGACTCAGCTGAATCTATAAGCTAAATATAAGCGGGTCTAGAAGCAGGCAATAATGTATATGTATATAGCTTAGGAGGACGTGGAGAGCAACATGTGGACCCATCATGAAGTAATGCTCAGGCAGTTCCAGGGTTGATTTTCTCTCTTACGAGTAGAAAAAGGAGGGATGTACGCATGTATGTATGTATTTATGCATGCATATGTTTATGCATGTACATATATGTTTATTCATGTATATGCAACTACCTATCTAAAGGTATGTTCCACGAGATCTCGGACTATTTCGGACTAATGAGTGTAAAAAGTAAATTACTCTCTAAATTTGCAAATTTTATCAAAAACTGCTGGAACGCAAAAAACCACAATTGTACATCTTGCAATACTAGTGCTGCTTACTTTTTAGATTAAATGTTATTTTATTGATTTTAGATCATATAAACAAAAGATTTGCATGATTGGCAACAGCTGTAAAATTAAAAGCAATGTAATATGTTCAATTGATTTTTAAAGCATATATTTATAAAATGAAAAGCCAAATAGCAATAGCATGTTCTGTTTACAACTCCACAGCGTTATTTTTAGTTTGGGCAACCTTCCATTTTGTTTTAACTAATTTTTAAAGAAAAACTTTTTTCCCATTCGTAAATTTTCTGATAACATTTGCAGTTTCATACACATGTAAACATAAAACAGCTGATTATTCAATTCTAGTCCGAACTTACCCAAAGAAAAAGCTCGAGCTAATTTGTACAGGAAATGAAAAAAATTACTCTCTCATTTTCTCTCAAAATTCCACAAAAATTGTTAGGTGCAACGCTTTTGGACTAGTTCGGACTGTTTTGTTATTCACGTGGAACAAACCTTAAATTTATTTTTAAATGTAGTATTTAAAAAGTATTCACTCACCCAGTTCGGCTTTAGTATCGCTCATAACACGTACTATTGTATTATGTGACAGGTCTCCATTATTTTCTTCTATTATTTTTACAGCAATTTCACATATTAACAAATGAATGTCGCTTACTTTATGCACTAAGATTTCGAATATAAAATAACAGTAAGAGCCAGTTAAGCCGTTTTTTATGAGAACCTAAAATATGAATTCAGCATAGGCTCTTTAATGGTTCTTTATACAATAAAATTATACATAAAGAGTCGATCGTATGCTATTGGTCAATTGCATATGTCCAAATCCATGGGATTGTCACTTTTGCCAGTTGTTGTAAATTATTTTCAAGGCGTTTTATTTAAACATGATAATAAGAACCAATGAAATTGGACATATTTGCCATTAACAACGGTTAACTTCAATTTGTATTAATGATTGCATCATTAACTTACCCCGGCATATTGTAGTTGAAGATGGCGGCAACTGGAACCATATAAAAGTACGGGTATGCATAAATTGTTGGCTAAGCAAAAAAGTCGCAATTTAGCGCAGTAGTCATTTGGTTTTTCTAAATGATATAGTCTAAATGAAATCCAAAGATGAATTAAAAATATGTAAGAAAATTAATAACAGCAAAAAAAAACTTATTTCTGAACTGGCAATCATGTAGTCTCACCTTGGCTTAATCTACGTTCACAATTCTGTTCCTGACATTTCCATTAATCAACTCTACATATACCTTCTGATAGTGATTACCGCCACTTTATAATCACCCAAGGCAGCTTTTAATAATTAGTGAAAATTTTGTTTTCTTTAATCAATCACGATTATTTATTAGAAATATAACTTTTTTTTTTTTCTTAGATAAATGCTGGTCATCTTTTAACTTGTACAGTTTTCAGTCATACATAAAAAAATGGCTTGCAGGAAAAAGATTCATCTCAAACGAAGATGTGATTACCGAAACTAACGCGTGTTTTGAAGGGTCCCCGAAATTATTTAGATGGTATAAAAAAGTTAGATTAAAAAAAGGTGTGTTCATTTACTTTACATGTAAAAATTAGCAACGAGAGAGTAACAAGAAAATTTTCACAATTACTCTCAAAAATGTAAAAAAGTAAATGAACACTTTACTAGCAAAAGTTTGCAAGGTAGAGTAGTGTTGTTGTGTATAGGTATATGTATATAAGTACTTAATAACTACCATTATATCCTTTAGACAAATTATACATATATCTATGTTATTATAAAAATAATGTGATTATGGTCATTTATATTCAGCATTGTCTTGACTGGTGTTTTTCGAGTACAGCTTGTAGTAGAATAATGAAAAGCTTTACAATTTTATTTAATCTAGTACTAGGCATAATCGAAATACGCTAAGCACTATAAGGGTGATTAGCTACTTTTGAATAAAATATCTATTTTTAATTAGCACCCCATACACGTTTCAATTCAATTCGGTTGTTGTGCAAATCAAGGCGTGTATGGCTTTGTGAATTGATTAGTTTGCAGTTGTCGAGTTGGTTGAAAAGTCGAGTTGGTCAAAAGATTTTTACTTTTTCAAGTTGGTTAGTAAGTCTCTCAATTCCATTGTACCGTGTGTGTTTGAGTCTCCTGATCAGCCGTCAAAATTTATATTTGTATTTTTTTTTTTTTTTGCAAGGAGACCGTTAATAATTTTTAAAATTGTCTTTAATTTCATTGAATCTGATAGTTGAATGAAAATCTTTCAATTTAGTTTATGAAGTGTGTAGCCAAGGATCAATTTAAATACTCAATGAAGAATTGAATTGAAACGTGTATAGGCCGCTTTATATTATTTTATATTATTTCAAATTAATTTCAAAGTGTAAAGTACCGAATAGCTAGGTACTCATAATATTTACGATACTAAAAATAACAGCTGGTCTGTAAAAATTAAAGAAGCAAAAACATTTCAGAGGTTAAATCTGCAAAAATATTCATATAATTAAAAATGGAAGATGTCTATGTGTCTATTTAATTGCTTCCCTAAAAGTTTTAAACACATTCAAGCAAGTAAATTTGCCAGAACATCATTTGCCACTGATGTGCCAGATACTGTGTTGCTTAATTCATTGCCATTAGACGTCTTATTTTACGTCTGTTGTTCCTAAGTTACATAAAAATATATTTGTTACCTTTTTAATACTTATACCCGTTTGAAAAGTTTACATACACTTACAATATTTTAAATTTTCCAAAATATTTTTTTTTTACTTAATTTAGAAATATTGTTTTGTAAACACAAACGCAAAACAGCTGTTTGAATAATTATTGCAAGTAAAAATTTTACTTGTAAAAACTTGCAAGAAATTTTCTGTCTCTCAATTTTGTACTCTCTTTTGACGTTCTCTCGTTGCAAATTTTTTAGGTTAATGAACGCTTTCTAGTAACAATTATTACAAATTTTTGAAAATTTTTAGTAAATGAACGCACCTATTATTGTCTTACTAAGTGTATTGAGCTATTACCATGTTCAGACAGAAATATGAAACACTTGGTTCGCTCTCTGAACCACTATTGCGAAACTAGTTAGGTGTTCAGACGGTTGTTTTTTGCATCTCACTGATGTTTACATATTTTGTGCAAACGTTTCACTAATTCTTTTTTCAATTTTTATTTTTTCAATTTTTATTTTTAATTTTTTCAATTTTTATTTTTATCTTTATGTAAGTTTCAAATTTTTACATTTTCAAGGTGTTTATTTTGATTTTACAATCATTATTATTTTTTTTTTTCCTTTGTTTAGATTAGATTTTCATTGTTTAGATTATATATAGTTCAAATAAACTAGCGATAATTTATTATCAAATTTGGAGATGATAGCAGTTTTTGCTCGGTTCGCAACAAGATTCAAAATGAACCAAGTAGGTTCGCTCTCAAAATTTTGTATGGCGAACCATGTTGGTTCAATAAAGATTGGGCCGCGAGCCACGAATGAGAGAGCGAACCTCGAAAATAAGCCTTCGTGTGAAGATGCTATAAAAGAATACTACTATGTTGAGAAAGAAATGGTTTTTGAAAAAAATCCTATTTAGTTAGCTCGTATGTATGTATATATTTGTAAAACAATACTCCTGCTGTTAATATTGGTATCTTTATCTTGTATAAAGTTATGCAAATTAATCCAAGAACTAAAAATTGGATTAATTTGCAGTAAAAATCGGATGATGTGCGACATCTATCCGTGCTTTTGTATAACTTTTTAAATATTTTTCTGGACTGGTTTGATTCAAAATTAAACTTAAAATATATAAAACAATTACCAGCTTAGAATTCAAAAACCAAGATAAATTATGAGAGGTATCGTATTTATGTTAAATAGTACTCTCCTAGATTTATTTCTTGTGTGAACTGTGAACTTTCCCATGGTGGATGCAAATCAGAACTAATACGCAAGTATAAATTCTTTACCGAATTATTTTTAATAATAATCTGTGTGACAAATTACGTCATTTTTCTTCAACCGACATGCGATCAATGTCATCCCAATATTTTAACTCATCTAGGACAATCAAGTGTACTCCGAGTAATAAGAGGTGTAACGCAGGGTTTAATAATTGGTATTCTAATGACCTGCTTAGCATAATTACAGACTGTAAGATAAAAATATATGCTGACGATATACGACTTTACTTAAATTGTAACAATTATGCCATAAATGTAATCCTGGATGTATGCGAGGTGTCACCGTCTTATTGATACATGTTAATCAAGCGTTAGAAAGTTTTTAATCATATCACGATATTGCTCCCCAATTCAGTTACCGTTTTTATTTCCTAATAAGTAATGTCCAATGGTTCCTCCTGCACAAATTGCACACCAGACTGTCACTTTTTTAAGTACTTTTAATGGATGGAGGTGACTGATGAATAATTTGAGAGGTTTCAATTGCCCAGAACCGACCGAAAATGAGACTCGTCACTTTGATTTTTTCATGAAAATCGGTGTTGTCATGGGCGAGCTGTAACATCCTATTTGCATATGTGTGGAAATTCTAGTGCCAACTGAATCTGAAGTGGAAACAAAATCACAAAGGGAACGATCTTCAGGACCCAAGTGAGCCGGAGAATCCAAGTACTTTTCTTTTGAAGAATCCAGCGGTCTGCCTACCTAAATGGAAACAAATGCAAATTCTTGTGCAAAATTGTGACCAAAGCTGTTCCTTGAAGACGAAGCTCTTGAGCACGTCATCGAATTGAGGCTGATGAATTGTTTTGAACACCTACAGACCCGGTTTCTTCGAAATTATTCACCACACTATAAATAGGGCGTTTTGTTGGCACGTTGTTTCTGCCAAAGATTTCAAGTACTTTCTATTCGCCACAGTAATCGATGATTGATTTTGATAAAATGTTTTAACGATTAAAAACATTCGTTTATCGAATATTTTTCTATAATAAATTTGACACGTGTCTACCTCACGACTGCCAAATAAGATCTTTCAAGATTAATGAAGGTAGTATACCTTCCCAGCGGGCACCTGTTATATTTATTAAATCAGAAACTTTTTAAAAATCAAGAATGGGCCTCAGTAAACGGTTTAGAGATAAGTCCGAAAATATCAAAAAATGTTGCGATCTAAAAACGGCTCTCAAAATCCATCAAATTTATCTATTTATCAGCCAATAGAGGTAGTTAAATCTGCAAAACATATAGTTGTTGATCATGCTGAGAACAATTTGGCAAGCTCAATAAAATGATGAAACAGAATACGTCTCCCTCTCTCAGAAAAAACACGTCCATAATTAAAACGACGGCTGCAACTTCACAAACTGGCATTTAATGTTCTTATTTTGTTAGATAACATAAAAGCTTTTTCAATAAAAATTATAAATAGCTTGTTTTCTATGTTTCCCAGCTATCTATATGTCGACATTTCATAGGAACTACCCTAATCATCAGTAGACTTTGGAAATTTTTGAAAGATATTCTCAAACATTCAACTTATATCCCAACAATATAAATAAATTGTTGAGAATTTAAAAGAAAAATGCTCTAATAATACCTATCAAAACACAAAAAACAAGCTTTTTCATTTATACACGTCTCTAACATTTCTTTACACCTTTGAAACAAATGAACAACCGTTGGTTGCTACGATTTGCTTTTTGAAAGTATCGAAAAGCAGAGAATAAAAATTCAAACAATTAAGTTTTTTATTCGCTATTTTTAGCTTCTACCATTTATACCAATAAAAATTATAAAAGCTATTAAAGGCCGTAGACATAGTCATTTATTGTTCTTTAATTTTAATTTTTATTTGTATTTAATTTTTCTTGGCGCTAAAGCTTTTGAAGCTTTGGTTTTGTTTTCAAAATGATAGAAATTTACTAAGATTCTAATTTACGATCGCATTCTCTGGCGTTATTGTATGCCAAATTGTATGGAAAGAATCGTCATGCCCTAGTTCTGTTTCATCATTAAAATAGATTTTATTTTAAGACCGCATTCTCTGGCGTAATTTTATGTCAAATTTTATGGAAAACATCGCCAAGCCCTAGTTCTGTTTCATCATTAAGGATTGGAATTATCTTGGCTAAAAATTTTCTAATGTCCATTTTGTTGTACGGCTGCGAAATTTTTGCTTCTCGTGATTGTGTCAGTAGAGGAAAATTATTAGTTACATACAACATTATTAGATATGATAGATAGATACTCAATGATTTCAAATTTCTCCTCAATATAATATACATACAAAAGCCGGTACGCCTATTGAATAGACTAGTGTTTACGGAGAATTGTAGAAGCAAGCGACTTAGGGCATATAAACATGAAAGTCTCATGTCATAATGGCACAGTTTTATTTACTAAAAATCCTTCTAGAACTCAATTCCTTAGTCTAACTCTTTAATTAACGTACGGAAAAACAAAGAGCGCTCAATGATTATATTTTATGAATAGTGTTATTCCAGTTCTTTCTTCATTTTTAAAATTGTTTAGTTTTTGCATAACAGATTTTGGCTCTTTCATAAAGTTCAAGCTTTATAATATACATATGTGTATTATGAATCGTGGTTTTAAACATTTTATTCTTTTTTAAACTGTTTTAAAACAATTTTGTAATATTTGTGACATTCCAGTTTATACACATAAATATGTTATTACTTTTAATAAGACCATTTTATTTTCTTAAACTCAGTTTCACGCCGCAGTATAAAATATTAAGTCTTATGTGTGGAATAATACTAAATAAAACAATTAAAATCGCTATTTCTCAGCTTCTCAAAGTTAAAAAAGTTTTCTGTTATTTTGTTAAACACATATATTACATATACATACATATGTAGGTAAATTCGGTTAATAAAACAAAATGTACATATTTTTTACAAGATTTTCATAAAAATTTAGATATCAACTTCCGAACTTGTAACGCAAAATCCTCAATTAAAATTTACCATAAAATATAAAAAGCGATACTTACTTTAAATTTAACGGAGCCTCATGAAGCTTCTGGAAAAATATTAAGGAAATTTATTTAAAAAAAAAATACAAGTTTAGTTTTGGTATGTAATTCGAAAGAATTTAAAAAGAGCTGTTTGATAATTTGTAATAAAAATTTCGTTGCTACCTAATCTAAAATGTTGGGCTGATATTTTTTTCAATTTCTTTGATATGTTTTACGTGAACATTTGTTAAAATGTTATATCTACGTGCTGTTCAAAAAACACAGACGAGCAACTCGTCTAGAAAATTTGTATGAAAGTTACTCAATTTTTTTAATGGTTTCCATACAAATATTTTAGACAATGTGGACGTCTGTTGTCTAACTGCACAATAATCAAACCTATAGGCACTTGTGTGATGTTTCCACACAAACAAGCCACTTGTCGAAAATATGTGTATAAAAATCACACCAAAAATTGAGTGCTTTTCATTCAAAATTTGTTGACAAGTCGTTTGCTTGTGATGTGGTTACTACCTATAGACATAATTGAGTATGTATATATTAACACTAGTTAAAAAAAAATGATGGTGAAAAATTTCCATTCGATTTTTCATCAAAACATTCATTTGAGTATAGAGTATATTTCCTTCAAATTTTCTAAGCGTGTCGCTCATTCGTGTCCCATAAACACATTATTTTGTACCTTGCTTAGGGTAAGAACTCATTGAGTTTTAATATGAATATCATTCAAATAGACTTGCAAATTTATTCTTCTATATATGTTATTTACATTAGTTACTTTCGGACGGAATTATTAATTAATTATTAAAAAAAAATAATGACCAATTTGCAAGTATCCGGGCGGACTCATAAGTTTTCAAGTATATTGTATTTAAAACAATAGCATTATTCCTCAAATTTATGGTTTCATATCAATACAATGTAGGTACATAAATACACATGTATATGTAACAAAAAAAAAATACAAAAACAAAAACAACGTGATCTTGCATGTACTTGATATACCTATGTACATATAGGTATATACTTCAACACAGTACCTATAATCGCGTTAATCCGATCACCCTTAACTCGGAAAGTATACGTTTCCACCAACTTAATATTTTCTTCTATTTTCAATTTTCAACCCCCCTATATAATTTTTTTTCAATTCGGATCTCTGTGAGTAAACTGGACTTGTTATTTTAATTGTATACAACATTTACAGAAATTTGATTTTAAAGTGAACAGCTTATAATTAAATACATTTCGATATATCGGACACCACATGGCTTTTAATTGTCCGGATTATGGAGATTATACTAAACGACCAAATGGCAACTAAACATGTAAGGCAAACAAATTTTAAAAGTTTTAACATTAAATAATTGATGTTATTTCATGCACAAAATTGCTCATGATCAATCAGTACATATGTACCGCATCTAGACTTATTTATTTGAAGTTTCCATATTACATACAAGCAGTCGAATTGCCAAGAATTGCTCAATAATTTGACTGATTTCTATAAAAATTTTTTAAACATGTCGCTTTCCTTGTAGTGTGGAAACATTACATTATAAGGACTACAGTCAAAACAAATGAATTTATTTACCTTAGAACCATGCGCTACTTGCATTTCTTCTTTGGGTTTAGCCCACTGTATTTTTAAATCTACACCCCACATGCGTATACGACCAGTGTTTAATCTTTTTTTAGCAGCTAATGCCTTTTCATGATCCTCAAATTCGATAAATGCAAAACCACGATTTTCTTCACTCTCACGACCGAGAAGATAATTTTTTACTGCCGGATACGCGGTACAACTTTGCATACTCGGAAAGACCAATTTAAAGCCATCATTAAGACTAGATAAAGGCAATTGCCTGGGTATACCGCTGACAAACAGACGATTCTTGCCTTGAGATCGAAAAACACTTAAACGTTCACCGTCCACATAGAGATATTTTAATAGTTCATACGCTGCTAATGCATCACTTTCATTACAATAGCGTACAAAAGCATATCCGCGTGTAGTGTTTCCCGTATCCATCATTAAGCGAAATGCATATACTTGGCCTACACGATGAAGCCACACTAAAAACCCCAACTCCTCCAATTGGGGCGGAATACGCGTAATATATAATTCACAAATGTGAGAAGGACGTGGCCCATCATATTTATGAGGTGGTCCAAATACTTTGCGTCCATTTTCCAAAATTACGGGCATGGCCGTGGCTTCGTTATAAGCAGCAGTGCCTTTGTAACAATCGTAATAGTAAGACATCATGTAACTTGTTTTTGTAAAGCAGATTTTGTTAAAATTTTATTATTCTTTTAACTTTTTCACATTTCAAATATATATTTAGTAGAGTATTTTTCTCTAGCGAAACAAAACACGCAAATACAATTCCATAAAATTTATTTTCAAAATGGTTGCTGTCAAGCATAGTGCCACATAACGGTACTTTACTTAACAGGGTGACTCGAACGAGAAAGACATTACCAGGCAAAAATTATATTTTTGCTCAGAAGATTTACTGTGAGATTCAATCAATAAAAGCTCGTTATATTTTTAAACAGGTAGTGGCAGAATTACAATGAATACAACACCAAATATCATTACATGTATTTTGTTGGTAAAATTTTGTAAAAATTGTAAAAATTTTGTTTTTTATTTTGCTTAAAAAAGCAAGGAAGTCTATGTGTTTTTGACATATTTACGCAAGGGAAACGAAAGACAGCTGTACTTATATAACAACCCTATTAAAGCTGTATTGGTTACATTAATCTTGTGAACCATATATACAATGGAACGTTAAAACGTATATATATTTTCTAACACAGGCACCTATGTATATATTGCATTTTGCAAAAATATGCAGATGATTAAGGTTTTTGCTTTGTTATTTTGTTGAGAGCTGTCGAGATGTTGAGTGTATTTTAAATCAGAGTAATGGTGACGATGATAATAGTTTTTGTTTAGTAGTTGTATCATAAACTATCGTTCATACATAACTGATATTTCATTTATGGTTCAATCGTATGTTTTGAAAAAGGAAATTTAATAATTTTATGTTGCACTAATTTAATAATTTTATGTTGCACTATTATCAATGCAAAATTTTTCATCATT
Organism: Thecocarcelia acutangulata; assembly: GCA_914767995.1. Lineage (NCBI taxonomy): Eukaryota > Metazoa > Arthropoda > Insecta > Diptera > Tachinidae > Thecocarcelia > Thecocarcelia acutangulata. The sequence continues at coordinate 76,356,410 of OU612095.1, read as the reverse complement.
TGGTCTCTTGTCATTTTGCGATTTTTTTTTTTTTGTTAAAATTGTTATGGCAACTCTAAGACCGCTGCAGTACTGAGTCTGCAAAAGGTTTACCACTCAAAAATTTGCATTCCGACCAAACTTGGATCTAAAGCCTACCAAAATCCTTCCGAAAAGTCCAATTTTTTAATACTGAAAAACATGCATGTATATTTTACACAAATCATAATTTTTATTCGATAAAGTTTTTAAATTATATAATGTATAACAATAACGTAACGAAAACAAGGTTTCATTTCTGTTATGTGCAACAAATTCCACTATGTAATAATGATATCAGGGTTACAATTAACGAGGTTGGAAAATTTTAAAATTGGGTGCAATATAAGCAAGTCTTTTTTAGACAATACTTTATAAGCAGTAATTATTTGTAGCATATTCATGTCTCCACGATTAAAATCAAATATAGATTTCATTTGACTTAGGAGCTCAATATAAAATTTCAATATCTGTTGTTTAACTTTTAAAATTTCGTTTGAATTCATATTTTTTTGAATGTACATTTCAGCTTTAGTGCAAATAAAAATATTGGAAATATCAATATGTCACTTTTATCGATTTCAGCATTTTTACACAAAAATATTTGACATTTGCTTCTCATGCTTAGAAGCAAATAGGACTGCCAGAGCTTAAAAGTTTTATGGTGACGTATATTGAATTTTTAAAAAAGTCCAAAATAAAGTTTAGCCGATCAGCCGACCAAACAAATAACTCAGTCTTTACGCACGCAAGTGCAAGTGCAAAAAACTCAATACATAACCATTTTTTTACTAATACATTCACGCAGCTGCAATTAGTGGTCTCACTTGCAAGTGATTTTGGTTGGCAATGATTATTTCACTTGCATGCAAGTAGCAACAAACAGTGTTGCTCATAGATATTTCATTTTAACTTTAATGGGTATTTTTAAAGGAAAAATTTTTAAAATATTAATATTTTTAGTTTTCGGCATATGAAAATATAATATAAAAGAAAACAAAAATTAATAAACATATATAACTTATTTTTTTTTTTTTTTTGAATACAAATTTATTATTTATATTCATATATATAATTTTTGTACATAACATAATTCCCCTGTAAAGTTTCTATGCTAAAACTTCCAAGCGGAACTATACGCAATAAGGAAAGCGGTTGAATTACTCTCCGAGAGGGGACACAAGGGAGTGCTGATAAAAATACTCTCTGATAGCCAATCAGTGCTGAAGGCCCTGAGCAGTTGTGGCTTTACGTCCAAGTTAGTACTGGAATGTCACAACAGGCTAAATGAACTGGCAAGCCAGAACCAGGTAACCCTGATCTGGGGGCCAGGACATGAGGGGCATCACGGCAATGAAATGGCTGACATTTATGCCAAGAAAGGAGCAGAGGGGACTTTTATTGGACCCACTCCAACTTTTGGCTTCAATAAGGGTCTCCTGAATGAGGAGATAAAAAAAATGGACGGTGTCCATCGTCGAACAATATTGGAACGAGACAGCTGGTCTTGAACACTCCAAGAAATTTCTAAACTTTGATAAAAAGAGGGCCGAGCGTGCTCTAAAACTGGACAGGTAAAGTCTCAAAACATTGACAGGTGCACTTACAGGTCATTATAACTGCTACAAGCACCTGCACAGGATGCGAATTTCCAACACAGATATTCCAAGATTCTGCGGTGATGAAGAGGAGTCAATGGAGTACTTAATCACCCACTGTGGAGCACTGGGACACAGAAGATATAGGCTACTACAAGCTTATATGTTAAGTGAATGTGACTTAATATCACTCCCTATGAAGGAGCTTGTCCGTTTTCTTGACATACTCAACCCATAATGGGGCAAGGGGATGCACAATAGATCAATATAAGTCGCAGTGCAAATGGCCGATGAGGTCATATCCCATCCACTAATAATATAATAATTGGCAGCACAGACATTAAAAGCGCATGTAGTACAAAGGCGTACAACGTTTATCTTCGACAACATTTTGAAAATTAACTTGCACTTGCGTGTGTAATCTATCGAGCAAATTGCAAGTGTTTATATTATTACTTTAGATGTATATGTACATTGAACTTGTAGCAAGTTACTTGCATGTGTAAACTCAGTGTAATATCCGACCAAATTTGGTCGCAGAAGACAATAATGGCAACGCTGATGCGCAATTCAAGCAAAAGTTCAATAAAACTTGGCTGCACTCTAAATTTTCAACGGAATTTTTGTAGTTGAAAAATATCGCTGCTCCAAGTACTCCTTGTTTTATATTTTAAAATTGGAATTACTTTGTACGATAGATAAAAAATATGGCAAGTCATAATAACACACAAATTAATTGCATAAATGAAGCATCACTCGATCATTTGGTCCCGCATCAGGAATCATCGGAATCGGTTATCCCTGAAGAATTTGCACAAAATGAGCTCTCAGTGTTTGGTTTATCTTCTAATCCTAGTGTTGAACTAATGCAAATAAATGGGCGAAAGGTTCTTGGACCGCCAGAAGATTGGACGGGACCACCTCCATCAAGTGTTTGTGAATTATTTGTGCGTCGCATACCAAAAGATTTGAATGAAAACAAACTTTTGGCTCCTTTTCTACGTTTTGGGCAAATATACGAATTTCGCTTGCCGTTAGACTTTAATCAAGCCAATCGAGGTTACGCTTACGTCAAATATACTAACGAAGAAGACGCTTCCAGTGCTATGGAAGTGCTCAATCACTACTATGTTTTTCCAGGGCGCAAATTAGAAATTTTACATTCCTACGAAAAATGTCGTCTTTTTGTTAGTAATATTCCCAAGAATTTAGAAGAATCAGAAATTGAGCAAAGCCTTCGAAAATTGTTTCCGACAATGCAACGTATTTATATACGCCCTTCTTCTGCAAATAATGAGTTTTGTAATGATAATGGAGCTGATGGTTATGGAACTCCGCATCAGCAAACTCATTCCCAATCACCAAGTAGTTCTTCATCATCTGCTGTTGGCTTTGGTAATCGCGGTCACGTTTTTGTACACTTTGCTTCACATATGCATGCTTTGGAAGCAAAAAAGAGTATTACACCGGGACTAGTTCGTTTATGGGGTCGTGACTTGAAGGTTGTGTGGGCAAATACAGAAAAGGACAGTGACATGTCGAAATCGGTGAGTATATACAAATTGATACAAAAAAAAAAAAAAAAAACGGTAAAACGTGTGTTCAAAACTTGTCTAACCATATGGATGTGGTGTTTCGGTTCGATTAACGCAAACTTCAACTGGATGCAGTCGTAAGATTTTAGACAAATAATCTTCATCAGAAATTGTAGTAATACGAGGGCGGATTGATATTGAAGTTACCTAGCGCTAGATGGCAGCACAAACGCATTTGCGATCTGTGGGAAGTCAGCTTTTAAAATTTCACCCAAATTCTTCGATTAGTTTATTTGTTGTAGTCGTTTGAAACAACCAACTTTTCTGTTTCTTGAAAAAAAGTGAATTTCGTGCAATTAAGTGCAAAATTAAACACTTATTTGAAAAGGAAAACGGCAAAAGAAAAAATCAATAAGCATTACGGTGCGTCTGCTCCGTCAGAATACATGTTAAAATATTTTAGGTAGTTACTGAAGAAAATATCAAGCAAATCCTCGATATCGTTACGAATGATCGCCGATTTATTGCATCTTCACAATGTGAACTAACAATACGCATTCAAATCAAATCTTAATACTAAATACAAAAAATTAACTAACAAAAAGTTATATAAAGTTATAGGTATTTTGCGCCAATTATTTTATAAAATCACATATTTAAAGCTCTGATGATGGCAAGGGTATTAAGTCTTCTCAACCGTGTGTGACCGCTAAAATTAACAGGGTTCGGGTGAAGTTCCAGCTTGCTGATATACCATTGATGATTTACCAGTGGAATACACAGATCCTTATGAATTCGTGAGTTTTTTTTTGCGTACCATGCAACGGCAGTAATCGTTAAAAAATTTTGGTTTTGTCGTCTTTGAATTTTTTGAATGTTAGATATTGAATTCCATAGCACGCTTGAGAATTGCATTGTATAACAAAAGCATGCACTGGAGAGTATCTTTCAAAGGATTCTAAGTGCATTGATGTTTAGGGTTGGCAGCTCCTATGAAATGTCGACATATACATAGATAGCTAGGAAAAATAGAATACAAGCTGTTTATAGAAATTTTTTTAATAAAATTATTTGGGAATTATTTATCAACCCAATACTGAACATTCTTACGGAATTTATTCCTCACGTAATTTATTTCTCTCGTTAAGTACTATTTTCAAATCAAATTAAAGAAAAAAACAATTTTTGTTGACTTTATTGTAGGACTTGAAGATTTGATTCCCCTTTAGTGTTTTCTGTAAATAGAAAAAACGAATAAGTAAAAAATACCATACTTAATTTTGATTCGTAATTGGAGGAAAGAGAAAAGTGAAAAAACTCGCACGGAATTTTCATTTGTAATCGGGCTGTATATATATACTTATTCAAATACACCAATACAATCCAGGCCTTCATGGACAGTTATGTTTAACATAGATTATAGGTGTGATTCTTTACTCTACTTTGCTCCAATTTGCACAAATATCGTACGTATATTTTAAAATTGGGCAGATGGGTGCAATTTTGAGAGAGCTTCCTCTTTTTGCACGAAACAGCCCGTAAATTTTCTTCGGGCTACTTTAAGCAAGTAGTTGAGCAATTACTTGTTTGAAGAATAAACAATAATAATAAAGAAAGAAAATTCATTAGAATCAACTAATGTACATATCATTTCGATGTTGTTGCATTAATAATATATAAAAATGTTATGCTTATGCTTGCACTCATTTGCACGAAACTTATCCAAAAAATAAAGAAACAGCCCTATTCTGCTTACAATATTTATAATATATAATTGGCTTTCTTTGTATTGATAACCGATAAATAAATAAAAAGTAGGTTGTGGAACTTTCTGATTGTTATAGAGTTCTGAGTAAAACAGGTTTCTTGACACACACACACACACACTTAAGCTATTTTTGAACCATCACGTTATACCAAACTTTATTAAAATGTTTTTTAATACACTTATTACATTCATATGCATATATATTTTTTAGTCTAAAACATTATTCGTTCGAAATGTGGATCTCACTATCAATAATAGCGATATTATTGATTTACTAGTGAAGTATGTTCCACGCACTGCCGTACGAAAAGTGTCTAAAGTACGAACTACAGCTTTTTTTGATTTTACTTCCCGAGAAGCTGCAGAATTTTGTCTGAAAGAATTGCAAGGTGTTATATTAAGAGGAAAACGTTTGGACTTGGAATGGGCTAAACCATCTGAACAGTATGGTTAACTAAAAAGTAATTATTCAAATTTGTAATTCATTAAAATTTAATTCTTCTTCAGACAATCCCTTCATCGCATGCGCAACAAAGATTTTGATGCAGTTTTACGCCTTAAGTGTATTGCTAATGGCTGGCATATCCCAGTCATAGTATTTGGTTGCTATTTCGAAAACGAACGCATACAATATGGCATGATTGTAATGCGTGATGCATTGGATAATGTGCGTGCTACTTTTTGCATTTTACATACTGTCGATCTGGTGGATATACATTCGCGCATGTGCGAAGTTGTTTGTGCATTAATTGAATCTGTGGGTGGTTTTCCCGGTTATAATTATGTATTCTTAGTGGAAAAGGATATGGCACATTTGCGTAAGCATATATTACACAAAAAGGAAACAATATTATCATTATTATTAATATATATTTTTTTTATTTTAGTCGGCATGGTTTCTCTTAATATTCAAAATGTTGAATTTGTGGCAGCGTGCAATGTTCCTACGCATTTACATTTTGACTTGAATGAAATTATTGATCTTAGTTGGGCTGTCATATCCATGGCTCCCATTTCGGAGGAGACGCTTTTAAAAGTTTATAAAGAAAGTTTTCTTACACACAACAACTTTACTTATTTACAGAATTGGCCCTTAATTGCACATCGTGTATTTGGCACAATTATGCCAAAATATCGCAACAAAGCGCCACTAAAATACAATCTTAACGATACTCAAATTGTACTTGCTTTATGTTTTACAGCTACCGGCACAAACATCAGTTTGCCGGACCGGCCTTGTTTACCGTTTGCAGCATGCTCTTTCAAGCAAATTTTCGAAGGCTTACGTTACATATCTTTGCAGCTTTTGCCAGTGGCTTTAACGCAATCTCGATCTGTGGTGAACCATAGTTTAAGTCATGTACCATTTGGTGGCTGTAAGTATTATCATCCAGCCCAGCGCATTCTGTCGCCACCGCTGTGGTTAACAGGTTGTTCCTATCAAGAATCGGTTAAGCAGCCCGATGGCTGTTCTAACACTAAACCTCCCTCAGCACAAACACCTGTAGTGACTTCTGCAGAGCAGAACGTCGTTTTAAATTATCTCACACCTGTGCGCACAATATCGTCAAATAATCTGTCTGGCTTAATGCAATGTAATCCTGTAACGCAGCAAAATCCACAGAATCAATTTTTTACGATAACAACAGCCCAGCAACAACCAGCTCCCCCAACATTTTTTTCAAATATGGCTCCAACTGTGACATCATCTTTTGCCATGCCCTCTGCTCAATTTTTGCCCGTTTCTCAAAATAATTTTAGTTTGACCTCTTAAACTTGTATGCAGTTTTTCTGTTTCTAATGTCTAATTTCTATATGTTTTAATGTGCATGATTACATTTATTTTTATTCCCAGTTTTAATGTGTATTTGCTTATTTTAATCATTGTTTCAGAACAGGCTTTTGTATATGTATTGTAATTTTCCAGGGATTTTTTTTGCGTTTTATTATTGTTCTTTCATCTTTTTAATTTCTATGTATTATTTTAATGTCATGACTTTTTTATTTCAACTTTATTTGAAATTGGTTTGTTACGAAATACATTCTTATCAATGTAAATATAAAAATTGAATTACCTAAATACAAACATATTTTTTAATTGCAATGATAAAAGAGAGGTTTACTATCTACTTTTCATGAAATGCGAAATATAGATATACTCGTAACTGCGTCTAAAAATACATACAGAATCTATACTCCTTTAAAGCTTTGGGTGAAATTTTCTTCGCATAAACTATCCAATCGTTTTTGATAAAACTAAAAACATATAGATATGCATAAGTGTCTCTAAATGAACATACTGCGTGGATGGTAGAAGGAAACAAACATCGTTCCGAAACTATCGGTCTTGTTCTAAAACGTGATTTCAAAGCACATGCCGTTTCAAAAGTACATATGTGATTTGTAGTTATTCTGCAAAGCACAACATTCTGTGATTTGCGATGTGATTTATACTTTGCGAAAACACAGAAAGAGCTGGAAGCTTATTCTAAATTGCGATGCGGAAGTCATAGCGATGCGCAAATGAATTGCGAGCGAAAGATATTTGGTATTCTGTAAGTCTTTCGCATTCGCAACTAATTTCGAAATGTGGCAATACTCTTCCAAAGTGAATATGTACATAAGCCTCAAATTTATTTCTTATTCGACAAGTTTTACAAGTTCAAAAATTGTTTGGTGGCTTTGAGTATAAAAAATAAATAGTTTAATTTACTGAGTTTTATTCGCCATATCAGCCTTTAATATTGATAACAATCAAAAAATAAAATTAGAGACGTGTGTAGAAGAAAAGCTCAAAAGTCTCAATAATTTATTTAGATTGTTATATATATAATATAAAGGATATAAAGTTGCATGTTTGATTAGGGTAGCTCCTATGGAATGTGGACATAAGACAGCTGGGAAACGTAAAAACATGGTAAAAAAAATTGTGACATTTTTAAAAATTAACTGGGTTGCACTATAGTGTGATGACGAAGATGGAAATAAAAAAAATTTGATAATAGACAGAAGATTGCCTAGAAGCAAATCCGACATTCTAAATTTGAGTGAAGTTATTTTATTTTGTCTGACGAGTATTTGGTGTTTTTAAGTGGCTTTTTGCCAAATCACTATGCTTTTTTATGAATTCCATTATTACTTCGAACTGTCGCATCTTGGTAGTCTTGTTGCTAGTTTCCCTGAGTAAAATTTCATTATTAAAAGCAATTAATCTATCAGCTACCACAATAAGTTATTATTTGGTTTAATAATTTTTTGTGTTATTTTAACAAATCAAACAGGTGAATAAACAAAAAATAACATAATACTTCCATTTTCATGCTTTGCTAATGCTGTGTTGCTATCGAATGAATTTTGCGAGTATGACATTTGTTTTCGCAATTAAGAATGCCGACCTTTTCGCATTTTAAATGCGAATAAAAAAGTTCTGTGCGAACATCGCAATAGAGAATAGCAACTCTTCGCATATAGCATATTCGAGTAGGATTACCATTCGAATCGCAATTCAGAATTAGCCTCCTGCTTTTTGTTTTGATTTAGTAGTATTTTTATTTTATAGTATATATTTTTATTCGCGCTATGATTTGCAAGAAAGTTAATTTTTTTTTTGATAATAAAAAAGTAAAAGAACCCCACAAACAAACCAAATCACAAAATAATAAATTCTTGCAACAAAATAAGCATATCTAGTTTTTTTTTATTTAGTGCTTTATTTAGTATAAAATAAATAATTTTGGTTATTTAAACCAATAAAAAAACATATTCAGGTATGTGATGGACATTAGTATTTATTCGTTTTAAAACTCCAAAAATCTGTGATGAACATATATATGTTATGAATTTGTATCACATCTGGCCCAGTGTGCAGCAGTTTATCTGCTTGTTAGAAATGTACAGCACATTCACACAAACAACATGAAACTAAAATAAAAACATAATAAAGGGTGTTTTTTTAAGCCCGATAGAACTTGAAATTGTAAAAAATAACACAAAAAATTAAATTGTAATCAAAATTTTTTTTTATTCGAAAGATCAATACGTGACATTAACATTTGAAAATGATTTTGGGCATATGGGCACCGCGGCTGTTCTTGACGAAGCGCATTCTGGACGTCCAATTTTGGGCCACTTTTTCGAGCACTGCTGGCCGTATGTCACGAACAACACGAACAATGCTGGCCTCCAAGGCGTCAATTGTTGCTGGTTTATCAGCATAAACCAGTGACTTCACGTAGCCCCACAGGAAATAATCGAGAGGTGTCAAATCGCACGACCTTGCAGGCCAATTGACAGGTCCATTTCTCGAAATCAACTTATCGCCAAATTTTGATTTCAGTAAGTCGATGGTTGCGTTCGCCGTATGGCACGTAGCGCCATCCTGTTGAAACCACATCTCCTCCGGATAAATGTCATCCATATTTTCAAACAAAAAATCATTGATCATGGTGCGGTAACGATCTCCATTGACCGTAACGCGAGCTCCGGTCTCATTTTTGAAGAAATAAGGTCCGATGATGCCACCAGCATGAAAACCGCACCAAACAGTGCATTTTTCTGGATGTAATGGAGTCTGTAGGGTCTCTTGTGGATTGGTCTCACTCCATATGCGGCAATTTTGCTTATTAACAAACCCGTTAAGCCAAAAATGCGCCTCATCGCTGAACACAATTTTGCGATAAAACAACGCGCAAATCGACGACTGATTTTCAAAGTAAATTTGGATAATTTCGTAGCGTTGTTCAAGCGTGAGTCTATTCATGATGATTTGTCAGAGTATACTGAAACAAATAAAAAAAATGTTTCATCAAAATTTAATTTTTTGTGTTACTTTTTACAATTTAAAGTTCTATCTAGCTTAAAAAAACACCCTTTACAAATCTACATTTAGTTCTGGAATTAACAATAGTTGTGTTCGACGTCGTTACCGCGGGAACCCGCGAGCTCCCAATTTGCACGAAAAGCGTTTCTTGTGTTAAAAATTGGGCAAATTGGGTAAATGAGAAAGCTTCTGAGAGAGTAATTTGTGTTCCTCATTTTACCAGACTTTACCAGTACTTTTTTTTCGTGCAAAATGGTAAAATTCTTAAATCATATAATCAGCTGTTTGTTATTTATGAAAATAAAATGTCAATGTGCAAATCACAACAAAAAAAACATATTTGAGAATATAACAATACGTCATATTTGAATAAGTTATATTTAAATAAGTTATTTTACGTTTTTATCTAGCTCATAATGTTTAAATAAATTTGCAAAAATATTTGTTTGAATTACAACAGAGCTGTCAACTCAGCGCTTTTCACACTGATTTTAGTGGTTTTTAAAAATCACACAAAAAGTTTTTAAATCAATGCACGATGCTGTTATTTAAGTTTTAGAGCATTTTCTTTTAATAGGATTCAAACAATCTGTACTGAAAGCCACATGTTTAAAAAACTTTGTTTATATATATTTTTTTCATTTCGTTTTGGCTTTCCAATAAATTGTTGATGGATTTATTATAACAAAATTTTACAAATTTTATTTGACATTCATATTTTGCTAATAATTTGTTACCATCGATTAAAAAAATTGATGGTATATGAAATTTGAAACATTACTTTAGTAATCAAAATCACTAAAGTTTTGTTTCCTTGCAAAACCGCAATAAGTGGAAGAGCGAATTTATACAAAAAAAAAAAAAACTTTGTGACAATTATTTTTATATACTTTTAAATTAAAAAATATATAAATAAAAAAAAAGAAAAATTGCATGAGTGTACCTATTAGATGCAATTCTGTGAGGGAGCTTAGCTCCACTAGAAAAAACCTCTGGATCTCTGAGGAAGAATCACTTAAAAAATCATTGGATAATCTTCTGTCTCTAAGAAATAAAAAACGCACGCGATCGTGCTCGCCAAACATTGTTGTTACAACAGAAGACCAACCATCCACCAGTTCAGTAATCGCAGATAAGCCAAAAACACAAGTAGGCATGGACAGGTATGTAACCGTGGTTAAACGTCAGCGAAGCCCTAACTCCGCGCAAATATCATCGCAACCTAAAATGTCTAAGGGCGATATTACCTGTGCGACAACGGATAGTAATAGGTTTGCTATCCTTCAGACTGACGAGCCAACTACATCAAAAAAAACATTTAAACCGCCACCAATATACTTGAGAGAACCTACATCTAATGAGCTGGTAAAAGCACTTATTTCGGCAATTGGTAAAGACACCTTCAACGTAACATCAGTGAAGCACGGACAAATAAGTGAAACAAAAATCCAAGTCAACTGCGAAAATGATTACCGAAAACTTTCTGCCGCTCTGGAAAAAGAGAAAAGATCTTTCTATACTTATCAACTTAAAAGTGCTAAAGGCCTTCAGGTTGTTATTAAAGGTATTGACCCTTGCGTAGATATTGATGACGTGAAAACCGGATTGGAAAATAAAGGTTTTAAAATAAAAACCGTAGTAAATATCAGGAACCGTGAAAAGATCCCTCAACCCATGTTTAGAGTTGAACTAGAACCCAGGGATGTTATCCTGAAAAAAGGTGAAATTCATCCAATTTATAACCTTAAATTTCTTTTGCATCGTAAGGTTACCGTTGAGGAGCCACATAAGCGTTCAGGACCCGTTCAGTGCCTAAACTGCCAAGAATTTGGCCACACAAAGGCTTACTGTAAGTTGCCCGCTGTTTGTGTTGTATGTGGCGAACTTCACGGCACAACTCAGTGCAATAAGCCAAAGGCCGACGCAAGTGTTAAAAAATGCAGTAACTGTGGAGGTAACCACACTGCAAATTATAGAGGTTGCCCTGTCTATACTCATTTTAAGCGGTCAATGACAAATAAGCCATTGATTTTAAATATGCCACCCCAGCAGTCAAACACCATTTCTACAACCAATTTTCCCCAGGTACGCCAGCCAACCAGCCATATACACGTGCAAAACCCCCAACAAATTTCTTATGCGAATGTGGTAAAATCCGATAAACCAAAGTTAAATCAGGAGCCCAAGCCTCAAAACTCCGACCAACATTTTAGCAATCTTGAGGCAACTCTGCAGACTCTTGTTCAATCTATAAATACATTTACGGTTTCCATGACGAACATGATGCAGGAAATGCTGAAAATGCAATCCACCATTTTGCAGGCAATTTTAACAAAATGAATTGGTTAAAAATATGTTTCTGGAACGCAAACGGCATTCGCCAACATAAAAATGAACTTGAGCACTTCCTTATGGAAAAGCAGATCGATATAATGATGATTGCTGAAACCCATTTGACAACCAACAGTTATTTTAAAATTAATGGCTACACATTATATGACACAAAAGATCCCCGTGGAAGATCTTGCGGCGGTTCGGCAATTTTGATAAAGACCAGAATTAAGCACTATCTAATGAACGGGACACGTGAGGAATATCTCCAAGCTACAAATATATGCCTTGATTATTTTCATGATAAAATCGTTATATCCTCGATTTACTCACCACCACGATTTTCAATAACAGAAAACCAATATTCAAATTTTTTCAAATCACTTGGTCCTCGATTTTTAGCGGCCGGCGACTATAACGCTAAACACACTTTTTGGGGATCACGTTTAATTACCTCGAAAGGCCGTGTGCTTTTTGACACCGTTTCCAAAATGGGCTTAGATGTGGTTTCAAGCGGACATCCCACTTATTGGCCGTCAGACCGCCGAAAGATTCCAGACGTTATAGATTTTGGAGATGCGAACAATTTTCCTTTAGAGTGGATGCAAGTGGAGCCTTCATTAGATTTGTCATCAGATCACTCACCCACTATAATCTCTGTTTCGTTCCCCCAAGAGATTGGCTCCCCGTTGACCGTCAATAGATTTAATTGGCTAAAATACAAAAAATTTTTGAGTACACATTGTAGTGAAAATATCGCCTTGAGAACACCTGAGGATATTGATGCGTCAATTAACGATTTTTCTGAAAACCTCAAACTGGCCGTACAGCATGCTACCACTAGTCATATAAGATCCAGAAATGAGAACAATAGAACTTATTCGACTGAAATTGAGCAACTCCTGTCAGAAAAAAGAAGAGTGTGGCAAACTCGCAGGTCTCCCCAGCTTAAAACTAGACTACGGGAATGTGTAACTCGACTAAGAAATCTGCTTGAAATACAGAGAATATCTTCCCTCAAAACATAAAGCTTGGATGGTACTCCGCAATCTGACTATTCTCTGTGGAAAGCGACAAAAGGTCTGAAAAGACCCGTAATAGGTAAGCCACCTTTGCGAACTTCAACTGGCGACTGGGCACGAAGCGATTCCGAAAAGGGGATGGTGTACGTTGATCATTTGAGAAATGTTTTTACGACAAATGGTTCAGCGGATGCTGCAGCAGAATTTCCGCCGTATGCTGTTAGACAGCCTGTGTCTTTGAGACTTAACTTTCAAGATGTCGAAAACGTTATCAATAACATAAACCCCAGGAAAGCTCCAGGTATAGATCAAATTACTGGTAAAATGCTTGAACAGTTACCTCGTGTAGCTAGAAGAGTTCTACTTTTTATTTTTAACGCTATTTTACGCCTTGAGTATTATCCTGCAGAGTGGAAGGTCTCTATGATTACTATGATACCCAAGCCAGGGAAGGATCCGACTAAAGTAGAGTCATATAGACCAATAAGTCTACTACCAACAATTTCAAAACTGTTCGAAAAATTGTTAATGGCGAAGTTGTCTCCAATACTTAATGATGTGGGATGTATCCCTGATCATCAATTTGACTTTCGGGCTAAACATAACACCATAGAACAAACCCATAGGTTAGTCAATGTCATAAGACAGACTTTTGAAGACAAAAAGTACTGTTCAGCTCTATTCATCGACATTTCCCAAGCTTTTGATAAAGTGTGGCACGACGGACTGATGCACAAAATAAAGTTGAACTTGCCTGCAAATACTCACAAGCTTCTGGAAAGCTACTTGTACGACCGGAAATTTGTTATCAAAGAAGGTGACTTTACAAGTCTCTCACAGTCAATCGAAGCAGGAGTTCCCCAAGGTAGCATTCTAGGACCTACTCTATATTTAATTTACGCATCTGACATGCCAACGAGATCCGGAATCCATACTTCAACTTTTGCAGATGACACAGCTTTTTTTAGCGTTCATGAAAACCATCAAGAAGCTTCACGAAATTTGCAGCAGTATATTTCAATATTAGAGAAATGGTTGAAACTTTGGAAAATAAAAGTTAATGAACAAAAATGTACTCACGTTACATTCACACTGCGTAAGCAAACATGTTCGGCTCTCCAAATTAACAATACACCTATTCTGCAGCATAATGAAGTTAAATACCTTGGTATTTACCTCGACCGTAGACTAACGTGGAAGCCTCACATTGATGCGAAAGTCACTCAGTTGAAATTAAAAGCATCGCAACTAAATTGGCTTATGGGCAGAAATTCGACATTGAAGTTGGACTGCAAACTTTTGTTATATAACGCAATTTTAAAGCCTATATGGTGCTACGGAGTTCAATTATGGGGAACCGCCTCAACATCTAACATTGAAAAAATTCAAAGACGACAAAACCAAATTCTTCGTACGATTACTGCAGCTCCATGGTACGTAAGAAACTCACGAATTCACAAGGATCTGTGTGTTCCGCTGGTAACTGACGTGTTCTCTAAGTATGCCACAAGGTATATCAGTAAACTGGAACTTCACCCAAATCCTCTTGCACGCAACATACTTAATTTTGGCGGCCACTCTCGGTTGAGAAGAAGGGATACACTGGCCACCATCAGAACGTTAAATAGGTGATACTACCGATATTATTCGCGCGAAATGAAACTCTTTTGTCTAGCAGTGGCTGGACTTAAATAACTTTTATATTTAGTATTAAGATTTGAATACTTATTGTTAGTTCATATTTTGAAGATTCAATAAATAAATGAATGACAAAAAAAAAAAAAAAAAAAGTAATCAAAATGCTATCCATTTGTCACATTTTGAACATAAGCCATGCTAAAAAATATATAATTTTCCATATACAAATTGACGCATAAACAGCCAGTTAATAATCTGCAAATAGTTTTTATTTGCGAGTAAGTGGATATAATAAAATAAATTTGTTTGCTAATTTTATATAATAATAAACATTTTCAACTGCGTGTATTTTTGTGAAAGTATGCGTTTTTTATTGGATTTCAGTGCATTATTAAATTTTGAAGCTGAGAACACTGAATTTTAAATTTGTATAAATAAACAACAGCTATTTTTGTTTTCATATTTAATTTCGGGCTTGAAATGTGGTTTTCTGTGTTCCAGCAATTTTTGGCAAATTTGAGAGTATTTTTTGTTTACTCTCATTTTACCGGACTTTACTCGGAATAACTAGAAATATCCTGATGATTGCAGAAGATAATAAAAAACTATAAATAGCAGGCAGATTTGTGGCATATAGACAGTTTCTTTATAAACTTTGTTTATATTCGGCTGGGCCGAATCTAAAATACCCTTCACGATAGTCACGTATATCTATATATATAGTATATATAACAAATTTGAATTGATATATATGGATCGACATCGGGGAAAAAATATTTTCGACCAACGCCACGATTGTGTGCATTTTCATATACATCAATGTGTTTTATTTTTGGCGATGCATATTCGCGACCAAATATTCATCATTCATCGCAGTTGTGTTGTCTAACATTAAATAAACAAAACATATTTTATACGAATTTGATCAAGGCGAATGCGCCTTGAATTTTATCGTAAGAATTATCAAAACAAAAAGCTTACTGCCTGGCCCACGATGCCACTCGACATCGCTCGCTCGCATAAACAAAAACAAAAGTTGTGTTCATTTACTAAAAACTTTTACAAATTTGTAATAATTGTTACTAGAAAGCGTTCATTAACCCAAAAAATTTGCAACGAGAGAGCGTCAAAATAGCTTAAAAAATTGAGAGCCATAAAAATTCTTGCAAGATTTTACAAGTAAAATTTTTACTTGCAATAATTATTCAAACAGCTGTTTTGCGTTTGTGTTTACAAAACAGTATTTCTAAATTAAGTTCAAAATAAAGAAGTCTAGGGGAAATGAACTAAAATAAGAAGTCTAGGGGAAATGAACTAAGCAACACAGTATCTGACACATCAATAGCAAAGGATGTTCCGGCAAATTTACTTGCTTGAATGTGTTTACAGCTTTTAGGGGAGCAACTAAAATCACACATAGATCCTTCCATTTATAATTATACTAACATTTTTCTAATTTTAAGCTCTAAAATATTTATGTTTATCGGTAAAATCACCTATTTAACGTTCTGATGGTGTCAAGGATATCCCTCCTTCTCAACCGAGAGTGGCCTTCAAAATTAAGTATATTGCGTGCAAGACAATTTATTGATATACCTTGTTGCGTACTTTGAAAATTCGTCTTTTACAAGAGGAACACAGAGATCCTTATGAATTCGGGAGTTTTTTACGTACCATGGAGCTGCGGTAATTGTTCGAAGAATTTTGTTTTGTCGCCTTTGAATTTTTTCAACGTTTGAAGCGGAGGCGGTGCCCCATAGTTGAATTCCATAGCACCATATAGGCTTTAGAATAGCGTTGTATAATAAAAGTTTGCAATCCAGCTGCAATGTCCAATTTCTGCCCATAAGCCAATTCAGTTGCGCTGCTTTTAACTTTAACTGAGTAACTTTCGCATCTATGTGAGACTTCCACGTTAACCTACGGTCAAGATGAATACCAAGGTACTTGACTTCATTTTGCTGCGGAATAGGTAAATTGTTGATTTGGATGGCTGAACATGTTTGTTTACGCAGCGTGAATGTAACGTGAGTACACTTTTGTTCATTAACTTTAATTTTCCAAAGTTTTAACCACATCTCTAATATTGAAATATATTCCTGCAAATTTCGCGAAGCTACTTGATGGTTTTCATGTACGCTGCAGAATGCTGTATCGTCTGCAAAAGTTGAAGTGTGGATTCCGGGTGTCGTTGGCATGTCAGAGGCGTAAATCAAATATAAAGTAGGCCCCAGTATGCTGCCTTGGGGAACTCCTGCCTCGATTGGCTGAGTTGGGCTTATAAAGTCGCCTTCTCTGATAACAAACTTCCGCCCACATAAGTAGCTTTCCAGAAGCTTGTGTGTATTTGCAGGCAAGTTCAACTTTATTTTGTGTATCAAGCCCTCGTGCCACACTTTATCAAAAGCTTGTGAAATGTCAATGAATAGAGCTGAGCAATACTTCTTCTCCTCAAAGGTCTGTCTTATGACATTGACTAGTCTGTGCGTTTGTTCTATGGTACTATGTTTAGCGCGAAAGCCAAATTGATGATCAGCGATGCATCCCACAGTGTTCAACATTGGACTCAACTTTGCCATTAACAATTTTTCGAACAGTTTTGAAATTGTTGGCAGTAGACTTATTGGTCTGTATGATTCTACCTTAGTGGGATCCTTCACTGGTTTGGGTATCATAGTAATCATGGACACCTTCCACTCTGCAGGATAATACTCGAGACGTAAAATAGCGTTAAAAATAAAAAGAAGAATTCTACGAGCTACACGAGGTAGCTGCTCAAGCATTTTACCAGTAATTTGATCAATACCTGGGGTACCCCAGGTACTTTTTTGAGAATCCAGTAGCCTGCCTACCTAACCAATTGAGTTGAAACGTGTATCGGTTAACCAGCCCTGATTAAAAAAATATGTTCTATTCAAAAGTAGCTAATCACCCCTGTATTTAGCGTATTTCGACTACGTCTAGCACTAGATTAAATAAACTTGTAAAACGTTTCTTTATTCTATTACAAGCCGTACTCGAAAAATGCCAGTCACGACAATGCTGAATATTAATGACCACAACCACACACTTTTTATAATAATATACATATGTTTAATTTGTCCAAAAAATATAAGGGTAGTTATTAAGTACTCATATATACCGATACATAACAACACTACTCAAACTTGCAAATTTTAGCTAGTAAAGTGTTCATTTACTTTTTCACATTTTTGAGAGTAATTTTGAAAAATTTTTTGTTACTCTCTCGTAGCTAATTTTTACTAGTAAAGTAAATGAACACACCTAAATTTTAAAATGTTGCTTTTGGTTTGCATGTATTTATGCGAGCGAGCGATGTCGAGTGGCATTAGGTGTGTTCATTTACTTTACTAGTAAAAATTAGCAACGAGAGAGTAACAAGAAAATATTCAAAATTACTCTCAAAATTGTGAAAAAGTAAATGAACACTTTACTAGGTAAAATTTGCAAGTTAGAGTAGTGTTGTTATGTATAGGTATATATGAGTACTTAATAACTACTCTTATATTTTTTGGACAAATTATACATATGTATATGTATATTATTATAAAAAGAGTGTGGTTGTGGTCTTTTATATTCAGCATTGTCGTGACTGGCGTTTTTCGAGTGCAGCTTGTAATAGAATAAAGAAAAGTTTTACAATTTTATTTAATCTAGTACTAGAAGTAGTCGAAATACGCTAAATACAGGGGTGATTAGCTACTTTTGAATAAAACATATTTTTTGAATTAGGGGGCTTAGCCCATACACGTTTCAACTCAATTGATTAGGTAGGCAGGCCGCTGGATTCTCAAAAAAGTACCTGGATTCTCCAGCTCACTTGGGTTCTGAAAGATCGTTGCCTTTGCGGTAAACGCAACTGGCTACTGAGTCGGTTGTTGTGGAAATCAAGACGTGTAAATTGATTCGTTTGGGAGTTGTCGAGTTGGTTGAAGAAAAATTAAATCAATTTGTTAAATTTTGGTTGAACTTTTATAATTTTTTAAATTAAAAATGAGGTTTTTAGTTCAAGTTTTTCTTTTCTTAAGTTTTTTCTTAAGAAGGATTTCTCTGGGTACGGAGAATATTAAAATACAAAAATATGTATGTTAATAAATAAAAAATAAATATCGCTAGTTCAGAGAAAGCATACGCTGTACAAACAATGCGGGCAATTGCAAAAAATGCATATGTGATTCAACATGAGATGAATATACATAGATAGAAAATAATTAAATGCTCGGTGGCTTAGTGGTTAAAGCAGTAGATCATATTACGTCATGACCCGAGTTCAAATCCCAGTGGGTGCTGATGAGTAGTGTACCAACTACGAAACAGCTAGTTGTCCCCCAGCTAAAGATTTGATTATTATTTTTCTTGTATTCTTCAATCAATAATTATTGATCACAAATTTGTATTGTAAAAAAAATCCTTCTTAAGAAAAAACTTAAGAAAAGAAAAACTTGAACTAAAACCCTGATGTACATATGTACAAACCAAACAATTTTTAATTTGAAAAATCAAATAATTTTGATTTTTTTAAAGTTGGCTAGTGAGTCTCTCAATTCGATTGTGCTTTGTATGTTCGAGTTTCCTGATCAGTTGTCCAAATAACTTAAGAAAGGAAAAAACTTAAACTATAACCCGTTCTGCAAATGTACAAACCAAAAATTTTATTTAAAAATTATAAAGTTCAACAAAAATTCAATAAATTATTGTCCAAGTTTATATTTGTAATTTTTTGTAAAGAAAATGTTAAATAATTTTAAAAATGTCTTTAATTTCATTGAATCTGATAGTTGGATGAAAATCTTTCAATTCAGTTTATGAAGTGTGTTGCCAAGAACCAATTCAATTGAAAGATTCAATTCACAATTGAATTGATACGTGTATTTATACGTTATAACTGCCTGCCTACGCATAGCATTTTTATTTTTTCAAATTAATTTCAAAGTGTAAAGTACCGAGTAGCTAGGTACTCATAATATTTACAATACTAAAAATAACATCTGGTTTGTAAAAAATAAAGAAACAAAAAACAGAAATATTTCAGAGTTTAAAATTAGAAAAATGTTAATATAATTATAAATGGAAGGATCTAAGTGTGAATTTAATTGCTCCCCTAAAAGCTTTAATCACATTCAAGCAAGTAAATTTGCCGGAACATCCTTTGCTACTGATGTGCCAGATACTGTGTTGCTTAGCTCATTTCCTCTAGACTTATTATTTTACTTCTGTTGCTAATAAGTTACACAAAAATAAATTTGTAATCTTTTTAATACTCTTAATCGGTTTAAAAGTTTACATATAATTGCAATTTCTTAAATTTTTCAAAATGTTTTTATTTTGAACTTAATTTAGAAATACTGTTTTGTAAACACAAACGGCTGTTTGAATAATTAGGTGTGTTCATTTACTAAAAATTTTCACAAATTTGTAACAATTTTTACTAGAAAGCGTTCATTAACCCAAAAAATTTGCAACGAGAGAGCGTCAAAAGAGCGTACAAAATTGAGAGACAGAAAAATTCTTGCAAGTTTTTGCAAGTAAAATTTTTATTTGCAATAATTATTCAAACAGCTGTTTTGCGTTTGTGTTTACAAAACAATATTTCTAAATTAAGTTAAAAATAAAAATATTTTGAAAAATTTAAGAAATTGTAAGTGTATGTAAACTTTTAAAACGAGTATAAGTATTAAAAAGGTAACAAATTTATTTTTGTGCAACTTAGGAACAACAGAGGTAAAATAAGACGTCTAGTGGCAATGAACTAAGCAACACAGTAGCTGGCACATCAATGGCAAAGGATGTTCCGGCAAATTTACTTCCTTGAATGAGTTTAAAACTTTTAAGGAAACAATTAAATAGACACTTAGACACCTTCCATTTTTAATTATATTAATATTTTTGTAGTCTTAACCTCTGAAAAGTTTTTGTTTTTTGTTTCTTTAATTTTTACAGACCAGCTGTTATTTTTAGTATCGTAAATATTATGAGTACCTAGCTATTCGGTACTTTACAATTTGAAATAAAAATGATATGTATATGCAGGCTGTTATAACGTATAAAGCAGCCCATACACGTTTCAATTCAATTGTTAATTGAGTCTTTCAATTCTTGGCTACACACATCATAAATTTCAATTTCAAATTCTTGGCTACACACTTCATAAACTGAATAGAAAGATTTTTATTCAACTATCGGATTTAATGAAATTAAAGACAATTTAAAAAATTATTAACGGTCTCCTTGCAAAAAAAAACTACTTCTTGATTTGCACAACAACCGACTCAGTTACGAATTGAATTGAAACTTGTATGGGATGCTATTTAAAAATAGATATTTTATTCAAAAGTATCTAATCACCCTTATAGTGCTTAGTGTATTTCCACTATGCCTAGTCCTAGATTAAATAAAATTGTTAAACTTTTCATTATTCTATTACAAGATGTACTCGACAAACACCAGTCAAGACAATGCTGAATATAAATGACCATAATCACATTATTTTTATAATAACATACATATATGTATAGTTGTGTTCATTTACTAAAAACTTTTACAAATTTGTAATAATTGTTACTAGAAAGCGTTCATTAACCCAAAAAATTTGCAACGAGAGAGCGTCAAAAGAGTGTAAAAAATTGAGAGCCATAAAAATTCTTGCAAGTTTTTACAAGTAAAATTTTTACTTGCAATAATTATTCAAACAGCTGTTTGGCTTTTGTGTTTACAAAACAATATTTCTAAATTAAGTTAAAAATTCAAACATTTTGGAAAATTTAAGAAATTGTAATTGTATGTAAACTTTTAAGCCGATTAAAAGTATTAAAAAGATTACAAATGTATTTTTGTAATCTTTTTAATAAAATAAGAAGTCTAAGGGAAATAAACTAAGCACCACATCAGTGGCAAAGGATGTTCCGGAAAATTTACTTGCTTGAATGTGTTTAAAGCTTCACACTTGGATCCTTCCATTTATAATTATATTAACATTTATCTAATTTTAACCTTTCAAATATTTCTGTTTTTTGTTTATTTATTTTTTACAAACCAGATAGTAAGCGCCCCTAATTAAAAATAGATATTTTATTCAAAAGTAGCTAATCACCCCTGCATTTAGCGTATTTCGACTACGTCTAGTACTGGATTAAATAAAATTGTAAAACTTTTTTTTATTCTGTTACAAGCCGTACTCAAAAAACGCCAGCCACGACAATGCTGAATGCTCTTTTTATAATAATATACATATGTATAATTTGTCCAAAAAATTTAAGAATAGTTATTAAGTACTCATATATACCTATACATAACAACACTACTCTAACTTGTAAATTTTAGCTAGAAAAGTGTTCATTTACTTTTTCAAATTTTTGAGAGTAATTTTGAAAATTTTCTGGTTACTCTCTCATTGCTAATTTTTACTAGCAAAGTAAATGAACACACCTTATAATTTGTCCAAAGGATATAATGGTAGTTATTAAGTACTTATATATACCTATACATAACAACACTACTCTAACTTGCAAATTTTTGCTAGTAAAGTGTTCATTTACTTTTTCACATTTTTGAGAGTAATTTTGAAAATTTTCTTGTTACTCTCTCGTTGCTAATTTTTACTATTAAAGTAAATGAGCACACCTATTATTGCAAGTAAAAATTTTATCTGTAAAAACTTGCAAGAATTGTTATGACTCTCAACTTTTTACGCTCTTTTGACGCTCTCTCGTTGCAAATTTTTTGGGGTAATGAACGCTTTCTAGTAACAATTATTACAAATTTGTAAAAGTTTTTAGTAAATGAACACAACTATTGTGTGCCAGGCACTTAATTTCAAAATTGGATATCCGAAACCTTTAAAAAAAAATAAAGCTATTTTAATTGCCAAATTTGCCCGTATAATACTTTTGAATAAAACTTTAGAATTGCAATTTTCTCTCTACCAACCAATCTACGAGTACCAAGTTTTTCATATACTGCAACGATATTGGTCCAATCTGACCTAGGTGGCAGCCCCGAAACAATCTATTGCATGACGCACGTACGCTTTTTTTTCGAAAACGAAACTGAATATTTATTTTCAATCCCATTCCGTTAAAGATTTTTGCACATTCAAAACTGGCAACAAAATTTGTTTTGAAATCTCAAAATATGCACATTAGTTTTGACATTCAAGTTGTGTACAATAATAATTTTGGCACATCTTGTGCTTTCGTTAGAAACTATAATTTTTAGTTACTGCGATAATTTCGAAACGAACAGCCACTAAGCAAAAATATAAAAAAAAATTAAATAAATACACAAGAAAATACACACATACACTTTGTATACGCGAAACAGATGCATATTTTTAGAATTTTCTTGCTTTAAAGAATTTTTTCACACATTTTTGGTTTAAATAAAAATTTGAACATTTTCAAGATTTTAAGTTAAACAGCAAATAACAACAGTCAATAAAAAAGGAAGTAAAAAAGTTTAAAATTAAATAAAAAAAAAATATCAGTTAAATCGAAAGAATTCAAATGAAAGTGTTTTAAAAAATTTTAGTGAAAAATAGAATGCCCAGGGGAATGCAGAAATACAGCAAGAGTTCAATATTTGTATTGCTGTTGATTTTTCTAACATTTTTGCCCCCTTCTCAAGAACTATCGTTCAGCTGGGGTGGTGGCGGTGATGATGAAAGCAAAGCAAAGGATGTGTCTGGCGATGCCTCAGCCAATTTGCGGAAAATTAGCAAAAAGCATACACTACAAAAGAAATTTAAATTTCATAAAATTGAGCGCATAGAATCCCAAGATGACGAGGAGGATGCTGAGGTAGCCGAGGAAGATGACACTGAGGATACGAATGAGAATCTGGGAGGTGAAGAGATCGATGAAAATGCTACCAACGAAAATGCTGACGACCTAAATGGTGACGAAGATGATGAAGACGAGAATGACTCGCAGCGTGATCGTGCTGCTTCACTAAATAGCGCCAACAATGACGACGAGGAAGAAGAATTTCAATTTAGAAAGGCACGCAAAGCTGAGAAAAAAATGACAACTCGAATCTCTGAAGAAATTACAAGCAAAGAGAAATCAACATCATTTTTTGGTAACTTGTTTGGTGGCATATTTGGCGGCGATGGTTCAGAGGAGCAGGTGAAAAGCAAAAAGAGCTCAAAACAGAGTAGCGAACGCGAATCTAAAGAAGATACAACAAAGTCGAATGGCATTATTGATTGGTTAATGTGGCTGGGTGAACGCACCGGACGCTTACGAGAAACCCCTACTGAGTCCGAAGAAGAAAACGTTTTGACGGCTGCTGGTAGTGGAGAAAATTGGTTTGACTATATTAATCGTTGGCCATTTAATAGTCTCTTTCCCATAGGAAAACCACCAAAACCAATCAGCATGCCAAAATCATCTTCAGCCAAGTCGTCGGCAAAAAAACGTTCACAAACAAGTGCTGGCGGCGGCGGTGATGATGACAGTTACGAGCAAGTCATGAGTCAAGAAAATTTCGATTCACTTCTTCAAACACTGCCAAATTTTGTCATCAATCCTGCAGCAGTAACCGAGCCTGAATGTCGCCAACAATTGCAGATATTCCAACGACAGTTAAGGGGCCATAAATTGTGGACTTTACAAAGTAAATTTTAAATAACGATAAGTTAAGTTGTGTTAATATAAGAACAGGAACGTGCATACATATGTATGTATTGCCCTAAAACGCGTTAAATCGTGTATATTGGCTTTAATAAGTTGTGTTTCAAAAGAGAAGGTGTACTACTCACAATAATGCCATTGTAATCCTGGCTGTATGCGATGTGTCACCTTCATGTTGATACCACATGCTCATCAAGCCCAAAGGACGCAGTTGTGGCTTTAAAAAGTTTTTAATCATATCACGATATCGCTCCCCATTCGCAGTTACCGTTACGCCGTTTTCTTTTTCAATAAAGTACGATCCAATGATTCCTTCTTGCACACCACACTTTCACTTTTAGTTGATGCAAAGGTGACTGATGGATAATTTCAGGGTTTTCCATTACCCAGAACCGACTATTCTGTTTATTCACATATCCGTTCAAATGAAAATGTGCCTCGTCATTCGTTATGATTTATTTATAAAAATCGATGATTGATTTATATATATGAGTATACCTTCCCGGTGAACACTCTGTTTTTAGCATTAACCCTTTCGGTACATCTTTTTTGATTTTAAAAATCTAATTTTTTTTATTATTTGAATTTTAGTTCTTTAACTAAATTTCGTTTTTTTTTTCTTTTTTAAAAAAATTTACCCCATAGTGGTTTTTACCCCAAAGTGGCATCATATGTACTCAACGGTATAAAATAAATACTTGGTGGTTTAGTTAGATATATCTCAACTCAGTTTTGCTTATTAAATTCATTGTAAATAACACGAATTATAATATCAAATAAAATTTATATTTACAGATATACATATAAAAATCCATTTTGATATATGTATATATAAAAGAATACAAAAATATGTGCATAAAAGAAAAAAGAGTATAATTTATTAATATACTATAAAGTAGTCAAAGCTACCTCGCCCAATTTTTTTCGGTTCTTTTTCAGATTCCTGTTGCCCATACTCCTCGTTCTTTCAAATATCGCACTAAGGCAAATGTTGTAAAAAAATAATCAAAAAATATTTTAAAGTTTTTGTATACGGGAACTGTTTTTGTCAAATGATTGACAATATCGGAACAGAAGCCAAATTTTGTTTTCCCAATAATCGTATTTTTTCCTTGATCAACTTCTAAATCATAGATGATCCCTTTAGAGCTGCAAGAGCAAAATGTTTTCACGCCCCATTTAATGGGATTCTTGGGCATATATTGTCTAAGGGTGTATCTTCCTTTAAAAGGTACCATCATTTCGTCCACACAGAGAGTTTCATCCTTTGGTAAGGAGAAAAACTTTTCGCAGAAAACATCCAATAGGCGCCAAACCTTGTAAAGCTTACCATTTTTATTTGAACTTAAAGTAAATTTCAAATTATTACGCAGGGAACAGAATCGGATTCTTGGCATGCAGTGACGAAAAGAAGGAGTCTCAGTTGCTTTCGACCAGTACCTTGTTAAATGAGGATAACCAATTGAACCGACCATTATTTTTAGAGCAATAAATTGAAAGAATTCTTCACTGGTTATGTTTATAGGTGCCCCCGTGCTCATGAGCGATGCTTGATTTGTTGATGTGACGATTTCAGTAAGAAATTCCTGCGTAAAATCTCCAAAAATATTGTATGGGAGTCTTACTACTATTTTTGGGTAAATTATACTCGAAGTGTTCATCTAGGGTGGATCAATTAACCTTCTTCCATCTATAATTGTTAAGCTTCTTAAATAGTTCCAAGACTACATCTTCATCTACGAGTTCTTCTTGCATATTATTTTCGCCAATACCTTCTAAATAAATATTCGTCGAAATAGCTTTTCCATAACAAAATAATTAGGTTGTCTAAAATGTCGGAATCATTGATATCAGAAATATCCGACTCATCAAAATTATTTAAAATCTTCTCAATTTCAAAGTCTTTAATTTTGTTTTGTCTGACAAAAAACACTGAAATGACTTTACACATTTTAGCACCTTTGAGTAAGTTTTGATGCCATATGGCGTCATGCAAATAAAAAAAAAATCGACGGCTATATTAAAGTGTCTTTTTATTAAAGCACTTTTATTAAATATAAATTATAAATTACATCTTTTTGCATACTTCTGCAAATAAATTTCATAATTTTTTTTTTTTTTTAATTTAGTAAAATATGATGTTTGACAATGCATGTTTTTCAACCTTAAGCTATGTACACACGGTTGTCAGATGTTACAATATTGTAAGATCTGGCAACATGCTGACAATGTAGTGACAATGAAAAATTGTCCCGCAGAAGTAAATTGTGTGTTCAGACGATCGTAAGAAAATCTTACAATTTCATTGTCAGACTATGGTCTGACAAATAATTTATCTGACAACAAAAGTTGTCAGTCACACGGTTGTCAGATTGTTAGATGAAAAAAATTTCCAGACATGTTGTAAGGCATTGTCACTTAAGCCCAGTTCAGACTATTATACTTTGTATTAATACTTGTCAAAAATTTAAATAATACGTGCAAGTCTGATAGTCTGAATGTAATCCGTCATACATACGAAAAATAATACGATAAAAATTTGACATCCCATACGACTTTGTTGTTTTTTGAAACTTTTCAAAACGATAATACTTTACATTGGATCAGTGGCTGTGTTCTGTAACTCTCGCCACGAGAAACTTTTCGACTGAAATGTGTGAAATGAAACAAAGTTGAAACAAACAGCTGCTTTTCTCACTAAACTGTATCTATAACTTTTCTTGGCGAGTAATAGCTGTCACGTAAGGAAATTACTCGCCATTTTACAGAAAAACTGTGTCTGTAAAACTTTTGCGAATAAATTTCCCGGTTTCAACTGTCATTATTTCTCGCAAATAAAAAGGCTGTGAGATAGTATTTGAAATAACAATAATCATCATTAAATGAATAATAATGCTGAAAAAATAAGTATTTTGCAGTTAAATTAAGTTTCACATATATATTTACACAGTTTAGAATGATCGTTTTTTTATTTTAACTTTTTATAAAATTTTTATACCCTTCACACAACAAGTTTTAAGGGAA
This sequence comes from Thecocarcelia acutangulata, assembly GCA_914767995.1. NCBI lineage: Eukaryota > Metazoa > Arthropoda > Insecta > Diptera > Tachinidae > Thecocarcelia > Thecocarcelia acutangulata. Next base: position 76,329,007 of record OU612095.1, on the reverse strand, counting down.
TACTTATATAAGTTTGTAATTTCTACAATTTTAATTTCCGACCTAACAAAATATATTGTAATACTTTTATAATGTTTTTTTTTCAGATTTCATAAATTGCAATTGTTGCTTAATTTTACTTAACTTTTTACATAAGTATGTATGTATGAATTTGTAAATAAAATGTAAACGCTAGAGCCATACCATACATTTTCTAGAATAGCCGGCGGTTATAATATGACGCCGTCGAACAAAATTTCTTAACTTTAGCAATTTTTAGTCGGCGGCGGTACTAATTGTGCCTGGCGCTTTAATTTATAAAATTGCATGTCGGCATCGTTTTATATTTTCGGACATTTCTAACGTAACGACGTAATCGCTTTGCATAGTTTTCGACATGAGTTACAGACGCAATTTTTTCTCACTTTTCGAGAAACGATGGAATAATTTGCTTCACAAGTTTTCGACGCGAGAACTTCTCGCCAAAGTTACAGAACACAGCCACAGGGTTGTGTTTTTTAGCAAACCAGCTAATTAAAAATTGAGTAGTCGGCTATTTCGTAGCCGATGGGGTGCCGTCACTGATAGTATTTTTTGTCGTTATAAAAAAGCTCGAAATTTGGAATTTTGCTGTCATTTATAAATGTATTTTGCTCATGCTATATTTAGAACATAAAATATGTTTGTGCTATTGAATTTGGACGTGCTATACATAATTATTATTTTAATTGTTGAAGAATTTCACGCGCCGGCACGTCTATCGCCTACGACGAATAGCGCACCTGCCGCCGTGAAAAGTTTTATGATGGCACATCTATGTTGGTTGATATCAAGTGTGATGGTGTGAATGCAAAATCGAATTTACGTTAGACTTTTTGACAGTCGCAAGAAATGTGTTTAGACTTTTATCTCACAAAATCTAATGAAAGTATTTATGCTTGTATAATAGTCTGATTGGGCCTTTATGTATATCAACAACGATCTGTTTGGCAGTGTTGTCCATCAAACTTTTTTCTGACAATGATGGCATTGTCAGGTGCATTAATTTTATACATCTGACAATTACAACTGAGCTTACAATACCAGCCAACTGTCTGGCAATGCCGACGAAGAGTGTTTTCACGACTGTTAGATGCCTGACAATATTGTCGTCTTACAATTGCTTGACAATGGTTTTTCTGACAACGTTGTAAGTCAAAAATTGTCACACGATTGTAATACATTTTCAGACAATTTTACTGGCAATATTGTAAGATCTTACAACCGTGTGTACGTAGCTTTAGGAATCAGTCACTTAGTAGAGTTTCAAAATAGCCGTGCTACATTTCAAAATGACACAAATATGTAAAAAAAATGTTTAGATATTGTTTTTAAAACTTCAGAGTGCAATACTGTATTAAAAAAATAATTTTTATCGGAATTAACAGAAATTACAGGTCTTAAAAAATACATGATGCCATATGGCATCAAAAACACCAAAAGGGTCAATAATGTTAAGATTTTGGCGTTAGTTTCAGGCCAACGTAAAGCTTAATTTGGGCTATGAGTATTGTTTCATAACAATTGTAAATAAAATTAAATTTGTTCGCTTATGAAAGAATGGGTTGTGGCAGGAAACGAACCTGTGACTTCCAGGCTGTTAGTTGAGCACACTACCAAATCAGCCATCAAGCATATAATGTCCTACATTTACAATACATTAAAAAATATGTTCATTATTTTACTCACATAGTTTTGTAACTGTTACGAAATTCTTACATTAATAAAATGAAATATTTTGTCCATCGCTGGCCATTACCTTCTCCCATCTTTTGGGAAGCGTATGATTCCTGCGTTAAAAATAACTGGTAATCTTTTGACGTGATTTACGAATGGATCCAATTTTTTACTCCTTCATAAGACCGGAAGTGCTTGTCAGCCGGGCCGTGTTCCATTGATCAAAACAAGTGAGAGAGCAACGTCTGGAGAATATGTCTGGTGTGGTAGGTCATTCCATTTCAACGTTTCCAGGTATGTGTTACCATTTTTGCAACATGGCGTCGAGCATTGTCATGAAGTAAAATCACTTTATCATATCTCTCGTTGTATTACGGCCGTTTATCTTTTAATACTCCGCTCAAACGCATTAATGGCGTTCGATAATGATCGTCTATGATTTTTCCAGTCAGTTTTAACAACTCATAATACCCAAGCTGGATCCTCCAAATACTTTGCATGACCTTGTAATTGTGAATATTCGGTTTGGTTAGCGTGGATTCCTGCCTTGACGGCCTAACCCGACAGTGATTCTCTCACAAGGGGAAAATCGTTCACGCGGACGTCCCCATGCACAACAAATTGTCGTGTATGGGTACCATTTTCGATCACATGCTGAATGCCGCATGCTCTCCCCCATGGTGTAGGGTGGAGCCTTCCAAAAACGCCTTCCGATCACAAGGCCACAGCACCCCGATTCTCCTTCTGGTCAGACTATCGCAGCCCTAAAACGAGGTGCTACAGTTTTCGTATTCACTATGTTTATATATTATTGCAATCATGCTTGTAGAATAGTGTGGACTACAACGCAAAAAGTCGCAAAGACTTTTAAAACATTTTCCTGTGAAGGAATCGTACGATCGTGTTGGATAGTGTATCAGGGTCTTTAAGGGCACTTCAGACTATCCCATTTTGTATTAAGACTTGTCAAAAATTCAAATGCGTGCATGTAAAGCGTTACAGTCTGTCTACATTAGACATGAAAGGCTGTTAAGACGTTCTGTTAAAATATAGCTTTGAAAGTCCTATTGTTACATGGTGGAGTACTGGTATGTCTTGATTTTTCATTATTTTAACTCCGTCAACAAAAAATCATTATTACGTTTTATGCTTTTTTTTAAAGTTCGGGGGAAAAAAATATTTTTATGGCAAAACTTGCAATCTAAAATAAAAATTTTAACCGTCTTTTGGCAATTTCATTTAATTTGAAACAATTTTTCCTTTTTTCATATTGCAATGTCATTTTCTGTTAAGACAGAGACACAGTCGTCTTAATCTCTCATTTTCATAACTTAGTGTCCACACCTGCGATAATATCTAAGATGAGAACCTCAAATTCAATCGCAGAGAGAATTCTGTTACGTGTAGACTCAAAATCAGTGTTATCGCAGTCTTATAATAATTTTTATGAGAGCATTCTTATGAGAAATCTCATGGCAACGATCTTATAATAAGAGCTGTCAAAAAAGCGATTGTATGTGTGTTTGTTTAAAAAAAGGCGCCATTGCAATTTTACTGCAAAATATCTTTTAAAAAACCAGTTTAAATGGAAAATAGGTTGTTTTTATGCATTAAATAAACACTATTAATGATTACTTTTGTACAAAATGTGTGCATATACAAAATTCATATAAGATTTTATTAATCGCAAAGATATGTTTTCTTCTCGGCTTTCATTGATTTATGAATTCTTATAAGATTAACAAAAATACGTGTACGCCTTGTTAGACATTAAAATGGACATAATAGCCTATTTACACCAAAGCGAAATCTGCTCATTCGAGATTTCAAGCCAAATCTAGTAGATTTTGAGAAGATTTCCCATATAAAATGAAATCTACTTAATGAGTAGATTTCGATGAAATCTCGTGAAATCTACTTAGTACTAAGCGATGCAACTGTGATTTCTTGCAAAAAGTACTTAAAAATACTACGCTGCAACAAAAAATGCACTATAATGTGGTGTATGTAGTCTCTGGGCACAAAAAATATACACTATAATGCTGGTGTATTCAGCCTCTGATAATATTGTATTGCCAAACCCATATGCATAAATTATTTTTGAGCAAATGAAATCTTGCTAGATGTCAAAAAACCGTGGTGTAAACGATATAGATTTCGTTGTTGATTTCAATTCAAATCTACTAGATTTTGAGTTGGTGTAAATGCGCTATAAAGAAATTCGTTCTCTCATTCTGCCGACGTTTTGTCAGATATTATCTCAGAGTTAATCGCACTTGTAGACACTAGGTAAGGGCCAAATAAACTACGCAAACTGCTTGCCAAACACACGCTTTCGGCTTACGTAAACCATACAAATACAACACGAGCAAATTTAATTTAATCACACATAAATTCAAATCAATCACTTTTTCTTTATTTTCAATGAGAGTAGACGACCTGTGGTACATGCGGAAACCATTGCCAAATGTGGCTAGCGAAGTGGTAGGTGTGTTCTATATACGCACTCAAATCGCTAACGCAAGGATATGCTAGTATATCTGTAGCCAGTAGCCATAATAATTGCTACCCTTTATTCGATAGCTAATACGCTATCTATAAAAAACACCTTTTATGTTTATGAATTATATTTATGTATTAATGTTAAATAGTCGAACTTTTTATTTTTAATATTTCTAATATTATATGATGATGGGTGGGTATCATTCGTCTAGTTCGAGTTCAATCCTGGCTAAAGCCAAGAAATATTTTTATTTATAATTATAACAATAATTGCCGCGATCAATAACTCTTGATCAAAGAAGACAGGAAAAAATAATTGAATACACTAAAGCTGGGGGACAACTAGCTGTTTCACAGTCGCTACACTGTTCATCAGCACCCATTAGGATTCGAACTTAGCCAGGATTGAACTCGAGCTAGACGAATGATACCCACCCATCATCATATAATATTAGAAATATGAATTATATTATGAGGCTTGGATGCGATTTTCTTAATCTTTTTTTTTTTTTTTGTATGTAACTTTGATTTTTTCCACATCTTTTAAGCCCCGTTTGGTAGTGGGATTCGAATAACTACTCGTACTATTTTTCCTAAATTTTTCTAAAAATAATTTTTTGAGTCAAGTCACTGTGCAAAAACTTGTTAGGACTTTGTAGGATATATGTATTTTAAATACTAATCCATCTATATTGTTAAGCCCAGTTCAGACTATAATACTTTGTGTTAATACTTGTCAAAAATTCAAATAATACGTGCAAGTCTGATAGTCTGAATGTAATCCGTCATACATACGAAAAATCATACGATAAAAATTTGACATCCCATACGACTTTGTTGCTTTTTGAAACTTTTCAAAACGATAATACTTTACATTGGATCAGGGTTGTGTTTTTTAGCAAACCAGCTAATTAAAAATTGAGTAGTCGGCTATTTCGCAGCCGATGGGGTATTTTTTGTCGTTATAAAAAAGCTCGAAATTTGGAATTTAGCTGTCATTTATAAATGTATTTTGCTCATGCTATATTTAGAACATAAAATATGTTTGTGCTATTGACTTTGGATGTGTTATACATAATTATTATTTTAACTGTTGAAGAATTTCATGCGCCGGCACGTCTATCGCCTACGACGAATAAAGGCAGAATTAGTTTGTACGTTCTTTTCAGTTCTGAATCAGCTGTCTTGTTTCTGTTCAATGTAAACTATATGTACATGGTTTGTTTTTACTTTTACGTTCTGTTCTGTTGCGGACTAATCTGTTGAAAATAGAATTCAACGTTAAGTGACAGCCAGATATGTGTATGTTTTACTTTTTTCTGGTATGGAAAAACTAATTTTTTAGTCATATGAATACAATTTTTTTTTATCGAAAGCTAAAATAATTTGTTTTAATTAAAAATTTTTCAAATTTAATATATGTATATCAATCAATTAAGCCACATGAATGATCAAAAAAATATAATTTTAGCGAATAAACATTATATTTTGTATAAGAAATGTCGTAAATTCAGCAGATCGTGAGAGAAAAGTTAGCTGTTTTGCCATTATTTCTAAGTAATTAAATTGTTTCTTTTTTTTTTGTTTTTTCAAATAAAACAGTTTTTACGAAAAATCTTAATTCAAATATTTTTCTTTTTTGCTGAGCTTTTTCACAGAAAAAGTAATTGTAAAATATTTGCTACAGAAAAGAACGTCACAGAACGGCAATTTAAAGTAAAAACTAATGAGGCCTTAACGCACCTGCCGCCATGAAAAGTTTTATGATGGCACATCTATGTTGGTTTATATCAAGTGTGATGGTGTGAATGCAAAATCTAATTTACGTTAGACATTTTGACAGTCGCAAGAAATGTGTTTAGACTTTTATCTCACAAAATCTAATGAAGGTATTTATACTTGCATAATAGTCTGATTGGGCCTTTAGTTGCACTGCATATACGGATATACATACAAGTATTTATGTAAAAATATAAATAAGTGTTCTTCAATCATTTCCATTGACTACTCAATTGTCTTAAAAATCATAAATTAACTGAAAATTATTTCAATGCGGTTTCTTAAGACTCATTTATTTATGAGATTCGAATAACTTTTCTTTTTGTGATTTTTTAAAGTTTGGTAAGAAAATATTTTTGGCCTTAAGTTAATGTGCTTTTAACATACCTGTAATAATAAACAAATATCAAAAATTCCGTTTACTTTTCTTTTAGAACGTGTGGAAATTTACATAAGGAATTTACCAATCTAAAATTCCGTAACTTTTTTTTACACACAGTTCTTATGAGAACCTGGGGGTTAACTCTCTATTGCGATGCGAAAGCAAGATCGATGCGACAGGTAAATGCGATAAGAGTATAATATGGTATTCTGTGCTGTCTGCGTAAACTTTTTCGCGAATTAGTTTAAAAATGAAGTAACACTTGTATCACAAAATAAACAATAGCGAAGAATGATAAAATAAAATGTGCGAAAGGGAAAATTATATGCGAAAACAAAATACGAAAACGCAATACGTACCCTGTATTATTCTTCGATTTTTCTTTCGCATCGTAATACAGAGTAACCCTCCTGAATTTTCATAAGAACTCTGTACTGCCCTTTAATCGGTTTACTCTAACAGTGTTACCAATTGTTTACATTTATAACATATTCCATACTAAAAAGGAATCAAACTTTTTCATTGAGAAATTGATGCATAAACAGTGAGTTAGTTATGTGTAAATAGGCTACGTATAAACGTTATATATATGAAGTCTGCAGAGAGAAACCTATCCATTCTTTAAAATTTAGCGCAACAAAAGAGAGTATTTGCAAATATGTAATAAATTTTTTGGAATTTCTGTTCTAGTGGTAGAAATCAAACCATTTGATAACAAGTCTTCACAAAACATGTCACATCCACTATCAAAATATACTTTGTTAAAATATGTATAGTCGACTCGCGAAAACGTTAACACTTATATTTTAACATTGACTACTGTAAAACGTGAACAAGTGCTGATGGGTCTAAAACGTGAACTTTTTTTAAAGATCTTTTTTATTTCTGAAGTAAGGTCTGTAGTTTGTATTAGTTTTGGGAATAGCGGTATTATAATTTCTTCGCACCCTAGTGGAGAAGTGAGTCAAAGTGAAATTACCGTGTTGCGAAACCTGAAAGAAAAGGCGGCGTTGCAGATACTCAATCAAAAACACCGTCAACAAAAATTTACCTCGTTTTTGGTTTAGTTTACAAATATTTTCCCAGTTTTTCTACACATATTTTTATGACTTATTAAAGCGTTTTTTGAATAAGATATTTTTTTAAGTTCCTTTCATCATACGCAAGCGACTGAATTGTTTCTTTTTTTTATGAATAAAAATGTTGAAATGTATGTACGTATTTTTACTCTTTTATTTTAATTCATTGTTAAAGGCCATGTTACACTATCATACACGATCGTGCGATCTACTAAATAAAGCATGTGTGCTGATAAAGTACTTAAAATGCAACCGTGGGACAGAGTTTTTGACAAATCGTGCGATTTCAAAAATTTTATGAAACTTTTCAAAACATTATTGTTTCAGTGCGATCAGTGTGGTATTCATTGTGAAAAATATAATAATGTTGTTGGCACCTCAAGAAAAAAATTATAAATAATGTAAAATTATTATAGTAATAAAAGTTAAATAAAGTTAATTATTAATTATTTTATTGTGTATATAAATTATTGCAATCATTCTTGTATAATAGTGTGGCCGGCAACGCCATTTTGAATCGATTTTTTCAAGTCGGCCAGACTTTTGAAACAGTTTCCTGTGAATGAATCGTACGATCGTGTAGGATAGTGAATCAGGGCCTTAAGTCGGAACAAAGTTTCTACACTATAATAAGTTTACATCAACTGCGTTGAAATATTATAGTAAATTTATTGAATAAATTTTTTTTATATAAATAGTCTACTAAACTGTTCTGCATAATAATTTCAACGTATATTCATGTAAAAAATTCAATCTATAACGTGAACAAACTGAAAAACGTGAAGACCCTCGGCAAAAATTAGTTCACATTTTCGCGAGTCGACTGTATTTCTCTGTGTCATAACGACTTTATAAACCAATATATTTGTTACATTTAGTGTTGGACTCAAATGGAAAAGTTGGCAATGGCTTATTGCGTGGCAATATCAATCAATTCGGAGATTTTGGAACGTGTACTGGAATCAAAACTATAGTTAAAGTGAGCGCCAATCAGCAGGTGCGTATACGTGGTAAATATTGTCTGGCTCATATTGAAACACAAGCGGGAATACCAGAGTTAAAAGTACCAGTTCATATGCTACATGGACGAGGTTTATTTAATAGCCATTTGGGAAACGTAAGTTGGAATATGATATGAGAATGTCTTTTTTATATTTTTTTTGAACACAAAAACACAAATATGAAATAGTTTTGTACTCCAATATAAAACGAAAATGAAGTGGTGCTCTGAATATCGTTAGCTGCTATACTCAATTGACTACAGTTAAATATCAGACGATTATTACATGTGCTATTCATAGAACCGAGACGAGTGACTCGTCTAAATAAATTGTATGGAAATCACTCAAAAAATTTAGAAACTTTCATACAAATTTTCTAGATGAGTTGCTCGTTTGTATTCTCTGAAGAGCAGATTAAAATGTTGAAATTTTTTCTGATTTTTTTTGCGTTTTTAGCTTAAAAGAAATCTATACCGCACTTCTGTAGTTTTAGTGACAAGTTTTCACGTACAGAACTATAAACCAAAATATTCCGTAATTTCTTCATTAATGAAAAAACAGCGTTTCTGCATTTCAAAGTGAAAACAGGTTGCTAATTCTGTCATTCGTGATCGAAATTACTATCGAGTAGAAAATAATTTCGATATCGTGTAAATTTCTAATGATGTGACTCGTTACGTAACGAGTCGAGTTATCACTTCAGTGTTGCAAAATACTGACAAAATGTGTTTTATAACACTGCCGAAAATTGTATGTATTTGCATACTTTGTATACATGTTTTACATTAAAAAATAAATAAACACACATACGTTCACAATAACAATTCATTTAAATCTGTAATAGAAATAGAAATAACAATAAATATGTATGTAAAAACAACCATTTAACTATGTATAAGCATATGTATATATGCATTTCTAAAAAAGATAAAAATATATTCTTGAATATAATAACATGTGACTTCAAATATAAGTATTTGTGTTCTTAGCAAATACTCATCTTTATACACATATACCTGTATATATGTCATGAATTAAAAAAAAGCCTTAAGAACCAAAAGTTCTCAATTTAATTTAACTATTATTGCTATTCAAAACAAATTTTTAATTTACATTTCTTGTGTTTTTCTGTTTGGCTGGTTTTCGATAGTACTTTTGCTTACGAGTAAAAATTTGCACGGTTGCATTCGAATGGTTACTCGCTATCGAATGGCATCATTAGAAATTTCGAAACCTTTTACTCGATATCGAATGAGATAACCCCCAAAAGTGCAAAAACTCGCACATTCGAGTAAAAACTTGCTCGTAAGCGAATGACAGAATTAGCCCCCAGGCAACATTAGCTTGGAATTGGAATGTTTCCATTAAGCAGCCATCAATATGCATTAAATAAACGTGTAATAAGAAAATCGAAAGAGTAAATTTAGGAAATATTTTGACAGATCAGTCGTAAAGCAGCTCTGGGCTGAAGAACAGCTCTCGCGTCATCGTAATTATTTCTTAAGTGCGGTCAGGCTTGTGTTTGTTGTTCGGTCTGCGAGAGTTTTGCGTCTCACTCTCATTGGTTAACCGTCTGCCTCAACTAACTGTATTGGTTTACAGTTGTTTTTTAGAGGTTATTCATTGTTAACCACGTGGAAACTTCCTATGGGAAGACATAGGTCGTTATAGTCAGTCACAGCGACGCTACAAAAGTACTGTTAACACCATCTTGGGCATTATGGTGTTTGTCACCTTTGTCATGCTGTGCATCCTATACATTGCAAATTTACTTTGCAACTGTATAGTTACTAAATAAATAATGAAATGAAATAAATATTTTGACAGATAAAAAATTTTTGTCATCGAAACATATTTAATGCTCCATATATCCAATAAAAACAACAAAAGGCTCAATTAACAGATAGTTCTCATAAAATGGAATTGTAGAAACACTTGCGTGACAAATGATTTTTTGTTTCAATTCATACTGGTTTCCTTGCAATTCCCTGGGAGAACTAACACCCAATTTCCACGACGACTTTTAAAGACGTGTTTTTTTTTTAAATCTGCTACCAAAATCACATTTTTATCATGGTTTTTTAAGACAATTTCTTTTTCCATTGTAGTGTAAAATAATATCGTTTATCTCTTTTTATTCTTTTGTTAGTATCGATTTAGTCATCTTGCCGAACGAATTTAATATCGCTTCAAAATGGCATGGACTACCCAGACTATTAAGCTACGTACACACGGTTGTCAGATCTTACAATATTGCCAGTGAAATTATCTGAAAATGTATTACAATCGTGTGAACTGCCAATTTTTAACTTACAACGTTGTCAGAAAAACCATTGTCAATCAATTGTAAGACGACAATGTTGTCAGGCATCTGACAATCGTTAGAACACTCTTCGTCGGCATTGCCATATAATTGGCTGGTATTGTCAGCTCAGTTTTAATTGTCAGATGTATAAAACTAATGCACCTGACAATGGCATCATTGTCAGAAAAAAGTTTGATGGGCAACACTGCCAAACAGATCGTTGTTGATATACGTAAGTGGCAATGCCTTACAACCTGACAACCGTGTGAACTGACAATTTTTGTTGTCAGATATATTATTTGTCAGACCATAGTCTGACAATGAAATTGTAAGATTTTCTTACGATCGTCTGAACACACAATTTACTTCTGCGGGACAATTTGTCATTCTCACTACATTGCCAGCATGTTGCCAGATCTTACAATATTGTAACATCTGACAACCGTGTGTACATAGCTTTAGTAAATTAATTAAAAACTATTATTACAATAATAACTTTACATTATTTGAATTTATTTCTAGAGGCGCCAACAATATTCTATTATTTCGCACAAAAATCATCATGCTATGAAAATTTTCATAAAATTTTTCAAGTCGTACGATTTGTCAAAAATTCTGTTACACGGTTGCATTTTTAGGACTTTTTCAACACACATGTTATATTTGGTAGCTCGCACGATCGTGTAGGATAGTGAACCAAGGTCTTTAGCCGATTCTGCCTCCTTTTTTACCAATGATTGAATGCTGTTTTTAAGTAATCTGAACTAAATCAGATAATCTTACTGCCACTGTACTTAAGATATATATAAATATTTTTTTAACTTTATGTGGGCGTGATATTTTTATAAAAATGTTTTCTTACAGACCATCTTCTGAATATTTTCAACACTACAAAAAAAAGTTATTCGCATTTTATTTTATCCGGTGATAAGACCACCGTGATGTAAATCCTTATTGGGAGGTACCCACAGAAACAGTTTTAACACTTTTCCCAAAAATAGAAAAGTCAAACTATATAACGGGTTTCCGCCGGGATGGTGTACTACTCGCAATAATTCCATTGTAATCCTGGCTGTATGCGATGTGGCACCGTCTGGTTGATACCACATGGTCATCAAACCCAAAGCATGCAGTTGTGGCGTTAAAAAGATTTCAATCATATCACGATATTGCTCCCCATTTATAGTTACCATTACGCCGTTTCCAAAGAAGTAAGGTCCAATGATTCCTTCTGACCAAATTACACATCAGACTGTCACTTTTAATGGGTGGATAAAGGTCGCTGATGAATAATTTGAGGAATTTCCATTGACCAGAACCGACTCCATTCAAATGAAAATGTGCCTCTTTACTCATTATGATTTTTTCATAAAAATAGATTACTCATTTTGATAATATGTTTTAACGATTAAAACACGTTACTTTATCGAATATTTTCCCACGTGTCTACTTCACGACTACTAAATATGAACTGTCAAGATTAATGTTTACCAAAATGGTGGCAAAGCAAAGTAGTATGCCTTCCCGGCGGACACCCTGTAAAAAAAAATTGTTTCAGAACAGAAAAATTTGTTCCGCAATAATGTGTGAATCCAGTTTAACAACATCGTCAGATGTGAAAATAGTCTGAACTTAACTTTAAGCTTTCGATTTACAGAGCACCACTGTTTGAATTTGAAATCGTTAATTTTTTTAAGCTAATTTTTAGAGTTTTCTTAACAAAATTTATACACATTTTCACAAATGTATAAAAAATTGCGTTTCGAAACTTCTAAAAAAATCAACTGTTTTTAATTTTAATGTAAATTTTAGTAATCAGTTGTTATTTGCAAGTAATTTTCATAAATAAATTTTATATAATAAATGACAGCCGGGCCATTTCATACCACGCTATGGCGTTGCAAATTGGGGTGTCTGTGTGCCCAATGAGTGCTCCGGAGAAGTGGTACAAGATATGCTGCAGTCCACCCTGCAAAATTACAACTCCACGGGCATAGAATTTCATGTGGAAGTCAGTGATAATGATTGTTATGTAAAACATAGCAAAAAATTCCTAAAGCTGATAAAAAAGGATAAAAAGTTTTGTGCCACACTGTAAGTGGATTCAACAGTTTTTAATCAAATTTAAATAATTAATTTTGCTTGCTTTTTATAGTTTATATATTTGTGGTTTGCTTTTATTTGCCTTGGCAAGTTTAATGTGGGAACATTGGTCAGCTGTAAAACCTTTTCTGGAAAAAATCTTGTATTTTTTCAAAATATTTATAGAATACATTAAACAAAAATTAGAGAAAAAACCAACTGAAGAAGAAACGTCTGAAAAAACTGGAGAAGAAGCAGAGGAAATAAAATCAGAAGACGAAACGGCTGATAACAAGGAACTAGCAGCTGCCTCTACTGAAGAGGATACTAAGGAGACAAATGAGGAGGAAGCCCCCAAAGAAAACGAAGCTGACGAGTGTGCAGAAGAAGCAACAGGTAGTTTTTTTCTATTTTATTTATTACATTCATACTTTAAAACAAAACAAAATTCCTTTTTTTTTCTTTGGCACAGAAAATGTTTCTCTTTATCAATTGGCTTTAGAAATTTTCCAATCGTTTTCGCCCCACCGTACTGTTACGGTTTTACTAGCCCCCGATACAAATGACATACAATTTCCTGTCTTTCACGTGCTCAAAATTGCCGCCACTTTCATGTTGTATTTGTGTTTGAAATTCTTAATGATTGGGCACATGCCAATTATAAATCGTGATCAACTTGTGCGCACACTAGACAATCCACTCAGTGTTTTGATACGTTCACCCATGATTTATGCCGACATTTTACTATTAATAAGCGGTTTCTTGTCGGCCTATCAGCTGTCAGAGGAAATGGAACAAAAGTCCTATATACATCTGTTAAAGCGTTTGGGCTCAAAATTCAGCAGGTGAGACAAGACACAGTGGGAGAAATTAAGAAAAAAAAAAAATAAATAAATAAATAAATTTGTAATTTCTCAACAAACAGTTTAATTGTAAAGCGACTTCATACAGTTATGGCGGTCTGAAGTCACATAATTATACCTGCATTAGGGTTCACTATTCAGTTAGTTGCTAATAATCGAAAAATGTATACAGCTTGTTTTCTACGTTTCCAAACTATCTATATGTCATGATATCGTGAGGAGGATATACTACTTTGTTATGCCGGCATTTTGGTAAATATTAATCCTGACAGTTTATATTTGGCAGTTGTGAAGTAGACACGTGGCAAATTTATTATGGAAAAATATTTACGAAAAACTGAAAATTATATCTTTTGGAATCCATCATGTAATCGATGTTGCCCACTTTGCGGCAACATGAGCTCGGCACTTTAGGACCTGTAAAAGCCTGGTTTAATATTTGAATAATGTCATAATTTTCTATGGCTTTGTGAAATTACATCAAGCTATTCATTTAGAATTAATACTTTTATTTCGCACTTTTTTCAAATTTTCCCACTGTGCAATAACTGTGATATACTTCTTGAAGATTTTTTCTAATTTTATTTACCTACATTCTCTACATATGTATTACATATTTCTTTTCTTAGATATTTGCCAACCGTGTATTTGCTGATATGCTTTCAAACGTGGATTTTGCCTTATTTAAGTTCAGGTCCTCTTTGGACAAATATTGTTGGTCAAAATTCTCGTTTATGCGATGATCAATGGTGGCGGAATCTCTTGAGTTTGCAAAATGCAATCGATTTTGAAGAAACTGTAAGTATAAATCAAAATTGATAAACATATCTTAAAATCGTATCAGTTTAGATACAGATATTGTTATTCATTTCTTTTTTGGAAGCCACTCATCATGTGCTTAACAGCCATGTGCAGAGAAACGCAAAATTTTTAAATCAGTTTTGAGGAAATTTTTGTAGTTAATCGTTACTTTTGAAAGCGCAGATCAAATTGTAATTGGGCGGTAATTTTCAGGATTATTTTGCTCACACTTTTTATGGGGTACCGTTAAATTAGCAATCTTGAAAAACAATGGAAACTCACCAATATGCTAACGGAATCGCGAGCGTGGAGGAACATGGGTTCAAAACTACTGCAGGAGTGCTATGAAGTCTAGGAGACATATTTGTCGAGGTCAGCCAATTCCTTTTAACTGCCTGAGATCTGAAAGAGATCTTTAGCGTAGCAACAAATACTTTTTCGAGTATGGAAAGTGATTGTTTTATCTTGGACCAGTACTCAGGGGACCCCTACATATGCAGTGCATTGTACTAGAACTAGGAAAATAGGTTGTGAGGAGGGGGAAAAAGGGAGTAGTGTTTATGAACATTTGACTTGAACTTTCCAACGTTATAACAGACAGGAAACACATCTGTAGGCAATTTATTCCATAGACGAAGCGTACAGCTGAAAAACGAATTCTCTCTGTAATGCGTAGTATGATTCCCCGGGCAATCGACCGCAAATGGATGAGCTGACGATGAATGTGTGCTACGTAAAATTGTGCGAGTTTCAGGAACAAGATCCCTAATCCATTGTAGTAACGATATAACAGAGTAATGCACCCCACACTGCGTCAATACTCCAGTGAGTCAATAGAGTTGGATACCCTACTGTCACCGATAGGCTTCTTCGCGCTCTCCTGCGCACGGCCGAGTAGCCCCAAAATAGACCTTGGGGCACTGGCCCAAACATGAGAGTTGTATTCTATTTTCGGTCGGATAAAGGTGATATAAATAGTAAGGAGATCGGATGTAGTGAAGTATGCCGTTTCAAAACCCGAGGCACTTGAATGCTTCTTTAGAGACATGAAAAATGTGAACAGTCCAGCGAACATCACTCTGTATCTTCTCTCCAAGAACATCAAGAGCATCCGATTTCTCAATATTTTTACCATCCATAAGTACAGATGAAGCAGTATTTGTGGTCGTTTGTTTGTGTGTTAGTAAGCAACATTGGGTCTTACGAGCGCTAAAGGCGACTCTGTTTTTACGAACGCATTCGGAGATTAATAGAAGAATAGGAGATCGTTGTCAACAGGCAACGATAGGATAGGCGGAGCCTGTAACTGAAAGAGTACAAATGGCAAATGAATGGCGAAAAAGTGGATAGGGTTTGAAGTTTGATATAGAAGGTCGTTGAGAAAAATAAAAAATAGGGTAGGAGAAAGAACGGAGCCCTGCGATACCCCTGAATTAATCTTGAACTCGTTTAATGAGACCCCATCTATAACAATTCGTATAGTGTGGTCTCTGAGAAAGCTCGATATTAACCGAGAGAAGTCCTCACCGACACCAAAAGCAATAAGTTTTGCCTGTTGTGCAGCATGCCACACTCTGTCCAGAGCCACCACTATACTTTCACCGAAATGATGGCTTGAGTGACACCATCTCTCTGAGAAATATGCCAAAAGATCGCCAGTAGAGTGACCCTTACGAAATCCGTATTGACGATCACAACTATATACCTCACAAGTAGTTAACCTTACTTTCTATTACTGTAAAAAGCGCAGAGCAGATTGCAATTGGACGGTAAATTTCGGGGTTATTTGCCTTACCCTTTTTGGGAATTGCCATTACATTAGCAACCTTCCAGCATGATAGAAACTCACCATCAGGGTAAAGAATGCTGAAGAGCCGTGCTAGTGGACGCGCAAGTGTAGAAGAACAATGCTTCAAGACCAGTGCTGGAATACCATCCGGTCCAGGAGTGTTATTTGTGTCGAGGTCGGCCAAAACCCTCTTACTGCTCGAGCGCGGAATAATACCTTTCGAGCTTGGGAAGTTGTTGACTGCTTTCTAGCAAGTAGGAATTGCTTGCAAAATTTTCAGCCAACAGGTTAGCTTTGTCAACCCGGTCGGTGAATGTCTGGTCATTATGAGAGTTGGAATTGACGAACTAGCACTGTTCTTTACTCCCTTAACGAATGATCAAAATGTCTTACTGCCTCGGGGAGCTATAAGGACCTTGGCACGAAGACGCTGTTCGCAAAGAAATTTTTCTCGCCTACTCTCTTTTAACGAATTACTACTTTTTTTTAACTGCCTTCCATTTAACTGCATTGTAGTTATAAGCACCCGCATGTGTGTTAAATACGTAACTCTTAACTTCTACATATGTGCTATCTAAATATCGTTTTACCAAATATATATAGCAAATAAATAAATAAAATAAAGCGTTCTCCCATAGAAAAAGATTTTCGTAAAAGGAAATTGCGCAAAGTATTATTTTATATATAATTGTTGTATGATAGTGTTTCTGTTTTCCAAGTGCTCGCCGTCGACAATACAACTTGCGTTAGAAGTTCAACTTTATATATTGGGACCACTTATTGTATGGTTGTTTTACACAGACTCTGATGCTGGATTCTTTGTCTATGGAGCTTTGCATGCAATGTCAGTAGCTGCAAGATTTTCGCGTACAAATAAAGAACATTTGTCAATGACTTTATTTCATGGTATCAAGTAAGTTTTATATCTTTAATACTTGTAACAAAACAATAGAATACTTCTATGACTATCACTATATATACGAGTACTGTATGTATATAATTTCTTTCTAGTGTCAGCAAATTTTATCGTACTGCCAATATTTTGTATTCATCGCCCATAAGTCGAGCCACCACTTATCTTTTGGGCATAGGTGCTGGTATTTTCCAAAGAACCAATCAGGGTGTTATTGATCTAACGCCAGAAATGATACCATTTGGCTGGATTTTAGCTTGTCTGGGTATATTTTGGTGCTTGTGGTCACCTTCGGCTGGCATGCGCACAGATTTTATGTACACCTCGGCAGATGCGGCCTCTTACGCCTCATGGTGTCCCCTGGTATTTGGTTTAAGTTTATGTTGGTTTATATTCATGTTTCCAAAAAGTGAAAATTCCGTTATAAGATTTCTGTTGTCATCCCGACCGATTTTGATAATGTCGAGATTGGTGTTTCCCATGCAGTTGGTTATGTATCTTGTGGTGCTGTATAATACAGCTGGTATCAAAGAATCGGACAAATTTCACATTAGTGATTTGGTAAGTTTTCTTCAAACTTAAAATGTTCGCGTGTTAATAGCAAGTTCTTTGTTTGCTTTTTACAGATTAATGTTCAAGAAATTTTTCAAATTTTTATCGGTACCATAATGGTCTCATTCCTTATCGATATACCCTCTCAGAATATACGACGTTTATTGGTAAATCGTATCTTCATTGAACGCTTACGTCAGGAAGATGAAGATCAAGAGCCTTTGTCGGGTGCTGATCCTTCAGAAGCATCTGACGAACTGAGCGATCATGTAACAAGCAATACTCCCGAGCCGCCCGATACAATATGGGGTTCAGATGGGGAGGAAGAGGAACCTAAGCATTTGACTAAACAACAGAGTAGCTCATTGGCGGAATCGGAAAAGCAGGAACCAACAAAAGAAGATGAACAAGAGGAAGAAGTAGAAGAAGAGGAGGAAGAAGAGGAAGAAATAAGTGAGGCTGAAGAGGTTAAGAAAAGACCTGAAACGCCTCCACCGCCATCGCCACCCCCTGTAGAGAAAAAACCATCAGAAGATGACTCTGTACCTTTCAGACGTCGACGACGACAATTATCAGAAGACTAGATTCTTTGTTATTTTTGTTTTTATTGTTAAGATTTTGCAACCTTTCATCTCACAAAAGACAATCTCCGAACCGCTTTATTTTTTCCCCAAATATGTATATTTAGTTACATACCTTTAAGTGTGTATGTCGTTTTGCTCTTTAAAAATTATTGTTTTCCCCAAGTTTTCATTCCTTTTTTTGTTTGATACAATATACATATATGTAAAATGTATACCACTTATATTTTTTCAGACGATTTTGTGTTCTAAAGTTATTGAAAGTTTTAACGAGACAACTTTAAAAATAAAATATATAATACATATGTATATACTAAGCTGCTTTATTTATAACTAGCTTGTATGCGCAATTTCACCTGCGAAATTCAGCATTCAGCTTTCCGCCGGGAACCCAAACCTAAACATTTTTTATTTGTTAACAAATCGTTTCGAAAGAAGAACAAATTTTTAACGGAAGTTAACGAACGGAACGGAACTTTTGCCTTTCTTTCTCCCCCTTGTGGAGTAACCTTCAGAAGAAAAACTATTTAAAGTTGAATATCTGAAAACTGAATTTTATGTAAATCGATTTACCGGTTAGTGCCAGGTCACAACAGCAACTTTAGTTGGCAATTCTTGGCTTTATAGAAGCGTTCGGTGAGAGGATTAAGAAGCGAAAAAGAATTGCTGGTACTCGGCAATTCCTTACTTTTCTCTCATGTGTGTATGTGTGTGTGCATATACAATGTAAATTGTATGAAATAATAAGTAGAGAAAGCTCAAGAATTGCCGAAAAAAGTTTTTGTGTGTGGACAAGAAAGCAATTCTAAAAGAAAATTGCTAAAAAGTTCGGCAATTAAAATCGTTGTCTGGCCTGTAACGCGAAAAAGTAACACATAGACAGAATGTATCATTGACTTAAAGGTAGATCAACTGCACAAAGGGAGTTATTCAAGATTCACCAGCGCCCTCGTGTAGATTGACATAAGTTTGCAGCCATATGGGCAAACCCCTTGCTAAAGAGCTCAGCCGTCTAATCCCTCCTGTATGCCATTTCTCAAGCAGTCGATGGAAGACAAGGCATAATGAGTTGGTAGGCCGAAGTCGATTAAGAACATCAGCCCTTAACCAACTTATCCGTCTAACCATAACCCCTGGTTTCTTACATTACATGTATCTGTTGAAGGATAATAGCACCTCGGGGGCTATTAGCCCCCGAAAACTAGCATGCATGATACAAAAAACAAGGTAGCCGCTTCGCTACAACAATAAAAAAATAACAGGTATTTTGTTTGTGTAAAAGGCGAATTCACACTTCGGCTGTCAAAAGTTGATAAAGAACATGTGCAAAAATTTAAATGGCGCCGAAAAAGCTAAACAAAAGTTGACAGAGGAAGTGCCGGCGTATTAACCGAATTCGCCGATGCATCTACCTAATATTGAATTCGCCTTGCTAGCATATACCAAAGTTATCAAGGAAAGTAGTTCCCCCCTCTATGCGATTTTAGATTTAAGCTAGAAGCAGGCATCTCAACCATAACCAGCACCGAGATGGTCTGTAAAACAGAACCTCTCGGGGGCTTTGCTGATAACTGTTCTGCCAATTTTAGGTATAAACCACAGCCACAACGTTATAACCAAGATAGGCACCTTAACCATGATCAGTGCCGGGAGGATTTTGAGTCTGCCAAATTATCTTTGGTAAGTGTTTCGGAAGTTAAACACAACGTAAGTGATATTGCTTCTTAGAGTTTATTTGATACAACAAACAAGAAACTCCTACCCCTCTGTGCTCCAGAAAGCAGAGTGTCTCAGTTAGTCGTACATAAGGGCAAAACCGATTCACAACGGGGAGGGGAGGGCAGACATATAGATGATAGAACTATTTTCATCATTCTAAATTAATTACGGCGTTTAGCGCGACATATGTTAACGCTTAGAATTTACGTACGTAACTTATATAAGAGCGTTAATGTAATGCCTAACAAAGGGAAATCTAACGATATTTGCTTCGACTCTCAAAAAATCTAGCGTACTATTATATTTTGTTCTCACACCTGAAGTAAAATTAAAAATTTGTGTGGAGAATAAACAGCCAATTTGGTCAATTTATTATTTTATTCATTTGTTTTTGTAAAAAATGCAACCCTGATCCCATGAAACATCTTAACAGTTTAGAGTCTGAACACAATGTTTGCGGTGCGTTACAATTTTCCGTTGCGGGAGAGAAAACTAAACATAATACAACGAAAGACGGCGGTGGCAATACTTGTCATAGTTAGTATTAGTTAGTTTATAACATTTTCTAAAAAATTGACTGTTTGTATCAAGGCAGCTTTAAATAGTGGTAGAATTACAATAAATACAACACCAACAAACATCACCATGTATTTTGTTGGTAGAATTTAGAAATAGTTGTCAAAATTTTGTTTGAAAAAGCAAGGAATTCTATGTGTGTTTTTTACAAATTTACGCAAAGGAAACGAAAGCCAGCTGTGCTTATACCACTACCATATTAACAGCGTTGTCAACTCGGTGCATTTCGCACCGTTTTTAGTGCTATTTAAAATTTTTTGTGCGAAAAATTCCTTAGTCGGTGCGGTGTGCGCTTTTTTTTTAATTTCCGCGCATTGTTCATTTGTTTGAAAGGTGTAAAGAAATGTTAGAGAGGTGTATAAATGAAAAAGCTTGTTTTTTGTGTTTTGACAGGTATTATTAGAGCATTTTTCTTTTAAATTCTCAACAATTTATTTATATTGTTGGCATATAAAGTTGAATGTTTGAGAATATCTTTCAAAAATTTCCATAGTCTACTGATGATTAGGGTAGTTCCTATGAAATGTCGACATATAGATAGCTGGGAAATATGGAAAACAAGCTATTTATAATTTTTATTTTGTAATGACAGTAAATAAAACAAAGTTATAGCTACAAGTATTAAAAAATTCAATATTCGTGTTGTTTGATCTTGTTTATATTATATTATTTTTTTCTAAATTCTTCCAGCTAATAATACATATAACAATTGTTAAACCTTTTTATAAAAAAACAAAGATCTTTAGTTGGAAGAATTTAGAAAAAATTAAAAAAAAATTGTTAATTTGGTAGAAGGTGGAATTAGAAACCACGACACATACTAACAGGAGATGGTGGTTAAGTCCCTTAATGTACATTCACGCTTAATGTACATTGTACGCTACGTAACGTAGCGTCCCCACATAGCAATTTTTATTGCTAAGCTCAAGCAAAAACGTCCAGCAGAATAACAGTACAGCGATAGGTAATTGCTCTAGGCGGCGTAAACGTATTACTGCTTCATCAAAAATACTAACAAAACTCAACGTGAGGAGTTGTATGAACAACACTGTGTTTGTTGTACACAGCACTGTGTTTGCTATATTTTTATACCAAATTACAACAACTGACAGCTCATTGCTTGGCAATAAATGCTCAAGCAATCAGTAGAGCAATCATTGCGCAATAGATTGCTACTTATGGCAATTTGCGGTCTACACGTCGTAAATTTTATGGGCGCAATCAAATTTGACAATTGCCGAAATAAATATTGCTATGTGGAGACGCTAAATAAGTGACGGCCAGATATGTGTATGTTTTACTTTTTTCAGGTATGGAAACATTAATTTTTTGCTCAAATGTATACAATTTTTTTTGTCAAGAGCTAAAAAAAATTTGCTTCAATTAAAGAGTTTTAAAAGTTAATAGATTTTTATCAATTAAAAATAAAAAAATTAATACATTTTTATCAATTAAGCAACTATGGAGAAAGAAACTATTTTAATGGATGATCAAAAGAATGTTATTTTAGCGAGGAAAAAATTATATTTTGTACAAGAAGTGTCATAAACTCTGCCGATTGTGAGAAAGAAGTGGACTGTTTGATCACCATTTCTAAATTATTAATTTGTTTCTTTTTTTGTTTTTCATACAAGATAATATTTATGTACATATTTTCTTCTTCATTCTAATGTTTTTCTTTTATTCATGCTCTACTGTAAAAAACAGCTGAATATTTTCACGGAAAAAGTAATTGTAAAATATTTGCTACAGAAATTAACGTCACAGAACGGCAACAGAAAGTAAAAAACTAATGAGGCCTTTACATTATTGTTTTACGAAAATTTAAGTTTGACTTATTTAGTGTCCAAGGAAGTAGGACACCACTTCTTGGGTAGAATGTAAAACGATATAAATACAATAACTAATATTTGAGTGGAATGAAAAAAAGATGTAAATATTGTAATTAAACAGACAATTATTATTTTTAAAGAAATAAAAATACGTATTACATAGATAAATGTATGAGTGATTTACATATGTATGTATGTGCATATATATAATATATAACAGATCTGAAAATGATTATCACATTAGGAGATTTTTTTAATAAAAAAAAATCGACTGTACAAAATATTCTAAAATTAAAACCACTATGCCACTTGTTCTTCCGAAGTGCTTGGTGTTTGATTTTCAATATTTGCATTAGTTTTGGTTGTTTTTGGTGTTGTATTTCGAAAACTGCTCATCAATATCCGTTCCAAAGCGTGTATAGGCGATTCGAACAGCAGACATAAAATCAAAGCAATTACAAATGTATCCAGGATGTGGCCGAAAATTTCATTGGACTGCAAAAAAAGAGAGAAACAAATTTTTAAAACAGGAGGCATCAAGGCGAATTCAAAAGAGGTGAAATTGACAGCACAGTTGAAATTAAAAAAATATATATTTTTTAAACAAATTTTTAAATTATGTATTGTATCTTGAGCGCCAGCTATGATCCAGAATCCTCCCCAATCTAGCTGGCTATTTTCACCTTTCCAAGCTCTATCATCTGAGATTTTAATTTTCAAGAAATAATTAAAAGTTTCACGAAATAATTAAGTTTTTCTTTTCATGTAAACTTTTTTTAAAGAGATTTAAAAAAAAACAAAATTTAAATAATTTTCTAAATTATCCCTGATGTAACTCGGGTTCTCCTGCTCTGTTGGGTCCTGAAATCCTTCCGTTTGTGATTACCTGAAAAGTGGAAGAGTAGAGTGACAGTCAGCACCTGACTTTACGGCCTTATCTGATGATGGATCAATCCCACGGAGTGAATTATTCACGAGGCACACAGATCGCAATTCTTGCCATATGTTTTTAGCTATATGGACAACCCATTGTTTAGCAGTACGGGCCTTCTAATCCCTCCTGTATGCAATGCCCCATCAATCAATGAAACAAAAGGCTTAATGAGTTGGCAGGCCGAAGTCCACTAGTAACAGCAGCCCTTAAACCAACTCACCCGTCCAACCCACTGGTTACTTGCAGTACAGGTATCTATTGCAAGGAAACAGTACCTAAGGGTGTTGGTAGCTCCCGAAAAAAGCCATGCATCAACAATTATCAGGTATACTAACTCCCCCTTCCTGCGTCTTTAGGTTTAAACCAGAGCCAGCAGCCAAGGTAGACACCTCAACCGTGATCAGTCCGAGATGAACTGAAGTCCAAACCAACCGTGCGCATGCTGATCCTTGTTCTGCTAACTTAAACCCTTGGTAAGGGTTTCGTAAGCCAACACAACATAAGTCATGCGGCTTCCTAGAGTTTTATTTGCTGAAACAAACGAGGGACCCCTTCCTCTCTTTACCCGAAAAACAGAGTGCCCTGGTTAGGAATACGTCAAGGCAAAATCTGTTCCCCGGGGGGAACTAGAAGTGACAGTTGTGAAAAAGATTTACATCAGCACCTGCCTTGCGGCCTTATCTGATGATGGACCAGTTCTACGGAGTGAATTATTCACGATTCAATAGCGCCCCCGTGTGGCTTGCTAGGCTCACACAGGTAGCAATTTATGCCATATGTTTGTATCCATATGAGCAACTTCTTGTTGAGAAGTTCGGGCCTTCTAATCTCTCCTGTATGCAATTTCCCAGCAATCAATGGAAGACAAGGCTTAATGAGTTGGTAGGCCGAAGCCCACTAGCAGCATCAGCCGTTGGTTTAAGGGCCCTTAAACCAACTCACCCGTCAACCATCACCACTGGCTCCTCACGGTACAGTTATCTGTTGTAAAGGCAACAGACCCTCGGGATTTTTTTAGTCCCCAAAAAAAAGCCACGCCAAGCAATTATCAATGATACTAACACCCCCTTCCTGCGTTTTAGGTTTCAACCACAGCCAGAACGTTTCAGCCAAGGTAGGCACCTCAACCATGATCAGCCCGGGTTAAACTGCAAGCAGAACCACCCGGTGGCCATCCCCGTTCTGCCAATTTATACCTTTGGTAAGGGTTTCGGAAGCCAACACAACATAAATCATGCGGCTTCCTAGAGTTTTATTTGCTGCAACAAACGAGGGACCCCTTCCTCTCTTTACCCGAAAAACAGAGTGCCCTGGCAAAACCTGTTCCCCGGGGGGAACTAGAAGTGACAAATAGAAGTTAGGGAGATATAGTGGGGAGGGGAGGAAAACTGGGAAACCGCTTAGTGTAGCGTTACATGCTGTTGTACTAGCCATCCGCTGCTCTTTATGAAAGAGATTAGCGCGATCGGATTGACCGCGGCCAGACATGATTGAAGCTCTGCTCGTCAATATATCTTAGGCGGCGATGCTCCAATGCCAGGCATATTCCGAGGAAATGAAAAATCGCCTCCACCTCTTCTTGGAAACTCCTGCCGAAGCAGTTATCTCGGCATGGTTCCCAAACGGGCAGTGACTCTCAAGTAAGATCTGGGCAGTTTTAAGAGCTCCCACGTTCTCTTAAAGTTAATATGCGGCCATAGGTTCCTTGACATAAAGGCATGTGGACTCTGTAATCCATTTTTCTTGGGCATGTTTCAGCGTGTGAAGCTTTATTCTTTTCCAACACGCTGATAAGGGTTATCAGGATATACTTTTCCTACCCTCTAGCCAAAAGGGACATTTTGGCTAAGTCATCAGCGCTCTGGCTGCCGTTGTAGGATCCGTATCCATGTACCAATTTTAGGGTTATGCTAGAATGTCTCGACATCTTATTTACAGATGTCTGGTATTTCTGGACTAGACTGTAATTCGTGTATATTCCAATCAGGGAGTTGATGGGGACCTTGCAGTCCATTATTATCATGATATCTCTACCGAATATCTTGCTAAACGTCAACCATCAGGCCGCTTTATTTATAGGCGATATTTCAGCTGCCAGCTGGCAATCTGTAGGATATTTAAGTATTGAATTCTTCTATGTACACGCCTCCCTCAACCCTTTCTTCCCTTTTCGATCCATCTGTGTAAACATGAAAGGATTGAGATTTCAGTTGCAGACGTAAGAGCCAAATAAACTACGCAAACCGTTTGCGCATAAATTAATAACTTTTTTTTTTTGTTTTCAATGAGAATAAACAGGGATGGTGTTGCGGCAATAAAATAAACTTCACAAGATATAAATTGTTATAACCTCTATTTCTGTTGCTATAATCTTTGTTTTTGAGTATATGTATGTTTGTTTCACACTAACAAAATACACACAAATACATTAGCCCTATTCACAATCTAGTGCAAATAGCCTTGCATCATTGCATTTGCAAAATATTGGAGTATATTTTAGCTTTACACTAACAAAATATATCTAAAAATTTCACTTTTGCAATTGCAGAAATTTGCAATCTCAAATGCACAAGATTGTGAATCGATCTATTATGTTTGCAATTGCTATAATATGCAATTTCAAATGTATAAGATTGTGAATAATACTATTGTATTTGTTATTTAATGAACAATAAATATTACACACATACATGCTTACATATGTATGTATGTACATATACTTAAGTAGATAACAAACGATATGTTTTTAAGAATGTAGATGTCATTTTTCACAATGTAAAATGCCTGCATGTCGTCTGTTACCTCAAAAACATTGCGTCTGTAGAAAACATGAGCAAAGTCGTCTGACAATAGATTTCAAATAGATTGTGTTCTATTTTGTTATACTTAAGCATCTGACATTAGAATTCTATACCTTGTGAACAACTCAGCGGCCGTTTTTGGGCGGTATAAGTAGTCGGCTTGAGGAAATTTTAATGCATTAATATTTTAATATGTTTTAAATAATTATTTTTTATAATAATAAAAATCATATACAATGTCAGACGTAAATGTATATACATGTACGTTTGTGAGCAATTTTTAGAAACTGTCTGTAAAAATGAAAAATGTTAACAGACATGAAAAAATACATGAGGAATTACATATTAAAAAACAGACGTAAAAACATATCGTGTGTAAGTGCCTTTACATATATCAATTTTTGTGTGATATAAACTTACCAGATGCAAGTAACCCATAAAACTGGGAACTTTAACACTCGATGAATAATATAGTTCGACTATGCCATTGGAAAGGTAGGCACAGTACGTCAAACGCGATATGGGAGCAAAGCCGCGGCTACTCAAAAACTTCTGCAATGTTGGAGCATGACCCGTCGTCACCGACAGCACCAGCCAAGCTATCGAAATATTCCAACCCAGCTTATGGAAACCAGCATACATTAAGCTTTCTAAATAATTGTAAGAGGCCACGTAGAAGCGTGTAACACTGAACATGGAGGCAACACCGATGCAAAAACAAAATAGCCAAAATAAGCGAACAAACCATTTGGGTAATTTGATGCTAAAATAATAAACGTTTGAAGTTAATTTTATTTATGATTTATTTTATTTTATTTTATTTATTTATTTATTTTTTTGTAAATAATCAAATTAGTGGCCGAAAAGAACATACATACACACATATATTTTTGAAATTTTCATTAAAAATAGTTGAAATCAAGGCGAATTCATACCAGAGCAATAAATACAACCAAGGCGAATTCATACCAGGTATATGCAAGAGCAATAAATACAACACTACAAAAACTAAATCTTTTTCAGATGTCAAGGGAAAAATATAAACACAAAAAGGAACTGAAAAAAATATAATAAAACAAATTTACAAGAAAAGAAAAACTTTTAATTAAGTATTTCGTGAAACTTTTAATTATATCGTGAAAATAAATGTCTCAGATCATAGAGCTTGGAAAGGTGTAAAAGGCCAGCCAGATTGGGGAGGGTTCCGGATGATAGCTGGTGCTATCAAGATGCAATAAATAACTTTAAAAATTGTTTAATTTTTTTTCAAATTTCATTTAAAAAAATTTACAATAAAAGAAAAACTTACAGCCTGTTCGGCTATATCGAATGAAAATGTATGCGAAAGAAAGCTAGTCACTCACACTCGAATCAATTTGGGTTTGTCTATGTCACTATTGTTCGTTCGCATGTATTTTTATTGAATTTTGACCCATCGTTCGCATAGAATAAAGTTAGAGAAAAACTAAATCGATTTTCTTTCGCCTAGAATGCGAATGAACTTATTCTTTCGTCATTGGCGAACTGGCTGTTAATTATTTCGTGAAAGTTTTAATTATTTCCTGAAAATTAAAGTCTCAGATGATAAAGCTTGAAAAAGTGAAAATGGCCAACCAGATTGGGGAGAATTCTGGAGAATACCTGGCGCTCAAAATACAATACATAATTCAAAAAATTATTTTAAATAATTTTTTTCTAATTTGTTTTAATTATGTCATTGACATCTGAAAAAGATTAAAATTAAAAAAAAAAGTTGGCAGCTGCCAATGTTATGAATTCGCCATGATTGAGATAGAAACCAAATATTAGAAAGAAGAGTATAAGCAGGGCGAATTCATAACCGGTGAAATTGACATCGCAGCTGATATTTTTTTTTTTTTTAATTTTAATCATTCATAATTTTAATAATTCAGATGTCAATGGAATAATTAAAAGAAACTTGAAAAACAAATTTAAAACAAGTTAAATAAAGGTTTTTTATGGTAAATATTTTTTTAATATATATTTCTTTTAATTCCTTTTTGTGTTTATATTTTTCTATTGATATTTGAAAAAGATTTTTTTGTAGTGTTGTATTTATTGCTCTTGCATTTACCTGGTATGAATTCGCTTTGAGTACATGTATATTATTGTCTCGTTTAAATTTTAAAGTTATTTGTGAATAAAAGCTATTTGCAAATAGCTGACAGTTTCTAGAGCCGAAGAAGGTTCAAACGGAAATGGCAAAGCACGTTTATATAGTATCACGGTCATATAGTTATGAAAATATAAGTTAAATGGTTACAATTTGGGCAATAAAAACTACTATTCGCTCTTGCACGAAACATACTTAATTTTGGCGGTCACACTCGGTTGAGAAGAAGGGATACCCTTGCCATCATCAGAGCGTTAAATCAGTGATTTCACCGATATAATCGGCGCAAAATAAAACTATTTGTCTAGCATTGGCTGAACTTAGTTAACTTTTTGTATTTAGTGTTAAGATTTGAATACTTATTGTTACTTCACTTTATGAAGATTCAATAAATAAATAAAAGATAAAAAAAAAAACAATAAAATGAAAGTTCTTCCACAATTTTATTTATATTATTACATTTACAATAATGCCTGATGTTTAAAATAAAATTGAAACTTGTAAAGAAGGTGGCAATATGTCAAACTTTATTTGCAAATAAGAGCGTTATTTAAGACAATATTTCGTGGGTTATTAACTCACAATAAAAAAATTATATGACAATATTTTACGTTCTTATTTGCAAATAAGTCGATCGTATAAACGAGACACATTTCAACACGAAATATATTACGGGGTTTCGACGATTGATTCGAGGAGACAAAAAAATATATACAGAACATTAGTGGGAAGTATTGTTACTTAGCTATGAAAAATTAAATCCGACAAGTGGTGGCTATTTTCGGCTTCGCACATTCGTGCACTTTGCAACACACTTTCTATAAATTTTCGTAAAATTTCTGTTTTTATAGCTTGAATTTGTGTCAAATAATCCCAAAGAAAAAGTCGGACGGTGATAAATCCGGTGAACGTGGAGCCAATAGAAATTCTTTCGGCGTGAAATAATACGTTCGCCAAAGAGGTCCCTTAACAGACCCATTGTGTCCCTTGCTGTGTGGGCTGCGGCTCCATTTTGTTGAAACCATAACTGTGATTGGTTTTCTATAGCTGGTCTCAAAAAATTGTCAGCACCACTAACGGTAACTGAGGCGACATGAACATTTTCAAAGGGATTTTCTCTGGAATAAACAATTGTTATACCTTATCCAAAAACTTTATATTTTAAATAATTTTTCCCGCAAAGAGGTTAAAAAATTAAAAACATTTCGCATGTCCAGAATAGCCTTTTAGAAGGGTTTCAAATAATACTAATTTTGCCTAAATAACTTTGGAAATGTAGGGAAGAGGTCTACAACTTGGAATTTATGAGTTTCCGCCAACTTTTCCACTTAACATTTTCCTCTTATCTTTACATTTTCAACACCCGCACTATCCTACTATATAATTATTTTTCAATTGGAGTGCGTAATGTGGACCTGACTTCTTTGCGATATCTGTGGTAAGTATACCTTCGAGGAATACGAGTACAATGTTTAATTTTTCATAAAGTGGAAGACATACACAAACAATATTTTGAAGTCGAAGTTTTTTCAGATAGTCCATGAATGTCAAAATATATCTGCCGAATTTGTGTGGTAAAGGTAATGTTTGCTAAAATACTGGCATATTGAAATTAAGTAGGCATAATCGATAGAGCTTTTCAGCTTTGCTTCCAGTGCCACATTCGGATGTGCTTCCGATATCTGCAGTACCTGTTGGCAGTCCAAGTCTTCCTTGGAAACCTGCACTGAAAGAAAAACGCTTCGTAACGGGAATGAAACCATTTCGTCAATTCCGTTTCATTAATGGAATGAAAAATTTAGTTAATATTATGAAGCGTTTCATTTAAGGGACGAAATTTACATTATTATAATAAAACTTTTTAACTACATATTTGATTACATTTTTTGGTGTCATTAATATTACGAACTCTTTCATTCATACTATGAAAAATTTTTAGACATGAATTAGTGTAAAAATATGATAAAATATATTAAAAATTAATTTTTCGGTATTAGGAAAACACAATATAATGTTTTTGCAATCTTGGTTTTATATATTTTAAGTTTAAAAATATTTTCCCAGCATTTACATATGTAAGTATATACAATGTATACTTATATATAATTATATACTTGAGTAATTAAAAGAAATAACATTGTATTATTTACTTAATATTTGTAATTGTTTGAGCTTTAGGTCTTTTTTGGAATTTTTAGTTTTTTTGGTTTTTAGTTATCTGGCAATATTTCGCTTTCTTTTGGATAGCTTCTTCAGTAGTGCGATTCTCTAACTTTTAACGATTCGATAATCGCAACTTTTGTCATCCAATTTCATCGCTTGCACTAACGATTGAGTGATTCTGTAACTTAATTCTAACGATGGTAAACAACTGTATTTTTCTGTTCATTCATATAAACAACACATGGCATCTCTGCCAGAAAAAAGCGATAACCACAAAGAAGAAAAGAAAAAAACAATAAATTTTTGCATAACAATATGTATGCATATTGATTATTATTTGTTGTGATTTTAGTTTTTAAGTGACAATAAATATTATTTAATTTGTAATAAGGTAAGTAAAATAATATATGTGTCCATATGTTTCATTTAATTGTTTATATATACTAATTTCTATATGTTCAGAATGACCACAACTAAGACTGGTGATAATCAGTATAACTTTTTAAATTTATTAATTGTCAGCTCAAAAGAATTGTCCAACTCCCAATAAACACAATGATTATCCCTTGAAGCGTTCAAACTTGTTTCATCGATTGCAAGTCTGAATGACCAACGTTCAATAGCTATTTCAACACAAAATACACTTTACCGGTTAAAAAATTATACTGAAATTTTTGTTTTTGAAAATGTATTTAATAAATATTTTATGTATTTATTTATATATTTAATATATAATAAATATTTTTATGTCTTAAAAATCTGATTGTAAGCACTTTATTTCATGGAAGCACAATTTAAAAAAAATACACTTTAACGATTGAATAAACAGCAAGCAAATTTTTGTCTTTAAGAAATCGACAATCGGCAGTAAAATTAACAGCTGATTTTGATCGAACACGAATATCGTTAAGAAAATGTTACAGAATAGCAAATACGATAAAATATCGTTATAATTATTTTAATGATTCGATTATCGTTATATAAGTTACAGAATCGCACTACAGGCCAAATAATATTTATAAATATTATTTGGCCTGAAGAAGCTATCCAAAGGAAAGCGAAATATTGCCAGATAACTAAAAACCAAAAAAATTAAAAATTCCAAAAAAGACCTAAAGCTCAAACAATTACACATATTAAGAAAAAAAAACGGTCGAAAGAAATAATAAGCATTGTATTATTTATGTATATAAAATTGAACAAATTTGAAAATTAAACGACAATTTTAATAAGTACATACAAAATTTTTTATTTCTTCATATTTTCGTACATATTTATGTTATATATAGATACAATGAATCTGTGTTCAATAATGATTGTCATTATAATAATGAAAATATGTTGTCGTAACAAATAGTTTCATTTTATAAATGATTCATTGTCAATACGGCAAAAATTAATGTTGTAATCGTAATGAAATATTTCTTTGCAAGCACAAAATAACGATAACAAATGAATGCAAATTTACGTTATATAAATGTAAAATATACATTATAGTTATGAAAATAGTTCATTTAAAGAATGACAATATTTCATTCTGTGAACGAAATTATGTAATCGTATTAACGTACACATGTCGTGTACGTGTAATGAAATAGTTTCGTTTTGTAAACGAAATTTATTCGTTGCATAAACGAAACTTTACTTACTTGGAATGTAAAATATTAATAAAATAATTTCATTATAGTTATGAAACAGTATTCATAAAATGAATGAAACGCTGGACCAAAAACAATGACACTTTTCATAGAACTAACGTAGAAAATCATAGCACTAACGAAATTTTTTCTTTCAGTGTGGTATAAACACCGAAACAATCGTCTCTAATTCTGTACAGATTGTGAAATTGAATTGCCATGACGGCCTGATCTAATGATGGACCAAGTCTACGAGATGAATTATTCACAAATAACTCCCCATGTGGCTTTCTATGCTCAGACAGGTCGCAAATTTGTCTATAAGTTTGTAGTCATGTATACAAATCTCTAGCTTAAGAGTTCAGGCCTTATAATTCTTCTTGTATGCGATTTTCCAGACAGTCAATGGAAGACAAGGTTTAATGAGTTGGTAGGCCGAATTCCATTAAGAACATCAGTGCTTAACCAACACACCCGTCTGACCATCACCCTGCAACAGTACCTCGGGGTGTTATTAGCCGCCGAACACCGGCATGCATCAAATTTATCAGGGAGACTAATTCCTCTTCCTGCTATTTTAGGTTTAAACCACGTTTCAGCCAAGGCACCTCAACCGTGATCAGCACCGAGAGATCTGCAAAGCAGAACATTCCGATCTTTGCTGATCCCCGTTCTGTCAAATTTAATCCTTGTTTCGGAAGTCGCAAGGCAGCTTTATAATAGGTAGTGGCAGAAGTACAATAAATACAACACCAAAAAGCATTAACATGTGTTTTGTTGGTAGAATTTACGAAAAGCTGTCAAAATTTTGTTTGAAAAATCAAGGAAGTCTATGTGTTTTTGACAAATTTACGCAAAGGAAACGAAAGACAGCTGTGCTTATGCCACTACCGTATTAAAGCTGCCTTGGGAAGTCCAACACAATACAAGTCATGCGGCCTACTAGACATGAATTGAACCAGAATTTTCTCTAAATTCATTCAACCATCTCATAAAAAAAAAAACAAATTATATTCTTAAAAAACAATTGTTAAAAAAATAAAATCAAAATTATAGAGAAAAATTGTAAACAAAATAAATGAAAAATACAAATATGCTGTTCGCAGAACACCAACGAACGATTGGCCTATGTATGGAAAACACTCAAAATAATGAGCACTTTTCACGTAAATTTCATAGGCAAAACAATCGTCTGTGCTAAGTAAACTGCACTTTACTCTTAATACAAACAATTCAGTATTCAAAATAAAATTATCATTAGAAATAACAGGTATTGTTAGAGGAAGAATATAAAGAATAAATGTTCTAAAAATACCTCTTAGCTTGCATAATGTGCACCAAGTAACCAGTTAAAAGACCTATTACATATGAAGATGCTCTCATGTGAGTTTTTATGTAAGTTGTGTTGTAGTAGACGTTACTCGCCAAATCTTCCACTTCACTAAAATTAAATAATTTTCATTAAAAGTTATACATACTTATATATACTTATTAATATATAGAAACGTTCTGAATCATTTCTTCAAATTCGAGTGTTCTACGTCTTTTGGTCAACAGTACCAGGTGGCGCAAAATTAATCATCTAATTTCGTTTTTGAATAACTTGAAAAATTATTTTGAATGTTGGAAATCCATATATGGACCTGTCCAATTTTTTCTGTTAATTGGAAAATATGATATGAGACAAGTGACTGCCGCCAGTGTTAATATACAGTTTTGCCCATTTTATCGCATTTTCCATAACTTTCCGTAATATTTCTGGTGATAATTGTTTGCATTCCTGTCGAATATTTTTCAGAAAACTAGAATTTAGAATATTTTAGAAGACAACTAGTCAATTATATTAGAAATACTAATCAGAGCTAAAATTTTTGTATAATTTAATATTTTTATTGCAAATTTAAAAGTATTCAATAAATACTACTTACTAAACACAATATTCGCGTTAAGCGCTGCGATTACCTGGGGCTAGTTGGCATATGCCCGCAACTTTAAGTCGCCCCAACCAAAAAAAAAAAGAAGTCTGGGATAGTTAAATTCAGCGATCTGGCTGGCCATGTCCAACCGCCGAAATGGGGGATTATGCAAGCAGAAAATGTTTCCTTCATAATATTCATTGTGGCTACTGCTGCGCGTGCAGTTGCACTGTTTTGTTGAAACTACGTGTTCACCAAACCGCACTCATTCAATTCGGGCAGTAAGAAGTTGCTTATCTTGTAGTGTTTGCCAGTAACAGTAACTATATTACCGATGGCATCCCTAAAAAATATGGTCCAATCGCACCTCCGCGTGAGCACCGCACCACTTAGTAGCCTTGAGTAACGGCTTTCCATGCATCACGCGGATTTTCAGTGCCCCAGAAACGAAGATTTTATCTTTTAACGTAGCCGTCTAACTGAAAATGCGCCACGTCGCTCATGACGATTTTCGACTCAACATCACCCTCTTCCTTTTATTCAACGCTCTTGTGGAGTATAGCGCTCCGTTGTTTATCAGTTTTTATTCTGCAGCTGTCTAGTTCATAAATGTCTAATATGTTTGATATATGTAAAATATAATTTGCAAAAGCTATTACATCTTACGATAGGGTGATTAATTTTGCGCCATCCTGTACTTAAGTCAAAAATCCGTCTTTTAAAAAGTTAAGATGTTTCTATATGCAGATCACTATATGCATATATTTAAAATTAATAGTTTTTAATTATAATTAATAGTAAAATATTGACCCGTTCTAATGTACAGTCGTTTCTTACCTGGGATAAATCATCAATGTTGGGTCCAGGTTTCTAAGATATGTCACTATAAACGGTATGGCGGATGTAATAACCACTAAAATCATCACTAAATTCAAACCATATTTGCGTGATTTATTCAATAAATAGATGACCGCAGGCGACATAAAGAAAAGTTGAGAGTCCACCGATAAATACCAGGACTGAAACATGCACTAAAATAAAAAAAAAACAAAAACAGATATTCACGACTTATTTAATTTATATACAATATTAATTAATGTGCTGTTCATAGAATACGGATGAGGAACTCGTCCATAAAAGTTACTCAATTTTTTGAGTGATTTGATACAAATTTTTTTTGACAAGTCGCTCGTCTGTGTTTTATGAACAACATATTAAATTTAATGTGCTGTTTATGGAACACTAAAGGCCGTGTCAGATAGAACTTTTGCTTCGTTAGGGTTGCAAATTCGCTAAGATAAAATATATATACTTATATGAAACCTGTCACATAGAGCACTTTTAAAGCAACGCGAAGCGAAAAATTCGGCAACTCTCATCTCCTTACGCATTGAAATTTTTTCTAATAACTTTATGGACTAAGAAAACAGTTAGAACCAATTTCAGTAGTTCGTCTAATAATATTTCTAACTTCTGTTATCATAAGAAATGTTTAAATGTAAAAATTAACAAAAATTTTTTTAGATAAATAAACAAATCGTGAGCGTTGCCAAAGTTTTTATTGTGACATACACCTTTTGCTTTGCGCTTTTCTGCTAAAGTTTTAAACTTCACGCAAAGTGACAAAGTTTTATCTGACACGGCTTTAATGAGCGGTGCGTCTAGAAAATTTGTGAGAGAAAAATCAAAATATTGAGTATATTTATTTTACTCATTCGTGTCACATAAACACCACACAAGTCCATATTCAATTTAGGCTATGTCAAAACAAAATTAAAAAATTCCCAACTTTTTAAATATAAATTTCAGTGTCAGTCGTAAAGCAGCGCTGGGCTGAAGAACAGCTCTCGCGTCATCGTAATTATTTCTTAAGTGCGGTCAGGCTTGTGTTTGTTGTTCGGTCTGCGAGAGTTTTGCGTCTCACTCGCACTGGTTAACGGTTTGCCTCAACTAACTGTATTGGTTTACAGTTTTTTTAGAGGTAATTCATTGTTAACCATGTGGAAACTTCCTATGTGAAGGCATAGGTCGTTATAGTTAGTCACAGCGATGCTACAAAAGTACTGTTAATGCCATCTTGGGCAGTATGGTCTTTGTCACCACGCCCTTGCTGTGCATCCTATACTTTGCAACTGTATAGTTACTAAATAAATTTCAGTGATTTTTGTAAAGATTTCAATTTGATGACTTGAGTCCACAATATTTTTTGGTAATTGTTTCCTCCGAAAAATATAACAGCCCGACTCAAAGTCTTGTACGTTTAAGATAGCTTATTTCTGCGATTGCAAAGATAATGTATTTGTGTATATTTTGTTAGCGTAAAGTAAAAATATATTCCTCCATTTTGCAAATGCAATGAATGTTTTATTAAAATATCGAACGATTTTATATATGTAGAGAAGAAAAAATGTATGCAAGAAGAAGTATTAAATAGCTCCGTTTTTACATACTGCCATAGGTGTCAAATTCTGCGGATAAAATCGTCAATATACCTATTGAAAATCGTCAGCAAGTAAAATTATTCATTTTTAAACAAAATATTTATGTTATTTGGGCTATAATATAGCAAAATAATCAATGATTGCTTTCAATAAAAATCTATAGTATTTGAAACTTTAAAAACAAATATGTATATTGTTACAAATATGTATTTGTATCATTTCTAAGCCATTGATCTGCTTGTTATAATTATTCATACAAACAACATAAAGTAAAAAAACAAAAAACAAAATAATGCACAAACACACAAACGCAAAATTTCAAGTAAATCAACCACCAGTTCTTTTATTGTTGTTGTTGTCTTCTTATTGTGTTCTTAGTATAGCTTTTGTTTGGCAAGCATGTGTTTTTATCTTTTTATGGGTAAGAATTATATGTGTTATATGAGCCTAGAATTATCAATAATTATAAACTTCATTATGATTGTAGAAGGTAATAAAGAGGTATAAATAGCAGTCAGATGTGCGCAGAGGAACAGTTTAATTTTAAATGTTGTGCAAAACAGTCATAAGTCTGAAAAGTAAGCAAGTGCAGTGTTTTATAACACAGTGTTATTTTAAGTGTAAATAAAGTTGTGAAGTATTTTAGTACTGTGTAACGAAAAAGTACCTGTATCATTATTTTTAAATATTATTCTATATAATACTTTGTTTTAAATATTTTCAAGATTTCATTACTAAGGAAAGTTCGTTTTATATACTATTAACTCGTCGCCAATTTTTAATAAAAGAAGGCGATTTCATAAGTCCCGCCCAGCCTATTGAAGCTGGACTTCCCCAAGGCAGCATATTAGGGCCTATCTTATATTTGATCTACGCATCTGATATGCCAACAAGCACCAATATTCACACTTCAACATTTGCAGATGATACAGCATTCTTTAGCATACATAGTAACTACCAGCAAGCATCAATAAATTTACAGGAACATATCGACAAACTAGAGAAATGGCTCAAGCTTTGGAAAATCAAGGTTAATGAACAAAAGTGTGCCCATGTTACATTCGCACTGCGTCTAGGAACATGCTCACCCATTACTATTAACAATAAAGTAATACCTCAACACAGTGAAGTCAAATACCTCGGTATTCATCTTGACCGTAGATTAACATGGAAGTCGCACATCGAGGCAAAAGTAACGCAGATGAAATTGAAAGCAGTGCAAATTAACTGGCTAATAGACAGAAATTCGACCTTGAAGCTTGATTGTAAACTTTTGCTGTACAACTCGATTCTAAAGCCAATATGGTGCTATGGGATTCAATTATAGGGCACAGCCTCGGCATGCAACATTAAAAAAAATTTAAAGAAGTCAAAATAGAATTCTCCGTAGAACTACAGACGCTCCATGGTACGTTAAAAACTCACGAATCCACGCAGATCTGAACGTACCTTTTGTGAAATCTGAATTTGTGAAGTACGCGACAAGATATATCAACAAACTTGAATTCCATCCAAATCCTCTTGCAGTTAATATTCTTAACTTTGGTGGTCATACCCGTCTGAGAAGAAGGGATACTTTGGCTACCATTAGAGCTCTAAACAGATGAATGAATTCTGAAATAATATTCGCATGAAAATAAATTTTTGTCCAGCACTGGCAGGACCTTAATCACAATTTTTTTTTTAGTGTTAAGATTTGAATACTTATTGTCATTACATTTTTTATGTAGATTCAATAAATAAAATAATGAAGTTAAAAAAAAAAAATATACTACTAGCTAACCCGGTAGACCTTTTGCCTTGAAATTTTGATTAATATTGTAATGTGTAAATATAGTTAAGAAGAGAAGAATAAACACAGTTTAAAAAACTAAAAAAAAACACGATATCAAACTAAAAATTAAGATTCGGTTAGCGATGCGGTTCCGACTTTTTTTTTGGGAATTTTCGAAGTTGGCTTCAGGAAACGTCAACATCCCCACACTTCCTCAGAACTAATACGGCAACTTAAATTTTCGCACTAAAGCGAATGACCCTTCAGATGCATGTTTAACGGCAAAAAACGCTCACCGAATATGAAAAACCAGTTCCAAACCAGTTTACAAAGTAGTCTTCCTACACAGAAACAGGCGATATTTAATTATCGGTGGAAAAACATGAATTTTTCTGGGTAATGTAAATACACACAATACCTGCATTTTTACTGAGAATACTTTATTTGACATTTCTTTGTTTCAGTGTTTGACAGATCCAACCATGGATAGCAATACAATTGAGCAGCGCGTTAAAATTGATGGAGTCTTTTACGGAAATGATCGTTCAAATCAAAATGCATTTCGTGCACTTTGTGATTTTTTAGTTCAGCATAAAATACTAAATTTCTCCACCATCGGTCTGTAGTAAATATGAAAACACCTATGAATTCTCACTTGGTTCGTTCTCCGGAAATCAGTGCTATTATTCCCAATAGTGAGGCAGTATAGCCATCAACCTCAACTTGTCATTGTACGGGACAATAACGAACTTCTTCTGGCCAGAAATTGAGAATATTGACCTGAGCGATAAGTGATTCTAGCAGGATGGTGGTGTTTGTCATACAGGCAACGAAGCCAGGGCTCTTTTTTGCGCGAGCATTGCTTTTGTTCGTAATAGTGTAACACAGTGTTTCTCAAAAGTTCTAAATATGGAAATATATTTAATGAAAAACTACTTTTATTTAATATTTTTTGTTGTAAAAAGCAAAACATTTACAAAAACAATGTTCACACTGATAATCGCTGTCGTCAATGTTTACCAACAAAGCATACGAAAGTGTTGTTGCTTTGCTTTTGTGTGTGTGCGGTGAAGAACGAAAAAAAAATATAAAAAACGAAGTTGTTTGTGTATTTTTCATTGCTAATGCTGAGCGCAGTATTTGTGTATGTAAGAGCACAGCGCTATAGCTAAGCGCATTTACAAAAACAATTGAGTATAAAGCGCATAGCCCTGGGCATGTTTGGTGTAACAGAAGAGCCGTAAAACTCGACTTGACGTCGTACGGGACGATAACGAATTTATTCTGGCCAGAAATTGCTGATATGGAACTGGTCGATATGTGGTTTTAACAGGATGATGTCATTTGTCACACAATCAATGAAACAATTGCTCTTTTGTGCGAAAAATAGAACTTGCTATCTCATTTTGAGGCGATGTTAATTGGACTTCTTTCTTCGGGGATATTTAAATCGAATATTATACGTCAATAAAGCTGGATTCACCCATTGTTTCCGAACAAAATTTTTGTCCGGACACAATTTTTTTTATATGTAGTTTGACGTCTCTCTTCTTGAGAGAGAGAAAATATTTTTTACGAACAACTCCCAACTTGAATTGATTTAATTTTATATTTTGCCCGGACAAAATTGAACTGAGATGCCAATAGGATAAATTTTTTCATACAAAATTGTATTGAGTTGCCCCATCGAATAACAAATTTACATAGTAGTTTTATTCTGATGAAATTTCGATTGTGGCTGGCATTTGATATATGTACATATGTAGTTTTAATAGTTATTAAAAAATAAGTAATAATTTTAATACGGAAATAAATGAATTGATTGCCCGAAAACTTATTGAAGAAATGAAAAAGCCAGGAAGACAGTGTATGTATGACATAATGTGTATAAGTAACCCATTGCTCTTCTTTGCTTTAAAAGTCTTCTCACTGCAGCTCTTTTTATTTATTTTTATATTTATGTACTTGGCTAATAATAATGCTTTATGTATTTCAATGGCCATAAGCAAAAGCAGTTTTCTTTTTTCCATTATTATCACATAATATTTACTAATAATTGAGAATATGTAAAATACGCCAGGAAAATAAATCAAAATAATAACAAGCAGTACTACCACCTTGTAAAGCTAATAGATTTTGTTTACATATGGCAGCTCTGATCTTCCGGATTTTTTTGCAATGGGTGAATCGTGCTGCAGAACACTCTCATTAAAAAAAATTTTTGTCCGGACAAAAATTTTGTTCGGAAACAATGGGTGAATCCAGCTTTAGCCAACAACAATTCAAGAGCTGAAGAATGGGATAGTTCGGCACATTAATGACATACTCGTAGAATTATTCGTCTGTCCCATGATATCAAATGTTGACGTACGCTGAGATTTTGATGAGTAAAAAATGGATGGAGAGTAAACTTATGAAATAATCACAATATATCGGATCTCATTATTATAAACGATAGATGAACTTGTCAACAGAAAGTTCATAAATAGTCTCTAAATCAATTTTCTGGTCCACAAAATACTGGTGAACGTTAACGTTCACAATATCGTGGGACAGACGTTATGTCTCAGAGTCATTGAAAATATGGACCATCGGCTAGAGCTATGCCACCAAAGTCGTGTCGAGCATTTGGCCGATGTTTTGTTTCACACATAATTGTCATATACATTTTTCTATCATAACAAGTAATTCTCTCGTTTTGTTTACAATTAACATTGTGCGTTTGGGTGGACCGATCACCCTTTAATAAAATACAATTAAATATTTTACTTTGATCATTGTTTGATGAGGTGTATAGACTGCTTATGAATGTATGTTTTTCAGACATTGGTGGGTGAACATCAAAAACGTTTATAGTTATCATTTTACAAATCTTTTTGCGTTTCCTCTAAAATTAAAATTTTCCAGTTTAAGACTTTATGTATTTTAGCTAGCGATATATAGATATGTAGTTGCAGAAATATTTTTAAAATCTTAAAAGTGAAGATGAAGATTCAAGCGCACTGTCACAAATACATATACTCGTACAAGCCTTATCTTACCAAAATAAGATAAAAGTTATTTTAAATATTACCTTCAAATCAAGAAAATAAATTAACTTTTTTGTCTTGTCGAATTGTCAACAACAACTATCATAAGTAGATCTATTAGATCACTTCAATTTGCTACTTATTGTACATGTGGGGATATAGCTCAGTGGTAGAGCATTCGACTGCAGATCGAGAGGTCCCCGGTTCAAACCCGGGTGTCCCCTATAAATTCATTTTATGTTTAATTTAATTTTTAATTGTAGTGTCCGAGTTGTTATGGTCTTGCACCAGTTATAATAGGGTGCGTAACCGGAAGTGGGGGAAAGTGGGCGGGATTGTTAAGAACTTGGTGATATTTAAAAGCAACTCCTTGATTTCTTCTGTTGTACATAAAAGGGATTAAAGGCATGGATTTGGTTTTTTATATAAAAATGTTTTTAATGTTTAGAAAAGGAAAACACTTTTGATTATTACTGAGCGAGGTTCTTTTGTAGTCTCATTTTAAGAAACTTCCTCCAAAAATTAAGGTATTACAACTGAGAATTTTTTGGCAGGATATGAGTATTTCCATTAGTATTTACCGAGTTTAAATTCTTGATGAAATTAAACACTAATTTAAAAAAAAATCAATTAAAATTTTTATATATCAGAGGATAACCCCTTACATATTCTATGCATTGTACTGGAACTAGGCAAAAAGGTTATGAGGAAGATAAAAGAGGTAGTAGTGTTTGTGGACGTTTGATTTGAACCTTTCAGTGTTGTATTATGGGAGCAAAGAGAAGCCAAACTTCGAATAAGACAAAATTTTCTCAAAACACTACAATTATTATAGAAAGGGCACGAATCATTTCGTCTATGTCAATTATATTTTTTATTATTCTTTATCTGATGCATTTAAATACATATACCAAATCTAAGAAAACTCCTATTTTTCGGTCAATAATGGAACGTTATGCGATATTAATTGAAAAATTCGGGAAAAGTGTATCGGTTATCCAAAAACGAGCCGTTCAAGAGTCAATATGCGTAAAAGTGTCGGTGGCAATGTGGGACGCCTTCATTCGGCATCGTGGCCATGAAGTGTAAATTTCAAGAAGCTTTATTACTACAAATCTATATATCCATGCTAACAAAATTCAATTAACACAATAACTGAAGTCAAATGGTCATGCACAGCGAGTTCGTTGAATGGATTATTGAACATCAACAAAGCTATGAAGCCTATTGTTACGACTTATCACTTCTAAACTACCGTGCAATGCCATTCCTCTGCTTTATAAATAGGCACATACATCCACACATACGACATAAAACTAAATAGATAATATACATACAACGTATGTGATGAACGCAATATTGCAAGCAAATAAACAACTAAGGCTACGTACACACTGTTGTCAGATCTTACAATATTGCCAGTAAAATTGTCTGAAAATGTATTACAATCGTGTGAACTGCCAATTTTTAACTTACAACGTTGTCAGAAAAACCATTGTAAGACGACAATGTTGTCAGGCATCTGACAATCGTGAGAACACTCTTCGTCGGCATTGCCAGATAATTGGCTGGTATTGTAAGCTCAGTTTTAATTGTCAGATGTATAAAATTAATGCACCTAACAATGGCATCATTGTCAGAAAAAAGTTTGATGGGCAACACTGCCAAACAGATGGTTGTTGATATACATAAGTGGCAATGCCTTACAACATGTCTGGCAATTTTTTTCATCTAACAATCTGACAACCGTGTGAACTGACAATTTTTGTTATCAGATGAATTATTTGTCAGACCATAGTCTGACAATGAAATTGTAAGATTTTCTTACGATCGTCTGAACACACAATTTACTTCTGGGGGGCAATTTTTCATTGTCACTACATTGTCAGCATGTTGCCAGATCTTACAATATTGTAACATCTGACACCGTGTGTACATAGCTTAATGATTTTATTGTTGTTATTGCTGTAGTGTCAATTTTCTTACCCTAACACAAGGTGCATTAACGTCTACACGGTCTACTAGAGTAAAGTTACAACAATACAACAAAAACAGGCATGTGGTAAGCTATGATTGTCAAAAATATTTATACTTATATAATTATTTCACAATTTTAAACTATTAAAGTACC
The DNA here is from genome assembly GCA_914767995.1 of Thecocarcelia acutangulata. Lineage (NCBI taxonomy): Eukaryota > Metazoa > Arthropoda > Insecta > Diptera > Tachinidae > Thecocarcelia > Thecocarcelia acutangulata. The sequence goes on along the minus strand of OU612095.1, from coordinate 76,285,596 downwards.
ATTTCACAATTATAAATGAAATTTTTTCAAAATTATTTTTACGTTCACATAATAATTTTTAAATATTTAATTCAGAATAAAATACTAAATTCACTTTAAAAATGTAAACAATACATTTAACGTAATAGCATGTTCACACTAAGGATTATTTTCGAGGTTCGCGCTCTCATTCGTGGTTCGCGGCCCAATCTTGATTGCACCTACATGATTCGCCATACAAAATTTTATGAGAACCAACTTGGTTCATTTTGAATCTTGTTGCGAACCAAGCAAAACCTACTGTCATCCTCAAATTTGATAATAAATTATCGCTAGTTTATCTGAACTAGCTGCGAAAAAAAAATCCAAACAAAGTAAAAACAGATAATTAATGCGTGTAAAATCAAAATACACACATTAAAAATGCAAAAATTTGATATTTACATAAAGATTTAAATAAAAATTGAAAAAAGAATTAATGAAACGTTTGCACAAAATATGTAAACATCAGTGTGAAGCAAAAAAAACCGTCTGAACACCTAGTTCCGCAATAGTGGTTCAGAGAGCGAACCAAGTGTTTCATATTACCGTCTGAACATGGTATAAGTGGCTTACTATATTGCCATTAGCAAAAAATTATCATATGTCGTAGCGTTGCCACCATTCCCTTCACATACAACTCTATAACTCCTACATATGTATAACTAATACCCTATTATACAACTATGTGAAACATGTTCATAAGTAGAATCTAAGAAGATATTAATTAAAGAGTTGGGTTTGATGTTTGATTATCCTGGCAGGAACACCATGTGGATGATGATTGTAACGGCCTGGGTCTCGGGTGGTTAACACCAAACCCTACTCTTTACTTAATATGTTTTTAGTTTCTACTTATAAACATGTTTTACATAGTTGTATAATTTATTAATATATTTATTACTATTTCATCTACAGAATTATATTCTTACAGATTACTGAAGACTTTAATTAAATGATTTAAATAGCATAAATTTAAATGAATTAAAACTAACATTAAAATTTAACAAAGGGAATAAGTTGTTACATAAATGTAAGCATCTTGCAATAGGTTCATTATTCGCATAATTAGTCCTTAGACAACTCTCCTCAAACATCCGATTATTTCTTAAATCCCTGGGAGGACAATATAAGGTAAAATAATTTTTTAATTCTAGGCAATCAATATTGTTAGATAAAATATTATAGGCCAGCAATAGCAAGGAACAAGTTCTGCGATCATTTAATGATTGCAAGCCTAATAACTTTCTCCTGATCTCATAAGAGGCAGTTCATAAGGCCATATTAACTTTAAAGCAATGCGATTAGATGTACCTACATGATCGGGATTCCAGTGGCTGTGTTCTGTAACTCTCGCCACGAGAAACTTTTCGACTGAAACGTGAGAAATGAAACAAAGTTGAAACAAACAGCTGCTTTTCTCACTAAACTGTATCTATAACTTTTCTTGGTGAGTAATAGCTGTCACGTAAGGAAATTACTCGCCATTTTACAGAAAAACTGTGTCTGTAAAACTTTTGCGAAAAAATTTCCCGCTTTCAACTGTCATCATTTCTCGCAAATAAAAAGGCTGCGAGATAGTATTTCAAATAACAATAATCATCATTAAATGAATAATAATGCTGAAAAATAAGTATTTTGCCGTTAAATTAAGTTTCACATATATATTATACACAGTTTAGAATGATTGTTTTTTTATTTTAACCTTTTATTTAATTTTTATACCCTTCACACAACAAGTTTTAAGGGAATACTTATATAAGTATGAAATTTCTACAATTTTAATTTCCAATCCAACAAAGTATATTGTAATACTTTTATAATGTTTTTCACAAATTGCAATTGTTTTTTAATGTTACAAAATATTGTGCATAAGTATGTATGTATTTGTAAATAATATGTAAACGTTAGAGCCATACCATACATTTTCTAGAACAGCCGGCGGTTATAATATGACGCCGTCGAACAAAATTTCTTAGCTTTAGTAATTTTTGGTCGGCGGCGGTACTAATTGTGGCTGGCGCTTTCATTTTTAAAATTGCATGTCGGCATCGTTTTATATTTTTTGACATTTCTAACGTAACGACGTAATCGCTTTGGATAGTTTTCGACATAAGTTACAGACGCAGTTTTTTCTCACTTTTGGAGAAACGATGGAATAATTTGTTTCACAAGTTTTCGACGCGAGAACTTCTCGCCAAAGTTACAGAACACAGCCACAGATAATAGAACAATATTCAAAAATACTGAGCACCAAAGAAATGTATTAAGATTTCAGGGTATATGCATCCTTAAAATTTTTAGAATTTCTTCGTATGAAACCAAGCATACAATAAGCTTTAGAAACAACATTTTTTTTTATTTTTTTTTTATCTCCAGTACTCCTCTGAGTACTGGAACCTAAATATGCAGCGCATTGTACTGGAACTAGGAAAATAAGTTATGATGAGGAGGAAAAAGGGAGTAGTGTTCGCGGAGATTTAACTTTAATAATAACAGCACGAAAGACTAAAACAAACTCTATTGCACCATTTAAAATGTTGGATTTAAATTAGTTGAAACTGATCAGTGCCCAGTGAATATGCCCCTCGACACTGCTCAGACTAACAAAATTTAGTCCAACACCTTTCACACTACAAGGTAATGAAATGCATTGAAAATAAATTAATATGGAACATATACACGATGAAAAAAGACAACAAAAAAAAAAAAAAACACATGTACACATAGCAATATGTGTATTACACGGTACACGTTGGTTTTATACGAAATTAATAATGAACATTAGGCTGGGTCAAAAAAATTTTTCTTCAAATCAACTTCTAATAGCAAAAAAAAAAAATGCTGTCTTACTTCGTCAATAACAACCCTATAAAATATTGCATAATTTTTTTAGTGTAACAGCCCGCGCATTGACCACAAAGTTTAACACATTAGTCCACTCATTACTTGTACTGTAAAGACTTTTTTCTATGTGTTTTCATTGTAGAGGCATTTTATATTTTTTATCTTGGACCAGTACTCAGGGGATGACCCCTACATATGCAGTGCATTGTACTGGAACTAGGAAAATAGGTTATGATGAGGTAAGAAAGAGGGAGTAGTGTTCGTGGAGGTTTAACTTAAACAATAACAACACGAAAGGCTAAAACAAACTCTATTGCAGCATTTAAAGTGTTGGAATTAAATTATTTAAAACTGATCAGTGCCCAGTGTATATACCTTCGACACTGATCAGATTAGCAAAATTTAGTCCAACACCTTCCACGCTACAAGGTAATCAAGTACATTCGGAAGAAATTAATATTGTGCATATAAAGAAAACGCGGACAACGGTGAAAGAAGAAACAAAAAGAAACGCGTGCACACACATACTGCTACCTATTCCGGTGCACCACCAACTTGCCCCAATAATGCCGTAAAGGCGCGGGATCTAGAATCATAACATAATAATAACTGTATCCTAAGGTCTTTTAAGTTCTCTAGGACTTAAACACAAATTCACTTTACATTGATTACGCAGTACATCTAAATGGCACGTCTAAAAGTATTGAAAAAGTGATTTTTGACCTGCTTTTGTCAAAGGACATTAAACTTGGTAATTTGATGGCTATTGGTGGCAATAGTACTGTCGTCAACACTGGAAAATTTAGTGGCGTAATTAAACTTTTCGAAGAAAGGCTTTAGCGCCCCTTGCAGTGGTTTATTTGCACGCTTCACCTAAATGAATTACCTCTAAGGCATCTTTTTAATAAACTGGATGGAGCTACTACACGCCCATTTGGCTCTATTGGTAATTTATTAGGAAATTGCAAAGAATTTCCAATGCACAGGAAAAATGTCCCACGCAAGATGATGAACAAAAGCAAACAGAATTTTAAGGCACTACATTTCCACATCAAATAATCTAAAAGTATTAGCTGAATATTGCGTTAAAATTTACGCCCCATTCTGGTTCAATATAAAAAATAGTCCAAGATGGGTTTAAAAATTTTTGGAAATTGGTTAAAACTTCTCGATATCTGTTAGCAGAGTATAAACAAATAATTTACCCCGTAATTCAACACAACGCCTATTTTACCCATTCAGAAAATTTGCTCCTGTCAATGTTGTCGGGCGAAAATAAAAAAGTGAGAAAGCTCGCAACAAAAAGAATTCTAGAAGCTCGAAATTCTTTATGTGCTGGAAAGCAATCATGCGTATTTCAAGTACCGAAAATTGATTTTAATTCGAAACGTTTTTTGATCCTCCAGTTCTTCGGAATGTCATTAATGAAGAGTTAAACGTATTTATTTAAAATTCTAGATGCAAAAAACATGACTTTTTTAAAACTGCCATGTCATACGCAAGCTTTAGAACGCACTGTAAAAATAGTGACAGAAGTATCCATGTCGTTATGTGATAGGAAATCAAGAGAGGGCTTAATACAAACAAAACTTTAATCAAGAAAAATTATCCACAGATTCGAGAGCAAAAGAGATTTTATGGTCAAAAAATAATTAAATTACATTTAAAGCGTAATATTTTTCACAAATAAAACTGTAGTGTAGCAATTTTCTGTAAAAATGTATTAATTTTTAGTAACAAAATAGTAAAATATTAAAAATATTAAAGTTTAAAAACAAGTGGTTTTATGAAAATTGCAAAAACTTTAAGCTGCATGCACGGGCTAAAGTGATATCTTTGAATATATTTTTTCACGTATTACCTTTTTATGCCTCAGACAGCAAAATATTACTATTAGAACTTTATTAATTCACTTTTATTTTTTCCCATACATAAGTGACCTACCCTAATGAACATACACATATAGAAAATACGGACAGCAGTAACAAAAGACGTGTGCACATGGTGAGAGACAAAACACTACTCCATAATTAATAATTTTAAATGGCTTTGTTAATCACCAAAATAACTGCTTTTTGGGGTTATAAGAATCCACCTGTGATTGTTGAAAAATAAATGCATACACGACGTGTTACTGGAGGTATAATCTGGCCATACCTTGATCAAAAAAAAAAAAACCGAAAGAGACTTAGTTTTGTGGAAAATATTTCCAAAAAGCATGAAAAAAATAATTTTTCCAACATTTTGCTTCATAAGCACAACAAAAATTTTTTAATTTTTTTTTAATTCTAATTATTGCACAGATCTCTAGCAATAATTTGGCTTTTACAGATTTAAAAAATATGAATCAGTCGATGAGTTATAGCCAAAAACCATATTTTGAAACAATATGATGAAAATCGGCATTTGACTGCAAAATTTGAAGGTCGATTAAAAAAAATTCGAACTAACATAAACAAACGCCGCGATGCGGCGTTCTAATTCAGCCTCTATTTTCACCTCTCACTTTCAGAATCTACCTAACTTTTGCTAACTTGAATTTGTGCCACAGTGTAATACAGCTTGTTTGCGAAGTCATTAAAAAATAATATTTACATATATCTCCACCTACATTTTTCATGCGATTAAATAAACACTTTTTAAGATAATCACCCAAAAAAGGAAAATCAATTTTAGAGCTTGTTGCTTTTGAATCATACATGAAAGCTTTTTTTTGTGATTGCATATGTGGGGATATAGCTCAGTGGTAGAGCATTCGACTGCAGATCGAGAGGTCCCCGGTTCAAACCCGGGTGTCCCCTGCTGAATAGCTTTTTTTTGTTGTTCTCAGAAATCAAGAAAGTACCCAAATAGCGAAATTTTTGCTTTGAAGCAGAACTGAGATTAACAGGCATAAAAGAAGCAACATGATTTTGAAAATAACCGATTATTTTAACACTGATTTATGGTGAAAAAACTTTCACAACTACAATTACCAAATAATTCTGAAGTTGGTTCTTGTGTTTTATTTAGCAAATCAAAGAAAACTAACGGGTGCCCGAAATTGAGGTATCACTTTAATTTTGCTGTTTTTTTACCTGTAATTTTTATTCTAAATTTTCAGAATCTAAATTCATTCCGGCTAGTTAATATGAAATGTTATACCATGTTTCCACTATAAAGTAAAACATTTGTTTTGACAAAACATTTCGAAGTGTTTCCATTATAAAATTAAGTGTTTTTAATTTCCAATTTTCGAAGTCAGCTTGACGTCAACTTATTTTCAATTTATTTGTAATTTTTCAAAATTATTATACATATATGTAGTCGTATGAGTTATTTGAAACAAATTTAAAAAAAAACAAGAAGATTAAAGCATCGATTCAAAAAAATGTACAATGCTATTTGCTATATAACCCCCCGAAGTGTTGCTGTCTTGTAACACATACCCGTAATGCAAGAAACTAGGGATAATGATTAGATGGGTGAGTTGGCTAAGAGCTGATGCTCTTAAAAAGGCTTCGGCCTACCAACTCATTAAGCCTTGTCTTCCTTTGACTTCTGGAAAATTGCTTATGGGAGGGATTAGAAATCTGAACTCTTCAACAAGAAGTTTGTTCATATGGCTAAAAACTTATGGCAGAAGTTACAACCTGTGTGAGCTTTTCAAGCCACAAGGGCCGCTGGTGATAGTTCATCTCGTGGAGTTGGTCCATCGTCAGATAAGACCATCAAAGCTTGTACTGATGTAAATCTATAATATATCCTGGCCCGGGGAGCATTAATTTTTACTTTAGCACTTGGGCTTTAATAAGTTGTAAGTACTCACCAATTGATCTGAATTAATGTAGTTATTAATGTATAAAATATTGGACCACCAGGAGCTCTGGCAACGTTCTTGTTCTCGTACAATACGATGTTGCCAGAGTGGACCACTGCCAAAACTGGGAAACCAGGTGATATAAAAACCTATTATGGCCAGATATGCCGGCGTCAAACGTATGTAGCGGCCAACATACAAAATCAAAACATTCAGCTTCCCCTTCCGCCGTTCCAGTTCAATCAAAAGAATGCGACAAAACAAGAAGCCACTCAATAGAAGAAAAACATCAACAAACAATAAAGAATTGCTGAGAAATCCAAATACAGGTGATTTAATATTCTGTAATAAAATTAAACAAAAAATAAAAAATAAGTTCATTAAAGCGGCAATTTCAAAAAAATAGAAGAAAAATAACTGAAACCAGAAATAAAAATTGCACAGTTAAATTTTATCATGTGTTTGTTTAATCAATTCCAAACGCAACAAATTAAGCGACCGGTTGTAGTGTTTTTAAGCAATTGCGAAATTTTCTTTTTGTTTAAAATTTAAAACAAGTTTAGTTGGTTGTTCTAAATGGAAATTCAAGTGTTTAACTACTTTGTTTTTATTTCAACTTTTTGCTGATACTCACCTTGTCTATGAATTCCACATTGTAGACTGGACTGCTGTAAATGAATGATAAAATATGACCAGCCAAGATAAATAACATGGCCAATGCTTTAATGCCATTAATGGAATTCAAACCTAATTGATCTTTACTGGCTTGAAAAAGTTTTTTTACATTTTCTGAAAGTAAACAAAAAGGAATTCCATAATTACATACATATGTATGTATATATTTTTTACATTGTTTTGTTAAATGAATTAATTAAAAACAAATAATCGAGAAGAAAAATTCTTATAAAAAGAGAATTTATTCATGTTAAAAGTATTTATGTATTTATTTATAGCTTTGGAGCAGGGGTGTCCAAAAGTTCTATACGGAAGAGCAAACACCAATTCATTAAAAGAAAAACTGGTTTTATTTAATAAGCAAAGCATACGAAAGTGTTGTTGTTTTGCACTTGTTTGCATGTGTACACACACATGTGTGTATTAAAGCGCATAGCCTATAGCTAATTGCTGTTACAAAAACAAATGAGCACCAAGAGCATAGGATTTGGGCCTCCTGCTTTAGAGTAATTAAATATTAATTATTTTATACCTTTAAGAAAAAGCAAATATTATAAATAATTTTTCAACATAAAAAAATGTCAGCGCTAGCGCAAAATAACCGCAGTACAACAACAACAGGCGTTTTGAGAGTTGTTCTTGTCAAAACTATTGGAAACTTTTTTCACAATTATAAATTACTAACTTAACCCGGTGTGATTTGCTATCGCATAATTATAAATTTGTAATTAAAAGTGTCTATATAGTTTTTGAAAATATGTTATTAGCTCTATATGATATTCTTAACTACAGGGTGCCCGCCGGGAAGGTATAGTACTCGCCGTAACTCCATTGTAATCCTGGCCGCATGCTATGTGGCACCGTCTTGTTGATACCACATGTTAAGTCACTATATGTCTTCTTTGAACAGTGTGAGTGAAATCAGGATTTCCTTTAGATGTGTAACTGAACCTGAGCTTTGGGATCCGATTTCTTCAATAAAATCTAAATCAGTAGGCTCAGATGAAATTTCTGTAGTTTTTTATTTTTTGTTGTTGTTGTTTTTTTTTTTTTTTTTTGAGGAAAGGTACTTCCAATTATATCTCCACTTCTTTTGCATATCATGAATACGATAATAACTTCCAATAGAGTTGCTAAAGCTTGGAAAATTGCATGAGTACTGCCTATTCCCAAAATTCAGAACCAAAGAAGTGTGACTGATTATTGTCCTATTCGCATATTATCAATATGTTCAAAAATATTGGAGATAATTTTTAAAAATCAGACGATGGAATACCTTACTAGTCGAAATATGATAAACAAACTAAACTACATGAAATGTTTGGGAGAAACAACGTGCCAACAAAAAGCACTATTTATCGTGCAGAGAATGATTTCGAAGAAAAAGAGTCTGTAGGTGATAGGCCTAAGCATGGTGCAAGATTTGCTGAAAATATTATTGCTGCTCAAAAAAGTGCTCAAAACAATCCATCAACCTCAATCCAACACCGTGCTTAGGAGATTGGTCTTCAACAAACAACTTTGACCACAATTTAGCATAAGGATTTGCATTTGTTTGCATTTAAGATTCAGTTGACATTACAGCTCGCCTGCGACAACCCCGGTTGTCATGAAAAAATCATAATGAGTGGCGAAGCACATTTTTATTTGAATGAATACTCGTATGTGAATAAACAGAACTGTCGATTCTGGGCAATGGAAAACCCTCAAATTATTCATCGATCACCTTTGCATCCATTAAAAGTTACATTCTTGTGTGCAATTTGGTCAGGAGGAATCAATGAACCTTACATCTTTGAAATTGATAACGGCGTAACGGTAACTGTGAATGGTGAACGATATCGTGATATGACTGAAAACTTTTTAACGCCACAACTGCATGATTTGGTCTTGATTAACATCAACAAGACAGGGCCGCAGACAGCCAGGATTACAATGGAATTACTCCGAGTAGTATACCTTCCCGGCGGACACCCTGTACTATCGCTTATATACAAAAGATGCATGTTTTCGTGTTTGCAATGAAAACCTATTGTTTTTTTCCTAAACGTACAAATTTCATTCTATTCACGATTGTTATTTGTTTATTGAAACATTTTTCATAGTCCAAATGAAGCTTTACGTTGGTCCAAAAACAACGACAAAACTGTAACAGTAATGCAAAAATTCGTTACATCTAGGTATTTTTCTATCAGTGTAGAACAACTGCTGTAGAGGTTAAAAAACTACTGAGTAGATCCTGGGGCCTATGCCCTAAGATGATGTACTGGTTATATACCTAAATGGTAAGACCCACTATACTATGGGGCTGTAGTATGGTGGGGAAAAACCAAACAGGTAACAGTCAATGGGGCTGTAGTATGGTGGGGAAAAACCAAACAGGTAACAGTCATATCAAGACTTCGCAAGGTTCAGAGACTTGCATGCCTATGTATCACAGGGGCGAAGAAAACCACCCCAACGATAGGCATGGAAGCTCTTTTGAACCTAACACCGCTTAACGTAACTATACAAAAAAAGGCGGTCGTTCAGGCCATCTCAATTTACAAAAAGGAAAAACTTAAGGCAGGAAACCTTATTGGACATCTTGCAATCCTAAAGGATCTCAGAGACGTAATCGATATGTCTCAAATAAGTGACCTTATAGATCCGTCTAACTCCTTTGCCAGGAAGTTTAAGATCATCTTCATGAACCCAAGATGGTTACGGGATGGTTCACAAAAGTGGTACACGGATGGATCCAAAACGCTCCAAGGTATTGGAGCGGGAATAGTGGGGCCTAAAGCACGCAAATATATAACTCTTAGCAAAGACACCACAATCTTCCAAGCGGAACTATACGCAATAAGGGAAGCGGTTGAAATACTCTGCGAGAGGGGACACAAGGGAGTGCTGATAAAAATACTCTCTGATAGCCAATCAGTGCTGAAAGCCCTGAGCAGTTGTGTCTTTACGTCTAAGTTAGTACTGGAATGTCACAACAGGCTAAACGAACTGGCAAGCCAGAACCAGGTTACCCTGATCTGGGTGCCAAGACATGAAGGGCATCACGCGAAATGGCTGACATTTATGCCAAGAAAGGAGCGGAGGGGACTTTTATTGGACCCACTCCAACCTTTTGCTTCAATAAGGGTCTCCTGAATGAGGAGATAAAAAAATGGACCGTGTCCATCGTCGAACAACATTGGAACGAGACATCTGGTCTTGAACACTCCAAGAAATTTCTAAACTTTGATAAAAAGAGGGCCGAACGTGCTCTAAAACTGGACAGGAACAGAACATTGACAGGTGCACTTACAGGTCATTATAACTGCTACAAGCACCTGCACAGGATGGGAATTTCTAACACAGACATTTGCAGATTCTGCGGTGATGAAGAGGAGTCAATGGAGTACTTAATCACCCACTGTGGAGCACTAGGACATAGAAGATATAGGCTACTACAAGCTTATATGTTAAGTGAATGTGACTTAATATCACTCCCTATGAAGGAGCTTGTCCGTTTTCTTGACATACTCAACCCATAATGGGGCAAGGGGATGCACAATAGATCAATACTGGCTCAGTGCAAATGGCCGATGAGGTCATATCCCATCCACTAATAATAATAACAATAATAATAATAATACCTGATCTGCAGTGGATTAACTTTCTCCAAATCCCTGAACTTCTCGAATAATATGAGGGTTGGCTTCCATTGCTTCCACAAGAGTGTAAAACTGCTGCTTAAAGCAATTTTATATGGTAATACAAGATATTTAGATTTTGTGGGAGCAAAATATTACGAAATTTTATTCGTACTTGAAAAAAAGTGAACAAAAATGTATTGTAAGTAATTTTTACGTTTACACTTGTGGGATAAATAGTATTAGTATTATTATAAAAGTCTAATAAAGTTACTGCTGGTTACAATTCTACAACATTTACAAAAGCAACATGCAATATTCTTGAACTGCTACTGTTTAAGGTTGTAAATGTTGTACCACCTTCAGTAAATACTTGAAGTGCTGTCAATGCAAATTTAAAAATACACCTCTGATGTGATGAGAATACAGAGTTTTCTGAAGTGGTTTAGAAACTGAAGATTTACCAACCGCTTGTCAGTTTTTGCATTTCGATTTCTCTTCTACTGAATACATATTGTTTTTACACAGTAAAATTTCCTTTATTCTACACCTATTTTGATAGATGTAAATATTTGTATTACCATGTAAAGGTGCCTTTATTTTAAAATAGCAACATTGGTTGCCAGGTGGTTTAGTAGCCCGTTTTTATTTGTAATACCTTTTTAGCAACTGGCAACGCAACTAAAGTTCGGTTGCTATCGATAATAGAGCCATAAGACACCTGTCGTAGTATTGATGATAAACTACTCGTACATTACAATTATAACGGCTTTTCCATGAGTGTAGTCTAAGCTTTAATATTGTTATTAATTTTTTATTATCAAAAATATTACGCAAATTCATTAACAATGCCGCTTTCCAGCAATTGTTTAAAATTTTTAATTAATTAACATAAATTGTTTAATAAATTAGCCGCCTTAATATTTACATTTGTTATTCTCACATTCCAACCTTTCTGTTTGTTTGTGAGAAATCCCACACCAATAGATACAATTTATATAAACTATTGTTTTTATATTTTACGATAACATTTAACGATAAATATGATAATGCGGCTCTTACCAATCACTGAAAATGATAACAAAGCAATGTTCAAAATTTCATTACGTGCCAAAGTTTTTGCAACATTTTCCTCATTGTACTTGGAACTTATCAAATAGACGTGATACAAAGTACTCAATACGGCCAAGAATAAAAAGAATAATATAAACAAGCTGAAAAAGATAAAAACAAGAAATAATTATTACACAACTTTCAACTATTCGTATTCAAGAAGTATTTGTCAAGAAATACATATTACCCAACCAACACCATTCCAAAAACAACAAACTCAAAGCAACAAGAAAATGTTTTGAAAAAAAAAATGTACTCACGCATAAATGAACATGCCTTCACTTATATGCAGCTCATGTCCGTCACTGTATTGGCACATTTTGTCGTTGACCGTCACATTGCGTTGCAAAGTATGTTGCAAATAAATTGCAATATCATTAGCACTACAAGAGGCCGGTACGCAAACGCCCCAATGCGTTGTCAAATCCAAAGGCTTTTTTTTGCAAAGCCACACCACAAGTGTCATCAGCAAAAAGGAAGGGGAAGACAAATGCAAAAAATGAAAAAAATAATAATAAAACATTAAAAAACAAACACACTTTGAGACTATTTATTACTGAAAAGTATTGTTTTAATAAAATTCGCAAGATGTGTAATGGAGTCATTTACATGCTTGAAGCATTTTTAGCTCGACATTTAATAACAGTTTAAAATAAAATGCATACAAAACTACCAACACTTATAATTTACATACATATGTATGTATACCCCGTAAACATATGGAAGTTTCAATTTGAATAGACCTTTTTTAATGTGTGTTGCTCTCACCAATTAAAAAAAGCAAGTGCTGTGGTTCACATTCTGCATCGGGCCTTAAAATTTAACCACCCGATATTTTTACATTTTAGTCTGAAACTATCATTAACTTAATGTTTACACACGCAAGTGCAAGTGCAAAAAACCCAATACATTACCATTTTTTTACTAATACATACACACACCTGCAAGTAGTAGCCTCACTTGCAACTGATTTTGGTTGGCAGTGATTTTTTCACTTGCATGCAAGCAGAAACAAACAGTGTTGCCCATAGATATTTCATTTTGACTTTAATAGGTATTTTTCAAGGAAAAATTTTTAAAATTTTAATATTTTTAGTTATATGCCGAAAGCATAATATAAAAACACAAAAATAAATAAACATCTATAACTTATTTTTTCTTTGGATTACAAATTTATTATTTATATTGTGAAAAATGTATGTACTTAATATAATTCCCCTGTAATATTGCTAGGCTAAAACTTTGGCAGCACAGACATCAAAAGCGCATATAGTACAAAGGCGTACAACGTTTGTCTTCGACGACATTTTGAAAATGAACTTGCACTTGCGTGTGTAAACAATCGTGCAAATTGCAAGTGTTTTTATTATTTTTTTCGATGTATTGGTTGTTAATATGTACACGCTACTTGTAACAAGTTACTTGCACGTGTAAACTTAGTGTAACTAGAAGCTTAATTATTCGCCTTCCTGAGCAAGGCGAATTAATTATTAGGTGGATGCATCGGCGAATTTAGGCGAATTCGATTAATATGGCGGCACTTTCTCTGTCAAGTTTTGTTTACCTTTTTCGGCGCCATTTAAATTTTTGTACATGCTCGTTATCAACTACTTTTGACAGCTTAAGTGTGAATTCGCCTTTTTACACAAACAAAATACCTGTTGTTTTTTTTTATTGTTGTAGCGAAGCGGTTACCTTTTTTTTTGTACCATGTTCCTGAGAATATCATAGTCTAAATTCGCCTAAGACTGTTCAGCAGTGAAAAAATTTTATGTAAACTTTTATATGTAAATCATTAATCAACGAACTTTTTTAGTTATATACATATGTGCGATATTAACTAACTAGTTGTGAGTTCGAGTCCAACTTCAGTCAGAGCAACAATAATTGCTCTGAAACAATAAGACCAAGGAAGAACAGAAATAATTTACATACATATGTACATATGTATGTATACCCCGTAAACATATGAAAGTTTCAATTTGAATAGACTTTTTAATGAGTGTTGCTCTCGCCAAAAAAAAAAGCAAATGCTGTGGTTCACACTCTACATCGGGCCTTAAAATTTAACCACCCGATATTTTTACATTTTAGTCTGGAACTATCATTAACTAGAAGCTTCAAAAACCCTCTAGAAGGTAATACAATAGTATAAATATCAGACAGATGTTCGGCAGAGACGGAATGGACATTTTCATAAAATTTTTCAAGTCGCACGATTTGTGAAAAACTGCCACACTGTTGCATTTCTAATACTTTTTCAGCACAAATGTTTTCTTTTCAGAGTACATTTTCATCGCAAATACCACATATGGCAGATCGCACGGTCGTGTATGACAGTGAATAACGGGCCTTAGCAATAGCAAAGCGAATTTATACAGGTGAATGCAAGCGGGAAGGCGAATTCAGCACTATGTATTTTGCAAGGCGAATTCATTATTAGGTGGATGCATCGGCGAATTCGGTTAATATGACGGCACTTCCTCTGTCAAGTTTTGTTTACCTTTTTCGGCGTCATTTAAATTTTGTACATGTTCTTTATCAACTACTTTTGACAGCTTAAGTGTGAATTCGCCTTTTTACACAAAAAAAATACCTGTTGTTTTTTTTTATTGTTGTATTGTTGTAGCGAAGCGGCTACCTTGTTTTTTGTATCATGGTATTTTGTTATTGTAAAACCAAGGCGACTTTATACAGGTGAATGCAAGCGGAAAGGCGAATTCAGTACTATGTATTTTGTTATTGTAAAACCTATCGTGAATGTCATAATCTAAATTCGCCTAAGATTCCTCAGCAGAGAAAAAATTTTATATAAACGTTAAATATAAGCTTTTATAATTGTTTATAATTAAAATCACAGATTATATTACTTTTTCACTTTTAAATTCACACAAATTTCTTGAAATTGCACTAAATCATACAAAAAAATCTTCAGATTAAAATGGCGCGAAAAAGTTTGTAAACAAAAGAAACAAAATTTGACAATCTCATTGGAAAAAACGCGAGAAGCAAAAAATAATCACCTGTGCTGTTAAGTTCACCTGGTAATGAATTCGCCTTGTGTAAAACTTCCTGAGAATGTCATAGTCTAAATTCGCCTAAGACTGTTCAGCAGTGAAAAAAATTTTATATAAACGTTAAATATAAACTTTTATATGTAAATCATTAATCAGCGAACTTTTTTAGTAATATACATATGTCCGATATTAACTAACTAGTTGTGAGTTCGAGTCCAACTTCAGTCAAGAAGAAGAATTATTTTTAATTATAACAATAATTGCTGTGAAACCATAAGACCAAGGAAGAACAGAAAAATAATTGAATACCATTAGCTGGGTGACAACTTTATAATTGTTTGTAATTAAAATCACAGATAATATTAGTTTTTCACTTTTAAATTCACAGAAATTTCTTGAATTTTCACTAAATCATATAAAAAAAATCTTCAGATTAAAATGGCGTGAAAGTGTCAGTAAACAAAAGAAAAAAAATTTGACAGTCTCATTGGAAAAAACGCGAGAAGCAAAAAATAATCACCTGAGCTGTAAAATTCACCTAGTAATAAATTCGTGTTGAACAATACTTTCTGTTAGTTAAGGGCCAAATAAACCATACAAATTGCTTGCCAAACATGTCAAAATTTTAGGTTTGTGCAAACATTTTGGTTCGTTTGTGGGGGTGTTTGCTTGTTTGTACAAATATTTGAAGTATGTTTGCACAAAAATCAAAAATTTTTTATTTTCGTACAAAAATTGTGAATGTGTGTGTAAATTTTTTCATTTCAATTAAATTTTTGCAGAGTGGGGTGGTTGCAGAAGAAGCATATAGAGTGAATAGAGAACATGTTTTTTGTTTTGTAATAATGCTTAGAATGGCGTAAAAGTTTATTTTTATTGTAGAAATTTAAAAAATAAAGATTGAAAAACAGAATATCAAGGAATAGAGGGCAAAACAATTTGCTTCTTGCAAACTTCATATGGCGAGCAAATTGCCACAACGAAAATAAAGAAAAAGTGATTAATTTGTATTTGTATGTGTGATTTAATTACATTTGAATGTGTTGTATTTGTATGGAATGCGCGCAAGCGGAAAGCGTGTATTTGGCAAGCAGTTTGCGTAGTTTATTTGGCCTTTTAGCAGCGTTGTCAACTCGGTGCGTTTCGCACCGTTTTTGGTGCTTTTTAAAATTATTTGTGCGAAAAATTCTTTAGTGGGTGCGTGGTGCGCTTTTTTCAAATTTTCGGTGTGGCACCCAACCCAATTTTTGCTTTTATATAAGAAAAAGTTTTATTCAATCGCCCTACATTTTGCAGAGTAATTTTGCACAGGCAGAATACGGAGTTATAATGTGAAAAAATTCACCTTATTATATACACAAAGTAATGCAATCTTGCTGTGTTATACATATTCTCGAAAGAAAAAGAACCATTTCGTTTTATAAAATTTGCTGCGTTTAGAGTGTGTTTTGGTATCAAACGATCAAGCCAGGTTTGTCAAACATTACAATAAATGCAAGCACAGATATGGCAGATCGAATTTATGATGGCGTGTAAATTCGTTACGGTTTTAATATTTGATAAATTACTAAATTATTAACAAAATTAACATTTTTCAAAACGTTTGCATATTGATTATGGTAACCTTCATCTTTTATTTGTTCTAGTTCTGGCAAATTTTTCTATATTTCAATAAATTCTCTACTCTACCGCCACTCTAGGCAACTGATTTTTACTGTTCGCTTACAAAAACACAAATGAATTTTCATTGTTTTTGATAGAATTGTTATTAATAGAGTTTGATAGCTTGTGGTGCCATTCAGTAACTTTTAATGATCCGATAATCGTAAATTTCTTCGACATATTTCATCCCCTACGGTAACGACTGTATGCTCCTGCACTATAGTTTTAAGCACGGAAGGCAAGCAGCTCTATTTTTGTGTACCGGATAATAGGCAGTGTTACGGGAATATCCCAATCGCTAGGCTTTACAAGATTATGAACATCAAATACAAAACGATATAATTTCAAGTTTCTTCAAATTCATATTTAATGTTAAAATTCCTAGATAATAAAATATACAAGTTAATTTCTATATATTATACAAAACAATTATTTCAATTCACATACTTTTTTAAGTGTAAAACAAAGCGAAATTCGATATACTAATAATATACTGATAATAAACTTCAGTAACTATTCGGCATTATAAGAACACGTTTTTCGATACAGGACATGTTGTATGTATATTAATACATTACTATAGTGATCAAATAATCGACAATCTATTTTAATCGAATACTTAATTAAGCGACATCTACATGTGAATCGTATGTGGCGATAACAGGCATTAAAACTAACATCTGATTTCGGTCGACAGCGAATATAATTAAAAAATATTGCTGAATAATAAATTTGAAAAATATCGTTATAATTATTGTAAAGATAATATTGTCTTAATAATAGTAACAGAATTGCACTAGAGGCCAAGTTTGACAAACACGAATTCTAGCTATTGAACGAAAAGGCTGTTTCATTGCCGTATTTTTTAATAAAAAATTTATACTTTTCATAATACAAATTGGGTTTTTAAAAATGAAAAGTAAAATTCAAAATTCGGTGCGTTTTTATTGAAATAACACGCTTTTTCCCTATTTTGGTGCGTTTTGATATTTCAAAGTTGACAATGTTGCCTTTAGTTTCATTCGTGATAGAAAATGTTTGCGGGGTTTATATTCATATGCATGTGCGAGTATGTGTATTTGTAACCATATCTATTTATTTATTGTAAAAATATAAAGCAAAAGAAAACCTTGTCTACAAAAGTTAATGCATGTTGATTAGGGTGGTACACCTGTGATGTTTGAAGACTTCCTGAAAAACAATTTCGAACTGGCATAAAGCTACTCAAAAGCGCTCCATGTTACTCGTATATTCGTAATTTTGAGAGAAAATGAGAAAGTATTTTTCTTTTTTTGTTTTCTACACAAAGTTGCACGAACATTTTTTTGTGTAAGTTCGGACTGGTATGAAATAATCAATAATTTTTGGTTTATATTTGAATGCATATAGAACTCAAAAATAAATAAGAAAATTTGCAAATTTAAAAATTAGTTGAAAAACAAAGTGGAAGGTTTTTCAACCTTCCGAGTACATTTTACATTTTATAAATGGGGCAATCCGAGTCAAATTGGACAGTTCGGTTAAAGCATTTTTTTAATTTGCTTTATTTTTTTACTGTATTTTAATGCATTTCTTCCGAACCGCACATTTTTCACATTTTAAGATTTTTTTGGCTTATGGGTTCCGAGCTATCTAGTTAAAAAAATCGTATTGTTAGAAAATTGTGTTCGAATAAATACAAATCACTTTTACAATATTAGTCCAAACATAAAAACTTTTTGCATTTTTGTTTATTTTCTCTGTGATCTAATATAAAATAGAATAATATAAAATAGAAAGTGGACTGGAATGCGTTTTTCGAGATTCAATATTTTTTTTTTGTTTTTTTTTTTTTTTTGTCATTTATTTATTTATTGAATCTTCAAAATATGAACTAACAATAAGTATTTAAATCTTAATACTAAATATAAAAGTTATTTACGTCCCACTGCTAGACAAAAAAGTTTCATTTTGCGCGAATAATATCGGTAGAATCACCTATTTAACGTTCTGATAGTGGCCAGGGTATCCCTTCTTCTCAACCGAGAGTGGCCGCCAAAATTAAGTATGTTGCGTGCAAGAGGATTTGGGTGAAGTTCCAGCTTACTGATATACCTAGTTGCGTACTTTGAAAATTCATCTTTTACAAGAGGAACACACAGATCGTTGTGGATTTGTGAGTTTCTTACGTACCATGGAGCTGCAGTAATCGTACGAAGAATTTAGTTTTGTCGTCTTTGAATTTTTTCTATGTTAGATGTTGAGGCGGTTCCCCATAATTGAACTCCGTAGCACCATATAGGCTTTAAAATTGCGTTATATAACAACAGTTTGCAGTCCAACTTCAATGTCGAATTTCTGCCCATAAGCCAATTTAGTTGCGCTGCTTTTAATTTCAACTGAGTGACTTTCGCATCAATTCAATATTTTAATTAAATTTTTTTCGCTGTGTGTACTCTTCGATTTTCTGGAAACAAACCAAACAAACAACCGGAATGCAGCTTGACGAATACTTAGCAACTTGAGTTTACTGAACTCGTTGTTATCACCTTACTTATGAAAGCATTTATCAGGTCATAGTGTTACCTACCTGCAGCATTTAAAATTTTAAGGGCAGATATGAATGTGAACCACACCTAAACGTCAAGTTTTTTCTGGATTTCATTTGTCATTGATCAATTTCAGACTAACTCAATTTGAACCATGGAAAGATACACAATCGAACAACGCGTTAAAGTTGTTCAAGCTTATTATAAAAATGGGCATTCAAATCGAAATGCATATCATGCACTTCGGGATTTTTTCGGTCAATTTAATTGTCCAAACGGGCATACAATGGGAAAAATTTGAGCACACCACGATAGTGTGGCTGAAGAGCCATCCACCTCAACTTGTCGTTGCGCCCAACAATTGCACCTCACATGCTCGTCGTTGATAAATATTATACATAAAGACTTGCATTTACAAGCTTACAAGGTCCAACTGACTCAAGAATTAAAGGCTATTGACCATTCAAAGTGTCGTCAATGATCAGAATGGTGGCAAGAAATGGCAACATTGGAGGACAATTTTCGAAGAAAATCACCATCAGTGATGAGGCACATTTTCACCATAGTCTGTAGAATGGCCGCATTTGGGCGAATCATAATCTATGCTAAGGTAATGCTTTGTATTGCGTGGTTAAGTTTTAAGTGCCGAATGGGAACCAAACCTAAACTTCTGTTTATCTGGATTTCATTTGTCATTTCTCAACTTCAGACTAACTCAATTTAAACCATGAAAAAATATACCATCGAGCATGGTAAGAATAGTGGCAAGAAACGGCAACAATTAATGATAATTTTTCAGTGATAAGGCTCGTTCTCACCTCAGTGGATACGTCAATTAGCAGAATTTCCGCATTCGGGCACCAACAAAGAGTGACTGTTTGGTGTGGTTTATGGGCTGGTGGCAGCATCGGGCCGAATTTTCTCCAAAATGAGGCTGGCCGTTACTGTGAATGGTGTTAGGTATCGTGAGATGATAACGAACTTTTAATGTTCCGAATTGAAAGATATGGATGTGGACGGTTTCAACAAGACGGTGCTATTGGCCACACAACCAACGAAACAATGTCTCTTTTGCGCTACAAAACCAACCGCCGCGTTATCTCACATGGTGGTGATATATTAGCCACCAACGGCATGTGATTTGACACCGGTGGACTTCTTTCTTCGGGGTTATTTGAAGGAAAGGGTATACGCCGATGAGCCAGCAACAATTCAAGAGCTAAAGGATGAGATAATTCGGCACACTAACGACATAGAACCTCAATTATGCCTCAGCGTAACCATATCTTTGTGTCCGTATTGTTCAAAGAAGTATGGAGCGACAACACAGCACTGCACAAGATACTATAAAAGAAATTCGATGTAATTACCTTTCATACAGTATTTTTGGGTTGAAACCACTTCATATGCGACAATTTCGAAATGAACTGCATCAGATATAAAATTCAGCAAGCTCTCGTCCTTACCCACCTTTTTAAACATCTTCTGGCTAAATTCCAAGCAAATCGGCAAATCTGCTGCAATATCTTTGTTAGCCACTTGCTAATCTTTGTTAGCCATTTCTGCAGGGGAATAAGTTCAAATCATTAAGCATGATTATCTGCAAAGTCTGCCTACTGACACTGGTCTGAGCGTCTCCTTGTTGCTCCGTATGACAGCTATAGTTTCTTCTGCTTAATCGAAGAGATTTCGGTTATAAGGTGTTCTAGCGACTGTCACATTCTCTGCAAAATTATTCACTACTCTCATAATGGTCCATCTACTCGAAAGGTGCGACCAAATGTGCTCTTTGTTGCTTCGCATGACAGCTATAGTTTCTTCTGCTTAAAGAAAGAAATTTCATTTATAAAATCTTCTATCGACTGTCCCATTCTCTGCAAAATTATTCACTACTCTCATAATGGTCCATATACTCGAAAGATCGCCGCCAAACGTGCGCCCATCTTCTCTTTGAACCAATATTGCAGACTCCAATGCGTAATAGCGACGGACAATCCAGATTCTTTTTTCAGTGGTGCAGGTTTCTTTTTTTTTAATAAATCTAGGGATCAATCTACAAAAAAAAAATATTCAGACTACCCAGATTAAAAAAAGTTATCAATTTTTTTTTTTGGTAGCGGCTTTCTTTCATCAACCACCTTGCGATTTAACATCCCAACAAAGTTAGTTTAATATTTTCACTAAACAGCCTAAAGAAATTTGAATTTTTAAATACATTAGGTAGTTATTACAAAAATATTAATTTCTGAATTTAGTTTCAGTAATTCCTCAGGGCCAGATGATGTTGCGCCGTCAGCAGCCAACAAATTCAATCGAACTCTGTATGATAAAATATGCTTAGAAACATTTTCTTCGTTTGCTTTTCTCTGTTCATATTCAAGTTTTTTATGTACAGCGTGCCCTGAGGGAAGGTACGCTACACTGATTATGAAATGTAATTAAAATTATACTTTTAATTACAGCACAACATCTGTCATAATCTGCTTTTTTGATTCTTTACGTAATAGCCACGAATTTTTGTAATTTGTTGTTCATTCATTTTTGGTTTAAAAAATGTTTAACAAAACAATAATAAGACAACAACAAAATTAAACCGCCTAACTCGAAAAATTGTGTTTTTTACTCGTATACCATCATCTTCAATTAAATAAAGTTTTATTTATTTTTAAATTCCCATATCTCTAACTTATATATTTTTTAAAATATATAAAACTGGTATTCTCTACAGCTTCCATTCGCAAACGTATTGAATTGAAGATCATGCCAAATGCGACTCTTAAAATTTTAGACTGATTTACGATTGGAATTCATGTACCTTCGTCCACTTGATCTAGTTCCATCCATCCATGTTTTTCTTTATGTGATTGCAAATAATGCTGCGTGGATTTATAAATATGTACTTGAGGTCACAAACATAAACGATCTAACTCGGCTTATTGTAATAAACAAATAAATTTTGAATAACATCATATCTTCTCAAAATCTTTTATTTATTCTTCAAACTCCCGTTTCTCTACCTAAATTATTTTGTCTTAACGAGTACTGAATTCCATCTAAATTTACAAAACTCACCAAACTACACTAATTCATTAAGCAAAATAATGTTTGCTCCGAAGCAATTTTAGTTTTGAGATAGCTGGCAAACGGTACACCCACTTCGAACAATTTTTCTAAAAAAAAAAAAACAAAGCTGCCATATGAAATAACTATGTTAATAAAACTTAACCAAATCAAGCTGAAATTGTTCCGAACAAAGTTAACTCTGTGGCCATCTCTTCTTAAAAAAAGAAACGTCAAACTATATATATATATATATATATATATATATATATATATATATATATATATATATATATATATATATATATATATATATATATATATATATATATATATATATATATATATATATATATATATATATATTAAAAAATGTCTCAGAACAAAGGTTGCAAAATGACGATTTATTGTCATTTTTATTTTTTTATATTGGACCAGTACTCAGGGCATGACCCCTACATATGCAGTGCATTGTACCAGAACTAGGAAAATAGGTTGTGAGGAGGGGGAAAGAGGGAGTAGTGTTTGTGAACATTTGACTTGAACTTTCCAACGTTATAACAGACAGGAAACACGTCTGCAGGCAACTTATTCCACAGACGAAGCGTGCGGCTGAAAAACGAATTCTCTCTGTAATGCGTAATACGATTCCCCGGGCAATCGACCACAAATGGGTGAGCTCTAGACGATGAACGCGTACTACGTAAAAATGTGCGTGTTTCGGGAACAAGATCCCTAATCTCGTCAGAGCAAAATCCATTGTAGTATCGATAGAACAGAGTAACGCATCCCACACTGCGTCGATGCTCCAATGAGTCAATAGAGTTGGATACCCTACTGTCACCGATGAGCTTCTTCGCCCTCTCCTGCACACGGTCGAGTAACCCCAAAATAGACTTTGAGGCACCGGCCCAAACATGAGAGTTGTATTCCATTTTCGGTCGGATGTAGGTGGTATAAATAGTAAGGAGATCGGATGGAGTGAAGTACATCTTACACCGTTTCAAAAAAACCGAGACACTTGAATGCTTCTTTAGAGACATGAAAAATATGATCAGTCCAGCGAACATCACACTGTATCTTTATTCCAAGAACATCAAGAGCATCCGATTCTTCAATATTTATACCATCCATGAGTACAGATGAAGCAGCATTTGCGGTCGTTTGTTTGTGCGTCAATAAGCAACACTGGGTCTTACGAGCATTAAAGGCGACCCTGTTTTTACGACCCCATTCAGAGATTAATAGAAGATCACTATTCAGTGAATCATTCATATTTAGTCTCTTGGCAGCGATCTCTGATAGGCTGGGCCTATAACTAAAAGAGTACGAGTGGCAAATGCTGCTGTCATCCGCGAAAGAGTGGATAGGGTTGGAAGTTTGGTAGAGAAGGTCGTTGAGGAAAATAAGAAATAGGGCAGGAGAAAGAACGGAGCCTTGCGGTACCCCTGAATTAATCTTGAACTCGTTTGATGAGACCCCATCTATAACAACTCGTATAGAGCGGTCTCTGAGAAAGCTCGATATAAGCCGAGAGAAGTCATCACCGACACCAAAAGCAGTAAGTTTTGCCAATAGTGCACCATGCCACACTCTGTCAAACGCTTTTGAAATATCAAGAGCCACCACCCTACTTTCACCGAAATGATAGATTGAGTGGCACCATTTCTCTGAGAGATATGCCATAAGATCACCAGTTGAACGACCCTTACGAAATCCATATTGACGATCACAAAGTAGTTTATGCGACTCCAGATACCTCATAATGTGATGGTTAACCATGTTTTCCATTACTTTGGAGAGTGTAGAGCAAATTGCAATTGGGCGGTAATTTTCGGGGTTATTTGCCATACCCTTTTTGGGTATTGGTGTTACATTAGCAACCTTCTAGCACGATGGAAACTCACCGGCATGGTGAGTTTGAGCACCCACAATGACGATTGTGGGTGCTCAAAATAGCATGTTGACGATTTGGCGATTTAACTAGTCTTTTTAGATATTTTCGTATATTACATTTTTACTTTCATATTTTTCATGCAACTTTGGTTTACAACTACACATATATTTCCTTTTTAAAACGCTTGTATTAGTTTCACCTTATAAGTTTGTTTGTATTTTTGCTATAGTCGACAACCACGTCATATGGGTGATTATTACATATGTAGGTATATAAAACTGTATATACAGTGTTTCAGCTTTAGTGCAAAAGTTGCTGTTGCCGTATCACTTCCAGGATAGTGGCGGGATTTTGGGGATTCCTGCAGCCGATTTTGAAAACTCCCAAAAAAAAATCGGAACCAGTTCGCTAACCGATTTGGTACCAGGTTTTCATATTCGGTGCGTGGTTTTGCCGTGAAACATGCGTCTGAACTATGAACGGTTATTCGCATTAATAGGAAAATTTAAGTTGCCGTATTGCTTCTGGGGCTTTTGATGTTTCCTAAAGCCGGCTTTGGAAATTCCCAAAAAATTCGGAACCGTTTTGCTAACCGAATCGGAAACGTAAAACGTATGTATATCTGAACTATTTATTGCGAAAATTGAAGTTGCCATATTATTTCCGGGGAAGTGGAGGAGATTTAAGCGATTCCCAAAGCCGATTTTGGGAATTCCAAAACAAATCGGATCACGTTATTAGAATAATTAGTTTGATATCGAAACTATATTTATTTCTTAAGGAACCTTTTATTCCTGTCTCTCACAATTCATTCACATGTACATATGTATTTGTGTCTTTGTTTTGGATTTTTAACTCGGTAAAAAAATTCTGGACTTGATTCAAAAATTTTATACTTATTTTAAGACATTTTTAATAAAACATTCTTCAGTTTTTTTTATATGAAGAGAATTTCTTACAATATTTAAGTTTGTTGTAAACTTGATTTTGATATGGAAAAATTTTGCTTAAACCCTGCCAGCAAATTGGTAGTCGACTACAATTAAAATCAACTAGTAATTCACTTTTTTGGCCTAACTACAAGCTAGCTACAATGTAATGCAGAATTTTCCGAAATGAAAGTGTATTTATTATTCTACGCAGTTATTTAATTTTTTTGTTTTTTGGTTTATTTTAATGCGTAGTTTTGATTTTGTTTCTTCGTTAAGCTGCCCATACACGATTCAATTCAATTGTGAATTGAGTCTTTCAACTGAATTGATTATTGCCCATACACTTTATAAACTGAATTGAAAGATTTTCATTCAACTATGAAAGTTAATGAAATTATAGACAATTTTAAAAATATATAACGGTGTCTTTCAAAAACCCTGCAAATATAAATTTTGAGACCTGATCAAGAGACTCGAACACACACAACACAATCGAATTGAAAGACCTACTAGTCAACATGAAAAAATCAAAACATTTTAATTTTTCTTCAACCAACTCGACAACTGCCAAACTAATCAACTGACTAAGCCATACACGCTTTGATTTGGACAACAACCGACTCAGTTGCCAATTGAGTTGAAACGTGTATGGGGTGCTTTAGTTAATCGTATGATATAACTTGCTTGCAGAAGTTGAAAGACGATGCCTTTAAATACACGACGGGTTCACGCTGGTAGTAGAAATTTCGTTTTTAAATTATATTTTTGTACGATTATAATAATCGTTTTTTAACGAAGTCGGTCGTTATAGAGGAAAAAACCAGGATTTACTTTTTTAAAGTTATCATATAGGCTAGGAGGAAGTTAGATAATAGGTAGTTAGTTATTAAACTAACTAAAAAAACAACTTTAACTTCTCTGATGAAAGCTTAACTTCTGAGTATAAGTCCATTAAAAGTTGACTTTTAGAAAACTAACTTTAAGTTAGTTGAAAAGTAATGCAGAATCGGACAATTGACTACCTCCTAGGACATCGCCATGTTAAAATAGTCAGTTATCTCCATTGAAAATAATCTAAGTGTCACCCACCACCATCAGCTGAGAAAAAATTAGTTTAAAGTTAATTTAAAGCTAACTGAGTTGCCGGCAGGAAAGCTTGACATACTACTACTGGTTTACTGGGTTTATTTTCAATGGAAATGTTGCATTTAAGAATTTATTTATATACATACATCTTTAGTATCCCCCTAATAAAACTCGTAATTGAACATTATGCATATTCTAAATAAATAATGAAAATTTAAAAATAACGTAATTTAATTTGAATTTTTAATTATAAAAACAAATTGTCGTATAAATAAACAATTATTACGAGAATATTCTTGGCTGAATTTTGTAACTGTTTGGAATATTTCATAACATGTAAACAATGTTTTATGATAGCAAAGGTTTTAGTAATAATTTAAGATATTGATCATGTAGGAAAGTTACACTATCCTACTTGATCGTACGACTCATTCACAGGAAAATGTTTTAAAAGTCTGGCCGACTTTACAAAATCTCTTCAAAGTGGCGTTGTAAGCCACAATATTATACAAGTATGATTGCAATAATTTATATATGTACTTAGTAAAATACTTAAAATGTTATTACCATTATAATTTTATATTGTTTCAATATATTTCTCGAGGCGCCAGCAATGTTTTCATATTTTTCACAATATATACCACACTGATCGCACAGAGACCATCATGTTATGAAAATTTACATAAAATTTTTCACGATTTGTCAAAAACTCTGTCACACAGTTGCATTTTTAGTACTTTTTCAGCACACATGTTATATGTGGTAGATCGTACGATCCTGTGTAACGACAAAACCAAATTCTTCGAACGATTACTGCAGCACCACAGTATGTAAAAAAGAAATTCACAAGGATCTATGTGTTCCGCTGAAGACGAATTTTCGAAGTACGCAACAAAGTATGTCAGTAAGCTGGAACTTTACCCAAAGCCAAAGCATGTAGTTCACCCAAAACACTGTCTTCGTCTTTTTGTGTAAGTGCATTCGATAACAAAGAATCAGTTTCTTCCTGCTTTTCATTACGTGGTTACCTGACAGATATTGCCAGTGATGGTACATACATATATATTATTGTGAATGGCAGGATGGCACAAAAAACCTGTTTTGGTACTTTTTGTTTATTTGATAATTGAATTGTTTAAGTAGTTCAATTTGTATACACATAATATATTTTAATAAATTTAAGACTTTTCTCTAATGTGCGCAAAATGAAGCGATTGGTTCATTAGCTCTGTGGCATGTGGTAACTTCCTGTGGAAACCACACATCGTCCACATCCATATCTTCCAATTAGGGCCATAAAAACTTCGTTATCATTTCTCGATAGTGAACCCATTCACAATAACTGCCTGATCAGCCTCATTAAAAAAAATACGGCTTGATGATGCCGCCAGCCCATAAAACGCACCAAGCAGTCACTCTTTATGGGTGCATCGGGCTTTTGACAATCACTCTTGGATTATCGTTTTCTTTGAAAATTTATCATTCACTGTTGCCCTTTCTGATCATTACTTTCTTTAGTTCTTGAATCAATTGTACGTTGTAAGCATGTAAATGCAAATCTTTATGCATAATGTTCATCAGCGACGAGTTGAGGTAGACGGCTCTGCAGCCACACTATCGCGAACAGCAGAAATATTTTCTGCAGAACGAGCTGTACGAGCATGCACTTGTGTTTTCACATCTCTTACAGACCCGGTTTGCTTAAGTTTTTGCACGATTTTTTCTATTGTACGCATATTTGGACGACGAAATTGACCGAAAAAATCACAAAGTAAACGATATGCACTTCGATTTGAATGCCCATTTTCATAATAAGCTTGAATAACTTTAACGCGTTGCTTGATTGTGTATCTTTCCATAGTTCAAATTGAATTGGTCTGAAATGTCAACTGAAATACAGCAAAAAGCTTGACGTTTAGGTATGATTCACATTCCACATCGGTCCTTTAAAATTTAACCAGCCAATACAATAGATACGAATTAAATTTTGAGCGCAACGGAAAAGCAATGTAAACAGCACGCAATACCAGAGTCATCAACATAAAATTAAACTAATCGTTATATATTGTCATATAATTTAACGAGGCATAAATTAAGTAAACAAAATTTATTTACCCTTAAAGTTTTCTATTTAAATATCGTCAATATACAATTTTACACATACCTGAACACTGCGTGCATTTACAGGAATGACTGTGAAGTCATCAATTTTAACATCTATCAAACAATATTTTGGTTGTACGGATAACAATTCGTGCGGTTTATTTTCTGAATGAGATTTGAATTCGTGAGCATGTAAACATTGATCATAATGTCCAAATTGATATAAAATTCCACTCTCAATTCCGACAGGATCTCTAACGGATGCGTCATACACTGAAACAAAAAACAAATACAATAAAATAAGATATATTCATACCTTACAAATATAATTGACTGGCTTTCTAATAACTATATTTTGCAGTTTAAAGCTCTTATGGAAAAGGAAATTATAAGAAGGTGGAACCAGTGGTATCAGAAATCGAGTCTAAAATTCTATATCAAATATATATATATATATATATATATATATATATATATATATATATATATATATATATATATATATATATATATATATATATATATATATATATATATATATATATATATATATATATATATATATATATATATATATATATATATATATATATATATATATATATATATATATATATATATATATATATATATATATATATATATATATATATATATATATATATATATGGATGTTAATCACATGAGAAATGAAAGGCTTTTAGTTTATTTTATTTCATAGAAAAATTTATTTAATAATAAAAATATAAAAAAGTAAATATTAAGTGAATTTAATTACATAACAAAATTCGGCAAAGTATTTTAATTTAAAACAACTTTAATTTGAAACTTAGAAACTTCTTTTCACAAAACACGTCTGCCTGAAATTACTTCTTCTGTTCTCTTGCTATTCTTCTTCATCTTCTTGCCATTCACACAACATTAGGGTATACCAAGTCGCCTTGTCACATTCGGCCGTCCTGATAATTATCATCTGTCTCAGATGATGTGCCATATTTAACTTCAAGTTGCCGCCAAGGTTTTATAAAATCACAACTTGTGGATGTTGTCTTCGGACCTTCAAAATCTGCTGCCTTTTTCACATCGTAGCGCCCGTTACGTTTTACTTTAGTCACCTCATATGGACCCAAATACTCACTCGCTAGTTTTTTCCCAGTTACAAATTGTGTTCTCTTAATGGCAATAAGGTCACCAACTTTATAAGGGATTAAATTCTTACGCTTTCTATCAAAATTATTTTTTTGACGCTCTTGCTCCTTTGCAATTTGAAGTTTAGCGTCTTGCTGTAACTGTTGTCTATTCTCATCAAAGCGGTCTTCTATTTCTTCTTGTAACGTCTCAAGTAGCTTGTCGTCTATTTTCATTTTCATTTTTTTGCCAAATAAAACTTCGAATGGTGTTGATTTTGTCGTACTATGTACGCAAGCATTAATCGTTTGTTGTACTTGACCCACGTACTTGAACCACTTAGACGACTCATGTGATGAAACCTTGCTAATAATAGACAAAATCGTGCGATTAAGTCGTTCAATTTGTCCGTTTCCTCGCGGAACGCCGGTTGTTGTCACCACGTGTTCAACATTTGCTTCTCGACAAAAATCACCAAATGCAATTGACGTGAATGCAGAACCTCTGTCACTAATTATTCTACTGGGGAAGCCAAAAGTCTCCGACCACACCTTCAAATTCTTTATTACTTCATCGGCATTCGTAGTTTTGGTAGGAAACAACCACACAAACTTGCTAAAACCATCGATCATTGCAAAGATATACTTATATCGCTTAGCAGTGATATCTAACGGCCCTAGATGGTCAATATGTACCGTACATAGTGGTGTATCTCCCTTATCAATTGGTTGTAGGTACCCTTCTTTTTTACCCAGCTTTTTATTATATATTATACACTTGATGCAATTGTTAATACATTGTTCAACTTTTTTCTGCAAATGAGGTATATAATACTGTTGCTTGATCGCATGAATGGTTTTTTCAGCTGCAAAATGTCCTAGTTCGTGTGCGTTGCGTATAATTTCGCCTTCCATTGACTTTGGCACAAGCAAAAGATCATTGCCATCAATATATTTATAAACGAGGCCACCTTTCAATTTATAATCACTGCTTGAACGTACTCATCATTTTGTTGCAGTTTGCGTAGCCTTGCTGCTAACTCTGTGTGTATTGTGTAAATATCAACAGGGTATCTACTTAAACAGTCTACATGCTGCATTCGATTTGACGGTTTATGTACGACAGTATACGAAAAATCCTGTAGATACATAATCCACTGCGCCACATCACGAGGCACGTCCTTTTTCTCAACTGTTTGCTTGAAAGCCGCACAATCCGTCACCAACGTAAAATTGATGCCTAATAACAAATGACGAAATTTTTTAAACACCAAGTATGCTGCTTTTATCTCTAATATATAACTATGCAATCTACTTTCTTGTGGTGTTGTTTTCTTACTCCAGTACACGACTGGATGGAAATTGTCTTCACGTTTTTGCAAAATAGTAGCACCAAACCCGTTTTTCGAGGCATCAGTGTGCACTTCCGTCTCAGCATTTCTGTTATATAGAGCAAGTACAGGTTCGCTGGTCAAAATGTGTTTAATCATCTCTATGGCCTTAATTTCCTTCTCTCCAATTGTAAAAACAACATCTTTTTTTAACAAATCGGTTAGTGGGCGAACAATCTGAGCATATCCTTTCACGAATTTTCTAAAATAACCTGTTAAGCCTAGAAAAGCTTGTATATCTTTAACCTTTTTTGGCAACGGAAAACTTTCCACTGCTTTGCATTTCGTTGAACCTGGCGATAAAGTACCGTTTTGTATAACATGGCCCAAAAAAGCAATGCTCGTTTTCATAAAGCAACATTTTTTCCAATTAAAATCAAGACTATATGTTGATGCTACTTGTAAGACATTTCTCAGCTTTTCCAAACATCCTTCTGCGGTTTCATCGTAAATAATGATGTCATCGACATAAAGCTCCATCACGTCGTTATTTTTTAAATCTTGAAAAATGTGATTCACATATCTTACAAAGCAAGCAGGTGAATTACAGAAGCCAAATGGCGCTCTGTTGAATTCAAAGAGACCCCGCTTTGTCACAAATGCAGTGTACTTCTTACTTGTTTCATCGATGGGTACATGAAAAAAACCGTTGCGTAGGTCCATCACAGTAAAAAATTTGGCTTTTTGCAATTTCTGAAGTACATCATCCACTACTGGCACTGGGAAGCAGTCTTTTAAAACCATTTTGTTTAATTGCCTGAAATCGACACAAATGCGAAATTCGCCACCTTTCTTTCGCACTACAACAACTCTGCTGGCCATATCGGATGTTGACTTTCTAATAATGCCACTTTGTAACCATTCTTCAATTTGCTTATTGAGTGCTTCTTCTTCGTGTATCGCGAGCCTCGACGGAGCGTGACGGAATGGTTTAAGATTCTCGTTGGGTATAATTTTCATTAGGATTGGAGACACTTTCTCTTTGATTGATGAAATTTTAATGTTAGGTGTAAAGTTTCGACTTACCGGATCAGCATTGTAATTTTTGATTAATGTTTCTACTACATCTTTATATTTAAAATCGACGTCTATCTCATCAACGTTGTACACTAAAAGTTCTTTTTCTTCTTTACTTTGGAATGTATAACCGTTTTCGTCTGCGTGTAATACGTACTTGTTTATAAAATCATAGCCGAGTATAGCCTCATATTTCATATTTTCGTCTTCGATTACCAAAAATGCATGAGTTGTTTTTATTTGATCAACGTATATTTCACCTTTGATTAAACCGAGAGGCTTTGTTTTTGTGTTACCGAGTCCACGCAATATCGAGCCGCTTGACAATAATTTAAAATTATAAAATTTTTCATTATAAACACTTTTTTGTATTAACGAGACATTCGCGCCGGTGTCCACTAAACACTCGACCCGTACATTATTAAAAAACACTGTTTTGCAACGTTTTTGATCGAATACTGCATTTACAAACTTTTCAGACTTTTCAGCAGGTTTAGCAAGATTACACTCCTTCGAAATATGCCCAAATTTGTTGCATTTAAAGCATTTTGGAGCCGCTTTACATTCGCTCTTTTTATGAAATTTCGAACCACAATTATAACAATGAATTTGTTTGTCTACCGGTGATTTATTCACTTGACTGGGGTTATTTTTATAAAATTGTTCTTTTTCACGTTGTGTAATATGCGCATAAATTTCATATTGCTCTCGTAGCTCCTTAAATGTCTTTGCATTGTATAAATTAACTTTAAAATTATCTGCGATATTTACACCATCTACTATGTAACGAATTGTCGCGCGTTCTTCGATGTTCGCAAAGTTTGCAATTCGTTTCATATTTAAAACGTACTCATAAAACGATTCAGAATATTTCTTTTTTGTTCCCGATAGCATTTTGTGCACTTCAAAACTATCAAATTTTCGATCGAACTCCGCGGTTAATTTATACTTCAATTGTTCATAGTCGAAAATACTTTCAGTTTCTAAAAACATTTTTGCTGCTCCCGTGATTTTATTCCTTGCATGTATATACATTTGCTTGTCACTTAATTCATATGCTTCTGCATTTTCTTCAAATATTTGAAACCATCTTTTTACTGGTATGTTTTTTCCATCAAAATCACTGACAATTTTTCCAAATGTGTCAACTGTTGGAACATTAGTTTTGTTTTTATCCTCACTTATTTTTAACGTGAGTGCCTTTATTAATTCACTTAAGTCATTTGTTGCCATCGTTGGTTGCGTTTTCTCACACGTATTAAAATTTTCTACTGCAACTTTAAATTCTACACCACTTTTTCTGTTACAATCTGTTATACTTTGTAAGTTCGACTCACTCTTTGCTTTTGCAATTTCTTTTATTTGTTGTTCACTATTATCTTTTTGTGTTTCTCTTAACTTTGATCTTGTCTGATATATTATTTTTTGCTCGTTTTCGCGAACTTTTGAGTGACCGTTATTATCACTCATTTAAGTACATTTCATATAAAAACGAATCGAAATTATTTTTGTGTATAAAGTGAGTTCAAGTTTTTTATCTTCACGCCAGTACAACTGATAATATAAAGTTAACTGCTTTTTATTTAAGTTTCTTTTACACTTTTCAACTTATCTTAAGATTTGTTGCTTTTCGTATTTACTTGTAACAAAAAAATATCCAGTTATGTTTCATTTATTCAAAATGTACAAACATATTAAACTTTTTGTTCGCTTTTTTATAGCTTGGTTTATGTATTTGATGCAAGTACTAATTAAATTTTAGATCCACCACAATTACGTTAATATCATTTAAAACATTTTCTTTTAAATTTGTATTTTGAAAACTTTTCAGTAAGTCCTATTTTGGCTTTTAGTTGAGCCCCCAAATGTAACTATTTTGCCTTGGCTATGGATGTTAATCACATGAGAAATGAAAGGCTTTTAGTTTATTTTATTTCATAGAAAAATTAATTTAATAATAAAAATATAAAAAAGTAAATATTAAGTGAATTTAATTACATAACAAAATTCGGCAAAGTATTTTAATTTAAAACAACTTTAATTTGAAACTTAGAAACTTCTTTTCACAAAACACGTCTTCTTTCTTTTCTTTCTATCAACTGACTGCCTGAAATTACTTCTTCTGTTCTCTTGCTATTCTTCTTCATCTTCTTGCCATTCACACAACATTAGGGTATACCAAGTCGCCTTGTCACATATATATATATATATATATATATATATATATATATATATATATATATATATATATATATATATATATATATATATATATATATATATATATATATATATATATATATATATATATATATATATATATATATATATATATATATATATATATATATATATATATTGCAGGCCAACAAGATCGGGCAAGGCGATACGCCAGCTCTCAGATGATTTGCAAGAATTGGGAGTTGTATTGCGAGTTGCCTCAATAGTCCAATTATGGTCTTCTTGTGGCTTACTTGGCTAATTACTTAGTACGTTGGCTTGAAAAAAATGAAACAACCGGGTTTTTAATGTAGATGTCTCCTTTTTAATTGTCATCCAGGAGCTTACTTGAAGTTTTGAAAATAATAAGTCGTCTAGAATGTAATGTAAATTAGAGAGAGTAATTTTCAATACATCCCAGCGGCGAACATTGCCTACCACATTACTTCTCCCCGATGATGTGTGCAACACTTTGTAATCAATGAATGGTAACTTAAAAAGTGTATGGCAGTAGTATATGGAGTTCCCAAAAATGATTTACGTTCATCTTTTGTATCACATTTATATGAATGTATTTTATTTATTCGATGTAATTCAAACGTTCGCCGTTTTTGTCAGAGCACGTTGCAAAAATTTAATTAACAAAATCAGTGCTAAAGGTAAGAAAACCTTATAAAAAATGTACAAGAAAGATAAAACATTTAGTGAAAAAAAAGAATGCAGTGAACAAAAAACACAACAAATTTATTTAATGAAATATTCCCAAAAAATTGAAATGTGCAGTACGTACGAGATGCCTACTGCCGGCTTACAATGTATGCGAGATTGTATCCGAGCTGTCTACTTCCGACTTACAAAGTATGCGAGATTGTATTCGAGCTGCCTACTGATAACTTACAATGTATGTTAGGAAGTAATGAGCTTTTGTTGAATGAACACCTCACTAACTGGCTTACTTTGTGTGCAGGTGGTAGGCGTTCACTATACAAATGCGGCAATGTATATGAAAAAGTATACTAGGTTCGTATATGAGATGGTGTGCATTACTGACTTACAAGTGTGCATCGGATCACCGCTTCTGTAAGGGAAACTTTGGCCGCTGGGTAATGATTATGATAAAATACAATGAGAGTGATATACTACGTTTATACGTGCAGGTTATTTGCGAATAAAAATATTGTAAATAACAAAAATTGCCGTATAAACAATAAATAAAATTTCTATTTGCGATTAGCTAACTCACGAAAGCAATTACTGATTAAAAACTTATTTGCAAATAAAACAAAAAGAGTTGCCACTTAATTTCACAATTTCAAAGATTTTGTCGATGTGGCAAATATTAAAAAATTTTCATTTTTAATAATCTTTGCATTAATTGAATTACAAAAAGCATTTAATTTTTTTATTTTTCTGTTATAATTTCAGTAATCAAAATGCTTTTTAAACTTACTAGCAATTATTTATATTATGAACATATGCCATACTAAAATAATAAAGCTTTTCCATATACAAGTGTTGGCGCATAAACAGTGAGTTAGTTATTTCCAAATAGTTTTTATTTGTGAATAGGCTGCGTATAAACGTAGTAATATTTAACAGAGATGTTTATACTCAAATTCATCGATATGTCCTTATGTATGTATATATGTATTAGAGTTTACTATAACGTATTTATGAAAGTTTATTATCAGGGTTCAGAAAGTACGTCAATAAAATGAAATAAAAGATGGATATAATTTGTTCTGCTACAAATCATAAATAAGCTATTACATACATACATATGTACGCCAGCGACCTTTCTAATAATAATAACTAACTAGTTGTGAGTTCAAGTCCAACTTCAGTCAAGAAGAAGGATTATCTTTAACTATAACAATAATTGCTGTGAACAATAAGAAGACAGAAAAATAATTGAATGCCATTATAGCTGGGGGACAACTAGTTGTTTCGTAGTCGCTACAGTACTCATCAGCACCCACTGGGATTCGAACTCGGGATCATGTGAATATGATGCATTTTTAATACGGGCGCTTAATCAACGCTGAGTGAATGGGGTCAAGGCAGTTTTAATAGGTAGTGGCAGAGTTACAATAAATACAACACCAAAAAACATCAACGTGTATTTTGTTGGAAAATACTAAAAAACTGAAACAAAGAAATGTCAAATTAAGTTAGGCAATAAACTTGACGTTGAGATGTGACTCAAAATTAACATCGTATATTATGGTTGGACCACACTTTACGAACATACAAACATAACACGCATTATGCGCGTCTGCACCTTAAAAAATCCGGGAAACCTTATTATGTTTTCAAACTTTAGTGTTATTGTAGTAAAACAACAACTACACACACATCTTTATATTTATTATAATTTATTAATACGTATGAGAAAGTTAAGGAAATGTAATTAGTCTCTTATTAATTTTATTGTTATTAAATTGTCGACATGGAATAAAATGAACAAATTAATCATCATTAAGCATGCATGACAATTAACTAAATAAAATCAAGGAAATTTTTAGTTATTTAAAAAATGTGTGTTTTGTGCAACTATTTACCGCCATTTTACTGCATACACCATTTACTTGCATACATATGTACATATCTGAGTGAACTAAATGAACTAAACAATTGCGAAGTAAATTTTCGCAGTGTAGGATGCACAGCATGGGCCGAGTAACGTAGACTATATGCCCAAGATGTTAGATGTAGCGTGGCTGTAATTAACTACAACGACTTATGCCTTCATATAAGAAATTGCGGCGTGGTTAACAACGAAATACCTTAAAAATGTAAACTATTATAGTTATGTAGTTGAGGAAAACAGTTAACCAGTGCGAGTGAGACGTAAAGCTCTCGAAGGCCGAAAAACAAGCCTGACCGCATTTAAGAAATAATTACGACGACACGAGCAGCCCACAGTTGCTTTACTTTTGACTTATTTTTTTTTTTTATTTTACGTTTTAAGACCAGTCTTGCCAGACAATGACAACAATCGAAGGAAATATAAATCCACATAGATTTGGTATAATTTTACAATCATGCTGACTTACATAAGTATGTATGTATGTATATTTATGTGCATGTGTGCTATATCTGATAGTTAATGAACCAATTAATATAAATCGGATTTAATGGTTTTTGTTTCATGCCAAAAGCGTTAAAGGCCATTAAAATTTTCCTAAGTATGTCAATTATTTAAACAGTGGCTCAGTGAGGTTCAGTTCCTGCTAAAGAGTAAATAAGAGTAGAACTTTCATTGAGAAGTAACAACTGAGTTCCACATACCGTTAGATATTTGATCTGCAAGCTAATTCATAACAAAATGTAGACGATTTTGAGAAATTTCTAGATTTTCTGGCTGTTTATAATATAGTGTGTGAAATGTTCATACACATAAAGAAAAAGCTCGTACTAAATTTAAGTATATTTTACTTGCTTTTAGTACGAGTCGTACTCAAAAGTATAAGTGTACTTAAAACGAGATTGGTCAAGAAAACTAATTTTACAATGTCTTAAAATAACTACAAAATTTTTAAATTGAGTCCCGAATTCTTGAACCGAATTAAAAATCAAAACAAAGACACAAATGCATATGTGCATGTGAGTGAATTGTTGAGAGATAGGAATAAAAGGTTCTCTAAGAAATAAATACTTAAAAAAGAACGCTTCGATATCAAACTAATTATTCTTATCACGCGATCCGAGGTTTTGTGGAATTCCCAAAATTGGTTTTAGGAATCGCCAAAATCTTCCCCACTTCCCCAGAAACAATGGCAACTTCAATTTTCGCACTAAATCTAATGAACGTTAGTAATTCAGATATACGTTCCACGGTTAGCGAAACGGTTCCGAATTTTTTAGGAATTCCCAAAGCCGGCTTTAGGAAACGTCAAAAGCCTTAAAAGCAAAACGGCAACTTTAATTTTCGCACAAAGCAAATGACCGTTTATAGCTCAGATGCATGTTCCACGGCAAAAACGCGCACCGAATATGAAAAACCGGTTAGTGAAGTGGTTCCGATTTTTTTTTTTTTGGAGTTTCCAAAATTAGCTGCAGGAATGCCCAAAATCCCCCACTTCTCCGGAAGTGATACGGCAACTGCATATTCCGCATTAAAGCGTAAACACTCTATATACCGTTTTATAGACCTACATATGTTATAATCACTCCTATGGCATGGGTTTCGAGTGTTGCAAACATAATAAGCGTATTAAAACAGATGGTTTTGTTTTACTTGTGAAATATTAATTAAGCATTTTTCTTTTTTAATTCTCATTAATTTATTTAATATAATGCAATATATAGCTAAATGTTTGAAAATATTTCTAAATTTTTCCAAGTCTACTACTGATTTAGATAACTTCTATGAAATGTGGACACATACTCGTACATATACAGGTAGGATACACAAAAATAAGTTGTATATATTTTTTGGTTGATATAAATATTAGTAGCTAATAGAGTAAATAATAATAGATTCACTTGATGGTATTAATCGGATTCGGAATTGAATCAACTCTAAAATTCTTGAATCAATCGCATTTTAAGATTGATTCCATCTCAGGTTTTTCAGAATCAGTCTCATTTTCGGCTTATTTCAAGTACAGATTCAGGATTAAATATATCTAAAAGTAAGTACTTAATGCTTGAATAATTCGTACTTGAATCAGGTAATCCGTACTTGATTTAGGCAAATCCGTACTTATCGTACTTTTGACACCGCTTGGGAATGATTTAAATACCGATGGATTGAATTTTGTTTCCAGTGTAAGGTTTTAGCTGGAGGAACATTAGTATCTAGAGAGACGTTTTATCCAACCATATGCCGTTAGAAATTTGATCCGTATACTAATTCATAACAAAATAAAATTAATTTTGAGAAATTTACAGCCGGTTTACCAATCTCGACAGTATGCTTGCGTTCGCAATCTAAGCGAAAGAAATTTGATTTTTTCTATGCGAACGATGTGTCAAAACTCAATGAAAATACATAAGAATATGCGAACGAATAATAGTGAGATAGACAAACCCAAATTGATTCGAATGTGAGTGACTAGCTTTCTTTCGCATTCAATTTCATTCGAAATTGGTAAACTGCCTGTTATAGCTTTTTCTGGCTGGTTATAATATAATGTGTGACATGTTAATACACGTTGTTTTATTTAAAGATTTTCGACCACAGAACGAACTCTAGTATTTCTATAAACAGATGACTGTGGCGGTGTTACCATGTAGACAAGTCTACTAAGCATTACTGCAAGTGCTTTTTAAGCACATGCAAAAAACGTAACAAAAAAATGATATGAAAAAAGCACTTAAACAAGCGCTTTTAATTTTATTAACGAACGTCAGCGTTTCAAATAGTTGCTTCGTCTAGACATTCAGTTTGGCATTGAGAAGTAGTTTTCTGGGGCTAGTTCTTTTGATGGCTTCTAGTGATACTTTATGCAGAAACTTGTAGCTAACCCTTTAGGTGACTAAAATTAAAGCAGAGACGAGTCAAACGCCACCTCCAATGACAAGTCCGTGTTAAATTCACCACTCAAATACATGTGTGGTAGATTGTAGCTGGGCTAGCGGTAGTGCAAAATTAGCCAGCGAATCTACACGTTCGGAACTAATCCCTTATACCACTGGGAAACGTTTCTTCTGTAACAAGCTGATATGCAAGAAGCAGTATTTACAGCTTTGACAAATTTTTTCAATAAACATTTCAATAAACTACTTTTTTACGAATAAAGTCATGTAATTCCAAAATGAATACTACTGCATTCATTTTTTGAAAATCATTTATTTCTTGGAAGTAATTTTTTGGATAATAGTGTGTTTCCATATAGGTGTTTTGCTCGAAAGCACGTGTTTTGCTCAAAACATGTACAAATAAATATGTTTTCCCAAACATTTTTGAAAAGAGCAAAACACCTCAAGCTACATGTTTTGGAGCAAAACACTTCGAAAATGTTCCGTACAACACTACTTGTACTGAATAAGAAAAACTAAAATATTGAACTATTCATTAAAAGTGATTGACAAATTCGAAAAAATGAAATTTTTTTTCCATCTACAAAAAATTTACATTTACATAAAAAACTGTTTTTTTTTTCAACTTGAATTAGTTTTTCATGCAGCTGTGATTCTGGTATTAACCTCTACTCGGTTAGCATATCCCAGCTATTTATTTAAGATACAAAGCTCAATTCAACTGACAACAGCAAATATTTTCCTATAAAATGGCCTTGTTGTTGCTCTGAGTGCTATATTCTTATCTAAGTTGCACTCATATTAAAATTTATGCTTATTCCTAATCCATTACTGTTCCTGTGTTTAATAAATCTAAACTAAAACTACATATATATAATAGTATTTCTTTTCATATCCTACTCATGACTGTTTGGCAGAAGCCAAATATTCAGCTCTGATTAAAGAGACTTCATGTAAGAAGATACCATATAAATATTTACAACCTTATGTATAATTAAAAAAAAAAACCCTTATGCTAACTAGCTGCTATGTTTCCGTTATGGGAATTTACACACAAAAAACTTAGCAGCTAGTTAGCCAGCATAAGGGTTTTAATTATTCATAAGACCTGTGCAGTCCACAATTTATTTCAGCATCTTCAAAGAGAAGTTGTTTCAGAGTGCAAGATAACTAGTCAAAACAAATCTAAGGCTGCTGGATCCAGGAACTATTCTCAAATGGTTTAACCAAGTGTACAAATTCTGCATTTGAATTATACACAATAATAGCAGAAATCAAACAAAAATTAAATGAAGGTATGCAGAGAAGAAATATTTGTCTACCAATTTACTCTGGTAATGACTTTGAGAGACCAAATTTTAATTATTATAATTATAATAATGCTCTAGAATATTAGAATACTTTTGACAACTGGAAACAAAATCGATTGAAAGCGCTGCTGTCCTGGCAAGTACACCGAGACATTGTTTCTCAGTCTGCGCCATTTGATGATAGTCTCCTACCTCTACCATCGCTACTAGTGTCTTCTAAATTAGCTTTCTCGGCTTTTTCCTAAATTTTGAACTTTAAATACTCATTTCAGGTTTATTTTTTATTATATTTTATAATAGTTTTTTTTTTTTTACAATATAAACAATATTTTAATTAAACAAAATATACTTCAAATCAATTTCGAAAATTCGAAAATAAAAATACTTCCTATCATAAAGGAAACACTTCGACATGTTTTTCTCAAAACACGTGTTTTGTCTTTGTAGTGGAAACATGTTATAAGTCTATCCAAATTTTAACTTTGATATGCCTACAGGGTTATTATCAGTTTTTTTTCTCTTTAAACTGCTCTATTTATTTACAAGGCGAAATCAGATACATGTGAGTATGTATGTGTTGTAATAACACGATTTCATGACGTTTTCGTACTATTGTAAACATATACAAAACAAAAGTCATTCATTCATCACTTCTGATGGCATCTCTGCTACTGGTTTCATTTCAGTTTTACTACTGGTGGAAACCTGTTTAACAGTTAAAAGTTTGTTTTATCTTAACAATTACATTATTTTCAAACACTTTATGCTAAACTCATTTTTGTGACCCATTTATTTGTTCAAATTACAAAAGACAACTTTACATTCATGTTTATGATGATTTGCTAATTTAATTTTAATTTAAATAAATTATTGCTTAAGTACTCGTATGAAGTTGCTTACACTTGTGTTTAGCAATCAAGTGGTTCGCTGGGTCATTGCGTTTAAGATTTTGTGGATTTTGGTTCCATAAAAAGCGTTTGTGAAGTAAATATGTATATGCTCAATTAGTCTGTGGTCAGACAGAACGATTTTAATTGCCGAACTTTTTAGCAATTTTCTTTTGGAATTGCTTTCTTGTCCACACACAAAAACTTTTTTCGGCAATTCTTGAGCAATTCTCTACCTTTTGCTTTATGCAATTTACATTGTATTTGCACATACACATACACATATGAGAGAAAAGTAAGGAATTGCTGAGAATTGCCAAGTACCGGCAATTCTTTTTCCCTTCTTATTCCCCTCACCGAAAGCTTCTATAAAGTCAAGAATTGCCCAACTAAAGTTGCTGCGTGTGACCATACACTTATTGAAAACAATTAAATGGAGCGTTGATCAGAGTAATGAAATTGCAATGGAAGACGGCATTGGAATGGGTTTTCAATGGATGGATGACTTTTATATTTTCGTAAATACGAGTATTTGTTTTTGTTTTTACCGCTGGCGTTGATAACACATTGTCTTACAGACATATCGTATTATAAATAAAATATACAGCAATAAAAACATAAGCTTAATAAATTTAAGAAGTAATAACAAAGGCTGATCAAAACATAACCGTTATTTTAAATTATTTCAATAAGTATTTATTTATTCATAAATAACTATCTTGTCCATTTTAAAATAATCCCCCTCATGTATTAAACACTTATGCCAGCATTTTTTCCAATCCTCGAAATACTTCTGAAACGCCAAAATTAATTAATTAAAATCAATTTCGAGCCAATTTAGTTGCGCTGCTTTTAGTTTCAACTGAGTGACTTTTGCTTCAATGTGAGATTCCACGTTAGCCTACGGTCCAGGTGAATACCAAGGTACTTGACTTCATTTTGCTGCGGAATAGGTGAGTTGTTAATTTGGATATGCGCACATGTTTGTTTACACGGTATGAATGTGACATGAGTACATTTCTGCTCATTAACCCTGATTTTCCAAATCTTCAGCCATTTTTCCAATATTGAAATAAATTCCTGTAAATTTCGTGGTTTTCATGAACGCTCAAAAACGCTGTGTCGTCTGCAAAAGTTGAAGTGTGGATTCCAGATGTCGTTGGCATGTCAGAGGCGTAAATGAAATATAAAGTAGGCTCTAGTATGCTACCTTGGGGAACACCTGCCTCGATAGGTTAAGTTGGGCTTATAAAATCACCTTCTCTGATAACAAATTTCCGCCCATATAAGTAGCTTTCCAGAAGCTTGTAAGTATTTGCAGGCAAGTTCAACTTTATTTTGTGCATCAAGCCGTCGTGCCACACTTTATCAAAAGCTTGTGAAATGTCAATGAATAAAGCTGAACAATACTTTTTGTCTTCAAAAGTCTGTCTTCTGATGTTGACTAGTCTGTGCGTTTGTTCTATGGTGCTGTGTTTAGCCCGAAAACCAAATTGATGATGGATGCATCCCACATTGTTCAAAATTGGACTCAACTTCGCCATTAACAATTTTTCGAACAGTTTTGATATTGTTGGTAGTAGACTTATTGGTCTATGTGATTCTACTTTAGTGGGATCCTTCCCTGGTTTGGGTATCATAGTAATCATTGAGACCTTCCACTCTGCAGGATAATACTCAAGGCGTAAAATAGCGTTAAAAATAAAAAGTAGAGCTCTTTTAGCTACACGAGGTAACTGTTCAAGCATTTTGCCAGTAATTTGATCAATACCTGGAGCTTTCCAGGGGTTTATGTTACTGATACCTTGTTCTACATCTTGAAATATGAATCGCTAAGACACAGGCGGTCTAACTGCATATGGTGGTAATTCAGATGCATCATTTGCTACATCATTTGTAATAAAAACATTTCTCAAATGGTTAACATACACCATCCCCTTTTCAGAATCGCTTCTTGCCCCAGCTGAAGTTCGCAAAGATGGCTTACCTATTATGACTATATACTATGATACTTGTATAATAGTATCGCCTACAACGCCATTTTGTAAAGTCGGCCAAAATTATTTTCCTGTGAATGAATCGTACGATAGTGTAGAATAGTGTATCAGGGCCTTCAGAAAAGATGAACGAATTACTTTTTTTATAATACTGTTCTTCTTATTTATATTAAGTAAATAAGGATGTAAAAA
Organism: Thecocarcelia acutangulata; assembly: GCA_914767995.1. Classification (NCBI taxonomy): domain Eukaryota; kingdom Metazoa; phylum Arthropoda; class Insecta; order Diptera; family Tachinidae; genus Thecocarcelia; species Thecocarcelia acutangulata. The sequence continues at coordinate 76,241,605 of OU612095.1, read as the reverse complement.
TCTGTGCAGTGATCTAATAAATAAAAAGCAGCAACTTGTAGTATTAACAAAGCATTTAAATTTGTAAATATTTATGGTGCCATATGACTATTTTTAAGGAAAAGAAAATTGCTTAATACCTGTCAACATTTCAATTCCACTTAACGGCATTCGAATCTCCCCGGAAGAGATTTTACTTAAGAAATTCCCCTTTATTAACAAATTAACAATATAAACAAATTTGTGTACGAATTGAAAACATTTTTAAGAATTTTCCTATTTAACAAATAAAACTAGCAAGATTTTAAGTACAATTGTGTTTAAACTTACAAAACTTTAAGAGCCGCTCAAAGAGATTTATTTAATCATTTTAGACGAACAAGTTAAAAACAAAAAATCACTTGTGTCAAGTGGCAGAGTGTTTTGTCAAACAAAAACACTTGAAGTATTTTATTACGAGTGTGTACATATGTGTTAATGTTTCCTTTTTTTTTATTAAAATGACATGCGTCAATCGAATGACAATCGCACGGCGTGGCAAAATACATACATACATATGTACATGCCTGTTATTCTGCTAAAACTATTTGGCCGACATTGATTACAACGTAAAGTTCAATAACTTGAAAGACACAACAAGTTTTTTTATTATTTTTTTAACTGCTACTTTTGTAATTTTTAGTTTTAAATACCTAAGTACTCGTATGTATGTAGTTAGTTACTCGTATGTTTTACTTTAGGTATTGTGGGAAAATTATATGTTACCGCTATTAATGGCATCAGTGGCAGTTGTGTTGATTTTTTGGCCATTTATTTTACTCGCAAAAAAACGTAAAGTGATTCTTTCGACATACGTCCATAATTACACATCAGATACGTTAACAGATTTTAAGGTTTCTTTTCAAGTACACAGGTTCCTTTAACAGCTCATTTATTTAAGTAAATAATAAGTGGTCTTGCGAAATGTATGCCTTAGGATATACATATGTACATGCATGCATACATACATAAGTATGTATGAATATATGTTTGTATTGTATGAAAACCCAAAAATTTATTAAGTTAAAATATAATAAAGATATCACATCATTCGGTACAGCTGAGCACGTTAGTGTAGATTTATTGTAATTTCTTAAAGGCCTTGATACACTATCCTACACGATCTTACGTTTCATTCACAGGAAAATGTTTTAAAAAGTCTGGCCAACTTTACAAAATCGCTTCAAAATGGCGTTGTAGTCCACACTATTATATAAGTATGATCCTACACGATCGTATAATTCATTCACAGGAAACTGTTTTAAAAGTCTGGCCGACTTGAAATAAAAAAATACTTATACAAGTATGATTGAAATAATTTATATACACAATAAAACAATTAAAACCTTTTATTAACATAATAATTTTATATTACTTAAATTTTTTCCTCGAGGCACCAACAATATTTTAATATTTTTCACAATACATACAACACTGATCGCAGAGAAACCATAATGTTTTGAAAAGTTTCATAAAAATCTGTCGCACGGCTGAATTTTTAGTACTTTTTCAGCACACATGCTTTATTTAGTAGATCGCACAATCGTGTATGATAGTGTAGCAAGGCCTTTAGTAAAGTAATTCAACACTATTATTAACCATAATAATTTTACATTATTTCAGTTTATATCTCGAGGCACCATTCTCATATTTTTCACAATATATACCACACTGATCGCACAGAAACCATCATGTTGTGAAAATATACATAAAATTTCTCCAATCGTACGATTTGTCAAAAACTCTGCCATAAAAATGAATTTTTAGTACTTTTTCAGCACACATGTCATATTTAGTAGATCGCACGGTCGTGTAGGATAGTGTATCAAAACCTTAAATAGTTATTTTGGAACGTAAAAATAAAAGGTCGGATGAAACTATAGAAAAGAGAGTTTTATTGAGCCGTCATAAAATTAAACTCATTTGACGAGTTTTATTTTTTCCTTCAGACAATAAAACACATTTTAAGAAAATTAATAAAGGGTGGTTAAATTTCAAGAGCCGATGTTGATTTTGAATAAAACACAAACTATTAAGGAAATTATTGCAATTTTATTTTATTATGATATATTGGTATTACTCAATTATGTATGGAACAAAATATCGGTCAAATGGGCGCCGCAACCACGGCGGCACACCTCCAAATTTCCACATGGTCCAAATTTTCGATGACCCTGAGGCATAATGGAGGTTCTATGCCGTTAATGTGCCGAATTATCTCATCCTTTAGCTGTTGAATTGTTGCTGGCTTATCGACGTACACCTTTTCTTTCAAATAACCCCAAAGAAAAAAGTCCAACGGTGTCAAATCACATGATCTTGGCGGCCAATTGACATCGCCATTACGTGAGATAACACGGCCATTGAATTTGTTGCGCAAAAGAGCAATTGTTTCGTTAGCTGTGTGGCAAGTGGCACCGTCCTGCTGAAACCACATGTCGTCTACATCCATATCTTCCAATTCGGGCCATAAAAAGTTCGTTATCATCTCACGATAGCGAACACCATTCACAGTAACTGCCTGACCGGCCTCATTTTGAAAAAAATACGGCCGGATGATGCCGCCAGCACATAAACCGCACCAAACAGTCACTCTTTGTGGGTGCATTGGTTTTTCGACAGTCGCTCTTGGATTCTCATTCGCCCAAATGCGGCAATTCTGTTTATTGACAAATCCACTGAGGTGAAAATGTGCCTCATCACTGAAGATGATTTTCTTCGAAAATTGATCATCCACTGTCGCCCATTTTCATAACAAGTGTGGATAATTTTAACACGCTGTTGGATTGTGTATCTCTACATGGTTCAAATTGAGTAAGTCTGAAATAGAGAAATGTCAAATAAAATTCGGAAAAAAACTTGGCGTTTAGCTGTGGTTCACATTCAACATCGGCCCTTGAAATTTAACCACCCAATACATAAAATTTTTCAAATCGTACGATTTGTCAAAAACTCTGCCATAAAGGTGAATTTTTAGTACTTTTTCAGCACACATGTCATATTTAGTAGATCGCACGGTCGTGTAGGATAGTGTATCAACACCTTAAATAGTTATTTTGGAACGTAAAAATAAAAGGTCGGATGAAAAGCCGTCATAAAATTAAACTCATTTGACGAGTTTTATTTTTCCGCCAGAAAAAACAGATTTGAGCAGTTTTGTTTTTTCCGTCAGACAATAAAACACACACACAGAAAATTAATACTTAAAAGTTGTGACCGGTCATACCATTGCAATTTAAAAAGCATTTTTCTTTCATTGCTATCACTGTGCTTTTGCCACACTAAGCACAATAAATAGGCAACTGAAAAGCGAAGAAAATGATGGTAACAGGGTCTTTATCGATTAATAAACCTCTCCGAGTTCTGAGAAGCTATAACAATATAACGAGTGATTTTTTTGCTATTATCTTTTTGGCAACACTAGTTTTGACAGCTCACGCACGTTTTGTATCTTGTGTCACTGTCAAACATCTTCAGTTTGGTCTATAATTTAATCATGAATCGTCTTACAAACGAACAACGCTTGCAAATTATTGAATTTTATTACCAAAATGCGTGCTCTGTTAAGAAAGTTCATCGCGCGCTTCTTCCATTTTATGGTCAGTTTAATCGACCTACTGAGGCTTCTATTCGGGCTATTGTAAAAAAATTTCGCACCAAATTTACATTGTTGGACATTAAACCACCAACACGCTTACGTAGAGTGCGAACTGAAGAAAATATCGCAGCCGTATCGGCCAGTGTTGGTGATGACCGTGAATTATCGATTCGGCGCCGTTCGCAGCAATTGGGCCTCTGTTACTCCACTACGTGGAAAATTTTGCGGATGGATTTGGGTGTGAAGCCTTATAAGATACAGCTGGTGCAAGAATTGAAGCCAAACGACCTACCACAACGCCAAATTTTTGGTGAATGGGCTCTTGAAAAGTTAGATGAAGATCCACTTTTTTATCGAAGAATTGTATTCAGCGACGAGGCTCATTTCTGGTTGAATGGATACGTGAACAAGCAAAACTGCCGTATTTGGAGTGAAGAGCAGCCAGAAACATTACAAGAGCTACCAATGCATCCACAAAAAACAACCGTTTGGTGCGGATTATGGGCTGGCGGCATCATTGGGCCGTATTTCTTCAAAGATGATGCGAATCACAACGTTACTGTGAATGGTGAGCGCTACCGTGCGATGATAACAAACTTTTTTTTGCCCAAAATGGAAGAGCTTGACTTGCATGACATGTGGTTTCAACAAGACGGTGCCACATGCCACACAGCACGCGAAACAATGGACCAATTGAGAGGCGAGTTCGGTGAACAGTTTATTTCACGCTTGGGACCAGTCAATTGGCCGCCCAGATCGTGCGATTTAACGCCTCTAGACTATTTTTTGTGGGGCTATGTTAAGGCTAATGTCTATAGCGACAAGCCCGCTTCGATTGACGCACTGGAAGCCAACATTGCCAACATTATTCGTGAGATACCGGCCGAAATGTTGGAAAGAGTATGCCAAAATTGGATTAAGCGGATGGACCATTTGAGGCGCAGCCGCGGCCAATATAACAAAAAAAAAAAAAATTACATTAATGTAATTTAATTTATTTCTCCAAGCACCAACAGTATTCACAATATATACACACTTATCGCACAGAAATCATTATGTTATGAAAACATAATTTTCAAGTCGCACGATTTGTCAAAAACAAAGTTGACTTTTAGTACTTTTTCAGAACACATGTTATATTTGCTAGATCGAACGATCGTGTAGGATAGTGAATTTCTTTTTGTATCCCAACTTTTATTTTTTCGTTGAAAAATAAGTCTTAACTCTGGAGTTGTAATCGTTTTCTGAAGATCATTGAAGATTCTTAATGAGCCCGACAGTACGAATTTGTTAATATATGACACTATAGGCGCTCCTTTACTCTAACATAGAGAGATTTTGGGGTAACATTTTCAAATATAACTGTTATTTACGATCCCTTAAATAAATAAATATACAAAACATACATCTGCAAGTAAATTGCATAATACTACGTATTGTTCTTTTAGGAATGGGAAAATTGTGTTATACTCGTATGCTATCTAATGATCAGTTTTTGACTTCGTATTTAAATGCAAAATTAGTTCATTTTCATTTAAATTTAAGTTGTACTTTAATGCAAGATCAGTTTTTCAGCTTTAAAGGCCTTGCAACTGACACTGTGTGACAGAATTTTTGACAAATCGTGCGATTTGAAAATTTTTATGAAAATATGGTATACATTGTGAAAACTATAATATTGTTGGTGCCTCGAGAAATAAATTGAAATAATGTAAAACTATTATGGTAAAACAAATTCAATCAATTGAGTTTGATTTATCTAAAGACCCTTGAAAAAATCATTTCAAAATGGCGTTGTAGGCCACACTATTATACAAGAATGATTGAAATAATTTATATACACAATAAAACAATTAAAAACTTTTATTAACATAATAATTTTAAATTACTTAATTTTTTTCCTCGAGGCACCAACAATATTTTAATATTTTTCACAATACATACAACACTGATCGCAGAGAAACCATAATGTTTTGTAAAGTTCATTAAAATTTTTCAAATCGCACGATTTGGCAATGACTCTGTCGCACGGTTGAATTTTTAGTACTTTTTCAGCACACATGCTTTATTTAGTAGATCACACGATCGTGTATGATAGTGTAACAAGGCCTTAACATTGATACCAATCAAAAAATTATAAACAGCTTGTTTTCATGTCTTTATGTCGACATTTCATAGGAGCTACCCTAGTCATGAGTAGACTTTTGAATTTTTTTAAAGATATTCTCAAACATTCAACTTTATATCCTAACAATTTAATTATTTATTCAGAATTTATTTAGATTGCTGGGATATAAAGTTGAATGCTGGAGAATATATATAAAAAAATTCCAAAGCATATAGACAGCTGGGAAACATAGAAAACAAGCTGTATATAATTTTTTGTTTGGTAATAATAATTTTTAATTACTTTACTATGTATATAAATTACTGCAATCATACTTGCATAGTAGTGTGGGCTACGACACCATTTCGAAGCGATTTTGTAAAGTTGGCCAGACTTTTAAAAAATTTTCATGTGAATGAATTGGAGGATCATGTAGGATAGTGTATGTAGTGTTGCCTTTACATATCACATCGTTTTCCACGATAAAACACAGTACTCACTGCTTTTGGTGTCGGTGATGACTTCTCTCGGTTTATATCGAGCTTTCTAAGAGACAGTACTATACGAGTTATTATAGATGGGGTCTCATCAAGCGAGTTCAAGATTAATTCAGGGGTACCGTAAGGGTCCGTTCTTTCTCCTACCCTATTTCTTATTTTCTTCAATGACCTTCTCTATCAAACTTCCAACCCTATCCACTCTTTCGCAGATGACATCAGCATTTGCCATTCGTGCTATTTTAGTTATAGGCCCAGCCTATCAGAGATCGCTGCCAAGAGGCTAAATATGAACGATTCACTGAATAGTGACCTTTTATTAATCTCCGAATGCGCTCGTAAAAACAGAGTCGCTTCAATGCTCGTGAGACCCAATGTTCTTTATTAACACACAAACAAACGACCGCAAGTGCTGCCTCATCTATACTCATGGATGGTATAAATATTGAGGCAACGGATGCTCTTGGTGTTCTTGGAATGAACATACAGTCTGACGTTCGCTGGACTGAACACATTTTTAATGTCTCTAAAGAAGCATTCAAGTGTCTCGGGTTTTTGAAACGGTGTGAGATGTACTTCACTCCATCCGACCTCCTTACTATTTATACCACCTACATTCGACCGAAAATGGAATATAACTCTCATGTTTGGGCCGGTGGCAAAGTCTATTGTGGGGTTACTCGACCGTGTGCAGGAAAGGACGAAGAAGCTTATCGGTGACAGTAGGGTATCCAACTCTATTGACTCACTGGAGCATCGACGCAGTGTGGGGTGCGTTACTCTATTATATCGTGACTACAATGGATTTTGCTCTGACGAGATTAGAGATCCTGTCCCCGAAACTCACACATTTTTACGTAGCACACATTCATCGTCCAGAGCTCATCCATTTGTGGTCGATTGCCCGGGGAATCGTACTACGCATTACAGAGAGAATTCGTTTTTCAGCCGCACGCTTCGTCTGTGGAATAAGTTGCCTGCAGACGTGTTTCCTGTCTGTTATAACGTTGGAAAGTTCAAGTCAAATGTTCATAAACACTACTCCCTTTTTCCCCCTCCTCACAAACTATTTTCCTAGTTCCGGTACAATGCCCCTGAGTACTACGCTGGCAACTTTTGTTCACGTATTTTCCACGCATATCTGTATGTATTGTGATACCACTTCGCGGAGAATAGCAATCACAATAGCTGGCTTTATATGTGTGCGTCGGATCATCGCTTTTGTATTCAAAATTTTCACCGCTGGGGTTGTGTGCAGTGTTGACTTTGGTTTCGAAAGAAAAAATCACCAAATAATCGCAAATAAATTTCTTAAAATAAAAGTCAAATACCTATTTATTAAATTTAGAACGTGAATGTAAATTGTATTGTAAATATTTTAGCAAAATAAAGGTTTAAGCTTCCTAATTAATAAATCAACAAATTACAAATATGTTCACATGTATGTATATACGAGTACATATGTATGTATATATGTATGTATTCTTTTTATTTCAATAAAAATAAAAAATCACACATTTATAAAGAAAGTAAAACGTGACTTATCATTCAAATGATGATCTTTTTTTAAAAAACGATTGTCATCTATCCACCAAAAAATTAAAATACAATTAATTACTCATTTCACAAAAATACTGCGAATTGTGTTCATTTGACGAATGGATGAATAATGATCTACTTTTGTTAATTTTTTTTTGTAATAAAATTTTTATATGTATGTACTTATGTGTGTGTATACAGTCAATAAATAAAATGAAAATCAAAATTATTTAGTCTGAAAAAAAATTGTAAGTAAACGAAAAATCCTTAGAGAACTAGACAGGACAATGTTCTGCTCGATTGGTTGGTTTTCGTGCTGGGCGACTGCACACAAATAATCAAACTCAATTGATTTTTTTTATGCATCAATAACTATCTTGTCCCCTTTAACGTAATCCCCCTCAGATATAATATACTTATGCCAGCGTTTTTTGCAATCCTCGAACCATTTCTCTTCCTGATTGTCTTTAGCTTTGGGAAGAGGAAAATGTTAGCGGAGGCCAAGTCTGATAAATACGGTGGTTGAGGCATGATAACGGGGTTGTTTTTGGCCAAAAACTCACGCACAAGCATCAATGTGTGAGCTGGTGCGTTATAATGGTGCAAAATCCATGACTTTTTTCCACAATTCTGTCCGTTTCTGACGAATTGCTTCGTGCAAACGGTTCAAGGTAGTATTCTTTATTAACCTTGTGGCAAGAATTCATAATGCACTACGCCGTTGAACTCGAAGAAAACAGTGAGCACAGCCATCACATTTGACTGAACTTCACATGCTTTTTTGGTCTTGGCTCTTCTGGACGCTTCCAGTAGAATGATTGGGCTTTGGTTCAATGTCATAGCCATACACCCATGATTCGTCACCAGTTTTTTTTATATTGGACAGTACTAAGGGGATAACCCCTACTTATGCAGTGCATTGTACCAGAACTAGGAAAATAGTTTGTGAGGAGGGGGAAAGAGGGAGTAGTGTTTGTTTACATTGGACTTGAACTTTCCAACGTTATAACAGACAGGAAACACGTCTGCAGGCAACTTATTCCACAGACGAAGCGTGCGGCTGAAAAACGAATTCTCTCTGTAATGCGTAGTACGATTCCTCGGGCAATCGACCACAAATGGATGAGCTCTGGACGATGAACGCGAGCTACGTAAAAATGTGTTATTTTTTTTTATCTTGGACCAGTACTCAGGGAATAGCCCCTACGTATGCAGTGCATTGTATTGGAACTAGAGAAATAGAGTATGACCTTTTTGAGCAAATCTGATTCGTCGTTGACGATATTCAACAGCACCTGTGCGATGCCCTTGCGACAGCGTTTTTGCTCAAAATTTAGTAAATTTAGTAAAAATCGTAAAGTACACCAAAACACGACTAACCTTTTTATCTGCTAAAAACAAACTGACCATCTGGCATGGCTTGGTACCAACATAACAATTCATGATAATTGAAAATAACGGTTATTCTTTTAACAGACCATGCACGCAGAGAAAAATCAATTTCGAATATTGTTATGCCAACCTTAGTATTTACTCTGTCATAATGTGAATTATTGCCGGTAGCAATGTGCTATCGTTTTTAATATAGTTTAATCCACTCTAAAGATAGTAATATTGCCAATTCTATATTTCTACTGTAATATTTCTATCGTTTTAAAATATGGTTGAACGAAATAATAATGTTTTAAAAACTAGTTTGAATACAACAATAGCTTTTGTAGTATACAATAATAGACTATAAATTTTAAACATGCGTATGGTTATTGCTTTGTATAGGCAACACAAGTGCGTTTACAAAATATACTAACTATTGTTGTTTTTAATAAAATGTTTGACAATTGCATGTATAATAATAAACGAATCAGCTTTTTCTGTTCATGCTTTTTTTATTTTAAAAGTATTGAAAGAAATATAAAATTATCTGGTGAAAATAAATATAAATAAACCGAAACATAAAAATAAACATTTGAAATCAAAAAGGTTTGTATAATAATTGATATCAAAAAATACATGTTGTATACATGCGTTTTAATGTTTTTGAATACATATATTTTGCAGACTTATGGGCCAGAGCAAAAATGCAGCAATGTATCCAAAACAGCAACCCCTTGCAAGTTCTTTTAGTTGTTTAAAAAAATATATTGAAATATTGTTTAAAAAATATATTGAATAAATTACAAAAATGTGTATTTTTTTTCTATCATATAATTTTGTGAATTTCAACACTATTACGATTGAACGTGACAATAATATTATATGGTTGGGCAAATATATGGTTACGTAGTTTAATTTTGGTTCGTGGCTGTACTAAAGTTTAGATTCAAACCATATAATGCGGTTGTCTTCGACCATACAATTCAACAATAGTATTTTGCCCTTAAAATATTGTAATATCAACCATATATTTTTTTCTGCGTGTGTACGTCTGTTTTAAAGAGCTTTTTTTATACAAGTAGCTAAAAGCACATATCTAGAAGGTTATAAATCTCAGTCTCGTCTGTTGGATCTGTTCTCTTCTGTACATCATATATAAAATTAGGATTGAAAATTTTCAACATGTTTTCCGTTGGTTCAAACTTATTACAACAGATTTTATTTAAATTGATATTCAGCCATGTCACAGAGTTCGGAAACCGATTTCAACAGTTTTTTGGTTCTGTAGAAACCATAAAAACTAAAGAGTTTTTCGAAATGAAATCACTTTTAACGGAAAATATTATTCTCATTTTTAAAGTTAAAAGCAATTTCATTCTGAAAAACTTTTTAGATGCTTGTTTTTGGGAGACAAAAAAAAAACTAATTGAATTCCGTTTCGGAGCGGAATTGAATCTGTGACATGACAGATTGTCCGTGTTTTCTAGGGTCAATAATCGTATTAAATAAATATAATACGTAATAATTAAAAAAAATAAAAATTATATATGACTACAAAACTATGAAAAATAATTTAAGGAGACTTTTAGGGATTTATTATCTTTTAAAGATCAAACAAAAAATATTTATGACGATTTTAGAAAATTTTGATAACCAGTTTGGCGCTGGAGGTGGAAAAAATCTAACAACCCTGATTACAGCGATTATTGATTACAAACACAATGCAAAATTAATATATATACATATATAGATTAAAGTTAAAAATAAATAAAAAAATAATTTTTTTCAGACAAAACTTTTATTTATTTTATTTTTACTTAAATTTTTTCTGTGATCATGGAACCATTTGGCGTTCTGTGTTGCCGTATTATTTTATTAATTTCTTCTGTTTTTCAAACTACAGGGTGTTTTTTTAAGCCCGATAGAACTTGAAATTGTAAAAAATAACACAAAAAATTAAATTGTAATCAAAATTTTTTTTTATTCGAAAGATCAATACGTGACATTAACATTTGAAAATGATTTCGGGCATATGGGCACCGCGGCTGTTCTTGACGAAGCGCATTCTGGACGTCCAATTTTGGGCCACTTTTTCGAGCACTGCTGGCCGTATGTCACGAACAACACGAACAATGCTGGCCTCCAAGGCGTCAATTGTTGCTGGTTTATCAGCATAAACCAGTGACTTCACGTAGCCCCACAGGAAATAATCGAGAGGTGTCAAATCGCACGACCTTGGAGGCCAATTCACAGGTCCATTTCTCGAAATCAACTTATCGCCAAATTTTGATTTCAGTAAGTCGATGGTTGCGTTCGCCGTATGGCACGTAGCGCCATCCTGTTGAAACCACATCTCCTCCGGATCAATGTCATCCATATTTTCAAACAAAAAATCATTGATCATGGTGCGGTAACGATCTCCATTGACCGTAACGCGAGCTCCGGCCTCATTTTTGAAGAAATAAGGTCCGATGATGCCACCAGCATGAAAACCGCACCAAACAGTGCATTTTTCTGGATGTAATGGAGTCTGTAGGGTCTCTTGTGGATTGGTCTCACTCCATATGCGGCAATTTTGCTTATTAACAAACCCGTTAAGCCAAAAATGCGCCTCATCGCTGAACACAATTTTGCGTCTATAAGTTGCGCGAATCGACGACTGATTTTCAAAGTAAATTTGGATAATTTCGTAGCGTTGTTCAAGCGTGAGTCTATTCATGATGATTTGTCAGAGTATACTGAAACAAATAAAAAAAATGTTTCATCAAAATTTAATTTTTTGTGTTACTTTTTACAATTTAAAGTTCTATCTAGCTTAAAAAAACACCCTATACTTTGTCCAAACAAGTTTGGACTACATAAATATTTAATGGATCCTCGTAAGATGAATTTGAATTTTATTTTTATACTTATCTTTATTTTCTACTTACCTTTATTATTATTAATAACTAACCTAACTTGAATTAATATAAATGAAATTATATCATATATACTTACCAACACTTAACTTAAACTAAACTATTATTATTTTGAATTTATTTTGAATTTAAACGCTTGAATTTATATATGAATACTAGTTAATTATACAAGATTGTTCACACTGACCATTGGAAAGTTTTCAAAACGTCAGTTTAGTAGTGAAGTAGATTCCAATATAATTCCGGGTTCTTTTCTTATTACAACCAACAGTCAGCGCGAACAGATATATCTCTATACAAGTACATAAGTATCTCTCCTGAGTATATATTTCTACACAAGTGTACTTATATCGATTTCTATCCACGATTAAAATGTGAAAAATAAACCATCTATTATATTTTTCAAAGAAATTCTAAGCGTATTTCTTTTCTAAAATTCACCCTGCAACAACCATTTTTACAGATTCCCCCTTTAGTTTTGTGCAGTATCCCCCTGTGAAGAGTGGTTGCCTAACCCAAAGTAGATGTGCACCCATACAGCAACTTTGTAATTACCCAAAAAGTAAAGAAACCCACCTAATATATTACTAAAATTGTAATATATTAGGTGGGTTTGATTGTAATTAAGCAATACATTTACACTATCCAGAATCGGGTTGTACTAAAATAATAAGAATAATAAGAAAAACTTACTTGCTTGCGCCCATTGCTGACCATTTAAAAGGCCCCATAAAGTCGCATTTAAATCTCTTTGACACTCGACATCTTCGATGAATTTCAAACTATGTCGATATAAATCCACTGTAGCTGAAGGTAAATACTTGTATGAAGATTGTGAAATTTTCAACGTTTGAACTTGCATTACAATTGTAAAAACGATACAAACATTCACTAATTTACACATTTTTTTCAATTGATTTGTTAATTTAACTTTGCAGGTAAAATATTTATGTAGATGCTCGCATGTACCTTTCTCTACACAACTTAAATTAAAAAAAAACACGTGTAATTTTAGATATGCATAAAAATATTTGTTTATTTTTGTTGGGAAAAGCAAATATTAGACAATTTATATCTGCTGTTGAGACGCAGCCAAATTCATCAACTTATTTGCTTAATAGATATGCATGAATATTTTGTTGTATGATTAAACACAATTTTAATTCAAATAAGTACATATGTATATGCATTCATTCGATCGTACGTTAGATTTCAATTTCAACTCTTTTGTTTATTCGCTTTTTTTATTATTATGTTTGTTTTATTATTTATTTTCGAGTCTGTTCCGTTTCCGCCAACCGCACGCTTTGAAATTCTAATTACAACTGTTAATAGCAGAGTGCAGTTAACATGCATTAAGCCAAACTCAAGATTTGAAACAAACAGTTGTGTACAAAAAATGTTTATAAGCATTGTTGCCAACAACTCATCTCGTGTTGAAACAAACAACAATGCATCATATCAATCATACGCAAGAGAGTGTTAAATTTATAAAAATGATCATTTACTCGTATAACAGGAAGTTTACCAATTTCGTAATAACAAGTGACCATAAGTAGAAAGATCAGCAAGATAGGTTTTTATTAGCGATATTGCACCTGAATAAAAAATAATAATAGTTATATATCTTTTTACAAAGTATATGATGGTTGACATATGTAGTCAAATGCTGTAGAGGGATCTAGCAGTAAAACGAATGTAATTCTCCCTGATATTTATAACTTATTTCAGAAAATTTTAAGAATATCCAAATTTCAAAAGCAAAACTAGATGGCATCAATTTCAATACCATTTTCAATAACTGTTAAATATTTTGTAAATTACAAATTTTATAAACATTTATATAATTACAAATGTTGTTACTATCTAATTGTATTCTCATGAGTATATTTCTAAATTGGAAATTGTAATTCTTTTATGATATACTTGTATACATTTTACTTGTTGTAGAACAATTTGATTTATTAATATTTGATCACATTAACTTAGATAAAATAAGTCAATGTTAAAATGGAATTATTAGATTACATATACTTTACCAGCGTTGTCAACTTTGAAATTTCAAAACGCACCAAAATGGGGAAAAAAGCGCGTTATTTCAACAAAAATGCACCGCATTTTGAATTTTTGATTTCATTTTTAAAACCCTATAGTATTATTATTTGTTGGTTGAGCTAGTGGTCTTACTTGTAAAAATTATATTTCTTTATTTTGTTCAAAATTTCGACACTCCGTTGTGTGTCTTCTTCAGGAAAAAAAATTCCTGAATAAGACACACAACTATTGAAATATTAAAATAAAGAACTATAATTTTTACAAGTGGATCACTAGCTCAATCAACAAATAATAATTTACAAAATTAGAAACAAGAAACCTATAATATTTTTATATAAAATTTTTTTATATTAACTAATATTTTTATATTAAAAACACGATAATGAAGCAGCTTTTTAAGCGACTATTATACAATCAAACTCCAGAACTCAGCCCCAGATAGCACCGCTTGATGGCATGCCATCAAAATCGTTCAATAGCTAGAATTCGTTTTTGTCAAACTTGGCATCCAGTATGATTTTAGTTTTTTAAGATAATGTTGTTTTTAAAATAATTGTAACGATATTTTATCAAATTAATTATTAAGCAATATCATTTAATTATATTTGCTGTCGACCGAAATCAGATGTTATTTTTACTGCCTATTATCAGGGACACAAAACTACAGCTGCTTATCGTCGTCAAAATTATATTGCAAGAGCATACAAACCACTACTGTCAAAAGAACTTAAGATTATCGGATCATTAAAAGTTACAGAATCGCACTACAAGCCTTCAAATTCGATTAATAGAAATTCTATCGCACATAGTGTACATTTCATTTATTGAAATATACGAAAATTTGCCACAAATATATAACAAATAAAAGATGAAGTTTAGCATAATCAATATTTAATGCAAACGTTTAAGAAAAAATTTTATAATTTATTTAATAATTTCGCAGTTACCAAAACAGTTACGAATTCACGTCCCATGAACTTCACTGTTCAGAGACTGCATTTATTGTACATATCGCTCCTTTATTGCAACATAGTGATATCTCAAAAAATTAGCTTTTCGAGTTAACAATGCAGAATTGTTAACAGTACTATCTTTTATATTGTGCCAAAATTTTATTTAAATTACCTTTAAACTGTTTCCTTTAGGAGATATGTTCTAAAAAAAATTTTCTAAGACTCGTATGGAAACTAAAAATTTGAAATGTGTTTTTCTCGAAACAATATTTTTTGCGTTTGTTGCAATAAACGAGCGATATAACATGGTATGTTTTCCACGCAAAATGGAACGTAAAAATTTTAGATATGTGCACTTGAAGAAACTTTTTTTCAAAAAGTTTAGTGCAATTTGATTTTGTGCCACCGGAATTTAAAAAACGTACCGAAAATTTAAAAAAGCGCATCCCGCACCGCACTTTTTGTTTTATTAAGATTTTGGAGAAAAGTATAGATATTATAGCAAAAAAAATTTTTTTGGTACTATTCATATAATTTGTGTAAATACGAGTAAATTTTGTGAAAATTTTGCAATTTACACATCTACTGAATAGAAGAGAAAATTCAAGCATTAAATAAATACTATAAAGAAGCAGCTGTGACAGCAAGTAAAAATATTTGCCCTTCCTAATAGTATGTTTCCTTTATAAGCTATTAAGTTGATTTGAGGAAATCATTTCGAACTGTTTCCATTATGTTGTAAATAGTTTTCTCTTCGAATTTTCGCAATCAGTTTGACGTCTGATATTTTATCATAGAAAAAAAAAACAAATATTTTATTCAAAAAATATTGTGCAAAAAGCTGTGGCAATCGTAAATAAAATAGGATTAAACACCAATGAAAAAGTTAATGATGCTATCGATTATTTAAGTATGTGTTCTTTTTTGCAAGCGAGATACTGAAAATTATGCCAGGACGCGTTTCAATGGAGGTTGATGCCCGACTTTCTCTTGATACCGACAAAAGCGTAGCCTTGAAGTTGATTTCCTTATACGAAAACATGGAAATAAGAAATGAACGCATTCTTATTAAATTGGCTTCACCGTGGGTGGGTAACAGCAAAAATTCTGAAATCCAAACGTAACACTGGCTGACTTCATAAATACAGTTTGCATTGTAACATTGCAAAGACACATATTTACAAGGTAAAGTAATATTGAATGGCAACACTGCTTAGTGGTAACATTTTGGTACATTGTTCATAAATGTAAAAAAATTGACAAAAGTTTTTTTTCACTATATACAAAAAATTTCATATTAAATCACATATTTATATTGAATTAGATTTTATTTACCACAAATTTGCCATTTCTACCACAAAATTTTTGCCGCCATTAAAGATGTGTACTTAAAATGTTTACAAAGAATCACAAATAAAAACCATGCAAGAAATTGACAAATAATGCGCGTTGAAAAGTGTTGCCAAGCAATAATGAACATGATGCATTGTCAAGTTACATTGCAAACTGCATATATTAAGTCAGTGGTTGACTTAATATATTATTAATATAAAAATTAATTTCCCCATAGTTGGACTTTCCCTACTTAAAGAACTTGGAAATGATGTCGATGGAAAAGTGTAAAAAGTACCCTTGATGAAACCACTGTTAGATAGACGTTATGGCTACTAAAAAGCTTTCGGAAGGAATTCGTAAATTTGCTGTAGATGCCAATGATTTGAACAATCAAATTTGTAAACAAATAATTTAGTTACGTTTTCTTTATTTTGTTTATTAATCCAGAGTTAAGCTTTTAATAGACAAATGCCAATGCTTTGTACCATAACTTTTTTGTATACGCGGAAATAAAATGGTTTTCATACAATTAAAAATAAAAAACCTTTAATATAACAAAAAGCCCTATAAAAGTTTAAAATAACAATGAGCTTTTGTTGAATTATATTCAACACAACAAGGAATAAATGACAAAAATTTGTAAAATCTACCATTTTGATTCGTAATTAAATGATACTTGACGGGTTGTAACTCACCAATAATGGATGCCCCAAATATTACAGCCGCGCAGATTTGCAAAGACAAAATCGATTTAATTGGAAACAAATTAAGCCATTTGAAGAATTTGGGAAATTTGGTAAATTTGGCAAATTACTGAATTTTGGCAAATGAAATGATTTGGCCCAAATCACGTATATGGAAACGTACTATAACAAAAAATATCTATTATAAATGTTTGTTCATATATGTTCATGTAAACGAATTTTTTAAAATCAGTCCACGCCTTCATACGGAAAGGGATGGTAAAACAGTATAATTTTAATTTTCACAAACGATGTCTCACGCTGCTTTACTATTTATGTATTTTTTTTTTTTTAATATTGTAACGACACTTTTCGCTATATGCTGGGATAGCTCAGCGTGGTCCAGGGTCGTTTCAATAAAGAACAAAGAAACAAAGAAAAAGAGTTCGTCTTCAATGTTGACTCTTTATTGAAATAAAATAATAAAAGAAAATCTTTTCTTTTTATGCGTTTAGTCATGTGGGGTTGTGGCACCACCTACGGTTGACGTTTGAGCGGGGTCGCGGACCGATATGGAGGTATTGAAAACTCCTACACGGTAGAACTCGCTTCCCCGACGATCCACTACCTCTGATGTCGCGTTGGAGTGGAATTAAAAACTCCTCTGACGAATGGTGAAGGTATTAGTAACACCTTCACTCTCCGTCGCCCTCCAACGTTGGCAACTGCTCTCAGGAGAAGTCAAAACTCTCCCTCGAATACCAACCTGACGATAAGGCAATCCGGGCAAAATTGAACCACTCAAGAGTAAAATGTAAGGACTTAAAAACTCCTCACTAACCACTTGTTGGTTACTTCGCCACAGCTGTGATCACTCGAAAACAAGATGCTTTGAAGTAGAATTAAAAACTCTGGCTTCAAGGCACGTCTTTCCTGCAGACCAACCACTGACCAAACTGCCCTGAAAATGCTGATGCTCGGGTTTTTATACTCTACGTACTAACACCTACGCGCAACCATATCTCATGGTTGATATTTATTCATTGTGTGGTGGTGCCATCTCCGCTGACTGTTAATTTGAAATACAATGTTCAAACTTAGAAATAATTTAACCTGCATTACATGTAACTTGTTATACTAAATTAATTATTAATTCAAAAGCAAATAGAACAACGCTTCTTGCGTTAATAATAATAAATGAAATAACTGAATAAATACAAATATATGAAAAAATGGGAACACGACTTCACGTGTGTTGCTCCAAATTGAGGCCTCCGACTTTGAGCGTTACAATATATATAAATGAATACTTCAAATGAGAGAATATAAAAAATAGAGAAGTGGAATTCATAGCTTTTTTTATTTTATCCATTTTAATTATTTAATAATAATAATACTTTGACGAGAAATTTGCTCCCTTTCGAAAGACAAATACGCCAAACACGGTAGCATTTTAATGACGTTTTTGTAAGACAGTATACCCCATGTAATTACCCATCGCTTAAATGTATTGTTTGTTTATTCACCCCTTATATTCCAAGCCCGTTTTTTCACATATTTTCATACAAAAATATACGGTTGATATACTTTTTTCTAATTACCCATTTTGGATAATTACCCAAATTAATTTATCCCAAATCCGAAAATTCCCTAAAAATCCCTTTATTTATTTACCCAACACTGGCTACCAATTCATTCAACGCTGTTGATTTGTTTTTTTTTTCTCTTGTTAAACATAAAGCGCAAAGTATTGCGAAAACCGCGAGTATTTGAAATAAAAAAAAATAATAATCGAATTTGTAGTGATTTACGAATTGTATACATAAACGCTTTAAAAGTAGCACCAAAAAATATAGCATTATAAATTAAAGAAATACTTTCTCTAATATAGAATGTTTTTTTAAGCTAGATAGAACTTTAAATTGTAAAAAGTAACACAAAAAATTAAATTTTGATGAAACATTTTTTTTATTTGTTTCAGTATACTCTGACAAATCATCATGAATAGACTCACGCTTGAACAACGCTACGAAATTATCCAAATTTACTTTGAAAATCAGTCGTCGATTCGCGCAACTTATAGACGCAAAATTGTGTTCAGCGATGAGGCGCATTTTTGGCTTAACGGGTTTGTTAATAAGCAAAATTGCCGCATATGGAGTGAGACCAATCCACAAGAGACCCTACAGACTCCATTACATCCAGAAAAATGCACTGTTTGGTGCGGTTTTCATGCTGGTGGCATCATCGGACCTTATGTCTTCAAAAATGAGGCCGGAGCTCGCGTTACGGTCAATGGAGATCGTTATCGCACCATGATCAATGATTTTTTGTTTGAAAATATGGATGACATTGATCCGGAGGAGATGTGGTTTCAACAGGATGGCGCTACGTGCCATACGGCGAACGCAACCATCGACTTACTGAAATCAAAATTTGGCGATAAATTGATTTCGAGAAATGGACCTGTCAATTGGCCTCCAAGGTCGTGCGATTTGACACCTCTCGATTATTTCCTGTGGGGCTACGTGAAGTCACTGGTTTATGCTGATAAACCAGCAACAATTGACGCCTTGGAGGCCAGCATTGTTCGTGTTGTTCGTGACATACGGCCAGCAGTGCTCGAAAAAGTGGCCCAAAATTGGACGTCCAGAATGCGCTTCGTCAAGAACAGCCGCGGTGCCCATATGCCCGAAATCATTTTCAAATGTTAATGTCACGTATTGATCTTTCGAATAAAAAAAAATTTTGATTACAATTTAATTTTTTGTGTTATTTTTACAATTTCAAGTTCTATCGGGCTTAAAAAAACACCCTATATTTGAGGCAAAAAAGAAGGAAAATACAAGAAATCAGCTGGCCGCTGATTTTAAATGTGACATTTCTACGATCAACAGGATTATAAGAAATGAAACGAAAATTCGAGAAATAGCTGACTCCAGCAAGAACGTGAACTTAAAAATATACCGACAATCTAATTACAAAGACGTTGAAAAAGCTTTACAATTTGGTTTAACCACGTGCGTATAGATAATGCTATTATTTCCCGTCAAATAATTATAAATAAAGCAAAAGAGTTTGTAATAAAGCTTAACTCCCATTTTGAGCCAAGCGGTAGTTGCTTATGTAGGTGGCAAAGGCAAAGAGAAAACATAAAGTTCGCAAGAGTATATGGAAAAAGTAGTGAAAATGGCAGTGTGGGTGCCCGAAATTATTTAGAAAACGGTAATTTTGCGTCAACTCTTCAAAACTATTCTCCATTAAATATAAATACATTTAATACTGATGAGAGTGGCCTTTTTTACAAAGTTTTGCCAAATGGAACTTTAATCCGTAAAGAAGACTCAATGAAGGGAATTAAGGCTCCGAAATATCGCCTTTGTTATTTTTGTGTAGTTCGGTTGGAACATACAAAAAAGTATATGCAATCGATAAATACAGATATCCAAGCTGCTTCAAAAATAATAAAAGTCTGCCTGTGCAATATTTTTCTAATCAAAATGCAAGTTAATAATGAAATGTCGAAACAACCGAAAAATTGTGCTATTTGCAGTGTTTGAAAAACTTAACTTACAAAAGCAAAAGTTTGAAAATTTGACTGTTGCTTCGAAGCAGAAGTTTTTTTATACACTTCGAATGATTTTGCTTTTTCTTAAACTTTCCATACAAAGAGAAACTTTGAAAAGTCTTTCGATATTTTAAATAGAGTGCGAAGTTTTATTTTGTTTTAGCTTTTTCCTTTTGAAAGTTAATAATTAATACTGCGTTTACACGTACAAGTACTTGCATAGAAGTCCTGTGTATGTATTATCAACGAAAATGTCGAAAAAATACTCGACTTTCTTGCAAGTTGCATTTTTGTTTATAGAATAACATGGAAGTTCAGTTTAAAAATGTCAATGGAGAGACAACAGCTCCTAAAACAGCATTACCATAGGAAACCATAATTTTATTTTTCGGGGAAATGAATAGCACGAATAAAATAAATAAATTAAATAGAATAATTTTAAATTTTTCCACTCAAAATGGCAAAGACCGCTTAATTTATATATTTTCAATAAAAAAATGTGAATTATTTTAAAATCAGTTAATCTCCGCAAAACTTGTTGTAAGGCAACACTGTTATTTCAGTTGTCATTTGACCTCAGTAAGTAGAGCTGTGTCGTTCATGCACGAACGGGTTAAATTGAACGGATCATCTCATTGAACGAAATGAGCCGGTCATTAAACTGACCACTTTTCGTTCAATAGTGAGCCGTGCAATTTGGATAGCTTTCGTTCAAATATCTTTCATTCTTTTTATGTCATGTTCTTTTGTTTTTGTTGTTTTGTTTAACAATAGTGGGGTTTTTTTTGTATTATATTATCTGAAATAAACCAAAAATAGAATATGAAATTAATCAAAATTGATCCCAGCTAAATGGTTTTTATTTAAAATTATTTTCTCTTTTTTAAAACAATAAAATTTTATCACTTTTAATTTCGCCATTTTGTTTTGTTTATTTTAAAGAGCTGTGTTGAAAAATGACCGGAAAATTGTAGTGTCGGCACCGTGCCTTTCGTTCAAAGTGACCGATTGAACGATATGAATGAACGGATCAGTCTTTTGTAATTGAACGAAAGTGACCGGTCACTGAAATGAAGGACCCGGCACAGCTCTATCAGTAAGTGCCAAAAAATCACTGCCTACTAAAATTGCTTGTCAGTTCAGTTGAAAATTGGTTGCAAGTGCAGAGATTGTGCGTGTGTTAGTAAAAAAGTTTGAATGTATTGGGTTTTTCGAACTTGCACCTGCACGTATAAACACTACGTAAGCAACAGTTTGTAAACCAAAATCAAACTTCTTGCTTGGAAGTAACTGTGCAGTTGTTTTAAAGAACTTATTTGAATATGTTATTCTCTTTTGTTTTCTGCTCAAAAGAGGCAATCTACTGCCCAATAAACATAAGAGTTGCATTTCAAAAGTATTTTATGGTTATTGTTAAAAATTAAAGCTGAAAGAACATGTAAAGTAAATTATATTTTTTACAGCAAACATGCAACAGAAATGCAAACAATTTTAATGAAAATGCGATTATTTTTACGAGAATCAATTTTTTAAATATGCATGTATTTATCTGAGAAAAAGACAATATGTCCACACGAAATATATTATCACTACCAACTAAAATGCCACGCTATTTATAATATTAATAATGATTCTAAGTCCCAGAAAAACAAACTATTTACTGTACTATTGCTTTCCAGTTAAAATAGTTTCCCCTTATT
Source organism: Thecocarcelia acutangulata (assembly GCA_914767995.1). Classification (NCBI taxonomy): domain Eukaryota; kingdom Metazoa; phylum Arthropoda; class Insecta; order Diptera; family Tachinidae; genus Thecocarcelia; species Thecocarcelia acutangulata. Next base: position 76,219,260 of record OU612095.1, on the reverse strand, counting down.
TTATTTCCAAAGAAAACTTTTTTAAAACCATGTGTCGGTATATGCATAAGAGATTCTAGTAATTATAACGAGTGATTTTTTTGCTATTATCTTTTTGGCAACACTAGTTTTGACAGCTCACGCACGTTTTGTATCTTGTGTCACTGTCAAACATCTTCAGTTTGGTCTATAATTTAATCATGAATCGTCTTACAAACGAACAACGCTTGCAAATTATTGAATTTTATTACCAAAATGCGTGCTCTGTTAAGAAAGTTCATCGCGCGTTTCTTCCATTTTATGGTCAGTTTAATCGACCTACTGAGGCTTCTATTCGGGCTATTGTAAAGAGATTTCGCACCAAATTTACATTGTTGGACATTAAACCACCAACACGCTTACGTAGAGTGCGAACTGAAGAAAATATCGCAGCCGTATCGGCCAGTGTTGGTGATGACCGTGAATTATCGATTCGGCGCCGTTCGCAGCAATTGGGCCTCTGTTACTCCACTACGTGGAAAATTTAGCGGAAGGATTTGGGTGTGAAGCCTTATAAGATACAGCTGGTGCAAGAATTGAAGCCAAACGACCTACCACAACGCCAAATTTTTGGTGAATGGGCTCTTGAAAAGTTAGATGAAGATCCACTTTTTTATCGAAGAATTGTGTTCAATGCGACGAGGCTCATTTCTGGTTGAATGGATACGTGAACAAGCAAAACTGCCGTATTTGGAGTGAAGAGCAGCCAGAAGCATTGCAAGAGCTACCAATGCATCCACAAAAAACAACCGTTTGGTGCGGATTATGGGCTGGCGGCATCATTGGGCCGTATTTCTTCAAAGATGATGCGAATCACAACGTTACTGTGAATGGTGAGCGCTACCGTGCGATGATAACAAACTTTTTTTTTGCCCAAAATGGAAGAGCTTGACTTGCATGACATGTGGTTTCAACAAGACGGTGCCATATGCCACACAGCACGCGAAACAATGGACCAATCGAGAGGCGAGTTCGGTTTATTTCACGCTTGGGACCAGTCAATTGGCCGCCCAGATCGTGCGATTTAACGCCTCTAGACTATTTTTTGTGGGGCTATGTTAAGGCTAATGTCTATAGCGACAAGCCCGCTTCGATTGACGCACTGGAAGCCAACATTGCCAACATTATTCGTGAGATACCGGCCGAAATGTTGGAAAGAGTATGCCAAAATTGGAGTAAGCGGATGGACCATTTGAGGCGCAACCGCGGCCAACATTTGCATGAAATAATCTTCAAACATTAAATTATATCGACCCAACTATCGATCCAAATAAATATTTCATGCATTTTTCTGAATTTTATGTGTTTTTTTTTTTTAATTTCCGATAGTTCTTATAAAATCACCCATTATTAAACAAATTTTGTGGTTGCTGGTTAGCTCTTTCACTAACGCACACCCAATTTATGCTCACTCTACATATAACTTAAAAGTTAAAACAAAACTGAATGAGCGCAAAGAAGCTAAAAACTGTTTAAAGAAACTTTTCATTTTAAAAGTCTAAGAATAAGCAAAAGTTTTATTTGAAAAGCGAAAAATTTTTATTCAAATCAACAGTTTATTGTTTCAAACTTTTGATTTCTCTCGCTTCATAGTTTGAACACTGTAAACTGTTGCTTTCAGTTTTCTTTATAGAAATACGAAGTCAAAAAAATGCAAAACTGCGCAAAAGCAAAAGTTGAAAAGACGTTTGAACACTGGCTATTTGTAGATTTGTCACAAACATCTTTCATGCGTTTCATGAAGATGTTCATCAGTGTAAAAAGCCTATAAACTAAAGAGCATAAGAAATATGTATTGCTTATTAACAATTGTTTGACTAAATGTCCATCACTGTTATAGACATATCCATGATACAAAAAACAAGGTAGCCGCTTCGCTACAACAATACAGTAACAACAAAAAACAACAGGTATTTTGTTTGTGAAAAAAAGGCGAATTCACACTTCAGCTGACAGAGGAAGTGCCGCCATATTAACCGAATTCGCCGATGCATCCACCTAATAATGAATTCGCCTTGGAAATATCTATAATGTGCAAAACCGCACGCTCTTTTTTCGTTTATTTTTTCTTTGGCTTAAGAAAAAATACACACATACGGACACACTTTTAAACACATGACGAAAAATAGCAGACATGAGAACGATAAATTCTATGAGAAATTAATAATAAACTCTTTTTGAAACGGATGGATTTAGTAGAAAATCTATCGTCAAATTATGCGCTGACCATACAATGTATCGTCACATTAAAGACCAAACAACCTATCAGCAAATTTTTCAAAATTGAGTTTTTTTATTTAATATTATTCCCTATATCATAAAGCATATGTATGCAAAATTTTAAACTTCTAATATTAGAAATAACCAAGCTATTACCAAATTACCAAATACCCTATCAGCAAGTGTACAATTTTCTGAAACCAAATAACCTATCAGCACTCACGCTAAAGAAATCAGAGTAATCATTTATTTGAATTTTTTTTTTTTGAAACACAGTTACTTTTGATTTGTTGTTCTTTGTGTTTTATTACATTTTATTTATTATTAGAAGTGAAAAGAACATAAAAAGTGTTAAAACGCAATAAAATGTATTCCATAAATGAAAATAATCTTGAGGCAGATATGCAAGTTCCCAAAAAAGTCAACAAAAAAGAAGAAAGAAAGAAAAATCGTATGAACGGTAAAGAATATGAAGGTTTTTCAAAAGGCAAAATCGTTTGCAGGAAGCCAAGAGAAATGAAACCCGGGTGCACATCAAAATGTTGTGAAAAGGCTTCAAATCGACATTGTTCTATTTTTTCTGAAAAATTACGTGAAGAAATATTTCAACGTTTTTGGCAGATGTCATGGGACCAGAAAAAACTTTACGTAACCAGTACTGTTGACGTTTTCGCCAAAAAGAGGACTTATGTAGAAAATTCTCGACGCTCAAATTCAAAAGCGTTCTTTTTATACAACAAAACAAAGCGCTATCAAGTGTGCCGTAAAATGTTTTTGTCAACCCTCGGAATTTCGGAAACTATGGTAAGAGGTTGGATTAATTCCTGTGAACTTCATAATGCTCAACTGGGATCTGATAATAAGAAAATCTTGCAAGCTGAAAAACAAAGAAATACAAAAAAGGGCCAGGAGTATGAGGTTCGTTTAAATTATTTAAATAAATGGTTGGAAGGCATCCCAAAATTAGAATCGCATTACCGACGTCAGTACACGAAAAAAATATATTTCCAAACAGATTTTAAATCTTATGCATCTGTGTATGAAGTTTACTCCCAAGATTGTGATTCGCAAAAAGAAAATGGTATTTCACCTGTATCGTTTCCTAATTTCATGGATGTCTTGAAGAAAAAAAATTACTCAATTTTTAAGCCTAGAAACGATATGTGTGACACCTGTGTATCGTTTGAGTCAAAAAATATATTGCAAAAAGAATACGACTTTCACAGAATGCAAATAGAGGACATGAGAGAGGAAAAAAAACATGATATTGAAAATGCTAAGGAGGGTTTACTATCGCTATTATGCATGGATATGCAAGCCGTAAAACTAATACCGCAGTTAAAGGCAAATGCATCGTACTACAAAATGAAACTCCAGGTCCATAACTTTACAATTTATAATGTTATAACTCATAAGTCTGAAAACTACGTATGGGATGAAACAGAAGGAAATCTAATTGCCTCTACCTTCGCCACAATTATAGTAAATCATTTAAAAAAAGAAATGCTCAATACGCCAAATGTACATCATTTTGTAATATATTCTGATGGGTGCTTCTATCAAAACAGAAATGTTGTATTGTCCAATGCCTTACTTTCGTTTTGTGTAGAAAATAATGTTACCATTGAGCATAAATACTTAGTCGTGGGACATACCCAAATGGAATGCGATTCCACCCACTCATTAATACAAAGAAAAATCAATAATAAAAATATTAATTTGCCCTCTGAATTAATTGAGCTAATGAAAGATGCACGAAAAAATCCATATCCACTTACTGTTCATCACTTATACCATGATTATTTCCAGGATTATGAAAATCTTCCAATGCGATACACTTCTATCCGTCCTGGTAATTTATTTTATTGCCATTTAGCTTCATTCTACCTAAATAAAATTATTTTTTAGGAAAAAGGATTGGGGACCCTAAAGTCAACATGATTCGTGTTTTGGCGTACGACCCAACAGGATCTATACATTACAAAATCAATATTAAAGACAATTATCAGCTTTTACCACAAAGATCTGCTACACGTTTTGAAATTCGTCGTCCTAAGTTATTACATTCTGAAAGGTTAAAAATCTCCAAAAAGAAATGGCAACATTTACAAGATTTAAAAACTTTGCTTCCGGCAGACTGCCATTACTTTTATGATAACATACCTTTTGAATAATTTTTTTGCGGTAGCTTTATTTAATGAAATGTTTTCTTTTTATTTAATTTAATTAATTTAACTTTTTATTTAGTTATTAACATTGCAATAAATAAAAAAGTAGATTTTTTTGTAAAACCACCTATAATTTTATTTAAAAATCAAAAACTTTAGGAAAATTTAAAAAATTCTATTTTAAAAGGCCGTGACGTACTAAATAAAGAGGAAAATAAATCATCAAAAATCATGATAAAAGTTTAATTTTGTTGCATAGTGTAATTTAAGCAAACATTAAGCACTTTTTGTTTAAACAAGTAAGAGAAACTATAAGTATTATTATTTAATGTAAATAATAATCATGTGTTCAAAGGAATGCCTAATTATTCATACTAATTAGTATTGCTGATAGGTTGTTTGGTTTCAGGTTTTTACAATTCCAAATAACCTAAGCGCCATATCATAAGCTGTGTTTAGAAAAACAAAGCTTTCTCAACCGATATATACTTCTGGTTTCATTTTAATCATAATATATAATTTTCGGTTCAATATTGCAAATAGTTCCAATTTTATAACGTTTTTTCTCTCTCCTGTAAACTTTTGAAAACTGCTGATAGGTTGTTTGGTCTTTAAGGTGACGGTATGGACGTAGAACCAGTGTTGCCTTCGAGAATTTTCAAAAAGGGTATTTTACAAAAAAGATATCACAAAAAGGGTATTTTCAAGAAAAAAGGGTCAAGTTATTAAAAAATAATAACAACTAAACAAAAATTCTTCAAAACTTAAGGAAGAATAATAAATTTATCAACCGCACAGAAAAATTGTATTTCAGGCGATGTTATTTTTAATTAAATATCATTTTGTGATCTACAGGCAATAGCTCATAAGTATGTGTGTTTTGTTTACCTTTCTTGCACTAATACAAAACTATATGATAAATGAAATAAACTAAAATACAACTTAAATGAAGAAGATTGGGCATTAAGTTTGATTCAAATTTGTAGTGAAAAAAATTTTCGTATTTAAATGGAACTTAAAGCTAAATGAAATTTATATACGAACTGAAAAACTGCGCTGTAAAAAATTTTTTGAAATACATTTGTTGTATCTTCAGACTTATTAATAAAACAAATCACGTTTATATTTGCAATCTTGGTATAAATTATTTGACTATTTTGTTTTCAGATAGTATAGATACATACATATGTATAAAAATGCTTATTAGAAATAAAGCTTTACGACCTTATTTATAAAATTTTTTTCATGTTTATTAAGCTCTTATTGTACAAATTTTGTAAAGAAATCAGTGCAATAACAGCTTAATAAACTTGAAAAAAATTTTATAAATAAGGCGGTTAATTATCACATACATATATGTTAATATACATATACCTACATAAGAGCAATTTTATATAAAACCTTGCTCAAAATTGAATGAGATCTGAGTATTATGCACACAGCTGCTCGATCGTTCTCAACAAAAAGATCCATGTTTGCAAAAAGGGTCAAAAAGGGTATTTAAAACAAGTGTCATAAAAGGTCTCATAGATACAAAAAAGGGTCAAATTGATACTTTAGTATCATAGAAGGCAACGCTGCGTAGAACATCTTTATATATTTATAGTCTTTGGTGTGGCTCTCTTGCTCTTTATTTTCCCTTGCCGCCACCAAACTCTAGACTTTGGAAAGTAAACTTTCCGTATGTGAAAGCGGTGTAACTACAGCAAAGAAAAATCAGAGCGTTAAATTACGTTGCACTTTTCGCCCTCTGTAGTCTGTATTATCATTTCCGTCGACTGCATTATCATTTTCAGTACCTCTGGCAATGCGCATGCAAGTCGTAACAAAGCTCGAACAGTTTTGTAATTGTTTTGGCTTTTTTTCGATAATCATAGTTTTTACTTAAAACTCTTTTGTAATTTGACTATAAATTCCAACCTACGAGTAAAGAAGTCTACTCGTATTTAGAGCGTTTTCCTTAACTGAGCAAGCCAATTGAGTTGTCATTTTTTTAGTTTGTGTATGTATGTATATTACCGTCTTTCTTAATTAAAATATTTGATTCCCTTTAAATTTTAATAACTTTTATTTTAATAATGTAATATTTATTATTATTGAAATTCTGTTGTTATGTTTGGATGACATTGTTTATTATTATTATTTTGTTTTTCTTCTCTTTTTCGTATGTTTGTAGAGTCTTAGGCAAAATATAAGTAATTGTTTTGTTAATGATGTAGCGATTAAATTTCATATACAGTGGTTGGCCAAGTGTTTGGAGACAGTTCCTAAATGAGTGCGATTTCTTATAAGAACTATCCCTTGTGGGGGGGTTTTTACATTTTTCAACGAAACTGCGAATAATTTTAAATAAAATTTGAGTTTTATACATTTGTATTTATAATTTTTACACTGAAGTGGTTTCTTAAAGGCTTTTATTTTAATTATTCAATTGTATATATTTGTTTTGTTTTTGATATTATTTAAATATTTATTTATAAATTATAACATTACTTATTTTTAAATTTATTTAACACTTTTTTCAATTTGATTTTTTATTTTATTTGTTATTTTTTATGTTTTGATAATTTAAATGTTTTTAACGCAATTTAAGTAGGAAGAGATATAGAAAATTGATTTGAGAGAGAAAATTCAAGGAGGAGCCGGGTTTATGGTAAAGAAAGATGATACGATTTTTTGACTAAGTTTGTGGTAGTGAGGGCTTTATTTTTCAAATAAACAAATTTTACTAAAATATTATCTTGATTGGTTTTTTAAATATTATTATTATATAAATTATACACTTAAAATCTAGGAAAAACTAAACGTTAATTAATTATTAAAATAACATTACAAAACATTTGTTTTTTTTTTTTATTATATGTAGCATAACTATTACTTTACGATTAATATAAATATTTTTTGTTCAAAATGTTTAACAGAACATATGAATGGATGAAGAAAAAACATGGATAAAAGAGGTGATAGAGTGAGAGGAAAATAAATTAAAAAAATCTAAATGAAAAAAAAAAAATCAACGTATTTATTTTACAGTACGAGATTTAAAAGGAAATGTCTTATTTTATTGAGTAAATTGAGCGCGTGTACTTTATTTTAGCTTGTTAATTATTAGATAATAATAAAAGGGGTGTAGGTGGTGGTTTAGTTTTTGTTGTTAAGGTTGGTTTTGTTGGTTTTTTTTCTGTTTTATTCTCTTCTTGAAGATATTTTGTTCATTTTTTTGTGCTTTTTTTTGTTTTCTTTTGAATTCTTTTTTTTTTTTTTCTTTTATTTTTTTGTATTAAAAAGGCATGCTAAAATAAAGGCCCTCATCGGGGGCCACACGCAAACTCTATAAGAAACGTGGTGGTCCTGTATTGTACGTCCCAGGTGGTGGGTGTTGTTGGGATGCAGGTGCTGGCGAATGTTGGCCTTGGCGCAGAACATCAAATGGTGAATTTGAGCGTTGCATAAAATGATGATAATTACTTGGAGGTAACTGATGCTGTAAAAAATTACAAAAAAAAAAAAGGTTTTAGAGCGCTCTTCCATCTTCCAGCTGTTTCATACTTGTAAATAATAAACTAATAAACTTGTAAATAGTAAACTACGTTTACTAAATCTACTACTGTTTTTGGTATTGTAAAGGTTGTTAATTTAGTAAATTAAAAATTTATGAATTTTGTTGTTGTGAAGTTTTACATTTACCAAGATTTACTAAATCTACAATATGTACAAGCTCTACAAAGTACTTTAATGCGAAGCGTGAGTACCGCTTTCAGTACAATGCACTGCATGTGTAGGGGCTATCCCCTGAGTACTGGTCCAAGATAAAAAAATAAAAATAAAAGTGAAAAAAGTTCAAATAAAAGATGGAATTAGGCATTTATTAAGATTTTATCTCTTTTTACAAAGCTCCAACTGAAAATTTATTTTGTGCATTTGTGACGCAAAAATACCTGAACAAACGCCAGCTATTTTGGGGTCTTTACAATACCAAAGAAAAAGTCGCTCACACTTAAAAGTTTACAATAGTATTTTAAATTTAGTACATAGAGTGAAAACCGCTAAAGCTGAAAGTCCATACTACGCGTTATATGCCTTACGCTTTTTACGCGTTTGTAATTTTCTACGGGTTCTACACTTTTCTAAACTCCAAGTTAAAGGCAACGCTTTTCATACGATAACTTTTTTGTTGTGTTGGAAGTATTTTTTTAATAAAAAACATTTTTTTTTAACAAAAACATAAAATAACTATCCACAGCACAAATATTCTTGGCGATAACTTTGAAAAAATATAAATGAATTGTGATTTGCGGCTATCAAAAACATATGACAGTTTTGATAACGCTTATGACGCGTGCAAAAGTAGAAAGTAAACCTACTCCCTCTTTCCTCCACCACACAACCTATTCTCCTAGTTCTGGTACAATGCACTGCATATGTAGGGGTCATCCCCTGAGCACTGGTCCAACATAAAAAGAAAGAACGCGTGGTATGGACTTTCAGCCTAATAGAAACGATTGCTTAAATTAAAAACTACTTATACTGTTACATCGGTTGACTTCATAAATGCAGTTTGCAGTGTAACTTGACAATGCATGGTGTTCATAAAACCAGTAAAATTAGTTATGGCAATGCATCATGTTCATTATTGCTTGGCAACACTTTCCAATGCGCATTGATTGTCAATTTCTTGCATGGTTTTTATTTGTGATTCTTTGTAAACATTTTAAGTACACATCTTTAACGGCGGCAAAAATTTTGTGGTATAAACGGCAGATTTAAGTTAAATAAAATCTAATTCAATATAAATATGTGATTTAACATGAAATTTTTTGTATACTGTGAAAACGCCCAAACGACACGGTCGTCTTCTTTGTGCAGCATATATATTTCCTATTGCTTCTTGTTAAAGTATATTTTTCACTTCATCGCTTTCTACTTTAGTGTTCAGACGCATCACTTTAGAAAGTTTTTGATACGCATCTAATAATAATGGGAAATAGGTTTGCACTCACTCATACCAAAGTTTGTTAAAACATTTTTTTATATATTATCAACCAATCTGATCAACCCACAACTTTTCCCTAGTTAGACCTCTATTAATTCTTATTCTCAAAATGAAATTTGCTTTCTCGATGTTTGATCAGATTGTTTGAAATGCTGCTAGAAGTTCCCGAAACATTTATTATCATAATGATTTGTTTAGGACACATAAAAATATTGTAATTATTGCCTTAATACTATAGTCGAAAGAAGTCTCTGCACATTTGTATATGTACTCACCTGAAGCCCCCGCAAACCTCCCATTGGTCCCGCTGCGGCTCCTGCTCCAGCACCCATCATATGACTTGAACCATCACCTAAATCCAACTGCAAAGATTCGGGCATATCATTCGTACTGCTGGCAGAACTACTGGCGTTTGCCAAATGTAACTGCCCTAATGAAGCTGTGGCCATTGCAACATCAGGCATCATATCCGAAAGATGACCAGCATTTGAACCATCCGAACAACCCATGGCACCACCTTCAGCCCCGCCCATATCAAGACCTAATGCACTTCCATGGGCAAAACCGCGATAATCTCCTTCAGTTATAAGAGCGGGCAAATCATTGCGATGATGTGCTGACGCTGAAAGCCTAGCGAAATTATGCGGTATACCTGGACCCATACCTACACCAGGACCAAAGCCTAAACCTAATAAGCCGGCAGCATGTTGCCGTGGAAATGTTAGATTTCTTGTATAGCATGCAGGCAGACCATCAGCTCCAGAAGTTGAAGCAACACCGCAAGATGTTGAGCCCGTATTAGAACCCACTGAAGAAGATAGATAACTAGCACCCATTGCCGAGTGTCTAGGCACTGATCCGGCAGATGCTGCTGCTGGTGACGGTGGTGGCGATTGATCATCATCCTCCAGTAAACAACAATCTTCGACGGACTGTACCGTGGTCGTAGAATCGGTCATATTTTGTACTTCGTCTTGAACATTGCGGGTGTTGCTAAGTAATGATGTTTCTAGTAAATCCGACACAGCATCGGGTAGATTAAATTCTCTAACTACACGCAGTCGAATTTGTCGATCGATTTCATGTTTGGACGAAAGAGGCAGATGTAAAGCTCTCTGGCACATGGGTGATTGCCGAAGTTTATGCTCACGCTTTAGCATCGAAGCTAAAGTTTGTGTATCAGGAGGTGGTATAGCAGCAGCAGCCGCTAATATATCAACAGTATCGGTTCCAGTACCTACCCCAACATTACCGACACCGCTATTCGAAGCTGCATTCATTCTTGAAACCATATACAAAGTATCAGGTATATCGGGCATTTGCCGCAAACGTCTCATACGCATCAATTCTACCTGATGATGAGATGAAGTCATACGATCCTCTAGCAAAGCTTTAATTTCTTCAAAATATGGCATAAACAAACGTGGCCTAACAAACAGGCCTTGGTTTTTCCCGCCTCTTATCCAGGCATTAACACGTAAATTCTCTCGTTCGTCACCAATCATATGAGAAGGCGGTGTGCTTACAAGTCCCCGACGTATTGCTTGTGCCAGCACTTCACTATTTGGCGGTAGAACATGATCCATTCTTACTAAAGGCAATAGATCAGAAAGAATTTCTCTGAGTTCTACATCGCTTAAGTCACGTTTCTTGACACCTTTTCTGGTGACTGAATGGGCAGTGTGAGACAGTAAATTTGGTTCGCGATCTTCCATGCGTCGTATAAGTTCTTGTTCTCCCCACTTGAGTACAGCCTGTAGAACTTCCAACTCGGACGCTTGTAAAAAATTCGATTGTAAGACATGTATGAGTTGTAATTTATCGAGTTGATGCAACACGGGTGATGCAATAACTGCTGAGAATTCCTCTCGTAAATATTGGCAAGCTTGACGAAAGACCCACGCAGATCCATGAGGCTAGTGAAAAAAGTTGTAATAAATTATTTTTCTAATTGGTTGCTTTTTAAGTTTTAGACCTACCTGACTGCCCCATTTTAGTACCGTTGGCAGAGTATCTAGTGTCAACCATTCTAAAATGAGATCCTCGCAACCTTGTGCTAAAATATCCAATTCTAAAAATCTACCAATTTGATATAGTTCCATAGCCTCCTCTAGAGGAGTCGGCCTTGTTCTTCCTGCCGTCAAAGCGTGCACTTCACCCAGCGAACCAGCCGCTGCCGTTCCGGAATTTGCTCCCCTTAAAATTAATGTTAAATCTACGGTATCCAAATAAATGGCATGTAAAAGAACACGAGCATAACGTTTTGGTATCACGGTTTCATCTAACACAATACGTGTCGGCACATGCAAAGCTCGCTCGGCATATTCTGCATCCATATTACGTGTTCGTCTAGCTATGAGATTACGAAAAAAAGGTGATCGGGCGCTTAATATAGCTTTGTGGCAAGGTAGTTCTAGTTTTGGCCGGAATCCATACTCTGAATTCCCCGAGTCTGGACGATTGTATTCACTACCCAAACCAACAACACCTATTGAGGATGAACCACTTACACCACCTACACCATTTTCCGAAGTAAACACCAAAGCTGCATCCGCATAATCGCCAGTTTCCAGCAAATAACGAAGATCATTTTCTAAAGGATTTGGCGTACCAAAATCATCGCCCAATTGGCGAAGTAGACCAATGTCTATGCTAGCGTCATGAGGACAAAGATCCCCTGTATAAAGATATCGCAGAAGGGAGGCAAACATTTGTATGTCTATGGGTGAGGTGGGTAACTCGAGGCAAATACGAGCACCAAAGCCCGGGCAACCAGCTAAAAGATCACGAAAATATGTGCAACGTGAAGATAGAATGCAACGATGCACAGGAAATATGGCGCCACGGAAGACGAGATCACAGTCAGTACAAGTCTTCGTTTCAAAAAGAGCAGCAAGATCTTGTTTATAAGTTGTAGCAGGGGGCCGTGCCAATTCGGCTTGCATCTAAGAAACAGAAAAAATAAATAAAACGAAGTGAAAAACATGATTGTTTAAAGCACCCCATACACGTTTCAACTCAGTTGGCAACTGGGTCGGTTGTTGTCCAAATCAAAGCGTGTATGGCTTTGTGAGTTGTCGAGTTGGTTGAAGAAAAATTAAAATGTTTTGATTTTTTCAAGTTGACTAGCAAGTCTTTCAATTCGATTGTGTTGTGTGTGTTCGAGTCTCTTGATCAGGTCTCAAAATTTATATTTGTAGTGTTTTTGCAAAGAGAACGTTATATATTTTTAAGTTATCTACAATTTCATTGAATTTAATAGTTGAATGAAAACCTTTCAATTCAGTTTATGAAGTGTGTGAGCAATAAACAATTCAGTTGAACTCGATTCACAATTGAATTGAAACGTGTATGGGCCGCTCAATAAAAAAAAATAAAGGACTTATAAAACAATACATTTCAATAATGTTAATACAGGTACAATGAAAATAAAAAGTACTTACCGATAAATCCCTTAAGGCTGCCAAAGCTTCGTACTCTTCACATAAAGCCGCCAACTCTAGCGGTGTCCAGTCTGATACAAAATCTCTCAAAACTCTGGCATGATCACAGGCTTTTGAAGAACGTCGACGTCTTATGAATTTTCTTTTGAATGTTGCAAAACCAGTAACACGTTTACGTCGTTGCTCTCGAAAATGAGGTCCACCCCCGGGACCTCCCAAAGAAACGGCTAGCAATGAATTGGCCCCTGTTGTGGGAAGTAATAAACTTGAACTTGTACTTGCACCAGCTGGCATACCTCCAGCCGATGAATGACCTTGTGACGCTGTCATTGTAGGCGGATAACTACCAGTCGATGCATTGGCACCCATTGCGAGTGTGTTTGATGGCTATTTTATGGGGCGATTAAAACGATTGGCCAGAAGTTAGAAAACCTTGTGAGGTGATTCTTTTGTTTAGAGCACTAATACGTTTTCTAATGCAACACACTCTTACGATTATTTTGCAATTTTTTAATTATAGGCAATACATTTTCTTGTCTTAAACAGTGTGTTGCATGTACAGTTTTTTTTTTCAACTATAAGATCAGCATTTTGTTGCAAGTTAATTTATGTACACGATTCTGAAAAAAATTAAGAAAATTACTGTTCAAAACTATTTTAGCAAATCTAAACAGGCAAAATTATCACGAAAATATTTTCCGATAGAGATAAGCTTCCTCGGAGAATGAATATCAGCTAAGTGCAGCAGAGGCAATTGGAAATATGTTGTTCCAATTTATGAAAAGAGTCTGTTCATACCAACCCAACAAAAACATGACATCAAACATTTGATATAAAATGACTTTATCATTTGATATCAAACATAACTTTCAAACATTTTTCAATGTTCATCTTCACCAGAAATTCAAAAATACAATTTTTTTAAAGTCATATTTCTCAATTCCCAAGATTATTTTAGATATCTGACCTACTAGGTGTCGCCGAGGACTCTCTTAGCTTCCATTTGTATATGGTGTGTAGTTGGAGCAAGTCTCCATTTTTCCAAAAAAGTGCCTTCATCTTTACCAGAAGCTTGGAAACATAACTAATTTTAATATGTAATTATTTTTAATTTCCAAAAAGATTATTAGTATCCAACTGATTGGTTACCATAAATGAACTTCTTGGCTTTAGTTCGCACTTAATTTTTAACAAGGATATGGCTTCCTAGTTTTTCTTTAGCCTTTTTTTAAATGACTTCAAATTTGCTTGCACTGTTAAATCGTTAACAGAGCTCTGTTAATTGAAAAATGTGACTATGCTAAAAACGAGTGGTGTTTGTCTGAGAACTTAAATACGTATTTATCTTCACACACATAACGAGGGAATGGCTTGAAAATTGTTATGGGGACTCCGCTCCATCAAAAACAACAATAAAACGTTGGTTTGCTGACTTCAAACGCGATCGTAGACACCGATGATGCAGAACGCAGTGGAGGTCCAAATGAAGCGGTAACACTAGAAAACATAAAAAAAATCCACAAAATCGTTTCGAATGAAGTTGCGTGAGTTAGCTGATCGTAAAGATACCAAAAGAGCATGTTGGCTTTATATATATATATTTTTTTTTTTGTTTTGGACCAGTACTCAGGGGATGACCCCTACGTATGCAGTGCATTGTACCGGAACTAGGAAAATAGGTTATGAGGAGGGGGAAAGAGGGAGTAGTGTTTGTGAACATTTGACTTGAACTTTCCAACATTATAACAGACAGGAAACACGTTTGCAGGCAACATATTCCACAGGCGAAGTGTACGGCTGAAAAACGAATTCTCATTGTAATGCGTAGTGCGGTTCCCTGGGCAATCGACCACAAATGGATGAGCTCTGGATGATGCACGTGTTCTCCGTAAAAATGTGCGAGTTCCGGGAACAAGATCCCTAATCTCGTCAGAGCAAAATCCACTGTAGTAACGATAGAACAGAGTAACGCACCCTATATATTGCATAAGCATTTGACTATGAAAAAGCTCTGTTCAAAATGTCATGTTTAAACGTAACACACCGGAATTCTTGCATCGATATGTGGCAATGGATGAAACATGGATCCATCACGTCACTCCGGAATCAAAACGATCGTCATCTGAGTGAACAGCAACTGGCGAACTGTTATAGTGTCTCCCACTATTCCCTTGCTATTGATAAACACATGTTGTTTTAGCTTACTAAGAATTTTACCAATTATTTTTACTAGCTGCAAAGAATATTAATTCCTAAGAATTTCTAATATTATATGATGATGGGTTGGTATCATTCGTCTAGCTCGAGTTCAATCCTGGCTAAAGCCAAGAAATATTTTTTATTTATAACTATAACAATAATTGCCGCGAACAATAACTATTGATCAAAGAAGACAGGAAAAAATAATTGAATACACTAAAGCTGGGAGACAACTAGCTATTTCACAGACGCTACACTGCTCATCAGCACCCACTAGGATTCGATCTCCTAAGAATTTTATGTTTGCCCAAAAATGAAATTGCAACAGTTAACAAAATGTACCATTAATTCCAGATAATTTTAATAAGTTAACAGTTTTAATTCCAAAGAATTTTAATAGCTTTATTGAACTTATGCAACATTAATTATCACACAAACATTTACTTTAAATATACTTATATATCCAAAATGCAATAATAGACAAAATAATAGTATTTAAGAGAGTAGAAAAATAAAGGAGCAGTGATTGTTGATTATTGGCTTGAACCTTAAACTTGTTTGTTTTATTTTTTTTCGCGCTTTTCCCTTTCGGTGAAAAAAGTGGCGCAGTCGGTAGGATACCGCAAATCCTATCCAACGTAAAGAAATAAAAAAGATTTTATTTATTGTGCGCGATAGAACCTGGATTTTTATCCTTAGTGCGGTATCGAAATTTTTTTCAACAAAGCGCAAAGGTGCCAAATTGATAAACGTCACAAAGTGTCATTTCTTTTACTGCTTGACCATTCCAAGGCATTTGATACGGTGCATCACGGTATTTTATGTCATAAATTAAAATATATGTTCAATTTTTCTTCAACTGCAATAAGGCTTTTAGCAGCGTACCTAAGCGGTAGAAGTCAAAGTGTTTATGTAAAACCAAATACATCAACTAGCTGTTTGGTATCGCGAGGTGTTCCGCAGGGCTCTATACTTGGGCCACTTTTGTATTCTATATACGCCAACGATCTTCCACGTCAAGTTAAGCATTGCAAAGTACAAATGTATGCTGATGATGTACAACTATATATCAGCTGCAGTGCAGATGAAGCTGATAATTGTGTAGGATTAATAAATCAGGATTTGCAACAGATTTATTCATGGGCATCTGCAAATGGATTAAGCCTTAACCCGAAAAAATCTACTGCCTTAATTATTGGTCTACCGAAAAATTTTGAAATATGTCTTCCGCCAATACATATTAACAACCTGAACATAAGTTTCGTCGATTCGGCTAAGAACCTTGGTGTAATTTTTAATAAAAACCTAAACTGGTCAGACCATGTTAAGAATAGCTGCGGTAAAACGTTTGCTATGCTTCGCAACCTTTGGGCAACGCAATATTTTACGCCCATACATATTCGTATGTTGTTAGCTAAAAGTTATTTACTTCCAACTCTTTTGTATGATTGTGAGCTTTTTGCTAGTTGTGATGCTGTAAGTAAAAGAAGACTAAATGTTGCTTACAACAATATTGCTAGGTATGTCTTTGCCATTAAAAGAAATCACAGTATTTCACATTTTTCAAAGCAGATATATAATGTCACGTTTGATAATTTGCTCAAGTGCCGAACGCTTATATTTTTGCATAAAGTTATATTCACTCGGGAACCTCCCTATCTATATCGAAAATTAAAGTTTTCTCGGTCGAATAGAGGAAAGAAGATAAATAACTTTATATATCACAAAGCAATATCGGAACAACATTTTTTTATAAATTCGATCCGTCTCTGGAGCCAACTACCCCCTCATATACAAACAATAGACAATGCAAGCCATTTTAAAATTGCAATATTTAAGCACTTTGCGTAGTGATTTTCACAATAAATAAATTTTTATGGTAAATACAACCTTTCGTTTCTTTTTATATAATCTCTTTTTTTCTATTCTTTTACTATAATAGTGTTTCATTGTTGTTATTATAGGCCATGCTCCAGCTTTTCGAGTGGAAGCTTATCAATACACTATTATGACTAATTAATTTATAATGCTAGTCTCTGGCACACTCAAAGTTGTAACATGGCTCTATTTTAGTCTAGGTATATTTTTGTTTTTAAGAATTGTTAAAAATTAAAGTAATTTTGTTCTAATAGTGTGAAATTATATATATTCAAATTCTAAACAATACTTTTATATAAGACTAAGTCTTGTTGTATTGGATTGACAAAATAAATAAATAAATAAATAAATAAAAAATAATGAATAGTCGTTGAGGAAAATAATAAATAGGGTAGGAGAAAGAACTGAGTTAATCTTCAACTCATTTGATGAGACTCTATCTAGATGTACAAATTCATATAGTGAGGTCTCTGAAAAGATCGATATAAACCGAGAAAAGTTCTCATCGACACCAAAAGCAGAAGTTTTGAAAGTAGTGCAGCAGGCCACACTCTGTCAAACGCTTTGGAGATATGTAGAGCAGTGGTTACTACAAAGAGAACGCTGAGTATATCAAAGTATAAGCGCGATCATTGCGTAATGATCAATAATCTAGAGCCACTACTTTACTTAAACCGAAATGATGGATTGAGTGGCACCAATTCTCAGAGAGGAATCCGTATTGACGATCATAAAGTAATTTATGCAGCCTTAGATACCTCACTACGTAGGAGTTAACCATACCAAAGTAATGGAATGTGCAGAGCAAATTGCAATTGGGCAGCGATTTTCAGGGTTATTTATCTTTTGAGAATTTTTTGAGCGATATATTAGAAAATCCAGCAGACTGCCTAACTAACCTAAGATCGCTTGATTTAACCATCCCAGACTTCTTTCTTTGGAGATGCTTAAAGTCGCGGGTGTAAGCCAACAACCCCCTATAAAATCGCAGACCTTAAGGGGAATATTCGGCAGGAATGCGAACAGTTATCATCAGAAATATTGTGAAAAGTTGTGGAAAATGCGATAAAACGGACACAAATATGTATCAACACTAACGGCAGCCACTTCGCTTTTAATTAATAGAAAAAAAATTTTTTTTTTAGTAAAAAGTTATTTAAAAACGAAATTGGATGATTAATTTTGATCCACCTTTTATATGCAAATGTGTACTCGTATGTGTATGCACATTTCGCTCTTTTATTGCAACATAGTCATATCTCAAAAAATTAGGCTTTCGAGTTGACAATGCAGAATTGTTAACGGTTCTATCTTTTATATGGTGCCAAAAATTTATTCAAATTACTTTTAAACTTTTAGGACATATTTTCTAAAAAAAAATTTCTAAGACTTGTATGGAAACTAAAAGTTTGAAATGCTTTTTTCTCGAAACAAGCTTTTTTTAGTTATGACTATATTGCAATAAAGGAGCGATTTGTTTTCAAACTGAAATAGATTACTAATTTAATAATTAATGTTGAATTTTTAATTCGAAGCAAAAAGAAACAAAAAAATACATATGTACAGTGCTGTTCCTACGCTAAGCAACTCACACTGTATTTTACAAAAATGTTATTTTTCTCTCAAATAAGAAGACCTTACGAACTCATTTTAATATATATTTATCACTTATATGATAACAAAACAGTTTATAAAAAAATAACAACAAAAACCTTTTTTGATATTTCAATAACGAACAAAAACAAAACTAACTCTATGAGAGGCTGTGCCTACGCTAAGCAACTTATTAATATTTCGTATATGACCCTTTGTTTTTTATGACTGCAGCACATCTCTTGGGCATTGAGGCAATTAAATTTTGCAATGTGCTTTTGGGGATGTTTTTCCATTCATTTTGAAAACCGTTTAACAAATTTTCTTTATTTGTAAATCGACTCGATCCGAGGCGTCGTTTCACAATGGCGAACAAATTTTCGATAGGATTCAAGTCGGGTGATTGTGCCGGCCAATCAAGCACTTGAATCCTTTTCGTCTGAAACCATTCCTTGACCAACTTCGATGTGTGTTTCGGGTCGTTATCATGTTGAAACACCCATCGAAGTGGCATATTCCATTCTGCATATGGGAGCATTTTCGTTTCTAAGATGTCCTTATACACGAATCGATCCATTTTATCGTTTATTTTGTGCACAGGACCAAGGCGTTTGCCAGAGAAACATGCCCACACCATAATGTTTCCCCCTCCATGTTTCATTGTTTGCTTACAATAGCGTGGATCGAGCCGATTTCCTTTCATATGCCGCACAGTGCATATGCCGTCTGAATTGAAGAGGTTTACTTTGACTTCATCGCTAAAGAGCACACTGTTCCACTTTGTGATAGTCCAATTAATGTGTTGCTTTGCAAATTCAAGACTAAAAATTACAAAAGTCCTATAGAATTTGTTGTTAAAGTAAATTAAAATTCACTTACCGTTTTTTCATGTGTTTTTTTGTCAGCATTGGTTTTTTGACAGCCCTATAACTTTTTAAACCCAGCTTGATGATATGTTTTCTGACTGTGCTGGAATCCACATTCAAATTAAGTGATTTCATTACCTCTTTTGAAGTTATAAATGGTTTTTTTTTTTATTAATATTTTAATTTGTCTGTCGTCACGGTCGGAAATTTTACGTGGAGGTGCGCCTGTATTGGGTTTTACGACAGTGCCTATCGTTTTATAATTTTGAATCCACCGTGAAACCATTGATTTGTTAATTTTTAAATTATTAGCTATATCAATTTGACTTTGCCCTGCCTTCCACAATGATATAACGGAAGATTTGAAGCTATTATCGTATTGAACGCGCTTCATGTTGAAAATTTATAGTTTAAAGACGAAGAAAGTCTTAGTAGGACTAAACTGCATTGATTTAAGTAATTTGCAATTAATGAACTCAAATGCATCGCAAAAGAACCGTTATATTTAAGGGAAAGAGAATAAGAAAATTTGTTGCTTAGCATAGGCACAGCCTCTCATAGAGTTAGTTTTGTTTTTGTTTGTTATTGAAATATCCAAAAAGGTTTTTGTTGTTATTTTTTTATACATTTTTTTTTTTGCTATCATACAAGTCATAAATAAGTATTATAATGAGTTCTTAAGGTCTTCTTATTTGAGAGAAAAGTAACATTTTTCTAAAATACAGTGTGAGTTGCTTAGCGTAGGAACAGCACTGTATGTATATTATATGTGCACACAGATGCAGACACACACACATATATACTTTATTTAATATTCATATCTGTGACATTGCTTGGCAATAAGAAATGCGTACACAAAACAAAAAATAGATCTGTAATGAATAAAATTCCATTTTTAAAGTTTTCAAATGTAGAACAACAACACGAAAAAAAAAACCTGAAAAATAAACAAAAACAACATGAAAAGAAATTAAAACAAAACCAATGACATTATTTATAACATCTCTCCATTTAACCTTGACCCACTCACTCGACAACAAACTTTTCCAAACTGAACGAACAAACGAGCAAACAAACGAACGAACGAACAGGCGAGCGAGCACATTTGTTGTATTTCAACAGCGAAAACTAAAGAATAAAAGCAGCAAAATAAAAGAACTAAACATATAAATGGTTAAAAGACAAACCGATGAAAAAGAATATGAAGCAGCAACGACGACATCCACTTAGATATTTCCACACTAAACATATTCAAGTTAATGTGCAAGTAAAAGTGAACTAGTGTGAGTATTTTGACACGGAGCAGGAAGCCAGGCAACAGTAAAAATATTACACCAACTAGAAACTGTAAAGGAACGGAATACAGCAAACAAAAAAGTAAAAGCAACAAAATGTGCAATAATGTAAAAACGAGAGCAATTTTTAAAGTCTTCTAAACTGAATTATCGTTTGTCGAATGTAAAACAGGGGGCTAATTCTGTCATTCGTGATCGAAATTACAATCGAGTAGAAAATAATTTCGATATCGTGTAAATTTCTAATGATGTGACTCGTTACGTAACGAGTCGAGTTATCACTTCAGTGTTGCAAAATACTGACAAAATGTGTTTTATAACACTGCCGAAAATTGTATGTATTTGCATACTTTCTATACTTGTTGTACATTAAAAACTAAATAAACACACATACGTTTACAATAACAATTCTTTTAAATCAGTCATGTATGCGTGTTTGTACATTAAAAAGGAAGTGAATAGAAATAACAATTCAATAAATATGTACATATGTAAAAAACAACTATTTAACTATGTATAAGCATATGTATGTATATATGAATTTCTAAAAAAAAAAACAAAAATAAATTCTTGAATATAATAACATGTGACTTCAAATATAAGTTTTTGTGTTCTTAGCAATACTCATCTTTATATACATACATATACCTGTATATACATATACATCATCATATGAATTGTTAAAATCCTTAAGAACCAAAAAATCTCAATTTAATTTAACTACTATTGCTATTCAAAACAAAATTTTTAATTTACATTTCTTTTGTGTTTTTCTGTTTGGCTGGTTTTCGATAGTACTTTTGCTTACGAGTAAAAAGTTGCACGGTTGCATTCGAATGGTTACTCGCTATCGAATGCCATCATTAGAAATTTCGAAACCTTTTACTCGATATCGAATGAGATAATCCCAAAAGTGTGAAAACTCGCACATTCGAGTAAAAACTCGCTCGTAATCGAATGACAGAATTAGCCCCCAGTAATTTGATTTCTTTTTGACAGCACATTTGCGATTTCATGTTAAAGTTGAACGTCATATGCATGTATTAATGTTAAATAGTCGAAC
The DNA here is from genome assembly GCA_914767995.1 of Thecocarcelia acutangulata. NCBI lineage: Eukaryota > Metazoa > Arthropoda > Insecta > Diptera > Tachinidae > Thecocarcelia > Thecocarcelia acutangulata. The sequence goes on along the minus strand of OU612095.1, from coordinate 76,197,524 downwards.
TTTATTTTAATATTTCTAATATTATATGATGATGGGTTGGTGTCATTTGAAATCGAGCTAGACGAATGATACCAACCCATCATCATATAATATTAGAAATGTTGAACGTCATATTCAAAGTGCATTACAAACTGATCTTCTAATCAGCCAGCATGCATCATACCTAAACAATTCGTGACATAGCCACCGGCCTGGAAGCTCAGACGATAAAATATCTAAACACAAGAAATTTAAAACTTTAAAAATGTGTTTAAAACAGCTATAGTAAACTTTCATTACATAAACTTTGTAAAAAAAAATATAAATATATACATTGTAGCGACTCACCAAAAATGAACCTTGGACTTTTTTTTAAGATGACGTTTCAAATATTTCGGCTCCGGCTTTCACCTATCGTATATACTAATATCACAAGAAAGGTTTTTTAAGGCACGTCCAACTGTATATACAATTTGTCCAACGGCGATCATCATCTGTTGTAAAGGCAACAGACTCCCGGGAGCAGTGTTGCCAGGAGATTTTTTATAAAATCCCTACTATAGTGTTTGACAATCCCTTTTTTCCCTACGGTCAAAAAATATTTCCCTACACTATTTTACTCTGAAATATTACACAAACAAATTATTTTAATACCGTTTTTACTTTTATTATAAATTCAAACAGGTACAACTTTATTTTAATAACCGAGAGTAATGTATTTTTAAATTAACGAAAAAATAATAATAATAAAAATATAATAAATTAAAAAATTCGTATTCGCAAAATTTTTTTTTTTTATCAATTTTTATTTACGTATTTGGTGAATCTTCAAGAAGAACTAACAACAATTATTCAAATCTTAATAACTAAAAAATTTTCTTTAAGTCCAGCCAATGCTAGACAAAAAATAATGATTCAGCGAATGTCTCAGAATACCGTGCCACAGGACATCATCTGTTATGCTCCCGAATGGAAGCCAGGGTGTCCCTTCTTTTTAATCGTGTGTGACCACCAAAGGTTAGGATGTCTCGAGCAAGTGGATTTGGGTGGATTTCAAGTTTGGTTATATACCTTCCAGCATATTTGGCAAATTCATCTTTTACTAAAGGTAAAAAATCTGTCAGTTTTTCCCTACATGTGCAAATTAAAAAAAAAAATCCCTACAAAAAGGGTGGTTCTGCATGGAGCATGCTGATCCCCGTTTTTTCAATTTATACCTTTCGTAAGAGTTTCGGAAGCAAACTCAACGTAAGGCATGTGGCTTCCTAGAGTTTTATTTGCTACAACCAACAAGAGACTCCTTCCCCTCTTTACCAGAAAAATAGAGTGCCCTAGTTTGGAATACGACAAGGCAAACCCTGTTCCCCGGGTAAAATTTTTGTGCAATAAATGGTTTGGAATACGCCAAGGCAAAACTAGTTCCCGAGGGGAAAATTGAAAGCAGAGAGAGTTATATTATGTGTAGCCTTAGTATTATTGAAATATTATATCAGATATCACAATATTGTTACGTTTTTGTCTCTAAAAACGTTTTGCGGCTTCTTCAATTGCAAATGAAATAATGACACTCACACTTGTTCGTTAGACGGTACTTAAATAATACATATTTTATTTACACTTAAAACCACTGTGTACTAAACCACTAGATTTGCTTACTTTCTGACTTATGTCTGTCTTGCACAAGGCTTAAAAATAAACTAACTTGTTGCCGCCGAACTGCCTGCTATTTATATGACTTTATGTTTTTTCTACAATCGACATGGCCTACAAATGTATTTCTTACGCATATACACATTCCCACACATGCTTGCGAACAATAAGCAAGTAACAACAATAAAAAATACCAAGAATGCAAGAATAACAACAACATCATTTGTAGGTGATTTACTTTGAATTTTAATTACTTTATATGTTTGTTTGGTTGTGTATTATATTTTTTAATTTTATCTTGTTTGTGTGAATGTGTTGTACATTTTACAACAAGCAGTTCAACAGCTGTACAGTGGGTTAGATGTGATACATATTCGTAACAATTAATACATTATTTAAACCTTTTGTTTAAAAGCTTTTTTGTATTTTTGTTGCACTTTTTTCCATAAGCTCTTGTATTATAGAATTATATTTGTACATTTGATTCTGGCATTAACAATCACTAGAAAGATCATGATTGTGGAAAATCATAAGAAGTATAAATAGCAGGCAAGTTTTCAATCACTAGAAAGATCATGATTGTGGAATATGAAAAGTGGTAGAAATAGCAGGCGGGTTTGCGGCAATCAGTCAGTTTCTTTTTAAACGTTGTAAGCAAGTCTAGAGTTTTAGTACGCAGTGGTATTAAGTGGAAATAAAATTGTGAATTATTTAAGTACTGTGTAACGAACAAGTATGTGAGTCATTATTTCATTTGCAATTCAAGAATCCGCAAAAGCGATTTTGGAGGAAAAAACGTAACAATATATATACAAAAAAAAACATATACACTAAGTGCTAGGTCAGACACAGCAAAATTAGTTAGGCAATTCTTGACTTTATAAAAGCTTTCGGGAAAATGAATTGGAGGTACTCAACTATTCCATACTTTTCTCTCAAGTATGTATGTGTATGTGCATATACAATGTAAACTGAAGTTAGAGAAAGCACAAGAATTGCCGAAAAAAGGTTTTGTGTGTGAACATAAAAGCAAGTTCAAAAGAAAATTGTGAAAAAGTTGGCCAATTAAAATAGCCCTGTCTGATCTTACTCTAATTGAGCGTTTCGAATAGAAAAGAGCTCGCTTTCTTAGACAATTATAATGCTTACATCACACAAAATTCATCTTTCTTGTCAGCAGGTCTATAAGTTTTTTTTTTGTCATTCATTTATTTATTGAATCTTTAAAATATGAACTAACAATAAGTATTCAAATCTTAATACTAAATATAAAAGTTATTTAAGTCCAGCCACTGCTAGACAAAAAACTTTCATTTTGCGCGAATGATATCGGTAGAATCACCTATTTAACGTTCTGATGGTGGCCAGGGTATCCCTTCTTCTCAACCGAGAGTGGCCGCCAAAATTAAGTATGTTGCGTGCAAGAGGATTTGGGTGAAGTTCCAGTTTACTGATATACCTTGTGGCATACTTAGAGAACTCGTCAGTTACCAGCGGAACGCACAGATCCTTGTGGATTCGTGAGTTTCTTACATACCATGGAGCTGCAGTAATCGTACGAAGAATTTGGTTTTGTCGTCTTTGAATTTTTTCAATGTTAAATGTTGAGGCGGTTCCCCATAATTGAACACCGTAGCACCATATAGGCTTTAAAATTGCGTTATATAACAAAAGCTTGCAGTCCAACTTCAATGTCGAATTTCTGCCCATAAGCCAATTTAGTTGCGCTGCTTTTAGTTTCATCTGAGTGACTTTCGCATCAATATGAGGCTTCCACGTTAGCCTACGGTAGGTCTATAAGTGACAAGAATGATAATACTAAGGACTACGCCATGCGCATGATTTCCCGTTAGATGAGGTAGTTTAACCTATGCAAGAGTATGTATTCAAAGATCATCTAGGGCTGGGTTTGTATTTTTTCGAGTCGTCATTTGACCAACATGCGCAGAAGACTTCAGTTTTCTGTGAGAGTTGTCGTAATCTTGTGTAAGTATGTGAATCCTAAATGGTTCTGCGATATTCTTTCATTTCCCTATCTACATAAGAACTTTTTAAACCGCCCTCCAGAAACACAAAAAGCCCAAGTTACCAAAATACCAACTAAATAATGCAAAAAAAACTGAAAACAAAACTAACACTATACACATGAGTGCCTCTGACGTTTTTGTGCCACTCAAATCTGCACAGAAACAAAAACGAAAATATAAAACAATTTTCTCACCACCGCCGACTGGCATCACACCACCATTATTACTTTTTAACACCAACAAAAGAGCACGACCAGAAACAGCAGCATGCAACACCACAATCCCCACGATACAATATGAGCAACAAAAGTTGTTCTAACACACAAACACACTCATGCAAGGCAAGTACAACAAAAACCAAAAGCAATTATCAGCCAACTTCCGTTCAACAATCGCAGAACTTCCTCAGTCTTGTTATTTTTGTATCTGCTACTTCTTCGTATTCTCAAATATGCGAGTAAAAATAATATGTGGCACAATAGAAAATTTTGAAATTTGGAGCAGCAAAATGAACAAAACAGCGAAGGGAATAGAATTGTTTGAAAATTTTTACTTATATCTTTGAATTAATTCACAATTGTTTTGGAAGGTACTTGTCCCAAGATAAATGAAAATAGAATTGGTGGATTGGTGGGATCGGTAAAAACAACACAACAACGGAGCAGAGTGGCCATTTTGAAATTTTTGCATTTAAATTTAGCATTTATTTTTCTGATTTAGCTGCAAATTTTCCATTTAGCGGTTAGCATTTTTAACTATACATATATTCGGCATATTTAACATTTTTTAGCATTATTTAATTTAAGAACATTCAGAATAGCAATCTCAATTTGAAAATCTACTAAAAATTTTTCTTGATTACAAATTGAATAACGGGAATGAAAATGTTCGCCGATGTCGAAAGGATAAGTTCACTCGCACTCTAGGCGAAAAAAAATTGATTTGGATTTTTCTATCTTTATTCTATGCGAACGATGTGTCAAAAAAACGAATAGTGATATAGACGAACCCCAATTGATTCGAATGTGAGTGACTAGCTTTCTTTCGCATATATTTTCATTCGATATCGGCGAACAGGCTGTAAGTGTCAGAAAGAAATGTTAACTTGTTACAACTGCCGAAGAGTGCGTTATAAAGCGGGTTAATTTTTTCACATTGTGTTTAACAGTAAAACTGAGATAAGCGAATATTAAAATTATTAAAGATTTCGTACTTGTTGCAAAAAGTTCTACCATCACTCAAGTTATATATCTGAAAAAAGCTTCATACTGGTGTGCTTTTTGAGTTTATAATACGCACATATTTTATTATAAAGCAAAGAGTGCAAAAATATTCAATTATATGATCAAAAATTAAAAATATTAGTTTCAAGATAAAACGTCAATAAATTAACTAACTATCTTAAAAAATATCCGTTATTTTAAAATTTCGTGAGTTAAGTAAGTTCTATTTTCGCATTTTTTTCTGTTATGTTGGTACACATGTCTGTTAAGGGCACTTCAGACTATCACATTTTATATTAAGACTTGTCAAAAATGCAAATAATACGTGCAAATGTGATAGCGTGAAAGTAAAGCGATAGAAAAATGAGAAATAATACGGTAAGAGATTTGACATCCCATAACACTTCACCATTTTTAGAAATTTGTTTAAACAATAAGATTTTTCATTGGATCAGGGTTGCATTTTTTACAAAAGCAAATAATAAATATATTAAAACCAGACGTTAAGTAAATTGGCCGTTTATTTTCAAATCATATTTCTTATCTTACTTGATGATGGTGTACTTGTGATGGTGTGAAAACAAAATGCAATGGTACGTTAGATTTTTTGACAATCGCAACAAATATCATTAGATTTTTGTCGCACAAAATCCAATCAAAATCTTAACACTTGCATGATAGTCTGAGACGCCCTTTATATATGTTGGCGATATCAGCCATTTCGGATTGTCAGTTTGCTTTTGACAGATAAAAAGGTTAGTCTTGTTTTGGTGTGCTCTTCAATTTTTTTACTAAGTTTACTAAATGAGCAAAAACAACGTCGCATCAGGAGCTTGAATATCGTCAACGACAATCCAGATTTATTGATCTTGTGTGTATGACTACGATATTGAAACCAAAGCCAAATCATTCCAATGGAAGCGTCCAGAAGAGCACAGAGCGAAAAAAGCACGTCAAGTTCCGTGAAATACTGTAATAGAGTTTCCTTTGGTCTTTCGTGTTATTATTGTTAAAGTTAAACCTCGATAAACACTACTCCCTCTTTCCTCCTCATCATAACCTATTTTCCCAGTTCCAGTACACTGCACTGCATATGTAGGGGTCATCCCCTGAGTACTGGTCTAAGATAAAAAAAAAAATGTGAAGGTTTTACTAACTGTTTTCTTCAACTGCAATGACATGGTGCGTCAAGAATTCTTGCCACAAGGCCGTACGGTCTATAAGGAATACTACCTTGAAGTTATGCGCCGTTTGCTCGAAGCACAGAAACGCACAGTACTGTGGAAAAAACAATCACGGATTTTGCTCCATGATAACGCACCATCTCATACATCGATGCTTGTGTGTGAGTTTTTGGCCAAAAACAAAACCGTTATCAAGCCACAACCACTATATTCACCGGACTTGGCCCTGCTGACTTTTTCCTCTTCCCAAAACTGAAGACACCGATGAAAGGAAAGCGTTTTGCTGCGATTGAGGAGATAAAAGAAAAATCGAAACAGGAGCCGTTGACGATACCAAAAAACGCGTTTCAGAAGGGGACAAGATAGTTATTGATGAATAAACAAATACTTTTTGAAAAAATTTAAAATAACTGTTATTTATTGATCAGCCCTCGTATAGACACTTGTACGTTTTGTGCCAGGTGAACATATAACAAATAAATAAAATCAATATTTTGTTTGAAATTGGTTATAATTATTTTATAGGTATTTTAGAAGTGAACAAATTACATAGTGTAGATGTGGACGAACATGGTAGTGATTCCAAAGAAATCTGAAACCAAAAGCCAAAAATTAGAGTTGTGTCGATTATGAACGAAAGGGTTAAATGGATTATCTAGATGAACGAAGTCAGCCGATCATTAAACTGATCACTTTTCGTTCAATGGTGTACCGTTAAAATTGAATAGCTTTCATTCAAATTTCTTTCTTACAGGGTGGCGCAGAACTACCTTTATGATTTGAATGTTTAATAACTTTGTTATTTAATTGTTAATTAATTTTATTATTGTTTCTTACATAGGCTTACATGGCTTGGGTATGAAAAATTATAACCCGCAAATGGTGGCCATTACCGGCTTCGCCTATTCGTGCTCTTTTTAACATAATTTCCATAACATTTCGTAAAATTACCGATGTTATAGCTTGAATTTCATTACGTATGTTTTCTTTTAGTTGTGATATGGTAGCTGGATTATTCATGTATATCCTTTCTTTCAAACATCCCAAAGAATATGTCGGGCGGTGTTAAATCAGGCGAACGTGAATTCACTTCTGCGCGAAATGATGCGTTCGCCAAGAGGTCCCGTAACAGACCCATTGTGTTCCTTGCAATGTGGGCTGTGGCTTCCTCGTTTTGAAGCCATAACTCTGGATGGTTTTCTATACCTGGTCTCAAAAAATTTTCCATCATGGTTCGATATTCAGCACCACTAACGGTAACTGAGAAGAAATGTGTTCCAATGATCTTTTACGACGATACATCGCACCAAACATTACATTTAACTGAGTGTACTCGTAATTGTTTCTGATGAACTTTCCTGGGATTCTCCATAGCCCATATCCTGCAATTTGGCTTCTTTACAAAACCATTCAATTGGAAATGGGCTTCTTCGCTCATAATCAAATTGCGACAGAAATTGCAATTTTTTCGGTTTTTTGTCGGAATGAAATCGCATAATTATGACGCTGTTGGTAGTCTATCGGCTTCAATTGCAATGTGGCCAAAAATTCGCTAAACGGACCGCCGCAATAGCCCCAGTGGTGTCGAACGTCTCTTGTTGATGTTTCTGGACTATCCTGTACACTATCCGCAACATTTTGCGATATTTTTTGTCCGCGTGGACTCTACGTGGTTCTCGTGTCGTGGTACGTGGTGTCTTACTGTTCGTGTGGCCGAAATTTCGCAACCAGGCGGTTGATTGTAGGTGCTGAAGGTCCGGTAGTCATATTAAAAAAACGGCGGCAAGCACGTTGTATCAAACAATTGACCTTTAAATTTCAAAATATAATTCAATAATTTTTGATCGCTAATCTGTTGTATAAAATGTTAAATTCCCAAGTCGTCTTCACAAGGTTCAGAAATAAAAAATATAGATAAACTAAAGAAGTTATTGAACATTCAATCCATAACGGTAGTTCTGCGCCACCCTGTGTATCTTATTCTACTAAAGTGAATTCGTTATTTATTTTTAATTCATTTATAAAATATAAATATATCAAGGGATATATTCGGAAGAAGGCGACGTGTGGTCTTACTTCAATAATTGGAATAATAGTGAACCTTCCGGCTCTTCTGCCCGACAAGAGATTTAATGTAATTTTGTCAGGCACGGTCTCGATGGTGATCAGCACAATCTTTACAGAGGGACCAAAGTCGGACACAGGAGTTGGTGAAGGTATCTTTATCCTCCTTAATAAGAGAAGTAATAGTATCAGGCTGCAAAATGAATGTAGCGTAGCGCAGACAGAAATTGCGGCCATACTGCTAACTGGCTAAGGTACTACAGGTTATACGGGGAGGATATCCGAATTCGTACTGATAATAAGGCTGCGCTGTGTGCACTAGTTGTGAATGCCGGATATCTCTAAACCAGACATGCCCAGACGAATCACGAAAACGCAATACAGAGTACCAATTTTTCGATTTTTCTTTCGCATCGCAATAGAGAGTAGCACAAAACTTGTGTAGTACAAAACAGTTCCTACATACATATAATCAGACTGAAATTTAAGGTTTAATTAATTTATTTTGGTAGCTATCGGACTTATAAATATCAAAAAGGACGATTTTTTCGACACATTGTTTATTAAAAATCATTCGGGCATTGAGTATGACAACAAAACATCGGATAAAATAGGAAGTATGTAAAAATAGTCAACTATTTCGCCATATGATTTTGAAATCGCCAAAAAAAAAATCGCCAGTCGCCAAACCAAACATTTTGTCGCCATAGTATGTACAGGGTGGCGCAAAATAAACCTTCCGATGTTTTTTGACTGTAATTTAAAAAAAATGAAAAACTTTGATTCTTCTTGTGGACTATTTTTATTTTCTTTTAATTTTTTTACATCAAGTCGAGAATATGATGTCATGTAAATGGCCGCCGCCGTAGTTGATTGTCATTTGAGCCCTTTTTATAGCATTTTCCATCACATTGGCCAAAACTTCCTGCGATAGGTCCTCACATTCTTGACGGATATTGTCTTTAAGAGCTGCAAGAGTCTTTTTTTATCTTGGACCAACACTTAGGGAATGACCCCTACATATGCAGTGCATGTTGTACTGGAACTAGGAAAATAGGTTATGCGGAGGAGGAAAGAGGGAATAGTGTTTGTGGAGCAATAACAACACGAAAAACCAAAACAACCTCTATTATAGTATTTAAAATGTTAGAATTAAATTAGTTAACACTGATCAGTGCCCAGTGTATATACCTTCGGCATTGCTCAGACTAACAAAATTTAGTCCAACATCTTCCACACTACAAGATAATGAAGTACATTCAAAAGAAACTATTAATGAACATATAAAGAAAATATGCAAAACGGTAAAAAAAGGGGAGAGAAAAAGCGTGTTCACATGTTGCTACCTATTCCGGCGTAATTTGCACCAGAATAGACTCATATATAGAATATACGGACAACGGTAAAAAGAGCAAAAAAAAAACACGTGTACACAGTTTGCTACCTATTCCGGGGCAAATTAGTTTGATACGAAATTAATAACGAATATAGAAAATACGGACAGTAGTAACAAAAGACGTGTGCACAGGACGGAAGACGAAACACAACTCTGAGGCTTGTTGAAATAAACCAGGAACTTAAAAAAGCCCCACAAAAAGAAGTCTGCAGCGATCTTGCTGGCCAGTACAAATCTCAAAAACGAGAGATTACACGCCCGGGAAATGCACCGTTCAGCATATCGGTTGTGGCACGTGCAGTGTGTGCCGTAGCACCGTTCTTTTGGAACCACATGTTTTCCAATCCCAATTCTTCAAGTTGCGGCTAAAAGAACTCGTTGATCATTGCTCTGTAGCGCTCACCATTCACAGCAACCGTTTGGCCCCCGATGTCTTCGAAGAAAAAGGTCCGATTACTCTTCCAGCGATAACAGCACACCATACAGTGACTTTGAGCGGTTGTAATGGCTCTTCGTGGGTTACACGCGGATTTTCAGTGCCCCATATGCGTAAATTTTGCTTATTTACGTACAAAGATGGAAATGGGCCTCATCGCCCATTTAAAAAAAATTCGCCATGTTTGGCGAGAAATCGCCATATCTGACAATCCTATTTGTATACCCAATATATTTGTTAAATTTTTTCTGATGATGTGTTCTTTTTCTTATGTTCATATGTCGCTATTTTTAACAAGTTTGTTTTTCATATCAACTGTTTGACGTTTTCTTATCAATGTATGGTGGCTGTTATTTTACGTTGTAAACATAAAAAAGACAAAAATGAAATGTAACACAACACTAAGTTACGTTTCACCGAATTGTATGTGCAAACATACATACATATTTAAGTATGTACAATATTTGTTTGTTTGTTTTATGCAAATATTGCATCACTCTATGTAAATGCTTTTTCTTTAGACTTTTTGTTTGACTTTTTTTTAGCATTTTTTTTTATTTTCTTTTCTTTAATATACTGGGTGGCCCAGAAAGACCGAAGTGGTGTGAATTCCTTATAACTTTTTTATTATAATTTTTTTTTTCTTTTCTTTTCAGTATTTTGTAAAGAAGACTTGGATAATTTATAATGGAGCAATACACAATTGAACAACGTGCCCAAATTGTTGAAATTTACTTTTCAAATCAACGGTCCATTGTGTTGACTCAGCGTGCATACCGTCGTCAATTTAATGTGCGGGTTGCACCCTCTCAGTCAACAATAAACCGTCTGGTTGCAAATTTTCGAGAACAAGGAGCAGTAAGGAACCTTCCTGGTCCCGGCAGACACCGAACTGTCCACACGGCTGACAATATTCAAGTGGTACAGGAGAGTATTCGGGAGGATCCAGAAACATCAACCAGGAGACGTTCGTCACAACTGGGCCTCTCAAGGACGTCACTGCAGCGAATTTTGCACACCATAGGATTGTTTCCATACAAAATTCAACTTGTCCAAGAATTGAAACCAACAGATTACCAGCAACGACTTGACTATGCAATTTATTTCCAGCAAAAAGCACAAGAGAATCCAAATTTTATTCATAACTTAATAATGAGTGACGAAGCCCATTTTCAATTAAATCGGTTCGTTAACAAGCAAAACTGTAGGATATGGGCTACGGAAAACCCGAGAGTACTTCATCAACGACAATTGCACCCAGTTAAGTGTACCGTTTGGTGCGGTGTTTCTTCAGAAAGGATCATTGGCCCATTTTTTTTTTGAAAATGAACAAGGTGTCGCCATTTCCGTCAATGGTGATCGATATCGGGCCATGTTGCAAAATTTTGTAAGGCCAGCCGTGGAAAACCATCCGCAAATATGGTTCCAACAGGATGGAGCCACAGCGCACACTGCGAGGGCCACAATGACTCTTTTACGCGACATCTTTGGTGAAAGAATAATTTCTCGTAACAGCAATTTTAATTGGCCTCCGCGTTCCCCGAATTTAACCGCTCCAGACTGTTTTCTTTGGGGCTATTTAAAAGGAAAAGTTTATGTTAATAAGCCTAGGACTATTGAGGAGTTAAAAACCAATATTCGAGAAGAAATTAACAACATACCACCGGAAGTTTTGCGAAAGGTCATGGAAAATGTGTTGGAAAGAGCACATTTGTGCGAAGCAGAATATGGCCACCACTTGCGGGATATCATTTTTAATAACTAATCCAAAAATATTCCCCATAAATTTAATGTATTTAAAAAAAAAAATTAAAAAAATATCTCTTAAATAAAAAGTTATAAGCAATTCACACCACTTCGGTCTTTCTGGGCCACCCTGTATTTCCTTTAAACATGTCTTGTGGTTGATGTTCAGAAAAAGTAAAACGTCAGACAAACAACACCTTTAGTTGATTTAAAGTTTTATATTCATTTAATATTCATTTGAAATGTTTCTACAGTCAGACAGAAGATTCTTTTTTAAGTGATTAAAATATTTTCTTATTTCTTATCTGTGAGTTCTTTCGAGACTTGTGTATCAAGTAAGGCAGGCAGGCAGGCATGCCGTTTCTTTACTATCTTTATCTTTCATCGCAGCTCCATGTACTCGTACATATGAATTGTGCAGTCGCCCACCCATCGACCCATTCATTCAATTTGTACTTCTTCTAATAAAATAGTCGCGTATTTAAGCAACTTTAATATTTAAAAAATATATTTGATGCATTTTGAAAATTATTGAGCAAAATAAAATTCTATTTAGGTCAACGAATTAAAAAGCAACAACTGTGCGTGCATCAAACTTTATTTCGAAATTTGCAGTGATTGAAGTTTAAGAATGCAAACACAGTAGAGAGCACAGCAACTTGACCACCAAGTAGGGTTACTATAGCTACGTACACACGGTTGTCAGATCTTACAATGTTGCCAGTAAAACTGTCTGAAAATGTATTACAATCGTGTGAACTGCCAATTTTTAACTTACAACGTTGATGTATAGAATTAATGCACCTGACAATGGCATCATTGTCAGAAAAAAGTCTGATGGGCAACACTGCCAAACAGATGGTTGTTGATATACATAAGTGGCAATGCCTTACAACATGTCTGGCAATTTTTTTCATCTAACAATCTGACAACCGTGTGAACTGACAATTTTTGTTGTCAGATGAATTATTTGTCAGACCATAGTCTGACAATGAAATTGTAAGATCTTCTTACGATCGTCTGAACACACAATTTACTTCTGCGGGACAATTTTTCATTGTCACTACATTGTCAGCTTGTGGCCAGATCTTACAATATTGTAACATCTGACAACCGTGTGTACATAGCTTATTGCAATATATATAAGGTGATACAAAATTAAACATCCAATTTCATTTTTGAATAAATTTTTACTGAATTAAAAAAAACACGTTTCAATAGGGGTTTTCTAGGGGCTAATGATGGCCAAACCTTTGCTGTAAATTATAAATAAATTAAAAACAATTTTTATGAGCTTTTTCGAATATCTTCAGGAGTATAATTTAGTTGATCAGACACTATTAGATGGTCTGATCAAAAAATAACTGTTATTTTCAAATTTCGTGAGTTACGTATGTTTCATTTTCGCATTTTTTTCTATAATGTTGGTACACATATCTGTTATATATGTTGGCAATATCAACCATTTCGGATTGTCAGTTTGTTTTTGACAGAAAAAAAAGTTAGTCGCTCTTCGATTTTTTACTAAATTATGAGCAAAAGTAACGTTGCAAGGGCATCGTTCAGGAGCTGTTGAACATCGTCAACGATGATCGAGATTTCCTCAAAAAGGTCATAACTGGTGACTAATCTTGGGTGTATGGCTATGACATTGAAACCAAAGACCAATCATCCCAACGGAAGCGTTCAGAAGAGCCAAGATCGAAAAAAGCACGTCAAGTTTGGTCAAATGTAAAGGTTTTGTTCACTGTTTTCTTCGACTGTAATGGCGTGGTGTATCATGAATTCTTGCCACAAATTCGTACGGTCAATAAGGAATACTTTGAGAAGATAAAAGGAAAATCGAAACAGGAGCTGTTGGCGATATCAAAAAGTGTGTTTCAGAAGTTTTTCGAGGATTGGAAAAAACGCTGACATAAGTGTATTATATTTGAGGGTGTAAGATGTACTTCACTCCAACCGATCTCCTTAGTATTTATACTACCTATATTCGATCGAAAATGGAATACAACTCTCATGTTTTGGGGCTACTCGACTGTGTTCAGGAGAGGGCGAAGAAGCTTATCCGTGTCCATAGGGTATCCAACTCTATTGACTCACTGGAGCATCGACACAATGTACTCTGTTCTATCGTTACTACAATGGATTTTGCTCTGACGAGATAAAGGATTTTGTTCCCGAAACCCGCACATTTTTACGAAGCATGTGTTCTTTGTCAGCCATTTGTGGTCAATTTCCCGAGGAATCGTACAACGCATTTTAGAGAGAATTCGTTTTTTTGGCCGTACGCTTCGCCTATGGAATAAGTTATCTACAGACGTGTTTCCTGTCTGTTAAAACGTTCAAGTCAAATGTTCACAAACACTACTCCCTCTTTCCCCCTCTTCACAACCCATTTTCCTAGTTCTGGTACAATGCGTTGCTTATGTAGAAGTTATACCCTGCGTACTGGTCCTAAATAAAAAAATTAGCAAGAACCAATTTTCACCATCTCAACACGCCTATAAAAAGGACATGTAGCCGCCCTTTTTATAGGCGTTTTGTTGTTTGGTCAGTCATATCGAACGATCCAACCAATGCAAAAATACACTTTAGTAGCCTTCATGGATATCGAAGATGCATTTAATACTATCGAGACCCAGGTAGTCACAGATGCTCTTAATCACAAAGGGAACGACCTTCAAATCACAAAGGGAACGACCTTCAGGACCCAAGTGAGCTGGAGTATCCAGGTACTTTTTGGATAATCCAGCGGCCTGCCTACCTAACAGATGCTCTTGACAGTCTGAATTTTGATCGACCAACAGTCTTGCTCATTACAAGCATACTACGTCGCAGTACTATGACAGCGACAATAGGAAACACTAGAATTACGAGAACAGTATGCAAAGGTACGCCGCAGGAAGGGACACTATCTCCCCTTTTGTGGAATCCTGTAGCGAATAATCTGCTCAAAGATATGGATTCTAAGAGCATAAACACTCTAGCCTATGCCGACGATGATAAATAAGCAGTTAGAGTATGCTCTAAAGATGGTAAGTCAATGAAATGTAAAATGCGGTCTAAAAGCAAAAACGGAAATCGTACTTTTTAGTAAAAAGCATAAAATAATATATTTCACACAGCCAAAAATTAATGGCACACTTACTTAGGCGTAGTACTAGAAAGTAAGCCAACATGGAAAGAAAATATACAGGCTGGAGTATCCATGGCTACAACAGCCATCTATCTATGTAAAAAAAACAATAGGCTCAACACGGGGCATACAGCCAGAAGGAATTGTGCGGCTTTACGAAATGGTCATAAAATCGGTCATTTTCTATGGATTATCAGTATGGTGGAAATTACTGGACTTTGCAACCAACAGACTGCAAATTGAAAAAGTCGAACCATAGCAATACTGACTCGATGAGGACACCACGAACTAAAGCACTTCTTGAACTCAAGAGCTGGATGCAATGTGACTTGGAAGCCAGGCAAATAGCACTAAAAACCGTGAGCAGGTTGAACACGACAGGAACTTGGACCCAAAGATCATGGGGACACGCAATGTAGTTGAGGTTGAAATAGACCTAGTCCCCGATCTACTTAATTACTAGATCCCAAAACTCTCAAGGAACTTTGGCTACCAAATCCAGGAATCTCCCTTAGAATCTGGATCCTGCTATGTTTACATGGACGGATCTAGAAGGGGAGAAAGAGTTGCAAATATCGGCTATAAACAAAGATGACTGACGTTTAACAAGTTATTCGCCGGAGATGGCATTATAACAACTGGTAGCAAATCCGCCATCAATACCCTGGTTGGAATATACGCCAAGTCCAGTCTAGTTCGGAATACCGGACATCTTTAAATGAGATGGCGAGACATTCAAACTTAACCCCAAAATGGGTATATAGACACGGGTTCAATAGCGACAATAGCGTTGTTACAAAAACAAACACTTTTTTAATTTTTAAATGTTTTATTTTTATTGCTTTGTACAGAAACATAGAATTTTTGCTAACATTACATGTATAATTGGCCATGAAGGCTTCCTGTGCATTGAAATTAAATAAATTAATTAATTAATTATTAATATTTTACTGGGATCCAGTGCAGACAACAATATATGTTGTATTGTTATATTACGCTATTAGAAGTCGATATGATTAAAAAAATTGTATAACATGTATAAAAAACAAATTTCAAAAAAAAAAAAAAAAATTTAGCTCTCTACACATAAAAAAACGAATTGCACGAGTACAGACATACGATACTCCTTCCAATTCCTCTCTCCCTTCTCATCCTCAAAGTAAAAATTGCAGTGACAAAAGTTGTTACAACTGGGACTTTCTTCCAAAAATCCTTTCTGGTAAATGTGCCTTAGCAACAAAGTCCAGGCGAAGTTAACGATTCTTGGCTGAAATAAAAAGCTTTTTGAGTGCTGTTCTACTTTTATAGACCCTATCATACAAAACTTTTATTACTGTTTTTGGCTGAAATAATAATATTCCAACATTTTGTAAGGTATTAAGCTAATTTTGGGACATTTATTTTTGGATATTTTTGGACTTCTTTAAGGGCACTACTAACTTCTTCTAGATCGTGATTTGCTTTTGATTGGCGTTTTCATGGTTTTGCACTGTAAAACAACTTTATTTCACTATTTTAGCAAATTCGAAGGTTAAACACCAAATTTCAAACTACATAAATGTTGTATTTTTTTTTAAAACGTGTTTTGCAAATCGCTTTCTGAACAAAAGTGATTGTAAAATAAAGCCAATGAAGAAAACTAATGGTTCCCACATTTTATCATAATTTTCTTATTCATTTTAAGAGTTGCCAATGCAGTGTGAAAACTTTTTCCCACCGATTCTATGTTTACCGCCAATAGTTTGCAATTGACCAATATAAACACCCTCGTAAACACCGAGCTCAAAACTATGTTTCATAGTATTTTTTTATTTATTTGATAATTCATCGATAATACAGAGTGGCTAATCAATTTTGCTACATTAAGAAACCCAAATAACTTTTTGTAAAATATTAATATTATTTTTTAGTTATTCAATTGAAAAATTATACATTTTTGTTAAAGTAATTCATTAAGTTTTGAAAATAATTGAATACAAATGGCCTCCACCCTCGTTGACACATGTACGCCATCTTATTAAAAAGTTATTCATTACTGCCTGGAGTATTGCAGCGGGAACTGTCTCAATTACCGTTCGAATGGATTGTTTGAAATCATCCAAATTTGTTGGGTTTCTATTATTTATTTAGTTATTTATTTATTTATTTACTTATTTATTTAACTTCGATACAAAGAAAACCGTCATGTCCAATTATGTTAGCAAAATTTCTATATTATCCAAAATATAAAGCAATAAAAAAGAAGGAAAAAAAACAAAGTAATAATAGCTATATAATTAATAGAATTATAAAGAGGCCCTCAGCCATAAACACAAATACTGCAAGAAATAAACTATAATAATAATACAATTATAATTATATTATAATAAATATTGTTATAATAATTAATTTTTTAAATAAATAATAAATATAATTATGAACCCACAAGAAAAGAATGTGTAAAATATCTAGTGTAACTTTAAACCTCATAAATATTATACAAAGAATAGTTTAAAAACTGTCACAACTCCATATTCCGGTTTAAACAATCTCTTGTAAACTTCTTGTTTGCAATAACCCCACAAAAAAAATAATGTGGAGTTTCTAGAAATCAGTTCGAGGGAAATTTTTGCCTCAATTCTGGGATAACAGGCGTGGCTATGTGACAAATTGCCTCATCTTGTTGAAACCAAACTGTGTCGAAACAGATTCTCTTTCGGCTTAGTTCTGGAAAGAAAAATTCTTTCAATATGTTTAAGTAACGGTCTCCATTGACCGTAACAGTAAGACCGTTTTCTTCGAAAAAGTAAGGCCCGATAATGAACCTTGAAGAAACTGCACGCCACACTGTGATGCGAAATGGATGTCATTGCAACTGATTGAGTATCCGTGGGTTAGAATTACTCCATATTCGACAATTTTGTTTGTTAACATTGCCGTTTAAATCAAAATGTGCCTCGTCAGATATAAAAATGCAGCTCAAGACGTTTTCATCCTCTGACAACATTTAAATGATCTTCTTACAAAATTCCAAGCGAATCGCGAAGTCTCTAGATTTCAGTTTGTTTGTTAATTGAATCTTATATGGAAATAAGTTTAAATCTTGATGCAAAATTGTCTGCAGTGACTGTCTGCTGACAAGCATATGAGCAGATAAGCTCTTTGTCGATACTCTAGGATTGGATTGTATGGCAGCAGCTATAGCAGCGATAGTTTACTGCGTACGAATTGAGGGATTTCGATGATAAGGCCTTTTTGCGATTATGCCACCCTCGGCAAAATTCTTTACGAGCCTCATTATAGTCCATCTGCTAGTACCGCCAAACGTGCGCCAATATTCTTTTTGGACGGAAACAACGGACTCTAAAGCGTCAAAGAGTTGCACTATCCAAATTCTTGTGTCATTGTCCCAATTCTCCATTTTAGTTAAATTTAAAGATCAATCTATAAAATACAATAAAAATGAAACAGGTTAATTACACAGAAAATAAGTTATTACGTTTTCTTTTGGTAGCAGCTTTCATCAGCCATCCTGTACATGTGGCCTTATGGCCATTAAAAATGTATTACGAGTATACATATAATTAAAAACTTTTCTACAAATGATAAATAAAAAGATTAAAATTAATACAAGATTAAAATTAATACAAGTGTTTAAAGCAAATGACCATCCTCGTTACCACTCCAACATATACAAACAAATATGTGTGTGAAGATAAATATACCGAGTTAAATATGTTTGAAGATAAATATATTTGGCGTAACGGCCAAACGAACTAACATGCTTGTTTGTGTTTTAAATAGCTTTTATTTACATAAATGCACAATGCCTTAAAATACCTTATATCGACGTTTAGAAGACACTTCAGGCTTCCTATTTCACAAGGTGCTGTTGAGTGGCAAAAATGTGCCCATATATGCTCAAATTCTTTCGCAGATCGCCAATTTTCCACAAAGTGCAAATTTAAAAATTTTAAAGAACTCCCAAAGACAATTGAGATCTGCCACTTGTATCGGCGTCTAGAAGACACCATTTCCTGACTTCCTAGTCTATAAGATGTCATGTTGTGTGACAACAAAAAATGTACCGTTATTTGGTCAAAATCTTATATATGTTAAAATTTCAGCATTTAGTTTAATGTTTTCAAATAATATTTGTTTATGCTGTATCTGCACGCCTGTTTTTCATTTTAGGGTGTAGTGTATTTTTTTATAAGCGTTATTTAACATACGAGATCTGATCAAAAAATTACCGTTATTAGGTATGTTCTATTTTCGAATTTTTTCTGCTATGTTGGTACACATGTCTGTTCTATATGTTGGCAATATCAGCCATTTTGAATTGTCAGTTTGTTTTTGATAGATAAAAAGGCTGGTCGTGTTTTGGTGTGCTCTTTGATTTTTTACTATTCGAAAAAATGGATCAAAGAAACTGTATTAAGTTTTGTGGTAAAAAATTAAATTAAATGCGCAATGACATTTGAAATGCTGACTGTGGCGTTTGGCGAGTCTACTGTGAGCAGAACACAAGTTCAATTGTGGCATAACCGGTTTAAGGAAGTCCGAAAAGATGTTAATGAAGATGCTCGCGTCCTGGTCGCCCGAGCACGTCAAGAACCGATGAAAACATTGAAGCAGGGATTTCCGATAATTGTCGAATCACTATCAGAGAGGGTGCTGATGATGTTGGCATATCGTTCGGCTCATGCTAAGCAATTTTTACGGATGTTTTAAGAGTGAAACGTGCGGCAGCGATGATTGTTCCAAAACTGCTAAATTTTGAGTAAAAACAACGTCGCATGGATATCGATCAGGAGCTGTTAAACATCGTCAACAACAATCCAGATTTCCTCAAAAAGGTGACGGATCATAGGTGTATGGCTATGACATTGAAACCAAAGTCCAATCATCTCAATGGAAGCGTCCAGAAGAGCCAAGACCGAAAAAAGCACGCCAAGTTCGATCAAATGTGAACGTTTTACTAACTGTTTTCTTTAACTTCAATGACGTAGTGCGTCATGAATTCTTGCCACTAAGTCGTACGGTCAATAAGGAATACCACCTTGAAGTTATGCGCCGTTTGCGCAAAGCAGTTCATCAAACAATCATGGATTTTGCACCATGATAATGCACCAGCTCACACATCGATGCTTGTGCGTGAGTTTTTGGCCATAAACAAAACCGTTATCATGCCTCAACCACCGTATTCACCGGTGATGGCCCCGCTGATCTTTTCCTCTTCCCAAAACTGAAGAAACCGTAGCGTTTTGCTACGATTAGGGAGATAAACGGAAAATAGAAATAGGAGGCAATAACAAAAAGCCAAGACCGAAAAGCACGCCAAGTTCGCTCAAATGTGAAGGTTTTGTTAACTGTTTTCTGCAACTGCAATGATATGGTGCATCAATAAGGAATACTATTTTGCGCGAAGCAATTCGTCAAAAACGCACAGAATTGTAGAAATACCAATCATGGATTTTGCACCATGATAACGAACCACCTTACACATCGATGCTTGTGCGTGAGTTTTTGGCCAAAAACAAAGCCGTTATCATGCCTCAACCACCGTATTCACCGGACTTGGCCCCGTTGACCTTTTTCTCCTCTCAAAACTGAAGACACCGTAGCGTTTTGCTACGATTAGCGAGATAAAAGAAAAATCGGAACAGGAGCTGTTTGCGATATTAAAAAGGGCGTTTTAGAAGTGTTTTGAGGATTGGAAAAAACGCTGACATAAGTGTATTATATCTTCGGGGGTTTACTTCGAAAGGGAGAAGATAGTTATTGATGAATAAATAAATACTTTGTGATAAAATTTTAAATAAATGTTATTTTTTATCAGACCTCGTACACAAACAAACATATTGGTTCGTTGGGACGTTACGTTTAATATATTTATCTTCACAGTTAAATACGTCGTTACATCAGTCCATTACGTCAAACATATTTAACTCGGCATATTTATCTTCACATAAAAACAAATTAGGTAGAAAATGATAATTAGTAACCCAAATAACCAATCACTCAATATTTAGTTATTACTGCGAAAAAAAAAGTAAAGGAGTTTCCTCTTGAAATAGCCCAACGAACAGGCAAACAGGCGAAGTTCTCTACGCAAAGAGTTCCACAAATGAGCAGCCTTTGCAAGGAAGGAGTGTTCGTACACAGAGTAGATGCGATATAATCACTTTCTCTCACTCCAATAACGGCTTTCGTTTAAAACTTAAAAAGCATCTTACAAACTAAAATTCATTTATTGCAATTTGGGACCTTTCTTTTTTTTTTTTTTTTTTTTTTTTTTTATATTGGGCCAGTACTCAAGGGATGACCCCTACATATGTAGAGCATTGTACCAGAACTAGGAAAATAGGTTATGAGGAGGGGGAAAGAGGGAGTAGTGTTTGTGAACATTTGACTTAAACCTTCCAACGTTATAACCGACAGGAAACACTTCTGCAGGCAACTTGTTCCACATTTTATCAGATTTGGGAACCTATGAACTGTTGAACTAAATTTTTATTTTATTTATTTTTTCTATATAGGTATATTATTTTTGATATTATTAAACTAATATATGCATACAATAATAAAATGTACATACGTACATAACGATCAGATCTACACCTTGTAATATATTTTAAATTGGCCAAAAAATGGATTTTATATTACTTTGAATAATCAAATATAAAAAAATATTAGCTGATTTCTAAGGTATTTGGAAAAAGTTGTCATACCCACAGGTATTTGATTCTTAAGAATGATACAAAAAAAAAAAAAAAAACATTAAACATTAAACATTCAAAAACTTTTTATTAAAGTGTCCGAAACGTGCGCTCTTAGGCTTTAGCCCATAGACAAATCTCACAATTTTCTGTACAGTAAACTTGACTTTTTTTGCAGTTAGAAATACTGCAGCCAGAGTAAACCACAAGCAGTAAATTATTTGGAGCATTAGCAGTGCATGAGCATCCGTTTTCTTAACACTCAGTGGCATATACAGCCTCACATTGATGCGAAAGTCACTCGGCTGAAATTAAAATCAACGCAACTAAATTGGCAAACTTTTATATACAACGCAATTCTATAGCCTATATGGTGCTGTGGAATTCAATTATGGGGCACCGCCACAACTTCTAACATTGTAAAAATTCAAAGGTGTCAAAATCAAATTCTTCGAACGATTACTGCAGCTCCATGGTAAGTAAAAAACTCACTAATTCATAAGGATCTCTGGTAAAAGACGAATTTTCAAAGTACGCGACAAGATATATCAGTAAATTGGAACTTCACCCATATAATCTTACACGCAATATACTTAATTTTGGAGGCCACTCTCGGTTGAGAAGGAAGGATACTCTTGCCACCATCAGAACATTATATAGGTGATTTTACCGATATTGACCGTACAAAATAAAACATTTTTGTCTAGCATTGGCTGGACTTATTTAATTTTATACATTTAGTATTAAGATTTGACTACTTATCGTAGTTGAAATCTTACACTCGAGGTGTTCAGTTGAGTTTCTAAATTGCAGTTTTTTCTTACCAAACAGTTACTTTTACATCGCTTTTGTACAAATACAAATTAAAATCTAAAATTTTCAAAAGAGCGCTGTGTAGCGACGTTGTTGATGCCTATCCAAGGCTTATCAAAATGAGTAAAACAAATCAGCAAATCTCTTCTAAAAGAATTGGAAATCAAAATTATTATGCTCCCTTACAAACGATCGATGATGATGATAATGACGAAGAAAAAGTTATTATTAATAAAGCTCCTATAACAGTACTTAAAAGTAAAATAGAACAAATCCATGAATTAATGAGAACATTAAAAATAACGGAATATAATTATATATTGCTAACCTCTTTAATCTAAATATATCGTATTGTTAACAAAATTATATCAAAAGAAAACAAATAAATTGAATTGAATTGAAAATGCTTAAATGTATCTACATCTAACTAAATTATATAGGTAAAACTCAAAGGTAACTGACTGACTGGCATAGTGATCTATCAACGCACAGTCCAAACCATTCAACGGATCGGATTGAAGTTTGGCATGCAGGTAGATGTTATGACGTATGGATCAGCTAAGAAAGGATATTGATAAATTCTATCCCAAGGGGATGAAAGTTTGTATGAATTTTGTTGACGAGCGAAGCCGCGGGCAAAAGCTAGTATGTAGAACATATGCTAGTATGTAGTACATAGGTACTAAAATGATTTTGTTTGTATTTTATAAATAGACAGATTTTATAAATAAAGTTGCTAGTAGGTTGGTATATGGCAGTATTCTGATTTGAGCAAGCAAAATTAATAATTTTTTCACACATAACAAAAAGGAATAATTAATTTAAAGGTGCTGCGGTGGCACAAAAAAACAATTTTGAAAATAGAGTTGCTAAAAAAGATATTTAAAACAAAAATTGAAGAATAAATAAAAAAGCAAATTAAAAGCAACACAAATGTACAAAAACATCCATACATACTCGTATATCCATGCATTATATCCATATTAAACAAGTAACAAAATAAAGTACACAGACAATTTTCTTTTTTTTACTTATTCCATACAAACGAATGAAGTCGCGGTTGGATTGTTTGGTTTTTATTAAAAATAATGGTCACGATGATGTTTGAAACGAAGAAGTAGAGGTAGAGACAAAAAACCATAAAAAATAGTGTTTGGACATAAAGTTTAACAGCTTTCACTGCAATTTTTAACAATATAATTAACTTACATTTAATTTTTATAAGAAGTTGTCGATTAAAGTAGACATTTTAGATTTATATATGCGGATTTTAATTATTTTGCCAGTTGTGTTCTGCCCGATTTTCTTAAATGCACTTGTCACCATTTTTTTTTTTTTTTTTTTTTTTTGTAAATCACTTTTTGTGTATTTTTTATTAGCTTTTGCTAAAATTTTTTAGGTATTGGCTTGTTTTATCGTCTCAAATACATCTGTAACTTTTTATTTTTCATAAATTATCATTTCTAATAAATAAAGAGGCGCAGCACCTTACACTATATACTTTTTTTCAGATATTTTACATACACGAATAAATACTTTTTTCTTTCCAATTCTTGCTTGAGATTTTTTTTTCTTCATGGTGCATCTTTTTAGAAAGTTTTGCATATTGTTTTATCAAAGCGAAACATTTTATGCTTCCGTTGATCAAATTGCACCTTAAGCACTCTTTTTGCGTAATATATTTAATTTTGGACAAATTTTACTCAAAAATTCACATTTTCCTACAAGAAATTTTCACTTGACTAGCACAGAAGAAAAAAATGTAAACACCCCTCGAAAAAAATTGATGTGACATTTTCATAATTCTAATTAATCTATTACAATATTATAATTGTAAAGGATTATTCGAGTCGATAAGGCTGTGCTCAATGGTAGTGCTGTCAATACGTTAACGTATTAATAAAATGTGTAATATTTTTGTAGCAGATTATATGTAAAGTGGTACAATTCTTTTAATTATATATCTCAATGTTTACACACGCAAGTGCAAGAGCAAAAATAAGTAAAGTATTGTATTTTTTTACTAATACATTCATACAGCTACAAGTAGTAGTCTCACTTGCAAGTGATTTTGGTTAGCAGCAAGGCGAATTCATAACAGGTGAAATTGACAGCGCAGCTGATAATTTCTTTTTAATTTGAAGCTTTTTCAGATGTCAATGGAATAATTAAAACAAATTTGAAAAAAAAAATGTAAACAATTCTTTAAATTATTATTGTATCTTGAGCGCCAGCTATCATCCAGAGTCCTCCCCAATCTAGCTGGCTATTATCTTTTTTTCAAGCTCTATCATCTGTGACTTTAAGTCCCACGAAATAATTAAAATTTTCACGAAATAATTAAGTTTTTTTTTTATTGTACATTTTTAAACAGAAATTTGAAAAATAATTTGTTTGAAACAATTTTTTAAGTTATATATTGCAACTATCATTCAGAATCCTCTGCAATCTTGCTGGACTTTTTCACTGTTCCGAGCTCTATGATCTGGGACATTAGTTTTCGCGAAATAGTTAAAAGTTTCATGAAATAATTAAAAGTTTATCTTTTCTTGTAAATTATATATATATATATATATATATATATATATATATATATATATATATATATATATATATATATATATATATATATATATATATATATATATATATATATATATATATATATATATATATATATATATATATATATATATATATATATATATATATATATATATATATATATATATATATATATATATATATATATATATATATATATATATATATATATAAATATATATATATATGGTATGAATTAGCCTTGGTTAGCAGTGATTTTTTCACAATGTTGCCCACAGATATTTCATTTGTTTAATTTGATTGTGACTTTAATAGGTTTCGTCGATTTTTGTCGACTTTTTCAAGGATGTAGGGTTCTTTAAGTTGAAATATCGGCTATAAATAAAGCGGCTAAATAGGTGACATTTCACAAGACATTCGGTAGGGATATCATGACAGTAACGGACAGCAAGGCTCCCTTATTAGAATATACACTAATTCCAGTATGATCCAAAAATGCCGGACATCTTTAAACAAGATGGCGATACATTCTAACCAAACCTTAAAATGGGTACTGGCCCAACAACGGCAACAACATCGCAGACGACTTAGCCAAAAAAGAGACGACCCTAGAGGATAGGGATCATGTTACATCCTTTTTGCAGCCAGCTCTCATCAGTTGTGAAAGAATAAAGATGCACATTCTGAAACGTGCCCGAAAAAATGGCTCACAGAGCCCACATGCCTTATACCAAAGAACCTATGGCCGCATATTAACTCTAAGAGAACGTGGGTGCTATTAAAACTACCCAGATCTTACCTGAGTCACTGTAATAGTCATCACTGGGCATTGCCATGGAAGCCATGCCAGTAGACTAGGCTTATGCTATAACGACTTCTGCAAAAGTTACCAAGACGAGGAAGAGGAGGAGATCCTTAGTAAGGGGGAGTTAGTACCCCTGATAATTGTTGATAAATGGCTTTTTTCGGGTGCTAACAACCCCTGGCTGCAAACATATAGTAAAAATGGCTACCTGTGTTTGCCTAGTAAGCCACACGGGGGCGTTGTTGAATCGTGAATAATTCGCTCCGTGAAATGGGTCCATCCTCCGATAATGCCGTAAAGGCAGATGCTGATGTAAATTTTTTTCACTCACTTCTGCTCTCCCTTTTTTCAGGTTATCACAAAGGGATCGGTTTCAGAACCCAAGTGAGCTGAAGAACCAAAGCTATATTGGAAAATCCTGCGGCCTGCCTACCTAACCTAATCATCAACCGATATATTTCAGAAGTCCTTAAGAAACAAACGCTCTTAATCTGAGCTTATATACAAGTTTAACCACTTTATGGATAAAAGATTTTCTTTTTTATTATTAGTATTGCATCCCAAGTAATCTTCAATATCGTAATTGCAAACAGTAAAAGTGTATGATCAAAAACAAAAAAACAATGGCTTTAGTTTTCGAATGATTAATACCACAAAGTTATTCACGGTATCCAATTATTAAGTGTATTCAAATCGCCATTAATTTTACCCTTTAAAGAGTAAACAAAGATAATTTCCCCTAACTGAAATATATTGACTTAATAAATGTTTGTATATCTATACTATCGGAATCCTTTTAATTTGTTATCCAAAACAGGTGCTCAATTAAAGCATATTTTTTAAATTATTTGCATGTTTTTACCAATTTTTTTGAACATGCTTTTTTTTTTTTTTTTTTTTTTGCGCAACAAGTCCTATAATTATCTTTCTTGTCTTTTTTGATTGTTAATTTGGTTAAAACAAAATTTTTGAAGCCCAACAAGTCTATAATTATCTTTCTTGCCTTTTTTGATTGTTAATTTGGTTAAAACAACATGGAACTTTCAAACTAAACAATATATTTTTTCAATTGGACATGTGTTGAAACAAACTTAAAAACTGTAAATAAAACTTGAATGAAAAGGAACTCAAACCTGATTAGTACCATATGTAAGTGCAAATAACAAAAAATTTTTTAAATTCATAAGTAATAGTTATAATTCAAGCTTTTACAGCTTTAGACTAGCATTTTTTATAAAAAAGACTTAGCTAAACTGGATTCAGTATTTCGCTAACAGTTTGTTAGCTTACTCAGGAAGTGTTAAGATTATTACGACAATTTTATAAACGTTAACAAATCACTTGTTGGGTGCAAAATTAGTTTAAATAATTTTTGTTTTTAGTTTATTTTTGTTAATATATTTTCCTTAAACTTTAATCTTTTTTTTTTAATTTTTGTAACACAAATTTTCGTCAATATTTAACACATATTCAAAAACTTTGTTACATTTTAAATAAGAAATCAAATTCTAAAGCTGCAACAAATTAATTTATTTAATAAATTAATATAAAAAAAATTTATAACATTAAAATGAGATTATTATTTTGATATTACATTTTTATTAAGTATTATATAATTTTTCTAGCTTAAGGTCTTTTCATATTTTGGAGTTTTTGGTTATTTTATTATTATCTGGTTATTTTTATTAAGATAATAATAGAAAAACCAAAAACTCTAAAATTTGAAGAGACTTTAGGCTCGAAACCTTATATATAAAAAAAGAAAAGGGTTGAAATAAAGAATAATAAGTATATTTTCATATATTTATTATTTATGTATATATGTATTTATTTTATTAAATATTTACAATATTTTTATTAACAATTTCTATAATTCCAAAGTCTACTGATGATTAGGGGAGTTCCTATTAAATGTCGACATATAGATAGCTGGGAAACATAGTAAACAAGCTATTTATAATTTTTTATTGGTATAAATGTTAGAAGCTTAAATAGCGAATAAAAAACTTAATTGTTGGAATTTCTATAATTTTTACTGTTATATTTGTATTGTATTTATGAATTCCATATAAAAATCATGTTGTCAATTGACAAATAACAAAA
Source organism: Thecocarcelia acutangulata (assembly GCA_914767995.1). NCBI lineage: Eukaryota > Metazoa > Arthropoda > Insecta > Diptera > Tachinidae > Thecocarcelia > Thecocarcelia acutangulata. The sequence continues at coordinate 76,169,696 of OU612095.1, read as the reverse complement.
GGTCTGGCAGCATTAGTTAATTAACAAAGATCTGCATTATCGATTTGCTATTTAGGTGAAGTTCAATATTTTGACACTATCCCAGTCAGAAATAGAATTGTCAAGGTAGTTAGTTATCTTAATTTTTTTCTCTTTCCACATTCGAATAAAATACACTAAAGTAAAGAAAATATGTGCATGTATACATATAATAAAAAAAAGTCCATGAGTTAAAAAGTAAACAACAAAGAATTAAAATCGTATATAATTCAAATAATATAAAATACAACGATATTTTTATATATAACAAGAAATAAAGTAATCCCCAAAACATCAATTGAGAACTCCAGGGAAAAATTAAAGTTAGATGTTAACAGTACTACGTCAATTTGTCCTTAATATACCATACAGGACAACAAGAAGCGTATGCGGCCATGTCGATGAAAAACGGAATTTCTGTACCTCCACACGGAGACAAGCACAATTGCCCCAATTGTCACCATACGATGTGAGTGCCGCAAAGCAAATATATATTGGCTATGTTGTAATAGATGTTTTTTAAATAGGTTAATATGATTTTGAGAGAAAATGAGTATATGTATGTCATTCCGGAAGATCAAAATAGCACAATTCATAGCTATGAATCAAATCAAGTGGCCTCAAATAAACCTTGTGAAGATTGCCGAACTGAAGGTAGTTTTGTGCATAAGAAAGGTAAAGATTTAATAAGAAAATAAAAATGTTTATAGATTAAACAATTTTTTTTTTATTATTTTAAGGCTTTATTTGTGGCATTTTTGATGGTCATGCTGGTCCAGCCTGCTCTCAAGTTATATCCAAACGATTGTTACGATATATGGCTGCCTCATTAATTGACCGTGAGATTTTAGAAGAACAAATCAGAAAAGGTTGCAATAGCCAATCATTTTTAAAGTGCCATAACGACAATGTTCGTAAAAAATTTATAAAACTTGAACTGATATTATTTAAAACAACTTTAATTTCAGGTGGATTTTGTAAAAGAAATTAAAAGTATTTATGAAGAAAGTTTTAGTAAATACATAAAAACTCTATCTAGTCAAAGCTTGCAGGATTTTTCGACAACAATTGAAAATGCATTCGCGTCATTGGATAATGATCTGTCACAGGAGGCCTTAAATAATTCAAATATGATAACGATGGCCGTCGCAATGTCAGGTAAAATAGATAAGAAAATTTAAGAGGCTTGTTTTAGGATTTTCATTACAACTTTTTTTTGTTTATCATATCTAGATATTTAAGATATATTTATGTTTAGGAAATCTTATATATAGATAACTTACTTTTATGGAATTAGATCAAGCCGTATATTTCTTTAAATATTACTTACATTTCTAGCTTCGTTTTTCTAAAAAAGGCATAACAAATGTAGAATAGTTAAAAATTACTATGAGTATTAAAAGTGAGTCAACATCAGCGATAGTTTTATATTTCATTGTATTAGATTGCTAGTATTAGCACTAGCATAATTTTAGTAATAAGCTACCTGATGCATATTTAACAAGTTTACTCACGAGTCGCCAAGTGTAGGGATTTTGTTTTATTTATTAATATTTATTTACTTATTTAGTAACTATACAGTTGCAAAGTTTAGGATGCACAGCATGGGTGGGGTGACAAAGACCATAATGCCCAAGATGGTATTAACACTATTGTAGCGTCGCTGTGACTAACTATAACGAAATATGCCTTCACATAGGAAGTTTCCACGTGGTTAACAAGGAATAACCTCTAAAAAAAACTACTATTGCAAGATGTACAATTGTGGTTTTTTGCGTTCCACCAGTTTTGGGTAAAATTTGCAAATTTTGAGAATAATTTGCTTTTTACGCTCATTAGTCCGAACTAGTCTAAGATATTGTGGAACAAATCTATTATTTATTAATATATTTCTGTACAATATAGCAAGCCAAGTCTTATATTACAGTATTGGTCAGATATATGGCACAAACATATTGGTAAAAGTATCAGAAAGAAATATAAAACAAAATATTAAAAACATGTTAAGAGATTACAAAATTTGGAATTAGAGATCAAAACATTTTACTTAAACATAAAAAGTTAAATAGCACGGTGATAAACAAAAGAGAGAAAAATCAAAAATAAATTTAATTTTTGCAGTTTAAGATCTTTGTTTTTTGTTTTATAAAAAATTAACTATTAAAAATGTTTTATTTCTTAAAAAAAAAAAGAAATAATTACAATGACGCGGAAAAAAAAGAAAAATAAAAGATTTTTAATAGTTAATTTTTTATAAAACAAAAATCAAAGATCTTAAGCTGCAAAAATTAAATTTATTTAACAAACGAAGATCAAATAATATTGAGATAAAAGAAAAATCAAAAATTTATAAAAACTGTAAAATTCCAAACTTGAATTGGCCTGGAGGGTTACTCTCTATTGCGATGCGAAAGGTAGATGCGATAAGAGTATCGGTCATGTGCTGAGAAACGCAAAATTTTTAAATCACTTGTTAGGACAAAATCGCAAATCGCATTTTTCTGTGTACTAAAGATCGCGCGATTTGTGTGAGCAGTGATATGTGTACAATTTGGTAGCACTTGCTTTTTGTGTGGGAAAAAATTAGTTGTGCCATCTGAAGCCGCCATTTTTAAAGTAAGAAAATGCAACACAACAATCATATAAAAAATGTGTATTTTTTAATTGCAAATTTTTTTATTAAAATATATGAAAATTCTAAATTTTTTTTTTTTATGAAAGTACATAAAAACAAGTCAAATTTTATTCAGACGCTTCCAGTTCCACGGTTTGATATTAAATCTTCATATTATAAGCTATTTCACTTAGAGTTCACTGTATCATTTGCTTGCGAGTTGAAGTAGCTAACCCTGCATTTAGACATACGAGTGCTGAATATGTATTATCAACGAAAATTTCTTCGAAAAACTCGAATCTCTTGCAATTTTCATTTCTGTCTACACATGCGAGTGAGAGTTCATTTTAAATTTGTCGTCAGCACGTGAACTTCAAACAATTTGTTTCCTTTATATATTTTGTTTCTTTGGCTGTCTTTATAAACTGGAGTTGCCGTGTTTTTCACTTAAGGAGAGCTGTTGATACAGATACTCAGGCTGTTTGATATAAACAATTTTATGCAGCAAATGAAGAACTCGACATTTTATTAAACTTTCAAATTATGTATGTATTGAATATCTTGAAATGCTGCAATTTCTTCCAATTCCAAATATGTATATTGCAATATTATTCAATGTTACATTAAGCCTGCGGTTACTACCACTGTCGCAACTTGAAAAAAATTTGCATCCGTACATAAGAGTGGGAGTAGGTAGGTCTTGGCTAGCAGCATTCGAATATGAAGTTAATTATAGTATTACGACATCCACAGGTTTCTCAACATGCCAAATGTCTTACCACAATTATTTTTAATGTTGTCTGACTAGTACAATCGCTGACTAAAAATCACACCTAGGTTTTTTTGTATTATCAGCAAATCTAATTACTTCGTCATTTATTTTTAACTGAGGTTAAAGGCAGGGGTAGTTGCCGCTTGGTTAACAACGAAATACCTCTAAAAAAACTGTAAACTAATACAGTTAGTTGAGGCAGACGGTTAACCAATGAGAGTGAGACGCAAAACTCTCGAAGGCCAAACAACAACGACAAGCCTGACCGCACTTAAGAAATACTTACGATGATGCGAGACCTGTTCCCTATCCCAGAGCTACTTTACGACTGTAATATTATAAAAAATGTATTTCTGAGAACGCCATTCATAACCTCTTTCATAAGAAAATACTCCATGCGAAGCCTGAACGGCCTGTTATGTTATAAATAAGATTGTTTTACATAATTTATATTTTTTACTTATGTCAAAAATAGGTGCTGTTGCTTGTGTTGCTCACATAGAAGGTCTCGATATTCATTTAGCCAGTACTGGTGATTGTACGGCAGTGTTGGGTTCAATTTGTTCAGAGTCGGGCAAATGGATCTCAAAAAAGTTAAATCAAGAACATAATACCGATAATCAACAAGAAGTTCAAAGAATTTTATTGGAACATCCCAAAGAGGAACAAGATACCGTCATAAGAAATGATCGGTTACTTGGTCAACTGGCACCTTTGCGTGCCATGGGAGATTTCCGATATAAGTGGTCAAACGAAATATTGGAAAAACATGTAGTACCTGTCTTCGGCGAACAAGCTGTACCGCCCCACTATTACACACCGCCTTATCTCTCACCAAAACCAGATGTTACACATCATCGCTTAACAGTCAACGACAAATTCCTAGTAATGGGCAGTGATGGTCTTTGGGATTTTCTGACACCATCGCAAGTGGTTAATTTGGTGGGTGAACATTTAAATTCGAAAAAATCTCTTGAGCCATTAAAACTGCCAGCTGGTGATGTTACCCTACAGAAAATTTCCGACGTGCTAGCCGAAAGAAAGTAAGTAAACTATAATATTCAAATAAATATCTTTAAATTAATATATTTTACTCTTTTAGAGCTGGTCGTACACGCAAGCCTTCGGATCAAAATTCAGCCACTCATTTGATACGTTATGCCTTAGGCGGCACAGATTATGGCATAGAGCATTCAAAAATTGCTTACTATCTATCACTACCTCAAGATGTTGTACGTCTCTACCGTGATGATATAACAATTACCGTCATATACTTTAATACAGATTGTATTAACGACTTACATAATAAAAGAACATAATTTCCCTTTATGCAGAACAAATTAATTTATTACACAATTTTTATTTCGTGAACCAGTTTTTTGTTCTTATACCTTTTGTTTTTAAGCTATATTTGTTAAATGTATATAAGTATAGAATTATTTTTTATTATTTTACAAATTTTAGCAAATTACAAGTTCCTTTTTAGCAGCCAGCTCAGGCTAATATCTTTGTTTTTTCATTTATTTTTAAGTAAACCCTTATTAAAGCTTTTTAAGCTGAGCTTAGTTTTAACATATTTTTCATTTACTTACCTTTAAAAATAAAATTTCGCACTAACAAACAATAAATTACTGTAGTCAATTGCCAGAAAAAGAAATAAAAGTAAACTTATTTGTAACGAATAATGAAAAATTGTGTCTTGTTTTTCTGAACAAAAACAAAAACTTTTTAACAATAAAATTCGGTCTTTGTTACCTTCAGTGATATTAATTTTTTCAATTTCGTTCTGAAACTCAAATATCTTCAGCCATGTGGTGAGAAACGCAAAATTTTTAAATCGCTTGTTGGGTAAAAATCGCAAATCGCATTTTTCTGTGTGCTAAATATCGCGCGTTTTGTTTGAGCCAAGGCGACTTTATAAGGTGAATGCAAGCGGAAAGGCGAATTCTGTACTATATATTTTGTTATTGTAAAACATATCGTGAATGTCAAAATCTAAATTCGCCTAAGATTGTTCAGCTGGGAAAAAATTTTATATAAGCGTTAAATATAAACTTTTTATAATTGTTTGTAATTAAAATCACAGATTATATTAGTTTTTTAGTTTTAAATTCACACAAATTTCTTGAAATTGCACTAAATCATACAAAAAAATCTTCAGATTAAAATGGCGCGAAAAGTTTGTAAACAAAAGAAAAAAATTTGACAGTATCATTGGAAAAAACGCGAGAAGCAAAATATAATCACCTGAGCTGTTAAGTTCACCTAGTAATGAATTCGCCTTGGCTTGAACATAAATATGTGTAAAACTTGGTAGCACTTGCTTTTTGTGTGGGAAAAAATTAGTTGTGCCATCTGAAGTCGCCATTTTATAGTAAGCAAATGCAACACAACAATCATATAAAAAATGTGTATTTTTTAATTGCAAATTATTTTTATTAAAATATATAAAAATTAAAAAAATTTTTTTTTTAAACGAGTCAAATTTTATTTAGACGCACAGTTTGATAATTCATTTTCATATCATAAGCAAGTTCACTTTATCATTTGCTTGCGAGTTGAAATAGCAAACTTTTTTGTGATTTCGACTTTCAGCACTCCAATTTTGTGACTTCAAATCATACTCGCATTTCTTTTGCGAAATGTGAGTTGCAGCACATGGCTGGTTATTTTGAGAGCAGTGGACAGCTTCAGCGTTTTAATGCTCTTCAACGTTAGCTTTATCATCACATCCAGACTAAAGTAAATGGTGCTTAATAAGCTGCATCTACGAGTATGCTTTCGGAAAAAATGGTTGAAAATATTGTTACGAATTTGTATCACTTCTAACCCACTGTGCCGTTGATCTGCTTGTTATAAACACATACAATACTCGTATGAAGTTAATAATATAATTCTCAAACAAGCATATATGATCTAAAGAACGCAAAATTTCAAGTAAATCAACCACCAATGGTTTTATTGTTGTTGTTGCGTTCTTATTATTTCGCAAACGTCTGGGTCGTAATTATATTTGTACAATTAAATCTGGAATGATCATTATCTAGATGTTCGACAGATGCAGAGTTTAATTTTAATCGTCGTGCAAGACAGTCATAAATCAGAAAAATATGCATGTCTAGTATTGATACACACTGGTATTAAGTATTAATAAAGCTGGGAAGTATTTAAGGTCTATGTAACAAACAAGTGTCAGTGACATTATTTCAATTGCGATTAAGGAATCCTCAAAGCGTTTCAGCATTTCAAATGTGAAAAAGTTAATACACTAACGACCAGTGGTTTCGTTTAAAATCCTTACCCCGGCGCAATAAGAGCTTGTGTTAATCCGTTAAGAGAGTAAGGAACTAATTCAACAATCCCAAGCATTTGCCGACCTGATTGCAGTGCTGGGCAAAATACTCACATTATGTATTTCAAATGCAAGATACTTTCAATTTGTGTATTTCAAATACAAAATATAAGATACTTTCAAGTTGTGTATTTCAAATACAAATTATAAAATACTTTCAAGTTGTTTATTTAAAATACAAAATATAACTAAAAAAATACAAATATTTTTTGGTATTTCGGTCTCATAAAAATGTATTTCAAATACAAGTATTTACAATACTTGCCCAGCCTTGCCTGGTTGACAAGGCTAACCAGCTGGCTGGAATTTTCGTATGTAGTACTTACTTTGTGAAAAGCAAACAGCCACTTACCATGCTAAAAATAATATCTATAGCAATGCCGGTCTCGACATAAAACAATCTATTGGACCGTAAGATATTCTAGCACTGTTGTTCTATGCTTTCATGTCCACTCACACACCTTTTTAGAATGTTGTCTATGTTGGTAAGTTCTCATAGTGCTGGAAGTTGGCAATTGCCAAAAAGAGTGAGGCAAATAACCCTGAAAATTACCGCCAAATTGCAATTTGTTTTCCAAAGATGGTTAATTACAATTTTGTGAGGTAGCATGAATCGCACAATTTACTTTGTGACCGTCAACATCGATTTCGCAGGCGTCGCTCTACTGGCGATCATTTGATATATATGTGGGAAAAATGGTGCCAATCGATCCATAATTCTCTAGATTAGTGTCCCCACAAAGTGAACACTCAGTTGTAAATGAATAAGTGGGATTAATCCTGAAGACATTGTGTGATAATCTATGCTCTATAGTAGATATGAGAGTGTGGCATGGTGCAATACTTTCAAAACTCACATTTCTATACGAGCTAATGGGGTCTCATCAAACGAGTTCAAGTTTAATTGCAAGGGTCGATTCTTTCTTCTCTATTGCTTATTTTTCTCAATGACCTTCAATGTGAAACTTTCAAACCTACTCACAGCCCATCCGAGATAGGGTCAAAGAGCCAAAATATGAATAATAAAGTGTGAAAACATTTTCATGTCTTAAAGGAATCATCGATTTTCTAAAGCGGTGCAACTCATTATTCACTCGATCCAATCTCCTTACTATTTTTACCATCTATATACGATCAAAATTGGAACACAATTACCCCATCGTGTGTAAAGAAGCGTATGGGTGACAGTACGGTATCCACCTACGCGTGTGAGTTACTTTGCTCTATTGTATCTAGAATTGATTTTGCTTTGAAGATATTAACACTCTTGTTCCCGAATATTTTTACGTAATGCACATTTATCGTTCAGGGCTCATCCATCTGTGGTAGACTGCACAGTGAATCGTACAACGCATTATAGAGAAAATTGGTTCTTCAGACGTACGGTTCATCTGTGGAACAAGTTTCTCCACTTCCGCAAAATGACTACGTCCACTCATCTTTAGGTCAGGCTATGATGTGGAGGAGATCACCTTCCTCCACATACGTGGGACCAAAAATGAGCAGTTTAAGCAATAACTGACTCGATGGCTGATTTGGTAGAGTACTCGACCAACAGTCCCGAGGTCGCAGTTTCGATTCCTGCCGCTGACCCTGGGTGTTACTGCAGACAAGCAAAAAAAATACAAGCAAAACGGTAATGGAAACATTATTGGTGGGAACAATGGTACGAGGACCGACACGTTGCCTGGAGAAAGTGGATTGAGGAAATCTAAGATTAATAAACTCGTAACGGCACCCTCTGATAGCGTTACAGAATTATCTTATGGATTATGCATTAAGGAAAAGTCAGGAAGGAAGTCTCGCACCAGTTTTTGGAATTCCAAGCTACATCTCAGATCTCTTGCGGTAAGGGGAGTAAAGCAACTGTAATCATGTTTTCGGGCTACTTAAATGTAACTCATGCGGCAGAAAATACGTTTCAAATGCTCATAAATCCCTCGAAACGGATCTATATAAGACGACGTGTTGCCGGTAAGAATTATGAGATGCTGGTGAAGAATCTAGCGGATGCCTTAACGACAGAAGAGAATTTCCGATAGTGCAAAAGCACTTTTAGCTGAACTGTAGGATTCACCTCACAGCCAAGGAAGTGCGAAGTATTGCAGCGCTCAACAAAGCGCTGACCCTAAAAATCAATGGCATCGTCATTTAAAGAGATTGTAAAGAACACATTTGAGACGCCTATCACTGACAGGGGCAATGTGAATCTTGCCATAACCCCTTTGAACTACGTTATCCCGAGGAGTGATGTGATGAGGGTATGATCTAGAGGCTGCTTAAAAACAATCCCGGTCCATACCTCAGGATTGAGGAGGATGGCTGACGTTGTTGGCGTATAAGCTTTAAGGCAATCGGCCCTACGGAAAAATCAGTCAAGCTAAGGAAAGGTACTAGGTTCGATTTAATTCCTTTCTCCGGACATCTCTGAATACACGGAGAAAATCCTGAAGGCCCTAAACCTTAATTTCTTACTCATGATTGCAAAGTGGTCAGGGTCCACGAACTAAGAAGCAACTCCAGGAATGCCACGATCTTTCTCTCTGAAACCGCCCCTCCAAGCTAAAAATGGGAGGATATGTCTACTTATGCTTCGATGCAAATTTTCTGGTGAGATGACGAGGGCTGCCTAATTTCATTCAAGGTCTACAAACCGAGAAGAAACTCCAGGAATATCACGTCCATCTGAATCAAGAGCCTCTGAAACCGCCGCTCGATGCTAAAAAGGGGAGGACATGTCTGCTTATGCTTCGATGCAAATTTTCTGCAATTTATACCGATGAGATGACAAGGGCTGCCTGATTTCGGACGATGGGAATCCCGATCTGGACTGTTTGTTCATTGATGAAACTGCTAGCTTTACATTGTGGAGGATAGTTGTTCAATCTCTGATCAAAGGCATATTGAGTCCGAAGTAGGAACTCGGGAGATACAACTTCATTCCCAAACAAAAAAGAATACAGATTGGCACCAATATGACAGGACTCTATTCGGATATCTTCTGCACCCTACTATAAGAGCATGTTGCGATGACCACGATATATCGTGGTAAGAGCGGATCGCCATGGTGGATCTTGAAAGCGGCTCGAAAAGAGTCTCGCAGAAAAAAAGATTAAGAAACTGCTCGCATTGGGAAGCCACGGCAAGTTGGTTGATGAATACGGGTATGATAAAAAGTTCAAAGCGGAAAACTCGTATGTCCTAATGTAGCGGCGTGGACGGAACCTCACATTAACCACACAGTCTATATTTCATAAAGATACGAAAGAATGCTTCAAAAAATTCAAATCATACTCTTCTAAATAAATTAGATAATAAAAAAACTTAAAACAATTTTTATAATTTTTACTTTACATTTTTATTTAAATACAATCTTTTTATTTAAAATCAAATTTATGTATATTTACAAATTTTCTTTCCTAAAATTAATTAATCTATACATATTAAAATAAGTTTATCAATAATTTTAATGCCACTTTTGTTTTATCGAAACCATATTAGTATTATTTTGGCTTACCACAAACAAAGGAAACTAGTTAGTGGATCGAATTATTCTGCAGTTGCTGGACTTTTTGAGCATGTTCTGCTTCACGACGTAAAACACAGTTCAGAAATTCCACCTGAATCGACGTAATTTCTTCAGGTGGAAAACGTTGGATTTTCTTTTTTAAAAAGTCAAAAAATAGATCACATTCCTCACGTTGATGGTTGCATAACATTGTCGTTGTTGGCAAGGACGAAGATGTGGGAGGTTGTGTATTTGAATAAACTGAATTCATTTGATGGGAATTTGTGTGAGATGCGGTTAGTAGAGATTTCGTTTCATTTTTTGGTTCAATTGGAGCGGAAGATGGTGTTGTAGGAGAGGATATTAAGTCGGTTACAGTTTGCATATGTAAAGAAGGTGAAGACAATGTAGGGCAGGTTGCTGTTGCCGAGTCAAGGGCAGTGGACGAGACAGAAGGCATTGATGTGGTAGATGAACTTACCGCGGGTAAGTTTTTTAGTTTAAGGGTAGTCGTTGATCCCACAACAGTGCCTGAGTTGTTACTGTTAAATTGAGATCTCGAAGGGTTTATAGATGCATACATATATGTGGCAGTCGTACTGGCCGATGTTGTGCTTGAAGGTATCGCTGGTGAAGGAGTTAACTCGGGAAGTGTTTGCAGATGAACAGAAGGGGAGGCAATCGTAACACACGATGAGCTAGTGTCCAACACAGAAGATGATGTAGAGGTAGTAGAAGAACTTGCCATGGGTAAACTTTTTAATTTGATAGTTCCGGTAGCGCCAATAACACTACTGGAGCTACTCGAGTATTGTGATCTAGTGGGATTCATGGAGGCTATACAAAAATCGTTCGCATCAATGTATTGGAATTTTGTATCATCTGAATTGGCAGAGTTTGTCCCAGGTCCTGCTCCAATAATAGTTTCGCAATCGACACTTGGAGTATTGCCAGATTCTTCGTACAAACAGACCTCCTCATAGTCCACGTCGCCACCCGTATTGCCATCATCATCCAAAGACACATGCTGTTCATGCTTTACAATTTCCACACATGCCTCCATGCTGTTATCAGGATTCAGTTCACTATGTGATACCATATTTGGATCTTCGTGCGAAACATCATTATCGTGTGTCACATCTTCGTAGGTGGTCAGTATAAAGGTGTCTGTATCATTCACAGAAATAATATTACGATGCACTATATTCTGTTGTACAACGTGATCATGCTCATCATTACTTTCTGAAACACTTTGTAAAAGGTTATCCTGTGAGGTTGTATTAAAGTTTTGAGTACGATTCGATTTCAATTTCGGCTGATATACATTTGAGAGAAATTCCATATCTTTGGCATAACGCCACTTTGAAAGACCGTCACTCATTTTAGGCTTGCGCAGACGATATTGATGATATGTATCCCGGAGATTCTTCCACTTCCGACGACATTCCTCTACAGTGTATTTATCTAAGTTATAGAAATTATATACATGTATAAAATTAAACTAAATTTAAACTTCTCAAAATATATCGAATTGTTTGAGAAAAACTTAAATGCTACAATATTAGAAACAAAATATTTCCAAGTAACTACTTCCTCTTTCCCCCTCCTCACAGCCTATTTTCCTAGTTCTACTAAGTACTAATCCAAGATAAAACAAAGTTAGGCCACTAAACTGAAAAAATCTATAATTAAACCCCTTTTGTTTATTCAGACTATTGGTTAGCCACAAGGCAGCTTTAATACGGTAGTGTAGATACATATTTCTAAAAAAACATATAGACTCCCTTGCTTTTTCGAACAAAAGTAAAACAAAATTTTCACAATTTTTCGAAAATTCTACCAACAAAATACATGTGATGTTTTTGGTGTTGTATTTATTGCAATTCTGCAACTACGTCTGAATTTAGACGAGCGAACATTTGGAAGAAAAACATTGAGAATTCTCTTTTGATTTTTCTTTCGTATTCACACAGTCGAACATGTTGCCGGCAACATTCCATTATTATTTGTTTTTTACATTTTTCGTTATGTTGTCTGTTTCAGCAAATATTTCGATGTGTAATAATTACGACAATATTATCTTCACTAAGATTAATTTTTCCACAATTTTTCTTTCCCATTTATATTCCATATTTATTAAAATTTCATTCTCTTTAACAGAATTAACAAAATTTTTAAAACCACACAAAACTCCAAAAAATGTAAATTAAATTTAAATTTCAATAAATTAAGTGTCAACAAAGCGTGTTGCCGAGTACCGAACACAAAATCGATTCTTCCTTCCCCACCGATAATTTGCTACCAAATTAAATGTTTCCCTTCCAAATGTTTTCGTGTCTAAATGCAGACTACCTGTATAACACTGCGTTTAGACATACAAGTAACTTGTTACAAGTTGTGTGTACATATTAACAACCAATACATCGAAAAAAATAATAAAAACACTTGCAATTTGCACGATTGTTTACACACGCAAGTGCAAGTTCATTTTCAAAATGTCGTCGAAGACAAACATTGTACGCCTTTGTACTACATGCGCTTTTAATGTCTGTGCTGCCAAAGTTTTAGCATAGCAATATTACAGGGGAAGTATATTAAGTACATACATTTTTCACAATTAAAATAATAAATTTGTAATCCAAGTAAAAATTAAGTTATAGATGTTTATTTATTTTTGTGTTTTTATATTATGTTTTTGGCATATAACTAAAAATATTAATATTTTCAAAATTTTTCCTTGAAAAATACCTATTAAAGTTAAAATGAAATATCTATGGGCAACACTGTTTGTTTCTGCTTGCATGCAAGTGAAAAAATCACTGCCAACCAAAATCAGTTGCAAGTGAGGCTACTACTTGCAGGTGTGTGAATGTATTAGTAAAAAAATGTTAATGTATTGGGTTTTTTGCACTTGCACTTGCGTGTGTAAACATTCAGTAAAGCTGCTTTGGTTAGCCATATTCTTGCTTTTCAATTCAAAAAAAATTTTTTTTTAATCTGAACAAAAACGGAAACGTTGAAAGGTATATTTTTTTCCTTTTTTTGGGTTCCCGTGATTTTTGATGGACTTTATAGAGTTTATGACGATAATAATATCGTAGTCTTCCACCATGTTACAATTGAAAGAGGTCACATTTTTAGTGAAATTTTCGAAACCAAAAGAGCCAAAGTTATTTTGCTGCAATTGATTTCAAAATATGTTCTCCATCTGTTTCAAATCAAATCGTCATTAGTACTAACTCAATGAACATCCATTTTCGCGTACTTTTGACATATTTGTTCTTACAAAAATTATAAGTACAAGAACAAATAATTTTTTCCCTTTAATTTTGTTTGAACAAACGAAACTTTGAAACATGCGCTACTAAAATTGTATGTTTTTTTACGGTTTTTCTTGCTTTTGCTTTTTGTTGTTCGTTTCTATATGTATTTATATGCATACTTATTTGTATTTTAGTTGTTTGTATGCATTCATTTGCCGAAAAGAGGGCTCAATAAGAAAGTAGTGGTTACGTTTTTTGGGCAAATATTTTCCCTATGTGAACGTACCTTTACTTCATTGATTTTATTTTAAGTGAAACAGGGGGTTAAATATTCGTAGTAGATAATAGTTGTGTTTGTTTACTCTACTATGGGATCCCTCGGGATCCCAATTTGCACGAAAAGTGTTTCCGTACTTTAAAATTGGGCAAATAAGAGCACTTTTGCGAGAACGATATGCTTCTTCTTCTTCTTGCACGAAACAGCCCGTACTTTATCTTCGGGCTAGTTTGGCCAAAGGTGTGTTCATTTACTTTACTAGTAAAAATTAGCAACGAGAGAGTAACAAGAAAATTTTCAAAATTACTCTCAAAAATGTGAAAAAGTAAATGAACACTTTACTAGCAAAAATTTGCAAGTTAGAGTAGTGTTGTTGTGTATAGGTATATATAAGTACTTAATAACTACCATTATATCCTTTGGACAAATTATACATATATGAATGTTATTATAAAAATAATGTGATTATGGTCATTTATATTCAGCATTGTCTTGACTGGTGTTTTTCGAGTACAGCTTGTAATAGAATAATGAAAAGTTTTACAATTTTATTTAATCTAGGACTAGGCATAGTGGAAATACACTAAGCACTATAAGGGTGATTAGCTACTTTTGAATAAAATATCTATTTTCAAATAGCATCCCATACACGTTTCACTTCAATTCGTAACTGAGTCGGTCGTTGTGCAATTCAAGAAGTAGTTTTTTTTTGCAAGGAGACCGTTAATAATTTTTTAAATTGTCTTTAATTTCATTAAATCTGATAGTTGAATGAAAATCTTCCTATTCAGTTTATGAAGTGTGTGGCCAAGAATCAATTCAATTGAAAGACTCAATTAACAATTGAATTGAAATGTGTATGGGCTGCTTTATACGTTATAACAGCCTGCATTTTCATTTTTATTTCAAATTAATTTCAAATTGTAAAGTACCGAATAGCTAGGTACTCATAATATTTACGATACTAAAAATAATAGTTGGTCTGTAAAAATTAAAGAAACAAAAACATTTCAGAGGTTAAAACTACAAAAATATTAATATAATTAAAAATGGAAGGTGTCTAAGTGTCTATTTAATTGCTTCCCTAAAAGTTTTAAACACATTCAAGCAAGTAAATTTGCCGGAACATCCTTTGCCATTGATGCGCTACATACTGTGTTGCTTAGTTCATTGCCACTAGACGTCTTATTTTAACTCTGTTGTTCCTAAGTTACACAAAAATCAATTTGTTATCTTTTTAATATTTATACTCGTTTTAAAAGTTTACATACACTTACAATTTCTTAAATTTTTCAAAATATTTTCATTTTTAACTTAATTTAGAAATATTGTTTTGTAAACACAAACGCAAAACAGCTGTTTGAATAATTATTGCAAATAAAAATTTTACTTGCAAAAACTTGCAAGAATTTTTCTGTCTCTCAATTTTGTACGCTCTTTTGACGCTCTCTCGTTGCAAATTTTTTGGGTTAATGAACGCTTTCTAGTAAAAATTGTTACAAATTTGTGAAAATTTTTAGTAAATGAACACACCTCAAGTAGTTAAACAATCAGCTGTTTGAAAAATAAAGAATAACAAAAGGTGTGTTTCTTTACTTTCCGGGCAAGTTTCGGGCAAAAGAGAGCATGCATGAGTTACTCTCAAATACAGATAAAATTTACCTAAAGTACGGGAACGCAAAAAGCCAAATTTCTAGCCCAAAAAGAAACATATGCTGTGTTTTGATATGGCAAAAAAATTGTCACTTACTTTTACGAAAAAATACTGTGATATTTTTCACTTTTTAGCTTTTAAGGTCTTTTGTACATTCCTGTGTATTTAATTTTTATATAAAAACACTGAAATGATTTGTATACGAGTTGATTCAAATGAACTTTGTTTCTTTGCTATTGTTTATTTTTCGAACAGCTGATTGCTTAATTACTTGCCCAAACTAGCCCGAAGAAAAAGTACGGGCTGTTTAGTGCAAGAAGAGGAAGCATACTATTCTCTCAAAAGCGCTCTCATTTGCCCAATTTTAAAGTACGGGAACGCTTTTCGTGCAAATTGGGATCCCGCGGGATCCCAAAGTAGAGTAAAGAAACACACCTAAAGAAAGAAACTTAATTTGAATAAGCTTATATGCAAATGATTTCAACATTATTATATTAATATCATTTAAAAAGTATGTGCAAAAGACCTTAAATACATCAAAAGTGTAAAAAAACATACTATTTTTTCGAAAAACTGAATGACAATTTTTAATTCGCTTTTTCGGTTTGTATTTTTTTCTTTCTTAAGTTTTTTCTTAAGAAGGATTTTTTTACAATACAAATTTAATGTGATCAATAATTTTTGATTGAAGAAGACAAAAAAAAAAAATAATAATAAAATCTTTAGCTGGGGGACAACTAGCTGTTTCGTAGTCGCTACACTACTCATCAGCACCCATTGGGATTTGAATTCGGGTTATGACGTATCATGATCTGCTGCCTTAACCACTCAGCCACCGAGCATTTTTTTTTTTTTATCTTGAACCAGTACTCGGGGGATAACCCCTACATATTCAGTGCATTGTACGGAACCAGAAAAATAGATTATGAGAAGGAGGAAAGGGTGAGTAGTGTTTGCGAACTTGACACACGGAACGACCAAATCAAACATTATCACAGTATTTCAAATGTTGAAATTAAATTAGTTAAAACTGATCCGTGATCAGTAATACAAGCAAATTTATCTTATTTTCATTCCAATTCTTCCGAACAACATCTGTAAGCTCAATTAAAAGAGATGTTGCACTATATCCCTTTCTATATGCATATTGATTTATTCGCGATAAGATGCTCTCTATTAAAATATGCCAGCATATCGGACTTGAGTATATGTTCAACAAATTTTTTTACCTTAAAAATTATGACGATCGTTTACGAAAAGACATCGTGAGCCTGCGCTGGTTATATGAAACTTCATAAAATGCTTTCTTGGTCTCGTTATGTCTTATAGTTAAACAAAAATTAATAACAGGCGGGTACGGCTTTCTAACTCTATACTCTTATGGCCTTATTCATAAAAAATATTGATTATTTATTAAACTGTTATTTGACAAATTTCTATGGAAAATTTGTCAAATAAGTGTTTAATAAACATAAAATATTTTTTATGAATACGGCCGTTGTTATTTACTTTTATGCAATTTTTTATATAACTTTAACCCTTGAAAAGAGAAACTTTTCAGAGTAAAATTATATAGTCGAAACAAGATGGCACGACAACACAAAAATAGCAAAATATAAAAACAAGTTAAAAGTTTCCTCGCCTTCAAGGCAGCTTTACCAAAAGCTGCTTGCCTTGCTCGCATTACTAAGAAATTAATTTTCAAAATATTTGAATGAAATTTCAATACCAATATAGAGAAAGAATATGAAAGAATTAAATATAAAATTTTAAAAATAAATTTTTTTAGTTATGACGATGTGGCAGCTAATGGGCGATGCATAGTTAAAAAATGTCTTCTATAAAGAATGTATGTACATGTAATACATACATATGTGTGTATGTATGTTTCGGAACTGTCTATATACTGACATTTATTAGGTACTGAAATAATCGTCAGAAGACTTAGAAACCTTTGATGAATACAGAGTGGCGCAGAATTAACCACTTTTTCATTAAATAAAAAAAATTATTTTCAGTATTGGAAATCTTTGTTTGTCCCTGTACAATCTTTCTGCTAATTGAAAAATATCATATCAGCCGTTTTATCGTATTTTCTGTAACTTTCCGCAAAATTGCTGCTTATAACTGTCCTCATTCCTGTCGAATAGTCTCCTTAAGGGCTGCGATTTTATGGGGATTATTGGCATAAGCCCGAGACTTTTAACGACAATTAACAAAACAAAGAAAAGAAGCGTGGGATGGTTAAATTGGGTAGGCCATGAAAATCGTCAAAACAACAGATTATGCGACCAGGAAATGCTTTCTTAACAATATCTATTGTAGATCCTGCTGTGTGTGCAATTGTTCTGTTTTGTAGAAACCACATGTTCAACACGCCCCTCTCATCCAATTACGGCAGTAAGAAGTCGCTTATCATGGCCCTGTAGCGTTCGCCAATAACAGTAACTGCCGATGATGTCTGCAAAAAAATACGGTCCAATCACTTATCCCGCGTGTACACCGCACCACACAGGAGCCTTGACTGGATGTAACGGCTTTTCATGCATCACCAGTGCCCCAGAAATTAAAATTTTCTAAATGAAAAAGCACCACTGTTTATCTTTGTATGATACAGCCATCTAGTTCACATTTGATTGATGCCTTAAACGCCGTTTGCAAAAGCTACGATTAATTTTGCGATTACGATTGGATGATTAATTTTGCGCCATGCTGTAGTTTTAACAATTACCTTTATATTCTGCTATTAAAAAAGTGATGAGAATTAAAAAAATATTTAATATTATTCAAACACAAAAAACAAAATATTTGCTAACGAGTTTACTTTTCGTAACACTTTTTATTATAAGACGTAAGAAGAAAATAGCTTTTTTTGTGTTTGACAACTTCTTTTTTTTTAATTTACATACAGAGCCGAAGTTAATGCTTGAACATATTTTCCGAAGGCTTTCAAGTCTATTGGTGAATAGGTTAAGACCTATTCAGTAGAAGTATTGACAGCTAGGAAACGTAAAAGCAGCTGTACGTATACCTATATTTTCGATGATTATAAATATTATTAGGTAGTGGGGTAAATAATAATAAATTCAAAAAATAATAATTTCATTCTTAAAATTGAAAATGATTTATTTGTTTTTCTGAAGAGCCAAAAAGCTAATTAAATTCCGTATCCGAACGGAAATTTATTTAAAGTCGATATCATAAGACTAATTTTATATTTCTTAGTTTTCATTAGTAAATTTTTAACCTAGAAAAAGTCCTTAAATATAACAAGTGTACATGTGTCGTTTACTTACTTCCTATAGCTGCTGCTATTTCCGCCCAACCGTTTAAGATATCTATGCGCCGGCGTTGATTTGGTTGCAATTTGTAATTATACAATGTAGGATTTTGTCTTACTAAGTGAATTAATGCTAGAATATCATCAGTAGGGGCCAAATCCTTTTGGTAGCGCCTTCTCTCTGTAAATTAAAGTCAATCAGTACAAAGTACCTTATCATATTTTATATAAAAAGAATTATTATTTTTACTTTGTGTATTATTTTCCATATTAATTTAAAAAAAATATAAATAAATTGCTCTCTTTCCATTAACTTTGCTCCTTATGCAGCGAAAATTTACGAGTAACTCGTTTCTTCTGTAGTAGTTTTGGTGTTCATAGAATGAAACATTTTTTCGCTGCTCTTTTGTTAAATCAGAAGAAACACAAACTTGCGAGTTATTTAGTTTCCGCCCGTTTGTTTGAATTTGTTAACGGTAACACGTAATTAACAACAGCATTAAATTGTTTGCTTATATATTTTATTAAATCAAATACGTAACTTCAACACTTCTATGATAATTTTAATTCTGTTACTTTACAAAATGCACTTGGCGAGCACAAAATTGTTGGAATCTATTAAAGTATAGTAATGACAGCTGTATAGATGAACATGTGATGATGCCAGACTAAGAAAGAAACTAAAACGATTTAAGATACAAAATTATAATTAAAAAAAAAGCAATTAATGTATAAAAACTGAAAATATATCTAACGAGAAAAGCTTTATTATTGTTTATACTTAATATATTGAATTTAATACATAAAATGGTAAAAAATAGCAAAAGTTAATGAAATGATAATGCAGCGCTTCATAAAAACAAAAATACGGTATCATTGTTATCCAACACCGCTTTATTATTTTTACTATTATTTTGGAAAAAATATACATATTTTAATAAGTGAATAATTTGCAAGTGAATTTGTGTTTAAACAAAATGACGCAACCTCCTCCAAAATTTACTGGCACTGGCCTAGAGGAAGTTAACATACCAGGACAAGCATATCTTAGAGAAGCTCTAACTTCTTGTACTGATCCTTTAAAGGCAATAGAAAGTTTCCAGGTAAACATAAAAGATGATTTATATTATTAACAAAACAATAACTTTAAGGGCTTTTAGTTGGAGAACGGCGTATTACTGCCCTCTTTGAGGCCTATGCTGCCTTTATTAGATTTACATGGAGTTCGCAGGCTGGATTTTCATACATCTCTTATGGAAGAGCTACGCGACAAACTAATTGCACATATAAACGAGTTGGGACAAAAGGACCCGCGCGAGCGGGATAAAAAATTGAAAGAGCTTTTGGTAAAGAGTTTTCCAGTTGTACGCGTTAAGGCTTTGCGCCCTGTAGTTATGGCTATTTTGCGAAACACTCTTCACATAGATGACAAGTATCTGCGCATACTTGTTAGAGACCGTGAGCTGTATGCTGATACTGACACCGAAGTAAAAAGACAAATATGGCGTGACAACCAATCATTATTTGGCGATGAAGTTTCACCTTTACTATCACAATATATTCGAGAAAAGGAACATATTCTTTTCGATCACACTAATCTTAATAATTTATTTTTTCATCCTTCGCCTAAAGTTCGACGCCAAGGTGAGGTTGTACAAAAACTGGCAAATATGATTGGCACAAGTGTTAAATTGTATGATATGGTTTTACAATTTTTGAGAACACTTTTCTTAAGAACACGAAATGTTCATTACTGCACTCTACGAGCCGAACTTTTAATGGCACTGCATGACTTAGAAGTGCAAGAGATTATATCTGTGGATCCATGCCATAAGTTCACTTGGTGCTTAGATGCTTGTATACGGGAGAAAAATGTAGATATTAAACGTTCACGCGAACTGCAAGGATTTTTGGACAATATAAAACGTGGTCAAGAACAAGTTTTGGGCGATTTATCCATGACTTTGTGTGATCCTTACGCAATTAACTTTTTAGCCACTTCGGCCATAAAAATACTACAACACTTAATAAATAACGAAAGTCTGCCAAGAGATAATACCATACTTATTCTATTGCTGCGCATGTTAGCTTTAGGTCTTAGTGCTTGGGTTATGATTGATTCACAAGATTTTAAAGAACCGAAGCTTGACTCTCAAGTGGTTACGAAGTTCTTACCCGCACTCATGTCTTTAATAGTGGATGATCAGTGCCGCAGTTTGCATTCTAAATTACCCCCCGACGAGCGGGAATCCGCCCTTACAACTATAGAACATTCAGGACCGGCCCCTGACGCTGTAGAGGCCTATATACAGGAAAGCTCAGTAGCCAGCATTTTGGCAATGTATTATACATTGAATACAGCTCGTCAAAAAGATCGTGTAGGTGTTTTGAGAGTGCTGGCCATTTTGTCATCGTGTAAAGATGATCGCGCCTATGAGGATCCATTTCTTCATTCTCTGGTTTGTTTTGCGTGATATTTTATTAATTTTTTTTAGTAAATTTACACATGCAAATTCTTTAAGATCGCTTTACTTATTCCCATGGCGGAGGAATTCACCACAGAAGATTTTTGCACTACTTTATTTGATGAATTTTTGTTTGCGGGCTTGACTAGAGACAATGTGACAAGACATATGATAAAACTATTGTGGTGAGTTAATAAAAAAGCTGACGGTTTAAAATGAAAATCCAAAGAAACAATACAATACAAGCAAGCGACTTGTCTGAAAAATTAGTAGAAAAAAATTCAAAGTATTGAGCATGGTACAATAATATATAGGTAGTGTCGCAACTGTGGCCGACATTTTTTTTTCTGTGATGATAACTATCAAAAGTGCACACATACACACACAGATTTTATTATTGTTTGCAAATTGAAAAACTTTTTGAAAAAAAAAATGTTCCAATAATAATTTTCAAACGCAAAAACAGCTTCAAACACAACAGACAGCTTTTTCTTGATCTTTATTTATATATATAATTTATTTTTCGGCTTTTAAATGCAAAAACTTATTGAAAAATTATTTGTAAAATAAAGACACGAATAAAAATATACGTTTGTTTTTTTATTTTCTTTTGTGTTCTTTGACAGTTATAATCATAAAGCAACAATAAAAAGCCATGTTGTTTTTTTTATTGTTGGCTTGTTGTAGTTCCGCTTTTACCTGTTATATTATTGTACCATGGTATTGAGTGCTATTTTTTTTTTTGTCAAATCGATTGCCTCTAATATGGAAACATTACGATATTTTCATAATTAAAAATAATTTTCTTAGTGTTAATTTTTCGAACACAAAAAAAAACTTTTTTTTTGGTTTAAAATCACTGGCTTTACTAATAAAATAAATAATTCAAGACAATTGCAAATGAAAATTCCTAAAAACTTGTAGGGACTCAAAATGAATAAAAGTTGAGAGTTCCTTTTACTTAATATACCGTTTACAGAACACAGGCGAGCGACAAGTTAAGAAAATGTTTATAGAAATTACAGTATTGAAAAAAGTTATGCTTCTTGGACGCATTTTCTGAAGAAGTAAATACTTTTATAAAATAAATTTTTATAAAAACTAATATTTTTATATTAAAACCATATAACAAAAATAATTTTGTGTGTACTATGTTTAGTGTAAGAGTGTAACAGAAAATATTGCGAAAACAGTTTAAACAAGATACTACGCATTACTTTTTATTCAAATTACTCGTAGAATATTGTATTGAATGCTGCTATTTTGCTTTATTCTGACTACCACAATCAACTTATCCAGACAAAAAAAAAAAATATTTATGGTTTCTGTTTTTTTCTTAATTGTAAAAAATTTATTGTACAAGTTATTTATTTATTTATTTATATGATGCTTTGTTGCCACGCTCACGTAGACACATACTTATACACACGCTCACGTAGTTCGTCAATGCACGTGACAATTTTACGTACCTTTTTTTGTTTAAGTCGTAACAAAAAGTATACTCCGGTACTTTATTGTATATTTCTTTCTCATATGTAGTAAAACAAGTATGTTAGAGTCATAAATACTTGCATTTATAGATATTCATTTTAATATTATATAATTTTTCGAGCTTAAGGTCTCTTCTGATTTTATAGTTTTTGGTTTTTTATTTTATTATCTGGCAATATTTCACTCTCCTTCGGGTACCTTCTTCAGGACAAATAATATTTATTTAATACCAGTAAAAAATTATAAATAGCTTGTTTTCTATGTTTCCCAGCTATCTATATGTCGACATTTCATGGCCTCTTGCAACAAAAATCAAATTTGGTTATCCATGAGCGTTTTTAAAAATACTTAATTTTGACAGAAAAATCTCATTTTGCTTATAAAATCTTCAAAATTAAAATAAAATCTTCACTCTAGAATCGCAGATTGAGGTGTGTGATTGTTCAATCGCACATGAGTACAATTATTCTGACAACTTGTTGGCGAACAGGGTGAAGGGAGTGATATTTTGTCGGCATAATTTTTTCAACCAGCTTTATATCTGCACAAAACCTATTAAAACACAATCCAAGCAATCAAATGAATAAACAAAAAACACTAATACACACACAATGCTGTGTATACGTATGCATGTTACGGCAGATAAATTAATCTCGTCTTTGATGAAAAGAACAAAAATTATTAGGACTAAAAATTACTTTCGTGTGTTTTACCACATAATATCAATATTTAAAACAGCTCATAACAAAAAAAAAAAAAAAATGTGTGATGAACATATTTTATCCGTTTCGAAAATGTTTAAAATTCGTAAATAATCAGTTTTTGAGAAATATATTTGATTATTAATTTAGATGTCATTCCGGAGCTAGGCTGGAATTAATGTATATTCCAATCAGAGAGTTGATGGCGGCCTTGCTATCTGTCAGCTTGAAGAACACTACATCAGTCTGGTCGTCTGAAGGATATATTAGTGTTAAATTCTTCTATGTAAAAGCTTCCCTCAATCCTTTCTCCCCGTCAGGATCTATCCGTGTTAATATAGAAGGATCCAGATTTTAAGGGAGATTCCTCGATTTGATAGCTAAAGCTCCTTGAGAGGAATGGTTTTGGGATGCACTACCCTGTGATTAGTATTGCCATGGGTCGAGTGATTTTCTAAACACTCAGTCTGTTTGTTGCGTGGTCCAGTGATTTCCGCCATACTGATTTATGGGTTTTATAACTATTTCATAGACTCACACAACTCCATTTAGTTGTATGCCCTATGCTGAGCCTATTGCTTTTTTACATAGACTGATGACTGTTGTAGCCTTGGATAATCTTGCCTGTGTGTTCCCTTTCCATGGTAGTTTGCTGTCTAGAGTGCCGCCTTGTCCGATAGGATAAGTGTGCTGCTATCCATATTTGAAGATGTGATATGTGGAATTTTATACTTTTTACTAAAAAGTACTTGTGAATACAAAATTTTTAAAACTTTAGGCTGCAAAATTTCTTACTGATATTTTTTAATTTAGCTTCTCTATATCATTTTGCCATTTCAGGTATGTTCACAACAAATTACCACCAGGTCGTTTACAATCTCTTATGAAAGCAATGCAACCAACAACTGGTCACAATGAAACCGTACATAAATTGTATGAAACTTTGCAGGAGCGCATAGGAACTTCTTTGCAGGAATGTGTTATGCCAGAAACAAATGATCCGGATTTTGACTCACCTCTTAAAAGTGTGCCGACACCGGGGCCACATTATATGCAATAAAATATTTATCATTAGCAAAAAAATAAAATTAAATAAAACAACAATGTGCTACATTTTTTATATCGATTACGATTTTTATATTTGATTTTTTTTTTCTTTAGTTCTTAATTTACTTACGACTACATACAAATATTACTTATTTTAGAAGAAAAAGAGAAGCGAACAAAACTAAAGAACGTTCAACATACGAGTAACTTAATGCTTAACCATTTTTTGTTAAGGAAATAAATAGAAGTTGTATATTATCTTGCCTTTTTTGTTTCTTTTGCTTTACTTTTCTAAAATAAAGCTAAATACTTGTAAAAAAAATGTCTAATTAATTTCTTACAGGAACGAGAAAATTAAATTTTATCAAAAAATATTAATTTTTTTTAATGAGAACTTACAAAAATTACTTAAAAGTGATAAAACCGAAATAAATTAAGAAAACTTACGTACGACAAGCGATTATTATGAAAACTACTTGGCAGCTCATTTTGGCGTGCATGTTAATGTATAATGTATATAAAATTAAGTAATATCCATACGATTTTCTAATTTGGCACTATTTAAGCATGAAGTGATAGCAATGTTATCGTTGGAATTACATATCGCATCAGTGACTTTGTTCATAGCTGTTGACGATTTTAAGTTAGATGATCCACTCTTTTCCAATGTTTCTAACTCATGTATCTGTTTACTTTTGCGGCTTTTTAAATGTTGATACAAATCATTGTACTCCATGTAAACACGCTGCCATTTAATGTGAGCTTTTAATTGTTCCAATACTAAATCTAATATTTCGTGTTTAGGTATATCCTAAAAGTTCATTATAATAATATTATTCAATAGTTTTAAAACTTTATTGTTTTTACTTACTAATATGTGATCATTTTGGGAGACTACGTTTTTAGATCCTGTGCCTAATAGATCGTTAAGTAGCATTCGCAGTTTGCTTTCGTTATTGCCCATGGCCAAATGAAATGCTAGCATTGTATACCAATATTTCAGCTCTTCCGATGATTTAATGGCTTCACAGAGTTTAATTTGATTTTCTATAAATGTTATCTTAGCTATCGACTGCCAATCGTTTGCATTTCTATAAAAGAAAAAGAACAAAAATATAAACAATGTTTAAACTGTTTTTATTTTTTAAGTTTTAAACAATATCAGCCGGTTTTGCGATCGCGTACGTTGGCGTTTGCAAAGATTTTAAACGGTGCAACAACATTTTTGTAGCACAAAAATTGAGTACAAATATATTACGATGAGTTGGCAAATCTTTTGCTAGGTTTCGGTCATGTATAGTGGTTTTCGATTCTAAATTTTTACGAACGGGACCTTTCGAAATCGCAAATAGACCCTCAACTTTACTCAGGAAAAGTTAAATGAAGAAAATATTTAAAATTCAATCGAAAAATTTTTGTTCTCAAAGCTTCCAAAAGAGGTGTTTGTTTCGGTAATGAGCTCTTCATTCGACCCTAATCTCTTATCAAATGCTATTTCTTTAGGTTTGTAAAAAGAAGTCGCACTCCACAAAATCGCCGATAAGTCGAAGTCGAAGAAAACAGTGAGCGAAACTTTTACATTACCAAACTTGACGTGATTTTGCCGGTCTTGGATCTTCTGGGCGCTTCCATTGGGATGATTGGGCTTTGGTTTCAATGTCATAACCATACACCCATGATTCGTAACCAGTTATGACCTTTTTGAGGAAATCTGGATGGTCGTTGACGATGTTCAACAGCTGCTGAGCGATGTCCATGCGACGTTGTTTTTGCTCAAAATTTAATAAAAAAAAAAATCGAAGAGCACTCCAAAACACGACTAACATTTTTATCTGTCAAAAACAAATTTGTGAAATCTGAATTTGTGAAGTACGCGACAAGATATATTAACAAACTTGAATTCCATCCAAATCTTCTTGCAGTTAATATTCTTAACTTTGGTGGTCATATCCGTCTGAGAAAGAGGGATACTTTGGCTACCATTAGAGCTCTAAACAGATGACTGGATTCTGAAATAATATTCGCATAAAAATAATTTTTGTCCAGCACTGGCAGAACTTTAATCACAATTTTTTTTTTTTTAGTATTAAGATTTGAATACTTATTACATTTCTTATGTAGATTCCATAAATAAAATAATAAAGTTAGTTCCAATTTTCACGAGGCAACTTTAGTTGCGCAACTCTTGAGTTTGTGGACAAATAAGAGAGGGGAAAGAGTGGGGAGTGTAAAAATGAGTACAGACTTGCTTGTACTCGGAAAGTCGTTTTGTGCTACCATTCGTAATACCAGAAATTTTATATTTTCTTTCATTTGTGTTTCTTTTATGTATTGATATGTTGTCCGTGATGAAAGTATTATTGGCGCAAAATTGCGATATTTTTCATTTGAAAAAAAAAAAAAAAATTTTAAATATTGTGGACAAATTAAAAAATAGACAGCAGTATTAATTTAGAAGAAGTGAAAATTAAATGGAAAATTTTGAGAATGCAGTACATGCAAGGTTAAGAAAGTGTAAGCAATAGAAAACGAAAATTGCTCAAGTAAAATTGCTATCTCTGAACATAAAAGCAAGTTGAAAAGAAAATTTGATAAGAATCGCGTAACTAAAATTGGGACTTAAGAAAAAAAAAAAAAACACAATTCGAATTCGCTGATATTGCCAACATAACAGAAAAAAATGAGAAAATCGAGCATGCGCAACTCACGAAGTTTGAAAATAACGGTTATTTTTTTTTTATCAGACCATGTATATACACCTTCGACACTGATCAGACTAACAAAATTTAGGCAAACACCTCCCATACTGCAAAGTAATAAATTACAATCCAATGATATTAATCAATATTGAATATATAAAGAAAAAAGGAAAGAAAAACACGTGCACACAGGATGGAAGACCAAGCACTACTTATTCCTGCTTGCTACTTATTTAAAAGAAATTAATAATGAACATATGTATGTATATAGACAACACGGACAACAGTAAAAACACGTGTGCACAGGATGGACGATACAACACTTCTTCGAAATCATTTCTGTCAAAAAAAAAAAAAATTAAGCGCTGTATAATTGCTTCAAAAAATGATTTAAAAAATATACATACATACATATTATATTTATTTTTAAAATATACTTACAAATCAATGCCAGTACTCTGGTTGACAAAAGTTGTTGTGGCCGCTTGGATCGATGTAAGCGGATAAGACAAGTAATTCTTATTTAAATCTTTAGGAATTGAAGTTCTCAGTCCATGGCGCATAATTGGATCTTTTGTATTTAAAACTAGCCAAGATTGCAGCTGTGATGAATATGAATACGCTTGGCCGTTTGTGAAGAGTATCATGGGTGCTCCTTGATCCGTTATAGTAAATTGTAAAACAGATCCATGCTTGCCAAAAATTTCATTACAGGTTGTAGCCAAGACAGCTGTACAAGTGACTACATTCCAAATGCGCAAAAGACCACATTCGGTTACTACACCCACCAAAACACCATTGGGGCACTGAACAAAACATCATTTATTGATAATAAATTATTAACGAATAAAAGCATAATGTACTTACAAAAGCACATTGTACGGCAGTTGTTGTTAACGAGATAATTGGCATTAAGGGGCTGCCAGTTTGCAAGTCTAGCAAACGCATCGTACCATCTAAGCTGCACAGCATAACACATTTCAAGCAAAAATTAAAATTCACAACAGGTGAGCCTAATAAAAAGAATTTATAGTCCTTCCTCTTTTTCCACTTTGTTTAGTAGAACATACCCACAAATGTTTCCCACAGTTTACCAGTTGCTAAGCGAAAAGCGGTTACTTTAGCCAAGAGACCATTAGATGTAGCCACAAAGCCATTGTGCACATGGATTCGATAATCTAAAGCAGTTTTTTGATACTCGCATTTCGTTGTGGTTGTTATATTTATTTTAGGGCCCACTGTCGAGGCCTGATAAGGTTTTGGTCCTATTGTTGAAGAAGTTGAAGCACTATTGGCATCAGAACCAAATGGCTGTGGAGTTTGTTTAAAATGAGGAAACAACTGAAATACATCTTTTGTGACGGTAAATGGTTCAATACGAGGCTTTGCGGAAGAGCATTTTACTAATCGTGAATCTAAACGCCTAAAAAGATTTTTTATGATTATAATCCGTCGAAGGCGTGGCACATAGAATCCGTCGTACGTTATCCGTTGCCTTTTTCAACTTACAACAAAGTTGAATTATATGTAATCTTATGAGTCTTATTAGTCTCTTTCCGTACTTCTCCGTCAACGCAAAGTGTTAAAGTTGAGCAAATTTTAAAGTACATAGAAAACTTTGACAAGTAGCAGTTAGGGCCTGTTTCATCAATTCGAACCTTAACGTTCGCAAGCATTTTGAGTGCTGAAAACTCTTATCTCCAGTCCACTTTTGAGTTGAAAGGCAACGTAGCAAAGAATTTATCAACTCATTAAAAAAAATTTTTTGTTTTGAGTTATAAATGTGTTTCTTGGCCGTTTCAAATGGTTGCGAATGTTAACGTTCGAAATCGCGAAACAGGCCCTTTTTTTATATTTTGATTTAGTTTTTCATACAAAAATAAAGTAAACAAAGTAAAAATGTCCGGTTTTGTGCTCGGTCTTGAAAATTGATAAAAAAAAGGTTCCAACTTCAAACGGCTTCTGCGTTTATGTAAGTTGAAACAGGGGACGAATAACGTACGACGGATTCTGTGGGGTTCGGCCTTTAGTATGTGTATTTATATTTTTTCTTACCCTCTTTCCTGCTCTGTTATATTTGCTTTGGGAATAATTGTAGTTTCAGTCGGTAACGTTAGTTTTCCTGATGTTTTTTCCATATTATTGGAAGCCGAAGTAGTGGCAACAGTCGCCTCTCCGTCTTTCTGTAAAATGCTTGTACTAGCATGCGTTGAAGCTCTACTGAAACTGTTCAACTCATCATTTATTCTTGTTCCTGTATCGTTGAGATCCTGATTTAATGGTATAAACACAGGTGTAATACGCCGTTTACCATCTTTTGTGCGTGTCTCTAATTGTTTATTAATGGCTTTAACTGGTGTGCTTTGCCCAATTTCCATAGCGTTTGAATTGTGAGAAGGGATGGTGTTGCTTTGGCTAAATCCGTTTGACGTGGATTGAATTAACGTATTTTCCAAGTTTCTGTTGTGATTCGCTATTTCTATAGTTGGCAGTGTTGGAGGTTTTATTTTATCCTGAGTATATGTTAACAGTTCTGGATTTTCAATCAAAAAGTCAGTCTCAGCTGAAGAGCCGTTTGTCAAAGTAGCTGCTGTTTTACCATAAATACGTTGGTATAAGGAGTTTTTATCATCCTCCGATAGTGGGGTGCCCAATTCGTTTTCTGAAAACTGAAGGCACGCAACAGTGCCATCACCGCTACAGGCCATTAAAATACATTTCTCCGGACCCCAAGATAAATCTAAAATACTATCGTTAAAAAGTTCATGTATAACCACTAATGGTCTTTGCAATGCTGTCATCCAAACGGACAGGGAACGATCTCTCGAGCCTACAGCCAAGCAACAATACTGTTGCGGTTTCTGTAATTTTGGAACTTGTCTTTTCAAGATGGCCGTGTGAAAACGTACGCAAGTAACAGCTTTGCGATGACCCACAAAATCTTTATCGCACTTCCAGCCTTCACGTTCAATTATTTGCGCTGTCGGTCCACCACCATTCATGGCGTGAGCCGACACTAAGTACTGGCCATCTGGCGACCATGACAAACGCAAAATATGTGTGGTACCTCCACATTCTTCAAAAGGTTCAGTTATTGTGCTGCTACATGTCCAATCTGATGTTTTCCATATTTTAACACTACGATCATCGCTCTGTGATGCTAAGTACTTGCCAACTGGATCCCAAGCTACACCCTTAACTAACCCCGTATGCCCCTTGAGCATAGCAACCATGGCGGGAAAATTTTGTGAGTCCCAGATGATAATGGTGTTATCAATGCTACAGCTGGCAAGCCACCTATCTTGGGGCGACCAAGCTAAATCAAGAACGTCTCCCGAATGCCCACGTAGTGTAAATACACACTTCCAAGTTTCAGTATTTTTTTGTATTCCACCTGTGCCGAAAACGCCACTTGAACCCTTAAAAAGAGAAGAAAAAAATGCATATATGCACACATTTCCAACATTAAAACAGCAACTAAATGTTTTTCTTAGGAATTTCTGATGTGAGTTATGAGCGTACACTTCTGGTGAAAGCAATTAAGATTATAACAATGGCGGTGATATCTCTCTCTCTCTCTCTCTCTCTCTCTCTAGACAAAATGAGTGTTGCAAAAAAATGTATTATTGAGTATCTTTTTTTTTTCTTGGACCAATACTCAGGGGATGACCCCTACTTATGCAGTGCATTGTAACGGAACTAGGAAAATAGATTATGAGGAGGGGGAAAGAAGGAGTGGTGTTTGTGGACATTTGACTTGAAGTTTCCAACATTAAAACAGACAGGCAACACAATTGAGTTTATTCACTTCATGAGCTTCTAATATTGATACCAATCAAAAAAATATAAACAGCTAGCAGTCTGTATGTCCGCATTTCATAGGAGTTACTCTAATCATCAGTAGTAGACCTTTTTATTTTTTATTCTCAGACATTCAACTTTATATCCCAATATTCCACATGCATTCTATTACAGGAATGCATGCGGCCATATACAACAATGTCCTGTCCAAACCGCCTCCAAAGTTCGGCAAGCAAGACCCTCAAGCATCATAGTCCTCCAATAATTGTATGCAGACTTTGTTAGTGTCGCTATCCTACACTTATTTTCACCAAGACCATCTGTTCAGTGCAGCTCCATATTACCATAATGTCAATGTCCCCTTTCTGCAAACGGACCATGACCTTTGCCAATTCATTCATTACTATATGTCACTATTTTAACTTTTTAGAAGATATAAAAACAGCTTGTTTTTTATGTTTTCTAACTTTCTATATGTCGACATTTCATATGTCACTACCGAGTTATTTTGTGGTAAAAAATGTGTATATAGAAGCAATCTATCACATTTGGCAACCTGTGATAAATCAACCTACATATACGGGTATTTGTCCATTAGAAAAAAACGTTTTTCTCAAATTTCAGAAAGATAAGCAACATTTTTTATGGAATCATTGAAATGAAATGCAAAAGTACTTTAAGTAATAGATTGTGTGATAGCAAGACAAAAGAATTAAGCAAATTCAAATTTCTTATAGATGTCGGACTGCATCCACGATACCAATTGACTTATATGTATATCTTGAATTGGCCTAGAACTGAAAAAAAAATCATTAGTATCTTTGACTGGATTGTAAACTATTTCATTTAAAACAATCTCAATCGGGTAAGGATAGCTACCGTCGCCGAATTTGAGCAGCTGATGTTGGTAGTATATGTACACATCTCTTAAGACAGACCATCATGTTTATCACAAGTTCAGTCTCTGAACAAAACTGTCTAAAGTGGAGGATTTAGGACAAGTGTTTATCAATTCTGCTTTTGCTTCTTTTATAACTATCATCAACCACCAAAGTTACTCTACCCATAAATTTCTTATATTCTTCAACATTCGGCCCACAGCTTTGATATGAGATCTGAAACTCATTTTACACTCGTTCCAACCTATCTTTATAGCGCCTTCTATAGCTTGACTACATGCTAGTTTTCCGTAGGCAACATATGGATATATGTTCTTATTTCGTTGTTAAGGGAACTTTTTAATAATTAGTTTTTTAAGTTTTACTTTTATTTGCTATCAAAAAAATATAAATAGCTTGTTTTCTATGTTTCCCAGCTATCTATATGTCGACATTTCAAAAACAAGCTATTTATAATTTTTTATTGGTACCAATGTTAGAAGCTAGAATAATGAAGAAAAACCTCAATTGTTGTATTTGCTATCTTTATAATGGAAAAATATCAATCACATGGTTTAGTAAATGCACGCGCCAGTTTCGCGCAAGTTGGCTTCCTTACAACTGTCTAAGTTATTAAAATTCGATAGTGTTTATGGCAAAAAAGCCGGGAGCAAGCTTCGTTTTGCTTAAAACTAATATTAATAAATTTTGTATAAATTTTCTTTTTTAAAATTGATAAGCAAGATGCATGTTCTTAAAAAATGAATGTTATTGTAATTAAAACAATACTTTATAATTTTAGGTATTCTAAAAATTATGGTGGTATTTCCTGTTATATGAAAAAATCTCAATAAAAACTAACTAACTATCGCAAAAAATTGTCAATTTGAAAAAGACCATCCAACTGTCAAAAATTCAATAAAAACTAAATATCCTGCATGGGGGTGACTTAAAATGTGTGTGCCTTTTTAGACGTAAATTAAGATAATTTTAAGTTTCATCAAAATTGATTCTATAGTTTCCGAGAACAATTCAACCATCAACTCGGCCCTAGGTTCAGAAAAGTATATTGTATTCTTTTAAATATAAAAATAAGATATGGTCATAAATACTTGAACTTAAGACAATTTATTGTTTGTTGCAATAATTAAAAGCATGGCTGATTATGGGGAAGTGACAAAAATGTATTTAACAAACTTAAATTTTGGCTAGTCATATCTGTAATTACCCCTGTGTGCGCTGTTATATATGCATGCAGTTTTATCAGCTGTTTACTAAAGTTCACGAATTTTAACTATTGTTCAGTTCGAGTACTTTTTTGGAGAAGAGAGTAATTTTTACAATTTGCTGAAAAATTACTCATTTACAGCATTTCACTGTAAAGTAAACTAATAAACCTAATATAAATTTGCTGCATTTCATTGTACTCTGATTCATCTATGTTTAAAATTTCACCGACATTTAACTATTATTCAGTTCGAGTACTTTTTTTGGAGAAGAGAGTAATTTTTACAATTTGCTGAAAAATTACTCATTTACAGTATTTCACTGTAAAGTAAACTAATAAACCTAATATAAATTTTCTGCATTTCATTGTACTCTGATCCATCTATGTTTCAAATTTCATCGACATAGATTCAGCTGTTTAGCTTATAAAGCGTAACAAAAGGATTAACTTTAGCACGTGGTCAGGGGATGAAAAGGCGGAAAAATGCGCGATTTGGAGGGCATATAACGCCGTTACGTTGATTGAGTTTTATTTTCCTTTTTTGCTTCCTAAAACTATGGTTCAAAAACAGTAAGAAAAACTTCCTGAGTTTAGGTGGTTTACCGTCTCTTGATCCTATCCTAATTACTTTAAAGAATTTTTATGTAGCGCGGTCGGACTTGTGGTTGTTGTTTGGCCTTCGAGAGTTTTGCGTCTCGCTCTCACTGGTTAACTGTTTACCTCAACTAGCTGTATTAGTTTACACTTTTTTTTTAGGTATTCCTTTGTAAAGGCATAAGTCGTTACAGTTAGGTACAGCGCCGCTGCAAATTACTGGTAATACCATCGTGGGCATATGGACTCCGTTACTCAGCCCATGCTGGACATCCTATACTTTGCAAATTTATTTGCAACTGTATAGTTACCTAAATAAATAAACAACATAAATAAAAAACGTAATAATTGACACAGTTGTTTTAAGAGCATTGAACGAGAGAAAAGAAATGTGGGAATTTTTTTTTTCAAAAGAGTATGTCATCAGATTTGTTCCCTCGAGTGGAACACACTGTTCAAAACAGAGACTTGCGTTCTGAGAACACTCCAACTAAAATGTTTCCATAGCGAACACGCGATGTTCACTTGACCACTGCGGCATCGTGTCAGACAAATCAGCACAATCGGTAATTCCAACGACACCACCCTCCGACCGCACCGTTTATTAATTTTTGTAATAATCGTAATTGAAAATATAAAATTGCCACCAGAGCAAAAAAAAAATTTTATTTTAACTGTTCTAATATACATATGTAAGTATTTATGTACATACATACATATGTGCGTATTCATCTAAATCGCACACCACATGCCTTCAACGGTAGTCGCATGTATATATTGACATACTGAGTGTTCTCTTTGTAGTAACTACTGATCTAAATGTGAATTTAAAAGTTTGAAAACATGCACAATGGAAACTAAAAAGGTAGACTATAATAGCTTTGCTTCTAACAGTAAATCACCTTTGATTGCTTCCAAATCATAACCAATTTATCATCCGAGCATGAGGCCAACATCAGCCCGCTCTGTGACCATCGCACGCAATTAACACAAGCCAAATGGTTATCCATCTGGCAAAGCATTTTTGGCACAGAATCATCAAGTTCTGCTTTCTCGGATAGCACCGGTAAAAGATTCCATATCACGACACGGCCGGAGTCCACACCTTGACCACCAGTAACAAATTTAAGACATTCTTGGTGAACATCGACGGAGAAAATGGGTTTTTCTGAATAAAAAAAACCAAAGATTATACAAGTACATATATACTTACAAACATGTATATGTATGTATGTATATTCCCGCACAAACATACATATGTAATTCATAACTATGAATTAATAAATCAATTGTTTTTTAGCTGCTCATGTACATTCATATATAAATAGCAAATTTTGACAAAAAGAAAAGCCTCATGTTATATGAATGTACATATGTATGCTCCCAAAAAAAATTTTACCTACCGTCATGGTGTACCCAACTTGGCTTAAGAAGTTTCATGTAAAGTGTTTTATAAGAAGTTTATGATTATCTTAATAATTAATTATTCGATTGTTTAATTTTCCTTTATTAGAAATTTTTCCCGATTGTTATTTTTTTTTTTTCGTTTTCCCACTGCTTATTTGGCTTTGCAAACTGCATATGAGAGTGAGCATGTATGTGCAGACATATGCTTTTTCTTTTATTCCCTTATTCGCTTTTTGTTTTCATATTTCTTTTTTATATTAATTCATTCGCAAAATATTTTGCATGTTTTATTTAACGTTTTATGTGAAGCTTTGAAAAGAGTTTGTTTTAAAATTAAGACAATAAATTCAAAATACCACAAACACAATAACTATAGATTTATAACCAAAATTGTGACCAAAATTTAAGTATAAATTAAAACACAAATAGCCACAAGAACAAATGTGGTATGTTCGTCAAAGGTAGCTTTGATTGTAGGGGAGTTTTAACTATGTAATAGCCATACTTCCAATTTTGTTCTACCTGACATTTATTGCCGGTATTTTGTTTGGTTTTTGCAGGGGTATCAAATTGCTTACCTTTTCAAAAGCATGTTATGACGGTCTTATCAACATGTACGACAATCACGTTTGCATTATTTGACGATTTATCGCCATTTTGACGATTTTAGTATTGAAAATAGCACTTTGACGCTTTAAGGCCTGTTTTGACGATTTTTGTAGATCATATTACTCTCATATAGTTCAAGCAACTTCGGTTTTTTTAGCAGCATTTTTTTTTATAGATTTGAAGTATTTACAATTATAAACAATGGGTTTTATGCATTTATCGTCTAAACCTTTGATGTTTTTACTTTATAATTGGATTTTTACAGCTGTAATTTATTATTGATGTATATATGTAAAAAAAAAAAACAAGCAAATGTCATACTAGATCTACAGCTAATTTTACACGTAAAGAACGAATTTCACGATTAAAAAACAGAATATCAAGATATAGAAGGTAAACCAATTTGTATCTTAAAAACTTCATATGGCGAGCAAATTGCTGCAACACAATTGCCGTCTAATATCAGTGAAAACAAAAAAAAAATAATTTGTGCATCGTGAGCTATGGTATTAAAATGAAAATTTCGATTAAACTTGCTCGATATCGTATGCGGTGAATTGTCTCCAGGTCTCCACGAATATATTTAATCTTACCATATTCACAGCAATTGGCTTTTAAGTGTCAAAAAACATGATAATAGTACTTGTGCAGAATAATTACTTGTAGTCCCCGCTTTACATATGGGCAGTCAATGGGGCAGATATTTTTATATTTTTCTTTTGATCTTGCCTAAACCTTTTAGATTTAAGAAATTAATAAACTGTTAGAAACTTTTCGTTTCTCTTTTCTTTCTTCTTCGTTGTTCCCTTTTTAAGGCCGAGATTCACTATCCTACAGTTGTATTTATTTCACCTGGCATGGACTCGCCTTGGCTATAGTTTTTTTTATTGCAGCGGAGCATTTTCCTACTAGGAATGGAGTACTTACAAAAGTCTACTAGATTCCTCCAAAATCTAGTAGCAAATTATATATCATTTTGTATGGGAAGTCTCATCAAAACTAACTAGATTTGACTCGAAATACTAGATTTGGCTTTGGTGTAAATACCCAATAAAATCGGACGTACAAGACTTGTGCTTGCATGTGTAAACGGATGTAAACCTGTTTGAATCTGCATTATCCTCATGTAGAAGAATTCAAATTTGTGAAGAATGTCATGAGAATAAGAATGTCATCGAAAATAGCACGATAAAGCATGTCACAACAAAACAAACTAAAAAAAACAAAATTGTGTATATGCTTTTTGCACATAAACATGTAGTAAAAATACAGCCAAGCATTTTTCTTGTAGTTCAAGATACTTTTTGTTTTACTTTGTGCTTTTTATTCAAAGTGATTTCATGCGTCGTTAAAACCTGGCGTTCAAACAAGAAGTGAAATTGTTTATGAGCGGTCGTGTAAGTGCAAATTGAAAAAAAAACTGTGGAAAAAATCTTAGCTAAGATTTGTATAAAAGTTTAATAATTAAATATAAAATTTGTTTGTCTACATAATTATTGTAAGACGAGAAAACATTTATTTATTTATTTATAATAATAATTATTGTAAGAGTTTTAAAAGAAAAACATATTTACGTTAATAAGCAATTTGTGCATATTACTAATACAAAATATTCAGGTGCGTCAGCTAATATTTTGTATACATACATACATCCATATGTAAGTACATAATGAAATAATAATTATTGTAAAAAGTTTGTATGCATTTATATGTGTGTATATGCATATTTCTTCCCATAAAATTTTATTATGTAAAATTATATGTATAAGTAATATTCGGACGTATATACATACATACATGTGAGTACTACACATATAACTTAAAAGCTGTACTGTTATTTTGTGTTATAAATTGGGTTTTAGTGTATTTTTTGTAAGTATAAGCGAGTACATACATACGCAAATATAAATTTATGTCATGTATGTATACATATATATATGTATGTATGAATGTGTCTATACATAAAAATGTTTTCATACTTTTGGTTTGCTTTTAATAAACTTAATTCTTGAGATAAGTACTTGTAAATACATACATAAGTTTGCACTATATACTTACATTGGTACACGTTCTTATAAGCGGACGTACAAGGTGTCATATATGTAATTGCTTACATACATATGTATACACATACATGTTTGCAGTTTATTTTGCCATGTTCCCTTTCGAATATTCATGCGAATACTTTTTCAATTTATATCTACCTAAGTGCATATGTACATATATAGTTGTATGCATGTACACTTTTGTACATATCCATACTAATACGTATGTATGTACGCGCATGCATAGTTAAATGCATCTGAATTGTTTCTCTTTACTCTTGTTTATGATTTTGTTGTTCTGTTTTGCGTTTTATACCCCAACTTCTCTCCCAAATACAGCATTTATGTTAATATACTTTCATATACTATCTACATACTCGTATGCATCCATACGTATGTATATTTAATAGGTATCATTATAAATAACAGTATTAATAGTTTCTGTAGTTTTAAAATACTTACATACATACATATTTAGATACATATGTACATGCATACATTTATTTATTTTTAATAGGCATGTGCCTAAAACAATTTTTTACAACAGTAACTATTTATTTGACTTTTGTGTATTTTTGAATTAACATTTCTGATAAGAAAATTTGTCTTATGTGCTGTTCATAGAACACAGACAAACAAATCGCCTAGAAAGTTTGTGTGAAAGTTTCTAAATTTTTTTGAGAGATTTCCATATAAAATTTGTTAGACGAGTGCTCGTCTGTGTTCTATGAACAGCACATTAGTCAATAAATTGTTATAGTTTTTACTACATAAACACAAATGTTTTTTGTAAATAACACCGGTGGTATGTATGTAAAGGGTGGTCCAACCAAAACGCATAATGCTAATCGAAAATTAAATAAACTATTTTCAGAGAATTATTTTTTATTATGGTAGTTACCTATGACAATTATGAGTGATATTTATAATAAGGAAAATTTTCTTTTAACCAATAAATTCAGAAACAACATATGTATGTACCTATATGATAGATTACAACTAGATTCACTTACATACTTGGCTCAAGTGATATTGGGAAACAGGTTGATTCTTTTTATGAGCTAATTAATGAGCTTTATATTTTAGTTTGGTTCCTATAACTAGGAACCTTGTTCGTGAAAATAATGCTTTTAATTTTATGAAATCTAAGAACGGTACTCATGCGATATCTTTTAAGAGATTTATTGGCAAGTTCACGGAATAAGAAAAACACCGATGAAAATTTTGTTATTGTTTTAAATGTAATTGTGCGAACGAAAGAACAGCTTCGTTGATGTGCACGGCTCTTCAGCATATTATCGCGAACTGCAGATATATTTTCTGCAGAACGAGCTGTACGAGTAAGCACTGCTGTTTTCACATCTCCTGCAGACCCGGCCTTTATGCACGATTTTAACTGAATATTAATTGTTTTCGCGCTGCTACGGACTATTCTATTCTAAAAAATGTTCACCTTTTTCTATTCGCATTCAGTAAGTGTACAATATAACTTATTAACTTTCTGGATTAACACAATAATTTTTGCATTACATTAGCTTTTTTTTTCAAAACGCTCTTGAAATTTTTTATGTATATTTTAGAAACTTTTACGTTTTATTGGCCTTAAAGGCTTTCTGTATTGCAAATGTAAATAAATAAATAAAGTAAAAAATGTATCGCCAGAAAGTAAAGGTACAACCGCTGGGTTTAAAATTTTAAACCGAATTTGTCGAAAGTTATTTACATAGCACAATCCATAAAACAAATATAAAAATGTTTATACATACCTACATAAGATTTCTGGTCGGACTTTATATCCGTTCTAATATCATATAAAATAAGTTCTATGTATGGCGTATAAAAATGTTAGTATTTTCTTGTAGGTGTAAAATTACATATGTAAATAAGTTTGTAAAAACTCATTGTGCATAAAAACAATGAGAATATCCGAAATTATAAATGGAGTGCCTATATACTCGTAAAACATATTTTTCGCATGAAATACCTCTATGAATTTCTCTTAAATTTTGAAAATAAACCTGTCTCAACTATCAATATAGTACAAGATGTATAAAAAAGAGAGTAATGCATATAGATATGTATGTACATACGTATGTATATACATATGTATGTTAAATAATAAAGTGTGCGTTTAGGCAGTTGGCGAGGGTGTAGCTAATGTACCAACGTAATTTGTTTATGTCTTACTATAAGCAAATACACAATGCGCATACTCTTATCGGAAGTGTACTAATCCACAACCCTGTTGAATAACCTGAGGTGAATTCAAGTATTGTTAGTAAGAGAAAACTATGTATTATTTAATCATGTTGTAATGTTTTTAACCATGTATGTGTAATATACTCGTACTCAGTAATTCAACTATCAGGCAATCCTACTTTGTCCGAGTTTAATGTTTCGTTTAGATAATTATGAGTAATATATAATTATTTATAATTATCTTTAAACCTTAGAGTATGTAGAGTTTTGCGACTAAGTGTCTCTACACTCCAGATCTCATATTTAAAGGCACTAATAATTCCATATTTCTGAAACCTGTATCTTTTGCAACTTTTAACCGATTGCTGAATTTTAAAATAGAAGTGGAAACAAGATATAAAAAAAATCATGCCAAAAGTGGTCTCTTAACTAAGCAACTTTTTCTGAGCAATTTATAAAAAAAGTACAAAATGTTGCTATCTTTTGGGTTCACGTGAATAAAGGCACTTTAACTAATTTTAATGAAAAATAGTTTTTCTTGTTTTTTAAATTAATTTCTTTTGTTATTGCTTTATTTACTTTACTCAAGAACGATTAGTAATGGGCAAAACATCCTTTGTTTTTAATAACTTCAAATATATGGGTTTTCATTGACAGATAAAGAGAATTTATGTAATCCAACGGCATTTGACTCCAAGCATCCTAAATAGCCTGAATTAGTGACTGCTTGTCATCAAATTGTCTACCTCCTTCATAGACCTTACGAGATAACCAACCCCAGCTGTTTTCGATACATGTTTACATCTTGCGAATAGGATGGCCAATCAAGAATATCAAAATGTTGACTAGCAATGAATCCTTTACTATTCTGGCTTTGTGTATAGGGGCATTATCCTGTTGCAATATCCATGATATGGGACCAAATAGTTCATTGAACTTCGAAAAAGCTGATTCCAATAACATTTTATAGCTTGCACCAGTCATTTTAGCACTTTGAAAATCAAGATCGATGGTGCCATAGTACGCAATAGCACCCCATACTATTACGCCTGCCTCTCGGCTGTGATGTCGGCTCAAATATCGCTTTTCTTTGCGCAAATCATGAAAATAACAGTAGTAGCCATCAGGTCCATTCAAATTAAACTTCTTCTCGTCCGTAAATATAATGGTGTTCCAGTCATTTACATGACGTCTTTGCTGCATATCCAATGCCATGTAATCTTCTTTCGCGGTATAACCATTAAACGAAACGAGTAAGAAAACGAACGAACGATAAAAATTTGTATAAAATAAGTAATGAAAAAAACCGCGCGGGTCAAAAAAATTTTTTTTTTTAATTTTATAGTTTTGACTCACCTTGTGCAACAAAATACAAACAAAGCCTACTTTTAGGAGGTAAAAGTCGCCAAGTCACCTTTTTTCTGGCAACGCCGCCCTTAGTTTATGCCCAACTTGTATGTACTCAAAGGAAGTCTCAATAAAACTAACTAACTAACTAACTTGTATGTACTCCTTAACATCCGATTCATTTTTCATATCATAAGCCATTGTTTTCTGTAGATAATTAATTAAATTTATGTTAAACTGTTGTCATAAAAACAATTATGACTACTAAATAAATAAAGAAAGTTCAATGTTCTTCAATCAGCTTGCCTGTGAAATTAAATTGATATTTTTCAAAGTATGGCAACAAAACACAAATTAAAGACTACTTTTAGGAGGTAAAAATTGTTGTGCCAACCAAACTTCACTTTATGCTGGAAACACAATTGCGACGAACGACAAATTTCGCCCATCGCGAAGAATTCGTACGATGTATAAATTCGTGGTGTGAAGCACAATATCAACGAACTTT
Source organism: Thecocarcelia acutangulata (assembly GCA_914767995.1). NCBI lineage: Eukaryota > Metazoa > Arthropoda > Insecta > Diptera > Tachinidae > Thecocarcelia > Thecocarcelia acutangulata. The sequence continues at coordinate 76,127,939 of OU612095.1, read as the reverse complement.
TGTGTGGATAACACTATTTAAATTGCGTGCAAAGAAAAAATTAATAAAATAAATATAAATACTAAGAAGAGAGCTATCTATATTAAACGCAAACCCTTATAAATCCTATCCGAAAGAGTGGTTTTGAACAAATTATCTGAGATACTTTATATGTTGAAAGGCAACACAACGGGACCAAAAAAAAAGGATCCAAGTGGGCTGGTTTCATGAAACTGGCGGCCTGTATAACCTAACCTTATATGTTGAGAACATCTTCATAAATTTTTTACTACATGAATTAATATAAATATAAAAAGTATTATTTCGTGAAAAATACTTTTTTTTGTATGAGAAACCTGATAATCTGATACTATTTTGTTCATCGTTTGCTGACGAATCTATTAGAAATAAATCTGTTTGGACTTTCGCTGAGTATGATGAACTTCGACCAACACCGCGATTGTGTGCACTTTCATATACACCAATCTGGTTACCTGGGGGTTTACTCTCTATTGCGTTACGAAAGTAAGTTCGATGCGATAAGACTATAATTTGGTACTCAGTGCTGTTTGCGCAAACTTTTTCGCGAAATAGTTTAAAAATGAAATAAAACAGGTATCACAAAATAAACAATGGTGAAGAATGATAAAATAAAATGTGTTAAAGGGAAAATTAAAAGCGAAAAGAAAATACGAAAACGCAATACAGGGTACCAATTCTTTGATTTTTCTTTTGCATCGCAAAAGAGAGTTACCCCCCTGATACTGTTTTGTTCGTGGTTCGCTAACGAAACAATTAGAAATAAATTTATATCAACTTTCGCCGAGTATGACGAATTTCGTCGAACACCACGATTGTGTTCATTTTCATATACATCAACGTTTTTTATTTTTGGCGACGAATATACGCGACCAAAAATTCGTCGCTCATCGCAGTTGTGTTCCTAGCATTAATTGTAATTCTTTGAGTATAAAATATGGTAGCATGTGAAAAAATGGCAACTTCAAATATAAAATAAAATCTCTGGTTGAAAGCTACAGGTAGGATTGTCTTTTATGTTAAAAGGAAGTGGTAATAATGAAATGCGATATATCCTGCCTTTAACTAACGCCAAGTTGTATTAACGGGCCTTATAGTGACTATTTGTTTATGATATTTTGATATGTGAGTTAACAAGCTGGAGTTCAAAATTACACATCAGTTGTTTATTATGCTGTTGCCACTTCAAAAGTAATAAAGTAGAATATATAGGGTGTTTTTTTAAGCCCGATAGAACTTGAAATTGTAAAAAATAACACAAAAAATTAAATTGTAATCAAAATTTTTTTTTATTCGAAAGATCAATACGTGACATTAACATTTGAAAATGATTTCGGGCATATGGGCACCGCGGCTGTTCTTGACGAAGCGCATTCTGGAAATCCAATTTTGGGCCACTTTTTCGAGCACTGCTGGCCGTATGTCACGAACAACACGAACAATGCTGGCCTCCAAGGCGTCAATTGTTGCTGGTTTATCAGCATAAACCAGTGACTTCACGTAGCCCCACAGGAAATAATCGAGAGGTGTCAAATCGCACGACCTTGGAGGCCAATTGACAGGTCCATTTCTCGAAATCAACTTATCGCCAAATTTTGATTTCAGTAAGTGGATGGTTGCGTTCGCCGTATGGCACGTAGCGCCATCCTGTTGAAACCACATCTCCTCCGGATCAATGTCATCCATATTTTCAAACAAAAAATCATTGATCATGGTGCGGTAACGATCTCCATTGACCGTAACGCGAGCTCCGGCCTCATTTTTGAAGAAATAAGGTCCGATGATGCCACCAGCATGAAAACCGCACCAAACAGTGCATTTTTCTGGATGTAATGGAGTCTGTAGGGTCTCTTGTGGATTGGTCTCACTCCATATGCGGCAATTTTGCTTATTAACAAACCCGTTAAGCCAAAAATGCGCCTCACCGCTGAACACAATTTTGCGATAAAACAACGGGTCAGTTGCCAACTGATTTTCAAAGTAAATTTGGATAATTTCGTAGCGTTGTTCAAGCGTGAGTCTATTCATGATGATTTGTCAGAGTATACTGAAACAAATAAAAAAAATGTTTCATCAAAATTTAATTTTTTGTGTTACTTTTTACAATTTAAAGTTCTATCTAGCTTAAAAAAACACCCTATATTATACACATAGTACAATAAGTATATAAATAAGCAGCATGAAAAGTTCTTTATCATTTTCTGTCGTACTTTGTAGTGAAAACAATGCAAGAGTTATTGATCCCGGCAATTATTGTTATAATTAAAAATAAAAATAGTTATAGGCAAAAGCCAGGTTTGAACTTGAGCCAGACAAATATCATCATATAATATTAGAAATATCCAATAAGTTCAACTATTTATCATTAATATACGTACATATGCATGTATACATACGTACGTTGCTGAGTAAATATAATGCGGCAAGAACGCAATTGTCAATTTGACCACAGGTATGAAAACAACTGACGTTTAAGCAAATTTAAATATCACAATAACTCAACACAAATTTCTATTTTGTTACTTTTGTAGGTTTGTTGTTTACGAATGGGAGAAAAGAAAAGTAGAAAGAGATGTATGAAAACTACATATTTTTCTTCTCGTCTTTCTTAGATTCCTTTTATTTCACCTCTGTGTAGGCAGTGCTTCAATTATTTTATAAAAAGTAAATACATACATACATAAGCAGTTGCAAAACAAAATTAGAATACAAGACAAAAAAAAACAAAGGTGTTACAGAATAAAGGCCGGGGCACATAGAATCCGTCGTACGTTATACTTTGCCTTTTTCAACTGACAGCTAAGTTGAAATACATGTAGGCTTATGAGCTTTGTCACATTCGGTACTTCTCCGTCAACGCAAAGTATTAAAGTTGAGCAACTTTTAACTTTTAACGTACGTTGAGAGCTTTGACAACTATGTGGTAATATTTTTTGTATATTTTAATATAATTTTTCGTTCAAAAATTAAATAAATTGAAAAAAAATTGTGTTAGATTTTGTGTGCTGTGTCTGAAATATAAATTCAAAGATTTTAATCAAGCTAAAGTAAAATGCAGTTGGTTTTATATCCGTTATCAAAGTGCTGATTGTGCCAACTTCATACTTTGTACACGTGATGTCAGTTGATAAAAGAGACGGACAAAGTACGACGGATTGTATGTGCCCCGGCCTTAAGAGTAGTAACTGACTTTTATATTTTATAAAGTACTAGATCACAAGAACAATTTAGCAATTCTTGACTTTATAAAATGTTTTGGGGAGGGTAATAAGAAGAGAAAAATAATTACCGGTGCTCTGCCATTTCATACTCTTCTCTCATTCGTTTCTTTTGCGTAGTTAAATGCCTATTTCATATTTATTTTCATTCATTGTTTCGCTTTTTGGTATATAAATAATTTTAAAGAAGGAAACGGTTAACTATAAAAAATTGTAAAAAATAGTACATAAAAGTATTTTAGTATCAATAGGGAGGCCATAATTTAAAAGTGAGAAAAAAGTACATTGAGGAAAAAAACAGTACTTCTCAAAAAAAAAAAAAATTAATTTTTTTTTAATTGTTGATAACATATCTTTTACCATCATTACCAATTGAGAACGTTAATCCCGCAAGCTAAACACTTAGACATCGACTTATCCTTGGTTTTGATCAACCAATTGAAATCCTTTATCCAACGATCTTTAAATTTGTTTTTACGGCGATTTCCGACTATTTTTGTTGCTATTTTAGGCGGTTGGCATTTAGTTTGAGTTTGTAAACTCATTAGAATCGCTTTCCATTTTTAAACAAATCAAGAAATATACAATGAAAAAAAGAGAAAAATCAATGAGATCTCACCGTTTATGAATATTAATTACACCTAAAAAGAGCATAAGTAAAACACAAAACCTTCTTATTTACAGACAACATTCTTAGCTTGAAAAATAAAGAAACCATATTTGTATACAACAAAACAAACAATATTTATGAAAAATAAATTATTTGTACACGTAAAAATATTTTTTCATAAAACAATGTATTATATATGTACATAAAACAGTACAAAAACAATACAAGTCTAAAAAAAAACAGCACTTTTGCGTACTGTTTTAGGTGTCGTGAATAAAGCAGTATACCTATTTTACAAAACAGTACATGTAATGATTAAAACACTACGAATGGCAACCCCAAGTATCAAGAGCAGATAACGATGCCGATTACTGATTTTCGGCGCTGGCGCTTAACCTTACAAATTTACGGTGGCGGCTAATAGCCGAGATATGTTCTTATGTAGAGTGCATAAACCGTTAGCAGCTTTAATGAAAAAACGGTTATTTTGAACATTTATACCAGTAAAAATTTATAAATAGCTTGTTTTCTATGTTTCCCAGCTATCTATATGTCGACATTTCATAGGAACTACCCTAATCATTAGTAGACTTTGGAAATTTTTGAAAGATATTCTCAAACATTCAACTTTATATCCCAACAATCCAAATAAATTGCTGAGAATTTAAAAAGAAAAATGCTCTAATAATATCCGTCAAAACACAAAAAACAAGCTTTTCTATTTATTCTCAGCAATTTATTTGGATTGTTGGGATATAAAGTTGAATGTTTGAGAATATCTTTCAAAAATTTCCAAAGTCTACTGATGATTAGGGTAGTTCCTATGAAATGTCGACATATAGATAGCTGGGAAACATAGAAAACAAGCTATTTATAATTTTTTACTGAAACTACACAATTTTATATTTAAAAACAGTATGTTTTCCACGGGCTAATTATGGTCAGTCCAATTAATTTTATTTTGTCACCCAACTTTTCGCTCGTTTTTTACAAGCTTCTTCAGGGTTATGTGTTTATTTGGGATAGTTTGTGTTGGTTAACTTAATAAAAACTGGACTTTACAAACATGTTGTATACTTGCACATTTAATTACATGAAACAAAATATATAAAAAACAACACAAATATCCTTTGTCAAACTTTACCCTAATATCACAGAACTTTTAATAGTCTATTGCTACCGAATTATTCTGTTGAATGGAATTGGCCTTGGTCTATATCGATGTTTACAGTTTTTGCTCCCGTTTCTCGGAGAGACAAGTTATGCTGTTGTCCAAGGCAGATTTAAAGTTGCCTTAAAAGAAATTAAAAGAATTGTTGTTGTAAAAAAGTTGTATCGTCAGCAATCATTCATACACAACTAACATTTCGCTTGTGTATTGGAATAGCGAACATTGAAAAAAACTAATTTTTATTAGAAAGAAAAGAATTCGACTTGCCTTAAACTTACATAAATAATTTATTAATTTTAAATAACTTAATGAAATGTTCTCAAAAAAATATCTACAGATTATTAATCTTACTGTAGTCTGTAGCGCCACATAGTGGTGAAAAGTTTACCGAATATCCAAGTCCGATACAAATTTTTAACAACTCTGTTCTTGCATTAATATTTTGCTATTTTTCATATTTGTTTATTTTCCCTTTTTGCTTTCTACTTTTGTTTTGAACAACCTTGTACTGATGCAATTTGGTGCTTTTCCAGGTTATTATGTGTATTTATAATTACATACTTTTCTATATATTTCTGTTCATAGGTACATCAATTGAGATATTACACCAAACTGTTTCATATAAAAATGTATTTAGTTACGTGTAATAAATACGCTTTATTCTTAAAATTTTTATTAAGATATATGTATGTATGTATATGCAACATAATAAAGAACTTAAAAAAGCTACGTATGTCATAACATTAACGTTCAACGTGTGCTAAAACTTGCCTTGAAAACATTGTATAAACTGACGCTTGTGAACAAACTACTGTTGTTGTTTTAAAATATTTCTGCATTTTGTTTTCTCTTTCATATTCTGATATTGTCTCTATGTGTTTGAGATGTGTGTGTGTGTTTTTTTTTTTCTTTTAAAAATAGTGTATGTATTCAGAAGAAGAACACAAAACGGGCGACGAATCAAAAAATCAACGTAATACCACAAAACTTGAAATAAATGTACATCAGTTTTCTTTGTGCCTCTGGAGTGTAGACGTTGTTTTATACGTGTTAAACGATTTAATTAAAATATTATAGGTGGATTTGTGAAATTCAGTGAATTAAATAAAAGTAATTTCTTCACAAGGAAAATATTAAAAAATGAAAATCGTGAACTTTTGAATCTATATTTCTATTTGTATAGAAAATAATAACTGTGTGTATGTACCTAGTTGGAAATTTCAACTGAAAAGTGAATACATATGTATGTATACTAAGCCCAAATTTTGCTGAAAGATCACATCACATCTGAGTAAATGTATTGTATATATGTATACTCCTGAATATTTCGTCGTATACATGTATTTCTGTATCAATCGAAATGCTAATTATTCGCTTTCCCTATGGATATTGCATATAAAAAAGTTCGAATTAATTTGTTTGGTGAAAACTAGTCGAACGACAACAAATATACATAAACACATATGTGTGTTGTGTTATGTGTGTACGATAAGTAGATTGTGTGCAATAACGATCAGATACATACATATATTTTAGAACTTATTTCTTAAAAAAGTGTCCATTGTTTTAAAGCGCGAGGAAGTAAAAAAAATTAAAATTTTATATGTATTTGTTTAATATATCCTATATGCACATAAATATGTATGTAAATACGTGCCTAAGCATACGAACTTATGTACGTAAGTATATAGACACACAATCTACTCACACACCAGGAGTTGGATATTTTTTTTTATTCTCTTTGTTTTTATCTATTTCACAAACTTGTGAATGCCAAAAGTAGTATACATACATATCTTTCACCAAGCCAACCAAATACAATATACGATACTTATTTACAGAAAAAGCACAAAAACACAAAAAATAAATAAAACCCGACATCGTGAAAGAACAACAAGACATAAAAAGCAAAATAAAATACCCCGGTTAAAGGAATGAGAAATGATAAGAGAATAAGAAAAACATTAAGTTTGCCAGATATTATCATATTTCACTTTGTTTGTCTTACTTACGAAAACAAATATTAATATGATGTTCATATTAAGTTCAAATATATATGTACATATGTGCTTATAGGTACATACATATACATATACATATGTATTTATATAACATTGTTTTTTTTAATAAAGCTTGAATTGAGACTTTGAAGTACAATTAGTGAAAGGAACATATGGTTAGTTTTACTACAACTTAAGTTAAAAAACTAGCATGCATAAACATAGGTATATGCTTACATATGTATTTATATATATACTTGCATGCGTACATACATACAAGTGCGGATTTAAGTATATATGTATTTACCAATTATATATAATTGGACAAAAATATCTATCTTTCAACCTCACACAAACATATGTGTGTACATATACTATATACTAATGTATTCATATAAACATCAACATAACTTCTGAACTTAAGCGCAAGCGTAGTTCAAAAAGTATAATAAATGGCTAAGAACTTAACGATTAGTGAACCAAACACCCGAAGAAAAACACAAAATACCTAGGTACCTACCTATAAAATTTTTTTATGCCTACATACAAACTTATTCTGTTATACATAAATATGTATGTATATACATCTGCATGTAAGCATATGCACATAGAATATAACACTTTCAGGGAAAAAATCTTAATAAACACACACAACAGTGGGTATACCTATACGAAAACGCAAATATTTCATATTCGTTGTGTTGTACCTATCAGCTACTTGTTTTATTTTCCCGCGTATTTTGTCACATTGCTTTTACTGAATTTAGTATTTGTCTTACACATCTTGTGTGTATTATTATTGCCATTTTCACTTAACGGCAAGTTTTGCGTACATAAATACATACCATGTACCTATACGAAGTTGTATTCAAAATTAAACTCGTGCGTATATAAACGTTCATATATAAACACATGCATGTATAGGTATATACATAATTTGTATGAGATAATAAGAATATAAGCACCACATATGTGTGTATGTTAATTTCGCTTGCCTCTATTATGTCACATTTTGAGCTCTAGTAGTCGTCGTTCTCATTGTTTTTATTTTGTTTGTTTATTTTCATTCCATTGATTACACAGGATAATTTTGTGCTTGTAGAATTTTTTGTTTACTCTTTTCGGTGTGCAAATGTATGTTTGTATGAATATATGTGCATACTTAAGAGCGTGTATTTTTGTTTTATTAGAACTGGGTATTAGGGAGTCAGATTTTTTTCACCTGTAGTGCTAAACTGGCCATCAGAATTCGCAAAAACAAATGTTTGTACCTATAATTTTTAAAGACAATAATTTCCAAAAGTTCAATGAGTGGTTTTTCATAAACATACATAGGTATATGTGTATATATGTATTCATTCCTTTAATTCATACCTATGTATTTACTTAAAAGGATTATTGGGTTTGGTATTATATATTATAAATGAATAAAATAAAATTATATACCTACATACTACTTGTATAGGAAGCTGGAAAAAGCTTCCTATACAAGTAGCTAAAAAAAAATATTAAACCTCAGTCTCATCTTTACTGTAGGTACCTACACATATATGTACATCATACAAAACATTAGCATTGAATTTTTTCAACATGTTTTTGGTCTCAAACGTATCGCAGCAGGTCTTATTTACATTCATATAATTTAGGTATATTTCCTATTAATGCTTGATGCATTCAGTTCATATTACACTTTATTTCGCAGATGTGTTATGATATAATTTATTATGGAAAATACTCTGTTGAAATAACATATTGTGAAAAATATTTTGAGTCGAAGATAATTCTTTAAAATGAAACGTACCCGCTATCTTTTTATAGCTATAAACGTTAGGGCAAAAATCAAGTAAATTTGTAGGTATATTTTCATTGAAATAATATCTTAAATTAATACCTATAGCAAAACGTTGCCCATTGAATCTCATACTTACGAGTACCTGCTGAAACTTTTGTGATCAAGAGTGGTTATGAAGAGTCATGAACCATAGAAAATTTGAACCTAGGGGATAACCGCATTTTGTTATTGAAAATTCTTTAAAAACACTACCTTCATTCTCCAAATCAATTCGCAATCCACAACTGAATTTGCTAAAATTAACAATTCTATTTTTGAAAAGTCGTTCGTTGTAAGGTCTTATAGACTTTGCAATGATCCCCCCATTATGCTAAGGAACTTTGAATTTTCTATGGGTTGATTTAAGTGTTTGCTGTTTTCGAAGCTTTCTGTCTGTGATATGTAATATCGTCATCCAAATATCTATGGATCGTCATCCAAATATCTATGGATATAAGAGATATGTGCACTTTTATTAAATGCATTTTCAATCACATTCATATACATATCGCTCCTTTATTGCAACATAGTCATATCTCAAAAAATGAGCTTTTTGAGTTGACATTGCAGAATTGCTAACAGTACTACCTATTATATTGCACCAAAAAGTTATTCAAATTACTTTTAAACTGTTTCTTTTAGGAGATATTTTCTAAGACTTCTATGGAAACTAAAAATTTGGAATGTGTTTTTCTCGAAACAAGATTTTTTTTAGTTATGACTATGTTACAACAAAGGAGCAATATGTCGTCATAAGGCGTTTTAAACTATTTTATGATCGAATTATTAAATATCATACTGCATTATACTTTCATGTTGTTGATATTAAAGAATAGTGATATTTAAGTTCAACCCATTGCCCCAATAGAATAAAATTGGTGTACACTTCATAAATTAATAAAAAACGCGCTTCGGTATTAAACTTTTCACTCTTAAATTACCCATATAACACGTTCCGATTTTATTTTTTGAAATCCCAAAATTGGTTTCAGCAATCGCCAAATTCCTCCACGTCCCCGGAAACAGTTTGGCAACCTCAATTTTCACTCTAAAGCAAATTACCGATTACAGTTCAGATACACGTTTTCGCAGCCAAAACGCGCATCGAATATGAAATCCGGTTTCCGATTCCGTTAGCGAAAAGCTTCAAAGTTTTTTTTTCCCCAATACGGCAACTTCAATTTTCGCACTTAACCGAATAATCGTTCATAGTTCAAATACAAAACACGGGAAAAACGTGCACCGAATGTAAAAAACAGGTTCCAAACCGGTGAAGTGGTTCCGATTTTTTGTTTTTGGAGAATTCCCAAAATCGGTTTCGTGAATCCTCAAAAAAGACTTAGAAGATTACCAGAAACTTTACAAGAAAAAACTACTAAGCAATGCGTTAAGCGAATCCTTATAATTTTAGGGGTATAGAGAAAGAAGTCTCTCTTTGATAAGGAAACAATATGAGCCCCAAAGTTGATATTGGAGTCAAAAATTAAACAAGAAACAATTCGTCAGAAACGCACAGAATTGTGGAAAAAACAATCATGGATTTTGCGTCAACCACCGTATTCACCGGACTTGGCCCCCGCTGACACTTTCATCTTTGCAAAACTGAAGACGCAGACGAAAGGAAAGCGTTTTGCTACGATTGAGGAGGTAAAGAAAAATCGAAACAGGAGCTGTTGGCATCTTTTCATCTTTGCAAAACTGAAGACACAGATGAAAGGAAAGCGTTTTGCTACGATTGAGGAGGTAAAGAAAAATCGAAACAGGAGCTGTTGGCGATACCAAAAAATGCGTTTCAGAATTGTTTCGAGGATTGGAAAAAACGCTGACATAAATGTATTATTTCTGAGGGAAATAACTTTAAAGGGGACAAGATAGATATAGATGAATAAATAAATACTTTTTGAAAAAAATTGAAAATAACGGTTATTTTTTGATCAGCTCTCGTAGTTAAGGTATAGAAAATTGTGTTTTTATTATTTTCACGAACTGTTTCTTTAATCAAATATGGTCCTATGAATAGAAATAAAAAAATCAGACATTTTGAATTTTTAACCGATTTCTAAAACCTAAAAAAAAGATCTGCTGACTCTTTTTAATTTTGTCATTTTTGCTCAATAAATTTTTAAGTAATGTTTTAATTAATCTATTTACAGATACAACTTGAAAACAAGTAAAATGTGTTGTTTTAACAGAGCATTTCAACCTTAATATTATGATATAATTACACCCAAGAAAAGGTTATCAGACAGATTTAAAATATTCAGAAAACTTCAAACAAACTCGGAGCCTAGCCTCCAAAAAGAAAACAAAAAAAAAAAAACATCCAAAAGGGAGTTATTGATTTTGAAAGTAATATAAATAATAAGTTAAAGCACAATGTTTAATTTCCATAAACCTCGGACTTATCGGTCGGCGGAAGGCTGTTGCATCTGTAAAGCCAAATCGAGTAGTTCTCGTTTTACGGACTCACGCAAATATGAGAGGGACGTAATGTTATGTTTTGATCTCAAATATCCAAGACAAGGTGAAATATGTAATGCTTGCGTGTTGCTAGTAAAACGTTTCAAACGTTTGCCGGTTGGCAGTAAGCGAAATTGGAGTCATGTAAGCTTTTAATACACACTTGGTTCTTATATTAAAAAATAATCTGCTTCTCCCTTTTTTATTACAGATAGTGGATGCTAAAGCTGGTATTGGGCCTGGATATAATAAAATACAAACAAAATATAAAAGTGAAAGAATTAACTCAAAAGCTGCAGCTCAGCAAAATGAAAATGCTACTGCTTCAATAGCGGGGGCTAATAGCAGCAACAGTGGGGCTAATAGTGGTAGTATAAGCACCTCTAGTAATTTTCCATTTGTACCAGAAAAGTTTTCTAAAATCTTCAAAAAGGCCAAGAAGGTTAAAGAGAATTCATCACAAAACAATTCTAAGCGTAAATCTGCTAATAATGGTTGGTCTCAAAGTAACATGAATTCTTTGCCTACAACACCCGACTCTTTGGACAGTGATTACGAAGATTCGAGGACAAATGCTTCTTTATCAGGTAACACATGCTCCAGTTCTGTGGTACAATTTCAGACTCAAACACGAGCTTCGGCCTATAAGGCTCTAGCAGCAGCTGAAGCTCGAATGAAAATAGCAAAGATGGGATCAAAACGACGGAAAATTTTACCACCACGCAAAAATTATCGTTCTAGAATTAATGAAGAATCATTACCATACTTTGATGAGGAAGAATGGTGCAAACGAACATTATGTTGCGGTATGTTTTACGAATGCGCAGCTTTGGGCGGTGCAGTTCTATTCGACACGGCCAATTTCAAAATTTGCGAACAGCACCAGCCGCAAAGGCTGACATGCCAAGAAAATACTGAGCAACATGGAGATAAAACAGCAAATTTAATTGACAATATAAAAAAATCATCAACATTGCCTTTGGCAAAATCCATTATACAATCAACGCCAGCAGTTGTGCAATTACAGCCATCTCAATATCCATTACCTTCTTCACCTTTACCATCCTCAAGTTACTCAGCAAGCAACAATAGTTTTACTAAAGCATCAACGCCATCTTCAGCAACACCAACACCAGTGCTTAAAAAACATCATTTATTCTATAAAAGGCAATCGGAATGCTTTCCACAAGGTGACGTAGTCACAACATCAAATAGCAACAATATTGATATCAGTACACATTCAGCTAAAAATAAGACTGAGCCCGATCACCATCATAATCAGCAGCAACGGCAGCAAAATAATATAAGTTTACCAAGACATATTGAAAACGCCATACATTCAAGTTCTCAAACTAATCCATCATCTACAGTACTAACTGACTCATTAAGCACATTAGCCTTAAGCGTATCCGTGACATCATTATCTTCCGCCACAATTCCAACAATGCCACAAATGCCAAAACATTCCTTAGCTAAAGTGACCACCATATCTCCACCATTAACGCCATCTGTTCAACAGATCCATCACCCATACAACTTAAGCAGCAACAGCGGTACAATGCCTTTGGCAAAACCAAGTGGTATGCTACACAAGGTTAAATCCGATTCTGGCAAAATCACTAAACATTCATTGGAGAAGATTAACACGGCCGTTAGACTTAAAACCAGTGATATAATCAATGAAATAAAACCCATTATTCGAACTGTTGATAAATCGTATATATTATCTAAGCCCCCAACACAATCCAACATTGTTTCCTTAAATACCGCAAACACTGCTACAACTAATTATCAATCGCTAACTTCATATAATGTAACAACGCCTATAACTACAACATCACTTTCGGCAGCATCGCCAACATCATCCACATCTTCAACATCATCTACCAAGTTCAGTGATAACTCCTCGGATTCAGGATTCGATGAAAATATGCTGGATCGCAAATCGGCTAGTCCATTGGTACTTTTTTTTATATACATACATATATATTTTTCTACATTAATACATATATGGTTTTTGTTTCTCACTTACAGCAAGAAGATTGTGAAAAGAAAATACTGAGTCGCCCGGGAGTTCAGACCATGTTCTTAGCGAGTGGTGTTCAAATTCAAGGCCAACAACAAAATTTAGGTTTAGCCGGAAACGACGTGGCAGCTAAAATTTTACAAAACCGTAAATACAGCACAATGGCAACAAGCTCAATTCCAACACATGTAAGTAAGCTCATAATAAATATACACATATCCATATTTGCATATTAATTATTACGCCAAATACAATAATGAAAGTTGAATAGAGGAATTCATTTATTTCATATATTTTTAAGTGCCGCAACAATTTGTGAAGTTTATGCGCATGTTCGTATAAATTTCAAATCTAGTTTTTTTAACTGCAAGTTTGATATTCACATATAAATTAACTTTGCCGCACGCATATGCATACGAGGACGGATTGATATTGAAGTTTATTTTATTTATTTTTTCAATCATTTATTTCTCAACATAGTCTCCTTTTAGCTCAATACACTTAGTAAAACGATATTTCAACTTTTTTATATCGTCTGAATTATAGGATTTTGGGAACCTTTTAGTTTTTTTCTGCGAGCTATTTTTTCATGTTTGGAAGCAGGAAATCGCGTTGTCGTGAAGAAAGAGCACTTTTTTTTTGCAATTGACCCAATAGTGCACAATAAAACTTTCCTGTGATTGTGGATCCTTTTTTAAGATATGCAATGAGCAATATTTCGTGTGTATCCCAAAATACAGTGGCTATAACCCTGCTAGCTCATTTCACTGTCTTCGCCTTCTTCCACTCATTGTTTCGATTGATTTTTGGTTTCAGGTGTATAGTGGTGGATCCACGTTTCTTCAACTGTTGTTGATCAACGCCAAAAATCAACAGGAGTACGCTTTGTCATGTCCAAACGTCGCTGTGAAGTGGTCTGTCGATCTCGTTTTTGTTCGACACTCAGCAAGCGCGGCGCCCATCTTGCCGATAGCTTTTTCATATCGTTAGTCTCACGTAGAAAGGCCCTAACTCGCATTTTCCCTGAATTGATCTCTTTTAGGGATTCTACTATGTTTCATACAAGTACACTGTCACAAAGATTTAATTATATAATTTCGTAGATATCGCTCTTACAAGCAATTCAGCAAAAAAAGTTACTTTAGACCTATTTATACAGTTTCCATTACGAATTTTTCTTCTTTTGTAAAATTGCAATTATGTTTGTTAGGGCCTTTCTACATGGAACCACCGATATGCTGTGCTTAGCATTTCAACAATCTCACGTAACTTGACATGGCGATCATTCATAACGATATCGAGCATTTCCTTGATGTTTTCTTCACCACCTAGTTTGACCTTCCTGTTGATGATATTGTTGCTTGCAGTGCTTGTTCCGCCGCGTTTAAATTCAGTATTTATTCAATATTTTACCATGTAATTTGACGGAGAGCAGACTTACCTTAATGTTTATCGAGCTTTTCTTTTGTCTTTTTTTGCCTTTTATCACTGTACGAAATTCACTTTTCTCCATTTTTCAAGAATCACAAAAGTTGACTTACTTCAAATGACTACAACAAATAAAATAATCGATGAACTTGAGTGAAATTTTAACAGCCGGCGTTTAAGAGAAAAAAAATGTGTGTTTGTGCTACCACATAGCACTAGGGATGCAGTGTTATAAAGCCATAGGCAATAAAGCCATATGGCCTTATTTCTCAATGGAATGAGAAATGAAACCATATGGCCTTATATCCATGTAAGGAATGAAATAAAGCCATTATGGTCTTATTTCTCAGTTAAATTTTTGTTTATATAATTCAAATTTATTTGATTTCTTTTATTTAAAAAAATTAACAATTTACATTGTTCGTCAAAAATATCACGTACACTTGATCTTTTAATTGACGCTTTTTTAACTTTACATTTAATTGCATTGATAACTTCCAATTTTCCAAAAAGTTCACCTTGTGGTCCATGATTATGAGTTTGGAATTTTCCACTTTTTCGGCAATATATTGTGTTATTTAAGTCGACCACAACACCAGCGCTACAGTTTTTTTCATAGCAATAATAATATTTAATATTATTTCTGCTATATTTATATTTAAATATTTGTTCTTCATCTTTTATGTATAATAATTTGTTGATGATGTTTGCTTGTAACACGCGGATAGTATACTGAATTGATAATGTCATGTAATAATAAAAAAAAAACGTGCTGATATAAACTAACATTTCTTCATACATAGTCAGTACCGTTACTTTCTCTTTTGATAAGTTCTTAACAAAGTACAGTATCACAGAAAACTTGAAATGTTAGTCATAGCAACAGACAAAAATGTTTTCAATATATTGAAGAACGGGTGTTAAAATGCAATATAGAGCGCGGGGGGGGGGGGGGGTAGCTTTAATATCAATCCGTCCTCGTTCATGCCACGTACTTTTAGCATAAAACAAAAAATAATTTCAAACCAAATCATGCTAAGTATACTACAAACACTTAAAAAGTTAGCATTTTACTCTTGAAGTGCATTCTTATATTATTTATTTATATCTTATTACAATACAGTATAATCCGATGACTATCAAAATTTTTCAAAATCTAAGCAAAGGACAAATTCCGAAATGGTATTCCCAACAAAACATACTATGTCAACTTAACATGTTTTGTAGTGGGACAGTCGAAGTGAAAAATTCAAATTGGAATCCATTTTCTCTTTAACTACTGTTTCAGAAATATTGCCCAAATTTGGTAACAAAGAAATATGTTTTACATTGTCTACATCAAAACTGTTTTTTGTATTTGGAATTGCACAAATTTTAGCAATTGACCAAACGATGGCGAGAAGTAACCATAATTTATGCAATTATAAAAAATATTTGATAAAAATTGAGAAGTTAAAAAGAAATCAGATTAAAAAATATTGATAAAAAAAAAAAATAATACATAAAATCAACTGAGATACTTCAAAGCTTCGTTAGTCTATAGATAGGCGAATTAATAGCAGGTGACATTGTTGTTGTATTGGCAAGTTCATCTGCTATAAATTAAACTTGCTTACTAAGAATTTCACCTAGTATTGTTATTGTACTTTCTTTCGACTTATTAACAGAATTTACTTCAAAGCGTTCCAATGGCATGAAAATTAAAAAAAATTATAACACCGGGTGATGTTAGAAGTGATAATAGTTAGTGCAATATCGATGTTAGAAGTTGTCAGGGTGAACAAAATATTAAACAAAACTACTTGTTTTCTTAATATAAATTTTTCTTTAATTTTGTTTCTTTGCATGAAATATCATCAATTTGTGATTAACAAATTCACAAGGGAAACTAATTTCAAAAACAGGGTTTTAATGCACAAAAAAAAATAAAAAAAGTAAAAAGCTGACAGAAAAACAAACAAAAGAGTAGAAACTACTATATGCTACAAATAATTACACACTAAGTTTCGCTTCCAGTCTGAAGTCTTTTGAACAATTATATAAGAAAAATATAAGTACTGGATTCTAGTGCCATGTAGCGCTGTCTTATACAGCTTTTTGCACCCGCTATGTCTAACATTAGCCTTGACTTTGATGAGTATGAAGAAAACGATAGGATTTGTTGACCCTGGATGGCTTTGTATTGCAGTATCGACAAATAAATAAATAAAAACGAAATATGAGAGAAGTTTTATTGATAATTCACGAAAAAAACGAAATACAAGGGAAGTTTTATTGATAAATCCAATACTATTTGAGTAGAAATGGTATTTTCCTACGTATTTTACCTGTCTAAAAATTTAGTTCAACGTTTTTCCAAAAAAAATTTTTTTTGTCTTCCAAATAATAGGTCCGTCAAAGTCTTTTTGATTAGATCCAAATCTCCTACCACCCAGATATACACTCTGGTTCACTTATTTAAAGGCACTAAAAATTCCATATTCAAAAGCCTGTATCTTTTGCAATTTTTAACCGATTGCAGAATTTTAAGATAGAAGTGGAAGCTAGACATCTTGAGATATAAAGAAAAAAATAATGACAAAAGTGGTTTCTTAACTAAAGAACTTTTTTGAGCAATTTGTAAAAATAAGTCCAAAAATCTGCTTTCTTTATTGGTTCACTTGTTATCAATTGTTAATATGCCATTGCCTGTACTTCTATTACTTTAAAACTTAAGTTTTGTTATAGAAGTTGCCACAAATAAATGCAAATACAATACAAGTACAAAAGCATTTTTAGGGTTAATTACAATAAAACACGTCTGTTTATTTCAATCGTCCAAAAATGACTGACTCCTCTGTTTTATTTCTTAAACCATTATGCTTACAAATACATTGTGTTCTTATATTAAGCTATTTAACTTACATACACATACACATACATACATAAATAAGTTGCAATGTAAATACATACATATCCAAGCAACTGAAAGAAAACAAATGAACTTATGAATGACAGTGGGACAAAGGTATGGAAAACATAAATACTACTACACATTTTATTATTTCCAACACAACTTATGTTGTATCTGACTTCTGAAACCGGTATCAAGGGTTAAAATTGGCGGAACGGGGATCAGCAAAGCACCCGGGAGAGTCTGTCTTGCTGATCTCTCGGTGCTGATCATGGTTGAGGTGCCTGCTTTGGTTTAAACCTAAAATCACAGGAAGGGGAATTAGTTTCCTGATGACTTTGGTGCATGCCGGTTATCGGGTGCTAACAACCCCCCAAGGGGCTGTTGTTTCGCAACAGATACCTGTACTGTAAGGAACCATAAGTGATGGTTAGGCGGTTGAGTTAGTTAAGGGCTGGTGCTCTTAATGGGCTTCGGCCTACCAACACAGTGAGTCTTGTCTTCCATTGATTGTTGGGAAATTTCTAGCAGGAGAGATAATAAGGGTCCGAAGTTGCGACTTGTGCGCCACACGGGGCGCTGGTGAATCGTGAATAATTCATACCATGGAATTGATCCATTATCAGATTAGGCCGTAAAGGCAGATGCTGATGCAAATCGTTTTCACAACTGTTATAAAAATGCCTGTATTATCAGGCAAATGGATTTTTTTTGTTATCTCATAATCGACAGAATTGATTTGTCTGACAACAGCAAAAGAAGTAATACCATTCCGAAATAAACCGTCCAATATAGCTTTGAATTATAATTTTCTTTTTATGTTTTTTTATTTTAGTCTCGCGCACTGTCCTCAAATTATAATCCAACAACGACTACTGTTAAAATAGCTCAAATCTCAGGAAATTCTCTGATAGCACCGTCATCATCCAATGCTAACTGTGTTGGTCCGCAAATATCTATGAGTTCAGCAGCCCAGGCGAAAATGCGTGCAATATACAACAACAATAATACAATACAACATGAAAACGGCATCACAACAATTGTACCGGCTTCGTCGCTGGCGGCCACAACACAAACAGCAGCCATGCAAAATATTGCCCCCAGTACGGTGACTATAACGCCAGCACCTCCCGTAGGAACACAGTTTAATCCGCAAAATGTAATATCACGTAAATTGACAACGGCAAATGTAATTAATTTACAAAGCAATACAAATAACTTAAGCAATTCTCACAACAATGCTAGTGGCAATCATCATCATTTAAGTAGCAGTAGTAGTAGTAGTAGTATAAACAGTAGTAATAGTAGTAGCAATAATAATATTCACAACAATATGACAAATCAAAAAATAATATTATTAAAAACTTCTCCGAATAATACAACAACGGTAACTGCATCAGGAAGTTACAATTCTCTTGCAGGCGGAGGAGGACAAATGGGTAATTGTGGTGGCGGACGTTGAGTCTGTTAAACATCAATTTTATGTTTTCAGCCGACAAATAAAAAATTAAGTTTCCATTTAAAAATTTACATACTGCATACATACATAAACACATACATAAACACTTACATATATATTGAGCTCATTTTTATTAAGATTTCATTTTGTATAAAAAGTTTTCTAATAGTTACATATGTATGTACATAAAATACATAAATATAAGGTTTTTATTTTTTCACTGTATTTTAAAATCTTAATACATACTATCAAACAAATATCCGTTTCTTCTAATTTTATAATTTTTTTTTTTTAATTGAAGCATGCATCTTTACGATGCTAATCATGTGGAGTCCAATTGAAAACACATCATATCTGGAGATTAAAGGTAGTTAAACGAACAGTAATCTCAAAATAATTAAATTAAAATGCAAAATGTGCCAGCACATCCAAACGAATTTAAAAATGAGTCATTTCGTATAGATTTTGCATGTTAAAAGAATTCCCTGCGTAGCAAGTGAATCTTCCCATTATCATTGAAAAAATATGTACATACCCAATGAGAATTAGATTTTGTTTCGTTGCTTATTTCGAATAGATGGAGTAAAATATTCCATGGCGAAATGAAGAATGGTAAAAAACCCCCCATCGCGAATACATAAATGCTTTCATACAATAGATCCCAAATTTTGTTTTTTTTTTTATTATGAATGTTTTCTATAGAATAGTTTTTGGGAGTGAGTTCGCAAGCCTAACATATTTGGCATAGCCAATGTTATTTCCCCGAACTACTCTGCAAAACTAATTGGTGTTTCACACACGAGAACAATTGTTCTAGCATAAATTTGCAGTTTTTTGGCAAAAAAGCGAAAGAAATGATTTTTGCTGGCATAATTTTTCAACCAGCTTCAATCAATCCCGCATTATCAGCACAAAACCAACACAAACACACAACAAAAAGCTCAATAAATAGAAAACACAATAAATCAATGATGGCCAAATACAAACATTTATAGCAGTTATACGCTTGTAATAGTAGCAGCAAAGTAACGAAAGTGTATTTTTGAAAAGTCTCGCAATAAGATTTTCAGTAGTCCAAAGAGCAACTAATTCGATGAACTTTGTTGAAATGTACACAAAGGATCAACCAAATGTATGCCTTCGTGGTTATCACGAAAATAGTTATAGTGCACTTGTGAGGGCGTCGCAGCAGCTGAATTTTGTATCGTATGCTCCCGTGTATAGGAAATTAAAGTTTTGGCCATCGCTGCATTAAATTGACACACTTGTACACACTTACGTATACATGTTATGCGGGATAAAATAATCTCGTGTTTGTATGCAATATAACAAAAATTGTTCCCTTAAGCCAGTTTTATACACTACGTATTTCACAGGAGCTCTTCCAGATTTCGATTCATCTGTAGTTGTAATTTATGATTTTTGCTTTCAGACTTCTGTGTTTAGTTTCATCTGACATAACCTAAAATAGTGTACAGCAGCTGTTTTTGTGCTGATCTTTTTTTTTTCATTTGTTTTTGCAAAGAAAAAAAAAAGTTGTCAAAAATGGGTTAAAATAATTGCAATTTGCTTTATAATTTCAATAATAGCTGCAATAAAATAAAAAATTGGCTTGCAAAACAGCTAATGTCAAGTACTTTTCCAGTTAAAACCACAGTATTATCTACTTTAAAGTTTTAGCACTTCAAATGCAGCCCAAGATTTACAAAACTACATATTTAATGTTTATATAACACGTAGTATGTATCTTACTGAGGGTCTCCATTAGACATGAGCATCATGTCGAACATCGCAAATGGCTAATGTGGACCGCTCTGGCTCATGTTAAATTGATGCTCGAGCATATGGCTGAGCATCGATGTTCATCATGAAGTTGGCTATCAAGTGACATTTTCTGGTTTTAGATTTTACGAACAAAAATATACAAAGCGTCACCGAACCGATTACTTTGATACAATATCTTTATAAGTAAAATAAGGATGAAAAGGCATTTTATTTATATTTGAATTTAATCCTATTGGATTATTAGAGCCTGGGGTCTAATCACCGCATACGATATCGAATTAACTATCGTATCGAATAACATTACGATACATCTAAATTATGGCAACCGATGCATATTGGATCGTAATTTAAACAAAATGCAATAGATTGAAGACCATACGTTCCCTAAAAGTTGGAATACAAAAAATAAATCCTTTAACTTTTTAATATTATTGCAATACAGTTTATTCGATATCGTATGCCGTGATACCAAAATGAAATATTTCGATAATTTTGCTCGATATCGTATGCGGTGATTTGGCCCCTGTTTCGTGTAAAAATGTGCATATGTATATCACAAGTGAACTTAGAATTAAGAGCAAAGCTATATTGAAAAAAATCTGAAAACGTCAAAAATTTTCAACATGTCGATAAAAAGTGGGAAATGTCAAAAAAAAAAAAAAATTTTTTTTAAAAGGTTGCTTAAAAGTGACATTTGAAGCTTAAAATGCTACTGTGCTGTTAGATTTTTTTTTTAACTAAACGATAATGATAACGCATCACCAAATATTTAAAAAAATAAGTAAGACATATTTTAGAATTCAACTGTCTGGCCCACAATGTCACTCAACATTGCTCGCTTGCATAAATACATGCAAACAAAAAATAACATGTTAAAATTTGTTTTTGTTTCAAACGTATTTGTGCGAGCGAGCGATGTCGAATGACATCGTGGGACAGGCAGTAAATGTGTTTGCTGCGCCAAACTATAAATTTAAAACTATAGACGAAGCCATTGTTTCACTTCAATAATTAAAAAAAGGCTTTGTCCTTACACTTGAGGCTTTTTTATTACAATTTTTCATTAATTTATTTGAACAAAATACACAAAAAACACATTTTTGAACAAAATTGCATGCTTTCATGGTTTTGCTTACAAATGTCATATTTATGTGTACCTTTATAAGTTATTTTGTTGTACCTTATACAATCGTCTCTTTCTATTGACTATTTCACTCTTTCAATCTTAGATTAAGAAAAGTTGAAAAAAAGTAACAGTGCAACCTAAATTAGGACGTAAAGCGCAAAATAATATAAGGCTTTAATTTTTCGCTGTAGTAAGTAACTTAAATACGAGCGTTAACGTTGTGCAATAGTGCCATGGACAGTATTGCTCACTAGCCTTGGTTAAGGAAAATCACTAAAAATAGAAGTAATAAATAGTTATAAAGTCGCTAAATTAGACTGAAAGCGATTACCAATTGTCGCAAAAAATGAGAAACATTTGTTTTGAAGCTAACCTTACTGAGAGACAGTACAAGTTTCTCTTTTACGCTCTGTTAAAATTGGATTTTCGAGTTGCAATACGTTGACGCCGCGCTATTTGTGTTGGTCTCATACATTTTGTATGTACATAAGGATTTTTGACATATTTTACGCCTGACGCGTAATTTAGCTTGCGCCGTAAGTATCGTCACGGCTTAAACGATTCATGTGTTAACACGCATTTTACTTGCAAATATGCATGTATGTGAGTGAAATGGAACCAACTTTTGACACTTGATGTTCTGCAAGTCAAAAAAGTAGAACATCTGTTTTTTTTCAGTTACAAATGAAATGGAAATATTTTACGCATTTTAAGTTATCAAAAATATAAACGTATTTCTCAATTCTCAAACTTGAAAGCTGGAATGAAATATTCTCAGTTAAAAAATAAAAAAAACTTAAAGTATTAACAACATACCACAACAAACTGCACAACTTCACGACAGCTAATGCTGCAACCGGCAATTGCAGTTGTTTAGTCGACTACTGACTTATTTTGAACACGGCAGCAACATAAATTCATTTGCGCAAAAGTATAGAGTTTTTAGCTTTACCAAATTTCGATTTCTGTTTATATTAACCTTTCATGAAAAAACAGCAACTTAAAAAGAGTTTATGTTTGCTACGCTTAATTCAGGTCCGCCGGGCCTTCAAAGTCGAAAATATAATCCGATATATTCTCCGCTCTATGAGGAGAACAATATTAGAGAATTAAAACTTTACAACAGCATATCGTAGTTTTCAAAATGTGGACCAAAAATAATTCGACTCGGGAACAAAAATTTATACACGTCTCTTTTAAAATTCTTCGTTAAAAATATGCAAATAAAACTACTCATAAATGAAGTAAAATCAACTGGTATATATGTATACATCTAAAAGAACAAATGAACTATGCAAACTGTTCGGGGCAAACACGCGCCTTTCGATCGCACATAAACGGTACAAACATAAATTAATCTATTTTTTCTTTTTATGAAGTTTACAATACATAAATGGTTTTATAATTTGTTTTAGCGTTCATGTTTACACGAAAATTGCGCAAGCAGTGTGTCCCTTAACTAGTTATTTTATAAAATTAGGAATTCTTATTTTGAGGATATGTATGTATGCACACATTTAACAATAGAACAAATATATATTTATTAATTTATTTAAAACTCTGTTTAAATTTTGTTCTTTTATTATAAACAACTAAGTTTTTTTATTCGCTATTTTTAGCTTCTACCATTTATACCAAAGTCTACTGATGATTAGGGTAGTTCCTATGAAATGTCGACATATAGATAGCTGGGAAACATAGAAAACAAGCTATTTATAGTTCTTTTATTATGTTATATTGGAAAAAAAATGTTCAAGAGCAAAATATTTTTATTACATATTTTTTTTATACACTGGTCACACTTTATATACATAAATGCATGCAGTTTATATTTGACATATTGAAGTCGGTTGTCTGCTGGCTTCAATTTGTTTAATGCTTCACTCTTAATATGTTCAAAATGAAATTTCAAGAACGTAAATTATTTATAAATGAAAGCAATTAATTCAAAATATAAACTGGTTTCAAGATATTCACCATAAAAGCGTTTACTTCCAAAAGTTCCACAATATCCTTTTGTAGGGTTTGCACTCCCAAACCACTTACTTATTCCTATAACATTCGCCATGGGGGGGGGGGGGGGGGGGGGGGGTGAAACAATATTTTTACAGCAATGATTAATAACATTTTTATAGCTCAAGTTAATTTCGATATTTCGTGGATGGCCCCTTTTCAAATAACCGATTCGGTGTTAATTTTATATTTTAACGAATCAAATCTGATTTAAAAGTGTTTTTTAAGTTCTATTTTATGTTCCTTTTTTTTCGGTGCACAATACAATACTCAAAAATTTTATATGCACATGGAAATCCATTTTTATAATTTAGCACAACATGTCAGCATTTAATTTTTTTTATTCCAACTTACAGTCGACTTTTTTTTTTATAACTTATATATAACAAAATATGTACGTATCAAAAGCTGTCATAAGAAATTCTAAGATCTTCATTATATTTTTTTTAATGTACATACTATAGAGTTTATCAGTAATTTCCTTTATGTATAATATATAGTCTCTATTATCCTTATTTTAAAGTATATTATTTATAAATGTGCATTTTTTTCTTTGTTGTTTTCGTATTTTTAAGATATTTTAATATAAGTACATATGTAGTGGATACTCTCTTACATTTCGCAAGAAAATAAACAGAAAGAATTTTTATTTAAATATTAAGTAAATGATTGTTTTCTAAATAAAAACTATTTGATCAACTGTAGAAAAATCAAAATTGTTAAAAGTCTTCAGATTTTCAAAATAGATTGATAGTAATATGCTGCTTTTTCTAATCAATTATGATTTTAATACACACAACAACAAAAACCCTTCTCGTGATGGATGGGAGAAGCCTGGGGCCTAATCACCGCATACGATATCGAATTAACTATCGTATCGAATAACATTACGACACATCTAGATTATGGCAAATGATGCATATCGGATCGTAATTTGAGCAAAATGTAATAGATTGAAGACCATATGCTCCCCAAAAGTACGAATACAAAAAATAAATTCTTTAACTTTTTTATATTATTGCAATAAAATTTATTCGATATAGTATGCCATGATACCAAAATGAAAAATTTCGATAATTCTGCTCGATATCGTATGCGGTGATTTGGCCCCTGTACTTGAAGCTTTGAGCCAATTTGCTTTAAAGTTGGGGCATAGAATCCGTCGTACGTTATACGTTGGGTTTTTCAACTGACAACTAATTTGAAATACAAGTAGTCTTAGAGCTTTGTCACATTTCGTACTTTTCCGTCAACGCAAAGTATTAATGTTGAGCAATTTTTAACGTATGTTGAGAACTTCGACGACTATCCGTTTTTCAGGCATGTTCTGAGAAACGCAAATCGCTTAAATTTATCGTTTTCGATTCGAAAAAAAATAGATGTTCTGACAATCGCCAAATAAGTGTTCTGGTTAGCGCATATCGCTTAAAATTGGCGACTTCAACTCGCATGTGTATATTGAAGTGAACTGATTGAATTTTCTAAAACTCAACTTGCGAAAGGAAAAAAATAATCACAATTCTAATTTAATATGTTTTCTTTGTATTCCCATAAATATAGGTATGTTGTGAGAAACGGTTAAATTTAGCGTTTTAGATTTGAAAACGCCAAAAAAGATTTTCTATTTTTGTTTTCAGCTTTTTTTTTTTTCGTTTTATATCATTAACACATGTTTTACTTTTCCCGAAACGCCAGTAAAACGTGCGTTCCTTAGAACACATAAAAATCAATTAAGCGTTTTTGAGAACACTTTGCGGTTTCAAATCGCGCGCTTCTTGGAACATGGCTGTATATTTTTTATATATTTTGATTTATATTTCAGTTAAAAAAAAAACATAAATTATGAACAAACTAGCTGACCAGGCAAACGTTGTTTTGCCTTCAATCTTTATTTACATGATACTCGTATGAATGACTTTAAATTTTCAAATTGTCATTGCCAGTGCAAGCCGTATATTGACAACTGCAAATGCTTAAAATGGAATGTTATGCCTTTCGCAACCATTAGGACTCATGGTATCAAAACGTCCTCAGCTCTAAACTTTCCTTTAAGTACTCTTTACAATTACAAAGACATATTATGGTTACCGACTTGACTAACTAATTCTAGCGAGTTGAAAACCTGGGTTGTAGAGTTGACAACCTTATCTTGGGAAGTAAAGAAAGCCAGCAACGTCTACATCATCAATTCGCAAGCAGTTTAACTTTGAATCCGAAAATTCAAATGGTCGACATCACGTTCGGTCAACTAAACATGATTTTTGTAAAATGTTTGAGAGTACATTTCTGATGAGCTCAGATTTTGATTCGGTAAAATAACAGCAAGAGACTGGTAATCGAATATTGCCAGCGCATTGGTGGAATAGATGGCGATATTTCCAGATGTGATTGTCCTTATTTTCACAAACTATCAGTCCGATATGAATAATAATAACTAGAACTTATTTTTTTGTTCAGGTTAGTATGAACATGAAATGAATACATCCATCGTTCGTATTGTACGTTATAGACTCGCGTTTACAGAAAATAAATTTTACGTGATACTTTAATTTTTCTTGGGAAAGAAAAGTATCCACCAGACAAACGTTGAAACACAACACCACGATTTAAGGCCCATGAAAGTTACATAAAAATATTCGTCGGCTTTTATTTATCTCTCATCGTTGTTATCACACCGAAGGAAGTCATTTGAAACGTCAAATTGTTTTGTTGAATATTAACCAAAAATGTTTGGAACTTGGTGACGTTCTAAAAACCGATGAATGGAGTGAATTGGATGGAGCTTAAAATTGTATCAACTTCATTCTGCCGACACATCCATGTAGGCTGCAATCAATTTCGCACTCATACTTAAAAGCAGCATATTTCATGTCTTGTACAACACGACGTGGAAGTCGTGTTAATCGCCGCGATGTTCGATTTCTTGGACTTCTATCCGCAGATGTAGTTTGAAATTGTGCATCGCTTTGCAATTGGTTTTGAGGTAATCGTTCAGCTTGCGATCTCCTTTAACTTTTGATCGAGCAGCTCATGGTGTTACCTTTGATACAATAATCGTATACAGCAAGTAAAAAAACGAATGGTCAGCGTAGAAATAAAATGACGATCAAAACAACGCCTGAAAAGATTCAGCTCAGGAGTCCAAATGTCGTTGTATAGATAAGGTATTACGATACATGGTTTGGTATTTTTTTAAGACACAATAAAAAATCAAAATATTAAAAATGGAGGCCATTTTGTTGATATCTGTATGGGAATATATAGGAAAATCTAAATGCAATAGCGAGGAAATTCCGGGTAAAGTCCGGTAAAATGAGAGTAAACAAAAAATACTCTCAGAAAACACACAATTTACCAAAAATTGCTGGAACACAAAAAACCACATTATTTCAAGCCCGAAATTAAAAACAGCTGTTGTTTATTTATACAATATTAAAATTCAGTGCTCTCAACTTATAAATTTTATAATGCATTGAAATCCAATAAAAAACGCGTTTTACATTTATGAGAAAAATAACTGTGTATCACTTATAGTGAAAGGCCAATGTAAGCGGTATGCGGCAGCGGGCGGCAACAATGTGACCCATTTACAAAAAATTAGTTTTTTTTATAAAAATATTCACACAAAAATTTCAACATGTTGAATTTAATTTAATTTGGCAGTGCCGTTCAAGGCGGCCGAGCGGCAATGTTGAATTCAGTTTAACTTTTTGTTTTGCCGCTTCAATTTGTCAAACAAAAACTTAAAGGAAAAAAATGTAAAAAATAGAAGACAAATTAATTTTCGGTTTTGAAATTTTAATAATTGAATTTGTTTATTTATTTTGGCTTTAAAAAAATCAAAATGTTTAATCTTCGTAGCACAAATTTTTCTTCAATTAGCCGCGTTCATTTGCCTACAACAAATAAACTCAAGCGGCAAATAGAACAGTTGATTGCCGCTCGTTGCCGCAAACCGTTTACATTGGCCTTTCACTATTAGTTATTTTTCGAATTTTGTTCGATTTAAAAATTCAATTATTACGTTTATGCACAGCCTACTCGCAAATTATTAACTGGCTGTTTATGCGTCAATTTGCAATTTGCTTGCCATATGAAGTTCGCAAGATACAAATTGTTATACTCTCTATTCCGTTTCCGTTAATCTTTGTCTTTTTAATTTCTAAAACGAAGGTAAACTTTTATAGAATTCAAAGCATTGTTACAAGAAAACATTTTATTGATTCACTTAGTGTGCTTTTTCTTCCATCACCTCATTCTGCAAAAATTTTATTGAAATGACAATATTTAAGTTTACATTCATAAAGTTTGCACGAAAATCAAAAATTGTTTATTTTTGTGCAAACATGCTTCAAACAGCCCCATAAACAAAAATGTTTGTAGCTACAAACCCAAAATGTTAACATGTTTGGCAACAGTTTGTGTAGTTTATATATACAAAAAAATCGTACAGTTCGTAAAATACACCTCAAATATTTTGAGGGTACTATTGTCGAAAACTTGTCCTCGAGGACAAATGCATAAACAAATAAATTGTTGCATATTTAGTTTGTGGTTTTAACAAATTTCATATAACATAAATTTTTTTTCTAGATGGTAACAAATTAGCAATACTCGTATATTGATATCAAATAAAATTTGTAAAATTTAGTACAAGAAATCGAGATCAGTGCCAGCAACAATTTATTGAATAAGCCAAAACGAAATGCAGAAAATATACAGTGGCTCTCAGCTTATTTCAACCAGCCTTTTTTTTTAAGTAAAATCCACATAATTTCCAAACGAAATATGTTATTGCAAAAATTTAAATGAGAGTTTGTTAAATATGTGGCAAGCAAAAATAAAAGTATTTTTTTCCAGTCTTAAGGCCGGGGCACATAGAATCCGTCGTACGTTATACGTTGCCTTTTTCAACTGACAACTAAGTTGAAATACATGTAGTCTTATGGGTTTTGTCACATTCCGTACTTCTCCGTCAACGCAAAGTATTAAAGTTAAGCAACTTTTAACGTACGTTGAGAACTTCTCAGAATATCTGATAATATTTTTACATAATTTTTTGTTCAAAAATTAAATAAATTGAAAAAAAATTGTGTTAGATTTTTTGTGCTGTGTCTGAAATATAAATTCAAAAGATTTTAATCAAATTAAAGTAAAATGCAGTTGATTTTATATCCGCTAACAAAGTACTGATTGTACCAGCTTCATACTTCGTATACGTTGATGTCAGTTGAAAAAGGAGACGGACAAAGTACGACGGATTCTATGTGCCCCGGCCTTTAAGCTTAAACAATTTAACAATTTTAAAAACTTACAAAATAAAAACAAAAAACATAGTCACAGCTTATTTCAACCAGCTACTTTTCAAATCGGTTTAATTGGCATCACTTTTCGGGTAACGGTAAATTTCCAAGCAAATTTTTGTTTTAGTTATGTTTCCAATTTTTTATGTAAGCTTTTTGTTAAATTTTGGCAGTTAGTTGAGCAGGTCACGAATTTTTAAAATAATGGGGCGACGCACTACAATTGAGCAGAGAGAACTCGTTATTCAACATTACAAAAACGGGCATTCGCGCCGAAAAATTGCCGAAATGGTTTGTCTGAGTGATTCGACAGTACAGAGCATAATTTATCGGTTCAGACATGAAAATAGAGTTCTCGATAAGGGAAGAAAAGCTCCAAACAAAATTTTCAATGAAGCAGATGAGCGCTATATAGTAAGAAAAATAAAGAAAAACCCGAAGCTATCTGCCCCAAAACTGGTTGTAGAAGTTAAAAATGAATTAAATAAAAATTGTAGTGCAGAAGCAATTCGCCGAGTACTGCGCAACCATGATTTTAATGGTAGAGTTGCCCGCAAAAAACCTTTTATTAATAAAAAAAATCAAGCAGCACGCCTAAAATTCGCCAAGGAACACATTACCAAAGACTCAAGTTTTTGGGAACATGTGATTTTTGCGGATGAGTCCAAATTTAACATTTTTGGCTCTGATGGTCAAACTTACGTGTGGCGTAAGCCAAATATAGAGCTACAAAATAAAAACTTAAAACCGACAGTTAAACACGGTGGCGGTAGTGTCATGGTATGGGCTTGCATGTCATCAAATGGGGTTGGGAACTTGCAGTTTATTGAAAATAATGGACAAAAATGTATACCTTGACATCTTGAAAGCCAATCTATTGCAAAGTGCCGAAAAACTGGGTGTAAGAGATGAGTTTCGCTTCTATCAGGACAACGACCCGAAACATAAATCAGGTATTGTCCAGACTTGGCTCATTTGGAACTGTCCCCACTTAATGCAACCGCCAGCCCAATCACCTGATCTAAATGTAATTGAAAATTTATGGGCAATTTTAGATCAAAACGTCCGCCAACACCAGATTTCAAATCGGAATGACCTGATAGCAGCGCTAAAAGACGAATGGGCAAAAATAACTCCTGAAACCACACGCAAGTTAGTGGACTCTATGCAAAGCAGACTGAAAGCTGTAATTGATCAAAAGGGAGGTCATACTAGATTTTGAAATTACAAAAAAAAATAAAAAATTAATAGTTGAAGTCACTGGTTGAAATAAGCTGTGTCCCCTGAAGTACCTGTTTTTTTAATTTTTAGTTTTTAAGTTTTTAAAAATGTGAATTTCAGACCTAATAAAAGCTTTACTTTTCATATAAACAAAATTTATATTAAACCCAATTTAAATTTTTCTAATACGATCTTTTGTTTAGAACTTACGTAAGCTTTATTGTTTTTAACCAGGGTGGTTGAAATAAGCTGTGATGCACTGTATATAAGCAAATTTTTTTAAATATGTAGCTATCAGTACAGATTGTTTGAATACTATTAAAAGCAAATGCACTAAAAATTAAATAAAAGCATCATACATTAATTTACAAATTCTTTGTACAATTTTTAAAAACCACTAAAATCGGTGTGAAAAGCGCTGAGTTGACAGCGCTGTTGCAATTCAAACGAAACATTTTTGCCAATTTATTTATACATTTTGAGCTAGATAAAAACGGAAGATAATCCTTATTTTAATATAACTTATTTAAATATAACGTATTGTTACATTTTCAAATATTTTTTTTATAATTTGCACTTTGATATTTCATTTTCATAAATAACAAACAGCTGATTAAATGGTTTAACAATTTTACCATTTTGTACAGAAAAAAGTACGGGTAAAGTCTGGTAAAATGAGAAACACAAATTACTTTCTCAGTAGCTTTCTCATTTATCGATTTTGCCCAATTTTCAACACAAGAAACACTTTTCGTGCAAATTGGGAGCCCGCGGATTCCTGCGGTAACGACGTCGAACACAACTAATGTCTCCGGAACCATTAAGCCGATTTTGTGGAAATTTCAAATAAACCATATACAGTTCATGGCCAACGTACCTTTAAATTAAAGTTTGGCCAGTTAGTGGTGACATCAAAGTGTACACTTCTTTTTATATATATAGATTAAAAAGAGAACTGGGCAAAAGACTAAAAGTCAAAAGTGCAAAATATCATATTATTTTTTCGTAAAACTAAATTCCAATTTTTGTTGCCACATCAAAACACAGCATACGTTTCTTTTTGGGCTAGAAATTTGGCTTTTTGCGTTCCCATACTTTATGTAAATTTTATCTGTATTTGAGAGAAACTTATGCATGCTCTCTTTTGCAAGAAAATTGCCCGGAAAGTAAAGAAACACACCTAATATCAGTAAATTGAAGCAAAAAAAACAGCTGTTTTATTGTGCTGCAGAAGAGTATGAATCAGATCGAAAATGACAAAAAATTGTGATTTGCAAGAACAGACACAAATCAAATTTTGTGCTTTTGAAACGACATGCGCTTTGAAATCATGTAAGTTTTAGAACAGGCCTGTATGCTTGGAACCGCGCAATACAAATATTTGATTGTGGTTACTTACCGACAATAAAATAACTGAGAAAGAACGTGTGTTATTATTTTGTTTTTTTTTTTTACCAAAGCACTTTTTGCACTCATGATCTGGATGCCATGCGACTTAGAAGCCAGGCAGATAGCACTGAAAGCCGCGATCAGGTTGAACGCGGCAGGAGCATGGATCCAAAGACCGTGGGGACACGCTAATATATTAGAGATTGAAGGAGACCCAGTCCCCGATCTTATTGACTACTGCACCCCAAAACCATTCCTCACAAGGAGCTTCGGCTACCAAATTAGGGAATCTCCCCTAGTATCTGGATACTTCTATGTTTACACGGATGGGTCCAGAAGGGAAGAAAGGGTTGCGGGTGGCGTTACATAGAGGAATTTAACACTAACATTTCCTTCAGACTAGCAGACGGATGCACTGTACTTCAGGCCGAAATATCGGCTATAAATAAAGCGGCCAGATGGCTGATGTACCACAAGTTATTCGGAAGGGATATCATGATAGTTACGGACAGCAAGGCCGCCATCAACTCCCTGACTGGAATATACACTAATTCTAGTCTTGTCCAAGAATGCCGGATATCTTTAAATAAGAGAACGAGACATTCTAACCTAACCCTAAAATGGGTACTTGGACATGGGTCCAATAATGGCTACAACATTGCTGACGAATTAGCCAAAAAAGGGACAGCCTGTCAAAACAGAGGTAGTATCAAAACGTTTTTCTCTTTAAATTCTCAATAATTTATTTAGATTGCTGGGATATAAAGTTGAATGTTTGAGAATATCTTTCAAAAATTTCCAAAGTCTACTGATAACTAGGGTAGCTCCTATGAAATGTCGACATATAGACAGCTGGGAAAAATAAAAAAACAAGCTATTTACAATAATTTTTTTAAGCAATAAATTGAGAAAAGAAGTTCTTTGAACTGAAATATTTGTGTTATTGTATAATTGAAGCACTTCTGTATGATTATTAGCAAATAGTTTCCGAGCAAACTCGTGGTGGTCAGCTAGTTATATAAGTATATTCACCCCTATTCTGCATTTCGATTAAGTCTCCGCATTCAGTTCCGTTGCGATCGAAAATTCTAAAAAAAAAACGGAATCGAAAGAAAAAGAAGAAGACAACAATGTTTATAAAATTAATAGCATCACTGTGGAATATGGAAATAAAATTGCAAAATAAGCAAGTTTGTTATCGTTTTCATAAAGAAATGTCAAATTTAATACAAAAAAGTTGTTTGTATACATAATTAAAAATAAGTTCTTAATAAGAAAAAAGAAATATATATACAAAAACAAACTAGAATTAATTGTTCATAAATATATTACAGTGCAAAGAATCTTGTGAAGATAAAGGTACATAATAAAAAAAATAAGTGTTGTGACTAAATATGGAAAGACCAAAATAAAACTTTAACAAAAATTGTAGGGGATTAATTCACTGTGTTGCATTTATTATAACTATTTTTTTTTTAATTTAAGGGAGCAGAATTACATGAGAAATAATGAGGCTGGCATTTTTTGTTGGAGGGCCTAGTGCATTGATGATTCCAGCAATTTCCTCCCAGAATACTGCTACTTCTTTCTTTGATCGCTGGTGATATCCACATGCAATGTCTACATTAGATGACGTTAAATTTGCCAATTTTTCATACTGCTCTGGTGTTGTTGTTTTTGACCCAAAATATATTAAAAACGCATCAGATGCGGGTACAAAAATTAATAATTTAAAACAAAAAAACAAAAATAAATTTAATTAAATAAAACAATTTTAAATGTTTTTTTAATCGTTACTGAACATTTTATATCATTTTCTACTTACATTTTTTTAAATTTTTTAACTAAAAAACAAACGAAAATTGAAACGCAGAATATCCAAGTTGCCAGACGGAGAAAATTTCGATCCGAATCGAAGCGCAGAATAGCACCCATTATTTTTAACCACCTTAAAAATTTTTTTCGAACACTGAAATTGGGTTTTTTTTTCAAAAGTTGATTCTGTAAACTAGTATTTGTTACATGTAAATAACCATGTACACACACGAAAACATATTTATGGGAAAACAAACTATAATTAAAATAATAATCAGCTGTTTTTAACAATAATACACAATGTTATGGCGTATATACTAGTGTTGCTGTAACCATATTTCAAACTGTCTTTTCTTTGCGTGTAACATAATAGTGTAAATGTGACAGCTACTACGAGAGCACGCCAAACACAGTAATGCTAGGAACACAACTGCGACGAACGACAAATTTCGCCCATCGCGATAAATTCGTCGGCAAACATTCGTTGTATAAATTCGTCGTATGAAGCACAATATCAACGAACATTGTTTGCATTCCGTGCAAAGAAAAAAAAAATTTAATATAAATACTAAGGTGGCCATATTAGAAGTAAACCTATATAAATCCCATCCGAAAGAGGTATTTTTGAACAAATTATCTCAGGTACTTTATATTTTGAGAACATCTTCATACATATTTTACTACATGGATTAATATAAATTATAAAAACTATTATATCATGAAAAATACTTTTTTTTTTTGTAAGAAACCTGTGGCTGTGTTCTGTAACTTTGTCGAGAAGTTCTCGCGCCGAAAACTTGTGAAACAAATTATTCCATCGTTTCTCGAAAAGTGAGAAAAAACTGCGTCTGTAATTCATGTCGTTACGTTAAAAATGTCTTAAAAATATAAAACGATGCCGACATGCAATTTTAAAAATGAAAGCGCCAGCCACAATTAGTACCGCCGCCGACCCAACATTACTAAAGCTAAGAAATTTTGTTCGACGGCGTCATATTATAACCGCCGGCTGTTCTAGAAAATGTATAGCATGGCTCTAACGTTTACACTTTATGTACAAATACATACTTATGCACAAAATTTTGTAACATTAAAAAACAATTGCAATTTGTGAATTCTGAAAAAAAAAAAAAAACATTATAAAAGTGTTACAATATACTTTGTTGGGTCGTAAATTAAAATTGAAGAAATTACAAACTTATATAGGGTGTTTTTTTAAGCTAGATAGAACTTTAAATTGTAAAAAGTAACACAAAAAATTAAATTTTGATGAAACATTTTTTTTATTTGTTTCAGTATACATACTCTGACAAATCATCATGAATAGACTCACGCTTGAACAAGGCTACGAAATTATCCAAATTTACTTTGAAAATCAGACCCGTTGTTTTATCGCAAAATTGTGTTCAGCGATGAGGCGCATTTTTGGCTTAACGGGTTTGTTAATAAGCAAAATTGCCGCATATGGAGTGAGACCAATCCACAAGAGACCCTACAGACTCCATTACATCCAGAAAAATGCACTGTTTGGTGCGGTTTTCATGCTGCTGGCATCATCGGACCTTATTTCTTCAAAAATGAGGCCGGAGCTCGCGTTACGGTCAATGGAGATCGTTACCGCACCATGATCAATGATTTTTTGTTTGAAAATATGGATGACATTGATCCGGAGGAGATGTGGTTTCAACAGGATGGCGCTACGTGCCATACGGCGAACGCAACCATCGACTTACTGAAATCAAAATTTGGCGATAAGTTGATTTCGAGAAATGGACCTGTCAATTGGCCTCCAAGGTCGTGCGATTTGACACCTCTCGATTATTTCCTGTGGGGCTACGTGAAGTCACTGGTTTATGCTGATAAACCAGCAACAATTGACGCCTTGGAGGCCAGCATTGTTCGTGTTGTTCGTGACATACGGCCAGCAGTGCTCGAAAAAGGGGCCCAAAATTGGACGTCCAGAATGCGCTTCGTCAAGAACAGCCGCGGTGCCCATATGCCCGAAATCATTTTCAAATGTTAATGTCACGTATTGATCTTTCGAATAAAAAAAAATTTTGATTACAATTTAATTTTTTGTGTTATTTTTTACAATTTCAAGTTCTATCGGGCTTAAAAAAACACCCTCTATAAGTATTCCCTTAAAACTTGTTGTGTGAAGGGTATAAAAGCTAAATAAAAAGTTAAAATAAAAAAACGATCATTCTAAACTGTGTAAATATATATGTGAAACTTAATTTAACTGGAAAATACTTATTTTTCAGCATTATTATTCATTTAATGATGATTATTGTTATTTGAAATACTATCTCACAGCCTTTTTATTTGCGAGAAATTTTTTCGCAAAAGTTTTACAGACACAGTTTTTCTGTAAAATGGTGAGTAATTTTCTTACATGGCAGCTATTACTCACCAAGAAAAGTTATAGATACAGTTTAGTGAGAAAAGCAGCTGTTTGTTTCAACTTTGTTTCATTTCACACGTTTCAGTCGAAAAGTTTCTCGTGGCGAGAGTTACAGAACACAGCCACTGGTCACCTGATACTGCTTTGTTCGTCGTTCGCTGACGAAGCAATTAGAAATTAATCTATTCCAACTTTCGCTGAGTATGGCGAATTTCGACCAACACCATGATTGTGTGCATTTTCATATACACCAATGTGTTTTATTTTTGGCAACGAATATTCGCGATCAAATATTCGTCGTTCGTCGCAGGTGTGTTCCTAGCATAAGTTTGATTATTTATTTTCGTACTCTGCTATCATTTCCACGAGCTTTTCCCAAATTTTAATATTTTTACTCACTTTTCGGACTTCTTTTTTTTTTTTTTGCTTTGGAGAAAATTACTTATTGAGGCTTCTGATTTTTCGATAAAATTTGCTTAGCAGTTATTTATTTTTAAAAACATACATATGTATCTATTATTGAGTTTCCCTTAATTGACAAAACAAAAAAGTTATATATTCAAGGACATATTCATGATAAAAGTTTGATAATTATTATATATTTATTTGACAAATTTCTGTACAAAGTTTGTGTTATAAGTCTTTAATAAACATAAAATATTTTTTATTAATATAGTTGTATATATGTATAAATAAATTTTAGTTTTAGGGAAGCCAATTAAATATTTTTTTATGAATTTCTTTAGTATTTAAACAATCAAAAAATTATAGAAATAATTGTCTAAAGTTTATATACAATACATACATATTCAAAAAATAAAAACACCAAGATTTGTGGCACAGAAATAAAACATATAATGTACAAAAAACATACATATGTACATATAACATAAATATACAATAAAAACTCTCGAAACAAAAGTTGTATTCGAGGATATACATAAATAAAGTTTTAATTTTTGTATGGATTAATGATATTGTTTTAATTTTTGTATACACTCATACAGAATGATATTTATAACCTAATATATAATATTGTTTATTTATCTACATACGTTTTTTTACTTAATTTTAAGCACAGAATAAATGCATAACTTATAATCAAACTTAAATATAAAAAAAAAAATAAAAAAACATTATTTCCTAGCCTTTAGTATCGAAGACATTTAAATATACAAGTTTTTAAAAAAGTAATAATCTTAAAAAAGAAACTCAATTAATTATACACACATATTAAAAAAAATGTGTAACAACAACAACATTAACAAAAAAAAAAAAAAAACCAAAAAGTATATAAAAAAAATAATTTATATAAAGAAAACATAAAGCAAAACAAGTAGTGTGTTAAATTTGTATTACCGATACAAAATAAAAAAATATATAAATAAATAAATCTTAGAGAGAAATTAATAAGAAAGTGAGTTTTATTAACACATTTGCCACTCAATTGAGTACAGTTAAACCATGGTGCAATTAACCACGTGGCATCACTAGCGCAGGAGATAGCGCAAGGCGAATTCTTTCCAGGTAAAGTCAAATCCCGATACCTCTATAAATCGTAATTCCCGATAATTCGTAATAAACTATCGGTCCCTTGAAAAAATCTCGATAATTCGTAAAATTTCCATTCATTTTGGTTCCCTCGATAATTCGTAATTTTTTCCCCAAAAAATCGTCTTCACCTCTTATAAATCGTAATTGTTTGCTAACTACCAGTTATAATTCGTAACAAAACAACACAAACATGGAAACATGGATTTTTGCTTACCGCTTTTTTTCGTGTATTTTTTTTGGCTTGAGTTAGTGTTTGTTCTCTTAAGATCAGTTTGTTACATGAATAATAAAGAAAAAAGTCAAAGCGCACGCATAAAACTTTGTCGGTATTACAAAAACAAAAATTTTTTGCAGCCATTGACAATGGAGAGAAAAAAGTAGATAGTAGTAGAAAGGCCCTGATTCACAAGAAACTGTTTCAAAAGTCTGGCCGACTTTAAAAAATCGCTTCAAAATGGTGTTGTAGGCCACACTATTATACAAGTATGATTGAAATAATTTATTTACACAAGAAAACAACTAAAAACTCTTATTAACATAATAATTTTATATTACTTAAATTTTTTTTGTTGAGGAACAAACAATATTCTTATATTTTTCACAATATATACCACACTGATCGCACAGAAACCATAATGTTTTGAAAAGTTTCATAAAATTTTTCAAATCGCACCATTTTATCAAAAACTCTGTTGTACGCATGATACAAAAAACAAGGTAGCCGCTTCGCTACAAAAATAAAAAAAAACAACAGGTATTTTGTTTGTGTAAAAAGGCGAATTCACACTTAAGCTGTCAAAAGTAGTTGATAAAGAACATGTACAAAATTTAAATGGCGCCGAAAAAGGTAAACAAAACTTGACAGTGGAAGTGCCGCCATATTAACCGAATTCGCCTGAATTCGCCGATGCATCCACCTAATAATAAATTCGCCTTGGTTGTACGGTTGAATTTTTAGCACTTTTTCAGCACACGTGCTTTATTTAGTAGATCGCACGATCGTGTATGATAGTGTAACAAGGCCTTAATCGATTTGAAATTGCTCCATCAACTCTTACTTCAATTCTTCAAAAAACACAATTTATTATGCAAAAATCTTCAAGCAGTAAACTAAAGCGCTAAAAACTACATGAATTCCGATTACTATTTTTTGTTTGATATTAAAATTATACGTATTTTACGTATAATTAAATGAATTTGCTATTTTATTTTAATTATTTTCCATTTTATTTTTAATAATATTTTATGTGTTTTTTTTTTAGTTTTAGTAAATAAATTAAAACCCGCCGTTAATTCGTATTAATTTTATTTTAACCCCGTTAAATCGAAAACCCCCATAATTCGTAAGAAATGGATGGTTTCTTGCGATTACGAATTATCGGGATTTGACTGTATATGCAAGAGCAGCGTTGCCTTTTATGATACTAAAGTGTCAATTTGATCCTTTTTTGTGTCTATGAGACTCTTTATGGCCCTTTTTTTAAAATACCTTTTTTGCAAACATGGAACTTTTGTTGAGTATGATCATATCAAGGCGAATTCATTACCAGGTGAACTTAACAGCACAGGTGATTATTTTTTGCTGCTCGCGTTTTTTCCAACTAGACTGCCAAATTTTTTTTCTTTTGTTTACAAACTTTTTCACGTCATTTTAATCTAAAGATTTTTTTGTATGATTTAGTGCAGTTTTAGGAAATTTGTGTGAATATAAAAGTGAAAAACTAATATAATCTGTGATTTTAATTACAAACAACTATAAAAGCTTATATTTAACGTTTATATAAAACTTTTTCTCTGCTGAGCAATCTTAGGCGAATTTAGATTATGACATTCACGATATGTTTTACAATAACAAAATACATAGTACTGAATTCGCCTTTCCGCTTGCATTCACCTGTATAAAGTCGCCTTGGATCGTATGCATAAATATTCAGTTCTAATTCATATTTGAGCAAGGTTTTATATTAAACTGCACTTAAGTATGTAGGCATAGCATTTTCAGTTTGAATTAAACCTTTTTCAAAATAAATGAAACCTTTTTCAAAATGAACGAAACCTTTTTCAGATTAAACGAAACTCTTTTTAATTTAAACGAACCCTTTTTCAAAATAAATTAAACTCTTTTCAGAGTAAATTAAACTTTATTCAAATTCAATTAAACATTTTTCAAATTAAATTAAACCAGTTTTAGAATATGTAGGTTTATCATATTTTGTTGTATTTCTTTTAATGAATGTAAAGCTGAAGGTCCATACCACGCGTTATATACGTTAACACATTCTAACCGTCTGTCAAAAAAAGTAGAATCAATGCAATTGTATGAAAAAAGTTACACATCACAAAGCATAGGAAGCATAGAAGCACGCGTCATAAGCGTAATAAAAGCTGTCAGTTGTTTTTGATAGCCGCAGTTCACAATTTATTTTATTTTTGCAATGCTACCACCAAGAATATTTGTGCTGTGGATTATTTTATATTTTTGTGTTAAAAAAAATTTTTATTTAAAAAATATTTCAAACACAACAAAAAACTTATTGCATCAGAAGCGTTGCATGTAACTTGACTTTAGAAAAGTGTAGAACGCGTAGATACGGACCTTCAACTTAACCGCTTTTCATGCATCCCACGTTGATTTTCAGTGCCCTAAAAACGAAGATTTCGTTTATTGACGTAACCGTTTTAATGAAAATGCGCCTCGTCGCTCATGATGAGTTTCGACACAAAATCGTTCTCTTCGTTGAGGATGGCTCTACATGCGGAATATAGCGCTGCATTGTTTGTCTATTTCTATTCTGCAGCTGCTTAATTCACATATGATTGACGTTAGAGATCGTTTGCAAAAGCCATTACATCTTACGATGGGGTGATTAACTTCGCGCCTCCCGTTATATACGAACTTTAGCCCAATCTAAATCTACGAGTATACATGGTCTGATAAAAACAAACCGTTATTTTTAAATTTCATGAATTACGTATGTTCGATTTTCTCAGCCAGTTTACCAATCTCGACAGCGTGCTTGCCTTCGCAATCCAAGCGAAAGAAAATTGATTTGGGTTCGTCTAACTTTTTTTTATGCGAACGATCTGTCAAAACTCAATGAAAATACATAAGAATATGCGAACGAATAATAGTGAGATAGACAAACCCAAATTGATTCGAATGTGAGTGACTAGCTTTCTTTCGCATTCATTTTCATTCGAAATTGGTAAACTGCCTGTCTGTTACGTTGATACACATGGCTATTATATAAGTTGACGATGTCAGCCATTTTGGATTATCAGTTTGTTATTGACAGATAAAAAGGTTAGTCGTGTTTTGGTGTGTTCTTCGATTTTTTACTAAATTTTGAGCAAAAACAACGTCACATGGACATCCTTGTTAAACATCGTCATCGACGACACAAATTTCCTAAAAAAGGACATAACTGGTGACGAATCATGGGTATATGGCTATGACATTGAAACCAAAGCCCAATCATCGCAATGGAAGGGTCCAGACGAGCCAAGACCGGAAAAAGCACTTTAAATTTGGTCAAACGTTAAGGTTTTGCTCACTGTTTTCTTCGACTGCAATGGTGTGGTGCATCATGAATTCTTCCCACAAGGTCGGACGGTCAATAAGGAATAC
The DNA here is from genome assembly GCA_914767995.1 of Thecocarcelia acutangulata. Lineage (NCBI taxonomy): Eukaryota > Metazoa > Arthropoda > Insecta > Diptera > Tachinidae > Thecocarcelia > Thecocarcelia acutangulata. The sequence goes on along the minus strand of OU612095.1, from coordinate 76,086,587 downwards.
TACCTTAAAATTGTGCGCCGTTTTCGCGAAGCAATTCGTCAGAAACGCACAAAATTGTGGAAAAAAATCATGGATTTTGCACCGTGTTCTGAGGATTGCAGAAAACGCTGGCATGAGTGTATTATATCTGAGGGGGATTACTTTAAAGGCGACAAGATAGTTATTAATGAATAAATAAATACTTTTTGAAAAAATTAAAAATAATGGTTATTTTTTTATCAGCCCTCATATATATAAAAATGAATGTAATCGCATAACTTGAGAACGGATGGAGCGATTTAACTAATTTTTTCTTTGTACGGTTTGAAATTTTCAGAAGATGGTTTGTAGAAATTTCACGAAGTTGCCACGCCCATTCAAAATAAACATTGATTTGTATATATCTTAAATACGGTAACAGTAAGATTTTTTGATTTGGTCCAGACTGCTTAAAATACAAATTAAATCATTGGTTAAAAAGGGAGCGGAATCAGATAAGTTGGCGTGGTACCTGCCCTACGAAGTAAATATTAATTTTTGTATATCATGAGAACGGTTACAGCTAAAATTTTTAAATTTTGTACGATAGAAATGATGGACGATACAAATTATCTGATGAAAAATGGGTGAGGTCGGGAAAGGGGACATGGTACCTCCCAAACAAATCAAATGTTGATATTTGTATGTCTTGAGAACGGTTAAAGCTAAAGTTTCTAAATTTAATACGAATGAAATGATGGTCGATAAAAATTATCAGACAAAAGGTGGGTGAGTTCGGGAAAATGGTCATGGGGCGAAACAGATACGTGGGCGTGGTACCTGCCCTACGAAGTAACTTAAAAACGGTTAAAGCTAAAGTTTATAAATTTAGTACGAATGACTTGATGGTCGATGTAAATTATTATATCGGGTGGTTAAATTTCAAGGGCCGATGTTGAATGTGAACCACACCTAAACGCCAAGCTTTTTCCGAACTTTATTTGACAGTTCTCTATTTCAGACTTATTCAATTTGAACCATGGAGAGATACACAATCCAACAACGTGTTAAATTTATCCAGACTTATTATGAAAATGATTATCAATTTTCGAAGAAAATCATCTTCAGTGATGAGGCACATTTTCACCTCAGTGGATTCGTCAATAAACAAAATTGCCGCATTTGGGCGAATGAGAATCCAAGAGTGACTGTCGAAAAACCAGTGCATTTTCCAAAATGAGGCCGGTCAGGCAGTTACTGTGAATGGTGTTCGCTATCGTGAGATGATAACGAACTTTTTATGGCCCGAATTGGAAGATATGGATGTAGACGATATGTGGTTTCAGCAGGACGGTGCCACTTGCCACACAGGTAACGAAACAATTGCTCTTTTGCGCAACAAATTCAATGGCCGTGTTATCTCACGTAATGGCGATGTCAATTGGCCGCCAAGATCATGTGATTTGACACCGTGGGACTTTTTTCTTTGGGGTTATTTGAAAGAAAAGGTGTACGTCGATAAGCCAGCAACAATTCAACAGCTAAAAGATGAGATAATTCGGCACATTAACGGCATAGAACCTCCATTATGCCTCAGGGTCATCGAAAATTTGGACCATCGGATGGAGGTGCCGCCGTAGTCGCGGCGCCAATTTGGCCGATATTTTGTTCCATACATAATTGAATAATACCAATATATCATAATAAAATAAAATTACAATAATTTCCTAAATAGTTTGTGTTTTATTCAAAATCAACATCGGCCCTTGAAATTTAACCACCCGTTATAATAAAAAGTGAGTGAGGTTGGGATAGTGGGCATGGTATCTGCCATAGAAAGCAAATGTTGATTTTTGTATATCTTGAGAACGGTTAAAGTTAAAGTTTCTAAATTTGATACCAATGACATGATGATCGAAACGAACCATCAAACAGAATGTGGGCATTGATAAATGGATGCATGCTGACGTGTTTGTAGACCTGCTAATCTAACCCAGAAGCACGTATCGTCAAACTAACAAAGGTTTTCGTTTTCGCTGTTTCTGATTAATAAGATCTACTTAATGTAGAGTACAACAACTCCGTTAAGTCTATTAAATATGTTTGCATTGCAGCTACGTATAAAAGCGGTGAGTTTTCACAATATCAGAATGGAAAATATATTAAATATGTATCAGAATGGAAAATATATTGTTCTATAGTTTTGCAAATAATCCAATTTATAAGAATTTTTTAAACCAATAAAAATTATAAATAGCTTGTTTTCCATGTTTCCCAGCTATCTATATGTCGACATTTCATAGGAACTACCCTAATCATCAGTAGACTTTGGAAATTTTTGAAAGATATTCTCAAACATTCAACTTTATATCCCAACAATATAAATAAATATGTATAAATGAAAAAGCTTGTTTTTTGTGTTTTGACAGGTATTATTAGAGCATTTTTCTTTTAAATTTTCAACAATTTATTTATATTGTTGGGATATAAAGTTGAATGTTTGAGAATATCTTTCAAAAATTTCCAAAGTCTACTGATGATTAGGGTAGTTCCTATGAAATGTCGACATATAGATAGCTGGGAAACATGGAAAACAAGCTATTTATAATTTTTATTGGTATAAATGGTAGAAGCTAAAAATAGCGAATAAAAAACTTAATTGCTTGAATTTTTTAAACAAAAAATTGAATAAAATTTTCTTTGTACTGAAATATTTGTGTTATATAATTTTAAGTAATTCTATATAATCATTAGTAAATGCCTTCCGAGCAAAGCCGGGGCGGTCAGCTAGTTATTTAATAATTAAAAATGGCAGTTTGATATGAAGTTAAAAATATTATTATTAAGAAACAATACGTGTATCACGGTCGTATGTCGACAAAAATCTTTAGAAACAATTAAGCCCAATGAGATATGTCTTCGCTTGTAAAATCTGCTTTAAAAAACACATTTTTTATTTACGCAATATGTAAATTAATTTTAGTTTATTCACGCAATTTAAAATTACATTTAAGTTTTTTTACAAATGTATTTCATACATATATTTGATTTCTTTTTTTTACCACTTTTTTTTATTTGTAAAAGGTAAAATGTGTATGAGAATAAGAAAAACAAATTATTTATTTAAAATGTAAGTATTGAGATTTAGTTTTATACAAGTCAATATCTCTACATTAAAAAAAGATTAAAAAAATACCTAATTTTTCTTAAATCTAGTTGTTATTTTAAATATATTTCTGAAATTATAGCAGCAATTTACAGAGGTGCATATTCTATTGCATCGGTTGAACTAAAAACAATTTCGAGCCGGCAATTTTTCATCGTCAAGTTTACCAAACACATCCCAGAAGTACCGACAGGAACGAGTGTTGTTAATTGAAAACTGTACAACCAATCCAACAGTATTTATTCATAAAATTAGATTGTAGGAATAAGGAAAATTAAACACATGTAAGAATATAAAGAAAAACAATTTGAGCCTATTCAATAAGCTTATGGGCTCGAAGCAGTATCTTCTTCATCAGTGTTATAACTATTCGAAGCTTTTTTCAATTTTGTTTCCGATTTCACTTCTTTTTTTAAGTAAATTTTACTTTCTGTTTTAAGTTTTTTCTTGGCGACAGTGGGCTCTTTTTTGGCGAAAAAGGTAAATGGAGTTTTACCTGCCTTACGTTGTGCTGCGGCTGCTTTCAATTTAGCATTGTATTGCTTTTCAACCTCTTTGACATGTTGCGGTTGTATGGTCCATTCCTGATTGTGATCGTTGGGGGACTTTGTGGGATCTTCTAAGGAATCATAGGTCGGAATTTCCAAGCCCAAACGTTTGCATACTTTTGTAAGAATATCATCAACATATGTATTAATTACTAGATCAGCTTTTTTATCCTACAATTGGAAGAAAAATCTATGCAATTTTTGTATGCTAGAAATATTACGCAAAATGATTAATTCTTACGTGTTTGGTTGGTTGTAAATTGCAAATAGCTAGTCTTCCTCCATGCTTCTTGTTTTTAAGTGGCAAATTTCCACTAGGAATGATTTGTAAAGTTGTTCCCAAAGTTATGTTTAAGTCAGCTAAACTGTAAGATGTAATATTTAACTTCATAATAAAATGCTATACCAAAATAAACGCAAGATTTCAATTAAAAAGAACACACAGTTTATAGTTTTGAAAGTATTTTTTATTGAATCGTATATTACATAGAAGTAATCCCTACTTATGGAATAATACATCGGGTAAATGTAGAAAATTTCCATGACCATTTTGCATAAATGATCACAACATGCCTATACCAAGGGCAAGTCTGTTGAGACTGCGTTAAATACGGTCGCATGATCCAGATAAAATTCTGGAACATGGAGAGTATGCATTAGTCGCTTTTCTTGATATAGAGGAAGCATTTAATAATGTGTTGCCAAGAGACATAATAATAGCCCTGGAAAGGCTGAACGTTGTTCATCAGTCAATTGTGAGCTTAATAGGAAATTTACTCAGCAACAGAGTCATTATTTCCCATATGGAAAGCCACAATTTGCAGAGGGGCTAGGAAGGGCACTCCAGGAAGGGATTCTGTCTCTTCTTTTATGGAGTTTAGCCCTGAATTCGTTATTGGTGGAATTAGACTCCATGCTTATGCCGACGATATTGTTGCGTAAATACTCGGAGATGCTTTCACAGCAAATGATCTATGCACTAAGGTTTGTGGAAGGATGGAGCACAAGTAGTGGTCTAGTGTAAGCCCAGAGCAAATGTAGCTTGTGTTCTTCACAATACTAAATCGTTTGCTCTACCAACCGTAAAGCGGTTTCAGCTTAAGCAGCCAGATAGTGCGAAATATCTAAGTATCTAACTTGATTCCAAACTATCCTGGCAGCGGAAAGTCCAGTCAAGCGCAGAAAAGCCGGCAATCGCCTTATTCTTATTGTGAAAGAGTCATTTGGGAGCTCTAAGAAATAAATCCTTTGAGTTCTTGCTTGTTTTTCGGCCTAATTGTTAAGCCTATTTTAATGTAAGGGACGCTCGTAAGGTGTAAGTCGTTAGAGAAAACCACTTACTGCAATATAAAGCGCACATCTGCTTTGATGCTGCCTAGTGTTTCTGGCACTACGACATCGAAAGCACTTTTCACTATGCTGAACTGGCAGCCAGCCGGCTGATACCACGGTGAAGCAAATAGTCATGAATTCGGCGCTGATTCTATGGACAAGCGGGACTTGAAAGAAGGCGCAGAAGCAGGAAAAAAATATATCTGTATTTAGCAACATTTAGCCTTGTTGCATTAAATCTTTTGATGAAGAGTATTTATGTTAAATTTATTAGAACCACTAGAAAACTCAAATGAGGACAATATGCGAGTTAGGACATTTCTGCCTAAGACCAACGATATTATATAGAACTAAAGAATGATGAAACATAATTATGAAACTTGTTGAAATTAAATTAAAAAAAGATTAGAGTAGATTAATAAATAGGCACGTTCCACAAAATTCGGACTAATAAGCGTAAAAAGCAAATTACTCTCCAAATTTGCCAATTATATTCAAATCTGCTAGAACACTTTATTAGCTAAAATTTGCTAGTTAAAGTAGTGTCATAATGTATAGGTATATATGAGTACTTAATAACTACCCATATATTTTATGGACAAATTATTATATTTATGTGATTATGGTATTTTATATTCAGCATTGTCGTTGATGATTAGGGTAGCTCCTATAAAATGTTGACATACATATGTATATACAGGTAGGAAACATAGAAGACAAGCTGTTAATGATTTTTTGATTGGCATCAATATTAGAAGCAAATAAAGTGAAGAAACTCGATTGTTTTAATATAAATTATAAATTACTTTATTCAGATTCCTAAAAATATTTTGGCTTTAAATAAAGTGGCAGTGACAGCCTAACAAAAATTATGGTCTATCTGAAAGCAAGCCTGTTATCCAAAGTTAACAGCCTTTCTTTATCGACTTGCTGTGCCAAAATGATCTTTCAAAGTACTCTAGAAACTGTAAATTTGTTTCATTATTAAATCAATTTTGCGATGTGAAAAATTGCTGAGATGAAAATACATTAACATTAGAACGAATAAGCTGTGTATTTGAAATGAGTTAGTTCATGTAACTATAGAGAAGTTCGACTGTATTGTTAAGCAGTGAAATACATATACACATTAATATACGTACGTGGAATGCATCAGCGCCAAATCCAAATCTCTTTCGGGCAAATCATGTTCCCAATCTAAAACATTATCCAATAACATCCCACCACGGCAATCACGTCGGCAAGAGCCGCCACACAGTTTTTGGCCGACTGTTTCTGAAGGCGCAGAACGTACAAACTGTCGACGGCATTTATTGCATTGCTCAATAAATATATTTCCATGCAACTCCGATAAATAACATCTAGGTAAGCCGGACTTTAAGTGAAGACCATCAATATTTTGGGAGACGATATATTGGACATATCCTTTGGTAATTAGACACCGTAACGCCATATGTGTAATAGTGGGTATAGCATCACTAAAAGATATGTTTAGGTTTGGTTTTTCTCCTTTTTCTTCCAGCGTCCAGACACCTTTAGGACCTCTATACACAAAATATACAAATACAGAAAGATATACATATATCAATGTATGTATGTACATATTAGAAGGAATGCATTTTCCAACTACCTGAAATCGGGTATGCCCGCTGTTGTGCTGATGCCTGCTCCCGTATGTACTACTACATGTTTACAAGATTCCAAAAGATCGACTAACTTCCTCACTTTTTCCTCTACTTCCGCTTCCGTGTCAAATTTTTCTGCTATACCCAAAACTCCTTTATTTTCATAGGGCGACAACCCATCAGCATAATTACAGCTCATCGTGTTGCTCGTTTTTTTTTCTCAATTTATTTATTTAATTTTTTATTCGCGTACAAATGCTAAAGAATGCAAACAATTTTCTCAAACTTTTTGTATTAAAAGATATAAAACTGTGGTTAAATGCAATTGCTTTTCGGTATCACATCGAAAAAAGTGGGAAGATATAGTGGCACTGCAAAATCAAGCAATAACAAAATATATAAATACGTACATATGTATGTATGTACATTTGTATGTACTGTATATAAGATGCATTTCACAGTTGCATATATTGTGTTTACATTGGTTGTTTTTAACACTTCTATTCTTAACTTGTTTTTAAGGAAGTAATATATTTTTTACACCGTTTGCGTACAAATCCAAATTCTTTATCTGTGCAAAATATAACAATTTGTTAAAAAAACTAAACATACTATTTTCATAATCAGCTTGTGTATGAAACACATTTACGACCGTAGGCTAAATACCACACGACTACAAGTGTAGCTGGCAACAATTGTCGCCATGTATTCATCTACGAGTATTTTATATATAAATTGGCAACTGCAAAACTTTACAACACTTTTCCGCTTCTATTTGTAAATATTTTTGAGCTTTAGTGCATCATATATATATTTATAAGAATCGGTTCAGTATTCAAGGTGTATATAGATAATTAATTTGTTACCAGTACACATAACAAAATTAGAATACGTGTGAATACATATGAATACGAGAGAAAGAGAGAATAAATGATTTGAAACATGATACAAAAAACAAGGTAGCCGCTTCGCTACAACAATACAACAATAAAAAGAACAACTGGTATTTTGTTTGTGTAAAAAGGCGAAATCACACTTAAGCTGTCAAAAGTAGTTGATAACGAACATGTAAAAAAATTTAAATGGCGCCGAAAAATGTAAACAAAACTTGACAGAGAAAATGCCGCCATATTAATCGAATTCGCCTGAATTCGCCGATGCATCCACCTAATAATTAATTCGCCTTGGATTTGAAAGAGTTGAAGATTTTTAAATAATTTTAACCATTTTTAAACAAAATATGGTTTGAAAACTTTTTCCAAATTTACGATGATGATAATGATCTGCTAATTAGTGATTTTATTTACAAATGATTTGTAATATTGACCCTCTGCTTGTTGACGTCCAAATTATATATATTGGTTTTTACTTTCAAACTAACGATTTTTGTACTCAAATTCAATTTTTTACAAGTCAAACACAATGTTTTGCAACACAAATTCAATTTCTTGCACTTCAAATTAAATTCTTTGCATTTCATATTAAATTTTTTCCATTTCAAATTAAATTTTTTGTGTTTCAAATTAAATTTATTTAACTTCGAATCAAATCTTTTGTTTATTTGGCTAAAAACTTACAGCTATATTAAAAAAAAAAAACTCAATAGACGTTACATTATCAGCCCAATTATAAATAAAAATTCCATGGGAATTTTATCACTTTTGCCTTTCCTCCAATTATGAACAAAAATTAAGTACGACGTTGTTTTATTAACAACGAAAATCAAATCTTCAATTCTTACGGACAAAAAATGTGTTTTTTCTTTAATTTTAATTGAAAAAAGTACTTTATGTGAGAAACAAATTCCGTGAGGAATAAATTCCGAGAGAAATAAATTCCGTGAGAGTATTCATAATTGGGCTGTATAAGTAAAAACTTTTGAGAAAAGTTTATGAAATAAACTTAATTTTAAATTTGAAAATAAATTGAAAAAATATGTTCTCCCGATATTTCAACTGTAATAAATTTCTGTTTTGACAAGACAAGACGATCATTGCTAATTCATCTGTAAATTCCAACATTTTCATAATTTTCCTGGAAGAGTTAGCTATTCAGTAAATTAGCTGAAACCAGCACCGAATGTGCTTGGCTGGTCCTTGATAATGCTAAGATACAAAAGATAAGGTTGCAGAATCCGGGCATATTATAAATTTTCTTCCTCCTTACATAGCTACATACGTGAGCTTAATCCAATAAAAAAGTTTTTTCTTAAACAAAACTACCTGCCCGAAATTTATTAGCTGATGCGGATAGTAATTTGGACTTGATAACAATAATTAAAAAGTCAGTCGAAACGGTAGCACCTTCAGATTGTAACAATTATTATCTTGATATGACCATGAGTTTGTCATTAGCTGCATCTGAAGAACAGTTGCAATAGGAACCGTCCAAATTTGCTTTAGAAAATTATATTAAGGAAAAATTACGAGTAATGACTTGAACAACAAGTTTATTTTTATTTCGTTTTGTAAATTTTTAGCTAAATAAAAAAAAACTTGAATTCGAAGTTAAACAAATTTAAATTGAAACGCAAAAAATTTAATATGAAATAAAAATAGTTTAATTTGAAGTAGAAAAAATTTAATATGAAATGAAAAGAGTTTAATTTGAAGTGCAAGAAATTGAATTTGTGTTGCAAAACATTGTGTTTGACTTGTAAAAAATTGAATTTGAGTACAAAAATCGTTAATTTGAAAGTAAAAACCTATATTTTTTATCAGATTTGTATTGTAAAAAATTCTTCTTAAGAAAAAAACTTAAGAATGGAAAAAACTTTAACTATAACCCGTTGTACAAATGTACAAACCAAAAATTTATTTAAAAAAATTATAAAGTTCAACACCTAGTTGTGCCTCAGCTACAGATTTGATTATTATTTTTCTTGTCTTCTTCAATCAAGAATTATTGATAACAGCAAATTTGTATTGTATTTTTTTTGCCTTCTAGTCACCATGCTTAATAATTGTCTGAAGTTTAAAGCAAAACAAACCAATTTGTTTTTCAAAAATTTTCATACAAATTGCAAAAATTCATGGCTTTTTTCAAAATTTTGAATATATCTCAGCTATATGTGAACCGATATTATTGAATTTCAATAGCAAACACATGGCACGATGGAGTAATAGAATGGTGAACGAAAAAAGTTTCTATGTCTAGTGGACCGACAGACGGACATCGATTAAAGGACTTTTCCATTAATTCTGATTCAGAATATATGTAATTTATAGTGTCGCAAATGAAAATTGTAGAAATTACAAACGGAATCACAAACTTATATATACCCTTTACATTTTTGTGAAGGGTATAAAAAATAATCGTGAAAATTGAGTGTAATTGGCGACAGCTGCGTCCGTGGTTGTATAGCTATATAGTTGTAAAAATTAATATTTTCATATTAATACATATAGCTTTGAAAAACAGTATGTGTAAAAATTTTGAAAGCTTGAAAATTTTAACGTATAGCTGCAGTGTAGAGTTGGGTAGTTCGCGAACGAACTAGTGTCACTGAACTATTCACTTCAGGGAGCTAAGTGAGCCGATCATTTCTGCGAGCTCTTTTAGTTCCGTAGTTCATGTTTCTTTCTTTTGTCTTCAAGTTTTCTTTTTCGTTTATGATTCTTTCTTTCTGGTAGATATGTATACGGAAGTAGTCAAACAGTACTGCCAGAATTTGACGTAGAAAGTACATATCTATGTTATATACAACTATTCAGAATATTAGACAACATAATTTTACTTTGGTTTTTTGTATTTTAAAAATAAATGATATGATATGCGAACATAATTGAATATAAAAACATCGAGACATCATCACAAATATATCGTTTTTTTTTTCTTTTTAATAAAACTATTTTTCATCACACCTGAACATTTCTAATCTCACCTTTTATTAATCCTTATAATAATTGTACTTTTCGTTTGTTTACAGTAATATTCTTTTGCTTTTCTTTATCATGAGACCTGAACAGAGCCGTTCATTGAAAATATTATTTACGGAGCACTGAACTATTGAACTAAAAGAAAGACATATTTCAGTAAAAAGAGCTGAACTAAAAAGAGCACTCTCTCAAAAGAGCTCATGAACTCAACTCTACTGCAGTGTAAAATGCTTTTATTTTATTTATTTGATGCAGCCCATGATACAAAAAACAAGGTAGCCGCTTCGCTACAACAATACAACAATAATAAAAACAACAGGTATTTTGTTTGTGTAAAATGGCGAATTCACACTTAAGCTGTCAAAAGTAGTTGATAAAGAACATGTAAAAAATTTAAATGGCGCCGAAAAAGGTAAACAAAACTTGACAACGAAAGTGCCGCCATATTAACCGAATTCGCCTGAATTCGCCGATGCATCCACCTAATAATTAATTCGCCTTGATGCAGCCTTGGTTCTGCTCAAGGCGAATTTATGCAGGTGAATGCATGCGGAAAGGCAAATTCAGTACTATGTATTTTGTTATTGTAAAATATATCGTGAATGCAAGGCGAATTCATTTATTTATTATTGCATTCGCCTTGCATGAATGTCAAAATCTAAATTCGCCTAAGATTGTTCAGCTGGGAAAAAATTTTATATAAACGTTAAATATAAACTTTTATAATTGTTTGTAATTAAAATCACAGATTATATTAGTTTTTCTCCTTTAAATTCACACAAATTTCTTGAAATTGCACTAAATCATACAAAAAATCTTCAGATTTAAATGGCGCGAAAAAGTTTGTAAACAAAAGAAAACAAATTTTACAGTCTCATTGGAAAAAAGCGAGAAGCAAAAAATAATCACCTGTGCATGATACAAAAAACAAGGTAGCCGCTTCGCTACAACAATAAAAAACAACAGGTATTTTGTTTGTGTAAAAGGCGAATTCACACTTAAGCTGTCAAAAGTATTTGATAAAGCACATGTCAAAAAATTTAAATGGCGCCGAAAAAGGTAAACTTGACAGCGAAAGTGCCGTCATATTAATCGAATTCGCCTGAATTCGCCGATGCATCCATCTAATAATTAATTCGCTTTGCACCTGTGCTGTTAAGTTCACCTAGTAATGAATTCGCCGTAGTTCTGCCCAAAGCGAATTCAAATTGGTTCTGCCGAATGAATTCGCCTTGTATAGATATATATTTTTGAATCTCATTTAAAAATTTTTGTTTTACATTTTCTTGAACTCCTTTCCACACTTTCGTAAGCTGAAAATAAATTATTTCTAGAAAAGTTTTAGGCGACTGACACCCAATTTTCACGATGATTTTTACAAACGTCTTTAAGTCATATCTTTAATATTTGTGGGCAAATTTGGTAGAAATGAAAGAGGGGTAAACAAAAAGACACGAACTCTGTGTTTCGTCTTATTTTCCTAATTCCTTTTTGTTATCATTTGTAATTTTTTTTTCATTTACATTTGTTTGGCAAGACGACTACATCAATACTAACAAAAGGATAAAAAGAGACAAACGATATTATTTTGCAACTACAATTGAAAAAAAGACGAGTCTTAAAAAATCATGATGAAAATGTAACATGATTTTGGTAGCAGCTTTAAAATAAAATAAAAAAAAAACGTCTTTAAAAGTCGTCATGAAAATTGGGTGTAAGACGGCGGCAATGACTGTTCTAAGAAAAACAATCGGCGGCCGTTATTAGTCGATGGGTTTCCTTCTCTATGTACATACATATGCCTATATAACAAACAGCTGTAAAATAAAGCATTCTAAAAGGAGAAAATTGTATGAAAACAAAAAAGAAAATGCTATCCATATTTTTTTTAGTTTACATCAGGAAGTACATATATATATCTACATAAACACAAATTAAATATATACTTATATTGATATGGCCTTTGACTAATAACATATTTAATATTAAATACATATGTGCCTACAGCAAAAAAAACTAAATTATAGTCACAGAGTACTTTGTGCCATAGTGTAAAGTCAACGACCCATCAACAAAGGAACGATACATAAAGGCTCTGCAAGGAAAATTTGTTTCCAATAAATTACGTTCATTTGTGTATGTAGTTAATTTTCAATTGGATTATAAATTTTGTAAAATGGGCACATTTGTCAAGGCTGGAATTTTACACAGCGTAGAATTGAAATGAAGAATATATCAAACTTTTTTGGTAAGTTATCATTCGGCTAAGTCCAGTTTACGCACACTTCTCTAAATTGAAATAATGTATAGAGGGATAGAAACTTAAAAATTTGAACATGTAAAGTGAGAAAGTTGGAAACGCATAGCCTTCGAGTTATGAACATCTTACAAGTTTTGATATACTTATGTATTTTGATATACATATAAAATTGCGATTTTCCACTACAGTTATTACTTACTATTCAAAGAAGTTTTTGTTATAGAATAGATAGGAAAATCCTTTCGTGCGGCCAAAGGCCGGCTATGCAAACAGAATTTAGTTAATTGATCCGGTGTTGGTTGGTAAAATTTTAATTACACTTGTAATAAAAAATTGTAGGTAGGTATAATATATTAAACTCGAACACTTCCTTGACAATTATCTAAAATTTTGTAAAAACAGCATTGGCGGAATTTGGAGGGGTGTATTAAAAATGAACTTGTTCTATTAAAAAATTCTTGCTTAAACAATCTATTCAAAAGTTTTCAAAAGATACCAATTTTACTTAAATAAGTTTAGAAATGTAGTAGAAAGTCGTAATTTCATGTTCATGTACACAGCTAAAAAGTCACCGTCATTTGAGTTTTACAATTTTAAAACAGCTCACAACGCCCAGAATATAAATAAATATAAAAATTAATGTACTTAAAAGAACTTCACTTTACTTACCACCTACCTATTTCATGTATTCAAACAAAAAACAAAAATTTCAGAGGGCAGTAATTTGGAAACTGTACGTTTCCACCATCTGTCTCACTTAAGATTTTCTTCTCATTTTTAAATTTGCTACACTCCTATAATGAACTTGTTTGCAAAAAATAATACAAAGTCCTGGTTTATACACATCAGGTTTTCTGGATCAATTCTGCTTCAATTTCCTTTTGAACTTCCATTTATGTTCACACAAAAGCTTTGTGTCGTCAAGTTTAACTGCCTGGCACACGATGTCGTTTCGTCAACGTTCGCTAATGTTTTATATTAAAGATATGTCATAGATAGTCAACTAGTATACAACTAATGGATATATCGGAGGTACACAAGACAAATGATACAATCAGGCCTGTTCTAAAAATCACGTGATTTCAAAGCACATGCCGTTTCAAAAGCACAAATGTGATTTGTGCCTGTTCTGCAAATCACAATTTTTTGTGATTTTCGATGTGATTTATACTCTTCTAAAGCACAAAAAACTGCTGTTTTTCGCTTCAATTTACTGATATTTTTACTTTCAGGTTGAACTTTTTTATTCGCGGGATTATTTTAAAAATAAGGTTAATTTCTTCCAATAAATATAAAAAGTAAAGTAAAATAAACCAAATCACAAAATAATACAGCAAACCTTGCAACAAAATAAGAGTGTCTAGTTTTTCTAGTTTAGTGAATTATATAAAATAAATAATTTTGCTTAAATAATCAATAGAAAACACATTAAGTTATTTATTAATGTAATAAATTATGAAATTTAGAATAAAGTACATGCAAAAATTAGGATGTGATTTCAAATTGATTGCAAGTTAGCTTAACGGTTTAAAATCACAAAAATCAAAAATATTTTGTGTGCAGAACACCTTTTTTGTGATTTTAAATCACTTTCACAAAAAGTGATATGCAAAACAGCCCTGAATATCAAAGAAAAATAAAGTGTATAAATGGCGGCGGAATAGGTTATTTGACCTTAAAAACTAGGACGTTTACGAAACGACATCGTGAGCCAGGCAGTAAGAATTAACTCACCGTTGTCGTTTGTGATACGAAAAACAGATGTTGGCCGATTCTCAGACCTAACTGATATGCACATAAAATTTCAAACAGTTTAGCCGTTTCGAAGCTGTTTGATAAACACCGCGACACGCGAGTTTTATGTAAATATTCGATTAGTAAACTTAGGCTTTATGTTGTACAAATTAATATAAGTACATACATAAAGGTTTGTATTTCTATTTGACTATACAGTTGCAAAGTAAATTTAAACAAACCTAAGTACTAAACAAACTTCTAAAAAACTGTTGGTAATTGTTTTTTACTTTTACTCTTACAGTTAAACAAAAATGAATACATAGCGGGCAACAATATTCAAAAATAAGAAGAAAATGTGGTCAAAAAGTTAGCGGAAACTATTAATATCCGAGTTATGGACCTCTGAAGTTTCGATATACGTATACATGTCATTGCGATTTTCGCTACATTTCTAAAGTTATTTAGGCAAAACTGGTACCATTTGAAAGCCTCCTAATAGGCTTTTTTGGATATGTGAAATTTTGTTTTATTGTTTTAACCCGTTAGGAAGCGGCACAAATTTTTAAAAATGTAAAGGCTTTGGATAAAGAATACAAAAATATTTATTCTAAGGAAACTTTAGTCAGCGATACCAGTGTTTGCTATATCATAGAGGAGAAAACTCCTGCGGCTGACCGAAGGCCGGGTATGCATTTAAACTTTGATCAGCGAAACCAGAGCTTGTTATACCATGGAGAAGAAAATCTGTCTGCCTGGTCGAAGGTCGCCTATGCAAAGCCAATTTTGTTAGTTAATCTGGTGTTATATAATGAAATTTTAATGACACTTCCGTTTTTATATTTAATTATAATATTTAAGTATTAAGCTAGAGCTCGATCTAAATGAAATAAAAATTTTTTAAAACTCTGCTACCATTTAAGAAATCAAAATATTTTGCATAGTATAATAATATATCTTTCGAATGATACCAATCTTATCAAAATATTTTGAGAAATGCGTCTTGAAGCGTACATTTTACATCAGTGGCATCATTTCCTACGGATTCTATTCGTTTTTGGCAATAATCTAATAATATATTAAAAGCGAACTGGTGCTGCGTGCATTTTAAAAAGCGCAGTCATCCTGTTGTTGGGTAGAATGTATTAATGTCACTTGTATAGCTAAACCTTACTGACCAACGGCGGTCACATAATTACAATAGTCAGCGTTGTCATATTTTTTTCAAAAAGTCTTATTTCCTGAAATTACAACTTTCTTTGACCAAAAATTTTTTTTGTATGTGTTTTGTGTTTAATTTTATTAAAAAACGATGAAAAAAGATACCAATAAAAAACTATATATTGCTTGTTTTCTATGCTTCCCAGTTATCTATATGACGACATTTCATAGGAGCTACCCTAATCATCAGTAGACTTTGGACATTTTTGAAATATATTCTCAAATATTATATCCTAACAATCTAAATAAATTGTTGAGAATTTAAAAAGAAAAATGCTCTAATAATACCTGTCAAAATACTAAAAACTTTCCGTCTTGACACGGCTGTTAAAAGCTCTGTCTTAATAGAAAATGTCATTTTAATATGAAAAAAGTAAAGTTTCAAATTAAAATAAATTGCAAAAAAAAGTTCAAATTCGTATTTTAAATTGCAAATTTTGCAATAAAAATATATTTTTTTTCAACAAACTATAACAAATGTAAAATAAATGTAAATAAATGTATAAAAACTGATCATGTGCTTTTGTTAACAGAGTTAAAATAATGAAAAATCAAGACAATTAGGTACTCCACCATGTAACATTTGGGCAGTCAAAGGTATGTTTTAACAGTATGTCTTAACGGCATTTCATGTCTAATGTAGACGGGCTGTAATGTAGAAGCGCAGTAATTTAAAGCTTGAATTTTTGGGAGAATGGGGAGAACGGCACAGACTTGAAATGCCAAAATATGTGAAAAGTTAAAGGCACAAAAAATATATAGCTTGAGACACAAAGGTTTTGTGTGTGCAATGCAGGTTCAAAAGGAAATTGAAGCAGAATTGATCAAGAAAACCTGATGTCTGTAAACTGGCTTACGTGCCAGTAATATTACGTATTGAAATAAAAAAAAAAATAACTATATTGACGATTTCATCAATCGAATTTGATGATTTTAACCCTGATTTATCTAGCATCTATGGATGCAATAATGAATTACTCTTGTGTGGTGTGCAGTAAAATGCCAAACAGCTGTCAAGAGGGTTTCAAAACAAAAATATAAATACAAAGCATAAAGAGAAATGCAAGTGAACAACTTTCAATTCTTTGTTGGTTAGTTTCTTCTTTGGTTTTAATTAATTAACACCCTATTGAAAATAAATAAATTTTACAATTCAACAAAAGAAGGTACATACATATATTCTTACATATGTATGTACATATTGTATTTAAAATAAGCAGTTGAAAAATTTAACTCAAAAGTGCAAATAAATTCTTTAGCCTAATATTTAATTTACAAAAACAAAAAATGGAGTAAAACTTTCAGAGAACCATAACAAAAACGTTTACTGCAGGAACAAACAACAACACAGTGAAACAAAAAAATTACATTTAAGTATGTATTTTTTTAAATGGTTTGCTGGTATGCAATTATAGCATTAAATTTACAAATTTTCAAGAATTTTCTTTATTTACATCCATATGTATAGAGTTTTTTGTATATACATATGTACGTAAGTATGTACATATGTACCTGCAATCAACTCAGCAAACACGAAACATTCATATGTATGCATACATACGTAAATATGTATAATTATCTGTGCATATCTATTAGGGTGATCGATTATACAAAGCAGTTATTTAATCGAGTACTCCAAAGCAGATATTTACATTCAATTTATCAATCTGGACATTGTGCTTGCCTTCACAATCTAAGCGAAAGAAAATTTATTTGCGTTTGGCTAACTATGCGAACGATGTGTCAAAATTCGATTAAAATGCAGAAGTAATAATTTTAGATAATTGGAATATTACACGCAAAATTATAAGTAAATCACTTGAAAATGGATAGCTTCCTGAAAATTGGAAACAATCTTTAAAAATAAAAAAGATAAAAATGCACGCATGTATGTATGAGGAATTCCGCCAAATTAATACCATTTGAAAAGACGTTGGAGAAAATTCTTAAAAATCGGTTAGAATAATATTTAGAAAAAACAAAATTTATTAAAATACCAGTCCGGATTCAGAAATAAATATTCCTGTGTAACGGCTGTTAATTACATTATAAATAGATGGAAATGTGTCGAAAGAAGTAATAAAATATTGACGATATTTTTAAGATTTTAAAAGAGCCTTCGAAAGAATAGGCAAAAATATATTAATAAAAAAACTATACATGCACGGAATAATAAATAATGAACTAATATAGTTTCAATCATATCTAGAAAATTGTTCACAAATTACAAAAGTGAACAGCTATATTATGGTATTTGTTTGGCTCAAGTTCAAACCTGGCTTTCACCAAGAATTATTTTTAGTTACAATAATTGACACGATCAATAACTCTTGATCAAAAAAGACATGAAAAAATAATTGAGTACACTAAGCTGGGGGACAACTAGCTTTTTCGCAGTCATCAGCACCCACTAGGATCCGAACATGTAAACGTGATTCATTTTTAATACGGTCGTTTAACCAAATCAGTGAACAGTGTTATATCATTATCAAATAAAAATTATTACTGAGTACCTCAAGATGAAATTTTAGGAGCCCTCTTATACGCACACGATTTGTTGATATTTAGTGAAGCAGAAACACAAGATATATGTTATGAGAACTTGTCAAATGTTATGAATAATATAAATAAATGGCATGCATTAAATAATAGTGCACATACATATCTCTTAGATTGATACGACAAAAACAAATACATAGATATTTGGATGATGATATTAGATATCACTGGCAGAAACCATTAAAAACAGCAAACGCTTAAATCGAGCCTTAGGAAATTCAAAGTTTCTTAGCGTAATGGGGAGATCATTGTAAAGTCTACAAGACCTTACAACGAACGACTTCTCAAAAATAGGTTGTTAATTTTAGGCAAAATCAGTTGTGGATTGCGAATTGATTTGGAAAAACGGAACGAAGGTATTAGGTATGGGTTTGAGTTAAATTTTAACACTTGGTACAAATAACATAAAATTCTAACATTTAGAAAGTTCTGAAAGGAACATCCAAGAAATTCCTTAACATAGTTCGAGACGTGATCAACAATCCTTAAGTTAAAGATGTATCTTACTATTCGATTAATTATAAGTCTCACTTGGTGATGATTAGCAGATGAGCATCCGCTGTAGATTTCAATGCAGTAAATAATGTGAGTCATAAGAAGGGAATGTGCAATACGTAATTTTACTTTCTTGGGTAAATAGCAATTAAAACAATATAGAGACCGCAAAGATCAATTTACTATTGATCTTTGCGGCAATGCTAGCAATATGGCATTCAAACGATAATCTATTATCGAGTATTAAACCTAGGCAGTTCAGAGTATCAATGAAGGGTACCTGTACTTGATCAAAAATAATATCAATATCAACATGGGTTCCTGGTCCAAAAGAAATAGCTCTTGTTTTAGAAGGGTTGAAGTGTAGCTTGGTGTTATTCGCCCAGATCGATACTAAGGATAGAGTATAATTAATTGTAGCCTCATGGCAGTCGAGAAATTGGGTTTCACCACTAAACAGTAAATTAATGTCGCAAAGAGAAAGATTCTGCAATGAGAAGGTCCAATGAAACTTACAAAATCATTCAAATAAATCATCAAGAGTAAAGGTCCTAATATGGATCCTTGTGGAACACCACTTGAGCATTCTAACATAGAAGAGTTAATTCCAGCAAGAGATACGTATTGATTTCTACCATATAAATATGAGGCATCAACTTACATAAAGAAAAAGAAAATCTGAATTCTGTAGACAGTTTATGGGTTAATATGGGGTAGTTTACTGTATCAAAAACTTTGCCAAGATCCAGTGATAACGACGTAGACACTCTTTTCTTGTTGAAATTATCGCGAATGCATTCAGTTATGTTTAATAATAAGGAACAGGTGCTACCACGAGGTCGAAAACCGAAATGGCAATTACTCAGTAAGTTATTCGCTAAACACGGCAATATACTGATAGGGCGGTAATTATCAACTCCACTGCTCATTCCTTTTTTCTTAATAGGAACTATTCTTGAAGTCTTCCAAATACTAGGAAAACATGCAGTCGTTATGATTGTATTAGACACATGTAGCAGAAGCTTGTGGATGAGCGTGAAAATGATTTTTATAAATTTAAAAGGGATATTAATACAAATAAACAATTTAAAATAAATAATATAAAAAGTAAATTTGATTAAATATCTAAGATGTATTATAGACAAGGGCTAAAAAATTCAAGGAACATGTCGATTATATTTGTAAAAAACTCATGAAAAACGTATTTTTAAACGTATAAGAAATAAAATTTAATTTACATCGTCAATTAATATGTAATACAATTACGGCCGTATTCTTAAAAAATATTGTATGTTTATTAAACACTTATTTGACAAATTTCCTATAGAAATCCTATAGAAATTTTTCAAAAACCAGTTTAGTAAAAATACAATATTTTTTATGTATTCAAGGTGGGGTTATTAAACCCCATTTTGAATACGGTTATACAGTGTTATGTGCATGTAGCTCGGATACAAAATTATCCAAATTGCAAAAACAGTAGAATTAGGCATTGTGTTCAATATTAAAACCTAATCAGTTTTCCCCAATACAATTTATGTCAGATGCATTGAAATGGCTAAATATATACCAAAGACTAGAACTCAACAAAATAAATTTTATCCAAAAATTCAAGCTGGGAGATGGACCTGATTATCTGTTAGGACTGTTAAGATATGTTGGAGATGTACAACCATACAACCTGAGAAATACTTTCGATTTTAGGCTACAACGAGCACATGCAAGTTCAACTCAAAGATCTCTTTTGCACAAAGGACTAAACGATTACAAATGAAGAAAATTATTATTGTTATTAAAGATAATTTTATTAGGAATACTAATCAGAGCTAAAATTCTTGAATCATTTAAGATTTTTATTATAAATTTAACAGTATTCAATAAATACTACTTACTAAACAAAAAAGCAGGTACATATGATTGAACAATGGTGAGATACGTAAACCAAAATTGTGTCGAATGTGAGTGACATTTTTGTATAATTTTAGATTTTTATTGTAAATTTAAAAGTATTCAATAAATACAACTTACTAAACCAAATAAGCGGGTACATACGAACTAATAATAATAGTGAGATACGTAGACCAAAAGTAATTCGCATGTGAGTGATTAGCTTTCTTTCGAGACTGGTAAAATGGTTGTTAAACTTAAGAAAAACCCAATTTTACGATTTGATTTCTGTAACTATTTGATCAATTCACAAGCTCTTACTAACGTCGTATACTTTGCTGAGTTTCATGTTTTCAAAAATGTTAGTCAGACCAGAAAGGATGCGACGGAAAAAAGCTTACTATGTTAAACATATTTTTGATTGTAATAAACAATATGTGCTATTACTCTAGTATTTATTGTAGTACTTAGCCATACCGCCGCGCTTATCAGAACTTGACCACCTTTCGTTGTGCATATGCCGATTGGTCGTTATTTTCTGTGATCGTTAGCTAAGTTTGCGATCAAATATAATTTTCTCTACAGTTATTTTAAAAACAATTATCGCTATTAAAAAGAAACACACGTACCGATTACCCTAACATTTACACATATGTATGTTATACTGTAGTGACTACCCAACAAACACTAACAGCCAGTTTACCAATCTCGACAGCGTGCTTGCGTCATTTTATTAAATTATAATTTATAGTTAGATAGACAAACCCAAATTGATTCAAATGTTAGTGATTAGCTTTCTTTCGCATTCATTTTCTTTCGAAATTGGTAAACTGGTAAGAAAAATTGGTAAGGTTTGATTTCAAATTGAGGTTGATGTGAAATCAAACGTTATCTGACACGACAAATGTTTGATACTGATTTGAAATCGAATTGAAAAACATCATTCTCAAAAATGGCAACATTAGATATTTTTAAATTGAGAAGTTCTTTTATTCGCACCTTGCTTCCAATTATGATTCTCAGCTGTTTTTTAAAAGTAGATTCTAATGCAATTAGAAGTACAAGTGAATTTTTGCTTCACAAATTCATTTCATTTTTCACTTCTTGTTATTCCAGAAAATATGAAATCATACAATAAATTTATTGTGCCTTCACTTTCACGTTTTTTCTACTCTCATTTTTACTTATTATAATAAAGTTTTTACTTTTTTCGTGTATAATTTTCAGCGTCATATTAACTGCTTACATTTATGTTTTCAGTTGGCGCTTAGAAACAAGTTTTAAAACATTGCGCATCAAATATATTCAAATGATTTTCAAATTTATTTCAAGTGTTTAAAATCAGACCATTGAAAACGGCTTGAAGATTATGTTTGATGTCCAATGACAAAATTTTATATGAAAGGTTTGACTTTGTGTTTGTTGGGTAGATACATAAATATATACATATGTACGTGCATATGTATGTACACGGATACATCTGCATGCATAGAAGATAAATTGCAACAATTTTTATTTAATATATCTATGATGTATTTCTTTTGGCGCACGACTATTTTTACGGCACTTTTGTAGCCTCAACAACCTTTTTTCTTGCTCGTGGACATTTTACGACACTTTACAGTGAAAATCACAATCGAAAGATGTAATGAAGAAATTGAATTAAGGGGGATCAACAATTCTACAGACATTTTGCACTACAACAAAAAAAGTCAAGCATCTACATCATGGACACGTATTTTCCTGGATACACGCCCCATACGGGGGATTACATGAACGGTGTACACAATGCATAAGGGGGGATCTGTTTATCTTTTGATAGAAGCAGAATCCTTTGGGCGTTGGATAGTTTTGACCCATACAAATTACCGAGTCCAGTATCAGCTGGTATTTGCAGAAGAATGCCTGCCTTAGGTGGCTCCATATACATATCGCAATCAGCGCAAAGGTGTGTGGTAGTGTTTATTCTTTATATGCGGGAAGACTTCACATACCACTCCGAAAGATCTCAGGCCCATAAGCCTGCCATCCTTCTTGCTTAAAACTTTAGACGGATAACTGAATTACATTTTAGGATGCCAATTGACCCAGGACATTTATAGCATGCCTATACCAAGGGCAAATATGTTGTGACTGCGTTCCATTACCTCGTAGGGTATCTAAAGAAAGCTCTGAAGCATGGAGAATAAGCATTAGTTGCTTTCCTCGATATACAGGAAGCATTTATTAATGTGTTGTTAAGGGTCGCAATAATTGCCCTGAAAAGACTGAACGTTGTTCATGAGTCGATTGGGAGCTTCATAAGGAATTTACTGACCAATAGAGTCATTACTTCTAATATGGGGCGAGCCACAATTTACAGAGTGGCTAAAAGGACCACTCCGTTCTGTCTCCTCCTCTATGGAATTTAGCCAGAATGTGTTATTGAAGGAATTAGATTCCATGTAGCATATGACAGTGGCATATGCCGACGATATTGCGGTTGCTGTGTTGGGCACTAATGCTTATAAAAGGATGGTGCACAAATGGTGGTCTAACTGTGAATCCACAGAAAACGGAGCTTGTACACTTCATTCGAAGATATGACTCCATCGTTTGCGCTACCAGCCGTTGACTGAGCTCAAGCTATCAGATATCTGGGTATCTACTTGTATTCCCAGTTTTCCTGACAACGGAATGTCCAACCAAGAGCAGAATAGGCGGCTATCGCTTTATTCTTGGGCAGAAGGGCCATTTGGAAGACCTGGGAATAAATTCTTAGAATTACTGCTGGCACGGCTATTTAGCCTATTTTAATGTACAGGGCGCTCGTGTGGTGGCCCTTCCAAAGAATACTCATTACTGCCCGCTGGCTCTACTACCCGACAAAAGGTTAACTGAAAATTCCGATAATATAAGGAGGTTACTAAAATACAGAAAATGAAAAATTCCGATATCGGTCTATATATACCCGATATACATATAGCCCAAATCGGGTTTTTCATGAAAATGTCGCGTAAGCAAACTTAAACAACTTTTTTGTGCTCAAAAGCAGTTCCGGTAATGAAATAATGTTATATAAATATAGAAAATTATTTCATTACATTCAATATAGATACCCGAGATATAGCCTAGACCGGGTTTTTCTTGAAAATGTCGCGTAGGCGAACTTAAACAACTTTTTTTTTTGCTCAAAAGCAGTTTTGGAAATAAAAAAAAGTTTATTTAAATACGGAAAATTAAAATTTCCGATATCGGTCCATATATACCCGAGATATAGCCTGAACCAGGTTTGTCATGATAATGTCGCGTAAGCGAACTGAAACAACTTTTTTTTTGTTTAAAAGTAGTTCTGGTAATAAAATCAGGTTGTATAAATATGGAAAATAATAATTTCCGAAATCGGTTCATATATACCCGAGATATAGCCTAAACCGGGGTTTTCATGAAAATATCACGTAAACGAACTTAAGCAACTTTTTTTTTCTTAAAACCAATTCTGGTAATAAAATCAGGTTATATAAATATGGAAAACTAAAATTTCCGATATCGGTCCATATATACCCGAGATATAGCCTAGACCGGGTTTTTCATGAAAATGCTTTTTTGTACTCAAAAGCAGTTTTGGTAAGGAAATAATTTTATATAATTATGGAAATTGAAAATTTCCGATACGGTCCATATATGCCCGAGATATAAGCCTAGACCGGCATTTTCATTAAAATGTCGCGTAAGCGAACTGAAACAACTTTTTTTGCTCAAACGCAGTTCTGGTAATGAAGTAAGGTTATATACATATGAAAAATAAAAATGTCCGATGTCGGTCCATATATACCCGAGATATAGCCTGAACCGATTTTTCCATTTACATTTTATTTTTTGTTGAAAAGCAATTCTCGTTATAAAAGAAGGTTACTAAAATACAGAAAATAGAAAATTCCGATTTCGGTTCATATATAACCGAGCATATTTTGTTCACATTTTTAAATATACTATACATATACGTGACTATCGTGAAGGGTATTTTAGATTCGGCCCAGCCGAGTATACCACACTCTTACTTGTTTTTTTTTTGTTTCTTTTCACCTCACAAAATGAACAATCGTTGGATGCTACGATTTGTTTTTTTAATATATCAAAAAGTAGAAAACAAACATTCAAATAATAGAATTTGTTTATTTTACTAGCTTTTAATATTGATACCAATTATTGGCAAAACTGTAGCTAGAATAAGTTGTTTGTAATCATACTTGTTAAACTGTTATTAAACTAAGTGCTTAGCAAGTATTATTGTTTGTCATCCAAAGCATTTTCAAACTTATAATAAGTTAGCTTATAAAAAATTGTATGAAATGTATTATGATAAGCTTATTCTACAACTGATTTATATTTGGCTTCTGAAATGGTTTGTTGGGAATAATAAAAAATGTTTGTGTATGTGTGCACTTTGATAGTTATCACCGCAGAAAAAAAAATGTCGGCTACCGTTTCGATACTACCTATATATTATTGTACTTTGCATACTATATACTTATTTTAGATATTAAAAAAATTGTTATACCTATACAATACTTGTATACATGCTTAAATATAACAACTCTTTTTTTTATTAAATCATTGCAGATTTTGAAATATATTCATAAATATCGGTGGAAATGCCGCGTGACATGCTTACCCGAAATAGCGTGTTTCGCAGTATTTTACAAAGAGATTACTATGAACCACGCATTACGCAGAGTAATTTAATTGCCAGTACTAAAGACTCATTGGATTTTGTTCAGCGTTTGGGACTTTTATGTCGTTTGCCCGTACATTCTGGCTGTGTAAATACAATACATTGGAATAGTACGGGTGAATACTTATTATCTGGCTCCGATGATCAATTCATTGCTGTTACAAATCCTAATAATCAAGAAGTTCTATTGAAGTGCAAAACAGCACATCGTGCAAATATATTTAGTGCCCGTTTTATGCCACAGTCTAACGATCAAGCAATAGTGTCTTGTTCTGGCGATGGCATAGTCTTGTATACAGAACTTATGGCGCCTTATATAAAGCTTTCAAAATCCCACTATAACGGTGTTGAGCATGGACCACCAGTTTATGAGAGAAGTTCAGACACAGAATCGACCGTCAATTACTTTAATTGCCATAAAAGTGGTACAACATATGAGGTCTTGACTGTGCCCACGGAACCACGTTCGTTTATGAGTTGTGGCGAAGATGGCACAGTGCGTCTTTTTGATTTGAGACAAATATCCGGTTGTCACAAAACATGCTGCAAAGATAATATATTAATTTTAAGCCCATCAGCAGTTAATGCAATTGACTTGTCTCCCATAACTTCAAATTATTTAGCTGTAGGAAGTTCGGATGCTATAGTGCGTATATATGATCGACGTTATTTATCTGTGATTGATTTTAGTGATGGCAATTCAGCGATAGCTGACAAACATACAAGACCGGTTAAGGCTTATCCGATACCACTTCCTAATAGTCGACAGTATCGCATAACTTGTATACGTTATAGTCCAGATGAAACGGAACTTTTAGTTTCATATTCGTCAGAATACTTGTACTTGTTTGATTTAAAACATGAAGGTGTAAAAGTCGATGATTTATCTAAAGGACGCTATGCAGCAAATCGTGGGAACTCTCCGCCACCACCCATGACTGCCGAACAGGTAACTCGTAGATTACGATTAAGAGGTGATTGGTCAGATACTGGGCCAGATGCAAGACCAGAAAGGGATCCCAATGGAAGGGTCGATGTGGGCCAGGTAAGACCTCAATTGCAGCCGAATATTATGAGTCGCATGACTGAGGTGATATCACGCATGTTAAATGATCCTCGAACTCGCATGGGACTAACAAGCCAAATGCAGGAATCAACTAGAGAAAATCAACCAGCAACACAGACTTCTACTGGAACCACAACTTCAGTGGAACACAATTCCGAAGGTATTTAATGAAAATAAACATAATTTTACTTTCAAAAGTAAGTTTTAAAGTTTTAATAGCGTTATTCCAGAAAACTTATTTTTAAACATAGCATTAAAGCTGGATTCACCCATTTTTTCGGAACAAAATTGTTGTTCTGAAACATGTTTTTGTAATATGTAGTTTGATGTTTCTCTTTTTGAGAGCGAGAGTGAAAGATAGTTAAATTTGTTCTGAGCAATTTCAGCTTCAATTGGTTTAATTTTAGGTGTGTTCATTTACTTTACTAGTAAAAATTAGCAACGAGAGAGTAACAAGAAATTTTTCAAAATTGCTCTCAAAAATGTTAAGAAGTAAATGAACACTTTACTAGCAAAAATTTGCAAGTTAGAGTAGTGTTGTTGTGTATATGTATATATGTATAAGTACTTAATAACTACCCTTATATCTTTTGGACAAATTATACATATACAGTATTGGGCAAAACCTAAGAAACGCTGCTTGATTTTAACTTGTAGTCAAAATTATATTTAAATAAACATATTTCAATTCAATGCTTTAATGCAGTTTTATTAGTAAATGTGTCATACAAAATTACCAAAAAAATTTTTGTAATTATCTCTCACCTAACGGTTCGTTTAGTACAACAACAAAAATACTCAAAAAATCATTGGGCAAAACCTAAGAAACTTTTAATATTTGGTATAATAACCCTTATTTTTTATTACTGCGGCGCACCGACGCGGCATAGATTTGATTAAATTATCAATTATTTTTGGATCTATGCGTATCCATTCATTCTCCAGACACGAAAATAAATCGTCTCGCTAGGAAAATCGTTTCGTTCCAACATTCCTCTTCAATATGGAAAATAAATTTTCGATTGAGTTCAAATCGGGCGATTGAGCCGGCCAATCAAGCACTTGAATCCCTTTCGATTGTATCCAGTCCTTCACCAACTTCGATGAGTGTTTCGGATCGTTATCATGTTGAAACACCCATCGAAGTGGCATATTCCACTCGGCATATGGCAACGTCTTATTTTCTAAAATGTCCCTATACACAAATCTGTCCATTTCGGTAGAAATTCTGTGGAACGGCCCTAGACCATGTCCTGAAAAACACTTCCACACCATCACACTGCCACCCCCATGCTTGACAGTTTTTTTTTACAATATCGGGGTTTAAGCCTTTCACCTGTATTGCGCCTCACACGAAATACGCCACCGGAGTTGAACAAATTTATTTAATATAATGGTATGTATTTTTAAGCTATGCAAGTCACCCATTCAGGTACAGGAGACCTGGGAGGCCAACGGAATGTGAAGTTTCTTGAAATCAGTTTATTGGGAAAATTTTGCATCAATTTTGTCATAGCAGTTGTGGCTATGGGGCAAGTTGCCCCATCTTGTTGAAACCAAACAGTGTTGAAAGGGCTTCTCTTTTCGCGCAATTGTGGAAAAAAAAACTCTTTCAACATCTGATTGAGTATCTGTGGGTTAGAATTGCTCCATATTCGACAATTTTGTTTGTTAACATTGCCGTTTAAATCAAAATGTGCCACGTCAGACATTAAAATGCAGTTCAAGACGTTTTCATCCTCAGACACCATTCGAATGATCTTTTCAAAAATTCCAAGCGAATCGGGAATTCTCTAGGTTTCAGTTTGTTTGTTGAGTCTTAAACGGCAATAAGTTTAAATCTTGGTGCAAAATTGTCCGCAGTGACTGTCTGCTGACACCCATTTGAGAAGATAAGCTCCTTGTCGAAACTCTAGGATTGGATTGTATGCCAGCAGCTGCAGCAGCGATAGTTTCCTGCGTCCGAATTGAGGGATCTCGATGATAAGGCCTTCTTGCGATTGTGCCACGCTCGGCAAAATTCATTACGAGCCTCATTATACTCCATCTGCTAGGAGGAGTGGCGCCAAACGTGCGCCTATATTCTCAACGGACTCTAAAGCGTGAAAGCGTTGCAGATAAAATTCTTGTTTCATTGTCTGAATTCTCTCAATTTTAGTTAAATTTAAAGATCAATCTATAAAACAACAAAAATGGAACAGGTTAGTTACACAGAAAATAAGTTATTACGTTTTTTTTTTGGTAGCAGCTTTCATCAGCTGCCCTATAGTAGCATTGTTTGCCTAGAACAAATGTTCGAAGTGGGTGAATCGTTTAAGAACAAACTCTCGATAAGCTAAAATTAGTTCGGAACAAAAATTTTGTTCCGAAAATATGGGTGAATTCAGTTTAAGTAATTAACGTTGAAAGAAAATTGTTTTAATAGGAATATTTTGATTGTTAATATGATTGCATGCGTATAAAGGGGGTGTCCAACCAAAACTCACGATGTTAATCGTAAATAAAACAAAAAACTTCCAGAGAATTATCGTAATATTTTTTTTATGAATAAAGTACCTATAACAATTAAATGTGAAACAAAATGTCGACCAAATGGTTGCCGCAGCTTCGGTGGCATACCTTTTTCCATTTGTTCACATTTCAATAACTCTCGTGATATAAATGAGGTCCAGTGTTGTTAATATACAGAATTATCTCATATTGTAGTTATTGAATTATACTTGACTTATTTCTGTAAAATTCTTTTAAATATCACTAAAGAAAGAAATTCAACGGCGTTAAACCACAATATCGTGGCGTCCAATTAACATCACCACGACGTGAGATAACACGGGCATTAAATTTCTCGCACCAAAGAGCTCTTGTTTCGTTAGCTTGAGTATTTTCCTACTGAGTGGAAAGTGTCTATCATTACTATGATACCCAAACCAGGAAAGGATCCTACAAAACTTGAGTCATATAGGCCAATAAGTCTATTGCCAACATTTCAAAGCTGTTCGAGAAATTGCTAATAACGAAGTTGACCCCAATCTTGAATGAAGTAGGACGTACTCCTAACCATCAATTCGGTTTTAGGGCTAAGCATAGCACCATAGAACAAACACACAGGCTGGTGAATGTTATCAGAAACGCGTTCGAAAATAAAAAATATTGCTCAGCTCTATTCATTGACGTTTAAAAAGCTTCTGACAAAGTGTGGCACGATGGCTTAACTAATAAAATAAAATTAAACTTGCCTGCAAACACGCACAAGCTGTTAGAGAGCTACGCTCGGCTAAGCCAATCGAAGCTGGAGTTTCCGAGGGTAGCATATTGGGTCCAACTTTATATTATGCTTCAGACATGCCAACCGGCTGCAAAATTCACACTACACCTTTTGCAGATGATACAGCAGTTCGAAAACGGAATTGAAACTAAAAAGTTTTTCGGAATGATATAATTTTTAGTTTCAAGAATAAAATTAATACGAGCATTTTCTGTTGAAAATGATTTCATTCCGAAAAACTTTGTAATATTAATATTGTAATATTACTGAAGAGCCAAAAAAAAAACGGATTGAAATACTTTTCTGAACGGAATTGAAGTCTGTGACATGTCTATTTATTTATTATGATCAACAACAAATAATCGGAAATTAAAAAAAAAAACACATAAAATTCAGAAAAATGCATGAAATATTTATTTGGATCGATAGTTGAGTCGATATAATTTAATGTTTGAAGATTATTTCATGCAAATGTTGGCCGCGGCTGCGCCTCAAATGGTCCATCCGCTTAGTCCAATTTTAGCATACTCTTTCCAACATCTCACGAATAATGTTGGCAATGTTGGCTTCCAGAGCGTCAATCGAAGCGGGCTTGTCGCTATAGACATTAGCCTTAACATAGCCCCACAAAAAATTGTCTAGAGGCGTTAAATCGCACGATCTGGGCGGCCAATTGACTGGTCCCAAGCGTGAAATAAACTGTTCACCGAACTCGCCTCTCAATTGGTCCATTGTTTCGCGTGCTGTGTGGCATGTGGCATGTGGCACCGTCTTGTTGAAACCACATGTCATGCAAGTCAAGCTCTTCCATTTTGGGCAAAAAAAAGTTTGTTATCATCGCACGGTAGCGCTCACCATTCACAGTAACGTTGTGATTCGCATCATCTTTGAAGAAATACGGCCCAATGATGCCGCCAGCCCATAATCCGCACCAAACGGTTGTTTTTTGTGGATGCATTGGTAGCTCTTGCAATGCTTCTGGCTGCTCTTCGCTCCAAATACGGCAGTTTTGCTTGTTTACGTATCCATTCAACCAGAAATGAGCCTCGTCGCTGAACACAATTCTTCGATAAAAAAGTGGATCTTCATCTAACTTTTCAAGAGCCCATTCACCAAAAGTTTGGCGTTGTGGTAGGTCGTTTGGCTTCAATTCCTGCACCAGCTGTATCTTATAAGGCTTGACACCCAAATCCTTCCGCAAAATTTTCCACGTAGTGGAGTAACAGAGGCCCAATTGCTGCGAACGGCGCCGAATCGATAATTCAAGGTCATCACCAACACTGGCCGATACGGCTGCGATATTTTCTTCAGTTCGCACTCTACGTAAGCGTGTTGGTGGTTTAATGTCCAACAATGTAAATTTGGTGCGAAATTTTTTTACAATAGCCCGAATAGAAGCCTCAGTAGGTCGATTAAACTGACCATAAAATGGAAGAAGCGCGCGATGAACTTTCTTAATAGAGCACGCATTTTGGTAATAAAATTCAATAATTTGCAAGCGTTGTTCGTTTGTAAGACGATTCATGATTAAATTATAGACCAAACTGAAGATTTTTGACAGTGACACAAGATACAAAACGTGCGTGAGCTGTCAAAACTAGTGTTGCCAAAAAGATAATAGCAAAAAAATCACTCTTTACATATGTATGCAATTAAAGAAATATTTGTGTTTTTAATAAATTTTAGAATCTCGTCCGTCCACTTCCTCAGCAGCTTGGCGCCGGGCTGCCGCCAATAGTTTAATAGCCAACAGAGAACAGACTGCATCAAACGATGTCTCTATCCCGAATCTTGCCTCAACGACTGATGATGTTGAAATGTTTGAAACGCCAAAAAGTGACGATAACCCAAATACCAGATCTACTCAATTTCAAATGGATGCCGCATCGTTGAATAAAGAATTAGCCGATCTTGAAATGGAATCACGAGAAATTGTATACGACTATTTCCTCATGAAATATACTGGGCATCGTAATGCCCGAACAATGATTAAAGAGGCCACATTTTGGGGCAATAACTATGTAATGTGTGGATCCGACTGTGGTCATATTTTCTGTTGGGATAGACGTACCGGCAAATTGGTCATGTTAATGCAGGCCGACCAACATGTTGTTAATTGTTTACAGCCTCATCCGAAATTGCCTTATTTGGCTAGTTCGGGCATAGACTATGACGTCAAAATATGGGCGCCAATATTGCAGGACAAAGGTTTCGACGAAGAAGCAGCCGAAATTGTAAGTATTACATATTATTTGTAAAATTCAACACTTTACATTTAATTGTTATTTGTTATCAAGTTAATGGAACGCAATGCCATTATGTTGGAGCAAACAAAAGACACTATTACGGTGCCGGCAGCTTTTATGATACGAATGTTGGCCTGCATACATTCGTTGCGTAATAGGGAACGCAATAATGCAAATGCGACTCAAGCAACTGAAAACAACTCACAACAAAATCCACAAAACAATAACAGCAGCTCTTCGGGTGATAATAGTAGTCCTAATGATAACAACAACAATGATAATAACAATGATACTAATAGTTAATTTAAAACTAATTTCTTGCAAAGAACTGTTGCTTATTTTAACATTTAAAATTTATTTTTTTATTTTATTTTTTTAATTGCTTTTAAACCTAATAAAATTTTGTTTAGAGTTACATATTTATTTTAAGTTATAAGCCCACTAATTGGAAAAGAAGAGATCGTACAAAATTGTTATTTTAGCAAAGTTACATTTTTAGAAATTAAATTTTAATAAACTTCGAAAACATTTTCGATATTAATTTTGTTTCGAGCAGTAAGAAAACAATTATTTACAGTTTCAAAATGGAAAATTAAATTTCGCAAATTAGCAGCGCGATTTGAAAACCCTGCTTTAAGTCCTTTGATTGTTATTTATTCAATTTATTAGCCAATGGATATAATCCAAGGCGAATTCATTACCAGGTGAACTTAACAGCACAGGTGATTATTTTTTGCTTCTTGCGTTTTTTCCAATGAGACTGTCAAATTTTGTTTCTTTTGTTTACAAACTTTTTCGCGCCATTTTAATCTGAAGGTTTTTTTGCATGATTTAGTGCAATTTCAAGAAATTTGTGTGAATTTAAAAGTGAAAAACTAATATAATATGTGATTTTAATTACAAACAATTATAAAAGCTTATATTTAACGTTTATATAAAATATTTTCTCTGCTGAGCAATCATAGGCGAATTTAGATAATGACATTCACGATGTGTTTTACAATAACAAAATACATTGTACTGAATTCGCCTTTCCGCTTGCACTCACCCAAGGCGACTTTATACAGGTGAGTGCAAGCGGAAAAGCGAATTCAGTACAATGTATTTTGTTATTGTAAAACACATCGTGAATGTCATAATCTAAATTCGCCTAAGATTGCTCAGCAGAGAAAATATTTTATATAAACGTTAAATATAAGCTTTTATAATTGTTTGTAATTAAAATCACAGATTATATTAGTTTTTCACTTTTAAATTCACACTAATTTCTTGAAATTGCACTAAATCATGCAAAAAAACCTTCAGATTAAAATGGCGCGAAAAAGTTTGTAAACAAAAGAAACAAAATTTGACAGTCTCATTGGAAAAAACGCGAGAAGCAAAAAATAATCACCTGTGCTGTTAAGTTCACCTGGTAATGAATTCGCCTTGCACTCACCTGTATAAAGTCGCCTTGATATAATCCTCACAAGCAATTATTACAAAGAGCTTACACTAATTTAAAACTCGTGGTATGACATTTAAACACATAATAATTTTTTGCTTAAGGCACCCCAAGGCGAATTCATTACAGGTATATGCAAGAGCAAAAAATACAACACTACAAAAAATAAATCTTTTTCGAATGTCGAGGGAAAATATAAACACAAAAAGGAATTAAAAAAAAAATAAAAAAAAATTTACAAGAAAACACAAACTTTTAATTGTTTCGTTAAATCTTTAATTATTTCGTGAAAATTAAGGTCTCAAATCATAGAGCTCGGAAAGGTGAAAATGGCCAGCAAGATTGCGGCGGATTCTGGATGATAAGTGGGGCTCAAGATACAATAAATAACTTAAAAAATTGTTTCAAAAATTATTTTTCAATTTTTTTTTTTAATTTACAATAAAAGGAAAACTTAATTATTTCGTGAAAGTTTTAATTATTTCGTGATAGATGATAGAGATTCAAAAGATGAAAATGGGCAGCCAGATTGGGGAGAATTCTGGAGGATACCTGATGCTCAAAATACAATAATAATTTGAAAAATTGTAAATTTTTTTTTCAAATTTGTTTTAATTATGCTATTGACATCTGAAAGAGATGTCAATGGCGTTTTCTTTTCTAGAAAAAGTGTAACATTTTCAATATTGTTTTGCCAAAAAAATACAGGGGCCAAATCACCGCATACGATATTGAGCAAAATTATCGAAATTTTTCATTTTGGTATCACGGCATACGATATCGAATAAACTGTATTGCAATAATATAAAAAAGTTAAAAGGATTTATTTTTTGTATTCCTACTTTTAGGGAACGTATGGTCTTCAATCTATTGCATTTTGTTTAAATTACGATCCAATATGCATCGGTTGCCATAATTTAGATGTATCGTAATGTTATTCGATACGATAGTTATTTCGATATCGTATGCGGTGATTAGACCCCAGGACTATACAGTTTTTTCAACTTTTTTTCAGATATTTATAGTTATTGGGACATCTTTTCATCTCAATAAAACTTAAAATCTAAAACTTGAATTTTAAGAAAAAAAGTGCAGCATAAAGGCAAAACTTTTTCAGAAAAGAAAACGGCATAAAATTAAAAAAAAAACGTTATCAGCTGCGCTGTCAATTTCACCTGTTATGAATTCGCCTTGAGTCTCCCACAGACGATATGTTTTCTCGTCTGTTTTTTAATATGTAATTCCTCATGTATTTTTTCATGTCTGTCAACAATTTTCATTTTTACAGACGGTTTTTAAAATTTGCTCACAAACGTACATACATGTACATTCGCTAAAATTTCCTGAAGCCGACTACTCATACCGCCCAAAAATCGCTGCTGAATTGTTCGCAAGGCATAGAGTTCTAATATCAGATGTTTAAACATAACGATAATACTAATAACACACTCTATTTGAAACTTTGTCAAACGACTTTGCTCATGTTTTTTACGCCGTGTCTTCACGTGCCATCGACTTGAACATGACATGAACATAACAGCTGTGTTCCACGAGATCTCGGACTAATGAGAGTAAAAAGCAAATTACTCTCTAAATTTACAAATTTTACCCAAAACTACTGGAACGCACAAAACCACAATTGTACATCTTGCAATACTAGTGCCGCTTACTTTTTTAAATTAAAGTATATTTTAGTGATTTTAGACGCTTAAAACGCATAACATCATATAAAGAAAAGATTTGCATTATTGGCAACAGCAGCTGTAAAATTAAAACCAATGTAAAATTTTCAATCGATATTTGTAGTATATATTTATAAAATGAAAAGCAAAACAACAATTGCGTGTTCTGTTTACAACTTCACAAGGTTATTTTTAATTTGGGCAACCTACCATTTTGCTTTTAAATAATTTTTAAACAAAAACTTTTTTCCAATTTGCAAATTTTCAGTTTCATATGTATGTAAACGTAAAACAGCTGATTATTCAATTCTAGTCCCAAAGAAAAAGTTCGGGCTAATTTGTACAGGAAATGAAACTAATTACTATCTCATTTTCTCTCAAAATTGCACAACAATTGTTACATGGAACGCGTGTGGACTAATTTGGACTAGTTCGGACTGTTTCGTTATTCACGTGGAACACACCTAACATCGGCAGAGCGAATGTAAAAATAAGTTCATGTTCTTGATGTGGCGAATACGTATGTTCGGATTTACCTTATCAAAGTGTTCAGTTCGGCGCCATTCTGTGTATTTTTGTATGTGATGGCCAACTTCATGGCGAACATCGATGCTCAGCCATATGCTCGAGCATCGATGTCAGAGCATGAACTGAACATGAACATGAGCGGTCCACATTAGCCATTTGCGATGTTCGCCATGATACTCATACCATGTTCATGGCTAATGGAGACCCCCAGTTACAGACGCAATGTTTTTTAGGTAACAGACGACATGTAGGCATTTTACATTGTGAAAAATGACATGTACATTGTTAAAAACATATCGTGTGTTATCTACTTTAATTATATTAACGCTTGGGCCAAAGTCAACAAAAAAATAGAGATTATTAAAATCATTACATAAACGCGTTATTGGGTTGGGTAGAGCATAATGCTAGGAACACAACTGCGACGAACGACGAACTTCGCCCATCGCGCCGAATTCGCCGGTAAATATTCGTTGTATCATGATACAAAAAACAAGGTAGCCGCTTCGCTACAACAATACAACAATAAAAAAAACAACAATATTTTGTTTGTGTAAAAAGGCGAATTCACACTTAAGCTATCAAAAGTAGTTGATAACGAACATGTAAAAAAATTTAAATGGCGCCGAAAAAGGTAAACAAAACTTGACAGAGAAAGTGCCGCCATATTAAACGAATTCGCCTGAATTCGCCGATGCATCCACCTAATAATGAATTCGCCTTGCGTTGTATAAATTCGTCGTATGAAGCACAATATCAACGAACATTCTTTACGACAAATTCAATGGCCGTGTTATCTCACGTGGTGGCGATGTCAATTGGCCGCCAAGATCATGTGACTTTTTTCTTTGAAGTTATTTGAAAGAAAAGGTGTACGTCGATAAGCCAGCAAAGATTCAAGAGCTAACAAGTAAAAAGATTTTATTTTGATCCATTGGTTGGATTGGTTTCAGAAGACAGTATGCCATTTAATATCTTAAATTCACCTAACTTTCGAAACATAGTTGGCCCAATTAGTGGCAGCAGCATTTTTTTTTTATTATGTAAACAAGTAAGAGTGTAGTATATTCCGCTGGACCGAATCCAAAATACACTTCATGATAGTCACGTATGTGTATACAGCCATGTGCTGCAACTCACATTTCGCAAAAAAATGTGAGTACGATTTGAAGTCACAAAATTGGTGTGCTGGAAGTCGCAATCACAAAAAATTTAGCTATTGCAACTCGCAAGCAAATGATGAAGTGAACTCTAAGTGAACTAGCTTATAATATGGGAATTTATTATCAAACCGTAGAACTGGAAACGTCTAAATAAAATTTGACTTCTTTTTATGCATTTTCATCAAAAAAAATTTAGAATTTTCATATATTTTAATAAAAAAATTTGCAATTAAAAAAATACACCTTTTTTATATGATTGTTGTGTTACATTTGTAAATAAAAAAAAAATAGTTAATCGGTTCAGGCTATATCTCGAGTATATTACGGACAAATATCGGAAATTTTCATTTTCCATATTTGTATAACCTCATTTTATTACTTAAATTGCTTGCTTCTAATTTTTCGACCCTTTTTAATTTGAATTGTTATTTGTTGTTGAGCTAGTGGTCTTCTTCCTGAAGAAGACACACAACGGAGTGTCGAAATATTGAAAAATAAAACCGTACTTTTTTACCAAACAAGAAGACCACTAGCTCAACAACAAATAACAATTCTCATTTTATTACCAGAACTGCTTTTAAGAAAAAAAATTTAGTTCGCTTACGCGACATTTTCATGAAAAAAACCGGTTTAATATAATAAATTCCGTGAGAATATTCATAATTGGGCTGATAATGTACCTTACATGCTCTTTCAGCTTTAATTTTTAACAAGCATCAAATACTACTGAAATGCTCTCTGGGTAAGTATATTGCCTCTTTGCAAAAGAGAATAACATATTGAAAGAAGTGTTTTATAAAAACTGCGCAGTTACTGCCAAGCAAGAAGGCTGATTTTGGTTTACACACTGTTGCTTAATTATTACTTTCCAAAATGAAATATATATAAAATAAAATAGAACTTCCCACTCTCTTTAAAATATTGAAAGACTTTTCAATGTTTCTCTTTTTTGGAAAGTTTAAGAAAAAGCAAAAGCATTCGTAGTGTACAAAAACGTCTGAGTCGAAGCAACAGTCAATTTTTCAAACTTTTTTTGTGTAAGTTAAGTTTTTTTGAACACTGATTTATTTCTCATGGAATTTATTTCTCGCGGAATTTATTTCTCATATAAAGTACTTTTTTCAATTCAGGTTGAAGATATAAGCACAATTTTCGCTAAATTGACCATAGAAATTGAAGATTTGATCTTCCTTTAGTGTTTTCAATTAGAGGAATGAATGAAAAATCATAATTGGAGGAAGAGCGAAAAGTTAAAAAACTCCCACGGAATTTTCATTGTAATTGGTCTGTATATATTTTTTTGCACTTCAAAACAGTTTTTTTTAATCTTAGTTGTTTTTTCAGTTTTCTTTCACAAACACCAACTTTTTCTTTCTTTCTTTATTCTTTATTAATGTAACAAAAGTAAGAAAGTAAAAATCCTTGTTGATGGATTGATTCCGCTTCTTCTTTTACGTTTGAAATAACATTTGTTCATATAATTTAACTTTACAACATTTATTGAACCATTTCTTCTAAAGCTGGTTCAGTTTTTAAATTAAAATTTTTTCAAACATTTGGAAATTTTTTAAAATTTTACGTCTTTTATATATTATATTTATTATTAGATTATGCAATTATTCAAATACTAGGATACTAGGCTATACCATGGTGCAATAATATATTATTGTACCATGGGTTATACGAATACAATAACATTTATAATGCAACCCTCGCCAACTAAAAATAAATAACTTGAAAAAGTACAAACAAACGGCTTGTTTTTTATGTTCACTAGCTGTCTATACACATGTCGCCGTTTCATAGGAGCTACCCTAATCACCAGTAGTAGACTTGGAAACGTTAAAAATTAATTTCAAACATCTAACTACATATTCCACTATTTTAAATAAAACAATGAGAATTTAAAAGCAAAATCCGCTAATATTCAGACATATTCCAAGAGGCGTCATTTTCGTCACATCAAGACAAAATCAAAAAACACTTGAATGTACACTCTTCTTCGATAACAATTATGTATTCTGCGATAGACCTTCGGCTTTTCATGGAACTAAGCTATAGAGTAAATACCAAATTTTTAACATCGCCTTCATGTGACTGCGATGACGCCTGGGATCACCTTTCGAGTACAAAATATAAGCATTACTCTTTACATACTTTTTTACCTTTCATTTTCTTGTTTTATTTAAAGTTATGGGATTATATATACCATAACTTTAATATATATAAATGATTGAAAATATTTTTCAGTTTTAAGTAACAAGTTCTATTGTCGAGTCTAGTAATGATTAGCGTAGCCCCTATGAAATGTCGAAACATAAAAACCAACTGTTGTTATTATTTGATTGGTATCAATAGTAGTAGATAATAAAGTAAATATGAAGATTCATTTGACAAACTTTGTAGAAAAATTTGCCAATTAATTATGACCGTTAAATATTAATAATTTGTATAAATAATAAATTAAATGACATAACTTTTCATAGTTTAAATTGGTATTTAAACGTTAACGGCATTCTGTAAAGAAGTTTTATCATCAACTATTATGTTAGCAGCAGTGGCTGTATTGGGATTCGAACTTAATAGCTGCTTGGTTGATGAACTGGATGAGTAGCTGTCGCTTGAGCTACGTGTAGATGCAGAAGTTGCACTAACTGGACTATCCAGCATATCTGAGAAAAAAATTCACGTATTAAATGTCGTATTAAATTAGAAAAGAAAATTAATATACCCGGCAATGAGTTGTTGCCTTTCAGATCAACTGCGCCTGTGGAACATGCCGTAGTTGATAAGCCTGTACCACCCGCGCCTACAATGTTACCCGCTGATGTCGATTTCTTATGTAAATTCTTCTTAACTAAAGTGTTCTTCAATTTTTCACCAGCGCTGGAATGAGTTTTAGTCTTGTCCGGGCATAATGGACTTAAAATTGAGTTTTGTGGATCTTCTGGTGTATAATAATCAGAATCTTCATTACCAACCACCGCGGGCGGTGGTGGTATGGCGTTTGGTGCTAAAGTACTATTAGTATCAATAGGACTTGTTATTTGATCAGATTTGTTATCGTTAGCTTTCTTATGTTTCTTGAAAGAAGTATTCTTCTTGAGCTTAAAATCAACTAGCGGTTCTTGGATCATTGTATTTTTTTCATCTAGCTCTTTGTCATTTTCAATTTCTGAGTTTGCAATAGATTTAGCCAGTTGTGGCGGTATTGGTTTACACTTACTACCCGGTGAGAGTAGCGGTGATAGTTTTTCATTTTCGCTGTCGTCTTCTCCCTCGTCATGGGTCGAAGTAGAAATGGAGTTCATTTCGGGATTTGTGGTTGATGTTTTGAAGTGCCGCTTATGAGACTTGGGTACTTTTAAACTGTGGCGTTCATTAACAATTTGCAATTTATCTTGTGAAGAACGTTTATCGACGATTTTGATATCGACTGCTGATTCATCCGAAATGTCCTTTACTTGAGTAACACTACCACTATTTAAAGGATGTGTATTTGTCATGGTAGCAAGCTCATTTGAATTAGTTGAAGTGGAGGCATTCTTCTTGCCCTTTGAACGTTTCTGACTGGTAGGTTTATAGGGAGAAGTTGCTTTATGATGTTCTGTGGTGCCATTTACAACAGCACTGCCATTGGCTCCATCAATCATATCGTTGCCATCTCCAACTCCTCGTCGTGTACCAACATACTGTGGCGGTCCATTTAAGGCTTCAATCAGAGAAACTGGTATAAATCCGGGTGGGACCTGATGCTCACAAGCTAAAGGCTCACCGGTGGCAGATGTTGGAGTATTTTGGTGTATAACATGATTTACACCTTTTTGAACAGCTCTTATTTGAAGAAGAGCACGAAAAGGTGCACGACATATTGGACAACAGTTAGCCTGATAACGAAGAGATTCGGCACATGAGTAGCACAAGCACAAATGGCGGCAGGGCAATATAAGTGTGTCTCGTGTTTCACTCATACATATAACGCACTCACTGCCATGATCGTCCAAGTCTTCGTCAATAGAACTTTTATTAATGGCCTGCAAGATGTTATTTTTCAGCAAGCGCTATGAATTTTTATTTCCATCTTACCTTGTTTTCGATACCATAAATTTCCTGTAGAAGATAGCAGAGTCCGTCAACAAAAATCTTTTGCTTTAAAGCTCTTAATACATAGCTATTACTTTCTGGATGATGGTCGATAACACATATTGTTGTGTGAGATTGGCGGCATTCTTCATTCCCCTCCTCAACTACGCAGTGTATAGCAACTGGATACTGTTCCTTACTGGGATTATATATGAAATCGTCTTCTGGTATAAGTTGTGGATTAAATACATGCGAGCTTTGCGAAAAGTATTGATTAATGCCTTTATCAAAATGAAAAGTATCAGACGTCAAGCCATCGCGTGGGGTAAGTGTAACACCACTTGGACTGACCTCTTCACTGCAGAAATAATATATAGTAATAGCACACTTGGCATCAGAGTCGAATATAAACTCAATGTTGTATAAATAAGATGGAGGATTTTGTTCCTCACTAGCTACAGCGCTTAAACAATTTCCATCTGCCTGATCATCCTTTAACATCTTCACAAAACGCACCGATTCCTTGCGTATATTTACCAAACTTTTAAGCGTTTTTGTCGGTTCGTTCGCTTGCGGCGGAGGATAAGGAAATGCTGTGGGACGATTTCCCAAGAAATTTAGATCGGCATTTTCCCCAAAAAGGTAGGACTCCGGCTGTGGGGTATCAAAACGTTCCCCTCCCATGATAAAATGGGTGCCAAAAAAATTTCCTGTTCGCGGAGGATACCTGTAGGTGTGGTTATTAGCGTTCTGTTCTGCCTCCTCGATTGCACCATTTTGGCGGCTAGTAAACGCTCCCATAAT
The DNA here is from genome assembly GCA_914767995.1 of Thecocarcelia acutangulata. Classification (NCBI taxonomy): domain Eukaryota; kingdom Metazoa; phylum Arthropoda; class Insecta; order Diptera; family Tachinidae; genus Thecocarcelia; species Thecocarcelia acutangulata. The sequence goes on along the minus strand of OU612095.1, from coordinate 76,044,929 downwards.
GATACGACGATTTACGAACTTTTTATTGCACTTTTAGATATAAATAAAGGATTTATATTTTTAGTAATCAAAAATCTCAACTAGTGAAAATTTGTCTAAAAACATCGATTGCCTAGCGCATAGATGCCAGATAAATCTGGGTTAAAATCGTCAAATTCGGGGGTTAAAATCGTCAATATAAGTATCGCAAATCGTCAATAAGTAAAATTATTTTACCCTGCATTTATAATAATAAATTTGTATTCCAAATAAAAATTAAGTTATAGATGTTTATATTTGTTTTTTTATACTATATTTTTGAAATGTATATGGGCAACACTGTTTGTTGCTACTTGCATGCAAGTGAAAAAATCACTGCCAACCAAAATCGCTTGCAATTGAGACCTACTACTTGCAGGTATGTGAATGTGCTATTAAAAAAATGGTAATGTATTGGGTTTTTTGCACTTGCGTAATTTCATGAGAGTCGAATGTCCTGCAATTTTCTTTACTGTTTACACATGCGAGGGAGAGTTCACTTTAAATTTATCGTTTCCTTCCTAAATTTTGTTTCTATTTTAATTTATCTTCTCTTTATTTGTGAATATTTTTAGGAAATAGTTGGCATTAATTTTTATTATCATTGATATTAACGCTTTATAATTTAAACATTTCCATTTATAGTATTAGTTTTAATAAATTAACATACAATTTATTAAACAAACTAGCTAAAACTTAAGTTTTAATTTTGTAATGATCCAGTTGATTTGCGTAAAACTGTTTGCACGGTAACACTGTATGTTTGTTTGACATTTGATTGAATGGAAGTGCCAAAAAATTACTCGCAAGCAAATTTAGCTGCGAGTAGTAGAGAAAGTGCGAAAATGACAAAAAGACACGAATTCAGTTTTTCGTGTTTTTTAATTCATTTTTGTTATCATTTCGTTAGTCTCGCGTAGAAAGGCCCTAACTCACATTTTGCCTGATTTGAGCTCTTTTAGGGATTCTACTACGTTTCACACAAGTACACATTGTCACAAAGATTTAATTACATAATTTCATACATATCTCTTTTACAAGCAATTAAGCAAAAAAAGTTACTTTTAGATATACCTATTTATACAGTTTCGATTGCGATTTTCCTTCTCCTGTAAAATTGCAATTATTTTAGTTAGGGCCTTTCTACATGAGAGCAACGATTTGTTATAATTTTTCATTTATATTCGTCCAGCAATTTGACTACATCGATACTAACAAGAAAATGGACAAACGATATTATTTTGTAATAGCAATTAAATAAAAGACATGTCTAAAAATCATGGTGAAAATGTAACATGATTTTGGTCAGATTTAAAAGAAAATAAAAAACAAACCTGTCTCTAAAAATCGCCATAAAAATTCGTGAAAGAGTGCTTCCGTTCGCAATCAAAGCAAAAAAAAAAAAAATTTGATTTGGACTATCTTTGTTCTATACGAACAGTGTGTCAAAACTCAATTAAAATACATACATGTTTATACGAATGAATAATAGTGATATATGCAAACCCAAATTGATTCGAATGCGAATAACTGGCTTTCTTTCACATTCAATTTCTTTCGAAATTCCTAAACTGTACAGAAAATATTAGCCGTCTTACTAAATTGATTTAGATATATTACAGCCAAAAAGGAAAACCTGTTCAAATAATAAAATACATATTTGAAAAGCGATTGTGCTTAGTTTGTGATAGTACATTAGTTAACTTGGATGCTGGTAAAAATATATGGATTACGCTGAGGGATTTGGTTTTTGCAGAAAATTAAATAAAACTTCTAAGAGCGGATCGGAAGCAAATTTCAATAAGTCGGCTTTTACATTTGGACAGACAGACGAAATTTGATGGTACTGTAACACAATTGTCAGTGTAGTACAACACACTCTCTACTAAACACTTGTGGACATTTTTTGGTTCTCTTTTTAACTTTTCGCATTTCATATGTTGTTGCCTCATATCAACATCAACTTCATATAAACACACTGTGCTTGAAAATAACAACAACGAAAAGGATAGAAAAGAGAAACGAAAAGTTTCTGCTTGTCTATTAATGTCTTAAATGTAAGAGGTTTAGGGGAGATCAAAAGAGAAATGAAAAAATGTCTGTACATCGTCTGTCTAAATGTAACATAGAGTCTATATGTGATATAATAACAAATATTTTTCTATCAGCAAACGAAAAATTTGATAGCGGAGAGAATTATATCACGTGTAGCCTTCAAAATTAGTATTATTGCAATATTATATCAGATATCACAATATTGTTTTGATAATATATATTTAGAAAACCATATCATGATATGAACTATCAAAAAACGTAAACAAAACAACATAATGTTCAATTTTTTAAGAATTCCCGAAAAAAGTTTAATAAAAAAGTTATAAAATCGTTAAAATATTTATAAAAAAGCGTTTATTGTTAATTTTGTTGTAGGAATATATAAATTTGTTTAAGAAAAACACAATATTCTACGATGTTTACTGCATGGTTGCTTAAAAATTATGAAATATGATATTTGTAAAAATACTTGGCACCATGCTAGATATGAGAGAAAATATAATTTGTTTTTTCTCGCTAATCTGCTGACGTTCTCCCTCATATTATATCAGAATTAATATCATTTGTAGACACTGTGTAAAAGCTAAATTAAAAACAGCAACGCTGATTATAGTTCTGTTTCGCTTAAGTATGGCAACATACTTTACTATTGTGAATTTTTATTATTAAACAAAAACTTAACTAGGGGAAGAATAATATAAGGAAGTCTAATAAAATCATCAATTAATTGAAAAAATGACTACGGACGAGCATATATTAGCCGAAATGTTGGGTATTTTAAATATGTTAAGTATCTATAATGAATATTTATTAACAAACACCGTAATATTTAGAAAGGGTCACGAATCCTAGCCGGGATAGTACCGACAATTTAGCCGTCCAAATGTTCTGCATGATTGTCCAAAGTAATATCGATTTGATTACAAAAGCGCATGAACTAATTGTTAAAAAGATGCATTCCAATAACACAACTGAGGCAGCTAGAGCTATTGGGGTGAGTGAGTTCACTAAAAAAGGAAAATATAATACTATTTTTATACTTAAGTATATAAATTGAGTAAATACAAATATGAATATACTTGTGTGTACATACTTATACATTCATTTTACAAACAGCTTCTAGAGGAATGTATGTCTAAGGCAGGTTTAGAGTTCCAAAAAAAGACTGCAAAATTTACCTTTCTAAATGAGCTCATTGCTTTGGTATTAGATAAACATCATGACTCTCCAGCTCCTATTGAGACCAAAAAACGTATAATGGACTGCCTAATGCTTTGGACGGTCGAGCATCAGGATAAAAATAAAATTCAGGAGGCTTACGATAATCTAAAAAAGCAGGTTAATTTTGATCACAACTGTCCAACAGCGAGTTCGAATACACGAATGGAACGCTCTAGCATTTTAGGAAAAGATGACGAACTGGTAGCAAAACTGCTCAAACAGGGAGGTGCGGAGAATTATAAGAAAGCCAATTTACTTATACAGCATAGAGTTAATCAGGAGACAAGGCGGACAGAGTTTATTTGCCATTTAAAATCAGAATTAAAGAAAATTGAGAGCACAATGGAAGTATTCGAAGAAATGTTAAATGCTTATAACTCAGATTCTACGGATGCAGATAACCGTGATATAATATTTGAATTATATAATACCTGCAAGAAACAGAATGAGCAAATGGCGCGATGGCCTGATTTTTTGGGAGAAGGTGAACCAAAATTCTTGGGTAAGTTTAAGATGGAGTTGCAAGATAATTTTAAACAATTCGGAGCTTTTCGAATTTCAAAAAAGATTGCAACGCTTTAGCGAAATAGGAGCAGTTTTCTTTCTAGCTTTAAAAAAAGCTCTTAAAAATGTTGGAAGCCACTAACACAACTGTTTTAAAATTTAAAAGTAATTTTGACTAGATTTTAATAATTTGTCTATTTATTTAATCAATCCAGTAATATAAAGCCAAAATAACAATCGGACATGTTCTATTACTCACATTACATTTGCGATTGTAAATTGAACTCGCAAGAGAGGTGTTCTGTGCGCAATCGGCAGACTCTTGGCATAATATGAATGCTGCTGGTATTTTCAGTTAATATTTTTGTTTCTTTATTTGCTTTAGTAAAACATGTGTTTTTAGCATTCAAATTATGTCAATTCGGATGAAAAAGGCTTTAGTCACAGAACACCTAAAAATAAATTTGTCGTTTTCAAGTCGCCTGGTGACTTAAATTAAATAAACAAATAAAGATGGGATTTAAAACAATCTTTGTTCACATATTTATCTGTTCATGTAATACAAAAGCAACTGACCAAGTTAAAATACGTTCATACATACGTATGTACACAATTAGTCAAGGGTCAATCCCTGAACACTGGTCGAAGATAATATAAAAGTTTGTGTTAGTGGAAAAGCGTTGTGAGCAAAGAATAAAAGTATACGAATGGAATTATCGAGAGTTATTAGTTAGAACAAAAGAGATACGAAAAGAACATTGAAAATAGAAAATATTTGTTGTCAGTACTAATGAACTGAAAAAAGAAAATAATCTTGCATGCATTGTCGTGCTTCTGATAAATTATTATTTACATCTTTGTTTCCATTATTTGAAAACGTCTGTGTAATCTGTTGTTATTTATTGAGTTACTGCTAACAAATCAAAATTATCTTTAGCGACAAGGCACAACATTTTTGTCCAATTTACTATATTAACAAGCCAAATTATCACATGTGGGACCAACCTAACCCGCACAAGGTCTCCAATGCATCCATTAAGTTACTATTTCATGCAGCTGGCGTCATTACTGGTCAAGATTTTTGTGAGAACGAAGTTGTTGAGGCCTTGTAGGGAATTGCCCTACAAGAAATAGATGACCGAAACTATCACACTCAAATGTTATTTTCCAACACATTCACAAAAATGTTATACCTATATAATATTTTTGAGAATGTGGTAGAAGAAACATCACATGTACACGAAACTTTCGGTCATTTTCTTCATATTGCCCCTAACAATTTGATAGAAGGTTTTGACCTATGTTTCGGTCAACAATGTCGATTAAAAGAGCGGTCATTTGAAAGTCACTGTTCTTGTAGGGTGATAATCGATTTTTTTGCCTCAAATATATTCCACCGGGGAGCAGGTTTTGCCTTGGCGTACACCAATCCTGGGCACTGCTTTCTGGGGCATGGAAAGGAAGGAGTCCCTCGTTTGTTGTAGCAAATAAAACTCTAGGCAGCCGCATAACTTGTGTTGTTTTGGACTTCCCAAATCCTTACCCAGGGTTAATTGGCAGAACGGGGATCAGCAAAGTCCAAGAAGGTTCTGCTACCTTGGCTGCAACGTTTCGGCTGTGGTTTGTGGTTTGACCCTAAAATCGGAAGAAGGGCAATTAGTTTTCCTGATAACTATTGTGCTTGCTGGTTTTCGAGGGCTGACAACCCCACGAGGTGCTGTTTTCTTGCGACAGTTACCTGTAATCTAAGAAACCAGGCGTGGTGGGGTGGACAGTTGAGTTGGGTTAGTAATACTCTTAATGGGCTACCAACTCAGTAAGCCTTGTCTTATATTGACTTTTGGGAAATTGCATACTGGAAGGATTAGAAAGCCCGAATTCTTCAGCAAGGGGTTTATTTATATGGATACAAACCGCCTGGGGTTGGTCCATCATCAGATAGGCCGTCGAGGCAAGTAATGATGTAAATCTATATTCATAATCTGTCTCAAATATAATCAAAGGGATACGGACAACGTGTGGTTGTAGCACAGGATGACACTACATGCCACATAGCGGGCGACACGATGTTCATTATGTATGACCAATTTGATATTATGGTAATTTGGCCACACTAAACAGTTCTGTGAGGTTTCCCGAACTCGCAGGTGTATGTCAGTACTCCACAGTCGCCTGGTACCCTCAAATTAAACATAACCACATGCTTGTTCTCCTCTAGATCAACATCACACAACAGCTTTGAGCGATTGCAAAAAAATCATACTTGCTCAACAACATGAAAAACATTACATTTCGTTTAAATACGATTTTGTGTCCAGCAGCACAAATCCGCAGTTGATTTTTAATCACTAACACAATAAGCAACATCTTCGCTAAGTTGGTGCATGCACCGCTAAGGTGTTCGTGCTTGAATATAAATGAATGCGCATGTACTTCGGTAATGATTTCTTGCGTTTGAGTTTTTGTTTTGGAAGAAAAAAATTAAAAAATATCAATGCAGTGATAACAAAATTTTGTTAACCTATTCCAAGCGCAAATGGTCTAGTTACCCGGCGCTTTTAATGTGTATATTTTATAAATTTATTTATAAAATATAATTGAAATAAATAAATAAATTAATGCAGTTGATGTGTTCAACAGTTTTTCTGTATGCTTCTTTTGAAAAAAAGGAAATGAAATAAAATACACATAGATATAAAAGACTTTCGTAGAAAAAGACAATATGCATTCATATGTATGTACAAACAGTTAATAAATTAAATTAGACTTACAATACCTACATACATACATATGTATATAACAATCAACAAAAAATAATAAGAAAAATTTATATAGACATAAAATTACCAGTAAAAAATTATAAATAGCTTGTTTTCTATGTTTCCCAGCTATCTATATGTCGACATTTTATAGGAACTACCCTAATCATCAGTAGACTTTGGAAATTTTTGAAAGATATTCTCAAACATTCAACTTTATACCCCAACAATCCAAATAAATTGCTGAGAATTTAAAAAGAAAAATGCTCTAATAATATCCGTCAAAACACAAAAAACAAGCTTTTCTATTTATAAACGTCTCTAACATTTCTTTACACCTTTCAAACAAATGAACAACCGTTGGTTGCTACGATTTGCTTTTTGTTCATTTGTTTCAAGGCGAATTCATAACAGGTGAAATTGACAGCGCAGCTGATAACTTTTTTTAAATTTTAATATTTTTCAGATGTCAATTGAATAATTAAAACAAATTTGGAAAAAAAAAAATTTAAAACAATTTTTTAAATTATTATTGTATCTTGAGCGCCAGGTATCATTCAGAATTCTGATTATTTTTTCTGTGATTATTTTTTCTGTGTTTTCCATTACGAATTTAATAAAACTGTTCCATATATTTAAAATGATGTGTTGTTTCTATATTTTTGTAATAAAATTTAGTTTTTTAATTAATTAAATTTTTTTTTTGTTTACTCGCGATTTATATTTTTTCTGTAGCAGTCAGCTGGTCTATTTTGGTAAGATCTGACGGCTAGAAATCTAAGCACAGCCGCTAGTTGAATATTTGCGGCAATACTGCTAACTTTGTTGCCAATACCATGTGCAAAGCTAGTTTGTTAAGCCGGTAAAAGGCGATATAGTTAAAAAGCTATTGGACTAAAATCTATACATCAATTAAATTTTGACTACTTGCCAGGTTTTACTTCCCTCACCAGGGTAACTACCTTGACGTGGTGGTGGGGGCTTAAGTGTATGCTGGACGTCTATTCTCTTTCGAGGGCTTAATCATGAGAGTACTTTTTCAGGCTCTCATGGTTGAGCCTGAGGAGAGGATAGAGTTTTTAAAGCCTGCCTACAAACTAAAGGTCATCCAAACCCTCAAACAGGGGTGTTACGCGACCCATGCCCATCTGTTCTCTTTGCAGTCGGGGGTTAAGAAGGACGTGGAAGGAGGCGAGATAGAGTCATGCATCAATAATAGGAAGAGTAGTGAACCTTCCGGAGAATATTGATTACTTCTCGCCGGCTCTACTGCCCGACAGAAGATTTGATGTAATCTTATCAGACTCGGTCTCTGATAGGACTGGCACAGGTTGTCAAGAGGACGTGCGTGAAATTTTTACCGATGAATCCTAGTCGGACTCGGGAGTTGGTGGGGGTATCTTTATCCCCTTGTATGAGAGGAGGATGAGTTTCAGGCCGCACAATGAGTATAGCGTAGTGCAGGCCGAAATCGCGGTCATTATGAGTGCAGCTAACTGGTTAAGGTACTACAGGATATACGGGAATGATATCCGAATTTGCACTGATAGTTAGGCTGCACTGTATGCACTAGCTGGGGTCCATACGACTTCCAAGCTGGTTCGTGAATGCCAGATATCTCTAAGCGAGATTTTCGAACCTGGAGCTTTTCTGGGTACGTGAGCATAGTGGAGTGCCCTGTAATGTTGTAGCGGACGAACTGGCAAATGCTACAACAAAGGAATATTGATGGGAACGTTGGAATCCCGCTTAGAAGCTGTAAGAAACAAGTACAGTGTCAACTTTTTGAGACCATCAAAGAGAGATGGTCTAGTGAAGTCACCTGCCGAATATCCAGGCTAACTTGGCCCAGATATGACAGCAGGAGGACTATTATCCTCAGCCTGCACTGTCAGAGGGTGCGTTCTGATGTGGCGATCCTGACGGGCCATTGCCACATAGAGACGCAGGCGAAGATGTTAAATCTTCCATTTAATGATTAATGTAGAAGTTGCAGGGACGAGGAGGAAGTAGAGAGTGTTGATCACTTCCTTTGTCGGTGTTCAGCTCGTTCCTACGTAAGGGCTTTATATTTAGACAGACCGAAGCTGCACGATTTGGCGGAGGTATCGGAGTGCTATGTAAATGGATTGGACTCCTTTATTCGATGCTCGGATGGGTTCTAAGCCAGTGATATGTAGATCTGCTGAGACACACATCACACCCTGGCACCACAATGGGGCCAATATTGGACCCAAGTGGGCTGGTTTTTCAAAGGCTGGCAGCCTGTTAAACCTAACCTAACCTTGGTTGTTAATTTATCTCTTCTGAGTCAATAAGTTTCAGTGTCCGCAAGTTGGTACATATAATATCTTTTATTAGATCTTTAAGAAATCCTAAAATTTTTCCCTATATATTTGCAACGAGTATGGTGCCGAATTTATGTAATAATTTACCAAGATCTCATCGTTTGTTATTTAAGCTTGGGCATTTGAAGTTGTTCAATTTATTATCTAATTATCTAATACTTGGCTGAAATGAAAACAGCTTGGATGTTTTACCTTCTTAGTTTTCTGTTGTTGGTTCTTCCAATTTTGCAAGTTAGTCTTGTAATTTAGTTATGTCGGACAAAAGGCTACATGTACAGGGTGGCCCAGAAAGACCGAAGTGCTGTGAATTGCTTATAACTTTTTATTTAAGAGATATTTTTTTAATTTTTTTTTTAAATACATTAAATTTATGGGGAATATTTTTGGATTAGTTATTCTAATCCATATTCTGCTTCGCACAAATGTGCTCTTTCCAACACATTTTCCATGACCTTTCGCAAAACTTCCGGTGGTATGTTGTTAATTTCTTCTCGAATATTGGTTTTTAACTCCTCAATAGTCCTAGGCTTATTAACATAAACTTTTCCTTTTAAATAGCCCCAAAGAAAACAGTCTGGAGCGGTTAAATCCGGGGAACGCGGAGGCCAATGAAAATTGCTGTTACGAGAAATTATTCTTTCACCACGTAAAAGAGTCATTGTGGCCCTCGCAGTGTGCGCTGTGGCTCCATCCTGTTGGAACCATATTTGCGGATGGTTTTCCACGGCTGGCCTTACAAAATTTTGCAACATGGCCCGATATCGATCACCATTGACGGAAATGGCGACACCTTGTTCATTTTCAAAAAAAAAATGGGCCAATGATCCTTTCTGAAGAAACACCGCACCAAACGGTACACTTAACTGGGTGCAATTGTCGTTGATGAAGTACTCTCGTGTTTTCCGTAGCCCATATCCTACAGTTTTGCTTGTTAACGAACCCATTTAATTGAAAATGGGCTTCGTCACTCATTATTAAGTTATGAATAAAATTTGGATTCTCTTGTGCGTGTAAATTTCAACAATTTGGGCACGTTGTTCAATTGTGTATTGCTCCATTATAAATTATCCAAGTCTTCTTTACAAAATACTGAAAAGAAAAGAAAAAAAAAAATTATAATAAAAAAGTTATAAGGAATTCACACCACTTCGGTCTTTCTGGGCCACCCTGTCTTACAAATGAATTAAATAAATAAAGTTTTGATTATAAATTTTTGTATTTTTAGAGGACGTTTTAAATACCAGAGATCATCTTATGGTTTCTCTACAACGCTATAAGGAAATTTTTCAAAATGAAAAACATGATTCAATGCCTGACACATCCAATACATCAGAAACAAACGCTGACCTTCTGTCGGAATTATTAGGCGACCCCGTAACAACTTCCACACAAGAAGCAACTCCAAACAAGCCGCAAAGCCCTATTAAAGAAAATAATGCCATGAATGAATTAAATGAAATTTTTGGCAGTTTAGTCGATGATCCTGAAGTCAATAAACCACATCATCCCTCAAACTTAGTGAATAATTTAGACCTTTTAGAACCAATTACTGTGTTCGAAACTAAACTGAAAGGTACGCTTTCCACAACTCTGCCAGCAATAAACGGAAGAGAAGAGAAAAAAGTAAAAGCATTCAAGGAATTAAGAGAAATTGACAGACTTAGTGAAGAGATGTTTAAGCAAAACTTGAAGGAGGAACAACGGTTACAATCATTCAAAAGGTAAGTGAAGATAGTAAAGAAAGTATAGATTAGGGTATTTAAACTGTTTTCCGAACAATACAACTTTAGAGACAATGAAAAATTAACGTTAAATGATTTGGCCAAAGACAAAATGCAAATGCCTCTAAATGCTACCAAAGGCATGGAGAAAGTTCTGCAAACTGCTCTCAAATCCAATCAAGGAAATAAATTTAACATGTTTGAAGATCTTACGGCAAATTTCGAAGATTTTAAGGAAACTAAGCGGGAAGTTACTGAAAAAATAAAACAAGAAAATCTCCAAGATTTCAAGGAAACTAAGCGGACAATTGCTGAAAAGGTAAAATTCCAAGATTTTAATGAAACTAAGCGGACAACTGCTGAAAACACTAAACTACAAGGGAAAGATGAAATTGAAAAAAGTCTGTTGAAAGAAGGGGACAATAATTCCGAAGGTTGCAAATCGTTACCTTTCAAGCCTTTGGCAGAAATATTTGTGGACTTGGATGAAGTCACTCCATTGGACGAAGGTCAACGTTTGATCTTAGATGATGATATACAAGTAACGCTTTATTTTACGGCCGATCGTCCTAGAGAACATGTTTCGGTAATAGTTATGTCAGTAATTAATAAATCCAAATTGCCTGTTAAAGACTTTCATTTCGAAGCTAGTGTAAAAAAGGTAAGAATTTATTCAGTTTTGCCATTTCTTAAATTTCTTATTGCATATTTTTTAAGCCTTGCAAAGTACGTTTGTTGCCCCCAACGGATATTGCAATGGGTCCCAGAAATCCTCTTAGGCCTTCAACTCCTATAAACCAAGTTGTGTTACTGTTGAACCCTACACAAAATCCTGTGGATATTAGCTGTATTATAGGCTACAAACTGGGCGATGATCCCGATCCAATAAAGGAGCTAGTAGTGACCAAAGACATCCCATATGTTTAGATGGTGCCACTCAATTAACACTGCTGGCGAAATTATTTTCATTAAAGTTTTTGTTGTTTAAATTTTTTCTCATTTCATGTACGAACACAGGGTTAAGAAATCCAAGGAAACATTTGTAAATTTTTATTTATACAATATTTGTTCAGTTTAATGAATACAAGTGTATTTTAAAAATTTGGATAAGAGTATTTAGATATATATATATATATTTTTTTTGATATTCAAAGTAGCCTGAGAATCTTAACCCTATAACGTAGTTTTTGTAAGAAGTCTATCGTGTTGCTATTATGTATTTGTTAACGTAAATTTTTATTAAATTCAGCATGAAACGTTTTAATTGCATAAAATCATTTAATTTAAAAAATATATTTTTTTTTGCGTGGAATAAACAAATTAAGTTTGAAATATCCGAACTGAAGTATGCAGTTGGACACAATTATTCATCCGTTTTATTTATTTAAGGGATAAAAATCCAGAGGGGCCTTTAAAAAATCTAATAATTATTTTATCACAAATTTATGAAAGCGGAATTTGGCAAATACTGGAGTGTTGCAAAATCGTAAAGTTTTCGGCTGGAAAAGTTTAATGTATGAAATGTGTAATGATACACGTTCAATATAGGTATATCAAGGCAAGTAATAAATCTTTTTCAAATAGCTATAAAGGGAAAAATATAAACCCAAAAAAGGAACAAAAATAAATATATAATAAAAAAAAAATTATAGGAAAAGACAAATGTTTAATTATTTCGTGAAATGTGAAAATGGCCAGCCGGATTCTGGATGATAGCTGGTGCTCAAGACACATATGTATATAATTTCAAAAACTATAATTTTTTTTTTTAATTTCTTTAAAAAAAAAATTACAATAAAATTAAAACTTAATTATTTCGACAAAATTAAAGTCTCAGATCATAGAGTTTGGAAAGGTGAAAGTGTCCTGGCGCTCAAGATACAAAACATAATTTAAAAACTTGTTTTAAATTAAATTTTTTTTTCAATTTTCTTTTAATTATGCCATTGACATCTGAAACAGTTTAAAATTAAAGCTGCGCTGTCAATTTCACCTGTTATGAGTTCGCCTTGCCCTATATTGTGATATTTTTGTTTTGTTTTATTTTTTTATACCCTTCACAAAAATGTAAAGGGTATACATGTTTGTGATTCCGTTTCTAATTTCTACAACTTTTATTTCCGACTATATGAAGTATACATATTCAGAATCAGCATTAATATAAAATTATATTAAACAATGTCCGCCGTTGAAATACTGTTTCTGAGAAAGCCATTAGACGTTGAAACTTTTTTCTTTCGCCATTTTATTATCCCATCGATTTATGGATTTGCTATTGAAATTAAGTAAAACAGGTTCACGTATAGCTGAGATATATTTAAAATTCCGAAAAACAGCCAGTTTTTGCAATTTTGTATGAAAATATTTGAAAACAAATTGTTCTGCTTCAAACTTCACACAATTATTTGGCAAGGTGATGAAAAGGCAAACGAAAATTTTCCCTGATATCTGTCCAAAGTATGCGACAAGGTATATCAGCAAACTGGAACTTCACCCAAATTCTCTTGCACGCAATATACCAAGGTGCGTTAATGTCTACACGGTGGCAGCACTAGAGCAAAAAAATTACAACAATACAACAAAAACAGGCATCTGGTAAGCTATGTTTGCCAAAAATAATTTTAACTTTTTTCACAATTATAAACTATGAATGCACTTTTTTATTATTATAAATTATTTTTATTTGAATTATTTTTATGTTCACAAAATAGTTTTTATATGTTTAATTCAGAATAAAACACCAAATAAATAAATAAATAAAAATGTAAACCACACATTTGACGTAAATAGCTTACCATATTGCCAGAAGCAAAAAATTGTCACATGTCGTAGCACTGCCACCATGTAGATGTTAATGCACCTTGCAACATACTTAGTTTTGGCGGTCATACTCGGTTGAGAAGAAGGGATACCCTTGCCACCATCAGAGCGTTAAATAGGTGATTTCATCGATATAATTGGCGCAAAATAAAACTTGTCAAGCATTGGCTGGACTTAATTAATTTTTTTTTATTTAGCATTAAGATTTAAATACTTATTGTTACTTTACTTTGTGAAGATTTTTCCACGAAAAAAATGTTTTTTGCTTAAAACCAAATACAGAAAGTGAAAATTTCAGATATCGGTCCATATATATACGAGCATATTTAGTTCAAATAAATAAATTTGTAATATAGAACATATATTTACGTGACTATCGTGAAGGGTATTTTAGGTTCGGTCCAACCGAATATACTACACTGTTACTGTCACAAAAATGTTAAGGGTATATATAAGTTTGTGATTCTGTTTGTAATTTCTACAATTTTCATTTTTGAATGCGGATGAAAATAAGTGACAATCAATATCTACATGTTATTATGAGATGAGTTTTTTTTGTTGAAAACATTGCATTAAAGAGTGCAAAATAGTAATTAAATCGGTAAGCGATTCCATAGTCTAGCAGTTCTTATAAGAAAATATCGTTTATAGATCGAGCAATTAGAGAGAGAATAATCTGCTAGGTATGCCAGTGCAAATCTTTCTGTTAGACCTGATGTATTCTGACGTATATTTATTTATACATTTTTGGTTCTGTTAACTGATTATGCATACTTCTATTTTTAAACTGACTCACAAATTTTTCAATTAGTTCTTCTAGAAAATCGTTATCTTCTAGTAAGTCTTTGATTTTAATAATTTCTAGCTGTGGTAATGATTATATTTCTACTATGGTTTGAAAAATAATTTATTATTATACCCCATGCTGGTGACTACTGATACCAATCTATAACTAGCCCATTATTCCTCTTAATTATCATTATTTCCAAATATGGGAACCTTGAATTATCTAAATTCTGCATAGTAAATTTAATATTAGTATTAAAATCATTTAAAGTTGAAAACATATCCTCAATAGCTAAGTCAGGAATAATACACAACAAATCATCTACCTATTTAGTCACTAATCTCGGTTTTATATCTTATTTATAGAGCTGTCTAATAACTTTTCCATTATAATGTCCGCAAAATTGGGGGAGCTGGAGATCCCATAGGGAGCTTATTTAGCTGTGTATATATCTTTCCGTTATACTGAAAATGCCAGTTATCTTCTACAAAAAAAAAATTTGAAACATGCAAAAATAAGTTCAGAAGAAATTAGTATAACAAGATCAAATAATACGAATATTGAATTTATTGCAAATTTGCATTGTAAAAAAATCCTTCTTAAGAAACGAAAAACTTGAACTAAAACCCGATGTACAAAAACCAAAATTCTGATTTAAAAAATTGTAAAAAACGCTCGACAAAAATCACTAAATTAGTAGTTGTGTTCATTTACTAATTTTTTTTTTTTTTTACAAATTTGTAACAATTGTTACTAGAAAGCGTTCATTTAACCCAAAAAATTTGCAACGAGAGAGCGTCAAAAGAACGTAAAAAATTGAGAGGCAGCCAAATTCTTGCAAGTTTTTACAAGTAAAATTTTTACTTGGAATAATTATTCAAACAGCTGTTTTGCGTTTGTGTTTACAAAACAGTTCTGAATTAAGTTAAAAATAAAAATATTTCGGAAAATTTAAGAAATTGTAAGTGTATGTAAATTTTTAAAAATAAAAAGTATTAAAAATACAAAAAAATTTATTTTTGTGTAACTTAGGAACAACAGAGGTAAAATAAGACAAAATGGAAATGAACTAAGCAACACAGTATCTGACACATCTATGGCAAAGGATGTTCCGGCAAATTTACTTGCTTGAATGTGTTTAAAGCTTTTAAGGAAGCAATTAAATTGACGCTTAGATGCTTTCATTTTTAATTATATATATTAATATTTTTCTAGTGAGGTAATTGTAAATTACCTCACTGGGTACGGAGGGTTATTAAAAAAAAAATATATATATATACATACATATATAGGATTCTAAAATTATAAATAAAAATATTTCTTGGCTTTAGCCAGGGTTGAACTTGAGCTAGACGAATGATACCAACCCATCATCATATAATATTAGAAATATTAAAATAAGTTCGAGTATTTAACATTAATACATACAAAAAAAGATATATCGCTCTTTTATTTCAACATAGTCATATCTCAAAAAATGAGTTTTTCGAGTTAGCAATGCAGAATTGTTAACAGTGCTACCATTAATATTATGGCAAAAAATCATTCAAATTGCTTTTAAACTGTTTCCTTCAGGAGATATTTTCTCAAAAAATTTGCTAAGACTTGTATGGAAACTAAAAATTTGAAATGCGTTTTTCTCAGCGTATGTTAATAACTTAAGCGACCCATACACGTTTCAATTCAATTCTCAACTAAGCCTTTCAATTGAACTGCTTCTTGGCCAGACACTTCATAAGCTGAATTGAAAGATTTTTATTCAACCATTTCAACATTTAAAAATATTTAATATTTTCTTTGCAAAAAGCTACAAATATAAATTTCCAGGCATGTTCCCACACTCGCAAGTTTTCAAAGTCGCCAGGCGACTTAAAACCGGCAAATGTATGTTTATGTGTTCTGTGACTCATGCGTTTTCCTTACGAGTTCACATAATTTGAATGCTAAACACATATTTTACCAAAGCAAATAAACTAAAAAATAAATTGAAAATGCCAGCAGAATCCATATTATGAATTTTGGACTAAAAATGTAATCAGGAATTGAATGTATAGAAGGTTTTCCAGAAATACATAATGAGTTTGGCTCGCGTTTTAAGAACATTTTTTAAATTGCATGTATTTAGCAAAAATTGTATGAAAATTCGTATAGTTTTTATTTTACTACAAAGAAAACAAATTTAATTTAATATAAACGTCATTTTATTATAAGTTTAGTTTAGTGTTAATTCATCAATTCACTTTGTTATACTCTTGTGATTTGAACTCGCTAATAACGAAAAAATAAATACTGGTTGTTCAGAGACAGCAAACACTACAAATAACAATACGGGCAAAGAATGCTACACATTCAATATTTATCACGTGATACGCCATCCGAATTTCAGAATATTCTGCGATATGGATTGCAATCCATCAATACTGCATGCTACGCGTTCAATAAATATCGTGATACTGGATCGCGTGCAGAATATATTGAACGTGTAGCATTGCCCTAAAATATAATGAATCAATCCCCATATTCCAAGAGGTGTCATCGTCGTCACATCAAAAAACACTCGGCTACACATTCGTCTTCGGCAGCAATTATGAATTCTTTGATAGGCCTTCGATATTTCCTATACCTAAGTGATAGATAGAAGCTGTCGACAACATTCAATTGTTTTTGGCAACGAGTAAACAAAAGAAAACATGTTTGTGTCGGCTTCATGCGACGACGATGACGTCTTATGGAATATGGGGGAATATTTACAACATTTTTTCCTCATTCAAAACTTACCGGTTGTTGATTTTATTTATAAAAAATAATTTTCTTCTCGAGATGTTGATTTTATTTTATACAAATAATGTATTTTGTTGTTTGTATATATTTTGAATTAAATGTAAAAGTATAAAAATTTCAATTTGACGGTTGGGTTTCAAAACTCATCTTCCTTAATATTTATATGGAATAAAGAGGATCTTGAATAACATCCGCCCTGACTTTCATTTTCTTATACATATAAACGATTCTTAGAAAAATGTAATCAACAAAAAAATAAAATAAAAACGCAACTAAAGTTTTCAAAACATATAAATAAAAAAATAAAATTGTAGAACGTCATATAAAGTACAAAAAGCCCTAATACCAGTTGTTATGATCGAAATGGAAACAAAAACCTTGAATGGGAATTGCTGCCAACAGATATTATTTGAATAATGTGGTTGCGGCTTTTTGCATTTCGATGAGACACAAATGCTTGTTTTATATTTAAATTATATTGATAACTTACGACCCACAAAAGTACAAAGTGCGCCACACATCCATGGTGGTTTGCTATAGGTAGATCTACTTCTTGTTCTGCCCCAATTATCCCTCCACGTTAATGCTAGGTGTTATTCGCTAACAATTTCATCTTTAAACGACAAAGCAGTAATAGCTTTGGTATGACCAGTATATTTTCGTTCGGGATTTTTAGTTTCCAATTTCCAAAGACGTGCTATGCTATCACTTGAAGCGGTAAAGAGGTATTTTGAATCGGCACTAAAAGCAGCGTCCCACACCCAATAATTGTCAATTGACAACTCTCGCCACATGGTGAAATCATCAGTTTTCCATATGCGAGCGGTACCATCACCAGAAGTTGTAACTAATAAACGTGAGTCGGGGCTAAATTTACATCGTAGTACGTAACGCTTATGTGCAGCTATTTTAAGTTTGGGATGCAAAGTGGTGAGCTTTTGATTTGGCGAGGAACTTAGCGACCAGATGTAACAATTTCCTTTGTTGTTAACAGCAGCCATATACTGGCCATCGGGTGATATGGCTACATCTTGCACTGAGGCATCCACCTCTGGTATTAACTGTTCGTGTACTTCAGATTTAACATCCCACAAGTACACGCCTCCATTCTGAGCTCCCATAGCGATTTCTACTTGATTGGGATGCAGACAGGCGGCATTGACTGGTGCCTTACAATCGAATACTCGAGAGCAATGTGGCGATGCTGAGAGCATGTCCCATATACGTACACGATGATCTTCGCCAGCGGTAAACATCCAATTGCCATCTTCTTGAAAACCTAATCGGGTTACATTTTTTTGTATGCTTTCAAAGTTTATGACTGGAGCATTTGAGCTGGACTCCAAATCATATAACCGTATGCATTGATAACCACAGGCAGCAAGGCGAGTTTTATCTGGTGTTCGATCCAGAGCATTTACTTGCTTAATAGAAAAAAAAATATACATACATATATATTTTTTATGGATGGCATATTCATTTCACATGTACTTACCGATGTCTCAATAAAGCGGAGTGAGCGTATACAATTGCCGGTATGCGCCTGCCATAACTTTATAGTGTGATCGTATCCACCGGTAGCTAATATTAATTGGTCACCGGTAGTTTCCATTGAAAACGTTAAACTTTGCTTTACAATTTTAAATCTTAGTTAAAATTTCATTATTTCATTTATTTTCTTTTACTATAAATTTCCTAGCTGTCTCAGGATGTTTTGTTGTTTTTTTATTTGCTGAAGAACTGTCAAAACTGAACTTCATTTTCTGCATTCACAATCTATTTTGTTCATTCACTGTATAAAGCATTCACAATCAATACAAATAAGTTGAGAACCGTTAAATTCAAGAACAAATATAACAAAGACTTAAAATGTAACGATTAGAACAAGGCATATTTAATTGGTATAAAAAAGGGAGAAGAAAAAACGTTTGTGTGGGCTAGTAATTTGAATTTGAAAGGAATAAAAACTGTTAAAAAAGAGATAGTTGGTGAACAAAGTGATGCCCTTTCTGCTGCCTCTGAGCTGTTAGAGAGAATGGATCACTTTGTTATAAACCTTTTCGTGGAGATAACAAAGGGATTGCTGCTGTGGGATCTCCAAGGGCAGGTTATTGTAATTTTCTCGATGGATGAGAAAATCACAATATGTGTGGGGAAATGAAATAAATAAATAAAACGTTAGGGTTGGAAATTTCGGTTTTAAATAATATTTATTTGCAGGTTTACCTTTTAATAGACAATTGGTAATTAGAATGATAGTCGAAAATGTACTATACCATACGGCTGATGATTTCCAAGTGCCGTTTTTTCCACGACCTTCGCCAGACCAAACTTCGGCCTTGGATAAATCGGCCTTGACATTTGGAAGTTTTCCAGCCGCCAGTGTGACCAGCCATACGCTATTTTTTTCAATATTTAATAAAGTCGGTAACATGGTACAATAATATAACAGGTAAAAGCGGAACTACAACAAGCCAACAATAAAAAAAACAACATGGCTTTTTATTGTTGCTTTATGATTATAACTGTCAAAGAACACAAAAGAAAATAAAAAAAACAAACGTATATTTTTATTCGTGTCTTTATTTTACAAATAATTTTTCAACAAGTTTTTGCATTTAAAAGTCATAAAATAAATTAAATATATAAATAAAGATCAAGAAAAAGCTGTCTGTTGTGTTTGAAGCTGTTTTTGCGTTTGAAAATTATTATTGGAACATTTTTTTTTTCAAAAAGTTTTTCAATTTGTAAACAATAATAAAAACTGTGTGTGTATGTGTGCACTTTTGATAGTTATCATCACAGAAAAAAAAATGTCGGCCACAGTTGCGACACTACCTATATATTATTGTACCATGGTCGGTAATATTAAACAGCCAAAACAAAGGTAAGTAAAAATTGTAAATTTTCGTGCAAAGAATAAGATTCATACAAAAAGAAAAGATAAGTATATATATATATTCAGATAAATATTTATAACAAAATTATTTCCAATTAATAAATGTAATATAAATATATATAAAAATTATAACTAGAATATAGATGTTGGTAAGCCGCGTTGGAATTAGTGTAAATAGGAAACGCAAAGTGCGCTTTTACATTTGGACAGACATTGAGCAGACAGACGAAATTTGATAGAGCTGTAACGAAAATTGTCGGTAGGAAAGATTATGTAGTACACGACTCTCTGTACTAGGACATTTTTTGTTTCTCTTTTTAATTTTTCGCACTTCATGTGCTGTTGCTTCATATCATTATTCTCATATCAGCATCAACTTCATATAAGCACACTAGCTGTGCTTAAAACAACAACAACAAAAAAGAAAGAAAAGAGAAACGAAAAGTTTCTGTTTGTCTATTAATTTCTTATATGTAAAAGGTTTAGGCAAGACCAAAAGAGAAATGAAAAAATGTCTGCCAATCGTCTGTCTATATGTAAAAGCAGACAAAGAAATCCAAAGACAGTTGTGAAAAGACGCCAAAGTAAATTTGCAAAGTATAGGATGCACAGCAAGGGCGGGTGACAAAGACCATATGCCCAAGATGGTAATAGCGTCGCTGTAACTAACTATAACGACCTATGCCTTCACATAGGAAAATTCCACGTGGTTAACAATGAATAACCTCTAAAAAACTGTAAACCAATACAATTAGTTGAGGCAAACCGTTAATCAGTGCGAGTGAGACGCAAAACCCTCGAAGACCGAAAAACAAACACCAGCCTGACCGCATTTAAGAAATAATTACGATGACGCCAGCGCTGTTCTTCAGCACAGAGCTGCTTTACTACTGCTAATAAACCCGAGGTGCTGTCGTCTTACAGCAGATACCTGTAATATAAGGAACCAGCAGTAATGGTTAGATAGGTGTGTTAATTAAAACTTCGGCCCACCAACTCATTAAGCCTTGTTCTTTCATTGATTGTCAGCGAAATTGCACACAGGAGAGATTAGAAGGCCCGAGCTCTTCAGCAGAACTACAATAAATACAACACCAAAAACATCAACATGTTGGTAGAATTTACGAACAGTTGCCAAAATTTTGTTTGAGAAGGCAAAGGCAGTTTATATGTTTTTGATAAGTTTACACAAAGGAAAGAGGGTTGTTAAAAAACGTAACGGTTGTCAATTTATTTTGGGTTGTACAACACGATTTGTGTATTTGTAATTGTCAAGGTTGAGCGCATGAATTGAATTCGTCAAAAGAAATAGTTTATAAACAAAAATAATATCAAAAATAAATAATAGTAAAAAAAATACCCATAAATGGAAAGTGTAGCAAAAAAAGGTGAGTATGATTTCAATTTTAAAATGCTTAATTTATGTAAGCATAAATTGATGTTATTGTTTTGATCGATTATATATTCAGCACAAAAAGTACTACAGGCGTGGAGTTCCACCAACTGGTTTACTGTATGGAGGAGTTCCCACTTTTGGCCACGGGAACTCCGCAGTTTGGGAACAGTAAAACTGCCATGGAGCACACATGGAATACGGTGGCTACGAAAGTCAATGCACATGGCCCTGTATTGAGAATCGGAGCCGAGTGGAAAAAGGTATGTATTTTTAAATGTTTGACTCAGTTACATAAATATGTATATATGTGCGTTCCTAAAACTATCAATTGAATGTTTTCCAGGTTTGGATAGATCTTAAGGGTAGGCTTAAAAAGAAAATAGCATGGGAATCCTCTTCAGTTTCTTCGATACTTTCTTCAGCCACGCTTGTTAAGGTGCCGTCAAGTTGTGTCCAATTAGTTTTGTAAAATATGCACATATTGTGCAGTGCACAACACAAACTAACAATTTGTGTTACTTTTGCAGGTGAATAATAAAGTCCTCTAGAATCAATTAAATATATAGAATGAATATAGAATGTTGATATTTTTTCAGTAATTCCTGACACATTTGTTTAATGATTGGTATAAATCAAGGCAGCTTCAAAACGGTAGTGATATAAGCACAGCTGTCTTTCGTTTCCTTTGCGTAAATTTGTCAAAAACACATAGACTTCCTTGCTTTCTCAAAAAAAATTTTGACAACTGTTCGTAAACTCTACCAACAAAATACATGTTGATGTTTTTTGGGGTTGTATTTATTGTAATTCTGCCACTACCTATTTAAAGCTGCCTTGGTATAAATTATTTAAATTTTTGCAGCTTAAGATCTTGTGTTGTTTTTTTTTAAATAAAAAAGTAACAGGTTTTTTATTTTTATTTCAATATTTCGCTAACAGTTCGTTGCATCTTACTGGGGGTCTCCATTCGCCATGAACATGATATGAGCATCATGGCGAATATCGCAAATGGCTAATGTGGACCGCTCATGGCCATGTTTCGTTCATGCTCTGACATCGATGCTCGAGAATATGGGTAAGCATCAATGTTTGCCATGAAGTTAGCCATCACGTACAATAATACACAAAATGGGGCCGAATTGAACACTTTGATAAGGTAAGTCCGAACATACGTATTCGCCACATACAGAACATGAACTTTTTTTTACACTCGCTCTGCCGACGTTATGTTCATGCCATTTTCAAGTCGATGGCACGTAAAGACACGGCGTTAAACTGCAAAAATTTAAATAATATAAATTAAAAGAATATCAAATAATATTAGAACAATATTTAATGATTGGTAGTTACACTCAAAATAAAATTGATAAAACATTGATATCAAATGACAGTAATTTTATATCAAATGTTTGTGATTTCTTGTTTATTGGGATATTTCCACACCCCAAACAAACGCCGAATCAAAAATTTTTGATTTTCTGGCATGCTTGCTGTCACGTGCTTGGTTGTGTCTAGTGCAAGCTATCAAGTCCGAACAAATGTTTGTTATTATTATTTATTATAAAAGCAAAATAAAAAAATTCAATGAAAAAGTAGCAAAATAGAATATTTTGAATTTAAAGTGGTGTGAAAAAATTTTAGAATGGCATTAAGAAGAAGAAGAAAAAAAAAACAAATAAGAGTGTGGTATATTCGGCTGGGCCGAATCTAAAATACCCTTCACGGTAGTCACGTATATGTATAGTATATATTACAAATTTGAACTAAATATGCTCGGATATATGTATATTCATCGAAAAATCGGGGAAAAAATATGTTTGTATTGTAATTCCAAAAACGAAATGTTTCATGGACATTTTCATGGAAAAGTTAATTATTAATATTTATCTCGGTTATATATTAACCGATATCGGAATTTTCCATTCTCTATATTTTATAACGACAATTGCTTTTCAGCAAAAAAAGTTCATGGAAAAATCGGTTTATCCAATATCTCGGGTATATATGGACCGATATGAAAAATTTTCATTACTTGTCTTTTAATAACCCCGTTTTATTATCAGAACTGATTTTAAGCAAACAAAAATTTTTCATGGAAAAATCGGTTCAGGCTATATAAGGAATATGTGGACGGATATAAGAAATTTTCATTTTCTGTATTTTACTAACTTCCTTTAATAATCAAAACTGCTTTTAAGCAGAAAAAATTTTTTTATTAAAAAATCGGTTTAGACTATATCTCGGGTATATATGGACCAATAACGGAAATTTTCACTTTGTGTATATTAGTAACACTTTTTTATAACCAGAACTGCCTTTAAACAAAAAAATTTTGTTTTCATGGAAAAATATGTTTAGGCTATATCTCTGGTATATGTATATGGACCGATATCGGAAATTTTAATTTTCTCTATTTGGTAATCTCCTTATATTACGAGAACTGCTTTTAAGCAAAAAAAAAATTCTTTAAGTTCGCTTATGCGACATTTTCATGAAAAAATCGATTTAGACTATATCTCAGGTATATATTGAAACGATATCTGAATTTTTCGTTTTCTGTATTTAAGTAACCTTCCTTTATAACCGTAATTGATTTTTAAGAAAAAAATTTTTTCATGGAAAAATCGGTTCGGGTATTTATGGAATCGGATATTTTCGTTTTCTGTATTTGGTAACCTCCTTATATGACGAGAACTCTTTTAAGCAAAAACGTTGTTTAAGTTCGCTCAAGCGACATTTTCATTAAAAAACCGGTTCAGGCTATATCTCGAGTATATATGGACCGATAATTGGGAATTTTTTTTGGAACCAGTCAATTGGCCGCCCAGATCGTGCGATTTAACGCCTCTAGACTATTTTTTGTGGGGCTATGTTAAGGCTAACGTCTATAGCGACAAGCCCGCTTCGATTGACGCACTGGAAGCCAACATTATTTGTGAGATACCGGCCGAAATGTTGGAAAGAGTATGCCAAAATTGGACTAAGCGGATGGACCATTTGAGGCGCAGCCGCGGCCAACATTTGCATGAAATAATCTTCAAACATTAAATTATGTCGACCCAACTATCGATCCAAATAAATATTTCATGCATTTTTCTGAATTTTATGTGTTTTTTTTTTAATTTCCGATAGTTCTTATAAAATCACCCATTATATGAAACGATATCCGAATTTTTCATTTTCTGTATTTCTGTACCCTTCTTTTACAACCATAATTGATTTTTAAGAAAAAAATTTTTTCATGGAAAAATTGGTTCAGACCATTATGGAATCGGATATTTTCGATTTGGTAACCTCCTTATATGACGAGAATTCTTTTAAGCAAAAACGTTGTTTAAGTTCGCTCATGCGACATTTTCGTTAAAAAACCGGTTCAGGCTATATCTCGAGTATATATGGACCGATATTTGGGAATTTTTGTTTTGGCTTTTAGTCGCCATGTTTAATAATTGTGTGAAGTTTGAAGCAAAAGAAACAACTTTTTATTTAAAAAATTTTCATACAAAACTGCAAAAAATAAAATGTTTTTTTTTCGGAATTTTGGATATATCTCAGATATATGTGAACCGATATTACTGAATTTCAATAGCAAACCAATGAATCGATGGGGTAAAAGAATGATGAAAGAAAAAAGTTTCTAAATCAAATGGCTTTCTCAGAAACGGTCTTTCAACGGCGGACAGACGGACGTCGCTTAATCGACTTTTGTATCAATGCTGATAATGAATATGTATACTTTATATGGTCGGAAATGAAAATTGTACAAATTACAAACGGAATCACAAACTTATATATACTGAAGAGTATAAAAACAACTTTTTTCTACTAAACGAACACCGAAAATCAAAATTAAAATGAATGCTTGTAGGATGTCAAGCATGAAATTTTTATTTGAGTTATCTTTTTAGTTATTCCGGGCAACAATAAATTGCTTATTTCTTAAAAAAAAAACAAAACAAATTTAAATAAGAGAAAACTTGTATAAATTTTGGGGAGTATTTGCGATATACCACTATGTGCTGCGTCACAAATTTTATCCACTTTTTTTTAACTGGTTAAGGCCCTGATTCACTATCCTACACGATCGTATGATCACAGGAGACTGTATCAAAAGTCTGGCCGACTTGAAAAAATCGCTTCAAACAAGTATGATTGAAATAATTTATATACACAATAAAACAATTATAAACTTTTATTAACGTAATAATTTTACATGACTTAAATTTTTTCTCGAGGCGCCAACAATATGCTAAAAGTTTTCACAATATATACCGCACTGATCGCACAGAAACCACAGAAACCATTATGTTTTGAAAAGTTTCATAACATTTTTCAAATCGCACGATTTGTCAAAAACTCTGTTGCACAGTTGCATTTTAGTACTTTTTCAGCCCACATGCTTTATTTATCGGGTGGTTAAATTTCAAGGGCCGATGTTGAATGTGAACCACACCTAAACGCCAAGTTTTTCTTTCCGAATTTTATTTGACATTTCTCTATTTCAGACTTATTCAATTTGAACCATGGAGAGATACTTAATCCAACAACGTATTAAAGTTATCCAGACTTATTATGAAAATGATTATCAATTTTCGAAGAAAATCATCTTCAGTGATGAGGCACATTTTCACCTCAGTGGATTCGTCAATAAACAGAATTGCCGCATTTGGGCGAATGAGAATCCAAGAGTGACTGTCGAAAAACCAGTGCACCCACAAAAAGTGACTGTTTGGTGCGGTTTATGTGCTGGCGGCATCATCGGGCCGTATTTTTTTCAAAATGAGGCCGGTCAGGCAGTTACTGTGAATGGTGTTCGCTATCGTGAGATGATAACGAACTTTTTATGGCCCGAATTGGAAGATATGGATGTAGATATGTGGTTTCAGCAAGACGGTGCCACTTGCCACACAGCTAACGAAACAATTGCTTTTTTGCGCAACAAATTCAATGGCCGTGTTATCGCACGTAATGACGATGTCAATTGGCCGCCAAGATCATGTGATTTGACACCGTTGGACTTTTTTCTTTGGGGTTATTTGAAAGAAAAGGTGTACGTCGATAAGCCAGCAATAAACAGCTAAAGGATGAGATAATTCGGCACATTAACGGCATAGAGCCTCCATTATGCCTCAGGGTCATCGAAAATTTGGACCATCGGATGGAGGTGTACCGCCGTGGTCGCGGCGCCCATTTGACCGATATTTTGTTCCATACATAATTGAGTAATACCAATATATCATAATAAAATAAAATTACAATAATTTCCTAAATAGTTTGTGTTTTATTCAAAATCAACATCGGCCCTTGAAATTTAGCCTCCCTTTAGTAGATCGCACGATCGTATATGATAGTGTAACAAGACCTTTACTGGGTTCTGACTGATTACTATAAGCGCAAAATTGTTTTACTGCCTTTTAAATAGTTTGCAAATTAATTTTTACTTCTGTATTATTATTAACTCTTCTGAAGGCTGGGCAGTATTTGAAATACGTATTTGAAATACAAATACGTATCTGTATTTCAAATACACGACCTGAAGGTATTTAGTATTTCATATACATAATTTAAAAGTATTTTGTATTTCAAATACATGTGGCTCAAAAATACATTTTTACAAAATACATTTATTTATTATAGTAAATTCAAAATAAGTTATTTCATACAAAAGCTAAAATTGCTAGAAACTACGATCATTAAAATGTTTATCATTTTGCAAAACTGCAATTCAGCGTTTTGTCCACAGCAAATTGATTTTACACTAATCAGGTGATATCAATAAGAATTTCCACATATTCGTCTCCAGCTTTGGATTATATACAGGGAAATAATTGTTATTACGAAAAACTTTTGTCTACTTTACTGTCTGTGAGAACCAGATTAGATCAACTGCAAATATAATAAATTGAGGCATTTCAGTTGTATTTTAACAAAATTAATGGAGACCTTGAGTTTCTCATGCTGACACGTGAAACTAATAGAGCAATATTGGCATCATGTTTTCGCCCTAGTTACCAGAAAGCATCTCATTGAAAGATAGGCAAGGAATTAAAATCCTTGCAATAGATACCTTGGAGAAAAATTACAAAAAACATGAAACCAAACGTGAATGCAGCAGAAGAAGTAGTAGTTGCAGTAAAGATGATGAGGATTTTATTATTTTTATGCATTTATAGAATTTGGCTGCAGCTTATGTTCTTCAAGACCTGTAGGTTTTATTCACTCCCCAACAAGAGGTTGTCATTAAAATATCTTGTTTTTATTAAAGGAAATACTTGTTTTACCGAAAATTTTAATAGGCTTTCAAATTTTTCCAGTTACGTCCTTTTAAGTTTTAGGTGACTATATACAACTTTGTTTACATGCATATATAAAATAAAATATGTATCTAAAACCAGAGAGGTATATTCTTATAAGATCAAAATACAAAAATCTATTTGTATCTTTTAGTTGTATTTTGTATTTAAAATACGCAGCTTGAAAGTATTTTGTATTTGAAATACACAACTTGATAGTATTTTGTATCTTGTATTTGAAATACGCAGCTGGGAAGTATTTTGTATCTTGTATTTGAAATACATTAGGTGAGTATTTTGCCCAGCCCTGACTGTTCTAAAAGATTTTATGGTTTCGGTTACTTTATTTTGTTTACATTTGTTTGTTTCATATGTATGTTTTTATTCCCAGTTTTTTTACTTTGTATTTATATACAAAATTAGTTAATTTTCATTTAAATTTAAGTTGTATTTAAATGCAAGTTCGGTGTTTCCGGATGAAAGTGTATCAGCTTCACTTATGTTCTAAATAATATGGATAATGCTAGGAACACAACTGCAACCAATGACGAATATTTGGTCGCGAATATTCGTCGCCAAAAATAAAACACATTGGTGTATATGAAAATGCACACAATCATGGTGTTGGTCGAAATTCGTCATACTCAGCGAAAGTTGAAATCAAGGCGACTTTATACAGGTGAATGCAAGGTGCATTATTGTATACACGGTGGCAGCACTACGGCATGTGACAATTTTTGGCTACTGACAATATAGGAAGCTATTTACGTCAAATGTATTGTTTACATTTTTGAAAGTGAATTTAGTGTTGTATTCTGAATTAAACATATGTAAATTATTTTGTGAACATAAAAATAATTCAAATAAATATATTTTATAGTTATGAAAAGGTACATTCATAGTTTATAATTGTGAAAATAGTTACAAATATTTTTGATAAACATAGCTTACCACATGCCTGTTTTTGTTGTATTGTTGTAATTTTGCTGTAGTGCTGCCACCGTGTATACATTAATGCACCTTGGGTGAATGCAAGCGGAAAGGCGAATTCAGTACTATGTATTTTGTTATTGTAAAACATATCGTGAATGTCATAATCTAAATTCGTCTAAGATTGCTCAGCAGAGAAAAAATTTTATATAAACGTTAAATATAAGCTTTTATAATTGTTTGTAATTAAAATCACAGATTATATTAGTTTTTCACTTCTAAATTCACACAAATTTCTTGAAATTGCACTAAATCATGCAAAAAAACCTTCAGATTAAAATGGCGCGAAAAAGTTTGTAAACAAAAGAAACAAAATTCGACAGTCTCATTGGAAAAAACGCGAGAAGCAAAAAATAATCACCTGTGCTGTTAAGTTCACCTGGTAATGAATTCGCCTTGGTTGAAATAGATTAATTTCTAATTGTTTCGTCAGCGAACGACGAACAAAGCAGGTAATCAGGTGACCAGATTTCCTACATAAAAAAAATATTTTTCATGATATGATACTTTTTATAATTTATATTAATCCATGTAGTAAAACATGTATGAAGATGTACTCAAAATATAAAGTACCTGAGATAATTTCTTCAAAAATCCCTCTTTCGGATGGGATTTATATAGGTTTACTTTTAATATGGCCACCTTAGTATTTAGATTAATTTTTTTTCTTTGTACGGAATGTAAACTATGTTCGTTGGTATTGAGCTTCATACGACGAATTGATACAACGATAATTTGCCGGCGAATTCGTCGCGATGGGCGAAGTTCGTCGTTCGCCGCAGTTGTGTTCCTAGCATAATGTTCGATAAAACAAACAGCTGTTTGTTATTGGAAGAATAGAAAAATTCTAAAAGCAAATTATTAAATTTATCATCAGCATAGAGAAACTTAATAATTGTATTTCATGCGATGTTATTTTTAATTAACTATCATATTTTGTTGTTGTTTAGTACAAAATTAGTAACTAATTTTAAAATATCATGTTGTTTTTGTATTGTGGTACAACAACTCGTAATGATGCCATCTAATAGAGCTGTGCCGGGTCGTTCATTTTAGTGACCGGTCACTTTCGTTCAGTTACATTCATTTCGTTCAATCGGTCACTTTGAACCAATGGCACGCTGTCAACATTAAAATTTTGCGGTCAATTATCAACACAGCACTGGAAAATGAACAAAACAAATTAGTAAGATAAAAAATGATAAAGTGATAAAAAATTATTGTTTTAAAAAGAAGAAATAATTTTAAATAAAAACTATTTTGGTGTGATAAATTTTGATTAGTTTCATAATCGATTTTTGTTTTATTTCAGATAATTTAAAATAATACAAAGAAAAAACACCCCCACTTTAGTTAAACTACACAACAAACATGAGTATGACACAAAAAGAACGAAAGATATTTGGACGAAAGCTACCCAAATTGAACGAAAAGTGGTCAGTTTAATGACCGGCTCACTACGTTCAACGAGGTGATCCGTTCAATTTAACCCGTTCGTTAATGTACCATCCCATCTAATAATTGCACCATGGCAAATATCTTTTATATCATGGACTGTTTTCCCTACTCACTTTTTGTGAATTTTTTTCATTTGCACGTACTATATACATATGTACATAAGCATTTTTGTTTATTTTTTGCAGCAAAATACAACAGTCATTTCCATTAATATCAATTAAAAATCATTTAGAAATATTTTCTTATTACTCAATAAGTGTTTTCAGATGGTATTATAAAAAAAAACTCTACAACAATGCAAAATTTTAAATGATTAAGAAAGTGATCAACTGAAGAACAGTGTGAATGCAACGATGAGGATCATTTTTCAGTTATTATAGAATATTTCGAGCAAAAATATGTGCATATACATACGCACCTACACGCAAAGAAACCGTAGTTCAATATATAGTTACAGTAATTCTGATCAATGTTCACAACTCATTCTGGCTGCGTCATTCGAGTCATACAACACTAGAAGGCCAATAGGTTGAGTTATTCGCAGCGCACAACCTTCGTGTCCAACTAATGGATGAACCAACGCATAGTTCTTGGCTTGAAAGGCACCATTTAAACACTCTTGACTTATTCTTGACTTCACACTCTCTAAAGTATGTAGTTAAAGTTAGCTCAACTCTTGGCAATTCAAATCATTACACCATTTCTGCCTCCCTT
Organism: Thecocarcelia acutangulata; assembly: GCA_914767995.1. NCBI lineage: Eukaryota > Metazoa > Arthropoda > Insecta > Diptera > Tachinidae > Thecocarcelia > Thecocarcelia acutangulata. Next base: position 76,014,165 of record OU612095.1, on the reverse strand, counting down.
TCGCTCTTTGACCTTTAAAATATTCCTAAAACCGCTACGAAACGCTTAGAATACATGTACGAAAAGGCGCATTGGGCTGAGCGCAACACATTTTACGAACATTTCAATTGGAATTAGCGTTTCTTTGCCAATGATACAAATGCTTTGCCAAAAATAGTATTATCTTGCTAGGGATGAAGATATTCATCCCCTCCAAGCAAGCTTCGATTACACCAAGAACGCAGTCGGATCCCGAGAGGAATTAATCAGCATTTGGCGTGCAAACAAAAACTCAGATACTGATTTGTTACACAAAAAGGCAAGGTCTTCGTGTGCCAAGGTACTTAGGCGCGAAAAGTTTCTTCAGGAGCAGCATTTTCGTTCCAAGGTGCTTACAGCTCCTCGAAGCAGTAAGATCTTTTGGCCTTTCATTAAGAGAATAAGCAACATTGAATAAATTCAAACTCTTCTAAGGAATGACCAAGCACTCACCAACCCGGTTGACAAGGCTAACCTGCTGGCTGAAACTTTGGCAAGCAATTGCTACTTGCTGGAAAGCAGGCAACCACTTTCCGAACTGGAAATAATATTTGCAAAAATTTTTTCTGGGTTCGAGCAGTTAAAAGGGTTTTAGCCGATCTCGACATAAATAAGTCTGCTGGACTGGATGGCATTCCAGCACTGGTCTTGAAATAGTGTTTTTTTACGCTTGCGCGTCCATTAGCACGCCTTTTCAGCATACTTTACCATATTGGTGAGTTCCCATAGTGCTGGAAGTTTGAAGAATTCCCAAAAAGAGCGAAGCAAACAATCCTGAAAATTATCGCCCACTTGAGATTTGCTCTGCTTTTTTCAAAGTAATCGAAAGTATTGTTAATTACCATCTTTTCGGGTATCTGGAGTCACACGGTTTGTTTTCTGACTGCTAATATAAATTTCGTAAGGGTCACTCTACTGGCGATCTTTTGGCGTACCTTTTGGTACGGATGGAATTGAGTGGCACTACTCAATCCATCATTTCGGTAAAGTAAAGTGGTGGCAAGTGTGCCAATTTTAGTGTTTTCGGTGCTAGATTTAGCCCTTCTTTTGCTGATTTAGCAGAAAAATGTTCGATGTAGCACTTTCCAATTGTTCATTTAACAATCTTTTAAAAAATCTTTGTTGCCTTTAAGCTGATAGCCATTGATGCTAGTGCTTTTAGCTTCAAGATTTATTGTAATTTTAATTATAATAAATATGTAAATAAATAAATAAAATATCTCTTTGATCCCTTAAATTCATGCGTAGAAGATTTCTAATTGTTGGTTTCTATAAGGAAGTGCTAAACTTCATTTTTGTGTTGGCGGATGACATTTGCGTTCCAGAAACACATTTTAAAACAAATCATTTGTTCAGCCCACTTGGTCCTAAAATCGTTCCCTTTGTGATAGACTGAAAAGTAGAAGAGTAGAGGTGCAAAATAGAAGTCAGAGGAATATAGCGGGTGGGAAAGGTTGCAAACCGATTAATATGGCATTATATGCTGATGTACTAGCCATCCGCTGCAACTTATGAAAGAAGCTAGCGCTATCGGATTAACCGAGGCCAGACATGATAGGCTATTGAAGCTCCTCTCGCCTAGATATCTTAGGCGATGCTGGGCATGTCTCCTCCTCTTCCTCGTCTTGGCAACTACTGCAGAAGTCGTTATAGGGTAAGCCTAGTCTCCTGGCATGGTTCCCAAACGAGCGATGTCCAGTGATGACTGCTACAGCGGCTCTTAGGTGAGATCTGGGTGGTTTTAATAGCTATCACGTTCTCCTGGAGATAATAAGTGGCTACAGGTTCCTTGATATAAAACATGTGGGCTCTGTGAGCCATTTTTCGTGGACGCGTTTCAGCGTGTGGAGTTTCATTATTTTCCAACACGTTGATAAGTGTAGTCTGCAAAAGGGATCAATATCCCCAGCCTCTAGTGTTGACCCTTTTTTTGGCTAAGTCATCAGCAATATTTTTGCTGGTGTTAGACCCGTCTCCATGTATCCATTTTAGGATTAGGTTAGAATGTCTCGCCATCTTGTTTAAAGATGTCCGGCATTTTTGCATCAGACTGGAATTAGTGTATATTCCAATCAGAGAGTTGATGACCGCCTCATAATATCCCTACCGATCTTGTGAAACGTCAGCCATCTGGCCGCTTTGTTTATTGCCGATATTTCAGCTTGATGAACACTACATCCGTCTGATAGTCACCCATCTCCTTTTCTGGATCCATCCGTGTAAACACGGAGCTTCTAAAGAAGATTCCTCAATTTGGTAGCCGAAGCTCCTTGAAAGGAATGGGTTTGGAACGCAGTAGTCAATTAGATCGGCGACCAGGTGCTTTCCAATCTCAAGTATATTGGGGTATCCACCACGGTCTGTGGGTCCATTTTCCTGTCGCGTTTAACCTGATCGCGGCTTTCAGCGCTATCTGTCTGCTTTCCGAGTCACATAGCATCCAGCTCATAAGTGCAAGAAGTGATTTGGTTGGTGTTGTCATCATGGCCCCAGTGGTCAGTATTGCCATGGGTCGACTGACTTTTTTAATTTGCAGTCTGTTTTATTTTATTTTATTTTGGACCAGTACCCCTGCGTCCAGTGATTTCCACCATACTGATTCTCTGTAGAAAATGATCGGTTTTATAACCTTTTGGTTGTATGCCCCATGTTGAGCCTACTGTTTTTCTACATAAATATATAGGCTTTTGTATCCTTGGTTACTCAAGCCTGTATATTCTCTTTCCATAATAGTTTGCTGTCTAGAATGACGCCTAAGTATTTTGCCTTATTCGATAGGATAAGTGTGGTGCCATCTATTTTTGGAGGTGTGAAATGTGGAATTTTATACTTTTTACACGATTTCCGTTTTTGCTGGGTTTGTTCTTAGTCCGTGTACACTCCATTGACTTGGTTAGGTTAGATAGGCTCCTGCCTATCTAACCTAACCAATCACAAAGGGAACGATCTTCAGGATCCAAGTGAGCTGGAGAATCCAGGTACTTTTTGGAGAATCCAGCGGCTTGCCTACCATCTTTAGAGCATATTCTAATTGTTCAGTTATGTTGTCTAAATGGGTACCAGAGACTGCAATCGATACATCATGGGCATAGGCTACAGTCTTTATCCTCTTATAATCTAGGTCATTGAGCAGATTATTCATTACAGTGTTCCACACATTCTACTTCAATCCTTTTTTTCTCTTTTTTTAACAAACACAAAAGCTGCGAAGCTTTTTTGCTTGTCTGCAGTAATACCCAGGGTCTGTGTCAGGAATCGAACCTGCGACCTCGAGACTGTTGGTCGAGTATTCTGACAAATCAGCCAAGGAGTCTATTTCAGCTGGTTCTACTTGAGGGTTGCTCTGTTGTTTCTAAACGATTATTTTTTGAAATGTGAAAGAAGAAGATGCATAGTAGTTGAAAATACTGTAAGATATTTTTTTTTGTGCTTGAGCAGCCCTCTAGTATGTCAGCATGCATATGTAGTTTCATTAATGTTTACGTATGTGCTTTTTGTACACTTAATACCATATGATTGTTTTATATTTTATCTATTAGTTGAAATCAAACCGTTTGAAGAAAAACCGATTAATAATTGTTGACGTTCATACAATTCAAATGAAGCACACGGACACGTACATACTCGTACATACTTATGTATTTAATCATATAGTATACATATGTATATTGGAATGTGAATAGACGTGTTTATTCGATTGTCCGCATGTATGTATATGGCTGACTATTTGGACAGACCCTCTAATTTCAATTAATTGCCCACACAACCACACACGTACACTAGCAGTTTATATTTGAAGTATGACTCGTTTTGAAAATGTTCTCCAATAATATTGAAATAGTTTTATAGACTTAATGTCGCCACAAACGTTCAAAGTTTAAATGAATGAAAAAAAAAACAAAATGTTTAGAATTAAGATTGGAAGATATTCATTTCCTTTCCCCTTTTGTTTCAGGAAATTGAAATAAAACAAATAAAAAAATCATGCAACGGGTGGAGCAAATGAGGAAATATGAATAGAAGGTGATGTTATATTTATTTTTAATTGCTTCGATCATCTTTATGAATGTTAAGTCGCAGATAAAGATAAGTATCACAAGAAATGCAACAATGTTTAAAGTCGTTTGCGTTTTGGTTTTGTATAAAAAACCTTTTTTTTTAAGTTTTGAAACGAAATGTCTGCTGCTCCTGCAGATTGCGATAACTTTTACGAAGTGGATATACATACACTCAGAATATTTTTACAGTAACTGGCCAAGGTGCATTAACGTCCTATACGGTGGCAGCACTAGGGCAAAATTACAACAATACAACAAAAAGAGGCACGTGGTAAGCTATGTTTATCAAAAATATTTGCAACTTTGTTCATAATTATAAACTACATTTTCATAATTATAAATTATTTTTATTTGAATTATCAGTAAAAAATATTATAAATAGCTTGTCTTCTATGTTTCCCAGCTATCTATATGTCGACATTTCATAGGAACTACCCTAATCATCAGTAGACTTTGCAAATTTTTGAAAGATATTCTCAAACATTCAATTTATTCTCAAACAAGAATTTAAAAATAAAAATGCTCTAATAATATCCGTTAAAACACAAAAAACAAGCTTTTTTTACTGGTATAAATGTTAGAAGCTTAAATAGCGAATAAAAAACTTAATTGTTTGAATTTTTGTTCTCTGCTTTTCGATACTTTCAAAAAGCAAATCGTAGCAACCAACGGTTGTTCATTTGTTTGAAAGGTGTAAAGAAATGTTAGAGACGTTTATAAATAGAAAAGCTTATTTTTTGTGTTTTGACGGATATTATTAGAGCATTTTTCTTTTTAAATTCTCAGCAATTTATTTGGATTTTTGGGATATAAAGTTGAATGTTTGAGAATATCTTTCAAAAATTTCCAAAGTCTACTGATGATTAGGGTAGTTCCTATGAAATGTCGACACATAGATAGCTGGGAAACATAGAAAAAAAGCTATTTATAATTTTTTACTGTAAGAAATAAGTTTATTCAAGTGTCCAAAATTTTGACGTTTCATTTTGCGTGAAAAACGTACCATGTTATATGCACAAAGTAATGCAAGCTTGTTGTTGTATATTATACGTAGTCTTAAAATAAAAAAATAAGCATTTCGTTGTATAAAATTTGCTGCTTTTATAGAGTGTTTTGCCATTAAACGATCAAGCCAAGTTTGTCAAATATGGCGCCTGAATTTGTAATTGTTTTGTAAATTGAGAAATCGCCAAATTATTAAATATATTATAAAATTTTTCCAAAACATTTGGATTAAATATTGATTATGGTAAACTTCATCTTTTATTGTTATAATTATGGCAATTTTTCGTATAAACTCTTTTCAAGACACCGCCTACGAACACGAATGAAATGTGCCCTGTGTGTGATAGAATTTTGACTTCATCTGAAGCTGACTTTGGGAATTCCCAGAAAACTCGGAACCGCTTCGCTGACCGGCTCGGAACCGGTTTTTCATTTTCGGTGCGCGTTTTAGCCGTGGAGCGTGTATTTGAACTATTAATGGCAAATCGATTTAGTGCCAAAATTGAAGCTGCTATATTGTTTCCGGGGAACTGAAGGATTTTAGCGATTCCTGAAACCGATTTTGGGAATTCCAAAAATATAAAAAACTCGGAATGCGTTATACGGATAATTATCTGGTTGTATGGATAATTTAAGAAGAAGCTTAAACAATAGTGAATGAAAAATTTTAAAATTGGTATCGAAGCGTGTTTTTTAGTTTTTTAAACTATATTTACTTCATAGCTTTTCTTCTTCACTTTTCCATCCACTCCGTTAACAAATCAAATATGAAAAACCGCATTACCACACAGGGTGGGTGCACATAACAAATACGGCTTTACGAAGGCGGTTCGGAAACTTTTTAGCCTAGCACAAAAAGCGCGGTATAAAAAGAAATACGTTAAGTGTTTTGGAAACTTCTATATCTGCTATGAACACATGCTAAAGTTTGTTTCGATCTGGTAACTCCTTCATATAGAAACAGGTGTTCACAAAAGACGCATCCGTGATTTTTTTGCAATGGAAAAATTAGAAATGTGAAAAGCAGAAAACATTAAAAAAACCCACAAAATCGTTTTGAATCAACGAAAAATGAAGTTTCGTGAGTTAGCTGGCATCTGAGAGATATCAAAAAAACGTGTTGGCTTTATATTGCATGAGCATTTAACTATGAGAAAGCTCTGTTCAAAGTGGGTGCTTACTGTTGACCAAAAACGAGAACATGTTGATGATTCTGAGCAGTGTTTAAACCATGGTTAAACATAACAAACCGGAATTTTTGCGTCGATATGATGCATGGATGCATCACTCTACTCTGGAATCAAAATGATCGTCTCTGAGTGAACAGCAACTGGTGAACCTCGTTTAAAGCGCTCGAAAGCTCTAAAATCGGCTGGAAAGGTTATGACCTCGGTATTTTAGGATGTTCGTAGTGTAATACTCATCGACTATCTTGAGAAAGGAAATATCATTAACAGTGAATATTATATAGCGTTGTTGGCGCGTTTGAAGGCCGAGATTACAGAGAAAAAACAGGCCTGAAACTGAGGCCCATTTTGAAGCAAAATATAAATCGTTTTACAAAAGTGGTATTGAAATGTTAGAGCGGCGCTGGAATGATCTTGATGGAGATTACGTTGATGAATAAACCTAATTTTGAACCAAGAAACTGTGTTTTCTTTCTTAGGCCCCGGACTTTTCAGCCTATGGTTACATACGAAGCTTTATGTAGTTTTTGTATTCTAATACAAGCGCTCCTAGTGCGGCCACTTAGTAATTGCAGCATGGATACTTTGGCGTTTTTATTTTTTGCTAAATTGGCGAGAACACATGAATGTGTGTGTGTTAGAGAAGTCACGTTTGGGTTAAATCTATCTAATATTTAACGTCTATATGTTTGCAGGGTTGGATCATGTTGCATGTTTTTTGAAATTGAAATAAAAATAATTCTCTTTTTAATTAATTTTTAAGATCTTAATCTATAGTGGGTTGGTTTTTGTTGTTTGCTTTCTGCTTGAATTAATTAATTTTCAATTTTTCTTTATAAAAATCATTGTGTTAATTTTTATTTTTTATTTTTAATTTACAAAGATTTATTGCAAAAACATTTGCCAACTTTTAATGACTTGATAAAAGTTCATAAATCTTTTTGTTGTAATTAAGAACTTTAGATCATGATTAATGTAATGTTTTCTTAATAATATTTTTTTTTTCTTTTCTAATTGAAAAATTGAGAACGAAATGCAGAAGAAAAGTTTAAGGCGAAATTATTTGATAAATAAACAAATTTATTGGTTAATTGAAAGAATTCAGGTCAATTAAAAAGAAGGTTCCAGTGAAGTTCATTTCAGCGTTTAGTTGTTGCGACAACGCACAATATTTTGTTTCAAAAACAAGAATACAAAATATATTCGTGTATTGTTTGACATTTAACAATATAATTAAAGCCGTTGTGCTTATTTCCAAGGCGAATTCATAACAGGTGAAATTGACAGCGTAGCTGATATCTTTTTTCAATTTTAATCTGTTTTAAATGTTAATGGCATAATTAAAACATATTTGAAAAAAAAAAATTAAACATAACTCTGCTATCCTACTCTTTAATAAATGAGAAATATTTCGTATTCCTAAAAACATGCGAAGAAACACCAATATCCAGAATCTATTCATTCTGATTTCCTCCATTCTCACAAAAATTCAATACAAGCATGGCACTGTTTGCATTATTGGATTTATTCATCATATAGCACTGACTCTTAATATGCTATGCCCCTTTTTTCCACACCCTAAGCACCTCAATTTAATTTGACTTACTTTGAACGTTTGCATTCTGCGTATCTTTGCTGTAGTTCTTGTTTTTGTCTTTTACTGCAAACACCTATTCTTTACTATTTCTCTCGTTCTCACTTCTATGTTGCTCTTCTTCCATTGTTTTATTCATGGTGCAATTATTAGGTGGCAGCATAAGAGTTGTTCTACTACATACATAATATTTTGTTCGTGTAAAAATTCCGGACGCCGTCAAAAACATGTTTACAAAACAGAAGAAAATGAAGAAAAAAACGTTTATATAAAAAAAATGAATAAAGAAAATTAATACAATTGTTTTTATAAATTCTTTTCAACACATTTTAAACAATTAAAATATTTTTGAAAACTTTTTAAAATATTTTTATTTTTTCGCTTCAGTTTGTGTAAACATAAACAATTTTTGACACCCACAATTTTATGAAACAAAAAATTATCACCTGCGCTAGTGATGCCACCTGGTTAATTGCACCATGGTTTTATTGTTAAGTTGTTCAAATTTAGGTAACATATCTCTACTCTCAATTACTCGAAATATCGATAGTAACTCATCTGGAAAATTGATAACAACCCTTCCTAAATACTCATTTTTAATTTGCTGTCCAAAATTTTCATTCGATGCAAATTTAAATCGAACAAATTGCTTAAACAAATGTACTTTCCTTGCAGAATTCTTAGCTCCAAATACATTCTCTAGTTTGTTCCAAGCGTCCTTTGCAGACTTGCAACCTCTTATATGTGTAAGCTCAGAAGTTCTCACCGCCAATGTCATAGTCGCTAGGGCCTTGCTATCTCTAAGATTCCAGGCAGTTTTTCCAGCTGCAGCAGCTCTCTCAGCATCCAACGTTCTTTCCATAAATCTTGAGGAATGAGATAACTCCGCATCTGAACCACCACGATACATAATTCTCGGGATTAAATTTTTCAATATAATAATTTGAGCCTGCCATCTTCTTTTCCAGCTTTATCAGCTCCGTCCTATTTATTTAACTTCCTTCCCATAACCAATGTCAAATAAAACGACTTAGTTTTTCTACAGAAATAGTTACATATCGCTCCTTTATTGCAACATAGTCATAACTATAACATAGCATAACGTAACATAACATAACATAACATAACATAGCATAACATAACATAACATAGCATAACATAACATAGCATAACATAACATAACATAGCATAACATAACATGACATAACATAACATAACATAACATAACATAACATAACATAACATAACATAACATAACATAGCATAACATAACATAACATAACATAACATAACATAACATAGCATAACATAACATAACATAACATAACATAACATAACATAACATAACATAACATAACATAACATAACATAACAACATAACATAACATAACATAACATAACATAACATAACATAACATAACATAACATAACATAACATAACATAACATAACATAACATAACATAACATAACATAACATAACATAACATAACATAACATAACACAACTATAATATAACTATAATATAACATAAGTAGTTAAAAGGGTTTTGTACGATCTCGACATAAATAAGACTCCTGGACCGGATGGCATCCCAGCACTGGTCTTGAAGCAGTGTTTTTCTACGCGTGCGCGTCCATTGGCACGCCTCTTCAGCATTATCGACCATGTTGGTGAGTTCCGATCTTGCTGGAAGGTTGCTAATGTAACACCAATTCCCAAAAAGGGTGAGGCAAATAACCCCGAAAACTATCGCCCAATTGCAATCTGCTCTGCGCTTTCCAAAGTAATGGAAAGTATGGTTAACTACCACCTTGTGATGTATCTTGAGTCGCATAAATTACTTTGTGATCGTCAATATGGATTTCGTAAGGGTCGCTCCACTGGTGATCGTTGGGCATATATAAAGGAGAAATGGTGCCACCAATCCACCATTTCGGTGAAAATAAAGTTGTGGCTCTAGATATCTCCATAGCGTTTGACAGAGTGTGGCATGCTGCATTGCAGAACAAACTTATTGCTTTTGGTGTCGGTGATGACTTCTCTCGGTTTATATCGAGCTTTCTCAGAGAGCGCACTATACGAGTTGTTATAGATGGGGTCTCATCAAACGAGTTCAAGATTAACTCAGGGGTAACGCAAAGCTCCGTTCTTTCTCCTACCCTATTTCTTATTTTTCTTTATCAAACTTCCAACCCTATCCACTTTTTTGCGGATGACAGCAGCATTTGTCACTCGTACTCTTTTAGTTATAGGCCCAGCCTATCAAAAATCGCTGCCAAGAGGCTAAATATGACTGATTCTCTGAAAAGGGATCTTCTATTAATCTCAGAATGGGGTTGTAAAAACAGGGTCGCCTTTAACGCCCGTAAGACCCAATGTTGCTTATTAACGCACAAACAAACGACCGCAAATGGTGCTCCATCTGTACTCATGGATGGTATACATATTGAGGAATCGGATGCTCTTGATGTTCTTGGAATTAAGATACAGTGTGATGTTCGCAGGACTCAACATATTTTTCAAGTCTCTAAAGAAGCATTCAAGTGCCTAGGGTTTCTAAAACGGTGTAAGATGTACTTTACTCCATCCGATCTGCTTACTATTTATACCACTTATATCCGACTGAAAATGGAATACAACTCTCATTTTTGGGCGCGTGCCCCAAAATCAATTTTGGGGTTACTCGACCGTGTGCAGGAGAGGGCGAAGAAGCTTATCGGTGATAGTAGGCAATGCAACTCTATTGACTCACTGGAGCATCGACGCAGTGTAGGCTACGTTACCCTAATCTATCGTTACTACAATGGATTTTGATCTGACGAGATTAAGGATCTAGTTCCCGAAACACGCACATTTCTACGTAACACGCGTACATCGTCCAGGGCTCATTCATTTATGGACGATTGCCCGGGCCATCGCACTACGCATTACAGAGAAAATTCGTTTTTCAGCCGTACGCCCCGCCTGTGGAATAAGTTACGACGTGTTTTCTGTCTGTTATAACGTTGAAAGGTTCAAGTCAAATGTTCACAAATACTACTCCCACTTTCCTCCTCCTCACAACCTATTTTCCTAGTTCTGGTACAATGCACTGCATGTGTAGGGGTCATCCCCTGAGTACTGGTCCAAGTTTAAAAAAAAGCGTGTTTCGAGAAAAACTCATTTCAAATTTTTAGTTTCCATACAAGTCTTAGAAATTTTTTTTTGTAAATATCTCCTGAAGGCCACAATATAAAAGATAGTACTGCTAACTATTCTGTATTTTTAACTCGAAAAGATAATTTTTTGAGATATGACTATGTTGCAATAAAGGAGAGATGTATTTATATAGAACGTAGTATCCTGATGAAAAAACTCTGACAAGACTAACAAACACACATGATTGTTATAATTACATATAAAATCACAAACTACTGGATTTAAAACTAATATCAAAATCCAGGTATAAAAATAACCACACAAGCAACTTACATTGAAACTAAAAACGCTATATAAGTATTTCTAACAAATGACAAATAAGGCATCAGTTTCTCCAGCACACCAGCAGTCAAATGTAATTGCTAAAAACAATTTTCCCCAGGTAGGTCATTCAGCCATCCAAACAATCACGCAGAACTCCAAACAATTTTCATATGCTAATGAGGTTAAATCCGACCAAAACTTTAACCAGGAACCCAACCCTCAAAAGTCCGATCTAAATTATAGTAATCTAGAGACAACCCTGCAGATTCTTGTTCAATCCATAAACACCTTTACGATTTCTATGACAAACATGATGCAGGAAATGCTAAAAGTTGGTTTAAAATATGTTTCTGGAACGCCAACGGCATCCGCCAACACAAAAATGAACTTGAGCATTTCCTTATGGAAAAGCAAATCGATATAATGATGACTGCTGAAACTCACTTGACAAGCAACAGTTACTTCAAAATTAATGGCTGCGCATTATATGAAATTTAGTATCATATAGTGGAAGATCATGTGGAGGCTCAGTAATTCTAATAAAAACCAGAACCAAACACTATTTACTGAATGAGACATGTGATTAGCATTTCCAAGCAACAAAATTGTTATTTCCTCAGTTTATTATCCGCCTCAATTTTCAGTAAATAAATATACAATATTCACATTTTTTCAAAACACTTGGTCCTCGATTTTTAGCGGCTGGCGACTATAATGCTAAACACCCTTTTTGTGGATCATGTTTAATATCCCCGAAAGGCCGTGTGCTTTTCGACACTATTTTCAAAATGGGCTTAGATGTAGCTTCAAGCGGACACTCCACTTATTGGCCGTCAGACCTACGAAAGATCCCAGATGTTATAGATTTTGGAGTTGTGAAAAAATTTCCTTTAGAGTAGATGCAAGTTGAGCCTTCATTAGATCTGTCTTCAGATCACTCACCCACTATAATTTCTGTTTCCCTCAGGAGGTTGGTTCCCCGTTTAGTGACTTGGCGTTGGCCGTTTCTAGAGTTAAATACAAAAAAATATTTGAGTACACATTGTACGGAAAATATCGCCTTGAGAACGCCCGAGGATATTGATGGGTAAATTAACGATTTTTCTGAAAACTTCAAGCCATACAAGATTCAGAAATTTTGGCAACAGAACATATTCGTCTGAAATTGCACAACATCTGTCAGAAGAAACACAAGTTACAAAAGATTGGTAATTTCGCAGGTCTCCCCAGCTTAAGACTAGGCTACGGGAACGCATAGCTCAGTTAAGAAATCTGCTTGAAATCCAAAGAATGACTTCCCTTGAAAATTATCTGGAAGGTCTTGATGGTACCCCTCAATCCCGTTATTCAGTATGAAAAGCGACGAAAGGTGTGAAAAGACCCTTAGTAGCTAAGCCACCTTTGCGAACTTCAACTGGTGACTGGGCAAGGATTCTGAAAAGGGGATGTTGTATGTTAACCATTTGAGAAATGTTTTTAGCACAAATAATACAGCGAATGATTCCGCTGAACTACCATAATATGCTGCTAGACCGCCTGTGCCTTTGAGTTAATTTTCAAGATGTCGAAAACATTATCGGTAATACAAACCCCAGGAAAGCTCCAGGCATTGACCAAATACTGGTGAAATGCTTAAACAGTTACCACGTGTAGCAAGAAGAGTTCTACTTTTTATTTTTAACGATATTTTACGCCTTGAGTATTATCCTGCTGAATGGAAGGTCTCAATGATTACCATGTTTCCCAAGTCAGGGAAGGATCTGACAAAGGTGGAATCATATAGACCAATAAGTCTTTTACCAACAATTTCAAAACTATTCGAAAAATTGTTAATGGCAAAGTTGAGTCCAATGTGGGATGTATCCCTGATCATCAATTTGGTTTTCGGGCTAAACATAGCACCATAGAACAAACGCACAGACTAGTCAATGTCATAAGACAGACCTTTGAGGAGACGAAGTATTGCTCAGCTCTATTCATTGACATTTCTCAAGCTTTCGATAAAGTGTGGCACGACGGCTCTGGAAAGCTACTTATATGGGCGGAAGTTTGTTATCAGAGAAGGCGACTTTATAAGCCTAACTCAACCAATCGAGACAGGAGTTCCCCAAGGCAGCATACTGGAGCCTACTTTATACTTGATTTACGCCTCTGACATGTCAACGACATCCGGAATCCACACTTCTACCTTTGCAGATGAAACAGCGAAATTTACAGGAATATATTTCAATATTAGAGAAATGGCTAAAACTTTGGAAAATCAAAGTTAGTGAACAGAAATGTACTCATGTCACATTCACACTGTGTAAGCAAACATGTGCGCCTATCCAAATTAACAACTCATCTATTCCGCAGCACAATGAAGTCAAGTACCTTGGTACTCACCTGGACCGTAGGCTAACGTGGAATATCACATTGAAGCAAAAGTCACTCAGTTGAAACTAAAAGCAGCGCAGCTAAATTGGCTTATGGGCAGAAACTCGACATTGAAGTTGGATTGCAAACTTTTGTTATACAATGCAATTCTAAAGCCTACGGAATAAAGGTGCTACAGAATTCAATTATGGGGCACCGCCTCCGCGTCCAATATTGAAAAAATTCAAAGGCGATAAAACCAAATTCTTCGAACGATTACTGCAGCTCCATGGTACGTAAAAAATTCACGAATTCATAAAGATCTCAGTAATCCGCTGGCAAAAGGGGAATTTTCTGAGTACGCAACAAGGTATGTCAGTAAACTGGAACTTCATCCAAACCCTCTTGCGCGCAATATACTTAATTTTGGCGGCCACACTCGGTTGAGAAGAAGGGATACCGTTGCCACCATCAGAACGTTCAATAGGTGATTTTACCAATATTGCTCCCGCCTAATAAAACTTTTTGTCTAGCATTGGCTGGACTTAAGCAAAGAGCATATTTTTATATTTAGTATTAAGATTTGAATACTTATTGTTAGTTCATTTTGAAGATTCAATAAATAATAAAAAGCGCTTTAAAAAATTTTATTTATAACGAACAACTAAACAACAAAATATTTTATTATTTTATTAAACTGGACACGTTTAACAAAGTTCATTAATTTCTATACAAATCAAAATATGCTCTACCGCAATAGACGTCATTAGTTACAGTTATCTTCACCATAAGTATCACCTTATATTCACCAGCTAAATAGGGATCACCAAGAACTATATTGCTATCTGTAGTTGTATTGAAATTAAATGTTTGTCCTTTGAAAAATGGACATACTCTGTTTTCCTTGGTTACACCACTGAAAAATGAGTACCAAAAATCAGATCGATTAAACATCATCTGGCAGAGATCTGGACGATGGATACTGAATATAGTGTTTACCCACTTATCGCGATCTTTTTTATATAATTCGATCTTGACAGGATTGTTTTCTCCCAGTTCACTTTTAACGAACGCATAACCAGAAACATATATATCTCCATCATCTAAGAACTCAAGCTTCAAATTTGTATAGTCCACAATAGGATCAAAAAATTTAGTGTCTGATTGGTTGCAGGGCATAAAAAGTTCCTCATCTTTATACAAAGCAGTGTATCTGTAGGCACTAGCATTTACGACAAAAACTAGTACAACTGCAGCTGTGTTGAAAATTTGTATAAACGCAGTCATTTTTATTTGAAACTGAAAAAAAATTATCGCAAAACTCTAATTTATATAAGCTGATTTTACGTGTTTTAGCCAACTTTTATCTTTCTGTTGTATCAAAATTATTTGTATCAAAATGTTGTTCAAAATAATTATCGGTTGTAAGGAGTGCAATAAAAAGTAATATTTGTAAAAGGTGATACAATGTTTAAAGCTTAACATGGAAAAAATATACATTTATTAAGCCCATTAAGAACCTGGCGGGAAAGGTTGGCGTTATTTGAGCTTTTTTACGAGTATAAGCAGAAAAGATCAGCACACTCTTTTGGAATATACGAAAGAGCTCGCAAAGTATCAATACAACATATCTTAGTTCCACCATTCTTAATTAAAATGCATTCCACAGTATCTGCCATCCGGCTGACGTTGATAGCATTTTGATCGATATTTGCTGTCTCTTTTGTGTAAATCAGGCTTTGAATTTCGATTTTGGTTTTCTGCCTTAAAAGCGAAAAGAGAAGATGTCTCTGATCTCGGATAAGATCGAGCTTACACTTTAAAATGGTAGGTAAATTTTAGTCAAAGCTGCTGGAACGCAAAAAACCAGAATGTGTTTTCCACAAGATCTTGAGCTAATGAGAGTAAAAAGCAAATTATTCTGTAAATTTGGCAATTTTACCTAAAACTGCTGGGACGCAAAAATTGTACATCTTGAAATAAACCTTGTTCAACATTTACGACGCCACTTTAAAACCCGCTCTACAGACGAAAGTCTGTAGAGTGATATGTTATTCGTTCCCAGCAGCGATGATTCGATTACAGAAGCGATGATTCGATACACACTTGTAAGTCAGTAATGCACACCATCTCATATAGGCACCCAATACACAAAGTAAGCGCGATCGTGAAGTGTTCATTCAATAAAAGCTCTTACTTCCTAGCTTACAGTTAAAGTTATCAGTAGGCAGCTCGTTTATAATCTCTCATACTTTGTACTCGTAAGTCAGCAGTAGGCAGTTCGGATATAATGTCGTAAGACATAGGTTGAAGACGTATTGCGCACTTCAGTCTTTTGATAGTATTCCATTAAATTAATCATTTAACATTTTTGCAACGCAGTTTGACAAAAGCCGGCGAACGTTTGATTGACAACTAAAAATTAAAATACATACATATATATGTACGTGATACAAAAAATGAACGAAATTTATTGTTTGCGAACTCCAAATAATACGATTATAACCTTTGTAAGTTAGCATTCATTGATCACAAAGTGTTGCGCACCAGAGGATTGCACCGGTGCATCGCAACCATAAATACATCGCTTATTTACCCAATCGTTTTCACATCCGAGTATTTTAAATACTCTTAAAAATTGATGACGTGACATTTATACTTGTCGTTCGTGTGCGAAATCTTGACACATCAAAAATGTATCCAATCACTTTCGTGTCTTGCGAGGGTGATAGAATACATGGTTACAACAACTCCTGCAAAAAACTGAAATCTTCTGCGCTTATTGGTCAAATAACGTCACGAAACAATACAAACACAGCCCTAGATGATTTTTAAATACATACTTTTGCCTCAACTAACTGTAGTTGATTATAGTTTTTAGAGGTATATCGTTGTTAACCACGCTGCAACTTCCTATGTGAAGGCATAGGTCGTTATAGTTAGTACGAATGTACTGTTAATACCATCTTGGGCATATCGCTCCTTTATTGCAACATAGTCGTATCTCAAAAAATGAGCTTTTCGAGTTAACAATGCAGAATTGTTAACAGTACTACCTCCTATATTGTGGCAAAATTTCATTTAAATTACTTTTAATTTGTTTCCTTTAGGAGATATTTTCTAAGAAAATTTTATAAGAGTTGTACGAAACAAGGCTTTTTTTTAGTTATGACTATGTTGCAATAAAGGAGCGATATGGTCTCCGTCACCCCGCCCATGCTGTGCATCCTATACTTTGTAAATTTACTTTGCAAGTAAAAAGTTAAATTTATATATTCGTTAAATAGATATATTCGTTTTCTTAATCAGTGCTGTCTCTAGGAAAAAATTTTTACAGCCAAAATTTTTGAAAAAGCTACCAGATGTGCCAAAAAATTACTACAAATAATATGATTTTTTTACTTGACAAACAGATAAATTGAATCTAATTATAATACAAAATATATTTCCATATTATAGTTATATAGTATTATAATTATAAAACAAGAAAATAAAAATTAATTCAAAATTTGTTTCAAATTGACTGTTATCACGTTTATACGTACGACTTATTTGCAACTAAGAACGCAAAATATTGCCGTATAATTTTTTTTATTCAAGAAAGTTTGTCTTAAATAACGCTCTTATTTGCAAATAATGTTTGAATGATGTCATTTTTTTTAAGTTTCAGTTTTGTTTTAGAAATCAGGTAATCTTGTAAATTATAATAAATATGAAGCTGTGAGCAAACATTTTGAATTTTGGCGAAAAAAAATTGCTCTAATGCTTTTTATTTTAAAATGCTTTATTTTCTACATTTTAGACAAGTTTACTTACATTTTTATAAATACTCGTAGATGACTGTAGCAGTGTTACCGTATATACTGTTGCGATTTAGTTTTTATCAAGGCTTTTTTTATTGTTAAATCGAGTTGACAATTTCTGCTGGGTAATGTTCTTAAAGACAAAAAGATTCTCATTTTTTTGTATTACATGAATCTTTCTATCATGCTATATAATTTTTTTTATTGAGAAATTATCAATGCATAAAAAAAAAAACAAAAGGTAATTAATATGAGTAATAACGGAATTGTGTATTTTTAGTTCAGTGGCTGTGTTCTGTAACTCTCGCCACGAGAAACTTTTCGACTGAAACGTGCGAAATGAAACAAAGTTGAAACAAACAGCTGCTTTTCTCACTAAACTGTAGCTATAACTTTTTTGGTGAGTAATAGCTGTCACGTAAGGAATTTACTCGCCATTTTACAGAAAAACTGTGTCTGTAAAACTTTATCGCAAAAATTTCCCGCATTCAACTGTTATTATTTCTCGCAAATAAAAAGGCTGTGAGATAGTTTTTCAAATAACAATAATCATCACTAAATGAATAATAATGCTGAAAAATAAGTATTTTGCTGTTAATTTAAGTATCAAGTAGATATTTACACAGTTTAGAATGATTGTTTTTTTATTTTAACTTTTTAATTAACTTTTATACCCTTCACACAACAAGTTTTAAGGGAATACTTAAGTTTTTAATTTCAACAATTTTAATATCCGACCCAACATAGTATATTATAACAATTTTATAATGTTTTTTTTCAGAATTCACAAATTGCAATTATTTTTTAATTTTACAAAATTTTGCGCATAAATATGTACATATGTATTTGTAAATAAAATGTAAACATTAGAGCCAAACCATACATTTTCTAGAATAGCCGACGGTTATAATATGACGCCGTCGAACAAAATTTCTTAAGTTTAGCAATTTTGGTCGGCGGCGGTACTAATTGTGGCTGGCGCTTTCATTTTTAAAATTGCATGTCGGCATCGTTTTATATTTTCAGACATTTCTAACGTAACGACGTAATCGCTTTGGATAGTTTTCGACATGAGTTACAGACGCAGTTTTTTCTCACTTTTCGAGAAACGATGGAATAATTTGTTTCACAAGTTTTCGACGCGAGAACTTCTCGCCAAAGTTACAGAACACAGCCACAGATCCAGCGTTCTAAGCTCTTTACTCACATTGAGTTTTAATCAGGCTTAAGCTGTAAATAAAGTTTCACGCTCAAAGAACTTGTACCTTGTCTCATTACATCTTTTGTTAATGAAATAATACTTCCAATAACTTTAGGTTCACCTTCGAGAACATCCTATAACGCAGTTATTTAATAATTTTCTTTTTGGGCTACAGACGCTGACATTGTTTTTTTTTTGGTAATTATTGATCACTTGTCTTGTGAAAGTTGAGAAGAACACAATATAATTCTTAAAATTTTGTAAAGTTAAATACAATTTGTTTTTCATAAAATTTCAAAAATAAAGTTTCAAAACTTTAAAAGAAAAAGGAATCCATAATTTGATCCCAAAAGAATAAACCAAAGTATCCTTAACCAAAAACATCAGGGTGAAAGCTGTAGACAACACAATTGTTGTCAGCATAAGAAGGAACAACAAATTTGCTAGCCCTCTACAAAGCCCTTCAAGAGCTGTTCAGAATTCTATTGGGAAGACGCATCCGACAGGAAATTGAAGACTACTATTCAGCAATGTGGCTCGTCAATGTCCATATAAGAAGATAAGTAGTTAAAGTGCGTTTATCTCACAAACCAATAAAATAAGCAGTAACAAAGAATGTTTTGTAGTGATAAACACAAAATTTTATAATTTGTTTCATAATATGAAATTAAAATTATTCAAAATTATCTTGATTATTTAAAGAAAATGGAGTTTATAGAAAATTTTTTTTTTCATTTTTGCCTTGCTTTCTGCATTTTTTTTTGTAATAACCTAAAACCTAATTATTAATATCTAACATTTAAGTAAACTACCGATTTTGGTAAGAGAAAAGGAAAAAAATCTTTATTAAAATTATATACTTAAATTGATCAATGATATTTTCCCCCAGTGCAATTAAAGTAGTGAAGAAAATATAACTAAATAATATTATCAATATCTTATTGTTTTAGTGAGATCTCAATATTGAAAGAAATTGAATGTTTGTACGCAATATTAGTGGGTACCACAATAAATTGATTCTTATATACATTTTATAATAAAGCAAAAAAAAAAAAAATGACTCTCTGAATATTTTCTAATGAAGGAGTGATAGCCAACGCAAGTATGTCCAAATAACTTAAGCTGCTGTAGGGACAGAAAACAAAATTCTTCGCTACTCATTCTGTCAAATGTGTAAGCATATGGGTGGGGAAAATGTATTGATCCAGGCAAAACACCTGGCCTTGGAGAAGCTTCCAGAATGCTTAATTTACTTCTCAATTAACGTGCATTTGTTCTGTTCTAATCATACTCTAAAGGCATGTGGAGTATGTTATATGTTCCGCGTCATATACTCGGGTAAGAAACCACGACTTATAGCTAGCTAGCCGGTAACCATCTTTTCATGCCCCTTAAAATATAATTAATTAATTTTAGGTTTCTTGTAATTTTACAACAAAAATTATTTCATTTGGACTTGACTGGCGCGCAACAATACATGTTTTACCATTTCACTGTGAGTTAGGTATTTGTAAATATTCGGAAATAACTTTAACGTATAAACGAGATGTGTAACCAATTGGAAGGCGCACTCTTTAGGATTGAAATTCCTTATATAAATGATTTGTGTTGTTAAGAAAATGTGTAAGAAAAAATAAAAGGTATGCCATTAAACATGAATCGCCCATAAGCTCCCTCAATTCACATGATATAATAACGTTTATTTCAAAGTGCGTTGATATACAATTTAACTACAAAGAAGATCACTACTTAATCAGGTGAAGCTAGCAAGCGGGTTAGAGAAATGTCAAATATTTTGCGTGGTCTTATATTGGAATAATCTTAAAGTGTAATCACCAAAAGGAGTTGTATTTAATGATCAAATCAAATGGCTTTGACTAACTCTTAAAAACCGATAAAAGCGTCTACACTGAAGCTTATACATGGTGGCGCAAAAGTAATCCTCCTATCAGAAAATGCTATAAATTTTGTGATGGGTCCTAATGTCAGTTCTGTTTTGACATTTGTGTAGTAATACACGTTATTAAACAATCTTACGCTACACTGCTCCAGAACGCGGAATATTGGTGACTATTTATTTGACCGGAAGAGGAAGATGATTTTTCATCAAAAATAATCATGAGTGATGAGGCCCATTTCCATCTTAGCGGGTGCGTAAATAAGCAAAATTTACGCTTCTGGGGCACTGAAAATCCGCGTGTAACCCACGAAGAGCCATTACTCCCGCTCTAAGTCACTGTATGGTGTGCTGTTTCCGCTGAAGGAGTCATCGGACCTTTTTTCTTTGAAGACGTCGGGGGCCAAACGGTTACTGTGACTGGTGAGCGCTACAGAGCAATGATCAACGAGTTCTCTTTGCCGCAACTTGATGAATTGGGATTGGAAAACATGTGGTTCCAACAGGACGGTGCTAAGGCACGCACTGCACGTGCCACAACCGATATGCTGAAGGATGCATTTCCCGGGCGCCTAATCTCCCGTTTTGGCGATGTGCACTGGCCAGCAAGATCGTCTGATTTGACCGCTGCAGACTTCTTTTTATGGGGCTTTTTGAAGTCGCGGGTTTATGTGAACAAGACTCTTGCAGCTCTTAAAGACAATATCCGTCAAGAATGTGAGAACCTATCGCCGGAAATTGTAGCCAATGTGATGGAAAATGCTATAAAAAGGGCTCAACTGACAATCACCTGTGGCGGCGGCCATTTACATGACATCATATTCTCGACTTGGTGTGAAAAAATTAAAAGACCAAATAAACATAATCCACAAGAAGAATCAAAGTTTTTCATTTTTTTTTAATTACAGCCGAAAAACATCGAAAGGCTATTTTTGCGCCACCCTGTATATAACGAAAGCGCTGATAAGCAGATTTTGCAGCATGAGCATGTTCGATCCTATGTTGCGAAAGTGGTCAAGACATACTAGGAAACGTTGAAATCGGAAGTACCTACCCCACCCGCTGTATTTTCCAGACGTTGCTCCATCGGACTATCACTTGTTTCGATCAATGGCATACGGCCCGGCAGACAAGCACTTTCAGTCTAATGAAGAAGTTACAAATTGGATCGATTCGTGAATCGCTTCAAAAGATGACCAGCTTTTTAGTTTTTTCAACGTGGGATTTGTACGCTACCCAAAAGGTGGGAGAAAGCAGATGGATAATTATTGTGATCATAAATTGAAATAAAAGGCGGGTGTTTCTCTTAAGTAATTTATTCTTACTAATACTATACAAAAATAAAATCAATTTATTTCCGTACTAAGCGCGTGCTAGGTGCAATGTCTAGCAAAAGAATATTTATTTATTTATTGTTATTATTTTACAATTATAAATTATAAAATAATATATCGTGATGAGCAATAGCAGCATTGGCCTTCAGCTCAATATAATTGAAACTATTAACTTCCTTTTTAAATTACATTGTATAGGTTAGCTTTTTTAAGAAATTCGTTTATTAAATTTATATTTTGTATAGAAGGATGAGAAAGTAGATATAAGGGATCAATATCTTTAAAAGTTCTATTTCGGCCGTTAGAAGTCTTCTGACATTCACAGAGAAGGTGGGAAGGTTGTGTTGGATAGGAAATATTACAACTAAAAAATGTTGTAACATTGGGGTTTATTAGTGGTTCATGTGTTGCTCTAGTGTGACCTAGGCGAAGTCGTTCAAATTTAATGAAGTCCAATCTTCTAAGGCTTGTTAAACTATCGTCCATTATATCGTATATAGTTTTCCGTTCAGCATTTATTTTCTGATATCAGGATGAAGTTAGATTGAAAATGCGTTCTCTGGCGTCCCCTGAATGCTTCTTTTCTATCCGTATATCTAAGTCTTCACGGTAGATATTTTGTGTAGAACACAAAGGTTGCACTGTGGCGTTTTTGGCAGCAAGATCTGCAAATTCATTTCCCGTAATTCCGCAGTGACCAGGTACCCAAACTAGCTTTAAATCTCGAGACTTTTCCATAAGAATATTTCTAATATATGCCACATAGTAATTGTTGTTTGATATATTCTGTATTGTCCTCAAAGCTAAGAGCGAATCGGAGCATATTGCGAATTTTCCCGTTTTACCTCTTATATACAATGTTGCTTCAAAAATGGCTATTAGCTCTGCAGCAAAAATAGAGCTGTGGGCAAAGAGATTTGAGATTTTTATTATGGTATTTTCTGTTGTGATGCTATAAGTTGTTGACGTGTAGGTTTTTGACCCGCCAGTAAATAAAAATTTGTAGCCCTTCAATTCCTCTTTAATCATTGCAAACATTTTGTATTGGGAGGAGCTAGTATTATGTTTAGACCATTCATGTAGGACGTTGAATCAAAAGACCAAGGTGGAAATTGTTTCGACTTAAAAGTCCTACTTTGCAAAGGTATATCTAATTTATAGCAATTTTGTACAGTCCTGTGTATAGTCGAGGTGACCTTAGGTGTTTTCTTAGATGGTTTAACCTTTAACGCTAGCTGCGTAAGACATTTATTTGTATTGTATAAAAATATTCGGAAAACTTTTGTTGTTGCGATTTCTGGTTGAGTGCTTATACGTTGTATATTTGTTTCGAATAGCATATTTGTAACAGGCGTTGATCGGAATGCTCCCAGAGAAATTCTCATTGCCGAGTTGATTATAGAGTCAAGTTTTCTAAGTTGAAAAATAGGGGCGTAACCGTATATCGGTAGGCCGTAATTTATTTTCGAAAGTATTAGAATTTTTGCAATGGAAATGAGTGAGACCGTGCTACAATTAAATCGCGGGCTTGACAGGCATTTTACAATGTTGAGTCGCTGTGTCAGTAAAGTAGTAAGATAGTCTATGTGATCGTTCCATCTGCAGCGTTTGCTTACTAAAATTCCCAGTATTTGTAAGGTATCAACTCGTGTTATAGGGGTGTTAGATGATTGTATCGCAGTATTACAGTTCTTTAATCTGCAGACATGTAGATATTTACACTTTGTGGGAGAAAGTGAAGCTCCAGATCTATCACACCATTCCCTTATATCGTTGAAAAGGTTGTCCAAATTTATTGTCGAGTCTTTTTTTGTCGTTTCTGATTATTAAATTAAAATCGTCGGCATAGGCACAAAAATCTATTTCCTTATAGAGAGATATTATAGAGCACAGTTTGTTGTAAGCGATCACAAAAAGAATGACTGACAACGGTGACTCTTGGGGGACTCCGTTGTATAGGGAGAATGAGTTGGAATATACATTGTCTACTCTAAAAATTATTCTTCTTTTACTCATGAAGTTTCAGACGTACCTAATGGTATTCGGCCCAAAAGAATAAAAAGGGAAGAATAGAAAGGAAATCAATATAATCACATGTTGAGTTAATAAGCAGCGTTGTCAACATTGAAATTTCAAAACGCACGGAAATGGGGGGAAAAACGCGTTATTTAAACAAAAACGCAACGAATTTTGAATTTTTCTTTTCATTTTTAAAAACCCATTTTGAATTATAAAAAGTATAACATTTTTATATTAAAAACACGATAATGAAACAGTCTATTAAACAATCGAACTGGGCTTGCCATCAACTTCATTCAATAGCTAGAATTGAGGTTTATCAAACTTGACCTCTAGTACGAATCTGTTTTATTAAGATAATGGTATCTGAACAATAATTATGACGCCATTTCATCAAATTTATTATTCAGCAATATTATTTAATTTTATTCGCTGTCGACCAAAATCAGCTGTTTCTGCCTATTATCAGGTACACCGAACTACAACTGCAGTTCTATCAAACACGATGTAAATTTCATTTCTGTTTTCGTAACCAAACAGTGGAAATCAGTTAGCTAGAATGGGTGCCCTTTAAAGAATTTATTGAAATATACGAAAATTTGAAAGAATTATAACAAATAAAATAATAAGTTTACCGTAATCAATATTTAATGCAAACGTTTTGGAAAATCTTTATAATTTAATGAATAATTTGGTAATTTGGTTTGGTAATTTTTCAATTACCAAATCAGTAACGAATTCTCGCGCCATCAAAAATACGTAATATTTGACAAACTTGGTTTGACCGTTTAATAGCAAAACACGCTCAAAAAGCAGCAAACTTTATCAAAAGAAATGTTTCTTTCTGTTTCGAAAATGTGTATAATATACAACAGCAAGAATGTTTTTCAAATTGTACTCCGTGTTCCGATTGAGCTCCACAAAATGAAACGTAAACATTTTGGACACTTGAATAAACTTTTTTCTTACATTAAAGTTGAGTTGAATTTGATTTGGTGCCCCCTAAATTTAAAAAGCGCACTGAAAATTGAAAAAAGCGCACCCCGCACCGGCTAAAGAAATTTTCGCACAAATAAACGGTGCGCAAACGCACCGAGTTGACAACGCTGCTAATAAGTTCATTAACAGCGTTGTATAATTAGTATGTGTGATGTAACAACTCTCCCGCGCTTAAAAGATGGCTCCTAACGAGACTGTTGAGTTTCATCCAAGATGTAGTATAATATAAGTGATGTAACAATAATATATTAAATCATAAATGTATAACTAGGTTTTAAAATAAAACCTCGAATTCTGGAAAAAACAGAGGAAGCAAAGTTGTACACCTACGTATTTAAAAGGATGCCTAGGAAAAAATATGTGTATTATCCCGCTGGAAAGTCCGATTTGTTTTCTTGATGTGCAGTCAGAAAAGGATTAAGCTTTTCTCCAATGTGTGCTTATAGTCGCTTTTTTCATTTTAGAAGAAAGTATCATTGATTCTAGACATCCGTCTATTCACAATGCTCCACATGACGTCAAACTTCCCAAACCCAAAAATTTAGGATTTTATAAATTAAAGGATGTTTTCGCAAATCCCCACTATAACCTCTATTTGCATCTAGTAATACTTATAATTGAGAACCTTTTGTAGGAAATATTTGTTTAGTTGAGCACAGCTGTTTCCAGTTTGTGTTCCAGTTAGCACAAGCAAACTTTAGTCTAGCCTCAATATGTCTCTTTGTAAATTTCTGGTTACGCTGCATTCTCTGGTGCTGTATAGTTTTTGAACGTTTACGAACATTCCATATTGTAGACTTACATACATATGGGTGGATCGGCGATTGAATATCTTTAAAGGTTACGCATTTTTTGCTGGCTAAGCTGGCGATGTGCTTTTCTTGGCGCACAGCTAACTTTCGCTATGCACCAGACCGCTTCAAAGTGTTTGAGTGTATATTGAAGGATTTTTAAAAAGATTTTGAATAAGTTCCCCTTCACTAACAGCTATAACTTTTCCCCGTTCTAACTCTGAAAGCACCTCACGGCAGAATGAAAAATTCGAAAAACAAATTAACGATATTTGCATCAACGATGCACTTGACTCTCTAATTGTCATATTTCTAGCACAAGCTGCTGTTGGCGCTGTAAATATTGAACAAAGCGATTTTTTTATTTTGCAAAAATTAACATTACTTCATAAAAATTCCATTACACATTTTATTGCTCCATTTAAATATAACATATAAGTTGAATAAATTAGCGCCCTACTGTCTTTCGTTTTCAATAAAAGGATGGGCTTAAAAGATTTTTTTTTTTTATAATTCAATTATTTATTGTATCTTCTAAAAGAGCTAACAATAAGTATGCAAATCTTAAAAATAAAAATTCATTAATTAATATAGAAAAAAAAACAATTAATTAATATTGAAAAATTTTATTTACTTAGGTCCAGCCAATGCTAGACGAAAAGTTGCTTCTTGCGTGTATTTTGTTGGTAAATCACCTTTCCAACGCTCTGATGGTTGCAAGGGTGTCCATCCTTCTCAGTGGAGTGTGGCCACCAAAGTTAAGGATGCTACGTGCGAGAGGATTCGGGTGAGACTCCAGTCTGTTAATGTACCTTATCGCGTGTTTTGAAAATTCATCTTTCACTAAGGGTACACCTAGATCTTTGTGAAATCGAGAGTTTTTAACATACCATGGAGTTGCAGTAATTATACGGAGAATTTTTTTCTGGCGCTTTTGAATTTTCTCAATGTTAGATGCAGAGGCGGTACCCCACAATTGAATTCCATAGCTCCATATTGGCTTTAGGATTGCGTTATACAACAAAAGTTTGCAATCTAACTTCAAGATAGAATTTCTGCCGATCAGCCAATTTAGTTGCACCACTTTTAATTTCACCTGGGTGACTTTAGCGTCAATGTGAGACTTCCACGTGAGCCTATGGTCGAGGTGAATACCAAGGTATTTGACTTCACTGTGCTGCGGAACAATATAGTTGTTGATTTTAATAGCCGAACAAGTTTTTCTACGTAGTGTGAATGTAACATGGGTACATTTTTGTTCATTTACTTTGATTTTCCAAAGTTTCAGCCATTTCTCCAATATAAGAATATGTTCTTGCAAATTTCGTAATGCTAATTTATAGTCTTCATGGACACTAATGAATGCTATATCATCTGCAAAAGTTGAAGTGTGAATTTTGCAGCTCGTTGGCATGTCTGAAGCATCAATCAAATATAAAGTTGGACCTAATATGATACCCTGGGGAACTCCAGCTTCGATTGGCTGAGCCGAGCTTTTGAAATCACCTTCCTTAATGACGAATTTCCGGTCATATAAGTAGCTCTCTAACAGCTTGTGCGTATTTGCAGGCAGGTTTAATTTTATTTTATGAGTTAAGCCTTTGTGCCACACTTTGTCAAAAGCTTTAGAAACGTCAATAAATAGAACTGAGCAATATTTTTTACCTTCGAACGCATTTCTGATAACATTCACCAGCCTGTGTGTCTGTTCTAGGGTCTATGCTTAGCCCTAAAACCGATCGGTTTTAGGGGCTTAAAAGTGGCGTTATACATGTTGAACAAGGTTTACTAAGGCTGCTTAC
Organism: Thecocarcelia acutangulata; assembly: GCA_914767995.1. Taxonomy (NCBI): domain Eukaryota; kingdom Metazoa; phylum Arthropoda; class Insecta; order Diptera; family Tachinidae; genus Thecocarcelia; species Thecocarcelia acutangulata. The sequence goes on along the minus strand of OU612095.1, from coordinate 75,986,639 downwards.
TTTTTAAACTAATATATATTTTAGTGATTTTAGACGTTAAAAACGCATAACATCATATAACCAGAATATTTGCATTATTTACAATAGTTGAAAAAATTTTTAAGGGACATTCATAATATATATTGTGTTTTTTTTAAACCTTTCATTATACTTTAATAACAAATTTTTAAATGAGACTTTTTTCTATTTGCTAATTTTTTGATTACTTTTTAGCACGCTTACATTAGTTTCACCTGTACGTTTGTTTATTTGCAACACTCGAAATTCATGTCATATAATTAATTATTACATATGTAGGCATATAAAACTGTATATACAGTGTTGCCGCTTAAGTTCGAAAGTTGGAAGTGCCATGTTGCCTCCGGGGAAGTGGAGGGATTTTGGGGATTCACGAAAAAAGTTCGGAACCACTTCGCTAACCGGTTTTGAACCGGGTTTTTACAGATTGGTTGCGCGTTTTGGCCGTGGAACGTATATCTGAACTATTAACGGTAGTTCGATTTAGCGCGAAAATTTAAGTTGTCATATATTTTTCTGGGACATGGGGGATTTTGGCGATTCATGAAGCCGATTTTGGTAATTAAAAAAAAAACTCTGAACGCATTATACGGATAATTATCTGGTCATATGGATAATTTAAGAAGAAATTTAAACAGTAGTGAATGAAAAATTTGAAATTTGATATCGAAGCGTGTTTTTTAATTTTTAAACTATATTTTATTTGCTGGATCAATTCTGTAGTTTCAAAAAAAAAAAATAAAAATAAAATAAAATAAAAAAAAAAATAACGACGCTAGATACGAGTATAACACAGCTCGTGCCATAACTGAGGTACTGAAGGAACAAACAATTTTACGCTTGGGACCCGTAAATTTGTCCTCCAAGATCGTGTGATATAACGCCTCTAGACTATTGTCTGTGGGGTCGCTAGTATACACCGATTAGTACAAAACAATTGACCACTTGGGAGACTACATTCGCCGCGTTATTGACAAATATGTTGGAAAAAGTCATCGAAAATTGCACCTGCAGATTAGACTACGTCCGAGCCAGCCATAACGATCATATGACAAAAATCATATTTAAATTGTAATCTTAGAATATTATCTTTCGAATAAACAAAATTTCATGTCAATTTATAAACTTAATGTAATAAATTGATTTTTTTGCATCTAATTGATCATCATTGCGTTCATTTTTTCTCAATTCAAAAATGCCTGTCTTTAGCTTTTCTCCCAATGTTGCTCCAAAAAGTTTAGTATTTTAAAAGTTATTGATTGCGCACGGAAAAAGCAGGTGTTTGAAACATAGTGAAATAGTGTATTATCATTAAATTCTTGGGTTTTCATAAAACCTTGTCGAATGAACATGCTTCGGAACGATCGAGTCCCATTACACTCTAAATGAAAAGTATTCGGTATTTTTTTTTTTTTTTTTTGAGTTAAAATTCAGGATCATATTATTTATTACGAACAACACAATATTTTATTATTTTATTTAACAAAGTTCAGCAATTCTAAAACCTGTATGGTGCTACGGAATTCAATTATGGGGCGCCGCCTCAGCGTCCAATATTGAAAAAACTCAAAGGCGACAAAACCACATTTTTCGCACGATTACTGCAGCTCCATGGTACGTCAAAAATTCACGAATTTATAAAGATCTCAGTAATCCGCTGGTAAAAGGGGAATTTTCTGAGTATGCAACAAGGTATGTCAGTAAACTGGAACTGCATCCAAACCCTCTTGCGCGAAATATACTTAATTTTGGCGGCCACACTCGGTTGAGAAGAAGGGATACCGTTGCCACCATCAGAACGTTCAATAGGTGATTTTACCAATACTGTTCCCACATAATAAAACTTTTTGTCTAGCATTGGCTGGACTTAAGCAAAAAGCATATTTTTATATTAAGTATTAAGATTTGAATACTTATTGTTAGTTCATTTTGATGATTCAATATATAATAAAAAGCGCTTAAAAAAATATTATTTATAACGAACAACACAATATTTTATTATTTTAATAAAACTCCTCCATTTTATCTAACTGGACATGTTTAACAAAGTTCATTAATTTCTATACAAATCAAAATCTGCTCTACCGCAATAGACGTCATTAGTTTCATTTACCTTCACCATAAGTATCATCCTATATTCACCAGCTAAATAGGGATCACCAAGAACTATATTGCTATCTGTAGTTGTATTGAAATTAAATGTTTGTCCTTTGAAAAATGGACATATTTTGTTTTCCTTGGTTACATCCTTGAAAAATATGTACCAAAAATCAAATCGATTAAACATCATCTGGCAGAGATCTGGACGATGGATACTGAATATAGTGTTTACCCACTTATCGCGATCTTTTTTATATAATTCGATCTTGACAGGATTGTTTCCTTCTCCCAGATCACTTGTAATGAAGGCATAACCAGAAATATATATATCTCCATCATCTAAGAACTCAAGCTGCAACTTTGTATTGTCCAAAACAGGATCAAAAAATTTAGTGTCTGATTGGTTGCAGGGCACAAAAAGTGCCTCATCTTTATACAAAGCAGTGTATCTGTAGGCACTAGTATTTACGACAAAAACTAGTACAACTGCAGCTGTGTTGCAAATTTTTATAAACGAAGTCATTTTTATTTGAAACTGAAAAAAATTATCGCAAAACTCGAATTTATATAAGCTGATTTTACGTGTTTTAGCCAACTTTTATCTTTCTGTTGTATCAAAATTATTTGTAACAAAATGTTGTTCAAAATAATTATCGGTTGTAAGGAGTCAAATAAAAAGTAATATTTGTAAAAAGTGATACAATGTTTAAAGCTTAACATGGAAAAACTATACATTTATTAAGCCCATTAAGAACCTGGCGGGAAAGGTTGGCGTTATTTGAACTTTTTTACGAGTATAAGCAGAAAACATCAGCACACTCTTTTGGAATATTCGAAAGAGCTCGCAAAGTATCAATACAACATATCTTAGTTCCACCATGCTTAAAATGCATTCCATAGTATCTGCCATCCGGCTGACGTTGATAGCATTTTGATCGATATTTGCTGTCTCTTTTGTGTAAATCAGGCTTTGAATTTCGTTTTTGGTTTTCTGCCTTAAAAGCGAAAAGAGAAGATGTCTCTGATCTCGGATAAGATCGAGCTTACTCTCTAAAATGGTAGGTAAATTTGAGTCAAAGCTGCTGGAACGCAAAAAATCAGAATGTGTTTTCCACAAGATCTTGACCTAATGAGAGTAAAAAGCAAATTATTCTGTAAAATTGCCAATTTAACCTAAGACTGTTGGAACGCAATAATTGTACATCTTGAAATAAACCTTGTTCAACATTTATGACGCCACTTTAAAAACCGCTCTATATTATTCCTTCCCAGCAGCGAAAGTTTCGATTACAGAAGCGATGATTCGATACACACTTGTAAGTCAATAACGCACACCATCTCATACAGGCACCCAGTATACATATTCAAATACATTGTCGCATTTGTACACAAAGTAAGCGCGATCGTGAAGTGTTCATTCAACAAAAGCCCTTACTTCTTAGCTTACATTTAAAGTTATCAGTAGGCAGCTCGTTTATAATCTCGCATACTTTGTATTCGTAAGTCAGCAGTAGGCAGCTCGGATATAATGTCGTTGAATTTGTAAGACGTAGGTTGAAGACGTATTGCGCACTTCAGTGTTTTGGGAGTACTCCATTAAATTAATTAATTAACATTTTTGCAACGTAGTTTGACAAAGGCCGGTGAACGTTTGATTGACAACTAAAAATTAAAATACATACAAATATATGTACGTGATACAAAAAATGAACGAAATTTATTGTTTGCGAACTCCAAATAATACGATTATAACTTTTGTAATTTAGCATTCACTGATCACAAAGTGCTGCGCACCAGAGATTTGCACCGAAAGAGCTCGCAAAGTATCAGTCTTGTTTCCACCATGCTTAAAATGCATTCAATAATATCTGCCATCCGGCTGAGTGTTATCAACATTTTCACCGATATTTGCAGTTTCCTTCATGTAAATCAGGCTTTAAACTTCGTTTTAGTTTTCTGCCTTACTGTGCCACCTAAATTAACGCGTCAAGCGTAAATTATCTGTCAAAAATGCTCATGCACAGGCAAAATGTATGAGACCAACCCAAATAGCGCGGCGTCAACGCTTTGCAATGGGAAAATCCAATTTTGACAGAGCATAAGAGAGAAAGCTTTACTGTCTCTCAGTAAAGTTCAATTCAAAGCAAATGTAACTCAGTTTTTGCGGCCATTAGTAATCACATTTTAGGTGGTTTCAGAGTAATTTTGCAACTTTATTGCTTTTTATTATTTCTATGTAGTGATTTTTATTAAACAAATTTATTAAGCAACACTGTTCATGGCACAACGTTAACGCTCTTATTTAAGTTACTACAGAGTAAAAACAAATTAAACATATAAATCGTATAAATTAGCTCCCTACTGTCTTTCGTTTTCAGTAAAAGTATGGGCTTAAAAGTGGCGTTATACATGTCGAACAAGGTTTACTAAGGCCGCTTACTTTTTAAACTAAAATATATTTTAGTGATTTTAGACGTTAAAAATGCATAACATCATATAATAAGAATATTGGCTTTATTTACAATAGTTAAGTAAATTTTTAAAGTACATTCATAATGAATATTATGAATTTACTTATTAATGAAAAACAGCTAGTTGTTCCCCAGGTAAAGATTTGATTATTATTTTTCTTGTCTTCTTCAATCAAAATTATTGATCACAGCAGATTTGTATTGTAAAAAATCCTTCTTAAGAAATAAAAAACCTGAACTATAACCCGTTGTACAAATGTACAAACCAAAAATTTAATTTAAAAAATTATAAAAGTTCATCAAAAATTCAATAAATTCGTAATGAATATTGTTTCTTTTTGAAAACCTTTCGTTTTGCTTTATAGGCTTTTTCCACTGAACAACATCTAACATCTGCCATCAGTTTTTAAAGATAATACCATCTTCCCATAAAAAACACATTGTACTAAAAGTCAACATTTTTCAACATCTTTGTTCCTATCTCATTTTATTCCATTCAACATCTTTCGATTATTTCAGTGTCACCACTAGAAAAGTGGCAATAATGTCGATTATACTTGTGGCATCACTAAAAAAACGTCATTTGTTAAAAAAAAAAATTAATTTTGTCTTTCAAATTAATTTTTTTCGAAACAATTTTACGTGCTTTTGTTAAATTGTTCGAAAATTGAAATAATAATATTTTTGATTGATAGTGGATGCTAGATGTGAGCAATGTAAACAGTGTTTCACATTTTCAACATCTTTCACGCGTTCCATGAAGATGTAGATCAGTGTAAAAAGCCTACTAATAACTAAAGCTGTATACGCACGGTTGTCAGCTGTTACAATATTGTAAGATCTGGCAACATGCTGACAATGTAGTGACAATAAAAAATTGTCCCGCAGAAGTAAATTGTGTGCTCAGACGATCGTAAGAAAATCTTACAATTTCGTTGTCAGACTATGGTCTGACAAATAATTCATCTAACCACAAAAATTGTCAGTTCACACGGTTGTCAATTTGTTAGATGAACAAAATTGCCAGACATGTTGTAAGGCATTGCCACTTATGTGTATCAACAACCATCTGTTTGGCAGTGTTGCCCATCAAACTTTTTTCTGACAATGATGCCATTGTCAGATGCATTAATTTTATATATCTGACAATTAAAACTGAGCTTACAATACCAGCCAATTATCTGGCAATGCCGACGAAGAGTGTTCTCATGATTGTCAGATGCCTGACAATATTGTCGTCTTACAATTGATGGATAATGGTTTTTCTGACAACGTTGTAAGTTAAAAATTGGCAGCTCACATGATTGTAATACATTTTCAGACAATTTTACTGGCAATATTGTAAGACCTGACAACCGTGTGTACGTAGCTTAATTTTTAAATGAGACTTTTTTCTATTTGCTAATTTTTTGATTACTTCTTAGCACGCTTATATTAGTTTTACATGTAAGTTTGTTTATTTGCAACACTCGAAACTCATGCCGTATAGCTAATTATTACATATATAGGTATATAAAATTGTATATACAGTGTTGCCGCTTAAGTTCGAAAGTTGGAAATGCCGTATTGCCTCCGGGGAGGTGGAGGGATTTTGGGGATTTATGAAAAAAGTTCGGAACCACTTCGCTAACCGGTTTGGAACCAGGTTTTTCAAATTTAGTGCGCGTTTTGGCCGTGGAAAGTGTATCTGAACTATTAACGGTAGTTCGATTTAGTGCGAAAATTGAAGTTATCATATATTTTCCTTAGACATGGGGGTTTTTGGCGATTCATGAAGTCGATTTTGGTAATTCAAAAAAAAAAAAAAAAACTCTGAACGCATTATGCGAATAATTATCTGGTCATATGGATAATTTAAGAAGAAATTTAAACAGTAGTGAATGAAAAATTTGAAATTTGATATCGAAGCGTGTTTTTAATTTGTAAACTAATTATATTTTATTTGCTGGTTCAATTCTGTAGCCACAAAAAAAAAAAAAAAAAAAAAAAAAAAACGGCGCTAGATATGACACAGTTTGTGCCACAATTGAAGGAAATGATTGGTAGCCACACAGTTTTACACTTGGGAGACAACATTCGCCGCGTTATTGCTAAATATGTTGGAAAAAGTAATCGAAAATTGCACCTGCAGATTAGACTACGTTCGAGCCAGCTAAGACGATCCTATGAAAGAAATCATATTTAAATTGTAATCTTAGAATATTATCTTTTGAATAAACTAAATTTCATGTCAATTTATAAACTTCATCTTTGTTTTACTCCATTTCAAATTTCATTACCTCTATAAAAACATCCTATCACTCCCTCTGAAATAGTTAAATTGTGAAAGCTGAATCAGATAATGTTTTCTTTAATCAATAATAAAAAATAAAAGAAAAAGAATCAACACATATCGTCAGAAATTTGTTTCCATTTAATAAAAATGCATTTTATCATGACGTCTGCAGATATTCTAAAATGTCATTGTCACTTCATTTGGAGAAGGTCAAAAAAACATCACAATATTATTGTCACTAAGCAGCCAAACAACTAGATAGAAAGAGAGAGAGAAACAGAGAGAGATAATATCAAAGTTTTTTCTGTCGTAGATGCAAATTATGCATTCATAAATTTATATTAAAAATTGTGCGGATGAATAAAAAATTATAAAAAAGCATTGATTAATTTTATATTAAAGTGATTAGTTGGCGCAAAGTGCGAAGGCAATGGCAACTTTAATAAGACATACTTGAACGGCAATGGAGACGTCAATGATTCCCTACGATTTTTTATTATATGTAGAGTTCCCCCTGAGAAATATATTTTACCTTGGCGTTGACCAAACCAGACCACTCCGTTTTCTGGGGCACCCACTATGTCCTTGCCTTTATCATGAACTGTCTGAGCTTGCGGTTGACATCCTCTATATTCCTGCCTTGAATTACTGCAACGATGTCATCCGAACAGCCCACTAAAAACGTGTACTATGATATTTCAATCCTCAATATTCCATTCTAAGTGAAGTTTCACAGGTCCGGTCCAAGAATAGATCCTTGTGTCGCCCTTGCCATTACTTTTGTCTTCCTCTGGCCTTGTGTTGTTAGGCGCATTGACGACATTGAACTTCAATTATGCCTCAGAGTCAATGAAAATTTGGACCTTTGAATGGAAATATGCCACTGAAGGTGTGCCAACCATTTGGACGCCATTTTGTTTCACACATAATTCTTATAGACCCTTCTATCATCACAAAAAATATTAAGATTTTGTCTCAAAACTTTTTGTTTTATTTCCAACTAATGTCGTGCATTTTGGTTGGACCACTCTTTGCATACATACATATTGTTTGCTACATACAGTTGTGAAAAAGATTTACATCAGCACCTGCCTTGCGGCCTTATCTGATGATGGATTAGTTCTACGGAGTGAATTATTCACGATTCACCAGCGTCCCTGTATGGCTGATTAGGCTCATACATGTAGCAATTTTCGCCATATGTTTGTAAACATATGAGCAACTTTTTGTTGAGGAGTTCGGGCCTTCTAATCCCTCCTGTAAGCAATTTCCCAGCAATCAATGGAAGACAAGGCTTAATGAGTTAGTAGGCCGAAGCCCACTAGCAGCATCAGTCCTTAAACCAACTCACCCGTCAACCATCACCACTGGTTCCTTACAATACAGGTATCTGTTGTATAGGCAAGAGATCCTCGGGAGATTGTTAGCCCTCGAAAAAAGCCATCACCAAACAATTATCAAGGATACTAACACTCCCTTCCTGCGTTTTAGGTGTCAACCAAAGCCAGAACGTTTCAGACAAGGTAGGCACCTCAATCATGATCAGCCCGGGTCGAATCGCAAGCAGAACTACCCGGGGGCCATGCTGATCCCCGTTCTGCCAATTTATACCCTTGGTAAGGGTTTCGGAAGCCAACACAACTTAAGTCATGTGGCTCCCTAGAGTTTTATTTGCCGCACCAAACGAGGGACCCCTTCCCCTCTTTTCACCGAAAAACGCCAAGGCAAAACCTGTTCCTTCCCCGGGGGGTGTTTGCTACATACACTAGAAACGTGTCCTGTGACATTTCAGTCCTCAATATTCGATCGTAAGTGATGTTTCATAGGTCAGGTCCAAGAATGGATCCTTGTGCCGACCCAGCCGTTACTTAAAAAACAATATTCAGATATTGTGTGAAAACTTTTTGTTTTATTTCCAACCAACGTCGTGCCTTTTGGGTTGGACCACTCTTTACATACATACATACATATTGTTGCTACATATAGTTATATTTGATAGATTGACTGAATTTGTTTAGCTGAAGATAGATCATCGTTCTTCAAAAGAAAAAAAAAAGTCGTCTACATAATTGCAGTTGTAAAAGGAAAAGAAATAAATTCACGCATTTGATCAAATATTTAGGAATTAAATTTCAAATTCTAATGAAAGTGTCATTTTGCCATTGCACGTGACTTACGTGATTTACCTTAACAATAAGAGGGTGTGGCTTGGAATGGTGTGGTTGGCTGCCTGCCCGGCTGCCTAAACGATCGACCGACCGATCGTCTGTCTGTCAGTCTGCTTGTCTGTCTATTCGGTGTGGTGTGGCTGGGCTGATTGGTTTGATTCACTTGGCAGAAGTTAGAAAACTTTGCTAGTTGCAACATTCGCACCAACGGCCTGGACTGCCTGACTGCCTGCCACCACAACAAGGTGGGTGCTAATATGACACAAACTGCACACAGCTTTACACATTTCGCATTAAATAATGAAAATATTTACATATAAATTATTTGCGTTTTCAGTGATATTATTTTTTACAATTTGCATTTTTAGGTGATGTTATATTTTCTGCGAAAGAAATTACTTACATGCTTTAATGTAAAACATTTCCTTGCATTAAGCAACGAGACGCAAACGACAGACAGCACTACGACGCTTTGTACGTTTAGGCTAGAAGCGATTGATGAAAGAATCACACACAAACACAATCACTTAGCTTAGACAGTCAGTCAGTCAGAGAGTGAAGGGAGACATACGACAAGTATTGACACTAAAAGCAATTAATCATCATCAGAGAAACATGATTGACAATTTAATCAGTGAATAAATTTAAAAATTTTTACAATCTACAAGGTGGACACACTTCCAAACTGATTACAAGCTACAAAACATTTGTAAATTCAATAATTATTATATAGTTTTTTTTCTTTTTGCTTTTTGCATTAAAGTGTAGTGAAGAAATTATTTTTATTGATAATTATAAAATCGGCCATAAACATTTTACACTTTTTAATAATAAAACTTTAATTTAAATATAAATGGAGGTCAAATTTCTGATTACACTGCGCAACAAATTAGTGTTCTTCATCGATGCTTTCTACAGGGTGAAGGTATACTACTTTAGGCCTCATTAGTTTTTACTTTCTGTTGCCGTTCTGTGACGTTCATTTCTGTAGGAAATAGTTTACAATTACTTTTTCCGTGAAAATATTCAAATGCTTTTTACAGTAGAGCATAAATAAAAGAAAAACATTGGAATGAAGAATCAAATATGTACATAAATATTATCTTGTATGAAAAAACAAAAAAAAAAAAAAAAAAAAAAAAAGAAACAAATTAATAATTTAGAAATGGTGATCAAACAGTTCACTTCTTTCTCAAAATATGCAGAGTTTATGACACTTCTTATACAAAATAAAATTTTTTCCTTGCTAAAATAATATTCTTTTCATAATTCATAGTTGCTTAATTACTAAAAATGAATTAACTTTTAAAAATCTTTAATTGAAACAAATTTTTTTAGCTTTTGACAAAAAAAATTATATATTTTTGAATAAAAAATTAATGTTTCCATACCTGAAAAAAGTAAAACATACACATATCTGGCCGTCACTTAACGTTAAATTCTATTTTCAACAGATTAGTCCGTATCAGAACAGAGCGTAAAAGTGAAAGCAAACCATGTACATATAGTTTATATTGAACGGAAACAAAACAGCTGATTCAGAACGGAAAAGAACGTACAAACTAATTCTGCCTTTTGTTTTGCCGGCATTTTGGTAAACATTAAAGCATTAAACACATTCGAGACAGCCGGCTACACGAACATACGACTACAAATTCCGCTGGCTACAAATGTAGCCTGTACCCAGCTACATAATTATATTGAAGGCGGCAGCTACATAATAAACAGCTGATATTGTTTTCTTTATCTCTTTACAAATATTAAAAAGCTTTTTGTGCATATAAAATGGCTGAAGGAAATTACGAAAATTCTATAGTAGCTATTGATAAAATACTTGTAGTGCGAACCACTTCAGCATTAAACACATTCGAGACAGCAGGCTACCGACTACAAAAGCTCAAAATTAAAATACACGCGTTCTTATGAGAATAAATATATTGGCGACAGCACAGCTACACGACTACATGACCGAAGCTGTCGCCATATTGGTTCCATTTCTATTTTTGTTGGCTACAAAGGCTTTGTTAGTGATGTCCATATATCAAGCAAAGTCAAATAAATTAGTGCTTTAAAGATAAAGTCACAAACTGTTTATGCTCTTACCCATAAAATATATTTTATATTTCTTAAACTTTTATTTGACAAAAAAAATTTGGCAACTAAGAATTTTATAAACATACAATATTTTGCATGCGTAAGGCTATTACTTTTTAAGCAATTTATACCACCGAACCCTCTCAATGCTTAACCGCGCTTATTAAATTTTGATCAGCACATTCATTATTTTTTGTTCTCGATACTTTAACTGGTTTTTTCTTGCCAAACACCTCAAACTTACTCTCATCACTAAAAAGCACATTATTCCAAAAAAAAAACATATTTATATTGATATATTTTTGGCGTATTCTAGGCGTCTTTTTTGATTAGCAGGCGATATTAGTGTGTTCTTTCGCGAGAATTGACCATGTAACCCGTCGTATTGTATTGGTACTTAAGATAGCTCCTGTTGTTGCCGAAACTTCTTCTGATATTGTAACGGCACTTTTAAAAGAATTCTTACATTACGCACTGTAGATCTTATTTTACATTACGCACTGTAGGTCTTATTTTATATCTTATTTCAGCCTATTTCAAAAGTTTTTGCCAGCCCGGCCTGGACGATTTTTTATTACGGCGTATTTTTTTCGTATTTATCTACAATTTTTTTTTGCAGTATTGTGGCTTCTTTTTATAATAGAACCAATTTCTCTGAAAGTCTTTCCTTCATTCCGGAGTTTTATTACTAATTCTCCAATATCACTAGAAGTTTGATTACCCATTCCAAAACAAATAAAAACTTATATGTAAATTATTAATCAGTGAACTTTTTTAGTCATATACATGACTAAAACATGATATTATTCATTTCATTTAGCCTATAAATGAAAGAGAATAGTTAGTTTTTCAAAAATATTTTTATTTTTTAATATAATCTCCTGCAACTTCAATACACTTAGTTCAACGCTTTTCTAGCGATTCTATCCCTTGATTCAAATAGTTTTCCTCAAGGTCTTCAAAATACGAGTAGTGGTTCACAACTGTAATCGCATCTTCATTTGAGGTAAAACGCTTGCCAACAAGGATTTTTTTTTAGATTTGGGAACAGGTAAAAGTCACTGGGAGCTAAATCAGGAGAATAAGGTGGGTGGTCAAGCAACTCATACTTTAATTCGTTGATTGTAGCCATTGTTCCACTCCACCAGCCACTCTTGTGCGCTGGTGCGTTGTCTTGATGAAAAATTATTTTTTGTGTTGTAAACCAGAACGTTTTTCTCGAATTTGTACATTTAATTGCTCCAAGAGGTTGCAATAGTACTTTGAATTTATTGTTTTACCCTCTTGCAGATAGTCAATGAATAAAATATCTTTGAGCCAATCAGTGCTGAAGGCCCTGAGCAGTTGTGTCTTTACGCCCAAGTTAGTACTGGAATGTCACAACAGGCTAAACGAACTGGCAGGCCATGAAGGCCATCATGGCAATGAAATGGCTGACACTTATGCCAAGAAAGGAGCAGAGGGGACTTATATTGGACCCACTCCAACTTTTGGCTTCAAAAAAGCTCTCCTGTAGTGCAATTCACTAACTTTTAACGATTTTAAAAGAGCATAACTTAACGCGAGCTATTGTGGTTTTTTCGGTCTTGGCTCTTCTGGACGCTTCCATTGAGATGATTGGACTTTGGTTTCAATGTCATAGCCATACACCTATGATCCGTCACGTTTTTGAGGAAATCTGGATTGTCGTTGACGATATTCAACAGCTCCTGATCGATGTCCATGCGACGTTGTATTTGCTCAAAATTTAGCAGTTTTGGAACAATCTTCGCTGCCGCACGTTTCAATCTTAAAACATCCGTAAAAATTGCTTAGCATGAACCGAACGATATGCCAACATCATCAGCACCCTCTCTGATAGTGATTCGATAATTATCCGAAATCACTTCTTCAATGTTTTCATCGGTTCTTGACGTGCTCGGGCGACCATGACGCGAGCATCTTCATTGACATCTTTTCGGACTTCCTTAAACCGGTTATACCACAATTGAACTTGTGTTCTCCTCACAGTAGACTCGCCAAACGCCACAGTCAGCATTTCAAATGTCATTGCGCATTTAATTTAATTTAATTTTTTACCACAAAACTTAATACAGTTTCTTTGATCCATTTTTTCGAATAGTAAAAAATCAAAGAGCACACCAAAACACGACCAGCCTTTTTATCAAAACAAACTGACAATTCAAAATGGCTGATATTGCCAACATATAGAACAGACATGTGTACCAACATAGCATAAAAAATTCGAAAATAGAACATACCTAATAACGGTAATTTTTTGATCAGATGTCGTATGTTAAATAACGCTCATAAAAAAATACACAACACCCTAAAATGAAAAACAGGCGTGCAGATACAGCATAAACAAATATTATTTGAAAACATCTAAACTAAATGCTGAAATTTTAACATATATAAGATTTTGACCAAATAACGGTACATTTTTTGTTGTCACACAACATGACATCTTATAGACTAGGAAGTCAGTAGTGCAATTCACTAACTTTTAACGATTTTTAAAGAGCATAACTTAACGCGAGGTATTGTGGTTTGCACTAACGCTTATGTGATTCACTAACTTATTCTTAACACCTCTGGTTGTATGTTAAAAAAATTTGAAATAATGTGGCAGCTTTGTTAAAAATAAAGAAAGCCACAAAGAGGAACAGAAAAAAAACAAACAAATTTGCAAATAATTCCATGTTTAGGGTAAGTAAAACTATTTATATGTTTATTATTTAAAATATTTTTTGATAAGTAAGATAAGTTCTTCTCACGGAGAACACGCCGAACGACTGTTGGAGTCTTCCGACAAGTCGTTTGCCAAATACTGTGAAGTTATTCTAGTAGAAATTTTAACGACATTTTTGTTAAGATAAACACCACAAAAATAATTGGTGTTTAGTTAATGCTAATCAGTCAGGCTATAAAAACAGCTGATTTAAAACGAAGACAAATAGTGTTAAAAACTGTTATAGAATCGCAAAAACACCAACGCTAGTGTTAATTTCTCTAAACGAATTTTATTAGCGTTAAAACTGGTTAGTGAATTGCACTACTGAATGAGGAGATAAAGAAATGGACGGAATCCATCGTTGAACAACATTGGAACGAGACAGCTGGTCTTGAACACTCCAAGAAATTTCTAAACTTTGATAAAAAGAAGGCCGAACGTGCTCTAAAACTGGACAGGAAAAGTCTCAGAACATTGACAGGTGTACTTACAGGTCATTATATCTACCTTAAGCAACTGCACAGATTGGGCATTTCCAACACAGACATTTGCAGATTCTGCGGTGATGAAGAGGAGTCAATGAAGCATTTAATCACCCACTGTGGAGCACTGGGACACAGAAGATATAGGCTACTACAAGCTTATATATTAAGCGAATGTGACTTAATATCACTCCCAATGAAGGAACTTGCCCATTTTCTTGACATACTCAACCCATAATGGAGCAAGGGAACGCACAATAGATCTATATTGGTCGCAGTGCAAATGGCCAATAAGGGCTATATCCACTAATAATAATAAAAAAATAATAATACCTTTGAAGTCCCAAAAACCAGTTGCCATAACATTACCAACCGATTGAATTGTTTTTGCCTTCTTTGGGGCACTTCCTCCAGCTTCAGTCCATTGTTTGGATTGATCTTTTGTTTCTAGAGTATAGTGGTGGTTCTATGTTTCATCAACAGTTTTGAAACGACGCTTAAAATCAATTTTATTTCGCTTAAAACGATCCAAACAAGCTTGAGAAATGTTCAGTCTTATGCGTTTTTGGTCGACTGTTAACAAATGCGGCAGCCATCTTGCAGAAAGCTTTTTCATCTGTAGTTCTTCATGCAAAATTCTATTTCACGCACTTTTATTCGTCGATCATTTAACACCATATCATGTACTTTGGCTACAATTTCTGTTGTTGTTGCTGTTTTTGGACGTCCACTACGTGGTTCATCTTCAATGCGATCACGTTTAAGTTCAGTAACCCAATTTTTTACTGTTGCATATGAAGGAGCACTTTCACCTATTACATTCACCATATCATTATGAATTTCTTGTCCCGATAAACTTTTTTATGTAAATATTTAATGACACGCATTTCTAATTTTTCCATTGTAAAAAAAATCGCGGATGCGTCTTTTATGAACACCTGTTTCTATATGAAGGAGTTACCAGATCGAAACAAAATTTAACATGTGTTCATAGCAGAGATGGCAGTTTCCAAAACTTTTTTCTGCTTATACCGCACTCGAATCCCAGTGGGTGCTGATGAATAGTGTAGCGACTACGAAACAGCTAGTTGTCCCCCAGCTTTAATGGTATTCAATTATTTTTCTGTTCTTCTTTGGTCCTATTGTTTCACAGCAGTTATTGTTATAATTGAAAAATAATCCTTCTTCTTGACTGAAGTTGGACTCGAACTCACAACTAATTAAATAATAATTTACTTCACACGAGGAGTTCTTATTTTACCGATAACAATTAATTAACATAAAACAATAAAAATGTTTCAGTAGAATTCTAAAATAAGGCAAATAACTAAATATAACGGTATTCTTTTACAGTAGTACACCACTGAAATGATGCACATGCAACATGTACACTTTATTTTGGCGCGTAAAATATGCATTCAAATTTGTTTTTGATCTATAACTTATATAATTGTAAGAAATTTCTGAATTGTTTTTTAAAACTAGTTAGAGAATAGTATTTTGCCTCTAAAATTATATTTTATTCATATAATAAAAGACTAATATAGTCCTCTATTGAAGGAAAAGTTTTTTTACGCTTTATTTTGACGCTCATAGTATTTAATTTTTGCAGCTTGAGATCTTGCATTTTGTTTTTTTTTATAAAAAAATTAACAATTTTTTAACTTTTATTTTTCAATATTTCGCCAACAATTTGTTAGCATCAGCGTTGTCAACTCGTTGCGTTTCGCACCGTTTTTGGCGCTTTTCAAAATTATTTGTGCGAAATATTCTTTAGCTGGTGCGGGGTGCGCTTTTTTTAAATTTTCGGTGCGCACAAAATCAAATTCAACTCAACTTTCAATTTTTTTTTATGTTTTATATGCACAAAGTAAGACAATACACAAACTAAGACAATCTTGCTGTTATATATTATACACACTCTCGAAAGAAAACGAATCATTTCAGGGCCAAAATGTTGTTATTGTTTTAAATGTAATTGTGCGAACGAACGAATAGTTTCGCTATCGTGAAATTTCGTTTTTTATAATTTGCTGCTTTTAGAGATTGTTTTGCTATTACACGATCAAGCCAAGTTCGTCAAATATTACAATAAATGCAGTCTCTGAACAGTGAAGTTCATGGCGCGTGAATTCATAACTGTTTTGGTAATTGAAAAATTACCAAATTATCAAATAAATTAAAAAGTTTTTCCAAAACGTTTGCATTCAATATTGATTACGGTAAAGTTCATCTTTTGTTTGTTATAATTTTGACAAATTTTCGTATATTGCAATAAATTCACTTACACAGTGTTTGATGGAATTGTTATTAACCGAAATTGAAGGCTTGTAGTACGGTTCTGTAACTTTTAATGATCCGATAATCGTAATGATTATATGAAATATAATTTTGACGACGGTAAGCAGGTATTTTAGTTCCCTGATAATAGACTGTAAAAGTCACAGCTGATTTCGGTTGGCAGCAAATATAATTAAATGATATTGCTTAATAATAAATTTGATGAAATATCTTTATAATTATTGTAAAAATAACATTATCTTAATAGAACTGACGGAGTCGTACTAGAGGCCAAGTTTGACAAACACGAGTTCTAGCTATTGAACAAATTTGATGGCATTCCATCAGGCGGTGCTGTCAGACCTAGTTTGGTTGTAAAGGGTGGTTAAATTTCAAGGGCCGATGTTGATTTTGAATAAAACACAAACTATTTAGGAAATTATTGTAATTTTATTTTATTATGATATATTGGTATTACTCAATTATGTATGGAACAAAATATCGGAAAAATGGGCGCCGCGACTACGGCGGCACACCTCCATCCGATGGTCCAAATTTTCGATGACCCTGAGGCATAATGGAGGTTCTATGCCGTTAATGTGCCGAATTATCTCATCCTTTAGCTGTTGAATTGTTGCTGGCTTATCGACGTACACCTTTTCTTTCAAATAACCCCAAAGAAAAAAGTCCAACGGTGTCAAATCACATGATCTTGGCGGCCAATTGACATCGCCATTACGTGAGATAACACGGCCTTTGAATTTGTTGCGCAAAAGAGCAATTGTTTCGTTAGCTGTGTGGCAAGTGGCACCGTCCTGCTGAAACCACATATCGTCTATATCCATATCTTCCAATTCGGGCCACAAAAAGTTCGTTATCATCTCACGATATCGAACATCATTCACAGTAACTACCTGACCGGCCTCATTTTGGAAAAAATACGGCCCGATGATGCCGCCAGCACATAAACCGCACCAAACAGTCACTCTTTGTGGGTGCATTGGTTTTTCGACAGTCACTCTTGGCAATTCTGTTTATTGACGAATCCACTGATGTGAAAATGTGCCTCATCCCTGAAGATGATTTTTTTCGAAAATTGATCATCATTTTCGTAATAAGTCTGGATAACTTTAACACGTTGTTGGATTATGTATCTCTCCATGATTCAAATTGAGTAAGTCTGAAATAGAGAAATGTCAAATAAAATTCGGAAAAAAACTTGTATTCTTTTACAGTAGTACAGCGCTGAAATGATGCACATGCAACATGTACACTTTATTTTGGCGCGTAAAATATGCACTCAAATTTGTTTTTGCTCTATAACTTATATAATTGTAAGAAATTTCTGCATTTTTTTTTAACTAATAAGAGAATAGTATACTGATATCAAAACCCCTAAAATTATAAATTTAATCATATCATAAAAGACTAATATAGTCCTTTATTGTAGAAAAAGTTTTTTTACACTTTATTTTGACTCTCACAGTATTTAATTTTTGCAGCTTGAGATCTTGCAGTTTGTTTTTTATAAAAAAAATTAACAATTTTTTAACTTTATTCTTCAATATTTCGCCAACAATTTGTTAGCATCAGCGTTGTCAACTCGGTGCGTTTTGCACCGTTTTTGCTGCTTTTTAAAATTATTTGTGCGAAATGTTCTTTAGTCGGTGCAGGGTGCGCTTTTTTAAATTTTCGGTGCGCACAAAATCAAATTCAACTCAACTTTCAATTTTTTTTTATGTTTTATATGCACAAAGTAAGACAACCCTGCAGAAATTATTGGAGTACATGATCCGTTTTAAATAAAAAGGAGTAGTTACAACATAGTCCGATGTAATGCAAACATGGACCATGTTAACTAAAAAAAATATATTGTACAATACTCGCAACACATTATTAAAAATATACAGGGTGTTTTTTTAAGCTAGATAGAACTTTAAATTGTAAAAAGTAACACAAAAAATTAAATTTTGATGAAACATTTTTTTTATTTGTTTCAGTATACTCTGACAAATCATTGAATTGAAGCCACGAGACCATTGTATGCGTCGTTCTTTCGCCGATTGGGCTCTAGAGCAGTTGGCAACTGACCCGTTGTTTTATCGCAAAATTGTGTTCAGCGATGAGGCGCATTTTTGGCTTAACGGGTTTGTTAATAAGCAAAATTGCCGCATATGGAGTGAGACCAATCCACAAGAGACCCTACAGACTCCATTACATCCAGAAAAATGCACTGTTTGGTGCGGTTTTCATGCTGGTGGCATCATCGGACCTTATTTCTTCAAAAATGAGGCCGGAGCTCGCGTTACGGTCAATGGAGATCGTTACCGCACCATGATCAATGATTTTTTGTTTGAAAATATGGATGACATTGATCCGGAGGAGATGTGGTTTCAACAGGATGGCGCTACGTGCCATACGGCGAACGCAACCATCGACTTACTGAAATCAAAATTTGGCGATAAGTTGATTTCGAGAAATGGACCTGTCAATTGGCCTCCAAGGTCGTGCGATTTGACACCTCTCGATTATTTCCTGTGGGGCTACGTGAAGTCACTGGTTTATGCTGATAAACCAGCAACAATTGACGCCTTGGAGGCCAGCATTGTTCGTGTTGTTCGTGACATACGGCCAGCAGTGCTCGAAAAAGTGGCCCAAAATTGGACGTCCAGAATGCGCTTCGTCAAGAACAGCCGCGGTGCCCATATGCCCGAAATCATTTTCAAATGTTAATGTCACGTATTGATCTTTCGAATAAAAAAAAATTTTGATTACAATTTAATTTTTTGTGTTATTTTTTACAATTTCAAGTTCTATCGGGCTTAAAAAAACACCCTATACAACTATAGTAATATTGTTACGCCATATTTTGTTTAGTGTGTTTTCTGGCAAGCCGAATGATTTTTTTATTATTATTAATAAACAAATATCTATCACAGGATTTGTTAATTTCATCTTTAACCATGGGTATGTTAAGGTCACGATGAATATTTTTATTATTCACAAACAATGGAACCCTAGTTATTGTTCTAAATATTTTTGACTGGATTCTTGAAAGAATTTCAAGGTTTGAGTTACTAGTAGGTCCCCAAAGTTGAGTTTCGTAAGTCCAAGTATATTCTATTAATACAATTGTTATATTTGCAACTATTTATTTATATCTTTATGTTATGTTTTTGTTTATTATAGTCTTTTAGCAAATGAAGAAAAAAAAGTATACAAAAAATTTTGTGATTATATCACAGTTGAGTTTGTTTTTTTCGCAAAAACACCCCAAAATTGCTCTAAAATTTTTTTTACAAAATTATAGTTTTCAAAGTAGTCTATTGTGGTATTCCGTGGAGTATTCACATCAGAGTAATTAAAAATAGTTTCGAAACTAGTTTTCTGTGGTAATCCATGGAGTACTGGCATGAAGTAATTTCAAGACTAACCCTGAGTTAATAATTTGTGGAGTAGTTACTTGCACTAGTTTTTGGATTAGTTTGATGTAATGTTTTTTTGGATTACATGGTCCTCTCCTAGGACATTGTAATGTAAAATGGAGTATGTTTTTCGCATATATTTGGATTACTTTTGGACTAGTCCTGGTCTCTTGTAGAGTACTCTTTACACGCATGTAAGGAGTAGTCTCGATTTCTGCAGGGAATACACAAACTAAGACAATCTTGCTGTTATATATTATACACACTCTCGAAAGAAAACGAAACATTTCAGGGCCAGTTTCACGATAGCGAAGCTGTTCGTTCGTTCGCACAATTACACTTGAAACAAAAACAACATTCAACATTTTGTTATTGTTTTAAATGTAATTGTGCGAACGAGCAAACAGCTTAGCTATCGTGAAATTGGCACTTCGTTTTATAAAATTTGCTGCTTTTAGAGATTGTTTTGCTATTAAACGATCAAGCCAAGTTCGTCAAATATTACAATAAATGCAGTCTCTGAACAGTGAAGTTCATGGCGCGTGAATTCATAACTGTTTTGGTAATTGAAAAATTACAAAATTATTAAATAAATTATAAAGTTTTTCCAAAACGCTTGCATTCAATATTGATTACGGTAAAGTTAATCTTTTATTTGTTATAATTTTGAGAAATTTTCGTATATTTCAATAAATTCGCTTACACTGTGTTTGATAGAATTGTTATTAGCCGAATTTGAAGGTTTGTAGTACGATTCTGTAACTTTTAATGATTCGATAATCGTAATGGTTATATGTTCCTGAAATATAATTTTGACGACGGTTAGCAGGTATTTTGGTTCCCTGATAATAGACTGTAAAAGTCACAGCTGATTTCGGTTGACAGCAAATATAATTAAATGATATTGCTTAATAATAATAATTTCATAAAATATCTTTATAATTATTGTAAAAATAACATTATCTTAATAGAACTGACGGAGTCTAGTACGATTCCAAGTTTGCCAAACACGAATTCTAGCTATTGAACAAATTTGATGGCATTCCATCAGGCGGTGCTATCATACCTAGTTTGACTGTATAATAGTCACTTAAATTACTGTTTCATTATCGTGGTTTTAATATAAAAATACTTCTTAAAATACAAAATAGAGTTTTAAAACAGAAATGAAAAAATTCAAAATTCGGTGCGTTTTTGTTGAAATAACGCGCTTTTTTCTCCATTTTGGTGCTTTTTGAAATTTCAAAGTTGACAACGCTGCTTAGCATCTTCAGAAAGATCCCAAGCTGCATAAATTAAATATATTTAACAAACAAAGATAAAAAAATATTAAGTTAGAAAAAAAAAAAAATTCTCTCTAATCACCTTTTAATGAGAGCATTTTATACTTTTATTTTGATGATATCACTTATTGAAAATGTTAATCTTCGAACTAATTTCAATTCATTAATTGCATTTTATACGATTTAAGCCACTTCAATGCATGATTCCATTGTATTTAAAAAGTTATTATTTATTTCTTTATTTAAATTTATTTCAGAAAATTTGCATATTGGCAAACGATAAAGAAAAAAAAAGAAACAAATTGCAAAAAATAACAATTGATTTATTTGAAAATCTCCATTTAGTACTTGAACAGGCATAATTGTGAAATTCAGCTTTTTACACTTGCCGCCACCGTCACCGCCACCGCCATCGGCCTCAACATTTTTAGAAATGATCAATTGGAATTAGAATTTTCTTGAAGCATTTGAAATAGGGTCGAGTAATAAATTCAAATTGGTTTAAATGATTTATTGAATTAAAACTGAAATGTTCTCTCAGACGAGTAATTGAAATTATTGGCGAAACCAAAAATTAAGATTTATTTAAAATTATAGAAAACTAATATCAACAATTTGAAACGTTTTGTACAATAACCAAGTTATGTAAGTTAAGAATGGGTATGCTGGATGGGGTAGCACTTTGTAACCCAATTTATGTTTTTGCATTGGAGCTATACTCTCATGTCTTGATGGAAGAGCACTTATCGTTCGTCTGTCTTATGAGTTTTTTGCTCTAAAACTATATCGCATATAAGTTAACACATGATGAGTCCCACTAATATAATGAGTCCCACTAATATAATGAATCCCACTAATGGAAAGAAATTTGATTTGTTCTTGCTGTTCTTGCTGTGTGAATATGCTGACGTCTTCAAGTAAAATCAAAAAATGAAGATCGCTGCTGCTGACGTCGTCATTTTTGAAAGATCTTATTTTTAAGTTTTATATTTTTAAGTTTAGTTTTAGTTCGGAGTTAAGTCAATAAAATTGTACGTAAGTACAAAATAAAATCCATCTAAAATAAAAAATAATAATTGGCGCCCAACGTGTTGCTTCTGTAAAGTGGCTAAACTTTCATCAGGAAATATTTGAAGAGTGCAACTACCAGGAGAAAATTGATTCGTTAAAAGAAACAACCGCTGTGGAAAAGAAACTGAAACGATTGCCAGAAATCATCGATGAAGATAACCATGATTCTACAGTAAGCTAGTTGTTACATAGTTTATTTTATTTTTTTTCATTATAAATTACTATATTGTAATTATCGTGTTAATTGATTAATATTGTGGAAAGTGCATTGTGTTCGGTGATAAATGTATTTTTTTTTTAGTATTGAATAATTTGTAATATAAATTCATTATGAAAATGGATGAAGAACAGTTGAGAATTGTGATTGGTGCCGCGGTTTCTTCTGCCATCGAGCGAACAAAAGTATCTTTCGAACGAACTGTCAGGGAACTGACGACCAGACTAAGTGCTTTAGAAACTCCAACTCCAGTAGAGGAGTACAGACCAGTTACAATTATAGCAGGAATTGAGTGTAATGAGTCACTTGACTTAATAAAATCGCTTCCGGAATTTAGTGGTGAACAAGTTCGGTATGTTTCATGGCGACAAGCTGCATTCGCAGCATATAAACTTTTTGAAAACTACAATGGTAGCTCCAGGCACTATCAGGCAGTTGCCATTATACGTAATAAAATTGTCGGTTCAGCCGATCAAGTTTTGTCCTCATTTAATACAGTACTTAATTTTAAGGCAATAATTGCGCGTTTAGATTTTACTTACGCGGATAAAAGACCAATTTATTTAGTAGAACAGGAAATGTCTACTTTGCGACAGGGAAAAATGTCGATTATTGACTTTTATGACGAAGTGGAAAAAAAGTTGACACTTATTGTAAATAAGACAATTATGATGCACGAGGGAAATAGTGCTTTGATAACTTCTTTAAATAAAAAATACAGACAGGATGCCTTGAGAATATTCATATCGGGTTTGCGTAAGCCAATGTGTGATGTTCTATTTTCATCTCAGCCTACCGATATGCCTAGCGCGTTAGCATTAGCCCAGGAACTGGAAGCAAACCATGCTCGATATTCATTTGCAAATTCATTTCAGAATCAAAACGTGGAAGGAAGCTTTTTTACCCCACACAACTTACCACAGTATAAACATGTTAAAAAGCAACCTATTAACTCACCAACTCCTATGGAAATTGACTCTTCAACTTTAAAATTTAGACAAGAATCAAATTTTAAGAATAACTGGAGGAATCAGCAGGATTCTTTCATAAATCGCAATAATGCGCAGAGATTCGATAAAAGTAATAACCAATTTCCCATAGGGAAAAGACATAATGAAGATAATAGGCAACCTGTTTCAAAGTTTCAAAGAATAAACCACTTGGAACAAAATGAGCACGAGAAAAGTTTCTCAGCAGGAAATCTTGAAGAAATTAATTTTTTAGGGCAAAGTCGCTCTTGCCATATGTAAGTAGGGAATTGGCAGGACGACCGATTAAATTATTAATAGACACAGGATCAGGAAAAAACTATATAAAATACAATAAGAATTTAAAAAGTATAAAAAGAATTCATAAACCATTTAAGGTTCAATCCATTCATGATATCGCTGAAATAAATGAATTCTGTTTGGTTAATATATTTGGAAGAAATGTGAATTTCTTTCTTCTTCCCAATTTAAAGACATTCGATGGAATAATAGGATTTGACTTTTTGAAGCAAATAGATGCTAGATTTGATTTAAAAACAGGAATTTTACATTATAGAGGCGGAGAGGAAAAAATAAATTATTATAATTGCAAAAATGTTTGCACTGTTGTTCCTAATGAGAGTTGTGTAATCGGGTCACACGAAAATAACTTAGTAAAGCCCCTATTGAATAGACATTCTAAAGTTTTTGCGAAGCCGAATGAGGCATTGCCATTCAATACAAATGTAATTGCTACAATACGAACAGTAAATGATGAGCCAATTTACTCGAAGGCATATCCCTATCCATTGCTGTTTCAGATTTCGTTAATAAAGAAATTTCCAACTTGCTTCGGGATGGTATAATTCGCGAATCAAGATCGCCATATAACAACCCCATATGGGTGGTGGATAAAAAGGGTTTTGATGAAGATGGTCAAAAGAAATTGCGTTTGGTAGTTGATTTTAGGAAACTCAACGAAAAAACAATACCCGACAAATATCCTATTCCCGACACCTCAGTGATTTTGACAAATATGGGAAAGTCATCATTTTTTACAACTCTTGATCTGAAATCTGGTTTTCACCAGATCAGATTGGCGGAAAAGGATAGAGAAAAGACCGCCTTTTCAGTCAACAACGGGAAGTATGAGTTCTGTAGACTTCCCTTCGGCCTGAAAAATGCTCCCGGAATTTTTCAGAGAGCAATCGATGACGTGTTAAGAAATGAAATAGGAAAGTGTTGTTATGTCTACATCGACGACGTAATAATATTTTCAAATAGCGAAAAACAACATTTAAATGATATTGAACGGATCTTGACTAGACTCTATGACGCAAATATGCGCGTATCAATTGAAAAGTCTAAGTTCTTTAAGACTGAAGTGGAATTCCTTGGCTTTGTCGTATCAAGGGAAGGTATTAAAACTTGTCCAAGTAAAATTCATGATATAATGAAGTATAAAGTTCCAGAAACTCTTAGAGGCTTGCGAGCATTTCTTGGATTATCGGGATACTATAGACGTTTCATCAAGGATTATGCCGCTATAGTAAAACCTCTTACAAAGTACTTGAGAGGAGAGAACGGCCACATAGGAGCCAGCCGATCCAAGAGTATTAAGATTCAACTTGATAATGAAGCTCTATGCGCCTTCGAAAAGGTGAAAAAAATTCTGTCATCTGAAGATGTACTTCTTCTGCACCCCGATTACTTGAAACCTTTTGACCTTACTACTGACGCTTCAGCATATGCAATAGGCGCAGTATTGTCACAAGGAGGGAGACCAATAACTATGGTCTCACGAACTCTGTCTTCCACTGAGGAAAACTATGCAACCAATGAGAGGGAGCTCTTAGCAATTGTGTGGGCTCTCCAGACTCTAAGAAATTATCTATATGGAGTCAGACAGTTGAATATTTTTACTGATCACCAACCGCTAACCTTTTCGATATCGGACAAAAATCCGAATGCGAAAATTAAGCGTTGGAGAGCATTCATTGAGGAATACTCACCAAAATTTCATTATAAACCAGGAAAGGATAACGTTGTTGCCGATGCGTTGTCCAGACAATATATTAATATCATAGAAGACTCAATAAATCAATCAGATAATACCGTACACAGTGAGGTATCTTCGTCAGAAGTTATTCCAACAGTTGAAAACCCAATCAACTGTTTTCGGAATCAGATTATTCTTGAGCAAGGCAATGATGTGAAAAAGGTCACAAAGATTATTTTTAAATCAAGAATACGACATAAATTAACATTTAGAACCATAGAAGATGCTATAGCCTTGATAGGGGAATGCATAAATCCCGATGTCGTTAATGGAATTTATTGTGATTTGCCCATTTTAGGCAAAATTCAGGAAACTGTTGTGAAGATGTTTCCATCTATAAAATTTCGCCATACGACGAAACAAGTAAATGATATTTTTAATGAAAATGATCAAAATGAAATTTTGAATACAGAACATTGTAGGGCACATCGTTCTGTTCGAGAGAATATTAAGCAAATATTAATCGACTATTATTTTCCAAGTATGCACACAAATATGAAAAAAATTACACGTAACTGTAAAATATGTAAGGAAGCTAAATATCAGAGACACCCAATAAGCCCAGAAGTTGGAAAAACACCAATACCTTCTCGGTCAGGTGAAATGTTACATATAGATATCTATTCCACTGATAAACATCAATTTTTAACTTGTATAGACAAGTTTTCAAAATTTGCCTATGTTGTTCCGATTAAGACGAGAACAATTATAGACGTTAAAGAGGCTTTGATCCAAATCCTCAATTGCTTTGAAAACACGAAAAATATAACTGTTGATAATGAAAAATCTCTAAACTCCCAAACAATAAAATCATTCTTAAAAGACCACTTTGGTGCAGAAATTTTTACAACACCTCCTTTCCATAGTACTACTAATGGACAAGTGGAAAGATTTCACAGTACATTAACGGAAATAGCTAGGTGTACTAAGTTAGAACAGGATATAACTGATACTAATGAATTGATACTTCTTGCAACTACTAAATATAATAGATCTATACATTCAGTGACTAGGTACAAACCTATAGAACTGCTTTTCTCAATGCCTACAGGCCTTAGAGCTGAAATCAAAGCCAGAATAATTAAGGCACAAGAGACCAAAATAGAGAACGTTAATAAGGGAAAGATAACACGTACTTTTAACCCAGGGGACAAAGTGTACGTCAGAACTAATAAAAGAATAGGTAATAAATTTTCAAAGGTTTTTGTTGAAAAAACAGTGCAAAAAGATTTAGGTTCTACTGTTTTAGTAGATAATAGAAAGGTTCACAAATGCAACTTAAGATAGTAATTTGGATTTTGTTTTGTTTTCACAGACATTCCATATTAATCATAATGATGTTCAGGGTGATAAACGGCAGGATATCCGACTTTAGTAAGGCGAATTATATACCAATAACTGACGGAAGAGCAGCAATTTTTGAGAACTACAATTACATAACACATTGCACAAATTTAACAAATTATAGAAATGCTATTAATGAGGCATGGGACCTTCTTGGCAAGTTTCCACAGTCTTATATGAAAAATATTCTTAAATCGAGTACAGATCGGGTTTCTAACCTAATTGAGGCCTTACACATTCATCATAGACAAGCTAGAAGTATAAATATAATAGGAACGGCATTGAAGTATATTGCAGGAACACCTGATTTTGATGATTTCAGTGAGATAAAATATAGGCAAAGAAATTTGATTGAAGCTAACGAACAACAGATAACTATTAACACACAAATACAGCAACAAATTAACAAACTTACGGAGACAGTTAATAATATTTTGAAAAATAAAAAGCGAACTGAAATTAATTATGAAAATCTTTTCGAAGCACTATTGGCAAGAAATACGGCAATGATAACTGATTTGGATAACATTTTTTATTCTATAATTTTGGCAAGGTTGAATGTAGTAAACCCAGTCATCCTTGACTCGGAAGAAATCTCAAATATATTATTTGCCGAACATATGACAAATATTAGCATAAGTGATATTGTAAGTAATTCTAAGATAAAGATCCTGCAAAATGAAGACGTAATTTACTTTTTGATTAAGTATCCTAAAATACAGAAATTATGTAAATTGATAAGGATATTTCCGGTAGCACATAAGAAGATAACAATATTCTTGGAAACCAACACAGTTGCAGACTGTGACGGACTAGTAATTCCTGTAACTAACTGTAAAACAGCTCTTACTGCGAGCTTTTGTAATATTCAGAAAAATGCCACATGCGTAAAACAGTTATTCAATAACCACAAAGCAATATGTAAAACGATTTTTAACAAACTTGACCCAATCGAAATGGTTGACGATGGAATTATTATTATAAACGACAACATAGCAAAAGTTCAAGAAACTAGTGATTCTTTCATCACAATAAATGGCACGTATTTGATTACTTTTGATACAGAAATTAAAGTAAATGGCACTAATTTTGTTAATGAAAAAGGAAAAATAACACTGCAACCTGGAATTCCATCAACACAAATAGTGAATATAACGGAACATCTGGAAATATTGACATTGCCATATTTACATGATATTAATATAAAAAATCTTCAACACATTAAAAGATTGCATGATGTAGTTCAAACTCGTTCCATATTTGGATGCATAATTTCTATCATCGTAGCAATCTTTGTAACCGTTGTTATAATGTTTGCAATTGTAAAGAAAATCAGACGTAACAGCGATGCATCATCTGGAAGAAAAATGCTGGCCGAAATAATAAAAACAGCCGCGGACGGCTTTGACTTAGAGGGGGGGCAGTTAACACATGATGAGTCCCACTAATATAATGAGTCCCACTAATATAATGAATCCCACTAATGGAAAGAAATTTGATTTGTTCTTGCTGTTCTTGCTGTGTGAATATGCTGACGTCTTCAAGTAAAATCAAAAAATGAAGATCGCTGCTGCTGACGTCGTCATTTTTGAAAGATCTTATTTTTAAGTTTTATATTTTTAAGTTTAGTTTTAGTTTGGAGTTAAGTCAATAAAATTGTACGTAAGTACAAAATAAAATCCATCTAAAATAAAAAATAATAATTTATATCTCAAAGCTCTGAAAATAGATTTAGTCGCTTCTTTTACAGTAAATTTTTTTAAATTTATTTATGGAATCTTCACAATGTGAACTAACATAAATAAGTATTCAAATATTAATATTAAACAAAAAAAAGCTAATTGGTGGTTTTCATAGACACTGCAGAATGCTGTGTCTTCTGCAAAAGTTGAAGTTTGAATTTCAAATCCCGTTGGCATGTCAGAGGCGTAAATATGGATTTCGTAAGGGCCGTTGTACTGGTTATCTCATGGCATATCTCTCAGAGAAATGGTGCCAATCAATCCATAATTTCGGTGGATTTCAAGATATTTCAAAAGCGCTTGGCAGGGTGTGGCATGGTGCACTACTGGCAAAACTTACTGCTTTTGTCGTTGATGATGACGCGTGCTACGTAAAAATGTCCGAGTTTCGGGAACAAGATCTTTAATCTCGTCGGAGCAAAATCCATTGTAGTTGCGATAGAACAGAGTAACGCACCCCACACTGCGTCGATGCTCAGTGAGTCAATAGAGTTGGATACCCTACTGTCACCAATGAGCTTCTTCCCCCTCTCCTGCACACGGTTGAGTAACCCCCAAATAGACTTTGAGGCACCGGCCCAAACATGAGAGTTGTATTCCATTTTCGGTCGGATGTAGGTGGTATAAATAGTAAGGAGGTCGGATGGAGTGAAGTACATCTTACACCGTTTCAAAAAACCGAGGCACTTGAATGCTTCTTTAGAGACATGAAAAATGTGTTCAGTCCAGCGAATATCACACTGTATCTTCATTCCAAGAATATCAAGAGCATCCGATTCCTCAATACTTATACCATACATGAGCACAGATAAGGCAGCATCTGCGGCCGTTTGTTTGTGTGTAATAAACAACACTGGGTCTTACGAGCGTTAAAGGCGACCCTATTTTTACGACCCCTCTCGGAGATTAATAGAAGATCACTATTCAGTGAATCATTCATATTTAGCCTCTTAGTAGCGACCTCTGATAGGCTGGGTCTATAACTAAAAGAGTACGAGTGGCAAATGCTGCTGTCATCCGCGAAAGAGTGGATAGAGTTGGAAGTTTGATAGAGAAGGTCATTGAGGAAAATAAGAAATAGAGTAGGAGAGAAAACGGAGCCTTGTGATACCCCTGAATTAATCTTGAACTCGTTTGATGAGACCCCATCTAAAACAACTCGTATAGTGCGGTCTCTGAGAAATCTCGATATAAACCGAGAAAAGTCATCACCGACACCAAAAGCCGTAAGTTTTGCCAGTAGTGCAGCATGCCACACTCTGTCAAACGCTTTGGAGATATCCAGAGCTACCACTTTACTTTCAGCACCATTTCTCAGAGTGATACGCGAAAAGATCTCTGCTACGAAATCTATATTGACGATCACAGAGTACTTTATGCGACTGTAGATACCTTACAAGGTGGTCAATACTTTCCATTACTTTGGAATGCCCAGAGCAAATTGCAATTGAGCGGTAATTTTCAGGGTTATTTGCTTCACCCTTTTTGGGAATTGGCGTTACATTAGCAATGATGGGAATTCTCCAGCATATTAAAGTATGCAGAAGAGGCATGCTAATGGACGCGCAAGTGCTGAAGAACACTGCTTCAAGACCAGTGCTGGAATGCCATCCGGTTCAGGAGTCTTATTTATGTCGAGGTCTGTCAAACCCTTTTAACTGCCCGAGCCCGGAAAAATATCTTTAGCATAGTTACAGATACTCTTTCGAGCCCGGGAAGTGGTTGAAATCACATTTAAGCCAAATTTGGAAACTGTGCCGAAAAGCACAATGCCTTTCGGAGAAACGTGATCCTCAAAAAGTGTGTTTAGCGCTATAGTCGCCAGCCGCTAAAAATCGAGTTCCAAGTAATTTGAAAAAATTTTAATATTGGCTTTCTGTAACCGAAAATTGGGGAGGTGAGTAAATCGAGGAAATAACGATTTTTCCATGAAAATGTACAATGCATATATTTGTTGCTTGCAGATACTCTTCAGTAGTGTTTTGTCTCTCATCTTGGGCACACGTCTTTTGTTACTGCTGTCCGTATTTTCTACATATGTATATTCATTAATTAATTAAATTCATATGAAACCAAATTGCACCGGAATAGGTCGTAAGCTAGCGAACGTTAAGTGAGTTTCAGCAATCAGCATTATGTCGATTTGCTTGTCCATAAGGAAGTGATCAAGTTCATTTTTAAAACATTTTTGTCTAGTATTGGCTGGACTTAATTAATTTTGTGTATTTAGTATTAAGATTTGAATACTTATTGTTAGTTCACTTTGTGAAGATTCAATAAATAAATGAGCGAAAAAAAAATATGATAAAAAAAATTTTGTGTTGGCCGTTTGCGTTCCAGAAACATATTTCAAACCACCTCATTTCTTTAAAATTGCCTGTAAAATAGTGTATTCCATTTTCATTTCCTGTATGATGGTTGTCGTAGAAACCGTAAATGTATGTATTTAGGGATTGAACAAGAGTCTGCAGAGTTGGCTCAAGATTGGTAAAATTTTAGTCGAAGTTTTGAGACTTGGGCGCATGGCTTAAATTTTGTATAGAGGCTTTAACCTCATTAGCGTAAGAAACTTTGAAGAAGCTTTGCATATTAATGTGGCTGGCTGAGTAAATTGTTTATAGAAATGATATTTGACTGCTGTGGTTGCTTAAAAGAACTTGAGGACTTATTTGTCGTTGACCGCTTAAAGGGAGTATAAGTAAAACAACATCTGTAATTTGCAGTATGGTTACCTCCACAGTTGCTGCATTTTTAATACTAGAGTCAGCCTTCGATTTCTTGCACTGTGATGTACCGTGAAGTTTGCCACATACGAGTACAACACAAACTCTGGAGAATTTACAATAACCCTTAGTGTGGGCAAATTCTTGGGAGTTTAGGCATATAACGGGACCTGAACGCTTATGTGGTTCTTCTGCGGTAACCGAGCGAATTAGGACAACATCCCCTGGTTCCAATTCAACCCGAAACATGCGGAATTTTCTAATGCCACGTTTATGCCTGAATCCAAATTGATAATCAGGTATAATATTTTGTTTTTCTAAAAATGGCATTTGTCTATTCAAAAAGAGCCTTTCCAAAATCTTTGAAAAACTAGATAACAAACTGATTGGCCGATAGGATTCAGCATTATTTTCAGGTTTAATAGGTTTTAATACCATTATTATTTTTGTGTATTTCCATTGGGATGGAAAATGGTACACCTTAATATAAAATTTTATATTGTTGTAAGAAAAACAATTCCTTTTTTTGGTAAAGATTGTAAAACTTTGGAGTCGATATCGTCATAACCAGGAGTTTTATTATTCAATTTAACAATTGCTTTTCCTACTTCGGCTGGGGATACCGATTTTATAGGACGCGCCATTTGACAAGGAACATCTTAAAGGTTTTCAACTTCAGCTCTTACGAGAGGACTGGTTAATGAAAATGGGTTGAATGTCGATTCTAAGTGTTCCTTAAAAGCATGAGATTTGGCAATGTCTGATGCACACCAATCACCATTTATGTTTTTTCATGCTATATTTCTTAATTCGACATTTTAAGTATCTAGTTGCATTCCATAATTTATGTTCGCTATTATTAGTCACCTCGTCCAAGTTTTTTAAATAGTTGTTTAACAAAACATTTTTATAATATTTTATGCTTTTTTTTAGTTGTTGCGACGCCCTGTTAAAATTTGTTTTATCTAATATGCTTCTAGTGCTATAACATACTCTTCTTAATCTTCTCCTATTTGCTCTCTTATTTCCGCCGATAGCCTGACATTATTACCGTTCATTTGCTCTTGATGTGGCGTTGCAACATGTGCTGCTTCACGAATCAAGTTGGTAAAGTTTGCAATACTATCTCCTAAACCATAACTGCGAGTGTCTTTAATTTGTGAATTTAGATTTATGTATTATTCTATCCAGGATTTAAACTGTTGTATATCTGATCTAGAAGTCAGTACTTTAAAATGTTTTGTTAGAGTTTGAATAACTGAATTAAGCGTTAATACTACAGGGCTGTAATCAGAGGTATTATAACAGTTAATTATTATTATTAAGACAGGGCGAAGGCCTCTGCAGCCAGTTGCTTTTTTCTTTTTATTTATTTATTTTTATTTATTTTATTTATTCCATTTTAATACAAGTAGCCTATTGGCTAATACAAAATTTTTATTAAATATATTATAAAATAGAGCGAAATTCATTTGTATATACTTATATAAAAGGAAGAAACACTCGATAAAAAGAGATCCTGAAAAACATTTCCGTACAATCCTAGCACCACTCAATTACCACACGCAACCAATATTGAAAGAGAGGAAAAAAAGAAGAGAAAACAGCAAAACTTAGGAGACCCTTAAATAGTTAGTGATCATTGTTGGTCAGATACTGTAAAAGATGACGCCTAAAAGTAGTCAATGACATTGAAAAAGATCTCAAATTTCTGGGCAAAAAATTCCACAGGCGCGCTGACCGAACCACAAATGAATGTTCGAAAGTACTGTTATATATACGTGGAATAAAAATCTGCAGGTTTCTACTGGACCTGCTAAACGACTGCCATCGGCCTTTGAAACTTTACAATTTTATAAAGGTATATGAGTAAACGAAATTTGAGATAATCATCAAACGACAACTTAAAAAAATTTATCAATTGACTAGAAACATGCGATCTTATTCTAAGTCCATATACAAATCTGACAACTTTATGAACAATAGATTTGATCCTCCTACTATTACCAGAATTGCAGCCCGAGAAAATTTCAAAGCAATAATTAAGTTGTGACATTAGCAGAGTGTGACCAATATATTTCTTTATGTGCAATGGTAAGTACAAATTGCTATGATACAGTCGTCTCAAAATAGAACTGATTTTCGAGCAAACGATGTGATTTTCAAAAGATAATTTGTCATCAATTAAAACACCCAGGCATTTCAAATGGTTTACAATATCAATACTAGAATTACATATTTTTAAATCAAAGTTAATTATATCAAACAATTAAGTATTTTTATTCGCTATTAAAGCTTCTAACATTTATACCAGTAAAAAATTATAAATAGCTTGTTTTCTATGTTTCCCAGCTATCTATATGTCGACATTTCATAGGAACTACCCTAATCATCAGTAGACTTTGGAAATTTTTGAAAGATATTCTCAAACATTCAACTTTATATCCCAACAATCCAAATAAATTGCTGAGAATTTAAAAAGAAAAATGCTCTAATAATATCCGTCAAAACACAAAAAACAAGCTTTTCTATTTATAAACGTCTCTAACATTTCTTTACACCTTTCAAACAAATGAACAACCGTTGGTTGCTACGATTTGCTTTTTGAAAGTATCGAAAAGCAGAGAACAAAAACTCAAACAATTAAGTATTTTTATTCGCTATTTAAGCTTCTAACATTTATACCAGTAAAAAATTAGAAAACAAGCTATTTATAATATATAGAAATGTTAGAGACGTTTATAAATAGAAAAGCTTGTTTTTTGTGTTTTGACGGATATTAATAGAGCATTTTTCTTTTTAAATTCTCAGCAATTTATTTGGATTGTTGGGATATAAAGCTATTTATTTTTTTTTACTGGTATAAATGTTAATTATATCATTTATATTGGATCTAAATACGATAGCTTTAGTTTTACTGGGATTTATTTATAATATTAAGTAAATAAAGGTATTTATTTACTTAATATTAAAATTATATAAATATAATTATAATAAAGAGAAAAGCACTGGCTGTCAAGGCCATCGGCTTTTTTGTTATAATATTAATTGTGTAAATTTATTTGCCATTAATATAAACAAATAAATAAATATTCTTATACCTATCCCACTATTCTAATAAATTATAGAGAATTTAAGAAGAAAAATGTTTTTATAATATCTGTTAAAGCACAAACAAAAAGCTTTTTTCTTATGCCCACGGCACAAATGAACAAAAAAAAAAAAAAAAAAAAAAGTAAATAAATAAATAAATAAAATAAAATAAAATAAAATAAAATAAAATAAAATAAAATAAAATAAAATAAAATAAAATAAAATAAAATAAAATAAAATAAAATAAAATAAAATAAAATAAAATAAAATAAAATAAAATAAAATAAAATAAATAAAGAAAGCGTAGTTCAAATATTCATTACTTTTTCGTACACTAATCGGTTTTCCAGAAATAAAACATTTCAGAACTGAATATATTTCAATCTGTTGGAACAATGTAGCCAAAATTAAGAACATAATGAGGCTTAAATACATACTTAAATACCAATAAATAACTTATTTTCCTTCTCCGATTTAAAAATTTATTCCAAATCATTTGCGTATTCATAAATTAATAAATTGTTATAGATGTAAGGTAGCTTTAACCGTATCTCTTTAGAAATATTTTTATATGTTTTTATTAAAAGAAAATGATTTTCGAATATAATAAAAAGAAAAAAAAAAAACTTTTGTCCCCTTAGTATTTCTCAATAAACTTTTTAAACAAAAAGTACTATTTAGTGCAAAAAGTACTCCTTCAGTTATAGTACTATTTCAAGATTTAAATTTTGCAACACTGTTTTTTTGGCATGTGAGTATAATTATATTAATACTAATTTATTCAGCTCTGTGCAGGCTGCAATTATAATGAGCAGGAGCGAGAAGAGAAACACAATAACGTATGATTAATATTAAATATATAGAAAATACCCAACTTATTACTCATACGAATTTAATTGCATATACAGATATAAACGTGTGGAGTATATTTAACTCATTAGTACATAAAGATTCATGGAGATTAATTTAGAATTATTAAGAAAATATGACATTTAAACAGAATCCATACCTTAAAAGATGTCATTAATTAATGGAGGAAAAATGGAAAAATAAGCCATAACAATAACTAATGAAGGTAAAAGGCTTGACTCTTTGTAAAATGTAATTGTGCAGTAAATTTTTATGCACATATACATATATGTTGTTTAACATCATGCCATTAGGCCATTAATCTTCATCATATTAAAAATAATATAAATATTAAATGACATTTTTTTGTTGGCTTGTCTTTAATAAATCGTTATGAATAAACATTAATTTTAACAATTCAACTGCTGCATCAACTAACAATCAAGCTGTGCACTAGCGCAGCAGAAAAAGACAACAAAATTTGCATACAACTAAATATGAGTATCTGTGATCTAAAAGGCAGTAAACACAAACAAGCAAACAAACAGACAACAAAATTTATCTTGAATAATTTACGATGTGTGTAGAATTATTTCGTTTGTTTTTGTTTTTTGTTACGATTGTAATCACACTTGCATCAACAAATTTAATAAATTATATGAATGGAAAAAAATGAAGAAAAAACGTCAAAACTATTGTAAACATGTAGGCATACTAACAAATTGCTGATATTAATCATCCCGCATAATGAAAACATTGGGGGCGTTTCACAGTGAGATGAAATGTAAGATTATTATGATATATTTGAAATATGTAGGGGCTGCCGAACAGACTAAATATATAGTCTGTTTCCTAATTCAAAAACATAGTATTCGCAATAAAAAGAGGAAGTTATTTTCAAATTGAGAAATTCATTTATTCTCAAGCTCTAAACACTTAGACGACAGCAGGCTTCACAACTTCACGATTACAAAGTTAGCTTCAAATGCTGCCGTCTGGTCAGCAACATAATTATGTGCATTTTAACAATACAAAATTCAGAAGTGCCACATATATATTTTAAAATTAAAATTACTGACTGAAAACGTAATAATATCACGTAAAACTGTGAAAACCCATCAATTTATTTATTTATTTTATTTATGTGATGTTTATTTCTATTAATTATTTCAAACTAATTTTAGTTCTTATTGATGGCAATTTATATTTATAGTGGCAGCACTTACTTTTTGCTGCCTACGAAAATAGAAATTCGTCTAAGTTGGCAGCAGCAGCAATGAAGTCGTGCTGCTCTGAAGTCGTTAAAATAATCGTGTGCATTTAAACACATGTATTTTATTTTTGACAGATTGCTGCTTGCTGTCTGCTGTCGTCTATGTGTTTAAAGCTTCAACTTGGTTTCATATGTAATTTTCAAATGTTTTTCAAATGTGGATTGTGAAATGGAATACAAATAAAAATTAATTTTATTTTGCATTCATTTTTCTTTTGATTTATTTGCGGTTTTTAATTTGAATTTTCCATTATTATTATATATTTTATTATTATTTTCCTTAGTCTTGAAATTCTTGAAAAGACGAAATAGTTGGTTCCTTTTAGCTCCAAATCGCGGTCAAATCAGACAATCTCATTATTTCTTATTATTTTCACTTTCACGTTTTGTTTCATGCGTTTTAAGTTATAAAAACTAATTTTTGCTGACATTTAATTACATATTGGTCACAAACAAATCACATTTATTAATATTTCAGGAATTCTTAATATTTTTTTGTAAATAAATTTAAAATGTTGATATATTTTTAGTAATTGCTGACGTATTTGTTTTATGATTAATCAAATTGATAAAACATTGAGTATCAAATGTTTATATTCAAATGGTTTTTAATTTAAATTTAAGTGTTAAAATCAAACCATTGAAAACGGTTTGAAAACTATGCTTGATTTTATATCAAATGTTTGTTGGGTTGCATTGCAACCATACAGTCGCAAATAAATTTGCAAAGTATAGGATGCACAGCATGGGCGGAGTAACGTAGACCTTATGCCCACGATGGTATTAACAGTATTTTTTGCGGCGCTGTGACTAACTGTACCGACCTATGCCGTCGCACAGAAAGTTGCCGCGTAGTTAACAACGAAATACCTCCAAAAGACTGTAAACTGATACAGTTAGCTAAGGTAGATAGTTAACCAATAAGAATGAGACGCAAAACTCTCGAAGGCCAAACAACAACAACAAGCCTGACCGCACTTAAGAAATAATTACGATGATGCAAGAGCTGTTCCTCAGCCCAGAGTTGCATTATGACTGCATACACATATTTTGTTTGTTAGTATTACTAACAAATTAATAGCCGCATTACGCCTAAAATACTGAACCGATCAAAATGGAATTAAGCTCGTTCAATTACTTAAAAACGATATATAATTTTTCACAATCGGTGCTGCAGTACGACTGAAAAAGGGATTAAAAAAAACTAATTTGCTTCCTTATTATATCCCAGCTAGCATTTTCAATCGTAGAAGACTCTATTGGGAATCTCGTGAAGAGTGTTTTTGATCGTCGATGAGCTAATTTTTTAATCCCTCGCACAAGAGTAAGTGTTACAAAAGCTTATTCTTCTACACATAAAGAAAAATCAATTTGGAATATTGTTGTAGCAATGTTAGTATTTCCTCTGTCATAATTTGATTTGTTGGCGCTAGCCAGTGCATTATCGTTTTTAATATAGTTTTGTCTGCTACAAATATAGTAGTATTGAAATTTTCACATTTCCATTGTTACATTTATACTATTTTAAAACATAGTTGAATACAATAATACAGTGTTGAAAGATACTTTGAATACAACAATATCTTTTGTTGTGTCCAATAATAGACTATTTATTGTATGGTTAATGCAGCACATGTGCGTTTACAATATAAACTATCTATTGTTAATTTTATGAAAATCATTGACATGTTCATTTGTAGTAATATTAAACGAATTAGTTTTTTTTTTAATTTGATAATATTAAAAATATTAAAGGAAATATAAATTTTCTGGTGAAAAAATTGCAACATAAAAATAGGTTTGCATAAGAATTCATATCGACTAATATATTTATACTAATATATTTATATGTGTGTAATGGATTTGAATGTACGCGTATTTTTTACAGATTTACTGGCTAGAACAAAAATTCATAAATATTTTTAATATAACAAAGATTTTTCAAACTCTATTATTCTAATCTAATTTCTTTTTTATATGTTTATATATTGATTGAAAAAATAAATTAAATAAATCAAAATAAACGGTGTTTTAATTATAAATAGAAGTTACTTATGTGTGTATGTATGTGTATTTATATTATCATAGAATAATGTGAATATCAACACTATGATTGATCATCGTAACAATAGACCACTACTCAGGGGATGATCCCTACATATGCAGTGCATTGTACCAGAACTAGGAAAATAGGTTGTGAGCAGGGAGAAAGAGGGAGTAGTATTTGTGAACATTTGACTTGAACTTTCCAACGTTATAACAGACAGGAAACACGTCTGCAGGCAACTTATTCCACAGACGAAGCATACGGCTGAAAAACGGGTTCTCTCTGTAATGCGTAGTGCGAATCCCTGGGCAATCGACCACAAATGGATGAGCTCTGGACGATGAACACGTGCTACGTAAAAATGTGCGAGTTTCGGGAACAAGATCTCTAATCTCATCAGAGCAAAATCCATTGTAGTAACGATAGAACAGAGTAAATATATAAATTTATATATATGGAAGTTATGTTTACGGATTACAATTATTTGTATTTTTATATTATATATACATACATATATGAAAAAAAATGTGCTTTAAATACAAAATACAACTAAAAACTACAAATACTTTTTTGTCTTTCGATCTCATAAGAATATACCACTCTGGTTTTAGATATATATTTTATTTTATATATGCACTTAAACTAAGTTGTATATTGTCACATACAACTTAAAAGGGCGTAACTGGCAAAGTATTGAAAGCCTATTAAAAATTGTGGATAGTTGTATTATTGATAACAACTAGTCTAGACTAGAATTTTTTTTGTCAGTTATGCTCTTTTTATTTTTAGGCGACAGTATACATATATGTTCATACTTACAACTGCATATATACTTATTATGTATTCAAATACTAAAAATAAAGCTGTGTAATATTATATAAAATGTGTTATATTTTTTTTTGTTATATATACGTGTGATATACGTGTGTATATTCATATGATTGTTCTAAACTCGCCAAATGGGAAATTAATAATATTTAGGATTTAATAGATAGCAAATAAAAGATTCATTCGGCAAAACAAGTATTTCCTTTAATAAAACAAGATAATTTAATAAATCATCCGACAAACAACCTCTTGTTGGGGAGTGAATAAAATCTGCCGAGGAAAACCATATTTCTACAGGTTCTGCGGAACCTGCTGAAAAATTCTATAAATGCATAAAAACAATAAAATTCTCATCATCTTTACTGCAACTACTACTTCTTCTATTGCATCCATGTTCGGTTTCAGGTATTTTGTAATCTTTCTCTAAAGTATCTATTGAAAGGTTTTGAATTCGTTGCCTCTCTTTTAACGAGATAATGTCTGGTGACCAGTGTATTTTGAAACTAGGGTGGACGCCAATATGGCTCTATTTGCTTCAGGTGTCGTTATATGTCCTTTCTAAGCTCTCCATTAGTTTTGTTAAAATACAACTGAAATACCTCAAATTATTATATGTATTTGCCATCGATATAATCTGGTTCTCACAGACATTAAGGTAGGCAAAAGTTTTCATAATAAAAATTATTTCCCTGTATATAATACAAACCGTTGGGAAAAGGCTGGTGGCGAATATGTTAAAAATTCCTATTGATATCACCTGATTAGCGTAAAATGTATTTGCTCTGGACAAGAAAATTGAAAGCTGAATTGCGGTATTGCAAAATAATAAACATTTTAGTGGTCGCAGTTTCTAGCAATTTTAGCTTTTGTGTGAAAAAACTTATTTTGAACTTATAATAAATAAATGTATTTTGTAAAAATGTATTTTTAAGCCATATGTATTTGAAATACAAGATACAAAATACTATTAAGTTATGTATTTGAAATACAAAATACTAAATACTTTCAGATCGTGTATTTGAAATACAGATACAAAATACGTATTTGTATTTCAAATACGTATTTCAAATACATGTATTTCAAATACTGCCCAGCCCTGGATGTATATATGAAAATTAAAAATATTTATATAATTATATTATATATATGTTCCTCCATTTTCACAAGATGTATTGAGTTATTCGAACTTGTACCTGCACTTGTAAACACTACTGAGACTCGTGTAGATAATATCTTACAGCTCCTCAAGAAATCAGCCGTGTAATCCTTGTATGATTCATACAGGAGACAGCATTAAGCTCATTTTTATACTATATAAGTACATGTAATACATCCAAACATGTTGTT
The DNA here is from genome assembly GCA_914767995.1 of Thecocarcelia acutangulata. NCBI lineage: Eukaryota > Metazoa > Arthropoda > Insecta > Diptera > Tachinidae > Thecocarcelia > Thecocarcelia acutangulata. The sequence goes on along the minus strand of OU612095.1, from coordinate 75,945,748 downwards.
TAGCAATAAAGAAAAAAGTATTGTTCGCTGTTTGTTTCAATAATTTAAAAATCAATTAAAAACCTAACTAAATAATAAAAAGAAACAATCTAAAATTGTGTGACGAGCATATCAGATAATTTGTAAAAAAGAACTAAAAAAGTAGATGTTATTGTTAATCGTCAGATAATCAACAGAAGATTCTTCTATGGATTGTGTATTGAACTTAATCATCTAACAAACAACGTATGCTAGCTGTGATAGATTATAGTTGTAATAAAATATCTCTAGGTACAATGATATTAATGGAATATAAGTGCGCCTTGACCTTTTAGTCTTCTTGCATTAAATGATTAAATAAATAAATGAAAAAATTTCTTTTTATACCCTTCACAAAAATGTAAAGGGTATATATAAGTTTGTCATTCCGTTAGTAATTTCTACAGTTTTTATTTGCGACCCTATAAAGTTTATATATTCTGATTCAGAATTAATGGAAAAGTCGATTAAGCGATGTCCGTCTGTCCGCTGTTGAAATACCGTTTCTGAGAAAACCATTAGAAAACCATTCATGGGTTTGCTACAGAAATTCAGTAATATCGGTTCACATATAGCTGAGATATATCAAAAATTCCGAAAAAAGCCATTTTTTTTGCAATTTTGTATGGAAATTTTTGAAAAAAAGTGTTTGTTTTACTTCAAAAAAGGCAAAACATTTTTGTTCAGATATCGGTCAATATAAACCAGAGATATAGCCCATATCGGGGTTTCATGAAAATGTCGCGTAAGCGAACTGAAACAACTTTTGTTTTGCTCAAAAGCAGTTTTGGTAATGAAATTAGGTTATATAAATATGGAAAATGAACATTTCTGATATCGGTCCACATATACCCGAGATATAGCCTAAACCGGGGTTTTCATGAAAATGTCGCGTAAGTGAACTTAAATAACTTTTTTGTGCTCGAAAGCAGTTCTGGTAATGAAATGAGGTTATATAATTATGGAAAATGGAAATTTTCGATATTGGTCCATATATACCCGAGTTATAGCCCAGACCAGGTTTTTCATGACAATGCTTAAACAACTTTTTTGTGGTCCAAAGCAGTTTTGGTAATGAAATAATTTTATTTTATTATGGAAAATTAAAATTTCCGATATCGGTCCATATATACCCGAGATATAGCCTACACCGGGTTTTTCATGAAAATGTCACGTAAGCGAAGTTAAGCAACCTTTGGTTGCCTAAAAGCAGGTCTGGTAATAAAATTAGGTTAGGTAAATATGAAAAATGAAAATTTCCGATATCGGTCCATATATACACGAGATATAGCCTCAAACGATTTTTTCATGAAAATGTCGCGTAAGCGAACTTAAACAACTTTTTTTGCTTAAAAGCAGTTCTGGTAATAAAATTAGATTAGGTAAATATGGAAAATGAAAATTTCCGATATCGGTCCCTATATACCCGAGATATAGCCTGACCGATTTTTCCATTAACATGTTTTTTGCTGAAAAGCAGTTCTCGTTATAAAAGAAGGTTACTAAAATACAGAAAATAGAAAATTCCGATATCGGTACATATATAACCAAGATATAGGTTAAACAGACTTTTCCATAAAAAAATCCATGAAAGATTTTTTTTTTGGAATAGTGATTACAAGGCAAAAATATTTTTTTCCCCGATATCGGTTCATATAGTATATCCGAGCGTGTAAATTTGTAATATATACTATACATCAAACTTGCTCAGGCCTAAGCGGTTGATACTCAATTGTTTTTGTAAATGCGCTTAGCTATAGTATTAATAAAAAAATACTGCGCTCAGCATTAGCAATGAAAAATACAATGAAAAATACGTCTTTAATATTTTTTTTCGTTATTCACCGCACACACACACACAAAAGCAAAGCACCAACACTTTCGCATGCTTTGTTGGTAAACAATGACGACAGCGATTATCAATGTGAATTTTGTTTTTGTAAATGTTTTGCTTTTTACAACAATAAATATTAAATAAAAATAGTTTTTCCTTAAATGTATTGGTGTTTACTCTTCCATATAGAACTTTTGGGCATCACTGCTATACATATATGTGACTATCGTGAAGGATATTTTAGATTCGGCCCAGCCGAATATACCACACTCTTACATGTTTCTATTTATTAATTGTTTTTAGATATCAGTTTGATTTCAAAAAGGCGTTTATAGGAATATGCATCAGTGCATAAATGTTATGAAACAACCCCCACAGCCGATGAATAGAAGATGATACACTCATCATTTTTATCAGTGTCAACATCATCACTCAATTCGTTGTGTCCGTCTGCAGTTTTATCTGGGTGCCTGCTAAAATACAATTTCAACGAAATTCTTTAAATTCATTAGGCTTGTCATTTTGTTTTATTATATTGTACGAGAGTACTTTCAGTTTTGCAATTCTTTTGCTTATTTTCACAAGCCATTCAAAGCCTGTTTGAATGGGGTGGGGTCTATTGTTTTGCAGTCAACATCTCAAAACAAAAATCAGCAAAAAACAAAAAAAAAAAAAAAAAACAAAAAAAAAAAATAAAAGTGGGTGTGATCCTCCACCTGAATACTAAACGGCATTGTTGTTGTTGTTGCTGCTATAGCTATTGCTGTCGTTGTTGTTTAATGGTTAGATTACAATATTGATCTCGCATTTCATATAAACAATAAATTTTGCAAATTATAATGAATTAAATTAGCAAAAAAAAAGCGAAATAAAAAATTGAAATGACTATAATAAATGACATGGTTTTCATTTTAACTTCAACTTTTGTTTTGTTTTTGTTGTTTTTTTTTCGTTTTTTTTTTTCTCAAATAAAAACAACACAATGACTTATTGACGCCATTTTTCAACGCCATCATTTTACAACAAGCAAGTGATTTGTTATTTATGACAAATTTATTTACTCATTTGTATTTGTAATTTTAAGCCATGATAATTAAATTAATTATTATAATGCTTAATTACAGGGTATTAAATGGATTCTGTTCGATAATTAATAACAAACGTTTCTGAATGTGAACCGAACCAACGCCGCAGTATTAAACGGCAGCTATAACGACATCAACAACAATCACAACTACAACAAAAAACCAGAACAAATAAAACAAATTAAAACAAAAAATTATTTATAATGTCAATCAATTTAACAACTTGTTAATTTTATACTGCAATAGAAAATCAAAATTAATTAAAATTCAAGGAAAACCAAATAAAGTAGAATCACCTGAAAATTAACTAGTTCAGAAAAAGCAACAACAACAGCAATAGCAACAACAACAACAGCAGAAACAACAATAATGGACAGCTAATTATTCAAACCAAAAACAAAAGCAAAAAAAAAAAAAAAACAATTTATTTTAAACGACACGATTTAAATGCACATTTTATAAAAAATAATCAATCATGAACTCGTTAAATTTAATTTTAAATATAAAACAAAAACATGATGATTTGAATACAAAAAAAAAGAGGAAGAAAATATGATGGTTTCAAAAGTGGAATGGAAAGTTTTGATGGAAAATAAAAGGTTGTTAAATTTTGAATATAACACAAATTATTTAGGAATTATTGTCATTTCTTTCTAGGAGTATTATGATAATATTGGCACAATTCAATTATGTATGAAATAATATGTCGGCCAACTGGCTACAGCAACCTTGACGGCACACCTTCATCCGATGGTTCAAATACTCAATGACGCTTAGGCGTAATTGAAGTTCTATGCCGTTAATGTGACGAAATATCTCATCCTTTAGCTCTTGAATTGTTGCTGGCTCATCGAGAAGCAGATTTTCTTTTAAATAACCCCAAAGAAAGAAATCCAGCGGTGTCAAATTACATAATCTTGGCGGCCAATTGACTTCACCACCACGAGAGATAAAACGCCCTTTGAAGTTGTCGCGAAAAAGAGTCATTGCTTTGCTAGCTGTGTGGCAAGTGGCACCAACCTGTTGAAACCACATATCGTCTACATCCATATCTTCCAATTCGGGCCAGAAAAAGTTCGTTAACATCTCTCGATAGCAAAAACCATTCACTTCCTGAATGGCCCGATGATGCCACCAGCCCATAAGCCGCACCGAACAGTCACTCTTTATAAGTGCATTGTTTTTCCAATAATCACTCTTGGATTATCATTCCCTCAAATGAGGCAATTCTGCTTATTGACGAATCCATAGAGGTGAACATGTGCCTCATCACTGAGGATGATTTTCTTCGAAAATTTATCATCCACTGTTGCCATTTCTTGGCTTCAGTTCTTCAGTCACTTGCACTTTATAAGCGTGTAAACGCAAGCCTTTATGCATTATATTCATAAACGACGAGCGAGAGAGGTGCAATTGCTGGGTACGACGACGAGTTGAGGAGGATGGCTCTTCAGCCACACTATCGCAAGCTATGCTGCAATATTTTCTGCAGAACGAGCTGTACGAGCATGCATTGGTGGTTTCACATCTCGTACAGACCCCGGTTGCTTAAATTTTTTCACGATTTTTCCAATTGCACGCACATTTGGGCAATTAAATGGAACGAAAACATTACGTGTATCTTATAAAGACTCAAATTGAGTTAGTTTGAAATTGAGAAATTTCAAATGAAATGCAGAAAACAACTTGACGGTGTGGTTCACTCTCAGCATCGGCCTTTAAAATTTAACCACTCATTATAAAATGAACTGGTTCATTGGGAATTGGAGACATGAGTCAGTTTATTCGAAAAAGTATGGAAACATAACCGGTTCACAGGGAATAGTAATGTGGAGCAGCATAGCCAAACGAGCCGTACCTTAAAATAAACTCCTAAAGCATTTAGAATAGCACCAAAAACTAATCGATACATTTAAAGAGTAGTCCAGCCACAAAAAACCATGTTAATTGTGAGTTAAACCTTAACGCCATGATCATCTCGGGAGTTTTTAGTCCTCCCAAACTGGCATACATCAAAGTTATCAGCGAAGCCAATTTCCATTCCTGCGGGCTTAAGCCACAGCCAGGGTAGGCTGCAACCATGATCCGTGCCGTGATGGTCGGCAACCAAACGTCTTGTGGGGTTTGCCAATTAAATCTTTGGAAGTAAAAAAATATATATCATGCACCTTCCTAGAGTTTTATTTGCTACAACAAATGAGAACTGTTCTATGCCCTAGTAGAATGACCTGGTTAGGCGTACACGAAGGCAAAACCTTCTCTACGGAGGTGGTAGAATAGCGCGAACAGCATAGCGCAATGAAAAATTCTACAACTTAAAGGCACGAGAAGTGAATTTTAGAGAAGGTCAAGAAGCGCAATTAGTGAATGAGCCAACTCATATTTCATGTGTTGAAGGGCACCATTTGCCATCTTACACTTGATCTATTCCTGACTTCACACCCTGAAAAGTATGAAGTCAGCGTTATTGCACCGCTCGGCAATTCGGATCATTGTACAATTTCTGCATCCTTTTTGGTCTCTGAACTTCGTAATGTTTATTTACGAAAAGGGTCGTTGGATTGAGCTCAACCAATTTTATAAGCATTTTAATTGGAAACTTTGCTTTCTAGATAATGACATAAATGCTTCAGCAAAAATGGTCGAGAACATTATATTGCTAGGGATGAAAGGATTCATCCCCTCCAAGCAGATTTCGAATAAACCAAAAGCAAAATCTTGGTTTAATCAGACGTGCAAAAACGCAGTCAGATCCAGAGAGGAAGCATTCAGTAACTGGCGTTTAAACAAAACACCAGACACTGATTTGCTACGAAAAAGGGCAAGATCTTCGTGTGCCAAGGTACTTAGGCGTGAAAAGTTTCTTCACGCACAGCGCCTTCGGCGGAGCTGTAAGTCCCTTTTGGTCTTTAGTTAAGAGAGTAAAGAACAGTGCTAGTTCAACAATACCAACTCTCTTAAAGAATGACCAAGCATTCACCGACCCGGTTAACAAAACTACCCTGCTGGCTGAAATCTTTGCAAGCAATTGTTGCTTGCCGGGAAGCAGTCAACCACCTTCTGAGCTCGTAAGAGTATCTGTCAAAGATATTCTTCCGGCCGCGAGCAGTTAAAAGGGATTTGGCAGACCTCGACATAAACAAGACTCCTGGACCGGACGGCATTGCAACACTGGAAAGAACGTAGCCTTGCGGTACTCCTGAATTAATCTTGAACTCGTTTGATGAGACCCCAACTATAACAACTCGTATAGTGCTGTCTCTGAGAAAGCGCGATATTAACCGAGAAAAGTCATCACGGACACTAAAAGCGGTACGTTTTGCCACTAGTGCAGCATGTCACACTCTGTCAAACGCTTTGGATGTATCTATGATGGATTGGGTGGTACCATTTCTCCGAAAGATATACCAAAAGATCGCCAGTAGAGCGACTTTGAACAAAATTGTCGATGAGCATTTACGTAAGAACCATTAATTTTAAAAGATGTCTCCATAACGAACATGCGATGGTCACTCGACCATTGCGATATTGGGATTGACAAATCCGCGCAATCGAAAATTCCGACGCCACTCTCCGCCCGCTCCGTTTTGTAGTCCTGCAAATAATTGTATTTAAAAATATGAATTTGCTACCAGAAACCCCGTATCAACAAGTAAGTTAGCGTGATGATAATAATCTGTTACTTAAGGCCGGGGCACGTAGAATCCGTCGTACGCTATACATTGCCTTTTTCAACTGACAACTAAGTTGAAATACATGTATTCTTATGAGCTTTATCATATTCCGTACTTCTCCGTCAAAGCAAAGTATTAAAGTTGAGCCACTTTCAACTTTTAACGTACGTTGAGAACTTTGACAACTATCTGGTAATATTTTTTGTATATTTTGATTTAATTTTTCGTTCAAATATTAAATAAATTGAAAAAAATTGTGTTAGATTTTTTGTGCTGTGTCTGAAATATAAATTCAATGATTTTAATCAAATCAAAGTAAAATGCAGTTGATTTTATATCCGTTCACAAAGTACTGATTGTGCCAACTTCATACTTCGTATACGTTGATGTCAGTTAAAAAGGAGACGGACAAAGTACGACGGATTCTATGTGCCCCGGCCTTTACTCGTATTCTATCGTTTGTTGAAGCTTAGTATAAAATTTATTGTATTTATATAAATTAATATTGATATATGGAAAATTTGAAAAATAAATATGGCTTTTATTCCTTTAAAGTCAAAATGTCATAAACAATTTGCTATTCTCCAAGCTCCTTTTAGCTTAACGTGCCCATTTGCACAATTATCTGAAATATTCGCCTGGCATTATTATTAATCTTTCTATAATGACTGTCGTTTTCCGTTTAATGTATGAGTGTATGTGTGAATGTGTGTCTGTACTCGTATGTCTTACTTCCCACACCTTCAGACTTTTCGCTTTTCACATTCTTTTATTTTGTTTTGTTAACAAGGAATAAATTGTATGAAATTCTTGTTAAATAATACATTTCCAATCAGCATTTACAAAATACCATTCATTGGTAATACTCGTACGTACGACTACGGCAGTTGGCTTTAAAACTTAACGTAAACAATAAAAACATCAATAAATAGTCTTATTATTATTATTGTTGTTGTTCCATCAGACACCACTCACCACTATTCATGGCAATTGCAGCAGCAGCATAATGTCTAACAAAAGTCAAGTTTATCTTCATGATCACCTAAATAAACAACATTGAGGATGATAATGATCATGATCATCATGGTGATGATGATCATTGTCGCTTAGTTTTTACCATTAAAATGTGAGAACTTTACAATAAAATGGAATTCAGTGTTACTAATACAAAAATTGCTTAAACATGTAACAATGATTTCTACAATTTAGTTCGCTTTTTCTTCTCCATCTTCTTCTTCCATTTGCGATCATGTTCAATTGTTGATGATTCGAAAACTTCAAATGACTCTAAATCCAAACATACACATGTACATATATACTTAGGTATGTCTGTATGTACATCTGTGTGTATATTCATACGTGGAGTGGTCAAGAAAAAAGTTTTTCTGTTGTGGCATTTTGTAAAATGTGTTGTGAACAAATGAGACACCGGCATTCCTCACACGTTGCACCTAGAAATCCGTAAAGTCTAGAATAAATGCAGAGACTTTAAATAATACCAGATTGAATTTTTTATAATTAATTGTGATTAAGGTCCTGCGAAAGGTGAGAGTGCATAACTTTTCTCATTAACATATTCCAGACAGCAGACAACACGACTACAAATGTCACTAGCAAGAATTGTTGTCGTGTAGTCAGCTACTTACTTAGTTATACGAGTAGAGAGTGGACCAATCAAAACACACGATGTTAATTGTGAACTAAACAAAAAAATTGGTTTTAGTACCGGGTGTCCGTTAAGAAGGTATGCTACTTTTTTTGAGAGGGGAAGGAATCCCTTAAAAACTCTAGGAAGCCGCATGACGTTTGCTGTGTTGGACTGCCGAAACCCTTACCAGGGGTTCAAATTGGCAGAACGGGGATCAGCAAAGCGTTGCAGTCTCTCTAGGACTATAGTTATCAGGAATTAATTTTCCTTATAACCATGGTGCATGCCGGTTTTCAGAGGCTAACAACTTCCTGACGTGCTGTTGTCTTGTAACAGATATCTGTAATTATCATAAATCCTTCTATCATAATACAGGGTGTGCACCAGGATGGCATACTACTCGCAGTAATTCCATTGTAATCCTGGATGTATGTGATGTGGCACCGTCTTATTCATACCACAAGTTAATCAAGCCCAAAGCCTGCAGTTGTGACTTTTTCAATCATATCGCTCTTTTATTGCAACATAGTCATATCTCAAAAAATTAGCTTTTCGAGTTAACAGTGCAAAATTGTTACCAGTACTACCTTTTACATTGTGCCAAAAATTTATTCTAATTACTTTTAAATTGTTTACTTTAGACGATATTTTCTAAAAAAAAATTTTCTAAGACTTTTATGGAAACTAAAAATTTGAAATGCGTTTTATTCGAAAATCACGTCCAGAACAAGTTTGAAGGCACGGAAACGACGGAAAACTATATGCAAATTATCGCTATACATGCTTATTTTGATATATAAACATATAATGACATCTTTTGGAAGTAGGTTTTTCTTATTGTGAGTAATGAAGAATATTCAAGGTTATGTGCATTAGTTTTGTCGCTGCATCCTGGGTTATTCTAGTAGAAATAACTTTTTATTTATTTTTAAACCACAAGCATCAAAATTTTCCCTTTGTTGTTAGTATCTAAATAGTATTTTCTTTTGAATGTAATAATATTTTCTTTAAAATAGGCATTCGTTTGAATGCTATCGTAAAGTTTACTGATAAGCAGAAGTCCGTGCTTTTAGTTTTTGGGACCCAATTGGGCTTTATAATAGCTGGCAGCCTGTTAAACCTAAACTAACATGGGTTTCAAAATTACCACAGATACCTACTTAATATTTCTAGCATTTTCTAATGTGAACAATGCTCTACACATTTCAAAAAAAAAAAAAAAAATCCCTTATTCAACTGTGTGGCAACGCGTTTTTATATTTCTCTCTAAAAATAAACTTCAAAAATCCTTATTACAAATAATATAAAGAGAATAAAACTTTCCACTGCAAAGAAAAACATGTGTTTTAAAGAAAACATGTGGAAGTGTGTCCACTAAGACATTAAGTGTTTTTAATTTCGAATTTTCGAAATTAGTTTGACGTATATTTTGTTTAAACAGAACAATATCTAACTAACAAAAAATTATGTTAGACCTTCCTATTTAAAAGAAAAGGTTAAAAAGTCCCCACAGCGAAATTATTTTGGATGATACTGGAGGGGATGGTAAGGATACAAGAGTATTGTCAAATGACGAAGACTGATATACTCGTATAATTTATATGCATTTCAAGCTTAAGTGTTTTTGGTGCGACACACGTTTTAACGTTTAAAAGTTATCAGTAGATAGATTTAAGTTAAGATTAAGTAAAAAGTGAAAATGAAAAAAAGAATAAACTAAAATAACTGATATTTATTTCAAATCATGGTTTATTTTTTTTCTGGTAAACAAGGAGAACAATGCTTTGAAACCACATATATATTTCTAAGCTCCTAGAGGTGTATGTATATCAAGCCAGAGAATTTACCTCACTGGATTATTGAGATGCATAGATATATTGCGTAGTTCAGCACTCTCAAATGAAGGGAAGGAATACATGACGTTTTTGTTATGCAAAACTTTATTGGCAAAAAGGGATTGCTGAGTCTCCAGAACGATTTTCTTACAGTGTCCAAAACTGATTAAAATTGAGGTGCCTCGTTTGTATCGGGTGGTTAAATTTCAAGGGCCGATATTGAATGTGAACCACACCTAAACGCCAAGTTTTTTTTCCGAATTTTATTTAACATTTCTCTATTTCAGACTTATTCAATTTGAACCATGGAGAAATACACAATCCAACAACGTGTTAAAGTTATCCAGACTTATTATGAAAATGATGATCAATTGTCGAAGAAAATCATCTTCAGGGATGAGGCACATTTTCACCTCAGTGGATTCGTCAATAAACAGAATTGCCGCATCTGGGCGAATGAGAATCCAAGAGTGACTGTCGAAAAACCAATGCACCCACAAAGAGTGACTGTTTGGTGCGGTTTATGTGCTGGTGACATCATCCGGCAGTTACTGTGAATGGTGATCGTGAGATGATAACGAACTTTTTATGGCCCGAATTGGAAGATATGGATGTAGACGATATGTGGTTTCAGCAGGACGGTGCCACTTGCCACACAGCTAACAAAACAATTGCTCTTTTGCGTAACAAATTCAATGGCCGTGTTATCTCACGTAATGGCGATGTCAATTGGCCGCCAAGATCATGTGATTTGACACCGTTGGACTTTTTTCTTTGGGGTTATTTGAAAGAAAAGGTGTACGTCGATAAGCCAGCAACAATTCAACAGCTATAGGATGAGATAATTCGGCACATTAACGGCATAGAACCTCCTCCTCAGGGTCATCGAAAATTTGGACCATCGGATGGAGGTGTGCCGCCGTTCCATACATAATTGAATAATACCAATATATCATAATAAAATAAAATTACAATAATTTCCTAAATAGTTTGTGTTTTATTTAAAATCAACATCGGCTCTTGAAATTTAACCACCCTTTATAAGACCTTTTTTAGTCTCAGGGAAGTTTTAACATCAGGAATAAAATGTTAAAGGCGCCAGTAGTCCCATTTTCGAGAGCCGAAATATTGCTGTAGGTTTTCTAGGGCATCTCGGAACTGAGCGGAGACGATTTGAAAATTTTATGTTTTATTATGTCCACTATTTTATTTTGTTTTTTTTTTTTTTTGTTTTTAAGTGACAAATAAATTTTTTTTTTCGAAATTGTTACTCACTTTTAATGGATAGCCCAGTGTTGTATATTTTATTATTGAGTAAGAGCAGTACTGTATAAAACATTTTCGAAGTGTTTTGCTCCAAAACACGTAGTTTGAGGTGTTTTGCTCTTTACAAAAATGTATGGGAAAACATGTTTATTCCTACAAGTTTTGCCCAAAACACTTGTTTTCGAGCCAAACACCTATATGGAAACACACTATTAGGCTTTTTTTTATAATAAAGTGTGACAAATTAGATGTATTATAACTATTAATAAAATGTATGATTGATGTCACCACAGTAGTAGCATTTCTAATATATGACAAAATTGTCTGATGATTTTTGTCGTTGAGATTGATGTCAGTTTTCATATTACTGATGACTACATACTCTTGATATCATAATACTGATGATTTTTTTCTTTTTTATAGGACCAGTACTCAGGGGATGACCCCTACATATGCAGTGCATTGTACCAGAACTAGGAAAATAGGTTGTGAGGAGGGGGAAAGAGGGAGTAGTGCTTGTGCACATTTGTCTTGAACCTTCCAACGTTATAACAGACAGGAAACACGTCTGCAGGCAACTTGTTCCACAGACGAAGCGTACGGCTGAAAAACGAATTCTCTCTGTAATGCGTAGTACGATTAATCCGGCAATCAACCACAAATGGATGAGCTCTGGACGATGAACGCGTGCTACGTAAAAATGTGCGCGTTTCGGGAACAAGATCCCTAATCTCGTCAGAGTAAAAGCCATTGTAGTAACGATAGAACAGAGTAACGCACCCTACACTGCGTCGATGCTCCAGTGAGTCAATAGAGTTGGATACCCTACTGTCACCAATGAGCTTCTTCCCCCTCTCCTGCACACGGTTGAGTAACCCCCAAATAGACTTTGAGGCACCGGCCCAAACATGAGAGTTGTATTCCATTTTCGGTCGGATGTAGGTGGTATAAATAGTAAGGAGGTCGGATGGAGTGAAGTACATCTTACACCGTTTCAAAAAACCGAGGCACTTAAATGCTTCTTTAGAGATATGAAAAATGTGTTCAGTCCAGCGAACATCACACTGTATCTTCATTCCAAGAACATCAAGAGCATCCGATTCCTCAATATTTATACCATGTGCGTTAATAAGCAACATTGGGTCTTGCGAGCGTTAAAGGCGACCCTGTTTTTACGACCCCATTCGGAGATTAATAGAAGATCGCTATTCAGTGAATCAGGCATATTTAACCTCTTGGCAGCGATCTCTGATAGACTGGACCTATAACTAAAAGAGTACGAGGGACAAATGCTGCTGTCATCCGCGAAAGAGTGGATAGGGTTGGAAGTTTGATAGAGAAGGTCGTTGAGGAAAATGAGAAATAGGGTAGGAGAAAGAACGGAGCCTTCAAAACAACGGGACCAAAAGGACCCAAGTGGGCTGGTTTCGTGAAACTGGCGGCCTGTACAACCTAACAACCTAAGAACGGAGCCTTGCGGTACCCCTGAATTAATCTTGAACTCGTTTGATGAGACCCCATCTATAACAACTCGTGTAGTGCGGTCTCTGAGAAAGCTCGATATAAACCGAGAGAAGTCGTCACCGACACCAAAAGCAGTTAGTTTTGCCAGTAGTGCACCATGCCACACTCTGTCAAACGCTTTTGAAATATCTAGAGCCACCACCCTACTTTCACTAAAATGATGGATTGAGTGGCACCATTTTTCTGAGAGATATGCCATAAGATCGCCAGTAGTACGACCCTTACGAAATCCATATTGACGATCACAAAGTAGTTTATGCGACTCTAGATACCCCATAAGGTGATGGTTAACCATGCTCTCCATTACTTTGGAGAATGCAGAGCAAATTGCAATTGGGCGGTAATTTTCAGGGTTGTTTGCTTCACCCTTTTTGGGTATTCGTGTTACATTAGCAACCTTCCAGCACGATGGAAACTCACCAAAATGGTAAATTATGCTGAAGAGGTGTGCTAATGGATGATGATCCGCTGTCATCAATATGAAGACGCTTTTTTTGTGAGTGCAGTTTGAATTTAATTAAATATTACATAAAATGATATTTTTCTGCACGCTCCAAACCAATTTCCAACTCTCTTTTCTCATGCTATAATAATACTCGTATTAAAGATATACTATTAGCTTTTCTCGCAAAACTGTTTTACATTCAGAGAGTGTTCATTAAACATGTTTAAAGTCCAATTGCAGAAATTACTTAAAATCAATTTCATTTTGAAAAAGAAAAAGGCGCTTGTGAATTGCAGCCAAATGCAGCAATTGCAATTCTTAAGCGTTTTTTCTTATTCTTCTTCTTCTTACCGCTCTATTATTTCTTCCTGCTGATGATGAATAGGCTGCCAAGTGAGTCAATGATTGAGTAAGTGAGTAATGTGCGCTGTAAATGTTACACAGTTTAAGCATTTAGATCATGATACCATTAACATATACGACCGCACTCATTTCAAATATCAACACCATCATTATCATCATCATCATCGTCGTCGTCGTTGTCGTCATCATGATCATCATCGCCAGCCTCCTCAACATTTTCAAGTTGACTGGTTGTATTCTTAGTGCTGGGACTGTTTTTGTTTTCTTTCGCTCTTTTCGATGTAAATGTACTCGTAAAGTATGATGCAGTCTTTTTGTAATCATGATCGAGATCACTTTCTGTCGAAATTGTAACATACAAGTATTATGTGAAGTTAATTGTTGTTGGCATCACAGCATTGAAAGCACTAGCTGTTGCTGCCTCTTTCCCTTCTCCTCCCCGCCGATCACTACTAATATCTTGTTTATCAGCAAACTAATGGGAATTAACTGTTTTGCATTTCCTCATACACATTAAGAACAAATTATTATTTATTTGCCACAATAAAAACTATTCTAAATACGACTGTGATAATTAAATGTTTTTTTTTATTTTGCTTAAATACCAGCTACAAGATGTTATAATTAATAATCGGTTCTTTTTATATCTCAACCGGTTTATGTTTATTATTTTGTTTTTTCATCATTCAAAGAAAATGGTTCAATTTTAATGCACATCTCTTGATTGATTCATTTTCTTTCAGATAATTTTTTTTCTGTTTATATCAATCACCGGTTTCTGAATGTCATTGAACCAGAACATGTTTTATATTGTTCGCACCGGAAATTAAAATAAATGAATTAAAAAAAAGCATTTCATTTTATGATAATGATTTTTAAAACCAAAAGGTTTAATTAAGTGGGATTAGCGGGCATTTGTGCAAAATGCTTAAATTAATTGCAATTTTACGTTGCTAAAAACATCATTTTAATCAGTTTGAAAAAGCGATATATGCTAACTTTATCAAAACTTCTCCTTACTAACTAAATTAGGTTCCGTGGTAGCGGCAAAAGACGTCATACGTTCAAGGCGTCCTTAATTATTTTTTCGTTTATATTTGTCTCACTCAGTGGCTGAGTTAGTTAAGTGGCCGTATTAAAAGATACATCATGTTTACATGGTACTGAGTTTGAATCCTAGTGGGTGCTGATGAGTAGTGTAGCGACTACGAAACATCTAGTTGTCCCCCAGCCAAGGCGAATTCATTTTACCAGGTGAAACTGAAAAAACAGATGTACTACTTTTTTTCTATTTGTAAAACATCAAGTGTCAAAAGCTGTTTCTACCCTGTCGGATAATCAGTAGCTGACTACAAAAACAGCCAACTTTTAATTAATTTTTATGAACCACTTTTAAGGTATCGTGTATATAATGCAAAAATGTGTTTACAATGTCGCCACCTAGTAGGCGACGTAGATTTCAGTTTATATTATTAATACTACTGCGAGATATTGAAATGTTTTTATATAGGTACATATAAATTTTTCAACTCTGTGGAAGTTTTCTGAAATAAAATTTTTTATGTAAGTACATATGTCAAATAATAAATTAAAAGTGCAAGAATGAGAGCCATTAGCAAACGACATTTAAGAAGCCTTTTTAAAAATGAATGTAATGTATACGCCAACAAACAAACATTTGATGCAATATTATTTATTTAAATTATTTCTGAAATTTTTAAGTTTTTTACGAAATAAAGTTTTTAATAAATTATTTTTTAAAAATTACAAATAAATACGTTAAAAATGTTGACTAATTTATTTTATTACGAAAAATTATTACAATTGAATGATTGTTAGGTGTCAACTAGTTACAAAAAGTTGTTTTTCACCTATAGTGTCAACCAGTAACTTTTCGTTGATTTAAAACTAACTAACTTATGATTGACATAAAAATATTACTAGCTTCAAAAAGTTAACTGAAAGTTAACATTTAGCAAGGTAACTGTCAGTAAGTTGAAAAGTAGTGTAAAGTCGGACAATTGACTACTTCCTAGGACATCACAATGTTAAAATAGTTAGTTGCTTCCATTGAAAAGTAATCCAAGTGTCAGTCAGCACTAGTTGAGGAATAGTTAACTTAACTACCGTGACAACTGCCAAAATCGATTGCCGACACAAGATATTTGCGTGTGGACCGTACGATAATGTGTTCAAACACATGTTCAGCAATTATTGCTAGAAGATATTGCTGAGCAATTATCTTTGAACTTAAGCTGTCAAAATTCACTTATCATCACTGATGTTTATGAACATACATACAAACATACGCTTCAATATATAAACAAGTGTACAAATGATTATAAAAAGCGATTTTATCAACAGAAAAATGTAATTATTTACATTTTTGAGTTCATAAAAAAAAGAAATGGAGTGCTCGGAGATTGATGCATTTAAAGCACTCATATTTAAAAGCAAAAAAAAAAAAATAAATAAAACAATTACAATTAGTTAAAACATCCCAACTTTCTTTGCCAAAATATCTTAAATTATGTTTTAAAATATTTACATGTTCGCCAACTAAAAAGTACAGCGTTGAACATTAGCAATTTGATGACGTAATTCTGCCGGCGTTATTGCTAGTATTAAGACACAACAGATTGCCTGTGTGGTCGAGCTGTAAAGTTAGTTTAAAATTAACTCAGTTTCCGACAGGGTGGTTTGCTCATATACAAACATATCAGCAAGTAAAGTGTGTAAGTGTGTGTATGTATGTACTAGAGGGCTGCTCAAGCACAATAAAAATGTGTTACAAAACATGGTAGTATTTTCAAGTACTATCCATCGTCTTCTTTCACATTTCAAAACAAACACTTCAGTGCCGAAATGTTCTAAACACACAAACAAATACTGTCTTATAAGCATTTAGAACAAACAACCAAACCAAACACAAGTAGAACCAAATGAAATAGAACAAATTTGAACTAGAAATTCAAGCATTAAAGTAATGTTCTTCTACTTCAGTTTTGTTTGTAGAATTTATTTTTGTTGTTCATGGTTTTTTTGGTTCATGTACAAAGATTAGTGCACAAGTGCTGTATGCACAGTATGCTCATGTGTGTGTGTGTTGTTGTTGTTCATGGTTTTTGTCTTTGTATTAAGCACAAATATTTAAGACGCAATATGCTCAAATGCCAATGTGCTGTGATTCATCGTTTATTTGCTTAATTGTTAGGTTTTGTTTTGGATTTTGCTGGGAACTACTACACAATAGTGAGTAGTGTTTTTTAGAACATTCTGTGCAGCCCTTTAGTATGTACATATTTTCTATACAAATTTTTTGACACACGAGCCGCTCAAGCAACAACAAATGCCCATGTTGTTTTTGCATTGTTGTATTTATTATAATCCTAGTTTCACCTGGTAAAATGAATTCGCCTTGCCCCCAGCTTTAGTGTATTCAATTATTTTTTCCTGTCTTCTTTGATCTAGAGTTATTGATCGCGGCAATTATTGTTATAATTGTAAATAAAAATATTTCTTAGCTTTAGCCAGGATTGAACTTGAGCCAGACGAATGATACCAACCCCATCATCGTATAATATTAGAAATATTAAAATAAATTTGACTATTTAACATTAATACATGTTTAATTCAGAATAAAACACCAAATTCACTTTCAAAATTGTAAACAATACATTTGATGTCAGTAGCAAAAATTGTCACATGTCGTAGCGCTGCCACCATGTAGATGTTAATGCACCTTGCTCTACTGATTGCTTGACCAACTACAAGCAATGAGCTGTCAGTTGTTGTAATTTGGTATAAAAATAAATATAACAAACACAGTGTTGTTATACAACTTCTCACGTTGAATTTTGTTAGTATTTGTGATGAAGCAGTTTGCTTGAGCTTAGCAATAAAAATTGCTATGTGAAGACGCTACGTAAAGGGCCGTTAAAAATATTGTCCGTGCTGTTGAAACCACATACCGTCCACATCCATCTTCCAATTCGTGACATAGAAAGTTCGTTATCATCTCACGTTAATAAACACCACTCACAGTAACTGCCTGATTGGTCTTATTTTGGAAAAATACGACTCGATGATGGAGCTGCAAAACTATCGATAGTATCGATAGTTTTATTTTTGGTTCAGTACCGATATTTTTTATCTGACAGTGATACTATCGGCGAGAAAAAATCAAAGGCAAAGTTGATTAAAAATACTAAACGGCTTGTGTATTTTTATAAGGGCTATTTTCACAATCTAAAATTAAGTTGCCATTAAAAAATTATTAACCAATTGCCGGTTTGTTTAACGGGCACTATTTAACCAACAGCTAGTAATTTAGATTGCACCATGTTTCGGTTACTTAACAGAAAAAAATTTAAAAAGTATGGCAATGTTACTTGTATTTGTTTACGAAAAATAGTGTAATGAAGAGCACAATTTTTAGAAAGAAGCTTTTTTTTATCTTTTCTGTTTCATTGGAAACTTCTCTGATCACAACTTTGAAAAATAGTTATCGATAAGGCTATATCCTATTTTCTTCATCGATTGATGTAGTGGTGCTATCAAAATCGCTGTGATCTTTCTTTATCGCCATTGTTGTGGAAATAGATATCCGCATTCCCTGCAACAATACTGCAAAACGACGCTTCAGAAATCCAAAGCACCGTTCGATCATATTCCTTACTCTAATTTGTGACTCATTGTATAGCCTTTCTCCTTCGGTCTATGCATTGCCTAGTGGTGTCATTAAATATGATTTTACTTCGTAATCACGGTCTCCTAAGAGCAAATATGTACCAAATTCTACATTTTCAAGTCTGGATTTTATTCGGCTGTTGTTAAAAATATAACTGTCATGAGCTGACGCAGGCCACTAAGTCTATTATTTCCAGATTTCAGTTGCAAATAGCCTAAATAAATTTCGTAAAGTTGTGTATATATATGTATGCAAGTATATAAAAGTTTCTAGTATGCCAGTCAACCAGCCATATAAAGGTGCAAAGCCCCAAACAAATTTCTTATGAGAATGTGGTAAAATCCGATAAACCAAACTTGAATCAAGAGCACAAGCTTCAAAACTCCGACAAAATTTTAGCAATCTTGAGGCAACTCTGCAGACTCTAGTTCAATCTATAAAAACATTTAAGGTTTCCATGACAAACATGATGCAGGAAATGCTGAAATTGCAATCCACTATTTTGAAGACAATTTAAAAAAAAATAAGTTGGTATGCTTCTGGAACCCAAGCGGCATCCGCCAACACAAAAATGAACTTGAGCACTTCCTTATGGAAAAGCAAATCGATATAATGTTGATTGCTGGAACCCATTTGATAACTAACAGCTATTTCAAAATTAATGGCTACACACTATATGATAGTAAAGATCCCCGTGGCAGATCTGGTGGAGGCTCAGCAATTTTGAAAAAAAACTAGAATTAAGCACTATTTGCTAAACGAGACATGTGAGGAGTATCTCCAAGCAACAAACATATGTATTGAACATTTTGATGATAAAATTGTTATTTCATCGATTTTTTCACCACCACGATTTTCTGTAACAGAAAATCAATATTCACATTTTTTCAAATCATTTGGGCCTCGATTTTTACCGGCTGTGGCAAAATAAAATATTTTGTCTAGCATTGGCCGGACTTAAGAAAAAAGCACATTTTTTGATTTTAAATTTAGTATTAAGATTTGCATAATTATTGTTAGTTCATTTTGAAGATTCAATAAATAAAAAAAATGCTTAAAAGAAAAAACTAAATATAAAAAGTTATTAAAGTCCAGCCAATGCTAGACAAAAAGTTTTATTTTGCGCGAACAATATCGGTAAAATCACCTATTTAACGTTTCGATGGTGACAAGGGTATCCCTTCTTCCCAATCAATGCTGACCGCTAAAATTAAGTATGTTTCGTGCAAGAGGATTTGGGTGAGGTTCTAGTTGCCACCATTCTGATCATTGACGAGCTTGGAGTGGCTTTAGTTCTATAGTCAAATGCAACTCTTTATGTATAACGTTCATTAACGACGAACGTGAGATGTGCAATTGTTGGGCACGATGACGAGTTGATGTGGATGGTTCTTCAGCCACACTATCGTGAACAGCAGCAATATTTTCTGCAGAACGAGCTGTACGAGCATGCAATGGTGTTGTCACATCTTCTACAGACCCGGTTTGCTCGAATTTTTCCATGATTTTTGCGATTGTACGCACATTTGGACGATCAAATTGACCAAAAAAATCACGAAGTGCACGATATGCATTATGATTTGAACGCCCATTTTCATAATAAGTCTGGATAACTTTAACACGTTGTTGGATTGTGTATCTCTCCATGGTTCAAATTGAATAAGTCTGAAATAGAGAAATGTCGAATAAAATTCGGAAAAAACTTGGCGTTTAGGTGTGGTTTACATTCAACATCGGCCCTTGAAATTTAACCACCCGATACTTATACTCAAAATTTTTGGAATTTGATTTTTAGTGCATTTGATTTTTAGTACCGTACTACAAGTACATACTCGTACATATTAAATAAAATTTTTAAATATACTAAAAATTTGGTAGTTTTATGAGTCCGATTTTTTTGACAATATTTCAAAACCAAAATGACGATATTTTCATAAAATTATCGGGACTGTATATTTTCCCATAATTCAAATTGAATTAGTCTGAAATTGATAAGTGTCAAATGTAATGCAAAAAAAAACAAGTAAAAGTGTAGTATATTCGGCTGGGCCGAATCTAAAATACCCTTCACGATAGTCACGAATATGTATAGTATATTAAAAATGTGATCTGAATATGCTCGGTTATATATGAACCGATATCGGATTTTTCTATTTTCTGTATTTTAGTAACCTTCTTTTATAACGAGAATTGCTTTCCAGCAAAAAAAAAAAAAAAATTTTTTAATGGAAAAATCGGTTCAGGCTATATTTCGGGTATATATGGACCAATATCGAAAATTTTAATTTTCCATATTTATATAACCTTATATCATTACCAGAACTGCTTTTGAGCACAACAAATTGTTTAAGTTCGCTTACGCGATATGTTCATGAAAAACCCGATTTAGGCTATATCTAGGGTATATATGGACCGATATCAGAAATTTTAATTTTCTCTATTTTCGTAACCTTCTTTTATAACAAGAACTGCTTTTCAGTAAAAATAAAATGTTATTGGAAAAATCGGTTCAGGCTATATCTCGAGTTTATATGGACCGATATCGGATTTTTTCTTTTTCCATATTTATATAACCTTATTTCATTACCAGAACTGCTTTTGAGCACAAAAATGTTGTTTACTCGGCATTTTCATCAAAAAACCTGTTAAGCTATATATCCGGAATATATGAACCGATATCGGCAATTTTAATTTTCCATATTTATATAACCTTATTTTATTACCAGAACTGCTTTAAGGTGAAAAAAGTTGTTTAAGTTCGCTTACGCGGCATTTTCATGAAAACCACGGTTTAGGCTATATCTCTGGTATATATGGACCGATATCAGAAATTTTCATTTTCCATATTTATATAACCTCATCTTATTACCAGAACTGTTTTAAGCAAAAAAAAGTTGTTTAAGTTCGCTTACGCGACATTTTCATGAAAAACCCGGTTTGCGCTATATCTCGGGTATATATGGACCGATATTGGAAATTTTCATTTTTCATACCTATATAACCTTATTTCATTACCAGAACTGCTTTAAGGTGAAAAAAGTTGTTTAAGTTCGCTTACGCGACATTTTCATGAAAAACCCGGTTTGGGCTATATCTCGGGTATATATGGACCGATATCGGAAATTTTCATTTTCCATATTTATATAACCTTATTTAATTACCAGAACTGCTTTAAGGCGAAAAAATTGTTTAAGTTCGCTTACGCGGCATTTTCATGAAAACCCCGTTCCAGGCTATATCTGCGGTATATATAAACCGATATCGGAAATTTTCATTTTTCATATTTATATAACCTTATTTTGTTACCAGAACCGCTTTTAAGCAAAAAAAGTTGTTTAATTTCGCTGACGCGGCATTTTCATGAAAAATCCGTTCTAGGCTATATCTCGGGTATATATGGACCGATATCGGAAATTTTCATTTTTCATATATATGTAACCTAATTTCATTACCAGAACTGCTTTTGAGCACAAAAAAGTTGTTTAAGTTCGCTTACGCGGCATTTTCATGAAAAACCTGGTTTGGGCTATATCTCGGGTATATATCGACCGATATCGGAAATTTTCATTTTCCATATTTATGTACCCTAATTTTATTACCAGAACTGCTTTTGAGCAAAAAAAAGTTATTTAGCTTCGCCTATGCGACATTTTCATTAAAAATCCGATTTGGGCTATATCTCGGGTATATATGGACCGATATCTGAAAAAAAATGTTTCGCCTTTTAGTCACCATGCTTAATAAGTGTGTGAAGTTTGAAGCAAAACGAACAACTTTTGTTTTCAAAAATTTTCATACAAAACTCCAAAAAAAATGGCTTTTTTCGGAATTTTGAATATATCTCAGCTATACGTGGACCGATATTATTGAATTTCAATAGCAAACCCATGAATCGATGGGGTAAAAGAATGGTGAAAGAAAAAAGTTTCTAAGTCTAATGGTTTTCTCAGAAACGGTATTTCAACAGCGGACAGACGGACATCGCTTAATCGACTTTTCCATTAATTCTGATTCAGAATATATATACTTTATAGGGTCGCAAAAAAAAAACTGTAGAAATTACAAACGGAATCACAAACTTATATATACCCTTAACATTTTTGTGAAGGGTATAAAAACTTGACGTTTAGGTGTGATTCACATTCAGTATCGGCCCTTAAAATTTAACCACCAGATTCTATTATAAAGAGTGTTTTTTTTATAGGAGCCTGTTTCACGATTTCGAACGTTAACGTTCGCAAAGATTTTAAACGGTGAAGCAACATACATATATAATATGACAGTTATGCATGTGTGAATCAAAAATGTTTAGCACGTCTTCAGTCGCATATCTCTCCGATGGTTGTTCCATATTTTCAAAGACTCTGAGACATAATTGAGGTTCAACATTGTTAATGTGCCGATATATCTCGCACTTTAGCTCCTGGATTGTTCTTGGTTTATTGATGTAAACTTTTTGTTTTCAATATCACCTAAGAGATGTTGTCAAATCACATGATCGTGGCGTGCAAATTAACATTGCCACGAAGTGATATAATATGCCCATTGAATTTTTCGCACAAAAGAGACATTATTTCGCTGGTTGTGTGGCCAGTGGCACCATCTTGTTGGAACCACATATCGTCCTGCTACATATCTTCTATTTCTGGATACAAGATAGCGAAAACAATTTACGGTGGCTGCTTGGCCGATCTTGTGTATTGTTTATCATGCTCTTTAGTGGTACTGCGTTGTAGCCAACGAATCACCCGTGACTGTTAAAAGTAGGTGTTGTTTTTGTTTCCTGCATTTTAAGTCCATGTGTATTAGTGTTTTTTTTTTGTTGTATTTGTTAGAATTGTGTATTTTTTTATTTTTTATTTATTTATTTTACAAGTCTATGAATTACAAATTCTTACAGACTTTTTAAATTGAACTTACAAATAAATAATTTAATTAAATTCAAAAATATAATAATTTAAGAGTTTAAGGAATAAACAATATTACGTTTTATAACATCATCATTTAAGGAGAAATCCATGTGGCAATAAAGCTTATTGAAATCTTTGCAGCACTTAATTAGAGATGCAGAGTTGGCATAATTTGTTCTAAATGTTTTTATCATAAGAGGAAAGTAGAAGCGTGAAGAGTAGCGTGGAACATTTGTATTGCTTTTGTGCCCTTAGTGAAAAAAACCTTCCCTTCACCAGCTACGGAAACTGCAAGTTGTCATTTTAAGGCAACGTAATTGTTCTCATGTGTGAAGGTTCATTAAGACGATTAAAATATATTTTTTTCACTTTCGGACGAAATCGGGTTTGCGTTTTAATTTAGCTTTTGAAGCTTGCTCTTCTTCCTTCTTCCATTTATTGCAACTTTGAATAACTTTAAATAGTAAATTCGTGTTTTTTTGTAAATAAATTGCAATTTAAACACTTTGTAAAAAAAAAAAAATAAATAGTCTAGAAAAGTTTACCGTTTCTAAATTTATTTCATTTTTATTTTTCTTCGTAACTTTTGTAGTTGATTTAAAATCTTTCACCTTCTGACTTCAGCTGGTTTTCTTGAGCTCCAAACAAATTTTAATTCCACACCGCTGGCCAGCATCAATGGTCACAAATCATTCGTAAATCACTGTAAAATTGCTACTAACCAACGACCTTTAAGTTTAAGACATGCCAACACAAATACAAGCATACTATTTCACACACACATAAAATCACACATATATGCATTTATATACCCAACGAACATTTTTTTTTTGTAACAATTTAATTATATATTGTATATTCTAAAAGAACTAACAATAAGTATGCAAATCTTAAAACTAAAAATTATTTAATTAATATAGAAAAAAATTAATTAATATTGAAAAATTTTATTTACTTAGGTCCAGCCAATGCTAGACGAAAAGTTGTTTCTTGCTTGTATTTTGTTGGTAAATCACCTTTCCAACGCTCTGATTTGATTTGCTATCAAAATTGAGACTACACGTACGAAACTACTTGTATTGTATATGACTGCAAAACAAGTTTACTAGATAATGGGGCCTGAGCTGTGAAGGGCCAAATAAACTACACAAACTGCTTGACAAATATGGCAAAATTTAACGTTTGTAGAAACATTTAACGATGCTTATGATGGTGTTTGCTTGTTTGAAAAAATATTTGAAGCACGTTTGCACAAAACTCAAAAAGAAGTTTGGAAGTTCGTTAAGTTATGTCATTTCAATGAAAATTTTGCAGAGTGAAGTGATGGAAGAAGAAGCACACAAAATGAACTAAGAAAATGTTTAAAGAAAATTTGAAAATAAAATATCTAGAAGCCAACAAAGAAATTACAATAAAAACAATTTATATCTTGTGGACTTCATATATATTTTTTTTTGTTTATCTTGGACTAGTACTCAGAGGATAGCACCTACATATGCAGCGCATTGTACTGGAACTAGGAAAATAGGTTATAATGAGAAGGAAAGAGGGAGTAATGTTTGTAGTGGTTTAACTTTAACAATAACAACACGAAATACCAAAATAAACTCTATTACAGCATTTAAAATATTGGTTAAAATTAGTTAAAATTGATCAGTGCCTTCGACACTGCTCAGATTAGTAAAATTTAGTCCAATACCTTCCACAACACATGGTAATGAAGTATATTCAAAATATATTATGAATAAACATATACAGAAAACACGGACAACGGTGAAAAATGAGGGAAAAACATGATATATGTCTACATAGATTGTTACCTATTCCGGTGCAATTTGGTTTCATACGAAATTAATAGTGAACATATATGGAAAATACGGACAGTGAAAAAAATGGGGAAAAACACGTGTACACAGTTTGCTACCTATTCCGGTGCAATATATAGAAAATACGGACAGCAGTACCAAAAGACGCCGTACTGGACGAAAGACAAAACACTTTGTGCTTTAATTATGACAATTTGGCGAGCAAATTGTCATAATCACTGTAAACTCTTATTGAAAAAAAAAAAAAAATTTATTTGTGTTTGTATAATGAAAAATATTCGGGCATGTTTAAGGCGAATTCATATCAGGTATATGCAAGAGCAATAAATACAACACTACAAAAAATAAATCTTTTTCAAACTTCAAGGGAAAAATATAAACACAAAAAGGAATTCAAAAAAATATATGTATAATAAAAAAAATTTACAAGAAAAGATAAACTTTTAATTATTTCGTGAAACGTTTAACTATTTCGTAAAAAATTAAAGTCTCGGATCAGAGAGCTCGGAAAGGAGAAAAAGGCCAGCCATATTGCGGAGGATTCTGAATGATAGTTGCAATACAAAACCTAAAAAATTGTTTCAAAAAAATTTTTCTTTTCAAATTTCTTTAAAAAAAAAATTTACAATAAAAGAAAAACTTAATTATTTCGTGAAAGTTTTAATTATTTCGTGAAACTTAAAGTCTCAGATGATAGAGCTTGAAAAGGTGAAAATGGCCAGCCAGATTGGGGAGAATTCTGGATGATACCTGGCGCTCAAGATACAATAATAATATAAAAAATTGTTAAAATTTTTTTTTTTTTTAAATTTGTTTTAATTATTCCATTGACATCTGAAAAAGATTAAAATTAAAAAAAAATTATCAGCTGCGCTGTCAATTTCACCTGTTATGAATTCGCCTTGGGCATGTTCTAGAAAAGTAGTAGAATGAAAGTAATAGTGAAGCGGCATGCAATGTTACCGATTTTTTTATAAAAATATTCATACAAAAATTTCAACATGTTGAGTTTAATTTAATTTGGCAATGCCGTTAAAGGCGGCCGAGCGGCAATGCTGAATTCAATTTAACTTTTTATTCTGCCGCTTCAATTTGTCAAACCAAAAAGTTAAGGGAAAAAAATAGAAGAAAAAAATTAATTTTCTTAATTTTTGATTTTAAAATTTTTAAGAATTAAATTTATTTATTTATTTTTGCGTTAAAAACGTCAAAATATTTTTTTTTTTAAATTTCGGCATATACATTTTTACTTCAATTAGCCGCGTTGATTTGCCTACATCAAACAAATTCAAGCGGCATATACAACAGTTGGTTGCCGCCCGTTGCCGCATACCGCTTACATTGGCCTTTCACTATAATATACGATTTGATATGTACACTTTTTATTTTAGATGTTCTGCAAAAGTAGTAGTTTGAATATTTTATTTTCCATTCGAAATGGAGTTCGAAAGTAAAAATTGTAAACAACAATTTAACTTTCAATAAAAAAATAAAATTTGTTTATAGTAAAATTTGTAACGCCTTGAAATACTTTAAAAATTCCACACAACTGACCAACAGCTTCCTCCATTTTAGTTAATATAAATTTATTGAATGGCCCTCCTCCAGTAGTTCTGGACTCTGAACTATTATGCACGATTTTTTCCGCTTACTTGCGTCTTCCAATCTATCCAGACCTACTAAAAACTTTGTCGTTAAAAAATAGCTCGTTTTATATGAACAATGCTACTTGGCTTTCTCCACCCAGACGTATTTTTTGTAAGCTCATTCCACAACTCCTCCAATTTTATGCGGTCTCCCTTATAAAACCCTTTTGCAAGGTCGGTATTGTTTTGCATGAAGCGTAACATTGTGGCATCTTGCGTGGTGTTCTTATGTCCAAGGGGACACCAAATAAAAATATTACTTTAACCATTTTATTTCAGTGTAATTGCTAGTTTACTTACATTTCACAATACAATCTCAAAGTATTTGCCAAATACTTCATTTTGTGTAAAAGTAGTTTCAAGAACAGGACAACTCACTACGAATTAATGTTCGTAAACAAAACGTAAATGTAAAGTAAAACACAGAATGTAGATCATCAAAGCTATAAATTGAAGTGCTTTCAAATTATTTTCACTTTAAAGTAGAATCAAGAACATACCCAAGGCGAATTCATAACAGATGAAATTGACCGTGCAGCTGATAACTTTTTTACAAAAATGTTAAGGGTATATATACGTTTGTGATTCCGGTTGTAATTTCTACAATTTTTATTTGCGACCCTATCAAGTATGTATATTCTGAATCAGAATTAATGGGAAAGTTTTCATGAAAAACCCGGTTTAGGCTATATCTCAGGTATATATAAATCGATATCGGAAATGTTCATTTCCATATTTATAAAACCTTATTTCATTACCAAAACTGCTTTTGAGCAAAAAAAGTTATTTCAGTTCGCTTACGCGACAGTTTCATGAAAAACCCGATTTGAGCTATATCGCGGATATATATGGACCGATATCTGAATTTTTTTTGTTTTGCCTTTTAGTCACCATGGTTAATGAGTGTGTGAAGGTAAAAATAATAATGTACCAATCCCTAATAAGACCTATTTTAACATACGCATGCCCAATTTGGTTCAATCACCTTCGAACATGGAAAAGTTAAGAGTTTTTGAAAGAAAATGCTTAAGAGCCTGTACTTCATTATATGGAACCCAACAAAGTGGATATACGAAGTATATTTCGAATAAAAAGTTATACAACAGTGCAAATGTTATACGTATAGATAATTTCATAATTAATTTAATCAGAAACTACCAGCCATGTTCCGAGAACGCGCGTTCTGAAACCGCATTGCGTTTTGAAAAACGCCTAATTGGTTTTTAGGTGTTCTGAGGAACGCGCGTTTAACTGGCGTTTAGGAGTTTTTTCCGAAAAAATACAACATGTGTTTTACATACGTATATATGTATGCATGGTGCAATTAACCAGGTGGCATCACTAGCGCAGGTGATAATTTTTTGTTTCATAAAATTGTGGGTGAAAAAATAAAAATATTTTAAACAGTTTGAAAAAGGGCAAGAACACAATAAAAAAGTTTTCAAAAATATTTAAATTGCTTAAAATGTGTTGAAAACAATTTATAAAAAAAAATATATTCATTTTCCTTGTTCGTTTTTTTTTATATAAACGTTTCTTTTTCATTTTCTTCTGTTTTGTAAACATGTTTTTGACAGCGTCCGGAAAGTTTACACAAACAAAATAACGAGTGATTTTTTTGCTATTATCTTTTTGGCAACACTAGTTTTGACTGCTCACGCACGTTTTGTATCTTGTGTCACTGTCAAACATCTTCAGTTTGGTCTATAATTTAATCATGAATCGTCTTACAAACGAACAACGCTTGCAAATTATTGAATTTTATTACCAAAATGCGTGATCTGTTAAGAAAGTTCATCGCGCGCTTCTTCCATTTTATGGTCAGTTTAATCGACCTACTGAGGCTTCTATTCGGGCTATTGTAAAAAAATTTCGCACCAAATTTACATTGTTGGACATTAAACCACCAACACGCTTACGTAGAGTGCGAACTGAAGAAAATATCGCAGCCGTATCGGCCAGTGTTGGTGATGACCTTGAATTATCGATTCGGCGCCGTTCGCAGCAATTGGGCCGCTGTTACTCCACTACGTGGAAAATTTTGCGGAAGGATTTGGGTGTGAAGCCTTATAAAATACAGCTGGTGCAAGAATTGAAGCCAAACGACCTACCACAACGCCAAATTTTTGGTGAATGGACTCTTGAAAAGTTAGATGAAGATCCACTTTTTTATCGAAGAATTGTGTTCAGCGACGAGGCTCATTTCTGGTTGAATGGATACGTGAACAAGCAAAACTGCCGTATTTGGAGTGAAGAGCAGCCAGAAGCATTGCAAGAGCTACCAATGCATCCACAAAAAACAACCGTTTGGTGCGGATTATGGGCTGGCGGCGTCATTGGGCCGTATTTCTTCAAAGATGATGCGAATCACAACGTTACTGTGAATGGTGAGCGCTACCGTGCGATGATAACAAACTTTTTTTTGCCCAAAATGGAAGAGCTTGACTTGCATGACATGTGGTTTCAACAAGACGGTGCCACATACCACGCAGCACGCGAAACAATGGACCAATTGAGAGGCGAATTCGGTGAACAGTTTATTTCACGCTTGGGACCAGTCAATTGGCCGCCCAGATCGTGCGATTTAACGAATCTAGGCTATTTTTTGTGAGGCTATGTTAAAGCTAATGTCTATAGCGACAAGCCCGCTTCGATTGACGCACTGGAAGCCAAAATTGCCAACATTATTCGTGAGATACCGGCCGAAATGTTGGAAAGAGTATGCCAAAATTGGGCTAAGCGGATGGACCATTTGAAGCGCAGCCGCGGCCAACATTTAAATTTTAATAGTGAATAATTTTATTGCCTTTTGCAAGTTCAGTTTTACCAAATTCAATCAGTTCAATATATACATGCGAGTTGAAGTCGCCAATTTTAAGCGATATGTGTTTTGCAGAACACCTATTTGGCGATTTCAAATCGCAAAACCATATTTCTTGCGTTGTACGTTTCTCAGAACACCTATTTGGCGTTTTGAGATCGAAAACGCTAAATATAAGCGATTTGCGCTTCTCGGAACATGCATGTACATCTCAAGATGTTTGCAGTGTTATGAAAATAACCTTATAATGGCTCCATTTTACACTAACGCAAATTATATAATAGAATGTTTAGAAAAGGGGTTTGTTCCTCCTCAAGATTTGAATGGCATTCCAGTCTTTTACCACAATCATAGACGGGCGAATATCAAAGCAGACAATTGCAATTTAGAACAATTGAATATAAGATATAGCACAAGTATATCATGCAAAGATTTACGTTTAGTTCATAAAATAAATTCCAAAAAATATTGGTGGCTCTAAATAATTATATTATTATATAATCTAAATAATTTAACTAAATTAAAATTAGCTTATTTTACCGCCTGACACTACCTTTGCAAACTTTTTTTCACTTTTTCATATACTAGTAATGTTTTTTAAATATTTTCATTGCATATAAAACTATTGTATATAAGTATTTCATGTAAATATACAAAAAGTAATTCACACGTTGTAAAAAACAACTACGACTATATTAACAATACTAGAGAACTCGACTAAGACATTGTATATATCGCTTCTTTATTGCAACATAGTCATATCTCAAAAAATTAGCTTTTCGAGTTAATAATGCAGAATTATTAACAGTACTACCTTTTATATTGTGCCAAAATTTCTAATATTATATGGTGATGGGTTGGTATCATTCGTCTAGCTCAAGTTCAATCCTGGCTAAAACCAAGATATATTTTTATTTATAATTATAACAATAATTGCCGCGATCAATAACTCTTGATCAAAGAAGACAGGAAAAAATAATTTAATACACTAAAAGCTGGGCGACAACTAGCTGTTTCACAGTCGCTGCACTGTTCATAAGCACCCATTAGGATTCGAACTCAGTACCATGTAAACATGATGTATTTTTAATACGGCTGCTTAACCAACTCAGCCACTGAGCCCTTATTTATTTTTTCGTCTATATTTGTCTCATATTGATCGTGCCAAAATTTTATTTAAATTACCTTGAAACTGATTCCTTTAGGAGATATTTTCCAAAAAAAAATTTTCTAAGACTTGTATGGAAACTAAAAATTTGAAATGTGTTTTTCTCGAAACAAGCTTTTTTGCGTTATGACTATGTTGCAACAAAGGAGCGATATCTAAATAGTAATATTTTTAACTAGTGTTTATATAGTGTAAATATCTTATTTTCTAATCAATAAACAAACAAAGAAAAAATATAATAATAATAATAATAAAATAACGTCACTTTTATAATTAATTTTATCTAAGAGTTTTGCACGTCTTATTGTTTGATAGTTTTCAATTTTTATAGAAAATGTTTGCCGGGTTTAGATACTTGTACATCAACACCAACAACTTGCTGCTAAAACGAAGGCAATCAGAACCACAACAACAACAACAACAACGACACCGGCAGCAGCAACGCAAACAAAAATTCGTGTAAAAATGCATGTGATTACAAACAACAAAAAAATGATGCCGAAAATGATGCCAAAAATGGAAAAGTTACTACACAGCTCTCGGTCATTATGTTGTACGTGCTCTTTACAAGATGAGACAGGAATTTCAACAGAAACCGTCCAAAACAACAACACAGCAACAAGAGGGAGAACAATGCGATTTAGAGTGATTTATCAGTGTTATTTGTATTTTTGATCTTCTCACGCATTTGAAACGCCTTCAACACAATACTAAAATGCTCTAAAGTACCGATGCGGTCCGCGCTAACGACCATGAGGACCAAACGTTGGGTACTCCTCTTAACGTTCATCATAATGTTGAGCTCATGAATGCTCACAGACGGACATGCAGCAATGTGTCTAAGCAAAAGCTGATGTATTTTATGTTTCTTGTTAAGAGTTGATTTGCTTTTCTGAGTACGAATGCCTTCAAAAAAAAAAAAAAAAAAAGCAAAATATGTGGAAACGGGTGTTGATCGTATTTCAACTACAAAAAGATGATGGTGTGACAGACTTGTTTGCTGAACTAAAAATATACATACATACATACATACATACATACATACATACATAGGTATGTAGGTATGTAAATACATATGCTTGGCTGCAAGTTTGTTAGTTCAAGTGAGTGGACTTTATCATATTTACAAGAAGTAATAAATAATTTAAACATTTTAAACAGTTGTCCGAAACTGCCACACGTTTATTCCGATGAGAGCTGGGGAAAATTAACTTAGCAACACAAAAATATTGTTCTTTGCGAAAAACATAAACAAATGAAGCGTTTTAAAAATCGCAAGTGAATTGAATATATTCACATCAAATAGTGTAAAGCAAAAGTGCCCAGCCTTATGCGCTTAATGATCAATTGTTTTTGTAAATGCCCTTAGTTATAGGGCTGCGCTCTTTAATACACAAATACTGCGCTCAGCACTAGCAATGGGAAATACACAAACAACTTCGTCTTATATATTTTTTTTGTCGTTCTTCACTGCACACACACAAAATCAAAGCAACAACACTTTAGCATGTTTTGCTGGTCAACATTGGCGACAGCGATTATCAGTGTGAATTTTGTTTTTGTAAATGTTTTGCTTTTTACAACAAAAACTATTAAATAAAAATAGTTTTTCCTTAAATGAATTGGTGTTTACTCTTCCATATAGAACTTGTGGACACCACTGTATTTGAAATTTTCTCTCCAAATATATCGATACACGATACGAGCTTGTGAATTCAGTAAATATCAAAAAATGTTTACTATTTTTATGCTCTTTTTGTTATTTATAAACATTTGTTTTGCACTTCTTTAACAGGATGCTTCATAATAATTTAGTTTAACATAATCTTTTACATTAAGATTTATTTACAAACTTATCGAAAATTTTACCATAAGAGAGTAAATACGACAACTAGTACGAGAGCTGTCGTTTTACGACTACGCCAAATACAATAAGGGTGAATTTTTGGTATTTCCCGTACAATTGATATGATATTTCCTGTACAATTGATGAATTGACCGATATCGGTCCATATATATCCGAGATATAGGCTAAACCGGGTTTTTCATGAAAATGTCGCGTAAGCGAATTTAAACAACTTTTTTTTTGCTTCTGGCAATAATATAAGGTTATATAAATATGGAAAATGAAAATTTCCGATATCGATCCATATATGCCCGAGATATAGCCTGAACCGATTTTTCCATTAACACTTTCTTTTGCTGAAAAACAATTCTCGTTATAAAAGAAGGTTACTTAAATACAGATAATAGAAAATTCCAATATCGGTTCATATATAACCGAGCGTATAGCTTAAACAAACTTTTCCATAAAAATATTTCTGAAAGATTTCTTTTTTGGAATGGTGATTACAAGGCAAAAATATTTTTTTCCCGATATCGGTCCATATATATCCGAGCATATTTAGTTCAAATTTGTAATATGTACTATACATATACGTGACTATCTTGAAGGGTATTTTAGATTCGGCCCAGCCGAACATATAGCCGAACACTCTTACTGGTTTTTTTTATCTGGGACCAGTATTCATATACATATGGAGCGCATTGTACTGGTTATGATGAGGAGGAATGGTTTTGGGAACTAGATCCCTAATCTCGTGAGAGCAAAATCCATTGTAGTAACTATAAAACAGAGTAACGCACCCTAAACTGCATCTATGCTGCAGTGAGTCAATAGTGTTGGATACTACACTGGCACCGATAAGGTCCTTTTTTTCTCCTGTACACGTTTCAGAAACCCCAAAATAGAATTTAAAGTGCCAGCCCAAACATCAGATAAGATTCTTCTTTCTCTCCTGTATACGGTCTAGAAACGTTAAAATAGAATTTGAAGCTCCAGCCCAAATATGAGAGTTGTACTCCATTCGCGGCCGGATATAGGTGGTATAAATAGTAAGGAGGTCGGATGGAGTGAAATACATCTTTTTTTTTTTATCTAAGACCAGTACTCAGGAGATAGGTCCTACATATGAAGCGCATTGCACTGGAACTAGGAAAATCAGTTATGGTGAGGAGGAAAGAGGGAGGAGTGTTCGTGGAGGTTTAACTTTAACAATAACAACACGAAAGCCTAAAGCTTTAAACACATAGACGACAGCAGACAGCAAGCAGCAATCTGTCAAAAATAAAATACATGTGTTTAAATACACACGATTATTTTAACGACATCACAGCACGACTTCCCAACAGCATTTGCTGCTGTTGCAAACTTAGATTAATTTCTATTTTCGTAGGCAGCAAAAACTAAATGCAGTGCTGCCACTATAAATATAAATTGCCAGCAATAAGAACTAAAAATAGTTTGAAATATTTAATAGAAATAAACATCACATAAATAAAATAAACAAATAAATTGATGGGTTTTTACAGTTTTACGTGATATTTTTACGTTTTCAGTTGGTAATTTTAATTTTATTCATGCAAAATATATATGTGGCACCTCTGAAATTTGCATTATTCAAACACAGAAAGTGCTGCTGCTTCTTTAAAATAATTATGTTGCTGATGAGACGGCAGAATTTGAAGCTAACTTCATTTGTAGTCGTGAAGCTGTGAAGTCTGCTGTCGTCTAAGTGCTTAGAGCTTAAAATGAACTCTACTCGTATTGCAGCATTTAAAATGTTGGAATTAAATTAGTTACAACTGATCTGTGCCCAGTGTATATACCTTTGGCACTTCACTTTCGTGTACTGTTTGGTAAGGTGTTTCGTTGGGAAGGATAATTGGCCGATACATATTGAAAATAAACACGGTGTCGCCGTTCCCGACAGATGTGTTCTAACTTTGTAAACATTTTTTAAAACTACTGGTAGAATCTATCCGCAAGTATGCTTTATGACCAAATATGGTTTTAACAGGTTGCAGCTGCAGTACAAACTGCCAGGAACATAACAGCTCTTTACAAGACATCTTTGCTGAACGCTCTATTTCCAGTACAAGCGACTTTAAGTGGCCTCCGTCGGCTAACCATTAACAATAGTTTAAATAATGTATCAACTCATTTGGTCTTTATAATAAACGCATTTTTCAAGCAAAAAACAAATCGACATTATTAACTTGTATTCCTATTAGACTAAATAATGAACCACTTCATTTTTTAGAACTGCGTTTAAAATAAACTTTACGTTTAGAATCGCGCGAAAACTCATTCGATTCTATTCAAATAACATAAAGGCACCACCGGTTATTTTAAGAGCAATATAAACTGTCTGCTAAACATCGTTTTAAGTAGATGCAAATGGCATATTAAGCAGATCACGTTGAATACATATAATATGCGCTAATAATGGGTCGCATACGCTGCCGCTTTATTTTGTTATCGTAATCAAACTGGTTTCAAAACCGATTGGCCAATAAAAGCAATTTGATGTTAATGGGTTAACTTAACACAGTGTTACTACGCTATTTATTGCTAAATAAATTTAAATTGTTTTTATTTTGTTTTATTATTGGCACGGATGGGTGTTAAACTTTTTTCTTCTTAGCACAGAAAAGGGGCCGTACTTAAATTCTAGCATTTCAAACTTTAATTTCATCATCGTCAACGCCATCATTTCCAAGTAACTTAACATTTTGCGGAGTCTCCTTTAGCTTGGCCTTACGTTGGTTTTTGTTTTTTTGCCTTTGGTTAATATTTATATGTTCATTTCCTTCCTTTTTCAGAGTTAACAAAAAGCAAAAAGAAGCGCACAAAAGGTGATCTTATCAATATTTTAAATTTAGTTTCGTCTTTATTTTTTGGCGGCTCTTTAGGGTCTTCTTTTATACTGTGAACACTTGAAGTTTAAGCAGGGCATGATCGTTCCGGCAGAACTTATCATTATTTTTCCATATTTTCTCTTATCATTCCGGCCAATCTTTATCGCTTTAAATACACCCATTAACCGTGCGTAAGCTTTAATAAACAGATTTTTATTAAATTAATGAGTTCCCTTTTTTTCGTTTTGATTTTCGAAAATTTCAATACTTTATGTACAGTGAGTGTAAGAGAAGATCGTGCTGGAACACGTTTTTTTATAATTAGTACTTATAAGAAAAACTAAATTGTGTAGTCTTTTTACTATAAAGCTGAAAGTCCATACCACGCGGTATATGAGCTGCGCGTTTTACGCATTTCAAACTTTCTACGCTTTTTACACCTTTTCTAAACCCAAGTTACATGCAACGCTTTTCATGCGATACGTTTTTTGTTGTGTTTGAATTATTTTTTCAATAAAAACATTTTTTTTAACACAAAAACATAAAGTAACAATCCACGGCACAAATATTTTTGGCGATAACTTTGAAAAAATAAAATTAATTGTGATCTGCGGCTATCGAAAACAACTGACAGTTTTTATAACGCTTGTGACGCGTGCAAAAGTAGAAAGTAAACCTACTTTTGATGTCGTACGCGTTTGACGCGTCATACGCTTTGTGCTATGTAACCTCTCACATAAAATTACATTGTTTTTACTTGTTTGACAGACGCTTAGAATGCGTTGACGCGTAAAACGCGTGTTATGGACTTTCAGCTTAAGTTAATTGTACAGGATGGCTGATAAAAATCGAAATTGCAATTTGCTCTGCGCTTTCAAAAGTAATGCAACGCGCCCCCGTGCGACTTGCAAGGCTTACACAGAGCGCCACTTTTTGCCATAAGTTTGTAGCCATATAGACAAACCTCTTACTTAAGAGTTCGGGCCTTCTAATCTCTCCTGAATAAAATTTCCTAACAGTCAGCGGAATACAGGTTGTTAGGCCAAAATCCATTAATAACATCACCAATTCCTTACATTACAAGTATCTGTTGCAAGACAGCAGAACTTCTTAGGCGTTGCACTATAGTTATCAGGGAAATTAATTCCTACTCCTGAGATTTTAAATTTAAACTACAGCCGGCACGTTTCAGCCAACCAGGCACCTCAACCATGATCAGCACCAAGATATTCTGCAAGCAGAACCTCTCGGGGACTTTGCTGATCTCCGTTCTACCAATTAAACCTTGGTACGGGTTGCGGAAGTCCAATACAACATAACATATCCGGCTTTCTAGAGTTTTATTTGCTACAACAAATGAAGAACTCCTACTCATCTATGCTTCAGAATGTTGTGTGCCCTGGTTTGATGTACAACAAGACAAAACCTGCTCTCTGGGAGATTACTGAAGAGCTATGTGTACACCAAGGCAAAACCTGCTATCCCGAGGGCCGTCTAGAGTCATTGAGAGTGCTTTGTGACCGTCAATATGGATTTCATAGGGGTCACTCTACTGGCGATTTTTTGCCATTTCTATCGGGGAAATTGTACCACTGACTAATTATTTCGGTGCAGCTCTGGATGTTTCCAAACAGTAAATTAAAAATCTTGATATAACGCCGTAATGCGTCTACTCGTTGACTTCACTTATGACTAGAAATAACGAATATGGAATAAACAAGTAAGAGTGTAATTTATTCCGAATCTAAAATACCCTTCACTATAATCACGTATATATGGACCGACATCGGGAAAAAATATTTTTACCTTGTAATCACCAACTGATAATTTAGCACATAGTTATAGTCATTTAGTTAGCAAAAAATTAATACGTCGAATGTATATATGGAGTATTATTGTTAAGATATTAGTAGTTATGTAAAACTTTTTTATGTTATTCTGTGAGCAACATGTTCCATGGTAATTTGTTTAAAGTCGAGGAGCAGCATATAATCGTTCACAGAGCTTGTGTTGGTTGCAGAAAAAGTTTAATTTTGTATTATGCTATTTTTTAATTTGTAAATATTGCTAACAATTTTTCTTCGTGTTTGAATTTTTTGTATATATGTATGCATGGTGCAATTATTAGGTGGCAGCATAAGAGTTGTTGTACTACATACATAATATTTTGTTTGTGTAAAAATTCTGGACGCTGTCAAAAACATGTTTACAAAACAGAAGAAAATGAAGAAAGAAACGTTTATATAAAAAAAAAACGAACAAAGAAAATTAATATAATTTTTTTTATAAATTGTTTTCAACACATTTTAAGCAATTAAAATATTTTTTAAAACGTTTTTATTGTGTTCTTGCCTTTTTTCAAACTGTTTAAAATATTTTTATTTTTTCGCTTCAGTTTGTGTAAACATAAACAATTTTTGACACCCACAATTTTATGAAACAAAAAATTATCACCTGCGCTAGTGATGCCACCTGGTTAATTGCACCATGTGTGTATGTTAGAATTTTTTGACAACATTTTTTCAAACAAAAATTTGTAAAACATTTTTATTTTCCTGATGATGCTAACAAACTGTTAGCAAAATATCGAAATAAAAAATCCGTTACTTTTATAAAAAAAAAAAAAAAACAATACAAGATCTTAAGCTGCAAAAATTTAAATAATCTAACATAAAAAATTATTTATACATTTAATTTTATATTCCAAAAAAAATTTTGAACTTACGTTTCTTCTGTATTTTTCCGTTTGGCGGGTTTTCGATAGTACTTTTGCTTGCGAGTAAAAAGTTGCACGGTTGCATTCGAATGGTTACTCATTATCGAATGCCATCACTAGAAAGTTCGATACCTTTCACTCGATATCGAATGAGATAATCCGAAAAGTGTAAAATCTCGCATATTCGAGTAAGAACTCGCTCGTAAGCGAATGACAGAATTAGTCCCCAGGACGAGCACCGTTATTGACATCTTCTCGGCCTTCCTTAAACCGCTTATACCACAATTGAACTTGTGTTCTGTTCTGTGGACAAACGCCACAGCCTACATTTCAAATGCCCTTGCGCATTTAATTTCATTTTTTAAACAAAACTTAATACAGTTTCTTTCATCCATTTTTTCGAATAGTAAGAAATCGCCAAAACACGACTAACCTTTTTATTTGTCAATAACAAACTGACTATCTGAAATGGCTGATATTGCCAAAATATATACTCGTAATCATAGCTGCCAGATTTGACGATAAATCGTCATTTTGACGAGTTTCAAGCTCAAATTTAGCAAAATGACGATTTGACGATTTTTGTCCTAAAAATGACGATTTTTTCAGCATTAAATTTTTTGAATTATTTGAAAGTGAGCTACAAAGTATGTCTATGAAGATGTTCACCTTTTTTGCAACTTTTAAATTTACAGTGCGTGTTGTGTTTGATCGTTTATTTTTGTGGAAATGTGCCCTATTTCTAGAAACACAAATAACTTTTGGCTCCACTAGCAGAATTCTCCAAAAATCTGCATTTATTAACAATTACATATAAGCATATTAAAACAAGTTTTTTAATAAATAAAGGTCTAAACACTTAGACGACAGCAGACTTCACAACTTCACAAGCACAAATTAAGTTAGCTTCAAATGCTGCCATCTGGTCAGCAACATAATTATTTTAAAGACAGCAGCTGCACTGTGCTTGTTTAAACAATACAAAATTCAGAGGTGCCACATATATATTTTAAAATTAAAATTACGGACTGAAAACGTAATAATATCACGTAAAACTGTAAAAACCCATCAATTTATTTGTTTATTTTATTTATGTGATGTTTATTTCTATTAAATATTCCAAACTAATTTTAGTTCTAATTGCTGCCAATTTATATTTATAGTGGCAGCACTGCATTTACTTTTTGATGCCTACGAAAATAGAAATTAGTCTAAGTTGGCAGCAGCAGCAAATGCTGTTGTGAAGTCGTGCTGCTGTGATGTCGTTAAAAAAATTGTGTGCATTTAAACACATGTATTTTATTTTTGACAGATTGCTGCTTGCTGTCTGCTGTCATCTATGTGTTTAAAGCCAGAAGTCCAGAATCAGTGAAAGAGAAAATATTGTAAACTTTTTCGCAAATAATGGTCTTTATGACATTAAGTTTGGATTGTATATGGATCTTACTTCTTGAAGATTCTTCTCTCATTGCACTTTATTTTAATGCTTGCTCTTTTTAAATAGTTTATAACATTTCTTGCTCATAACGAGTGATTTTTTTGCTATTATCTTTTTGGCAACACTAGTTTTGACAGCTCACGCACGTTTTGTATCTTGTGTCACTGTCAAACATCTTCAGTTTGGTCTATAATTTATTCATGAATCGTCTTACAAACGAACAACGCTTGCAAATTATTGAATTTTATTACCAAAATGCGTGCTCTGTTAAGAAAGTTCATCGCGCGCTTCTTCCATTTTATGGTCAGTTTAATCGACCTACTGAGGGTTCTATTCGGGCTATTGTAAAAAAATTTCGCATCAAATTTACATTGTTGGACATTAAACCACCAACACGCTTACGTAGAGTGCGAACTGAAGAAAATATCGCAGCCGAATCGGCCAGTGTTGGTGATGACCGTGAATTATCGATTCGGCGCCGTTCGCAGCAATTGGGCCTCTGTTACTCCACTACGTGGAAAATTTTGCGGAAGGTTTTGGGTGTGAAGCCTTATAAGATATAGCTGGTGCAAGAATTGAAGCCAAACGACCTACCACAACGCCAAATTTTTGGTGAATGGGCTCTTGAAAAGTTAGATGAAGATCCACATTTTTATCGAAGAATTATGTTCATCGACGAGGCTCATTTCTGGTTGAATGGATACGGGAACAAGCAAAACTGCCGTATTTGGAGTGAAGAGCAGCCAGAAGCATTGCAAGAGCTACCAATGCATCCACAAAAAACAACCGTTTGGTGCGGATTATGGGCTGGCGGCATCATTGGGCCGTATTTCTTCAAAGATGATGCGAATCACAACGTTACTGTGAATGGTGAGCGCTACCGTGCGATGATAACAAACTTTTTTTGCCCAAAATGGAAGAGCTTGACTTGCATGACATGTAGTTTCAACAAGACGGTGCCACATGCCACACAGCACGCGAAACAATGGACCAATTGAGAGGCGAGTTCGGTGAACAGTTTATTTCACGCTTGGGACCAGTCAATTGGCCGCCCAGATCGTGCGTTTTAGCGCCTCTAGACAATTTTTTGTGGGGCTATGTTAAGGCTAATGTCTATAGCGACAAGCCCGCTTCGATTGACGCACTGGAAGCCAATATTGCCAACATTATTCGTGAGCTACCGGCCGAAATGTTGGAAAGAGTATGCCAAAATTGGACTAAGCGGATGGACCATTTGAGGCGCAGCCGCGGCCAACATTTGCATGAAATAATCTTCAAACATTAAATTATATCGACTCAACTATCGATCCATGCATTTTTCTGAATTTTATGTGTTTTTTTTAAATTTCCGATAGTTCTTATAAAATCACCCATTATTAAGCCATATGGCAGTAGTTTTTTTTTGTCAAATGTTCTTGTTTACATTCTGTAACTGAGTATTTTTGCAAATTTCTTTCTGCATATATTTTGTTGTTGCATGAGAAAAAAGGAGTATTTTTGCTCGCATTTGCATCGTTTGCACAGTTTGCATTACCCATCGTGAAAGCCCTTTATATAAGTAAATGCAGCTCGACAGCAGTATAAAAACCAGGCATTTTGTTTCCGTAAACAAATTTAATAAAAAGATGCATAAAGTGATATGCAAATCTGTGTAAAAATGTAAGAAACTTAATAATGTAACTTAAAGTAAATTTTTACCTTGAATTTGGTAATCAAATATCGAAAATATTTGATTTTGGGAAAAAACTCTTGATAATATTTTCAATTCATAAATAAATATGAAGATCTGTATTCCGAGTATTCCGAGTTAATTTTCGTAGATTTTGAAGCAATTTTTAAGAAGTAAGTACAAAATTTATGTAGTTTTTGCAAAACAAAAAGAAAAAAAAAATGAATTAAACACCGAGCGTTTCCAATACATTTAAATTATTCCAAGATAGAGTAACATTACCCTTCTTCTGCACTGTGGACATATCGCTCCTTTATTGCAACATAGTCATATCTCAAAAAATGAGCTTTTCGAGTTAACAATGCAGAATTATTAATATTTATTTATATTGTGCCAAAAATTTATTCCAATTGCTTTTAAACTGTTTCCTTTAGGAAATATTTTCTCAAAAAATTTGCTAAGACTTGTAAGGAAACTAAAAATTTTAAATGCGTTTTTCTCGAAACGAGCTTTTTTTACGATATGACTACGTTGCAATAAAGGAGCGATATGTAGTATTCACCCAAGTCAGTTAAATTTAGACAAAAATACGAAACTCTTTAGAAAATTAAACAATTGAAGACATTCTTTCTTACAAAGCCTAATTAAAATGAAATCCTTAAAACTTTTTTGATACTGCCGTGAAATGTAATTTATTAGAATTAATAAATTCACATAAAGGGTGGTTAACTTTCAAGGGCCGATGTTGATT
This sequence comes from Thecocarcelia acutangulata, assembly GCA_914767995.1. Lineage (NCBI taxonomy): Eukaryota > Metazoa > Arthropoda > Insecta > Diptera > Tachinidae > Thecocarcelia > Thecocarcelia acutangulata. The sequence continues at coordinate 75,903,720 of OU612095.1, read as the reverse complement.
TTGAATAAAACATAAACTATTTAGGAAATTATTGTAATTTTATTTTATTATGATATATTGGTATTGTTCAATTATGTATGGCACAAAATATCGGCCAAATGGGCGCCGCGACCACGGCGGCACACCTCCATCCGATGGTCCAAATTTTCGATGGCCCTGAGGCATAATGGAGGTTCTATGCCGTTAATGTGCCGAATTATCTCATCCTTTAGCTGTTGAATTGTTGCTGGCTTATCGACGTACACCTTTTCTTTCAAATAACCCCAAAGAAAAAAGTCCAACGGTGTCAAATCACATGATCTTGGCGGCCAATTGACATCGCCATTATGTGAGATAACACGGCCATTGAATTTGTTGCGCAAAAGAGCAATTCTTTCGTTAGCTGTGTGGCAAGTGGCACCGTCCTGCTGAAACCACATATCGTCTACATCCATATCTTCCAATTCGGGCCATAAAAAGTTCGTTATCATCTCACGATAGCGAACACCATTCACAGTAACTGCCTGACCGGCCTCATTTTGGAAAAAATACGGCCCGATGATGCCGCCAGCACATAAACCGCACCAAACAGTCACTCTTTGTGGGTGAATTGGTTTTTCGATAGTCACTCTTGGATTCTCATTTGCCCAAATGCGGCAATTCTGTTTATTGACGAATCCACTAAGGTGAAAATGTGCCTCATCACTGAAGATGATTTTCTTCGAAAATTGATCATCCACTGTTGCCATTTCTTACCACCATTTTGCCCATTCACGACGTTTGGAATGGTCAAGAGGCTTTAGTTCTTGAGCCAATTGCACCTTGTAAGCGTGTAAATGCAAGTCTTTATGCATAATGTTCATCAACGACGAGCGTGAGAGATGCAATTGTTGGGCACGACGACGAGTTGAGGTGGACGGCTCTTCAGCCACACTATCGCGACAGCAGCAATATTTTCTGCAGTACGAGCTGTACGAGCATGCACTGGTGTTCTCACATCTTCTACAGACCCGGTTTGCTCGAATTTTTCCACGATTTTTGCGATTGTACGCACATTTGGACGATCAAATTGACCAAAAAAATCACGAAGTGCACGATATGCATTTTGATTTGAACGCCCATTTTCATAATAAGTCTGGATAACTTTAACACGTTGTTGGATTGTGTATCTCTCCATGGTTCAAATTGAATAAATCTGAAATAGAGAAATGTCAAATAAAATTCGGAAAAAAACTTGGCGTTTAGGTGTGGTTCACCTAACCACCCGATACTTATACTCAAAATTTTTGGAATTTGATTTTTAGTGCATTTGATTTTTAGTACCGTACTACAAGTACATACTCGTACATATTAAATAAAATTTTTAAATATACTAAAATTTTGGTAGTTTTATGAGTCCGATTTTTTTGACAATATTTCAAAACCAAAATGACGATATTTTCATAAAATTATCGGTATTTTGATGATTTCTTCCATATTTTTTCTGGCAGCCCTGACTCGTAATAGTCATGTGTACCAACATAACAGACAAAAAAATCCGAAAATCGAACATGCAGGAGTGGAGGGATTATGACGTTTCCTGATGCTAATTTTGGGAATTTCAAAAAAAACCCGGAACCCCTTCGCTAACCGAATCAGAACCGGTTTTTCATATTCGGTACTATCCATGCAGCCGGTATGAGCAGTTGGTTTTCTGTGGTTGTAGTTAAGTCAGTCTAACTGTTTCTTCCATCCATCAAATTTTGTAAAACATACACTTTTTGCTGCTATTATACTAAAATGCCTGCTTCAATATGTTACGCAGTCTATTCACATTTTAAGTCCCAAAAGTTTGCAGAGAATAACTTCTTTTATAATTTGAACAAAGTGCTTTTAGCTTCTCTTTAAGATTTGTTATTTTTAATTCATCACATCGTAACTTAAAGTTTATTTAAAGTGTATTATTGTTAAACTTGCTAAATTATAAAAGTCATTTAAGGAATTTATTAAAATTTTATTCGCTAACGAAACAAAACCTAACGAATATTCTTTTTGCTTCTTGAAAAGAAAAAAAAAAATTATATAATGATTGTTTGTGGAATAAACTCACCTTATTATAAATAAACAAAAGATAAAAAAAGACTTTAATTTAATGGTTGGCTGGCGCCAAGCGGTTTAAAAATATTAATTTATTTATTTGTTATTAAAACATAAATATTCATATTTTATTTTTTAAAGGGTTTCTCGCTGCAAACAATGTGGGATTGTTATTTAAATATTTGAACAATTTATTTTTGCTAATTCAGTTTGGCGCAGAAATAAATCTACGGAAATAAATTTAATCTTATGAAAATATAAATTAATTATATTTCGCAAAGAATATTAATGGGCAAAGAATATTATGGTTGTAAAAATTAAACTGAATTCGGAATGAGATTTAATTGCAAAATTCCATAAAAAATTTTGCTGAAATTTATTTCAGAAAAATTCATATTTTACGAATACGAGTATGCGCATTAATATTTAAGTATTAAACACATTGAAGCCAGCAGACAGCCGACTTCAATATGTCAAATATAAAATACATGCATTTAAATGCGAATGTTTATTTAGACAACAGCAAGACGACACGACTGCAGGTTGTTGTCTAAGCTGATTTTTTAGCCGCACTCGAATTAAACTAATTTCTATTTTTGTTGACTACAAAATAAAAACAGTGTGACCAACGTATAAAAAAAAATATGTAATAAAAAAATTTTGCTCTTGGAAATATTTTATTTTCTAATAAAGCATAATAAAAGAACAAAATTTATATGGACTTTTAAATAAATGAATAAATTAATTTGTACTACTGTTAAATATGTGCATACATATTTATCCTCAAAATAAGAATGCCTAATTTTGTAAAAGAACTAGTTAAGCGCCAAACAAACTACACAAACAGCTTAACAAATATGCAAAAACATTTATACAAACATTAAGCGTTGTTAAAGGGTGTGTTTACTTTTTTGTTTGAAACAGGGAAGGATCTAACTAAAGTAGAATCATATAGACCAATAAGTCTTTTACCAACAATTTCAAAACTATTCGAAAAATTGTTAATGGCGAAGTTGAGTCCAATATTGAACAATGTGGGATGCATCCCTGATCATCAATTTGGCTTTCGCGCTAAGCATAGCACCATAGAACAAACGCACAGACTAGTCAATGTCATAAGACAAACCTTTGAGGAAAAGAAGTATTGCTCAGCTCTTTTCATAGATATTTCTCAAGCTTTTGATAAAGTGTGGCACGACGGCTTGATGCACAAAATAAAATTAAACTTGCCTGTAAATACGCACAAGCTTCTGGAAAGCTACTTATACGGGCGGAAGTTTGTTATCAGAGAAGGCGACTTTATAAGCCCAACTCAGCCAATCAAGGCAGGAGTTCCCCAAGGCAGCATACTGGGGCCTACTTTATATTTGATTTACGCGTCTGACATGCCAACGACATCCGGAATCCACACTTCTACCTTTGCAGATGACACAGCGTTTTTGAGTGTTCATGAAAACCACCAATTAGCATCACGAAATTTACAGGAATGTACTTCAACATTAGAGAAATGGCTAAAACTTTGGAAAATCAAAGTTAATGAACAGAAATGTACTCACGTTACATTCACACTGTGTAAGCAAACATGTGCGCCTATTCAAATTAACAACTCACCTATTCCGCAGCACAACGAAGTCAAGTACCTTGGTATTCACCTGGACCGTAGGCTAACGTGGAAGTCTCACATTGAAGCAAAGGTCACTCAGTTAAAACTAAAAGCAGCGCAGCTAAATTGGCTTATGGGCAGAAATTCGACACTCAAATTAGACTGCAAACTTTTGTTATACAACGCAATACTAAAGCCTATATGGTGCTACGGAATTCAGTTATGGGGCACCGCCTCAGCGTCAAACATTGAAAAAATCCAAAGGCGACAAAACAAAGTTCTTCGAACAATTACAGCGGCTGCATGGTGCGTCAAAAATTCACGAATTCATAAAGATCTGAGTGTTCCGCTGGTAAAAGAGGAGTTTTCTAAGTACGCGACAAGGTATGTCAGTAAACTGGAACTTCATCCAAACCCTCTTGCGCGCAATATACTTAATTTTGGCGGCCACACTCGGCTTAAAAGAAGGGATACCGCTGCCACCATCAGATTGCTCAATAGGTGATTTTACCGAAATAGCTCACGCATAATAAAACTTTTTGTCTAGCATTGGCCGGACTTAAGAATCACATTTTTTAATTTTAAATTTAGTATTAAGATTTGAATACTTATTGTTAGTTCATTTTGAAGATTCAATAAATAAAAAAATGCTTAAAAAAAAAAAATGTATTTGAAACATGTTTGCACGATTTTTGCGCAAACATCGTGAATGTTTGTGTTGTCTAACGCAAAATTTTGTCATTTCAAAGAAAATTTTGCATAATGAAGTGATGGAAGAAGAAGCACACAAAATAAATCATGAAAAAGTTTTCTTGTTAGAATTTTTAGTATTGTATTAAAGTTTACCTTCTTTGTAGAAATTGAAAAAACAAAGATTATAGAAACTGAATATCAAGAAATAGAGGCTAAAACAAATTATAAAATTATTTATGTATTGTAAACTTCATATGGCAAGAAAACTGCCGCAGTATAATCGCCGTGTACTGAAAAAAGAAATTGATTAATTTGTATTTGTATCGTTATGAGTAAACGGAAAGCGCGTGTTTGCCAAAAGGTTTGCATAGTTTATTTGTCTCTTTATATATATTCCAGTTTCTTCATTTATGAGTAGTTTTAATTACATATCTTCGACGAACAATTTTATAATTTATATACCTACATTTTTCTTTTTCGAGTCGAATTATCTTTGTGCGAATTTTGAAAAGTTCAATTATTTAATATTGTTCCCATTATAGATCAAAAGATTATATTTTCAACTTTTAAGACCCGCCTAACCTAAATTAAGCGTAGCAAACAAAAGCTTTTTTAATTAATTTGTTGTTTTAGATTTTAAGGCCGTTTTTAGAGAGAACTTTTTTCATGAAGGATTGATATAAACAGAACTCGTTCTGTAAAACAATGGAATTTTGTAAAGCTAAACATTCTAGGGTGGCCACACTGAAGCATACTTTTATTCAAATGAATTTATGTTGCTGCCGTGTTCAAAATATTTCAGTAGTCGCCTACACAACTACAATTGCCGGTTGTAGCATTTGCTGTCGTGAAGTTGTGAAGTCTGCTGCGGTCTATGTGTTTAAAGCTTTAAAATTAATAAAGTGACTTGAAAGCCCTTAATTTAATTTAAATTAAGAATTAAATGCTTTTTAAACACAAAATTTGTTTATACAATTATATGCCCATACAAAGATACAGGGGGACGCAAAATTAATCACACAATGGTAACCTTTTGTAAATGGCATTTTAGTTCAATCATATTTGACAATTGAGAACAAGATACAAGAGCGGCTTGGTACTAAAGCTACCTAAGTACGAAAAAAACTATTTATTTCCCAAGGAGACTATCTCCTATTAGCTCAATACACTTAATAAAACTTTATTCCAACTTTTTTATACCATCTGAATAATACGATTTTGGGAACCTTTATAAATACTCGTTAGTTTCGGTAATAACTTCTTGGTTTGAGATTTTTTTTTGCTTTTATTTATTTATTGAATCTTCATAATGTGAACTAACATCATAAATCTTAATACTAAATACAAAAAATTAACTTAAGTTCAGCCAATGCTAGACAAAAAGTTTTATTTTGCGCCAAAAATATCGATGAAATCACCTATTTAATGTTCTGATGGTGGCAAGAGTATCCCTTCTTTTCAACCGAGTATGTTTCGTGCAAGAGGGTTTGGGTGAAGTTCCAATGTGCTGATATACCCTGTCGCATACTTTGAAAATTCACTTTTTACCACTGGGACACACAGATCCTGGTGCATTCGGGAGATTTTACATACCATAGAGCCGCAGTAATTATTGGAAGATTTTGGTTTTGTCGTCTTTGAATTTTTTCAATGTTAGATGTTGAGGCGGTTCTTCATAATTGAATTCCGTAGCACCATATAGACTTTAGAATTTCTTTTTATAACAAAAGTTTGCAATCTAATTTCAGTGTCGAATTTCTGCCTATAAGCCAATTTAATTGCGCTGCTTTTAATTTCAACTGAGTGACTTTGGCTTCAATGTAAGACTTACACGTTAACCTACGGTCGAGATGAATACCAAGGTACTTGACTTCATTTTGCTGTGGAATAGGTGAGTTGTTATTTTGGATAGGCGCACATGTTTGTTTACACAGTAGGCCCTAGTATGCTACCTTGGGGAACTCCTGCCTCGATTGGCTGAGTTGCGCTTATAAAATCACCATCTTTGATAACAAACTTCCGGCTGCATAAGTAGCTTTCTAGAAGCTTATGAGTATTTGCAGACAAGCTTAACTTGATTTTGTGCATCAAACCACACAGTGTGCCACACTTTATCAAAAGCTTGAGAAATGGCAATGAATAGAGCTGAGCAATACTTCTTCTCCTCAAAAGTCTGTCTCATGACATTGACTAGTCTGTGCGTTTGTTCTATGATGCTAGGCTTAGCCCGAAAGCCAAACTGATGATTAGGGATACATCACACTCCATTCAATATTGGAGTCAATTTCGCCATTAACAATTTTTCGAATAGTTTTGAAATTTTTGACAGTAGACTTATTGGTCTGTATGATTCTACTTTAGTTTGATCCTTCCTTGGCTTGGATATCATAGTAATTATAGACACCTTCTACTCTGCAGGATAATACTCTAGGTGAAAAATAGCGTTGAAAATAAAAGGAAGAATTCTTCTAGCCACACGAGACAACTGCACAAGTATTCTACCAGTAATTTTATCAAAACCTGGAGCTCTCCCAGAGTTTACTTTGTTTATAACGTTTCGGACATATTGAAAACTAAGTCTTAAAGGCACAGGCGGTCTAACAGCATATGGCGGAAACTCAGCTACATCATCCACTGTATCGTTTGCAATAAAAACGTTTTTCAAATAATTAACATACACCATCCCCTTTTTAGAATCGCTTCTTGCCCAGTCTCCAGTTGAAGTTCGCAAAGGTGGCTTAGCTATTACGGGTCTTTTCAGACCTTTTGTTGCTTTCCATAGAGAATAGTCGGATTAAAGGGTACCATCAAGACCTTCCAGGTATTTTTAAGGGAAGCCATTCTTTGGATTTCAAGCAGATTTCTTAGTTGTGTAATGCACTCCCGTAGCCTAGTTTTATGCTGGGGAGACCTGCCACATTGCCACTCTCTTCTAACTCTTCTCTTTTCTCACAAAAGTTGCTCAATTTCAGATGAATATGTTCCGTTTTTTTTTTGGACCAGTACTCAGGGGATGATCCCTACATATGCAGCGCATTGTTCCAGAACTAGGAAAATAGGTTATGAGGAGGGGGGAAAGAGGGAGTAGTGTTTGTGAACATTTGACTTGAACTTTCCAACGCTATAACAGACAGGAAACACGTCAGCAGGCAACTTGTTCCACAGACGAAGCGTACGGCTGAAAAACGAATTCTCTCTGCAATGCGTAGTACGATTCCCTGGGAAATCGACCACAAATGGATGAGCTCTGGACGATAAACGCGTGCTACGTAAAAAAGTGCGAGTTTCGGGAACAAGACCCCTGATATCGTCAGAGCAAAATCCATTGTAGTAACGATAGAACAGAGTAACGCACCCTACACTGCGTCGATGCTCCAGTGAGTCAATAGAGTTGGATACCCTATCTCACATAAGGCGAAAACATCCGGCCGATGGAGACAAGTGTGGGCATAAACAGAGAAGAAATTCGTTCTCAGCCCACGAATGCTACAATAATCTATTTTAAAGTTACCTGACATTGCGAAGGAAAATCAATGAGCAAATGTTCGTTTTGCTATGAAAGCGAGGCCGGAATTAACTGTTGTGTGATTGACTATGCAGCACCTAGTGTATATACCTTCAATGCTAGATAGTCAACAACAGTTAATCCGACATCCCAAACATAGCAAAATATTTATCTTTTTTTATTAACGAAGCAATGTAAAATGCCTGAAGAAGGGTCATAAAATCCCTGATCTGGCCATGGAAAATAATTATTATTTTTTATGTGTATTATGTGATATTATGTGATATAAATGTGTATTATGTGATATATATTTATGAGTGTGATATACATATGTGTATTATGTGATATATATTTTTCCGCTGTTGATGTTTGATGTGTTGTTTTCTGTTGCTAACATTTCTGAATCTTGTATGGCTAGTGGTAGCATGTTGTGCGGCCAGTTTAATGTTTTCAGAAATTTTGTTAACTCGTTTGAGATGAATATTTTTCCTGCCAGCAATTTTTTCTAGTCTGGAAACAGGAAAAAGTCACTAGCAGCTTAATCTAGACAATAATGTGGATGATCAAACAATTTATTTATTAAAATTCAATACAAAAAAGGCCTTCACGGCCAATAATATGAATTGTATAAGTGAAACTTTGTAGTTTTACTCATACAATTGTATAATTGTATTGTATGTATACAAACTTACTATATATGAGAATTTGGCAAAATGAAATTGTTATATATAATATGTAATAAGTAAAACTATTAGTTAATTATAGCTAAAGAAAAGCTTTAACACGTATAATGTTATAACAACTGTATTTCGATTTAAACTAGATTATCATTAAAATAGCTTAAAAGCTTTTCCTACACAACGAATAACCATACGAAAAATATATAAAACTATTAGGAAGTAGGCTCAAAGTACGATGAATTCTTATAAAAATTGAACGATTAAAAATATTCAAATGTCTCATCGGAACATTTATTTGCACATTACGGGTTGAATTTAAGAAAGAAAATTCGAACAATTAAGTTCTTTATTTTATCTTATATTTAAGCTTCTAACATTTATACCAGTAAAAAAAATCATAAATAGCTTGTTTTCTATGTTTCCCAGCTATCTATATGTCGACATTTCATAGGAACTACCCTAATCATCAGTAGACTTTGGAAATTTTCGAAAGATATTCTCAAACATTCAACTTTATATCCCAACAATGCAAATATTATTAGAGCATTTTTCTTTCTAAATTCTCAGCAATTTATTTGGATTGTTGGGATATAAAGTTTAATGTTTGAGAATATCTTTCAAAAATTTCCAAAGTCTACTGATGATTAGGGTAGTTCCTATGAAATGTGAACATATAGATAGCTGGGAAACATAGAAAACAAGCTATTTATGTTTTTTTTTTTTACTGAAAGAAAATTCGTTTGCTAGTAAATGATGGCGTCCCGTTCTCATTTTATAGAAAAAAATAAATTTCGTATTTTAATATAGTCGTTAAATTTGCTCTTTAAGAAAACAGGAACAAGCTCGGAAGTACGATTATGTTCATATATTCGAATATTACACATGTAGCGGATAGCCTTTCTTATAATGCCTTCTATAATATTTAAATTGTAAATCCATGCAGCAGAGAAAACTTCAATACAGTAATTTATTCTTGACATGATAAGCGCAGAACAAAGTTGAATCCTCACATGCTTTGATTTGCATGCTATTCCTTAATAGAATATAGTCTTCTAAAAACTAGACAGCATTTCTTTGCAATAAAATTAATATATTGTTGAAAGTTTAATTTAGAATCAAGAAAAATACCAAGACATCTGAGTGATTCAACAAAGTTAACTTCATGATTGTTTAAGAAGGTTTTGGGGTTAGTATAAACAGCAACTTTCCAATGTTATAACAAGCAGGAACTTATTCCACAGACGAAGCATACGGCTGAAAAACGAATTCCCTTTGTAAGGCGTAGTACGATTCCCCGGGCAAACAACCACAAATGGATGAGCCCTAGACGATGGACAATATTCCTAATCTTGTCAGAGCAAAATCCATTGTAGTAACGATAGAACAGAGTAACGCAACCCACACTGCGTCGATGCTCCAGTGAGTCAATAGAGTTGGATACCCTACTGTCGCCGATAAGCTTCTTCGCCCTGTCCTGCACACGGTCGAGTAACCCCAAAATAGTCTTTGAGGCACCGGCCCAAACATAGGAGTTGTATTCCATTTTCGGTCGGATGTAGGTGGTATAAATAGTAAGGAGATCGGATAGAGTGAAGTACATCTTACACCGTTTCAAAAAACCGAGGCACTTAAATGCTTATTTAGAGACATGAAAAATGTGTTCTGTCCAGAAGCTTCATACTCTATCTTCATTCCAAGAACATCAAGAGCATACGATTGCTCATTATTTACACCATTCATGAGTACAGACGAAGCAGCACTTGTGGTCATTTGTTTGTTTGTTAATAAACAATATTGGGTCTTACAAGCGTTGAAGGCGACCCTGTTTTTACGACCCCATTCGGAGATTAATAGAAGATCACTATTCAGTGAATCATTCATATTTAGCCTCTTGGTAGCGATCTCTGATAGGCTAGGCCTATAACTAAAAGAGTGCGAGTGACAAATGCTGCTGTTATTCGCAAAAGAGTGGATAGGGTTGGAAGTTTGATAGAGAAGGTCGTTGAGGAAAATGAGAAATAGGGTAGGAGAAAGAACGGAGCCTTGCGGTACCCCTGAATTAATCTTGAACACGTTTGATGAGACGCTATCTATAACAACTCGTATGGTGCGGTCTCTGAGAAAGCTTGATATAAACCGAGAAAAGTCATGACCGACGCCAAAAGCTGTAAGTTTTGCCAGTAATACATCATGCCACACTCTGTCAAACACCTTGGAAATGTCCAGAGCCACCACCTTACTTTCACCGAAATGATGGATTGAGTGGCATTATTTCTCTGAGAGATATACCATAAGATCGCCAGTAGAATGACACTTAGGAAATCGATATTCACGGTCACTACGTGCGACTCTAGATACCTCACAAGGTGTTAGTCGACCATGTTATTTGACGCGACGGTCCTTCATAACGAAATCGAGGATTTTTTTGATGTTTTTTTTTCAGTAACCACTTCTTTTGGCAATCCTGTTGATGGTATTGTTGCAGTGCTTGTTCGGCCGTGTTCAAATTCAGCAGCCCAATATTTTACCATGTAATCTGACAGAGTAGACTTATCGAGACTTTTTTCCCTCTTTCGCCGTTTTCTCTTTCAAATAACAGTGTTTAATCACTATACGAAATTCACTTTTTTCCATTTTTCAAGAAACGCAAAAGCTGCTTACTTCAAAGGACAAATAAATTAATCGATGAACTTGGGTGAAATTTTAACAGCAGACTTCCGACAGATTGCAATTTGCAAAAAAAAAAAAAAAAAAAATGTGTGTTGTGCTGCCATCTGGCACTAGGTAGCTTCAATATCAATTCGCGCTCGTAGCTGCAGAATGCAAATAGACCAACAATGGAGCGCTATACTCTGCAGGAGCGTGGAATAATTGTGAGAATTGCTTGAACCAATAATCGGTTATTGGTGTTAGCTCAGCGTGAATTTCGTTTTTGGAATGATGTTTGACTATTGGGGTTGCTTGATATCTCACGTTTTTTAGAAAGGGGGGGGGGGGGGGGGGGTTCTAAAATGGCGCTATAAATGTTGAACAGAGTTTATATATCGCACTGCTTTTTCTACACGTGTATGCCTGCAAATAAATTGAAGAAAAACTTTACCAAAAATTATGGTTTGTTGTTAAAATTTTTGCGCAAATAAGGTTTGACTTTTATAAATGCTTAAGATATTATTATATACATACATATGTATGAATGTATGTATGCAAAAGAAATTTAATCAATTAACCAGAACAATTTTAATACCATTCTTATCTACACACTCGTACATGCAAACCTGCTTCAATTGCCTCTTCACGGAAGTAGATATTTGAAAATAAAATTACTTTTTTTTATCAAAACCGCAAAAGAATTTCATTTTGAAAAAGTCAATAAAAAAAGCCTCATCATCATTATCGTCATCAGCATCATCATCATCATCATCATTACCAGCGTAAACAAAACAAATGCTTTTCAAATTAAAACACAACTCTGTTTGATAAATGATAAACGCTGCGCTGCGCAGGCAGCCCACCAGTGCACTGGAATGCAGCAGGGCTTGTTTCAATGCTGTGAAAATCTACTCATTCTACGAGTAAAGTGTTGAAATGGAGTTGATCTCATGTCGTTCATACAAAAACGGGCGAAAGAAAAAAAAAAAAAAAACAACCGGCCGATAAATGGAGTTCAAAGTGTGACTTGACGTATTTCGAACAACTAATTGCTCGTGCCACAAGTGAAGAAGGGGAAGAAAAATATATTGAAGAAGAAGTAAATTCAAGCAATAGAAAACAAAGTAAATTTATATATACAACGTAGAGATTAATTGAATTCAAGTGGATTGCGCGCGCTGTTAAAGAAAAAAAAAATAAATAATGCTGACAATGATGATGATGAATTTGGTGATGATTTTGATGTCTAGAACTTAATTTGATGGTGATTATTGAACACGCCCTGTCCTGATCATGGGTGGCTTTCAAGTGTTTAAGAAGAGTTTTTTCTTTTGCCCGCCACTTGTCTGTTTAGTTTTCCCTACTTAAAAGAATTAAAAACTTTAAAAATTGATTATGTGAAAAACTTTGATTAAATGTTTTGTGATGATTTATATGTTCTTCTTCATTTTTTTATTTTTTTATTTTTTTATTTACATACTTACATATGTATTTATTTTGGAAAATCAGAGAAGACAGACAAGATCATTACACATTTATATATAAATTAAATTGTGGGAGGGGTAGATCAGCTTTTGGGTGAAATTTATCTGAAGCAAATTAATCGAAGCTCTGACTGTGAGTGCAGTTGCCCGATCCTGTGGCTGTGTTCTGTAACTCTCGCCACGAGAAACTTTTCGACTGAAACGTGTGAAATGTAACAAAGTTGAAACAAACAGCTGCTTTTCGCACTAAACTGTAGCTATAACTTTTCTTGGTGAGTAATAGCTGCCACGTAAGGAAATTACTCGCCATTTTACAGAAAAGCTATGTCTGTAAAACTTTTGCGAAAAAATTTCCCGCTTTCAACTGTCATTATTTCTCGCAAATAAAAAGGCTGTGAGATAGTATTTCAAATAACAATAATCATCATTAAATGAATAATAATGCTGAAAAAAAAAAATATATTTTGTTGTTATATTAAGTTTGATATATATATATATATTTATACAGTTTAGAATGATTTTTTTTATTTTAACTTTTTAATTAATTTTTATACCCTTCACACAACAAGTTTTAAGGGAATACTTATATAAGTTTGAAATTTCTACAATTTTAATTTCCGACCCGACAAAGTATATTGTAATACTTTTATAATGTTTTTTTCAGAATTCACCAATTGCAATTGGTTTTTAATTTTTCAAAATTTTGTGCATAAGTATGTATGTAAGTATGTATTTGTAAATAAAATTTAAATATTAGAGCCATACCATACATTTTCTAGAATAGCCGGCGGTTATATCACGCCGTCGAACAAAATTTCTTAACTTTAGTAATTTTTGGTCGGCGGCGGTAGTAATTGTGGCTGGCGCTTTCATTTTTAAAATTGCATGTCGGCTTCGTTTTATATTTTCAGACATTTCTAACGTAACGACGTAATCACTTTGGATAGTTTTCGACATGAGTTACAGACGTAGTTTTTTCTCACTTTTCGAGAAACAATGGAATAATTTGTTTCACAAGTTTTCGACGCGAGAACTTCTCGCCAAAGTTACAGAACACAGCCACTGTGCGAAAATGTTCCAATTCGGCTATCGGGCCGGAGTCTACAAACTTTTGCAGATGGTATACCACTCTGCACCGTTCATGAAAACCATCAATTAGCTTCACGATATTTGCAGGAATATATTTTTTCAGTATTAGAAAAATGGTTAAAACTTTGAAAAATAAAAGTTAATGAACAAAAATGTACTCATGTTACATACATATTATGTAAACAAACATGTTCTCCCATCAAAATTAATAATCTACCTATTCCCCACCACAGTGACATCAAGTGCCTTGCTATTCACTTGAAAGTCCCACATTGATGCAAACGTCACTTAGTTGAACAGCGCAATTAAATTGGCTTATCGACAGAAATTCTACATTGAAGTTAGATTGCAAAGTTTTGTTATACAATGCAATTCTTAAGCCAATTATGGGGCACCGCCTTTGACGGGGCCCACGGTGGTTAAGGGGTAACAAAGAAATAAGTGGACTTACCGAACGATTTGCTGCTGGAGGATGAAGGGACGCTTGTCTGACTGCTATATGCTTCCTTCTGATGCTGGTTCCGGCAAGTTGCAAAGCATTAACGGTAAAGCGGTACTTCTGATGAAGGCGTCTTCAGTGATGGGCCTATGATGGTGAGATGATGTGGATCACTTCTTGGCTATGAACAGTGCCACAAAAGGAGAAAGAAAACACTGCTCTTGTCTTTAGGGGAAAATCAATACTTTTTATTTCTCTACTCGTAGTGGTAGATCTTATTTACAATAACTGTGTATTTTAGATTACAAATTTTGAGATTACATTGTTCGCAAATACAATTGTGGTTTAAGCTTCACAAACCCGATTTCAGTAAAAATTTGCACTATGTACAAATACAGGCTATCTTTTGCTTTTTGTACTGTCCACCCACGAAGAAAAATAAAAGCAGCATCTGCCGTCGTATGTTTGTGTGTTAATAAACAACACTGGGTCTCACGAGCGTTAATAGAAGATCACTTTTCAATGAATCATTCATATTTAGCCTCTTGGCAGCGATCTCTGATAGGCTGGGCCTATATCTAAAAGAGTACGAGTGACAAATGCTGCTGTCATCCGCGAAAGAGTGGATAGGGTTGGAGGTTTGATAGAGAAGGTCGTTGAAGAAAATAAGGAATAGGGTAGGAGAAAGAACGGAGCCTTGCGGTACCCTTGAATTAATCTTGAACTCGTTTGATGAGATCCCACATATAACAACTCGTGTAGTGCGGTCTGTGAGAAAGCTCTATACAAACCGAGAGAAGTCATTACCGACACCAAAAGCAAAAAGTTTTGCCTGCAATGCAGCCTGCCACATTCTGTCAAACGCTTTTGAAATATCTAGAGCCACCACCTTACTTTCACCGAAATGATGGATTGAGCGGCACCATTTCTCAGAGAGATAAGATCGCCAGTAGAACGATCTTCACAAAATCCATATTTACTATCACAAAGTAATTTATGTGACTCCAGATACCTCGTAAGGTGATGGTTAACCATCGGACAACTCTCCAGGATCTTCGATATAGTATGTATATACATACGTATTTACACACAACAAAAAATAATTGAGGCCTCAGCGTCACTCGGATATTTTTGAGGCAAGTTGCCAAAGTATTATATATATTAATTCATGCAATAATATATGATATAAAAAGTAAGTAAAAAATAAAATTATAATAAATAGATGAATTTGCTAATATAATATTTTTATATTGTATATTATATAGGCGGAAAAAATTAATAGTTCGGAAAAATTTATAACAGAAGCATTTCCAATTTTTGAAGTAAATATTCTTTTATTTTATGTTTAAAAACTGAAATTTGTTCAACGGTTTTAATGTCTGTTGGAAGTCTGTTGAATTCAAAACCACTCATGTATTCCACTCGTTGCTTGGTAGTTTCTAAAGCCCAGTTCAGACTATTATACTGTGTATTAATACTTGTCAAAAGTGCAAATAACACGTGCAAGTCTGATATTCGCCGGCTGAATGCAATCCGTCATACTTACGACAAATAATACGATACAGATTTTACATTCCATACTTTTCATTGGATCAGGGTTCTGTTTTTTAGAAGACCAGTAGTGCGATTCACTATGCTTCTTAAGCCCCAATTATTTTGGTTAAAATTATTAACCTCAAAATTAAATTAATTTTCCTATTCACAAGTACTTTAAACACCATATGCTGGGGTTTAAAGTCAGCTGTTTGAGGCAGCTGTTATATTTAACCATATAAATAGGTGTTAATTAACATCTCAATTCTTGTGGGTTGATTTATATTGTTTACATATTCATTTCATTTGGAAAGCCTCGATGGTAGTCCTCAATCCGATTATTCTTTGTGGAAAGCAGCAAGAGGGTTAAAGAGACCCATTAGATATAAGCCACCCTTGCGTACTCCAACTGGCGACTGGGCCAGAAGTGACTCCGAAAAGGGAATGCTGTACGCTAACCACTTGAGAAACGTGTTTGCCATTGACGGACTGAATGATGAAGCTGATATGCCGCCATATGCAGTTAGACCTCCCGTACCTTTTAGACTTCGTTTTCAAGATGTGGATGATGCTATTAGTAACTTAAACCCCAGAAAAGCTCCAGGTATTGATACAATTACCAACAAAATGCTTATGCAGTTACTCCGAGTAGCTAGAAGACTCGTCCTTTTTATTTTTAATGCTATTTTACGTCTCGAGTACTGAGTGGAAGGTGTCTGTTATTACTATGATACCCAAACCAGGAAAGGGTCCTACAAAAGTTGAGTCATATAGGCCGATAAGTCTATTGCCAACAATTTCAAAACTGTTCGAGAAATTGCTAATGCCGAGGTTGACCCCAATCTTGAATGAAGTAGGATGTATTCCTAACCATCAATTCGGTTTTAGGGCTAAGCATAGCACCATAGAACAGACACACAGACTGGTGAATGTTATCAGAAACGCGTTCGAAGATAAAAAATATTGCTCGGCTCTATTTATTGACGTTTCCAAAGCTTTTGACAAAGTGTGGTACGATGGCTTAACTCATAAAATAAAATTAAACTTGCCTGCAAACACGCACAAGCTGTTAGAGAGCTACTTATATGACAGGAAATTCGTCATTAAGGAAGGTGATTTCAAAAGCTCGGCTCAGCCAATCGAAGCTGGAGTTCCCCAGGGCAGCATATTGGGTCCAACTTTATATTTGATTTATGCTTCAGACATGCCAACGAGCTGCAAAATTCACACTTCAACTTTTGCAGATGATACAGCATTCATCAGTGTCCATGAAGACTATAAATTAGCATCACGAAATTTGCAAGAACATATTCTTATATTGGAGAAATGGCTGAAACTTTGGAAAATCAAAGTAAATGAACAAAAATGTACCCATGTTACATTCACACTACGTAGAAAAACCTGTTCGGCTATTATAATCAGCAACCATATTGTTCCGCAACACAGTGAAGTCAAATACTTTGGTATTCATCTCAACCGTAAGCTCACGTGGAAGTCTCACATTGACGCTAAAGTCACTCAGATGAAATTAAAAGCGGTGCAACTAAATTGGCTCATCGGCAGAAATTCTATCTTGAAGTTAGATTGCAAAATTTTGTTGTATAACGCAATCTTAAAGCCAATAAGGAGCTATGGAACCGCCTCTGCATCTAACATTGAGAAAATTCAAAAGCGGCAGAATAAAATTCTCCGTATAATTACTGCAGCTCCATGGTATGTTGAAAACTCTCGAATTCACAAAGATCTAGGTGTACCCTTAGTGAAAGATGAATTTTTAAAATACGCGATAAGGTACATTAACAGACTTGAGTCTCACCCGAATCCTCTCGCACGTAGCATCCTTAACTTTGGTGGCCACACTCGACTGAGAAGGATGGGCACCCTTGCAACCATCAGGGCGTTGGAAAGGTGATTTACCAACAAAATACACGCAAGAAGCAACTTTTCGTCCAGCATTGGCTGGACCTAAGTGAATAAACTTTTTCAATATTAATTATTTTTTTTTTATATTAATTAATGAATTTTTATTTTTAAGATTTGCATACTTATTGTTAGTTCTTTTAGAAGATACAATAAATAATTGAATTATAAAAAAAAATATTCATTTCATTTAATTTATGTAATAAACTATTTGTCTAATAAAAAAACAATAAAAGTTAGTAAACAACAAAAATAAATCTTGAGAATAATATTTTTATATACAACAATAATTAAAATTTTTTATTCAATGTGTATTTCGTTTTCCTTTAGAAAACTTCTTAAGGAAAGTATTTGTTGATCGATTATAAAATCAAAAATGTTTTGATAGGCAATAAAATAACATTATTTTTATGTTAAATGTAATTATGTATGGATGTACATATGTGTTAAAGCTCTTCATGTTATTTTATTTCCAATCACAAAAATGTTTTTGATTTTATAATTAATCAACAAATAGGTACATTCCTTAAGAAGTTTTCTAAAGCAAAACGAAATATTCAATAAAAATCTTTTAATTATTGTTTTATATAAAAAGGGAATGGATGGAGAGTTGCCACGTTATAACAATCTGATGCTAGGAACACAACTGCGACGAACGACGAACTACGCCCTTCGCGACGAATTCACTGACAAATATTCGTTGTATAAATTCGTCGTGTGAAGCACAATATCAACGAACATTGTTTACATTCCATGCAAAGAAAAAAAAATTAATATAAATACTAAGGTAGCCATATTAAAATTAAACCTTTATAAATCTTATCCGAAAGAGGGATTTTTGAACAAATTATCTCAGCTACTTTATATTTTGAGAACATCTTCATACATATTTCACTACATGCATTAATATAAATCATGAAAAATATTGTCATGAAAAATACTTTTTTTATGTAAGAAACCTGGTCATCTGATACTGCTTTATTCGTCGTTCGCTGACGAAACAATTAGAAATGAATCTATTTCAACTTTCGCTGAGTATGACGAATTTCGACCAACGCAATGATTACGTGCATTTTCATACACACCAATGTGTTTTATTTTTGGCGACGAATATTCGCAACCAAATATTTATTCGTCGTTCGTCGCACCCCAAAAAAGCCCTTTACGGTGGCTAAATATAGTTAGTGAATAGTGTAGGGGTTAGTGCAAACAACAAAATTGGGGGTAAAGTTAGTGAATTGTACTACAGCAGTTTAAAAATTGATTTCGTAGCCGATTAGATGCCGCCACTGATAGTATTTTTTTTTTGTCGTTTTGTCAAAGTTTTGGATTTAGCTGTCGTTTATAAATACATTTTGTTCATGCTATATGTAGAACATAAAATACTTTTGTGCTTTTGAATTTGGAACTGTTTTACATAATTATTATTTTAACTGTTTAAGATTTTCAAACGCCGGCACGTCTATTGCCTACGGCGAACAGCGCACCTGGCGCCGTATAAAGTTTTATGTTGGCACAGCTTATTTACTGAACAAAAATGAAAAGTTTTACATATATAAAAGACTTAAAATTTCCGGAATGAGCGAAGATATTGCTATTAACTTCTAAAAGCATCTTTTTTCTTTATTTCTGGCTCATAATTTTTTAAATTTGTAAGTTTTATAATTTTTTTCTTTAAAAATGTTGATCACTGCAATTTTACACGATAAAATAATCACAATTTCTTGTTTTGTAAAAAAACGAACAGCTGTTTTATTTGCTTTTTGTATATACGAGGGCGGTTCGGAAACTTCTTAGCCTACCAATGAAAGTTTTTTAAAAATATTTTTATTTTTCAATATAATCTCCTGAAACTTCAATACACTTAGTCCAACGCTTTTCTAGCAATTCTATCCCTTGATTAAATTAGTTTTCTTCAAGGTCTTCAAAATACGAATAGTGGTTTACAACTGTAATTGCATCTTCATTTGAGGTAAAACGTTTGCCAGCAAGGATTTTTTTTAGATTTAGAAACAGGTAAAAGTCACTGGAAGTTAAATCAGGAGAATAAGGTGGGTGGTCAAGAAACTCGTACTTTAATTCGTTGATTTTAGTCATTGTTAAAACACTCTTGTGCGCTGGTGCGTTGTCTTGACGAAAAATTATTTTTTTGTGTTGTAAGCCAGGACGTTTTTTTCGAATTTGTACATTTAATTGATCCAAAAGGTTGCAATAGTACTTTAATTTATTGTTTTACCCTTTTGCAGATAGTCAATCATTAAAATACCTTTGAAGTCCCAAAAAACCGTTCCCCAACCTTACCAGCCGATTGAATTGTTTTTGCCTTCTTTGGGGCACTTTCTCCAGCTTCAGTCCATTGTTTGGATTGTTCTTTTGTCTCTGGAGTATAGTGGTGGATCCATGTCTCATCAACAGTTATGAAACGACACTTAAAATCCATTTTCTTTCGCTTAAAACGATCCAAACAAGCTTGAGAAATGTTCATTCTTATGCGTTTTTCGCTTAAAACGATCTAAACAAGCTTGAGAAATGTTCATTCTTATGCGTTTTTGTTCGACTGTCGCGGCACCCATTTTGCAGAAAGCTTCTTCATCTGTAGCTCTTCATGCAAAATTCTATTTCACGCACTTTTATTCGTCGATCATTTAACACCATATCATGCACTTTGGCTACAATTTCTGTTGTTGTTGCTGTTTTTGGACGTCCACTACGTGGTTCATCTTCAATGCTTGTACGATCACGTTTAAATTCAGCAACCCAATTTTTTACTGCTGCATATGAAGGAGCACTTTGACTTAACACATTCACCATATCATTATGAATTTCTTGTCCCGATAAACCTTTTTTATGTAAATATTTAAGGCCTTGCTACACTATCATACACGATCGTGCGATCTACTAAATAAAGCATGTGTGCTGAAAAAGTACTACAAATTCAACCGTGCGACATAGTTTTTGACAAATCGTGCGATTTGAAAAATTTTATGAAACTTTTGAAAACATTATGGTTTCTGTGCGATCAGTTTTGTATATAATGTGAAAAATATGAAAATATTGTTGGTGATTGGAGGAAAAAATGTAAGTAATGTAAAATTATTATATTAATAAAAGTTTTTAATTGTTTTATTGTGTATATAAATTATATCAATCCTACTTGTAAAATAGTGAGGCCTACAACGGCGTTTTGAAACGATTTTTTCAAGTCGGTCAGACTTTTGAAACAGTTTCCTGTGAATGAATCGTACGATCGTGTAGGATAGTGAATCAAGGCCTTTAATGACACCACGCATTTCAAATTTTTCCATTGTAAAAAAATCACAGATGCCAGATCGAAACAAAATTTAACATGGAAGAAGCAGAGATGGACGTTTCCAAAACACTTAACTTTTTTCTGTTTATGCCGCACCTTTAGGCTAAGAAGTTTCCGAACCGTCCTCGTAATTGCTTCCGCCAAACAGACGATTTTGTCTCGGCCACTTAAATACTTTATCACGTCTTTCCTTTATTTTTTTCTGCCTATAAGAAATATAATTTTAGCAATAAAAAGTGAGAACTTATTTTTAATGGCCAATTTATAGGCCTGTTAGTTTAAAACTCTATTTACGATAATTTCTTAAAAAATAAAAACTCATAATCGTTAAAATAAAAGTTTTTTTCTATTTATTTTTTATTTGGTTAACGACGATCACGTTCATTGCTTATCTCTGCTCTAAAAGATTCGCAGCCAATTTTATTTTACATCCTTCTTCTTTCTTTCTCTTCTCTACGACAAAATTACGTTTAACAATCGTAATAAAATGTGCAAAATTATGAAAATTATTATTAAGTCATTATTTTATTACGGTCGTAAAGTTAAACTTAAAATGAATACAATCAACTTCATTTAAATGATATAATTCTAATTGAATGTAATTTAAAGATATACTTATATTATTTTTTTGTTGTTGTTGTTAGTATGCGGTTAACATTTTTCACTTTTAATAATTTAATAATAAAAATGTGGATTTTATTAAGTGATTTAATAATCTTAAAAAAGCTATTTGCTTTTATTGTAAATAGCAATTTTGCAATCGATTTGGTTGTGCTATCGCTGGCGGATTTGCAATAGAATATAAATAATTTAAATTATAAAATGGATGTGATTTGAAAAATATTTATTTAAAATCTTTATATTAATGGTGTTTTCTTTTCTGATTAAAATGTTACACCTATGCTAAGGTAGTTTAACACGTTCTTTTCTAAAAAATTTTATACACTATTAAAGGGTATCATGTTCTTCTCAAAACATGTTGCACTTAAAACTGGTAAAACATGTAGCATGTCCTACACTGTACTTCGAGTAAGGTGGAGATACTGCCCTTTTATTACATCTTTGTTTCATACGTGTTCATGCAAATATGAAATTCTTTTGTTATTGTAGATGAGTAAACGGTGCTGCTGATGATAGCTTTTATAAGATAAAAATAGTGATTAAAACGTTGGTATGTTATAAGTAGTCATGATATATTTGAAACGCTAAGTGCACATTATTATTAAATGGCACTTTGTTAGCATTTTTTGTTCTTTTGTGCTAATAACACATGCACAACTTTTTAAGGGTGTTGGTAATCCGAGAAAAATGATAAACATTTAAGGGGCAGCATTTTTTTATCAGAAAAGAAAACACCATAAGATATTAGGTGTGTTCCACGTGAATACAACAAACAGTCCGAACTAGTCCAAAGTAGTTCAAAAGTGTACCACGTAGCAATTTGTGTGCAATTTTAAGAGAAAATGAGAGAGTAATTGTTTTCATTTCCTGTACAAATTAGTCCGAACTTTTTCTTTGGGTAACTTCGGACTAGAATTGCAATGCATATTTACAGTGTATACACTTCGTAAACGCA
The DNA here is from genome assembly GCA_914767995.1 of Thecocarcelia acutangulata. NCBI lineage: Eukaryota > Metazoa > Arthropoda > Insecta > Diptera > Tachinidae > Thecocarcelia > Thecocarcelia acutangulata. The sequence continues at coordinate 75,881,184 of OU612095.1, read as the reverse complement.
TCTGTAAACTTGCTGGCAACGCCCAATGTTCCCAATCGTTTGGCAACTCATTTTAATGAGAATTAGCTGTCAGAATCGTGCATAATTTTTATTTTGTATGCAAACATATAGCTGCAATTATGATATAAAAAATACAAGGTATTTGCATTCTCTTTTTATTATTTTGAATAAGGATTTTTGAAATTTATTATTAGAGAGAAATATAAAAAGGCATAGTGTGGCAAATGTAATAAGAAAATGTACTCCCAGAATTGATTTTTTCCGCAATTTGTAATTGCATTGTGCATACTAGAAAAACCAATATACTGATATATGTAAGTAGATATCTGTGGTCTTTTTGTTAGCTATATTAAAATATTGAGCATATATACCATTAAAGTATTGAAAAAAACGTTTTTGGTAATAAAATGAAATAGGCAGCTAAAGATCGTTAGTTAACACTATGTTCATGTTGGAATTGTGTAATAAAACAAATGGTTCATTAACACTAACACTACCATTTGTCTGACTACTATTGTGTAGTCATACTTCACTTCTGCTTACTGTTGTTACATTTCTATGTAGCCTTGTTCTTTTGTTATTAATTTATATTTCCGTCTCTTTTGGTAACTCAATTTTCAATATTATCAGTTTTCGGTATTATCCTCACAGAATTCGAATCCGCTTTTGTGGCTTTTGTTTATTCGGAAAACGAAAAATCAAAAATATTTCCGAATAAAATTTTATTATTTTGGTTTCAAGAGTGAAAATAATATTTTCTGTTAAAAATGATTTCATTTCAAAAACTTTTTATTATTTCATTTTCTAATGAACTAAAAAACGGATTGAAATCCGTTTCCGAACGACATTGAATTCTGCGAAAAGTCTGATTGCAATCTCTTAACCAATGCTGCCGAATACCAGGTAAGATAAGCGTCTTCAAAAAGGTTATATTAATATTTTTGTACAAGTATTTTGTGCTGTTCCAATTTTGAAATATGCAGCTTACTCGTATTATTTGAGTGTGGAAAGCAACAAACAAAATTAATTAAAATTGTGATGTATAATCCATTTCTTGTAATTTTTCCCGTAAATGTTGAAATATGTCAAGTCTTATGTACAATATTTTACAGGCAGTTCGCCGATGTCGTAAGGTTAAGTTCATTCGCACTCTAGGCGAAAGAAAATTGATTTGGGGTTTTTCTAACTTTATTCTATGCGAACGATGTGTCAAAATTCAATTAAAATACATAAGTCCATGCGAACGAACAATAGTGACATAGACGAACCCAAATTTATTCGAATGTGAGTGACTAGCTTTCTTTCGCATACATTTTCATTCGATATCGTCGAACAGGCTGTTAGATTTATTTTTTAGTTTTTTTGTTAGAAGTCACAATTTTAATATTGTTTAAAAAAAAAAAAAAAAAAAAAAAAAAAAAAAAAAAAAAAAAAAAAAAAAAAAAAAAAAAAAAAAAAAAAAAAAAAAAAAACTGAAAACCGGGAAATATATAAACTAACACGGCAGCACAGTTTTATGAAAAATGTCATAATCCTTATACTTGTCAGATGGTGATTGTGAAGGAAAATTGAGAGAATGAAACTACCTTGTATTATTTATATCATGGCTGCAATGGCTGAGTAAGTATTTTCTTGTTTATTTTTAATAAATTATTTATAATTCATATATCTTATTTAAATAATTGAACACTTTGTATTGCAGAGACAAAAAAAGTGGACACATGAGCGCAAAAAATTATTAATTGCAACAAGACTTCGCCACGAACCAGATTTTATGGGCAAAAAGAAGAAGCGAAACACCATTTGGGAAACAATCTTAAGGGAAATAAAAGATGTGGATAGATCCTTCCCGTTTTCGAGAGAAGACATCAATAGATGCTTCCAAAATATTATGGCGACGTATAAACGGATCAAAAGAAGAAATACTACATCCGGTGAAGCAGCCACGAATTGTTTATCAAACCTCGTATATCCAAAATTCCGAAAAAAATCAATTTTTTTGTATGAAATTTAAAAAAATTTTTTTTCTTCTGTCTTAAACTTGACACAATTATTTGGCATGTACAAAACAAAATTTTTCCCCCGATGTCAGTCCATATATAACCCAGATATAGCCTAAAACGATGTTTTCATGGGAATGTCGCGTAAGTGAATTTAAATAAATTTTTTTTTTGCTTAGAAGCAGTTCTGCTAATAAAAGAAAGTTATTTAAACATAGAAAATTTAAATTTTTGATATGGGTCCACATATGTATATACACCCGAGATATAGCCTACACCGATTTTTTAATGAATATGCTGCGTAAGCGAACTTAAACAACTTTTTTTTTTGCACAAAAGCAGTTCTAGTAATAAAAGGAGGTTACTAAAACACAGAAAATTAAAATTTTCGATATCGGTTCATATAAACCCGAGATATAGTCTAAACCGGTTTTCCATGAAACAATATTTTTTTTGCTTAAAAACAGGTCTGGGTAGAAAATGAGGTTACTAAGATACAGAAAATGGAAAATTCTGATATCGGTCCATACATACACCAGATATAGTCTAAACCGATTTTCCATAAAATTAATTTTTTTTTTGCTTAAAAACAATTCTGGTAATAAAATTAAGTTACTAAAATACAGAAAATGGAAAATTCCGAATTCAAACAGTTTTTTTTGTCTTCAAATTAGTTCTGGTAATAAAACGCAGAAAATGAAAATTTCGGATATCGGTCCATATATACCCGAGATATAATCTAAACCGATTTTCCATAAAATTTATTTTTTTTTTTGCTTAAAAACAATTCTGGTAATAAAATGAAGTTACTAAAATACAGAAAATGGAAAATTCCGATATTGGTCCATATATACACGAGATATAGCCTAAACCGATTTTTAATGAGATTATTGCGTAGACGATTTCAAACAATTTTTTCTGTCTTCAAAGTAGTTCTGGTAATAAAATGAGGTGACTAAAACACAGAAAATGAAAATTTTCAATATCGGTCCATATATACCCGAGATATAGTCTAAACCGATTTTCCATTAAACATTTTTTGTTGCTTAAAAACAGGTCTGGTAATAAAATGAGGTTACTAAAATACAGAAAATGGAAAATTCCGATATCGGTCCATATACGAGTATACACGGTTTTTAATGCAAATATCGTGTAAGCGAGCTTAAACAGTTGTTTTTTGGTTTAAAAGCAGTTCTGCTAATAAAAGGCAGTTACTAAAACACAGAAAATGAAAATTTTCGATATTGGTCCATATATACCCTAGATATAGCCAAAACCGATTTTTTCATGTTCTGGTGGTTTAAACCGATTTTTCCATGAGACAATTTTTTGTTTAAAAGCCGTTCTGGTAATAAAAGGAGGTTACTTAATTACAAAAAATTTCTAATATCGGTCCATATATACACGATATATAACCCAAACCGATTCTTCAATGAAAGATTACCTTTTTGGCATGACGAAGGGTATTTTAGATTGTGAAGGGTATTTTAGATTCAACCCAGCCGAACACACTGCACTCTTACTTGTTTAGTTCCCTGATCGTCCAAAATTATTCCATGAATTTTATCGACGATTTCTGTCATGATGACCTTTTTTGGGCGATCTGAAGACTTAAACATACATATGTATGAGCAGTGTTGCCGACAGAAATGCTTTTGAGAAACGACGGTGACGTCATTGTCAAGTGAATTAAATTAAACACGTCAGTTAAAAACAGCGAAGAGAGTTCGCACGATAACATTGCCTTGCAATGTTGCGAGCATTGCGGCAATTTTTTACCAATTTTTGCAAAAAAATTGGTTAAGTGCATAAATTTGCTTAATTTTTTTTTAAATAAAATTTGTCGCTTTGAATTAGTGTCTTAGCGACATTTGAGCTGACATAACTGAAACGATATTAAACAAATCAAAGGAACAGCCTTTTTCGCCGCATAGAACTTCTTTAATTCTGCTAATAATGTTTTTCGGTGTAATGAGTTACTATTGAACAACAAACAAAAAGATTATGGAAAGGTAGTGTGTGAAAAGTAAACTGGAGATCAACTGCATTGTGTGAAAAAGGTCCTTAAAAAATCCAATGAAAATTCTCCACATGTGCGTGTAAACGTATTAAATGTTCGTGTTGGTTTATTTGCTTTTGTGTGTTTTAAGTAAATAAGTCTACGTGCGTACGTGCTAAACTAAATCCTACGGCATGGACTGGGCTAATCGGCACCGTAAATTATAAGCTGATTTAATAACAGGGTTAATTTCCATACAACACCCAAGACACGAGTGTTAAGAATATTGTATTTCTTTGTAATAAGAGTGCCATGACATTGATTGCAGGATTCTTTATGCCATGTTACGCATTTCAAATTGCTTCACTTGCTGAGATATTCAAAAACTTACTATTTTCCTTTAAAGTTGGAAATGTTACACACTTTTGCATTCCGGATGACGACTTTAAATTATTCTTTCAGAATTTGTGTAGAAAAAGAGTGCAATAATAAAAAAGTGAATTTAAATTGACAACCACTTGGCTGACTGGTTCCAAATCAGTAGTAGTTTGGGATATCAAATCACCTTTACAAAAAATGATTTACAGAACATATCTGTAGTGCGATTCTGTAACTTTTATAACGATAATCTAATCGTTAAAATAATTATAACGATATTTAAGTTAGGTTAGGTAGGCAGGCCGTTGGATTCTCCAAAGAGTACCCGGATACTCCAGCTCACTTGGGTCCTGAAGGTCGTTCCCTTTGTGATTGCCTGAAAAGTTAGCGTATGATAGAAAGAAAAACAAAAGCTGTAAGGATATAGGAGTGCGGAAGAGGGAAAGGAAAGGTGGGAAACTGCTTAATGTGGCGTTACTTGCTGATTTACTAGCCATCTGCTACTTCTTATGAAAGAAGCTATAGCAGTCGGTTTGACCAAGACCAGACATGATAGGCTATTGAAGCTCCTCTCGCCTAAGCATCTTAGACGATGGTGCTCCAAAGCCGGGCATGTACCGAGGAGATGAAGGATGGTCTCCTCTTCCTCCTCGTCATTGCAATTACTACAGAAGTCGTTATAGGGTAGGCCTAGTCTCCTGGCATGGTTCCCAAACGGGCAATGTCCAGTGATGACTGCTACCGTCATTTTTAGGAGAGATTTTGGAAGTTTTAATAGCTCTTCTGTTCTCTGTTCTGTTATAAGGTAAGTAAAATAAAATTATGTGTTCATATGTTTCATTTATTTGTTTTTTTAAGCTAGATAGAACTTTAAATTGTAAAAAGTAACACAAAAAATTAAATTTTGATGAAACATTTTTTTTATTTGTTTCAGTATACTCTGACAAATCATCATGAATAGACTCACGCTTGAACAACGCTACGAAATTATCCAAATTTACTTTGAAAATCAGACCCGTTGTTTTATCGCAAAATTGTGTTCAGCGATGAGGCGCATTTTTGGCTTAACGGGTTTGTTAATAAGCAAAATTGCCGCATATGGAGTGAGACCAATCCACAAGAGACCCTACAGACTCCATTACATCCAGAAAAATGCACTGTTTGGTGCGGTTTTCATGCTGGTGGCATCATCGGACCTTATTTCTTCAAAAATGAGGCTGGAGCTCGCGTTACGGTCAATGGAGATCGTTACCGCACCATGATCAATGATTTTTTGTTTGAAAATATGGATGACATTGATCCGGAGGAGATGTGGTTTCAACAGGATGGCGCTACGTGCCATACGGCGAACGCAACCATCGACTTACTGAAATCAAAATTTGGCGATAAGTTGATTTCGAGAAATGGACCTGTCAATTGGCCTCCAAGGTCGTGCGATTTGACACCTCTCGATTATTTCCTGTGGGGCTACGTGAAGTCACTGGTTTATGCTGATAAACCAGCAACAATTGACGCCTTGGAGGCCAGCATTGTTCGTGTTGTTCGTGACATACGGCCAGCAGTGCTCGAAAAAGTGGCCCAAAATTGGACGTCCAGAATGCGCTTCGTCAAGAACAGCCGCGGTGCCCATATGCCCGAAATCATTTTCAAATGTTAATGTCACGTATTGATCTTTCGAATAAAAAAAAATTTTGATTACAATTTAATTTTTTGTGTTATTTTTTACAATTTCAAGTTCTATCGGGCTTAAAAAAACACCCTCTATGTGCTAAACTAAGGCTGGTGGTAGTCTATATAAATTTTTAAATTCATTAGCTGTTAAGTCAAAGCAATTGCCCAATTCCCGAAGAACACACTAATTAACCCTTGAAGTGTTCAAACTTGTTTCATCCCTCAGCAAGTAATGCCAGACTAAGCAGTTTCCCACCTCTCCTTTCCCTCTTCCTCACTCCTTCTACATCCCTATAACCTTTTATTTTCTTTTTCCTCTATCATAACCAAATTTTTTCATTCAATCACAAAGGGAACGACCTTCAAGACCCAAGTGGGCTGGAGTATCCAGGTACTTTCTGGAGAATCCAGCGGCCTGCCTACCTAACCTAACCTAACTTATAACAAATTAAATAATATTTATTATAACTTAAAAACTAAAATCACAACATATAAAAAAAAATCAATATGTGTACTAAAAGGCGGCACAGAATGTTCTAAAGAAACTGCTCACTACTGTGCAGTAGTTTCAAGCACTGTATTGCAAAACAATTCTTGAAAGAAAACAAACAAGCTATAGAACATTTAGAAACACAACAAACACTTCAGAGTTTTAAAACGCCTTCACGACAGTACTTGACTGCACTTTAATTCTGTTTCACAGCAAAACCCCAAACAAAACATCCCAATAAAGCAAATTAACGATGAGTAACAAACAGCCAGCACATTGTCATTTAAGTATACTGCGTCTTAAATATTGTGCTTAATATAAAGACAAAAACCATGAACAACAACAGTACACACGCATGAGCATACTGTGCATTCAGCACTTGTGCACTAATACAAAGCAAAAAACCATAAACAACAACAACAAATTTTATACACAAAACTGAAGTAGAACATTGCTTCAATGCTTGAAGTTCTACTTCAATTTTGTCCTATTTCATTTGGTTCTACTTGTGTTTGGTACTGTTTGTTCTAAAAGCGTATAAGACAGTATTCGTTTATGTGTTTAGAACATTTCGGCACTGAAGTGTTTGTTTTGAAATGTGAAAGAAGACGATGGATAGTACTTGCAAATACTACGATGTCTTGTAAGACATTTTTATTGTGCTTGAGCAGCCCTCTAATGTTATTGTTTTTTCTTTTCTTCTTTGTGGTTTTCGGTTTATTTTTTTTGGCAAAGATGCCACGTAATGTTTATATGAATGAAAATAAAAATACAGCTGTTTACCATCGTTAGAATGGAAGAAGTTACAGAATCACCCAATCGTTAGTGCAAGCGATGAAATTTGATGACAAAAGTTGCGATTATCGGATCGTTAAAAGTTAGAGAATCACACTACTGATAGTATAATATAATTTTAATATCGAAAAAGAAGTTTTATTAAAAAGAAAATTTAATGACGTTCGTGCAAAGCTTGAAGTGATTTAATTGTGTGATGACCAATTTCTTTGGGACTAATTGAAGTCTCTGGCTTATGCCATCAATATGAGATGAATATAGATAGAAAATAATTAAATGCTCGGTGGCTGAGTGGTTAAAGCAGTAGATCATGATACGTTATGACCCGAGTTCAAATCCCAGTGGGTGCTGATGAGTAGTGTAGCGACTACGAAACAGCTAGTTGTCCCCCAGCTAAAGATTTGATTATTATTGATGACAGCAAATTTGTATTGTAAAAAATCCTTCTTAAAAAAAAACTTAAGAAAGGAAAAAGCTTGAACTATAACCCGTTGTACAAATGTACAAACCAAAAATTTAATTTAAAAATTATAAAAAGTTCAACAAAAATTCCATAAATTAATACCAAAAACAGTTGGCATAAATTATTGACCGACGAGCTGGCAGAACATTTATGCTGGAAGGGAACTGCTGAAAAGAGTGCGCGGAGCCTGAGTTCAGCTAGAGCTATAAGAAGTAAAGTACTTTATACATTGTGCTCATCATATTGATTTACTGTTCAATTTTTACAGATGCTGCCATCAACGTTGTCAGCTCGGTGCGTTTCGCACCGTTTTTGGTGCTTTTTGAGATTTGTTGTGCGAAAATTTCTTTAGTCGGTGCGCAGTGCGCTTTTTTCTAATTTTCGGTGCGCTTTTTAAATTTCGATCGCACCAAATGATATTCAATTTAATGTATTTAATACATAAAATTTTTATATTTCATTTTACAAAATTTGTTGTTTTATAAAAATGGCTGTTTTGCTGTTAAACGATCAAGCGAAGTTTTTCTAATATTACAATAAAAGCAGACACTGAATAGTGAAGTTCATGTTTATGAAGGGGCGTGTAGTCAAACCCTTTTAGTAATTAAAAATTATTAAATTCTTAAAATTTTCCAAAACGTTTGCATTAAGTTTTGATTATGATAAACTATATCTTCTATTTGTTACAATTCAGCCAAATTTTCGTATATATCACTAAATTCTTTTACAGACACCCACTCTACCCAACGGGTTTTCGCTGTTGGCTTACGAAAACAACAATGTAATTCACACTGTATTTGATAGAATTGCTATTACACCACTTTGATGGCTTATTGTGCGATTCTGTAACTTTTAATAGTCCGATAATCGTAAATTTTTTGTAGTAACGATTGTAAGCTCCTGCAATATAATTTTAACGACGGTAAGCGGCTGTATTGTTGCGTATCTGACAGGCAGTAAAACTAACAGCTGATTTCGATAGACAGCGGATATAATTAAATATTGTTGCTGAATACCAAATTTGATTATCGTTATCGGTGGTAAATATTGGCCATTGTCTTAATAAAAATACCAGAATGACACTAGAGGTCAAGTTTGACAAACAGGAGTTCTAGCTATTGAACGAATTTGATGGCACGCCATCAGCGCAGTGCTATCAGACTCAGTTTGATCGTATAATAGCTGCTTAAAAGGCTGTTTCATTATCGTTTTTTTTAATGTAAAATATTATATTTTTTATGGTACAAAATGGGCTAAAAAAAGTCTAAACTTGGTCCGTTTTTGCTGAAATAACGCTCTTTTTTCTTCATTTTGGTGCGTTTTGAAATTTCAAAGTTGACAACGCTGGCTGCCATTTCTATTGGAGAGGAGAGGGAGAGGACGAATGTGTGAAAAGCATAAGATCTTCTTTGAGTTAGCCAAAAATAGACAAGAGTCCCGCTAGTATTATGTGCCGAAGGGAAAAAGTATAATTATTTACAAATAGCAAATATTATTTGTTTATATTGTCAAGCTTACAAAAATATTAAGAATGTAAGCTTATTATAAGCATGATTATAAAACATTTTTTTCCAAGCTTATCCTATAATTAGATCTTGTAACTTGCTGTATGTTCAGTTTTCATTATTAAACAATTTTTAACAAGCCTTTTACAGTAGCATTCACAACCTTTGCCAAAGTTTAAAGGCCTAACCATAATGTGCATAGACTGGCTCAAGCCACCTTAAGTAACTGTGCGAATGCATGTAATCAAATGTGTATAACTAATGGGTGATTTTATAAGAACTATCGGAAATTAAAAAAAAAAAAACACATAAAATTCAGAAAAATGCATGAAATATTTATTTAGATCGATAGTTGGGTCGATATAATTTAATGTTTGAAGATTATTTCATGCAAATGTTGGCCGCGGCTGCGCCTCAAATGGTCCATCCGCTTAGTCCAATTTTGGCATACTCTTTCCAACATTTCGGCCGGTATCTCACGAATAATGTTGGCAATGTTGGCTTCCAGCGCGTCAATCGAAGCGGACTTGTCGCTATAAACATTAGCCTTAACATAGCCCCACAAAAAATAGTCTAGAGGCGTTAAATCGCATGACCTGGGCGGCCAATTGACTGGTCCCAAGCGTGAAATAAACTGTTCACCGAACTCGCCTCTCAATTGGTCCATTGTTTCGCGTGCTGTGTGGCATGTGGCACCGTCTCGTTGAAACCACATGTCATGAAAGTCAAGTTCTTCCATTTTGGGCAAAAAAAAGTTTGTTATCATCGCACGGTAGCGCTCACCATTCACAGTAACGTTGTGATTCGCATCATCTTTGAAGAAATACGGCCCAATGATGCCGCCAGCCCATAATCCGCACCAAACGGTTGTTTTTTGTGGATGCATTGGTAGCTCTTGCAATGCTTCTGGCTGCTCTTCACTCCAAATACGGCAGTTTTGCTTGTTCACGTATCCATTCAACCAGAAATGAGCCTCGTCGCTGAACACAATTCTTCGATAAAAAAGTGGATCTTCATCTAACTTTTCAAGAGCCCATTCACCAAAAATTTGGCGTTGTGGTAGGTCGTTTGGCTTCAATTCTTGCACCAGCTGTATCTTATAAAGCTTCACACCCACATAGTGGAGTAACAGAGGCCTAATTGCTGCGAACAGCGCCGAATCGATAATTTACGGTCATCACCAACACTGGCCGATACGGCTGCGATATTTTCTTCAGTTCGCACTCTACTTAATGTAACTTTTCGTTAAGTTTCGTCTAATGTCAGTTGCTTAAGCATAGTACGAAACTGAACGCACTTTCTGTGCGGAATCATTTGTTTTCAGAAGTTTGTGTGTGTGTGTGTTTACAAAAATTATTAAAATAAAGAAAAATTTAAACAAATAATATTATATTTAATTTAATAGAAATGTATTTTAGCTTTTTTCAATTTTTAATTACACAAATTACTACAAAATTGTTTTTCTTTTTATTTGGAAATTATTGCATACAAATACTTTGTTGTCATTTTTAGTACTTTTTATATAATCTACTTAGTAATTATACAAGTACTACACAGTTGTGCAACAATGGGTTTAAAATCATTAAGTTCATATAAGTACATTATGGCCAACTAAAAGTCGTTTTTCATTCACATATGCATTTGACAGACTTTTCGTTTAATTTTGGTAAAACCTTAAGCCAATCTATGCACATTATGGTTAGGCCTTAAGGCTTATGTTAGTAAGCTTGTTACAAGTTATTTCTAAATCATGTTGGTTTGCTGGGATGTAAGTATGTATGAGTCTGTTTATGTTGGAAAAAAATAATTTTTTATTGCATGTTGACAATAAAAATACGTCAAAAATGTTTGACATATATAGACGATTTGCGTAAGTTGAACGACACGATCAAGTCGGGTTTTACAAACCCAATTCTTTACGTACTCATTTATGAAATTGGCTCGTGGCGAGAGCACTTATTCGTGTTCTATAGGGTGTTTTTTTAAGCTAGATAGAACTTTAAATTGTAAAAAGTAACACAAAAAATTAAATTTTGATGAAACATTTTTTTTATTTGTTTCAGTATACTCTGACAAATCATCATGAATAGACTCACGCTTGAACAACGCTACGAAATTATCCAAATTTACTTTGAAAATCAGTCGTCGATTGGCGCAACTTATAGACGCAAAATTGTGTTCAGCGATGAGGCGCATTTTTGGCTTAACGGGTTTGTTAATAAGCAAAATTGCCGCATATGGAGTGAGACCAATCCACAAGAGACCCTACAGACTCCATTACATCCAGAAAAATGCACTGTTTGGTGCGGTTTTCATGCTGGTGGCATCATCGGACCTTATTTCTTCAAAAATGAGGCCGGAGCTCGCGTTACGGTCAATGGAGATCGTTACCGCACCATGATCAATGATTTTTTGTTTGAAAATACGGATGACATTGATCCGGAGGAGATGTGGTTTCAACAGGATGGCGCTACGTGCCATACGGCGAACGCAACCATCGACTTACTGAAATCAAAATTTGGCGATAAGTTGATTTCGAGAAATGGACATGTCAATTGGCCTCCAAGGTCGTGCGATTTGACACCTCTCGATTATTTCCTGTGGGGCTACGTGAAGTCACTGGTTTATGCTGATAAACCAGCAACAATTGACGCCTTGGAGGCCAGCATTGTTCGTGTTGTTCGTGACATACGGCCAGCAGTGCTCGAAAAAGTGGCCCAAAATTGGACGTCCAGAATGCGCTTCGTCAAGAACAGCCGCGGTGCCCATATGCCCGAAATCATTTTCAAATGTTAATGTCACGTATTGATCTTTCGAATAAAAAAAAATTTTGATTACAATTTAATTTTTTGTGTTATTTTTTACAATTTCAAGTTCTATCAGGCTTAAAAAAACACCCTATATAAACAGACTGTAAATAAAGATTTCCAACACTCCAAATAATTTCATTTTTTTCATTTAGTAAAAATGTTATTCAAAAACGAAATAGAATGATTAATTTTGCGCCACCTTGTTGTTGCGCTGCATTGTTGTGCCCAGCAACAAAGTGGAGTGAATGTCGTCGGTTGGTTCAGCCTTTGGCTTCTCTTCCTTTTTGTTGTTTGTTGCAATGACCGCCTGTTGATCAATTTTATTGCCATTATTTTGTTGTGTAAATTTGCTTCCTCCTCTTCTGCACGCCATTATATTCCTGGGCCAATAAATTTGGTTTTGTTTTATGTTTTGCTTCTGCCGTTTTTATGTTTATATTTTATTTTCATTTAATTTATCAGGAATTAGTTGTAAATTACGTGATCCAAGCGATTATCACGTTTAAGTGCGACACTCACTGTGAGTTACTCAGCTGGACTAAAGGAAGTGCTGCCTGCCCGCCTGCCTGTCTGCCTGCCAGCCCGTCTATCGGTCTGTTGTCTAACAAAACACAACTGCGTGTGAGAATTTCGTTTCGTTTTCTTTTTCGTTTATTGTTAAACGCAAATATTTGTTTAAGGAATTTCGTTTTTAATCAGAAAAAGAGTAGACTTCCTGTCTTAAGGCGAAAAAAGAAGCATTATTGTTTTTTTTAAGATTTTTAATTATTTTATCTCTGGGCATTTTCATTCTGTATGTGGGTGTGTGGTTTTGAAGGAGTAACGGGCCAAGAAACTGAAAAAACAAATTAATTTACAAATTAGATTTTTGGTTTTTGTACATTTGTAAATCGGGGTGGTTTAGTTCAAGTTTTTCCTTTCTTAAGTTTTAATTGTAAATATTAATTACATCTCTGGGCACGGAGAATTATTAAAATACGAAACTACTCGTATGTAAGTTAATAACTAAAAAATAAATACCGATTGCTCAGAGACAGCAAATGCTGTACAAACAATGCGGACAATTAACAAAATAAATAAGTGATTGAATATGAGTGGTTAAGGCAACCGTTCAAGATGCGTCATGACCCTATTTGATATCCAAAAAGACGTGCTGATGAGTAGTGTAGCGACTACGAAACAGCTAGCTGTCCCACAACTAAAGATTTGATTATTTTTGTTGTTTTCTTCAATAAAAAATTGTAGATCACAGAAAATTTGTACTGTAAAAATTCCGTCTTAAGAAAACTTAAGAAAGGAAAAATTTAAACTAAAACCCGATGTACAAATGTACAAAACCAAACATCTAATTTAAAAACGTTGATTCACTGGAACGCATTCAAACTTTTCATTGGAATGACTCACGATTGGGCGTATTTTGTACAAAGCATCGTGATCTGGAGTGTTCTTGGCGGGCGGTTTACTGTTATTGTGTTTTCTTAGCATAGTATTTTGGATTGTTTGGAATGCATACGAGTATTCGCCCCAATATACACGAACACTCGGATGCCGAAAAATTGACATAAAAAATTTCTGAATTTGTTGTAAAAAGGGATGTTGTGATGTCTTTTTGAGTGGCATATAAATTAGATTGTTCAACGAACGATGTGACCAATAATAGTGTCGCCAAGTATTCAAAGCATTTAAATGGCGAGTCCAGCTATCTGAGATCTCCTAGTTCAAGCTTAGAAAATTGATACGCAGGGTTATCCAACGCTGTTTTTTTTTTTTTTTGACGTGACAACATTTTCTTTAAATGTGTGAGATTTGGGATCTATTTCAGAAACGGATCCAATAAATTCTCATGTTTCATTTATGATACTATAATAAGGCTGAATGATGTTGTATGTAATGAATGGTGGTGTGACATTTGAAGCAATCGAAGTAGTAGGAGATAACAATTTTGCCAGGGATGTTGGACTTCCCCTTAAAGTAGCACAAAACTCCGATGCCAGCATTGAATCTAGCATATTCACCGCTTTATTTATCGTCCCATTAAATCCAATGTTAAACTACGTACGCACGCTTGTCAGATCTTAGCCAGTAAAATTGTATGAAAATCTATTACAGTCGTGTGAACTGCCAATTTTTAACTTACAACGTTGTCAGAAAAACCATTGTAAATCAATTGGAAGACGACAATGTTATCAGGCATCTGACAAACGTAAGAACACTCTTCGTCGGCATTGCCAGATAATTGGCAGATATTGTAAGCTCAGTTTTTATTGTCAGATGTATAAAACCAATGCACCTGACAATGGCATCATTGTCAGAAAAAAGTTTGATGGGCAACACTGCCAAATAGATCGTTGTTGATATACATAAGTGGCAATGCCTTACAACATATCTGGGAATTTTTTTCATCTAAGAATTTGACAACCGTGGGAACTGACAATTTTTGTTGTCAGATGAATTATTTGTCAGACCCTGAAATTGTAAGATTTTCTTACGATCGTCTGAACATACATTTTACTTCTGCGGGACAATTTTTCATTGCCACTACATTGTCAGCATGTTGCCAGATCTTACAATATTATAAGATCTGACAACCGTATATACATAGCTTTAATATTACACACCACTTCGCAAGCATCTATTCAAATCATCGTCCATATCTTCTGCGGCAGTGTCGCTCTCTAAATTTAGAAAATCTAATAATTTCCTGACTTCTTCATCAGAAAGCGAAACCAGTTTTTGAGTTTTTACATTCTATGTCTATTAAAAATATTTTTTTTTTTCCTGAAAAGTGCAACTTTTCATGAATATATTTTTTCCCGAGGAATATATTTTTTCCCGAGTCTTCCTAAGACCGCCTTCAGACGGGCTACCTTCTAAAGTCAGTAAATAGCCTACAAAGCCTTTTTTCCTCCTTTTTTATTCTCTTTTTGCTTTCCTTACAAAACCAGCGACACAACAATATTTTTGCCATTAACTGTCTAAACTTTTAGTATTTAAAAAAAAAATTTTAAAATCACATTTTTTGCAAAATAATTATTTTATCCGCATTACAAAATTTCCAACTTCAAACAGCGGTGATATCTACTTAAAGCATCAACTTTGTTCTAAATGGAATAAAGTCAATTTTTGGACTTCCCCGAATTAGAAAAAGTGTAAAAAAAGATACAATGGATATTTGGGCATCGAATGAACAAGTCTAGACGCGATCTTAGTGACTAGAGGGTTAAGCAACTTAAAAACGGAAACTTTTAACTTAAATTAGCCATTCCACAGAGTTAATTCCTTTCAAAAAAACCCTATCCGCTAAACCGCTTGTTTTTGTGTTTTGACAGGTATTATTAGAGAATATTGGTCCATATATACCCGAGATATGGCCTAAGCCAGGTTTTTCATGAAAATGTCGCGTAAGCGAAATTAAAAAATATTAATTTGTTAAATTTTTGTTGAACTTTTATAATTTTTTAAATTAAAAATTGTTTGGTTTGTACATATGTACAACAGGTTTTTAGTTCAAGTTTTTCCTTTCTTAATTTTTTTCTTAAGAAGGATTTTTTACAATACAAATTTGCTGTGATCAATAATTATTGATTGAAGAAGACAAGAAAAATAATAATCAAATCTTTGGCTGGGGGACAACTAGCTGTTTCGTAGTCGCTACACTACTACACACTATCATCATGATACGTCATGACCCGAGTTCAAATCCCAGTGGGTGCTGATGAGTAATGCCAGAACTCAGAGTTTGAACATATCAATGAGCTAGCCCATCTTACGTAGTGTAGTAGTTTTCTAGGATAAGCCTTTTTATTAAAAAACTAAAACGTTCAAGTAGGTTTTTGAAAATTTTTACCTCCAAATAAATTAAAAATTTTGTAAATATGGAATATGTATTTATTAATATTGTAACTAAAAACCTAATAACTAAGAAGAAAAAGATAATTATCTTGAACTCTTTATTGTAAATTAATTATATGAAAATGTAATATTATGGAAATAAAGTGAATTTGAATTTGACTACTTAATTAAGATTTTGTTAGCCTGTAAGGATTTTTTATGCCATATTAGAAATAAATAAATGTTATGTCCATAAAAGTTCGTTGATATTGTGCTTCATATAACTTATTTATACAACGAATATTTGCCGGCGAATTCGTTGCGATGGGCGAATTTCGCCGTTTGTTGCAGTTGTGTTTCCAGCATTATTCAAATTGAATAGTGGAATTCGTTTTTCTCCTTAAAAACTTAAAAGATGAACGTGAATGCATGAAAATATGAGTTCAAAACTTCTCAAAACTAAAGGCCGCAACACTTTTTCTTTCCAAATAACGAATTTTATATTTTCTTTTGCTCCCAGAATTATTTTATTCAACACAAACTGGTTGCAAATTCAGCCAACATATTTGTGAAAAATTTTCCATAATTTCTTACAGTTCATAAAAACATGTGCCTGTTTTCGAATGGAAAATCCACTCATTAATTTATTATTTACACGACTTTAATTTCGAAATTAATCCTAATGGAAAAAAAATAAATAAAGAAAGTAAATATTTTTCTATAATACCAATATTTTTCAACAATACAAGTATTATTATGGAAACTAGAACAATGGGCGAGAAAAAAAAAAATACATCTTTTATGCAGCAAAAGGTGCCTATGAAAATTTCCTTTGAATATGACACCTCAATATGGATAATGGAACCTGAAACAAAAAACAACATGCTGCTGCAAGCGAAACCCGATTTACGAGTAATTCTTTACGCTTGAAACCAAAAACACACATAAACCCCTGTTCTTATCGCTCTCCGATGTTCAGTGTTTGTATTATTTAATCCTTAAATTTTACTTTAACACAGATCTGCGTGCGTATTTATATCAGCAACGGCCAAAATGCCCATTTTGTATAGTCGCGAGCACAGTAGACTAGAAAAAACTTCATGATAACCAAGAAAGCGATTGTATGCTAGATAAATGTACTCGTATCGGGTGGTTAAATTTTAAGGGCCGATGTTGAATGTGAACCACACTAGTTTTTTTCTGCATATCATTTCAGACTAATTCAATTTGAACCATGGAAAGATAGACAACCGAGTAACGCATTCAAGTTATTCAGGCTAATTATGAAAATGGACATTCAAATCAAAAAAAAATTTTTATAGCGTTTTTTATTTATTGAATCTTCAAAATGAACTAACAATAAGTATTCAAATCTCAACACTGAATTTAAGTGCTTTAAAATTAAAAAAAAAAATGTGCTTTATACTTAAGTCCGGCCAATGAGAGACGAAAAGTTTTTTTTGCGGGAGCTATTTCGGTAAAATCACCTATTGAGCAATCTGTAGGTGGTAACGGTATCCCTTCTTCTAAGTCGAGTGTGACCGCCAAAATTAAGAATATTACCCGCAAGACGGTTTGAATGAAGGTCCAGTTTACTGACATACCTTGTCGCGTACTTAGAAAATTCCTCTTCCAGAAAATTCCAGTGGAACACTCAGATCGTTATGAATTCGTGAATTTTTGACGTACCATGGAGCTGCAGTAATCGTTCGAAGAACTTGGTTTTGTCGCCTTTGAATTTTTTCAATATTTGAGGCTGAGGCGGTGCCCCATAATTGAATTCCGTACCACCATATAGGCTTTAAAATTGCGTTATATAATAAAAGTTTGCAATCCAACTTCAAAGTCGAGTTTCTGTCCATAAACCAATTTAGCTGCGCTGCTTTTAATTTTAGCTGAGTGACTTTCGCGTCAATGTGAGGCTTCCACGTTAGCCTACGGTCGAGATGTATACCAAGGTACTTGACTTCATTGTGCTGCGGAATAGATGAGTTGTTAATTTGGATAGGCGCACATGTTTGCCTACACAGAGTGAATGTGACATGAGTACATCTCTGTTCACTAACTTTGATTTTCCAAAGTTTTAGCCATTTCTCTAATATTGAAATATATTCCTGTAAATTTCGCTGTTTCATCTGCAAAGGTTGAAGTGTGGATTCCGGATGTCGTTGGCATGTCAGAGGCGTAAATCAAGTATAAAGTAGGCCCCAGTATGCTGTCTTGGGGAACACCTGCCTCGATTGGCTAAATTGGGCTTATAAAATCGCCTTCTCTGATAACAAACTTCCGCCCATACAAGTAGCTTTCCAGAAGCTTGTGAGTATTTACAGGCAAGTTTAACTTTATTTTGTGCATCAACCCGTCGTGCCACACTTTATCGAAAGCTTGAGAAATGTCAATGAATAGAGCTGAGCAATACTTCTTCTCCTCAAAGGTCTGTCTTATGACATTGACTAGTCTGTGCGTTTGTTCTATGGTGCTGTGTTTAGCCCGAAACCCAAATTGATGATCAGGGATGCATCCAACATTGTTCAATATTGGGCTCAACTTAACCATTAAAAATTTTTCGAATAGTTTTGAAATTGTTGGTAGTAGACTTATTGGTCTATATGACTCTACTTTAGTGGGATCCTTCCCTGGCTTGGGTATCATAGTAATCATTGAGATTTTCCACTCTGTAGGATAATACTCAAGGCGTAAAATAGCGTTAAAAATAAAAAGTAGAAGCCTTCTAGCTGCACGAAGTAACTGTTCAAGCATTTTACCAGTAATTTGATCAATGCCTGGAGCTTTTCTTGGGTTTGTATTTGCGATAACGTTTTCGACATCTTGAAAATTAAGTCTCAAAGACACAGGGGGTCTAGCAGCATATGATGGTAATTCCGCTGTAATATTCGCTGAATCATTTGTAATAAAAACGTTTCTCAAATGATCGACATACAACATCCCCTTTTCAGAGTCGCTTCTTGCCCAGTCGCCAGTTGAAGTTCGCAAAGGTGGCTTACCTATTACGGGTCTTTTTAAACCTTTTGTCGCTTTCCAAATCAAAATGCATATCGTTCACTTCGTGATTTTTTCGGCCTTCGGGCTGTAGAGCCGTCCATCTCAACTTGTTGTCGTAGGTTCCTCGATGGATGATTTGTTAGAGTACTCGACTAACAGTCTCCAGGTCGCAGCTTCGATTACTGCCATAGACTCTGGATGTTACTCCATAGCAGCAAAAACGCTTCTCAGGTTTTCTTTGTTAAACAAAAAAAAAAAATCACCTTTCACGCTCGTCGTTGATGAATATTATGCATATAGACTTGCATTTATACGCTCACAAGCTGCACTTGACTGAAGAACTAAACCCTCTCGACCATTCCAAGCGTGGGAATGGCAGCAAGATACTTACGCACTGGACGAAGAAAATCATCTCCAGTGATGAGACACATTTTCACCTCAGTGGATTCGTCAATAAACAGAATTTTCGCATTTGGACGAATGATAATCCAAGAGTGATTGTCGACTGTGAATGGCGTGAGATGATAACGAAATTTTTATGGCCCGAATTGGAAGATATGCCACACAGCTAGCGAAGCAATGTTTTTTTTGCGCGACAAATTCAATAGCCGTGTTATCTCACGAGTTGGCGATGGCAATTAGCTGCCAAGATCATGTGATTTGACACCGGTGGGGTGTCACTCCACCAGCCTGTACAATCTAACCTTACTTAAGTAAGACCTCACAATACAGCACTTCAAAAATTTACCTTTAACTGCTGTTGCTACTAGTGCAGGCGTATTCGAACAAACGCATGTATCTGGCCACCACTGATTTGTCTATGTACTGATGACCATGTGATCATGGTAGTGGTGGTGATGATTGGTGCGAGATTTGTTTGTTGGAGGCGAGAAAACATGTGTTGTAGAAATTTTTTTCGTGAATGGGATTTCCCCAGTTAACAAATTTGGGAATTCTCAATTTCTTTAGTAGTGGCAAGTACTGCATCTGGATTTTTGTTATGCTATTATTGTTTCCTACACGCCCTTAAGAACCAGTGTTGCAGTGTGGTTTTGTTTTTTTCTTTTTAAGGCAGTTAAGGTCTTATGTTTTTTTTTTTACCTTTTTCTTTTCCATCAAAAAGCCAATTAAAATATTTATTAGTTTGCTGAGTCACTACGTTGTGTAGACATTCTGTTGCCAGGTAAAAATGTAAGCCGCTATTTTGCAACTCGCTGGCCGTACACTTTCTGTTTGACGGTCTTCATTGTCAGTGTGACTGTTCTTGGTGGAATTTCTCAAGGATTTGCAAAATATTTGTGTCCTTTTTTCTGCCACACAAAAGTATTTTATTACAGTTTCGTGGTAAGAGTGTCTCAGTTTGCAGTCATCACTGCGATATAAATTTGTTGAAGTAAAATGCCATATGTAACATTTTCCTCTTGTTAGATTACGATAAGGTTTGGAATTCCCCCACTTATTGATTAGGCTTTGTGTCTGGAAAGTATTCTCAAAACATCTACTGATTGCGATCTGTTCTCTGTTTTGTAATTGTATTAAAGGTAGAGGCAAAATACATGAGTCGTTTTGCGCACATAAGCGGCATTTAGGAAAACATGTTAAAGAAAACGGTTTGTGTTGCCTACAAGCCAGACGGCAAGTAAGTCAAATTGAATAAGATGCTAAAAACCCCAGTGAAAAGTTTACTGCATATCAATATATGAGTAATAGTATATAAGTTTAGCTTATATGAAAGTGAAACAATAAATCCATGACTGTTTGAATAAAAACTTATTATTGAGTTCTGTTCCAATTTTTTTTTATCATTTGCGACAAATATGATTTGTTTCGACATTGGAGCAAACTCTTTTTCCACCGATACATTTCTTCAAGTTTGGGAACAAGACTTAATCACTCGACACTAAGTCTGGAGAATACACAGTTGGTTCGGAAACTTCTTAGCCTATCAATGAAAGAGAATAGTCAGATTTTTTCAAAAATATTTGTATTTTTCTATATAATCTGCTGAAACTTTAATACACTTAGTCCAACGCTTTTCTAGCAATTCTATCCCTTGATTAACAACACAACGGGACCAAAAGGACCCAAGTGGGCTGGTTTCATGAAACTGGCGGCCTGTACAACCTATCCCTTGATTAAAATAGTTTTCCTCAAGGTCTTCAAAATACGAGTAGTGGTTTATAACTGTAATTGCATCTTCATTTGAGGTAAAACGCTTGCAGCTAGGCTTTGTTTTCGATTTGGGAACAGGTAAAGGTCACTGGGAGCTAAACCAGGAGAATAAGGTGGGTGGTCAAGCAACTCGTACTTTAATTCGTTGATTTTAGCCACTGATAAAACACTCTTGTGCGCTGCTGTGTTGTCTTGATGAAAAATTTTTTTTTTGTGTTGTAATCCAGGTCATTTCTCTCGAATTTGCACATTTAATTGACCCAAAAGGTTTCAATAGTACTCTGAATTTATTGTTTTACCCTTTTGCAGATAGTCAATCAATAAAATACCTTTGAAGTCCCACAAAACCGTTGCCATAACATTACCAGCCAATTGAATTGGTTTTGTCTTCTTTGGGGCATTTCCTCCAGCTTCAGTCCATTGTTTGGATTGTTCTTTTGTCTCTGAACTAAAGTGGTGGATCCATGTCTCATCAACAGTTATGAAACGACGCCTAAAATCCATTTTATTTCGCTTAAAACGATCCAAACAAGCTTGAGAAATTTTCATTCTTATGCGTTTTTGGTCGACTGTTAACAAATGCGGCACCCATCTTGCAGAAAGCTGTTTCATGTGTAGTTCCTCATGCAAAATTAAATGGACTCGATCATTTGAGCCATGATATTAGCTATTTCATGCACTTTTATTCGTCGATCATTTAATACCATATCATGCACTTTGGCTACAATTTCTGTTGTTGTTGCTGTTGCTGTTTTTGGACGTCCACTACGTGATTCACCTTCAATGCTTACTGTTGCATATGAAGGAGCACTTTCATCTAACACATTCACAATATCATCATGAATTTCTTGTCCTGCTAAACCTTTTTTATGTAAATATTTAATGACATCACGCGTTTCTAATTTTTTTATTGTAAAAAAATCGGGGATGCGTCTTTTGTGAACACCTGTTTCTATATGAAGGAGTTACCAGATCGAAACAAAATTTAACATGTGTTCATAGCAGAGATGGAAGTTTCCAAAAGACTTAACTTTTTTCTGTTTGTGCCTCGCTTTTTGTGCTAGGCTAAGAAGTTTTCGAACCGCCCTCGTAGGATGGATAGTGGAACAATTCTTAGCCCAATTAATGTTTCTTTTCTGCCATGGAAACTGCACATTTTTTGTGATTTTTTATCCTAGACCAGGGCCCTATTCCACAAAAGAACTTATCAACTTTTCACTTTGCACTTATCAAATTTTTCGTCAATTTGCAAAACTTTCTGTTCCTCAGAACTATAAATTTTGATGAGTGATAAGTACAAATTGATAAGTGTAATTTGCAAAGTTCTCTCATTTTTTATATTCTCTTTGCACATTCTGTTCCACGTACATTCTCCTGTGCAAAGTGCAAAGTTAATGTTGAAAAGTATAATTGGCAAAGACTTCGCAAAAAATGTAACTGTTTCGTTCCACAAAAACTGTAATTTTTTGTTTTGCAAAGCAAATTTTGATAAATTTGTCAAAAATTTGCAAGGTAAACGATCACCTTGCAAATTTTTATTGTTAGATCTAGTGAAGTGTGAAATATGTTAAGACGTTATTTTTTGTTTGACTATAGCGAAGACGACGCAGTTGTAGCCAGAAATTATAAAGACCGAATTAATTTTTTGGGACTTCAAAACTATAATTTTAAAGAATGCTTTCGTTTAAATGGAATTCAAGTTGATTTCATTTTAAATAAAATTGGGGAAAAATTAGAGCACAATACACAACGCAGTCATGCTTTATCGGCTAAAAATCAGCTACTACTGTGCTTGCATTGGCTGGGAAATGGTTGCCAGTACCATGGAGTTGCAGCTATGCATGGGGTTTCCAAATCAACAGTTTGCAGAACCATACATAGAGTTGTCGACCATATAATAGACGTTTTATTTCAAAACACCATTCGGTGGCCCGATGACGTTAGTGGTATTGCTGAAAAGTTTTTTATGATGGGTGGATTCCCTTGTGTGTGTGGTTGCGTAGATGGCACAATCATTCAAATTGATGCGCCAACGTTGCACGAAGAAGGATATGTGGACCGGCATGGGAACCACTCATTAAATGTGATGATGATTTGTGGGCCAGACTATACATTTTATAGTGTAAATGCAAATTGGCCGGGCAGCGTCCATGACTCAAGAGTGCTACGAAATTCGGCTGTAAGTCAAAGATTTGACAATGGATGGAGACCATTTCCGGATGCTGTTGTTTTGGGTGATAGCGGCTACGGACTAAAAACCTGGTTGATACCACCATTACGCCAAAATCCCGATAACCCCGCTGAAGAGGCTTTCAATCGTTGCCATAAAAAAACACGGCGCATAATTGAAAATTGTTTTGGCATTCTTAAAGAAAGATTCCCATGTCTAAATTATTTGCGACTGAAGCCTGAGTTTGCAGGAAAGGTTGTTATTGTTTGTGCCATCTTACACAATATTGCCTGTAGCATTGGAAGACGTAGTGAAAACATGCAACTGAATGAAGACACTGATAATGAAACTGAGGAAATGGATGTGGAAAATGCTCAAGATGAAATTGGTGCCCTTACTAATATGGATAATGCGAGTGGAATGGAAAGGCTTACTTCTCTGCTGCAGTACTTTTCTTAGTACCAACTATTATAGTATTGTTTTGAAATAACATTGTTTTTTACCTTTTTCCGTGCAAAAGCATTTAAGTTCACAGAGAATAAATAATAAGAAGTAGAAACATGAAATTCATTTATAGTTTATTTAAAATTAAAGTAAAATAAATAAATAAAAAGTACAATGTTAGAAAAAAAAAACAAAGTAAAAAAATAAAAAAAACTATAATTCTTGAAAGGACGGACTCCCCGGGATTTGCGAAATATCTGCAGTTTCTGCCACTGCAATCTCTCGCGTAATAGTAGATACTGGAATCTGTAGCTCCCTCTCTAATTTCAGGCATTGAAGTTTCCTGTAATAAACTTCAACCTGCAGGAGCTCCAGCCGACATTTTTTTTCTCTATCACAAGTTTCATTTGGAAACTTGGTAGAGTTTTTTCTCTTCCTGGGGTTTGGAGGTGGGTGCTCAGATGTTTCCTCTGTCACCGATGCTCTAGAATCAGACTCAACTAATTGTGGAATTTCTGAATTCCCGTAACTTTCAGGCAAATTCAGCCCATCTACTACAGCTGAGTCTGATTCCAAAATATCGAGAACTGCCATGTCGACCTCATCCATAACGATGTTCTTCCCACCTGCGGACCCAGTTCTTCGAGCGTTATCCCTTTTACTCTGCAAATTAACAAAATCAATGACTTTTAAACATATAATATATTGTATATTTATTGACAGTAAAGAATACAAATAACTATATTGTATGTGAACCGGTTCTTCTAATCAGAAGATTTGTTTAATTTAGTACAACGTTAACTCACAACAACAATGGATATGATGATGATTTATGTTGTTGTTGTATATAATATGTCTGTTGCTTTTTTTCACTGAACAATGTTACAATTAATAGAAATTGCAACAAAAACAAGTGAAATAAATATAATTATTTGCTATGTGCAGGCAATAAGTTGTTTTACTTACCAGTGTCCGACTCTTCCAGAGACCAAACAAACCGTCCCTTGCATAGGACCATGTTTTTTGGGCCGATGCCAGTTGGAGCGATTGTGCTTTTTTTAAAACTTCTTCCCAAGCAGTTTGTTTATTTAATTTATTTACCTTCAAAATAACATATAAATAAATTTTATATATGTACATACATATAAATATTTTCTATAGTTTTATAAAAAATACCTTATTATGTTGAAAACTGGCGAATAAAATATGTTTTTTTTCTTGAATCACTTGTAACACCGCAAGTTTTTTTTCCAATTGAATTTTGCGGCTCATATTAAATGTTTTACTTAACAATGCAAAGTGAAAAGTGATAAAAAATGAAATGCAAAGATGTTTAAATGCTTTGTGGAACACTTCGCACACTCACTTTGCAGACGAGCGCAAAGACTTTGCAAAGAGCGCAAAGAGAGTAACGGTTTCACAAAAATTTGCTGAGTTCAAAGTGAGATTTACAAAGAATATTGTGGAACAGAAACACTTATCACTTTGCCAAAAAATGCAATTTGATAAGTGCAAAGTGAAAAGTTGATAAGTTTTTTGTGGAATAGGGCCCAGTACTCAGGGAATGACCAGTACTCAGGAAATGACTATCAATAACAACATATAAAGAGTAAAGTAAAAGTGATCACAGAATTTGAAGCATTGGAATTAAATTGGTTTAAATCTGATCAGGGCTCAGTGTATACACCAGGTCGGTTTGATATTGAAGCTACCAAAGTAGGAAAAACATTTTTTTTTCAAAAACCATTTATTTCTAAACATAATCTCCTTTTAGCTCAATATACTTAGTAAGACGATATCGCAACTTTTTTATACCATCTGAATAATACAATTTTGGGAATCCCTCAAAATACGCGTTAGTTCCGGTAATCTCATCTTCGTTTGAGATGAATTTTTTTTCCTGCGAGCCAATTTTTCAAGTTTGGAAACAAATCTGGACTGTAAGGTGGATGATCAGCCAATTCGACGTGTATTTCACGTAACTTTAGCTTTGTGCGAGTACCTAATGCTGTGTCGTCCTGAGAAATTAAAAATGCTTTCTTCATTAAATGTGTTCGTTTTTCCTTGATTGCTCCAATAATGCACGATAATACTTTCCTGTGTTTGTGTATCCTTTTTCAAGATAATCGATGATCAATATTCTGTATGCATCGCAAAAGTGGCCATAACCTTTCCAGCCGATTTCACTGTCTTCGCCTTCTTCGGAGCAACTCCATCAGCTTCCACCCATTGTTTCGATTGATTTTTGGTTTCAGGTGTGTAGTGGTGGAACCACGTTTCATTAACAGTTATTAATCAACGCCAAAAATCAACAAGATTACGCTTTATCATGTCCAAACACCGCTGTGATGTGGTCTGCCGATCTTGTTTATGTTCAACACTGAGCGAACGCGGCATTCATCTTGCCGATAGCTTTTTCATACGTAAATGTTTATGCAAAATGTTGAACGCACGTTCATATGATATATTTAACCATTTCAACCATCTCACGTAATTTGACTCGGCCATCATACATAACGATATGGAGGATTTTCTTGATATTTTCTTCGGTAACCACCTCTTTTCGCCTTCCTTTTGATTGTAGTGTTGCAGTGCTTGTTCGGCCGCGTTTCAATTCAGCAATCCAATATTTTCCCATGCGATCTGGCGGATTACAGACTTTGCCGTCCCCTCGGGGCATAGGTTTTACCTTGGCGTATTCCTAACCAGGGTACTCTGTTTTTCGGGTAAAGAGGGGAAGGGGTCCCTCGTTTGTTGTAGCAAATAAAACTCTAGGAAGCCGCGTGACTTATGTTGTGCTGGTTTCCGAAACCCGGGCTGATCATTGTTGGGGTGTCTATCTTGGCTGAAAGGTTCTAACTGTGGTTGAAACCTAAAACACACACAGAAACAATTTTTTTTGTGTTCAATAACGAAATTTGTTGAATCAATTAATAAATTATTTGAATGGGGACCTGTAAAGGAATTTATGTATATGCATACAAATAATTTTTCAGACAAAAATTTTGTTGAGTTTATTTCTACTATAAATTTTTCTGTGCTGGAAGGGGGTGTTAGTATGCTTGATAACTGTTTGGCGTGGCTTTTTTCGGGGACTAACAACCTCCCAAGGGTCTGTTGCCTTTACAACAGATACCTTTACTGTGAGGAACGAGTGCTGATGGTTGACGGGTGAGTTAGTTTAAGGGCTGATACTGCTAGTGGGCTTCGGCCTACCAACTCATTAAGCCTTGTCTTCCATTGATTGCTGGGAAATTGCATACAAGAGGGATTAGAAGGGCCGAAATCCCCGACTAGAAGTTGCTCATATGGCTACAAACATATGGCAAAAATTGCTGCATGTATGACCCCAGTCAGCCATACAGGGACGTGAATCGGGAATAATTCACTCCGTGGAACTGGTCCATCTTCAGATAAGGCTGCAAGGCAGGTGCTGATGTAAATCTTTTTCACAGTTGTCTCCTTCGCCGTCTTCCCTTTCAAATAATAGTGTTTAATGATTGCACGAAGTTCACTTTTTTCATTTTTCAAGAAACACAAAAGTTATTTACTGCAAACGACTACAACAAATAAACTAATCGACGAATTTGAATGAAATTTTAACAACTGATGTTTGACAGATTGCAATTTCAAAAGAAAAAGTTTTTTGTTTGTGCTGCCATCTAGAGCTAGGTGGCTTCAATATCAATCCGTCCTCGTATTACTCGTTCATGCTCATTTTTCTGTAACAGCCAGAGGTCGCAGCTCCGTTTTCTCCGTTTGCCTCCCAAGGTGATCGACCATACGATTGAAAAAAAGAACCATATATTAGTATTTTTAAGCATTCACTACTTTTTAATCACACCTTTTTATACCCTTCACAAAAATGTAAGGGGTATATAAGTATAACTTTGTGATTCCGTTTGTAATTTCTACAATTTTCATTTTCGACTCTATATAGTATTCTGCCGTTGAAATACCGCTTCTGAGAAAACCATTAGACTTAGCAACTTTTTTCTTTCACCATTCTTTTACCGCATCGATTCATAGGTTTGCTTTTGAAATTCAGTAAAATCGTTTCTCATATAGCTGAGATATATCCAAAATTCCGAAAAAAAACCATTATGTTTTGCAATTTCGTATGAAAATTTTTGAAAAAAAGTTGTTTGTTTTGCTTCAAACTTCACACAAGTATGAAACATGGCGAAAAGAAAAAAAAACTTTCCCCAAGATCGGTGCATGTATACCCGAGATATAGTGTTAACCGATTTTTTAATGAAACTTTCGCACAAGCGAACTTAAAAGCAGTTCTGGTTGTAAAATGAGGTTATTTATATATTGTAGTGTGTATCTACACGCTGATTTATTAATAATGGCCCAATATTATAAAGACAGTTGCAATTTGTCAGTTCAATTAGTCAAGTAGGCTGTAATTTAGGAGTGTTGCCAGGTCGGCTGGCACTGTAGCGCTATCCCTTGGGTTCATTACAATCTTTCCAAAAAAGGCAACACTTACCAACACTTGCTTGTAAGGGGTCAACAACATTTTCTATTACAGCAGCAGCGGTTTTCTTCTTCTTCGGACAAGCCTGATGGTAATGGCCCACCTCAGCACAAATAAACAACGAATTTGCGGGACGTTTAGGCTTTGGGCAGCGGTCTTGATAGTGTCCAAATTGAGAACAGTTGAAACAGCGTCCTTCATTACCAGTTGCTTTGACGGCATTCGCCGCCTTGGACGCATCTATACTGTTCTTATTGGTCGTGTTTGCGCTAAAGTTTTTCGTAGCGGCATAAAATGGTACATGGCGTCGCTGCTCATAGCGGTCCAAACGTCTGACTAACTCATCGATGGTTTCAGCGCTGTATAAAATTGCTGTAGCTATGTCATCAGATATGCCGTCAACAATAATGTCCACCAGTTCTCGTTCTTCAATATCAGACTTCGACGCTATGGCTTACATTGCGACCAGATAGCTTAAGCAAGATTCATTAGGCCGTAAAGTTCGACTTCGCAGTTGACGGTATACTTCTTGCCGCGAGATCGTTCTCGTGAACATTTTAATTAATTTAGATCTGATCTGTTCGTAATTAAGCAGACCTTGACTCACTAAATATTTCTTAGCTGTCCCATCCACTCTTTGGCGGATTCCCAAGCACTTCTCTTTGTCGGAATACATACATACATCAGCATAATACTCATACTGCACAAACCACTTATTAATATCGTAGTGGTCGTCGCCAGTAAACATTGGCACAGCAGCGTTTAGTTCCGACAAGTTTATGTTTTGTGGTTGATACGAGCCATGATCACTTCCCTCTAGAGCTTTTATTTCCTTTTGCAGCTTAAGAATTTCCATCCTCATTTTTAGGTTTTGTAATTCCTCTTGAAGGTTTAAATTTTCCGTTCGGGCAGCAGAGACAGAAGATCCATCAGTGTGGACAGCAATATTGTTTCGTTCAGCAGTACTAGCTCCAACATTTAAAACAGCAGAGCCCGGCACATGAACAGCAGTCACATCAACAGCAGTCAATCTGCAACGATGGCGGGAACCTCACCAGCGGCCAAATTTTCCCCGTCACTACCGACATTGATAGCATCCCCTAAATTCTCAGCCATGACGCCTTTTCCAGAAGCAGCTACGTCTTTTCCATCTGTTGCGTCCCTGGGCATAGCATCCTCTTTCATGTCTAATGACTCACACAATGTCTTTAATTGAGACAGTGTGGCTGAATCCGGATAAGTTGCCCGACAGCACTTAAAGCTGCCATTAAAGAATTTCGGGTGCAACGCGGTCGTAAATCCATTTTTTTATAATGCAGAAAAAAAATTTTATTATTTTTTTTATTTTTAAAATAATTTGTCAATGTGTACACCACACCTATTGTGGAGGATGAGCTGGCGAAAGCCGGAGCTCGTCTACAGAGAGGGGACATTGATACGATGGTTGGAGTCCCGCTTAACAGCTGTAAAAACCAAGTGCAGCGTCAACTTGTAGGGACTGCGCAGGACAGATGGTCTGGTGAGGTCACCTGCCGAGTAGCAAGGCTGACATGGCCTGCGTATGATCGTAGTAGAACTGCGGTCTTAAAGGGTTTTCCCCGTCAAAGGTTGCGTACCTTGGTGGCAGTTCTGACAGGACATTGTCTCATAGGGACGCATGCTAGGAGGTTAAATCTTCCATTTAATGATTTCTGCAGAAGTTGCGGGGATGAGGACGAGGAGGAAAGTGTTGAGCATTTCCTCTGTCGATGCCCGGCTCTCAGTTCTATGAGAGCGCTGTACTTAGGCAGACCGATGCTGCACGGGTTAGCAGATATATCGGAATGCCGAGTGAACGGACTGGATTCCTTTATCCGGCTTTCGGGTAGGTTTGAATCTGAACCGTCGGGGGAAGTGTAAGTCTCGCGGGCTGCACTTCTCCCTCAGGCAACACAACGGGACCAAAAGGACCCAAGTGGGCTGGTTTCATGAAACTGGCAGCCTGTACAACCTAACCTAAACAACCTAACCCCACACCTGAATTGTAGTGTGTATCTACACGCTGATTTATTAATAATGGCCCAATATTATAAAGACAGTTACAATTTGTCAGTTCAATTAGTCAAGTAGGCTGTAATTCAGGAGTGTTGCCAGGTCGGTTGGCACTGTAGCGCCATCCCTTGGGTTCATTACAATATGGAAAATAAAAGTTTCCGATATCGGTCCATGTATACCCTAGATATAGCCTAAACCGATTTTTTCATGAAAATCACGCGAAAGCGAACTTAAACAACGTTTTTTGCTTAAAAGGAATTCTGGTAATATAAAGAGGTTACCAAATAAGGAAAAATTAAATTTCCGATATCGATCCATACACAGAAGAGATATAGCCTAAACATATTTATCTATGAAAAAACTTTTTTTTGTTTAAAGGCAGTTCTGGCTATAAAAAAAAGTTACTAAAATACACAAAATAAAAATTTCCGATATCGATTCATAAGCCGTTTTTTCAATGAATTTTTTTTTTTTTTTTTTTTTTGCTTAAAAGCAGTTCTGATTATAAAAGGAAGATAGTATAGGGTGTTTTTTTAAGCCCGATAGAACTTGAAATTGTAAAAAATAACACAAAAAATTAAATTGCAATCAAAATTTTTTTTTATTCGAAAGATCAATACGTGACATTAACATTTGAAAATGATTTCGGGCATATGGGCACCGCGGCTGTTCTTGACGAAGCGCATTCTGGACGTCCAATTTTGGGCCACTTTTTCGAGCACTGCTGGCCGTATGTCACGAACAACACGAACAATGCTGGCCTCCAAGGCGTCAATTGTTGCTGGTTTATCAGCATAAACCAGTGACTTCACGTAGCCCCACAGGAAATAATCGAGAGGTGTCAAATCGCACGACCTTGAAGGCCAATTGATAGGTCCATTTCTCGAAATCAACTTATCGCCAAATTTTGATTTCAGTAAGTCGATGGTTGCGTTCGCCGTATGGCACGTAGCGCCATCCTGTTGAAACCACATCTCCTCCGGATCAATGTCATCCATATTTTCAAACAAAAAATCATTGATCATGGTGCGGCAACGATCTCCATTGACCGTAATGCGAGCTCCGGCCTCATTTTTGAAGAAATAAGGTCCGATGATGCCACCAGCATGAAAACCGCACCAAACAGTGCATTTTTCTGGATGTAATGGAGTCTGTAGGGTCTCTTGTGGATTGGTCTCACTCCATATGCGGCAATTTTGCTTATTAACAAACCCGTTAAGCCAAAAATGCGCCTCATCGCTGAACACAATTTTGCGTCTATAAGTTGCGCGAATCGACGACTGATTTTCAAAGTAAATTTGGATAATTTCGTAGCGTTGTTCAAGCGTGAGTCTATTCATGATGATTTGTCAGAGTATACTGAAACAAATAAAAAAAATGTTTCATCAAAATTTAATTTTTTGTGTTACTTTTTACAATTTAAAGTTCTATCTAGCTTAAAAAAACACCCTATAAAATACAGAAAATGAAAATATCTAATATCGGTCCTTATATATTTTTTGCTTCATCTGAGTGTGAAACGAGGATTAAAATACAGATATTGCAAATTTTCGATATCGGTCCATATATACCCGAGATACAGCCTAAATGGATTTTTTCATTAAAATGTCGCTTGAAAGCAGTTGTGACAATAAAAAAATAGCGACAATTGTCGCCCTGCAGTCAGCGGCTATGTGTTTAATGCTTTAAGCCAGTGGTATCCACAAGTTCTATACGGAAGAGTACTTTTGTTTAATATTTTTTGTTATAAAAAGCAAAACAATTTACAAAAACAATATTCAGACTGATAATCACTATCGTCAATGTTTACCAGTAAAACATGCGAAAGTGTTTGTGTAGTGAAGAACGACAAAAAAAATATATAAGACGAAGTTGCTTGTGTATTTTTCATTGCTAGTGCTGAGTATGTGTTATTAAAGAGCACAGCCCTACAGCTAAGCGCTTTTACAAAAACAATTGAGCATCAGCGCATAGGCCTGGGCGTGCCTGCATTAAGCTGTAGTGGCAAAACGCTACACAATTGTACTCTCATTGTTACTTGTGTATTGAATACGAGTACTTTTCTTTTTTAACAATCATTATGAAAAATTGGCAATATTATCCAAGATATATTTCATACATATAATTAAGTATATATTATAAATACATATGTATGTATACACATATTGTATTTTTGCCAAATATTGTTCAATTTTCTTTATTTCTTTTAACATTAACCTCTGTTTCTAATAAATTTTGATAAATATTTAAAGCCACTGCCAAACCATTTTTTGCGCATTAAACTGAACAATTTATGCAAAATATTTGTTGTTATATATTTATCGAAAAGCAGAAAAAAAAAGAAAAAACAGAACTTGAGTTGTGTTTTTGCTGCTGCCTGCCACTGCTACTATTGTTTTCTGCATGGTTGCTCTGTTGTTATAGAAAAAATACTACATATAAAAAAAATTTATTGCTTAATTTAGTTTATTATAAAGTTTTTTTTTTTGCTTCTTTTCTTATTTAGTATTAAAAAAAAGGTGTGTCAATTTAACACAAATTACATGCCAAAATAAAAAAGTAGGAAAACATAAAAACGAGCTGTTGCTTTTTATGACGGCAATACATTGGATCAGTTTTTTTTAAGGAACGACGTTTGTAAGTCTATCTGCAGCACCAGCACCACCACCACCGCCAGCAGCAGCAGCAGCACTAAGCATTTACTGCACCCAAGTTTTACCATGATCGTTTTCTAAACATTTTCTATATCAATTTTTTCTTCTTGCTTTTCATATACATATTTATTTGTGTATGCCTTCAAATTTTTCTATTTCATTTTTTTAAGTTTGGAAGCCTTAAGCCTTAAGTTCGTTAAATGCTTTTTTTCCAAAAAAAAAAAAAAAAAAGAAAAAGAAATACAAAAAGACAATATATTTTTTTTCAACTCAACTTAAAATACTTAAAAATAATTAAAAAATTTGATGTTATCCAAGATCTTTTAAAGAGTTTGATAATAAACTATGACTTCAAATTCTTTTTACTTTCAATTTTCTAATCTTAAATTAAATAAGTAAATAAAAAGTAGTTAAAAATTAAATTAATATATAAAATTAATATATAAAATTACCGAACAGTTGGGTCTTAAAAATAAAATACAGGAATAAAAATGACGGTCCGCAAGTTTTTGTGAAAAAAATAATATATTTTTCTTCTAAACTTTCCAGCTAAAGATCTTGATTGATTTTTGTTTTTTATAAAAAAGATTTAACGGCATTTTATTTTCGATAACAATTTGTTATCATCCTCATTAAAACTAAAATGTTATAAAACATTATTTGAAAAAATATTGATCTTTGACAATATAATACGAATAATTAAAAAAAAAAAAATAATATTTAATAATGCAGGCGAACAAAATATTTAATACAGAATTTTTGTTCTATTCCATCCCTGTCGGCAACTCAGTTCGCTTCAGTGTTGCCAAGCGTAGGGTTAGTAGACTTCAGTGTTGCTATTTTTGTACAGATTTATTTGTTTATTTCCACATGTAGGGAAGAATGGACATATTTTTATGATTAGGCTTATTGTGAGGTATTTTTATTTTTTTTTTATTTTTACGAATGGTAATATAACGAATGGAATAGTATAATTTTTCCGACTATGAAGAAAAATTGTTGTATAAATTTGTGTTACATTAAATATTTTGAAAATAAATTTTTTAACTTTAAAATAATATTTTTTAAATAACTTAGTATATCCCAATTACGTAAAATTATTAAAATCGTATTAAGACTGCAGGGTGGGGTTTTCTATAATTCCCAACGTACGTAAAAAAAGAGAAAATAAATTAACCATATTGTTAATGTCAAAATGTATGTACTTTGGTATTAACAACTGTGATGGGCTAGAGTCTCATTTTCTGCTCAGTACATACAATAACTCAATATTGTGAAAATAGTTCTTCTTCTATTACGCTTAAAGCTTTAAACACATATACCACAGCAGACTTGCTGTAATCGGCAGTTCTAGTTGCGTAAGCGACTGCTGAAATATTTTGAACACGGCAGCAACATAAATTTGATTATTATTTTTCTTGTCCTCTTCAATAAAAAATTATTCATCACAGCTAATTTGTATTGAAAAAAGTCTGTCTTAACAAAAATTTGAGCTATAACCCGTTGTTCAAATGTATAAACCAAAAATCTAACTTAAAAAAATTATAAAGTTCAACAAACATTCAATAAATTAATAGTTTTCCATTATTTTATGAACAGCACATATATTTTACGAGTGTTTTCTCTGGCATAATTTGATATTTTTATGGCATAAAATATCAAATGAAAATATCGTCAAGCCTTAATTCTGCTTTACCATTAATCCTAATTTTCTTTTTTAAATGAATTAACCAATGAAACTTTTTAATGAATAATTTTATTTGCTTTCCTTTGAAGATCTTCTTTAACAATATTTTTCCGCTAGTGGTTCTTCGTGAATTGAAATAATTAAATGAAGGAGAACACTAATACGTAAGTAGTGAATTGAAAAACTCAAAATGAAAGAGAACACTAATAATGAGCAAATCTTTCAAACTCAACTCTTTCTTTTAGAACTCTGGCTGCTATTAAACAGTTAAGAAAAAGATAAGAGCAAAAATAGCCCACCGCACACTCTGGCATGTGTTTGGTTGATTATGCATCGCATAAATAACAAAAATAACAAACATACTTTAACAAATTCAATTGACTTCTTTTTTGTGCAATATGTTGCTGTTGCATTTAATGTTGCTATTTTTTTCGCTTCAGAGTTTTTTTTTTGCTTGTTGTAGTTGCAGTTGCACTATGTACTTTAAGTTGCAGTTTTTTTTTTTCTTTCATTTCTTCAGTTTTTGTAATTCTTGTATTGTATGCAATTATCATTCATCATAATTAACTATTCGATTTTCTTTTGTTTGTTGTAGTGTGGTAAAGTTTTTCTCCTCCTCTGCTGCTTGCTCACAGCGAACTCGAAGTCAATCTGCTGACGACAATAAATAAAAGGAAGATTGTTGCTTTTTTTCGTTTTTGTTAGTTTTTTGGTTTGTTGCAAACGAATAATAAAAATTCCAATGTTAAATAATTTACAATAGAGTTTTTTTCTCTTCTTTTTTGTCTACCTTAAATCAATTTACATCTGTCGTGATTTTAAGCCGCAAGGCTTTGGCTCCGACTCAGAGGGAAAATAACAGGAGATTGATGTTGAAAAGTTAATGGGGGAAAGAAGGAAAAAAGTTTAATTGACGCCATTATTTGTTAATTTACGTGCTGCAAGTAAAAGTTGAAAGGTCTCAGCTAAGATTTGTGACAATGAAATATTTATTATTTTCTGCAATAGCAATTGTTTTACAACATTATCTCTTTCTTGTTTGCAACAAAAAGTACTTATTAAAAAAAAAACAAAGAAAACATAGAAAATTGAAAGAAACTTTGTTTCTGTAATTGTGTTAGGGGTACAACTTTGTTGCCACCGTTTTGCAATAGATGGCTGTAGCAGTAAGTGGAAGCTGAAATAAATAGATCTGAGATGTTAAACAATAAGTTTTGGCAATTGTAACCATAACGCCACCGAAATATTAGTTGATTTGTGCCAGCATCATAGTCATTCTCGATTAAACATGTTAGTTTCCCGTCAACTGCGGGAAGTTTTAGTTTTCTGCCTTCATATCGGGTGGTTAAATTTTAAAGGCTGATGGAGAATATGAACCATATCCAAACGTCAAGTTTCTTTCTGCATCTCATTTGATCCTCCGGGGAACAGGTTTGTCTTGGTGTATTCCTAACTTGGGCGTTGTGTTTCTCGGGGAAAAGGGGGGAAGGGGTCCCTCGTTTGTTGTAGCAAATAAAACTATAAGCAGTCGCATGACTTATTTTGTGTTGGCTTCCGAAACCCTTAAAAAGGGTATAAATTGACAGAAGAGGGATTGGCATGACTCCCGGGTGGTTCTGCTTGCAGTTGAACCCGGGCTGATCATAGTTGAGGTGCCAACCTTGGCTGAAACGTTCTGGCTGTGGTTGAAACATAAAACGCAGGAAGGGGGTGTTAGTATCCTTGATAATTGCTTTTTTCGGGGACTACCAAACTCCCGAGGGTCGGTTGCCTTTACAACAGATATCTGTACCTGTGGTGATGGTTGACGGGCTGCTAGTGGGCTTCGGCCTACCAACTCATTAAGCCTTGTCTTCCATTGATTGCTGGGAAATTGCATACAAGAGGGATTAGAAGGGCCGAAATCCTCGACAAAAAGTTCCTCATATGGCTATAAACATATGGTATAAATTGCTACCTGTGTGAGCCTAGCAAGCCAGACGGGAGCGCTGGTGAGTCGTGAAAAATTCACTCCATGGAACTGGTCATCAGATAAGGCCGCAAGGCAGGTACTGATGTAAATCTTTTTCACAACTGCATCTCATTTGACATTTCCCACACGCAAAGAAAAACCAGTTTAAAATATTGTTGTCGCAACATAAGTATTTACACCGTCATAATTTGTATTGTTGCCAATAGCAGTATATATTGTTTTTAATATGGTTTAATCCTCTATGAGTATACCAGTATTGAATTTCTTACATTTCTATTATTACATTACTATTATTTTGAGATATGGTTGAATGTAATAATAATGTTTACAATATTAATTCGAACACAACAATAGTTTTTGTAATGTACAATAATAGAATGTTTTTTTAAAGTACTTATGTTTAATTTATGTATCACCAACACATGTGCGTTAAACTGACTATTGTTGTTAAACACATCGCTCCTTTATTGCCACATAGTCATATCTCAGAAAATGAGCTTTTCGAGTTAATAATGCAGAATTGTTAACAGTACTGTCATTTATATTGTGCCAAAAATTTGTTCCAATTGCTTTTAAACTGTTTTCTTTAGGAGATATTTTCTCAAAAAATTTGCTAAGACTTGTATGGAAACTAAAAATTTTAAATGCGTTTTTCTCGAAATAAGCTTTTTTACGATATGACTATGTTGCAATAAAAGAGCGATAGGTATAGCTATTTTTATTTTATTCTTATTTTGAAGCAATGAGTTTACTTGTATGTGTTTTTTTTTAATTTAATAATATAAAAAAATAATAAAGACTAACTGCCGTATTCATAAAACAATTTTTATATTTATTAAAGCTTTATTTGACAAACTTTGTATAGAAATTTGTCAAATAAAGCTGTAATAAATAAAAAATGTTTTTTTATGAATATGCCCGTAAATGTTAATTAATTTCTAAAAGTTATTATGAAAATAAAGATTTGGAAGCAAAAAAGTTAGTGTAAGAACTTATCTCGACAAATGCATTTATGTATGTGTTTGAACATACATAAATGTGAATTGACTGAAACAGTCACAGAAGATCGTTATCGAACGCAATTAATGTGCTTAAACAGAACAGTTGAAAGACAAACTGCCAAAATACAATCAGAGACATGTTAAAATAATTTTATAGCATGACAATGCTAGACACCATGTTGCAAAAGTAGTCAAGACATGTTTGGGAACTTTGAAATGGGAACTACGACATCACTCGTCGTCTTCTCCAGATTTTGCCCCCTCGGATTATTGCTTGTTTCGATCAATGGCACGTGGCCTGGCTGACCAGCACTTCTGGTCGATTCCGGAGATCGATTCGAGGATAGCTTCAAAAGATCACCAGATTTTGGAATGCAGGATTCATACGCTACCTGGAATACGAGAGAAAGTAATGGTCAGCGATGTACAATGCTTTGAATCATAAATGTGTAGCTTTTTTTCGAATTTCGGAAAAAAACGGTGAAGCAGAGTTGTAAACCTATCACGATAAAAATGTAACTCTGTAACAAAAAAGCTTGTTAGCAGTATTTTATCTTATTAAACGAGCAATTCTTGTTTATATATAAATATATATATATATATATATATATATATATATATATATATATATATATATATATATATATATATATATATATATATATATATATATATATATATATATATATATATATATATATATATATATATATATATATATATATATATATATATATGTATATATATATATATTTGCAATTGGGTTCTCGAAAACGGCTCTAACGATTTTGATAAAAACCAGTATCTGGGGGTTTTTAAGATCAAAAAAGTAAGCTAGATAGTTCCCGATCCAGGGAAAACCAATTTTGTCCCGGTTTTACCCATATGTAATACTTCTATTGGTTCTCGACAACGTCTCTAACGATTTGAACGAAAATTAGTAAGTGTTGTGTTTTAAGGTAAAAAAACCGATCTAAGAGTTTTAAGACCGAAAAAGCGAGTAGGTCTCGAAAACGACTAAACTGAATTTAGTTATTTTAGCGATCAAGATTTCATCACAATTTTTTACGGGTTTTACTAACATTCGACGTTATGGCATATGAAATATTTTCGAAAACGGTTTCAAAGGGTCAGTATCTGGAAGTTTTTGGAAACAAAAATTTATTTCTTTGCGCGGTTTTCACATACATATATGGTGAAATTTTGATATGGTTATCAAACTAAGAGTTTTTAATGAGAACACAGAGGTTGATTTTTTTTTTGGTGAGAAACGGTATAATAAATAAGCGAATTGCTGTTTTGCCATCACTCCAAAAAATATTTAAGAAAAAATAAAAAAGGTAGTCAAAGCACAATTTTAACGTGACTTGTGAATTAAGTTTTACTAAACTAAATATATTTCAGTATGTATACATTTTGAAAGCTCCGAGTAACACTCGGTGCCCCAGATACTGGTTGTTTAATGACAGTAATTAATAAGGTGATTTATGACAGAATTTTGGTTGCTTGGCATAATAACATGGTTGGGTATGCCATTAATATTGTAGGTTTTAAAAATTGTATAGTTGCATAGAATTATAGCAATAAATAAAACAATAAACTAAAATACAATCTCGTTATATAGAATATTAGTTTGTTTAAACTTTGGGGAGGAAAATCAATGGGGTTTCAAATATAACAATATAATACTATCAGCAACCACCGTATAATGCAACAATAGTATGTAGCGCCTAGAATATTGTTATGTCAAGCATATATTTGTTCTACTTGTTGAGTCTATTAGCTACTAATATGTATGCCAATCAGAAAACATTTACAGCATGTATTTGGTATTTCCTAACTTCCTATATGTCAATATTTCATAGGAATACCCTAATTATCAGTAGACTTAGAAGCACTTCAAAAATACTTTCAAATATTTAACTATATATCCCAATATTTTAAATAAAACACTGAGAATTTAAAAGGAAAAATGTTCAAACAATACTTTTTGGATGATTAGGGTAGCTTCTATGAAATGTCGTTATATAGACAGCTAAGAAACATGTAAAACAAGCTGTTTGTATTTTTTTATTTGTATCAGTATTAGTAACAAATAAAGCACATAAACGCAAGCCACTGCGTCTGCCACTATAAAAAATTTGTTTGTTGTGTTTCTTATGTCTATTAAAATTTCATCAGTATATAATGCCATCTTGAGGGTATTCTTTAACCAAAATTATACAAAAATCAGTGGAGCCAAATGAGCGCTTTATGTTCCTTTGGTTCAGCATATTGCTCGCCTTACTTTCATATATTACTTTCTTTTTCAAAAACAAAAACGTCAATTCAGGGTTCTAATCACCACATATGATATTGAATTAACTATCTTATCGAATAACATTGCGATACATCTAGATTATGGCAAACGGTGCATATCGGATCGTAATTTAAACAAAATGTAATAGATTCAAGACCATATGTGTCCTAAAAGTACGAATACAATAAAGAAATTGTTTAACTTTCTCAAAAAAAAAAAAACAAAATGTTGAACACTTTGTGTAGTGTTGCTGGACTGCCGGCTGTGCTGGCATGATGGCGAATGCTCCGGCTTTGGCTCGCCGATTGGGAGTGGTTCTTGCCGGCCAATCCAGCTCAATGCAACTACAAAAAAAAAAAAAAAAAATTAACCAGCTTTTTTTTTCATTGCCAAACAAAATTCTATTTTAAGTGGTGAGGCCCGAAACGGAGTGTATGAATAATAAAACAAAAATATAAACCAAAATAAAAAAAAAACTCCCACGGTTGTTGCCCTTCACTAACCCGTCACACCGCCGACTGATGATCTGTCGGCACGCCTGCCCTCCCCTGAAATCAAAACTGACTTCACCTATGTGGTTTCTGGCGCTTTTGTTTCGGAAACCACCACAAATACGTTCAGCCGGTCTCTCCTCTACTCACCGTCCTATGATTTTAGTTTCTCACTCCATTAAAAAAACTTAACGCTCATTTTCAAAAACACGTTATAAATTCAATTTATTTACCTAAGCACATATGTGCAGACAAAAACTATTGTTTCTTACAAAATTATATTTAAAAAAAATTAACCAAAAACTCTAGCTTCTTGACGGACAAGCTTAGCTTCCGGACAAAATATCGTCCCCAACAAAAAACCGCGTTACTAAAAATTTTCCCCCAGCCTAGTGTGAGCTCACCCTACTCGGAGTACTAACAACACTTCTAATTGGAAGCAAAAAAAAAAAAAAAAAACGACAAGCTGTGATGCTTTTACTTCTACAAGTCACTAAAAATAATTTGGTTTTGCAATTCAAAAAAAACACAAAAGCAAAGAAAATATAGGTAATGTATATACAGAAAAAAAATGAAAAGGTAACTTGTTAGAAATTAACCAAACTTGCAAATGAAATTGAAATTATTTAGTTTTCTAATTGGAAAATTATATAAATCTATATATCCACAATGAAAGAACTGCAAATTTCTTTAAGGAACATCAATACAAAAACCAGAAGAAAAAAATCGCAAACTGCTAATCACAATTATTATTTAAAATTTTACAACAAAACCGATAAAACTTTTATGCAAAATAGCTTAAATCTGCCTGCAAATGTTGGTTGGCCTCTTTTTGGCCGGTTTACATACCAAAAATCCCCAGTTTATTTTCCCCAGCAGTTACATAGAAACGTCAGCTCTTACCAAATTCCGGTTGCACCCATACTCTAAAATTTCCTTTTCCAGTAGTTATCGTTATAGAAAAGTTTGCTGAACTCTTACGAACTCCCGAGTTTTGTCAGCTTCCTTCCCTTTTTGATTGCGCCCGGAATTGCCTCCCGGATACTTAGTAGCGGAGCTGGCCAGATTTTTCCCCAACGTCTCAAAACCCAACGATCAAAGTTTCTCGCTTGTTCCTTCTTTTTCCAATACCTTTTTGATGGTTTTAATTTACAACCTTTTACGTTTAAAAATAATTGCGCCAATTATTTCAAACTTTGCCTTTTTATCATTAGCAGTCAAAAAAACTCAACCATCTTATCACCCAGTTCTTCTTCTTCTTCCCCATTTTTCCAACAACTCCATATTTCCCTAAATATTTTTGCCATACAATCTAATAATTATTTTTTCGTACAATCTTACCTCAGCCCACCCAACAAAACTGCTTTGCCGACACACAGTGTGCACACGACAATTATTGCAAAACAATTCATTCGATATCGTATGCCATGATAGCAAAATGAAAAATGTCGATAATAGTGTTCGATAGCGTATGCGGTGATTTGGCCCCAGTACTCCTGTAGCTGGAAAATAGCTAAATGAGAATATACCTAAACCGAAAAGCAATAGAGGTTACCGATCAATAAGCAATAAGCAACCATCAGCTGTTAAATGGTTCGCCAGATATAACAGTGTTGCCAGCTCAATGCTTGTAAACCTCTAAAAAAACAGCCATTATGCAGCATATGCCGAAAAAGAAACGGCTTTAATCTTTGTTACGACAAATTTTGTTAAATGACAATAAATGCATCAACACACAATCACAAAAAATTACAATTATGTATGTATGTACAATACGTATGTAGTATGTATGTAGAAACATTCATTCGAATGGATTCGAATGCTAAACGAAACAAAATATGACACTAAATGATTAATAGTCTTGTAATTATGATTTTAAATGTAATTGAGCTGAAAAACAGAAGCTTAGAAAAGAATGATTAGAGTTGCGGTTCGCTGCTGCTGCAGTCACTTCTGCTGGGTTTTTATTTTTTC
This sequence comes from Thecocarcelia acutangulata, assembly GCA_914767995.1. NCBI lineage: Eukaryota > Metazoa > Arthropoda > Insecta > Diptera > Tachinidae > Thecocarcelia > Thecocarcelia acutangulata. Next base: position 75,838,858 of record OU612095.1, on the reverse strand, counting down.
TCTTTTCTATTTCTGGCTGCTGGACTAACCAACCAATCAGAGACACCTGGACGGGACATGAGTGAGCAATAAGCCAAGCTGACCAAATTTATCTCCGGGCCATTTGGTTGAAGTAGACAAATTGGGATATAAAACAATCAGCAACAACAATAAAAAGTTTATTGTAAAAAATCTCACATGATAAATGATTTACAATTCACAATTTCGAATCGAAAAAATTACATGACAAAAGAGAACATGTCTGGTTTTTTGCTTATAATAAATAAAAGAAATACTTACATAAAAGTACACACGTACAGGGTGGCACAAAATTAGTCACCCTATCGTAAGATGTAATGGCTTTTCAAATTGCGTTTTACGTCAATCATATTTGACATTTATGAACTAGGCAGCAGCAGAATACAATGGAGCACTATACTCCACAACAGCGTGGAATAATTGTGTCGATATTTTAAAGCAATAATAGATCAGTGGTATTAGTTTAGCGTGAATTTCGTCCTAGGTTTTGTAATTGTTTCCAAGAAATAACAAAACTTTTCAATGAATTTTAATGAGTGCAAAATATGAAAAGAGAATTACACCACAAAAAAAAAAAAAATACTATGTTTGTATTAGAGGGCTGCACAAGCACAATAAAAATGTCTTACAAAACATGGTAGTATTTTCAATTTCTTCTTTCACATTTCAAAACAAACACTTCAGGGCCGAAATATTCTAAACACATAAACGAATACTGTCTTATAAGCTTTTAGAACAAACAGGACCAAACACAAGTAGAACCAAATGAAATAGGTCAAAATTGAAGTAGAACTTCAAGCATTGAAGCAGTGTTCTACTTCAGTTTTGTTTATAAAATTTGTTATTGCTGCTTATGGTTTTTACCTTTGTATCAGTACAGTATGCTCATGAGTGTGGGTTGTTGTTGTTCATAGTTTTTGTCTTTGCATTAAGCACAAAGTTTAAGACGCAGTATACTCAAATGCCAATGTGATTGCCAATGTCACTCATCGTTTATTTGCTTTATTGTGATGTTTTGTTTTGGATTTTGCTGTGAAACAGAATTCAAGTACAGTCAAGCATTGTCGTGAAGGCCTTTCAAAACTATGAATATTAGTGTTTTGTCTCTCGTCGTGTGCACATGTCTTTTGTTACTGCTTTCCGTATTCTCTATAAACGTACGTCCATTAATTAAATTCATATAAAACCAAATTGCACCGGAATAGATAGCAAGCTCTGGCCACGTGTTTATTTTTCTTACTCTCTTTTTTACCGTTGTCCGTATTTTCTATATATGTTTAATATTAATTTCTTCTGAATGTACTTCACTACCTTGTAGTGTGGAAGGTGTTGGACCAAATTTTGCTAATCTGAGCAGTGTCGAAGGTATATACACTGGGCACTGATCAGTTTCAACAAGTTTAATTCCAACATTTTAAATTCTGCAGTAGAGTTTGTTTTAGTCTTTCGTGTTGCTATTGTTCTTTCCTACCTCTTCATAACCTATTTTTCTAGTTCCAGTACAATGCACTGCATATGTAGGGATCATCCTCTGAGTACTGGTCCAATATAAAAAAAAAACAAAAAAGAAATGAAGTGTTTGTTCTAAATGTTCTATAGCTTGTGTGTTTTGTTTTAAGAGTTGTTTTGAAATATAGTGCTTGAAACTATTGCACAGTAGTGAGCAGTGTTCTGTAGAACATTCTGCGCAGCCTTTTAGTAGGTATACAGACAATAATCCCTACATGTGTGAATAACATATGTGATTCTTTTAATTCAGGGTTATTATTCATTGATGTTTTTTACTATTGTTTGGATGGTTTTTAGACTAGCTGTGTACAAACCAGAAAAGATGGATATAAAAATTAGGTTTTCACTCACCACATTATAGATGAGGCCTCCTCGATCAATGGTGGCTTAGCTGTTTAAAAATATTTATTGTTCTCTTGCATATAATAGATGAGGATATGATAGTTTGGATTTCAAATACTTAGATATCATAAGAACAATGTTGATTCCGGTTATCAAGTCAGGCAGGTGGAGGGAAAATGAGTCTTGATGATTGTACCCATACCTACATATATGTAACTATGTATGGTTTACCTCTTCACCAACCAAAATACAGCTAGATATTTTATAGTTTGACACCAAAGCTAGTGAGTAAAAAAAAAAGGATTCCGCTTTGTACGGTTATTAAGGATTGTATTAGGTTAGGTAGGCAGGCCACTGGGTACCCCGGAATGATCTAGGTTGTCCAGTTGACTTGGGTCCTGTAGTCGTTCCCTTTGTGATTGCCTGAAAATTATGATAGTGAAGTGAAGAAAAAGAAGTTAAAAGAATATAGTGTGAGTGGAAGGGATGGGCGGAGATGGGAAGGAAAGGCGAGAACCTTTTAGTGTAGCATTACATGCTGCTATACTAGTTATTCACTGTTTCTTATGAAAGACGCTAGCACGGTCGGTTTCCCTTCTGGACCCATCCGTGTAAACGTAGAAGTATGCAGATTCTAGGGAAGACTCCTCAATTTGGTAGCCAAAGCTCCTTGAGAGGAATGGTTTTGGGATGCAGTAGTCAATTAGATCGGGGACTAGGTCCCTTCCAATCTCCATATATTGGCATGGCCCCACGGTCTTTGGGTTCATGCTCCTGTCACGTTCAACCTGATCGCGGTTTTTAGTGCTATCTGACTGGTTTCTAAGTCACATGGCATCCAGCTCATAAGTGCAAAGGATTCTATTAACTTTCCGGAATATTGACCAAAGTTAAACACAAAGGTAAACACGTTTAGTACTTCACAAATGTAAAAAGTCGTTGCTTCGAGTTACAGGTATTTATAAAAAAAATTGGGCTGGTGGCAAGGAATTTGTGCCCCGTAGCGTATTGCGGTGGTAACTAATCTATAGTTAGAGGATCATAGTTTATTGGTAAAAACCACCCAAGAAAAACAAAATCCATGTTCTTAACACTTACCAATAAGTATAATTTCTTGCAATTTCACACCCTTCTACCATAAAAATAAGGTATTTCTTTAAATATTACTTAGGTGTGATACCTATATAGTCCGAATAGTTATTCGGTACAAATTACTTTATTTTTCACCTTGATGAAAAAGTTACACTTTGATTATTATATGAAGCTTTAAGCAAAAGAACTTTACTTCGGGCTGTTTTCAGAAAAAAGGAAATGAATAGGTTCTTGACAATCCATCAATGGACGGTCAAAATGGGATGGGTTGCATTTCTAAGTAAAATTACTTTCGTTACGCTACCTTCGAATGCGACTCTGTGTACCACCGAATTTTTGATTTGAACTTAGGTTCTCTACTTTCCATTTCGTAATTTCATAAAAATTGTGTTTTGATATATGAGATAGGTTGTACAGGCCGCCAGTTTCTTGAAACTAGCTCACTTGGGTCCGTTTGGTCCCGTATATATGAGATAAAACATATTAGAATTTAAACGGGTTTCGTTCATTACAATTTCCTAATCTTGCCGTGTTAGCTTGACAAATATTACGCCGCTTAGCTGCTGTATTTGAACAGACTGGAGCCACAATAGATTTTTAGAGCAAGGCTGCTACTGAACTGATCGTAGTGTGGAAAATATCGGGTCTATGGCGGGTATATAGCTGAGAATGAAGAAACATCAATCAGACGATATGTCATGCAATTGAACCATAATAAACACCTTTTTAATGTCGGGATCGAGTCCCCTTTGGGAGCATAGAGGAGAAGGGATTTGTCTTTGGTTATAGCAAATAGAGTCTATAGAGCATGAATTATGTTGTGTTAGACTTCCAAAATCCCTGCCAAGGGTTAATTGGCAGAACGGGGATCAGCAAAGCTCCCGGGAGTTCTGCTTGCAGATCACCTTTGCGCTGATTATGATGCCTATCTTGACTGAAACATTCTGGCTATGGTTTGAACCTAAAATCGCAGGAAGGAAGTCAGTGCAATGCTGGTTTTCGGGCGCTAATAGCCCCCCACGATGCTGTTGTCTTGAAACAGATACCTGTACTATAAGAACATAGGAGTGATGATTGAACGAGTGAGGACTGATGCTCATAGTCAGTTTCGGTATATCAACTCATTAAACTTTGCCTTCCATTGACTTCTAGGAAATAGCATACAGAAGGGATTATAATACCCGCACTCTTCAGCAAGGGCTTTGCCTACATGGTTACAAACTTATAGCAAAAAGTAGCGGCTTGTGTGAGCCTTACAAGCCTCATGAAGGCGCTGGTCAGTCGTGAATAATTCAAGCCATGGAGTTGGTCCATCACAAATAAGGTTGACAAGCAAGGTGCTGATGTAAATCAATCTTCACAACCTTTCGGAATTGTGTACGCCCGGAGAGCAGGTTTTGCCTTGGTGTACACCAAACTAGTTCGCTCTGCTTTCTGGGGCATAGAGAGGTTGGAGCTTCTTTTTTATTGCGCCAAATAAAACTCTAGAAAGCCGTATGACTTATGTTGAGTTGGACTATCAAAACCATCACCAAGGATTAATTGGCAGAGTGGCCTCCGGGAGGTTTTGTTTGCACACAATCTCGGCGCTGATTATGGTTGAGGTGCGTGGCTATATTGGCTGCAACATTCTAGCTGTAGTGTAAACCTCCCTCCGTGGAACAGGTTTTGCCTTGAGTATTCCTAACTTGGGCGCTCCGTTTTTCGGGGAAAAGAGGGTGCGGCAAACAAAACTCTAGGAAGCCGCATGACTTATGTTGTGTTGGCTTCCGAAATCCTTACCAAGGGTATAAATTGGCAGAACGGGGATCAGCATGGCCCCCGGGTGGTTCTGCTTGCAGTTCAACCCGGGCTGATCATGATTGAGGTGCCTACCTTGGCTGAAACGTTCTGGCTGTGGTTGAAATCTAAAACGCAGGAAGGGGGTATTAGTATCCTTGATAATTACTTGGCGAGGCTTTTTTCTTGGAATAACAAACTCCCGAGGGTCTGTTGCCTATACAACAGATACCTATACTGTAAACAACCGGTGGTGATGGTTGATGGGTGAGTTGGTTTAAGGGCTGATGCTGCTAGTCTTCCATTGATTGCTGGGAAATTGGATACAGAAGGGATTAGAAGGCCCGAACTCCTCAACAAGAAGTTGCTCGTATGGCTACAAACATATGGCATAAATTGCTACCTGTGTGAGCCTAGTAATCTACAGGGGGCGCTGGTGAATCATGAATAATTCACTCCGTGGAACTGGTCCATCATCAGATAAGACCACAAGGCAGGTGCTGATGTAAATCTTGTTCACAACTGTAGTTTAAACCTAAAATTGGAATTAGTTTCCCTTGCTACGACAACAGCACCCCCGCGTTGCTACAGCAGGTACCTGTAATGTAAGGAACCAGAAGTGCAATGTAAGGAGCCTGAAGTGATGGTTGGACGCGTGAGTTGGTTAAGGGCTGATGTATTTAATGGGCTTCGGCCTACCAACTCATTAAGCCTAGTCTTCACTAGACTTCTGGGAAATTGCATACAGGATGGATTAGAAGGCCCGAACTCTTCTGTAAGGAGCTTGTCTATAAGGCTACAAACATATGACAGAGTTTGCGACCTGTGTGGGCCTTGCAAAGCACTAGGAGGCGCCGGTGAATCGTGAATAGTTCAACCTGTGGAGTTGATTTATCATCAAATAAAATCGTCAAGGCAAGCTCTGATGGAAATTGAAGACATATTTTGCCAGAATTGAATGGACAACTGAAAACACAGCAGTAGCCACAATGCATATTGTGAAGGATGCATTTCCAGATCGCGTAAAGTCCTGCTGTGGATTGATCATAGTCAGCAAGATTACCCGGTTTAACCATTCAGACTTCTTTGTTTGATTCTATTGGAAGTCGCGCGGTAGTCTGGGCCTTCCAATAGAAGCCTCAGACAATCAATCGCAACCCTAAAGGAGAATATTCGACAGGATTACGAATAGCTATAACCAGAAATATTGCGGAAAGTTATGGAAAATACGGAAAACGGGCACAAATGTGTATTAACACTGGGGGCAGCCACTTGGCTGATATAATATTTTCTTTTTAACAGAAAAATTGTACAGGTCCATATAAAGATTTCGAATACGCAAAATAATTCTTTTTTATTTAGTAAAAGAGTTATTCACAAATGAAATTGGATGATCAATTTTGAGTTACCTTGTTTATGCAGATGCACTCGCATGAATAAAGGTTGCGAAATATAAATTGAGATCATACATAAATTTAATTAAATAATAAATAAAATCCTCATCTCGAGCGGCAATGGCCAATAAAAATGTTTATTTTATTTTGGTTTCTTGTCTGTAAAGGTGAAGCGTCACCGATCATCAACCATCAGATATCGCTGGCTGACATCATTTTGAATAATTGATAATTATTGAAAATTATTGCGTCCAACGAACAAGTACCAGGGGGCAAGAACATTTATTTATCAACAGCTAAATTTTACTTGTAATTCAATTGCAAAAGTTGTACAAATAAAATCGAATTGAAATCGTAAACTAATTTTTTTTATCTATTATAATTTTGGTTGTTTTTCTTCTTTTGCACTTTTGCTATTCAATAAAGGTCTGTTCGATAACTCAGTGACTTTTTTAAATTACCGTGCAGTAGCTTTAAATCAGTGATACCCAAACATTTACCTTCATATTTATTAGCGGGATGCTCAAGCACAAGAAATGTGTCTTTCAAGACATGCTAATATTTTCAAGTATTATCCATCATTTTCTTTCACATTTCAAAACCAAACCTATAGGGCCGAAATGTTCTAAACACATAAACGAATACTGTCTTATAAGTATTTAGAATAAACGGAACCAAACGCAAATAGAACCAATTGAAATAGAACAAAATAAAAGTGGAACTTCAAGCACTGAAGTAATGTTCAACTTTGTATTAGTGCATAAGTGCTGTATACATAGATGCTCATGTACTAATGTAGTAGTTCTAATGTGTTCGTGCACTCGCTATGTTTTGCTATGAGTCATCGCTTATTTGCTTCATTCTGATGTCTTATTTTGGTTTTCGCTGTGAAACAGAATTCAAGTACTGTCAAGCACGACAGTTATGTGTTAAGTGTTTGTACTATTTCAAAATGTTCTACTTATTGTTCGTGTTGTTTTAAAAATTGTTCTAAAACACATCGCTTGGAACTACTGCATAGTAGTGAGATGTGTTCTTTTATTTATACGCTTGTATAGGTAACAGCAAAAAACTATTTTAAAAAATTACGCGCTGTGATTTTATTAAAGAAAATTCTAAAGAGCAACTAATTTGATGATATTTGTCCAAAATCGTTTGGACACTCATCAATACAAGTCAAATTATTTAATTTTTTTATGCTTTTTCCTATATTCTAATTAAGTGTATGAATTAAATTTATTAATAATGTGGCAACATTTGAATTCGGGCGCCACAATTGAAGTATATTGTAGTTATTGTATAACAGTTTCAGTTTTGTAGATAATTAGCCCAAAATCAGAATATTAAAAATGTATGAATTTACTTACCTTTTATCAACCCAAAACTCAAGTTGTTCCTCTTTTTCCTAAATAAAATAAGTAAAAGTTTAAACCTGCATTCTCTCGCTAGAAGGAAGATAAAAAGGGTGAGCATACACGTTTCGTATTAAACCAAAGAATTATCTTTTCCTTTCTTTTGGTTCCCGTAACCCCAAATAATTATAATCACCGACGAGTGAATATAATTATTCTTCCGCCTAAAGATTGGCATAAGCTAAATTTGTTATTTCCAATCAACCAAGGGTGGAGTTAAGAATAGTCCAAACTATTTCATATTTGTTGAACTCAATGGGACCAGATATTTTTGAAAGAAAGTATTTGCTTTTCAAAAAAGGTATTAACTTTAGATACAAAATCTTGAAATGTTTTATTTTCGATTTTTCTGACAGCGAATAAAATAAACACAGGAACTGGGAAGCTTTTTGCTTGTCTGTAGTTTACACTCAGAGCCTTTGGCAGGAATTGAACCTGCAACCCCGAGACTGTCTATCACTATACCAAATCACCCATCGAGATACGTTTACTTTAACGATAGAAAAACATGAAAACAGAAATACAAATCAAAAATTTTTTTTCTTTTCAAAATTAGAATTATAGGGTATCCCAGTTAGAGTGCAATTTTTAAGTATAGTGGCATTTTTTTGTGCAGGTGGAACCCCCGAAATATTGTTACATTTTTACTGTCAAAACCCCTTTTGCGGATTCCTTACTTGTAAATGAAATAATGACATTGATAGTGATGTTTGTTACACAGGACTGTGTCTAATATCAACATATATAAAGCAAAGTTAAAAAACATTTGAGATTTACTGCCTGCCCCACTATGACACTCGGCATCGATCGCTTGCATAAATACATGCATACCAAAAACAATATTTTAAAATTTGTTTTTGTTTCAAATGTATTTATGCGAGCGAGCGATGTCGAGTGACATAGTGTGGGCCAGGCAGTTATTTACACTTAACACCACTGTGTATTAACACATTAGACTTGCTTACTACTCTGACTTATGACTGTCTTGCGCAACGTTAAAATTAAACTCTGCCTGTGCCGAACATCTGCCTGCTATTTATATTTCTTTATTACTTATTAAGTTGTTTATGAAGAATCTAGTGATTTGCTAATGAATATTCCAAATTCAAATGTACAAATACAATTTCTACTGAAATATGTAAAAGCTCGTGAGATAATAAGAACGCAATAATAACAATAATATCATTGGCTGTTGATTTCCCTGTAATTTTTAGTTCTTTAGATCATGTAGTAAATTTGTGTACTCGTATTATGTTTTTAGCTTTATGTTGTATGTCTGGATGTGTGTTCACATTTATAACAACATCGGTTGTGCACAGTGGTTAATGGGGATAAAAATTCATAAGTGGCTGCTGCCAGTCTGATGTATCCTTGTGCCCATATTATCGCATTTTCCATAACTTTTCGCAATATTCCTGGTAATGTGTTCGCATTAACGTCGAACATTCTCCTAAAGAGCTGTGATTGTCTGGGGCTTTTTGTTATAAAACCGCGACTTCAAGTAGCCGCAAAGAAGGAAGGTTGCAACGGTGAATTCGGGCTATCTTATTGGTCCTGGCAAATCGCCAAAATGCTTTTTTCACAATATTCATTGTGGCTCCTGCTATTTGTGCGGTTGCATGATCTAATTGAAACCGTATTTTCACTACGCTCATTCAATTCCGTAGATTTCTGTAGGATTCACCTGTAAAAAAAAATCATCACTCCTCCCACGTGAGCCCCGCACCACACAGTAGCTTTAATATCTTGACTCTTAAATCATCACACGCGGATGTCCCACATACGAATATTTTGCTTACTGAAGTAACCGTTTAAATGAAAATTCACTTCGGCGCTCATGATGATTTTTTACTCAAAGTCATGGTTAAAAAAACGACACAATTATGCCACGCTCTTGCGGAGTATAGCGCTCCACTGTTTGACTGTTTGTAATCTGCAGCTGTTTAGTTAAGAAATCTCAAATATGATTGATGGCAAATGTCATTGTCATCAAAAGCTATTACATGTCACGATAGGGAGATTAATTTTTCGCTACCCTGTATAAAAATTTTAGTTTTATGAAAATGAATTCTATAAAAATTAATTTTACATATTAACTATTTTATTCGACCTTAGAAATTTCCAGGTTTTTTTTACTTTTTCAGGCTCAAGGTCCAGAACGAATTTAAATAATTTTTTTTTCAGATATTAAAGAAATTTTATATAATTCTTTCTCAATATTTCGAAGCACAAATAAGTGACAACAAACTTCATAGGGAGAATACAAGAAAGATTAAACAAATTGTCAACAAACATAACCGGGTTTTCTGAAATAACTATATATTCCGATGTACTCGAATACGACTATCAAAATATTAAGATTGCTCAAAAAACATGCAAGACAATCAAATCCTAGGTGGACCAGTTAGATACAGTTGTGAAGAAGATTTACATCAGCACCTGCCTTGCGGCCTTATCTGATGATGGACCAGTTCCACGGAGCGCCCCCGTGTTGCTTACGAGGCTCACACAGATAACAATTCTTGCCATATGATTGTGGTCATATGAGTAACTTCTGATTGAGGAGTTCGGGCCTTCTAATCCCTCCTGTATGCAATTTCCCAAAAATCAATGGAGGACTAGACTTAATGAGTTGCTAGGCCGAAGCCCACTAAGAGCATCAGCCCTTAAACCAACTTACCCGTCAACCATCATCACTGGTTCCTCACGGTACAGGTATCTGCCACACACCAAACAATTATCAAGGATACTAACACTCCCTTCCTGCGTTTTAGGTTTCAACCACAGCCAGAAGGTTTCAGCCAAGGCACCTCAACCATGATCAGCCCGATTTGAACTGCAGACCGAACCACCCGGGGGCAATGCTGATCCCCCTTCTACTAATTTATACCCTTTTTAAGGGTTTCGGAAGTCAACACAACATAAGTCATGCGGCTTCCTAGAGGTTTGTTTGCCGCACCAAACATCCCTCGTTTCTCTGAAAAACAGAGCTCCCAAGTTAGGAATACGCCAAGGCAAAATCTGTTCCCCGTGGGGCTTCATATGCAACAGTATAAAATTGGGTTGCTGAAATTAAGCGTTGAAGATGAACCACGTAATGGACGTCCAAAAACAGCAACAACAACAGAAATTGTAGCCAAAATGCGTGAAATACCTAACATCATGAGCATCTCAAATGATCGAGTCCATTTAATTTTGCATGAAGAGCTACAGATAAAAAAGCTTTCTGCAAGATGGCTGCCGCATTTGTTAACAGTCGACCAAAATCGCATAAGAATGAACATTTCTCAAGCTTGTTTGGATCGTTTTAAGCGAAATAAAATGGAGTTTAAGCATCTTTGCATAACTGTTGATGAGGCATGGATCCACCACTATACTCCAGAGACAAAAGAAGAATCCAAACAATGGACTGAAGCTGGAGGAAGTGTCCCAAAGAAGGCAAAAACAATTCAATCGGCTGGTAAAGTTATGGCAACGGTTTTTTGGGACTTCAAAGGTATTTTATTGATTGACTATCTGCAAAAGGGTAAAACAATAAATTCAGAGTACTATTGCAACCTGTTCCCAAATCTAAAAAAAATTCCTTGCTGGCAGGCGTTTTACCTCAAATGAAGATGCAATTACAGCTGTAAACCACTATTTTGAAGACTTTGAGGAAAACTAGTTTAGTCAAGGGATATAATTGCTAGAAAAGCATTGGACTAGTGTATTGAAGTTTCAGGAGATTATATAGAAAAAAAAAATATTTTTGAAAAACTAACTATTTTCTTTCATTGATAGGCTAAAGGCAGAATTAGTTTGTACGTTCTTTTCTGTTCTGAATCAGCTGTTTTGTTTCTGTTCAATTGAAACTATATGTGCATGGTTAGTTTTTACTTTTTCGTTCTGTTCTGTTGCGGACTAATCTGTTGAAAATAGAATTCAACGTTAAGTGACAGCCAGGTATGTGTATGCCTTACTTCTGTCTGGTATGGAAAAGCTAATTTTTTATTCAAATGCAAATATTTTTTTTTATCAAAAGCTTAAAAAATTTGTTTCAATTAAATATGTTTAAAAGTTAATACATTTTTATCAATTAAGCTACAATGGATGATCAAAAGAATATTATTTTAGCGGGGAAAAAATTTTATTTTGTATATGAGGTGTCATAAACTCTGCAGATTGTGTAAAAGAAGTGGGCTGGTTGGTAACTATATCTAAATTATTAGTTTATTTCGTTTTGTGTGTTTTTTTTTGCACACAATATAATTTTTATGTACATATTTTATTATTCATTCCATCGTTTTTCTTTTTATTATGCTGTACTGTAAAAACAGCTGAATATTTTCACGGAAAAAGTAATTGTAAAATGTTTGCTACAGAATAGAACGTCACAGAACGGCAACAGAAAGTAAAAACTAAAGAGGCCTTAAGAAGCTTCCGAACCGTCTATGTACATGAAACCAAAAGTAAAATTTGTTTTTGAATAAGGCTGTTAATCTCTTGTTTAAGAATTTTATGAAGTAGTTATAAAATAAAAAAAAAGGGTTGGTACGTTTTTTCTTGCATTATGCTGCGCTTTGAAATTTCTTAGTTCACAGGGCTGGATAACTCTGTTTACACAACACTTTCTGTTGCACCATTTGCACACCTTTATTATGTAAGTAGTTCCTGCGAACATCTAAGATGACGTTTGCAATATTCGTCGGGCGATGAATTATTATAATTCAACCACTTGTGCTAAATGTTTTAACGATCTGGTTAAATCGGTACAGCAACAGTCCATACACACACAAGCACACACACACACACACACACACACTGATATTTGCCATTTGATATTGCACACAAATGTTTTCCCCTAAACATACATATACATATGTATATGTATGTATGTATTTTTTCTTCATATATTATTTTGCTTAATCTTCTTCATTTATTCAAAAATATTATTGTACCGCTTAATTATTTTATAATTATAGTTTTTATCTGTTTCGTTTTTGTCAAACAGATGGTGTCGTTGCCTGCTGACTGCAAAATCCTTGAAAAAGTTGTTGATGTTGTTGTTGTAGCTGGTAGCTTGTAAATTACATAATTGATATTTATTAACAACATTTTGTCTTCATTTAAAATGATGTTTGTATGCAACAAAGTCACAAAGTACAACAATTTTGTAAACTATAGTATAGTAATTGACAAAAGTTGAGGAGTATAAAGATTTTCTGAAAAGAATAGTTGTCACAGATTTATAAAACGACTCTTGAAGCATTTACAGCCTGTTCGACGATTTGGAATGAAAACGTATGCGAAAGAAAGCTAGTCACTCACATTCGAATCAATTTTGGTTTCTCTATGTCACTATTATTCGTTCGCATGAACTTATGTATCGGGTGGTTGAATTTCAAGGGCCGATGTTGAATGTGAACCATACCTAAACGCCAAGTTTTTTTCCGAATTTTATTTGACATTTTTCTATTTCAGACTTATTCAATTTGAACCATGGAGAGATACACAATCCAACAACGTGTTAAAGTTATCCAGACTTATTATGAAAATGGGCGTTCAAATCAAAATGCATATCGTGCACTTCGTGATTTTTTTGGTCAATTTGGTCGTCCAAATGTGGGTACAATCGCAAAAATCGTGGAAAAATTCGAGCAAACCGGGTCTGCAGAAGATGTAAGAACACCAGTGCAAGCTCGTACAGCTCGTACTGCAGAAAATATTGCTGCTGTTCGCGATAGTGTGGCTGAAGAGCCGTCCACCTCAACTCGTCGTCGTGGCCAACAATTGCATCTCTCACGCTCGTCGTTGATAAACATTATGCATAAAGACTTGCATTTACACGCTTGCAAGGTGCAATTGGCTCAAGAACTAAAGCCTCTTGACCATTCCAAACGTCGTGAATGGGCAGAATGGTGGCAAGAAATGCCAACAGTGGGTGATCAATTTTCGAAGAAAATCACCTTCAGTGATGAGGCACATTTTCACCTCAGTGGATTCGTCAATAAACAGAATTGCCGCATTTGGGCGAATGAGAATCCAAGAGTGACTATCGAAAAACCAATTCACCCACAAAGAGTGACTGTTTGGTGCGGTTTATGTGCTGGCGGCATCATCGAGCCGTATTTTTTCCAAAATGAGGCCGGTCAGGCAGTTACTGTGAATGGTGTTCGGTATCGTGAGGTGATAACGAACTTTTTATGGCCCGAATTGGAAGATATGGATGTAGACGATATGTGGTTTCAGCAGGACGGTGCCACTTGCCACACAGCTAACGAAACAATTGCTCTTTTGCGCAACAAATTCAATGGCCGTGTTATCTCACGTATTGGCGATGTTAATTGGCCGCCAAGATCATGTGATTTGACACCGTTGGACTTTTTTCTTTGGGGTTATTTGAAAGAAAAGGTGTACATCGATAAGCCAGCAACAATTCTAACAGCTAAAGGATGAGATAATTCGGCACATTAACGGCATAGAACCTCCATTATGCCTCAGGGTCATCGAAAATTTGGACCATCGGATGGAGGTGTGCCGCCGTGATCGTGGCGCCCATTTGGCCGATATTTTGTTCCATACATAATTGAGTAATACCAATATATCATAATAAAATAAAATTTTTCCTAAATTTCCTAAATAGTTTGTATTTTATTCAAAAACAACATCGGCCCTTGAAATTTAACCACCCTTTATTTTAATTGGATTTTGACACATCGTTCGCATAGAATAAAATTAGAAAAAAACCCAAATCAATTTTCTTTCGCCTACAAAGCGAATGAACTTATCCTTTCGACATCGGCGAACTGGCTTTTAATATCTCCGCGACTTATTGATAGAGCCTTCAACCGATTAAGAAAAATAATCCGATTAATCGATCAAACACAAACAAATTCTTGTTCAAATATTATTAATGTGGCGATTTTCGAGTAACGAAAACAACGATTGATTAATTTCTTAAAATAGCCTGAATTATTTGGATGCTTATTCCGAATTGCGATGCGAAAGTTATTGCGATGCGTAAATGAACTGCGATGCGAAAGATATTTGGCATTCTGTAAGTCTTTCGTATTTACATTCGCAACTAATTTCAAAACGTGGCAATACTCCTCCAAAGTAAACACATAAACATCAAATTTATTTCTTATTCGACAAATTTTATAGAGTCTGAACACAATGCTTACGGTACGGTACGATTTCCCGTTGCGGGAGAGAAAAATAAACATAATACAACGGAAGACGGCGACGGCAATACTTGTCATTATTAGTTTACATTTTTATTAGTTTATTTGTGCATAGGAGTAAATTTTTATAAAATTTTTTATAATATTTACTGTTTGTGTAAGTAAAAAATTATAGCTGTTAAACATTTTTAGTTTGGTGGAAGCCACGTTTGATTTGTGTGTGGAATTAAAAACTACGGCACATCCCAACAGGATATAGTGGGTAAGATGCGTTAATGCACTAATTGTCCTTTTGCTTCCACCTTTTATACGTATCCCGTAAATTTCGAATTTTTGTTTTTGCTTCCTCAGCTAAAATTAAATAAATTCTGACAAAAAAAGAAGGTAACTGAAAAAAATTCACCTGGTACGCCAATATATTTGCCAATTTTGCACCAAAAATCTTCTTTATACTGGAAGCTTTTGTAACTACCCGACAGCAAATATTTCATGAAAAAAAAAATAATCCAGAATTCTGTTTTTTGTTTACAGTAATGTTGTGAAAATCGGCAATTTTTCAAAAGGGATGGCAATATCGAAGGGAGAAAGGGAGTCAAAAATTGAGAGAATGAGAAAGTCCGCAATGAAAATAAAAAAAATTTTAATTTTATGCCGCTCCGCACTGCGATTTTTTACTTCAAATTCGTATGGAAAACCGCACCGCAATAAATTATCGTTACATTGTGTTCAGACTCACAAGTTCAAAAATTGTTTGGTGGCTTTGAGTATAAAAAATTGTTTAATATAAAATATAATATAAATAAAACTGAGTTTTTGGTTTGTACATTTGTAGTTCAAGTTTTTTCCTTTCTTAAATTTTTTCTTAAGAAGGATTTTTTACAATACAAATTTGCTGTGATCAATAATTTTTGATTGAAGAAGGCAAGAAAAATAATAATCAAATCTTTAGCTGGGGGACACACATTTTCAACACTATAATTACCACCAGTAAATT
Source organism: Thecocarcelia acutangulata (assembly GCA_914767995.1). Classification (NCBI taxonomy): domain Eukaryota; kingdom Metazoa; phylum Arthropoda; class Insecta; order Diptera; family Tachinidae; genus Thecocarcelia; species Thecocarcelia acutangulata. The sequence goes on along the minus strand of OU612095.1, from coordinate 75,823,155 downwards.
TCCTAGCTGCTGGAAGCATGCTAAGGTCATCCCTGTACCAAAAAGTGCAAATGAGTATCGTCCTATTTCAATATTATCATATTTGTCAAAAGTTTTTGAACGCTTGTTACATGGGCAAATAAGTGAATATTTATCACGCAACCAGCTCCTAACAAGAAGCCAATCTGAATTTAGAGAGAGGCACGGCTGTATAACGTCGCTTATCGACGTATCGGAAGATATAAGGTGCAGTCTTGATGATGGTTATATTACATTTCTAGTGCTCTTGGATCATTCTAAAGCATTTGATTCCGTTAGTCACCAAATTCTATGCAGTAAGATGTTTAACAAATTTAATTTCTCTTCAACAGCCACGTCACTAATAGCAAGCTATCTCACTGATCGTCACCAATCAGTATATGTTGGTGACCGCATATCTACCGCCCTATCTGTATTTAAAGGAGTACCGCAGGGTTCTATTCTTGGGCCACTGCTGTTTACACTATATATAAATGACTTACCTAATCAGCTTCTGTACAGCAAAATACACATGCATGCTGATGATGTGCAAATATACATTAGTTGCAAGAAAAATTTGATACACGAGTGCATTGCTAAATTAAACGTGGACTTAAATAGAATATCTTTATGGGCGGCTTCTAACAGACTGCAACTGAATACTACAAAATCTAAATGTCTGGTGGTTGCCCAGAGAAATCAAAACATTGTCGTAGATGTTCCGATCTTATTAGGTGATAAATATATAGCAATTGCTGAATCAGCAAAGAACCTTGGAATCATTTTCAACAAATCACTTCAATGGGATACCCACATTAACTCTGTTTGTGGAACAATTTTTTCGATGCTGCGAATGCTTAATATCTCGAAACATGTTACACCTCTAAATATCCGAGTGCTTCTTGAAAAGTCCTATTTAGTAACAAAGCTGTTATATGGCTGTGAAATTTTTGCCTATAGTGTCTCATATAGTAAGAGCAGATTAGTGGTAGTTTATAACGCCATCCTACGATATGTTTATAATATTAAGAGATATCAAGGAACATCACAATACTCTAAATCCTTATATGGAGTTGGTATTCTCGAGTTGCTAAAGATAAGATCATTAATTTTACTGCACAAAATTATTTATATAAAAGAGCCTATTTACTTATTTGAACGCCTTCAGTTTGCACGTTCTACCAGAGGAAAAAACATTATACAATTCAGGCATCGAACACTAATATCTGAATGGCAGTTCTTTACAAATACCATACGGCTGTGGAATTCACTACCCAACACTTTGCAATGTACTGGCAACGCTATACAATTCAAACAACAACTGTTTTTATATTTTAGTTAAGTTTGAACCTTTATATATTATTCAACAATTTGTCTTATAATAATACTTTTGTTTTGCTTGCTTTTCAAGTAATATACTTTAATATCGCAAATTCCTTGTTGAAGAATCTAATGTATTAAAATTTATATTTTATCTATTATAACTTCTGCGTAAAATAACTATAAAATATATATTGTGCTATGATAAAATCACATACTGTAATTCAAAAGATTTATATCTTGTTGTATGTGATAACCTTTTTCATAAAATAAATAAATAAAAAAAATAAAGGACAAATAGCTGTTTCGTAGTCGCTACACTACAACTCATCAGCACCCACTGGGTTTCGAACTCGGTTCATGACGTATCATGATCTGTTGCTTTAACCACTCAGCCACCGAGCATTTAATTATTTTCTGTCTATATTCATCTCATATAAAAATTTAATTTAAAAATTATAATGTTCAACAAAAATGTAATAAATTAAAACTGAGTTTTATTCACCATATCAGCCTCTAATATCGATACCATTCAAAAAATAAAATGAGCGACATGTGTTTTGACATTTTGCTTTTTAAATTCTCAATAATTTATTTAGACTGTTGGGATATATAGTTGAATGTTAGAGAATATCTTCAAAAAATCTGCAAAGTCTACTGATGATTAGGGCAGCTCCTATGAAATGTCGACATATAGACAACTATAGTGTTGTCTATAAGGTGGATGACCAACTAATTCGAAGTGTACTTCACGTAATTTTATCATCGTATCTAATGCTGTGTGAACCGATTCGTTGTCTTGGAGCAAGAGCACGTTTTTCTTCTTTAAATGTGGTCGTTTTTCTTGAGTGAATACTGCACAATAATACTGTCCTATGATTGTGGTTCTTTTTTTAAGATAATCAGTGAGCAATATTCTGAGTGCATCCCCAAAATACAGTAGCCATAACCTTGCCAGGCGATTACACTGTTTTGGCCTTCTTCGGAGAACTTCCACCAGCTTCCACGCATTGTTTCGAATAATTTCTGGTTTCAGGTATATGGGTCACTACACGTTTCATCAACAGTTATTCATCGACGCCAAAAACCCGCTCTGAAGTGGTCTATCAAACTCGTGCCAACACGGCACCCATCTTGCCGATAGCTCCTTCATATGCAAATTTTCATGCAAAATGCTAAACACACGTTCATGCGAGTATCACATGTTTGCCATTTCAACAATCTCACGTAACCTATACTGGTTGGCATGGTCTTGGCGTCCACACTCACATTTGCAAAATAATACGATAAAACTTATAATTTCTTTGCTACAAATACTAGCAAATCAATTAATGTTTACCTTTACAATATTTTTTTTCTGAAATTGAACTTTATGAAAAACACGTTTTTCGACTTTGAATATTATTGACCACAAATATATACGAGGGCGGTTGGGAAACTTCTTAGCCTAGCACAAAAGACGTGGTATAAACAGAAACTTCCATGTCTGCTATGAACACATGTTAAATTTTGTTTCGATCTGGTAACACACAGAAACATAGAAACATGTGTTCACAAAAGACGCATCCGCGATTTTTTTACAATGGAAAAATTAGAAATGCGTGGTGTCATTAAATATTTACATAAAAAAAGATTACCGGGACAAGAAATTCATAATGATATCGTGAATGTAACAGTAAAAACTTGCTGAATTTCAACGTGGTCGTACAAGCATTGAAGATGAGCCACGTAGTGGACGTCCAAAGACAGCAACAACAACAGAAATTGTAGCCAAAGTGCATGATATGGTATTAAATAATCGACGACTAAAAGTGCGTGAAATAGCTAATGTCATGGGCATCTCAAATGATTGAGTCCATTTAATTTTGCATGAAGAACTACAGATGAAAAAGCTTTCTGCAAGATTGGTGCAGTCGAGCAAAAACGCATAAGAATGAACATTTTTCACGAATGAACATTTTTCACGCTTCGTCTATGGAACAAGTTGCCTGCAGAAGTGTTTCCTGTCTGTTATAACGTTGGAAGATTCAAGTCAAATGTTCACAAACACTACTCCCGCTTTCCCCCTCCTCACAACCTATTTTCCTAGTTCTGGTACAATGCACTGCATATGTAGGGGTCATCCCCTGAGTACTGGTCCAATATAAAAAAAAAAAAAAAAAAAAAAAAAAGCTTGTTTGGATCGTTTAAGCGAAATAAAGGGATTATAAGCGTCGTTTCATAACTATTGATGAGGCATGGATCCACCAAAGACATAAGAACAATCCAGACAATGGACTGAAGCAGAAGGAAGTGCCCCAAAGAAGGCTAAACCAATTCAATCGGCTGGTAAGGTTATGGCAATGGTTTTGTGGGACTGCAAAGGTATTTTATTGATAAACTATATGCAAAAGGGTAAAACAATAAATTCAGAGTCTATTGGAACCTTTTGGATCAATTAAATGTACAAATTCGAAAAAAAACGTCCTGGCTTGCAACACAAATAAATAATTTTTCGAGTGTTTGAACAGTGGCTAAAATCAACGAATTAAAGTATGAGTTGCTTGACCACCCACCTTATTCTCCTGATTTAGCTCCCAGTGACTTTTACCTGTTTCCAAATCTAAAAAAAATTCCTTGCTGGCAAACGTGTTACCTCAAATGAAGATGCAATTACAGTTGTAAACCACTATTTTGAAGACCTTGAAGTAAACTATTTTAATCAAGGGATAGAATTGCTAGAAAAGCGTTGGAGTTTCAGGAGATTATATTGAAAAATAAAAATATTTTTGAAAAACTAGCTAAGTAGTTTCCGAACCGCCCTGGTATACGAGTAGGTACATTCTTGGATTCATTTGCCTCTTATTGGGTGTGTTCCACGTGAATAACGAAACAGTCCGAACTAGTCCAAAAGCTTTCCACGTAACAATTTTTGTGCAATTTTAAGAGAAAATGAGAGAGTAATTGTTTTCATTTCCTATACAAATTAGTCCGAACTTTTTCTTTGGGTAACTTCGGACTAGAATTCAATAATCAGCTGTTTTATGTTTACATACATATAAAACTGAAAATGTAATCAGAAAATTTGCAAAGTTTTTGTTTAAAAATTAGTTAAAAGCAAAATGGAAGATTGCCCAAACAAAAAATAACGTTGTGAAGTTGTAAACAGAACATGCAATTGTTATTTGGCTTTTCATTTAATAAATAAATATGTTCTATAAAAATCTATTTAAAATTTTACATTGCTTTTATTTTTACAGCTGTTGCCAATAATGCAAATATTTTTTTTATATGATGTTATGCGTTTTAAGCGTCTAAAATCACTAAAATATACTATAATCTGAAAAGTAAGCAGCACTTTTATTGCAAGATGTACAATTGTGGTTTTTTGCGTTCCAGCAGTTTTGGGTAAAATTTACAAATTTAGAGAGTAATTTGCTTTTTACTCTCTTTAGTCCGAACTAGTCCGAGATCTCGTGAAACACACATATTACTATAAAATATTACCTTTACCGATGGCTTTTGAATTGTGAATGAAATAAAGTAATATATTTTGTTAATTTAAATTCAATATAAAAATCTGCAATCTTCATCTGGCAAATGCTACTTTTTGGGAGAGTCTTAAAAAATTGTGTATGTTAAATTTCATAAAATATAAAAAATAAATATAAAATTTTATGTATGTAGCAAGAAATACAAAGAACTCAAGCATATTCTTAATATGGAATGCAGCAACAAATGATGATGAAGATGATGAAAATGACACAATAAATTTTCATAAATTAATTGCTCACCAATTTGACTTGTCTACAAAATGATTAGTGCAAACAATTTTTATGTAAAATGCAAAAAAATAAAAGAACAAACTATAAACATGAAATAAAATTAGACACAGAGACAAAAATATCAGCAAGAACAAGCATTTGGTTGTTAAATTGTTTTACAGTTCAGTTGATTTTGTTGCCAGAAGAAGAACAATAAAATAATTTATTTAATTTACGCTCTTTCATATAAATAAATTATTTTAATTGTACACAGATGCTCGCAGTCTGCTGATACTATAAACTATGAGGACAGCAACAACAATGATGCTGCTAATGTTTCACAAAATGTGCGGACAGCAAAACGGGTTTGATACGCAACAAACATTTGAGTTCAATATTAATCATACGTGCTTTACTACTCGCTTTGTTTTCTCTTTTTTTTAGAGACAGCGAATTGCATATGAGAATTTATTCCATATGATAGACGATTTAATAATAATTCAATTACTTAGATCACATTAAGAGTGTTCAGGCAGAGGATTAGAATTGTTTTCACAAATTTAAAAGGTTTCACACTTAAAAATAATACGGAAAATTGCATACACATTGTTTATAAGCAGGATTTTCGTTTTAATGAAGTTAAATTATCCATACAGTGGCTCACAGCTTATTTCAATCAGCATATTTTCAAAAGTTCGATATACTCTCAAAATGAACAATACATTCAAAATGTTGATTTTTTTTTAATAATTCAATTATTTATTGTATCTTCTAAAAGAACTAACAATAAGAATGCAAATCTTAAAACTAAAAATTCATTAATTAATACAGAAAAAAAAAATTAATTAATATTGAAAAATTTTATTTACTTAGGTTCAGACAATGCTTGACGAAAAGTTGCTTCTTGCGTGTATTTTGTTGGTAAATCACCTTTCCAACGCTCTGAAGGTTGCAAGGGTGTCCATCCTTCTCAGTCGAGTGTGGCCACCAAAGTTAAGGATGCTACGTGCGAGAGGATTCGGGTGAGACTCCAGTCTGTTAATGTACCTTATCGCGTATTTTGATGACAATTTATAAAGAGTAGTTAAATTTAAGGGCCGATGTTGATTTTGAATAAAACACAAATTATTTAGAAATTATTGCAATTTCTTTTTATTGTAATAATATTGGTATGGTTCAATTATGTACGGAACAAAATATTAGCCAAATGGACGCCGCGACTTCAGCGACGCACCCCCATATCTGTTGGTCCAAATTTTTGATGACGCTGAGGCATAATGGGGGTTCTATGCCGTTAATGTGCCAATTATCTCATCCTTTAGCTCTTGAATTATTGCTGGCTTATCGACATACAGCTTTTCTGTCAAATAACCCCAAAGAAAGATGTCCAACGGTGTCATATCTCAAGATATTGGCGGCCAATTATCATCGCCACGACGTGAGATAACACGGTGTTTGAATTTGTCGCGCAAAGGAGCTACTGCTTCGTTAGCTATGTGACAAGTGACACCCTCCTGTCGAAACGACATCCATATCTTCCAATTCGGGCCATAAAAGTTCATTACCATCTCACGATAGCGAACACCATTCACAGTAACTGTCTGGCCGGCCTCATTTTGGAAAAAATAAGGCCCGATGATGCCGCCAGCACATAAACCGCACCAACCAGTCACTTTTTGTGGGAGCATTGGTTTCAGATTATCATTCGCCCAAATGTAGCAATTCTGCCTATTGACGAATCCACTGAGGTGAAAGATGATTTTCTTCGAAAATCTATCATTTGCTTTTTCCATTTCTTGCCCCCATTTAGACAATTTTATCACTCAGATTTGCATTCTCATTAAGGTCCCAACGATAGCAAGGTTTGCCTTGGCATACTCCTAACTACATTCTTTTTTTCTAGGGTATGGAGGGAGAGGATTCACTTATTTGTTGTACCACACTAAGAAGTCCCGGCATCGCTTAAGTTGTGATGCACTTCCAAAATCTTTACCAGTTAAGCTCTCAGGGAGGTTTTATTTTACACCTCATCCTCACACCGATCATGATTGAGTTGCCCGCTTCTGGGCTGAAACATTCCGGCTGTGGCTTAGTACTAAAATCTTAGGGAAGGTTTATTAGTATTCCCTGATAATTATAGTGTATCTCGGATTTCGGGAATCTAATTATAGTCCACGATATAATGTTGCCTTGCAACATATAACTACAAGGTAATAGATAAGTGGGTAAATTGGCTAAGGACTAATGGTCTAAACGGACTTTGGCCTACGAACTCATAAAGCCTTGTCTTCTCTTGACTGACTGCAGAATTGCATACCCCATCTCATCAGCGAGAAAATTGTTCCTATTAATGCAAATATATAATGACTAGCAGTTGAGACCTGTATGAGTCTTGCACGGCCATTTGGGGAGCACAGGTGAGTCATGAGATAGCTCACTTCATGGTATTGATCCACCATCAGCGTAAGCTGTCATGGCAAATGCTGACGAAAATCAATTCCACAGCCATATCATTTCGATATACTCGGTATTCGCGAACCAATACACAAGTCATATAAACTCCCGCTAGTGCATTCAACGCGCCCTTACTATTGTCAGTACAAATTCGGATGTTTTCACCAAGCACCCTATTGTATCTCAACCAGTTAGCTGCTGTCATTGTGGTCGCATCCAAAGGCTAAATCTCCTGTGATACGAGGGGATAACGGTACCCCCAATAACGCTCAAGCATGGCTTGCACCCGTCCTCTCGACGATCTAATCCAACAATTTTTTTTTTTAAACCTTCGAGTTTATTTACAAAATTGATATTCTAAAACGGGTTTAAATTAAACACTTTATAACTTAAACAACATTTAGAGAACACTAAAAAAATTCTCTTAAAATTAAGATCTTGGAATTTGGTGATTGGATTGCCGTAATCGTGAATTTTGCTAAAACTCACGAGGCTTTTTACTTCTAATGGATGTTAATTGCAGACTTAGTGATGCAGCTTGCTAAAAATTTGGGAGTAGATTATTAAACGTGCTTTACAGCAGTAGTATTGGGCTTAAAGTTACTGCGTGGGAAATGGAAATAGTCGTGTAGCTATCAAGAAGAACTCATATTTTTGGCTCCAAACTTGAACTTCAATAAACACTTTTCATATAACAGTCGACATCGTTTCACATGGTAACACAGTTGGAAAACAGCTATCATTCTTTTAAGCGTGCAACCAAAAAAATAATAATAAAAAACAATAACCAGATCACTTAAAAATATTTATGTGTTGTACATAAATAAGCTTTTTTCAATTTAATATAAATTATTAAAATCTGTTGTTCTGATGAAAAAATAAATTTGATTTTCTGACAAATAAGAAATAAGTAATCAACAAGTCAAGGGTTTAAGTGTTTAATAAAACTCTTATGAATAATAACTGTATTTATTATAAAGAGTGCTTTTTCTAGAGGAATAAGAATTAAAGTTGGCAGCACTTTTTTAACTAGCAGCCATTTTATCAGCTGTTAAGTGATTTATGTTTAGATTGGTTTGGCATTTCAGTCAGAGCTGGCATTTTTTGGTTATTGCTAACCAAAATTGGTAACATTTTTCTTCAGCGTGGCGATGGGACTACTTTTTGCAGTTAAGTTTTTTTTTTCTTACATGCATACATATATACGAGTATTAGTATGTTTTATATATAACTTAATAAACTTTCAAACCACGGGTTTTTAAATTTTTAAGCGTGTTATAAACATATATTTTATGACATTATATTATGTTAATTGCACAGCGTTGTTAACACATCTCCATGCTACTAAAAGGCGTTTCAGACCACCATCTTAGCTTGCCAAATTGCAGCAAATGCAAAATTTTTCTGTTAAAGCAAATTTTTATAGAATGTTAAATATTTTATCGAATTATTTGTCATTTTCACAAAACATTGCATTCACACTATTACACTTGCACGTATTTGAGTTTGCCTTAAGTACAAGGTCTGTCTCTGGCTTGTTCACATACACTCGTTACTTTAAGTAACCCCAAAGAAAATGGTCGGGTTCTGTCAAATCTGATGATCACGCTGGTCAAATAATTTCGGGATTTCTGGGATTTATTCGCTCGGCAAAGTATTAGCTTAAAAGTGCCATTGTTTCTCGGTAGTATGAGCGGTGGCTCCATCTGGCTGAAACCACATACCAGGTCTGTTGTCGAGAGCAGGACGTAAACCTTTTTCTATCATAAACCGATACAGCTCCCCATTTATGGTTACATCACTTCTATCCTCATTCCCGAAGAAGTAAGGCCCAATGGTATTTTCAAATGTGATACCACACCAGTGGATGAATGACTCCTCAGAGCACTAGAACCTTTAGTTCTGCTTATTAACAAAGCCACTCATATGAAAATGAGCTTCAACCCTCATAATCAAATTTTCAATAAAGTTGATTTGATTTCTGGCCAGCTTTTGAAATTTAACTGCAAAATTTAGAAGTTTCACAACAAGAACTTCTTGCACCAATTGCACCTTATGTGAGTATAATTGTAAATCTTTTTTTTAAACTGACGCACGAGACATTCCTAGCTGATCAGAACGCCTTCTGCCAGATGTTTCTGGTGTTTCGTTAGCACTTTGCGTACTCGTTTAATATTTTCCGTCGTCCGATTTAAACGTGGTCTACTGGTTCGAGGCAAATCTGTTACGATGCTATGCTGGTGATGACGATCAATTAAGCTACGAATAATTGCTTCAGAGGGCGAAATTCTGTCTTTAAAATGTCGACGATAAGCTCTTTGTGTTAAAACAATTGATCTCTGATTTAAATAATAAAATTCTATTATTCAGGTTCTGTGTTCAGTTGTGTATCTCGCTATTATTTGTACTCCAACTGTTGTTTATATAATCTAAAAAAGATAAAATAAAAAATATATATAAACGAAAAAGTTATGAAAGTTACCATGGAGGAAACTTCTGGCCCATCCTGTATTAAATAATCAATAATTATAATAAGGAATTTAAAACCAAACCAAAAATGCCTTCGATTCATTTACCGCCAATTTTAAAAAAAATATATTGAACTAATTTTTATTTTGTATTTATTATTCATCTAAAAAATTATTTTTGTATAGCGGTGTGAATTAAAACAAATTTGTTTGTTTTTACAGTAAAAAAAATTGATACTACTTACATATATTTGATTATTTTTTTGGGAACCTTTTCAAAAATTTTGGTCATAATAACTTTTTGTTTATGGTAAAACTGAATACAACATGAATAAACTGATGCCAGAACAACTCTACCAAATTATAAATACAAATGGGATCAAAACAAGATTGTCGTTGATCCCGATTTTCATAAGTTAATTTTGTTTAGCGATGAAGCTGACTTTTTTTCTATATGAACATGTCAATCACTAAATCTGCCGTATTTGCAGTAACAATAATCCTCAAACGTATATAGAAGGAGAGCATTACATCCAGAAATACGCTTTATATATTAGTGGAATCATTGGAATCTTTCGAATCTCTGTTTAATCCTTTTCAAAGTTCTGTACCTCTCTAAAAACATTCTTTACATACATTTATATACTTATTCTATTATGTTTATATTAAAATAAAAACTTCAAACCATTTTATAGGTCCATAAATAACGAAACCAACATATTTGTAGTAATGTGCTTTTCGTGTCATTCTTTTTTATGTTCAATTTAACGACTTCTTAAAAAAGTTATTAAACGAAACGCGTACATAAAAATAATCTATAATTTTTTGTTAAATTCATACATACGTTTACTCGTGCGTATGTACATATATGCAAACATATTTATCTGCAAACGATTTGATATGAAAAATAGTTACGCTATAAAGAGCGTCATCAAATGGCCAGGTGTGAAACGCCTAAAACATGTGGACAGTGGAGTCATAAAAAGTCACATCATCTAAGAGAGACAAATAAACACACGTGATTATCTTGAAGCAAAAGTGGCCAGAATTTTCAGTTTTAAATTTTTGTAACGGAAAAAATTATTTAACGAATTTCCAAGCTGCAATGCCACTCGTATTATCTTCTATGAGTATTAAAGCATTTATTAAATTCTATCGTTTATTTAAAGCGAGCACAATATTCTTAGAACAGCGAAGCACACCATCTTAATTTCGTACACTTGGTGTATAAGACACAAAACTCAGCTTAAATTCGGTTGACGCTTTATTTATATTTTAACAAAGATCAACAAATTTGTTGCTCTATAGCAAGTGTGCCCAGCCCTATGCGCTTGATGCTCAAATGTTTTTGTAAAAACGCTTAGCTATAGGGTTGTGCTCTTTAATACACGAATACTGCGCTCAGCACTAGCATTGAAAAATACACAAACAACTTCGTCTTTCATATTTTTTTTCGTTATTCACCGCATACACACACAAAAGCAAAGCAACAACACTTTCGCATGCTTTGTTGGTAAACATCGACAACAGCGATCATCAGTGTGAACTTTGTTTTTGTAACTGTTTTGCTTTTTACAACAAAAAATATTAAATAAAAATAGTTTTTCCTTAAATGTATTGGTATTTACTCTTCCATATAGAACTTGTGGGCACCACTGCTCTATAGGTATACATTAAACACTTTCAGGACACCAGGCTAACGACTATGATCTGTCAAGAATAAAAATGTTAATACGGAAATTATAATATTAATGGCAACACAACTTCATATACCACATGGCAACTTTTGTAGCTGCCGCCAAATTCTATCTAGTAACTTCTAGTTTTGTTGTTGACTAAAAGCAGCTTAGTGCCGCCTTTACTCCCCAGAAAGCAGAGGGCCCTAGTTTGGCCTACGCTAAGGCAAAACCTGTTCCTCGGGGGGCGTTCAATTTCGGCAGTAGTGAAAAAGATTTACATCAGCTCCTGTTTTTACGCCCTTATCTGATGATGGACCAATTCCACGGAGTAAATTATTTATGATTTACTAGCGCCTCCGTGTGGCTTACCAGGTACACACAGGTAGCAGATCTTAGAAAATGTTTGTACCCATATGAGCAACTTCTTGTTGAGGCGTTCGGGCCTTCTAATCCGTCGTGTATGCAATTGCCCAGTAACCAATGGAAGACAAGGCTTAAAGAATTGGTAGGTTGAAGCCCACTAAGAGCATCAGCCGTTAAACTCAACCTTCAAACAATACCACTGGTTGCTCACAGTGCAGGCATCTGTTGTAAACGCATCAGATCCTCGGGAGGTTGTTAGTCCCCGAAAAAAGCCACGCCAAGCAATCATCAAGGATACTAACTCCCCCTTTCTGCGTTTTAGGTTTTAACCACAACCAGTAAGTTCTAGCCAAGGTAGGCACCTCAAATATGATTAGCCCGTGCTAGTTCTGCAAGCAGGACCACCAGGGGGCAATGCTGGTCCCCGTTCTGCCAATTTATACCCTTGGTAGGAGTTTCGAAACTCCAACATAACATAAGTCATGTAGCTTCTTAAAGTTTTGTTTGCTATAACAAAGGAGGAACTTCTTCTCCTCTATACCCCAGAGAGCAGATTTGACTTATGTTGTGTTGGCTTCCGAAACCCTTACCAAGGGTATAAATTGGCAGAACGGGGATCAGCATGGCCCTCGGGAAGTTCTGCTTGAAGTTCGACCCGGGCTGATCATGGTTGAGGTGCCTACCTTGGCTGAAACGTTCTGGCTGTGGTTGAAAACTAAAACGCAGGAAGGGCGTGTTAGTATCCTTGATAATTGTTTGGTGATGGCTTTTTTCGAGGGCTAAAAATCTCCCGAGGATCTTTTGCCTATACAACAGATACTGTACTGTGTGTCGGCCTACCAACTCATTAAGGCTTGCCCTTCATTGCATACATGTGGGATTAAAAAGCCCGAACTCCTCAACAAGAATTTGTTCATATGACCGCAATCATATGACAAGAATTGCTACCTGTGTGAGCCTAGTCAGCCACACGGAGGCTGTGGTGAATCGTGAAAAATTCACTCCGTGGAATTGGTCCACCATCAGGTCAGGCCGTCAAGGCAGGTACTGATGTAAATCATTTTCACAGCTTCCCAGCTATCTATACGTCGACATTTCATAGGAGCTACCCTAATCATCAGTAGGCTTGTGTTTTGACAAATATTATTAGAGCATTTTATTTTTAAATTCTCAACTATTTATTTAGATTGTTGGGATATAAAGTTGAATGTTTGAGAATATCTTTCAAAAATTTCCAAAGTCTACTGATGATTAGGGTGATCCTATGAAATGTCGACATAGCTGGGAAACATAGAAAACAAGCTATTTATAATTTTTTATTGGTATCAAAAAACAAAAAAAAAAAAATAAAAATAATAATAATAATTAACAAATAAATCTCTTTAAACATTTTCAAATAATTTTAACTCTAATATTGTCAAGTGCAAATTATTTAAAACTTGTTAACACAACCGACAGAACTTGATTGATAATAATCGTTATCGACACAAGAAATTCCTTTGTATCTACATAAGTTTTTGTACAAACAAACATATTTGAAATATGTATATACTCGTACATATGTATAGTATGGTATCATGAATATGCATTAATGCCCATTAGACTACTGTGTGAAACACTTAAGAATGTAATGTTGTTCCCGGGACTCGCTGCCTTATGGTGTAGGTTAGTTACGCGAATCATATGAAATTTAAAAAAATTCAAACGAATTGCAACCACGAACAGCAGCAGTTACTGAAAAGTTATTATTTTGTTGTTTCAAGTCAAGAGAAATAATCTTACAACTAACATATGCCAGGTATGGAAAGCGAGAACTTAAAAAAATGCATTCCTCATATACAGTCTTAAAACTGCGTCTATTTACAATTGCGATTTTCTCCTATATATAATATAAGAAAGAATGTCGGCAGTAAGGAGGATAGAATGGCACAAGATATTATATTTTAAAAGACAAATTCTAATATTTTTTTATTTGATTATTTAGATTATAAAACTAACTTAGCCAACTTACCACCAAATTGTTCAACAAGTTTGCTTTGCATTCTATTATAATTCTTAATCATATCCTATTCTAATTGTACGAGTAGTGGTAATAGTTAATCTGAGTCTCTGTTTTTACGAGTTTTAGGGTGACAATACGAGTATATATGTATATAAAAGAAAACTCTGTAACTTTTTTCGTAAACGTTATAAACAGCGGGATTTATTTATTTCACTTGTATTAAACTAGTTTTGTGTTATGCTACCATAATATAAAAATGCAGAACACTACAAAAGTCTTGTTAAGATTTGTTAAAACAATCAATTCTTATGATCTAATTGATTATGGATTATTTTTCCTTTTCGCGGTTCAATATAAGTTGACGAACGTACAGAAAAAACACGATTGTTCTTAAACCAATCGTTGCACTCATCATCGTTGGTTGAATTACTAAGAATCATGAGGGGGCATTGTTACATCAGAGATGAGTCATTTGTTCACGGCGTGAACAGTCAACAAGATCATGGCTACTGTTGTGCAGTCACTATGACAAAAATTCACGTGGTGGCGATGTCAATAGGCCGCCAAGATCATGTGGGGTAATTTGAAAGAAAAGATGTACACTGATAAGCCAGCAACAATTCAAGAGCTAAAGCACACATTAATGGCACAGAACTTCAATTTTGCCTCAGCGTCATCAAAAATTAAGACCATCGGATGGATAAGTGCCGTCGAGATCGTGGCGGCCACTACGTCCATACTTTGTTCCATACATAACTGAACCATACCAATATTATCATAATAAAGAGAAATGATAATAATTCCTAAATAATTTGTGTTTTATTCAAAATCAACAACTACCCTTAAAATTATCCACCCAATATTATACGAATGATATATCCAAACAAATAAGTTAGTATTCACTTGTAAAGCCAGAAAAATTAGTATTAAATCAACAAATGGCAAATGAATGTTTGTCGTTGTACACCTTCACCTATCCATCTCTGGTTTTTTAAAGCAAAACGATTGACAGACAGCTGTTGTGTTGACAGTGACAGTGTTTGAAAAAGTGTACGAATACATTGAAGCAAACAGCACAGTGAAGAATCAGTGGCTATGTTCTGTAACTTTAAAAGTTTTCGAGTCGAAAAGTTGTGTGTCTGCAAGTCATGAGAAGGAGTTGGATTTTAGAGGACGATCGGATTTGTAGTAGGAAAAGTTTAGGATTACATAACAAAGTTAACTCTCCGTTGTAGCCTTTTGCAACCGAAGTGTCCTATAGCCTGTTTCTGGCTGTTGCTTATGGCTGCTGAATGGGTCGTTGGCTGTGCACATTTGCCGCTGCGCCACCACTTGAGTTAATGATGGTGCTCTTCTGCATATACTTATATGTTGCTGCCTCTTTGCCTTCTTCTGTTCCTGTTTTACGTTTCAGTCTTCCAGTATTGCTGTTGTTTGTTCCTGTTTTTGTTATTTTATGTGGTGCTGTGTTCCTGAGATGGGTACCAGTTTACCTATATTGCTGTACGAGTGTGTTCGTGATTTCTTTCTTTGCTGTTCTGATTGCTGTAGTCTAGTTGTTTGGGATTTAAAACTGTAGCAGCTCTTTTTAGGGTTGCGAGAGGCTGACCAGAGGCTATTATTTTCTTTTCGGCCAGCGTTGGTGAAGACCTTCGGGGGCGGTAACGTGATAGTTGCTGTTAAATACCCAATTCCGGGGAGAGTTTTCGGACTCGGTGTGGAGTTGCACTGCAACCGAGAGCTGTGACCCTGCGATCGGCAGGAGTTTTAGAAATGCTCCGCCCCACACTGAGAGCATGCGCCATTCAGCATGTAATCGAAAATGGTGCCCATGCGTGACAATTTGTCATGCACGAGGACGTCTGGGTGAACATTTTTCTTTTCACCTGGTGAGATAAAAGGGGTTAGGCCGTTAAGGCTGGAACCCACTTTAAACATTTTCTGAGTCTGTCTGTAACTCATGTCGAAAACTACCTTAGAAAAACAGTGTCATTACATAATATTACATAGTGTAATGCCATCTAATATAACTCGATACAGATGCGTAATTACAGACGGCGAGTATGTTAGCAGCGAGTATCATCGATGGCCATCTAAAATTTAAAAATAATGCAGCGTCGGTGCTAAACATACAATTGCCAGCAGTAGCTCCCAACGGGAACCAGTTTTTGCTTTATCGTACTCCAAACTAGGGCATTCTTTTTCTCGGGAAAAGAGGGGAAAAAGTACCTCGTTTGTTGTAGCAAATACAATTCTAGGAAGCCGCATGACTTATGTTATGTTGGCTTCCGAAACCCTTATCAAAGGTATAAATTGACAGAACGGGGGGAACTTGCTGGGAGCAATAATATTATAAATTACCTGCATTTGGTTTCTACGTTTACCACAGTATGTGGACTGCTAGCAAGATTATTACCGATTTCTACATCAGCCACATAATCTGCTGCAACATGTTCAATATTCTCAGCATATGCTGCTTCAATTACTTCATGTTCAAGCCGCCTTTCATTTCTAAAAGCAGCTTCGAAGTCGAAATCTGGGTCGAGTTCCGAAACATCGCAGGAAAAATGCCCATCATCTTCGTTATCTGACCACGCAATTAAGAACCTGGTGGTTCTTCAAAGAACCAACCAATGAATACGATAAGAAACACTAAAAATAATAACAAAATTTTGAATGTTGTTTTTGTTTCAAATGTAATAGTACGAACGAACGAACAGCTTCGCTATCGTGAAACTTATACTCCCATATACTCCAAATACTTACAGCGTCTTTTAAACAGTACAAAGATATAAAAATAAATAATAAATAAATATTTTTTTTTCCGTTCCGATTTCGGAGAACTTAGCACAAAAACTTGTTTTACAATACACACAATTACGCACAAATACTTTATCGTCGCTGTTGTCACGCACTAACTAGCATTCACCTGCTAACCATGATTCAAGCAAAAACAATATGAAATAGACAGCGTAAAGAAAAACAAAGAATCGTTGAACCACAGCGGAACCAGTAGGCTATTAAGGGTTAAGTCTTACAGACTTTTCTTACGTGCCAGCTGTTATTCACCACAAAACTTGCAGCTACAATTTAGTGAGAAAATCAGCTGTTTCAATTTATGATATTTTTGTTTCTTCTTGACACGTTTCAATCGTAAAGTTTCTCGTAAAGCGAGTTACAGAACATGGGCACAGATAACAATAAAAGCGACACAATAAAAACGACAATAACCGCAATAGAATTCAATAGCAAATAAACTAAATATAATAATTATAAACATTAAAATATGTATGAACACCAACAATGCCACATTTGAAAAAAAGAAAAAATCATCAAACTAGCGAACATGATCGCATAATACGAGTTGTTTGTCTGATGAATATGGTGTTCACTTCTTTTCGTCATCCAATTCAACAAACAATGTTGTAGCGACGACAAGTGGTCTGTCTGAAGGTTAAACCAGTTGTGGGTGGGGAAGGTGGTAAAAGATAGACAATAAATAACACACACACACACACACACATACTCACACACATAAACTTAACATTTTGTGCCAAAGAAAATGATACAAGTTGTTTTTTTTTTCTTTTAACATTCATGCGAGTAGATAAAATGTCTGTCTTGTCTGTCTGTCTGCCGGTCGGCTGTTCTGTTGACTTGTTTCTCTTTATGTCTTCATAAATTTACAAATGCAAGCATTTGTAGCTGGCGGTCGTTCGGTCTTTTGGAAAAGATAAAATCGCCATCTACATATGTATGTATGTACATATGTACGTATGTATGTATATCATTGCGCTAGCGAAATTCTAAATTCATACAACGCATTAGAAGAGTATGATGTGAGACTCGTCACATGAAACCATTAAAAAATATGTTATATTCGTTTATTTTTCAAAGTTGAGTAAATTAAACAAATATGTATTTAAAAAGTTCTGTTTATAGAGCAATAAATATGACTCTGGTTTTATGAAAATGTGTTACCAGATGATTCTTTCTTTCCGATACATAAGTATCAGCGTTGTCAACTTTGAAACTTCAAAACGCACCAAAATGGAGAAAAAATCGCGTTATTTCAACACAAAACGCACCGAATTTTGAATTTTTCTTTCCATTTAAAAAAACCCATTTTGTACTATAAAAAGTATAATATTTTATATTAAAAAACACCATAATGAAACAGTCTTTTAAGCGACTATTGTACAGTAAAACTGGGTCTGGTACCACTGCCAGATAGCATACCATCAAATTCATTCAATAGCTAGAAGTCGTGTTTGTCAAACCTGGCCACTAGTATGATTCTGTTACATTTATTAAGATAATGGTATATTTACAATATTTATAATGATATTTCATCAAATTTATTATTCACAAATACTATTTAATTATATTCGCTGTCGACCGACATGAGCTGTTAATTTCACTGTCTATTATCAGGTATACAAAACTACAGCTGCTTACCGTCGTTAAAATCGGAGAAATTTACGAGTATTTGATCATTAAAAGTTACAGAATCGCACTACTAGCCATCAAACTCTATTAATAGCCACTCTATCAAATACAGTCTAAATTTCATTTACGTTTTCTTAAGCGAACAGTGAAAATCAGTGTGGTGTCTTTAAAAGAATTTGCCAGAGTTATAACAAATAAAAGAAAAAGTTTACCAGAATCAATATTTAATGCAAACGTTTTGGAAAAACTTTATAATTTAATTAATAATTTATCAATTACCAAAACAGTAACGAATTCACGTGCCATCATAAATACGAACTTCACTATCTATGTCTACATTTATTGTAATATTTGACAAACTTGGGTTGATCGTATAATAGCAAAAAAAAAAAAAAAAAAAGAAAACACGCTCTAAAAGCAGCAAAATTTAAAAAACCAAATATTTAGTTTTCTTTCGAGAATATGTTTAGCAAGATTATCTTACTTTGTGCATATAATCTGGTGCGTTTTCCACATTATAGCTCCCTGTCCTGATTGTGCTGTACAAAATGAAACGTAAAAATATTGGACACTTGAATACTTTTTTCTTATATTAAAACAAGAACTTGAGTTGAATTTGATTGGGTGCCACCAAAATTTGAAAAGCGCACCGAAAATTTAAATAAAGTGCACCACCAACTAAAGAATTTTTCGCACAAATAGTTTTAAAAAGCGCCAAAAATGGTGTGAAACGCATCGAGTTGACAACGCTGATAAGTATGTACCGGGTAAACTACAAATTTTTTTTGCCGCCATTTTGGTATACATAATGCTGAAAGTTTATACCACGCGTTATATGCGCTGCGCATTTTACGCATTTCATACTTTCTATGCGTTCTACACCTTTTCTAAACTCAAGTTACATGCAACGCTTATCATGCGTTAAGTTTTTTGTTGTGTTTGAATTACTTTTTCAATAAAAACATTTTTTTAACACAAAAACATAAAGTAACAATCCACGGCATAAATATTTCTGGAGATAGCTTTGAAAAAATAAAATGAATTGTGATCTGCGGCTATCAAAAACAACTGACAGTTTTTATAACGCTTGTGACGCGTGCAAAAGTAGAACGTAAACATACTTTTGGCGTCGTACGCATTTAACGCGTCATACGCTTTATGCTGTGTAACGCTTTATGTGTAAAATTACATTGTTTCTTCTTTTTTGACAGACGCTTAGAACGCGTCGGCGCGTAAAACGCTTGTTATGGACTTTCAGCTTTAGTCCTGGCAGTTGGTATTTGGCAGTCGTAAAGTAGACACTTGGCAAATTTATTATGAAAAAATATTCGATATTTATATAATATTTTATCAAAAGCAATCATCGATTACTGTGACGATGAGAAAGTTACGTGAAATTTTTGGAAGAAACAACGTGCCAACAAAATGCACTATTTATCGTGTTTAGAACAATCCATTAACTTCAATTCGACGCCAAGCCTAAGAACTTGAACTTCAAAGAACAACTTTGGCCACAATTTTCTACACGGATTTGCATCTGTCTCAATTTAAGTCTCAGTTGACACAAGAGCTTCTTCCACAGGACGATTGACGCCGTTGTAGATATGCCTTTTAGATGTTACAGCTCGCCCATGACAAACCCGATGTTCATGAAAGGTATATATTTTTTTTTTTAGCTTTTATTTATTTATTGAATCTTCACAATGTGAACTAACAATAAGTATTCAAATCTTAATACTAAATACAATAAATTAACTAAGTCTAGCCAATGCTAGACAAAAAGTTTTATTATGCGCATAAAATCTCCTACTTAGCGCTCTGATAGTGGCAACAGTATCCCTTCTTCTCAACCGAATGTGACCACTAAAATTAAGTATGTTTCGTGCTAGAGGGTTTGGATGAAGTTCCAGTTTACTGACATACCTTGTCGCGTACTTAGAAAACTCCTCTTTTACCAGCGGAACACTCAAATCTTTCTGAATTCGAGAATTTTTTACATACCATGGAGCTGGAGTAATCGTGCGAAGAATTTTGTTTTGTCGGCTTTGGATTTTTTCAATGTTTGACGCTGAGGCGGTGCCCCATAACTGAATTCCGTAGCACCATATAGGCTTTAGTATTGCGCTGTATAACAAAAGTTTGCAATCCAACTTCAATGTCGAGTTTCTGCCCATAAGCCAATTTAGTTGCGCTGCTTTTAGTTTCAACTGAGTGACTTTTGCTTCAATGTAAGACTTCCACGTTAACCTACGGTCCAGGTGAACACCAAGGTACTTGACTTCATTGTGCTGCGGAATAGGTAAGTTGTTAATTTGGATATGCGCACATGTTTGCTTACGCAGTGTGACTGTAACGTGAGCACACTTTTGTTCATTAACCCTGATTTTCCAAAGCTTCAGCCATTTTTCCAATATTGAAATAAATTCCTGTAAATTTCGTGAAGCTCATTGGTGGTTTTCATGAACGCTCAAAAACGCTGTGTCGTCTGCAAAAGTTGAAGTGTGGATTCCAGATGTCGTTGGCATGTCAGAGGTGTAAATCAAGTATAAAGTAGGCCCAAGTATGCTACCTTGGGGAACTCCTGCCTCGATAGGTTGAGTTGGGCTTATAAAATCACCTTCTCTGATAACAAATTTCCGCCCATATAAGTAGCTTTCCAGAAGCTTGTGAGTATTTGTAAGGTAAGTTCAACTTTATTTTGTGCATCAAGCCGTCGTGCGACACTTTATCAAAAGCTTAAGAAATGTCAATGAATAGAGCTGAACAATACTTCTTCTACTCAAAGGTCTGTCTTATGACATTGACTAGTCTGTGCGTTTGTTCTA
Organism: Thecocarcelia acutangulata; assembly: GCA_914767995.1. NCBI lineage: Eukaryota > Metazoa > Arthropoda > Insecta > Diptera > Tachinidae > Thecocarcelia > Thecocarcelia acutangulata. The sequence continues at coordinate 75,801,855 of OU612095.1, read as the reverse complement.
TGGTGCTATGTTTAGCCCGAAACCCAAATTGATGATTAGGGATGCATCACACTCCATTCAATATTGGAGTCAATTTCGCCATTAACAACTTTTCGAATAGTTTTGAAATTGTTGGCAGTAGACTTATTGGTCTGTATTTACTACTACTTTAGTCGGATCCTTCCCTGGCTTGGGTATCATAGTAATCATAGAGACCTTCCACTCTGCAGGATAATACTCAAGGCGTAAAATAGCGTTAAAAATAAAAAGTAGAATTCTTTTAGCTACACGAGGTAACTGTTCAAGCATTTTGCCAGTAATTTGATCAATACCTGGAGCTTTCCAGGGGTTTATGTTACTGATACCTTGTTCTACATCTGGAAATGTGAATCGCAAAGACACAGGCGGTCTAACTGCATATGGTGGTAATGCAGATACATCATTTGTAATAAAAACATTTCTCAAATACATGTAAAATACATGTAAAAACATTCCTGCCCTGACACCCTTATAATAAAAATGAGGTGGCAACCTTCATACAGTTATCAACATTATTTCACATAAACAACACATAAATATTTAAAAATGAAAAACAAACAACATGGCAAAATTGTTTAAAGCTTAATCAAACACCAAAAGAGCTCCTGGTTATACGTACAACAACAACAACAACTGCAACAATATTGGCTACAGTAGCAACTAATGCAAAAGAAAACAAACAAACAAACAAACAAACAGCAATTGAATGAATATGTACAACGAAAAGATAAATTCAAAATGTTAATAAACTAAACTGTAGCAACAATGTGTTGCGTTCTTGTTGTTGTTGGTGGTGCTGTTTTATGTGCAAAAATGTAAAAAATATGAAATCAAATTTGAACACGATTCACAATAAAGAAACTGTCAGACTGAACAACAACTACAATTCTGAGGTGACACAGTGAAAACAAGCGAGAGAAAATGTTTTTCTAGTGAAATAAAATGAATCGTTGAAAATAAAACTTTCAGTTATGTTATAAAAATCACATTTCACAAAAAACAAATATGTGATTGTAATGTGAAATTACACAAAATTAGTGTGCTCGGAAACGCCAATGCAAAACGTTTCACTATATCCGCTTGCGAACTCAGAATAGCAAGAAGATTTTCTGAACTTGCCTTTATTAAAAAAAAACTGAATGAGAAATAGTGGAAGTAGAAGTGCCCCAGTTGCGAACTCTGCCTAACACCAAGGCGAATTCATTACCAGCTGAACTTAACAGCACAGGTGAATATTTTTTGCTTCTCGCGTTTTTTCCAATGAGACTGTCAAATTTTTTTTCTTTTGTTTACAAACTTTTTCGCGCCATTTTAATCTGAAGATTTTTTTGTATTATTTAGTGCAATTTCAAGAAATTTCTTCGAATTTAAAATTGAAAAACTAATACAATCTGTGATTTTAATTACAAACTATTATAAAAGCTTATATTTAACGTTTGTATAAAAATTTTTCCCAGCTGAACAATCTTAGGCGAATTTAGATTTTGACATTCACGATATGTTTTACAATAACAAAAGACATAGTACTGAATTCGCCTTTCCGCTTGCATTCACCTGTATAAATTCGCCTTGCCTAACACATTACATTTTTTCAATGACGTGTGCAACACTTTGTGTTCAACTTAGAGCGTTTACACATTTGGCAACTTAGTTGCGCAAGTCCACTTTTTGTTTTTATTTATTTTTTGTTAAATTTGCTTTTATGTTCACATTCAGCAATTTAGATCCGCAGCTTCCATTTGGTTTTACTTAAATTTTCGTAACTTTTTGAACGGCCCGAAAAATAAATGAAAGAAAATATCGAAAAGATAAAAAAACCAGAATGTACAAACAAAACGAAATGCTGAGTACGAGCAAGTCTGTACTCAAATATCAGCAATTCTTCCGCCTTCAAGCTGTTCCTACCTCTCACATCTACAATCATAAGACTTGGGCAAGGGAACTGCACAACTAAGAGTTGCCGAATGTGAAAGCGCCCTAAGTAAGATTGTATTCCAAATGCCTACTGCCGACTTACAAAGCACGACTTATCTTAATATTTTGCTATTTTGATAGCAGGATCTATAACAATTATGTGTAAAACAAAATTCGGCCAAATGCTCGCCTCGGCTTCGGTAGAATACTTCCACCCCGCCTTTATTTTCAATGACTCTGAGACTAGTGTTGGGCAAAATCTTACATTTGTGGTAATCTTTCATTTTCTTTCAGAAAGATTAAGTGAATTAATTCATTCTTTTCTTTCATCTTTCGGCTTGCCAAACATTTCAGAATGAATGAAAATGTTTCAATTATGTGTAGCAAATGGCAGCGTAAAGAAATATTATACGATTAAAGCAAATACGGCATTATTTGTTTGTATCACAATTTGTTTAAACGCAATATATATAAAAAAAAAATTAAAAATTAATTTTAAAAAAATTATAAAATATAAAAATATAATATTACTACCATTGCTTTAAATTTAAAAGTACAAAATAAAACTAATAACTGATTTCGAATACTGAATGAAAGATGACGAAATATGAAAAGAAAGAGCATGATGAAAGAAATAGAGAAAGAGTAGAGAAATATTTCTTTCTCTCACTTGAGAGAATCATTCAGTTGAATTAATTCAATCATGAACGACACAAGACTATCGGAGACATAATTGAGATTCAATGTCATTAATGTAGCGAATGATCCCATCCTTTAGCTCTTGAATTGTAGTTGACTTAATAACATGTTCTTTTTCTTTTATATATCCCCGAAGAAAGAAGTCTAACGGTGTCAAATCATATATCATGGCGGCCAATTAACATCGTTACGACATGGATTAACACGAAATATTGCTTCGTTGGCCGTGTGACAAATTACATCATCCTGTTCGAGCCACATATACTCCCGCACTATATTCTCAATTTCAAATCCCAAGAAGTGCGTTATCATCACTGTTTGGCCAACCTCATTTTCGCAGAAACACGAACCAATGATGCCAGACTAGCCCATGAATTGCACCAGTTTACACACATCAGGTTTTATTGATCAATTCTGCTTCAATTTGCTTTTGAAGCAGAATTAATTCAATTATGTTCACACACAAAAGCTTTATGTCATCAAGTTTAAGTTCTATTGCCATCAAGTTTGTATATTTTTTGGCATTTCATTTTAAACTTGACGCTACCGTCAAGTCTGCACCCTTTTCCATTCCCTTTTCCCCGTTCTCGCACAAACTCAAGACTTGATGAGTCAAACTTGATGTGTGTAAAATGGCATTAAATTTTCAACAGATACTCATGGATTTTCATTTGCTCAATTCAGCTTCTTAACGAATTCACTGAGGTAAAAGCATTAATGAAACATAATAAATTAAGATTTTACAGGTCTGTTATGGTGTTTACATCAGCGATCTGTAGAATATGACGTAGGCAGTGATTTTTGTGCACTATTAAAATAGCAAAAGAAAATGAAATTATAGCAAAAGAGTATGAAGAAACAAGAAATTGTAGTCCCGTGTGACGTGATGCGCAGTAGAAAATTATTTTGTTTGCTTTTCGGCGTCAACTTAGTTACTTGCATCATGAGGTGAAAGTATGCCTCGTGGACTATTTTCTTTTCAAAGTAATCATTGACTTCAGTCTATGCATTCAACTATTCTGCGTATTGATGACGCTTATAATGGCCATCAGGCTTTAGCTCTAGAGTCATTTGAATTTCGTAAGTGTGTAAATTCAAAGTTTTTCTAAATCCGCATCAGTGATGTTCGTGATATGTTCAATGGTTGGGTACGACGTCGAGCCGACACATTTGTTTAATTATGCTGAACAAAAAAAATCACTAACTACACGTAATGCATTCTGATTTGCATGATCATTTTCGTAAAAGGCTACAACAATCTTAACGCGCTGCTCAATTGTGTACATCAAATACTGAAAGAAAAAAGTGTCATATTAAGTTGGGCGAAAAACCTGACGTTAAGGTGTGGCTCATAATTAATATCGTGCGTTATTGTTGCACCGCCCTTTATAATAAAGTATTTTAAATAAGAAATGTGTACTTCTTACAAACGAGAGTTTTTTTTTATACGTAGCTTTAGTTCAGTTCAAATATTCTCTTTTATGGTTGGACCGCCCTTTAGAAGAAGAAAGTTTACCATAATCAATTTTTAATGCAAAATTTATAATTTATTTAATAATTTGGTAATTTCTTAATTGCCAATACCGTAACGAATTCACGAGCTATCATACATACGAACTTCACTGCTCAGAGACCGCATTTATTGCAATATTTGACAAACAGGGCTTGATCGTTTAATAGCAAACAAAACACTCGCTAAAAGCAGAAAATTTTATTAAACGAAATGTTTCTTTTTCTTTTGATAGTTGCACTTGATTAAACTTTTTTCTTACATAAAAACAAAAAGTTGAGTTGAGTTTGATTTTGTGCCACCGGAATTTAAAAAACGCTCCGAAAATATAAAAAAGCGCACCCCGCACCGACTAAAGCACTTTTCGCACAAATAATTTTAAAAAGCACCAAAAACGGGGCGAAACGCACCGAATTGACAAAACTGATAATAAGGCAACATCGGCAGCCAGCTGTTTTGCATGTATGTACGAGTATTTCGTTGCTCTCATGCAGAAAGGCCCTAACTCGCATTTATCCTGAATTGATTTTTTTCAAGGATTCTACTACATTTCACACAAGTACACAGTGTCACGAAAATTTAATTAAATATTTTCATACATATCGTTCTTACAAGCAATTGAACAAAAAAGGTTATTTTTAGATGTAGCTAGGTATACAGTTTCCATTATGATTTCTCATTGTCCTGTAAATTATGTTTGTTAGGGCCTTTCTACATGAGACCAACGATTTATTGCTTCATGTGTTAATATATGTTGCGTTATTAGACAAGCAAGTACATCCCTTAACGTTTCGTCACCAATAAAAAGAAATGTGGAATTTTTCTTTTAGAATAATCAATCTCCACATATGTATACTTTTTTCTGGATGTAATTCCCAAATAAAATTAATTTTAAAACGTAAAAACATTTGATGAAATATCATGTTCAATTTCAGCGAATTCCTTATCCAGGCCCACTGTACTTGTTGCCGGAGCCAGGCAACAATGTGTATTATTATTATTTGCTAGTTGTTGACTGTTATTTGCTGGACGTGTAGATGGATGTGCGGATGGCTAACTAAAATGTTGCTGCTTCTACTTGGCTAACTGACTGACTAACTAACAAAGTACAAACGTTAGTTAGTTGCTAAACTGACCGACTAGCCTGACCGAAAGACTGTCTGTCCAAGGTACTCATACCTTTTGATAGACAATAATATTATTACAACTATTTTTTCTGCTGCGGCCACTGTAGCTATTCTTATTTATGAAGCTGGCAAACTTTTGCTCTCCGCTGCTTTTTCATGTGTTTTTTTATCTATTCTATTGTTGTGAAGACCAGCAACAAACAAATCACGCTCTCCTGATCTTTTAATTTTTGTCTTTCAAGAGTATGAGCACGTATGACGTTTAAAGTATTTCCTAGCTCGCCCATTATTGCTACGCTACGCAGCTTTTTGGGAAGCAAAATAAACTTTAGTTTATCCAAGACCGTGCATGTGTTGACCGACGCCGCCAAAAAACGCCGCTTTAAATCGTGTGATTGAAAAACGAAATTAAATTCAATAAAAGCGCTTTATGTTTTTGTTTGGATTTATTTGTTTGTTATCATAACATTGCTGGGCAAAAATCAGCGTTCAACGCAAGTGAGTGAGCCAGTGAGTGTGTGAGCGGGTGAGTGTGTGTGTGTAGCATACAAGAAATTTAGTTTGGAAACAGCCACAACAAATGGTTGTGTGCTCTAATGTCACCGTTACGTTTTAACACCCCGCTCAGACAAAACGCCTTAACACAGCATAAATCAGTCGCTTATTCTTGCGCTCTTTTCAGTTTTTGCAATAACAATAAAATAGCATTTCAAAGAAAATAAATTTTAAAAAACACACACACACACACGCACACATTAAAAAGATTAAAAGTAAATGCCGCATAAAGGTATTATTGTGTTTTGCATACTGCATGCATGACGTCGAATCCACAACGTGTTTTTTTGTCTCTCTTTTGTCTAAATTTCGGTTCAAGTTGAATTTCGTATCAAACTGCACTCGCGAGCGTAAATAAGACAATAACAAAAGAAAACAAAACACAACAAATAGTTTTACACCATACAATCATATTTATTCACTTATATTGTTTTTGTACCGATTCATGCGATTTTTAAGCGACAAAAAAAAAAAAAAATAGCGGGTAAAAGTGCGCACGCCTCAGCTCTTTTCTAAAGCAAAAGGGCTGTTCAGCGTGGCCGTTTACGACACGTTTAACGAACCATTAAGTTAACGAATTATAACGATATAACGAACCATTTATGATAATTGCGAGTTCAAGCATTGAATTCTGACAACATTAAAGGTAAATATGCGAAAATAAATTTTCTAAATACATATGTTAATAGCTGAAACCTTTTTGTGACCCATAGTGAGCTGTTATTACATGCTCATTTCTTAAATTTATATTTGCGGCTCTAGGAACTACAATGATTTTACTGCTTGCATGTCGGATATTTTAGGTATGGGAGTACGGTATATCTACATGTGTTTTTGTGTGTATGTTTTTCTTTTTTTCGAAGAAGTTTTATTAATACATAATGAATAAAAAATTTTTTAATTATTGTTTTATACAAAAATATTATTTCCAAGATTTATTTTTGTTGTTTGCTAACTTTTATTGTTTTTTTTATTAGACAAATAGTTTATTACATAAATTAAATGAAATGAATATGTAAACAATATCAACACTTTTTTTAAACCCACAAAAAATTGGGGTGTTAATTAACACCTATTTATGTGGTTAAATATAACAGCTGCCTCAAACAGCTGACTTTAAACCCCAGCATATGGTGTTTAAAGTACTTGTGAATAGGAAAAAGGTTAATTTTGTGGTTAATAATTTTAACCGAAATAATTGGGGCTTAAATAGCATAGTGAATCGCACTACACATCTAACATCTACTATTAAACAAAAATATTATTTTTTCAAAATTCAAACAGTTAACAAAAGCACGTAAAATTCTTTGGGAACAAATTAATTTTAAAAAAAGAGGATTATAAAATTTATGTACGTATGTCTATAATTAAAATGTAGGCCTTATAAACAAAATTTAACAGAAACACAAAAAAAATTTTTACAGAAAAAAAACTAAGAAAGAAAACACACATGCAAACAATTGACACATGATAAATAAATTACGATTTTTTTTTAATTTTTTCAAAATAAATGAGGTTTTTTCAGTGGTGCCACAATAATAATCGACATTATTGCCACTTTTCTAGTGATGACACTGAAATAATCAAAAGATGTTGAATGGAATAAAATGATTTTGAAAAATGTTGACTTTTAGTACAACATATTTCTTATGGGAAGATGTTATCATCTTCAAAAGCTGTTGGTAGATGTTGTTCAGTGGAAAAAGCCTATAAGGATTTATTTTAGTAACAAAGTTTTATTATCAGAATTGCTTTAGGGCAAAAATAGTTGTTCCAGTTCGCTTGAGCGACATTTTAATTAAAAATCGGTTTAGGCTATATCTCGGGTATATGGGCCGATATCGGGAACATTTTTTTCTGCCTTTTAGTAGCCATGTTTAAGAATTGTGTGAAGCTTCAAGCAAAACAAGCATTTTTTTTTTTAATTTTCATACACAATTCCAAAAAATTTGCTTTTTCGGAATTTTGGATATAACTCCGCTATATGTGAACGGATGTTATTGAATAGCAAAGGGTAATGGAATGATGAAAGAGAAAAGTTTCCAAGTCGAATAGTTTTCTCAAAAACGGTATTTGAACAGCGGGCAGACGGACAGATGGATGGACAGACGGACATCGCTTAATCGAATTTTCTATTAATGCTGATTCACAATATGTATAATTTATAGGGTGGGAAATGAAAATAGTGGAAATTACAAACGGAATCACAGACGTATATATAACCTTTACATTTTTGGGAAGGGTATAAAAAACAGCTCAAATATTGATTGGCTTAGATTGCATAGATAACATCAGATTATATAGCGATCTCTCTCTATTTTTTGCTTGTTTGTGGGGTCTGTAGTGTGAGTAATTTTTAAGCATCCGATAACACTGACCAACAATTTTAAATTTTTTACAAAATTGTGGCAACTGGTTCTGATAGAGAAGGCAAAAATAATTCTTCAAATATTGACGAGCTGAGTGTTTGCATAATTTCATTGGCATTTTGTTTTAGAGGCGGTTAAAGTTTTTCAGCTGCGCCTTTTTCTCGCAGCATATCGTTATATAAAACTATGCGTTGTTTACATTTCACTAGCATGCGACTTTCCGCGGAGATTATTAAAGGCCTGATCAGACTATTATACAAGTATAAATAATTTCATTCGATTTTTTAAGATAAAAGTCTAAATACATTTCTTGCGACTGCCAAAAAGTCTAACGTAAATTAGAATTTGCATTCACACCATCACACTTGAAATAAATCAAAAAATTTTAGTAGAAAAGAAAACAGCTGTTTTTTTTTTTTTTTTTTTTTTTTTTTTTTTTTTTTTACAAAACAAGAAATTGTGGTTATTTTATCGTGTAAAATTGCATCAACATTTTTAAAGAAAAAAATTATAAAACTTACAAATTCAAAAAATTATGAGCCAAAAAAAAAGAAAAAAAATGTTTTTAGGAGCTGTGGCAGCATTTATTTTAATTAAAAGAAATTTTAATTTCTTTTAAATATGTAAAACTTTTCAACCTTGTTCAGCAAATAGATGTGCCAACATAATACACGGCAGCAAGTGTGCTATTCGCCGTTGGCGATAGACGTGCCGGCGCTTGAAAGTCTTCAACAGCCAAAATAATAATTATGTAAAACCGATCCAAATTCAATAGCACAAAAATATGTTCTACACATAGCATGCGCAGCAAATACTATCAGTGACGGCACCCCGTCGGCTATGAAATAGCCGACTACTCAATTTTTAAACAGCTGGTTTACTAAAAACACAACCCTGATCCAATGAAAAGTATTACCGTTTTGCAAAGTTTCAAAAACCAACAAAGTCGTATGGGATGTCAAATTTTTATCGTATTATTTTTCGTAAGTATGACGCATTGTATTCAGACTTGCACGTATTATATGAATTTTTGACAAGTATTAATACACAGTATAATAGTCTGAACTGGGCTTAAGCATAAATAATATTTACGTAATATTTAACAAAAGAGTAAAAACCTACCATCAAGTTTAAAAAAAAAATTAAGTTAAGAACGTGTTTACGAGTATTTGTAACACAAGGAGTAGAACATACGGACAGATGTACTGTTAAATAATTTATTTCTAATATTCTCTTAATAGCTGCTTTATTTGAAAAGCTTTCTAGAATAATATTTTATTGTGTAATTAAATTTTATATGACCAGTTACTAAGCGTGTTGCTCCAATTGATCTGTAAACGTCACACTCATTAAATTGCTCACAATATAGATACTCGTAATAGAAAGAAATAAAAAATTAAAACATATTCTCTTTATATATTTAACTCTAATTTACTTTCTTCTAAAAATTCAATTGCTTGGAAACAAATTTTTTCTTATTTATTTATGCACATACATATTTATTAGGAAGTCATTTGAAATAAAGTCAATGCACATTGGGACACACACACACACACACTCACACACATGTATATACCTATGTGTGAAAGAAATTGTTCTTTAGACTCATCTCAGCTGGTAATTTTTTATTGTTTTATTATAAATATTACGTATTAGAAACTTAAGTTATTCATTCGTGATATGAGTACACACTTTCCTACAATACTGCATGTCAAGAAAATTATCATTTCGCAAATAATATTTTACATGTTTTAGACACCAGGAAAATTTGAAGGGAGAGACTCTCTAATGTTAAGAAGACTTTATTTTAAACTTAAAGATTTATAGATAAACTCTTTTGAATCCGCGTCTTTGTCTGCGGAGAACAGGTGTTTTCTGTGGACTTTTTCGTTGTGAAATATTTAAAGAAAAAGGTTTTATAATTTAACTAATAGATACATAAAGGCTTGTTCAACCATAATGCATGATGTTAATTGTCAGTCACACCTTGCATCAAATTTTTTGTCAATCCTAATTTGACATTTGACATATCACTCCTTCATTGCAACATAGTCATATCTCAAAAACGAACTTTTCGAGTTAACATATGCAGAATTGTTAATAGTACTACCTTTTATATTGTGGCAAAGATTTATTCAAATATCTTTTAAACTGTTTCCTTTAGAAGATATTTTCTAAAATTTTTTTCTAAGACTTGTATGGAAGCTAAAAATTTGAAATGTGTTTTTCTCGAAACAACTATGTTGCAATAAAGGAGCGATATGTAAATGAGAAAAGTGGCGTTTAAACACAATAAAATCATGTTTTTTAATAATCGGAGAGACGTCAGAACAGCGATAGTAAATAATGTTTTATTGATTTCTCTTTCTTTGGTATACTTTTGAGGTTACACCGTTATATGTTTATGAATGAAAGCATAAAGCGTGGGCAGAAAAGATGAAAGAGATATTGTTTGACGGTTCTTTCTTTTTTTATCTCTGTTTACTTCGCGACCATGGTGAGATACTAAACATTCTACGTGTTTTGCACTTTTCCAAAGGCAAGTTACATGCAACGCTTTTAATGCGACAAATTTTTTGTTGCTTTAGTAGTATATTTTGAATAAAAAACATTTTTTTAACACAAAAACATTAAATAACAATCCACGCACAAATATTCTTGGCGAAAACGTTGAAAAAATATAATGAATTGTGATCTGCGGCTATCAAAAACAACTGACAGTTTTGGTAACGCTTATGACAAAGTAGAAAGTAAACCTACTTTAGGCGTCGTACGCGTTTAATGCTTCCTACGATTTGTGCTGTGTAACCTGTGACATAAAATTACACTGATTCTGCGTTTTTTTGCATTAAAACTACTGGGAGAGGAAGATCGTCTTGATTGAAGTAAAAATTAACTTATTGAAATTTTGAATAAAAGTAAAATAAATTTACAAAAAAACTTAATGACTAAAATTAACTAAAATGTATTAAAATATTTACAATAAATGAAGTCATGAATTTATAATAAAACAAAAACCTAAAGTTTATTTGAAAGAAGAAGTAAATCTCTTACATATAATTGCCGCGTAGAACGCGTGATATGGACTTTCAGCTTACGATTATTGAAGCCTTTAACAAAAATAGTAGTTCAAACCACAACGCAATTCGTGCACTTTGTGATTTTTTTAGTTAGCATAATCAACCACATGTGCCCAAGGTCGAGAGAAATCTGTGCAAATTTCAGCGCTTTCGCTCAGTTCGCTTGGTGTGAAAGTAAGTCTTCGAAAATGAGCTAGGCCAAGCTGTTACCGTGAATGTGTTCATGATCGTGAAATGGTAAAGAACTTCTTGTGGAAATTGTAGACATGGACCTGGAAGATATGTGATTCCAATAGGATGGTATCACTAGTCACACAGCCAGCAAACCAATGCGAGAGAAATTCAATGACCGTGTTATCTCACGTCATGGCGATGTTAATTGGCCGTCATGGTTATATGATTTGACACAGTTGGACTTTTTTCTTTACGTAAAAAGCAAAAGTGTACGTCATCAAGCACAATTCAAGAGCTAAAGAATGATATAATTCGGCACATTAACGACACTGAACCTCAGTTATGCTTCCTTGAAAATATAGATTCTCAGCTAGAGAGATGCCACCAAAGCTGTGACGAACATTTAGCTGATATTTTGTTTCACACATAATTTTTATATTATATATCCTATTACAGTGAAATTGATTTACATCAGCCCCTGCCTTCACGGCTTAATCTGATGATGGACTTACTCCACGGGGTGAACTATTAACGAATCGCCAGCGCTCCCAGTAGGCTCACACAGGTCGCAACTTTTCACTTTAAGTTTGCAGCCCTATAGACGAACCGTTAATTAAGGAACTGTATGCAAGTTACTAACAATCAATGGAAGACAAGGCTAAATGACTTGGTAGTCCAAAGACCAATTAGGAGCACCAGACCTTAACCAACTCACCCGTCTTACTAACACTACTGGTTCCCTACAGTACAGGTATGCGTTGCAAGACATCTTGGGGTTGTTAGCCCCCGAAAACCGGCATGCACCAAAGTTATCAGTGAAACTAGTTCCCTTCCAGAACCTGCCTCTTCCCGAAACTGAAGACACCGTTGAAAGGAAAGCGTTTTGCTACGATTGAGGAGAAAAAAGAAAAATCGAAACAGGAGCTATTGGCGATACTGAAAAACGTATTTCATAAGTATTTCGAGGATTGGAAAAAACGCAGGCATAAGTGTATCTGAGGGGGGTTACTTTAAAGGAGACAAGTAAATTGATTGAAGTATTGATGAGTAAATAAATACTTTTTGAAAAGCTTGAAAATAACGGTTATTTTTTATCAGACCTCATTTTATTATCTTCTATCATCAAAGTTTCTAGTTATTGTTTAAGTTGCACACGTAAACTTGACTTGACAATAGTCTAAGGGCAACATTCTATTGTTGAATTATATGGTCGCTACTAATCATTTTATATTGTTATATTTGAAACGCCATTGACATGCTTCACTATAGTTAAAAAAAAAAAAAATTGTTAAAAATAACTACAATATATTCTGGCTTAACATTGTTATAATTGTAAACAGCCACAGTACTAGTAAAAGTTACCATACTAATGTCGTACCCAACCAGGTAATTTTGCCAACCGTTGTATCATATAATTTAATATTAATTTCAATTCAAACCATACAAAAGTCATAAATAGCTTTATTGACATTCACCATATTAATTAAATAAACGATATTCCTGGACAAACCATACTATTTTGTATATTTACACCTAACTATGTCACACAATATACATATGTATTATAATATAAAATAAAACTATAAATGATTATAATATAGTTTGAAGTTTTTAAATAATGAAGAATAATTCACAAAATATCAGATTTTACAACTGATTTGCAACTGATTTGAACTTTAACTGGTTTTGGCATCTCTAGTAGAATATAAATAAATGTTTTAAGTATTTTGACAACAATCATATGTAATCATATTAATATGGTTGGATGTGATATAGTATGGTTGTTGTCAACAATAGTATGGTTATTCATTAAAATTCTTTTGATTGTAACAATAGCATTGTTGGATACAACAATAGTAATATGATTGGCCGACAATATGGTTGAGTTCGTCATAGCATTGTTGATTACAATATACATACAAATATTGAAATTTTAACATATCTTTTGATTTATCCATACGATTTATATGCATTTTTGCTCAGTTCTAATTTTAAGCTTTTTTTTTTTTGCTTTGTTTTTTAGATCAACAAAAAGTTTTTTAATATAAAATAAGAAACATATCCTTTTTAAAACAAAGTCGCAAACTTAAAGGAAAAATATATGCTATCGACTAATTCGTTAATGGTGACAATAATAAGTTTATTCTGTGAACTTATATGTTATATGTGAGTAAGTGTATCATAAATATGATAAAAAGAGCTATTTTAGTATTGGGTGCAATAAAAGATATTGTAATTTAACAGAAAATTACGCACAATACTAACTGCATGCAACCATATTCTGAAATTGATAGAAGGTAACAATAGATATACGGAGTTGCAAACGAAAACATATTTATGGAGAAGCAAACTATAGTTAAATCGATAATGTGCTGTTTTTAACAATAATACTCAATGTTATGGTGCATATACTAATGTTGCTGTAACCATCAGCGTTAAAATTTCAAAACGCACAAAAATGGGGAAAAAAGCGCGTTATTGCAACGAAAACGCATCAAATTTAGAATTTTTTCCTTTCATCTTAATAAACCTATTTTGTATTATAAAATTACATTTTTTGTATTAAAAACACGATAATGAAACAGCCTCTTAAACGACTACCTATTATTTAATCAAACTGGGTCTGATAGCACCGCCTGATGGCATGCCATCAAATTCGTTCAACAGCTAGAATTTGTGTTTGTTAAACTTGGCCTCTAGTACGACTCTATTAGTTTTATTAAGATAATGTTAACTTTACAATAATTAATACGATATTTAAGCTAATTTATTATTATGCAATATCATTTACATATATATTTTCTGTAAACCGAAATTAGCTGCTATTTTTACTGTCAGGGATATAGAACACAGCTGCTTAACGTCATTAAAATTGTATTGCAGGAGCACATAACCATTACTGTTGAAAGAATTTACGATAAATCGCACTACAAGCCTTCAAATTCAATTAATAGCAATTCTCTCAATCACAGTATACATTTCATTTGGGTTTTCGTAAGAGGTGTTTAAAAAAAATTATTGAAATATACGCAAATTTGCCAAAATTATAATATATGAAAGATGAAGTTTACCATAATCAATATTTAATGCAAACACTTTGGAAAAACTTTATAATTAATTTAATAATTTGGTCATTTCTCAATTACCAAAACCGTAACAAAATCACGAGCCGTAATAAAAATACGATCTTCACTTCATTGCTCAGAGACTGAATTTGTTGCAATATTTGACAAACTTGGCTTGATCGATTAATAGCAAAACACTCCCTAAAAGTAGCAAATTTTTTAAAACGAAATGTTTCTTTTTTTTCGATAATGTGTATAATATACAACAGAAAGATTTTCTTACTTTGTACATATAACATGGTACGTTTTCCCTGCAAAACGAAACGTAAAAATTTTGGACTGTTTTTTACATTGAAACAAAAAGTTAACTTAAATTTGACTTTATACCACCGAAATTTAAAAAAACGCACCGAAAATGTAAAAAAGGGCACCCCGCACCGACTAAAGAATTTTTAGCACAAATAATTTTAAAAAGTACCAAAAACGGTGCGAAACGCACCGAGTCGACAGCGCTGGCAACCATATTTTAAACAGCATTTTCTTCGCGTATAGTCCTCCAGTATAACATTCTTCATTATTTCCCCAACATATTTCGCGAGATTGTAACAGGGGGCTTCAAAAGATGAAGAAATCGGTCGTAGAGGATTTATAATTTTTAGATAACTTTTTATATATACGAGTATAAAACTTGTGTTTCATAAAAAAAATCACGGAGCTGCTGACTCGCCTTCGTAATTATTTGTATTGTGCGTATTGAGTGTTATTTATGTGTTTTATTACTTTCACTCTTTATTCTTCGCAAGCTCAGGCAAAAGTTTTGAAGAGACGACTTAAGCTATGTACACACGGTTGTCAGATCTTACAATACTGCCAGTAAAATTGTCTTAACTTACAACGTTGTCAGAAAAACCATTGTCAATCAATTGTAAGACGACAATGTTGTCAGACATCTGACAATAGTGAGAACACACTTCGTCGGCATTGCCAGATAATTGGCTGGTATTGTAAGCTCAGTTTTAATTGCCATATGTATAAAGCTGAAAGTCAGTCAAAAAAGTAGAAACAATGTAATTTTATGTGAGGGGTTAAACAGCACAAAGCGTATGACGCTTTAAACTCGTACGATGCCAAAAGTAGGTTAACTTTCTAATTTTTCACGCGCCACAAGCGTTATAAAAGCTGTCAGTTGTTTTTGATAGCCGCAGATCACAATTCATTTTATTTTTTCAAAGCTATCTCCAGAAATATTTATGCCGTGGATTGTTACTTTATGTTTTTGTGCTAAAAAAATGTTTTTATTGACAAAATAATTCAAACACAACAAAAAACTTATCACATGAAAAGCGTTACATGTAAAGCTACGTACACACGGTTGTCAGATCTTACAATATTGCCAGTAAAATTGTCTAAAAATTTATTACAATCCTGTGAACTGCCAATTTTTAACTTACAACGTTGTCAGAAAAACCAATTTCAATCAATTCTAAGACGACAATGTTGTCACACATCTGACAATCGTGCGAACACTCTTCGTCGCAATTGGCTAGTATTGTAAGCTCAGTTTTAATTGTCAGATGTGTAAAATTAATGCACCTGACAATGGCATCATTGTCAGAAAAAAATTTGACGGACAACACTGCCAAACAGATGGTTGCTGTCTGGCAATTTTTTCATCTGACAATCTGACAACCGTGTGAACTGACAATTTTTGTTGCCAGACGAATTATTTGGCTGACCATAGTCTGACAATGAAATTGTAAGATTTTCTTGCGATCGTCTGAACACACAATTTACTTCTGCGGGACAATTTTCCATTGTCACTACATTGTCAGCATGTTGCCAGATCTTACAATATTGTAACATCTGACAACAGTGTGTACATAGCTTTAGAAACTTACTCTGAAACACACTTAAATAACAAAAATAATAAAATATAACACTTTTTAAACAATTTTGTATAAGTAATCCAATAAATTTCCTTTTAAATAAGACCACACAAAACACTAAACATTACAGGTTTCTAAACAAAACTATTCAAAAAAGAAAGAAAAAAAAACTTTCAATTGAGTTTTTAATGTTATTAAAGTTGACAGATTTGAACGCAGAAGGAAACATAATGAAAACTTAACAATAAAAAAAACAAACAAAATATGAACTGAAATGATCACTTTTGAGAGCCTTAACTTCAATTATAAATTCAATTGATTTTGTTGTTTTCATTTATTTTACATGAATAAAATTGATCGAAATCCACTTAAAACTAAAAAGAGAAAAAAACAAAAACAAAAAAATCAATAAACATCAATGTCTCTTGTCTGACTCGTTGATTGTTTTGGCGTTGGCGGCATTTCGTCGCAGTTTGTAATTGTAATGGATTTTTTCCCCATTTTTTTTTTCTTTCTTTCTTCAATTTAATAATATCGACTAGAGTTGTGTGTTGAACAAGAGCCAGCCCTGGCGATGTGTGGCAGAAATACCATTTGGGCAATCAAGACATAAAACATTTTTAGCAAAAATTGGAGGCAGAATTTTTAATTTGTTAAATGAATATCACATTACAAGTACGAGTATATCCATATGTGTGTTTTTATTTCACTTTTTGATAATAGTCTGTTTTTGTTGAAGTTTTACTTTTCGTTTCAACTTTCAGTTCGTTTTTTTTTTTTGGCTTTAGCGTGTTTTTGTGTCGGCCTAAGTTCATCGGAATTCCAAGTGTTTCGTTTTTGTTTATTTCTTGTGTCATTGGGCGTCAATTGAAATGTAATTTCTTGAAAGAAAATGCCAACAAAATTTTTGTCATTTTTTTGTATTGTAAGAATTTATGCACTGAGAGAAACTGTAGTTACCAAATAACATTCACTTGTGCAAATTCAAGCTACTGAAGTCTTATACATATATACATATGTATGTCTAATACACTACCTTGCTACCTTGACTTAAAATTTAATAGAACTATTAACATGATTGTTAGATACATTTCTAATATTCGCAGATATGACCACATCTCAGAGCGTGTCAAAGATTTTCTTGGATGCTCTTTTCATGAATTCCTATGCCTTCGAAACGTAGCTTCCTTTTATAAAATCATTAAGAGCGGATTGCCTTCATTGCTTCGGTGGAAATTTTCGTTTACACGATCCATAAGAAATTCTTATTCCAAGAATAACTAATACGATATGTGAAAAATCATTGGTTGTTAGTATAGCTCGAATATGGAACTATTTGCCTCTGGAACTAAGAATTTTCTCTCACTCTAATAAAGCCTTTCGTTTAAAACTTAAGAAGCATCTTACAAACTAAAATTCATTTATTGCCATTTGGCTTAATTTACTTAACTTTCACTGTTGAGATCTTTCTTTTTCTCTTCTGTACATTATTTATAAAAACATTTTATCAGGTTGGGGAACCTATGAACTAAACTTTTAGTTAATTTTTTCTATATACATTTTATTAAATTAATATGCATACAATAATAGAATGTACATATATAACGTTCAGATCTGCACCTTGTTATATATTTGAAACTGGCTAAAGAGTGGCTTTTATATTACTTTGAATAAATAAATCCTAATCTAAGTATGTACCTCTTGGCTTCATTATTGAATGTGGACTCAGAGATAAGTAGGTCGACTTCTTAAACGCAAGTTGCAATACATAATTAAAAAAAAAAAACGCGTATGCAATGCTAAACATGTCTTAAGTTACAACCTTGCGTTGTAGAGAAATTTGTTGCATGTTATCGGCATTTAGGAACGTCGCTATACAACTCAAACATAAAACAAATGTCAAACACATGTTATAAAATTGAATAAAGTTTTTTGGAAAAATGGAGGTACAGTATTCCCCGTGTAATTACCCACCGCTTAAATGCCTTTTTTGTTTATTCACCCCTTATATTCAATCCCGGTTTTTTTCTCACTTATTTTGCAATTGTTTGCTATAAGTTTATAGCTACTTACTTTCGGGTCCTCTAATCTCTCCTTTGTGCAACTTACCAACAGTCAATGGAAGACAAGGTTTATTGAGTTGATACGCCGAAGCCCATTACGAACTTCAGCCCTTAAATAAATCACCCGTCTAACCATAACTCCTGGCTTTTTACAGTATAGGTATCTGTTGCAAAACAACAGTACCTCGGGGGGTTGTTAGTCCCTGAAAGCACTAGTTATCAGGGAAACTATTTGTATCTCCTGCAGTTTAAGGTTTAGACCACAGAACGTATCAGATAAGGTCAACCATTAGCAGCACCGATAACGTTTGCAAGCAGAATGATCATACGGCTTTCTAGAGTTTTATTTTCTACAACAAACAATAAATTCCTGCCCCTCCATACCCCACGAAGAAGAGTGCCCTTGTTAAGTGTACGTTAAGGAAAAACCTGCTCCACGGGAGTGGCTATTTGTGCAGTAAAGTGTTGCCAACTTTCAAAAAAAAAAACTCGACAGCTGACAGTTTAGGCCGGTAATATTGTAACAGACCAACTGACAAATGTTGGGGTTTCTTTATATCAGGGAGATATAAACGGATTGTTAGGGATTCCAATTAAAAGCTATAAAAAGAAGTACAGTCTCAACTTTAAAGACTAGAAGGGAAAAATGGCCTATTGAGGTTACCTGTTGAATATCGAGGCTAACGTGGTATGATAATAGAAGGAATATTATCCCGAGGGGTGTACTCTGGTGGAGGTTGTGCATTTTGTACTGTCGATCCGACAGGGATGTATGTGAGGTGATTAAATCTTCCCTTTAATGATTTCTGCAGAAGTTGCAGGGATGAACCCAGCAGTTCACAAGTTATTATAATTTGCCAAGCATGCTATTGTATATAAGCAATTGTGCCAACAGAAAAAATCAAAATAAACATGTTAAGCACAACAAACCACTAGCATCCGATTCAAATTCGTCGTTTTTTCTACTCGTTTTGTTAAATTAAATGTACATAAGAAGCAAAGAAGAAAACAAATGCTAATAATATAGTTTTGAACTTATCCAATCTTCGCTTACAATGTATACAGTGTTGGATGCATCTTACGGCCTAAGCCATCGCTGTGTAACCCTGATCTGGGTGCCAAGACATGAAGGGCATCGCGGCAATGAAATGGCTGACATTTACGCCAAGAAATGAGCAGAGGGGACTTTAATGGGATCCACTCCAGCTTTTGCCTTCAATAAGGGTCTCCTGAATGAGGAGATACAACTGGTCTTGAACACTCCAAGAAATCCCAGTGGGTGCTGATGTGTAGTGTAGCGACTACGAAACAACTAGTTGTCCCCCAGCTAATGGTATTCAATTATTTTTTCTGTTCTTCTTTGGTCTTACTGTTTCACAGCAATTATTGTTATAATTAAAAATAATCCTTCTTCTTGACTGAAGTTGGACTCGAACTCATAACTAGTTAGTTAATATCGCACATTTGTAAAACAATGTTTCTAATTCGCTTCTTTGCAGGCCAACCAGACAACTGGTTGTTTTACTTGAGACGAAAATTTTTTCAAGTGTACTTTTTGCAAATAAACAAATCAACAAATAACACTATTGACTATTGATTGATTGTTATGATAAATTCATACGATTACTTTTATTAAATCGATTGTTTTAAAGAGGGCGCGTCCCATTTGTTTAAATAATTTACTTAATTCAGTGTATTTTGTATATATTTTTTTTTTCTTAAATCGATTTTTAGTTTTTTTTCCACATTTTGCATTTTTAAGCGCATTGCAATTTGATTTGTTATGATGCTTATAAATAATTAAAACGGCGCCACAGCACATAAACGAATGCATAAATTTTAGTTTAAGAAATTATTTATAAACTGTAACATGAACATACAGATTATTTATAAAATGAGCCAAACATGAATTAAAAGAGACTTGTGACAGCTTAGTTGTGATATAAAAGAGTAACTTCTTTAAAAAAAACGGCTTGTTTTTGTAAAAGATACGAGTGCACTAAAACAAATTTAAAATTAATAAAATAAATATTTGAGCTTGTTGTTTTCTGAAAATATTGGAAAGGCAAAAATATAGCTGCCTTCTTCATAAAAATGAAGGCTGGTTCAACCAAAACTGTTATTGTGATAGCAGGATCTACGACAATTACGTGTGAAACAAAATATCGCCCAAATGCTCGCCACAGATTCAGTGGTATACCACTATCTGATGGTCTATTTTATATCAAAAACTCTGAGACGCAATCGAGGCTCAACTGAATAATGTGCCGAATTATTCAATTTTTCAGCTCGTAAATTGTTCTTGGCTTATTGACGTACATTTGTTCTTTTAAATATCTGCAATGAAGGAAGTCCAACGGTATTAAATCATATGATCCATTAGCCATAAACATGGTATGAGCATCATGTCGAACATCGCAAATGGCTAATGTGGACCGCTCATGGCCATGTTGCGTTCATGCTCTGACATCGATGCTCGAGCATATGGCTGAGCCATGAAGTTGGCCATCACCAACAAAAATACACAAAATGGCACCGAACTGAACACTTTGATAAGGTAAGTCCGAACAAACGTATTCGCCACATACAAGAACATGAACTTATTTCTACATTCGCTCTGCCGACATTATGTTCATGTCATGTTTAAGTTGATGGCACGTGAAGACGAGAAGTAAGATGACACGGCCATTGATTTCCTCACGCAAAAGAGTGTTGGCTGTGTGACATCATCATGTTGGAAACACACCAGAAGCTCGTTAGCATTTCCTAATAACGAACACTATTTTCGAAGAAGAACGGCCCTATGAAGCCGCCAGCCCATAAACCACCCTATACAGCTTTGTGGATGAATTTTCTTTTCACCAATCACACGTGGATTCTTATTTGCCCAAATGCAACAATTCTGCTTGTTAACGAATCCAGTGAGGTTAAAGTGTGGCCTGTCACTAAAGGTGATTGTATTTAAAAAGTCACCAGTTACTTCTGACTTTTGAACAATCCCCCAGGGAACAGGTTTCTCCTTGGCGTATTCCTAACCAGGGCATTCTGTTTTTCGGGTAAAGATGGGAAGGAGACCCTGCTATGTTGTAGCAAATAAAACTATAGACAGCCGCATGACTTATGTTGTGTTGGCTGCCGAAATCTTTACCAAGAGTATAAATTGGCAGAACGGGAATCAGCATGCCCCCGAGTGGTTCCGCTTGCAGTTCAACATGGGCTGATCATGGTTGAGGTGCCTACCTTGGCTGTAACGTTCTGGCTGTGGTTGAAACCTAAAACGCAGGCAGAGGGAGTTAGTATCCCTGATAATTGTTTGGTGCCTGGCTTTTTTCGGGGACTAACAACCCCCTGAGGATCTATTGCCTTTACAACAGAAATCTGTACTGTAAGGAACCAGTGGTGATGGTTGACGGGTGAGTTGGTTTAAGGGCTGATGCTCTTAGTGGGCTTCGGCCTACCAACTCATTAACCATTGCCTTCCATTGAATGCTGAGAAATTGAATACAGGTGGGATTAGTAGGCCTGAACTTCTCAACAAGAAGCTGCTCATACGACCGCAAACATATTTTTTTTTTTTTTAACTTTGACCAGTACTCAGGGGATGACCCCTACATATGCAGTGCATTGTACCAGAACTAGGAAAATAGGTTGTGAAGAGGGGGAAAGAGGGAGTAGTGCTTGTGAACATTTGACTTGAACCTTCCAACGTTATAACAGACAGGAAACACGTCTGCAGGCAACTTGTTCCACAGACGAAGCGTACGGCCAAAAAACGAATTCTCTCTCTAATGCGTAGTACGACTCCTCGGACAATCAACCACAAATGGATGAGCACTGGACGATGAGCGCGTGCTAAGTAAAAATGGGCGCGTTTCGGGAACAAGATCCCTGATCTCGTCAGAGCAAAATCCATTGTAGTAACGATAGAACAGAGTAACGCACCCCACACCAGTTCTCGACCATTTTTGCTGAAGCATTTATGTCGTTATCTAGAAAGCAAAGCTTCCAATTAAAATGCTCATAAAATTGGTTGAGCTCAGCCCAACGCGCCTTTTCGAAAATAAATGTTGAAAGTTTCGTAGCTGATTTTGGAACGTTACGAAGTCCCGAGATCGAAAAGGAGGCAGAAATGGTGCTATGATCCGAATTGCCGTGCACGTGCACTAACTCTGACTTCATATCAAGAATAGCTACCTGAGTGAACTTAATCAACCACACGGGGGCGCTGGTGAATCATGAATAATTCACTTGTGGAATTGATCCATCATCAGATAAAACCACGAGGCAGGTGCTGATATAAACCTTTTTCACAGTTGTATGATAGGACGACTAGATTTGGGCTGCGAAAGTTATAATGATCTGGTTATTATTTAATTGTTATAATAAACAGGATCTGCTTACAACAAGGCCATATAGATGGGATGGTCGGTACAGCGTCCAATTATTATGGAGGGCTCAGGACAGATGGTCCAGTGAGTTTACTCGTCAAATATCGGGGTTGGCTTGCCTGGCAACAATAGGGCAACTATTATCATCAGAAGTCTTCTCCGATAGAGGTTGCGCCCAACGGTGGAGGTTCTGATGAGATATTGTCATATGGTATATTATTTCATGGGGACATCATGCAAGGAGATTGAGTCTTCCATTTAATAATTTCTGTAAAGTTGTAGGAATAGAATAATGATCTTTCTTCTATCGGTGTCTAGCCCTTTTTTATATAGAGGTTATGTATTTAGGTAGACTGGTGCTGCACGATTTGACAGAAATGTTTGATTCTGAATTTTATCAGTAAATCTGCTACGTATCATCCTCAAGTAACCTATATCCACGGAACCCAAAAGGGCTGGCTATTAAACCTAGCAACAGTTAAAAAATATATAATAATAAGTCCATACTTCAATTTCTGGTCACAAGAATTCCATTATCATTTCGCCATCATTAAAATCGATCATGCAGAGTATTTTCCAATCCCTTTTTGGTGAATTTAATATACACAACATCATGCCTTAAATGTTCGAAAAGTTCACAGAATTAACAGCCTGTTCGACGTATTTTAATTGAATTTTGACACATCGTTCGCATAGAATAAAATTAGAAAAAATCCAAATCAATTTTCTTTCGCCTACAGTGCGAATGAACTTATCCGTTCGACATCGGCGAACTGGCTGTAATTATTAAAATAATAAAAATACTTTGTATTGCTTTTATTTATCGAAAAACTTAGTAATCATAATATAAGCAAAACAGGAAAAATAATACCTTTAAATCGCTGCTTTTAAAATTTAACCACAATTTTTCGAAATCAAGTGGTCGTAACAGTTTGAGGGCACAAATATTGACATTGATCCACATGTACATGCATGTACTTGAGTAAAGCAAACCAGATACACAAACATAAATATGTATCGTAAAAAGCAAAACAAATCAGATGACACTTCTGTGGCTACAAGAAATATATGCTTAAGTCGAGATAAGCAAATATTTTGATAATAAAATAATACTTCTCCGTCGATGAAAAAAAAGAAAGTGCTCGATTTTTGGTGATGTGTCTGAAAAATCAATCAAAAGACTTTAATCAAATTAAAATAAATTGAGCCAAACTCATGCGTCGTTACATTGATGTCAGTTGAAAAAGGCTACGAACAACACATGACGATCTTAAGGCAGCAGATCGTCAACGTACCGGTCGGCCTCGGAATTGCAGTGACTGTAATGGGCATTATCTACTGACGCATAACGGAGTTCTTGCGGCCTCGTCAGGATGGCATGAATCTAGCTGACTTGTAATGTCAACTAGACGGCACGACAACGTTTTCCAAAACATAATATCCCAAGAAATTCTGATGCCAATTGGCCACTAAGCTAACAGCTTGTGAGTGTTTGCAGGCAAGTTTAATTTTATTTTATGAGTTAAGCCATCGTGCCACACTTTGTCAAAAGCTTTGGAAACGTCAATGAATAGAGCTGAGCAACATTATTTATCTTCGAAAGCGTCTCTGATAACATTCCGCAGCCTGTGTATTTGTTCTATGGTGCTATGCTTAGCCCTAAAACCGAATTGATGGTTATTAATACATCCTACTTCGAAAACTTGTGGTTTACTTTTAAAAGCAGCGATTTAAGGGTTTTTTTCTTTTTGTTTGTTTTGCTGACTACAAAGCCGTGGTAAACACATGTTTTATGTTAAAATTAAGAAGTGTACTCTTAACAAAATACGTTTTATAATACGTTGTGTGTGGACGTAAATATGTGAACAGAAAATTTTCTCATCTTTACTTAAGCACTTCTTCCTTTTCTTTCCATAATTTCGTATCCGGCCAAAATTAAGTTTCGAATAAAAAGATAAGTTTATTGAATGAGTAGTGTAGCGACTACGAAACAGCTAGTTGTCCCCCAGCTAAAGATTTGATTATTATTTTTCTTGTCTTCTTCAATCAAAATTATTGATCACAGCAGATCTGTATTGTAAAAAATCTTTCTTAAGAAAAAAAAACTTAAGAAAGAAAAAACCTGAACTATAACCCGTTGTACAAATGTGCAAACCAAAAATTTAATTTAAAAAGATAAGTGTTTTCATAATCACTCCCACTTGAATGAGTGATAATATTTTTGTTGACAAATAGCAGGACGCGAAAAGATTGAAATAAGCAAAAATTTTAGTTCTCATTTTTTAAAATTAATTTGCTTGGCAATATATTTAACCCGTTTTTTAATCAAGTGGTTGATAATCGAATCGATTTACATATGTGTTGTGCTTTCCGTCTTGTTTTCGATTTGTTTCTTGCAACAAAATATTGAAGAAATTTTGCACTTTAAATTGTATTCCTTGTACCTCTCAGGTGTCAATACGATTTACTTCCATTTGTTTTTTAGGGGTTCTTTGCGGTTCCACACTAGATTACTTTTATCTTCTTAATTAAGGTTTTCTTAATTGATGAGTTTAATTAGTTTTGTAATAGGTGGGGCTATGGAAATGTTAACCAGCTTGATTTGCGATATCAAGAAAAGTTTTATTCCTCAAATTTAATTAAAATTGGAAAACACCGAAGTTAATAAGTGCACAACTTGGCGTCCGCCGTTTTTTCCGAAATCCGATGCTTTATTGTAAAAAACTGGTTATACATTTATGATTCAAAGTATTGCCCATCGGTGACAACTACTTTCTCTCATCTTTCTGGCAGCTTACAAATACCGCGTTGAAAAAACTGGCAATTTTTTAAAGCAATGCACGAATCGATCCTATTTTTTTCCTTCTTCATAAGACCGGTAGTGCTGGTCAGCCAGTGCCATTGATTGGAAAAAGGGATAGTTCGAGGGAGTCACGTCTGACGGATAATATGGAGGGCCTGCAGTAGGACTTCCCATTTCAACGGCATGCTGTACGGCCAATTTGAGGTTTTCAGAAAACTCATTAATTGACACATCAGGCGTTCTGAAGGCAATATTCTCTGTACAATGCGTACTGAAATATTTTTAAAATTTAAGTCAATTAACCGCTCAAAATCCAGGACCAAGTGATTTGAAAAAAATGTTAATATTGATTTTCTGTTACTGAAAATCGAGGCGGTGAGTAAATCGAGGAAATAACTATTTTTCCACGGAAATGCATATATTAGTTGCTTGCAGATACTCCTCACATGTCTCGTTCAGTAAATATTACATAATTCTGGTTTTTATTAGAATTGCCGTGCCTCCACAAGATCTTCCACTGGGATCGTTGGTGTCATATAGTGTGTAGCCATTAATTTTGAAATAGCTGTTAGTTGTCAAATGAGTTTCAGCAATTATCATTATATCGATTTGCTTTCCCATAAGGAAGTTCTCAAGTTCATTTTTGTGCTGGTGGAATGAATGAGCCAACTTTACGGAATAGAAAACATAAAATGTATGTATGTGTATATACATATATGTGTGTATTTTAATAAACTGCCCCGTGCGTGAGTTTGTTCACTTCGCATTTGAGTTAATTCTATTTTAATCAAAATATTCGCTGGTTGTAAATATTATCTTTTTTTTTTTTGTTCCTTCTCATAATTAATACAAATTCGTAACAACTGATAAATACGAGTACGTGGGCGATTTTATGTGTTAAGAAAAAAAGTAGAATATATTTACAAGCTCACGTACGCACGCACAAGTATGCATATGTAAGTATGTATGTATGTGAGAGCACCGTAACAGGTGACAATTACCTTTTCACCCACCACGAAACAAACGATGTGAAAACAATAACAAATATTGAGAAAAAAAAACAAACATAAATAAGAGAGCTTGATACAACAAAAGCAATAAGTTGCTGCTGTTAGTTTTTGTTAGGTAACGGGAATCATGAATGAATGAAGAGATATGGCATGTTTCTTGGTAGTGCAAAAACAACAAACACAAGGGAAATATAATTTACTTTCATAAAAACAAACAAAGATCCCAGTGGGTGCTGATGCGTAGTGTAGCGACTACAAAACAGGTAGTTTGTCCCCCAGCTAATAGTATTCAATTATTTTTTCTGTTCTTCTTTGGTCTTATTGTTTCACAGCAATTATTGTTATAATTAAAAATAATCCTTCTTCTTAACTGAAGTTGGATTCGAACTTACAACTAGTTAGTTAATAAAAAAATTGTTTTTAAACAACTCCCCGTTAATATGTTCCGTAAAAAAATTTAACTAAAAAATTATAATATCAAATCGTCATCAATATAGTGAAAACTGATGACGAGAAACTGAGAAAATTTTGCCATGTATTGAGCGTCATCAATGCTACATAGGTGTACAACTTTGCATGCATCGTTTTTTTTTTTCGAAATTCGAGCTTTATTGCAAAAAATTGGTTATTGCAAAAAATTGGTTGACCTCTCTTCTTTCGGGCAGCGCACGAATTCCGCGTTGGAAAAACCTGTCATATTTTGCAGTGATTCACGAATCTATCCGAAATAGTGATAGTACAAGGGAGTAACGTGTGGTGAATACGGCGGGTGGTGTAGCACTTCCCATTTCAACGTTTCCAAGTATGTCCTGACCACTTTCGCAACATGGGTTCGAGCATTGTCATACTATAAAATCACTTTATCATATCTCTCGTTATATTGCGGCCGTTTGTTTTTCAATGCTCGACTTAAACGTATTAATTGCGTTCGATAACGATCGCCCGTGATTGTTTCAATCGGTTTTAGCAACTCATAATAAACAACCCCGAGCTGGTCCCACCAAATACTAAGCTTGAAATTGAAACCATGAATATTCGGTTTGGCCGTCGATGTGAAAGCATGGCCGGGATATCAGCATGGTTTTCTGCGCTTGTAGAATGAACCTATTTTTTGTCTCCAGTCACAATGCGGTGCAGAAATCGCTTCAGTCTTTGCCTTGAAAGCTGCTCTTCACAAGCAAGCAAACGCCGTTCAACAAGTCTCAGCTTCAACTCGTACGGTACTAAATTTGCTTACCTCTGAATCATTCCCATGCCTTTCAGGCATTTTGAAACCTGCCTTTCAGGCGTTTTCGAAGATGTAGAATTGGTAGTCAATTGATCGTTTCTCTTGCACTGCCATACTGGTCTTCTACGTCAAAATCACCGTTCTTAAAGCATTTGTTTAGGGGCCCCGGTAGACGCATTGTATTCAGCCGGTAATAAGATCACCGTGGGATAAGGCCACACTCACTGGTACCCACTGAAATCGTTTGTAATATTTAAAACTATCCGCAAGAATGGTTTTAACAGGATGGAGCCTCAAGTTGTGCTGAGAGGGACATAATGGCTCTTTACATGACATATTTGCTGAAAAAAAAGAATGCTGAACGAAATGGGGTTTTCCCATAACGAAGCATTTTTCTTTCAGTGTAAAACTTTGTTAACAATGCGCGAGTTTTTATATAATTTCCTTACGTTCATGGTGAAGCTATAAATGGTTAAATTTCCCAAAGTTCATTTTTACTATTTTCTGCTGTGAGTTTGAGTTGCTGATTGGCAACTCAATGTCCCGCTCCGGAAATTCAATTGTAACACTCCGGCCATTAGTCAGCATCTTTTAATAAAGTACTGGCAAATTTTGAGCGAGTTGCGTCATAGGGCATGTGTCGTTAAAAGCGGATGTGAATTTTAACAAGAAAAGGCAAAAAGTTCAATTTCGTGCGTTGATTAGGCACTGGTATTTTTCCATTAAAATCCATTATTGAAACCAAGGAATGATATGACAAATTTTATGAGAGATCTGCACCATAAGTTTCTTTGCCCTCATATCAGCACAAGTATAGGGCGTCACTTATGTGTCAAAATAATGCAGAACATCATGTCAGATATCGTCATTAATATTCATCGGATAATATTCGACGATAGAGGAATGAAAGTACGTGAGATGGCTGAGGCTACAAACATTTCAACTGGGAGAGTACATCACATTTCTGATGAATATTTGGATATGCAAAAGCTGTATGTCAGGTGGCTGCACGTGCATGGTTGCACATACTCGACCATAAGCGCAACCGTGTAACTACTTCAAAGAAGAGTATGACAATGGAGAACCGCAATCCGAATGAACTTTTGTGCCGTTACACATATAAACATAGACGAAACAGAGACCAAGGAAAACTCCTGTGGGTGAACGAGTACCAAAAAAAGCCAAGGTGAGTCTATGAGCCAAAAAGGTCTTATAGTACGTTTCCATTATAAGCAAATTAAGTTAATTTCAGGAAATTATTTCGAAGTGTTTCCATTATATTTTAAATAATTTTCTTTTCGAATTTTCGAAATCAGTTTGACGTTTGTATCGTTTAATTATATTTCGTCATAGAAAAAGCAAAAATGTTGTTCAATAAACATTGTGCAAAAAGATGTGGTATTCGGAAATAAAACGGGGCTAAACACTAATGAGAAACTTAATGATGCTCTGGATTAGTTATGATGTGGCGAGATATTGAAAATTATGCCAGGACGCGTTTCAACGAAGGTTGATGCCCGACTTTCTTTTGATACCGAGACAAGGGTAAAACAGCCTGATTTCTTTCTACAAAAACATGAAGATAATGAACGCATTCTTGTTCAATTGGCTTTAACATGGGATGGCATCCAAACCTCAAAGATTCTGGAATCCAAACATAATGTAAAATGTAACTTGACTTTATTGTTTTCGTTTACACAAACCGTCGCTTGCGCTGAAGCAAATGATTTGTTCCATTTGCGGGCCGCATTCGGTTTACTCTGCTACAAATACTGATAATATATGATATGATATGATATATAAATACTGATAATATATAAAATATGAATTTTAAGAATGTTCAAGAGTTTTATTTGTAAAAAATTTACAACTACTATACGAAATTTGGATATCAGACTGTTTATGTCCTATAGAAATATTTGAGAAATTAAAGCACTAGCCAGCCGTGGTTTGCTTAAAATTGGACTTTCTCTACTTAAAAAAATCGAAAGTTATGCCGTTGAGATTACGCCCCAATTATATAAAGATCCAGCATCAAATCTTAAATTGGGAAAAATTACCTTCGATGAAACCGCTTGGATGGATGCTTAATAAAGACGCTATGGCTACCGCAAAGCTTTCGGAAGGACTTCGTAAATTTGCTGTAGACGCCAAAGCTTTGAAGAATCTAATTTGCAAGCAATTAAAATAGTTTCGTCTTCTTTATTTTCTTTATTGGTATAGGGTTAAGCTTTATACCATATTTTTTTGTATAAGTGAAAATAAAATGGTTTTCATAAAAAGAAAAAACATTTAATATAACGAAATAACAAAAATACCTATTACAATTGCAAACAACATTGAGCTTTTGTTGAATTATATTCAACACAACAACGATTTTATGACAAAAATCTATAAAATCAAGCATTTTGATTCGTATTTAAATGTCACATTTTCGGATTGTAACTCACCAATAATGGATGTCCCAAGGTTGCATTTATAAAAATAACAGACGTGCAGTGTTGCAAAGACAAAATTCGACTTAATTTGAAATAAATTAAGTCATTTGAGATAATTTGGTGCTCTGAAAAATGTATGGGAAATCATGTCGCTTATTACTTAATTTGGGCAAATGAAATTATTTGGCCCAAATCACGCATATGGAAACGTACTATTAGCCATAGTTTTTGAGATACTCTCGGTGTAATTTATATATGTAGTTTAGCTAGAGAAAGGTAAAACGATCAGATACTGATTTAAAGCAAAAACGACAACGGTTGGTGTAAAAAGTGCTGTTCCATCAACACAATGCACGAATGCAGTCACAGATTAGGCTATGAACTACTGCCCCATCTACCATATTCTTCAAGCTTAACGCTTTGATTTTACGCTGTAGTAAGTAACATGTATAAGAGCGTTAACGTTTTGCTAAAATATCGCTAGAAAGACACTGCGATGAATGATGAATTTTTGGTCGCCAATACTCGTCGTCAAAAATGAAACACATTGGTGTACATGAAAATGCACTCCATCTTAGTGTTGGACGAAATTCGTCATATTCACCGAAAGTTGAACTACCCAGCGAAAACTTCTATTGCAAAATAATGTATTAAAATGTTAATAAACATACTCTTCACTATTTTTCTACTTTGGCATTTTAAGTCATTATTTTAACATGGTGATGTCATTGGAGGCAATTACTTACCATTCTCGCTTACGAATAACTATTTCAAAATGTCATTACAAAAACCATTAAAATAGCTAATTGCTTAGAAGGTCTTGATTTACGGGTTCATGTCGATAAAAGCTATCAAAATGGCTGAAGATGTTTTCTACAAAAAATACCATTTATATTCAGTACTTTTTTTCAATACTTTTCTTTCCATAAAAATTAATTAATTAGTTATTTAGTGATTTATCATTTTAAAAATTTATTTTTAATACATTTGAACACATATGTAATGTAATGAAGCACATATCTAATGTTAGCATCACGTTTACACTGGGTATTCATAACCTGTAAGTCATAATGACAGCAAAACAATTGACACGAATAGTGAAATTGCCAGAACAGCAAAATTTATGAAAGCAAATATTGATATAGTACATTTTCCATTTTCTGAACGTTTTTAACTCCGTTTCTATTTCCCTAACTTAGCCAATCCAAGTATTCTTTTATTCAATTTTCATTGTAAATATTGTACTTGTACAAGTACATATGTATATTTGCCAAGAACAACTACTTACATACGTACATATACAACAGATGTCAAGTCATTACTTAACTAATTATAAGTAATGCAGGAGGTAAATACTATTATATTGAATAGTATGTTCTTAGGTAAGTGCAACACACTACCAAGTTTTTGCTGGGTAGATTCCCAGCGAAAACTTCTATTGCAAAGTAATGTGTTAAAATGTTAAAAAGAATACTCTTCACTGCTTCTATTTTGACGTTTTAAGTCATTATTTTAACATGACGATGTCATTGGAGGTAAGTACTTACCATTCTCGCTTACGAATAACTACTTCAAAATATCATTACAAAAAGGTCATTAAAAGAGCTAATTACTTATAAGTCTTATAAAATTTATGAGTTGGTGTCGATAAAAACTATCAAAATGATATAAATGCATAAAATTCAAATTAATAACTTTATTAATATAAAAAAGACAAGACTCTAAATCATGGTATAAATGCCAGTTTTATAAATGGAGTCTTACAAACAATATCTCTTAATATTTTTCTTAAAAACTTAACTTTCTTGAAAATTAATTTTTAACGTCATGGAATTAAGTACGATTTTACCACTGCGATTTATCATTTTAAAGATTTATAGTTAATACATTTAAACGCATATGGCAACGCATATGTAATATTTATACCTCTTTTACACAAGGTATTCATACTGGTTAAGGAACGTAATAGCAGCAAAATAAACGACAATACACAAATAAACGAATGGTAAAATTGCCAGAACAGCAAAATTTATAAAATCAATTTTTGATTTACTACATTTTTCATTTTTTAGACATTTTTAAACTCGTTTCTATCACCTTATCTTAAGTTTTAACAAATCCAAAATTCTTATCCAAAAATTGTTATATTCAAATTTAATTGCAAATGTTGTTTATGTATATTTGCCAAAAGCAGCTGCTTACATATATGACAGTCATTACTTAAGTAATTCTAAGTAATGCAGGCGGTAAATACTATGATATTGAAAAGTATGTTCATAGGTAAGTGCAACACATTACCAAGTTGAGGTTTATTTCTAATTGTTTCGACGAACGACGAAAAATAAAGTATCAGGTTTTTATATATAAAAAAAAATCAGGTTTTTTTATAAAAAAAAGTATTTATTTATTTAGTAACTATACATTTGCAAAGTATAGGATGCACAGCATGGGCGGGGTGACAAATACCATAATGCTCAAGATGGTATTAACAGTACTTTTATAGCGTCGCTGTGACTGACTATAATGACCTATGCCTTCACATAGGAAGTTTCCACGTGGTTTAGAATGAATAACCTCTAAAAAACAACTGTAAACCACTACAGTTAGTTGAGGCAAACCGTTAACCAATACGAGTGAGACGCAAAATTCTCTAAGACCGAACAACAAACACAAGCCTGATCGCACTTAGGAAATAATTACGATGACGCGAGAGCTGTTCTTCAGCCCAGAGCTGCTTTACGACTGATAAAAAAAAGTAGTTTTCACGAAATAATACTTTTTATATTTATATCAATCCATGTAGCAAAAAATATATGAAGATGTTCTCAAAATATAAATTATATTTTTTGATATAATTTGTTCAAAAATCCCTCTTTCTGATGGGGTTTATATAGGTTTACTTCTAATATGGCCTCCTTAGTATTTATATTCATGCGCTTCACACGATGAATTTATACAACGAATATTTGCCAGCGAATTCGTCGCCATGAGCGACATTCGTCGTTCGTCGCAGTTGTGTTCCTAGCATAAAGTTTGATTACTAATTGCTGCAAAAAATTAGCAATATTTGTTTTGAAGCTAATTTTATTGAGAGAGAGAGAGACTAAAGTTTACTCTGTGAAAATTCGATTTTCCAATTGCAAACCGTTGACGTCGCGCTCTTTAGGTGGATATCACATAAATTACGCTTGAGGCTCTAAGTTAGCTTGCGCTGTTAGCCGCCTGCGATTATTTGTTTTTTACAAACCTAAAAAATGGGTAGTTTGTAAGAGATTTGGGTCAAATGTAGAGGTCTTTACCGACACAAATCCATATTTTGAGGTCTTTGAGAAATCCTATTATTTGCAAAGAATAAAAAAATTGGAAAAACGCAGGACTTAGTTTAATATATTCATCTAAACTAACGTTATGTTGAGAAAAAAACGCCGCCTAGCCAAAAAAAATTTTTTTATTCAAATAGTCATGGAGTTGTCAAACAGCACTCCACAATGTTTTCCTTCTAATTCTTTTAATTCCATCATAGAGGTGAATTATGTGTGTTTATATGCCGTCAACACCAGTTAATGATTACTGCCAACCACTAATTGGAATTGTGCTATTTTTATGCCCCCATAACACACATTTTAAATAAATAATCAAATATAATAAATTAAAAACCTAAATAAACAAATACCTGTTGAATGAAACCAGCCACAGCCACCCGGTATAATTATCGCTTAATTTGATTGCGTTTTGTCGTGTTTTCTGTTTTTTATTGTATTTTTGGCGACATAACTGAGCGTCGCAAATGCGAACTATTCAGCTATAACGACAGACATACATACATATGAAAATAAGAGTTTATGAGTTCTATAAATGAATTATTAATGTTTGATTTTGAACTATTGATGTGAGCAACAAATGAGTTGAATTAACACCGACTAGCAAATGCGTAAAAAGGAGTTTATTTAATTTCAAGTTGCCAAAGCGAATCGTCAAAGAAAGCAAAATACGAGGTGGTGCAAAATAATCACCCTATCGCAAGGTGTAATAGCTTTTACGTATGACGTGTTACGTCAATTTGTGAACTAGACAGCAGCAGAAAAAAACGGACAAACAATGAAACACTGGAATCCGCAAGAGTGCGGAATAATTGTATAGAAATTTTAACCTCAGCGTGAATTTCGTCGTAAATTTCCAAATCGTGTCACGCCAACTGGACAAACTTTACGCCGCTTAGCTGCTTGATTCGAACATACTAGAACCACAGTAGATCTTTAGGCAACTGTGAAAATGATTTACATCAGTACCTGCCTTGACGGCCTAACCTGATGGTGGACCAATTCCACGAAGTGAATTTTTCACGATTCACCACCGCCCCCGTGTGGCTTGCTAGGCTCACACAGGTAGCAATTCTTGTCATATGATTGCGGTCATATGAACAACTTCTTGTTGAGGAGTTCGGGCTTTCTAATCCCTCATGTATGCAATTTCCCAGCAATCAATGGAGGACAAGGCTTAATGAGTTGGTAGGCCGAAGCCCATTAAGAGCATCAGCCCTTAAACCAATTCACCCGTCAATCATCACCACTGGTTCCTTACAGTACACGTATCGGTTGTATAGGCAACAGATCCTCGGGAGATTGTTAGCCCTCGAAAAAGCCATCACCAAACAATTATCAAGGATACTAACACTCCCTTCCTGCGTTTTAGGTTTCAACCACAGCCAGAACGTTTCAGCCAAAATAGGCACCTCAACCATGATCAGCCCGGGTCGAACCGCATGCAGCACTTCCCGGGGGCCATGCTGATCCCCGTTCTGCCAATTTATACTCTTGGTAAGGGTTTCGGAAGCCAACACAACATAAGTCATGTGGCTTCCTAGAGTTTTGTTTGCCGCACCAAACGAGGGACCCCTTCCCCTCTTTTCCCCGAAAAACAGAGCGCCTAAGTTAGGAATACGCCAAGGCAAAACCTGTTCCCCGGGGGGAATAGATCTTTAGGCAAGTGGTCACCAACGGACTGCAACGTCTTTCGAGAATATCGCGTCTGATGTTAGTGAGAGCAAAGAAACATCAATTAAACGACGTGCCACGCAATTAGAAGTCACCAGGTGGACTTTATAGTGAATTCTTGTGAAAGATTTACACATTTCCTTTGTAAAGTTCAAACAATGCATCAGTTAATGTCTGCTCACCTTCAGTCACGTTTGAATTACAAACGTGACAAATTCCTGTGAAATTAATTGACAGAGAGAAACTTTTCGTTTCTCTTTTCTATCTCTTTTGTTGTTGTTGTTTTTTTACACGCAGCTAATGTGTTTATATGAAGTTGATGTTGATATGAGAATAATGATATGAAGCAACAACATAAAAAATGCAAAAAGTTAAAAAAATCAAGAATGTGTAGTACAGAGAGTCATGTACTACACACTCTCCCACATCGACAATTTTCGTTACGGCACCCTCAAATTTCGTCTGTCTGTCTAAATTTAAAAGCGCACTTTGCACTAACGCTTATGTGATTCACCAACTTATTTTTAACACCTCTGGTTGCGCCAACTCAAAATCTAGTAGATTTGAATTGAAATCTACAACGAAATCTATATCATTTACACCACCGTTTTTTGACATCTAGCAAGATTTCATTTGCTCAAAAATAATTTATGCATGCGGGTTTGACAATACAATATTATCAGAGACTGAATACACCAGCATTAAAGTGTATATTTTTTGTGCCCAAAGACTACATACACCACATTATAGTGCATTTTTTGTTGCAGCGTAATATTTTTAAGTATTTTTTGCAAGAAATCACAGTTGCATCGCTTAGTACTGAGTAGATTTCAGGAGATTTCGTCGAAATTTACTCATAAAGTAGATTTCATTTTGTATGGGAAATGTTCTCAAAATCTACTAGATTTGGCTTGAAATCTCAAATGAGCAGATTTCGCTTTGGTGTAAATAGGCTATTAAAAGAATTTGAAATAATGTGGCAGCGTTGTTTAAAATAAAGAAAATCACAAAGAGGAACAGGAAAAAAAAAATCAAATAAATTTGCAAATAATTCCATGTTTACACAATACGAGTACAATATACGAGTAATAGTATATATACTCGCAATTATATTGTTATTTTGGCTTTTTTGGGTTTCATATTACCCATATGATCAAATACATAAATAAAAAAATAAAGTCAGTCAAGAGCATATATCGGGTGGTTAAATTTCAAGGGCCGATGTTGAATATAAACCGCACCTAAACGCCAAGTTTTTTCCGAATTTTATTTGACATTTCTCTATTTCAGACTTATTCAATTTGAACCATGGAGAGATACACAATCCAACAACGTGTTAAAGTTATCCAGACTTATTATGAAAATGGGCGTTCACATCAAAATGCATATCGTGCACTTCGTGATTTTTTTGGTCCAATTGATCGTCCAAATGTGCGAACAATCGCAAAAATCGTGGAAAAATTCGAGCAAACCGGGTCTGTAGAAGATATGAGAACACCAGTGCATGCTCGTACAGCTCGTGCTGCAGAAAATATTGCTGCTGTTCGCGATAGTGTGGCTGAAGAGCCGTCCACCTCAACTCGTTGTCGTGCCCAACAATTGCATCTCTCACGCTCGTCGTTGATGAACATTATGCATAAAGACTTGCATTTACACGCTTACAAGGTGCAATTGGCTCAAGAACTAAAGCCTCTTGACCATTCCAAACGTCGTGAATGGGCAGAATGTGGCAAGAAATGGCAACAGTGGTTGATCAATTTTCGAAGAAAATCATCTTCAGTGATGAGGCACATTTTCACCTCAGTGGATTCGTCAATAAACAGAATTGCCGCATTTGGGCGAATGAGAATCCAAGAGTGACTGTCGAAAAACCAATGCACCCACAAAGAGTGACTGTTTGGTGCGATTTATGTACTGGCGGCATCATCGGGCCGTATTTTTTCCAAAACGAGGCCGGTCAGGCAGTTACTGTGAATGGTGTTCGCTATCGTGAGATGATAACGAACTTTTTATGGCCCGAATTGGAAGATATGGATGTAGACGATATGTGGTTTCAGCAGGACGGTGCCACTTGCCACACAGCTAACGAAACAATTGCTCTTTTGCGCAACAAATTCAATGGCCGTGTTATCTCACGTAATGGCGATGTCAATTGGCCGCCAAGATCATGTGATTTGACACCGTTGGACTTTTTTCTTTGGGGTTATTTGAAAGAAAAGGTGTACGTCGATAAACCAGCAACAATTCAACAGCTAAAGGATGAGATAATTCGGCACATTAGCAGCATAGAACCTCCATTATGCCTCAGGGTGATCGAAAATTTGGACCATCGGATGGAGGTGTGCCGCCGTGGTCGCGGCGCCCACTTGGCCGATATTTTGTTCCATACATAATTGAGTAATACCAATATATCATAATAAAATAAAATTACAATAATTTCCTAAATAGTTTGTGTTTTATTCAAAATCAACATCGGCCCTTGAAATTTAACTACCCTTCAGATATGTTATATGCTCATTTGTGCTAAGTCCAGTGAGTAGTATAATGTTAAACAGTTTTCGTCATATCTTCGATCACACCACTGCATGACTTTAGTACCATAATCAACATTGAAATATCATAACCTCCCTTCATGAAGTAGAGTGTTCAATAATTTAGCTGATAACGTGTTGATTAGCGGCAACAATAAAAATATCAATATTCTAAAAATAAACACTTCAGCATTTAATTGTAGATCAAAAGTTGAAAAATGAGCTTCAGTAATCAAAATATTAGCATCACAAAAAAAGAAATAGAAAAAGGTGAATAATAAAAAATATTAATTCAATAAAAGTACTAGTGTCAGAAAATAGATGAAAAAGTTATATATAAGTATTTTGTTTTTAAATGACTTATTAAGGCAATACCTAAAGGAGCTTGAAGGTAAAGATTTTCGACTACATTTGCTATCAGAGTTTTTCTCACGGTTGCCAATTTAGCGGCTTTCGCGCCAAATTTAGCGCTTTTCAATACCTAGAACCACAATTTTTTTCGTGTCAGCCCACTAGCGCTTTTTTATACGCTTACTTTTTTGCAATCTTAAAAAGTTTATAGCAAATTCTAGTATTTTAGAAAGTGATATTTAATTAATATTATTTTTTGAGATATGTATATAAAAGGCTGAAGTGAAAATAATTTTAAAAACTCTGAAAAATAATAAATTAAAAAAGTTTTGTAGCATTCAGAAATACCCTTTTTACGAAACAATGTTAAGAAGTTGTTTAAATTTAAAATCGTTTTTCTCTTTATATTCCGGAAACAGAATATCTTCAATCAATAATTATTGATCACAGCGAATTTGTATTGTGAAAAAATCTTTCTTAAGAAAAAAACTTAAGAAATTAAAAACTGGAACTAAAACCCGCTGTACAAATGTACAAAAACCAACAATCTAATTTAAAAATTAAAAAGTTCAATAAAAATAAAAAAATTTCGGAATGTAATCATTTCTAGTTTCGAGCATGAAACTAGTATTGTCCAGAAGTGAGATCATTCCGAGAAAAATTTTAGATTTTCATTCTTTGAAATCATAATCAAAAAATAATAATCATAAAACGGATTCAATTACGTTTATAAATTGAATCGAATCCTGTGAAATGGCTGATAAAACTAAAAAAAAAAATAAAATTGTAAACTTTCAACAGTAACTTATTAATTTTTCCCTGTTCGAATATGAAAATAATCGATTACACTGGTTTACAGCCAAAAAATATCAAGAACGGCATATACCTAGATAAGTTAATTCGTACCTCCCGAACGCGAAAAACGCTGTAATTTTTTTTCTAAGTACCGTTTTTTAAATAACGGTACTCTTGTGTTTTTCGGTGTAAGGTACCACTCAAATCCTTTTGGAGCCGAAACAAAATGTTCGATCGAAATAAATGGCATATCGTTGGAAAGGTAATTGAATGCCTTTTCTGCCGATATAATGCGAATTTCTATCTGACATGAAATGGTTGAGTTATGGCAAAGTTTTCGGAAATACATCTAAATCACACTGTCAACAATTGAGGTATGTGGACAATACAAAAAAATCGCAATACTTTAAATAGAATAGTTTCTTCAGTTATCTAGGCGGATAAAGTCGACAGCAAATTATTTTAAACATATCTAAATTAAACAAAGCACTTCAAGGAGAACAGACAAATATATCG
This sequence comes from Thecocarcelia acutangulata, assembly GCA_914767995.1. NCBI lineage: Eukaryota > Metazoa > Arthropoda > Insecta > Diptera > Tachinidae > Thecocarcelia > Thecocarcelia acutangulata. The sequence goes on along the minus strand of OU612095.1, from coordinate 75,762,341 downwards.
CGAGAATTCTGCACGAAACCAACAGTATCAATTACTAAACGATTGAAGGCTGCAGAAACTAACCACCGAGGGTTACTGACGCAATAAAGGATGGTCCAAGCAAAACACACAATGTGTAATTTTTTAGTGTTTTGTCTTCCATTTTGTGCACACAGAAAACGTATTTCTTTTTTATTTTTTATTTTTTTTTTTTGTTTTCACTGTTGTCCGTGATTTCTCTATATAAGTTCATTATTAATTTCTTTTAAATGTAATTCATTGCCTTATAATGTGGGAAGTGCTGGACTAAATTTTGTTAGTCTGACAAAACACTGGGACTTGATCAGCTTTAACTAATTTAATTCCAACATTTTAAGTGCTGTAATGCACACTCATAGGAAACCTGTCATAGCTGTGATGTATTTTAACATCAATGCAATGTCAAATGTCATCATATTTGACCCTATGACAATTTTCATCGCTGTGATGTCAACCATTACATCAGTTGCTCTAATTATCAACAACGGCAATTACGACAATTATTTCGTCACTGAAATGTCATACTGACATCATGGATATGCTTTATCGCAACACGTTTGATGTGAGCATGTAATCAATGCAAGGACACTCCAATACGGAAGAAATTACTAAGTAAAGTCAATGTAATGACAAAATATCATCAATACAATAGCGCACTAACATCAGACCAACTATAATTTGGATTCAATCTTATTGATGTGATAACTTATTAACATCAGAAAAATGTACGTGAAGTAAATTTGATGGCAACATATTATCAATACTACGGTACGCTATCATCTACTCCGGTTCAATATAATGATTTCAAAAATATATTCAAATATGTAACTTTATATTCTACCATCTTCAAGAAATCAATGAGAATTAAAAATGTTCCAACAATACTTTTGATGACTTCCTGCCATTAATACAATGTCTGTGTGGCGCTTTATCATATTTTAGTTGTGTGTACTCGTATGCTGTATATGAGAAAATATTCTCTTTGTTTGTAATTCTTCTTTTTATTTTACTCTCTACGCTGTTATTATATTTGTTAAGCTAACGTCACATATGATGACTAAATGTCATTAATATGATGCATTTTTTTCTACTTCCTAAATTTTAATTTAAAAATAATAATTTTATCAACCAAATTCCCTTTCAATAATAAATAGAAAATATTATGACATTATTTAGGCTTTTTTATGATAAATTTTTACAAATTAGATGTATTATAACTATTAATAAAATGTATCATAGAGTTGATGTCACCACAGTTATAGCATTGATGATACTCAATATATGACAAAATTTAATGATGACTTTTGTTGTTGAGCTTGATGTCAGCTTTCATATTACTGATGACTATTTACATACTATTAATGTCGCAATTCTGATGACCCGTCGTCATCAATATGAAGATGCTTTTTTCTATGAGTGCAGTCAATTTTCGTTAATTTCCTGTTATCATTGATAGATGCAAGTTAAACGTCCCCAAACACTACTAAATCTTTTTTTCTAGCACAATGCACAAAAAGTTTAAAAACGCTGTCTAACTATATACATATGTGTTATATAACAAATATATGTGAAACAAAATGTCGGTCAAATGTTCGCTCCATCTTCGGGAGCATTACAAATCGCTTAAATTTAACGTTTACGATTTGAAAGCGCCATATGTGTATTCTGACAAACGTGTAATGCAAGAAGTATGGTTTTGCGATTTGAAATCGCAAAATATGCTTCAACTCGCATGTGTGTATTGAAGTGAACTGATTGAATTTGCTAAAACTGAGCTTGCAAAAGGAAATACATGGCTGTATATTTTCAATGATTCTGAGGCATACAGCCACGTTCTGAGAAACGAGTGATCTGAAACCGCAAACCGCAAAGCTTTTAGGTGTTCTAAGGAATTGCTTATAGAAGAATACAACATACATTATACATATATACATATGTTATTTAAAACGAAAATAAATTGACAACAAATAGAAATATTTTTTTAATTGAATATTTTTGAATGAAAATGTGTGAAATTATTCGAAATTTTTATTGAACTTGAAATAAAATATATTAAAACAATTGAGTTTTTACTCGCTATATTATCTTCTAACATTGATACCAATGAAAAATTATAAATAGGTTGTTTTCTGTGTTTCCCCGCTATCCATATGTCGACATTTCATAGGAGCGACCCTAATCATCAGTAGACTTTGGAAATTTTTGAAAGATATTCTCAAAAATTCAACTTTATATCCCAACAATCTAAATAAATTGTTGAGAATTTAAAAAGAAAAATGCTCTAATAATATCTGTCAAAACACAAAAAACAAGCTTTTTCATGTATTCACGTCTCTAACATTCAATACTTTCAAAAAACAAATCGTAGCAACCAACGGTTGCACTAGACTTATTATTGGCTTGTTAGCGTACAATTTTTCTTTTAAATATCATCAAAGAAATAAGTCCAACGGTGTCCATTCACATGACCGTGGCATCCAATTAACATCGCCACGTTGCGACGTAAGATACCCGTAACATGGCCATTCAATTTTTTGTGCAAAAGTGCTATTGTGTCATTTGCTGTCTGGTAAGTGTGCCACTTAATCAGTTGGTAGACCGAAATTTATTACGAACATCAGCCCTTAATCTACTCACCCGACTTGTACTGTAAGGCACCCCTGGTATCTGTTGCAAGATAACAGCACTTCGGGGGATTGTTAGCCTACGAAAATCGGCAAAGTTATCAGGGAAATTAATTCTCCTTTTTTGCGATTTTAGGTTTAAACCACAGCCAGAACGTTTCAGCCAATGCAGACACCTCAACCATAATCCCGAGATGGTTGCACGGCAAAACCTCCCAGTGGCTTTGCTGCTGTCCGTTCTGCCAATTTTAACCCTTGGTTAAGGTTTTGGAAGTCCAACATAATATTAGTCACGCTGCTGCAGCAAACGCGGTTCTCCTTCCTACAAAGCAAAGTGCCCAGGTTTGGGGTACCTCAAGGCAACCCTTGCTCTCAGGATTGATTTTTTAGAGCAAATAAAATTCAAGGAAGCCGCGTGGCTCAAATTTGGTTAAGCCTCCGAAGCTCTCACCAAGTATTAATTTTACTAATTTGCAGAACTGGGATCGCTAAAGATCTTAGTAAGTTACTGACCATCCCAGCGTTGATCATAATTTAGATGCCTGTTTTTGGGCTAAAATGTTCTGGATGTGAGCTCAACCTAAAATAGCAGAGAGAGATTATGCGTCCTTCCCTATAAATATGGTGCTTGCCGCTTTTTGGGGAGCTAATTATACTCCCCAAAGTGCTATTGCTTTGTAACAGATACCTGTAATGTAAGGAATCGGTAGTGGTGGTTAAGTGGGTGAGAGGCTGATGCTCTTTATAGGCATCGGTTTACGAGCTCATGAAGGGACTAGAAAGCCCGAGTGGGTTGGTCATGTGGCTACAAACATATGACAAAAGCTGTCATCTGTGTGAGTCTAGCCACCTAGTAAATCGTGAATAGTTCACCCCATGGAATTGGGCCATCGTAAGTTGAAGCGTTAAAGGCAGGTGCTGACATAATTCAATTACACATCCTGGTCAATTGCCTTTCGCCCGAAGAGCATGTTTTGTTTTGGCATACACCTAACTTGGGCACCTTACTTTCTAAGCAGGTTTTGTTTTGGCATACGCCTAACTTGGGCACCTTACTTTCTAGAGTATAGAGGATTATGAGTGCTTCATTTGTTGTAAGAAATAAAGTCTAGGAAGTCCCATCATGGCTAAGGTTGTATTGACTTCCGAAATCTTCACGAAATTTTATTTAGCAGCAGTTCTATTTTGCAGGATATTTTGATGCTGTTCATGGTTGAGTGCCGTATTGATGTCACTTAAAATTGTCATTAGGCTTCAGTTTTTGACTCACTTGCACCTTGAAAGTGTGCAAATTCAAATCCTTTTTAAAAATGCACCTTAGTGCTGTTCGTGAGATGATCAATTGTTGAACACGACGTTAACTCGATGTAGGCGGCACTTTTGTCATACTACTGTGAACAACAGCTATGTTTTTCGGAGAGCAAACTGGGTAAGCATGCCAGTTGGTTTCATGTTTCTTACAGATACAATTTGCTGAAAATTGCACACAATTCTCCCGATTTTGGACACATTTGGTCGATTAAGCTCACAAAAAAATCACAAAGTGCTCAAACTACGATTTTGGCACTTGTTTTCGTAAGACACTTCAAAAATTTTATTATTCTGCTCAATTGTGTACCTTTTCAGGGGCACTGAAACAAAGAAATGCCTTGGTAAGTTGGGCACAAAACTTGAAGTTAACTTGTGACTCATCATCCTTTAGCTGGTAGTGAATGACAATACCTCGTTTAAATCTAAGCTACCGTTCTATCACAATAAATTTCATTCTCTTGACAATAACTGGCGGAAATGTGTTTGTACTTGTATATTAATCTATAATTTAACGGTCGGAAGGACCATAAAAAAGAAAACAAATGAACGAACATTCATCAAATCTACTGCAGCCAAATAACAATTCTGTTGAAACTCATTCTCATCAAATACGCGCTGGTTGAAATGTATTCTAATCACTTATGCACTAATGTTTAAATAAATTAGAATAAACAACAAATTTTATTTGCTGCTTAAGTCAAATTAACATATCAACAAGGTTGCCAGAATTGAATTATCAAAAAAAGAAAAAAAAAACTTGTTTAAAAATCCAGTGAGACAATATTCAAATAAAAAAAAAAAAACAAAAGCAATTTCATAAGTCTAGCTAATGGGTGGTCTGGTCGCTCTTATTGAAGCATGTGGCTTTTTCGCGCATAAAACGCAAAAACGAAATACCTTCACACTTTTAGCAAACACCATTCTGGCCATTTTACTAGTAAATGAAATCATACAATATTTTTGTTAAATGTTCACAGAAGAACTTGTTGACTGCTGGTGAGTTGAGTTCTGAATTTATGTCTGTATTTAAATTTGTTTCATTCACATTTACAGATACCAAAAGAAACAAAATGTCTGAAAGTGTTTTGTTTTATTACTCGTACAAGTCTTAGTTGTTCTTTCTTCTATTAATTACTTTAGTAAAATAATAAATTAATTAGAAAATTATAATTTATGATTGTCTTTTTATCCAGTTGACGGCATAAATTAACAAAGAGTAAGATCGCCACAGCCGCAATTAACTGGAAAGAAAAAAACTTAACGATTTACGAGTATGATTCGCCAAATGAGTTTTCAAGATTAGAAAGACTTTTAAAATTTATTGTGTTCATTTCGAAACGCCAAGCTTCCTGGCTTAAAGTGGAACAGTCTATCCGTTTGTTGGCTTATTTAACCATTTGCGATTAATTGCCTGTGGATTTTCTTTAATGACTTCAGCACCAAACAAATTTAATTAAAACTGAAGTCATACAGTAAAATGAATGTTTAAAAATGTGGGCAGCAAAACTTATTTCACAAAATTCGAAAATTTTGATCTGGTTTAAGAGTTTCACTTCACTTTTGTTAAGGGCTTCCTATCTTTATACTTAAGTAGCAAAAAACAAGTAAGAGTGCGGTATATTCGGCTGGGCCGAATCTAAAATACCCTATACGATAGTCACGTATATGTATAATATATATTACAAATTTGTTCAGAATATGCCCGGATTATACATCCGGAGCGATATTGGGGAAAAAATATTTTTGCCTTGTAATCACTATTCCAAAAAAGAAATCTTTCATGGACATTTTCATGGAAAGTTTGTTTAAGTTATATATCGGTTATATATAAACCAATATCGGAATTTTATATTTTCTGTATTTTAGTAACCTTCTTTTATAACGAAAATTTCTTTTCAGTAAAAAAAAATGGTAATGGAAAAATCGGTTCAGGCTATATCTTTCAAGCAAAAAAAAATTGCTTAAGTTCGCTTACGCGACATTTTCATGAAAAACCCGGTTTAGCCTATATCTCGGGTATATGTGGACCGATATCGGAAATTTTCATATTCCATATTTATATAACCTCATTTCATTACCGGAACTGGTTTTAAATAAAAAAAAGTTGTTTAAGTTCGCTAACGCGACATTTTCATGCAAAACCCGGTTTAGGCTATATGTGGACCGTTATCGGAAATTTTCATTTTCCATATTTATATAGCCTTATTTTATTACCAGAACTGCTTTTAAGCAAAAAAATTTTTAAGTTCGCTTATGCGACATTTTAATGAAAACCCCGGGTTAGGCTATTTCGGGTATATATAGACCGATACCTGAAAAAAGTGTTTTTTGCCTTCTAGTCACCATGCTCAATAACAGTATGAAAAGCAAAACAAACAACTTTTGTTTTCAAAAATTTTCATACAAAATTGCAAAAAATAATGTTTTTTTTCGGAATTTTGAATATATCTCAGCTATACGTGGACCGATATTACTGAATTTCAATAGCAAACACATGGCGCGATGGGGTAATAGAATAGTGAAAGAAAAAAGTCTAATAGTTTTCTCAGAAACGGTATTTCAACAGCGGACAGACGGACATCGCTTAATCGACTCTTCCATTCATTCTGATTCAGAATATATATAATTACTTTATAGGGTCGCAAAAAAAACTGCAGAAATTACAAACGGAATCACAAACTTATATATACCCTTAACATGTTTGTGAAGGGAATAAAAAATGTAAATGAGACACCAGGGTTGCTTGATAACTTCGTGGCTATATAAATAAATATTTGAATTAATGACGGCGGGTCATCAGAATTCTGACATCAATATTATGTATATAAATAGTCCTCAGTAAAGTGAAAACTGACATCAATCTCAATGACAAAAGTCAACAGAGAATTTTTTCATATATTGAGTATCACACTCAATATATGAATGTGACATCAATTCAATGCTGTATTTTATTAATAATTATAATACATCTTATTTGTCAAAATTGTTTTAAAATAAGGAAAAAAAAATTTTCTACTAAAAGGAATCTTGTTGTTAAAATTATTATTTTAAAATTTAAAATAATTTGTAAGAAGTAGAAAAAATTAATCACACTAATGAAAATTTGTAATCAGAGCAAGTATTGTTTATTGGCAAAGTCAAATAAGTATAACTAAAAATTGAATATACGAATGAAATATTATATTACACATCATATTGATGACACTTAGTCATTATATGTCGCATTAGTTAAATAACGAATATAGTGAGATCGCAGAGAGTAACATAATAAAAGCAACTGCGGGGCAATGAACGTAGTTTCTCGTACACAATATACACAAAAATATGATAATGCGATACACAGACGTTACATTAATGACAGTAAGTCATCAAAAGTACAGGAAGGCTAATAAAAGCTGCTACCAAAAAAAAAAAAAAAAAAAAAAACACAATAACTTATTTCCTGTTCCATTTTTGTTATGTTTTAGATTTGTTATTATATTTGCCGCCATAGTTTCAGAGCTAAGAATTGCTGTATTACCAGCAAATATTGATAGCGTGCAGTATTCTAATTAGGGAAAATCAGATGTATATATATTACAAAGGATAGGCGATAAGCCTATAAGCCTTGCGGGCATCCCGCCTTTATAGGGTGACTTGTAGAGCTATGAGAACCAATATGGACTTTAAAGGAACGAGAAGTTAACGCATTAAGGCCCAGTGTTGCGTTTTTGCAACGTACACTTTAACAGCCCCTCATACCTTTGTGATATCATGTGATTTTGAAGAAAAGAATATAAAAATAAAATTTAATTCAATATCTAATCGACCTGTTTTAAGATATCGTTACAGTCACGTATACACAGACGACTCTAGATTCTTTTTTTTTATTTTTATAGGACCAGTACTCAGGGGATGACCTCTACATATGCAGTGCGTTGTACCAGAACTAGGAAAATAGGTTGTGAGGAGAGGGAAAGAGGGAGTATTGTTTCTGAACATTTGTCTTGAACCTTCCAACGTTATAACAGACAGGAAACACGTCTGCAGGCAACTTGTTCCACAGACGAAGCGTACTGCTGAAAAATGAATTCTCTCTGTAACGCGTAGTACGATTCCCCGGGCAATCCATCACAAACGGATGAGCTCTGGACGATGAGCGCGTGCTACGTAGAAATGTGCGAGTTTCGAGAACAAGATCCGTAATCTCGTCAGAGCAAAATCCATTGTAATAACGATAGAACAGAGTAACGCACCTTACACTGCGTCGATGCTCCAGTGAATCAATAGAGTTAGATACCCTACTGCCACCGATAAGCCTTCTCTTGTACACGGTCGAGCAACCCTAAAATAGATTTTGGGGCACCGGCCCAAATATGAGAACTGTATTCCATTTTCGGTCGGATATAGGTGGTATAAATAGTAAGGAGGTCGGATGGAGACATCTTACACCGTTTCAAAAAGCCGAGGCATTTGAATGCTTCTTTAGAGACATGAAAAATGTGTTCAGTCCAGCGAACATCACACTGTATCTTCATTCCAAGAACATCAAGAGCATCCGATTCTTCAATATTTATACCATCCATGAGTACAGATGAAGCAGCATTTGCGGTCGTTTGTTTGTGCGTTAATAAGCAACATTGGGTCTTACGAGCGTTAAAGTTGGAGTCTAGCTTCGATAGTGAACGGACGTGTTGTTTTTGATCGGAGTGTTTAAAATTAAACCGGAATAAATAATAACGGGAATAATTGAAAAAGTGTGATTTTATACTAAAAAAACTTTGTGACATTTACCGTTATACATTTTAAAGTGAAAATAAAAAAATTAAATAAAAACTGCATGAGTGTACCTATCAGATGTAATTCTGAGAAAGAGCTCAGCTCTATTAGAAAAAGTCCTTGGATTTCTGAGGAGGAGTCTTTGAAAAAATCATTGGAAAATCTGTTGTCGCTAAGAGAAAGAAACCGCACGCGCACGTGTTCGCCACATATAGTTGTTACAACAGACGACAAACCATCTAACAGTTCAGTTATTGCAGATAAGCCGAAAACATAAGTAGGCATGGACAGGTATGTAACCGTGGTTAAACGGCAGCGAAGCCCCAAATCCGCTCAAATGTCATCTCAGTCCAAAATACCCAAAGACGATAAGACCACCACGACAATGGATAGTAATAGGTTTGCTATCCTTCAGACTAATGAACCAGCAATACCTAAAAAAACCTTTAAGCCGCCACCAATATATTTGCGAGAGCCTACCTCTAGTGAGTTGGTAAAACAACTTATTACGGCAACCGGCAAAGACACGTTTAATGTAACGTCGGTTAAGCACGGCAGCATCAATGAAACCAAAATCCAGGTAAACAGTGAAAATGAATACCGAAAGTTGTCTGATGTCCTGGAGAAGGAGAAAAGATCGTTTTACACATATCAGCTTAAAAGTGCCAAAGGTATTCAAGTCGTTATAAAAGGGATTGACCCTTTTGTAGATACGAATGATGTCAAAACCGGCCTAGAGGGCAAAGGCTTCAAAATTAAAAATGTGGTTAATATTAAAAACCGTGAAAAAATTCCTCAACCCATGTTTAGGGTTGAATTGGAACCTAGAGATGTTGCCTTAAAAAAGAATGAAGTGCATCCCATTTATAACCTCAAGTATCTTTTGCATCGTAAGGTTACCGTTGAGGAGCCTCATAAGCGTTTAGGGCCCGTGCAATGCCTAAACTGCCAAGAATTTGGCCATACTAAGGCCTATTGTAAGTTGCCCGCAGTTTGCGTTGTGTGTGGTGAACTTCACGGTACATCACAGTACAAAAAACCTAAGACTGACGCGAGCGTTAAAAAATGCAGTAACTGTGGAGGTAACCATACTGCAAACTACAGGGGTTGCCCTGTCTACACTCACTTCAAGAGGTCAATGACAAATAGGTCAGCAATTTTAAATATGCCACCCCAGCAGACAACCAGCATTTCTACAAGCAATTTTCCCCAGGTACGCCAGCCAACCAGCCATATACACGTGCAAAACCCCCAAAAAATTTCTTATGCGAATGTTGTAAAATCCGATAATCCAAACTTGAATCAAGAGTCCAAGCCTCAAAACTCCGACCAAAATTTTAGCAATCTTGAGGCAACTCTGCAGACTCTTGTTCAATCTATAAATACATTTACGGTTTCCATGACGAACATGATGCAGGAAATGCTGAAAATGCAATCCACTATTTTGCAGGCAATTTAAAAAAAATGAGCTGGTTAAAAATATGTTTCTGGAACGCAAACGGCATCCGCCGTTTTCAGTAACAGAAAATCAATATACAAATTTTTTCAATTCACTTGGGCCTCGATTTTTAGCGGCTGGCGACTATAACGCTAAACACACTTTTTGGGGATCACGTTTAATTACCTCGAAAGGCCGTGCGCTTTTTGATACCGTTTCCAAAATGGGCTTAGATGTGGTTTCAAGCGGACACCCCACTTATTGGTCGTCAGACCGACGAAAGATCCCAGATGTTATAGATTTTGGAGTTGTGAAAAATTTTCCTCTAGAGTGGATGCAAGTGGAGCCTTCATTAGATTTGTCATCAGATCACTCACCCACTATAATCTCCGTTTCGTTTCCCCAAGAGATTGGCTCCCCGTTGACCGTCAATAGAGTTAATTGGCTAAAATACAAAAAATTTCTGAGTACACATTGTACTGAAAATATCTCCTTGAGAACGCCTGAGGATATTGATGTGTCAATTAACGATTTTTCTGAAAACCTCAAACTGGCCGTACAGCATGCTACTACTAGTCATATAAGATCCAGAAATGAGAACAATAGAACTTATTCGTCTGAAATTGAACAACTACTGTCAGAAAAAAGAAGAGTCAGAAGAGAGTGGCAACTTCGCAGGTCTCCCCAGCTTAAGACTAGGCTACGGGAATGCATAACTCAGCTAAGAAATCTGCTCGAAATCAACAGAATGGCTTCCCTTAAAACATTTTTGGAAAGCCTGGATGGTACTCCTCAATCTGATTATTCCTTATGGACAAAAGGTTTAAAAAGACCCGTAATAGGTAAGTCACCTTTGCGAACTTCAACTGGCGACTGGGCAAGAAGCGATTCTGAAAAGGGAATGTTGTATGTCGAACATTTGAGAAATGTTTTTATTACAAATGATTCAACGAATAATACAGCGGAATTACCGTCATACGCTACTAGACCGCCTGTGCCTTTCAGACTTAGTTTTCAAGATGTCGAAAATATTATCGGTAATACAAACCCCAGGAAAGCTCCAGGCATTGATCAAATTACTGGTAAAATGCTTGAGCAGTTACCTCGTGTAGCAAGAAGGGTTCTACTTTTTATTTTTAACGCCATTTTACTCCTAGAGTATTATCCTGCAGAGTGGAAAGTCTCAATGATTACTATGATACCCAAGCCAGGGAAGGATCTGACTAAGGTAGAATCATATAGACCAATAAGTCTTTTACCAACAATTTCAAAACTATTCGAAAAATTGTTAATGGCGAAGTTGAGTCCAATATTGAAAAATGTGGGATGCATCCCTGATCATCAATTTGGTTTCATAGCACCATAGAACAAACGCACAGACTAGTCAATGTCATAAGACAGACCTTTGAGGAGAAGAAGTATTGCTCAGCTCTATTCATTGATATTTCTCAAGCTTTTGACAAAATAATGTTGAACTTGCCTGCAAATACTCACAAGCTTCTGGAAAGCTACTTATATGGGCGGAAGTTTGTCATCAGAGAAGGCGACTTTATAAGCCCAACTCAGCCAATCAAGGCAGGACCTACCTTATATTTGATTTACTTGGGGCCTACTTTATATTTGATTTACGCCTCCGACATGCCAACGACATCCGGAATCCACACTTCTTCTTCGCAAACTTTTGTTATACAACGCAATACTAAAGCCTATATGGTGCTACGGAATTCAGCTATGGGGCACCGCCTCATCGTCAAACATTGAAAAAATTCAAAGGCGACAAAACAAAATTCTTCGAACGATTACTGCAGCTCCATGGTACGTAAAAAATTCACGAATTCATAAAGATCTGAGTGTTCCGCTGGTAAAAGAGGAATTTTCTAAGTACGCGACAAGGTATGTCAGTAAACTGGAAGCTCATCCAAACCCTCTTGCGCGCAATATACTTAATTTTGGCGGCCACACTCGGCTTAAAAGAAGGGATACCCTGGCCACCATCAGAACGTTAAATAGGTGATTCTACCGATATTATTCGCGCGAAATGAAACTCTTTTGTCTAGCAGTGGCTGGACTTAAATAACTTTTGTATTTAGTATTAAGATTTGAATACTTATTGTTAGTTCATATTTTGAAGATTCAATAAATAAATGAATGAAAAAAAAAAAAAAAATTCAGTAACTCGCACTGATTGAATTGATCATAAAGAAAACCCGTTGAGATGCAGGCAATGTAGCAGCCAAATCTTTTACAAAGGTGTGAAGTGTGACGATGTCGTACATTTGAAGTGCTTTGCAGCTTACCATAATTAAATAAAATATATCACACACATATCTCTTTACATATGTAGGATTATATAATTATAATCATTACTTCTTTTCTAGAGATATTAATAAATTATTTTAATATAAATAGTTAAAAATCCAGTTTTTATATCGTTAAAGCCCAATATTGCGTTTTCGCAACGAGTGTTATCTCGGCTTCCACTACTCCGATTTGTCTAAAAATTGTTTTCTTTAATTTTTAGCTATAAACAATCAAATTCTAAAAGTTTCATCAATGTAGCTTAACGGGATCATAGCTCGGGCCTTAATGGGTTAAGAGACTGTGGACTTTTTTTTGTCAACGATAAAGGAAAATCCATATTGATCATTTTGAAAACGAGTCCTTCGTACCAAACTGAATCAAAAGCAGCTTTAACATCCAATAGGACCATTCCTGTGGGTTTTTGTTGACTAGAGTTTGTTTTAACTAAATTTCTGACAATTGAATTTTTTATTTATACCAATAAAAAATTATAAATAGCTTGTTTTCTATGTTTTCCAGCTATCTATATATCGACATTTCATAGGAACTAATCTAATCATCAAATCCAAAGTCTACTGATGATTAGGGTATTTCCTATGAAATGTCGACATATAGATAGCTGGGACACATAGAAAATAAGCTGTTTATAAATTTCTGATTCTTACCAGTGGATGCACCGTGTTGTGTTTTCTAGAGAAACCAAATTGATAAGGCGGAATTACATTACGAGTCTCCAAAAAATCAGTAAATTTTATTTAAATTACCTTTTTTATAATTTTACTTCTATTCGACAATAGACTTATTGGGCGGTATGAAGTGAGACAATCAGGCGGTTTGCCAGACAAAAATAATAAAAATTAACCACAATAACCGCAAAATGGTTAGAGTTTGACCAAATTTCTAGGGGTTTCTTAAATGCCCATTATTTTTAAACTGACTGATATATCTCATGATTACAATCAATTCTGTCACCCCGTTTCGGCTTGACGTTGAGTTTTAGGTTACCCTGTTTAACTTTTCGCTTGGATTTCCTCCGGGCAAGTCGAGGATATACCGAAAAATAGCCGATTTTGTGTGTGATGGCAATCACATTTCATGACAACTAGCGCCATCTGATTGTCATCTATTTCTTTTTAAATATGCCATTCTTAAAATCAAACAGCCTTTTCGTTTTATTTATTTATCTTTTTGCCATCGAGCAATTAATAAAATGTTTTACAAATCAATGTTTAAGGTAAAAATAAATTATAAAACAAATAATACTTGTAAACTAAAGAACCTTTAATTAATTACATTAAACTTAGAACAAGTAGAAAAAATAAAACTACTAATAAACTTAAATACTTGTATTCTTGTTTTTTGTTTTATTTATTCATTTATGAATAAAAAATATAAAAAAAAAGTCCGATGCAAAAAAAAAAAAATTAAATGTTTTAGCAGAGAACGAGAGTACAGATTCTATTATAGTAGCGGCTGACTCTTGACTGAAATAAAAATAAATATGACTTCATATGAAAGATTTTACAAAATCTACAATTTAAAACGGAGGAAAAATGAAAAGAATTTACTCGTAAAATGAGAATTGGTGGAACAGAACAACAACACAGGTCGACTTTAAAGCCAAATACTCGCAACTACTCGTAAGAGTCTAGACGAATTTTCAGATTTGCTATAACTACGGGCCACGGTGGCTATTGTTAATATCCAGGGCTGGGCAGTATTTGAAATACTTGTATTTGAAATACGTAGTTGAAATACAAATACGTATTTTGTATCTGTATTTCAAATACCCAACCTGAAAGTATTTAGTATTTTGTATTTCAAATACATAACTTAATAGTATTTTGTATTTCAAATACATTTATTTATTATAATAAATTGAAAATAAGTTGTTTCACACAAAAGCTTAAATATTAATATTTCCCATTTTGGAATACTGCAATTCAGCTTTCATTTGTTTTGTCCAGAGCAAATATATTTTGCGCTAATCAGGTGATATCAGTAAGAATTTCCACACATTCGCCACCAGCTTTTTTCTCACGCTTTAGATAATATAGAGGGGAATAATTTTTATTATGGAAAACTTTAGGCTGCGAGAACCAGATTAGATCCACTGCAATATAATACTTGGATGCATTTCAGTTGTATTTTAACAAAATTAATGGAGAGCTTGGAAAGAAGATTTAATGAGTTTTTCATGCTGACACCTGGAGCAAATACAGCCATATTAGTGTCAATTTCCAGCCTAGTTTCAAAATTAGCTGATTGCCAGAAAGCATCTCAATAAAAGAGAGGCAAAAAAAATCAAAATCTTGCAATAGATACCTTGGAGAAAAATTACAAAAAACGTGAAACCATGACTGGATGCAGAAGAAGTAGTAGTTGAGGTAAAGATGATGACGATTTTATTGTTGTTTTTGACTCTACAGCGATAAAACTTGTAAATCAAATTTGGAACTTGAGTTGATCAGTTTTCTAAATGATAAAAGCAAGGAGCTTGCCATTCTGGAAAACTATCCAAATATCAAAATTGCATTTATATAATTTGACAGCAGCTTGTGCTCCTCAGAACCTGTAGAAAGATTATTGTTTGTCAGATGACTCATTGAAGTATCTAGTTTTTATAAAAGGAAATACTTGTTTTGCCGAATGAATCTCTTATTTAAGCCCAGTTCAGACTATTATACTTTGTATTAATACTTGTCAAAAATTCAAATAATACGTGCAAGTCTGATAGTCTGAATGTAATCCGTCATACACACGAAAAATAATACGATAAAAATTTGACATCCCATACGACTTTGTTGTTTTTTGAAACTTTTCAAAACGATAATACTTTACATTGGATCAGGGTTGTGTTTTTTAGCAAACCAGCTAATTAAAAATTGAGTAGTAGGCTATTTCGTAGCCGATGGGGTGCCGTCACTGATAGTATTTTTTGTCGTTATAAAAAAGATTGAAATTTGGAATTTAGCTGTCATTTATAAATGTATTTTGCTCATGCCATATTCAGAACATAAAATATGTTTGTGCTGTTGAATTTGGATGCGTTATACATAATTATTATTTTAACTGATGAAGAATTTCACGCGCCGGCACGTCTATCGCCTACAATGAATAGCGCACCTGCCGCCGTGAAAAGTTTTATGATGGCACATCTATGTTGGTTTATATCAAGTGGGATGTTATGAATGCAAAATCTAATTTACGTTAGACTTTTTGACAGTCGCAAGAAATGTGTTTAGACTTTTATCTCACAAAATCTAATGAAAGTATTTATACTTGTATAATAGTCTGATTGGGCCTTTACTATCTATCAAATGCTAAATATTAGTTTTGTTCCTTTAATATCCTAGCAAGTTTAGAACAATCATATGAATATATAGACGTATACCTTACGTGTATATATGTAAAATGTATGTATGTATGTATGAAAATTTTGATATAATATTAGATTGAATACATAGATAAATATGCAGTTGTAAGTATAAACATATATACTGTCGCCTAAAACGTAAAAGAGCGTAGCTGTTAACAATTTTCTAGTCCAAAATTATTATTAAATGAGGTCTTATTATCAATAATAAAACTATCCATAAATTTTAATGGGCTTACAATATCTTGCCAGTTACGTCCTTTTGGGTTTTAGGTGACAATACACAACTTAGTTTAAGTCCATATGTAAAATAAAATATGTATCTAAAGCCAGTTTTTACATTACACAAATGTATTTGTATTTTGTAGTTGTATTTTGTATTTGAAATACACAATTTGAAAGTATTTTGTATCTTGTATTTGAAATACACTCCGGGAAAGTGTTTTGTATCTTGTATTTGAAATACATAAGGCGTGTATTTTGCCCAGCCCTGTTAATATCATTGTACATATGTAACTTTTAAATTATAATTTTAAGGTTTAATGAACTGAAGACGAAATACGAGTATGTATTGTGTGTATAAATGTATGCAAAAGGCTTGAAAGTATATGGCGTTTCGCTTTTTCAAGCGCTTATATTGATTGTACAGTAATCTCGGTTAAATATTCTTCGGATCACTGATTTGCCTGTTGAAATGTTTCCAAAAAGGTGGCATGACAAATTTCCACAAAAACTATCGGAAAAATAAACGCCTTTATGAGAATTCGTTCAAATTTAAAGATATTTTAACAAATCATATAGAAAAGACAGGTCAATAATTAATTAATAGAAATTCTTGTTGAACTTTATAACTTTTTAAATAAAATTTTTGTATAGTATCAAGGTTTTTCCTTTCTTTTTGCTGTGATCAATAATTTTTGATTGAAGAAGAAAAGAAAATTAATAATCAAATCTTTAGCTGAGGACAACTAGCTGTTTCGTAGTCGCTACACTACTCATCAGCACCCACTGGGATTTGAACTCGGGTCATGACGTATCATGATCTGCTGCTTTACCCTCTAAGCCACCGAGCATTTAATTATTTTCTATCTATATTCATCTCATATTGAATCTTGAACTATAACCCGTTGTACAAATGCACAGACAGGTCAATAAGTCCGCCACTTTTGGCACGAATTTCAGGTTTTTATATAGAAAGTTATAAAAAAAGGTACAAACAGTTTCGATGCCAATCAAAAAATTATAAACAGCTTGTTTTCTACGCTCTCCAGCTGCCTATATGTCGACATTTCATAGGTGCTACCCTGATGATCAGTAGAATTTGGAAATTTTTTAAAGATATTCTCCAATATGCAAATTTATATCCATACAATCTAAATAAAGTTGTTCTTTTGCGGGTTAGAGGGGGGTTTTCTTCCAAGTCTTTATGTCAAATAAAACAAACCGTTTTTTTGTGAAACGTTATAAAATCAAAGTATATAAAGTGGCCATTGACCTTTATTATGTATGTCTATGTATATATATAAATTTCAAATCTGGGTTTTACTTTATATTTCAATTTTCACTATTAATAATTTTGCACTATTATCACAGTCACCAAGAATTATAGAATTAACTACAATTATAAAAATTCGCTATGGAGTACAAATTCGTTATCTGCTCGCTCCAATTAAGGTTATTCTTAGCCACGATAGATGTTCGGATTATGGTAAAACGATGATTGCCTTTTATCAATGTTATGACAGACATCAGGGATGGGGAATTCCATACATTGTTCACATAAGTGAACAAAAGTGTTGAGAATTCAAAAAGAAAAATGTTTTAATAATATCTGTGAAAACACAAAAGACAAACTTTTTTCGTTTATACACGTCCCTACCTTTCTTTATGCCTTTACTTTTTGACAAAAGCTTGTTTTTTGTGTTTGTTCATTAGATATTATTAAAACATTTTTTTTTTTAAATTTTCAATAATTTATTTAGTTTGTTGGGATATAAAATTGAATATTTAAGAATATCGTACAAAAATTTCCAAAGTCTACTAATGATTAGTGTGCTCCTATTAAATGTCGATATATAGGCAGCTGGGAAACATAGGAAACAAGCTGTTTATAATTTTTTTTATTGGTATCGATATTAGAAGCTAATATAGTGAATAAAACTCAATTGTACAAAAAAATTTTTTCCTGGATGTCTATATGTTAACATATCATAGGAGCTACCCTAATCATTAGTAGTTTTGGAAGTCTTTGCAAAATACTTTCCCTCGTTTAACTATATATCCCAATATTTGAAATAAAACGTTGAGAATTTAAAAAGAAAATAATTAAATAATAATTTGAAAGTATATATTTTTCAAAGGTGTGCAAAATTACTGATGAGTAGGGCACGTTAGGTTAGGTTTAACATGCTGCCAGCGATTTATGTCCAATTTTGCCCCGTTGAACTGCTTGCAGATCACTGCTTCAGAACCAAGCTGAAGATCGGATAAAGGAGTACAATCCACTTACATACATCACATTCTGATACCACCGACAAATAATGCAGCATCGGTCTGTGTAGACACGATGCCTGTATATTATAAAGAGTTGGACACCGACAGTGGAAGTACTCAACTCTTTTTACCTCCTCCCCGTTTCCGCAACTTCTACAGAAATCAGTAAATGGGAGATTTAACATACAGGCATGTGTCCGCATGTGGTAATGTCTCGTCAGGACCGCCACAGCAGAATGCAATCTCCCGCCACATCAGAATGCAACCTCCCTTGGGACAGGTCCATAAGGATGATAGTCCTCCTGTTATCATAGCAGGTCATGTCAGCCTTGATATTCGATAGGTAGCCTCACAAGATCCTCTGTCTTTAGCATTCTCAAAAAGTTGACGCTGTATTTGTTTTTTACAGTGGGGTTCCAACGTTCGTATCTATATATTTTTTGTTGTAACTGGACACCGGCATCACATTTACTCAGAAAAGTTCCAAGTTTGAATGTCTTGCTATCTCGTTTAGACATGGGAGCTAGCAGTTCCTCGAGCCGTTTGGGGTTTAAAACTGTAGCAGCCCCTTTTAGGACTCCGATAGTTTGACCAGAGGCTATTATTTTTTGGTACCACGGCAGCCAGGAGCCCCAGAAACATTGGTCCCGCCCGGCTATGGTCAGGTCCTTCGGGGGCAACGGGGTGTTTATGGTTTAATACCTAAATGCGGGGAGAGTTTTTAGACTCAGAGTGGAGCTGCGCTGCAACCCGGTGACCCTGAGATCGGAAGGAGATTTAGGAAAGCTCCATCCTACATCATGGGAGAGAAAATGCGCCATTCAGCAAGTGATTGAAAATGGGGCCCATGCATCCGGTTGCATGTTTTTTCACCTTGTGAGAGGCAACCAAGGCAGGAACCTTTCTTGGATTTCTGCTTCTATCTTGTTTGGAGATATCTAGCAGTCACGAATCAAACTGGATGTCGTATAGACTCCAGCTAGTGCATGCAGCGCAGCCTTACTATCAATACAAATTCGGATAACCTGAAACTAATTCTTCTCTTGTACAGGGGGCAATATAATTCCCGAGTCCGACTTGAATCCATCTGTAACAATTTCAAGCACGTCGTCTTGATTACATCAAATCTCTTGTCAAGCAGTAGAGTCGGTGAGTAGTAACAATATTCTTCGGAAGGTTTACTGTTCTTCCTATTATTGAGGCCTATTTCTATCACCATAAGATCAGCTGGCAGACAGTTCAGTATAGTGAAACGATGGAGTCTTGCATCTTCGAGTGAAGAGTACAAGCTTCGTTTTCTGTGGATTTATTGGACTTAGTCGAAAAATATGATTTCTAGAAGTCATCAAAATTGTTTTGTGAGATGTGTTTTTCGCGGGAGTCTAAACTCTTTCTGTCGAACCAGTTCTTCAAGTTTGGCAACAAGAAATAGTTACGCGGGGCTAAATCTGCCGGTTAGATAAAGGAGCAGTACGTAGCCCAATTCAGGCATTTTTACCATCAAACCCATTGCCATTAAGTGTTTCCCCATTTTCGAGGTATTCTATGTGTGTTATACCGCGTGCATCCAAAAACCCAGCTGGCATGATTTTATTGTCAGTGAAGTACATCTTACACGGTATCAAAAAACCGAGACTCTTGATTACATGTTTAGAGACGTGAAAAATGTGTTTTCTCCAGTAAACATCACACTGATTGTTTTTTCAAGAACGTGAAGAGTATCAGGTTCTTCAATTTTTAGACCATCCGTAAAAGCAGGGGATGCAGCATTCACGGTCGTGTGTTTATGTGTTAATAAACAACTCTGGGAGTTACTAACGTTGAAGGTCACTCTTTTTTTACGACTCTATACGGATATTAAAAGATCATTACTTAGGGTATTATTCATATTTTGTCTCTTGGCACCATCATCTCGGATAAACTGGACATATACTCGTAACTGAATGAGTACGAATGACAAATGTCGCTGTCATCCGCAAAATATTGAATAGGATTAGAGGTTTGTAGTAGGAGGAAGAACCCAGCCTTGATGTACACCTGAGTTAATCTTGACCCCGTCTGATGATATCCCATCTGTTACAACACATACGAGTATATTGTGGCCTCTGAGAAGGCCCGAGTGAAATCATCACCGGCACCGAAAGCATTAAGTTTTGATGGCAGTGCAGAATGCCATACTCTATAAAACGCGTTGGAAATATCTAGAGCCAGCACTTTATAATAATAAAGGATTGAATGGCACCATTTCTCTGACAGATATGCCATAGGATCGCCAGTACAGCGGCCCCTACGAAATCGAGTTTGACGGTCGCCAACCATACTTTCCATTCATTTGGAAAACGCAATGTAAATAATAATTAAGCGGTAATTTTTAACGTTATTTGTCGCAACCTTTCTGTGGATTTTAGTTACATTAGCTGCCTGGCAATACAATGGGAATTTACCAACACGGTACATGGTGTTGAAAAGGCATGCTAATGGATGCGCAAGCGTAGAAAAATACTGCTTCAAGAACAGTGCTGAAATGCCTTTCGGCCCAGGAGACTTATTCGTGTTGAGGTGAGTGAAAACCCTCTTAAATACTCGAACCTGGGACAATATCTGTGGCATAGTTACAGATACTCTTTCAAGTTTGGAAAGTGATTGACCAGCCAATATGTTAGATTTGACAACCAGGTCAGAGAATGTTTCGTTATACTTTAAAGGAGATAGAATTGTTGAACAAGCGGTATTCCTTACTCTCTTAAAGTTCATACTGCCCCGAGGAGCAGGTTCTGTCTAGGTGTACGCCAAACCAGGGCACTCTGCTTTCTGGGGCATAGAAGGGTTGGAGCTCTTCGTTTGTTGTAGCAAATTAAATTCAACGAAGACGCATGACTTATATTGCATAGGACTTCCGAAACCATCACCAAGAGTTAATGGGCAAAACGGGAATTAACAAAACCCTCTTGAGGTTCTGCATACAGACCACTTCGCCACTGGTTATGGTTGAATTGCCGACATCTCGGCTGAAACGTTGTGGCTGTAGTTGGAACTTAACATCACAAGTAGACGAATTAAGGCCGGGGCCCATAGAATCCGTCGTACGTTATCCGTCTTCTTTTTCAACTGGCACTAACGCAAACGACGTATGAAGTTGGCACAATAAGTACTTTGTTATTGGATATAACATCAGCTCTTTTTTTATTTTAATTTGAATAAAATCTTTTGATTTATTTTTCAGACACAGCACAAAAAATTTAACACAATTTTTCAAAATTTATTTTATTTTTGAACGAAAAATTAAAACAAAATATACAAAAAATATTAACCGATAGTTGTCAGAGTTCTCAACGTACGTTAATAGTTAAAAGTTGCTCAACTTCAATACTTTGCGTTGACGGAGAAGTACGGAATGTGAGAAAGCTCATAAGACTACAAGTATTTCAACTTAGCTGTCAGTTGAAGAAGGCAAAGTATAACGTACGACGGATTCTATGTGCCCCGGCCTTTAGTTTCTTTGATAACTTTAGCGCATGTCAGGGGCTAATACCCTCCCGAGGCACTGTTATCTTGCAACAGATACCTGTAATTAAAAAAAGACGGGTGAGTTCGTTAGGGCCTGCTGCTCATAACAGACTTCGTGCCACTAAATCCTTAAGCCTTGTCGGCCATTGACTGTCTGGGAAATTTCATACAGGAGAGATTAGAAGATTCGAACTGCTCAGCAAGGGTTTTATTATCCATATCTTTAAAAACGTATGGCAAAATTTGCAACCTGTATAAGCCTTGCTAGCCGCACGGGGCCGGTGAGTAATTCTCCCCGTGGTGTTGGTTCATCATCAGATAAGTGATGGTTAGACCGGTGAGTTGGTTAGGGTCTGCCGCTCTTAATAGACTTTGACCCACCAAATCATTAGGCATTGTCTGCCATTGATGGTCTGAGAAATTTCATAAAGCAAAGGTTTTATTATCCATATGTCTAAAAACGTATGGCAAAATTTGCAACCTGTGTAAGCCTTGCTAGCCACACGGGGCCGGTGAGTAATTCACCCCGTGGTGTTGGTTCATCATCAGATAAGTGATAGTTAGACGGGTGAGTTGTTTAGGGTCTGCTGCTCTTAATAGACTTTGACCCACCAAATCATGAAGCCTTGTCTGCCATTGATGGTCTGGGAAATTTCTTAAAGGAGAGATTAGAAGGTCCGAACTGTTCAGCAAAGGGTTTATTATCCATATGTCTACAAACTTATGGCAAAACAAGCTACACGGGACCGCTGAATAATTCCCGACGTGGTGTTGGTTCATCATCAGATAAGGCCGCGGCGATGATGTAAACAGAATTTCACAATCTGCTCCGGGGAGCAGTAAGAAAGCTTGCACGTCTAATTGTAGACGAAGATCTTTTTCCTTTTACTTTTCGTTTGAACGCTTCGTCGATTTTGCACGCCTGATTAAACCAAGACTTCATTCGTCGTTCACTTGCACTTCCTTGACTTCTATTTGAATATTTTCCATCAAAAAGGTAAAAAAAATACACAAGAAAGGAACAGCACCAAAGAATAGATTCCGTAAATTTTAGAAATGTTTTACTTTTATTAAAAAACTCCCTCTGAAAAATGTTCTCTACACCAGATGACGGTATTTTTTATTTAATTTTTTCATTCACAGCAATTGTTTGGCATGAAAAAGCTAATTTTTACAAAAATATATGTACATACATACATTTCCTTGTGTTCAATATGTATTAAAAAAAAAAACTTTGAAATTTAAACGTTATGACAATTAATTTTATTTCTCAATTGATTTTCTTACAGACAGGAATTAAAATCAAGTGAAATATATCGTGTTAACTTAACAATCTATAGTTTTAATAATTTACATACACCCAGTGACAGTTAAACATTAAGTGTCAATACACTCACGGCACACATGTCTCTAAAACGCCAGCATGCCAAAACGAATTAGAAAATTGAGCAAAAAAATATAAAAAATAAAATAAAATATAAACAAAAGTAATATTATAATAAATTTCTAAATTTAGTTAAATACACATTTAAAATTCACTTAAAAGGTATTTTAAATCAGCGAACGCAAACGAATTCGACGCTCCCCGCATGTCCTTAAATATTAAAATCAAACCCCAACCCAAACATATTCGTATAATACCCACCCATTTGCTGTGTGTGGTGACAATCACGACGATGACGGCGACGGCGACAGCGACAACGACAACGTTATACATATGAAGCCAACTAAAATATTATAAAAGAGATATAAACGAACGAAAGAAATGAAAAATTTCGTATTTGTTTCCAATAAAGTGCAACTAAACAAATGTTATGCAAATTGATCAATAAATCATTAAACATTATGGATAAATGGACTTAATGATTATTCTCATAATAAACTTTAAATGATAAATGGTTTGCAGTAACAAAAATATTTTTTATATTAAAATAATCATAAATTATTAAGAACTAATCACGAAATTGGTTTAAGAATTTTAATTCATTAGTTAATTCTCATGCATGCATTCGTTCGCGGGATGGAACAGTGTTGCAAGGAGATAATGGGTGTTTAAATTTGGATGCGCAAGAGCCTCAAAGATTGTTAGGGGTGAAATAAAACAACTAAGAGTGTGGTATATTCGGCTGGGCCTATTCTAAAATACCCTTCACGATAGTCACGTAAATATATAGTATATTTTTAAAATTTTAATTATATATGCTCGGATATATGTATATGGACCGATATTGGGGAACAAATATTTTTGCCTTGTGACCACCATTCCAAAAACCATATTTTTCAGGGACATTTTCATGGAAAAGTTTGTTTAAGCTATATCTCGGCTATATATGAACCGATATCGGAATTTTCCATGTTCTGTATTTTAGTAACCTTCTTTTATAACGAGAATTGCTTTCCAGCGAAAAAAATGTTAATGGAAAGATCGGTTTAGCCGATTCACGTATAGCTAAGATGTATTCAAAATTCTGGAAAAATCCATTTGTTTTGCAATTTTGTATGAAAATTAAAAAAAAAAAGTTGTTTGTTTTGCTTCAAACTTCACACACTTATTAAACATGGTGACTAAAAGCAAAAAAAAAAAAAAAAAAAAAAATCCAGTTATCGGTCAATGAAAACTTCATGAAACTTCGACAATTTTTTGGCTTAAAAGCAGCTCTGGTAACAAATGAAGGTTATATAAATACGGAAAATGAAAATTTCCGATATCGGTCCATATATACCCGAGATATAGCCCAAATCGGGGTTTTCATGAAAACGTCGCGTAAGCGAACTGAAACAACTTTTTTTTTTTGCTAAAAAGCAGTTCTGGTAATGAAATAAGGTTATATAAAAATGGAAAATGAAAATTTCCGATATCGGTCCATATATACCCGAGATATAGCCTGAACCGATTTTTCCATTAAAATATTTTTTTTTTCTTTGATGAAGAGCAATTCTCGTTACTAAAATACAGAAAATAGAAAATTCCGATATCGATTCATATATAACCGAGCATATTTAGGTCACATTTTTAAATATACTATACATATACGAGACTATCGTGAAGGGTATTTTAGATTCGGCCCAGCCGAATATACTACACTCTCACTTGTTTTTAATATTATTAATATTGAATAAACACACACACACACACACACACACACACACATGAAAGTAAACTGATTGCTTTAAAATTTTAAAAATTAAATAAAAATATACTTGAATATGTTCAACAACAATAGTTAGTTTAATGAAAATGTGTGGTAGATACATATATTATATTAAAAAATATTATATTATTGTACATGACAAAAGCTATTACTCGTATTGTGTTCAAATTATCGTTTTAAACATTATCATTGCATTTAACTAAGTTGTAAATTGATAGAAATGTTGAACATTCAACACTGATATATTTATAGAGGATAAAAATTATAATATACTGCTAGTGGTAACAATACGGAATATCACAGAGTAAATACTAATGTTGCTAGAACAATATTCCAAACTGCTTTTTCTTTGCGTGTACAGGCGAAACCCTGTAAGTACCAAAAATTTTCAGCTTTACTTTCTTTTACCAGCCTAATAAAAGAGCTTTTCCAATGGATTTGGAAGATCCAACATCAAAGTAATCCCAAAACAGTATTCTTTAAAATGTTCAACTAGCGGCTGTATTAGCTAAGTCGTCGGAGCTTGCCAATATAAACCATCTGACTACTAAAGAGAGAAAGTAAATCACTAGTATTGGTAAACAAAAGAAAAAATAAATTTAAGCAGTAATGTCTTTGCAAATTTATTAATATTCCTGTTTCTGTGCGAATAAAACTTAATTTTATTACAAAAATAAAGAAACAACACATCAGAAGAAACAGCCAGTCCTTTAGCTAACCGGTTTAAAGTCACGTGATTTCAATATTTTCTGTGCGTAGATGTTTTGCATGATTCAAAATCACAAAAAGTGGTTTTCAGAACTGTCCTCATAGTTAAAGCACTGTTAACAATTCTGCATTGTTAGCTCGAAAAGTTCATTTTTTGAGATATGAGTATGTTGCAATAAAGGAGTGATATGTTTTTTTTACAGATTTTTGCCTCCAAGGAAAAAAACATCAAGATTTTGACAAATTTTATGAATTTTATCCTTTTTGTTAAAATATTAATTAAAAAATATATATTTAATAATTGACAAAAGTATTGTTTTAATTATAGAAGTTATGTGTATGATTCTATGTATGTTTAAAATTACGTAATCATATAACATTGTGACGTTCAACACCAATACGATTGATCGTGATAAAAGAATGTTAAATTTTTCAAAAATATTGTCAAGAATGATAATATAATATGGTGGGAAATGACAATAACAGTATTAGTCATGATACAAAATTATAACTTTTACCAAATATATGGTTATATGGTATAATTTGTTTTTTTGCTGTACTATGTTTTGTAGATAAATTTAGTATTGAAACCATATTATGTGGTTGTGGTCAGCCATATAATTTAACAAAAATATTTTGCCCTTAAAATATTGTCATATCAACCATATATTTTTTTCTATATGTATCCATAGTATTTGATGAGTACCGTCAAAAATCGTAAAATAGCGTGATTTTTTGTCTCAGAATAATTTAAAATATGGACCATCAGGTATAAATATGCCACCGAAGTCATGGCTAACATTTGGCGACATTTTATTTCACACATAATTGTCATAGAGCCTTCTATTATAATAAAAAATATGGAGGTAATTTTTATCTGGGACCAGTATTCAGGGGAATACCCCTACATATGCACTTGTAGTGGATCTAGGAAAAGAGATTATGAAGAGAACGATTTTTCCATTAACAGAATATATATTTATAGATCCAAATAAAGATTTGCAACATTCAAATAATTTGTTTTACTTAGTAAAAAAGTTATTCAAAAAAGAAATTGGGTACTTAGTTTTGCGTCACCTGTAGTGCGATTCTGTAACTTATATAACGATAATCGAATCATTAAAATAATTATAACGATATTTTATCGAATTTGCTATTCTGTAACATTTTCTTAACGATGTTCGTAGTCGATCAAAATCAGCTGTTAATTTTACTGCCGATTGTCGATTTCTTAAAGACAAAAATTTTCTTGCTGTTTATTCAATCGTTAAAGTATATTTTTTTTAATTGTGCATCCTTGAAATAAAGTGCTTACAATCTGATTTTTAAGACATAAAAATATTTATTATATATTAAATACATAAATAAATACATAAAATATTTATTTTGTTTTCAAAAAACAAAAATTTCAGTATAATTTTTTCAAGGGATGAAAAAAGTTTGAACGCTTGAAGGGATAATCAGTGTGTTTATCGGGAGTTGGACAATTCCTTTGAGTTGACAGTTAATGAATTTAAAAAGATGAATTGATTATCACCAGCCTTAGTTGTGGTCATTCTGAACATATAGAAATTATTTTATTATTATATATTTTATTTTACTTACCTTATTACAAATTAAATAATATTTATTGTCACTTAAAAATAAAAATCAATATGTATACATATTGTTATGGAAAAATTTTATTGTTTTTTCTTTTCTTCTTTGTGGTTTTCGCTTTTTCCTGGCAGAGATGCCACGTGATGCTTATATGAATGAACAGAAAAATACAGCTGTTTACCATCGTTAGAATTAAGTTACAGAATCACTCAATCGTTAGTGCAAGCGATGAAATTTGATGACAAAAGTTGCGATTATCGAATCGTTAAAAGACAGAGAATCGCACTACTGGTGTACTCGTACATTAAACTAACTGTTCTACAATAAAAGTGGTAGCTAAAGTTTATGAAAGTTAATTGCCCAATTTCATTAATTTTTGTTTTTTATAGGACAGTACTCAGGGGATGATCCCTACATATGCAGTGCATTATACCAGAACTAGCAACATAGGTTGTGAGGAGTGGGAAAGAGGGAGTAGTGTTTGTGCACATTTGTCTTGAACCTTCCAACGTTATAACAGACAGGAAACACGTCTGCAGGCAACTTGTTCCACAGACGAAGCGTACAGCTGAAAAACGAATTCTCTCTGCAATGCGTAGTACGATTCCCCGGGCAATCGACCACAAATGGATGAGCTCTGGACGATGAACGCGTGGTACGCAAAAATGTGCGCGTTTCGGGAACAAGATCCCTAATCTCGTCAGAGCAAAACCCATTGTAGTAACGATAGAACAGAGTAACGCACCCCACACTGCGTCGATGCTCCAGTGAGTCAATAGAGTTGGATACCCTACTGTCACCGATAAGCTTCTTCGCCCTCTCCTGCACACGGTCGAGTAACCCCACAATAGACTTTGGGGCACCGGCCCAAACATGAGAGTTGTATTCCATTTTGGGTCGGATGTAGGTGGTATAAATAGTAAGGAGGTCGGATGGAGTGAAGTACATATTACACCGTTTCAAAAAACCGAGGCACTTGAATGCTTCTTTGGAGACCGGAAAAATGTGTTCTGTCCAGCGAACATCACACTGTATCTTCATTCCAAGAACATCAAGAGCATCCAATTACTCAATATTTATACCATCCATGAGTACAGGTGAAGCAGCATTTGCGGTCGTTTGTTTGTGCGTTAATAAGCAACATTGCGAGCGTTAAAGGCGACCCTGGTTTTACGATCCCATTCGGAGATTAATAGAAGATCGATATTCAGTGAATTTACGAAGAATAATTTGCATAAGCTGGGTAATTTTACGATTGCATGCGTATCATCGCATGTGAATGAAAAAGTCTTTCTGCGGAATGTCTGCTAAATGAATCAATATCTGTGAATTTTTGCTCGTGGTTGACGAGTTTGGCTTAAAAATGTTTCTGTCAATGGGTGTCGTTCGTTCAGTCGTTTTAATGTACTCGTATCCCACTGCTTGAAATATTATAAGCTTTTAAAGCACCTTAGGCTTAACTGCTGCGTTAAATTTGTTTTTTTTTTTTTTCATTTTCATATAAAACAAGCAGCACAACCAATTCATGTTTCAATATGAGTAAAATAAAGAGAAAAAAGAAATAACTAAAAACTGGTCAAATTGGACATCGTAAACAAAAATATAAAAATTAAAAAAAAACACATCAACATCCCCATTAACAGTTGTTTAATTTGTATTTTTTTATTAATTAACTTTGTTGCTAAAGTTATTGGGGAAAAAAAAACAACTAGCGACGCTTCTACTGCTATCGCTGTTTGCAGAAAATACTAAAACCAACAAAACGGGCCACATAAGAAATATTCATTCAGTGGTATTATTATTAAAATTAAGTTGTTTATTTGAAAGAATAAAACAACAAGCCAATATCCGATCGATTAAATAACTGAATGACTAAAATTAAACGAACGAAATGATTGATGTCAGCATTTAAAGTTAAACCGAAAAACGAACCTAAACAGTGGCGGGCAAAACTATCAAAGGTTTTCAAAAACATATATTGCTATGCAAGCTAAGTTAGCGGGCAAAGCGTAACGGAATTTAAAGCATTAATTGCACGCTTAAACGTTGTGCCATGAACAGTATTATTCACTAACGTAATGTGGTAAAAATCACCAAATATATTGTTACGAATTTTTATCACATCTAACAATATCTACTCTGACCTATGTTATGTGCATTTCGAAAGACATTATGTTTTCATTGTGTCGATCAATTGTAATGTTCGGACTTGGAGAAAGAAGTAGTGGCATCACTAGTTCGTATGTTAGTAAAGGCCAGGCGAATCAACATCTTTATGCCGGCCAGGGTTGAGTTGGTGAAGCACTGAGAGACCACGAGCACTGGTACAACAAAGCTGTTAGCATTTAGGCGTAAGATTGCGACGAACCACCGCCCAGGCCCGCGAGTATAGCCGCACATAAATTGACAAGCTACCAGTTGACAAGCTGCAATGCAGCGTTACGGTCAGATCCCGAGAGTAACTGGGATTGCCAGTTTATAAAAATTTTTAATTTTTGTCGGTTCAGTGAGTCAGGAGTCATCTGAATGCGCTCCCCAAAGTTTCCAGTTATTTAGTCC
Source organism: Thecocarcelia acutangulata (assembly GCA_914767995.1). Lineage (NCBI taxonomy): Eukaryota > Metazoa > Arthropoda > Insecta > Diptera > Tachinidae > Thecocarcelia > Thecocarcelia acutangulata. Next base: position 75,732,497 of record OU612095.1, on the reverse strand, counting down.
CCGCATGTGTTTCGCTACTAGCGATGCGGAAATGCGACTCAGTGCCAATTTTGATAAATGGTTTTGGCGTTCGCCGATTTACAACATGGTAGTAAATAATGGCGCCCAACATTCACCTTGAGGCACCGCAAATGAAGCAATGACGCATATTAAAAACCTAAATCAAAATATATGTACATGACACAATCCGAAATTCTTAAAAGTCCTTCTGAGATTAAATCCAACGCAATAGGAATGGATGGTATAGATCCCCCGTATTTAAAAATATTAATTCCTAAACGATTACCTTTTTTAACATACCTTTTCAACACAATGCTTACTAAATCTACATTCCCAGAAGCCTGGAAGTTGTCAACAATTATAACCTAATAATGAGATCCGTCTAATAGCAATACTCCCGTATTTGTCTAAGGTGCTTGAAAACCTTATTTCTAAACAAATAAACGAATATTTCAACAATAAGAACTTGATCACAGTAAAACAATCTGGTGTTATGAAGGCTAGAGGCTGTATAATAGCACTGGTGGATGTCGTTGAGGACAAAAGATCTAAAATTGACGATAATATGGCATCTCTTTTGTTTCTTTTAGATCACAGCAAGACATTCCATACAGTGGACTACCCGGTTTTGTTATCAAAACTTAGAAAACTTTTCCATTTTTCAACTTCGGCTTATATAGACTTATAGCGTCGTATCTTTCTACACGTAGAAAAAATAGATGGTTGATATAACAATATTTTAAGGGCAAAATACTATTGTTAAATTATATGGATGAACACAACCACTTAATATGGTTTCAATACGAAATTTATCACTTGATGATCGAGAAACTGAGTTTGGCTTAAGTCTCGCGTTCAAACTCTTTTATTTAACTTTTTTTTTTCTTTTTTTTTTGCAACACAAGTGAAAATTATTTTCACCTAAAATCAAAGTTAAAAGCCACAAAAAATGTCCATTGAGTAGTTTTCATTTAGTTTTTTATTTTAAGCGTTATCTTAACCAGATATCTGTACCTGATTTAAGTTCTAACTTGCGAAATCTTGTTTCTTGTTTACAATTAATTTTTTATTATTTTGTATACATCTCGTATGTGCTGCCTCCACTTTCTAAGCAAAATAAATGAAAAAGTATAAAAAAATAGACAAACAACCATAATTTCTTTTAATAAATTGGAGGCAAAAAATCAACATTAATTTGCTGTAAAACGCTTAACAATTTCCCTTCTGATGTATTCGGTCTTTCTATAACTAAAATCAACTAATTGCATATGAGTAATAGATAAACGAGGGCAGTTTAAAAAGTACATTGGAAATGTTATATCAAATGATTACAAAAAAAATTAGTTTAAATAGTTATTGAATAGAATTTAAGAAAAAATTTATGACATATTATAAATTATGTCCATAGGAATTATCGATCACATTTATAGTAGGATATCTCTTAAAAAATAAAAGAATACGTGAATTACTTTGAGTTCAATTAGTTCTTATTATAAATTTATTATTATAAATTTTCAAGCCATTGAAAAAATTATGACTCCTCCAACCCAAGGAACCCAATCTGCCAAACTTTGTATAGAAATTTATTAAATAGGAGCTTATTGAAGGCGAATTCATACCAGGTAAATGCAAAAGCAATAAATACAATTATAAACTACAAATAAAATAAACTACCAAAAATTAATCTTTTTCAAATGTCAAGAGAAAAATATAAACACAAAAAGGAGTTAAAAAAATATAATAAAAAAAATTTACAATAAAAGACAAACATTTAATTATTTCGTGAAACTTTTAATTATTTCGTGAAAATTAAAGTCTCAGGTCATAGAGCTTGGAAAGAGGAAAATGGCCAGCAAAATTGGGGAGGATTCTGGAGGATAGCTAGCGCTCAAGATGCAATACATAATTTATAAAATTGTTTTGAAAATTTTTTTTCAAATTTCTATTCAAAAAAAAAAAAAATTACAATATAGAAAAAACTTAATTATATTGTGAAACGCCGATGTCGAAAGAATAAGTTCATTCGCATTCAGGGCGAAAGAAAATTGATCGGGTTTTTTTCTAACTTTATTCTATGTGAACGATGCGTCAAAATTCAATTAAAATATATAATTCTATGCGAACGAACAATAGTGAGATAGACAAACCCAAATTGACTTGAATGTGAGTGACTAGCTTTCTTTCGCACACATTTTCATTCGATATCGTCGAACGGCTGTTAATTATTTCGTGAAATTTAGTCTCAGATCATTGAGCTTGAAATGGCCAGCCAGACTGCGGATGATTCTGGATGATATCTGGCGCTCAAAACATTATATAAAAAATTGTTTTAAATTTTTTTTTCCAATTTTGTTGTAATTATGCCATTGACATCTGAAACAGATTAAAATTAAAAAAAAAGTTATCAGCTGCGCTGTCAATTTCGCCTGTTAAGAATTCGCCTTGAGCTTATTCATTAAAAAGAATAAAAAGTCATGTCTTTTTATTATTCATTAATGTCATCTCGAAAAAATCGTTTGTCTCTTTTTATCCTTTTACTAGTATTAATACAGTCATCTTGCTAGTCGAATGAAAATAAAACAATTATACACGGGTGGTTAAATTTTCAGATCTGATGTTGAATGTGAACCACACCTGAACATCAAGTTCCCTTCTGTATTTCATTTGACATTTATCAATTTCAGAATAATTCAAACCATGGAAAATACGCAATCGAGCAACGCGTTAAAGTTATTCAGGCTTATTATGAAAATGGGCGTTCAAATCAAAATCCATATCGTTTACTTCGTAATTTTGTTGGTCCAAATGTGCGTACAATCGGAAAAATTGAGCAAGCCGGGTCTGTAGATTCTGAAAACACCAGTGCCTGCTCGTGGAGCTCGCTCTGTAGCACATATTGCTGCTGTCCGCGATAGTCTGGCCGAAGAGCGGTCTCCCTGAACTCGTCGTCATTCCCAACAATTGCACGTCTTTAAGATGCAATTGACTCAAGAACTATATAAAGCCTCTTGACCATTCCAAGCATTGTCAATGGTCAGAATGGTGGCAACAGTGGATGATATATCACCTCAGTGGATTCACGAATAAACAAAATTGCTTTTGTGACCCAAATTCTTTAGCAATTTAATTACTTATTGTATCTTCTAAAAAAACTTACAATAAGTATGCAAATCTTAAAACTAAAAATTAATTAATTAATAAAGAAAAAAATCTATTAATATTGAAAAATGTTATTTACTTAGGTCCAGCCAAAGCTAGACGAAAAGTTGCTTCTTGCGGGTATTTTATTGGTAAATCACCTTTCCAACGCTCTGATGGCTGCAAAGGTGTCCATCCTTCTCAGTCGAGTGTGGCCGCTAAAGTTAAGGATGCTACGTGTGAGAGGATTCGGGTGAGACTCCAGTCTGTTAATGTACCTTATCGCGTATTTTGAAAATTCATCTTTCACTAATGGTACACCTAGATCTTTGTGAATTCGAGAGTTTTTAACATACCATGGAGCTGCAGTAATTGTACGGAGAATTTTATTAATGGCGCAGAGGCGGTACCCCACAATTGAATTCCATAGCCCCATATTGGCTTTAGGATTGCGTTATAAAACAAAAGTTTGCAATCTAACTTTAAGATAGAATTTCTGCCGATGAGCCAATTAAGCTGCAACGCTTTTAATTTCATCTGGGTGACTTTAGCGTCAATGTGAGACTTCCACGTGAGCTTTCGGTCGAGGTGAATACCAAAGTATTTGACTTCACTGTGTTGCGGAACAATATGGTTGTTGATTATAATAGCCGAACAGGTTTTTCTGCGTGGTGTAAATGTAACATGGGTACATTTTTGTTCATTTACTTTGATCTTTCAAAGTTTCAGCCATTTCTCCAATATAAGAATATGTTCTTGCAAATTTCGTGATGCTAATTTATATTCTTCATGGACACTGATGAATGCTGTATCATCTGCAAAAGTTGAAGTGTGAATTTTGCAGCGCGTTGGCATGTCTGAAGCATAAATCAAATATAAAGTTGGACCCAATATGCTGCCCTGGGGAACTCCAGCTTCGATTGGCTGAGCCAAGCTTTTGAAATCACCTTCCTTAACAACGAATTTCCGGTCATATTAGTAGCTCTCTAACAGCTTGTGCGTGTTTGCAGGCAAGTTTAATTTTATTTTATAAGTTAAGCCATCGTGCCACACTTTGTCAAAAACTTTGGGAACGTTAATGAATAGAGCTGAGCAATATTTTTTATCTTCGAAAGCGTTTCTGATAACATTCACCAGCCTCAGTGTTTGTTCTATGGTGCTATGCTTAAGGTAGAATTAGTTTGTACGTTCTTTTCCGTTCTGAATCAACTGTTTCGTTTCTGTTCAATACAAACTATATGTGCCTAGTTTGTTTTCACTTTTTCGTTCTGTTCTGTTGCGGACTAATCTCTTGAAAATAGAATTCAACGTTGCAAACATTAATTTTTTATTCAAATGTATACAATTTTTTTTGTCAAAAACTAAAAAAAATTGTTTCAATTAAAGATTTCGAAAAGTTAAAACATTTTTATCAATTAAGCAACTGTGAATGATCAAAAGAATATTATTTTAGCAAGGGCAAAATTATATTTTGTATAAGAAGTGTCATAAAGTCTGAATATTGTGAGATAGAAGTGGACTGTTTCTAAATTATTAATTTGTTCCTTTTTTCACACAAGATAATATTTATGTACATATTTTATTCTGCATTCCACTCTGTTTCTTTTATTTATGCTCTACTGTAGAAAACAGCTGAATATTTTCACAGAAAAAGTAATTGTGAAATATTTGCTACAGAAATGAACGTCACAGAACGGCAACAGAAAGTAAAAGCTAATGAGGCCTTTAGCCCTGAAACCGAATTGATGGTTAGGAATACATCCTACTTCATTCAAGATTGGGGTCAACTTTGCCATTAGCAGTTTCTCGAACAGTTTTGAAATTGTTGGCAACAGACTTATTGGCCTATATGACTCAACTTTTGTAGAATCCTTTCCTGGTTTGGGTATCATAGTACTGGCTGTACTCCACTCTGTAGGAAAATATTCGAGACGTAAAATAGCATTAAAAATAAAAAGGACGATTCTTTTAGCTACTTGGGGTAACTGCACAATGGCTCTTTTGCGCAACAAATTCAATGGCCGTGTTATCTCACGTGGTGGCTATAGGCCGCCAATGTTATGTGATTTGTATCAAGTTTAAGTATTAAGTGTGAGTGTCATTATTCCATTTACAATTGAAGAATCCGCAAAAGCGTTCTTAGAGGCAAAAACTTTACAATATCCTTCAGAACGGTAAACATCGAATTTAGCTTTTCCTTTAGATTTAAAATTATTTTGTTTTGACATTTTGCCTCGTAAATTGACTAAGCTGTAATAAATTGTAATAAACAATCGCTTTTATAAGATTTCTTATAAAAACTGAAAATATTAATTTTTTACTATTTACTTGTTAAACACTTTTCAAGTGACCTTCGCAGTCGCTACAGCGAATGTGTAAGTTTTATTCACAATAAAGAAATGGTCGACAATTTTTAATTGTTGCCGCCAATTAATTTGCATGTAAACACAAATTGATCACAACATAGAGGCAACATATAGCAAAATAACAGCAGCAGCAACAACAGCAACGGCAAATTTATAAAAACAACAACAAACAGAAAGACAATAAAAACCGATTTTAACTCATACAGAGTAAATGAGCGAACATACTGGTTTACTGACTCAACACCGTCAACGGTGTCCGTCGTCAGTCGCTGCATAATGACCAGCTAAAACATTACAGCAAACACATCATTTGTTTTCAATCGGGAGGTGCGTGCGTGTGTGTTTTTTCTTTTCTTTGTTTTTATTCGTTCCTTTGTGCCTCAACGGCAAAGAGGCACAACACAACTCGTGAGCGGCAAACAGTCACCAACAACAACAGCTATCATCAGCAGTGTGGCCATATTCAAAAAATTTTGTAACTACATCGAATAGCGAATTTCACTCTTTGTATTAAATTTAAAATGCGTTTATATATAATACTATTGTAAACTTCTAAGTTTGAGCGACTTTTTCTTTGGTATTGTACAAAACCGAAAAAGTTTAAATTTGTTCTGATATTTTTGTGACACAAATACACAAAAGAGTTTTTCAGTTGGATTTTCGCAAAAAGAGCTAAAATTTAAAAAACACCTAGTCGCACCTTTTATTCGAACTTTTTTCACGTTTTAAGTGCAATTAGTTAATTGTGAACAGGAAACATTTGTGGAATTCACAAATCTTAAAAAAAAAATAAAAAACATTTTTGTGTTTTGCTTCACTTTAAGTTAAAATAAATTTTTTACCTGTCATGGGCAAATTCTTTGTGCTCCTCCAAGTACTGAATAAGCGTACTTATATTTGTATTCCTCTGTAATTCTTTTAACTTCTAATTTACTTACATTTCAAAACTTAAAAATATCCGTTGCCAATGTTTTAGCATTTTAGACAACAACAGCTACTTGATTGTCTTTAGAGAATACAAAATTTAAATATTTTAGCGATGCCACTAATCGCTAAAATTTCGGCGAATTCAATTTTTATGTCATTGCCAAATTTAGCTATGTACGTTACAGAATTGTATTTGGCGCCAAAAATCGCTAAATCATCTTTGTAGATTTTTAGCGATGGAGATTAAGCTTTAGCGAGTTACAGCATACGAATGCTGCTGGTGTAAGAAGCTAAAGAAAATGCTAAAGAATGTAAGAAGCTAAAGAAAATGCTAATTGCTGAATAGAAAATTTGCAGTTAAATCATAAAATTTACTAAAATGGCCACGTTGACCATCAACTACAAGCAAGCAACACAGCAGTAGATTTCCCCCTAAGTTTTTTTTTAGTTTTCTTATATTTTCCGTGTGCTGTTTTAAATAGACCACAAATTACAACATACATAGCTTCTGATCGGGTGGCATTCGTATATTCTATCCAAAGCATTCTTTGTGGCACATTATTATTGATTGTAGTGAGAAACATGCTTCACGTATGTGACACAGGGTGACAAAGATTAATTTTTCCAAAAAGCTATTGAAGACTCTTGTGTCATTGTATTGCTGCTAAGATACATCAAAGATATGATGGGTTGGTTTCCCATGAGTGTAAGAACTTTTACCGATACGTTTGCATGACCAACATAAAAAGCTTAATGCTTTTGGCCAGCACACGTCTTACAATCAGGTGGAAATTTCAAGATAGATATCGATATTGTAGGACCATTGGGTTATAGGAAGCCAAGCATGTGTTCTCGGTTAGATCATAATCTCCCTTATCTTTAGTTAAGAGCCCTTAGAGAAAAGGACACAGTTTTTGACTTTCCTTTGGAACGAGAAGTCCTCGGCACCGTGCGGTAACGAACGTTTTGAACAAGCACTTAGTAAAATGGCTCTCTGAGGTAAGTACTATTAAGTTAATCTCTCCTAAATTTTGCTTTCATTCGATGGTTGCTGTAGTACAGTAGCGACGCTAGACCACGCCTGGACGTCGGCGAAATTAGGACACGCGAGGCCTCCTTTTGTTCCAGTCAAGAAAATAGGCCCAGTAGCGCCAAAGTTAATAATAATGCGATACGAAAACTGCCGATTATAAATAAGACTATATATACGAGGCTTGATCAAAAGTAAACGTAATTTCATTTTCTTCAATTAGTATTTATTTATTCATCAATAACTATCTTGTCCCCTTTAAAGTAATCTCTCATTTTTAATACACTTATGTCAGCGTTTTTTCCAATACTCGAAACACTTCTGAAACGCACTTTTCAGTATCGCCAACAGTTCCTGTTCCAATTTTTCTTTCATCTCTTCAATCGTAGCAAAACGCTTTCCTTTCATCGGTGTCTTCAGTTTTGGGAAGAGAACAAAGTCAGCGGATGCCAGCCAAGTCCGGTGAATACGGTGGTTGAGGCATGATAACAGTTTTGTTTTTGGTCACAAAACTCACGCACATGCATCTATGTGCGAGCTGGTGAGCAAAATCCATGATTGTTTTTTCCACCATTCTGTGCGTTTCTGGCGAATTGCTTCACGCAAACGCCGCATAGCATCAAGGTACTGTTCCTTATTGACCGCACAACATTGTGGCAAGAATTCATGATGTACCACATCATTGCAGACGAAGAAAACAGTAAGCAAAAGCTTCACATTTGACCGAACTTGACGTGCTTTTTTCGGTCTTGGCTCTTCTGGACGCTTGCATTGCGATGATTGGGCTTTGTTTTCAATGTCACAGTCATACACCCATGATTCGTCACCAATTGTGATCTTTTTGAGGAAATCTGGATCGTCGTTGACGATGCTCAACAGCTCTTGAGCGATGTCCATTCGACGTTGTTTTTGCTTAAAATTAAGTACATTTTACCGCTTGCCACACCACCTAAATTGCTGATACAAGGTGGCGCAAAAATAACCTTCCGATGTTCAGCATATCATCCTGTTAGAACCACATCTTTTCCAATCCCAATTCATCAAGTTGCGGGAAAACTAACTCGTTGATCATTGATCTGTAGCGCTCACCATTCACAGTAACCGTTTGGCCCGCAACGTCTTCGAAGAAAAAAGGTCCGATGACTCCTCTAGCGAAAACAGTACTCCATACAGTGGCTTTGAGCGGATGTAATGGCTCTTCGTGGGTTACACTCGGATTTTTAGTGCCCCAGAAGCGTAAATTTTGCTTATTTACGTACCCGCGAAGATGGAAATGGGCTTCATCACTCATGATTATTTTTGATAAAAACTTATTTTCCTCTTGTGGTCAAATAAATAGTCACCAATATTTCGCGTTCTGGACAGTGTATATTAACGTGTATTTCGCATGTGTTTACTACACAAATGTCAAAACAGAACTGACATTAGAGGCCAATTGCAAAATTTATAGCATTTTCTGATAGGGGGATTACTTTTGCGCCACCTTGTAGTAGAACCTTTCAGATTAGCTACAGTCTTGCGTCGCTTGGACCTCAGCTACACTAATTTAACCTTATTGGTTCTGATTCTGTGTGCCTTACCTTGGGTGCCACAAATGGTGACGGCATCCTAGGATCGTCAGTCGTGCTCTCGGCTTATCGCCCTTTCTTTTACTTGCCTTCAGCATGTCGGCAATCTCCGCTTTCTTAAACCAAATTAAATGAAGTACCACGTACCTTCAGGCTACAGTAATACCCGAAGAAAAGTCCTTATCACTTACACAAACCGTCAGCCAAATTTATACTGTAGTCGTAAGCTTTATACACGCCGTACCGTCAACCGTTTCGTTAAATACGGCTCAAATTCCAAAAAAAAAACGTTAATTCAAATCAAATACCAAGAAGAAGCACAATTCGTCAACAATTCACTTTAACCCAACTTTTGGCCGGAGGATTTTTCTTTAACTTGAAGCACCTGCCAGATGAGTCTCAAAATACTATCACGCACACACACATACACTATAGAGTCACTTAGTTCTCTACCGTTCAACTTAACCAAACTTTTGGCTGCAGATTTTGCCAGCGAAGTTTCACTTCTTCTTCTTGCTCACTTTTTGTTTTTCAGAATGCTACTTCTTCACTTATTTAATTTTGCACTTTCATTTAACGCTTAAAAATCAAACTGCGAATGGACCATCGGATAGAGGTATATCACCCAAGCCGGGGCGAGCATTTGGCCGAAATTTTGTTTCACACATAATTGCCAGACATCCTTCTACAGGGTGCCCACCGGGAGGTAAACTATATTGTTGGTTTATAATTTTTTACTAAATGAAAGGGAATAGATTTTATATTGCTAAATGTTGTATTTAATGTCGGCAATTACAATATTAGATACATAAATATCCGCCTCTGTTAGCCGCAAAAATGCGAGCCCTTTTGAACACATTTTTCTTTAAATTCTCACACATTTTACGCGGCATTTCATTAATTTCATCACGAATATTTTGTGTGAGTTGCTCAAGCGTTTCTGGTTTACTTACATAAAACGTACTTTTCGGATATCCGCACAAAAAGTAAGATGGAATCAAATCAGGCCCCGATGGAGGCCAATACAAGTAAATATCACAATTTCTTGAAATAACTTGTTGCGGAAAGAAGCCTCGCAGTTATTCTATTGTAATCCTGGCTGTATGCAATGTGGCACCGTCTTGTTGATATGCCAAAAGCAGGCAGTTGTGGCGTTAGAAAATGTTCAATCATATCACGATATCGCTTCGTATTCTCTGTCACCGTTACGCCGTTTTCATACTCAAAAAGGTAAGCTCCAATGATTCCTCCCGACCAAATTGCACACCAGACTGTAACTTTTACTGGATGCAAATTTGACTGATGAATAATTTGAGGGGTTTCCTTTGCGCAGAAGCGACCATTCTGCTTATTCACATATCCATTCAAATGAAAATGCCCCCATCAGCCAATTTGAGGTTTTCATGAAAATCGAGGTTGTCACACAGAAAAAATTATACTAAAAATAAAATCAACAAAATTTTTGTCTGAAAAAATATCAAAAAAATAGCCTTGGATATCGTATATTGTTGCTGTTTCAAAAAATTTTTGTTGTCGATCAATAATTATTTTTACTAAACTTTTGTTTGAATCCACGAATTCCCTTACAAGTCCGAATTCAAGCAATATATTAATTGATTCAACGAATTTCGTTATTGAACACGAAAAAACTTGTTTCTGCAACAGGATAGCATATATATGGCAGCTTGAATGGTCTGGTGGAACAAACTCTTATGTCAACTGGATCTTAAAAGCAAACAAATGTAAGTCCTTGCACAAAATGTTGGCAAAAGTTGTTCTTTGAAGACCAAGTTCCTAAACACAGCATCGAATTGAGGTTGATGGATTGTTTTGAGCACTAGTAATGTATTCAGCCGATCTTGCATTAGGTTGTGGTCCATGCTTGGGCCTACCATCTACGGATACTATTTTTTCGAAATCATTCACTATACGATATAGAGTGCGTTTTGCTGGCACGTTGTTTCTCCCAAAAATTTCACGTAACCTTCTCATCGTCACAGTAGTCGATGATTAATATTGATAAAATGTTTCAACGATTAAAACACGTTGGTTTATCGCATATTTTTCCATAATTATTATAACAATTGGCGTTTATTGAAAATCTCATCCAATTTCTGTTGAATTATCTCATTTGTACCGCGCAAATTATCAACCAATATTTTGGCCCAAACAAAATACTCATCTCTGCTGTCCTGAAATGATTATTAATTAAAACATTATAAAAGGACAAAATGAAGTTCCGCTGAAACGACATAAAAATGGCGCAATTTTGACATTTTCATGAGAGGATAAAACTGTTCGTCGTTACATTTTAAATAGACTTCAAATTACATATTTACATTGTTTTTCATATTTTCTTCAATTATTGCAAAAAAAAACTTTTCTTTTTTTTTTAGTTAATACCAGTTTATTACCTCTTAGTGTGGAAGGTGTTGGACTAAATTTTGCTAATCTGAGCAGTGTCGAAGGTATATACACTGGGCACTGATCAGGTTTAACTAATTCAATTCCAACATTTTATATGCTGCAATAGGGGCTGTTTTGGTTTTTCGTGTTGTTATTGTTAAAGTTAAACCACCACAAACACTACTCCCCCTTTCCTTCTCATTATAACTTATTTTCCTTGTTATAGTACGATCGCTGCCAAGAGGCTAAATATGAACGATTCACTGAATAGTGATCTTCTATTAATCTCCGAATGGGGTCGTAAAAATAGGGTTGCCTTCAACGCTCGTAAGACCCAGTGTTGTTTATTAACACACAAACAAACGACCGCAAGTGCTGCTTCATCGGTACTCATGGATGGTATGGAGGAATCGGGTGCTCTTGGAGTTCTTGGTATGAAGATATAGTGTGACGTTCACTGGACAGAATACATTTTTCATGTCTCTAAAGAAGCATTCAAGTGCCTGATTTTTTGAAACGGTGTAAGATGTACTTCACTCCATCCGACCTCCTTACTATTTATACCACCTACATCCGACCAAAAATGGAATACAACTCTCATGTTTGGGTCGGTGCCTGACCGTGTGCAGGAGAGGGCGAAGAAGCTTATCGGTGACTGCAGGGTATCCAACTCTATTGACTCACTGGAGCATCGACGCATGGTGGGGTGCATTACTCTGTTCTATCGTTACTACAATGGATTTTGCTCTGACGAGATTAGGGATCTTGTTCCCGGAACTCGCACATTTTTACGAAGCACACGTGCGTCATCCAGAGCTCATCCATTTGTGGTCGATTGCCCAGGGAATCGCACTACGCATTACAGAGAGAAATCGTTTTTTGGCCGTACACTTCGTCTATGGAATAAGTTGCCTGCAGACGTGTTTCCTGTCTGCTATAACGTTGGAAAATTCAAGTCAAATGTTCACAAGCACTACTCCCTCTTTCCCCCTCCTCATAACCTATTTTCCTAGTTCTGGTACAAAATTGCGCTGCATATGTAGGGGCCATCCCCTGAGTATTGGTCTCAGATAAAAAAAAATCATAATAATAAATTTGCCACGTGACTACTTCACGACTGACAAATATGAACTGTCAACTAATTTTTACCAGAATGTCAGCAAAACAAAGCAGTATAGCTTCCCGGCGGACAGTAGTAAAAAGATTAAGATAATTCTGTGAAAACTTTATGTGCTATTAACAATTAATATAGTTCGTTTCGTTGGGACTACTCTTCATATGTTTTTCATGCCTTACGAACTTAAGCTATGTCCCACTGTAAATCGGGTTAACATAGAAATATGTGTTGCAAGTTTTAAGAAATATTGCACGTACGGTTGCAATATTTGCAACACAACTTTTGCTGCCGCTAAAATTCACGACTACAAAGTAATAAAACGAAAAGACGACGAACTTAATTCCTTAAAACTTATTTTATTTTTTGCTTGCAACAATCTTGTTGAAATACTCAGCAGGCAGAATGTCACAGTATTGGTGGAGGGTTGGCTGGCTCATCGACAACAGATATTTATGATCTGGATGATGATGCTGTGAATGATTTCTAACACTTTTGTTGCTACATACAAATTGCATTCTATTTTTGCCTTTTTGGCATTTAGTTTTCTTTTCAATGTTGTTTCTGTGTTGTTTATAAGTTTTTCCCAATAAATTGGATCAGCCTAACTGGCAATGATTGCGGCATCGCAGCGTTTCATCCGCAACATCAAATAACCAACTTAGCAACATCATGATGCTTATTAAGCAACATCATTATGATTTTATGTTGTTGTTTTTAAGCGATCTCTGCCCAACATAATGACTACGAGTTCTCTACGAAGAACGTTGCGCGCCATTGATCAGTCACCAGCATCAAAGAGGTGCTGTTGTGTTCGGTAATGAGGTGAGAAACGCACATTTTATAATAAATTGTGGACATTTAATCTTATTAAATTTATTTCCTACTTGTTTTTGATTAACAAAATTTCTTAATAAAAAGGAAAAAATATCACGGTAAATAAATTTGAAAGTTGTTCTGCCCAGAAAAACATATTTTTCGTGTTCAATAACGAAATTCGTTGAATCAATTAATAAATTGTTTGACTGAAAAGGAATTCGTAGATTCAAAGAATAGTTTAGTAAAAATAATTATTGATCGAAAACAACTATTTTTTTAAACAACAACAAAACACGATATTCAAAGTTATTTTTTGATATCGCTCCTTTATTGCAACATAGTCATATCTCAAAAAATTAGCTTTTCGAGTTAACAATGCAGAATTGTTAACAGTACTACTATTTATATTGTGCCAAAAATTTAGTCTAATTGCTTTTAAACTGTTTCCTTTAGGAGATATATTTTCAAAAAATTTGCTAAGACTTGTATAGAAACTAAAGATTTAAAATGCGTTTTTCTCGAAACGAGCTTTTTTACGATATGACTATGTTGCAATAAAGGTGCGATATATATATACTCGTATGTATATGCATAGAAATTATTTTTTCAGATAAACATTTTGTTGATTTTATTTCTACTATAATTTTGTGCTGTGTGTTAACTGCTTCCCAATAACGACAGCAATAAAGAGCTAACTCAAGTCGCTTTTTGCTATAAAGTTATGTACACACGGTTGTCAGATGTTACAATATTGTAAGATCTGGCAACATGCTGACAATTCAGTGACAATGAAAAATTGTCCCGCAGAAGTAAACTGTGTGTTCAGACGATCGTAAGAAAATCCTATAATTTCATTGTCAGACTATGGTCTGACAAATAATTCATCTGACAACAAAAATTATCAGTTCATACGGTTGTCAGATTGTTAGATGAAAAAAATTGCCCGACATGTTGTAAGGCATTGCCATATATAGATATCAACAACGATCTGTTTGGCAGTGTTGCCCATCAAACTTTTTTCAATGATGCCATTGTCAGGTGCATTAATTTTATACATCTGACAAAACTGAGCTTACAATACCAGCCAATTATCTAGCAATGCCTACGAAGAGTGTTCTCAAGATTGTCAGCTGCCTGATAACATTGTCGTCTTACAATTGATTGACAATGGTTTTTCTGACAACGTTGTAAGTTAAAAATTGGCAGATCACACGATTGTCATACATTTTCAGACAATTTTACTGGCAATATTGTAAGATCTGACAACCGTGTGTACGTAGCTTTACGCATATAATCGCACTTACATCCAAGAAATCGTTGCAGTTGCCGTTTATACTTAAATATACAGATATATGAAACTGTTCGATAGCTCTAACAATTTTTCAATTCTCAGCGCAGTAACTTTAAATGCAACACTACTGCCGTCAACCATTATCTTTCAAGAAACTACTAATAAATGTTTTACTGAGTGTCACTGGGGTCGTGCCAGCACAAATGATGTTGCGTTCGTCGCTTAAAATCGGACATCATGGCAGATGACGTCAATAAAATGCACGGAATAAGCAAACTACGTGATGTGTCTAAAGGCCTTGCTACACTATCACACACGATCGTGCGATCTACTAAATAAAGCATGTGTGCTGAAAAAGTACTAAAAATGCAACCGTGCGACAGAGTTTTTGACAAATCGTGCGATTTGAAAAATTTCATGAAACTTTTCAAAACATTATGGTTTCTCTGCGATCAGTGTTGTATGTATTGTGAAAAATATGAAAATATTGTTGGTGCCTCGAGGAAAAAATTTAAGTAATGTAAAATTATTGTGTTAATAAAAGTTTATAATTGTTTTATTGTGTATATAAATCATTTCAATCATAATTGTATAATAGTGTGGCCTATAACGCCATTTTGAAAAGATTTTTTTCAAGTCGGCCAGACTTTTGAAACAGTTTCCTGTGAATGAATCATACGATCGTGTAGGATAGTGAATCAGGGCCTTAAGGCATTATACCCTGTAGTACCTCAAACAGTTAGTTGTCCTTATTATATTCGCCACACTCACATCGTAGCTTCCCACCAACTACCGAGTCCGACTTGAATCCATATATAGAGATCTGAAGAATGCCTTTTAAACGATCTTTACCGACCAGCTCCAAGAACGTGCCTGACAAAATTACCTTAAGTCTCTGGTCGGACAGTGGACCCGATGACTGTCTCGTTAATAGTTAATGGAATGTTTTACTTCTTGAAGCAATTGTTATCATGTCATATTCGGTAAACGGCAATACAACGGCGCAAATATTGGCAAATACTTTCAAAAATCCCCGGACTTCTAGTTTATATATTGTAGTAGATCAGGCATTATTGTCACTTTTCAATTCAAATACTGACTGTTGCCACAATCAATGTCAATTATTTTCATGTTGTATGTTGCTGTTACAATTTTTGTGTTTGTTTTTTTTCCCCTTACTTTATGTTTGCTTCTTTTTTTTGTATATAACTAATAAAAATTCCGTTTTTTTCGAATTTGTCACTCACTTTTAATGGATAACACTGACTAAAAACAGAGTTGTGTGGTAGACTTTCGACACGTTTTGTAAAAACGCTTAAATGTGTTGCTTTTTACAAAATGTTTGGAAAAACAGGTCGATGTGTGCCTACCTGTTTTGCGCAGCACACGTGTATGCTATAAAACTTCCAATAACATTTCCGTTAAAAATAAACACATAATGTTGATCATTAAAATCTACAAATGGATTTCAAATTTATTGATACACAGTTTAAGACAAAAATACACTCACATTTATTGCCCGCGATGAAATCAAATGAACTTTAATGAGTCGACTTAAGACCAAAAAAAGACATTTGATTTGGTGTCACATTAAATCATTCTATTTTAGAACACACACACACTTTCCGCAAAAGGGAAATTTTTAAACGCAAAACAGCCAAATAAATTGAGTTTCATAATTTTATGTAAAGCTAAAAGTGTCTATAAAAATAGACGAGGCCAGTTTCAAAAGTTCTATGAAGTCTCTGTTAAAGGTACGTTACCATGATTATGCAGAAACAAAATGTTACAAAATTCCGTGCTAAAATTATATTACTGGGACAATAAATAAAACAAACCTTTGTTGTATGACTTGTAGCGCCATCTTGTGGAAATTAGAGTTCATTGAGATCAAGTGGTCGAATACGATAAGTCAAACTGCTGGGAATGACGATGAAACCATTTGCCACGATCTACCTGCATATTCTCAGCTATAGCTCCCAGTGAAATTTTTGTCACATACATCTTCAATCTAAGACCATTGACAATGTAAGTGTGACCCATCCCAAGCCTGTATACAATTTGCACAGCGATGGCCTAGGCCGTAAGATGCATCCAACACTGTATACATTCGATAAGTTCAAATCTATATTATTAGCATTTGCTTTCTTCTTTGCTTCTTATATACATTTAATTTAACAATATAAGTAAAAAAATACTAATCTGAATCGGATGCTAGTTGTTTATTGTGCATAACATTTTTATTTTTATTTTTTCTGTTGACACAATTGCTTACAATCGGATGCTTTGCAAACTGTAATAATAATATAAACTGCGACTCAAATTTGCGACAATAGTGGTTTCAATAAGTCGATTATACGCTCTGTAATCCATCCTTGAATCCCATGCAAAACATTTTTCACAGCATGCTGTTTTATAATACAGCTAAACCATTTGTAGATACTGTTGTGGTATGAGTCTTTTCATAATGACTTGCCAAACAGTTCTGAACAAAAATGTTAAAGCAGTTTGATATGATTAATGTGTGATCTCTCCAAACAAGCCTATTGAAACTCAAATCTCACGATAAATCTCCTCAAAAATAGTCTAATGTCAGTGCGTCATACTATTCATCCTATTGATAATATTTTGTCATTAATATTTGTTGAATTCACATGCTCAGTCGTATCGTGTATCGATGTATTTGGAAAGAAAATTTCAAACACAAAACTTCAAAGCAAAAACATTCTTCAAATATATTTTTTGTGAGCTTAATGTT
This sequence comes from Thecocarcelia acutangulata, assembly GCA_914767995.1. Taxonomy (NCBI): domain Eukaryota; kingdom Metazoa; phylum Arthropoda; class Insecta; order Diptera; family Tachinidae; genus Thecocarcelia; species Thecocarcelia acutangulata. Next base: position 75,715,080 of record OU612095.1, on the reverse strand, counting down.
TGTGTTTGAAACTGTCTCTCCAAATACATCGATACACAATACGACTGAGCTTGTGAATTCAACAATTGTTTTTACTTTAGTATATTTTTCTTTATATTAAAGACATTGCATTTATTACTTGCTTGCAACAAACGTACCTTTGTAAATCATCCGTGTGATGCCGATATGACATTCCATTGCCTAAGTAATTGTCATAATTGCCTCTAATGAGAATAACAGCAGTTGGTGTAATAATTGACATCACCGTGATGAAGTATGCCATGTGGTCAAAAATTAAGATAATGTCATTAGATTGGTGACAAAGTATGTAAGTTACACCTATAAGTATATCTGTTATCTCGTGAAATATATAAGCTAATAATCTAATATCCTAGTTCACTATCTTACAGAATCATCTGATATTTTCACAGAAAAATGTAATAAAAGTCTAATCGACTTTACAAAATCGCTCCAAAACGGCGTTATGTACATAGTAATATAACTAAAAGATACACTCAGCTTTTTTCTATATTATACTGATGACGGCGGGTCATCACAATTGTGACATCAATAGTATGTAAATAGTCATCACTAATGTGAAAACTGACATCAATCTCAATGACAAAAGTCATCAGACAATTTTGTCATATATTGAGTATTGCTAACACTGTGATGACATCAATTCAATGATACATTTTGTTAATAGTTATAATACATCTAATTTGTCAAATTTTATTTTAAGAAAAGCCTAAATAGTGTTATAATATTTTCTATTTATTGTTGAAAAGGAATTTGGTTGTTAGAATTATTATTTTTAAGCTAAAATTAATTTTAAAGAAGTAGAAAAAACAGATCATATATTTATTTATTTAGTAAGTTGCAAAGTATAGGATGCACATCATGGGCGGGGTGGCAAAGACCATAATGCCTAAGATGGTATTAACAGTACTATTGTAGCGTCGCTGTGACTAACTATAACGACCTATGCCTTCACATAGGAAGTTTCCACGTGATTCACAATGAATAACCTCTAAAAAAAACTGTAAACCAATACAGTTAGTTGAGGCAAACCGTCAACCAGTGCGAGTGAGACGTAAAACTCTCGAAGACCGAACAACAAACACAAGCCCGACCGCACTTAAGAAATAATTACGATGATGCGAGAGCTGTTGTTTAGCCCAGAGCTGCTTTACGACTGAAAAAATTCATCATATTAATGATATTAAGTCATCATACACGACGTTACCCTGTGAAATTTTTGTCACATACATCTTCGATCTAAGACCATTGACAATGTAAGCGCGACCCATCCGAAGTCTGTATACAATTTCTACTTACATTTACACAGCGATAGCCTAGGCCGTAAGATGCATCCAACACTGTATACATTGTAAGCGAAGATTGGATGAGTTCAAAACTATATTATTAGCATTTGTTTTCTTCTTTGCTTCTTATGTACAGTTAATTTAACAAAATGAGTAGAAAAAATACTAATCTGAATCGGATGCTAGTTGTTTTTTTTTGTTGGATGTGTTTATTTAGATTTTTTCTGTTGACACAATCGCTTACAATCGGATGCTTTGCAAATTGTAATAACTTGTGGACTGCTGGGTAGTTACATAAATATGACAGCGTAGAGAGTAAAATAAGAAGAAGAACTGCGAAGCAAAGAAAGAGAATATGTCCTCATACACACCATACACACAACTGAAATATGATAATGCGCCACACAGACATTGTATTCATGGCAAAAAGTCATCAAAAGTATTATTAGAACATTTTTAATTCTCATTGATTTCTTGAAGATGGTAGCATATAAAGTTACAAGTTTGAACATATTTTTGAAGTCATTAAATTGAAACGGAATGGAAATGATAGCATACCATGGTATTGATGATATCTCGTTATCAAATTTACTCGATGTGTCATTTCTCTGATGTTATGGAGCTATCACATCAATAAGACTCCAAATTATAGTTGGTCTAATGTTGCGCCATTCTACACGCAGAAAAAAATATTCTAAGGGGAACATACTATTGTTGCTTTACACACTTACAACGTTGATGTGTTTTGTTTATCGTCTCCAGGGCACTTTAAAAATGATTTCTTTTAGCAAAACTTTTTAGCGTTTTGAAATAGTTTGAATACCGTTTAAAACGGAATTAACATTATTTGCTTCAGCCAAATTTTTTAGTCTTTCGAAACAGTTTAAATTCCGTTACTGAACGAAATGCACGCTATGACTTGACTGTTGGTATGCTGCTACTTTGGCCGGAAAGTAAATGACACACAGGCGTTTTAAAGTCTAGCCTCGTAAGCGCGTTAAAAAAAACACCAACAGAAAATTATGGATATTTGTGCGGTTTCTAACATCTTGCCAAAAGGAAAAAAAAATATTAGTTCATTGACTAATTATGAAAAACTGGTTTCTAATACAAACGGCAGCTAAAAGCCTCACGCATTACAAAACAAACTAAAATTAACTTTTTTCCTTTTTGGCAATTTCTTGACTTGAAAGAAAAAAGCTTCATGACTCAATAAAACTTATGCATCACACAGACGAGGGAACATTAAACGAAACATGGCAATGTTTCCTTTAAAGCAATTTTCAGTTTTAATGTTTCCTCGTCTGTAGCGCTGTTTATTGTTTGAAATCATATTTCCTCTTTGGTTTCTAGAATATCAAACTTTTTTGATATGTTATATGATTCCAAAACAATGTTCCCTCGTCTGTACACTCATAGAAAAAGACATCTTCATATTGATGACAGCGGTCCATCAGAATTGTAACATCAATATTATCAATATTATGCTGGTTTGCTGGATAAACTGGTGACTAATTTGTCATAGATTGCTTAAATTGAGTATATACAGGACAACCTCTGTAATTCGCAGTATGGTTACCTCCACACTTACTGCACTTTTTAACACTTGCATCGGCCTTTGACGTGTTGCACTGGGATGTGCCGTGAAGTTCTCCACATATAACACAAACAGCGGGCAACTTACAGTAGGCCTTAGAGTGGCCAAATTCTTAGCAGTTTTTCATGTATTTTTTATTTTTTTATTGGACCAGTGCTCAGCGGATGATCCTACATATGCAGTGCATTGTACCAGAACTAGGAAAATAGGCTGTGAGGAGGGGGAAAGAGGGAGTAGTGTTTGTGAACATTTGAATTGAACCTTCCAACGTTATAACAAACAGAAAACACGTCTGCAGGCAACTTATTCCACAGGCGAAGCCTACGGCTGAAAAACGAATTCTCTCTGTAATGCGTAGTACGATTCCCCGGGCAATCAACCACAAATGGATGAGCTCTGGACAATGAACGCGTGCTACGTACAAATGTGCGCGTTTCGGGAACAAGATCCGTAATCTCGTCAGAGCAAAATCCATTGTAGTAACGATAGAACAGAGTAACGCACCCCACACTGCGTCGATGCTCCAGTGAGTCAATAGAGTTGGATACTCTACTGTCACTGATGAGCTTCTTCGCCCTGTCCTGCACACGGTCGAGTAACCCCAAAATAGACTTTGAGGCACCGGCCCAAACATGAGAGTTGTATTCCATTTGCGGTCGGATGTAGGTGGTATAAATAGTAAGGAGATCGGATGGAGTGAAGTATATCTCACACCGTTTCAAAAAACCGAGGCACTTGAATGATTCTTTAGAGACATGAAAAATGTGTTCATTCCATCGAACATCACACTGTATTTTCATTCCCAGAACATCAAGAGCATCCGATTCCTCAATATTTATACCATCCATGAGTACAGATAAGATAAGCAATATTAGGCACTGAACGGCTCCTGAACGCTAAAGTGGCTTCTCAGCGGTAACCTTACGACGTGAAAGAAATTTGACGGTATAAATTGAATGAACTTCATTCTTTTTGAGTACAAGTTTGCTGATTCTAGTTCAACCCTAAACATGGGTTGAGGGATCTTTTCACGGTTCCTGATATATACTACACTTTTTTATTTTAATACTTCTGTCTTCCAATCCAATGTTGACATCATCAGTATTTACGCAAGGGTGAATACCTTTAATAATGACCTGACGACCTTTGGCACTTTTGAGCTGGTAAGTGTAAAATGATCTCTTCTCTTTTTCTGAAATATCAGACAATTTTCGGTAATAATTTTCATGGTTTAACTGGGTTTCCGTTTCACTAATGCTGCCGTGCTTAACTGATGTGACGTTGAAAGTATTTTTGCCGATTGCCGTAATTAGTTTTCTTACCAGTTCACTAGAAGTCGGTTCTCTTCAATATATTGGTGGTAGTTTATTTGTTTTTTGGATATTGTTGGCTCATCTGTCTGAAAGGCAGCAAATAAATTCAAAAAAATGTCAGCAGTTAATAGTCAAAATTGGCTATCATGTAATGTATAAAATCTTTGGACTTATTTTCTCTTAATTCCTTTAATAATTTGATTTAAAAATTCTTTTTCTTAACCAATTGTTGGACTACATTTTTCTTGTTTATTTGCATCTCTTCTTCTTCATTTTCGTACATTATGTCATCAGTTATAATAGTTGCAGCTAATACACTTTTCGAGTCAATCATTTTCAAAATATTTTCTCCGCATTCAGTCGATGTATTATCAAGAATCATTAGTTGTGTTCGACGTCGTTACCGCGGGAACCCGCGGGCTCCCAATTTGCACGAAAAGTGTTTCTTGTGTTAAAAATTGGGTAAATGAGATTGCTTCTGGGAGAGTAATTTGTGTTTCTCATTTTACCACACTTTACCCGTACTTTTTTTCCGTGCAAAATGGTAAAATTCTTAAATCATATAATCAGCTGCTTATTATTTACGAAAATAAATATGAAAATAAAATTGGAAAAAACATATTTGAAAATATAACAATACGTCATAATTAAATAAGTTATATTAAAAAAAGTTATTTTACATTTTTATCTAGCTCAAAATGTTTAAATAAATTGGCAAAGATATATGTCAGAATTACAACAGAGCTGTCAACTTAGCGCTTTTTACGCTGATTTTAGTAGTTTTTAAAAATCGCACAAAGAATTTTTAAATCAATGCACGATGCTTTTATTAAATTTTTAGAGCATTTTGTTTTCATAGGATTCAAACAACCCGGACTAATAGCTACATATTTAAAAAACTTTGTTTACATATATTTTTTGCATTTCGTTTTGTCTTTTCAATAAATTTTTGCTGGCACTAATCTCTATTTATTGTACCAACATTTTACAAAATTTGTTTGACATCAATATTTTGCTAATAAAAAAATTGATGTTATATGAAATTTGCGAAAACCACATTATTTTAGTGATCAAAATACTACCCACTAGTTATATTTTGAACATACTAAAAAAAAAGTAAAATTTTCCAAAATTGACGCATAAACAGTCAGTTAATAACTTAGAAACAATTTGTATATAAACGTAATAATTGAAAGCTCATTTACTTTTTAAATCGAACGAAATTCGAAAAATAACTAAGTGATACATAATTATTTTTCTCATAAATATAAAAAAGCCAAAGTTTTTTTTAATAAAGTGAATTTATAAAATAAATTTGTTTGTTATTTTTATATAATAATAAACATTTTCACCTGTTTGTGTTTTTGTGAAAGTACGCATTTTTTATGGGATTTCAGTGCATTATAAAATTTAGAAGTTGAGAACACTGAATTTTAAAATTGTATAAATAAACAACAGCTGTTTTTGTTTTCATATTTAATTTCGGGCTTGAAATGTGGTTTTTTGTGTTCCAGCAATTTTTGGCAAATTTGTTCGTTTCTGAGAGTATATTTTGTTTACTCTCATTTTACCGGAATTTACCCGGAATTTCCTCGAACAAAGCTATTCATACACAACTGATGTTTCCTTTTTGGTTCTATCGTGTGTACTCGTATTGAATAGGGAAGCATCAAAGGAAACACATCGCTCCTTTATTGCAACATAGTCATATCTCCAAAAATGAACTTTTCGAGTTAACAATGCAGAATTATTAATAACGAGTGATTTTTTTGCTATTATCTTTTCGGCAACACTAGTTTTGACAGCTCACGCACGTTTTGTATCTTGTGTCACTGTCAAACATCTTCAGTTTGGTCTATAATTTAATCATGAATCGTCTTACAAACGAACAACAACGCTTGCAAATTATTGAATTTTATTACCCAATTGCGTGCTCTGTTAAGAAAGTTCATCGCGCGCTTCTTCCATTTTATGGTCAGTTTAATCGACCTACTGAGGCTTCCATTCGGGCTATTGTAAAAAAATTTCGCACCAAATTTACATTGTTGGACATTAAACCACCAACACGCTTACGTAGAGTGCGAACTGAAGAAAATATCGCAGCCGTATCGGCCAGTGTTGGTGATGACCGTGAATTATCGAGTCGGCGCCGTTCGCAGCAATTGGGCCTCTGTTACTCCACTACGTAGAAAGTTTTGCGGAAGGATCTGGGTGTGAAGCCTTATAGGATACAGCTGGTGTAAGAATTGAAGCCAAACGACCTACCACAACGCCAAATTTTTGGTGAATGTGCTCTTGAAAAGTTAGATAAAGATCCACTTTTTTATCGAAGAATTGTGTTCAGCGACGAGGCTCATTTCTGGTTGAATGGATACGTGAACAAGCAAAACTGCCGTATTTGGAGTGAAGAGCAGCCAGAAGCATTGCAAGAGCTACCAATGCATCCACAAAAAACAACCGTTTGGTGCGGATTATGGGCTGGCGGCATCATTGGGCCGTACTTCTTCAAAGATGATGCGAATCACAACGTTACTGTGAATGGTGAGCGCTACCGTGCGATGATAAAAACTTTTTTTTGCCCAAAATGGAAGAGCATGACATGTGGTTTCAACAAGACGATGCCACATGCCACACAGCACGCGAAACAATGGACCAATTGAGAGGCGAGTTCGGTGAACAGTTTATTTCACGCTTGGTACCAGTCAATTGGCCGCCCAGATCGTGCGATTTAACGCCTCTAGACTATTTTTTGTGGGGCTATGTTAAGGCTAATGTCTATAGCGACAAGCCCGCTTCGATTGACGCACTGGAAGCCAACATTGCCAACATTATTCGTGAGATACCGGCCGAAATGTTGGAAAGAGTATGCCAAAATTGGACTAAGCGGATGGACCATTTGAGGCGCAGCCGCGGCCAACATTTGCATGAAATAATCTTCAAACATTAAATTATATCGACCCAACTATCGATCCAAATAAATATTTCATGCATTTTTCTGAATTTTATGTGTTTTTTTTTTTAATTTCCGATAGTTCTTATAAAATCACCCATTATATACACTGGGCACTGATCAGTTTTAACTAATTTAATTCCAACATTTTAAATGCTGCAGCCTACATGTCGTCTGTTACCTCAAAAATATTGCGTCTGTAAAAAAACATAAGCAAAGTCGTCTGACAAAATTTTTTCTTATGTTTAAACATTTGACATTAGAACTCTATGCCTTGCAAACAATTCAGCCGCCATTTTTGGGCGGTATAAGTAGTCGGCTTGAGAAAGTTTTAATGCATTAATATTTTAATATGTTTTAAATAATTATTTTTTATAATAATAAAAAGCATAGACAATGTCAGACGTGAATGTACATGGACGTTTGCGAGCAAATTTTTAAAATCGTCTGTAAAAATGAAAAATTTTAACAGACATGAAAAAATACATGAAGAATTACATATAAAAAAACAGACGCAAAAACATATCGTCGGTGGGTGCCTTAAGAATTTTAAATGTGTTTTTCTCGAAACAAGCTTTTTTCCGTTATGACTATGTTGCTATAAAGCAGCGACATGTTTTCTTCAATGTTCGTTCCATTGTCTGTAGGCTGCATTATGATATCTGCATAAAAAATTATTTTATAAATTATTTTTGTATAATTTGGATGACGAAGTGTTATTGTTTGTCTGCCACAGATTTTCTTTTGCTTTCACCTCAAATGCTTGGCAAGTGGTGTTACGTCATTTTAAGGTAATATTGTTGTCATATTGACAACATGTTAATAAAACCATTAATTAGACAAACAAATTGGAATTGAATTCTGAAAAACAGGTGCCACATTGCAGTAAGGAAATCATGCTTTCCTGATGCAAGTGTTGATCCAGCGTAGATCGAAACCGCAAGAAACCATAACCACCACAAAAACAATGAACTTTACGAAACACGAAACAAAAACACAAAAATCGGTTTGCAACAACGATTTTAGTTTTAATTTATTTTTTTTTTTTCTAAAAAAACCAATAATTTTTAAAATTCTATGATCTTTAGACGCACTCAAAGCAGCAATTGCTATTTTAAGTTTCTTTATGTTTCATTTCAAATTTTTGGTCACATTTTCTGCCACCGAAATGGGTGAATCACAATTTGATTTCTTTTTTATTTATTTATACGATTTGATTTTCATTTACTCTGCTTTGCTTTTAAAAATATTATTTTCCTGTATTTTATTTGTTATACGAGTGTTTGCGTGAAAACCAAAAAAAAGCAAAAAAAAAAAAAAATTAAAATAAGTCAAACAGAAAAAAGCGATCTGACGTGAGACACGGCGGCAACAACAAAATACATACCTCAGACACACAGATCTAATCTTAATAAAAATGAGGGGGAAAAATAAACACAAATATACATATAACGAGAAGAATATTTGCAGAGATTTAAAAGTGCATATTTTTCTTTTAACTCACATGTAACGACAAATCACGGATTTTGAAAGCAAAAATGAAAGTATGCTGCAAGATATGAATAACGGGTGTCCGCCGCTATACTACAGTATTATCTCGATACTCCGGACAGTGCGGTAATACGGAGACTTATTTTATTACAACAGTAGTCTCTGTCATCTGGACCCCATCAATTTTTTTCTACTTCAATAATTTACACAGCATTTTATTTCTATAGCTTTTGGACAAAAATTTCAAAAGTCTGTTTTTAGTTTCGTTTCTTAAGAATTCGTACCTTTAGTTTTTAATTGTATTAACAACAAAGTTTTTTATTCGCTATTTAAGCTTCTAACATTTATACCAGTAACAAATTATAAATAGCCTGTTTTCTATGTTTCCCAGCTATCTATATGTCGACATTTCATAGGAACTACCCTAATCGTCAACAACCAACGGTTGTTCATTTGTTTGAAAGGTGTAAAGAAATGTTAGAGACGTTTATAAATAGAAAAGCTTGTTTTTTGTGTTTTGATGGATATTGTTAGAGCATTTTGCTTTTTAAATTTTCAGCAATTTATTTGGATTGTTGGGATATAAAGTTGAATGTTTGAGTTGAGAATATCTTGCAAAAATTTCCAAAGTCTACTGATGATTAGGGTTGTTCCTATGAAATGTCGACATATTGATAGCTGGGAAACATAGAAAACAGGCTATTTATAATTTTTTACTGGTATAATTGTATTAACATTTACAAATAATACACTCTGGTTCACTTAATTAAAAGCACTAAAAATTTCATATTCAGAAGCCTGTATTTTTAAGAGCTTGCAGAATTTTAAATTCGAAATGGAAGCTAAACATCTTGAGACATACAAAATTAAAACAAAACTGGTTTCTTAACTAAAGAACTTTTTTAAGCAATTTATAAAAAAATTCCAAAAATGTGCTTTCTCTTTTGCTTCACTTGAAAAACACATTTTTCTCAAAAAAGAAAAAGAAATACTACATGGTCTCCTTTTACACTGAGTAAGACAATATTCCATCTTTTATATACCATCTGAATAATACGATTTTGGGAACCCCCCATTATACATTGTTAGTTTCGGTAATCACTTCTTCCTTTGAGAAGAATCTTTTTCCTGTGAGCCAATTTTTCAAGTTTGGAAACAACAAAAAGTCACTAGGAGCTAAGTCTCGGCTAGAGTATAAGGTGGATGATCAACCAACTTGAAGTGTATTGCACGTAATTTTAGCATCGTACTCGTATGTGACATGGGTTTTGTAAAGACGATTCTCTAAATGGTTTTCTTTCTTTCACCAAAACAAAATTTTAAATACAGGGTGGCTGATAAACGCTGCTACCAAAAAAAAAAAAAAAACGTAATAATTTATTTTCTGTGTAACTAACCAGCTCCATTTTTATTGTATTTTATAGATTAATCTTTAAGTTTAACTTAAATGGAGAATTGGGAAAATGAAACAAGAATTTGTATAATGCAACGCTTTCACGCTTTATAAAGCCGTTGTTTCCGTTCATAGAGAATAAAAGGCCACGTTTGAGGGCATTCCTCCTGGTGGATGGACTATAAGGAGGCTCGCAAGAAGGCCTTATCATCGACATCCCTCAATTCGGACACAGGAAGCTATCGCTGCTATAGCTGTTGTCTTACAATCCAATCCTAGAGTTTCGCCCAGGAGCTTATCTGCTCAAATGGGTGCCTTGCGGCTTTATCTGATGATGGACCAGTTCCGCGGAGTGAATTATTCACGATTCACCAGCGCCCCCGTGTGGCTTGCTAGGCTCACACAGGCAATTCTTGCCATATAATTGCGGTCATATGAGCAACTTCTTGTTGAGGAGTTCGAGCCTTCTATTCCCTCCTGTATGCAATTTCCCATTAATCAATGGAGGACGAGGCTTAATGAGTTGGTAGGCCGAAGCCCACTAAGAGCATCAGCCCTTCAACCAACTCACCCGTCAACCATCACCACTGTTCCTCACAGTACAGGCATCTGTTGTAAAGGCAACAGATCATCGGGAAGTTGTTAGCCCCCGAAAAAAGCCACGCACCAAACAGTTATCAGGGATACTAACACCCCCTTCCTGGGTTTTAGGTTTCAACAGCAGCCAGAACGTTACAGCCCAGGTAGGCACCTCAACCACGATCAGCCCAGGTCGAACCGCAAGCAGAACTACCCGGGGACCATGCTGAAAACGGTTCTGCCAATTTATACCCTTGGTAAGGGTTTCGGAAGCCAACACAACATAAGTCATGTGGCTTTCTAGAGTTTTGTTTGCCGCACCAAACGAGAGACCCCTTCCCCTCTTTTCCACGAAAAACAGAGCGGCTAAGTTAGGAATACGCCAAGGCAAAACCTGTTCCCCGGGGGGAAAAATTCAAGAGCAAACGGATGAGATAACTCGGCACATTAAGAGTACAGAACTTCCATTATACCTCAGCATCATCGGAAATTTTGACCACTAGTGTGCCGTCGAAGTCGCAGCGGCCATTTGGCAGATATTTTAATATTTGAATCATACCAATATTACCATAATTAAAAGGAATGCCAATAATTCCTAAATAATGTGTCTTTTATCAATCTATATAATCAACATCCCTTGATATCTTTCGCAAATCGATGATGTGTAGTGTTGTGCAAAATCTTTCATTTGTGTGAATCTTTCATTCTCTTTCAGAAATGTTAAGTGAATTAATTCATTCTTTTCTTTCATCTTTCTGCTTGCCAAACATTTCAGAATGAATGAAAATGTTTCAATTATGTAAGTCAGGTGGCAGCATAACGAATTGTTATACGAGTAAAGCAACTACGGAATTATTTGTTTGTATCACAATTTTTGTGTAAACGCAATATATAAAAAAATTACATATTTAACGATCATTTTTCAAAATTGATTTAAATTTAAAAGTACAAAATAAAACTAATAACTGATTCTGAATGTTTACAAGTAGTGAATGAAATATGAAACGAAAGAGCATGATGAAAGAAATAGAGAAAGAATACAGAAATATTTCATTCTTTCACTTGAGAGAATCATTCTGTTGAATTAATTCATTCATGAACGACACAAGCCTAATGATGTAGTACGGCCAATGAAAGGGATATTAAAAAAATGTGTGTTGCCTATTAATTATATAGACCGCGGCCAACCAGCCAAATCAATGCCGAAATCGAATGAATATTTATGATGTCAAGATAATGCTCTATATTTTGATGTGAGAAAGAATGCATTCTTTTGAAAATCTAACAACTTGACTTTGCGTGTATTTTGGTTTACTTCGTATCGTGTAGTCGATAGTGTTAACAAACAACATGGCAACTTTGTAATCATCATAACGTGCCTTTTCTGCATGTTCAGAATGGATGAATTAATAAATCAAAGACGACAAAAAAACACAACCAACGAAACAGCAACCGCAAACATACATTCATATTTATATACTCGTATAAAATAATTCTTAGCTATTCCAAAGACAAAATGAATAGATATTTTCCATCTACGAAAGAAGAAAACTTTCATACTTACATACGTACATACATATGTATGTTTTGTACATAAGCAGACACAACAAGAACGAAAAAAACAGAAATTGGACAACCAAGAAAACGACATTTGCTATTTTTGAAAAACTCAATATGAAGAAGAACATAGAAGACACAAACACACAAAAGCAATATTAACAATATAAATGTTTAAATTAGCAACGATTGAATAAAAATAGTCAACAAACTCTAGACGAACGAACAGTCACAAGGATCGGGGGGAACGGCGAGAGACTGCCTGAAGAGATGAGCATGTCGGTGACGATGGTCGGGCTGACAGTCTTCATAATGAGAATAATGATCTGCATTAGATGGATATCATTATGAAATTAATAGAAATGAATCAAAATTAGTTTTCTTACTTTAACGGTGTCCTGATTCTTTATAATACCATCATCACTCAGCACATTCACTGGTGCGTTAATTTCATATCACAAATCTGTTTTATAACTTTTGTTTTTTCTGTAATTTTTTTGGATCTGTCAATTGTACAGGTCTAGAGCATGTTTAAACATGCTTCGCACGAAATTCGGTGGCAACGAAATTAAAAGTAGTTTATAAAGGGTGCTTTTTTTGAATCACCTATTGAACGTTCAATAAGTGAACTAACAATAAGTATTCAAATCTTAATACTAAATGCAAAAAGTTTACTATTACTAAGTCCAGCCAATGTTAGACAAAAAGTTTTATTTTGCGCCACTTATATCGGTAAAATCACTTATTTAACGCTCTGATGGTGGCAACGGTATCCCTTCTTCTCAACCGACTGTGGCCGCCAAAATTAAGTATATTACGCGCAAGAGGGTTTGGATGAAGTTCCAGTTTGCTGACATACCTTGTCGCGTACTTAGAAAATTCCTCTTTTACCAGCGGAATAGCGGAAGATAAACTTCTGACATTATAATCTAAATATGACTTTTGGCTAAATAAATATGACCTAAATGGGGTTGGCATGGGCGTAATGTAAACTATAGGTCCAATTTTCGATGATCGTTTCCCAGATTTGTGACCGCCTATAAGCAAGAGCGCGATGAATGTTGGTTTCCAAGTTGTCAATCGTTTCGGGCATAGACTAGCGATTTCACATATTCCCACAGAAACTTTTCCCATAGAGCAAATTTTGCCGTGGTGGGCACCAAACCTGGGTACTCTGCTTTCTAGGGCATACAGAAGAAGCAGTCGCTCATTTGTGGTAGCAAATAGAACTCTAGGTAGCCGCATGACTTATGTTGTGTTAGACTTCCGAAACCCTTACTAAGGGATAAAATTGGCAGAGCGGGAATCCCGGAAGGTTTCTCCTTGCAGACCATCTCGGTGCTGATCAGCGTTGTCAACTTGAAATTTCAAAACGCACCAAAATGGTGAAAAAAATAAATAAATAAAAACGCACCGAATTTTGAATTTTTCTTTTCATTTTTAAAAAACCATTTAGTATTATAAAAAGTATAAGAATGAAACAGCCTTTTCGATCAGTAGCTAGAATTCGTGTTTGTCAAACCTCTCTAGTGCGACTGTGTTACAATTAATAAGACAATGTTATCTTTACAATAACTTTAACGATATTTTATCAAATTTATTATTCAGCAATATTGTTTAATTTCATTCGCTGTCGACTGAAATCAGATAATAGTTTTACTATTACTAATATTATATGATGGGTTGTTATCATTCGTCTAGTTCAAGTTCAATCCTGGCTAAAGCCAAGAAATATTTTTATTTATAACAATAATTGCCGCGATCAATAACTCTTGATCAAAGAAGACAAGAAAAAATATTGAAAACTGTCCCCCAGCTGTCTATTATCCGGTACACAGAAATAAAGCTGCTTACCGTCGTTAAGTTATATTGCAGGAGCATACAATCGTTACTGCAGAGGATGAATGTAATTTACAATTATCGGATCATTAAAAGTTACAGAATGGCACTACAAGCCATCAAACTCCATTAACAGCAATTCTATCAAACACAATATAAATTTTATTTGTGTTTTCGTAAGCGAACAGTGAAAATCTGTTGGCTAGGGTAAGTTGGTGTCTTTAAAAAAAATTGCTTGAAATAAACGAAAATTTGCCAGAATTATAACACATAAAAGATAAAGATTACCATAATCAATATGCAAACGTTTTGGAAAAAATTTATAATTTTATTAATAATTTATCAATTATCAAAACAATAGCGAATTCACGCGCCATCATAAATACGAACTTTCATATCTGTGTTTGCATTTATTGTAAGATTTGACAAACCTGGCTTGATCGTTTAATATCAAAACACGCTCTGAAAGCAGCGTTTTCTTTCCTTTCGAGAATATGTAAAATACAACAAGATTGTCGTTCTTTATACTTCGTGCTCTGCAAAATGAAATGTTAAATTTGTTCACTTTTTTCTTCTATTAAAACAAAACGTTGAGTTGAATTTGGTTTGGTGCCACCGAAATTTACAAAGCGCACCGAAATTATAAAAACTAACTAATATATTTTTCGCACAAAGAATTTTAAAAGCACCAAAAACGGTGCGAAATGCACCGTGTTGACAACACTGGTGCTGATCATGGTTGAGGTGCCTGCCTTCGCTAAAACGATGTGACTGTGGTTTAAACCTGAAATCACAGGAAAAGGAATTAGTTTCCCTGATAGCTTTGGTGTATGCCGTTTTTTGGGGTGCTAACAACCCCTCGAGATGCTGTTATCTTGCAACACATACCTGTACTGTAAGGAACTAGAGGTTATGGTTATGCTAAGGGCTGATGCTCTTAATGGGCTTCGGCCCACCTACTCATTATGCCTTGTCTTCCATGGACTGTTGGGAAATTGCATACGGGAGGGATTAGAAGTAGAGCTGCAAAACAATCGATTGTATCGATAGTTTTATTTTTAGCTAACTATCGATTGTTTTCGCTCGATAGTGTTACTATCGACAAGTTTTGAACGTATGTATATACGAACCCGGTTACATGTAGCCGGCATAATGTTTCAGACCATTTATGCAGGCATGTTCTTAGCCGCCTTCAAATTTTTACAGATGTAGAGTAATTTACAAATGAAAATAAATTATATATCAACGTAAATTGTATTATATCATTTATTACTTTTATCTCAAATAAAAAAAGAGTTTTTTTATATAAAAAAAATTTTAGTTAAACATTGCAACTTATGTCTGGCGGCTGCGGCTAAATGTCGACTGCAACTTAAACAACTTTGTTCTCTTTGCATACAGGTGACGCTGCAGCTCAAAGTGTTTAGCAAAAATAAAAATAAAAGTATTTAAAAGTTATATTTTTTATCATAGAATAAAAATACGTAAAGATTTGATATATATCTATATAAATATGTATGTATCTATGTTTACTAACTTCCACTTGAGTTACAGATTCATAGCCAAAACTAGCGCTTATCGATAGTATCAATAGTTTTTCTTGAAACCATCGAAAATATCGATGGGGACGACTATCGATAGTTTTCAAGCTCTAATTAGAAGACCCGAACACTTCAGCAAGTGGTTTGGCTGCAAGTTTATGGCGTACGACCTATTTGAGCCTAGCAAGGCACGCGGGGCGTTGGTGCTTCGTGAATAATTCACCCCATGATGTTGGTCCATCATCAGGTTAAACCACAAAGGTGTTGATGTAATAAAATTTCAGAACTGTACACTTCCGATTTCCAAAAAACACCACAAAAGCAATCTAAATTTGCCAAATCGCATGATCTTGACGGCCGATTTACTCCTCCTGCACAAGAAATAATGTGATTTTCGAGCAAAAGATCGATTATTTCGCTTGTTGTGTTATAATTAGCACCATGTTTTTAAAACCACATATTATCTACGTCTAAATTTTCCGCCACAAAAAGCTTCTTATCATCTCTCTGTAGCGATTACTATTGATCGTAATCGCATATCCTTTTTCGTTCTTCCCCTGGATCACAAATCACACCAAATCGTAGCTTTTTGCAGATGTAATAGTTGCTCTGAGATAACTGTTGGATTCCCTTCATACCAAATGTAGTTGGGCTGAAAATGGGCTTCGCCGGTGAAGATTATTTTGCTAAAAAAGAGTTTTTAGTAACGAAGTTTAGTCAATGTTTTAGTAATAACAAGTAAGAGTGTGGTAAATTCGGCTGGACCGAATCTAAAATACCCTTCCCAATAGTCACGTATTAAACCGCGGTTTAGGCTATATCTTGGGTATATATGTAGCGATATCGGAAATTTCCATTTTCCATATTTATAAAACCTTATTTCCTTACCAGAACTGTTTTTAAGCAAAAAAATTTGTTTAAGTTCACTTACGCGACATTTTGATGAAAACCGCGATTTAGGCTATATCTCCGGTATATATGGTCCGATATCGAAAATTTTCATTTTCCATATTTATAAAACCTTATTTCATTACCAGAACTGCTTCTAAGCAAAAAAAAGTTGTTTAAGTTCGCTTACGCGGCATTTTCATGAAAAACCCGGTTCAGAGTATATCTGGGGTATATATGGACCGATATCGGTATTTTTTGTTAGTTCCTGAAGAAGAGTACCAAAGGTGCTCGAAATATCGAAAATAAAAAACCAATATGAAATAGAACAAAAAATAGTTTTATTTAAAATACACAGACCTAGGGCATTTTTAAACGCTCGAAATATGTGCAGGCAAGGAGATTTAAGAAAGAGGGACAAAAACTCTGTACTTTTCTTAAATAGAATATAAAAGTAATTTGAAAGTTTATTTAAACCACTATCATTGCTATTTATACTACTTTATGTAATTAATAAAGATTAAATTTTAAATGAGTTAGGAAAGTGATAAATTTCAAAGATATTGTTACAGAATAGTTAAGGGACAGGCCAGCGTAGATACGTTTTTCTAGGCAAATGTGAAGTTGTGACTAAACTAAAGTAATTTAAATATTCCAATTTATTGTTAAAAAAAAGTATATTTATAAAAAGTATATTTATTATTGAACATGTTTGATATTTACACAAATTTTCAAATTATATATGAAATTTTAATCTAGCCGTGGATAGTATTTATTAACGTGGAAGCACCTACATTTTTTGTTGCCATAACTACTTTACATTACTGCAGGGGTGCCCAAAAGTTCTATATGGAACAGCACACAACAATACATTTAAGGAAAAATTTCTTTTATTTAATATTTTTTGTTGTAAAAATCAAAAGAATTTACAATACCAAAATTTACACTGATAATCGTTGTCGTCACTGTTTATCAGCAAAGCATGCAAAAGTATTGTTGCTTTGCTGTTGTGTGTGTGCAGAGAAGAACGACAAAAATCATATATAGCATATTCCGTTTAAATTAAACCTTTTTCAAAATAATTGAAACCTTTTTCAAAATGAACGAAACCTTTTTCAGATTATTTTAAATTTAAATTAAACAAACTCTTTTTCACAATAACTTTATTCAAATTCAATTAAACATTTTTCAAATTAAATTAAACCAGTTTTAGAATTTAATAGAAAACGAAAGAAAAAATAAAAAATATTAAACATATTCATTTTTATAAAATACTTGTTTAAATTAATGAAGAATTTGTCCACTAAATTTAGGAGTTATCATGATCATATCCATAACATAGTTCGCACAATCATTGCACATTTAAATTTTTACCCTTTTATTCTCCTATGTTGAACCCGATAGAGAAAGCATTCTACCACGCCCGATCATTAGAGCTGTGCCGGGTCGTTCATTTTAGTGACCGGTCATTTTCGTTCAGTTACAAAAGACTGAGCCGTTCATTCATTTCGTTCAATCGGTCACTTTGGACCAATGGCACGCTGCCAACATTAAAATTTTCCGGTCAATTATCATCACAGCACTGGAAAATGAACAATACAAGATAGTAAAATAAAAAATGATAAAGTGATAAAAAAAATTATTGTTTTAAAAAGAATAATAATTTAAAATAATACAAAGAAAAAACAACCCCCGCTTTAGTTACACTACACAACAAAAACAAACATGAAGATGACACAAAAAGAACGAAAGATATTTGGACGAAAGCTACCCAAATTGAACGGCTCACTATTGAACGAAAAGTGGCCAGTTTAATGACCGGCTTACTACGTTCAACGAGATGATTCGTTCAATTTAACCCGTTCGTTCATGAGCGACACAGCTCTACCGATCATTATTAAGTGTCATTACCACAGAGCATAACACCAACTTGCTAGCTATTCCACCGGAATAGCTAGCAAGTTGTGTACACGTGTTTTCTTTTTTTGCTCTTTTTTTCACCGTTGTCCATATTGTTTGTATATATACATATGTCCATTATTAACTTCGTATGAATCCAAATTGCATGATGTGTACATGTGTTTTTTTCTCCTTTTTCACCGTTGTCCGTGTTTTCTCTATATATGTTCATTATTAATTTATTTTCAATGCATTTCATTACCTTGTAGTGTGGAAGGTGTTGGACTAAATTTTGATAATCTGAGCAGTGTCGAAGGTAAAAACACTGGGCACTGATCATTTTTAACTAATTCAATTCCAACATTTTAAATGCTGTAATAGAGTTTCCTTTGGTCTTTCATGTTATTATTGTTAAAGTTAAACCTCTACAAAAACTACTCCCCCTTTCCTCCTCATCATAACCTATTTTCCCAGTTCTAGTACAATGCACTTCATATGTAGGGGTCATCCCCTGAGTATTGGTCCAAAAAAAAATAAAAAATAAATAGTAAGTGTAATTGAGGAAAGTGTCGCACAAATTAATCAAAACGATTGTGCGAACTATGTTATGGATATGACCATGATAATTCCTAAAGCGGTCAGTGGACAAATTCTTCATTAATTTTAACAAGTATTTTATAAAAATTAATATGTTTTACTTTTTTTTCTTTTGTTTTCTGTTAAATTCTAAAACTGGTTAAATATAATTTGAAAAATATTAAATTGAATTTGAATAAAGTTTAATTTACTCTGAAAAGAGTTTCATTTATTTTGAAAAAGGGTTCGTTTAATTTAAAAAGTTTAAAAAGAGTTTCGTTTAATCTGAAAAAGGTTTCGCTCAGTTTGAAAAAGGTTTCATTTATTTTGAAAAAGGTTTAATTTAAACTGAAAATGCTATAAGACGAAGTTGCTTGTGTATTTCTGATTGCTACTGCTGAGTGCAGTATGTGTCTATTAACGAGCACAGCCCTATAGCTAAGCGCTTTTACAAAAACAATTGAGCATCAAGTGCATTGGCCTGGACACTCCTGCATTAGTGCATTGTCGTTGTTGTTGCACACATATGTACAATTTACATTTTTGTTTTGTCTTGAGAGTTTTTTGTGTTGTGTCATGATGATCGCTGACGGTGGCAACAAATCATAATGAATTTAATCGTGTGTGAAACAACAAATTATTTTACACGCCCCCAATATTTGTGGTGGTGCTGCTAAAGTTACTTTAGAAAACCAAAAATATGTTTTAAGTTAGACAAATATCAAATTATTCATTTTATAAGTTTAAAATACGAATGAATGCGTTTGTGCGTATAATTGTCTGTTTTTAATATTTTCTCATTTTATTAATTTGTTTTTTCTTCTTCCTCTTTTTTTTTTTTTGTCTAGTGTCGGTGACTGTGTCTGTGGTATTAAATTAACAGCTGCTCGAAGGATGTGTGAACAACACTGGGCTTTTAGTGAGGTGACCTTGTTGTGATTTTTTCTTTTTTTTTCATTCTATATTTATTTTAAAATATATTTTAATTTATTGTATATTTTTTATTACTTGGCTTTTTTCTTAATAACGTACATAGATAAAAATGGGGAATTAAGAAGTCAGTGTGGTAGTTAATCATAAGCCTTAAAATTCCACCGTATATTGTATTAAGCACATAGATCACAGCAGACTACATGACTACGCGACCACAATTGCTGTTTTTTTTTTAATCTTGGACCAGTAGTCAGAGGATAAATTCTACATATGCAGTGCGTTGTACTCGAAGCAGGAAAATAGACTATCAGGAGCAGGAATGAATGAGAAGTATTTGCGGACGCTTGATTTGAACCCTGCTACTCTATTATTTTAAAGGTGGCAACAATATCATAAGCAGTTGGTTTGCCATTTTGTCGTTCAGACTGAGTTCGCACATCGCAGCGAAGCAGGTTTTGCCATACTGTCCACCAAACCATGGCACTCTGCTTTTTGGGGCATAGAAGAGTAGGAGTTCCATATGTGTTCTAGCAAATAAAATTCTTAAGTGCTGATGTAAATCAGTTCCACAATCTGCCAGAAATTGCAGCCTCCAGAGTAGCAGGTTTTGTCTTGGCGTATACCAAACCTAGGCACTTTGCTTTCTGGATCATATAGGAGCACGAATTGCTCATTTGTTCTAGCAATTAAAAATCTAGGAAGCCGCATGATTTATGTGATGTTGGGCTGCCGAATATCTCACCGAGGGCTAATTGGAATAATGGGTAATGGCAAAGCCAACGGGAGGTTTCACATGCAGACCATCAAGGTGTCTGATCATAATTCTGCTGAAACGCCTGTGAGTTTAACCTGAATTTCAGGAAGGAGAATTAGCCTCCCAGATATGCATACAGGTTTTTGGGGCTTAGTAATCCCCGAGATGCTCTTATTTTACAACGGATACCTGTAATGTAGGGAACGAGTAGTAGTAGTTAGGCGGATAAGTTTGTTAAGAGCTAAAGCTCTTAATGTGTTTCGGCCCACCAATTCATTAAACCATGTCTTCAATTGACTGGCTAGGAAATTGCTTACAGATGGGATTAGAAGGCATGAGTTCTTCAACAAACGGTTTGTCTACCTGGTTACAAATATTTGGTAGTGATGATAGTCAGGTGAGTTGGTTAGGTGCAGATGTTCTTAATAGGCTTTGGCCTACCAACTCGTTAAACATTGTCCTCCATTGACTGTCTGGCAAATTGTATACAGAAGGGATCAGAATGCTCGAGCTCCTCAACAAGCGGTTTGTATATATGGTTACAAACACATGACAGAAGTTACGACCTGTGTAAACCTTGCACCTCAACTATGACTAGTACCGGAATGGTCTACAAGTAGAACCTACTAGGGGATTTTCTAATTCCAGTTCTGTAAATTAAATCGGTAATTCAATATAAAATAAGTCATGCGGCTTCCTAGATTTTTATTTGCTACAAGAAACGAGGTTCTCTTATCCCTGTATGTCCCAGAAAGCAGTGTGTCATGGTTAGGCGTAGACCACAACAAAACCTGCTTTCTCGTAGGACTTTTCAACAGATAGCACCATTTACTGTTAAGTGTGCTTTATGGGCTGGCGAAAAAAGTAATCGAAAGCTATACCTCCAGATTTTTTTTTTTTATCTTGGACCAGTACTCAGGGGATGATCCCTACATATGCAGTGCTTTGCACGGAACAAGGAAAGTAGGTTATGAGGAGGGGGAAAGAGGGCGTAGTGTTTGTGAATATTTGACTTGAACTTTCCAACCAACATTAAAACAGACAGGAAACCCGTTTGCAGGCAACTTATTCCATAGGCGAAGCATTGGCTGAAAAACGAATTCTCTCTGTAATGCGTAGTACGATTCCCTGGGCAATCAACCACAAATGGATGAGCTCTGGACGATAAACGCGTGCTACGTAGAAATGTGCGAGTTTTGGGAACAAGATCCCTAACCTAATCAGAGCAAAATCCATTGTAGTAACGATAGAACAGAGTAACGCACCCTACACTGCGTTGATGCTCCAGTGAGTCAATAGAGTTGGATACCCTACTGTCAGCGATGAGGTCCTTCGCCCTCTCCTGCACACGGTCGAGTAACCCCAAAATAGACTTTGAGGCACCGGCTCCAACATGAGAGTTGTATTCAATTTTCGGTCGAAAGTAGGTGGTAAAAATAGTAAGGAGGTCGGATTGGATGAGATTAGACTACGTCCGAGCTAGCTGTGTCAATCATATGCAACAATTCATATTTAAATTATAAAGCCAGGTGATTATCTTTCGAGTAAAGTAAATTTCATGTCAACTTAAAAAATTAATATGTTTTTGATGTCACTTCAAAGCTCTATACTTCTATAAGAAACATCCTAAACTACTCCCTCTCTCCTCCTCCCCGAAGCCTGTTCTCCTACTTCCAATAGAACGTGTTGTATATGTAGTGGTCGTGCCCTGAGTACGGCTCCTAATTAAAAAAGAATTAAACACAATTGTTGTAATTATGCAGGTGGAAAATCTAGGGAAATTATTTGCAGCTGGTAGCGCGGTCCTATCAAATTCTGCTTTGATCAGCGTGATTTTTTAATGTGTTCATATGCAACAATAGTTTTAGAAACTGCACTTTCGTGCACCTTGAAAAATTCAATGAGATTTATAAAAAGTTATCAATAAATTTCTTCAAACATTCATTAATTATTTAATTTTTTTTTATTGCATTAATTCAAGCCGGCCTCCTTTCGATCGCTAAGAAGCAAATGCTTTGGGATTAAGAGAAAAATAAAACCAGAAAAAAATTCTCAATATCAAGATTAACTTGTCAAAATCACATCAAACTGCAACCTGCTCAATAGCGAATTAAGTTTTTATTTGTTTTGTAAACAAAACAATTTAATATTCTTAAGGAATTAATAAATTAATTAAAAACTAAAACGATTTAATTGATTTCGTGCATTAAAGAGTATTGTAAGTTGTATGCATTCGCATGTCATTGTGTGGCGCAGCAATGAAATATTATCTCAAGATAATCTGTAGCGTTTAACATTAAACATGAGTATTGACATATTCATTCGAGGTTGGGTTTGGGGTTGGGGTTTTTATCTCCAAACATCATAAATCATGCGAGTTTTATTTTAGAGTATAAAGCACTGCGATAACAAAAAAAAAACACGTAGTGTTTGTTTTAAGAAGTGATGAAAGCAAAAATATAGAAAAAAAATTACGCCAGATATTGGAAATTCGAAATTGGCTAGAAGAAACAATAAGCAAATAAAAAAGGTGTTGGAAGAAGTAACATTTTCAAACAGACAAAAAGTCGGCTAAGAATGCAAACATTCCCCGCAAACATTTTCTAACAAAAATGAGACCTGAAAGTGATAATAAGACGTGTAAAAGTATCACAAAGGGTGTACCAAAATTAGTTCAAGTTTTGAATTAAATAGAAAATATAGCCTGTAGCATTCTGATCCTTGCTTTTTTAACAGGCTTCATTTATTTTTGTATATTTACAACACTCCAAACCCATGTCACATGAGTGATTATTACATATCGCTCCTTTATTGCAACATAGTCATATCTCAAAAAATTAACTTTTCGAGTTAGCAATGCAGAGTTGTTAACAGCACTTGCTGTTATATTGTGGTAAAAATTTATTCAAATTACTTTTGAACTGTTTCCTTTAAGAGATATTTTCTAAAAAAAAAACTTTCTAAGCCTTGTACTGTAACTAAATATTTGGAATGCGTTTTTCTCGGAACAAGCTTTTTTTAGTTACAACTATGTTGCAATAAAGGAGCGATATGTACAAGGTGGTGCAAAAGTAGTCCTCCTATCAGAAAATTTTGCGATTGGTCCTTATTGTCAGTTCTGTTTTGCCATTTGTGTAGTAAACACCTGCGAAATACACGTTAATAAACAATGTTACGCTACACTGCTCCAGAACGCGGAATATTGGTGACTATTTATTTGACCAATAATCGGTCGGTGACTTTGGCACAACGTGAATTTCGTTGCAGCTTTCCTGGCCGTCCAACGACTACTGGTGAAACACTGCGACGCTTAGCCGCTCGCCTCGAAGAGAGTGGCACAACACGAGATGCTGCCAGGCGTGGCAGACCCCGGAGTAGCCGTTCTGCAGAGAATATTGCTGGTGTAGCCGAGGATGTCATGGAAGCGCCGTGGACATCGACCAGACGACGTGCCACGCAAATGGGTATCAGTCGACGGTCTTTACAGCGAATTTTGGTACAAGATTTGAAGATGTTTCCGTACAAAGTCAAGATGGTGCATCAGCTGTTAGCTGCTGACCGCCAATCGCGTCTAACATACGCTCAAGCCATCCTTGATCACCACCAAGAGGAAGATGATTTTTTATCAAAAATAATCATGAGCAAAATAAACAAAATTTACGCTTCTGGGGCATTGAAAATCTGCGTGTAACCCACGAAGAGCCATTGCACATCATCAGAAAAGTCGCTGTAGGGTATGCTGCTTTCGCTGGAGGAGTCATCGGACCTTTTTTCTTCGAAGACGTCGAGGGCCAAACGGTTACTGTGAATGGTGAGCGCTACAGAGCAATGATCAACGAGTTCTTTTTGCCGCAACTTGATGAATTGGGATTGGAAAACATGTGGTTCCAACAGAACGGTGCTACAGCACAAACTACACGTACCACAACCGATATGCTAAAGGATGCATTTCCCGGGCGCCTAATCTCCCGTTTTGGCCGGCAAGATCACCTGATTTGACCTCTACAGACTTTTTTTGTTGGGCTTTTTGAAGTCGCAGGTTTATGTCAACAAGCCTCAGACTCTTGCATGTCTTAAAGACAATATCTGTCAAGAATGTGAGGACCTATTGCCGGAAGTTTTGGGCAATATGATGGAAAATGCTATAAAAAGGGCTCAAATGACAATCAACTGTGGCAGCGGCCATTTGCATGACATCATATTCTCTACTTGATGTAAAAAAATTAAAAGACCAAATAAAAATAATCCACAAGAAGAATCAGTTTTTCATTTTTTTTTTTTTTAAATTACAGCCAAAAAACACCGGAAGGTCATTTTTGTGCCACCCTGTATAGACGAGTAGGTATATAAAACTGTTTGCACAGTGTTGCTGCTTTAATGCAAAACTTGCTTCCGGGCAAGTGGGCATTTTGTGGATTTCCGAAGCCGATTTTGGGAATTCCCAAAAAATTTGGAACCACTTCGCTAACCAGCTTGGAACCGGTCTTTCATATTCGGTGCGCGTTTTTACCGTGGATCTGAACTGTCATTCGATTTAGTACCGAAATGGAATGGCAACTTCCATTGTTGCCGGGGAAGTGTGAAATTTTGCCGTTTTCTGAAGACGACTTTGGTAATTTCCAAAAAACTCGAACTTCTTTGCTAACTGAATCGGAACCAACTTTTCATATTCGGTGCAGGGTTTGGCCGTGGAACGTGGATCTGAACCATTAACAGATATTCGATTTAGTGGGAAAATTGAAGTTGCCATATTATTTCTGGGCAAATAAAGAATTTGGCGATTTCTGAAGCCGATTTTAGGTATTCCAAAAAAAAAAACTGCGTACGCTTTATACAGATGCGTATGTAGTTGTATGAATAGTTTAAGAAGAAGCTTAAACAACTTAAGTAAATGAAAAATTTGAAATGTATTATATGGTTTGACATGGCAGTAAAATAGTAATTTTTACAATAACATTGTTAGTCGTGATACAATTGTTGTAACTTTAATCAAATATATGTTTATATAGTATAGTTTTGGTTCTTGGCTGTACTTAGTTTTGCAAATAAATTTCATATTGAAACCATACTATGTGTTTGTGTTCAACCATATAATTCCATAATAGTATTTTGCCCTCAGAATATTGTCATATCAATCATATTTTTTCTTCTGTGTGTAGACATTGGAATAATTTGCCTATAAATTTAAAGAAACTTAATTTTTCCCGGCCAACTTTTAAGCATCTTTTACTTAATTCTGCATTTTAGCCTTAAATTGTTCAATTATATTTCCGCAATTATATTGCACACATATCGTATATTATACTTATTTTTTTCTTTAGTATTAAATTGTGTTATTTTTTAAAATAATAAATGTACCTCATTAGGGAAATGAGAGCATTTGTATTAATCATATGAGGGCGGTTGGGAAACTTCTCAGCCTAGCACAAAAAGCGCGGTATAAACAGAAAAAAATTAAGTGTTTT
Source organism: Thecocarcelia acutangulata (assembly GCA_914767995.1). Taxonomy (NCBI): domain Eukaryota; kingdom Metazoa; phylum Arthropoda; class Insecta; order Diptera; family Tachinidae; genus Thecocarcelia; species Thecocarcelia acutangulata. The sequence goes on along the minus strand of OU612095.1, from coordinate 75,689,001 downwards.
GGAAACTTCCATCTCTGCTATGAAAACATGTTAAATTTTGTTTCGATCTGGTAACTCCTTCATATAGAAACAGGTGTTCACAAAAGATGCATCCGCGATTTTTTTACAATGGAAAAATTAGAAATGCGTGTTGTCATTAAATATTTACATAAAAAAGGTTTATCGGAAAAGAAATTCATAATGATATGGTGAATGTGTTAGGTGAAAGTGCTCCTTCAGATGCAATAGTAAAAAATTGTGTTGCTGAATTTAAACGTGATCGTACAAGCATCGAAGATGAGCCACGTAGTGGGCGTCCAAAAACAGCAACAACAACAGAAATTGTAGCCAAAGTGCATGATATGGTATTAAATGATCGGCGAATAAAAGTGCGTGAAATAGCTGATATCATGAGCATCTCAAATGATCGAGCCCATTTAATTTTGCATGAAGAACTTCAGATGAAAAAGCTTTCTGCAAGATGGCTGCCGCATTTGTTAACAGTCGACCAAAACCGCATAAGAATGAATATTTCTCAAGCTTGTTTGGATCGTTTTAAGCGACATAAATGTTGATGAGACATGGACTATACTCCAGAGACAAAAGAACAATCCAAACAATGGACTGAAGCTGGGGGAAGTGCCCCAAAGATGGCAAAAACAATTCAATCGGCTGGTAAGGTTATGGCAACTGGTTTTTGGGACTTTAAAGGTATTGTATTGATTGACTATCTGCAAAAGGGTAAAACAATAAATTCAGAGTACTATTGCAATCTTTTGGATCAATTAAATGTACAAATTCGAGAAAAACGTCGTGGTTTAGAACACAAAGAAATAATTTTTCGTCAAGACAACGCACCAGCGCACAAGAGTGTTTTAACAATGACTAAAATCAACGAATTAAAGTACGAGTTGCTTGACCATCCACCTTATTCTCCTGATTTAGCTCTCAGTGACTTTTACTTGTTCCCAAATCTAAACAAATTCCTTGCTGGCAAGCGTTTTATCTCAAAGGAAAATGCAATTACAGCTGTAAACCACTATTTTGAAGACCTTGAGGAAAACTATTTTAATCAAGGGATAGAATTGCTAGAAAAGCGTTGGACTAAGGGCCAGTTGCACGATAGCGAAGCTGTTCGTTCGTTCGCACAATTACATTTAAAACAAAAACAACATTCAAAATTTTGTTATGGTTTTAAATGTAATTGTGCGAACGAACGAACAGCTTCGCTATCGTGAAACTGGCCCTAAATGTATTGGAGTTTCAGGAGGTTATATTGAATAATAAAAATATTTTTGAAAAACTAGCTATTCTCTTTCATTGATAGACTAAGAAGTTTCCGAACCGCCCTCGTATATGGCCTTTAGACAATAAAAATAATAAAAAAATTAGCATTAATTCATGAAAGTGCGTTAAAGAAGTCACTTTTTAGATAAGTCTATTAAAATTTTAACTACCATATGTTTGCAGGGAATCTGTTTACATAAATGTATGCGTGTGTGTGTGAAGACGAAAAGGTGTTAAACTCAAATAACGCAACGTGGTCTTCACACTTTTCTATAACAAATTGCAAGAGGAGATACTTAAAAAGTGTTGCACATACTTAAAACAATGCAGGCAGCATAAAAAGACATTCAAAATTTCTAAAACAACAACAATAAAATCATGTTCCCAATACATTAATACGTGCATACACACATACATACCAACACTTTATTATAGGGCCTTAGGTAAAAGATGAATGAATGTGATTAGTGTTTGCTTAGTGTGTGAGAGAGAGAGAGTGAGGTAAGGGGACCAGAAAGAGAGATGCTTATAAGCAATGGTGTATTGATGCAGGGTTGGTGGGTGTCCGTCCACAAAAATGGTGCAACAGGTAGTTAGACAGATAGGTGTTTAACAGTGAAACCAACAAACATTTTCAATTCAAACGGATATCCGGTCTAGAGACTGGCAACATGCTAGTGCAACAATGTTGCCAAGCTACCTGTTGTGCCATTAAACATGTTGCTTAGGTACAACTCAAAGAGTATAGAGAAATTTTGCATTTATTCTGGCCAACTCTGGTGAGCAACATTTTTCCGAGGCTTCGTGTATTTGCGACAGCCAACTGATCTACAGTATGCAGCGAGTATTAGAAGCGAACGTGCGCATTTTTCGTTAAAACTAGCTTTCGCTGCGCTTTTTTGTTTTTGGTTACTGTTTTATAAAAAAGTTTTTATTTTATGAACAACAACATTTTTCTTTTTTAAGGTGAATAAAAAGCACCAGAGAGTTCAATTGCAAAAAAAAAAGAATCGTGAGTTTTTCGTTATAATAATTTCGAATTAGTTTTACGCTCCGAAATGGTTTTTTCTATATGACTTTTCTAAGCATATGACTGACTAATGGTGAAAAAAAGCATTTATACATAAAATTGGCACGAGAGCAAAAACAACAAAAAAATTTTATAAGCGAAAAATATTTATATGTATAGATACAAACATCTATACAAACAAACATGTATATACATATATGTATATAAAAAAAACAGACAAGCAACCAACCTCTTTTTTTTTCATACGTTTTATTTTTGTTTTGGTTTTATTATTTTTTCGTATTTTTTTTTTTTCTGAAACAAAAAAAAATTGTAGTGAACGGATACAAGTAGATGAATGTATCTCAATATCTTTTAAGAAGAAAACAAAAACACAACCAACAACTAAAAAACCGCAAAGTAAAGAGTTTTTCTAAAATACAAAAGCAACAAAAACATTAAACTTTTTTTTTGTGTTTTGTTGGTTTTTAATGTGTGAGCTCGTTAGTTTATTTATTCAACGACCGATACCGTGTGTGGACATTATTTTCCGAAACGCGCTACAAACAACACAACACACCCAGAACAGCACAGACGGCTACCGCAGCTAAATATTTGAAATATTTTAACTTTAAAAAAAAAATACAGATATAAAAAAATGTATCTACATATATATGAATTAATTTATTTTCTTTTTATTATTTAAAGAAAATTATTGAAAATGTTAATCTCATAAGTCTAAAACGAATTAACTTAATAACAACTAAAGTATCCGCCAGATACAAAAAGAAACTATAACACAAAACGTGTGTACAGAAATTCATACGACGAAAACAACAACAACAGCTACCAAGAAGAAAAAATCGAGTTTATTTAAAGAAAATAAATAAAAATATATAAAATATTCTGCAAGAAAAAAAAGCACCAAAGAACGCGTGTTGAAAAAGAAATACAAAACAAAAAAATCTTTTAAATACAAAAATAAGAAAAAAAATTTTTTTAATTATAACAAAATAAATAAATATAAGATTCAGCAGCAACAAAGCGTAAAGAAAAATTATAAAAATAAAAATATTACAACAAGTGCAAGAAAATATATGCAAACAAAGTTACTCGTAAAACAAAACAGCAAAATAAAAAAAAGTTGAAAAAAAATATTTTAAAAATTAACAACATCATCTTACTATTAATTTCTTAATGTTATCTAATCTATAAATTTCCATTTATTCTATAAAATAATTCTTTTTTTTTTTTGTTTTCATAGTTGTGTTAATAACCAAACAGAAAATAATAATAATAATAAAAATAAAAAAATTACAAAGCATTGTGTTTGCAAAAAAATTGAAAGAAAACAAATTTAAAAAAAGCTTTTTGTTTTCAAATCAAGAAACTATATTGAAAACAAAATATTAAGTATCTTTTAGATACTTTTTCAAATTAAAAAAAAAAATTCTCTATTTAATTAAACAAAACCGCAAAAATGGCTAAAATTACACAGCAAACGATTAAAACAATCTGCTTCAATAACTCAACGACATCGACGACAACATCAAAATCATCAGATTCCAGCAACAGCAGCGTTTCTTCGTTACCCTCCACCGCCACCCCCTCCACCAGCTTCACCTCCTCCGCCTCATCCTCCTCCTGCAAATCTTGCAGCAGTTTCAAATCAGCTGCCTCAACGCCATCATCACTTAAGAATTTTATGTTTAAAATTGTTTTAATAGCATTAATTTGCCTCAGCCAATCAGGATGCGTTGCAGGCCGCAAACATTCACCGCTATTTGTGGAAGAAGCTGAGGGTAACCGCCGCAACAATCGACCAGCCGGTAAGTTATAATTTTGCCATTTTCTTACTTAACTTAATATTTAAGATTTGTTTTGCATTTAAAGTGGAATTTTGAAGAATTTTGTGCTTTAAATTTACATAACGCTCATTTGTTGAACAATGTTGTAACTCACAAAATAATTTAAGTGTTAATAGTGCAATTCTTAAAATTGTGCCAAAACATCATTCACATCAAATGACTGTTAAACTGTCTGCTTTAAGAGCTATTTACTAAACTTTTTTCTAAGACGTCTATAGAAAGTAAAAATTGTCTCGTAACCAAGTTTTTTTTGAGCTATAACGTTCTTTTAGTTAATGAGTGCAAAAAGATGATCACTTACGATTATTTTAAATGTTTTACTTTTTCTTTAAAAAAAAGTTATTTTTTGCGTGTAATAAATGAAATCAGTTAATAAATTGTTGGAATACAGACCTTCAAAGGAATTCGACGAGTCAAAAAAACCATTTGTTTGTTATAATGGGTGATTTTATAAAAACTATCGAAAATTTAAAAAAAAAAACACATAAAGTTCAAAAAAATGCATGAAATATTTATTTGGATCGATATAATTTAATGTTTGAAGATTATTTTATGCAAATGTTGGCCGCGGCTGCGCCTCAAATGGTCCATCCGCTTAGTCCAATTTTGGCATACTCTTTCCAACATTTCGGCCGGTATCTCACGAACAATGTTGGCAATGTTGGCTTCCAGTGCCTCAATCGAAGCGGGCTTGTCGCTATAAATATTAGCCTTAACATAGCCCCACAAAAAATAGTCTAGAGGCGTTAAATCGCACGACCTGGGCGGCCAATTGACTGGTCCCAAGCGTGAAATAAACTGTTCACCGAACTCGCCTCTCAATTGGTCCATTGTTTCGCGTGCTGTGTGGCATGTGGCATGTGGCACCGTCTTGTTGAAACCACATGTCATGCAAGTCAAGCTCTTCCATTTTGGGCATAAAAAAGTTTGTTATCATCGCACGGTAGCGCTCACCATTCACAGTAACGTTGTGAGTCGCATCATCTTTGAAGAAATACGGCTCAATGATGCCGCCAGCCCATAATTCGCACCAAACGGTTGTTTTTTGTGGATGCATTGGTAGCTCTTGCAATGCTTCTGGCTGCTCTTCACTCCAAATACGGCAGTTTTACTTGTTCACGTATCCATTCAATCAGAAATGAGCCTCGTCGCTGAACACAATTCTTCGATAAAAAAGTGGATCTTCATCTAACTTTTCAAGAGCCCATTCACCAAAAATTTGACGTTGTGGTAGGTCGTTTGGCTTCAATTCTTGCACCAGCTGTATCTTATAAGGCTTCACACCCAAATCCTTCCACAAAATTTTCCACGTAGTGGAGTAACAGAGGCCCAATTGCTGCGAACGGCACCGAATCGATAATTCACGGTCATCACCAACACTGGCCGATACGGCTGCGATATTTTCTATAGTTCGCACTCTGCGTAAGCGTGTTGGTGGTTTAATGTCCAACAATGTAAATTTGGTGCGAAACTTTTTTACAATAGCCCGAATAGAAGCCTCAGTAGGTCGATTAAACTGACCATAAAATGGAAGAAGCGCGCGATGAACTTTCTTAACAGAGCACGCATTTTGGTAATAAAATTCAATAATTTGCAAGCGTTGTTGTTCGTTTGTAAGATGATTCATGATTAAATTATAGATGTTTGACAGTGACACAAGATACAAAACGTGCGTGAGCTGTCAAAACTAGTGTTGCCAAAAAGATAATAGCAAAAAAATCACCCGTTAATAAAAAAACACAAATTTTAGAGTGAACTTAAAAAGTTTGTTGATTGTCGTTTACAACAACAATTTATAGCATTTACGGTTGGCAAAAATGTTGGCCACGGCTACTAGAGTGGTTCGCCTTCCATACAAGAAAAAAAAAAAGAGATAATACACGTAGAAAAAATTATATGGTTGAGTTGACAACATTCTAATTGTGCAACCTAAATTAGCGCCTCAAGCGTAATTTAGCTGTCAAAAATCCTCATGCACATACAAAATATATGAGACCAACTGCCATCCCTAAGCAAGAGCGGCAAGCGGAACGTTTTTTTCCGCTGAGCTTTAACGCTGAAACGCCATCCCTAAACAAAAGCGGCAACTTTATGTCAAAACGATAAAAGCAGGGTTATCAAACAAATAAATAAAACAACCCAGATTATTTTAACAGCTGGACGGACGGCATTATTGTTTGTGACTTTTTTATTATATTAAAATAAAATAATTAAAGTTTTAAAAATGAGTTATTTAGATAAGTTGAAAATAGTTTCTACCTCTATTTTCCAATAAGAAATACAAATATTTTTTATTTGCTTATTTATTTTCCTTCCTTATATTTTTTCTTCACTCTTTTGTTTACAATTATTTTCTTTTGTAACTTACTTCACTGTGAAACGCATTGCCAAAATTGGATTTTTCAATTGCAGAACGTTGTCGCGGCGTTGTTTCGGTATGCTCCATACAAAATGTACGTACATGAGAACTTTTGACAGCTAAAAAACGCTTGCCGCTCTTGTTTAGGGATGGCTGCCATCCAAATAGCGCGGCGTCAACGCTTTGCAATCATAGCTGCCATATTTGACGATTTATCGTCATTTTGACAATTTTGGGTGCTGAAAATAGCACTTGGACGATTTGACGATTTAAGATCTGTTTTTGACGACTTTTGTAGATCACATTTTACTGTCATATCTTTCAAGCAACTGTATGCATACTTCCTTTTTTAAAGTTAATTTATGTGGGAAATGGAAGTAATATTTATGGTACGTAAATATACTCACATATTTATGTTTGTAACACTGAAATATTAAGTGATAGTTATTTTAGAGCATATGTTAGAAATGAGTTTAAAATAGCATATGGGAAAAAATTATAAGCTAAAAATTGTATAAATTTGTATGTAAAAGCGTGTGTTTATATTTTAAGGGGACTAAATTTGAAGATGAATTCGAAACTTCAACTTCTATTACAATATTATAAAAGAAGGAAGTGGTTTTTTTCTAACATAATAAAACAGTTTTCTTAGTTCATCGTGGAATTCAAAAGACGAGAAATTTAATACGAGTTAAAGTAACGAAGCCTTCTAACGTTCGAAAATTTCTTTTACGCTATAAATATGAAAATGCTAGATTTTTGGAATTAAGTATCCTTTTATGACTAAGTTTATAGCAAAAATATTAGTCTTATCGTCTTTTGCAAATGCATCCAGGTACGTGGAACTTAACAACACCAAACTGATAAATTAGTTAAAGAGAAAAATGTTGTACACTAAAGACTATTAATAGATGTGTTTAGTATATTATTAGTACCTTTTATTGAATGAAATGTTATTTTAAAAATATATGTAAAAAAAAATTAATGAATGATCTACTTATGAAATTAACTTCATGTTCGTAGGAGAATATATTTGGCAATCATGACTTGTTTTTTTATACTTTACGCTGTTGGCATAAATCGTTTATTCAAAAATAATTAATTTTACTAGCTGACGATTTTTTGACGATTTGCAATAATCATATTGACGATTTTTTTCTTCGAATTTGACGATTTTAAACCAGATTTATCTGGCATCTATGTTTGCAATTGAAATATTCAATTTTGACAGAGCGTAAGGGAGAAGCTTTACTGCCTCTCAGTAAAGTTCGCTTCAAAACAAATGTTACTCATTTATTGCGGCCATTAGTAACCACACTTTAAGCCCTAAACACTTAGATGACAGCAGACTTCACAACTTCACGAGTACAAATGACGTTAGCTTCAAACGCTGCCGTCTCGTCAGCAACATAATTATTTTACAGACAGCAGCAGCACTACGTGTATTTAAGCAATGCAAAATTCAGAGGTGTCACATATACATATATTTTACATGAATAAAATTAAAATTACTGACTGAAAACATAATAATATCACGTAAAGTTGTAAAAACTCATCAATTTATTTGTTTAGTTTATTTATATGATGTTTATTTCTATTAAATATTTGAAACAAATTTTAGTTCTTATTGCTGTCAATTTATATTTATAGTGGCAGCACTGCATTTACTTTTTGCTGCTTGCGAAAATAGAAATTAGTTTAAGTTGGCAGCAGCAGCAAATGCTGTTGTGAAGTCGTGCTGCTGTGATATCGTCAAAATAATCGTTTCCATCTAAACACATGGATATTATTTTTAACAGATTGCTGCTTGCTGTCTGCTGTCGTCTATGTGTTTAAAGCTTTAGGTGCTTTCAGCCCAATTAAACGACTTTATCACTTTTTATTATTTCTACTTACTGATTTTTATTAAATAATTTTATTGAGCTATTCTGTTCATGGCACAACGTTAACGCTCTTATTTAAGTTACTTACTACAGCGTAAAATCAAAGCGTTAAATTACGTTGCGCTTTACGCCCGAATTTAGGTTGCACTGTAATGGCAACATACTATTGTTGAATAATATGATTGAAGACAACCATATAACATGGTTTCAGTCTGAAATGGTTTTTCCTAAGATAAGTACATCCAAAAACCATATATCATGTAACCATTTGTTTGGTAAAAGTTTTGTAGTATTAGCATGACAACTATATTATATTATCAGTCTCATGTATTTTATTGTGATAATCTAAACTACTATTGTCACGTCCAGTTATACATGTGTTGATGGTCATAGAATTTAATACATCTATACACACAGATTTTGCAATAGATTATAATTTATTTTAAAAATATTGTATAAAAATGATCAATTCTAATTTACGTCCCAACTAGCCGTACCCGCAGCATTGCCCGCCCGGTATTCATGTCTGTTTAACTATAAGATTAAAAGTGAAAACCAGTATAGAAACTCTCGATCATTATAAGAAAGATGTGCAAGCAGATAATTATTTTTATGATGGGAAATATGTATTTATGTGATAATTATACAGTGTAGATCTACCTGGTAAGCAGTATTCGAGTTCTTTTGTGGTAAAAAATGCGTATATAGATTGCTTCGGTCGGTGATAAATTAACCTGCATATATTTGTCCATTAGAAATATATGTTTTTTTTCAAATCAAGCTTTCTTGATTTCTCAATTCAAGCTTTCGCTTTTCCGTCGCCGAATTTGAGCAGCTGCTGTTGGAACTATTTGCTCACATCTCTTAAGAGAGTTCCACATATCTGATCGTAAGTTCAGTCTCCGAACAAAACTTTATAAAGTGGAGGATTTAAGGCAAAATTTCATCATTTCTACTTTTGTTCCTTTTATAATCCTCAGCAACCACAAAAGTCATTCTACCTAATCTTCAATATTCAGTCCACAGGTTTGCTCTTGTGTGTGTGCAGTGAAAAACGACAAAAATATATAAGACAAAGTTGTATAGCTAAGCGCCTTTAGAAAAACAATTGAGCATCAGGCGTATAGGGCCTAGGCACATCTGGTCTAAGTTAATCAAATTTGATAATATTTATGGCAAATAATTGTCAGTTTGAAAAAGGCTGTCCAAATGACAAAAATTCAATAAAAATTAAATATCCTGCATGAATGTGCCTTAAAACATATGTGTGTCTTTTAAGACGTAAATTAAGATAATTTTAAATTTCATCAAAGTAGTTTCGGAGATTAATTCAACCGTCCTCTCGACCCTAATTTCAAAAAAAGTTTTTTCATTAAAGTAGGTTGTCCAGCTCAGGAGAGGCCGGTGCCTCAAAGTCTATTTTGAGTTACTCGACCGACTATTTTCATGACAAATCGTATTTTTCGGAAGGAATAAAAAAGTGGAGAAACGTCGAACTTAGTGTTTAGAACTCAATATGATGTATTTAAATTTCGATCTGGTAATAATATAATAATGGCACCTGCTAAAACTGATAATGATAATGAAAAGGAGATCGTATGTTGACTTACGATCAAACGTAATTCCTACTGATCGTATATTAATTACAGTATTAATAAAATTAATTCCTAAAATTGAAGAAACTCCTACTAAATGTAATGAGAAAATTGCTAAAAGATACTAGTTCAGTTTCACTTAAAAAGTCACGGACTTATTGATCCGCCTCTTAGGTTAGGTTAGGTAAGCAGGCCGCTGGATTTCCAGCAAGTACCCGGAAACTCCAGCTCATTTGGGTTCTGTAGGTCGTTCCCTTTGTGATTGCCTGAAAAAGTTAATAAAGGAAAAAGAAAATAAAAGGTTATAGGGATATAGAAGAAAGGAGGAAGAGGGAAAGGAGGTGGGAAACTATTGCTGTTTTACTAGCCATCCGCTGCTTCTAATGAAAGAAGCTAACGCAGTCGGTTTGACTTGCGTAAAAAATTTGTATAGAAATCACTCAAAGTATTGAGTGCTTTTCATATAAATTTAAATTCATATAAATTTTCTTCGTACTGAATAGTCTAATTTATAAAACAATTAGAATTTAAAAAGAGGAAATTAATGGCAAAATGTCACTTTGCCAATCGCTTAAACTAGAGCATTGGCTACAATAAAATTTGTATATTTTCAGCGACTTTTTTAACGCTTTAATTGGTTATTAAGCATTTATGAATACGCATTTAGCGATTTTTGACTATTAATGAAAAATAATCATTTATGAGTTAGCGGGTTATTTGACAAATTTTCCATAGAAATTTGTCAAATACTAGTTTAATGAACATACAATATTTTTTTTATGAATACGGACGTATGAGTTTAATGTTGCTGCAACATTGTTTTGTAGAACATCATAATTGAGGGAAATTCCCTTTAACTATTTGTTTATTTTTTCTTACCTTTAAAAGAAATCCATGCCTTCTTTTATGGCTTCAAAGTTTTATGGCTGCCTTTTTACAAACATAGAATGAAACATAAATCCATAAAACTGCTGCTGTTGGTATTTCCCGCACTTTGGCAGGATCAATCTGGTCTACATGTTTCAGTCATAATTTGTACAAAACATTTTTACCTGGGCGGCCACCCAACCAAACGATTTGTCTGCGAGTATTTGGGTATGTGTGTGTGTTTGTGCTGACATTGAAATTAATCCCGTAACAGGCCCAGTGCTATAAAAATGTTAGATGTTCAAACATTGTCAATGTCATTTAATCCCTTAAGGATTTAAAACAAACCCATAAGAGATACGAGTACAAATATTTCTGCGTGTGTGTATGTGTGTGTGTGTAAAAATATTTGTATTTCTAGTGTGGGAAATTCTTCGATGCAACATGTTGCTTTTCAAGCTACTGAATGTTATAATTGCTAAAGTAGAAAAAAAACATGTTTTTTTCCGATTTTTTCCTTAACAATAAAACTATTTTGAAGAGACATTTAGACGTCTTGGCTTTGCTTTGCTTTGCCTTGCTTTGCTTTGTCAAGTGATGACTGTTGGAAGGTTTTGTAAACTATTCGAAAAGTTTCCTTTTACGTTGTCTGCAGTAATTTTTCTTTTACTTGCGTTTGGTTTCAGAAAATCTCTGGTGCCAATTTGTCTCAAATGAATAAAACAAATTTATAAGAATTTTTCTATTTTCTCGTTTTACTTTTAGAAATGCAGGTTTCTTCCTATTATTTAAGCTGCTTAGTAATGTTTTATATTTTAATTGTGTTTCACTGGCTTCGTTAAATAATGGATTTCATTCTTTCTCTTCGACATTGAGGGAGGTCGTTCGTTCTCTGATTAATAAAACGAAGTCTATAAGAATTGAATTAGGAAGAAAAAAAATCTAAAAAAATCTAATTCATTTGAAAATGAAGGCATTAAGAATAAAATATCTTTGTTGTGCAAAAAAAAAAAACACACAGAGATCTTTAGGATCTTTTTTGTAAGATTAAAACAGATTTTTGTCGATAGTAAATGTTGGAAAACAGCTGGCAGTATTTAGCAGAATTAATTAGCTGTTAATATTTTTGATTTGAATGGAGAAGCAAGTATCATTGATCTCATGTGTAGACACAGCCTTAACTAAAACATAATTGCAACTTAAGCTGCCTTTTACAATCAAACAGAACCCCTGTCATAACTGTGATAGTTCAAGTGCGGCAAAAGAATCAGCTTAGACAACAACCTGCAGTCGTGTCGTCTTGCTGTTGTCTAAATAAACATTCGTATTTAAATGCATGTATTTTATATTTGACTTATTGAAGTCGGTTGTCTGCTGGCTTCAATGTGTTTAATGCTTGATGTATTTTAACTTCAATGTAATGCACAAATGTCATCATTTTTGAACCCATACCACTTTTCATCGCTGTGATGTCAACCATTATATCAGTTGATCTAATTATCAACACCGGCAATTATGACAATTATTTCATCAATGAAATGTCTGACATCATGGGGATGTTTTATTGGAATAAGTTTAATGTGATTATTAATCAATGCAAGCAAACTCCAATACCAAAGAAATTACTAAATAAAATAATTGTAATGATAAAATATCATTACCACCTTTTCATACTTTTGAAAAGCCGCCAGTGGTAAAATAGAATGTACACAAATGTTTTGCTAAATGTTGAATCAACAATTCTGGATTTTTGGCGTTTGCTAAAGCCAAGGATAATATATCTTATTTATAATATAACGTATTTACTAACATCAGACCAACTATAATTTGGATTCAATCTCATTGATGTAATAGCTCATTAACATCAGAAAAATGGCACGCGAAGTAAATTTGGTGACAAAATATCATCACTACGCTATCATCAACATTAAACTCCGGTTCAATTTAAGGATTTCAAAAATATGTTCAAACACGTAACTTTATATTCTACCATTTTCTAGAATTCAATGAGAATTAAAAATGTTCTAATAATACTTTTGATGTCTTCTTGCCATCAATACCATGTCTGTGTATCGCACTATCATATTTTAGTTCTGTGTCGTAGTTCTTCTTAGTTCTTAGTTTTATTCTACTCTCTACGCTGTCATTATAATTATGTAACTAACGTCGCATATGATGATTAAATGTCATTAATATGATGCATTTTTTTCTACTTCTTAAACATTACTTTAAATTTAAAAATAATATTTTTAACAACCAAATTCCTTTTCAACAATAAATATAAAATATTATAATACTATTTAGGTTTTTCTTACAATAAATTTTAATAAATTAGATGTTCTATAACTATTAATAAAATGTATCATTGAATTGATGTCACCACAATTGTAGCATTGATGATTAGAGCTGTGTCGTTCATGGACGAACGGGTTTAATTGAATGGATCATCTCATTGAACGAAGTGAGCCAGTCATTAAACTGACCACTTTTCGTTCAAAAGTAAGCCGTTCAATTTGTATAACTTTCGTTTAAATATCTTTCATTCTTTTTTTACGTTATGTTCTTTTGTTTTTATTGTTTCGTTTAACAATAGTGGGGTTGTTTTTTTTTTTTTTATTTATATTTTTTTATATTATCTAAAATAAAACAAAAATAGGATATGAAACTAATTAAAATTGATCCACCTAAATGGTTTTTATTTAAAAATATTTTCTCGTTTTAAAACAATAAATTTTTATCACCTTTTATTTCGCCATTTTGTTTTGTTTATTTTACAAAGCTGTGTTGAAAAATGACCGGGAAATTGTAGTGTTGGCACCGTACCGTTCGTTCAACATGAGCGATTGAACGATATGAACGAATGGATCATTCTTTTGTAATTGAACGAAAGTGACCGGTCACTGAAATGACCGACCCGGCACAGCTCTATTGATGATACTCCATATATGACAAAATTGTCTGATGACTTTTGTTATTGAGATTGATGTCAGTTTTCATATTACTGATGCCTATTTCCATACTATTGATGTCGCAGTTCTGTTGACCCGCCGTCATCAATATGAAGATGCTTTTTTCTATGAGTGTATAAACAGACAGACGAGATATGGGGGTGCTGTAAGTCCACCTTTGCATAAAGTAAATTGTGGATAAGGTAGGGTGTATAGTACGCGAATCTCTATGCTAGACATTTGTAGATATTTTTTTGTTTCTCTGCTGGACTTTTCGCATTTTTTATGCATAATTCTTCATAACAATTTTTCGAAAAGAAAAAAGAAAGGAAAAAGCTAACGAAATATTTCTGTCTGTCCTTTAATTTCACAAATTTTGAATATATTTGTAGCATGTATTTCCCAAATGCCCTCCGGTTCGGCTTCATTACCTAATTCCTTAATGGATGAGGGCAGAAAAGCTGAATATGTTGAAGTTCTTTAATCAATTCACACCTTTATTTTACTTAGACTACCCCAATGGCAATCTCTGCTATACAAATTTTTTAATAGGCTTAAGTGTAGATTTTAAAATACATAATTTAATTTTATAAGAGTTTAATTAAAAATTTATGTGAAGCTTTTCTTTTGTGTTTGCTGCTCAGCTGCTGGTAATAGTAGTAATAAAACAGCGCCAACCAAGTCGCCAAGAGGGTTTCTAAACCACCACTACAATTCAACTACAAAAAACTCCTCCCGCACTTGCGACAGCGATTAAAAGTTGCCCGATGTTTTTCTTTTTCTCTTTTTATTTTTATTGTTTTAATTTAGTTTGAACAGATGTAAAAGGCTTAGACAATGCCAAAAAAAAAAAAAAAACCAAAAATGTCTGCCCATCGTCAGTCTTAATGTAAATAGGGTCTAACAGGAAAAGCATGTGTCCTTGATTTACTATACACCAGCATCTGCCTTGACGGCCTTATGTTATAATTGACCAATCCCCAGCATGAATTATATACGAATAATATGGCATAACTATGGTTTGTGTCAATAATAATATTTTTTTTTCTTTTTGGAGGATAAACGTTTGTCATTATAATAGACGCCAGAGTGTAAATACACATTTTTTCAGTCGCCATACTAATTTCGAATGTTGTGCCTAAAATATATCTTTTAAGGAAAGTCTGATAACCTTCCTTCATTTAAAACAACGGCTGCTGAAAGTTATTGATTGTTCTTGGAAGCTTACTGTCAATATAGACCAATTCAAAAAGCTAAATTTGTGAGCAATATTTTGCGCGTTTCAGAAGTGGAAGCAGTTTAAAGATGAGGAATTGGTATTATTGATCGATGAAGATTGTTGTCAAACGCAAAAAGAACTTGCATTATCATTGGGAATTACACAACAAGCCATTTCCCTAAATTTAAAAGCATTGGGATTCCTTCAAAAGCAAGGAAATCGGTTCCCAAACGAATTAAAGCCAAGCGACACTGAAAGGCAATTGTGCTTGTCGGAAACGATGTTTAAACGCTGCAAAAAAAAAAAAAAGTAATTTTTGCATCGTCTTGTTGCTGGTGTTGCAAAATGCATGCATTACGATAACCCCAAGGGCAAAAAATCGTATTCAAAGCCCGGCCTACCAACCAAATCAATGCCAAATCTGAATATCTATGACGCCAAAGTAATGTTCTATATACGGTGGGATTAGTGATGTTAGAGGTAGGGATAATTCCCTTTTTAACACGCTTATATTAGTCTCACTTGTATGTTTGTTGCTTTGTATTCTTGCAACACTTGAAACCCATGCCATATAAGTGATTATCCAGGGAAGTGGGGGGAATTTTGAGCATTCACGAAACTGCTTTTGAGAATTCCAATAACAGTTCGGAACCACTTCGCTAACCCGTTTGGAAGCGCGTTTTGGCAGTGGATCTGAACTATAAAAGGGCGTTCGCTTTAGTACGAAAATGGAAGTTGCCATATTGTGTCGGGTGAAGTGCGGAATTTTGTCTCTCATTA
Source organism: Thecocarcelia acutangulata (assembly GCA_914767995.1). Lineage (NCBI taxonomy): Eukaryota > Metazoa > Arthropoda > Insecta > Diptera > Tachinidae > Thecocarcelia > Thecocarcelia acutangulata. Next base: position 75,673,207 of record OU612095.1, on the reverse strand, counting down.
ACCGTATCGGAACCGGGTTTTCATGTTCGGATCGGGGTGTGGCCGTGGAACATGATCATTCGAGTAAGTCCGAAAATTGAAGTTGCCATGTCATTTCCGGGGAACTAAAGGAATTTGATGGGTCCTGAAGCCGACTTTGGGAGTTCCCAAAAAAAAAAAAAATATATCTGAACTATTAACGGTCATTCGATTTAATGTGAAAATTGAAGTTGAAGTAAAGCAATTTGGCGAAACCTGAAGTCGATTTTGGGCATTTAAAAAAAAATAATAAAATAAAAACTGCGCACGCATTATACAGATAATAATCATTCGATTTAGAGCGAAAATTGAAGTTGCCACATTATTTTCGGGGAAGTAAAGGAATTTGGCGATTCCTGAAGCCGATTTTGAGTATTCAAAAAAAAAAAAAAAACTCGAATCGCTTTATACAGATAATTATCTAGTTATGTGGATAATATAAAAGGAGGCTTAAACAGCTTAATTGAATTTAAAATTTGATACTTGATATCGAAACGCGTTTTTCAGTTTTTTAAACAACACTGGGCCCCAAGTTACAAGAACGGTCAAAAACAAAGACATACCCCTTCAAAAGAAGCAAAGGGCTTTGAAAATCTATTGATATATTTTGGAACTACATACAATTTTTTTAGATAGACATTTTGTCTGTCGGATGTCCAAAAAATGTTTTCCCGATCCGTCTACAAACTCTTTTAAAGGAAGAAAGCATATTGAAAGTAGTTTCATAAATCCAGGAGTCACTAAAAAATTTATTTTTCAAACAGACATTTCGACTGTACGGTGCACAAATTTCTTTTTAAATTTTCAGTCCGTTTACAAAATCTTTCAAAAGATATAATGACTCTGGTTCCCTTTGGTAATATATGCAGGGGTGCCCTGTGGAATACTTAATATTGTTGCCATAAGAATAATTGAAACTCGTTGTTATATGCAAATACTTTTAAAACAAGATTTTGTAAAAATTTTCTTTAATTTTGTTTGCAAAATACAGACTACTCGTATTTCCTTTCCAGCGAGGTGTTCTGACTACAGTGTTGTTCATCTTCATAGTCACAAAAAGTAAAATTCTTAATATTGTTGCCATAAGAATAATTGAAACTCGTTGAATACTTTTAAAACAAGATTTTGTAAAAAATTTCTTTTAAAAAATTTCTTTCGTTTTTTTTTTCAAAATACAGACTACTCGTATTTCCTTTCCAGCGAGGTGTTCTGGCTACTGTGTTGTTCATCTTTATAGTCACAAAATGTAAAATTCTTAATATTGTTGCCATAAGAATAATTGAAACTCGTTTAATACTTTTAAAATAAGATTTTGTGAAAATTTTCTTTTTAAAAATTTCTTTCATTTTTTTTTTTTTAATACAGACTACTCGTATTTCCTTTCCAGCGAGGTGTTCTGGCTACAGTGTTGTTCATCTTCATAGTCACAAAAAGTAAAATGCTTAATATTGTTGCCATAAGAATAATTGAAACTCGTTGAATACTTTTAAAACAAGATTTTGTGAAAATTTTCTTTTTTAAAATTGATTTTATTTTTTCAAAAATGCAGACTACTTGTATTTCCTTTCCAGCGAGGTATTCTGACTACAGTGTTGTTCATATTTATAGTCACAAAAAGTAAAATGCTTAGTAATGTTGCCATAAGAATAATTGAAAATCAGATTTTGAGAAAATTTTCTTTTTAAAAATTTCTTTTAATTTTTGCAATAGTGCAGACAACTCGTATTTCCTTTCCAGCGAGGTATTCTGACTACAGTGTTGTTCATCTTTATAGTCACAAACAGTAAATCGAAATATTAAAGTATGAAATGGCTTTCACTGGATTGTTTTTTGTTTTATAAATTCATGTTTTTTTTCTGAAATCTTAAGTTTTATATGAAACGGAAGCTGTGTTTTTTTATAATAGCTAAAATTACATTTAATTAAATTAACAAATGTTTTAACATTAAAAAAAAACTACCTAAAACTTAAAGCAAATTTTTTTGTTTTGTTTTACGTTTGTCAGACGTTATGGAAAAAAAAAACAAACAAAAAACTTGGCTTAATTATAAGTGATTTAAACATTAAACCCACCAGCGTTTTTTTCGGTTTTTTTTTTATAAAAAAAAAAGAAAAAATCGAATTCATTGATATTTATTTGGTTTTATACTTATGTGGGCTTAGACAGACGTACGTCTACAGGTATTCGTTTTCGTTTTTATTTATTTATTTTTTTCAGCTCTTGTTTAAATAAAAGACATAAAAAATTCATTTTTAATGAATGAAATCTTTAAAATTTATTTGGTGCTAAGGTTTCTTTTTACGAGTATGAATGGAGTTGTTTGCTTTCAAACAGCAATTTTAATGAATGAAAAATTGCAACTACGCACTTTTTTCTTGAAAGTTTTGAGAGCTTTTTTCAATGTTTTTTATTTTTCTTTTTTTTCGAAATCACAATGATGTATGGGCTTTGGAGACAACAACAAGTAAAACTTTTTAAATATGGTTAAAGGTGTTAAAAAGCTGTTTGACAATAAATTTTTTCTTAAACCATTTAAGGCTTTAAGGCGTCAAAGACTAAAAGATTTAAAAATGTTTGAAATTTTGTGTAAAATAAAAACAGCGAAACAAAAAAAAAAAGTAATAAAACTTATTATTAATTTAAGCAAAAGAAAATGCCAGCTTTTAAAACAAGAAAAACACAAAATTTTATTTAATTTATTTATACATAATATATATATTTTTTAAAATAAAATGTAGGCAGAGGAAACTTTAAATGCCCACCAGGTGTCAAATTGCAACAGATTTTTTTTTTCTGGTTGTGTGATTTTTTCTTGCTGTTTAATTTAATAAAAATTAAATTTAAAATCTGTGAAATAAAATAACTAAAAGATGGCTTTAAAATAAAAAAAAATAAATCAAATAACATATTAGTACTAATAGTTTAATCCATTTAAAGCTTAACACTTCACGGCAAACAGTGTTAGTGATTAGAAATGAAAAAATTTAATTAAAAATATAATAAACATGAAACAGGATTAGCACAACCGTGGAATTTAAATTTAAATAAACAAATAACAATACTACTATGACGCTTTCCAATAAAGCTGGCATAATTGCAGATCTTTCGGATATACAGTGGGCCACAATCACACACAAACTAAAATAGTTTCGTTTTAAGAATACGTAACTGTAGTTTAAAAAGTCAACATATCTGTGAGAATTTAGTTCTATCGTCATACAGTTGGCCACAATCACACTCAAACTAAACAAGTTTCGTTTTAAGAATACGTAACTGTGGTTTAAAAAGTCAACATATCTGTATGAAGTTAGTTCTATAGTCATACAGTGGGCCACAATCATGCACAAACTAAAAAAGTTTCGTTTTTAGAAGATGCAACTGTGGTTTAAAAAGTCAGCATATGTGAGAGAATTTAGTTCTATCGTCATACAGTGGGCCACAATCATGCACAAACTAAAAAAGTTTCGGTTTTGGAATACGCAACTGGGGTTTAAAAACTCAAGATACCTGTGTGAAGTTAACTCTATAGCTTCGGTTTTAATACCCCTGTTCTTTTTAAGAGTCTGCTATACAACAGCTGTTATCTTAACAGAATATAATATTTCACCTGTTAAATTTTATTTAACAGGGCACCTAATTTAGCGCGTCAAGCGTAAGTTATCTGTTGAAATCCTGTACATATACATGCAAAATGTATGAGAGACTATTTGGGTGTAAAGTTTTAGCTCATCCTTTCGATCTACAGAACGAGTACGCTTCACTTCAAAACGGAGTATCCAGAATTCGCTTGGCTCATTCTTTACCTCAAAACCAGAGCAATTCTTTTGGCCCTGAATTCATATGCTGCCAGAAAGAAGACAAAATGTAGTGGCTAACAATTGACCATACTTTGAATGTATCAACTCATATTTTTATTGTAATAAATATATTTTTCAAACAAAACAAAAACATTATAAACTCGTAGAACGAAACACTGTGTGAGTCGCTCTCGCTAATAACTTAACTCAAAAAAAAAAAAAATAACTAAAATTCAAAATTTCAAGTTTTCTTCAATTATTGTTTCCTGTCTTCTTTGATCAAGAGTTATTGATCGCGGCTATTGTTGTGACAATTAAAAATAAAAATATATTTTGGCTTTAGCCAGGATTGAACTTGAGCCAGACGAATGATACCAATCCATCAGATAATATTGATAAAGATTGAAACAGTAAAATAGTCAATAATAGAGAAAGACGCTTATATAAAAGTCTTGAGCTTGGTGACTAAATATAACGACCTATACTTTCACATAGGAAGTTGCTATAAATGAAAATACCTCGAAAAAAATTGTAAAGCAATATAGTTAGTTGAGACAAGTTACCTAACTTTTGAAAGCGAGATATAGTATTTCTTAATTTCTGTTCGAAAGTTTGCGTCTTGCTGGCACATTTTCAGATTTGAACTCGGGTCATGACGCATCATGAACGGTCGCCTTAACCACTCAGCCAAATGTGTGCTGATGAGAAGAATAACTATCGGCTACGAAACAGCTAGTTGTCCCCCAAGTAAAGAAGTTTGATTACTTTTCTGGTCTTATTCAATCAAAAATTATTTATTACAGCAAATTTGTATGGTAAAAAATCACTAAAATGTACAAAAACCAAAAGATAGTTTAAAAATGATCAAGTTCCACAAAAAATCAATAATTAAAAAAAAAAAGAAGTTTTTTGGGACAAACCCAAATACTAGGCAATACACATTAACAAATAAGTTTGTCAAACACTCTTCTTTGTCAGTCTTTAGTGGTTATAATTTTGTACATTTTAAACTTTGTGTTAAAAACTAAGAAAATAAATTGTAGTTTTCGTTTTCTTATATTGTTTAAAACATAAAATTCAATTTCTTTTGCTCATCATTATTTTTATGCCACATTCTTAAAATGCATTTCAAATTATCTTCAAAAAACGATCTCGCTTTTCTTTCACAAACTGCAGTGTTCTTTTTTTTCTCTCTCATTTCTTTTTACTTTTTACATCGTGTGTGTTTTTTTTTTTGCAGTTTGTAAAGAAATGTAGTGTTGTAGTGTAGAGCTCTTTCTTTTTCAGATGATGCTTTCAAGCTTCATCAAAATTGAAAATCTTGATATTTGAAACACAGACAGAACGGCACGGCACATTTACAACAAACTCAAAGAACAACAACAACAACAAAAACTACGATATAATACCAAAAACAAATGAGTAACACACTGCTAAACTATTAAAATTTAAAGAACAAGTATTAAAACTTATAAATAGAAGACAAAATTTTAAGAGAAGACAAAAGAAGCAGAGAGTAGAAAAGGAAAGGGGGGAAAAATAATTATGCAAAAAATAAAAACTTCAAGAAAATCGAAAAACAACCGGAAATTTGTTGAGTTTTAAAAGTTTTTGCCAAAAACGTGTTTTATTTAAATTTAAATTTATAGTTCACAAAACAAAAGACCTTAAAAGCAAAAAAAAAAAAAAAAAAATTTTTTTTTTTCTCACACCTGACTAAATAAATATTTGTAAGAAAATTGGGGGCCAGTTCGAAATCCTCGTGATTATTGCTCAGCAAAGTGGGTGTGTTACTTAAAGGTATTCACTGCAAAAATTTCGCTATCAATTCCACTCAACATTTGCAGCAAAATAAACAACGACTTTTTTTTTATTCTTATTTTTAAATATTTTTCTTTTATTTTGATTTTCGGTTTCTAACAATTAAAGTCAAATGCCAAAAAGTTAAATACTTGAAACATGTGATAATAAAATAATTTTAAGGCGACCAACCACCAACCAAACCAACAATCACCCTGAACAGACTCATTTTATTTTTACAACAAAATATTTTCTCAATTCATCATCATCATCGCCATTAAAGCACAAAAAAAAAATGCAGATGAATTAAAAAAAACCAACAATAAACACCCCAAAAATAAACAACAATTTAATTTTTATAATTAGGGCTTGGATTTTCATGTACGAGTACTAAAAACATGCATAAATCACATAAAATATGCATTTAAAATTGCTAAATATGCTTTTAACGTACGAAAATAAGAATACAGTAGCTGTCGATACTATTCATCCGAAACTCATTAACTTGCTGTTACTAGTGATTTTTAGCCATGTGATACATTCATTTAATAGCACTATAATGTCAGGTATATCTAGACTCCGCTTAATGTGGAAGCAGCAGTTCAGGCGATCTCAATTTACAAAAAGGAGAAGCTAACAAAATGCAACGTGATTCAATATGAGATGAATATTGAGAGAGAGAGAGAGTAATTAAATGGGTCGGTGGCTGAGTGGTTAAGGCAGCCGTTCATGATATGTTATGACCCGGGCACAAATCTGAAAACGGGTGCTGAGGAGTGTTGTAGCGACCACGAAACAGCCAGTTGTGCCGCAGCTAAAGTTTTGATTATTATTATTCTTGCAAATTTGTATTGTAAAAAATCCTTCTTAAGAAAAACTTAAACTAAAAGCCGATGTCCGAAAACCAAAAATCTAATGGAAAAACTAAAGATAGTCACTTTTTTATTTGGAACGAGTACTCAGGGGATAATACCTGCATATGCAGGGCTGGTATTATCCCCTGCATATGCAGAGCTAGGAAAATAGTCTGTGAAGAGGGGAAAAAGAGGGGTTTGTGAACTATCCAAGGTTATAACAGATAGGAAATACGTCTGCAGGCAACTTATTCCACAGCCAAAGCGTACGGCTGAAAAACGAATTCTCTCTGTAATGCGTAGTACGATTCCCTGGGCAATCGAGCACAAATGGATAAGCTCTGGACGATGTACGCGCGATACGTAAAAGTTTGCGAGTTTCGGGAACAAAATTGCTAATCTCGTCAGAGCAAAATCCATTGTAGTAACGATAGAACAGAGTAACGCACCCCACACTGCGTCGATGCTCCTGTGAATCAATAGAGTTGGATACCCTACTGTCACTGATGAGCTTCTTCGCCCAAACATGAGAGTTGTATTCCATTTTCCGTCGGATATAGGTGGTATAAATAGTAAGGATGTCAGATGGAGTGAAGTACATCTTACACCGCTTCAAAAACCCGTGGCGCTTGAATGCTTCTTTAGAGACATGAAAAATGTGTTCATTCCAGCAGACATCACACTGTATTTTCATTCCAAGAACATCAAGAGCATCCGATTCCTCAATATTTATACCATCCATGAGTACAGATGAAGCAGCATTTGCGGTCGTTTGTTTGTGTGTTGATAAACAGTACTGGGTCTTATGAGCCCATTCGGAGATTAATACAAGATCACTATTTAGTGAGTCATTGATATATTGCCTCGTGGCAGTGATCTCTGATAGAGTGGGTCTATAACTAAAAGAGTACGAGTGGCAAATGCTGTCAGTCACGAAAGAGTTGGAAGTTTGATAGAAAAAGTCGTTGAGGAAAATAAGAAATAGGGTATATATATAGAAATAGGGCCTTGTGGTAGCCTTGAATTAATCTTGAACTCTTTTTATAAGATCCGGTACGGTCTCTGAGAAAACTAGATACAAACCGAGAAAAGTCATCACCGTCACCAAAAGCAATAAGTTTTGCCAGTAGTGTACCATGACATACTCTGTCGAACGCTTTTGAAATATCTGGAGCCACCACCTTACTTTCACCAAAATGATGGATTGCTTTGCACCATTTCTCTGAGAGATATGCCATAAGATCGCCAGTAGAACGACCCTTACGAAATCCACATTGACGATCATAAAGTAGTTTATGCAACTCTAGCTACCTCATAAGGTGATAGTTAACCATACCTTTCATTACGATAGTTTTCGGGGTTATTTGACTCACCTTTTTTCTCAAACTTCCAGCACGATTGGAACTCACCAACATGGTAAAGTATGCCGAAGAGATATGCCAATGGACACGCAAGCGTAGAAGAATACTGCTTCAAGACCAGTGTTGGAAAGCCATTCCATCCAGGGCCTTATTTATGTTGAGGTCGGCCAAACCCCTTTTAACTCTTCGAACCTGGAAAAACATCTTTGGCATAGTTACAGATACTCTTTCGAGCACTGTTTTTTACTCTTTTAACGATAGGCCAAAAGGTCTTACTGCCTCGGAGAGCTCTAAGACATTTACTGATTTTCTAAAAATATGTTTCAAAATATATGCATTAATGATGAAATATGCAAAATTTAGTACTTTTGGAAAAATTTGCAACAATATGCTTTAATAAATGGATGCTATTTTTCTGCAAATTCAGTGATTCTGTAGAGAAAATTCATAAAATATGGTCATTAATCACAAGATATGCACTTGCAGCAATTGTATCACAAATTCACTAATATTTTGAATAGTTTTATAACATATATGCATTAACGATGAAATATGCACTAATGCATCAATCTAATTGCAAATGCATTGATATGCAACGAAATTTTGATCCTGTTGAATTTAGACAAACTACAATACCAAATACGTGTATTAATGGAAATCCTAACCCTAGTTGTAAACCACTCAGACCTTTAAAATCTACTTTTTTAATAGAAACACACTTATTAATGGGCGTTTTTAGAGAGGTATAAAACTTTAAGTTAGCGACACTTTTTAAACGGCACCCATTTTGTCAGCTGTTAAATGATTTATGTTTCATTTGGTTTGCCATTTCAACTTGAATAGACTGACCCCTGAAGAACGCTGCCAAATTATTTAAATGCTTCGAAAACAAGATTGTCGTTGATCTTGATGTTCATCAACAAATTTTGTTCACTTTTGTTGTAATAAAAAAGTCAGTAAACAACACCGATAATCCTCAAGTTCATGTAAAGACACTATTACATCAACAAAAATTGACTGTTGGGTGTGCTTTATGGGCTGGTAAAATCATTGGTCCGTACTTCTTTAAACACAATGCTAGTCAAAATGTGACAGTCAATGGTGATCGCTATAGAACCATGATTACTCACTCTTTCGTCCATTGAACAAACCTAATGAGCAGGAACTGTGGTTTCAAGAAAACGGTGTGGCATATCACGCAGCTCGTGTTACAATAGATTTATTGAGGGAAACGTTTGGTATACGTTTCGTATTCATGAACTGACTGCGCTGGACTATTTTCTGTGAGGATATATTAGTCTACGCCGATAAGCACGATAAAGCGATTGACCTACAACATTCGTTGCTTTATTGCCGATATACCATCACAAATGTTAGAAAAACCATCAAAAATTGGTCTCCAGATTAGACTACGTCCAAGCCAGCTGTGGCACTCTTAAGGCAGAGGTCATATTCGAATATTATCTGTCTAATAGGTATTGTAAATTTCATGTCAATTAAAAAAAAAATTCATCTGTTTTATGCCATATCAAAGTTCTATACCTCTATAACAAACACCCTTTATATTCATACATATATAAAATTAAACTAAAATTAGCAGCGTTTTCTAAATAAATAAAACCTTAAAAAACATAACAATGTCTCTTAATTTATGTCTAATGCTTTTATTATCATCATCTCTTTTCAACACAGGCGGCATTTTGCAACGAACAAAAAAAAAAAAAACAATAACAAAAATGATTAAATAGTACAACAAAAAAAAAACTGTGTGCCACAAAATAACGAAAGAATCAAGGAAATTGGGAAAGACGAAAAGCAAATAAAAATGTCTCGTGATTTTTCTACAATACTTTTAAATAAAGTACTAAAATTATATAATTATATAAAAACAGCGAAATCTTTAAATAAAATGCAAATAAAAAATAAATTAAGGAAAAAAAAAATTAGCTTGCTAGCCGCGAATTTCTCTGCGGAGAACAGATGTTATCGGAAGCCTGCACTTCGATGTGAAACCAAAATTAAAAGAAAAAGTTTTTATTATTTAATCAGGTCTACATAATTTTTTTGCTGATTTTTTCACATATCACATTTAGGGTACAATTATTTGTATTCAATAACAGTAAGGTGCTCTGGATTACTGCTCTGGAGGAGCCTGCATATACAGTTGTCTATGGAAAAGGCTTTTTCTCAACGTAAACCTACTAATTTTAGTGTTTGTCCTGGTGCTTTATATATTAACATTACGGAAGTTGCTTTCAGGGGGGATTGAACTCTTTTGAACGGGAATGGCAAGTCGGTTGGTATTATTAGAATAACGTCATAATAATTACTCTGATAATAATCCTTCCCAAATCTATAATTTGTAACCGCGTGCCATTCTAAAGTCTTGATTGAATAAGAGTTCTCATTAACAGAACGTTACCTCTCAGTCTCTGTTCTATCATTACTACAATGGATTTTGCTCTGACGAGATTAGGGATCTTGTTCCCGAAACTCGCACATTTTTACGTAGCACGCGTTCATCGTCTAGAGCTCATCCATTTGTGGTTGATTTTCCGGGGAATCGTACTACGCATTACAGAGAGAATTCGTTTTTCAGTCGTAGGCTTCGCCTGTGGAATATGTTGCCTGCAGAAGTGTTTCCTGTCTGTTATAACGTTGGAAAGTTCAAGTCAAATGTTCACAAACACTACTCCCGCTTTCCTCCTCCTCACAACCTATTTTCCTAGTTCTGGTACAATGCACTGCATATGTAGGGTTCATCCCCTGAGTACTGGTCCAATATAAAAAAAAATATATATATATATATATATATATATATATATATATATATATATATATATATATATATATATATATATATATATATATATATATATATATATATATATATATATATATATATATATATATATATATATATATATATATATATATATATATATATATATATATATATATATATATATATATATATATATATATATATATATATATATATATATATATATATATATATATATATATATATATATATATATATATATATATATATATATATATATATATATATATATATATATATATAGTGAGAAGATACGGTTGGTAAGTTGCCAAACTTTAGGGGGCACGATGCCACTCGTTCACTGTCCCTGACTGCTGTCTACAGACAGAAATTCTACAACCTCAACATCAATGTTTAACAACATATATCCGAAAATTTCATTAGTCAGGGCTAAAGTGGCGCTTTCTCTGTTTTCATTTTATTTTTGATGTCGGGATAAAGATTGCTTTTTAAACTATCTGTGTTTTGAATAATATCTATTACATTTTGGATTGGGCTATTGCATATGATTTGTAGAAGAGTGGCCCCAGAACGACCCGTTCGTGAGAGTAATTTTTTTGTACGCATCCACAGAAAAGCGGCTTTCAAGCATGCATTGATTTCCTTTCTATCTATAACGACAACAGGTAGAGTCTATCTGAAATCACCTAAAAGTACCACCATTTCTCCTTTATCGTCCGATCTAAAGCTTCAAAGGATCTTTTGGCGGACATTACACGAGTAAATTGATCACAAAGTAACAGCTTGCAGGTACATTGTTGTTGCAATCGACAACACTTATTGTGCTTGGTAATATTACGTTTGTGATAAGCGAGAAAAGTTAACAGACAGACAGAGTTACTTATACATTTGCAATATTAGTGACGATATAATAATATACTGAATGTGTCATGCCCCTATTTTGAGGCTCTTATTTGATGGTGGAGCGACTCCATGGGGTGCATTATTCACAATTCAACCGCGCATCCATATGGCTTGCAAGACTAACACTGGTCGTAACTTTAGCCATAAGTTTGTTGCCATAATCTCTCCTGTATGCAATTTCCATAACTGTTAATGGAAGAGAAGGATTTTGTCTAAGTAGGCCGAAGCACATTAAGAGCATCAACTTTCAACCAACTCAACCGTTTGTTTAACCATCACTGGTTCATTGCAAACATCAAACCAGAGCCCTGAGAGTTTTAGGGCGTAGAGGGAAAGGCGTTCCTATTTTTTTGTAGCAAATAACACTCTAGCCAGTCGCATGGCTTATGTTGCGTTGGACTTTCGAAAACCTTACTAAGAGCTAAGATTGGCAGAAAGGGGATTCAGCAAAGACTGCTGGAGTTTAAACCTAAAATCGCAGAAAGGGGAATTAGTTTCCTTCATAACTATAGTGCGTGCTGATTTACGGGAGCTAATGACACCTGAGGTGTTGTTGTCTGGAAACAACTACCTATAATGTAAAGAACCAGAAGTGATAGTTAGATGGGTGACCTGGTTACGGGCTGGTGCTCTTGTTCCTTTTGTCTCATTGACTGCTGGGAAATTGCACAAATTATTTAGCTTATGCTATGAAAAATGAGTTGGTCCATCATCAGATTAGGCCGTCAAGTCAATCTATTACTGGTTCCTGGTCTGCAAACAGAACCTACAGGGGGCTTTGTTGGTCAAGGTTCTGCCTATTAACCCTTGATGAGGGAATTCCAATACAACATAATTCATCCGGTTTCATAGATTTTTATATGCCACAACAAACGAGGAACTTCTACCCCTCTATGCCCCAGAAAGCAGAATGATGTGATTATGCCTACACCAACGGAAAACCTAATCCCCGGAGGGAATATTTTCAATAACTCTGAGACATAGTTGAGGTTCAAAGTCCGAATTACCTCACCCTTTAACTTTAGAAAAAAAGAAGTCCTAAATCATATGATCGTGGCGACCAATCAACAGTGCCACGACGTAAGATAATACAGCCATTGAATTTCTCGTGTTTTCTTGGCTGCGTGACAAGCGACACCATCACATATCGTCCAGGTTCATATCGTAAATTTCTTAACACAGCAAATCCGTTATCAACTCGCGATAGCGAATACCATTTCCAGTAGCTGTTTGACCGACTTAATTTCGTAGTACAAGGTGTCCGCCGGGAAGATATACTACTTTTTTGTTTTCATTGTAATCCTGGCTGTATGCAATGTGGCATAGTTTTGTTGATATCATATGTTAATCAAGCCCAAAGCTTGCAGTTATAGGGTTAAAAATCATATCACGATTACCGTTACGCCGTTTTTTCTTTCGAAGAAACCCCACCAAACTGTCATTTTTAATGGATCCAAAGGTAACTGATGAATAATTTGCGGGGTTTCCATTGCCCAAAGCCAAATATTCTGTTTATTCACCTATCTATTCAAATGCAAATGTGGTTCGTCACTCATAATGATTTTTTCATGAAAATCGCCGTTATCATGGGCGAGCTGTAACGTCCTATTGGCATATGTCCGGTGGAGTAAATGGTCTTGTGGAAGAAGCTATTGTGTCAACTGGATCTTAAATGGAAACAAATGCAAATCCTGGTGCAAAATTGTGGCCAAAAATGTTCTTTGAAGACCAAGCTTTGCAGCACGGCGTCGAATTGAGCTTGATGGATTATTTTGGGCACTTTCTGGAGCAGCAGTAATGATTTCAGCCGATCTTGCCTCTTTATTTGAAATCATTCACTATAAATAGGGCGTTTTTTTAGTTAACTTTCTCAACGCCACAGTTATCGATAATTGATTTTGATAAAATGTTTTAACGATTAAAATACTTTGGTTTTTCGAATATTTTTCAATGATAAATTTGCCAGGTGTCTACATCACGACTGCCAAATATGAACTGTGAAAATGATTTACATCAGTACCTGCCTTGACGGCCCAACCACTTTTACGGAGTGAATTTTTCACGATTAACCACAGCCCCCGTATGGCTGACTAGGCTCACACAGGTAGCAATTCTTGTCATATGATTGCGGTCATATGAACAACTTCTTGTTGAGAAGTTCGGGCTTTCTAATCCCACATGTATGCAATTTCCCAGCAATCAACGGAAGACAAGGCTTAATGAGTTGGTAGGCCGAAGCCCACTAAGAGCATCAGCCCTTAAACCAACTCACCCGTCAAACCGTCACCACTGGTTCCTTACAGTACAGGTATCTGTTGTATAGGCAACAGCTCCTCGGGAGATTGTTAGTCCTCGAAAAAAGCCATCACCAAACAATTATCAAGGATACTAACACTCCCTTCCTGCGATTTAGGTTTAAACCACAGCCAGAATGTTTCAGCCAAGGTAGACACCTCAACCATGATCAGCCCGGGTCGAACCGCAAGCAGAACTTCCCGGCGTTCTGCCAATTTATACCCTTGGTAAGGGTTTCGGAAGCCAACACAACATAAGTCATGTGGCTTCCTAGAGTTTTGTTTGCCGCACCAAACGAGGGACCCCTTTCCCTCTTTTCCCCGAAAAACAGAGCGCCTATGTTAGGAATACGCCAAGGCAAAATCTGTTCCCCGGGGGGGCCAAATATGACCTGTTAAGACTAATGTTTACTAAAAAATGGTGGCAAAACAAAGTAGTATACCTTCCCGGCGGACACCCGGTAGTTCAGCCCGGTGACGCCGCTCAGTCTATTTTTGTAGATGCATCGGCTTTTCATTAATCACTCGTGCTTTCTCATTTGCCCATATGCGGTAATTAGGCTGGCTAGCGAGTCCATTGGGATGAAAGTGTGCCTCAGAAGGCGAATACATTTCCATTTGAACGCCCATTGGCGTAAAAGGTTTCAACAATCTTAAAGCGCTGCTCAGTTGTCTACCTCTTCGTGATAGCACTTGCCAAACACTGAAGCAAAGATATGTCAAATTAAGTTGAGCACAAAAAACTAACTTTAAGGTGTGACTCACAATTAACAACGTGCATTATGGTTGGACCATCCTTAACAAAATCAAATAAAATTTAACAAAAACGATATGCACGGTGAGTCAAAGTAATGAAGCGACCGTTGATTTGAAAAGTAACGTTCAGCAATTCGCACACATTGTTCAATTGTGTTTTGTTGCGTTTTAAATTCCACCAAACCTTCTTTGAAAAGTACTGAAAAAAAAAATAAATAAATAAAAATAACAAAGAAAGTATAATAAAACAGCTATAAGGTTTCAAATCACTTCGTTAATTTTGGGTCACCCTGTATTAGCACAAATTGATTTTTAGGAATGAGTTTAATTTTTTATTAACTTTACCAAATTAACCAAAAATAATGTTTCATAAAAAAAGCATTATAGAACAAACATAAAATATAAAACATATGCACAATACATACATACATATATACATATGTATGTATATAAATATCCATTAAACATGCATGAGAGCACAAACAAAAAATACATGACGCAATTTTGATATTTTTAATGACTTAGCAACTGAACAGATAGATTCCTCCCAACACAAATAAAAATCATTTTTAGATTTTTATTTTTTTAGACTTTTTTGTAATAAAAATACTTTTAATACTTTCTACAAAATATAACTTTCAAAGCAAAATTATTAAACATAATGTATTTCTTAAATGGAAAATAAGTTTAAGCTACATATTGCTCTTAAATTAAAAATTATTAAGAAAAAAAAAATTATTTCTTATTAAAAAGTGACTGACCTAAGACAACATTTGAGTGCTGCTCAGTTGTAGCAAAAAAAGAGCCCCACTTTTTGTTGTTTTTTGTTTTTTTGTTGTGTGCAAATGTGTTTTTGTTGGTTTGGTGCTCTGTAAAAGGTTTGCTCAAGTATTTGTGTGTACGAATTATTTCTATCGAGGCGAACGTGACGAATTGCACTGAAAGTTTAATAAAAGAGACAAGAACTACAAAAGAAATTTGTATAATGAAAAAAATAAATAAATAAATAAACAATTTTAAATACAGATAATTTTCACATGGCGTTACAATGTTTTAAAGCAATTTGCGTAATTATATTCAAATATACATACATACATACATACATACATACATACATACATACATACATACATACATACATACATACATACAAACATACGAGTACATTGTATAAGAGATACCACCTATAAATCTACTTTAAAAAATCTACTTTATAAAAAAGGTATTAAAATAAAAGTATAAAAATTTTAAATATTATGCATGTTCCAACAAAACCGATGTACACGCTCAAGCACAAGAAAAATGTCTTACAAGATATGGTAATATTTGCAAGTATCGGGTGGTTAAATTTCAAGGGCCGATGTTGATTTTGAATAAAACACAAACTATTTTGGAAATTATTGTAATTTTATTTTATTATGATATATTGGTATTACTCAATTATGTATGGAACAAAATATCGGCGAAATGGGCGCAGCGACCACGGCGGCACACCTCCATCCGATGGTCCAAATTTTTGATGACCCTAAGGCATAACGGAGGTTCTATGCGGTTAGTGTGCCGAATTATCTCATCCTTTAGCTGTTGAATTGTTGCTGGCTTATCGACGTACACCTTTTCTTTCAAATAACCCCAAAGAAAAAAGTCCAACGGTGTCAAATCACATGATCTTGGCGGCCAATTGACATCGCCATTACGTGAGATAACACGGCCATTGAATTTGTTGTGCAAAAGAGCAATTGTTTCGTTAGCTGTGTGGCAAGTGGCACCATATCTGTTCCATAGCTGTGTGGCAAGTGGCACCATATCTTCCAATTCGGGCCATAAAAAGTTCGTTATCATCTCACAATAGCGAACACCATTCACAGTAACTGCCTGACCGGCCTCATTTTGGAAAAAATACGGCCCGATGATGCCGCCAGCACATAAACCGCACCAAACAGTCACTCTTTGTGGGTGCATTGGTTTTTCGACAGTCACTCTTGGATTCTCATTCGCCCAAATGCGGCAATTCTGTTTATTGACGAATCCACTGAGGTGAAAATGTGCCTCATCACTGAAGATGATTTTCTTCGAAAATTGATCATCATTTTCATAATAAGTCTGGATAACTTTAACACGTTGTTGGATTGTGTATCTCTCCATGGTTCAAATTGAGTAAGTCTGAAATAGAGAAATGTCAAATAAAATTCGGAAAAAAAGCTTGGCGTTTAGGTGTGGTTCACATTCAACATCGGCCCTTGAAACTTAACCACCCGATATTATCCATTCTCTTCTTTCACATTTCAAAACAAACACTTCAGTACCGAAATGTTGTAAGCACATAAACGATAACTGTCTGATAAGCATTTATAGCCTATTTACACCAAAGCGAAATCTGCTCATTCGAGATTTCAAGCCAAATCTAGTAGATTTTGAGAAGATTTCCCATACAAAATGAAATCTACTCTATGAGTAGATTTCGACGAAAACTCCTGAAATTTACTCAGTACCAAGCGATGCAACTGTGATTTTGTTCAAAAAGTACTTAAAAATACTACGCTGTAACAAAAATATACACTTTAATGTGGTGTATTCAGTCTCTGATGAAATTAATTTGTCAAACTGTCATGCATAAATTATTTTTGAGCAAATGAAATCTTGCTAGGTGTCAAAAAAAAATCGATGGTGTAAACGATATAGATTTCGTTGTAGATTTCAATTCAAATGTGCTAGATTTTGAGTTGGTGTAAATGCGCTATTAGAACAAACAACACCAAACCCAATTAGAACCAACTGAAATAGTACAAAATTCAAGTAGAACTTCAAGCATTGAAGTAATGTTCTAGTTCAGTTTTGTTTATAAAATTTGTTGTTGTTGTTCATGTTCGCTGTCTTTGTGTTAACCAGCGATGTCAATTCGGTTTCGCGACGTTTTCGGTACTATTTAAAACTGTTTGTGCGAAAAATTCTTTAGTCGGTGTGGAGTGTGATTTTTTAAATTTTGGTGGTACAAAATCAAATTCAACTCCACTTTTTTTAATGTAAGAAACAAGTTGAAAGGCCTATTTAGCCGACCGTAAATGTAGTCGAAACAGCTGATGGTTTTTGTTATACGAGAAACCATGAAAACGCTTATCTGACTGTTAAGGCCTCGTTATGCGAACATTGATGTGAGAAAAACTTAACGTACGGCCATTTGTATAGTTATAGAATTTTAAAAAACATACCACATGTCAAAAAATAAACAAAACATTGCACAGCATTGTTTTTGCTTCCAAGAATTTCGATTTTTTTCACTTATTTTGTAGCCGACATAATTTTTGTGGTACAGGCACTCATTTGCCTCAGCAAGCATGATAAGCTTTTCATCATCCATCTCATAGCAAATCGTGGAGTAGCAAACAATTCCTTAAGCTAAAAAATGTAAGAAATAAATATTATAAGATATTTAAAAAGTCGGGCCTTACAAAATTTTACAGGAAATATTCTCTATTTCGTGCACGCTATAATTCTCTAAACTATTATATTAAATAATTATATTTAAATAAAATTAAAATTAAGCTTAACCGAGATCCGAAACCATTTTACGTGTTCGTTAATTCTAAGAGAAAGTCTAGCGTTTGTCCATCTGGTATGAAATATCTTAACTATGAATTTAGCGATAATGATGCAATTTGCGTATAATACTGTTAAATCTAACCTAATCCAACATAAAGAACAAACAACAAAATCCATAGAACAATATGTTCACAAGGTGATTTTTGTCAGTACCATGGCACGGTGGCGGATGAGTAGGTCTTACAGGCTGTATATCTCTCTCAGACAAAACAAAGTGACCAAGAAAGGACCCATATGAGCTGGATTCTTGAAATTGGCAATCCGTGCAACATAACCTAGCCTATGACACGGTGCTGACTATCCAAAAAAAAAATGTATATATGTATATATACATATTTAAATTTTTCTAAATAACATATTTTCTCGTAAAATCTTGATCTTGTTTGGCGACAAATTTTTACTCGCACATTTCTGTATCTATTTTTTAACCAAAAAACTAAAATAGTTTAAGACTGTCTTTTTTTATAAAATTGTAAATATGACGACTTTTGTTCATTAAAGTTTTATTCTTTCAAGTTCTTAAGTATGATGTTAAAAAAAAAAGAAACAGATTTTAATGTTCATGTTGGTTTTCCTGTTCACAAATGTGTTAAATACAAAAATTTTATTATAGTTTTATTTTTTCATTTTTTAATTTTTTTTATTTAAAATATTCTATTTAATTGTTTTGTATTTTATTTGTTTTTTGCTGAAATTTCTTTTGAAAATAGAAAATCATGGCAATCGCTAAAAATACTTGAAATTCTTAATTAATTACAAGCAGACATCACAAGAGTACAAACAAGTAAATGACACGCCTACTAGAGACATTTTAGCCACAAGCAACACTGCTGCAAAATGTATATTTTTGTGGCAAAAATATTTATTTTTGTCTTTAAATTGTTAAAAAGGCAAAACAACGCAAAAATTAAACATAAAAAGTATCTATAAACTGCACAGCCAAGATTTTAAATGCATAGACATGATAATTAAAAAAAATATATATACTCGTATATAAAATAAAAATAAAATATAAAAAAAAGTGCTTAGAAGTGCATTGACTTACAAAGTTGGCATAAAACGAAATTGTTGTTTTACACATAAATATTTTGTTTAATGAAAAACATACATATTCAAAATGAACCAAATTCGAGAAACTCACTTTTTTTTTTTTTTTTTTGAACTCAAGCAACACAAAAAAAAAATGAAAATTAATTCTCTAAAATAATTTTTTATTTGCAAATGAATTTATTTGAAAAAAAAAAAATTACCATCTAAAAAGATTAATGTTGGCTAAAAAATAAATATTTGATTTTTGGGCGCCCAATTGCCGGCATTTATCTAGAATATTTAAAAATTGCGATTAAAAAAAGCTCGCAAAATACATACAGACATACCCCTACATACTTACATACCAGCCAGTTACTAAAGCAACAACAACAGCAACAGCACAAAGTGTATAATATCGAGATTTAATTAAAATCAAATATGTACATAAATGCACATCCACACAAACACACAGTAAAACCTCTTTTAACCGAACACTCAGCGTCTCGGTATTTTTGCCGCGCTTATGCACTAACGGAAAACCCGGCATAAGTGTAATCAGCGTTGTCAATTTCGTACCGAGTTGACAAGCACCATTTTTGGTGCTTTTAGAAATTTTTTTGTCAACATATTCTTAGCCGATGTACAGTGCGGGTTTCCCCAAAACTGCTTCACTAGTAAAAGCCTTTGGATTTCTGAGGAGGAATCGTTAATGAAATCATTAGATAGACGTCTGTCTCTAAGAGACACGAACCGCCCACATTCGTGTTCTCCGCGTTCGAGGTAGGCATGCCGTGCTTAAACGTCAGTGAAGCCCCAAATCCGCACAAATATCATCTCAGTCTACCACGGCAATGGATAGTTTGCTATCCTTTAGACTGAGGAGCCAACAGTATCTAAATAAAAACTTAAAACCGCCACCAATATATTTGCGAGAGGCTACCTCTAGTGAGCTGGTAAAACAACTTATTACGGCAATCGACAAAGACCTTTTCAACGTCACATTGGTTAAGCACGGCAGCATCAATGAAAATCCAAGTAAATCACAAGAATGAATACCTAAAATTGTCTGACGTTCTGGAGAAGGAGAAACGATCGTTTTGCACTTATCAGCTTAAAAGTGCTAAAGGTATTCAGGTCGTTATAAAAGGGATTGACCCTTTTGTAGATACGAATGATGTCAAAACCGGATTAGAAGACAATGGCTTTAAAATTAAAAATGTAGTAAATATTAGAAACAGTGAAAACATTCCTCAACCCATGTTTAGGGTTGAATTGGAACCAAGAGATGTTGTCTTAAAAAAGAATAAAGTGCATTCAAATTATAACCATAAGTTTCTTTTGCATCATAAGGCTACCGTTGAGGAGCCTCATCAGCGTTTAGGGCCCGTTCAGAGCCTATACTACCAAGAATTTGGTCATACTAAGACCTATTGTAAACTGGCCGCAGTTTGTGTTGTGTGTGGCACATCACAGTGCAAAAAACCAAAGACTGACTAGAGCGTTAAAAAGAGCAGTAACTGTGAAGGTAACCATACTGAAAATTACAGGGATTGCCCTGTCTATACTCACTTTAAGTAGTCAATGACAAATAAGTCATCAATTACTTTTAAAAACCCCAGCAGCCAAACATAATTCCTACAAACAATTTTATGTGGTCAGTCAACCAGACACATAATCATGCAAAACTCCAAATAATTTTCTTATGCTAATGTGGTCAAAACCGGTATACAAAACTTGAATCAGGAGCCCAAGCCCTCAATTTCAACATAACTTTTGATTCTAGTATAAGAAACAATTTTTGTACTAAAAATTTGTACCTTTTATCTTACAGAGCACGATAACACTAGTTTAACAATGAAAAGTTGGCTTCGCAAAGTCTTGAGTTAGGTGCTGGCAAGTAAAAAGAATTTGCAAGGTAAACTTTCCGCATGTGAAAGCGGCGTAAGAATAAGGGGTGACAACAGACCAGCTACTCGTCTAGAAAATTTAGTTGAGAAGCACTTAGTTTTTAGAATGCTTTCCATACAAATTTTGTAGACAAGTAGTATGTCTGTGTTCTGTAAACAGTACAGGAAGTAAAAAAGGAAATGTCTATGATTTTATTAAGCTTGACTTCCTATTGAAAATATTTCAGCTTTTTTAAATAATTTTGTAAAATTAATAAAAAGAATTTGGACGTTTCTTTGGAGATAATTTTTCTCCCATTTTGGTGCGTTTTGAAAATTTTAAAGTTGACAACGCTGGCTGTAATATACTCTAACATCAATTCAATGGCAAATGTCTTTAACTGCTGTCCACACCTGACATGAGAACACTAACAGGAACAGCAAAATACTGTCAGGAGTAGACTACAAATGTTACTGTTTTCTAGCCGTCTTAACACGTCTGTTAAGACGTTTGTTTTAAAAGCTCTGTCCTAACAGAAAATGACATTTTAATATGAAAAAAGCAAAAACAGTTTCAAATTGAAAGAAATTGTGGAAAAAGGTAAAATTGTTATTTTAGATGGCAAATTTTGACATAAAATCATATTTTTTTTCCACAAACTATAAAAAGGGACATAAAAAGTGATGATGTGCTTTTGTTGACGGAGTTGAAATAATGACAAATCAAGACATACGGGTACTCCACTATGTAGCGATCGGGCCATCAAAGGTGTGTTTTAACAGTATATCTTAACGACGTTTCATGTATAATGCACTTTGTAACACAGTGATGTCAACAATTACATCAGTTATTCTTATTGTCATCAGCGGTAGTTATAACAATTCGTTTAGCAATGGAGTCATAATAGAGACCCTTTATCATATTAAGTGTAATGCAAACATGTGACCAATGGAATTACACTCTAATATCAAAGAAATGATTGAGGGATCATATAAGCGATGACAAAATGTCACGCTAACAGCAGACCCATTGTGAGTTTTTGGTTAAATTTTAAACTAAATCTCATCGATAGGATTGATGGCTCACTAACATCGAAACATGATCAAGTATAGGCATTTTAATGTTTATTTTTGTGCTTCCTAGCTGTCTATATGTCAACATTTCATAGGGGCTAATCTAATCATCAAAAGAAGTTCTCAGCACTCTCTTCCTTCTTCTCATTCCTACAATTACTACAGAAATCATTAAATGGAAGATCTAATCTCCTCTCATGCACCGCTATGTGAAAATATAACATATGAACTGCACCATAATAGGCTAGCTCCGTCGGGATAGACTTATAGATAATAATTCTCCTATACCAATGCCATATGAACCTCGATATTCGACATCCCTACCATCTCAACTAAGTTGCCTTGCTGTTACCAAGATCTTGTGCCAGTTCGTCCCCTACCAAATACTGGGCAGCTCACTGTGCCCCTATACCCAGAAAAGCTCTGGATTTGGATTTAAAGGATGTCCTCTTGACGATTTGTAATGATCACCTCCGAGATTCTTTCTGACAAAATTTACATCAAATCTCTTGCCGCGGACAGTAATTAATATTACACAAAGGGTTCCTCCATAATTGAGGCATGACCAACTGTCGACTCGGCATCAAAGTAGATACGTGCGTTATTCTCTCTACGATCGTTATTCTCACTACGATGCGTTATTCTCACTACGATCTTGCAGCATCTCCAATGATTTATTCACCAAATCTTTCCAACGGACTTTCTACACAAGATTAAGGCAACATCTGTCTTGTCTGTCGTGACATATTCTTTGGATAATCTATAATGACCTCCTTCGAGACCGTACCTGACTAAAGTTACATCAAATATCTTATAGAGCCGAGGACTGTAATTAATGTTATATGAAGGGTTCCTCCGTAATTAGGGCATGACCATCTGTCGCCTCCTTCCGCTTGTCCTTAGTCTGACCGCCGAATTTATGACTACTTTCTTCACTATTGGATCAGCCGACAGCCAGTTCAACATTGTGAAAAATGCTTTCAATGATGTAGTAATAGCTATTCCAATGGAGGTGGACAGACAAAATCTGTGTTGTCCGCCTGTGACTGAATACTTTGAAAACCCAGATATTTCGTAGATCAAACTAGAGAGTCTTGTATCTCTAAGTGAAGAGTACAAATTTATTTTTCTGTGGTTTCATTCCCGCACCACAATTCGTGTAACATCCATCTATAAGCCTTAATGCAGAGCTCAGTTGCTGTGACAGTATGTCCTGGTACTAAGCCGTCACTGCCACCGCAATATCATTAGCATATGACACAGTCCTAAACCCCCTGGATCCCAGTTCCACTGGTAACGAACTCAAAGCTAAATTTCACAGGATAGAAAGAACCCTTCCCTGTGGAGAACACCTTTGTTCCACTTTTTAAATTATGGCTCGCCCCATATTGGAGGTAATGACCCAAATGATCAGTAAATTCCATTCCTAATCGACTGATGAACGTTCAGTCTTTCCAGTGCTTTTATTATGGCCCTTGGTACCACATTGTTAAATGCCTTCTCTATAACGAGGCTTCAGAATTTTCTTTATATAACCTACGAGTGAATGCATTGCAGTCTCGACAGATTTACCCTTGGAATAGGCATGTTCAGAGATTATAATTGGCCTGACATACTAAGATGTAAATCGATTAAACAAAAAGCTTTGAAAGAATAGTGTGCCCGGTTACGGGTCGTCTCTGTTAGGAGGAGTTTCACCGTAGTTCAGCGGTTTTTTCAATTTTCTTTTTTTTCCAAATAATAGGGTTTCCCAAAGCATTTAAAATAGGCGTTTTTCGGTTGCAAAAATTTTATCCAAGAGGCGTCCGTTAGAAGAGGTTTCACTGTTTATACATATGTGTGTATGTATGTACGTACATTTGTTTGTAGTTGAGGTCAGCTTGTGAGTAATTTTAATCGCTCCAACTAATTACTGGCCGTCTGTTCGTCCGTCCGTCCGTCCATCTGTCCGTATTCATTACATTTTTCTATGAACTAAAAAAAAAACTTCGGAATTGAATTTTTGTTTGTTTAAAAATAAATAAAATTTCAAATAAATTTTTAATTTTTATGACTTAAAGTTCAAACATTGTTTTCATTTATGGTTTCCACATATAGAAAATTAAACAAACAAAGCATAAATTTAATTTTCTTATTTAATTAAAATCAACTAATCTAACAAACGAAGGTGGTTTTAAAAGTATCTAATCAACGTGGCATAAAAATGTGTTAAAGGCAATTGAGATGATAAGAGAAATCGGGCTGCATTTTATTCAAATTTAAAAAAAAAGAATGCGAATTAGAAATAATTTGAAAGCGTTAATGTTTTCAATGTGCAATGGAAATTGCTTGTGGCCATGAGTTACACCTGAGACATGCTAGAAGTAAAATGTGCTAGTCATTACTGCCTGGAGTGTTGCCGCGGGAATTGTCTCAATTACCGTTCGAATGGATCGATTGAAATCATCCAAATTTGTTGCGGCTCTTTTGTAAACTTCTTGTTTGCAATAAGCCCACAAAAAAAAAAAATCAGGTGCTCAGGAGGCCAACGGAATGTGGAGTTTCTTGAAATTAGTTTATTGGGAAATTTTTGCTCAATTCTGTCATAACGGTGTGTCACGTTGTCCCATTTTGTTGAAACCAAACTGAGTTGAAAGGGATTCTTTTTCGGCGAAAGAAAACTCTTTCAAAATCTTTAAGTAACGGTCTACATTGATCGTAACAGTAAGACCGTTTTCGTCGAAAAAGAACCTTTCGCCCGTAAATGAACCTTTAATAATGTATAATGTATTTAGGATTCAGGGTTCAGTTTGTTTTTTAAGTGAATGTTATTTTGAAATAAGTTTAAATCTTGGTGTAAAATTGTCTGCAGTGACTGTCTGCTGACACCCATTTGAGCAGATAAGCTCCTGGTTGAAACTCTAGGATTGGGTTATATGGTCATACAACTGCTACTGCAGTTGCGATAGTTTCCTGCATCCGAACTAAGGGATCTCGATGATAAGTCATTCTTGCGATAGTGCCACGCTTGGCAAAATTCTTCACGAGCCTCATTATAGTCCATCTGCTAGGAGGGGTGCCGCCAAACTTGCACCTATATTCTTTTCGGACGAAAACAACGGACTCTAAAGCGTGAAAGCGTTGCACTATCCAAATTCTTATTCCATTGTCCCAATTATCTATTTTTGTTAAACTTAAAGATCCATCTATAAAATGCAATAACCAGGGACCAGGTTAGTTACACAGAAAATAATTTATTACGTTTTTTTTTGTTGGTAAAATACATGAGCAGGGGCAGAACTAACTTTATGGCTTGAATGTTTAATAAGTTTTTTATTTAATTGTTAATTATTATTATTTTGTTATGTACACAGCACATTAGTAAGTATTATTTCCTTACTAATGTACTGTGTATTTCCTCTGAACGGGCCGCCGCGATAGCCACAGTTGTGCCGAACGTTTTCTTGTTGATGTTTCCGGGCTATCTTGTACACTATGCACAACACGTTGGGTATTTTCTTCCATGTGGACGGTACGTGGTCTTCCGGTACACGAAAATGAATGAATCAGCTGTTTCATTCGCACATTCCATTACGTGACGTCACTATCCGTCTTGCTCACTTATGGCAAACATGCTTCTCTCACCATTTTGCCGCATTACTAAGAACTTACCAAAAGCTTGAGCGAATAAAAATAATTGAACTGAGAAGAATGAGTAAGCAAACATCATGTTACTTGAGGATTTTATATATACTCGTTTTTTTTTTTATTATGAAACTAACAAGTATTGCACCACTTTACAATCCGCATGATGTAGGCGTACTTTTAATGGCACTTCCCAGGGAACTTTAATACATTTCTTTTACAGGAGGGCTTTTCAAAGACGACAAATTTTAAATTCATAGTTTAACTACTAGTCTTAATTCTAGAAAACTTCGGGCAATTGCGTCATTATGTTCGACTATGGTTCTAGAAATGTTATTTAGGGTTACGGTTTCAAAATTAAAATAAACAAAAATTTTAAAAATTAACCGCAAAATCGTACCAGTTTGGCCAAATTTCTAGGTTTTTCTCAAATGCCCATAATTTTCAAACTGCATGGGATAGATTTTTTTCCGATTCTTCTCATGATGGTTACAATGACACCCGAAGAAATGGCCAGTGATGAGATGAAAAATCTCAGAGAAAAGTTTGTGAAGGAGGTCATAAATGATGCTCAATTGGTCACGGTGCAAGGTACGAAGACGGACTTGCTTAAATTTTGTTTCAGCTTAAAACACCTTTATCACCACCAACACCTCCAGCATCATTTTAAATTTAATCTAACCTTGATATGTGTACATACTAAATGTGAGCGCAAGGTGTTATAAAGTTTACAATATTTCATATTTTTGAAGCGTAAATATTGATTGTATTTGTATGGGAATATTACTAAACAGTAAATATAGAGAACAAGAGAGCAAACAATGCAAAAATCATTACACCTCATTTGAGTGGACAGTTTTATCAAGTGTGCAATAAATATGTTGTGCACTTCATATTGTTCAATAATTCATTTTACTTACCATTTTTTGAGAGTAAAATCTTTTATTTTTTTAGAGAAGAACTTAAATTAGACTCTTTTTATTAATCAATAAACGTAAAATATTCAAGCTACTACAGTTTCTGGAATGAGAACAAATGAAATAAAAATTTAAGGATAATAAAAAATATAATATAAATATTTTGACATATTTTGCATGATACCACACTAGAAATAATGTTTGCATGAGTGACTTGTGTTTTGTAAATTATTTCCCAAATCTTTCCCTCGTAAACTTAACTACGGTAAACTCTCCAGTATTAATTTTGTCTTGGCTAACAATTGTTGGTTCCTATTAGAGTTAAAAATTCATTTTTAGCTTTAATAGGAACCAACAACTGCTAATTTGGAGTTGCAGCCTGTAGATCAGCAAAGACAGAATTAATACATACATAATACATTAATTACATACCTCTATATTCATAATGAAATTAAAACATACATGTACTTTCTAGACATTAAATTATTTCTATTTCAACTACTCCAACGATGGAATTAATATAAAATAATGCAAATACAAAATATATACAAACCGTTGCTTTTATTAACATCATACATTTATATACATGTTGTCTCCTATAACGGTATTTCATATCATGAGACACTATTGAAACATAAAATTCAGTACTGAAATTTTATTTAAAACAACAATAAATTTTTGTTTTTGTTGGTTAGAAGACGAATAAATGCTATTGTATGTTTTTTATTTAAGAGAACAGTAATATTTGTGTACTCATGAAATCAAGTGCAAAAAAAAGAGAACAATTCACCATTGAACATTATGAAGTTAGTCCAACAAGACGTTTTATGCCCACGTTTAGTACATACTTTCATCAATACTTAATAATTTAGACTTTTTTGTGTTATCGTTTATACTTTAACTTAAGAATGTCTTCTTAAATAAAAACTGCCTGTCGCCGTCTTAATCAAGCCTTTCACCCTGTTTCGGCCTAACGTTGAGTTTAATCTTTGAGTATAATCTATAGAAAGAAAATATTTTATTTTTTAAGAATCAAGATCTTTAGCTGAAAAATTTAGAAGAAAATAAAAATAAACACGATCAAGTAAAACGAATATTGAATTTTATTAGCGATAACTCTATTTCTAGAGAAAGTAACAGGATATGTCGCTAATTTAAAACTTTTAAATTCAACTAAACTAAGTCCCTTCCACAAAGAAATTTTGAGATCTTCCTCCGTTTTAAAACAAATATTGAAAATACTTATTGGACGATTTATTTAAAACGGTCATTAAATTAAGCATTTTGTTTGTTGGCTCTTCAAGTGACATTTCTTTTCCTCGTTTCGTTGTCGTTACTCTCACAAGCTGAGAAGGTGATAAATATTGTTTTCGTGTTTTTCTTTTTTTTGTGACATTTAAAAGTGTTGAAATGTCAATCATTTTCTAGTCAATCATTATTATTTGTTTAAGGCGGCATTTATTTTTATTATTACTATTTTTTTCCATTTCATTTATATTTCGTGTTAGTGCTTTAAAATATTAAAAAACCTTTAAAGTAGTCTTTTGATTGATTTCCAGCAATTTTCTGGGTTTGAAAACTAAACTCAAGATTAATTTATGATCAGTGTAGCGACCGACCACAGTTACTTTTTTTTGTTTGTTGCTTTTTTAATTTATATAAAAAAGTAAATAAATATTTGTTTTAAAAATAAATTTTGTTTATTTTTAAAGATACAAACATTACTGACTGCTCGTTGTTGCTGTGGCGCTTCATAAAAGTATTTTTATTTTAAAATTGATTGCCTTATTTGTCAAAATGTCATGTAAAATGTTAAAATGTTGTTTTTTTTTACTTTTTTTATTTTTTGTTTTCATTTAAACGTGCATTTTTTGGAGTTTTGATATGTTTTCAAGTTTTTATTAAGTCTGGTTTTATTTCATGTGCGCCACAAGTGTACTTGTATGTACGTTTTTTAATGCCTCATAAGGTTGTATATAATCAAAGTATAAAAAATATATCTGGTGATTTTTTTTCAAGATTTAAGAAATATACTCAGACATATTTTTTTTAGTTTATATTTTAGGCTTAATTGTGAAAAAGCGAAGTTTCCAGACGAAATTTGTTCAACATGTTGACTTTTATTAGTAATATTTAAAATTTGAAAGTAACTCTGTCTGTCTGTTACCTCTCCACGCCTAAACCAATTTAGATAAAATTCAGATATTTTGAAACCCGAGCTCAAGATAGGATAGTTTTTGCTGTGAAATTTACCCCATTTAAAGGGGGAAAAGGTACAAAGTGTCCGTCCAAAATAGAAGTTTTTAAACAGCTCTATCATATATCAGCCGATTTTAATTATTCTTTGTTGTTTTGAACAACACAACGGGATTTGACTGGACCCAAGGGGGGTGGCTTTACAATAGCTGGCAGCCTGTCAAACCTAACCTTTGTTCTTTTCAAAGAATTTGTCAATGTTCTGAAAATATTATATATTCAATAGCAAAATATTCTACACAAAATTTCTGGCTGAAAAATAAATGTTTAACGATTCATAAATTTAATTTATGTGTAAATTCAATTCGTTTGTGGGTGCTGAGTTTCCACTCAACTGCTTGGCCTATGAATGTCCCACGATCAGGGCCAAGTCGATCTTCAAAGACTCCCGAAAACTTTGAACTGGTTGAAAGTAGTTTACGTGGAAATACCTGACTTTCAATACGGAAAAGAGTAGTCTCACAGGGACTTCCAAGAGCGATTTTTCATTAAATTTTCAAAAAAGATCTAAAGTACGATCCTTTTAATATTCTTAATATTCGTTCAATAACTGCAAGGAAGTGACTTTCAGTTAAGCAAAAGAATTTGTGAAACGAGTTTGGGACGTTTTTTTTACTGTAAATCCCTTTATATGGAACGACAAGGCTCATTTTCACTTAAACGTCCACGTCAAAAAAGCAAAACTGCCGTTACTGGTCTCCAAGCACACACAGCACTTGACTGAAACATCAAAAAGCATTCCAATGCTAAACAGGGTAACTGTTTAGTGAGCCTTATCCAACGATGAAAATTATCGATGTGTAATTACAGAATTCTTTTTACCAAACCTGCAAGTTCATCCATCGTACTCTTGACACGCGTAATTTCAATACGATGAGGCGACACGCATGAATTTGCTACGGGAAAATTTCTCCCAAAAACTGATCGTTTTCGGGACATCCCAAGAATACCGAGGTCGGCTTATCTAACTCCCATGGATTTTTTTTTATGGGTCTACCTCAAAAAGAGGATTTATAACGACAAACCTTAATCGCTTGTGGCTTTAAGGGAAAATATTCGTCAACAAATCAGCTGAATTCAATCAAGTTTACTGCAGCTTGTGGTGCAGAAGACACAGCTGTATTTTGAACAGTGTATTCCATTCCACTCAAGACATCTGGATTTCATACTCTTTAAAAAATAAAATCCGCATCTCCATTCTATTGTTCAATACTGTTAATACAACTTTGTGTCAATTATTGCGTTTTTTTATTTAATTTTGAATATATAAAACTGCTAGCAGACACACTGTACTTTGAAATTAAACATTAATATCGCATGCTATAAAAGTTTATACATATTTAGATGATTTTAAGGTTTTATAAACAAATAAGATAGAAACATAAAAATTTTTAGCCAGGTAATATTTTAATGGCTAAATGATTTTGTATTTTAAAATTAGAGATTTTTATCGCATGCTATAATCTTTTTAAATATATGTTTTTAATATTAGATTTAGTAATAAGATATAGTAATAAGATTTAGTAACAAGATAATAGATGGAAATTTTGCGAAAATCTTAAGCCAGATGATATTTTAGTAACAATCGCTTTTGTATACTGAAATTATAAACTTTTCTCGCACGATATGATATTGTAATAACAAATCGCTTTTGTAGCCTGAAATTAGAGATTTATAGCGCATGCTATAAAAATTTAAATTTTCTAAACTATTTTTATACCTTACTATTACATGTAGAGCATAAAAATTCTGGAAAAGATCATTGTAGTAACCAATAATTTTTGTATTCTGAAATCAGAGATTTTTCTCGCATACTATAAAAATTTCAAGTTTTAAATTAGTTTTAGAACCTGGTGTAGAGCATAAAATTCAAGAAAAAAATTTCAAGATATCGTAGTAACTAATCACTATTTTATTCTGAAATTAGAGATTTTTCTCGCATACTATAAAAATTTCAAGTTTTTAAATTAATTTTTAAACCTGAGCATAAAAATTTTTGAAAAAATTTTAAGCCGGATGATATTGTAGTAACCAATCACTTTTTATTCAGAAATTACAGATTTTTCTCGCAGGCTATAAAAATTTAAATTTTTTAAAATATTTTTTAGATCTTGTTATTGCATTTAGAGCATAACATTTCTGCAGAAAATCTTAAGCCAGCTGATGTTTTAGTAATCATCCACTTTTGTGTTATGAAATTAGAGGTATTTCTCACATGCTATAAAATTTCAATTTTTTAATTATTTTTAGATCTTGTTATTATATAGAGCATAACAACTCTGGAAAAAATCTTAAGCCAGCTGATATTTTAGTAACCAATCACTTTTGCATTCCGAAATGAGAGATTTTTCTAGAATGCTATAAAAATTAAAATTTGTAAAATTATTTTTAGATTGTGTTACCAATCCCTTTTGTATTCTGATATTAGAGATTTTACTCGCGCGCTATAAAAATGAAAAAGTTTTTGGATTTTATAACTATATTTAGAGAATAAAATTCTGGGGAAAATCTTACGCCAGATGATATTGTAGTAACCAGTGGCTTTTGCTCTCAGACATTTTTCTCGCATGCTATACAAATTTTAATTTTTTAAATCATTTTTAGGTCTGGTTATTATGTGTAGAGCATAACAACTCTGGAAAAAATCTCAAGCCAGATCATATTTTAGTAAACAATCACTTTTGTATTCCGAAATTGGAGATTTTTTCGCGTGCTTT
This sequence comes from Thecocarcelia acutangulata, assembly GCA_914767995.1. Classification (NCBI taxonomy): domain Eukaryota; kingdom Metazoa; phylum Arthropoda; class Insecta; order Diptera; family Tachinidae; genus Thecocarcelia; species Thecocarcelia acutangulata. The sequence goes on along the minus strand of OU612095.1, from coordinate 75,641,514 downwards.
AAAAATTTACACATTTTTAGATTTAATAACTAGATTTAGAGCATAAAAATTCTGGATAAATCTTAAACCAGATGATATTGTAGTAACCAGTGACTATTGGTATTAGACATTTTTATCGCATGCTATACAAATTTGAATTTTTAAACTATTTTTGGGTCTTGTTATTATGTGTAGAGCATAAGAATTCTGGGAAAAATCTCAAGCCAGATCATATTTTAGTAACCAATCACTTTTGTATTCCGAAATTACCGATTTTTGTCGCATGTTATAAAAATTTTAATTTTTTAAAACTATTTTTAGATATTATCTTGATCCTAATTATATGACCTTTTTTTAATTAAATTGAAATGTTTTTTAAGCTTGAGGTCAGTTTTGTTTTTTATATAAAAAATGCTTTAAATATATTCGATATTTCGTCTTCAGGAAAAAATTGGTAAACAAAACTTAAAAACTTTTTCCTGAAGAAGTCTTCCGAAGGAAGACGAAATATCGAATATAATTAAAGCATTTTTTATACAAAAAACAAAACTGACCTCAAGCTTAAAGAACATTTCAATTTAATTATTTTTATATCTCACCAATTCTGGAAAATATCTTAATTCTTGAAAATATCTTAAGCCAGCTGATATTTTAGTAACCAATCCCTATTGCATTCCGAAATTAGAGATTTTTCTCGCACGCTATACAAATCTCAACTTTTTAATTATTTTTAGATTGTTTTATTATATGTAGAGCACAAAAAATCTGGACAAAATCTTAAGCCCGGTGATATTTTAGTAACCACATACTTTTGTATTCTGAAATTAGAAAATTTTCTCGCATGCTATAAAATGTTATCCTTATTTTTATATTTTAGGCGTGTTTGCAAAACCGCTAACAAAATAATAAAAAAAAATAAGTTTTATGGAGAGCTTAAAAGCATCTTGATTTAAGTTTCAACTTAAAAATTTCTTCACCTTTGATTTCCCTCTATTAAAATTAAACCATAAATTTAACATTTACGAAAACAAAAACGTCTAACCTTGGGTGTTGTCATAAATACTTACTTTTCCATTTCATTTCAAGAATATATTAATTAAAACAGAAAAAAAAATAGCTTTCAGTCGATGTGTCTGTCAGTCAGTCATTCAGTCTGGGCGAGAAACTTTTTTAAGCCCTGTATTATTTCGCAGCCATTTGCCCGCCGTATTCTTTAGGCAACTTTAGTTATAAACTCAGGGCTAAGGTGTAAAAATCCACACATTTAAATTATAAACAAGTATAAATAATGGTTAAGAAAAGTAAAATGAGAAGAAACAAAAAAAAAAAAAAGAAGGCAACTAGCAGCAAGACGACGACTTGAGTTGCCAATAATCGTGGCAATAATCATAAAATATGCAACAAACACAAACATACTCACATATACATATGCATACATTTATAGCAGACAACAGGCTACAAAGTTTTTAGCATGTCATAATCCTTAAACATGCTTGTCGCCGTTTTTTCTCACTTTTCAAAACACTACGCCGCCGACGCTGCTGCTGCCGCTGCCGCTGCCACTGCTGCTTCTTGGTGTTAAGAACGGCTTTAAATGATGATGATGCCTTATAATTAAAACAAGCACTGTAAACGACATTTTTTTTTTTTTTTGTTTTCTTAAGCTTTTGGCGAGTTAAGTCTATCTGTTTAAAGTCAAGGAGGGTAGAATTTAATTTAAAATTTATAACAAGTTTAAAAGACGCCCATGTAAAGCTACTTAGAGAGCAGAAGGCGGGCGCTTTAGTTTTTTTTTCTTGCTTTAATTTTTTGTTGTCTATTTTCTTAAGATGTATGTAATTCATTTTCGCTTTAAAAGGGCTTAAAGTTATGGCTGTTGGTTGTTGGTTGATGTTGTTGTTAAAACATTTTTCAGCACTAAAAGACATTTTATTAATTAAATTACTTTTAAAAGATATGACGACGAAGATGATGTGTAATCTGTGTGATGTGTTTTCTGTTCGTGTATGCGTTATGCATATTTTTTGAAGCTTTAACGCGCTTTAACGTTATACATAAGTGGAATTCAAACAGTGTCATATCACGTCATAATGTCCTACTATTTTATGATAGCTTCAAAATCTTGTTAATTCATAAAATAATCTTATGTTTTTTACGGTAATGAAGAAAAACACAGATTACGCACGTATGTGCCGAAGGCCGTCATCTCTGTGGTGTGTCAACCTCTGCAAATAGCATATACCGCCTAAAAAGCTCCTTTTCCTACGCTAAGGATTTCGCAGGGGTCAATTTACTAGTAATCTTTTGACATTTCTGTCGGAAAAATGTTGCCACGCGATCCACAATTTTGATGAAAGGTAAAGTGGTAACTTTAAGCTTTTTTCCAAGATGTTCGATGCAGGGTGACATGACGCATTACTGTTCAAACTTACCTTTTTTGATGGTGTCGATGGTTTTTCTCGGACTATATCGGGTCTCGTCAAACGAATTCGGGATAAATTTAGGGGTATCACTGCCCTGGGTACTCTCCCCTACTCTATCTCTTATTTTTCTTAAATACCTTTGTGTCAAACCTCCAACCCTTTCCACTCTTTTGCAGATGACAGCAATATTTGTCATTCGTACCCATTCAACTATAGGCCCAGTCTATCCGAGATAAGTACTAAGAGACATTGCGTATTTCTTTTAATCTCCGAACAGGGTCATAAAAACTGGATCGACATTAACGCTCGCAAGATCCAGTCCCATTTGCTAGTATACAGATGCATGAGCGTGAATGCTGCTTCATCTGCACTCATGGATGGTATACATATTGCGAAATGAGATGCTCTTGATGGTTTTGCCATGAAAACTAAGTGTGATGTTGACTGGACTGCACACAAGGCGAAAAAAAAGAAACATTTACGTGCCTTGGTAGGGTATACTTCCCTCCATTCGGTCCCTTTACTATTTATACTACTTATGTCCGACCGAAAATGCGAAACAATTCTCATGTATATTTTGGGCTTACTGGATGGTGTACAAGAGACATTGAAGAGGATTATCGGTGTCAGTAGGATATTCAACTCTACTGCTTCACTGCACAATCGCTTCAATGGGGAATCGATCCATTACACTGTTCTATTGTTACTAAAACGGATTTTGCTATAATCAGTGATGCCGAAAACTGAGCTTTTTTACGCAATGCATGCTCATCATTTAGGGCTCATATATTTTTGGTGGACTAAACGCATTACAAACAAAATTCGTACTTCAGCCGAGCAGTTTGACTATGAAAAAGTTGCCTGCAGGCTTGTTTCCTATCAATTACTTAAATTCAATCAATTAATTGGAAAGTTCAGGTCAAAATTTCACACAAATACTACTCCCTGTTTTCTTCTCCTCATAACCTATTTTCTTACTGTCTGTGACTGTGCTGACTGTGCATTATTACAGGGCGGTCCTATGGGGCAGATCACATAAGCCCCGGTTTGGTTTTATTTCGACTTGAAGATTTAGTTGAGTCGAAACAACGCACAAATTTTTTTCAGTGTTAGGTTATTGCGTTCCATTTCGTTTTATCCGAAAGATTGATCAGCCCGATTACAAATGAGAACTCAGTGGGAGTTTTTTCACTTTTCTCTTTCCTCCAATTATGAACTAAAATTGAGTTTAACGTTTTTTCCCCCTTTTTTTCCATTAACAAAAAACACTAAAGGGGAATCAAATCTTCAATTTCTATGATAAAGGTAACAAAAATTATGGTTTTTTTCTTTAGCTTGAATTGAAAAAATTACTTTACGAGAGAAATAAATTCCGTGAGAAATCAAGTTCGTGAGAATATTCATAATTGGGCTGGATATCTTCTGCGCAATCAGTCCCATTCTACTATTGCGCCACACTTGTTTTTCTTCTTTCCAGCATCGACTTGCTACAGCATATTTTTGCTTATTTAACGAAACGTGCATATTTTTTTGCATACTTCATCATTAGTTCAAAAATCTTATATATTTTTTCATAGAATCAGTTTTTTTTTTTAATTATATGACATAGATTTTTAATAGCATATTTTTGCATATTTTACAAAAACATACATATTACATCAATATAGCATATATCTTATACAATGTTTCAGAGAATCAGTGCATTTCGTATCGATTTGTTAGAGCATATTTTTGCATATATCAATTATTGTTGCATATGTATCATACCTTTTTTACAGAATTAGTGCCATTTTGATAAATTCATATCAATTTGTTACATCATATCTCTTCATTAATAATGTATCTTATATTATTTCAGAAAATCAGTGAATTCGACTTCGACTTGTTAGTGCATATTCTTGCATATTTCATCATTATTGCATGTATTCCGTACATATTTTCATACAACTAGTGAATTTTCGATAAATTGGCATCGGTTTGTCATTTTTGCTCATATTGCGAAAAGTGCATATTTTTGCATATTTCATCATTAGTGCATAAATCTTATAAAGTTTTTTCATAAAATCAGTAAATTTGCGATAAAATTTCATGGATTTGATTTTGTATATATTTTTATTTTATTTATTTGTATCTGGGACCAGCACTATCCCCTGAGTACTGGCCTCTAGATATGCAGTGCATTGTACTGGGACTAGGTAGGGAGTTGTGTTTTCCCATTAATGCACTAATATCATAAAATTTTACAGGGAATAAATGAATTTGCGATAAAATGGCAAAATATTGCTTAAGCATATTTTTGCATATTTTATAAAAAGTTAATATTTCATCATCATTGTATGTATCTTATACATTATTTCAGAGAATCAGTGAATTTGGCATCGCTTTATTGGTGTGTATTCTTGCATACTTTATTCATTATTGCATATATTTCATACCTTTTTTCAGAGAATCAGTGAATTTTCGGTAACTTGGTATCGATTTGTTAAAGCATATTTTTGCATATTTGATCAAAAGTGCATATTTCGTCATTAATACAGACATATTTTACATTGTTTCGGAGAACCAGTGAACTCGGCATTAAATTATTAATACATATTTCACAATTATTGTATATATTTCAAAAATTTTTTCATAAAACTATTGAGTTTGCGATAAATTGATAACGATTTGTCAGAACATTTTTCTGCTCGTTTTTCGAAAAGTACATATTGCATCATTAGTGCACATATTTTATAAGTTTTTTTAGAGTATCGATGAATTTAGCATAGATTTTTTAGTGTATATTTCATTATTTTATATATTTCAAACTTTTTGTTAGATAATCTGTGAAGTTTTCGAAAAATCGTTATCGATTTGTTAGAGCATATTTTGCTTGTTAAAGCATATTTTTAAATATTGTATCAAAACTGCATATTTCATCATTAATACAGATATCATTCACATTATTACAGAGAACCAGTGAACTCGACATTGATATCTTAGTGCATATTTTTGCATATTTCATAATTAGTGTATATATTTCATAAATTTTTTCATAAATCTAGTCAACTTAGGATAAATTCGTATCGCTTTGCTAGATCATATTTCTGATTGTTTTTCGAAAAGTGCACATTTCATCATATATCATATATGCATATATCTTATAAGTTTTTTCAGAGAATCGATGAATTTGGCATAGATTTTTAGTGCATATTATTGTATACTTCAATCAATTAAGTTTTTAATCGCTATTTTTAGCTTCCACCATTTATACCAATAAAAATTATAAATAGCTATTTATAATTTTTATTGGTATAAATGGTGGAAGCTAAAAATAGCGATTAAAAACTTAATTGTTTGGATTTTTGTTCTCTGCTTTTCGATACTTTCAAAAAGCAAATCGTAGCAACCGACGGTTGTTCATTTGTTTGAAAGGTGTAAAGAAATGTTAGAGAGGTGTATAAATGAAAAGGCTTGTTTTTTGTGCTTTGACAGGTATTATTAGAGCATTTTTCTTTTAAATTCTCAACAATTTATTTATATTGTTGGGATATAAAGATGAATGTTTGAGAATATCTTTCAAAAATTTCCAAAGTCTACTGATGATTAGGGTAGTTCCTATGAAATGTCGACATATAGATAGCTGGGAAACATAAAAAACAAGCTATTTATAATTTTTATTTGTATACTTCAATATTATATTTTTGTTAGAGAATCTGTGAATTTTTGATAAATTCGTTATCGATTTGATAGAGCATATTTTTGCATATTTTGCAAAATCAATAAATTAATTTTAGTATGCCTTAGACTTGTTAAAGCATATTTTCGCATATTCTATCAAAAGTGCATATTTCGTCATTAATACAGAGTACCAGTAGTTCCGGCATTGATTTGTTAGTGCATATTTTTGCATATTTCATAATTAGTGTATATACGAGTATTTCATACATTTTTTCATAAAACGATAAATTGGTAACGATTTGTCAGAACATATTACTGCTTATTTTTCGATTATTCATTATTAGTGCCTAAACATTATAAATTTTTTTGGAGAATCAGTAAATTTTCTATAAAATGGCAAGAATTCGTTGAAGCATAAGTTTGCATATATCACAAAAACTGAATATTTTTGCATATTTCCCCATTGAAGCGTAAACTTCGTACAGTTTTGCAGGGAATCAATGAATTTGCGACATAATGGTTTCGTTTTGCTTGAGCATATTTTTGCATATTTTACAAAAAGTGCTTAATTTTGTAAATTATGACGGAATGCCAACTGCAGTAATTTTTTTATGCTATTATTTTACAGCTTATGAGTTTATGATGTCCCTTCAAAGTCCGCTATAGCTTTTTTTGCAATAATTTTAAATTATAGTTTTTTGTTTATAGTTCTTATTATTTTCCTTTTAAAGTAAATCGGCTTATGTTTATTGTCAATAAGCAGGAATTGAATCCAATTTACGCATTTGTTAAAGCCTGTCACAAAACGCAGCATAAAATAAATAAAATTTTTTCTGCAATTTTTTTTTTTTTTTTCGTTTTTTAAGCTCCATTCTTGTTCTTCGAAAATTGTATTATTGTTTAAGAAATCCCAAAATAAGGCCTAAAAAACGTATTGGCATATTTGAGATTGTTTTTTTCCACATACATACATACCTATAAAAAAAATTCCTTTTTTTTAGTGTTGACTTCCACCAGATCTTTTGAAGTGCAAAGCAAATTATTTAACGTGCGAAAATAAAACCTGAAAGTTTCTTTTCGTTTTACGAGTAAATGAAAAAGTTGCAAAAAATAACACATGCCATACAAGACATTCGACAGCATACAAAACACATCTTTTCAAGCCATGCCAAGAATTTAAGTCTGTCTTGCTGAATTTTTCCTTTTTTTGTGCCTTTTTTTCTCTTCTTTTTTATTCCAGCTTCATACTTTCGAGTGCCTAAAGACTGTTCGCAAAAAAAACATAAAAGAAAAAAAAAATGAAAAATCGAGCAAAAAAGAAACATTGTATGAATTTTATGCTAAAAAGGTTTCTTTTGTGGTGTTTTTTTTTTTTTTTTTTGTTCTCTTGGCCATTCGATTTTATTTTATTTTTTATTTTTTTGGAAGGTGTAAACCTTCTTACTCGTACTTTAACTATGTGGGCAACGCCACTTAAGATTAAATCCCCATATAGACTCAATATAAGAGGAGAAAAAATAATGAGATTGCCTGCAAACTTTTCTTTAGACATTTCTCACATTTAAACGGAAATATTCTAAGGAATTCAAAGATAAAAACCGGTGGACAAAAACTTATATATACATATAAGTGTATATTATATATAAGGTATAAACATGCTACATACATATTATAGCAACTTTTAAATAAATTACTTGAGTATTATTACACTCATAGAAAATCAGTCATAAGTAAATGTGATATAATTTCACAGTAAATGTGATATACTTTCACATCAATATCAAAACTTTAATTGTCATTAGCGACCACTACAACAATAGTTTCATCGATGGAATGGATTTATTGTAATACGTTTGATGTAAGCATATCGCTCCTTTATTGCAACATAGTCATATATCAAAAAATTAGCTTTTTGACTTAACAATGCAGAATTGTTAACAGTACTACCTTCTATATTGTGGCAAAATTTTATTTAAATTACCTTTAAACTGTTTCCTTTAGGAGATATTTTCTAAAAAAAAAATTCTTAGTCTTGTATGGAAACTAAAAATTTGAGATGTGTTTTTTCTCGAAACAAGCTTTTTGCGTTATGACTATGTTGCAATAAAGGTCCAGTCTTATATCGAAGCATGACGAAATGAAGTTAAATTTAGTTACTACCTGGTCTGAAAAGCCCCGGGACATACGAGTAGATGCTAGTTTTTAATTGCGGTCAGCTTTTTTCAGTTTTCAAACAATGGATCAAAAACAATTTCATGTTTTAATTTTACATTGCGAAGCAATGGCTTAAAAAGTATTGTGGGCACTCCGCTCCAATAAACAATAAAACGTTCGTCTGCTGACTTCAAACGTGATCGCAGAGACACTGATAATGCACAACGCAGTGGACGTACAAATGAGGCGGTAACACCAGAAAACATAAAAAAATCCACAAAATCGTTTGGAACGATCAAAAAGTGAAGTTGCGTGAGTTAGCTGAACGTGTTGGCTTTGTAATGCGGGACCATTTGAGTATGAGAAAGCTCTGTTCATAGTGGGTGCCGCGTTTGCTCACTATTGATCAAAAACGAGAACGTATTGATGATTCTGAGCAGTGTTTGGTCATGTTTAAACGTAACAAACCAGATGGATGAAAATGGATCCATCACTTCACTCCGGAATCAAAACGATCGTCATCTGAGTGGACAGCAACTGGTGAACCTCACCCAAAGCGCCCGAAAGCACAACGATCGGCTGGAAAGGTTATGGCCTCGGTATTTTGGGATGGGCGTGGTGTAATATTCATCGACTATCTTGAGAAAGGAAATACCATTAACAGTGAATATTATATAGCGTTGTTGGAGCGTTTGAAGGCCGAAATTGCAAAGAAACGACCGCATATGGCAAAGAAAAAAATGTTGTTTCACCAAGACAACACACCGTGTCAGAAGTCAATCAAAACCATAGCAAAACTACAAGAACTGAACTTTGAATTGCTCTCCCATCCTCAGTATTCGCCAGATTTGGCTACCAGGGACTACTGACTATTTGCAGAACTGAAAAAAATGCTCTCCGGTAAGAAATTTCGCATGAATGAAGAGGCAAAAGATACATCGTTGTACAAAAGTGGTATTGAAATGTTAGAGCGGCGCTGGAATGGTTGCAATGCTCTTGATAGAGATAACGTTGATGAATAAAACTAATTTTGAACCCAAAAAACTGTGTTTTCCTTGTTAGGCCCGGGACTTTTCAGCGAATGGTATGGCAAAATATCATCGAAGAAACGTAATATGAACTTAAATAAGAACTAAAAGATGCGAAAAGGTCATTCATATAATATAATTTGTAATAAAGGGGGGTTCCAACAAAAATGCTCGATGTCTATTGTAAATCAAACAAAAAAAAAAAAAACTACAAACAGCCTGCTGATTATGGTTTCTAAAGGGTTAATCAATTTTAATAGCCGATATTGATTTTCCATAAAACACAAATTATATAGGAATTATAGTTATTTCTTATTCAAACAATTGCGTTTTATTCACTATACGAATATTATCTACTAACATAGATATCAATCAAAAAATTATAAACAGCTTGTTTTCCATGTTTCCCAGCTGTCTATTATAGGTTGATATTTTATACCAGCTACCCTAATCATCAGTAGACTTGGACATTTTTGAAACACGCTTTCCATTTAATTTTGACGTAAGCTTAAGCCAGTCCAGGCACATCATGGCTGGGCCTTTAGGCCTTAATTCTGGCCTTCGCGATCGATATTAGCGATTATAGTGAATAGAAATCAATTTCGATATCGTAGGATTTTCTAATGACGTTATTCGTCTCTCAAGAAGTCGAATGTTTTTTCCTAATAGTGTTTAGGAGTAGAATTAAGCACTTTATAGTTCATTGAAGAGTTTAAATTAACCAAGTTATAACATAAACAAACTTTAGGGCACGGTGGAAATAAATGCTTTTCAATTTAATAGAAACACGACTCGTTTTCTTCACAATTACTTTGCGGTATTTATTTACAAAATTATCTTAAATCTAAGTAAATAAGGAACGGTATTTAACATTCAAATATTCATTTTGATTAAAAACCGCTTATGTCTAACTATTCTATTTACAATTTATGTATTTATTTGTTTTATATTTTTGCTATATTATTAATTTATTTATTTATTATTATTTAATTTGGCTATTATGACCAAACATCTAGTTTTTATCTTAGTGCTGGAAAATACTCAAAAAATGTGTTTTAGAACACTGGTGAAAAGTATGAACAAAAACCAACAGTATGTTCGGCGATATCGAATGAAAATATCGAAAGAAAGCTAGTCACTCACATTCGAATCAATTTGGGTTCGTCTATCTCACTATTATTCGTTCGCATGTATTTACATATGTATTTTAATTGAATTTTGACACATCGTTCGCATAGAATAAAGTAAAACTATAACTTTCTCATTATTACAGATATGTTTGTGGTTGTTATTTTTGGAAGGTTTCCTCCTGCTGTCGGAACATTTTTTTTTCTTCTGCCTCATCATCAATTACTATTTTTTTTTTTTATAGGACCAGTACTCAGGGGATGACCCCTACATATGCAGTGCATTGTACCAGAACTAGGAAAATAGGTTGAAAGAGCGAGTAGTGTTTTGTGAACATTTGTCTTGAACTTTCCAACGTTATAACAGACAGGCAACACGTCTGCAGGCAACTTGTTTCACAGGCGAAGCGTACGGCTGAAAAACGAATTCTCTCTGTAATGCGTAGTACAATTCCCTGGGCAATCAACCGCAAATGGATGAGCTCTGGACGATAAACGCGTGCTACGTAAAAATGTGCGCGTTTCGGGAACAAGATTCCTAATCTCGTCAGAGCAACACCCATTGTAGTAACGATAGAACAGAGTAACTCACCCCACACTGCGTCGATGCTCCAGTGAATCAATAGAGTTGGATACCCTACTGTTACTGATGAGCTTCTTCGCCCTCTCCTGCAAACGGTCGAGTAACCTCAAAATATACTTTGAGGCACCGGCCCAAACATGAGAGTTGTATTCCATTTTCGGTCGGATGTAGGTGGTATAAATAGTAAGGAGGTCGGATGGATTGAAGTATATCTTACTCGGTTTCAAAAATCCGAGGCACTTGAATGCTTCTTTAGAGACATGAAAAATGTGTTCGTTCTAGCGGGCATCACACTGTATTTTCATTACCAGAACATCAACAGCATCCGATTCCTCAATATTTATACCATCCATGAGTACAGATGAAGCAGCATCTGTGGTCGTTTGTTGGGTCTTACGAGCGTTAAACGGAGAAAATGTCCATGAAAAGCACTCAATTTTTGAGTGGGTTTTCTGTAAACAGCCTATGAAATATTTTTTCGCTGCACATTTGTTAAGGTTGATTTCATATTATATCGGAATTTTTGCTTTTTATATATTTTTATTTATTATTTTTTTGGTTCGTTCATTCACAAATCATTAATTAACTAGATATAAAGATTTCATTCACATTTTGTGTTTTTCTTGTTGTTGTTATTGTCAAGATTTTGTAATGATTCCGTTTGTTTTTTCCTTTTTACTCAAGTTTGTTTTTATAAAAATGTTTGTTATTTTAAAGCTGTCACCAAGTTTCCTTTTTCATAAACAAAATGAGAATCATTTCATGTGTTCGGACTACAAAAATAGTAAATAAATAATATTTCAATTACACTCATAAATAAACAAATACTATACACATACATATTTGTTTTTGTTTTCATAAGAAATATGTAAATGCAAAATAATTTTATAGATAATTTTTTCTTTAGAGCAAAAAAAAAAATGTTTTTAAAACCTAAATTTGCATTTGTTTAAATAATTTTTTATCTAAACATTTTTCATTTGCGCCATTATTTTTAAAAAGGTGTTGAAAAATATTTATTATAACAGTCTTAAAAGCAAAAATGTTTAAAACTTACGGTCGGCGACCTCAAATATAAATCTAAAGTGTCTTATACAATACAAATAAAAATCAATTGACGTTCGTTGCTAATTGCATCACTTTAGAACGAACGGCTGCACTGATTGGGCTAAATTCTTTTTTTCTATAAATGTTCATTATAACCCAACTTAGGTCTTTATGTGAAGAAAAAGTTACCATGTCCACTCTTTTTTTTTGTATCTTGGACCATTATTCAGCGGTGACCCCATATATATGCAGTGCATTGTACCGGAACTAATAAAATAGGCTATGAGGAGGGGGAAAGAGGGAGTAGTGCTTGTGAACATTGGACTTGTATTTACCAACGTTATAGCAGACAGGAAACACATTTGCAAGCAATTTATTCCGAAACGTACGGCTGAAAAACGAATTCTCTCTGTAATAGGTAGTACGATTCCCTGCGCAATCAATCACAAATGGATGAGCTCTGGACGATAAACGCGTGCTATGTAAAAATGTCCCAGTTTCGGGAACTAAGAGAGTGAAGCTTATCAGTTGTCACTGATAAGCTTCTTCGCTCTCTCCTGTACTCAGCCGAGAAACTCTAAAATAGACTTTGAAGTGGCAGCCCAAATGACCATTTGCAGTCGGAGATAGGTGATATAAATAGTAAGGAGATCAGATAGAGTGAAGTACATCTTACACCGTTTAAAAAAAATCTAGACAATTAAATGTTTGTTTAGAGACATGAAAAATGTGTTCATTCCAGCAGACATCACTCTATATTTTCATTCCAAGAACATCAAGAGCATACGATTTCTCTATATTTATACCATCCATTCATGAGTAGGGATGGAACAGCATTCGCGGTCATTTGTTTTTGTGTTAATAAGCAAAATTGGGTCTTACGGGCGTTAAAGGCGACTCTGTTTTTACGACCTGATTCGCAGATTAATAGAAGATCACTATTCAATGAATCATTCATATTTTGTCTCTTGGCAACGATCTCGGTTAGGCTGGGCCTATAACTGAAAGTATACGAGTGGCAAATGCTGTTGTCATCTGCGAAAGAGTGGAAAGGGCTGGAGGTTAGACATAGAAGGTCGTTAAGGAAAATAAGAAATAGGGTACAAGAAAGAACGGAGCCTTGCGGCACCCCTAAATTAATCTTGACCTCGTTTGATGATAACAACTCGTATAGTGAGGTCTCTAACAAAGCTCGATATAAAATATTTGACCGCTGGAGGCACGTATGAGCATAAACGGAGAAGAAGTTCGTTCCTAGCCCACGGAACGATGGAAAATCGCGAACCAATGTTAAATTTGCTGTGTTGGCGAGGCCGGAGTTAGCTGGGGTAAATTAGTAGAACGGAGATCAGCAAGGCACCAGAAGTTTCTGATTGCAAACCATCCTCGCGTTGATTGTCGTTATGGTGTGGTTTATACCTAAAATCGCAACCTGAGGTTGTGCATGACTAATTTTCGAGAGGCTAGTTATAGTTGCTCGACAGTAGGGTATTCTATGCTATTGACTCATCATCCAGAGCTCATCCATTTCTGGTCGATTGCCCGGGGAATCGTACAACGCATTACAGAGAGAATTCGTTTTTCAGCCCTACGCTCCGCCTGTGGAATAAGTTGCCTGCCAACGTGTTTCCTGTCTGTTATAACGTTGGAAAGTTTAAATCTAATGCAAACAAACACTACTCCCTCTTTCCTCCTCCTCACAACCTATTTTCCTAGTTGTGGTGTAAAGAACTGCATATGTAGCGGTCATCCCCTTAGTACTAGTTTAAGATAAAAAAAATTATTTTTTTTTTTTTGAAGAATAAAAAGAAGTTGCTTTATTTTTTCCGCAGAGTGTGATTAGCCTTATTGGCAAATTACTTGCAACTCCAATTGGTGTGGGAGTAAAATTCATTTATGCTGTTTTGTTTTTTTCGTCTTATTTTTATACAACAGTAGCAAAATATGTTAAATATTTATTACATTTATGAAAGAAAAAAACATAATTTTCGTTTTAAAAGCTAAAGTAACAATTACAAACAACAACAACAGCAACAATTATGAAAAAAAAAAACTTGTTACTTTTTCACAGTCTTGCTTTCGAAAATTATTGAAATTCTTTGGCGCCAAAATTCTAGCTGTAGACAACAATTTGCATTAATTTAATACTTTTAAATGGCTGATTTAGTTTCTTGTTTAAAAGTACGCAATTTTATTGCGGCTATTGCATGTGTCTGACGATGTTGTTCTAGTTGTAGTTGTTGTTTTAATTTATGTATATAAATATTTAAATTTATTTTGATTTTATTTATGTATCTTTTCAATTGCCAGAAAATTACGCTTCTAATTTTATTTTATTTTTTATTTTTTGTATAGATTCTCTTTAACGTTTTCTAACATCAACAAATAGTAGGAAATTTTATTGTTTATTAATTTGTAGAATGTAATTAAAATTTACATACTAAAAGTATTAAATAATTTATATTTTTATAAATATTTTTTGACACATTCAATGATAAAAAAAAATAATAATAAAATAAAAACTATAAAACAAACTGATTGGCCGATTACGAAGAAAAACTTGTAGCAAAATAAAGATGCAGATTTTTTCAATAATTAAATACTAGAATTCTTGCAGCATTTATATTGACAGAAAAAAAAAAGATTTAATTAGAAACACCTGGGAAATTTTTTACTAGCGTTAGCTAGAATGCAAATAGACGTAACTAACAAGAATTTGATTTATTTTGGAGAAGCAAAACACTTTGTAAAATAAAAACTATAAACATTTCAGAGAAAGAGAAATTGCTAAAGGCATCCACAGACGACTTGTTTTTACGTCTCTTTTTTTCATAATAATATATTGCTTCGTGTAATTCTTCATGCCCTATTTTTACAGAAGGTTTATAAATTTGCTCACAAACGTATATACACAATTTCGTCTGACATTGGCTCACTTTAATATCAAGGTCACGCTGATCACAAATGGATCGCTGACGTCGAAAAATTTCACAGTGAGGCAGACGTTTCAACAGTTTTTGTCTTTTCTCAGCGCGACGATATTAAGCTTGTATAAACATTTTTTTACGCCATTTAAGGAATTGTTATTGAATATGTTTATTGTTATAAAAATTTTATTTAAAACATAATGCAATATTACCGCTGTAAAATGTTTCCGCCCAAGACCAACCGCCGCTAAGTTTCTCTCATGGCATAGATATCTAATGTCAGATGTTAATACATAACCAAATAAAACATGCTCTGTTTAAAATTCTGTCAGATGACAATATTCCGGTTTTTTACAGAAGAAATGATTTTGAGGTAACTGACAACATCTAGGCAATTTACAGTGAAAAGAATGGCATCTACTCGTACCTTGATAAAAACATGTCGTGTATTATCTAAAGGGTGATTTTATAAGAACTATCGGAAATTAAAAAAAAAAACACACATAAAATTCAGAAAAATGCATGAAATATTTATTTGGATCGATAGTTGGGTCGATATAATTTAATGTTTGAAGATTATTTCATGCAAATGTTGGTATCTCACGAATAATGTTGGCAATGTTGGCTTCCAGTGCGTCAATCGAAGCGGGCCTGTCGCTATAGACATTAGCCTTAACATAGCCCTACAAAAAATAGTCTAGAGGCGTTAAATCACACGATCTGGGCGGCCAATTGACTGGTCCCAAGCGTGAAATAAACTGTTCACCGAACTCGCCTCTCAATTGGTCCATTGTTTCGCGTGCTGTGTGGCATGTGGCACCGTCTTATTGAAACCACATGTCATGCAAGTCAAGCTCTTCCATTTTGGGCAAAAAAAGTTTGTTATCATCGCACGGTAGCGCTCACCATTCACAGTAACGTTGTGATTCGCATCATCTTTGAAGAAATACGGCCCAATGATGCCGCCAGCCCATAATCCGCACCAAACGTTTGTTTTTTGTGGATGCATTGGTAGCTCTTGCAATGCTTCTGGCTGCTCTTCACTCCAAATACGGCAGTTTTGCTTGTTCACGTATCCATTCAACCAGAAATGAGCCTCGTCGCATAACACAATTCTTCGATTAAAAAGTGGATCTTCATCTAACTTTTCAAGAGCCCATTCACCAAAAATTTGGCGTTGTGGTAGGTCGTTTGGCTTCAATTCTTGCACCAGCTGTATCTTATAAGGCTTCACACCCAAATCCTTCCGCAAAATTTTCCACGTAGTGGAGTAACAGAGGCCCAATTGCTGCGAACGGCGCCGAATCGATAATTCACGGTCATCACCAACACTGGCCGATACGGCTGCGATATTTTCTTCAGTTCGCACTCTACGTAAGTGTGTTGGTGGTTTAATGTCCAACAGTGTAAATTTGGTGCGAAATTTTTTTACAATAGCCCGATAAAATGGAAGAAGCGCGCGATGAACTTTCTTAACAGAGCACGTATTTTGGTAATAAAATTCAATAATTTGCAAGCGTTGTTCGTTTGTAAGACGATTCATGATTAAATTATAGACCAAACTGAAGATGTTTGACAGTGACACAAGATACAAAACGTGCGTGAGCTGTCAAAACTAGTGTTGCCAAAAAGATAATAGCAAAAAAATCACTCGTTACTTAACCTAGTGTCCACACCAGCGGTAATAACTGAGATGAGAACGTCAAATTATCGCGTGTAGACTTGAAATTAATGTTATCGCAGTCTTATAATAATTTTTATGAGAGCGTTCTTCTGAGAAATCTCATGGCAACGATCTTATAACAAGAGCTGTCAAAAAAGCCGATGTGTATGTGTTTGTTTACAAAAATAGGATATTGCAATTTTACTGATTATTAGTTTTGCAAAATATCTTTTAAATAACCATTTTAATTAGAAAATAATTTGCCTTTATGCATTAAATATATAATATAAGTGATTAATTTTGTAAAAAATGTGCACATATACAAATTAATACTAAATACATAAAATTAATTAAGCCCAGCCAATGCTAGACAAAAATGTTTTATTTTGCACGATCAATATCGGTGAAATCACCTATTTAACGTTCTGATGGTGGCAAGGGTGTCCCTCCTTCTCAACCGAGAGTGTCCTTCGAAATTAAGTATATTGCGTGCAAGACGATTTGGATGAAGTTCCAATTTATTGATATGCCTTGTTGCGTACTTTGAAAATTCGTCTTTTACAAGAGGAACACAGAGATCCTTATGAATTCGGGAGTTTTTTACGTATCATGGAGCTGCGGTAATTGTTCGAAGAATTTTGTTTTGTCGCCTTTGAATTGTTTCAACGTTTGAAGCGGTGGCGGTGCCCCATAGTTGAATTTTATAGCACCATATAGGCTTTTGTATTGCGTTGTATAATAAAAGTTTGCAATCCAGCTTCAATGTCGAATTTCTGCCCATAAGCCAATTTAGCTGCGCTGCTTTTAGTTTTAACTGAGTGACCTTTGCTTCAATGTGAGACTTCCACGTTAACCTGCGGTCGAGATGAATACCAAGGTACTTGACTTCATTTTGCTGCGGAATAGGTGAATTGTTAATTTGGATAGCTGAACATATTTGTTTACGCAATGTGAATGTAACGTGAGTACATTTTTGTTCATTAACTTTAATTTTCCAAAGTTTTAAACATTTCTCTAATATTGAAATATACTCCTGCAAATTTCGCGAAGCTACTTGATGGGTTTCATGTACGCTGAATGCTGTGTCATCCGCAAAAGTTGAAGTGTGGATTCCGGATCTCGTTTGCATGTCTGAGGCGTAAATCAAATATAAAGTAGGTCCTAGAATGCTACCTTGAGGAACTCCTGCCTCAATTGGCTGTAAGGGGCTTATAAAGTCGCCTTCTCTGATAATAAACTTCTGCCCATATAAGTATCTTTCCAGAAGCTTGTGTGTATTTGCAGGCAAGTTCAACTTTATTTTGTGCATCAAGCCGTCGTACCACACTTTATCAAAAGCTTGGAAAATGTTAATGAATAAAGCTGAACAATACTTTTTGTCTTCAAAAGTCTGCCTTATGACGTTGACTAGTCTGTGCGTTTGTTCTATGGTGCTGTGTTTAGCCCGAAAGCCAAATTGATGATCAGGGATGCATCCCGCATTGTTCAACATTTTATGTATTTAGTATTAAGATTTGAATACTTATTGTTTTGTTAGTTCACTTTGTGAAGATTCAATGAATAAATAAATGATAAAAAAAAAATACAAAATTTATACAATATTCTATTGATCGCCATGGTGTGTTTTCTTCTCGGGTTTCAATGATTAATGAATTCTTATAAGATTAACAACAATACGTATACACCTTGTTAGATATGAAGATGGACATAGAGAAATTCGCTCTCTCATTTTGCCAACGTTTTCTCAGATATTATGTCTGACATAATCGCAGTTATAGACACTACGAGTAGGTATGTACAAAATATTTAGATTTTGTTGAAGCGAAATATTACGAAATTCTCTCCGTACTTAAAAACAAAAATAGCCCCATTCACAATCTTGTGAAAATGACCTTGCATCATTGCATTTGCAAAATAGTGGAGTATATTTTTACTTTACACTAACAAAATACACCCAAAAATATCACTTTTCCAATTGCAGATATATGCAACCTCAAATGCACAAGATTGTGAATCGAGCTAATATCTTGTAACTATTTTGCATATTTAGATTTGCAGGTAAAATCAAAGTATTATTATGAAAGTCTGCTGAACTTACTGATGGTTAAAATTCTACAACATTTACAAAAACAACATGCAATAATCTTGACCTACAATTGTTTGGGTTTGTAAATGTTGTACCACCTTCAATAAAGACTCAAAGTGCTGCTAGATTTACTGACTGCTTGTCAATTTCTTCATTTGGATTTCTCTCCTACTGAATACACGGTAAGATTTTCTATACTCGACACAAATTTTGAATAGATCTGAATATTTGCAGTACCATGTAAAGGTGCTTTTAAGCCGCCCATGCACATGTTTTCATAGAAAACCATTTCATTTAATCTTGTTTAAAAAAACTGCGGGATAAGGCCACACTGGCAGATAACCACGAATATCACTTTCACAAACCGAGTCCCAAATCTTCCGTTTGTATTACATCGTTTGGCATATATTGGGTATATAACTTGATAATGTAGATGTTTTGGCTTGAAAAATGCATTTATTATAATAACAAACTGAGTTGAAACACTATTTTAAGTATTGTCCATCGCCAGCCACTATTTTACCCCATCTTTCTGATAGCATATGGATTCCGTGCCATAAGAACTGCTGCGATTTTGAGGTGAGGAATGCATCCAACCAATTTCTGATACCTTGGTCTAAAGTGAAGAGGGTAAGATCTGGGCTATAAGGTGGGTGAGCTGAAACTTCCATTCCCCGGTTTTCCAAATAGTTTTTGACCAGTCTGGCAACGTGTGGCATACCATTGATAAAAGATTTTGGCCGGTGTCTGATTTTTTGCTGATTGCTTTGTTCAAACGAATCAATTGTGTTCAGCCCAGATCCCCATTAATCATCTGCCATGATTCCAACAGCACACAATACAGAATACACAAAACACCCTTCTGATTCCACAATACATAGAACATTACCTTGACGTCTGGGATATTCGACTTAGGCGTTGTTTTGGCTGGTTGGACAGGCTTTACATATGACTTTTTGCGCTTGGGTTTATTGTAATATATCCACTTTTCATCACCACGATGTAAAAATTACATTTTTTGTAGCGTTCAAGCTTAATTTCTGACAGGAAAAACTGATTTTCAACATCTCTCGGCTTCAATTCGTTTGCGATTCAGTTTCTATGCTTTTAAATAAATCCCAACACTCTTAAACTTCGGCAACTTGCTTATTGTGTGACTGCCGATTATAATACAAATTCTTCTTGAATTTGACAACAATCTTCTCGAGTAAGGCTTCCAATACAATAAATGCAAACACAGATATGGAAGTTGATAAATGACTAAATTATTAATAACATTATAAACGTTTGCATATTGATTATGGTAAACTTCATCTTTTACTTCTTGTAATTCTGGCAAATTTTCGTATATTTCAATAAATTCTTTTAAAGACACCCACTCTAGCCAAGTGATTTTGACTGTTCGCTTACGAAAACACAAATGTAATTTACATTGTGTTTGATAGAATTGTCGTTAATAGAGTTTGATCGCTTGTAGTGCGATTCTGTAACTTTTAATGATCGGATAATCGTAAATTTCTTCGACATCTTTCATCCCTTGCAGTAACGATTGTATGCGCCTGCAAATATAATTTTAACGACGGTAAGCAGCAGGATTTACTTATGAGTTAGATCATAAAATCCCGACAGATTTTTTGTGGAACGTTACAAACATACGCATATATGTATGTATATATGTATGTATATATAAGTATCAGCATTGTCAATGTGTGCCCAATAATAGTTGATTTCGGTCGGCAGCGAATATAATTAAATAATTTTGCTTAATAACAAACATTATAAAATATCGTTATAATTATTGTAAAGGTAACATTATCTTAATAAAAGTAACAGAATCATGCTAGAGGCCACGTTTGACAAACACGAATTCTAGCTATGAAACGAAACTACGAAAAGGCTGTTTCATTATCGTGTTTTTTAATATAAAAATATTATAATTTTTAAGCTAAAAAATAGGTTTTTAAAAATGAAAAGAAAAATTCAAAATTCGGTGCGTTTTTTTGAAATAACGCTCTTTTTTCCCCCATTTTGGTGCGTTTTGAAATTTCAAAGTTAACAACGCTGGTAAAAACTCGCACATTCGAGTAAGAACTCGCTCGTAAGCAAGTGACAGAATTAGCCCCCTGGACTGAAACGCAATGCTGTCAAGAGTAAACGCGCTTATGCATTTACATACTGAGTGTTCTCTATGTGGGGACGGACCACTGGTCTAAAACCACTAAACTATATTTGAATTTTAGAAGTAAGCACCATTAATTGCTCAAGATGTGTAATTCTGAATTATGGCGTTAAAGCACCTTTTTGGCTAAAATTGTCATATTTAGAGAACAGTAATTTGCGTTTTACTCTCATGAGTCCGAGAACTTATGGAACTTACTTAATATTTTTTTTTTTTGTCTTACATGAAATTTTCCTTTTTTTCTGCTCTTTTTTTTTCTTTCAATTTTTGGCGCCATTGAACCAGTGAGCAGCAGCCGCCGCAGCAGCTTCATTGCCGAATTATTTCCATTAAAAAAACGACTTTTTTCCTTTTCAGCAACATTGTTGTGTGTGAGTGTAGTATAGATTGTGTACGTCAATATGTGCACACACATACATGCAAACATATGAGTGCAAACGAAACGGAAAAAAGTTTGTGCGCTATTTTATTAATTAAAAATCATTTTTCAATTGACAAAACAAATAAATTTCTTTTTGACCCTGAACACTTACATACAAACTTAATGAGACTGTGACGTCTAGTTTTCGTTCGTTCGTTCGTTCGCTCGTTCAAATGTTACACAAAATGAATTATTATTTTTAATAGAGAACAGAAAACAATATTATAAAAATATTGTTGTATATACATATGTAAATTTTTTTCTTCTTTTTCTGTTTTTTTTTACGTGCTTGCTCTCTAAAACTAAAACACTTTTAAGGTTTCTTAGCAAATTTGAATAAATGACGTCTTAAGGTCTAATGAAATTTTATTTGTGTGAATGAAAATCTCCCATAGTGTATTAAATTATTTTTCCAGCTCCATCACATTATACATATTTAATAGTTTAATTAACACTTTATAAAGCCATTATAGATACATATGTATGTATGTTTGTATATACAGTATTGTGCAAAACAAAAACAACAAACTCCATAAACATAAATAAAATGCCAATTTCACGATAACGAAACTGTTCGTTCGTTCGCACAATGGTACTTTTATTATATATGCTGCATTTACTCTTTGTTGACTACTATTATTTTCTTACTGAACACAATTTCACGTTACAAGAGGCGAAAAATAGTCATGCTTCAATTAAAAGAAGATCTTCCGGTATATATTGAATGCTGTTCACCAGCTCCACTGCCCGACGGTTTCGGGAGAGTTCGGTGTAGATCGTCGAGAGAACGGCCTTGAGATCTATATACACTCAAAGAAAAAAGCAGCTTCATATTGATGACGGCGGGTCATCAGAATTGTGACATCAATAGTATGTAAATAGTCATCAGTAATGTGAAAACTGACATCACTCTCAACAACAAAAGTCATCAGACAATTTTGTCATATATTGAGTATCATCAATGCTACAACTGTGGTGACATCAATTCAATGATACATTTTATTAATAGGTATAATAAATCTAATTTGTCAAAATTGATTATAAAAAAAACCTACATAGTGTTATAATATTTTATATTTATTGTTAAAAAGGAATTAGGTTGCTAAAATTATTATTTTTAAATTTAAATTAATTTTTAAGAAGTAGAAAAAAAAAATGCATCATATTAATGACATTTAGTCATCATATGCGACGTTAGTTACATAAATATAATGACAGCGTAGGGAGTAAAATAAAAAGAAGAACTACGAAGCAAAGAAAGCGAATATTGCCTCATACACAGCATACACGCAATTAAAATATGATAATACGCCACACAGACATTGTATTGATGGCAGGAAGTCATCAAAAGTATTATTTAATTCTCATTGATTTCTTTAAGATGGTAGAATATAAAGTTATGTGTTTGAAATCAGAAAATATAATATTGATGATGTCGTCACGAAATTTACTTCCAAATCAATCCAATTTATAGTTGGTCTGATGCTAGTGCGCCATTCTACTAATTGATTACATGCTCCCATCAAACGTATTCCGATAAAGCATCCCCATGATGTCAGCGTGACATTTCATTCATGAAATATTTGTCATAATTGCCGCTATTGATAATTAGAGCAACTGATGTAATGGTTGACATCACAGCGATGACAAGTGTCATGGGGTCAAAAATGATGACATTTGGCATTGCATTGATGTTAAAATACATCATAGTTATGACAGGTTTTCTATGAGTGTAGATGGATCAACGTCTGACTTGGGTCTATCTTTATTTCCCCGTGTGACACATTATGAAATTGATTTACATCGGCACCTGCCTTGACGGCCCGTGTTGCTTTCTATTCGCAACTTTTTTCCATAAGATCGTGGCGATATGGACAAACCTCTTGCTTAAGAGTTCGGCTAATCCTTCCTGTATGCAATTGCCCAACAGTCAATGAAAGACAAAGCTTAATGAGCTCTTAATCAACTAACTCGTCTCACCATTACCTCTGGTTCCTTACATTACAGATATCTGCTGCAGGACAACAGCACCTCGGGAGTCATTCGTCTCCGAAAATCAGCCTGCTATATATAATATTAATTACCCTGCGAAATTTCATAGATCTAAGCTATAGATAGACAGTCGATTGCATTCAATCGTTGTCGGCAAAGACTAAATAAATGCAAATAATTTTACGTCACCTTCATGTGACGCCGCTTGGAATAAGGGGAATATTAGTATAGTTGTAGATTGAAATTGAAAGTTTGAATAGGAGTTTTGTTGCTTTTGTTTTGCACAATACTGTATGTATCTAAGTATATACATATGTATAAAACAGAAACATTTTTCTTTGTAAAAGTATCGATTTCATAAATTAAAGATAAAAAAGAATAATAAGCATAAAAACATTTCAATTGAACATGGGCGGTCTAAAAGTAATAAAATTTATGTTTTTAAATTAAACGAGGAAATGTTGAATTCGAAATAAAAAAAATAAACCAGTGAACTTTATTGATAGAACTTTTTTTCGAAAATCTGGTGAAGAAAAACAAATTCTTTTTTCTGGGGCGTCGCTGTCTGCAGCCTCATTTTCAAGGTGATAAATAAGTAATAAAAAAAAGGCTTTTACAAGCAGAGTTTCAAATCAAAATCGTTACAATTTGTATCTGTTGTCTTGTTGAATAGAATCGAATGAAATGAAATGCATTTCGACATCAAAGCGAATCAGCGGGTGTTAACTTTTGCCGCCCAAACGTGTGTTCTATATGTTCGTGTGCGTGTGTGTGTGTGTGTTTGTGTAAATATTTGAAGGTTTGTCTGTCCCAAATTACATGACTTTAATTGTAACACACTAGCAATTTTTTTCTTTTTAAATGTTTTAATGTAAACATTTACCTCAATATTTTTTGTTTTGTTTAATCTGAGTTCTTTATATGACTTTTGTGGTTTTTATTAATGCTTTGATTTCAATTGTTGAAATTGTTGAAAGAAAAAAGTTGTAAATATTTTTATTAATGGAGTTTTATTTTTTGGAATTGTTTTTATTAAATTCTTTGCATTTAATGCCCGATAAATCTGGTTTAAAATCGTCAAATTCGGCGGAAAAAATCGTCAAAATCGTCATTATCATTATTGCAAATCGTCAAAAAATCGTCAGCTATTAAAATTAATTATTTTTGAATAAAATATTTATTTCAACGGCGTAAAGTATAGAAAAATAGGTCATGGTTGCCCTTCATAAAAAACTACAGCACTGAAAGCTATAACAACAAATATATTTTCCCACAAACATAAAGTTAATTTCATAGGTATACCATTCATTAATATTTGTGACATATATTTTTAAAATAATATTTCATTTAATAAAAGGTGCTTTTATTATACTAAACACTTCTGTTAAATCGGGCATATCTAAGTCATACCACAACCACAGATGCAAAATTTTAGACGCGAAAAATCTTTAGTATACAACATTTGGATGCAAATTCACACACCCGAAGAAGACGATAAGACTAATATTTTTGCTATACACTTAGTCATAGAAATAAACTTTACTCCAAAAATTTTGCATTTTCATATTTATTACGCAAACAATGTTCCAATTTTAATAGGCTTCGTTACTTTAACTCTTCTCTTTCGAATTCTATTATTTCGAAGGATTTATAAAAGTTAAAGTTTTGAATTCATCTTCAAAATTAGTGTCCTTAAAATATGAACACACGCTTTTACATACAAATTGGTACAGTATTTAGCTTATAATATCTATCCACATATGATGTTTTAAATTCAGCTCTATCATACACAATATATGAATACTCTACAACAATAACTATCACATAGTATTTCATACCATAAATATTACTTTTATTTCCTACATATATTAACTTATAAAAAAAGATGTATGCATGTAGTTGCTTCAAAGACATGAAAGAAAAATTGTGATCTACAAAAATCGTCAAAAACAGACCTTAAATCAAAATGACGATAAATCGTCAAAATGACGATAAACCGTCAAATATGGCAACCAAGGCTGGATGGTTAATTTGCTGGTTTTCGTAGCATGCCAACAATACAAATTATGTTAGAGTAAATACTACTTTTTCTCTATGTGTATTATGAGAAATAATAACCCAGTTGACCATGTACTTAAGACATTTTAACCCTTTCAATACTGACGGGACACATGTGTCCCACTGAGTGTTCCCAATTTACTAAAACACAATTATTTCCATATAATTCTATATATTTCTATCCCAACAGTTTTTGCAAGCAAAGAGAATTACTTACGCATTCGTTACATCTGTTATTCTTTGAATTTGTGCATAAACAAGCTTTTGTTTTGCAGTTGATTGTGGCAGGTGGTAGTTTAGTGAGTAAAAATATTGGGGTTTTTGGGAATTTACGGTTAATTTAATTTAGAACTTACTGAGAAATAATTAGGTTTGGTAATATCAATACAAGTTGATAATAATTTACTAAGAATAAATAAATATATATAAAATATGTTCACAAAACTGATTCTGGATCATATACATCCCAACAGTAAGTTTCAGTGGCCCACATATATCCCAACAGTAACGTACAATTACTAATTTATTTGTTATTGTGACGTTATTTGATGTCGATGAAGCTCGAAGCTTTTTAGAAGCACCGGCTCTGAAAGTGGTAGTGACTTCGCTGATGATAGTACTCTTGACCCCACTTAATCAAATAATACTAATAGCTCGTATGGAACTATATTTTCGAACAGAAAGCGCTTACTTCTTCAGAGACACAATAACAGCAGCAATATAAATGTTTTGCCTCGACCAGCCAGTTATTTGTGCAAACATTGATAGGGGTTCAAAAGAACTTGAAGGTTTTTTCAAAGTTTTCCCAAGAAGTTTGTTTATCAAAATTGCCAATTGCGGAAATCAAGGAATTGAATAATATAATAGGAATATTCAAAATAAGAATAAGATTCTTGTTGGCAACAAAAAAGAAAAACTGCCAATGCAGAACTTATGAAATGATGATGGTTGTCGATGTATACTTGGTCGTGTCTTATAACCGTTTGTCACATATGCACATGTACTCGTCACAAAACTTATCTTTCGGTTCCCATTTCTGTCTTCTAAGCTATATACTTATGACTCAGAAGAGCTTTCAGATGGCACAAAAACATATTATATTGATAAATGGTTTCATGTCTGAAATTCACATTCAAAAATTCAGTCAATTGATGAAGCTATGGCAAAGTTCAAGGGTAGATCTTCCTTGAAGCAATGCAAGCCGGTGAAACCCATAAAACGAGGCATTAAGATTTGGGAACGTTGTGATTCTACAACATATGATTTCGACATATATTGTGGAAGGGAAACAGTGTTCACCGCTCTCAAATCCTTCAGCTGTTATATGTTGTAATCGTTTTTTTACTACCGTCAACTTAGCGCATTGTGCAAGCTATGTTTTGCCAAATACCATTTATATTCATTCCATATAATACATATTCAATTTATAGGTTATTTGTCTTAATAAATCAGTACAGGATTGAACTTTCTGAATATACGATTAGAATTCTTTTATTTTGTATTTTACTTACTTTGGGACGTAAGTGTCCCGTAGTAATTTACTGGTGGGACTACCCTGTCCCAGGATATTTTTCTTGTCCTTGTTATCCTTTAGTTAAACGCACCCTAGAGAACATTATTTAAGCCAATATCAACTAAACGCACCAAAAAGAAAGTACTCTTAAAAAAAATTCGTATGGAAAGGGTTAAACTATGGTTAAATGAAAATTCTGGCAGACAAATGGACGACATTTAAAATATATCGTTGACGAAATTTTCGAACAAATTACTACCAAACCCCCTATAGCTATAGCTTATATAACTATACAAGCTATAGTTTCTCTCACCATATCGTCGGCGATCTGTATGATCAACAACACTTTTCTCTATCATGCCGTCGACGGCTGGTATCTTTCAACAAATAAAAATGTATAATGAAATTTTATGTACATAATTTTGTTTTATATGCATAATTTTGTTTCTGTCTCGTTGAGTTTTTACAAAAAATATTTTACATGAACAATTTGAAGACCGGATTGAAAATATTTCCGCTTATCGACAAGTACTACTTAAATCATCGAAGATTAGGTTGTCTAGGACGGTTTTGCTTGCTGGGAAATTCTACTGCCAGCTGTTAGTTGCACATCACCAACAACATTTCCAAACAAGTGTCGCGAAATTTGTGCACGTCATAAAGCAAAAGATTGTCACTTATCCTGTCGTACAAACAAAAATCGATTACATAAGAGACAATATCGTCTACTTTCTCATTAAAGAATACGTCCAGCATCATGTCAATGAATGTGTCGTTGATAATCAAATTAATGATATTTTTTAGACATATTGTCTTTGAGGAATGGATACTATTTTGTCGTCAACAACTCTGTATAAGATGATGTTGATGACAATGTGCACATCAAAAAAACTTTTAGTTTGTTGCCGACGACGTTGTATACGACGATGTAGTCGATAATCCAATACAAAAACTGGATCATGAAAATTAATTTACATCAGCATGCACCTTGCCGGCCTTATCTGATGATGGACCAACTCCACGGTGTGAATTATTAACGATTCACCCAGCATCTCCGTGTGGCTTGCAAGGTTCACAACGATCGCAAATTTTAGCCATAAGTTTGTTGCCATATAGATAAACTCCTTGCTAAAGAGTTCGGGCAATTTTGCAGAAGTCCATGGAAGACAAGGCTTAATGAGTTGGTAGGCCGAAGCCCATTAAGAGTCCTTAACTAACTTACCCGTCCAACGGTCACTTCTGGTTCTTTACATTATATTAGGCAGCTCAGAGCCGAGAGCGAATCTGCAAGTAAAACCTAGCGGAGCTGTGCTGATCCCCATTCTGTCAATTAACCCTTGGCGAGAGTTTCGGTGGCCCAACACGACATAAGCCTTCTTAGCTACAACAAGCGAGCAAGTCCTACCCCTCTATGTCCCAGAAATCAGACTGTACTGGTGCTGTATACACCAAGGCGAAACCTGCTCCCCGTGGAGGGGGGAGGAGACGAGGGCGGGTCAGTAAGAATTTTCCGACTCTTGTCGGATCATGTACACATATAAAACAGCGTGGTAGAATCATATTTTAACCTCCTTTTGACAGCCTGAATTATTGATCTTCTTTGGGAACTTTTGTGGCAAGAACAGCAAAAAAACTGCAGCTTTCGGGTTAATAGACTTAAGTTAATTTTGTTGTTCTTTTTCTCTCTAACTGCGAAATAATCTGCTAAAATTATCTAATTTTGCCATAAAAAGTTGGCGTGGAAAAAACGTTAAATATTATTCTGGCGTATATTTTAAAATAGCAAAATTATCTCCATGAAATTATTTTATAAATTAAGAAAACCATTTTAACTTCGGCCACAGTTTTTTATTTGTGTACATAAGATAAAATTAAATTTGGTTTGCCTTAAAAAAATTCAATTAAAAAGCATTTTTTTAAGAAGAAACCGAAAGAAAAGACATGTGCTTGCGTTCTTTTTTTATAAACATTTAATATCTTTTTTTTAACGCTTTAATTGAAAAAGAGAAATGAAATTTTTGTTTATCTTATTTTTGTTAATATAATTTAATGTACATTTAACATTAACCTACTTAAAGAAAAGCAATAAAACGGGGAATAAATTTTAATAATAAAAAAAAATTATATAAATATAATTGATTTCATCTGTTTATGATGTGAAAAAGAGACCCTTTATAAATATTTTTCTCATATAATGTGCTAATACACGAATAATTGATTTAAATAAGCAACAACACGGCTCACAAGCGCCGCCACCCAAATCCTCTTGCACGCAATATACTTAATTTTGAAGGCCACTCTCGGTTGAGAAGGAGGGATGATACCCTTGCCACCATCAGAACGTTAAATAGGTGATTTTACTGATATTGTTCCCGCAAAATAAAACTTTTTTGTCTGGACTTAATTAATTTTTGTGTATATAGTATTAAGATTTGAATACTTATTGTTAGTTCACTTTGTGAAGAATAGAAGAAAAACAAAACAAAGCACCAGCGCCCCCATGAAGCAGACAAGGTCGCGACTTTTCCCCTGTTTGCAGTCATATGAACGAATCCCCTGCTGTATGCAATTCCGCCGGCAGTCAATGGAAGATAAGGCTTAATGTATTGATGGCCCAACGTTTATAAAGAGCATTAGACCACCTCTTCTTGTAGCTTACTTTACGGGTATACGTTGCCAGACAACTGCAACTCGAGGGCTATAATTACCTCCCTCAACATTAGCATGTACCATCTCATACCATATCTCATGTCATGACGGCCCAATCTGATGAAGGACCAACTCCACGGGGTGAATTATTCACGATTCACCAACGCCCTAGTGCTGCTTGCTTTGCTAGGCTCACATAGGTCGCAGCCTTTCCCTATAAGTTGCTAGCCTTATAGAAGATCCCCTTACTTAGCAGTTCAGGCCTTCTAATACCTCCCAACAGCCAACGGAAGACAAGGCTTAATGAGTTGGTAGACCGAAGCCCGTTAAAAGCATCAGCCCTTAACCAGCTCACCCGTATAACCATCACTCCTAGTTCCTTACAGTACAGGTATCTGTTGCAAAACAACAGCACCTCGGGGAGTTGTTAGTTCCCGAAAACTGACGTGAACTATAGTCATCAGGGAAACTAATCCTAATTCCTGCGCATGTAGATCACAGCCAAAACGTTTTAGCTAAGGTAAACATCTCAACCATGATCAGCACCGAGAGATCTGCAAGGCAGAATCTCCAGCTGGTCACCTTTCTGCCAATTTTTTATTTATTTACAAGTCTATGAATTACAAATTCTTACAGACTTTTTAAATTGAGTTTACAAATAAATAATTTAAACAATTGAGTTTTTTAATCACTATTTCAGCTTCTAACATATATACCAATAAAAAAGTATAAATAGCTTGTTTTCTATTTTTCCTAGCTATCTATATGTCGACATTTCATAGGAGCGACCCTAATCATCAGTAGACTTTGGAAATTTTTGAAAGATATTCTCAAACATTCAACTTTATATCCCAACAATCTAAGCAAATTGCTGAGAATTTAAAAAGAAATATGCCCTCATAATACCTGTCAAAACACAAAAAACAAGCTTTTTTCATTTATACACGTCTCTAACATTTCTTTACACCTAAAATTGTGTTTTGACAGTTATTATTATAGCATATTTCTTTTTAAATTCTCTTTAAAATAAAGTGGTTTACTTTTGTTTGAACATGTCTGCATGTAAAAACAAAATTATTTTCATGTTAAAAATAAATTTGTCGGATATATAAATAGAGTTTGTATTTATCAAGAGAGAATTTTTACTTATAATATAAAAATATTTCCAAGGTAAAGCAGCTAAATGTCTGCCTGCCCTCACGGCAATGTTCACATGGCCCCACAGATCAGATGAATGAAGTTCAGTGATAACATATGCCTCTAGCGTATGAGAATCGTCGATTTGTTTTACCTTGTTAGAGCGAAATCGTGTTAAAAGAAGCACGTGGTAGGCAAGGTCTACCTGTATGCTTTTATGTTTGCTTATTGTATATAACAAAACGAAAAAAATACATGATAATATTTAAATTTCTAATCAACAACATTAAATTGTTTTTGTTTTGCATTATTTTTTATTAAGTATTTTTTTCATTTAACAAAAAATATAAGCTGCTCATAAACAGCAATAATAATTTTTTAAGTGGTAAAAATATAAAGAAAAATAGAAAAAAAATTTTAATTATAAAAATACATGGCGCCTAACTTAGAAAAAAAATGTGAAAAAAATTAAACAAACGACAAAAAAATAGAGATAATTTAAGCTGCTTTGCTACCGAAATAAACAGCCAGGACTTGAAATCAAAGTTTAACACGCTCACTCGTACACATATAAAGTGTTTCTGTTTCTGTTGTTATAAACATATTTACACTCGAAAATAAGTTAATCGAATTTTAATAAAATTTACTACGCCTGGCGCCAAGAACAATGAAATCTTTCTACAATAAATGAAAAGAACAAATAAACAAAATTGAGGAAGTTTTAGCTTGAATGCTGCTTTAAATTAAAATAAAATATTCTCGGCGCAATAAGCAGTCAAATTTACGTAATTTTTTTTTGAGTGTACTCGTATATCAAAATGAAAGTCAACTAATATTCAAACATGTATCCCCAATTTTGCTAACTGGCAGAGCCACCTTGGCCTTCACTTTATCGTTCACCAATTGTTTTGAGTATTTCTTGGTCTCAGGGATACTGTGAAGGATCCATATTTGGTCTACGGTTATATAGTGGCGTAAAAACTCGTCTCAGTGGCGGTTAAACATCGCCAAACACTCTTTTGAAGCGGTGACTTGTTTGCGTCTGTAGTCGAATATGAGTAGCCGCCTCAACCATCTTGTGGATAGATTTTGCATGTCCAAATATTCATATAAAATATTATGTACTCGCGCAGTTCAACGCCTGCCATCTTAGCCGCCCGCGTCACATGCTAGTTGTAATCTGCGAATTCTAACGTAAGCCTTGTGCTACCATAACATCTCTCTGAAAACGGCGGAAAGTTATTTGTATACCCAATATTATATATAAAACTATCTGCTGGAAATTAGACTTTTCTCTCACTGTATTCATAAATAGTGCCGTTAATTTTGTGTAATTTGTTTTCTTTTATTAACAATTTATATGAAATTGTGCTAAAAACATCTTACGCTTAATTAAATTTTTGTAAATATTTCGCATACACTTGACACATTGACATTAAGCGGCGCCACTCAGACAGACAAGCGGACGGACAGACACATGGCCAGCAAAAATAAAACAGAAACTATTTAAACAAAATAACAAAATAAATTTGATTTCTTTTTTCTGCGTTTCAAAAAAAACGCAAACAAACAAACTTCTTCAGTTACAAAACTATAAAATTACAAACCTTTATGAAAAAAAAAAATAAGAGAAAAAAATTCAAAATAAAATGTTATAATAATAAAAAAAAAAAAAATGCTTAAGAAAGTTAAAGCTCCTGCCGGAAATGCTTACTTAAACATTTAAAACCAATTTTATTTTTTTTTATTTTTATATTTGTTGTTTTAGAAGATTTAAGAGAAGAAAAAAACAAAATAAACGAGAAAAAACTTTTAATGTTTTAAGCCTACGTTGCAAGCCGTCGAGGCGCCAAATTGCATTTAGCAGATTCCTACACATGCAATTTTTATTTTTTAAACAAAAATAAAAAGTTTTTAAGTGATTTTTTCCTTTTTTTTCTCTCTCTCTCATTTTGATGTAAAGTAAACTGTCAATTTTATCAAATTGCTTCGCTTTTTTTCTTTCATTTAAACCAAAAAAGAAAACTTAACCTACGCGTTCAAGTTTTGTTGTAAGCGGCTGTTTGACGCCACTTTAAGCATTTTAGTTTTATATATATATAATATATATTTTTCTTACTCTTTATAATTTTTATCTTTGGAAGAGTATGTAGGTACAAAAATTCATGAAAAAAAAAACTTGGCATAGAAAAAAAAATACGGGCCATAGATGATTATTATTGGCTGCATTTTCTTAAACATGTTGGCAGCTTTAAGAAATAAGAAAAACAAAATTGTAGTTTCCAAGTTACAAGACAACTTCCTGTAATAGTTTTCAACCAGCGGAGGGCACTGGCCAGCTTGAGTTACGAACCTGTTCAATTATTGACGACTAAGAGCATGTGAGAAGCCCTATGCGCTAAGTGCTCATTTGTTTTTCTAAAAGCACTTAGCAGCGTTGTCAACTTTGGTCATATGATTTTTGTTACCCCGCTTTGCAAATTTAATCTGTATTTTTATAGTTAATCAGTAAATAAATACAATAAGTTACGCTTAAATAGCAAGTTTAAATTAGCTATGACTTTTTATATATCTCCATTTTTACATTCAGCTTGTAAGTTTTTCAAACTTTCTCCTACCCTATTTCTCGTTTTCCTCAACCACCTTCTCTATTAAACTTCCAACTCTATCCATTCTTTCGCGGATGACAGCAGCATTTGTCACTCGTACTCTTTTAGTTCTAGGCCCAGCCTATCAGAGATCGCTGCCAAGAGGCTAAATATGAATGATTCACTGAATAGCGATCTTCTATTAATCTCCGAATGGGGTCGTAAAAACAGGGTTGCCTTTAACGCTCGCAAGACCCAATGTTGCCTATTAACGCACAAACAAACGACCGCAAATGCTGCTTCATCTGTACTCATGGATGGTATAAATATTGATGAATCGGATGCTCTTGATGTTCTTGGAATGAAAATACAGTGTGATGTTCGCTGGACTAAACACATTTTTCATATCTCTAAAGAAGCATTCAAGTGCCTCGGTTTTTTGAAACGATGTAAGATGTACTTCACTCCATTCGACCTCCTTACTATTTATACCACCTACATCCGACCGAAAATGGAATACAACTCTCATGTTTGGGCCGGTGCCTCAAAGTCTATTTTGGGGTTACTCGACCGTGTGCAGGAGAGGGCGAAGAAGCTTATCGGTGACAATAGGGTATCCAACTCTATTGACTCACTGGAGCATCGACGCAGTGTGGGGTGCGTTACTCTGTTCTATCGTTACTACAATGGCTTTTGCTCTGACGAGATTAGGGATCTTGTTCCCGAAACGCGTTCATCGTCCAGAGCTCATCCATTTGTGGTTGATTGCCCGGGGAATCGTACTACGCATTACAGAGAGAATTCGTTTTTCAGCCGCACGCTTCGTCTGTGGAACAAGTTGCCTGCAGACGTGTTGCCTGTCTGTTATAACGTTGGAAGGTTCAAGACAAATGTGCACAAGCACTACTCCCTCTTTCCCCCTCCTCACAACCTATTTTCCTAGTTCTGGTACAATGCACTGCATATGTAGGGGTCATCCTCTGAGTACTGCTCCTATAAAAAAAAAAAAAAATATCAGACTGAATTAAAACGATTTTTTTAAGTTTAGGGAACATTCTATTGACCTTAATTTAAATTGTTTATAAATATATTTTTTGTGTCTAAATCGTGTAAAATGTATATTCTTTCAAAATATACTGGTGAAGACAAGTAGCTTATACATGCATTTGTTGTCTTATTCAGCACGCGCTGTCTGCCCATCGCTGCTTTAAACAGTTTAACGAAAAATATGCTAATTTATCAAAGTGTCATCTAAACGAGAGAAGGATAGAGAGAGGGAGCAAAAAGTGTTGAACATGAAATGAAAATTATTAAATACAATTTTTATAATTGATTACACCAAAAACTGTCAATTGAGAAATATGTATGTACATTCTCGTACACATATATAAATTTGAATGTAGGTCAATTTAATGCAATTTTAAAAGAAATTTGTTGTCTGTCTAAATTTAAAAATCCTGTTGTCTCAACTTTTAGTTTGAAATATTTTTGAAAACATAAGAAAAAAAAATAATTTTCTAAACTCTTTTAATTTATCATAAATTTTTCTTGCATTTCTTTTTTTTTTTTAGTTTCCGAATGTCAGTTTGGCAAAACATTGCGTGAACTGGGCTCGACCTGGTACGCCGACTTGGGACCACCGTTTGGCGTCATGTATTGCATTAAATGTGAATGTGTGGCGGTAAGTTGTTCAAATAAAATAAATTTATAAAAAAAAATAATAATTACTTGTTAAAGCGTTTATTTTTCTTCCCCATGCGCGTCGTCAAGTAAATGATTAATGGGGTTTTTAAAGGTCTTTTATAAAAAAACATGTTTTGGTGATTCTTCCTCAAAAAAAATTAAATAAAAAATTAAATTGAAAAAAACGCTAATACTAAATAAATGCTTGCGAATTGTTAAGTTTCTAAAATCAGGAAAAACATGACAGCAAAATTTTTCAAAAGACTAATCTGATTTTTCTTACAAACAGATTAGCAATAGTTAGAAACAGCTCAACGGTTTTATGGGTGTGGGCTTTTCAATTCCACAATTCAAATAGAAAATACGCATTTATTTCTAAATAGTATATTTAAATTGTATATTTAATACAAATTATGTATTGGCTATTAGGCCACTTGTATTAAAAATGAATAAATATAAATTAAAAAAAAAAAAATCAATAAATAAAAAAAAGCCTACTGCCTTAAGTGACCTCGAGGGCGGATTGATATTGAAGCTAATTAAGTAGGAATAAACAGTTTTTTTTTCAAATACCATTTATTTTTTATTATAGTATTCTTTTAGCTCAGTACTCGTGCACTTAGTAAGACGATATTCCAACTTTTTTATACCATCTGCACAATATGAGTTTTGGAACCCCTCAAAATACGCATTAGTTTCGGTAATCACTTCTTCCTTTGAGATAAATCTTTTTCATGCGAGCTATTTGTTCTAGTTTGGTAACAGCAAAAAGTCACTAGGAGCTAAATCTGGACTATAGGGTGAATGATCAATCAATTCGAAGTGTATTTCACGTAATTTTGGCATCGCAATGCTGTGTGAACCGGTGCTTTATCTCGAAGAAAGAGCACTTTTTCTTCTTCAAATGTGGTCGATATTTCTTGATTGCATCAATCAATTGATCCAATAATGCACGATAATACTTGCCTGTGATTGTCGATCCTTTTACAAGATAATCGATGTGCAATATTCCGTGTGCATCCCAAATTATAGTGGCAAAAACCTTGTCAGCCGATTTCACTGTCTTGGCTTCCTTCGGAGCACTTCCACCGGCTTCCACCCATTGTATCGATTGATTGGTTTCAGGTGTGTGGCCCCACGTTTCATCAATAGTTATTAATCGACGCCAAAAATCAACAGGAGTACGGTTGATCATATCCAAACACTGCTGTGAAGTGGTCTGTCGAAATCGTTTTTGTTTGACACTGAGCAAACGCGGCCTCCATCTTGACGATAGCTTTTTCATACGCAAATGTTCATGCAACATATATCACATGGACAAAGGTTCATATGATGTGTTTAACATTTCAACAATTTTACGAACTTTGGCTCGGCAATTTGTCATAACGATATCCAGGACGTTTTTTTAACAAACACACAAACTGCGAAACTTTTTTGTTGCTTGGCTGCAGTAACATCCAGGGTGTGAGGCAGGAATCGAACCTGCGACCTCGAGACTATTGGTCGAGTAATCTACCAAATCAGCCATAGAGGCACCCTAAATATCCGATATTGTTAAGAATTTTTATCACATCTAGTCCAGTGTTCAGCTGTTGATCTGCTTGTTATAAATGTACAATACATTCGCATAAACAAGATAAAACTAAAAACATAATACACAAACAAACATACATGATTTAAAATTCCAAGTAAAAATTACGTTATAAATCAACCACAATGATGTTGTTATTCTTGCATTCTTAGTATTTTGTTTTATTACTGTTTGTTGCTGTCGCTTGCTTATTGTTCGCCAGCATGTGTGTGAATGTGTGTATGCGTAAGAATTATATTTATACATTTGAGTCTAGAACAGTGGTGGACAAATTTGTTTTGCACTTGTGTTAGTGAGATAATTTGAGAGTAATTTAAAATATAGTAACAAACAAAACTAACATAAACATTTTCGTTTGAACAATTAAACCGCGTACGTTAATGCTGTTATGACAGTTTTGTAAGAGCTATAAATGTTTCAAAAACGTAGAACCAATTTATGTTGTTTACCACATATGAATTTAAAGTCTGAAACTCTTTTTTCAGATAAGTATGTTATTACTCGTATATTTATTCATATTAGAATGGAAGAAATCATAATACCTTCCAATAACATTTTGAATGTTTGATGCCATAAAAGACATATACAAACGCATTTTTTATCATAAAAAAATTTTGCATTGCCATTTATATTATCTACTGTAAGTGGAAAAAAGCTCTAAGCTTCTAGCTGACATGCGCATTCGCCAACGTCTGTGAACGACTAAACTAAAGAGCATAAGAAAAAGAAGGCGTTGCTTACAAACAATTGTTTGACTAAATTTCCATGGCCGGTCTAGAACAAGGCGAATTTATACAGGTGAATGCAAGCGGAAAGGCGAATTCAGTACTATGTATTTTGTTATTGTAAAACATATCGTGAATGTCAAAATTTAAATTCGCCTAAGATTATTCAGCTGGAAAAAATTTATATAAACGTTAAATATAAACTTTTATAGTTGTTTGCTATTAAAATCACACATTATATTAGTTTTTCACTTTTAAATTCACACAAATTTCCTGAAATTGCACTAAATCATATAAATAATCTTCACATTAAATTGGCGCGAAAAAGTTTGTAAACAAAAGAAAAAAAATTTTACTATCTCATTGGAAAAAACGCGAGAAGCAAAAAATAATCACCTGTGCTGTTAAGTTCACCTAGTAATGAATTCGCCTTGGTCTAGAATTACTCGTATGAATGACTCCGAAATACCGTGACGCTTGTAGAAGATGATAATGAAGCAAGACAATCATAAGTCAGAAAGTAGAAAGTCTAATATTTTGGTATACAGTGGTATCAAGTGTAAATAAAGTTGTGAATTATTTAAGTACAGTGTGTGAGTCATTGCAATGAAAGAATCAGCAAAAGCGTTTTTAGAGGCAAAAACGTAGCAATATTTTCTTCAGTAACCACCTCTTTTGGCCTTCCAGTTGATGGTATTGTTGCAGTGCTTGTTCTGGCGCATTTCAATTCAGCAATCCAACATTTTACCATGTAATTTGACCGAGTAGGCTCACTGTAAGGTTTATCGAGCTATTGTCTTGACTCTTTAGCCGTTTTCCCTCTGATAGAAAATAGTGTTTAATCACTGCACGAAGCTCACTTTTTTCCATTTTTCAAAAAACACAAAAGTTGCTTACTTCAAACGACTACTACAACAAAAAAACTAATCGATGAATTTGAGTGGAATTTTAACTGGCTGGCATTTAAAAGATTGCAATTTAAAAAAAGTTGCGTTTGTGCTGCCATCTAACGCTAGCTAGCTTCAATATCAATCCGCTCTTGTAGATCATAAATTAATAATGAAAAATGAAGTGGGTCTAGATCAGAGATCTGCAACCGGGCCTTGTTTGCTGATATAAGTACACTCGTCTTAATCGAGTTGTGGCGTGATTGATCACCGCACATTGTTTGCACAAGTATGTACGCTACTCGTTTGAGCATGCGTCTGTCAACTAGAGTATACAACATACCTAATCAAGTTTGTATGCGGTGGCTGCTTGATTTGGTTCCTCAATTATTTTTTCCATTTTCGGCAATCGTACTCGCACTTCTTTTTAACAACGAAAATAATTTTTATTTTATTGAATTTTTGTTGAACTTTTTATAAAATAATATTTATAAGAATTTGCCCTCACACATTTACCTTACCCATGAGAGTTTGTATATACCGTTTTAAGTATTTACTCATTTACAGTCGGTAAAAGTGTTTGTTTTAAAGGGCCAAATAAACAACGCAAACTGGTTGCCAAACACACGCTTTCCGTTTGCACCCAAACCATAAAAATACAACACATGCAAATGTAATGTTATCACACATACAACTACAAATTAATCCAGTTTTCTTGGTTTTCAATGAGAGTAGCTGGCCATTGTGATGCGAATATTTGTTTGCCATATGAAGTTTGAAAGATACAATTTGTTTTACTCTCTATTTCTTGATATTATTCTGTTTTTTAACCTTTTATTTTTATTTTATTTTAATTTCCGCAATAAAAGTAAGCTTTTACGCCATTATAAACATAATTACAAGAAAATATTTTCTTGATTCACTCTGCATGCTTCTTCTTCCACCACCTCACTCTGCAAAAATTTCATTGAAATTACAAAATTTACTCACACTTTCACCATTTTTGCACGAAAATCTTAACTTTTTGAACATGCTTCAAATATTTGCGCAAACTAGCAAATACCCCCACAAACGAACAAAGATGTTTGCATGAACCTAAAATTTTGACATGTTTGGCAATCAGTTTGTGTGGTTTATTTGGCCCTTAAGTCGCCTTCAGTACAAACTAAGGGCGGCAGTTTGAAGAAAATATATCACATTTTATTTGGAAATTTTTAGTACAAAATTGGTAAAAACAATAACTTTTATGTTAAAAAGATAATTTTTTTTTTTATTTAAATTTATAATCAGTGAACTTTTTTATCTCGTACATATGTAGATAATTCTTTTTATGAAGTAGGTCTTGACAAATTCGTTTTATTTTATATTCCTTAATTTATAATAATTTTTATATATTGGTTTTAGAAAGAAATTTGTTTGACAATCTTAAAGTCAGCATTCGGTATGCTACTTTCAAAATATTCAAATTAGTTGTAAATCATTAGATCTGACAGCTGCGATTTCAGTTAATGTTAAATAAAAAGTGATGCATACTTACAATAAAAGAAGTTGTAGACAGTGTTGTTTTTAAAAGATTGTGTGACTACATCATGTATCTATTATTTAGAAAAACGAAAATAGGAAGTACTAAAAATCTTGCTATTACTGAGGGCGAGTAAGAACAACACTTGCTTTTTGTGGTTGTTTTTTTTTTACTTTGAAAAAAATACACAGATACGCGAGTGATTGTAGACATTTTTGATGCATCAAGAAATACCTCCGATTCGATTTTTAAGAGTGTTTAAAATACTCGGATTTCACATCAATGATTGGGTAAACAATCGGTGTACTTATGGTTGCGGTGTACCGGTGCAGATCTCTGGTCTCTGTGGTACACTAGACAGAATATGTATACGCTTAGAAAAAGTGTTATTAAAGCAAACAGTTTGTTGTCTATTGCTTGGGTGCAAGTAAATTTATTTTATGCTAAGACCTATGAAACGAAGTAACTGCAGTTTAGCAGTTTCATAGGTTTTAGTTTCAATTTCTTTACAAAAAGTTGAATTTTTTGGCATTATTTTTTTAAGAATTTCTGTAGTAAAATTTAACGTCTTTCAAAGTTAAATTTAACGTTGAAAGAGTTTTTCTGCAGCTCTAAATTTCAGAATTCGGGGAACAAATGCTGCGGCAAAAATCGTGTTATATAACATCAATTCTTTGTATCAAGTTTGCGGTGAAACATTTGCAGCTTTTTATAAATTTTGCGTTTTTTATTTTTTTGCTTATAAAAATAAATGATTTTCTTTTAATATTAAAAATATTTCGTTGAAAAAAAAAAGAAAATATAGAAAACATGTCCCATTAAATTTAGAAAAAGGCCAATTAAAAACCACAAAGTCTGTTTTTTGATTATAGACATTTGTTTTTATTTTTATTTATTTATTTATTTTTTTTTTCTGATTCTATATTAAACAACTAAAATGATCAATAAATTATGAGAAAATTTATTAGTCAATTTAAAATTATGAAAAATAGAATATTTTTGGCTTTTTGTTTGTTTTTTGTCTAACAGACAAGACGGTCGTTAAAAAACACACGAGAACAATCTGACGTTCTACTTGTTTTTTCTCTCTTTTTTTCTTCTCTTCCAGGTTCCCAAAAAGCGACGCATTGTGGCTCGTGTTCAGTGTCGCAATATTAAAAATGAGTGCCCGCCCGCCTTGTGCGATGATCCCATCTTGTTGCCCGGCAAATGTTGTAAAACATGTCCCGGCGATAAAAACAACGGTAAGTGCTTAAAATTTAACATTTTGATAAAATAGAACATTAATTTAATTTCAAAATGATTCATTCATGTTCCGAAATCCTTTAATGTCAAAAGAGAAAACGGGAAAAAAGAAGAAAAAAAAAAAGAATTGGAATGATTAAGAAAATGGTGGCAATTTATAATCGCTACATAAATCATAAAATATATCAAGCGTTCGAAAATAAATTGTCTGCTAGATTAAAGAAAATACAGAAAATTAATATTTTGGACAGTGGAAATGAGCAATTTTTTATATATAAAATTTTTTTTTTTAATAACTAAAAGTCAATTTTCTCAAAATTTTTATAAAAGATTTTTGTCGTTTTTAATCGTAATAAACATATTTCAAACAATTTAATGGGCAGCGAAAAGAAAAATTCGCAAAAAAAAACAACAAATTTCAATGACAAAAGTTTGAAAATTTCGCAAAAAAAAAGTAGAGAAATATTAAGACAGCAGCAGACGATTTTATATACATAATACATATATACAATTATACATAATAAAGACATTTAAATATATGTATTTGCTTATTTTTTCATATGTGCATATGTACTATACTCGTACATGTCTGAACAGCAGCAACACTGCGAGAAATTTTAAAGCGTAATACGGAGTGGCTGACGAAACGTGCTACAGCGACATACATATTTAAATAATAGTTTGTTAAACAATTTATTTTATATACGTTTTTGTGTGGTATAATTTCGATTTAATTTGTTTAATTTATATAACGCATTAGTTTTGAAATTGATAGACCGTCTACCACCTCCATATTCAGTCACGCCCATGCGGCAACTGATCACAAAATTACACAGAATGTGTCATTGATTTACAGCAACACCTTATCTGGGTGTACGCCAAACCAGGGCACTCTGCTTTCTGGAGCTTAAGGGTCAGGAGTTCCTCGTTTGTTGTAGCAAATAAAACTCTAGCAAGCCGCCTGACTCATGC
Organism: Thecocarcelia acutangulata; assembly: GCA_914767995.1. NCBI lineage: Eukaryota > Metazoa > Arthropoda > Insecta > Diptera > Tachinidae > Thecocarcelia > Thecocarcelia acutangulata. Next base: position 75,599,675 of record OU612095.1, on the reverse strand, counting down.
TGCGCTGCACTTCTGAAACCCTTAGCAAGAGTTAATTAGCAAAATGGGCGTCGCCAAAGGCCTGGGAGGCATTGCTTGCATACCATCCCGGCGCAGACCATGATCGAGGTTTTTTTTTTACCTTCGACCACTGTACTAGCACTAGGAAAATAGTTTATATATGTGCATAATTAACTAATTTAACTTTCAAATTAAAATTTATTAAATTTATCTTGTTTATCTTCAGGCGATAACACTATTTTTCTATAAAATTTTCCTTCTTACACATTTGTAAAAAAATTAATCTTTATTATTTAATGGAGTATTATAACTACAGCAATATGATTTTTGATATACAGGGTCTGATAAAAAAATAACCGTTATTTTTAAATTTCGTGAGTTACGTATGTGCGATTTTCGCATTTTTTTCTATAATGATGGTACACATGTCTGTTATACAAGGTGGAGCAAAAGTAATCCTCCTATCAGAAAATGCTATACATGTTGCGATTGGCGCCTAATGTCAATTCTGTTTTGACATTTGTGTAATAAACACGTGCGAAATACACGTTAATAAACAATGTTACGCTACACTGCTGCAGAACGCGGAATATTGGTGACTATTTATTTGACCAATATTTTTCATCAAAAATAATCAAGAGTGATGAGGCCCATTTCCATCTTAGCGGGTACTTATATAAGCAAAATTTACGCTTCTGGGGCACTCAAAATCCGCGTGTATGGTGTGCTATTTTCGCTGGAGGAGTCCTCGGACCTTTTTCCTTCGAAGACGTCGCGGGCCAAACGGTTACTGTGAATGGCGAGCGCTACAGAGCAATGATCAACGAGTTATTTTTGCCGCAACTTGATGAATTGGGATTGGAAAACATGTGGTTCCAACAGCAAGGTGCTACGGCACACACTGCACGTGCCACAACCGATATGCTGAAGAATGCATTTTCCGGGCGCCTAATCTCCCGTTTTGGCGATTTGCACTGGCCAGCAAGATCGCCTGATTTGAACGCTGCAAACTTCTTTTTGTGGGGCTTTTTCAAGCCGAGGGTTTATGTCAACAAGCCTCAGTCTCTTGCAACTCTTAAAGACAATATCCGCCAAGAATGTGAGGACCCCAACCACAGTATTAATCGGACTTGGCCCCCACTGACTTTTTCCTCTTCCCAATGCTAAAGACAATGAAGAAAGGAAAGTGTTTGGTAACGGTTGAAGAGATCAAAGAAAAATCGATACAGGAGCTGCTGGCGATACCAAAAAGCGCGTTTCAGATGTGTTTCCAGGATTGGGAAAAACGCTGACGCCTAAGTGTATTATATTTGAGGGGGATAACTTTAAAGGGGAAAAGATAGTTATTGATGAATAAATAAATACTTTTTTAAAAAATTTAAAATAACGGTTATTTTTTGTTCAGCCCACGCATCTATTACTTATAGCGTATTTTTAAATTAAAATTATTTTTCCAGGAATTCAAAGATTTTTTAAAAAACAACAAAACAACACTGTTTAAATAGGGCAAACATATAAAGGGTGGTTAAATTTTAAGGCCCAATATTGATTATCATTGATTGTCATTTCTTGTTGGTATAGTTCAATTATGTGTGGAACGAAATATCGACCATATGGCCTCCGCGACCTCGGCGTCACACCTCCAACCGATGGTCCAAATTTTCGATGTTGCTGAAGCATAATTGAGGTTCTATACCTTTAATGTGCCGATTTAGGTTAGGTTTAACAGGCTGCCAGCTGTTGTAAAGCCAGCCCACTTGGGGCCAGTCTGGTCCCGTTGTGTTGCCTGGATATGATACGTATCTCAGTAGATCTACATATCACTGGCTTAGAACCAACCCGAGGATCGGATAAAGGAGTCCAATACACTTACGTCCCATTCCGATACCTCCGACAAATCATGCAGCATCGAGCATATAATAAAGCGCTGGACACTAACAGAGGAAGTGCTCAAGTGCCTCGTCTCTGCAACTTCTACAGAAGTCATTAAATGGAGGATTTAACCTCCTCGCCTGCGCCCTTATATGGCAATGTCCCGTCAGGACCACCACAGCAGAACCCAACCTCCGTCGGGGCAAGCCCCTAAGGATGATAGTCCTCCTGTTATCATATCTGGGTCATGTCAGCCTTGATCTTCGACAGGTATCCTCACTAGACCATCTGTCTTGAGCGGTCTGAAAAAGTTAACGCTGTACTTGTTTATTATACCTTGCAAGCGGTATTCCAACGATCCCATCAATATCGCTTTGCTGTAGCTGGACACTGGACTTTGCCAGTTCATCCGCTACCAGATTTCCGGACACTTCACTGTGCTCTCGTACCCAGATAAGCTCCAGGTTTGAATGTCTCGCTATCTCGTTTAGAGATATCCGGCATTCACGAACCAACCTGGATGTCGTATAGACTCCAGCTAAAGCAAACAACGCAGCCTTACCTTACCAGTTAGCTGTGCCGATTTATTTCATTCTTTAGCTCTTGAATTGTTGCTGGCTTATCGACATATACCTCCAAACCCCAAAAAAAGAAGTCCAACGGCTGGAACTCCTATATGAGAGATAGTATTCTGGCACATTAACCCCTTTTTGGAACTTTTCTAGTGATGCAAACTTAATATCATAATTTTCAGTTTTTGCCATTTTTATTATAATAATTATAAGAATACTATTTAATAGAATAGATTAAGTTTGAATAATGACAATAGAAACGTAAATATATCTGTGGCATTTTATCATAACAGCTTAAGTCGAGATAAGATCAAAAAAAGTTTTGAAGGGAAATATGAATGAAGAACTAAATTTGAGAAGAAAAGAAGATAAACCATAATTATAACTAAATTTTGTGAATAATACGAAATATCATTTCTGCAAACAGGAACACCATATTTATTCAAATAATCAAATTAGCAGCAATTTTTACGATTTTTAAAAATCGACTTAAACTGCTATGATAAAACGCCACAGATATGTTTATAACTATTTCTTGAAGCCAATTGGTACTTATTTGACTGTTGCAAGTACGAAAACGAACTTAAAAATGCCCATCACTATGCTGAACAGCTCAACACGAACACAACTATGCTGCGCAATGTTTTGTGTAGTTTTTTTTTCACATGTGGTACGTTTTTTAAAGTTCTATAACCATACAAACGGCCGTACGTTAATGTACGTTAAGTTTTTCCAACATCAACGTTCGCATAACGAGCCCTTAAGTGTCACTGGCGGCCATTTTGGCAGCTTTAACAGCTGACAAAATGGCCGCCAGTTAAAACCGTGTTGCCAATTCAAAGTTTTGTACCTTTATAAAAAACACCCTTTATAAAATATTTTCATTAGCCTTTAAATAAACCACAATTATGTTCTTTAATGTTTTATTATTAATAATTTGACAACATCTGCCATATTTTTAATTTTTTTTTAATTAAATTTGTTAATGTTTCTAACTTAGAGAAATAGTTCGACAGACGTGCACGCCCTTTAGAAAAACATACCTACATACATATATTGAAAAAAAGGCAACAAAATTAAATATAGAAATTTGTACAATACAAATAAATTCTGTTTTATGGCTCTTATCGATGGATGTCAAAAGATTTCGGTCTGAAATTAACAAGATATTTTTGTGGAACAAAATAAAGTTTTTGTTTTTTTTTTTTTTTTGTTATCAGCAAAAAAAAAAGGAAATACAGAAAAGAAAAAGCTAATTGAAAAATTGCGTAAACTTTTGCTAGCATATTAATTTATTATTAAAACAAATTAATATTATATGTATGGATGTATGTATGTGTATCTATAAGTTTCTATGGCTGCATGTATTTAAAAAATTTAACCTTATTTTTTATAAGTAATTTTGTGCCTGAACAGCATAAATAATTATGTTTGCCATAAAAGCTCTATTCGGAATTGGCGTCATTTGCTGAGCAAAACAATTTACGAAGGTGGGTATCTTAAGCAAATAGTTTAACGATAAAGAAAAAGAAAAAATCTTAATAAATAAATTATTTAAACAATCACGTTTAATTAAAAAATTGTCAATATGTCTGGTCTTGAAATTGGATACAATGACTCAGAGCTTTTAAGCTTTTCTGTTTGAAGACAAAAAAAAACTACTAAAATATGCAGCTTATGAGAAAAATACGTATAAAAAACTAAACAAAAAAGAACTAAAAAAATAAAAAACTTAACACGTTTTCCAAACCGCTTTTTTTTTTTTTGCTTAAAATCGTTTTTAAAGGGTGTTTTATAGAAATATAAAAAGCTTAAGTTGGCACTTTGGCTACCATTAGAGCTCTAAACAGATGACTGACTTCTGAAATAAAATTCGCATAAAAATAAATTTTTGTCCAGCACTGGCAGGACTTTAATAACAATTTTTTTTCTTTAGTATTAGGAATTGAATAATTATTGTCATTACATTTCTTATGTAGATTCAATAAATAAAATAATAAAGGTAAAAAAAAAAAAAAAAAAAAAAAAAAAAAAAAAAAAAAAAAAAAAAAAAGAACTAAAAAAATAAAAAACTTAACACGTTTTCCAAACCGCTTTTCTTTTTTTTTTGCTTAAAATCTTTTTTAAAGGGTGTATTATAGGGATATAAAAAGCTTAAGTTGGCAACATTTTTTAACTGGAAGTCATTTTATCAGCTGTTAAGTGAATTACGTTTAATTTGATTTGCCATTTCAACATGAATAGTCTGATTCCGAAACCTGATTCCTTCCAAATTGCGCAAATGGACCTAAAACAAGATTGTCTTTGATTCCGATTTTCATAAGCGAATTTTTTTTAGCACTGAAGCTTTATGCCATGCTTGGAGTGATGATAGGCCTCCAGTACAGGGGTGCCCAAAAGTTCTATATGGAAGAGCAAACTAAAAAACTAATTTTATTTAATATTTTTTGTTGTAAAAAGCAAATACGTATATCATACGTTGAACAAAAACAAAATCCACACTGACAATCGCTGTCGTCAATGTTTACCAGCAAAACATGCGAAAGTGTTGTTGCTTTGCACTTGTGTGTATATTAAAGCGCACAGCCTATAGCTAAGTAAACAAATGAGCACCAAACGCATAGGCCTTGGGCACCCCTGCTCTAGTGTATGTTGTCGTCTCAATAGGCAGAATGTGTCACTAATTTACATCAACTACCTTGACGGTCTGGTCTGATGACCAACTCGACAGGGTGAATTATTCACGATTCACAGCGTTCCCGTGCGGCTTAGAATGCTCACCCAAGTGCCAAATCTTTCCCATATGAACAAACCCCTTACGGAAGAGTTCAGGCCTTTTAATTCCATTTACGTCCAATTTTCCTGACAGTCAGTGGAAGATAAGGCTTAATCAGTTGGTAAGCTGATATCCATTAAGAGCATCATCCCTTAACTAGCTCACCCATCACTACCAGTTCCTAACATTTTTATTTTTCTTTTGTCTTGGTCCAGTACTCAAGGAATGACCTCTACAAATACAGCGCATTGTACCGGAACTACCAAAATAGGTTATCTGGAGGAGAAGCGAGGGAGTAGTGTTTGTGTGCGTTGGACTTGAACCTTCCAACATTATATGTGACAAAAAACGCGCCCGCAGGCAACTTCTTGCACAGAGGAACTGTGAGGCTGGCACTCAGTCTGTAATACGCTGTGCGATTCCCCGGGCAATCGACCACAAATGGATGAGTTCTAGGTGATATACGAGTATTACGTAGAAATATGTGGGTTTCAGGAACAAGATCCCAAATCTCCTCAGAGCAAAATCCGTTGTGGTATCGATAAAACAGAGCAACACACCTCACTCCGCAGAGACGCTCCAGCGAGTCAATAGAGGTGAAGGTGTCCGAAGAAGCTTATCGGTGACAGTCGACGGCCTCTCCTGCATTCGATCGAGTAACCCCAAAATAGACTTGAGGCACCGGCTCAAACATGAGGGTTGCATTCCATTTTCCGCGGGATATATGTGGTATAAATAGTAAGGAAATCGGACGAAGTCAGGTACAACTTGCATCGTTTCAAAAATCTAGACATGAAAAACGTGTTCAGTACATCAAACATCACAATACTTTTTCATTCCACGAACATCAAGGGCATCTGATTCTTCAATATTTATGCCATTCATGAGTACAGAGGAAACAGTATTCATAATCATGCGTTCAAGTCAAGTCTGTTTTTACGACCCCATTAAAAGTAATGAGACTTAATGAGTTATACATTTATTTTTTGCTTCCTGGCACCGATCTCGGATAGGCTGGGCCTATAACTGAATGAGTACGAATGGTAAATACTGCTGTCATCTGCAAAAGACTGGTTAGGGTTAGAAGTTTGACATAGAAAGTCATTAAAAAATTTAAGAAATTGTGTGGGAGAAACATTACAGTTGTTGTTGCAAGACAACAACACCACGGGGGTAGTAGCCCCCGAATATCGGCATGCACCATTGGCTTCCCCATAGCAATCGGGGAAGCTAATTACCTTTCGAACGATTTAGGTTTAAGCCACAGCCAGTACATTTCAATCAAGGTAGACACCTCAACCATGATCGGTGCGGGGATGGTGTACAAGTAGACATTCCCTGGAGCTTTGCAGATCGCCGTTATGTCAATTAACCCTTGGTAAGAGTTTCGGAAGTCCAACACAGCAGCTTCCCAGAGTTTTTTTTTCGTTTTTGTACAACAAACGAGAAACTCTTACATGTCTATGTCCAAAAAAGCAGAAGTTAGGCTTATACTAAGTTAGGCTTTTACTAAGGGAAAACCTGCTCCGTAGAGGCTACTGCCTCAGCAGTCAGGACAACCGAATATTTGGTGTGCTTTATAAGCTGGTGAAACCATTAGTCCATACTTCTTTAAAAACGATGCTGATCAGCACGTTACAGTCAATGGGGATGCCTATAGATCCATGAGTACTCGTTCCATAATTGATTTATTAACGGAAATGTTCGGTAACCACATCGTTTCACGTTTCAGACGCATAAATTTACCTTCAATATTGTCCCAATTAACGCCGTTAGACTATTTTCTGTGGGGATATATGTATGTCCCTAGTCTACTCTGATAAGCCGATATACGGTCACAAATGTTGGAATACATTGTCAAAAATTATACCTTCATATTACACTACGCTCGAGCCAGTCGTGGCAGGTCAAAAGATTATCTTTCGAATAAAGTAAATTTAATGGCAATTTCTAAAATTCGTCTTTGTCTTAATCCATTTCAAAGTTCGATACTCTATAAAAAAAAACACCCTTTGTATTGCCAACCCAGTAACAGCTTTAAGCCAGTATTTTGGCTCCTTCAAACCTTCAAAAAAAAATCCAGAATTCTTTCGTTAAAAAATGTTTTTTTTTTTTTTTTTTTGTTATAACCAAAAGGTATTTTAAAATTATTGTTGTAGGCTTTTCTTTAAAAGATCTTATCATTTGATCTTAAAATATTTGTTGTTGCTTTTGTTTTTATTATGCTTGTTGTCCAGATATCACACAATAACGAGCGAGCAAAAGCGTAAGAAATACCGACTTAATTTAAAAACGTTTGTTTCTTTGTTGCTGTTGCTGTTATTGTTGTTGTTGTTGTTGTTGTTGTAGTTACTTTTGGCTCATTTTTCTTTTAAGGATTTCTTTTTTTTTTTTCTCGAAACCAGTAAAAACTGATCAAATGAGTTTCATTTTTAAGATAAATGACTTTTCTACGTTAAAGAATGCACACACCGATGATGCACTCAGACACGCTGGAGCACAGATTCCTTTAAATGATTAATAACGGACATTTTTATGAAATTAAAAAAAAAAAAAACAATAATAATAATAAAAAGAAATATTGAATAAACAGCACTAAAAGAGCTGATTAAGAAATTTTATCATCTCAATAATAATAATTTAATTCAGATATAATTTTTTGTTGGCGAAACTAAGCAATACGGATCACTATCATATACAGTGCCACCTCTTCTAACGGACACCTCCCATAAGCCCACAAACTTTGTGCCCATTTTGAGAGAACCTATTATTTGAAAGGAATAAAACAAAATTTGTCTATTGAATTTTTGTTGAACTTTCTAATTTTGAAATTAAATTTTTGGTTTGTACATATGTACATCGGGTTTTAGTTCAAGTTTTTCTTTCTTAAGTTTTTTTCATAAGTAGGATTTCTTACAATACAAATTTGCTGTGATCAATAACTTTTGATTGAAGAAGACAAAAAAAAAAAAAATAACAATCAAATCTTTAGCTGGGGGACAACTAGCTGTTTCGTAGTCGCTACACTACTCATCAGCACTCACTTTTTAGAAACAAGATATTCCTTAGTTGTTCTACACAAAACGTATTCACACAACGGGATACTCTAATAACCTCACACTAAACTCTAAGCTAAATCTAATACTTGCAGAACTTCGATTCAAATCTGGTTGATTTTGACGAGATTTCCAAAACTAAATGAAATCTACATGGCGACTAGATTTTAAAAATGTCTAGTAGATTTTCATAATTACTCTACTATACAACTCTGATTTTGCTCACAGCAGTACTTAAAAGTACTACGCTGCATTAAAACTACTATACTTTTAGATAATGAATTCGTTGTGATATAGTTATCACTGTCAAACTCTTTGCAAAAATCAAATTTTATGGAAATGAAATCTTGCAAGATGCTAAAAAACGAACGAGTAAACGCTTAAATTTTGTTTAAGATTTTCATTCAAATCCAGCAGATTTTCAGTAGATGTAAATGCCGTATAAATTAAAATAATAAATATAAATTAAAACACTAAAAAAGACGCTTCGATATCAAATTTCAAATCTTTCATTCACTATTGTTTAAGCTTTTTCATAAATTATCAATATAAACAGATAATTATCCGCGTATCCATATAACCAGATAATTAGCGCTAATCAGGAATTGTTGAAATCCCCCGCGTCCCCAGAAACAATATGGCAACTTCAATTTTCGCCTAAGTCGAATTACCGTTAATAAATCAGAAACACATTCCATGGTCAAAACCCGCACCGAATACGATTCGGTTAGTAAAGCGATTCCAAGTTAATTGGGAGTTCCTCAGAGGGAATACGGCAACTTCAGTTTTCGCACTAAAGCGAATGACCGTTTATAATTCAGATGCATGTTCCACGACAAAAACGCGCACCGAATATGAAAAATCGGTTCCAAACCGTTTAGCAAAGTGGTTTCACATTTTTTGGGGAATTCTTAAATCGAATTCTTGAATTCCCAAAATCCCTCCACTTCACTGCAGGCAATACAGCAAATCCAACTTACAAGCATACAAGTGGAACTAACACATATAAGCGTGTTAAAAAAATGTGATAGAGTATGTGATAGCATATGTGTCGAAATACACCGAAATATTTTTTTTTTAATTAAGTCAACGTGGTTACAAATTTGCAACAGAGTTGTATTTAACCCTTGACGTCCCTGAAGAATTGTGACACCAACATTATAAAAATACCCAACAGTAATATAAAAACTGATTTCAATTTCAGAGCCAAAATCCATATTAGAAATTTGTCACACACTTAAGCAACGTACACACGGTTGTCAGATCTTACAATATTGCCAGTAAAAATGTCTGAAAATTTATTACAATCGTGTGAACTGCCAATTTTTAACTTACAACGTTGTCAAAAAAAAAAACCATTGTCAATCAATTGTAAGACAACAATGTTGTCAGGCATCTGACAATCGTGAGAACACTCTTCGTCGGTATTGTCAGATAATTGGCTGGTATAGTAAGCTCAGTTTTAATTGTCAGATGTATAAAATTAATGTACCTGACAATGGCATCAATGTCAGAAAAAAGGTTGATGCGTAACACTGCCAAACAGATCGTTGTTGATATCTATATATGGCAATGCCTTACAACATGTCTGGCTATTTTTTTCGTCTAACAATGTGACAACCGTGTGAACTGACAATTTTTGTTGTCAGATGAATTATTTGTCAGATCATAGCCTGACAATGAGATTGAAAGATTTTCTTACGATCGTCTGAACGTACAATTTACTTCTGCGGGACAATTTTTCATTGTCACTACATTGTCAGCATGTCTTACAATATTGTAACATCTGACAACCGTGTGTACATAGCTTTAGTTTTTATGCTACAAGAAATGAGGAACTCCTACCTCTCTATGCCCCAGAAAACATAGTGCCCTGGCAAAGTGTATACTAAGATAAAACTCTCCAGGGGGCTCCTAATAAGAAAACAAGCCTTTTGATGGGTGCAAGGGTGACTAATGAATAATTTGAGGGGCTTCCATTGTCCAGAACCGACTGTTTAGTCACATATCCTTTCAAATGAAAATGTGTCTCGTCACATTTTCACGAATATGGAATTGTCATGGGCGAGCTGTAACATCATATTGAAATATATGCGGTATGGTCTTGTGGAAGAAGCTCTTGGGTCAACTGAATCTTAAAGGAAAACAAATGCTAACTAATGCACAAAATTTTGACCAAAGTTTTTCTTTGAACACTTTCTTGAGCAGCAGTAATGTTTTCAGCCGATCTAGCAGTACGTTGTGGTCCATTCTTGGGTCTATCACCTACAGACCCACTTTCTTCGAAAACATTCACTACACGCTAAAAAGTGCATTTTTTTGACACGTTGTTTCTCTCAATAATTTCACGTAACTTTCTCATTGTCATAGTAATCGATGATTGATTTTGATGATATGTTTCAACGATTAAAAAACGTTGGTTAAACGAATATTTTGCCATAATAAATTTTCCACGTGACTACTTGACAGCTGCCAAATATGAACTGCCAAAACTAGTTGTTTACCAAAATGGCGGCAAAACAAAGTAGTTACCTTTCCGGTGGACACCCGATTGAATACCATTTTTACGCCAACTTTTAAGAAGCCTTGAATTACTTGTATCGGAATTTTTGCAATTCCTATAAAGTAATCGATTACTGTAAAACTTGAGTTTTTTCAGATTTTTTATTTTATTTTTTAAGATTAAAAGAACACATTTTGTATGAGTCTTTTGAGCTTATTTAAACCATTTAAGTCTTATTTATGTTTTTCTCTGATTATTTTGCTTATTAATTTGTTCTAGTCATTAGCATTTTTAAAGGGTTTAAGGTTTTTTTAATTAAAGATTATTGGAACTGATTTTAATCTCAATTTTATGCTCTTTTTTTCCTCAGCGCTTAGCGCTTGATGTTTACTTTTTTTAAGCTGCGATTAAAAGAAAATCCCAAAAAAATGTCATGTTTAAGAAATTCATTGAGAAAATTACAAAACCAGAGACGCCGTTGAACCTTTTTGTTTTGATTTTCTGAAATCTTTTAAGATCAATAAAATAGAGATTTTCGGGGCAGATATTATATTTGACTGGGAAGTCTGTTAAACGAGCTTAAGCTGTTGCAACATTCTTCTTCCCTTTAGTCTCCCGCTGTTTTCGAGAACAGTTGATATAAAATGATAAACAACAAACAGAAGAAAAATTAAGAAAAAAAAATCTTGAAATTCCTTAAAATGAGATAATTTAATAAGCGTTAAAATGCTCGAGTTATGTCATTATAAAGACAAACATTAAGATGATGACCAAAGCAGTTTTTTTTTTTTTTGCTTTTTTCGTTTTTCACAAAAAACAAGTGGAAGGCAAAAAAAAAAGGAAAGATGCTGCTGCTTAAATTAAAACAAAAACAAAAAAAGAGGAGTAAAAAGGTAGTAAGTAGTACTGTCATGATAAAAGACCTCAAGGAATCACTTCACTGCCGAGTCACTGTAATATAGAAGTGGTTTATGTTGTTAGTAAAACCAACAACAACAACAACAACATCAACAACGATAGCAGCAATAATAAAGACAAGTTCGTTATGATTAGGGCTAGGATTTTCATGCAATTCAATATACATTTTAGTTTGTCTAAATTCAACATAATCAAACTTATGGAGGTTTTTTTCAGAGATTAGGTGAATTTCAGATAAAACAGCAGCGGCTTGCTAATGCATATCTTGGCAAAACAAAAACTTGTTTTCCACAAGATTTGCGATAATCTCGCATTGATTTGATTATGCATATTATATTATTGCATATTATATTATTGCATATTTTACAAAAAGTGCATATTTTTGCATATTTCACCATTAACGGTTTTCTCAGGAAATTAATGAATTTTCGAAATAATGGCATCTTATTGCATATTTTGCAAAAGATGCTTATTTTGGCGTGTTTTAGCGTTAATGCATATATATGTACATCGGGTTCTAGTTCAAGTTTTTCCTTTCTTAAGTTTTTTCTTAAGAAGGATTTTTTACAATACAAATTTGCTGTGATCAATAATTATTGATTGAAGAAGACAAGAAAAATAATAATCAAATCTTTAGCTGGGGGACAACTAGCTGTTTCGTAGTCGCGGATTTGAACTCGGGTCATGACGTATCATGATCTGCTGCTTTAACCACTCAGCCACCGAGCATTTAATTATTTTCTATCTATATTCATCTCATATTGCATCACATATGCATTTTGTTAATTGCCCACATTTGTTTGTACAGCGTTTGCTGTCTCAGAACTAGCGGTATTTCTTTTTAGTTACTAACATACATATTTTTGTATTCAAATAATTCTCCGTACCCAGAGATGTAAATATTAATTTATTGAATTTTTGTTGAACTTTATAATTTTTAAATAAAATTTTTGGTTTGTACATTTGTACAACGGGTTATAGTTCAGGTTTTTTCTTTCTTAAGAAAGATTTTTTACAATACAAATCTGCTGTGATCAATAATTTTGATTGAAGAAGACAAGAAAAATAATAATCAAATCTTTAGCTGGGGGACAACCAGCTGTTTCATAGTCGCTACACTACTCATCAGCACCCACTGGGATTTGAACATTTTTGAAGCATTTTTGTTAATTGCCCGCATTGTTAAATTTAAATTAAATGCTCGGTGGTTTAGTGGTTAAAGCAGTAGATCATTATACGTCATGACCCGAGTTCAAATCCCAGTGGGTGCTGATGAGCCGTGTAGCGACAGCTAGTTGTCCCCCAGCTAAAGATTTGATTATTATTTTTCTTGTCTTCTTCAATCAATAATTACTGATCACAGTAAATTTGTATTGTAAAAAATCCTTCTTAAGAAAAAACTTAAGAAAGGAAAAACTTGAGCTAGAACCCGATGTACATATGTACAAACCAAAAAATTTTAATTTAAAAAATTATAAAAGTTCAACAAAAATTTAACAAATTAATGCTAATGCATATATTTTTTCATATAATTCATATATTTTGTGGAATTAGTGAATTTGCCATATAATGGCATAGTATTATCAAAGCAATGGAACACAAGGCTTACAACCTGTTCTGCGATATCGAATAAAAATGTATGCGAAAGAGCTAGTCACTCACATTCGAATCAATTTGGTTTTGTCTATATCACTATTATTCGTTCGCATGTACTTATGTATTTTAATTGAATTTTGACACCTCGTTCGCATAGAATAAAGTTAGAAAGACCCTGAATTAATTTTCTTTTGCCTAGAATGCGAATGAACTTATCCTTTCGACATCGGCGAACTGGCTGTTAATGAGTAGGTAGGTAGGCCGCAGCTCTTAGCCAACCATCACTACTGGTTCGTTACATTACAGGTATCTGTTGCAAGACAACAGTACCTCGGGTGTTATTAGTCCCCGGAAATCGGCATTGCAACATAGTTATTAACTAAATTCCCCTTCCTGCGATTTAGTTGCAAGCCACCACTTAAGCTCCGTTCTGTTAAATAATCCTTGGTAAGGGGTTCGGAAGTCCAACACAACATGAGGCATACGGCTTTCTATAGTTTTATTTGCTACCCCAAACGAGGATCTCTTATCCCTCTATGCCCCAGTAAGCAGAGGGCCCTGGTTTATTGTACATCAAGGCAAAACGTGTTTTCTCTAGACTGGACAGAAAGGGCTTAAGAACACTGGCAAATGCATTTACAGGTCATTATACACAAAAAAAATTTTTTTCGTGTTCTATAACGAGATACAATTGAGTTTTATTCACTATACTAGCTTTTAACATGATACCAATCAAAAAATTACAAACATCTTGTTTTCTATGCTTCCCAGGTGTCTATATTTCGACACTTCATAGGAGCTACTCTAATTAACAGCAGACTTTAGAAATTTTTGAAAGATATTCTCAAACATTCAACTTTTATTAAAAGAAAAATGCTGTAATACCTATCAAAAATTCAAACAATTGCTCTCTGCTCTTCGATACTTTCAAAAAACAAATCGTAGCAACCAACGGTTGTTCATTTGTTTGAAAGATGTAAAGAAATGTTAGAGACGTGTGTAAATGAAAAAGCTTGTTTTTCTCAATTGACAGGTACTATTGCATTTTTATTTTTAAATTCTCAATAATTTATTTAGATTGTTGGGATATAAAGTTGAATGTGTGAGAATATCTATCAACAATTTCCAAAGTCCACTGATGATTAGGGTAGCTCCTATGAAATGTCGACATATAGACAGCTGGGAAACATTAAAAACAAGCTGTTTATAATTTTTTATAATATCCAAGTTTTTTTTTTCCATACGAGTACATGTAAGTATATACACGGTGTCTAAGAACTAAACGTCAAGCTGAAATAGGGTGACAGGATCGATTGTAACAATCATGAGAAAAATAAAAAAAAAAAACATCTCAACAAGTAAGAGTGTAGTATTGGTGCCTCGATGGCTGATTTGGTATAGTACTCGTCCAACAGTCTCGAGGTTGCAGGTTCGATTCCTGCCACAGACCCTGGGTTTTACTGCAGACAAGCAAAAAAACTTTGCAGTTTTTGTAAAAAAAAAAGGTAAATGAAAGCACAATAAATCAACAATTGCCCTGTTTCCCCAGACCATTCAAATAATAACATTAACATCATGCATTATGGTTGGACCATTCTTTGTGTAGCAGTTGTGTGGCGTTGGGATACTACAAGTGGGTAATGTTTTGTCTTCCATCTTGTGCAGACGTCTTTTGCTACTGCTGTCCGTATTTTCTATATACTGCACCGGAATAGATAGCAAGCTGTGTACACTTTTTTTTTTTTTTGTATCCTTTTCACCGTTGCCCGTATTTTCTATATACATATGTTCATTATTAATTTATAATGATATCAAATTGCACCGGAATAGGTGCAACATAGCAAGCTGTGTGCACATGTTTCTCTCTCTCTCTCTCTCTCTCTCTCTCTCTCTCTCTTTTCACCGTTGTCCGAGTTTTCTTTATATATTCAATCATAATATCTTTTGAATGTACTTTATTGCCTTGTAGTGTGTAGGGTGTTGGACTAACAGCCAGTTTACCAATTTCGAAAGAAAATGAATGCGAAAGAAAGCTGGTCACTCACATTCGAATCAATTTGGGTTTGTCTATCTCACTATTATTCGTTCGCATATTCTTATGTATGTATTTTGATTGAGTTTTGACAGATCGTCCGCATAGAAAAAAGTTAAGCGAACCCAAATCAATTTTCTTTCGCTTAGATTGCGAACGCAAGCATGCTATCAAGATTGGTAAACTGGCCGTAAATCTTGTTAGTCTGAACCAGTGATGCCCAAAAGTTCTATATGGAAGAGTAAACACCAATACATTTAAGGAAAAACTATTTTTATTTAATATTTTTTGTTGTAAAAAGCATGTTTGGTCTGAACAGTGTCGAAGCTATATACAGTGGGTACTGATCAATTTTAGCTAATTTAATTCCAACATTTTAAATGCTGTAATAGAGTTTGTTTTGGTCTTTCGTGTTGTTATTGTTCAATTCAAACATCCATAAACACTACTCCGTCGTACCTCCTCCTCAGAGCCTATTTTGCTAGTTTCAGTACAATGCACTGTATACGTAGGGGTCATCTGAGTACTGGTCCAAGTTAAAAAAAATAAATAAATAAAAAGCTCATACGTTGAGTGAACAGGACTTGCTATCAGTCCCATTGTAGGAGTTAGTCCGATTTCTTAACGCACTTAACCCGTGAAAGGGCAAGGGAGAGCACAATAAATCAACAATTGCCTTGTTTCCATAGACCATTCAAATAATAATAATAACATCATGCATTATGGTTGGACCATTCTTGAACAGGAGTTGCTATCACTCCGGTTAGTCCGGTTTCTTAACGCACTTAACCCGTGAAAGGGCAAGGGAGAGCACAATATATCAACAATTGTCTTGTTTCCGTAGACCATTCAAATAATAATAGTAATATCATGCATTATGGTTGTATAGCAATTTTTAATGCATATTTTATGAACATAAAACATATTGTTTTTTAACGCTTGAATATCCTAGCCCTAGTCGTATGTGTGATAAACATGAGGCATCATGCTGTAAATTTTAATGATAATGATGACAATGATGAGCCATGCAGCCAAGTAGTCAGTAGTCAACCTGAGTAGCTGCTAGCCAGCTAGTCAGTCAGTCAGTAGTGGAAACATATCTGCTATATGATGCTGTGTTTGCTGGAAATGATTTGTTGTTAAGGCTTAAATATGTTGTTGACAATAATTTTAAGAATTTTTAGCTTCATTGAGTGTTTTTTTTTTTATTTTTTTTTTATTTCATAAACGTTGATAAGGCCTGTAGTTATTTATACGGCTATGAAAAAAAAATATTTTCAATTATAAAGAGTAAATGACTTTTTTTGGTTTTATGTGGCATATTTTTGTCATAACCAAATTTGGTATTAAAGTAGCAGCCACAGAGTTTTATGTCTAGTTTGCCAAACAATACTCAACTTCTTTTAATGTTTGTTGTTGTTGTTTGTTTTTGTATTTTTTTGCCAATTCTTTAAAACAATTTTTCTCATTTATAAAGGAGTTTTACTGCTCTAGTCATATTTAGTAATTGTGGCCAACTACTTCCACTACCACCACTACTAGTTACTATTACTACTCTATAAGCAGCAGCTTGCAACAATATGCATTTGTTGTAATAAAATGTTGCTGGTGGTTGGTTGGTTGGTTAGTTGGCTGCTTGGCTCAAAGCGTACTCGTATGCAATTGCCATATATATTTGGTATGATTCGACTTGTTGTTGTGTTTGTTTTTTTTTTTATAAATGCTTATAAAAAAACATAAGTTGCACTATTATGGAAACGAGTTCATGTTTTGATAAATGCCTGGGCACCTTCCACATCAACAGCCTCATCATCAACTGCATGCAACAAACACATCATCACAACCAGCCAAAGCACAGCATCATGATCAATTCTTTAACTTCACAATTTAGCATTTTTGTTGCGGCAGCCAGCGAAAGAAAAAAGAAGAAATCAAATCAATTTTTTTTTATAAACATGATTTTATAAAAAGTGAAAATTTGCTTTAGATTTTTATTTTATTATTTTGATGGCAGAAATCAAATCGAGCTTAAGAATTTTACTAGAATTATAGACTCCATGTAATAATAGCTCGGCTAGGTAATACTCCTATCACAGAACCATAAAAGATACCATGTTAATAAACCTGTTCGTTTTTACCTCTTTTAAATAAAAAGGAACAACAACAAAAACACTTGATAAACTTACCTTATAAGGTTGCCTGCCCCTTGTTTCTTTCTGTTGCTGTTGAAGCAGTTTCAAGTCAATAAATGGCCTGCAAAAAGAAAAACGCATAAATATTTGAAATATTTTAGCAATTTATTTTAGCAAAGCGAAAAAAAGAAACACATTGTAAAAGAAAATTTCTTAATAAATCCCCAGAGATTTAACAAAAGACTTCATAAAGTTTCTCCTCAGTACGAGTAAAGCAAGCTTTCTTTGTAATGACAAAAACAATAAAAGCAGCAGAAGAAAAAAACTTAAGCCAAAAACCGCAGGAGGTGACTATAAAAATGCCAACAGATTAAGCCACACAAGTAGCGGCGGTTATTAAGAAAATATGTAATTTTTACGCCACTAACACCGCTTTCACACACGAAAAGTTTACTTTGCAAAGTCCCTGGTGGTGGCAAGGGAAACGGGAGTGGCTCTTTTACACTCTTTATTTTCCCTTGCCACCACCAAACTCATGACTTTGCCAAGTAAACTTTTCGTGTGTGAAAGCCGTGTAAAATTTAACGAAGAACACCTTAAACAAGTAATCGGTACTAACAGTTCACAGATTAGAAGCCTTTTTAATTACGAGTAATCAATGCAATAACAATAATAATAGTAAGAAGGCAAGCTGGCCGAAAACGCCCCATTCTTGCATTGCTTCTACTTCTACTCTCACGGATTTAATACATCCAGAAACCGCGACAACTTCTTCAATGGCAATATTAGCAACTTTTTTCATATAATTTATTTATTGTTTGTTTAGACTGCTTCCCTTTATAACCTCACGGACTAAGTACGTCCGTCAAGAAATTGAGCCTACTCGTTGAACGTGAGTATTACCAATTAAGGAGTCGCAGAACAAAACATGCTTTATTTAGAAAATGTTTTTTTCAAGTAGTTGCATTAATTTGCTCAAGTACTACTAGAAAAAATCTTATTTACATTATATTTCTTTCTTTCTCCTAGAAAAATTGTTTTTTTTTTTCTTCATTCATTTATATATTGAATCTTCAAAATATGAAATAACAATAAGTATTCAAATCTTAATACTAAATATAAAAGTTAGTTAAGTCCAGCCACTGCTAGACAAAAAAGTTTTATTTTGCGCTAATAATATCGGTACAACCACCTATTTAACGCACTGATGGTGGCCAGGGTATCCCTTCTTCTCAACCGAGAGCGGCCGCCAAAATTAAGTATATTGCGTGCAAGAGGATTTGGGTGAAGTTCCAGTTTACTGATATACCTTGTGGCGTACTTACACACAGATCCTTGTGAATTCGTGAGATTCTTACGTACCATGGAGCTGCAGTAATCGTACGAAGAATTTGGTTTTGTCGTCTTTGAATTTTTTCAATGTTATATGTTGAGGCGGTTCTTCATAATTGAACTCCGTAGCACCATATAGGCTTTAAAATTGCGTTATATAACAAAAGTTTGCAATCCAACTTCAATGTCGAATTTCTGCCCATAAGCCAATTTAGTTGCGCTGTTTTTAATTTCAACTGAGTGACTTTCGCATCTATGTGAGGCCTCCACGTTAGCCTACGGTCGAGGTAAATATCAAGGTATTTAACTTCATTATGCTGCGGAATAGGTGTATTGTTAATTTGGATAGCCGAACACGTTTGCTTACGCAGTGTGAATGTAACGTGAGTACATTTTTGTTCATTAACTTTTATTTTCCAAAGTTTCAACCATTGCTCTAATATTGAAATATACTCCTGCAAATTTCGTGAAGCTTCTTGATGGTTTTCATCAACGCTGCAAAAAGCTGTGTCATCTGCAAAAGTTGAATTATGGATTCCGGAAAAATTGTGTCTTTAAAAAATTAATGCAGAACAAAACGTACTTTTTTTCTTCCATTTTAACAAAACGTAGTTTTTTATAATAATTTGTATTGTATTAGCTCTCTTCACAGTCTCGTGCAAATGATATTGCATCATTGCATTTGCAGAAAGGTTTAGCATATTTTTACTCTACACTAACAAAATACACAGCAATGCACTTGCTAGTTTTATATAACATAATAACACCAATTGATGTCTTCATCTGACTGAAAATCGCTTTTCCTATTTAAAAAGTCCATTAACTGTTTAGTTTTTTTTCGGCATATTTATTTTTGATTAAAATTTCAGCAAATTATTTTCTACTCTAATTATCAATCAGCTGTGAATTTCGTGCTTTGAAAAAAGTAGTGCAAACTAAAGCAACAGAGGTGGTTCACAATTGATAGCATATATTTGCAATTGCATAAATTTGCAATCACAACTGCACAAGATTGTGAATAGAGCTATTGTATTTGTAACTATATAGTTGCAAATAAATTTGCAAACTGTAGGACGCACAGCATGACCTAGACCTTATGCTCAAAATGATATAAACAGTATTTTCTTGCGGCGCTGTGACTAACTGTACCAACCTATGCCTTCGCATAGGCAGTTGCCGCGTGGTTAACAACGAAATACCTCAGAAAAACTGTAAACTAACACATGTGAAAAAGATTTCTATCAGCACCTGCCTTCCTGCCTTATCTGATAAGGGACCAGTTCCACGGAGTGAATTATTCACGATTCACCATGGCCCCCGTGTGGCTTGCTAGGCTCACACAGGTAGCAATTCTGCCATATGTTTGTAGCCATATAAGCAACTTCTTGTTGAGGAGATCGGGCCTTCTAATCCCTCCTGTATGCAATTTCCCAGCAATCAATGGAAGACAAGGTTTAATGAGTTGATAGGTCGAAGCCCACTAGCAGCATCAGCCCTTAAACCAACTCACTCGTCAACCATCACCACTGGTTCCTCACAGTACAGGTATCTGTTGTAAAGGCAACAGACCCTCGGGAGTTTGTTAGTCCCCGAAAAAAGCCACGCCAAGAAATTATCAAGGATACTAACACCCCCATCCTGCGTTTCAGGTTTCAACCACAGCCAGAACGTTTCAGCCAAGGCAGGCACCTCAACCATGATCAGCACGGGTCGAACTGCAAGCAGAACCAATGCTGATCCCCGTTCTGCCAATTTATACCCTTAGTAAGGATTTCGAAAGCGAACACAACATAAGTCATGTGGCTTCCTAGAGTTTTATTTGCTACAACAAACGAGGGACCCCTTCCCCTCTTTTCACCGAACGTCCAAGTTAGGAATACGCCAAGGCAAAACCTGCTCCCCGGGGGGTGGAAACTAATACAGTTAGTTGAGGTTAGAGACGCAAAACTCTCGAAGGCCAAACAACAACGATAAGCCTGACCGCACTTAAGAAACAATTACGATGACGCGAGAGCTGTCCTACAGTCCAGAGCTGCTTTACGACGGTTTATAATAATTTATTTTGGTTTGTTTTGTTAGAAGTAGAGATGGGAGTAGATTGTGATTTTCTCGAATCATGCATGATTTTAGCTTGAGCGAGCGTGCGTGATCACGATGCAAAAAAGCACACACACGTGACAGTAATATAGTAGGGAGGGAAGGTGATAACGAATGCAGTTGCATTCAAGAAGATATTGCAATAGAAGTTAGAAAATATAATTTCTTTAAGTTTAACGAAATTGAAATTGATTTAAACTAAACTACCTTATACTAAATAGAAATTAAATATTAGTTTATTTATTTTATTTATTAATTTATGCCTATGGAGAATAACTCCTTACAGGCAGATACTATATATGTACACGCATATGAGTTAAAAAATAATTACCAAAAATTAACAAATAAAAATAGAAAAAATAGCTAATTACTGGAAAAAAAATTTTATAAGCCATAAAAAAATTTGGTTATTACTGGAATTTAATACTAAAATTATACTACGCTTAACAAAAGTTCATCGAAAAGTCAATTACGTGATACAGTTCATTAAAACAACAACATAATCTACGGAAGGGATCTGCATTCGCATAATTCTGACGGTAATAAAGCACTGATAAAGGTTGATATTGACGAAGACTACGCTGGGGAACATCAAAATTTAGTTTGAGTAGAATTGATATTTTTATTGAAAAGTTTAATTCAGCTCAAAAATATACGAGGGCTGATCAAAAAATAACCGTTATTTAAAATTTTTTCCAAAACGTATTTATTTATTCATCAATTCAAAAAAGTGGCCCTCAGATATAATACCATGCCAGCGTATTTTCCAATCTCAACAACTCCTGTTTCGATGTTTCTTTTATCTCCTCAATCGTAGCAAAACGCTTTACTTTCATCGGTGTCTTCAATTTTGGGAAGAGGAAAAAGTTAGCGGCGGACAAATCCGGTGAATAAGGGGGTTGAGGCATAATAATGGTTTTGTTATTGTTGAAAAAATTCCGCCCAAGCATCGATGTGTGAGCTGGTGCAAAATTCATGAATTTTTTTCCACAATTCTGTAAATGTAGGATTTTTGTAGCTGGTAATACACTGAAAAAAAACGCTTCGTAGCGGGAATGAAACTGTTTCGTTCACCATTCCTTCATTAATACGATGAACAGTTGCATTGCGGCTATGAAAGCTTCGTTATTGGGATGTAATTTTTGAGTACTGCCACTTTTTTATATTTTACGACTTCATTAATGTTACGAAAAATGTTTCATTCCAATTACGAAAAGTTTTTGCATAGTAAAAAATTAAACCCAAGCTGAATTTAACGATGATTTTAACTTTCAGGAGTTTGCAAATACAAGAATATATCTTTTCTTCTAATTATTAATAAAGATTAATGAACTATTCCATGTAGTGAAATATTTGTTCTTAGTTGAACAAATTTCATTATATAAATGTAAAACTTTCGTTATTTCAATGACACAATTCCATTATATGTATTAACTATTGCGTTCAAAAGACGTATTTTTTCGTTAAT
Organism: Thecocarcelia acutangulata; assembly: GCA_914767995.1. Classification (NCBI taxonomy): domain Eukaryota; kingdom Metazoa; phylum Arthropoda; class Insecta; order Diptera; family Tachinidae; genus Thecocarcelia; species Thecocarcelia acutangulata. The sequence goes on along the minus strand of OU612095.1, from coordinate 75,577,321 downwards.
AGAATGAACCTTTTATCATAGCATTAACGAACAAATTTCGTTGTATTTACGATTGCTTCTACTTCAACGAAACAATTTTCATAATCCGAATGAAGCTTTACGTTGGCCCAAAAACAATGTCAAACTCGTAGCATTTATGTAAAAATTCGTTGTATTTACGAAGGTTTTTCTATCAGTGTAGTCTTGTTTTTTCTTTCCTCTTTTAAGAAATGTATCAAATTTATATTGTAAAATTTCCTAAGGCCGGATATCCGGCTTACTATTTAAAAAATATTATTCCTTTTGCGTTTTTGAATTAAAAAAAAAAAAAAAAGAAAAGGAATTCTTACGTCTTTATTTCCCACCAAAAACAAAATTCTCTTTTTCTTTCATTTCGAAACCAAAAAAAAAAAAACAAAAACTCTGTTGTTGGTATCCCCCATAAATTTCCAGATTTAATTATTTAACGACATTTATTGTCATTTTGGTAACATTTTTTTCTTTTCCGAAACTTACCTTGACAAGAAAAGCATTTTTCTTGTCAATGAATAAATTATTTCCGAGAATTCCAGATTTTAAAGATTTCAAAAACACACAATTTTTTTTTTAAGTCTTTTAAAAAAGAATGTTTTGTCTATTGGATTCTATTGTTGTCATATTAAATTTCTAATACTTACCGTAAAAATTGTTTACCCTGAAGCAAAAACAAAAAGAAAGACCACGTGTACTGGCAGTTGGAAGGCGGTAACTTGTTAGGGTTATTATGTCAGATGCCCGAAACATAAAGAAATCAAAAGAATGGAATTTTAAGTCGCTCTCTTTCATTCTCATGCAGACGCTCTCAGTGAAGAAAAAAAAACAAACAAATACCTACAAAAACAAAAAAAGAAAATAAACCGAAATGTATTAATTGACTGCAATGCAAGTAAATGCATGCTGGTGTGCAAGTTGGTAAGCAAGTTGATAACTCCTCTATTCACACATTTTTTTATCTTTTTCTGATTTTTACCTTTTTTTTTTTCTTTGTGCCCTCAAACAAATGTGTCGAACGATAAATGAGTTTTGAAATATTTTTGTAAACAATAACACTGTAGGTGATATTCTCTATTCATTGTAAAGAATGAATTCATTCAAGAAATTTGAAATCGTTAAGCTAGAATAATAGAGTAACGCTGATGAAATTTTTATGACTAATTTTTCTTAATTTTTATTATTTGTATTTTAGAAACTGATGTCGCTTTAGACACACCGGCACCAATCGAAGAGGAAGAGCGCAACATGAAACGTAAGTCTTTGTAAAAATAGATCTTTATTCTTGCTTTCTCTTTTCTCCCTCCTCCTGCCTCCTTTCTCACCTACTCCCTTTCTGCCACGGGCTTTATTGGATAGAACATTTTATGACATTAATTAATATTTAAATATTTTTTTTTTTTAACTTGGACCAGTACTCAGGCCCAGACCAGAACTAGGAAAATAGGTTGTGAGGAAGGGGCACATTAAGACTGGAACAATACTTTTAGCACTTCATCTCCAGGGCATTCTGTTTTTCGTGTAATTAGGGGAAGGGGTCCCTCGTTAGTTGTAGCAAATAAAACAATAGGAAGCTGCATGACTTATGTTGCTTTGGCTTCCGAACCCTTACCAAGGGCATAAATTCTGCTTGCAGTTCAACCCTGGGTGATCATGGTTGATCTGCCTACCTTGGCTGGAACGTTCTGGCTGTGGTTGAAACCTAAAACACAGGAAGCGGGTGTTAGTATCCTTGATAATTGCTTGGCGTGGCTTTTTTCGGAGACTAACAACCTCCCGAGGGTCTGTTGCCTTTACAACAGATACCTGTACTGTGAGGAACCAGTGGTGATCGTTGACGGGTGAGTTGGTTTAAAAGCTGATGCTGCTAGTGTACTTCGGTCTACCAACTCATTAAGCCTTGTCTTCCATTGATTGCTGGGAAATTGCATATAGGAGGTATTATAAGGCCCGAACTCCTCAACAAGAAGTTCCTCATACGGCTGCAAACATATGGCAAAAATTTCTACCTGTGTGATCCTAGTAAGCCACATGAACAATTCATTACCTGGAATTGGTTCATCATCAGATAAGGCCGTAGAGGCAGGTGCTGATGTAAATCTTTCTCACTACTATTAAATTGTTCTCCCTGGGGAGCAGGATTTGCCTTGGCGCATTTCTAGCTGGGTTAATTTGCTTTCTCATTCGTTATAGCAAACTCTAGAAATTCTCAACACGACTGACTGTTTGGTAATTGGGGGATCAGGTTTTGCTTTGGCGTATTCTTAAGCTAGACACTCTTTTTTCTAGGGGTAACAGAAGAGGGGTAAAGGCCCTTCAATTGTTGTAGTATATAAACTTCTAAGAAGTCCCAGTATGGCCTATGCTGTATTCAATCACAGAAGGTTAATTGGCAGAACGGAAATCAGGTGCTATTTTCCAGCCTATCCTGGTTCTAAAAGTGATGAAGATGTCTGCATCTTGGCTGAAATTATATAATTGTGGTTTAGGTCTAAAATTCCTGGTAAGGGTTATTAGTATTCCCAGATAATTATGGTACACGGCTGTTTTCCAGTCTATCCTGGCACTGATCATGGTTGAGATTCTGCATCTTAGCTGAAATGATCTAATTGTGGTTTAGATCTTAAATTCCTGGTAGGGGTTATTAGTATACCCCAATAATTATGGTACATGACCGGTTAGTTAGTTACACGACGTATTATTGTGTTACAATAGATACCTGTAATATAAGGAACCAAACATGGCAAAAAGACGCGACAATTGTTTAGGAACTCTTTATAGTCTTCGGACCACCAACTAGAGCAGACTCGTTTTCTTCCGACTATGTAGTGAATTGTCATCGTAGGCTTATGCCTAATTTGGGCACTGTACTTTCTGTAGTATAAAGAGCTAGTATTCTCTCATTTTTATATAGCAAATAAAACTCCAGGCAGTCCTAGCATGCATGAGGCCGTGTTTAGACTTCGAAAGCCCCCAGCGAGGATTAATTGGTACAACGGTAAATATCACGGCCCCATGAATGTTCTGTTTTAGATGACAAGTTGGAGCTGACCTTTTGGTTGTGGAGCCTGGTTGAAATGATCTGATTGTGACTGGGACCTAGTATTGTAGTTAGTGGTTATTAGTATTCCGCGAAAATTATGGAGCAGGACCGACTTTGCCGGACCTAATTATATTCGCTTAGGTGCTGTTGTCTTGCACAATGCATAGCTCTAATGTAGTCTTCCACTGGTTGTCTGGGGGAGTTGTCTAAACGGGGAGCAGGTTTTGCCTTGGCATATTCTTAATTGGAGCACTTTGTTTTCTGGCGTAAAGACGAGTTATCCCTCATTCTTTGTAGCAATTAAAGCTCTACAAAATCCCAGCTTAACTTAGCTTGTGTTACAACTACCAAAAGCCCCTGACTAAGGACTCATTGGCAGAACGGAGATCAGAACGCATCCAACGGGTTCTGTTTTACAATCTATCCTGATGCTAGTTGTTAGGCTGAAGTGCCTGCATCTTGTCTGAAACTTTCTGATTGTGGTTTAGACCTAAAATCTCAGGGTGGGGTCATTAGTATTCTTTGATAATTATAAGGTATAACCGTTTTTGGGGAAGCCAATTATAGTCCGTTGAGTGCTGTTGTCTTGCAACAGATACCTGTAATGTAAGGAACCAGAAATGACAAACGGACGGGTTAGTAGGTTAAAGGCTGAGCAACTTTATGGATTTCGGGCCAGCAACTCACACAGCTTATCTGGCTGTCCTAGGGAATTTCGTACAGAAGGAGGTAATAAAGTGCGAGCCCTTTAGCCAGAGGTTTGTTCATATGGCTGAAACATATAGCAAAAAGTTGCCACCTGTGTGAACCTTGCAAGCATTTGAGGGCACTGGTGAGCCAGGAGAGTGTAAATTCCGTGGAACTATTCCACCGTCTGGTTAAGCCGTTATAGCAGCTGCCGACGGAAATTAATTGAACACCCTTTCTCTCTCTCTCTCTCTCTCCCTCTCTCTCTCTCTCTCTTTCTATACCTGTGCTTTGTATAAAAATAAAAATTTCCATTAATTTTCTTCTCAATAGATTTCGCTGCTCTTTTAACCGGCCGCACTTCCCACTTTCTTAAAGGCGAAGAAATGAAGGCTATGTATACCACCCATAATCCTTACAATATCGTGGCCACTGGACGTTTTATGTTCCATAAAAAGAATCTCTATTATTCGTTTTATACCTCGGCGAAAGTAAATCGTCCTCGTGCCATACAATTCGTGGATGATGCCGGCACTATTTTGGAAGAACATCAGCTGCAATTGCCGGCCGGTCCTCAGTCCATATATCAAAATGTTACTGGCAAGGTTTGTGGTGTTTGGCGTCGGGTACCACGTGATTATAAGCGCCTATTGAGAGATGAGCGTTTGCATGTTGTTTTGCTGTGGGGTGGCAATAAGTTTCAAACCGAATTGGCTTTGGCGGGCAAAATAGGCAAATACACTGCTTTGCAATCGGAATTGTTCAGTGCTCTCATGGAACCGGCACCGGGCACAAAAGCAGAATTGATGTCTGGCTCTGGCGGCACTGCCATTGTATCGACTAGCAGCGGCGCTGCTTCTTCTATGCATTTGACTTTGGTTTTCAATGGTGTCTTTGCACCGGATGAATATTTGGATGCTCCCGTGAATATACGTGTAGAATCATTGGATCGTCGCGAGATGGTTTTGGATGAAATACAAAAAGTGCGCAAGCCCTCTTCGGAAGTCAATGTTCTGGAAATTTCCTCACCCATTTCTATACAAAATTTACGTTTAATGTCCCGCGGCAAATTGTTGCTCACCATCGAATCGAAAAAGAATCCCAATTTGCGTATACAAGGACACATTGTAACGCGCACCACTTGTGAAATTTTCCAAACTTTATTGGCTCCCCATAATACTGAGTCCAAAGCGAGAAGCAGTGGTTTGGCTTGGGTGTTCCTAAACACCGATGGTTCTTTGGCCTATAACATAGAAACCGATCAAGTTAATGTGCGGGATAGTCCCGAAATCAGTTTGATCGAAGACTTGGGTAAAAGAAAAACCATGTTGGAGGATTTGACTCCCAGCTTTAATTTCAATCAAGCAATAGGCACGGTAGACAAACTGGGTCCCAAGGTGGTGGAATCCTTGTATAACGGGGACTTGGGTGTAAATATTGCCATAGAACATGAACCCAGTTTGATAAGGGGCCGCTTAGTGCCACGGCCAGTAGCCGATGCTCGTGACTCAGCTGAACCCATATTGCTGAAGAGATCGGACAATTCCGTTACCACACCCAATCATGCCATGGGCATGGCCTGGCTGGCCATAGATAACGAGTGTAATTTACACTATGAAATCACTTTGAGCGGTTTCCAGTCCCACCTGCAGGACTTGCAAATCTATTTGGAGGAAAAACCCATAGAGGCTATTGGTGCCCCAGTGACACGCAAACTCCTGGAAGAATTTAATGGCTCTTATATGGAGGGATTTGTTCTGGGCATGCCCTCCAACGAACTGGTAAAGTTGGAGTCAAGTGTTTGTTATTTGGAAATTCATTCCAAAGATAAAAAGGAGCTATTGCTTAGGGGTAAATTGAAATCGACAAAAGTGCCCGCCCACTGTTTCCCCATTTATACGGACAACAATGTGCCCAATGTGTTTTTACCAGGAGATCGTAATGATGATGTGCTACTAACAGCCGAGACTAAATGCTATCATTCGGGTCGCTTTTACGATGAAACCGAACAATGGCGCAGTACGGAAGACAACTGCCAAATGTGTGCCTGTCAAAGAGGTCATGCCACCTGCGAACCCATTAAATGTCCGGTATTACACTGCAAAGTCAATGAAGAATTGGTGCAGATGGAGGGTGAATGCTGTGCCATGTGTGTGGTGCAAAATTTGAATAATAAAGATGATGAAAGTGGCAAAAAGGGCTGTCGACTCGGAGATCAATTCCATTTGGCAGGAGCCACTTGGCATCCATTTTTACCACCCAATGGCTTCGATACCTGCACTACTTGTACCTGTGATGCTGCTACATTGGAAATCAAATGTCCGCGCATGGTTTGTCCCCCCTTACAGTGCAAAGAGAAAGATGCCTATAGACCGGATAAGAAAGCCTGCTGCAAAGTTTGCCCCGAAGGCAAAGTTTCTTCCCGCAGCAGCAGCAATAATCCCAATGTCTTGCAAGATCAAGCCTCCTCTAAGCCCACTGTACGCTCCACCGACGAAATATTACTGCAAGGCGGCTGTAAAGTGGTCAACAAAGTGTACGAAAATGGCCAAGAATGGCATCCCATTCTAGCTTCGCACGGCGAGCAAAAGTGCATCAAATGCAGATGCAAGGTAAGTTGTAACTTTAAGCGTTATGGTTAAGCTACAGAGTGTTATTAAAATTTTTCTCCCCTAATTCTCTTAATGCAGGACTCCAAAGTGAATTGTGACCGCAAACGTTGTTCTCGTTCCATCTGCCAACAAAATCGGGTTTCCTCAAAAAGAAAAATGTTTGAAAAACCGGGCAATGAGCCCAATCTAGATGAGTGCTGTTCATCACAGTGCAAAAGACCACGAAGACATCATCGAAGAACCCAACAACTACAGCAGCAGGAACAAAGCGACCTAACACCAAAGAAGCTTAATCACCAAGCAATAAGCAGCTGAATTGTCTGTGCCGAGAAGCGTTGGAAAAAAAGTCAATAATTTGAAAAGCAATATTGCACAATAAATAATTATTCAACTTTTTGGACTCACTTTCAATAAACAACAGCAACAACAAAAATTTGATTTTATTAATACGAATTTTTCTATATTTATGTTTTCTTTCTTTTTAAAAAACCACACTGAGAGAAAAACCAGCTAAAATATCTAGAAAACAGCAGCATATAATTATTTTAAATTTAAACTGATTTAAGAAAACTCATTTATATAATTAATTATATGATAGACAAGCAGATAGAAATCGTTATATTTTTATGTATTATACGAGTAGTTAAAGATGAAATACACTTAAAGAAATTTGTTGGCAAAAGATACCAGTGCAGTAAGATATATCTACATACAATATATAAATGAAATTATTTATTAACTATTAAACAGAAAACATAAATTTGTTAAAAACTGTGCGGTGTTTTGAAAAAAAAAGTTAAAGAAAATATTCATAATTTCTTTTTTATAGCGAGAAAAGAAAAACAATTTGAAATTTTTCTTAAGAAGTTTCCAAAATGAAATTTCTTTAAAATTAATATTTATAAATATAAATAGAAACACATCCCAAAAGTTTCGACTGATTGACTGAATGGCAACTTTAGTTTTAAGTTTTATTATTTTTTTTTTTAAAGAGCAAAATAATTTACTTAAAAAAAATTTATTATTTAAAAAACTTGTTTTTACTAATTCAAAACTCATATTTAAGCACAAACAACCAACCACCCGCTCACACACACACACACACACACACACACACATACACATGACACTCGATACTTTCAAAGCAACACCCAACCCAATCCAACCCAACAAACACTAAGGTTTGTTTTCCAATTGAGAGTGATTTGAAAACCCACCAACACATACCTACACTCACCACTACCCAACAAAGACTAAAGGCACGTTTACCCGGCAATACAAGGTATTTATTTAGGAGCAAAATATTACGAAATCTCTCCGTACTTAAAGAAAAACCGAACAAAAGAGTAGTGCAAGCAGTGTTGTCATATGTTGTTATCCTTTCTTTTTCCTTAAGTGTTTTGCAGCCAAAAAAAATGTTTTTGATATGTGTTTTTGTTTCAATTTTATTCAAAAAAGTAAGCCGCAGAAATTTCCAAAAAGCTTTTCTAGAAAAAATTAAAAAAAATCTTCAGCATCTCAAAAAAACCAGCAAAAAAAAGATAAGTCTTGCGATTTGACAGCACTGATTGTAAATATTTTTCATGTTTACCTTTCTGGCATAAGCAAAATTAGTCTTGTTCTGCAAACCACTTTTCACAAAATTGATTTGAAATCTATGAAATGGTGTTCTGCGCACATAAATTTTAGTAAACTCGTGATTTGAAACCGGTCAGCTAAACGACTGCAGATTTTAAATCACTTGCTCATCCATTGTATTTATTTTGCTATGAAACCAATAAGAACTAATTGATTGCTCTATGTAATATATATATTATTATATTATCACTACAATAAGATTTAAAAATTCACAAATTATTAAAGACATCGTTTTTTTTCTAAAGCATAAATACTTTTGTCTGGCAATATTCGTGATTTACTTTTTTGCTTTTTAGTAGTCAGCTGTTTTGTTTTGTACTAAAATACATCTAAGTCTACCAGATTTATAGGGGTGCATTTCGACAGCAGGCAAGCACTCCGGAAAGGTAAAATCTCGTGATTTTCAGAACACCAATAAATTAGCTCAGTGGTTGGAAATCATCGTGACCTGATAATCATAAAAGTGCAATAAAATTACAATTCTACAACATTTACGAAAACAACGCGCAATATTATTGTTTTGAATTTGGTTGGGTTTGCAAATATTGCACCACCCTTCAATAAACTGTCAATGTAAACTTAAAAATACAGCTCGGATGTGATGAGAATACAACGCTTTTTTAAATGTTTTAGAAAATAAATATTTAAAGGCTGGTCAATTTTCTTAACAACTGATTTTGCTATTATTTTCTTCACCCCAACACACATTTTTGACACATCTAAATATTTATATTACCATGTAAAGCTGCCTTAAGTTTTCATTTCAAATTGAGAGTGATTTCACAAGCTCATTCTTAAACATACCCAACCAAGAATGATAGAATACATCAGGAGTGCCCAAGCCCAATGCGCTTGGTGCTCTTTTGTTTTTGTACAAGCACTTAGCTATAGGCTGTGCACTTTAATATACACATGTGTGTGTACACACACAGGTGCAAAGCAACAACACTTTCGCATGCTTAGGGATAAAACGACACCACAAGGGTATCGGTTCTTATACTCGATACGGTATCGATCACAAAGTACCGATACCTACTCGATATCGAAGAAAAAGCATCGATACATACTTGTATCGGTCGATTTCTTCGATCGATGTAAGTGTATTGGACTCCAGATTTTTGGGTGGGCTCTAAACCAGTGATATGTAGATCTCTGATCCACTGGCTGAAATTGAGGCATCTTATTAGGATCCCGGAAGCGAAGATTTTTAAACGCATGAATTCTATCATAACAATTCTACTGCTACATTCACCTAATAGTTTGTCTGACACCTTGAATGGAGAAAAAAAAACTTTGTAACTTCGATATAAGACAATTTACGATTAGTATAATCTTCGATAGTCATAAAATTCTGTCCTGAATATTTTTTAGTGACAAATTTTACTATTTACTTTAGCATCTCAAGATTGTGATCGCAATCTCATCGTTTTTTTATGAAGGATCTATACATACTTGTATCGGTCGATTTCTTCGTACGATTAGCGGCAGGGAAGAACACATGAAGCCAAAAATCAAAATCTTCGTTATGAACTTGATCTTCTGATTTACTGGCTGAAAGTAAGATGCCTTAATTAGAAACCCGGAAGCGTAAGTTTTTAAAATGCAGGAATTCTATCATAACAATTCTTCTGCTTGTAACTGTATGACGAAGAAAAACTTTCTAGCTTCGATGTAAGACATCATTGGTATAATCGTCGATAGTCGCATAATTCTGGCCTGGACGATTTATTTTAGTATCTCAAGATCGTGACCGCAATCTTATCGTCTTTTTTATGCAATGCAATCATACACCCGATTTTGGTAGCCCCATTTGCAGGCACGGGTTGCACGGATTAATTTTATAAAAGGTTTGAAAACAAACTCAGTTTTTTTTCCTGTCAATCAAAAAATAGTATTTCTGACCAATACAAGTCCGATACTTGGTACTCGGTAGTATAGCACCGATACCAAAAGTACTTGGCATCAAAAGAAAAAAATCTAATATTTACTTGTATTTACTCGTATCGTTTCATCCCTACGCAAGCTTTGCTTGTTAAATAAAATTAGTTTTTCCTTAAATGAATTGGTGTTTGCTCTTGAAATCGGCTGGAAAATTCTTTTAGGTATCAAATGATAAACTAATTTTATAGCCAAAGTTTGACTTATGACGTTTTCCTTTCTAACAAAAATGTTAGAATTTTTCTACCCTTTGCCGGTTTTTATGTTCTTTTCTAAAAAGTAGGCAACAGTGCTTTTTTCTAAATATGCTGCATGGAAAAGTGCAACATTTTTAGCATAGTTTACCTTCGACTTCAAGTACGGGATGAGACATTGCCCTTTTTTACTACTCTGTAAACTGACTCATATTGACCTATATTTAGGTCTTAGGTGAAAATAATATTCCAGCTTTCATAATTTGGTAATAATTATTTAAAAATTAACATAAAATATCAAAAAAAAGAACGTAAAATTATTGATATGTATGTGTTTTAAATTAGTAATGTCAACTTTATTTTGCTACACAGCAAGTTTTGATATCAAAGCACTTCAAATTTGAAACGCTAATTGTATTTTACTGTTTTCTACAATATTTTGTGTTCTTAAAATCTATAACACTACTTAAAAATCAGGTTACCATTGAAAAATGTTGCCTATTCACATGTAACATATTCTTTTTTAGAAAAGAAAACGCCTTTAGTTTTTATTGGGAAGCCTACCCAACAAACACTAAGACTGGATTTCGAAGTGAGAGCAATTTGAGTTTAACATTTTCTCAAAAGTAAAACGTTTGCAATTGATCTGAAAAACAAAATATGCTCAACAAAAAAAGGGAACTTATTTTTAAATTGAGAAATTTATTTATTCTCATGCTGCTTTCAGTTGCACTAAATGCTTTTTCAATAAATCTAGAATAAAAATTCAAACCAGTTTTTACTTTATAAATGCAAATTTTCAAATCAAATCCTGATGAATCCAGACAAATCAAGCATAATTCTTTGACGACTATGGGCCAGTTTCACGATAGCGAAGCTGTTCGTTCGTTCGCACAATTACATTTAAAACAATAACAAAATTTTGAATGTTGTTTTTGTTTCAAATGTAATTGTGCGAACGAACGAACGGCTTCGCTATCGTGAAACTGGTCCTATGTCTTGCATGACAACATTGTCAACTGGAACTATTCGCTTAAAATTTATTCTCGTTAAAGATAACACCATGATTCTCAATTTGTATGAGCAAATTTTCACGATGATTTAAAGCCTTGTCTTTTCTTTTGTACTGAAAATTTTTTTTAAATTAAAAAAAGCCTTGTTTTCTGTTTTTCTAGTTTTTTTTCTGTAATTTCTTTTTTACTCGTTTGTTATATTTTAAATTGTTTTATTTTCATTCGACTGGCAAAGTAACCACATCGATACTACAAAAAGGGTAAAAAGAGACAAACGATTATTTTTAACGACATTAATCAGATAAACGACATGACTTAAAAATCATCGTAAAGATGTAACATGATTTTGGTAGGAGGCTTAAAAGAGTATTATGAAAAAAGGGATGGCTTTAAATCAGCGTATAAATCAGCCCTATGTGTTGAAATGAAACCTTTTAAACAAAACTTGACAACCCTGCTTGGTAACAAGTAGTAATAATCCGTTTATATCAAAACTGTAACTGTGTGTTTGTTGGGTAACTTACAGCAACTGTATTTTTACACTGGGAGAAAAATAGGCCTTAAGTCACTTTCATTGAAAGAAAAAAAAAAGAAACACACACACTCATATCTCAAGCAACATATCCCCATAATAAAATACACACACACACATTGTTGTTATATATTTTTTGTAAAACATACATATATATGTATTTCATAATTATATTTTAAAAATATAATTAAAAGAAATTATAAATATAAAAACTCATTAATGAATAACAATAAAAATGAAATGTTTAAAATTATGTCTGTATACTTTTTAGTATACACAATAAAAATTAAAAAAAAAAAACATTTGCATTGAAAAGAACTCCTGCAACAAACTTTCAACCAACCCCCACCCCCCCTCACCAAGCTCATCCCTTCACACACAACAAGAAATACTTAAAAAAAATTTTAACTTGCAAAGAAAAAAAAAACAAGAAAACAAAACAGTTGTATTAATTTAAATGTTAATATTTTTATGATTATTTTATTTGTAATATAATTTAATTCTTAATTTAATTGTATTTTTATTTTATTGAATTTTTATTTTATTGCAAATTTATCTTTAACAATAATATTGTACAATTTTTTTTTTTCTAAGTTTTTTTTTTTCATTTAGTTTCTTTTTAATAAATAAAATTAATTTTCTTTTTGTATTATTTTATAATTTAAGAAATGTTCACGAAAATATATATATATATATATATAAAATCATAATGAAAAATAATTAAAAATTAAAAACAAAATAATATAATAATAACAATAACGAAAAAAGAATTATTTTATTTATTACTCATGCAACATTAACAAATTTTAAGAACAAAACTCCCAACTTCAATATATTTTTTAAACACTCTGCCTCCTGCTCCTCCACCCCGCATACACACACACACACACACACACACACACACACACACACACACACACACACACACACACACACACACAGACAAACACACACAACACTCAAACGAGTATTTTGCTTTCTTTCTGTCTTTCTTTTAATTACACACTTTTTTTATATGTTTGTATTATATTAAAAATAAATAGTTTTGATAAATTGAATATTTGCTTATAAAGAAGAATATAAATAGTTGTACTAGTTTTTGCATCATTTATTTACTATATAATTTTTTTAATAAAACTATTATATTTATTAAAAAAAATATTTAAAAAAAAATAGTTATAAAACAAAAACACGCAGTTAAAAATTAAAAAAAAAAAAGAAATAGTTAACATACCTTTATTGAAACAAAAAAAAATAAATAAATAAAAACTTAATTTTATAAATACTGAAATAAAATTAAAGCAAAATGTGTTTTTATTTAAATAATTCTAAGAAAGAAAAAGGCGGCTTTAAAAATGAAAAAGTATGTGAATAAAGAGATATAGTACCTCACTCAAGTTGCTGTATTTTTTGGGTAATTGAGTGAATAAGATATTAAAGCGGAGACGTTTAATTACCTAATAGAGGTAATTATGCGAACACACTTAAATACCTCTACGAAGGCATTTATCCAAACGGACCTAAATTAAAACAAAGTCCAGGGGTCGAATTACCGCATACGTGATCGAGTATGCTTTCGTATCGAACACAATTTCGTGACATATCGAATACACAGATTCCTTCATTCGAAAGCTCACGTATCGAAATTGCTAAAATAATGTAAAAGATTTTGGTTTACTTTGTAATAGAGCAAACATATGTTTTAGTAAAATCATTCATATGTTTGTAAGCACAAGATAAAAAAAACTTCGGCGCTAATTTGTAAAAACTTAAAAAAAAGATAATTAATTCAAGATAATAAATATCACTTTTAAAAATATAATGGCAACATTAATATTACTTGCCGCTTGTGGCCCGAAGATGATTCTAATACTGTATGCAAGTGCGTTACAAAACTGATCCATTGTCACTGCCACCATCCGATTCCATTAGTACGAGTAATTAACAATTAATATACATATGTATTTAAGAATCACTAGGCGGTTTATACTTTCAACGAACGCTTTTTATTGTTATAATTGTGAACTAGTTAGTTGCAACTGGCAGTAACTATACCGCTTCTAGAAGTTTTCATCAGACGCTAGAAAGTTACCATGTGATGGGGTTATGGCAAAGCGCTATATATTTTTGGCCAAGTTACGAAGTTCAACCATATATTGTGCCATTGCATCCTTTTGCTTTGTGTTAATATTGCTTCAACAAATATTTTCTTTATACTAATTATATGCTTTTAATTTCAAATATGCACTTTTTTTACTTTTGTGCACTTTAACAACAAAAAACTACTTTTCGATCACTGTCGAGTGCAATTTAAACAGTTGATACTCGATTCATCCGTTATTGTATGCTGTAATCTAAAATTACGATAGTAACTGTTCGTTAACGACTGCAGTAATCCCAGTAAAAGAAATTACGAACAGTTTTACTCGATCACGTATGCGGTAATTCGGCCACAGGTTTTTTCTTTCTAAGTTTATTTCTTAAGAAGGTTTTTTACAATACAAATCTGCTGTGATCAATAATTTTGATTGAAGAAGACAAGAATTATTATTTAATCTTTAAAAAAAATCTTTAGCTCGGTGGCTTAGTGGTTAAAGCAGTAGATCATGATACGTCATGTCCCGAGTTCAAATCCCAGTGGGTGCTGATGAGTAGTGTAGCGACTACGAAACAGCTAGTTGTCCCCCAGCTAAAGATTTGATTATTATTTTTATTGTCTTCTTCAATCAAAATTATTGATCACAGCAGATTTGTATTGTAAAAAATCCTTCTTAAGAAAAAAAACTTAAGAAAGAAAAAACCTGAACTATAACCCGTTGTACAAATGTACAAACCAAAAATTTAATTTAAAACAAAGTCGTTACATATGTCAAAATTAAAATTAACGCGAACGAAGTTTTTAAAATAAAATATTTTATTCAATAAAAACAAACAAAAACAATTTCATTATCACAAAAATTATTTGGCTGAATTCACAAAAATTTACACTTTACGAGTATGTTTAACAAGTGACAAATTTGTCAACAGAGTTGAGTGAATTGGTAGGCAGGGGCCAAATCACCGCATACGATATCGAGCAAAATTATCTAAATTTTTCATTTTGGTATCACGGCATACGATATCGAATAAACTGTATTGCATTAATATAAAAAAGTTAAAGGATTTATTTTTTGTATTCCTACTTTTAGGGAACCTATGGTCTTCAATCTATTGCATTTTGTTTAAATTACGATCCAATATGCATCGGTTGCCATAATTTAGATGTATCGTAATGTTATTCGATACGATAGTTAATTCGATATCGTATGGGGTGATTAGACCCCAGTAATGGGTACTTAAATGAGAGGATTTTTAGGGAATTTTTGGATTTGGAATGCAATATTTTGGGTAATTATCCAAAATGGGTACTTAAAGGAAAGTTAATTAACCGTGTATGTTTGCATGAAAATAAGTGAGAAAAAAACCGGGATTGAATAAAAGCGGTGAATAAACGAAAAAGGCATTTAAGCGGCGGATAATTACAGGGGGTATACTATATATACAAAAATCATCATTCCACAAACTTCACGCCAAATGTGTGTTTTCTATAGAGATATAAAACTGTTGGCAACACTTTTTTTTAACTGGCGGTAATTTTGTCAGCTGTTAACCCTTAAATGCATAGTGATGTAGATCTGCACCGCATGTTAAAACCGTCACATCGCTGCATGCGGCAGCATTTGCAACGCTTCTTTCATACATACGAGTACGAGGGCGGTTCCGAAACTTCTTAGCCTATCAATGAAAGCGAATAGTTAGTTTTTCAAGAATATTTTTAATTTTCAATATAATCTCCTGAAACTTCAATACATTCAGTCCAACGCTTTTCTAGCAATTCTATCCCTTGATTAAAATAGTTTTCCTCAAGGTCTTCAAAATAGTGGTTTACAACTGTAATTGCATCTTCATTTGAGGTAAAACGCCTTCCAGCAAGGAATTTTTTTAGATTTGGAAACAAATAAAAATCACTGGGAGCTAAATCAGGAGAATACGAGTAAGGTGGGTGGTCAAACAACTCGTACTTTAACTCGTTGATTTGAGCCATTTTTAACACTCTTGTGCGCTGGAGAGTTGTCTTGACGCAAAATTATTTTTTTGTGTTGTAAGTCAGGACATTTTTTTCGAATTCTGTTTATCTGAATTTATTGTTTATCCTTTTGCAGATAGTCAATCAATAAAATACCTTTGAAGTCCCAAAAAACCGTTGCCATAACCTTACCAGCCGATTGAATGGTTTTTGCCTTTTTGGGGCACTTCCTCCAGCTTCAGTCCATTGTTTGGATTGTTCTTTTGTCTCTGGAGTATAGTGGTGGATCCATGTCTCATCAACAGTTGTGAAACGATGCTTAAAATCCATTTTATTTCGCTTAAAACGGGCCAAACAAGCTTGAGAAATGTTCATTCTTATGCGTTTTTGGTCGACTGTGAACAAATGCGGCACCCAACTTGCAGAAAGCTTTTTCATCTGTAGTTCTTCATGCAAAATTCTATTCCACGCACTTTTATTCGTCGATCATTTGATACCATATCATGCAATTTGGCTACAATTTCTATTGTTGCTACGTTGAACTACGTGGTTCATCTTCAATGCTTGTACGATCACGACCACGTTTAAATTCAGCAACCCAATTTTTTACTGTTGCATATGAAGAAGGACTTTCACCTAACACATTCACCATATCATTATGAATTTCTTGTCCCGATAAACCTTTTTTATGTAAATATTTAATGACATCACGCATTTCTAATTTTTTTATTGTAAAAAAATCACGGATGCGTCTTTTGTGAACACCTGTTTCTATATGAAAGAGTTACCAGATCGAAACAAAATTTAACATGTTTTCATAGCAGAGATGGAAGTTTCCAAAAGACTTAATTTTATTCTGTTTCTACCGCGCTTTTTGTGCTAGGCTAAGAAGTTTCCGAACCGCCCTAGTATGAATTTCCCAACCATAGGCTCATACAGGTCGCAACTTTTTGCTATAACTTTGTGCTTAAGAGTTCGGGCCTTCTAATCCCTCCTGCATGCAATTTCCCAACCGTTAATGGATGACAAGGCTCAATCAGTTGGTAGGCCGAAGTCCATTACGAGCATTAGCTCCTAAACAACTCACCCGTCTAACCATCTCTCCTGGTTCCTTACAGTACAAGTATCTGTTGCAAGACAACACCACCTCGGGGGCGAACAAACAAAACCGACGTGCACCAAAGTTATCAGGGAAACTAATTCCCTTTCCTGCAATTTTAGGTTTAAACCACAGCCAGAACGTTTCAGCAAAGGCAGGCATCTCAACCATGATCACTACTGAGAGATCTGCAAAGCAGAACCTCCCGGGGACTTTACTGCCAATTTTATCGCTTGGTACGGATTTCGGTAGTCCAATACAACATAAGTCATGCGACTTCCTAGAGTTTTGTTTGTTACTACAAACGAAGGACTCCTTTCCAACTATATCCCAGAAAACAGAGTGCCCTGGTTTGGTCTACGCCAAAGCAAAACTTGTTTCCCGGGAGGACCATTTCTGTCTACAGTTATATAAAGACGAAAAAACCCGTCCAAACCCTACTTTGAAGTAGTCACACGGTTGCACTTACAGTTGGGTGTTAGTTATCGCGCCCCGCATCTTGTCGATAACTTTCTATGTCCAAATATTCACGTCAAATGTGAGATGCCTACTTTCCCAGCCATCTAACGTGCTTTTATTTTCCGATCGTCCAATATTATTCTATGAATTGTATCCACAATATCTGACGTGACCTCTTGTTGGCGACCTGAGCATACGACGTCACTTATGCTGGCACGACGACAACCACTTATTAACATTGAATTTTATGAAGCAGAGTTCCCAAAATCTTTCCAATTCTTTCCTTAGATTTAGTCACAAAGTAAACTCAGATGAAACAATAGAAAAAAGAGACGGAAAAAATCGTGTAACCGCGTGGCCACTTCATTTTTGTTCTCCGCGCTTTATACTTTTCATTCGTAAAAAAATTACTTTGTTACCTCAAAAGTATACGTTCCCTGTTCTGAACAGGGTTACCAGTCGCTGGAGCCCGAAACTGGTAGTAGTCCTTGGGCTAAGAAGTCTGACCGGAGACTTAAATCTGTCACCACGAGAATCGGCAGGCCCTGTTCCTGTTTGGCCAAGGTGCAGCCCCTCGAAGAATAACGGTGTGGCTGCGGCTTAGAACCAAATCGCACGAAGAGTTCAATTGAGTTTGCTGTGGCGTTCTCTTGCAACCGGCTGCCGTGACCCAGAAATCGGAGGGAGTTCTAGAAAGGCTCCACCTCTAACCAAGCGGGAGGTCATATTTCCAAATAGCAGGTGATTGAATTGGTGCTTTTGCTTGACTGAGTCATATAGGGAGCGTTAGTGATCGCAATGTTTTCACTGGTTGCCAAGACTACCGTGTAGTAAGGCCATCACGGCAGGTACCCACGATAATCGTTTTCACATCCCTGTTCTGATATTTCTCAGAAACTTAGAAATTCTAATTTTATTTTACTCAAGCATCACTTGTTTCATCTCTATGTACTTTGTGGATTTAGTGAAAGGTTTTTACGCAAAACATAATGCAGGGACTTCAGTTTTTTCCCATTTTTCACGAGTTTGTCTGTTTTTAATGTCTGCCTTCAATTACAATTTAAAGGACACAGCCTGCTAAAAATTTGGCAGTGGTTGACTAAAAGTTATTACGGCTGAGGGCGGCACCAGTGTTGCATTTAACGTTAGTGTGCGGGAATTTGAAAAAATCGGGTAGGTATTAAGCAGCTCCTGTAGTTTTTTATTAAATCTTTAACGAAAAGTGCTTTATTTTCTTTATACAGGGTGGCGTAAAATATATCACCTTATCGTAAAATGTATTAGCTTTTACAAATGACGGTTAAGGCGTTTCAGACTAAAATCTTAAGATTTTGATTGGATTTTGTGGGACAAAAATCTAAAGATATTTGTTGCGACTGTCAAAAAATCTAACGTACCATTACATTTTGTTTTCACACTATCACACCTAAAGTAAAAGAAGGAATATGACTTGAAAATAAACTTAACGTCTGGTTTTAATATTTTTATTATTTGCTTTTGCAAAAAATGCAACCCTGATCCAATGAAAAATATTATTGTTTAAACAAATTTCTAAAAATGGTGAAGTGTTATGTTACTATTTATACCTCCTACATCCGACCGAAAATGGAATACAACTCTCATGTTTGGGGTGGTGCCTCAAAGTCCGTTTTGGGGTTACTCGACCCTGTGTAGGAGAGCGCAAAAAAGCTTATTGGCAACAGTAGGGGATACAACTCTATTGACTCACTGGAGCATCGACGCAGTGTAGGGTGCGTTACTCTGTTCTATTCCTACTACATGGATTTTGCTCTGACGAGATTAGGGATCTTGTTCTAGAAACTCGCACATTTTTACGTAGCATGCGTTTGTCGTCCAGAGCTCATCCATTTGTTGTTAATTGCCCAGGGAATCGTACTACGCATTACAGAGAGAATTCGTTTTTCAGCCGTACGCTTCGGCTGTGGAATAAGTTGCCTGCAAACGTGTTTCCTGTCTGTTATAACGTTGGAAGGTTCTAGTCAAATGTCCACAAGACCTACTTCCTCTTTCCACCCACTCATGACGTATTTTAGTAGTTCCGGTGCAATGCACTGCATATGGAGGGGTCATCCCCTGAGTACTGTTCCAAGATAAAAAAGGCCCAGATAAAGATTTCCAACACTAAATATAATTTTTTTTATGAAAAACTTATTCAAAAACGAACTTGATGATTCATTTTGTGCCACCTTGTATTTTCACACTTACAATAAAAAAAAATAATATTTTCTGAAAATCATTTACAAGACTATTTGATATCTTTTTTTTCAATTTCAACACGCCCCAACATATCATTTCAAAATTTTGTGTCATTTTGTATTTTTTCCCCCCGAATAGACGCCAATCAGATATTGTCTGATTGTCGCCAATAAATCAATGTAACGAGTAAATTTAGAATAATTTTTATATAAATAATAATGTGATCATTCATACATTGTCTACTCGTAAGTGTCCGTCTGTCAGTCTGTCTGACTGGTGGCGTTTTAGACACACAA
Source organism: Thecocarcelia acutangulata (assembly GCA_914767995.1). Classification (NCBI taxonomy): domain Eukaryota; kingdom Metazoa; phylum Arthropoda; class Insecta; order Diptera; family Tachinidae; genus Thecocarcelia; species Thecocarcelia acutangulata. The sequence goes on along the minus strand of OU612095.1, from coordinate 75,557,518 downwards.
GAGTAAAATTGTGTGATACGTAACATGATTTTTATTGTGATTGTAGCAAACAAATCATGATTAATTGCAGGTTGATTTCAATTCCACTTGTATTGACAAACAGCAAAAGCACACAAACTCTATCAAACAAAAAAAAAACAAAATCTATTATATTTACGAGTACACCCTCCTTCTTCTTCTGCTCATGACAATGAACAATGAAACAAAATTAGACGACCAATGTCTGGCCGGGGAATGATATCATTTCTAAAAACAATTCGTATCATACCGCCAAATATCTAGTAGAGAATTTATGCCACTCAAACAATAATACTTTCAATCACAGCAACGACAACAGGAGGCACAACTTAATAAAGTCACGACATTACACTCTCAGGTGTAATTACGATCATAATACAATAAAATTAAAAAAACAAATAAGCAAAAAAAAAAAAAAAATACTACCAGCAAATGCAATCAGAATCAAATGATCGAGCATATGAGACAATAGTCAAACTTTGCCAACAGCCAGCCAGACTTAAAGTTGTCAACAAAGTTTCAGTTCAGAGAGAGGTGCCCAATCCTTGAGCAGCAGTCGTTACAGGCACGAAAACTTCGGCAATGACAAGAATAGTAAAATAACAATGAAAAAAAAACGGGGGAAAATAATAATAAAACTCGTATTAAAAACCATAAGAATATAATAAATAGTCGCATGACGATGTCACTCAAATGTCACCACGATCAAACTAATAGGTGACAATGGGTTTTGATTAAAAGATCGATAGGTTTGGTTGGTTGTGTTTTGAGAATAACAGCTAAAACAAAGTAAACAAAAAAGTATCAAATAATCGTGCTGTGGCCATCGCGAACAGTGGAATAGTTTGCGGCTCTGATTTGTTTCATAGGATTTTTCGAAATAAAAACTGTAACGATGCAGTGATATTCACAAGGAGAAAGTTTTTGCTGAAAGAAACATTTTAAAAATATTCAGCTGTACCAGTAAAAGTGGCAAGTTTTAAGCACATGATAGGCATACTAGTAAGGTTACACGCAAATTAATCAGGTATCTGAGTTACGGGTTATTCTAGCAATAACAATTAATTATAAACATTGAATGTCAATAAATAAAGAGAACATGAGAGTAGCACATTTGTTTTATTTTCTCTCAGAAAAAAAAACAAAACAGCTCAAAACCAATCATGGATCTAAAAGTAGACTCTACTGAGGGCTTTGTTAAACCCCATTCTGCCAATTAGCATTTTGTGAGGGCTTCGTAGTGTGGCTTCCTATGGGTTTATTTGCTACAACAAACGAGGAACTGCTAACCCTATATGCCCCAGAAAGCTGAGAGTTTTGGTTAGGCGTACATTGAATGTCAATAAATAAAGAGGTAATGAGAGTAACACATTTATTTTATTTTCTCTCAGAGAAAAAAAACAACTAATCAATGGTCTATAAGTAGACCCTCCTGAAGACTTTGTTAAACCCCATTCTGCCAATTAGCATTTTGTGAGGGCTTCACTAGTCCACTACAAGTAGTGTGGCTTCCTATGGGCTTATTTGCTACAACAAATGAGGAGCTGCTACCCCTATATGCACCAGAAAGCTGAGTGTTTTGGTTCGACGTACACCCAGACAAACACTACTCTCTATGGAGATCACTGAACAAGCAGTTTCTCATCGTTTAATAGTATTAGAAATCATTCGTATGTTTACGGGTGTCTTACTAATTTAAGCCAAGGGATATTAAATGCCGAAATAATGCTAGCTCAGCGCAAAGTGAAACGACGAGAATAAAATCATGAGCACCACCTGGTCATGCATCAACGTCCACAGTTAAATCGAATATTCATGCAAAAATACTCATGCTAAATATTTGGTAGAGTCAGCATTGGAAGTCTAACACAAATCATGTGGTTTCCTAGAGTTTCATTTGCTTTCTATGCCCTAGAAAGCTGAGTACCCTCGATAGGCGTACACCAAGGCAAAACCTGCCCCCCGAGGGCATAGCAGGAGGGGATCACTCAACAAGCAGTCTCACATCGTTTAATATCCTTAGAAATTTATGAATGATTGGTTATGAGGTAATTGGGTGTCATACCAATTAAAACCGAGGAATATTAAATGGCTAAGCACAAAGTTAAACGGCAAGTGTTACTATGAGTTGGTTAATCCTAGGGAAACGTTCACTGGAACCCCCTATCTAGCACAGCTGAAGAGATTGAGCGTAGCCGTGAAGGAAAACTGCCCTAAGGGCTACCCATGACCTGACAAAATTATTCCTCCACATGACAAGGCTCGTCTGTATATAGTGGCTCCGCTGAAAAACAATTTGAAAACACTTAACAGAGAAGCACTACCGCACCCGCCATATTTACCGGACATTGCGCTTTTCAATTATCATCTATTCCAGTCCATGAAGCGGTTCGCGTCACACCAGGTGACGCGAAATTAATCATTCAATTTCGCTTTTAATAAATTCTTTACTAAATAAAAAGAAATTACTTTGAATATTGGAAATCTATATCTGGACTAGCACAATTTTCTCTGTTGCTTGGAAAATATGATATCAGACAAGTATCTGCCGCTAGTGTTAATGAACATTTTTGCCTAATTGAACGTATTTTCCGTAACCTTCCGAAATTTCTGGTGAGTGATAAATTTTCTTATTCAAATATTCTTCTTAAAAGCTGCGATTATTTGGCGCTTGTTGACATAAGCCCGCGACTTTATTAGCCCCAAAGAAAGTATTATGGGATGGTTAAATTGGGCGATCGCCAAATCGGGAGATTACGCGACCATTGCTTAATCCATTGTGGCTTGTGTTGTGTATGCGGTTGCACCGTCTTTTTGAAACCAAATGTTGACTTCGCCTCACTCATTCAATGCTGGCAGATTATGGAAATTGATTTACATCAGCACCTGTCTTGTCGATCCTATCTCATGATGGACTAACTTCACGGAGTGAATTAGTCACGATTCATTAGCGCCTCCATGTGGCTTACAAGGCTCACATAGGTTGCAACTTTTGCCATAAGTTTGTATAGCCATATGGACTACCCCTATGCTGAAGAGTTCAGGCTTTCTCATCCCTCCTGTATGCAGGGTCCCAGATAAGTCTTAATGAGTTGGTGGGCCGAAGCCCATTAACCAAATATCCCGTTCAACCATCACTTCTCGTTACTTACATTACAGGTATTGTTGCGAGACCACAGCACCCCGGTGGGTTATTAGCCCCCGAAAACCGGTATTGCACCATAATAATAAGAGAAATTATTTCCTCTTCCTGCGATTTTGAGATTTAACCCACAGCCAGAATGTTGTAGCCAAGGTAGGCACCTCAACCACGATCAGCGACTTCATACGCCAGAAAGTTGAGTGCCCTGGTTAAGCGTACACAAAGGCAAAATCGGTGAATCCGAACACTGCCTGAAATATGTGTAGTGATGATAATACTTCGAATAGATTTAAATTACCGTTCTTTTACAATAAATATTCGGGTGTGTGATAGAAATCGACACTAAAAACGATTAATTTTCCAAAAGGGAGAAGGTCTGATGTTCGACAATATTTCAAAATGCGCAAATAATCACTTCTCTTAATTTTTTGAGAGATATTTTTGAATATTAATTTAATTGTAATCGTACTTTAGGTAGACAGGCCGCTAGATCCCCAAGTGTACCATGTTCGTCTAGGCAACTTCTGCAGAGGTCGTTGTAAGGTAAACCAAGTCTCCTGGCATGATTCCCAAACGGTCCAGTGATGTTTACTATATAGGCTCTCGGGTGAGATCTTGGCAGAATTAAGAACTCTTCCGTTCTCTTAAAGTTGATGTGAGGTCAAAGGTTCCTTTGGCCTCATATCACCTGAGGCCAGTGGGTTCTTCCTTGGGCGCGTTTCAGCCTGTTAAGTTTTATCCTCTTCCAGTACGCTGATAGGGATTGTCCGCAAGAAAGATCAATGGCCCTGTACTCTAGGGTTGTTCCTTTTTTGGCTAGTTCATCAAGGATGTTGTTGCCGTTGTTGGACCCATGTATACGATGTTCTTATTCTCTAAGGTTGTTCCTTTTTTTTTGGTAGTTCATCAACGATGTTGTTGCCGTTGTTGGACCCGTGTATACTTACCCATTTTAGGGTTAGGTTAGAATGTCTCGCCATCTTGTTTAATGATGTCCGGCATTCCTAGACTAGGCTGGAAAAGTGTATATTCCAATCAGGGTATTGATGGTCGAATATTTTGTTAAACGTCAGCCATCTAGCCGCTTTATTTATAGCCAATATTTCAGCTTGAAGAACACTACATCCGACCGATAGTCTGCAGGATATTTTTGCGTTGAATTATTCTATGTAAACATCTTCCCCAACTCTTTTTCCCCTTGTAGATCCGTCCGTGTAAACATAGAAGGATCCACATTCTAACGGAGATTCCTCGATTTGGTAGCCAAGGCTTCTTGAAAGAAATGGTAATCCTAGGACTTGGGAAGCAGTAATCCAGTAGTTCTAGGAATAGGTCACTTTCAACCTCAAGTATATTGGCATCCGATGCTCTTTGAGTCCATGTTTCTGCGGCGTTCAGCCTGATTGCGGTTTTAGTGCTATTTGCATGCCTTTCAAGTCACAAGGCATTCAGCTCATAAGTGCAAGAAGTGCTTTAGTTTGTGTTATCCGCATGGCTCCTCTGGTCAGTATTGCCATAGTTCGACTGACTTTCTCGACTGATACTCCGTAGAAAATTACCAAATTTATGGCCAACATGCCTCATGTTGAGTCTACTCTCTAGCCACTAGCTTGTATATTCTCTTTCCATGCCAGTTTGCTGTCTTGTATGACGCCTAAGTGTATTGCTTTATCCGCTAGGATAAGTGTGGTACCATTCTAATTTGGTGATGTGACATATGAGATTTTATATTTTTTACTAAAAAGTACTATTTCCGTTCTCGCTGGATTTGTTCTTCGACCGTATGGTAAACTCCATTGACTTACTTTTATTTTAGATCATATTCTAACTGCTAAGTTATGGTGTATAAATTGGTTCTAGAGACTGCAAGCGATACATCGTCGGTATAGGCTGGAGTTTTTATCCTTGAGCAGATTATTTACTACAGCATTCCAAAGGGGAGTAATATCCTTTCGTAAGGCATACTTTCTATAATAGTGTGGTTTTCAAAATGCAATCATAAAAAAAATTCTATAAACATTTTTTTCAAAAGTTATCGTTATCGATCACATCTTCTGAAAACGTTATTTTTCAAAACGATCGATTTCAATAAAACTATTTTTGTGTTCTGCTGCTGTAACCTCCCCACAAAGGCTTTTATGCCTCTGATGAAGCCAAGTCCTTTTCTGCAACAAACACTTACACGTGCCACACCGTACAATGACTGCAACCGCAACACGATCTAACAATCAGGCACCCAACCAATCGACCAACCTACGAGTGAGTACCAACTCACTAGCAAACATTAGCAATAATTGTCGCTTGTTGCTGTTGCTGTTTTTGTTGGCGTATATTGAAAGCAATAAATATCTCAATAAGATAGCATCTCTTAATGGACGGACACAACGGTACAAGTAAAATAGATGGAGCAAAATAATCAGGCAGACAGCCAGCCTCAAATAGACACTGTGACTTTGAAGTGACACATGACTTCAATGTTCGATTTCTTTTATTTTTGTTTTTATTTATTTGTAGTAAGATATAAAAAACTAAATATGAATTGTAAGAGAGTGGGTGTGGGTGTGGAATCTAAAGCAAAAACGTTTCGAATAAAATTCTATGAGAAATCCTAATTGCAATATTTATTCAAATGTAAGAAATTCACTTTTCTTTTCAATGCAGCCAACCAACCATTTAGCGCGGGACATGTGCATGTCATTAGTCTGACATTTAGAATACAATAATTTTTTAATTAATAAATGTTACAAAGAATATATGTGACAGGTATTTAACAAATGACATTTATTATTAAGTGATTTAAAAATTTATTAGATGAAATGCTGGTGATAGAGATACGGAATAAATGTTTTCAATTACCAACAAGCACTTGACTATAAATGCACGTTGTTGTGGAACACTCGTATGAAAATGAGTTTATTCATCCTTAAAACTTGCAGTCGTATGTGCGAATAAAACAGATTTGAACTGAGTAAAATACTTTTTTTTTAGATTTCTTCTGATTTTTCTCATGATGGCCACAATAAAGAGAAAGAAAAAGCTGTAACCAATACAAGACAATAAAAGAGGGGAGGCGAAGGTGCTTTAGAAATCCAGTTCCTGCCAAACAAGACAACCCAGCAGTATCATTTTTGTAAGCAGCCTGCCGATCCAAGCCGCACGAAGAGCAGCCATCCGGCCACGTAGTGGGTCCACTTTTTTGCATCAAGACAAATCCTTTGTGAAAGCCAAACGGAGATACCAAATATTTGGCCTGAAAATACCCGACAGACAGACGAATAGTATAAATATTGGGTGTATATGTCAAGCCAGAATAGGGGGGACAAGATTGATTTTAACATCATGAGAAAAATTCGTAAAAATTCCTAAAAAAAACAGCATTTTACTCAATTCAAATGTTTTTTATTAGCACAAGCCCTTGCATTTTTTTATCTTTTTTCTGATTTTTCGCATGATGCTTATAATCAGTCCTGTCACTTTGTTTCAGCTTGATGCTGAATTCTAGGACACCCTGTATATACATATAGACCCAATATTTATACTATTCATCCGTATAAGCTTTGATGGTACTCCTCAATCTGACTATTCCCTGTGGAAAGCGGCAAAAGGTCTGAAAAGACCCGTAATAGGTAAGCCACTCTTGCGTACTTCTACTGGGGACTGGCCAAGAATTGATTCCGAAAAGAGGATGGGGTATGTTAATCATAGGCATGGAAGCTCTTTTGAACCTAACACCGCTTGACGTAGCTGTACATAAAGAGGCGGCCGCTTAGGCCATTCAATTTACAATAGGGAAAAACTTAAGGCAGGAAACCTTATTGGATATCTTGCAATCCTAAAGGATTTTGGAGACGTAATCGATATGTCTCAAGCAAATGATCTTATAGATCCGTCTAACTCCTTTGCCAGGAAGTTTAAAATCATCTTCCCACTAAGGTAGAAATCGAGCATGAGTCCAAAATGGTTGCGGGATGGTTCACAAAAGTGGTACACGGATGGATCCATAACGCTCCAAGGTGTTAGAGCGGGAAAAGTGGGGCCTAGAGCACGCAAATACATAACTCTTAGCAAAGACACCACAATCTTCCAAGCGGAACTATACGCAATAAGGGAAGCGGTTGAAATACTCTCCGAGAGGGGACGCAAGGGAGTGCTGATAAAAATACTCTCTGATAGCCAATCAGTGCTGAAGGCCCTGAGCAGTTGTGTCTTTACGTCCAAGCTAGTACTGGAATATCACAGCAGGCTAGACGAACTGGCAGGCCAGAACCGGGTCACCCCGATCTGGGTGCCAGGACGTGAAGGGCATCACAGCAATGAAATGGCTGACATTTACGCCAAAAAAGGAGCAGAGGGGACTTTTATGGGGCCCACTCCAACTTTTGGCTTCAATAAGGTTCTCCTGAATGAGGAGATAAAAAAATAGACGTAGTCCACACAAAAATAAATAAACATCTATAACTTATTTTTTATTTCGAGTACAAACTTATTATTTATATTGTGAAAAATTTATGTACATAATATAATTCCCCTGTAATATTGCTATGCTAAAACATTGGCAGCACAGACATTAAAAGCGTATGTAGTACAAAGGTGTACAACGTTTGTCTTCGTCGACATTTTGAAAATGAACTTGCTCTTGCGTGTGTAAACAATCCTGCAAATTGCAGGTTTTTTTATTTTTTTTTTTCGATGTATTGGCTATTAATATGTACACCCAACTTGTAACAAGTTACTTGCACGTGTAAACTCAGTGTTACGTAGTGTTTACACGTGCAGGTGCAAGTTCGAAAAACTCAATACATTCAAACTTTTTTACTAACACACGCACCATCTCTGCACTTGCTACCAACTTTCAACTGGGGGCTAATTCTGTCATTCGTGATCGAAATTACTATCGAGTAGAAAATAATTTCGACATCGTGTAAATTTCTTATGATGTGACCCGTTACGTAACGAGTCGAGTAATCACTTTAGTGTTGCAAAATACTGACAAAATGTGTTTTATAACACTGCCGAAAATTGTATGTATTTGCATACTTTGTATACTTGTTGTACATTAAAAACTAAATAAACACACATACGTTCACAATAACAATTCAATAAATATGTATATAAAAAACAACTATTTAACTATGTATAAGCATATGTATGTATATATGAATTTCTAAAAAAAAAAAAAAAAAACAAAAATAAATTCTTGAATATAATAACATGTGACTTCAAATATAAGTTTTTGTGTTCTTAGCAATACTCATCTTTATATACATATACCTGTATATATACGTCATATACATCATCATATGAATTGAAAAAATCCTTAAGAACCAAAAATTCTCAATTTAATTTAACTACTATTGCTGTTCAAAACAAATTTTTAATTTACATTTCTTTTGTGTTTTTCTGTTTGGCTGGTTTTCGATAGTACTTTTGCTTACGAGTGAAAAGTTGCACGGTTGCATTCGAATGGTTACTCGCCATCGAATGCCATCATTAGAAATTTCGAAACCTTTTACTCGATATCGAATGAGATAATCCCAAAAGTGTAAATACTCGCACATTCGAGTAAAAACTCGCTCGTAAGCGAATGACAGAATTAGCCCCCTGAACTGACAAGAAATTTCAGAAGGCAGTAATTTTTTGTCACTTACTGAAAGTCAAATGGCAACTGAAATAACAGTGTTGCCCTACAACAAGTTTTACGGAGATCAACTGGATTTTAATATAATGCTTTTGTCCTATTTAACTTTTTCAAAATTTATTTTTAAAATTATTCAACTTTTTTTGATTGAAGATATATAAATTAAGCAGTCTCAAAACGGCTGAGTTGAAAAATGCTAAAAATAATTCTAATTAATTTATTTATTTTATTCATGCTATTCATTTCCCCAAAAATAAAATTATGGTTTTCTGTGGTAATGCTGTTTTTGGAGCTGTTGTCTTCCCGCTGACATTTTTAAACTGAACTTCCATGTTACTCTTTAAATGCTAATGCAACTTGCAAGAAAGTCGAGTATTTTTTCAACTTTTTCGTTGATAATACGAACACAGGACTTCCATGCAAGCACTTGTACGTGTAAACGCTGTGTTAGCACTCGTTGATAGTGCAGGTCACCGTAAAGTGAGCTCATTTTAGGGAGTTAAGATTACTAAACCAGTTTAGTTAGATGTAATCTTTAGGCCGAGTGCAAAAAAAAACAAAGTTCCCTATTTTCTAGTTCCCCTACATGTGTAGGGGCCTGAAAACTGATCCACGATAAAAGAAAAAATTAATTTACTTCTACTAAAACAGCCTTTACTCGTACTTCCTCAAATTCTTACTTCTGCCATTCGCTTTTGCTTAAGAGTTTTTTTTTTTAGATAAGTACGAGTATTAACTTTGCCACTAAGTTGGCAGACCTCGACATAAACAAGACTCCTGGACCGGATGGCATTCCAGCACTGGTCTTGAAGCAGTGCTCTTCTACGCTTGCGCGTCCGTTAGCACACCTCTTCAGCAAACTTTACCATGTTGGTGAGTTTCCATCGTGCTGGAAGGTTGCTAATGTAACGCCAATCCCCAAAAAGGGTGAAACTAATAACCCCGAAAATTACCGCCCAATTGCAATTTGCTCTGCGCTTTCCAAAGTGATGGAAAGTATGGTCAACTATCACCTTATGAAATATCTAGAGTCACATAAATTACTTTGTGACCGTCAATATGGATTTCGCAAGGGTCGTTCTACTGGCGATCTTATGGCATATCTGTCAGAGAAATGGTGCCACTCAATCCATCATTTTGGCGAAAGTAAGGTGGTGGCTCTGGATATTTCCAAAGCGTTTGACAGAGTGTGGCATGGTGCGCTACTGGCAAAACTTACTGCTTTTGGTGTCGGTGATGACTTCTCTCGATTTATATCGAGCTTTCTCAGAGACCGCACTATACGAGTTGTTATAGATGGGGTCTCATCAAACGAGTTCAAGATTAATTCAGGGGTACCGCAAGGCTCCGTTCTTTCTCCTACTCTATTTCTTATTTTCCTCAACGACCTTCTCTATCAAACTTCCAACCCTATCCATTCTTTCGCGGATGACAGCAGCATTTGTCACTCGTACTCTTTTAGTTATAGGCCCAGCCTATCAGAGATCGCTGCCAAGAGGCAAAATATGGACGATTCACTGAATAGTGATCTTCTATTAATCTCCGAATGGGGTCGTAAAAACAGGGTCACCTTTAACGCTCGTAAGACCCAATGTTGCCTATTAACACACAAACAAACGATCGCAAGTGCTGCTTCATCTGTACTCATGGATGGTATAAATATTGAGGAATCGGATGCTCTTGATGTTCTTGGTATGAAGATACAGTGTGATGTTCGCTGGACTGAACACATTTTTCATATCTCTAAAGAAGCATTCAAGTGCCTAGGTTTTTTGAAACGGTGTAAGATGTACTTCTCGCCATCCGATCTCCTTACTATTTATACCACCTACATCCGACCGAAAATGGAATACAACTCTCATGTTTGGGCCGGTGCCTCAAAGTCTATTTTGAGGTTACTCGACCGTGTGCAGGAGAGGGCGAAGAAGCTTATCGGTGACAGTAGGGTATCCAACTCTATTGACTCACTGGAGCATCGACGCAGTGTGGGGTGCGTTACTCTGTTCTATCGTTACTATAATGGCTTTTGCTCTGACGAGATTAGGGATCTTGTTCCCGAAACGCGCACATTTTTACGTACCACGCGTTCATCGTCCAGAGCTCATCCATTTGTGGTTGATTGCCCGGGGAATCGTACTACGCATTACAGAGAGAATTCGTTTTTCAGCCGTACGCTTCGTTTGTGGAACAAGTTGCCTGCAGACGTGTTTCCTGCCTGTTATAACGTTGGAAAGTTCAAGACAAATCTGCACAAGCACTACTCCCTCTTTCCCCCTCCTCACAACCTATTTTCCTAGTTCTGGTACAATGCACTGCATATGTAGGGGTCATCCCCTGAGTACTGGTCCTATTAAAAAAAAAAAAAAAAAAAAAAAAAAGTTTATTAAAAAGAGTTTAAACAAAAAGCTTTTATCGTTACTACTAGTTTTGTTCATTTACATACATACATATGTATGTATGTGTTCAATTGTTAACATAGATAACGAAAACAAAAAAATATTGTGAACATGACAACTGATGTTCATAATGCACAATCAATATTTACACTGTGGTAAGTTTTTTTTTTCGTCATCTTTTTTTTTTTTTTTTGTTTATTCGTTTATATTTATTTGTTGATTTTTCATCTTTTTTCGTTTTTGAAATTTTATTTTGCAATCAACACCAGCAAATAGTGTTGGCGTTGTATTTATTTGTTCTTTTCTTTTTTTTTATTTTAATACGAGTGTAGGTCATTGGATTAAAAAAAATATATATTGTGCTAAAGAAGGGCTTGCAAATTACTTAACTAAAACTAAAATAAGAAGGATTTTTTTATTATAAAAATAATTCACATGATCAATAACTATTGATCAAAGAACACAGGAAGAAATAATTTACTTAGAGTTTACAATCGTAAAGCAGCTCTGGGCTGGGGAACAGCTCTCGCGCCATCGTAATTATTTCTTAAGTGCGGTCAGGCTTGTTGTTGTTGTTGTGCCTTCGAGAGTTTTGCGTCTCACTCTCATTGGTTAGCTGTCTACCTCAACTAACTGTATTAGTTTACAGTTCTTGTGAGGTATTTCTTTGTTAACCACGCGACAACTTCCTATGCGAAGGCATAGGTCGGTACAGTTAGTCACAGCGCCGCAAAAGAAATACTATCCATGCCATCGTGGGCATAAGGTCTACGTTACTCCGCCTATGCTGTGCATCCTATACTTTGCAAATTTATTTGCAACTGTATAGTTATAAATACAATACAGTACTTAGAGTTTACACATGCCACTGCCAGTTTGAAATACTCAATACATTCAAAAGTTTTCACTAATACATCCACATTTTTCGCAATGACAGCTCCAGTGGCAGCAAATTTTGCATGCGAGTGAAAATTTCGCATCTGTATGCCACTGAATGTCAAGATGATAAACAATGTTACCCTGCCAAGAACTTAATGCAAATTAACTGCATTATAGTAAAATGTAATTACAAATATTAGCTTCTCATATGTATTATTAAGATTTATTTCTTGAAATACGCATAAAAAGAGCAGTTTCGTTAATTATAAAGCATTAGATTATTAAAATAATTTTAATAAAAATAAACTTTAATTGTTTCCCCAAATATGGTGTACTCGGTAACTCTATTTTGTAAAAAGAAGACAAATTCAAAATGAATACAAAATTCGAGAAGTAAACAAATTGCTTGAAGTAAACGCGTCGAGGACATTTTAAAAATGAAATTCCAATGGCATATGTAAACTGAAAAGCGAGTGGCAAGAGATTCGAGTATTTCGAATTGTATTTCGTTGATAATACGTATACAAAATTTGCATGCCACTAATTGCGTATGTAAATGCAGCGTTAATAGTGAGCTGGGAAACACTCTGCTGTCTCGTAGCCGTTACACATCACGATCAACACATTGATCACGGCACTTGATGTTATAATAAAATAAATACTTCCTGGCTGATGGTGGAACCAAACTCACAGCCAACAATAATATTTAACAAGAAAGTTCGTTTATTTATGATCAGGGCTGGGCAAAATACTCACTTTAAGTATTTCAAATACAAGATACAAAATACTTTCAAGTTGTGTATTTTAAATACAAAATACTTTCCAGCTGTGTATTTTAAATACAAAATACAACTAAAAACTACAAATACTTTTTTGTCTTTCGATCTCATAAGAATATACCACTCTGGTTTTAGATAAATATTTTATTTTATATATGCACTTAAACTAAGTTGTATATTGTCACATACAACTTAAAAGGGCGTAACTGGCAAAGTATTGAAAGCCTATTAAAAATTGTGGATATTTGGATTATTGATAATAACTAGACTAGACTAGAATTTTTTTGTCAGTTATGCTTTTTTTCTTTTTAGGCGACAATATACATATATATATGTTCATACTTACAACTGCATATATACTTATTATGTATCCAAATACTAGAAATAAAGCTGTGTAATATTATATAAAATGTGTTATATTTTTTTTTATTACATATATTTAACATTCTATGCATTTTACATATATACACGTGTGACATATGTACGTGTGTATATTCATATGATTGTTCTAAACTCGCCAACTGGGAAATTAATAATATTTAGGATTAAATAGATAGCAAATAAAAGATTCATTCGGCAAAACAAGTATTTCCTTTAATAAAACCAGATAGTTTAATAAATCATCCGACAAACAACCTCTTGTTGGGGAGTGAAAAAAATCTGCAGAGGAAAAACATATTTCTACAGGTTCTGCGGAACCTGCTGCCAAATTCTATAAATGTAATTTATAAATGCAACTACTACTTCTTCTATTGCATCCCTGTTCGGTTTCACGTATTTTGTAATCTTTCTCTAAGGTATCTATTGCAAGGTTTTGAATTCGTTGCCTCTCTTTTAATGAGATGATGTCTGGTGACCAGTGTATTTTGAAACTAGGGATGACGCCAATATGGCTCTATTTGCTTCAGGTGTCGTTATATGTCCTTTCTAAGCTCTCCATTAGTTTTGTTAAAATACAACTGAAATATCTCAAATTATTATATTTGCAATCGATATAATCTGGTTCTCACAGACATTAAGGTAGGCAAAAGTTTTCATAATAAATATTATTTCCCTGTATATAATACAAAGCGTTGGGAAAAAGCTGGTGGCGAATATGTGAAAAATCCTATTGATATCACCTGATTAGTGTAAAATGTATTTGCTCTGGACAAGACAATTGAAAGCTGAATTGGGGTATTGCAAAATAATAAACATTTTAGTGGTCGCAGTTTCTAGCAAATTTAGCTTTTGTGTGAAAAAACTTATTTTGAACTTATAATAAATAAATGTATTTTGTAAAAATGTATTTTTAAGCCATATGTATTTGAAATACAAAATACTAAATACTTTCAGGTTGGGTATTTGAAATACAGATACAAAATACGTATTTGTATTTCAAATACATGTGTTTCAAAAACTGCCCAGCCCTGTTTATGATTAATATTTACACATTAAACTAAAATAGATATTATTTATTTATCTAATACCTGGAGTGTGCGAGATCAAACAGAATTGCGTCGTGGCTAAATTCCCTGTATAAATTGTTATTAAAAATTTTAGCAGAATGTGGTCTAGAAATAGATTCTGTAGGGCGGTTTTCATAGAGGTATAGAAATTTTGAAATGGAATAAAATAAAGATTAATTTTTTAAATTGAACTGAAATTTACTTTATTTGAAAGATAATCATCTAGTCTTATAATTTAAACATGACGTCTGGCTGCTCGGACATAGTTTAATTTTCGCTGAATTTTCCCAAGATTTTTGATATTGGCAATAACGCTATTGTTATCCTTCAAATGGTCAAGCAAAAGCCATTTTAGTAGCGATAAATCAGAAAAACGCACCCCACTCTCCAGTAATAATCCAGTGATTCAATAGAGTTGGATACCCTACTGTCATGGATTAGTTTTTATGCTCTCTCTTGTACACGATCGAGTAACCCCAAAATAGACTTCGAGGCACCGGCCCAAACATGAAAGTTTTCGGTCGGATATAGGTGGTATAAAGTCCAAGGAGTTCGGATGTAGTTAAGTATATCTTGCACCGTTTCAAAAACTCTGACAGTTGAATGCTTTCATAGGGGAAAGAAAAATGTTTTCCGTCCTTTTTACTTTACGATGGAGACACAAATCGACTAACATTTCGATGGCGCTATGTTTTTTTAGCTTTTATATTATTATTGTATATTCATATAGTGAACTAACAATAAATATTCAAATCTTAATACTAAATACAAAAATTTTACTATTACTAAGTCCAGCCAATGCTAGACAAAAAGCTTTATTTTGCGCCAACCAGATTGCGCAGTAATCGCTCGAAGAATTTTGTTTTGTCGCCTTTGAATTTTTTCAATATTCGACGCTGAGGCGGTGCCCCATAATTGAATGCCGTAGCACCATATGGGCTTTAGAATTGCATTGTATAAGAAGAGTTTACAATCCAACTTAAATGTAGAGTTTGTGCCCATAAGCCAATTTAGTTGCGCTGCTTTTAGTTTCAACTGAGTGATTTTCGCATCAATGTGAGACTTCCACGTTAGTCTACGATCGAGGTGAATACCAAGGTACTTGAATTCACTGTGCTGCAGAATAGGTGAGTGACATATTTCTTTGTGCTCGCGAGCATTTGATCTTGTTGTGAATTACTTTGCTTTTTTTTCAATTACTATTTTGTTCTATATTTTATAATTTGAAAAAAAAAAACAAAGCAAAAAAAGTGAATAAACAAAAAAGTTTTAAAAGCCGTCTTCACATTTGAATCACCCAGTATGAGTACACCAGTATTAGTATTTTATTTAAATAGTGACCTACTTCCGCTCTAATTTAAAAAAATAATTACAGATTAACATTTTTCACCTAAAAGAAATGTCTAAAGTTATTTTCACGGTTGGTTCTGATCCAGTTCTATTTCCTAAAAAAAACGGAAATACTCAGAATTTAAAAAAAACAAGTAAGGGTGTGGTATATTCGACTGGGCCGAATCTAAAATACCCTTCACGATATTCACGAATATGTATAGTCTATATTACAAATTCGAACTAAATATGCTCCGATATATATGGACCGATATCGGGGAAAAAATATTTTTGCCTTTTAATCACTATTCCAAAAAAGAGATCTTTCATAGACATTTTCATGAAAAAACTTGTTTAACCTATATCTCGGTTATATATGAACCGACATCGGAATTTTCTATTTTCTGTATTTTAGTAACCTTCTTTTATAACGAGAATTGCTTTTCAGCAAAAAAAAAAAAAAATTAATAGAAAAATCGGTTCAGGCTATATCTCAGGTACATATGGACCGATATCGGAAATTTTCATTTTCCATATTTATATAACTTTATTTCATTACCAGAACTGCTTTTGAGCACAAAAAGTTGTTTAAGTTCGCTTACACGACATTTTCATGAACAACCCGGTTTAGGCTATATCTTGGGTATATATGTACCGAAATTAGAAATTTTCATTAAACATATTTATATAACCTTATTTCATTACCAGAACTGCTTTTAAGAAAAAAATTTTGTTTAAGTTCGCTTACGCTACATTTTTATGAAAAACTCGTTCTAGGCTATATCTTGGGTATATATGGACCGACATCGGAAATTTTCATTTGCCATATTTATATAACTTTATTTCATTACCAAAACTGCTTTTGAGCAAAAAAAAATTGTTTCAGTTCGCTTACACGACATTTTCATGAATACTCCGATTTGGGCTAAATCTCGGGTATACATGGACCGATATCTGGGAAAAAATTTTTTTTGCCTTTTAGTCACCATGCTTAATGAGTGTGTGAAGTTTGAAGCAAAACAAACGATTTTTTTTTCTCAAAAATTTTCATACAAAATTGAAAAAATGGCTTTTTTCGGAATTTTGAATATATCTCAGCTAATGTGAACCGATATTACTGAATTTCAATATCAATCCCATGAATCAATGGGGTAAAACAATGGTGAAAGAAAAACGTTTCCAAGTCTAATGGTTTTCTCAAAAACGGTATTTCAACAGCGGACAGACGGACATCACTTAATCGACTTTTCCATTAATTCTGATTTACAATATATATACTATATAAAATTGCAGAAATTACAAACGGAGTCACAAACTTATATATACCCTTTACAGTTTTGTGAAGGGTATAAAAATTCGGAAGTTTAAAAATTCCACTAGTATCTTCGCAAATCAGTCTTCTTATTTTCAAAGTGCGGATCTATTTACAACCTCTTCCCCAACATCTCCCACTGTGCAACCTATTTTTCATCTTTGGCTTGAATTTGAAAAGTATATTAACAGACATATGTAAGTACATTAAATCACATGTGCTTTTCAAAATCTGATTGATATATTCTCGCTTAAATTATTTTTTTTATTTATAAAATCTTTATTTAAAAAAATGAGTTTCAATATTAATTTATTTAAACACATCTTTTTATTTATTGTCTTGTGTGAATAATTTTTTCTTGCTGTTTTTTTTTATTTGTTTTTATGACACTTTTCGATAAATGTGTCATTTAAAAATTTCATTTAAATAAATTAATTCAACTCAGGAATGTGGGAGTATCAATAGTGCTTTACAGTTTATGTGTAAAATGTGTCTGTTTAGTTTTGCGACGTCTTCCTCTTTTTCAGTCTTCTGCAAAAACAAATGAGCGAGGGACGTTAGAAAAGTAGACGCAGATTTGTTTTTCTTTTAATCATGGTATTTTTCCTTCTGTACAAATATGCTACCATATAAATATTGTTACGTTTTTATACCCCTGACAAAAATGTAAAGGATATATATATAAGTGTGTGATTCCGTTTGTAATTTCTACAGTTTTTTTTTGCGACCCTATAAAGTATATATATTCTGAATCAGAATTAATGGAAAAGTCGCTTAAGCGATGCCCGTCTGTCCACCGTTGAAATACCGTTTCTGAGAAAACCATTAGACTTGGAAACTTTTTTCTTTCACCATTCTTTTACCCCATCGATTCATGGGTTTGCTATTGAAATTCAGTAGCTGAGATATATTCAAAATTCCGAAAAAACCCATTTTTTTGCAATTTTGTATGGACATTTTTGAAGAAAAAAAATTCCTTGTTTTGCTTCAAACTTACACACACACTCACACACTTATTAAGCATGATGACTTAAAGGCAAAACAAATTTTTCAGATATCGGTCCGAAATATAGCCCAAATCGGGTTTTCCATGAAAATGTCGCGTAAGCGAACTGAAACAACTTTTTTGTGCTCAAAAGCAGTTCTGGTAATAAAATAAGGTTATATAAATATGGAAAATGGAAATTTCAGATATCGGTCCATACATACCCGAGATATAGCCTAGACCGGGGTTTTCATTAAAATGCCGCGTAAGCGAACGTAAACAACTTATTTTGCTCAAAAGTTTTTTGGCAATGAAATAAGGTTATATAAATATGGAAAATGAAAATTTCCGATATCGGTCCATATATACCCCAGCTATAGCTTAGAACGGGTTTTTAATGAAAATGTAGCGTATGCGAACTTAAACAACTTTTTGTGCTCAAAAGCAGTTCTGGTAATAAAATAAGGTTATATAAATATGTTTAATGAAAATTTCTAATTTCGGTACATATATACCCGAGATATAGCCTAAACCGGGTTGTTCATGAAAATGTCGTGTAAGCGAACTTAAAAAACTTTTTGTGTTCAAAAGCAGTAATGGTAATGAAATAAAGTTATATAAATATGGAAAATGAAAATTTCCGATATCGGTCCATATATACCCAAGATATAGCCTGAACCAATTTTTCCATTAAATTATTTTTTTATTTTTATTTTATTTAATTTTTTTTTTTTTTGCTGAAAAGCAATTCTCGTTATAAAAGAAGGTTACTAAAATACAGAAAATAGAAAATTCCGTTATCGGTTCATATACAACCGAGCATATTTAGGTCACATTTTTAACTATACTATACATATACGAGACTATCGTGAAGGGTATTTTAGATTCGGCCCAGCCGAATATACTACACTCATACTTGTTAACTTTGGCGGCCAATTGACATCGTCATTACGTGAGATAACACGGCCATTGAATTTGTTGCGCAAAAGAGCAATTGTTTCGTTAGCTGTGTGGCAAGTGGCACCGTCCTGCTGAAACCACATATCGTCTACATCCATATCTTCCAATTCGGGCCATAAAAAGTTCGTTATCATCTCACGATAGCGAACACCATTCACAGTAACTGCCTGACCGGCCGTATTTTGGAAAAAATACGGCCCGATGATGCCGCCAGCACATAAACCGCACCAAACAGTCACTCTTTGTGAGTGCATTGGTTTTTCGACAGTCACTCTTGGATTCTCATTCGCCCAAATGCGGCAATTCTGTTTATTGACGAATCCACTGAGGTGAAAATGTGCCTCATCACTGAAGATGATTTTCTTCGAAAATTGATCATCATTTTCATAATAAGTCTGGATAACTTTAACACGTTGCTGGATTGTGTATCTCTCCATGTTTCAAATTGAATAAGTCTGAAATAGAGAAATGTGAAATAAAATTTGGAAAAAAACTTGGCGTTTAGGTGTGGTTCACATTCAACATCGGCCCTGGAAATTTAACCACCCGATACTACTGTTAGCAGTGTTGCCAACAACTCGTCACATTTTGACCTCAACACCATACCATATGACAAATTTTGAGCAAAAGTTTGGCTTTGTAGCAAATTTCTGCCCACTCTTTGACGCAATTTTCAGATCACCTGTTTAATAATTTTGAGACTTTTTTTATTTATTTTATTTTCATATTTTTTAAGCATAAACACAACTTTTTTTATCTGTTTATGTTTCCCATGTTATTCTTAATACAGAAATTGTTGAATATTTGTGTGTTTGTTTGTACATATATTGAGTTTTGGTCCCCCTGTACACACACATTCATACATACACACAAATTTAGTTGTTTATTTTGAATAGTTTCCAAATAATGTTGTTGATTTTTATTAATGATTCTATTATCTTCAATAAGAAAAATAAATTGTCGTCAAGTTATCTGGTGATTTTCATATGAAAGTAATAATTTAAAATATTCACTGATTTGCATAAAACTCTTCTTCAAAGATAATTAAAATTTTTTTTTTTATTTATTGTACAACACGTTGAACATCAAGAAATTTCTTAGTGATCATGAGAAATACGTTTATAAAAATTTTCGTGTGAGAAAGATTGTAGTGATGAATTTGAACTACGAATTCAAAACGTGGTATTTTTTTTTTTTGCCGGTTTTGCATCCATGTTATTTTAAGCCAAGCAGGTGTTGAATTTTCGGCTTACGTTGTTTATTTTTCTTTGACCCTTGCTCAGGGGATGACCCCTACATATGCAGTGCGTTGTACTAGAACTAGGAAAAGAGGTTATGAAGAAGAGGAAAGAGAGGGAGAGAGTCGTTTTTGTGGACGTTTGACTTGCACCCATCGATAATAACACGGAACTGCTACAGTAAACGGCTGGTGGTTAATTCAAAAGTAGAAAGAAAAGATCGAAAGAGAAATAAAGGGTGGTTAAATTTCAAGGGCCGATGTTGATTTTGAATAAAACACAAACTATTTACGAAATTATTGTAATTTTATTTAATTATGATATATTGGTATCATTCAATTATGTATGGAACAAAATATCGGCCAAATGGGGGCCGCGACTACGGCGGCACACCTCCATCCGATGGTCCAAATTTTCGATGACCCTGAGGAATAATGGAGCTTCTATGCTGTTAATGTGCCGAATTATCTCATCCTTTAGCTGTTGAATTGTTGCTGGCTTATCAACGTACACCTTTTCTTTCAAATAACCCCAAAGAAAAAAGTCCAACGGTGTCAAATCACATGATCTTGGCGGCCAATTGACATCGCCATTACGTGAGATAACACGGCCATTGAATTTTTTGCGCAAAAGAGCAATTGTTTCGTTAGCTGTGTGGCAAGTGGCACCGTCCTGCTGAAACCACATATCGTCTACATCCATATCTTCCAATTCGGGCCATAAAAAGTTCGTTATCATCTCACGATAGCGAACACCATTCACAGTAACTGCCTGACCGGCCTCATTTTGGAAAAAATACGGCCCGATGATGCCGCCAGCACATAAACCGCACCAAACAGTCACTCTTTGTGGGTGCATTGGTTTTTCGACAGTCACTCTTGGAATCTCATTCGCCCAAATGCGGCAATTATGTTTATTGACGAATCCACTGAGGTGAAAATGTGCCTCATCACTGAAGATGATTTTCTTCGAAAATTGATCATCATTTTCATACTAAGTCTGGATAACTTTAACACGTTGTTGGATTGCGTATCTCTCCATGGTTCAAATTGAGTAAGTCTGAAAAAGAGAAATGTGAAATAAAATTCGGAAAAAACTTGGCGTTTAGGTGTGGTTCACATTCAACATCAGCCCTTGAAATTTAACCACCCGATACAAATAACGTTTCTTGATATGAGGACTTTATTCAATATACTTACTAAAGTCCCAATTTTCACGAGGCAACTTTAGTTGCGCAATTCTTGAGTATGTGGACGAATAAGTGAGGAAAGAGTGGGGAGTGTAAAAATGAGTACAGACTTGCTTGTACACGGAAAGTCGTTTTGTGCTATCATTCGTAATGTGAGAAATTTTGCATTTTCTTTCATTTGTGTTTCTTTTATGTATTGATATGTTGTACGTGATGAAAGTAATATTGGCGCGAAATTGTGCTTTGGAATAAATTTGAAAAAAAAAAAATGTTTAAATATTGTGGACAACTTAAAAAAATAAACAGTAGTATTAATTTAGAAGAAGTGAAAATTAAATGGAAACATTTGAGAATGCAGTACATGCAAGAATAAGAAAGTGTAAGCAATAGAAAACGAAAGTTGCTCAAGTAAAATTGCTGTGTCTGAACATAAAAGCAAGTTTAAAAGAAAATTTTATAAGAATTACGCAACTAAAATTGCCTCGTGAAAATTGGGACTTATGTTTCTTGGGATCAGCAGCCTTTGAACAGTTTAGAACTTCTTGAATAACCACATAGACAGAATTTTTCCGTGTTCAATGACTGAATTCACTGAATCATTTAATAAAATGTTTGAATATGGACTGATAAAGGAATTCCGATATTCAAACAAAAAATTTTTAAAAATAGTTGTTGAACAAGAGCAGCTATTTTTTCACAACAGCCGAATATGATTTCCGAGATAATTTTTTGTATATACGAGTACACATGTTAATTAGCTATGGGATAACTATCTTAGTAGTTGGAACTCTTGATTTTGTGAGGTCACAAAAAAATTTATGATTCAAAAAATTAGGGGGCAGTAGCACAGAGATTTTAATTGCGCATAAGGGGTTAAAAATTCACGCCGAAGTTTAAAATTTCCCTTGACACGTTCCTAAAAAGCTAAAACATTAGACCGGCTGTCACTAAGTTTTCAACGCCAACATTTTTTCTAAACATGTCTAGTCCCTATTTATTTTTCTTAGGATGGGCTTCCACACAAATATAATCTTTTAACAAACTTTTCCCACATCGTTCTAACAAGTCTCAGGTTGCCTCTAGAGAGCTCACTTGAGCGACTGACACTAGTTCTATCTTTACGACACTATTTCAAAACATACAAACCCGCTACTACTTCTCCTTGAAGAGTTACTGCAAAAGGAGTCAAATGTGTGACCAACTCACATTAATTGTTTTCTTCCTAATATTTTTCCTGTATACATTCACTCAACCCCAGGGAACAAGTTTTGCCTTGGCGTATTCCTAACTTAGGAGCTCTTTTTTTCGGGGAAAAGAGAGGAAGGGGTCCCTCGTTTGATGCGGCAAACAAAACTCTAGGAAGCCGCATGACTTATGTTGTGTTGGCTTCCGAAACCCTTACCAAGGGTATAAATTGGCAGAATGGGGATCAGCATGGCTCCCGGGTAGTTCTGCTTGTGGTTCGACCCGGGCTGATCATGGTTGAGGTGCCTACCTTGGCTGAAACGTTCTGGCTGTGGTTGAAACCTAAAACGCAGGAAGGGAGTGTTAGTATCCTTGATAATTGTTTGGTGATAGCTTTTTTCGAGGGCTAACAATCTCCCGAGGATCTGTTGCCTATACAACAGATACCTGTTTTGTAAGGAAGGTGATGGTTGACGGGTGAGTTGGTTTAAGAGCTGATGCTCTTAGTGGGCTTCGGCTTCCAACTCATCCCCAGAGAAATTGCTGGCTCGGTGCGAAACGCACCGAGTTGACAACACTGCTCTAAACATAAACTACAAGAAATGTTGTTCTTCTTCAATTGACAACAAATAAAAATGATGTTATAAGAAGCAAATTCTACTAAATTTAACTCAATTATTTTTTGAGTGTATACCAACATCAGGCTTACAAGTACTTACATATATTTAACAGCAATCAAATCCCTTTAGACTAAAAGAATCAGCCATGTCTCCGTGGGGTATTTCCAAACACTTAATTAAAGTCGCTAGAAAAAAAAACTAACATTTTGCAATTAGTAAATAATAAAAAATAACATTGCAAACTAAGCAAAATAAATTGTAATTATTCAATGCGGATTAAAGCACAAATCATAATCACTTGATTAATCGCAAATCAATTGACAATAGAAATCGTGGGTTTGGTACCCGCATGCGAGCACAAAACCAATCAAATACTCGTACTTGCGAATATTTCCAGTCAATTCAAAATGTGAATCAAATCAATGTGATGAAAAAAAATAGAATTTATTTTTGAAATGGTAAACAACCTTCATTATTGTGACATTAAATTAAAAACCTAGAATTTAATCGACATCTTGCAACGTTCGCTTAAGGAATATATAAACACACAAGCAAACAAACATTAAACGATCGATTTCGTAGTAATTTACAACTTGAGCAACAACAACAACAGCAATAAAATTGTGTCTTGCTCGTGCTAAACAAATTCAAGTGCTTAAGAAATTAATAAATGTTTGTAATAAATTCTTACGGGGGAGGGGGTGTGGGGGAGTTCTGTGCAACAGACAGATACGATTACGATTTGAAACTAAATCGTGTTTTAAGCTGCACACCAAAAACTAAAGTACGAGTACAACAACGACAGCAACAATTTGAAAACCAAATGCTTTCAAAGCGTTTAAGCGCCAAACTTAATGTCAAGTTAGTATTTTATTTATTTTTATTAACACTAATTGGAGCATTTGTTAAATGCCGCATTTGTTTAGTTTCTGTTCAGTCTGCTTCTAAGTTTTGTAGGTTTTTCTTTCACTTGTCGTTTTGGTCTGTCAGTCTCCAATGACTTATAAAGCCACTGGGCTGCCTGCCACCATCACCTTGTTCCAATGTATCACATTTAATGCGAGTATAACACTTTTTACGCATTGAGTGCAAATAAATAATTTACTACTTGAATTTAATTACAAAGTCTTATAAAAATACCTTTAGAAAAACATTCGTCTTAGACTGTGTTAGAAAACTATTTATAAGAAATTAACTACAGTCGAACTTCTATAACTCAAATCACCATTATTCCAAAGAAAAAACTTCGACTTACGGATACTTCGAATTATAGAATTTTTTGGCAAAATCGAATATGAGATTTTTGTATTATGTATTTTTATTTATAATAGCCTCTAATGGAAAACTACATACTTAAGAATATAAAAGAACAAGGATATGTACTATTATAGTTAAAAAATTATAGTTAAGTAAAATATTCTAAAATAAGTGATTGAAATTTTATTTATTTATTTGATTTTATTTTATTTTATTTTATTTTATTTTATTTTATTTTATTTTATTTTATTTTATTTTATTTTTTTTTATTTTATTTTATTTTATTTTATTTTATTTTATTTTATTTTATTTTATTTTATTTTATTTTATTTTATTTTATTTTATTTTATTTTATTTTATTTTATTTTATTTTATTTTATTTTATTTTATTTTATTTTATTTTATTTTATTTTATTTTATTTTATTTTATTTTATTTTATTTTATTTTATTTTATTTTATTTTATTTTATTTTATTTTATTTTATTTTATTTTATTTTATTTTATTTATTTTTTTTTTTTTTATTTTTTGTTATTTTCAGTCAAACAATAACTTTAATCTGCTTAAAGCTTTATAGTGTTCATCAGTTGTTGCGTCATTCGTCTGTAAATAATTATTTAATGTTCGGAAAGAACTTTCAACATCATTTCTTGTTGGCTTTTGAGTAGATGTTTTTTCTACCGAACTCTCGACATCACTCTCCACTTCGCTTAAGAATTGATCCTCTGATTCATGGCAATTATGCTCAACAATATCATCACCTGTAGGAAAGCCAGTTGCGCAGATCTCATTGTCTACCTCAATATAATCCTTAAGAGTAGCAGGATCACTGCAAATTTGTATTGTAAAAAATCCTTCTTAAGAAAAAACCTGAGAAAGGAAAAAATTTGAACTAAAACCCGATGTACATATGTACAAACCAAAAATTTTTCCATAATGTTTTAGAATATATACTAGTGCTGTTACAACCATATTTCAAATTGCCTTTTCTTTGCGTGCGGCTTCAATTTCAGTTTGATTTTCATCAATACTACTCAAAAAACGTAAAGGCATATCATCTTCTTCTTCCCATTCAGAATACTGACGAAATCCGGAATTTTTAAAGCAATTCGCTATTGTTTCCTTATTCACATCAAGCTTTTGTTACATGATTGATACAATCTAAAAGAGTAATAACGTGTTTTTTGTTCAGCTCTATACACTTTTACAATTCTGCTGCGATAGAAAACTTTGCAGTTTTGTATTACCCCCTGGTCAAGAGGTTAAGTGAGAAAAATGAATGGAGCTCATTTTACATTCTACGTCTTTTTGATGAGCGGGACAGTTTTCAATAAACAATAATATTTTTCGACCAGCACTCTGAAAGAACTTATCTAATTTTAGAACCCATTCTTCAAATAATTGTGCAGTCATCCATGCCTTAGACTTAGCTTTATACGTTACTGGTAACCATTTTACATTACGAAAGCAGCGAGGTCTGGCACTTTTATTAATAAGTAGAATTTGAAGTTTTTCAGAACCATCCATATTTGCTGCCAGCATTAACGTAACACGCTGCTTGCTATTATTGCCGCCGTGGCATTTCTGGTTTTTAAAAGTTAATGTTTTACCTGGCAAGCATTTATAAAACAATTTCATTTCATCCGCATTAAAAACATCCCTTTCGCAGTACTTCTTTAGTAAATTCGGCAAAATGTCTTTTTTCCACTTTTCGCAGTCCACTTCACTAACGTCATTGCTTTCACCACAAGCTTTTTTATAACCCACATTATGTTTAAAATTAAAAAGCAAAATTTATTTACGCATGTACATGTTAAATGAACTTATCATCAATTAATGTTTTTCTTAATACCTCTGCATCCATTTATCAAGCCAACCTGTGCTGGCTGTAAAGTTATCATCTCCAAAACACTTTGCAAACTTAATTGCCTTCTCCTTTAATATTGCACCAGATATAGGCATGTTTTGACTTCTAGCTACTGAAAACCAGTCTATGACTGCTTTATCGACATTTTTGACTTTCGGGATTCTAACTCTTTTACCACATAAACGAAATGCAGATTCAATCGATCTGATAATTGATTCCTTATTTATGAATATTGTTGAGACCGTGCTTGCCGGAATACCATATTTATCAGCTGCTTCCTTTTTCTTTCAGCCATCTTGGACGTCTTTTATAAGTTTATATTTTCTTCAATTGATAAGCATTTTACAACACGTTTAGTAGTCATAATAATAAAAATCGATTTCAGCATTTATCATTTAGCCCGAATTATGCATAGAACTGATACTTACGCAAACAAAAAGAAACAAATTTGTAGTTCCCCAAAAAAATAAACAAAAATAGCAAGTATGTAAAATATACAAACCAGGTCAAGCACCAAAATAGAGTAAAACATACAAAACATAACTAAAACAAAAAACCATTTAAAGAAACAAAATTCTTCGAGTTATAGAGTTCAAGTGTATGTTTTTTGTTCGAATTAGAGAAGTTCGAATTATGGAAGTTCGACTGTATTTCAAGTTGACTCCAGGATATTGAGCAAATTTTGCGAGAGAAATGAAATAATTCAACAATCAATCAAGCAATTCAGCCTCATATTCAGGTTTTTTTTGTAAGAATAAGTTAATAATTTTTAGCTAGTTTTATTTTTTCTTTAATATCAAGCGAAGTTTTAAATTGTAAACGTCATTCTATTCCCTGAAATGATACGTTCCCCAGCGCATTCTCCAATGCGTTCAACAGCAGTTGCTCCCCAAATCTCTGGTAATGAAAATAATAGTTTATCTGCAAGCTCTGCGCCAGTTAATTTAAATAATAAAGCGCCGTTGGAAATTTGCGCTTCAAGAGTTAAACTACCATCATTTTGGGTAGATCAGTCGGAAGATTGATTTGTTAATATGGAAACTCTGTCTATTACAAAAGGTATTACTCGATATAGCACAAGGTATAAACATTTAATAGTTTCTCTTCCTCAAGAAATAATTGTATCCGTTATTGATGCAATTAAGAATCGTATGAAACCAAATTGCACCGGAATAGGTAGCAAGCATTTTCTTGCTTTTTTTTCTCATTTTAAATGCTGCAATCAGAGTTTGTTTTAGTCTTTCGTGTTGTTATTGTTAACGAACACTACTCCCTGTTTCCTTCTCATTATAACCTAAGTTCCTAGTTCCAGTACAATGCACTGCATATGTAGGGGCTATCCCCTGAGTACTGGTCCAAGATAAAAAAAAATATATCGCTCTTTCATTGCTACATAGTCATATCTCAGAAAATGAGCTTTTCGAATAAACAATGCTGAATTGTTAACAGTTCTACCTTTAATATTGTGCCAAAAATTTATTCAAATTACTTTTAAACTGTCTCCTTTAGGTGATATTTTCTAACAAAATTTTCTAGGACTTGTATGGAAACTAAAAATTTTATATATGTTTTTCTCGAAACAAGCTTTTTTAGTTATGACTATGTTGCAATAAAGGAGCGATATGTACCCCTAAGTACTGGTCCAACATAAAAGAGACTAAAGCTATGTACACACGGTTGTCAGAAGTTACAATATTGTAAGATCTGGCAACATGCTGACAATGTAGTGACAATGAAAAATTGTCCCGCAGAAGTAAATTGTGTGTTTAGACGATTGTAAGAAAATCTTACAATTTCATTGTCAGACTATGGCCTGACAAATAATTCATCTGACAACAAAAATTATCAGTTCACACGGTTGTCAGATTGTTAGATGAAAAAAATTGCCAGACATGTTGTAAGGCATTGCCACTTATGCATATCAACAACTATCTGCTCGGCAGTGTTGCCCATCAAACCTTTTTCTGACAATGATGCCATTGTCAGGTGCATTAATTTTATACATCAGACAATTACAACTGAGCTTACAATACCAGCCAATTATCCGACGAAGAGTGTTCTCACGATTGTCAGATGCCTGACAACATTATCGTCTTACAATTGATTGACAATGGTTTTTCTGGCAACGTTGTAAGTTAAAAATTGGCAGTTCACACGATTGTAATACATTTTCATACAATTTTACTGGCAATATTGTAAGATCTGACAACCGTGTGTACGTAGCTTAAGTTGAAAAGGAAAACACTGGTTTCCGAAAAGGGAAATCATTTAAATAATTACAAAGTTATCAAACGAAAAAATTTCGGACTTTTAGAAAAATCGAATAAAAAACGCCAATTCATTAACTTTGGAATCCGATTACACTATATTTCAATATGAGTTCGACATTTAAAAAATTTATTCACTATTCAAAGCACTATTTTGCAATGCCTGCGGCAGTCCACTGCTGGCAAACAAGCAGCAGTTTATTTTTAAAGATTTACATCCACAAGTCCACTAATGAATGTTGTGGGATCATAAACTATTTTAAATCAAATTGAAATTTCACAAGAAGTTTTTATTTCTGTTTCACTGGTGCGCTATTTTGCAATCGTGGTTTATTTATTTTTTTTTCATTTATTGGCCCATTTAGTTGTAATTAATGACCTAAATGAGGTAATCAATTTGTAATTTAATTGTAGCAGTTGATTTGCATGGCAATTGATTATTTGAATTGGATATAAACTTGTAGTTGATTTGATTTTTTCATGTTAGACAATTAATTTGAATTTCTATTTCGTTCAATTTTTTAACCTGAAGGAAAATGGTTTTGCATACGAGTATCTTAGGCATATTTGAAATACACTTTAAAACTTATTTATTAAATTCAAATCGATGTCAAATGATAAATGATTTAATTATAGAGAGAGAGAAACAAAGAAAAAATATTTTTATTTAAATGAATTGAAACAGTTTCAATTAAGGTGACCAATAATAATTCTGATACTGTCGTCACGGTACTGGTACATGAAGCTTTACACCCTCGTAAGGCCCCCTCCCACTACTTCTTTCATTCGAGCCATGCTCGTGTTCCTTCTTTGCTTCTAACGAATTACACTCATTGCATCTACGACCTAAGCTTTTTGTATCGTAAAACCTTTTTGATATACTCGTATGTATGTCGCTGACTGATTCCATTTGCTCTCGTTTTCCATCATAACTTCTACAATGTTTTCCAAAGATATTTCTACAACATTATATTCCACGATGTGTCCTTCTAATTTCCATTTGTCGCACCTGAGCAGTATACTCGTATATTAGACATGCAAAACAATCGATAGTACTATCGTTAGTTTTCTTTTTAATTGACAGTTTTAATTCGATAGTGATAATGTATGTAGAGTGCGGCTTGTATAAGGGGTTGCGATAAACTTGATTGCTGGACTTTATAGCAACATGGTTGGGATGGGCTACTACAGGAGGAACACCTAGTCCTGTGTAAAAAGGTATGTGTGAAATTTCGCGGAAAAAATATTGTAAGTGGATTGAATATGTTTTAATTGGTTTTTGTTTGAAAGTTGTGTTCTGAGATTTTTATTTTTTTTAATGTACGAAGCACCCAGTGGGAGAGGGTTGGAATCCACTGAGATCTTTTTGAGTTGGCTGGAGGTCCTACTGGTCTCTGCGTTCGTAACATTAAATTAAATCAATCGTATTTGACATTTCTGGACTAGACAGCTGTAGCATACAAACATACAAACAATGAAGCGTTATACTCCGCATGAGCGTAGAATAATTGTTTAGATGTTTTTAACCAGGATTTTGTGAAACGAGGCGCATTTTCATGAAAACTGTTACGTATGGAAATCTGTCACGAATTTGACAACTACGCGAAAGCCATAGGAATACGAGTATTGCATAAATTACACGCTGTTAACGGCGCTGCTGAGAGAGGGGTAAAATTTGTGCAAGGATACAACATATTGTAGCGCAACGAGTAAGATAAAGCATTTTTGCTTCAAGTTGTCACTGAAAATAGAAAGTAATATTGCTCATATAATGCAAATGGACTAATTTAACTACGAGTACATAATATTTAGTACTATTAAATTTGGCCGTTCAGACCATCTTAATTTACAAAAGAGAAAAACTTAAGACGCTTATTTGATATCTTTGCAATTCTAAAGGGTATCAGAGATGTAATCGATATGTCTCAAACAAGTGACCTTATAGATCCGACTAACTCCTTTGCCCGGAAGTTTAGGATCATCTTCCAAACAAGGGAGGAATGGAGCATGAGTCCAAAATGGTTGCGGGATGGTTCACAAAAGTGGTACACGGATGGATCCAAAACGCTCCAAGGAGTTGGAGCGAGAATAATGAAGCCTAGAGCATGCAGGTATATCACTC
Organism: Thecocarcelia acutangulata; assembly: GCA_914767995.1. NCBI lineage: Eukaryota > Metazoa > Arthropoda > Insecta > Diptera > Tachinidae > Thecocarcelia > Thecocarcelia acutangulata. Next base: position 75,526,888 of record OU612095.1, on the reverse strand, counting down.
TTAGTAAAGACACCACAATCTTTCAAGCGGAATTATACGCAATAAGAGACGTGGTTGAAATACTTTCCGATAGAGGATACAAGGGAGTGCTGATAAAAATACTCTCTGATAGCCAATCAGTACTGAAGACCATGAGTAGTAGTTTCTTGACGTCCAGGTTAGTACTGGAATGTCACAACAAGCTAAATGAACTGGCAAGCCAGAATCTGGTTACTCTGATCTGGGTGCCAGGACATGAGGGGCACTATGGCAATGACATGGCTGACATCTACGCCAAAAAAGACGCAGAATGGACTTTTATTGGACCCACTCCAAAATTTGGCTTCAATAAAGAATTGGAGGAGTTAAAGATGTGGACGGACTCCATTGTTGAGCAACATTGGAATGAGACAGCTGGTCATGAACATTCCAAGAAATTTCTAAACTTTGATACAAAGAGTGCCGAACGTGCTCTAAAACTGGACAGAAAAAGCCTCAGAACACTAACAGGTGCACTTACAGGTCATTATATCTGCCTTAAGCACCTGCACAGGATGGGCATTTCCAACACAGACATTTGCAGATTCTGTGGTGAGGAATGGAGCACTTGATCACCCACTGTGGAGCATTGGGATATAGCAGATATAGGCTACTACAAGATCACTCCCAATGAAGAAGCTTGTCCGTTTTCTTGGCATACTTAACCCGTAATGGGGCAAGGGGGTCCACTGGTCGCAGTGCCACAGCCTATTCAATAATAATGATTCAATTTAAAAAAATTGTTTCAAAATTAGGTTTGTCAATGGGGATGCCTCTAATGATTGAAGATAGAGTCTAGGAGGTGTGTTCTACAAAAATATTGGGTTCGCAAAAATATTGGCAGCCAATTATACATTTGGCCCCTCTAGGAGCTCTCTGAGCCTAGTTAGGACATTTGATCCTCAAATGTTAAAACCTAATATATTATGTAGGAGTCCCCTTAAGGAGGGCAGTTAAGAGGTAAATATGTTCGCAAGAAAAAATATTAATGAAGATCCTTATATTCTACCCCCCCCAGAAACCACTTAGTGGTAGTTAAAAAGTCTTTTGTAGATTTTCGGCCATATTGCCTTACCTTTGTGCTCGATGTGAAGCCATTTACCCCCATCCTACCGTCCTAATTTTCTGGCCTAAGCATTCCTTTTTTGCCAAACTCCACAAAATAAGAGGTTCTAGCGTATTCAATCTGGTTCCTAAGGCTTTCCATATAACACTAATTCAACACTTCTTTTAAAACCAGTTTTCGAATACCTCGAATAGTAAAAATTCAAAAAATCCCGGTTTTCGATAAAAAATTAAAGAAAAAGCCGGTTAACCGGCCTTTATATAAAATAATTATAAAAAAATGTTGCTAAATAAATAAACAAAATAAACAAAAAATACACAAAATAAAATAATAAACAAAAAATACCAATAAAAAATTATAAACAGCTTATTTTCTATGATTCCTAGCTGTCTATATGTCGACATTTCATAGGAGCTAAACTTGGAAGCTTTTGAAAGATATTATCAAGGTTAGGTAGGCAGGTCGCTGGATACCCCAGAATAGTCTAGGTTGTCCAGTTCACTTGAGTCCTAGATTCGTTCCCTTTGTGATTGCCTGAAAAGTAAGATAGTGAAGTGAAGAAAAGAAGTTATAGGAATATAGTGTGACTATAATGGACGGGCGGGGAAAGGAAAGGCGGGAACCTCTTAGTGTAGCGTTACATGCTGCTATACTAGCCATCCGCTGCTTCTTATGAAAGAGGCTAGCGCGGTCGATTTGACCGAGGCCAGACAAGATATGCTGCTGAAGCTCCGCTCGCCTAAGTGTCTTAGACTCTGATGCTCCAATGCCGGGCATGTGCCGAGGAGATGAAGGATCGTTTCCTCCTCCTCCTCGCCTTGCAACTTCTACAGAAGTCGTTATGGGCTAGGCCTAGTCTCCTGGCATGGTTCCCAAACGGGTAATGTCCAGTGATGACTGCTACAGTAACTCTGAGTGGAGATCTGGGCAGTTTTAATAGCCCCCACGTTCTCTTAGAGCTAATATGCGGCCCCAGGTTCCTTGATATAAGGCATGTGGGCTCTGTGAGCCACTTTTCGGAAGGTATTATCAAGGTCTTATTGTGTTTCTTTTTTATTAAATATTTAAAACCATTTAAAATTAAAATAAAAATTTTTTACCAAAAAAAAAACGTTATCAGCTACGTCTAAATTATATTGCATGGGCGTACAATCGTTGCTGCAAGGGATGAAAATTGTCGAAAGAATTTACGATTATCGAGTTATTAAAATTTCTTTCCCCATTATATTTCTCTCACCATTATCTTTCCTTTGGTATTTCTACCAGTGTTGCCAGGAAAATTTCGAGAAAGGCATCTTTACATGGTAATACAAAAATCTGGCAAAAATGTGTGTAAATATTAAGTAGGAGAGAAATCCAAATGCAAACATTGACAAACGGTCGGTAAATCTTCATTTTCTAAGCAATTTCAGAAAAATCTGTATTCTCATCATATCAGAGGTGTAAAAATTTAAATTTGCATGGGCAGCACTTCAAGTATTTATTCAAGGTGGTACAAGATTTAGAGATCCGAACAATTGCAGGTTAAGAATTTTGCATGTTGTTTTTGTAAATGTTGTAGAATTGCAACCATCAGTAATTCTATTAGACTTTTATAATAATACTTTGATTATACTTATCCCACAAGTGTAAACGTGAAAAATACTTACAACACATTTTTGTTCAGATCGTGCGATTCATTCACAGGAAAATGTTTTAAAAATTATACCGACTTTAAAAAATCGTGTACTCAATTATTTTTTCCTGTCTTCTTTGATCAGGAGTTATTGATCGCGCCAATTATTGTTATAATTAAAAAAATAATAATAATAATATTTCTTGGTTTTAGCCAGGATTGAACTTGAGCCAGACGAATGATACCGTCATACAATATTAGAAACATTAAAATAAGTTCGACTATTTAACATTAATACATACAAATACCGTTTACAGTAAAATCAAATAACCGGTCGAATAATAACCGTTCGATCACCTTAGTAAATACTTAAATATACTTGTTGTATTGGTACTGATTGTCACTCTCTGGTCTGAACAGGGTATAAGCCAAACCTGATAATATCGATAGTTTTTTTTTCAATCTCCAATATTTTTAAAGCCAACTGTTAAACAGTTGGTCACTTGTGACTCCATATCTGTATGTTTATAATTTTTTATACGTTTATATACGTGTGGAATAAAATCGATTGAACTATTTATTTCACTTTATTTTTTATTTTTTGCTTTCTGTGGTATTTAAATGAAGGTGTTAATAAATTTACATCATCGATTTTATTAGCAGCCATTTAAGACAGTTTATAATTCAATTAAAATTTTTCACATTCAATATGTTATACAAGTGGTCCTTCATGTTATTGAAATAAACAGCGAAACTGAATACACATATGTATATAACTCTCGTTAACCAACATTTAAAACAATTAAAACAAAAATAACTGAGATGACGAAAAAAAAATAAGATTTGTTAAATAAAACGTGAATACGGCAAACGAAAATTGAAACCACCGATGGAAAGGAGAAAAAAAAACGGTGTTAAAACAATGCCGACAACAACATTGTTAAATGTATTATTAACAAAATCAATAGCAATCTTAGAACTATAAAAGAAAACAAAATAAAATAAAATATGAAACAAAAAAAAATATTGCTGCAGCACGAAAAAAAGGTGTTAATCATACGCCACTGTGCCAACGCAAATAAATAAATTAATTTAAATTACATGTATTTAAATAGTTATTGAATATTAATTTATTGTTTTAACAGTTTTTGTTTGCCTTTTTTTTTTGTTGTTGTTGTCGATTTTGTTTTTGCTAAGTGCTTAAATTCTGCCCACGTTTAAAAAAGATAAAAACGTTAACAAACTATTAAGTATATTCAATTACAAAAACATTAATAAATATTTAAAAATTTACAACAACAAACGTTAGAAATCTCCACCCCAAAGTGGCATCAAGAAAGAAGAAGAAAAAACGGTGCCAAATCAAACGGTGTGTTGTTAGATTTTCATGTAATTAATCATTTTACATTTGTAAATGAAACGCAATAAGTGACAGGCCCACTTCGAACACACTCACCCAAACATACACTGCAATGCTAATTTACACACACCTACACACACACTCATGCACACACATTGCGCACATTATTTGCTGGAAATATTAAAATCGTCATTTAATTACAAGATTACTTAAACAGATGGGAAAAGAAATGCGCTTAATTAAAAGGGAAAAAAAACTAGCGAAATAAAAGAAAACGTCACATAGAAAAGGTACTTAGGCGTGAAATGTTTCTTCACGAGCAACGTCTTTGTGGCAAACTTCTTACTGTTACCGTGCCACCCCCTCCGGGGAACAGGTTTTGCCTTGGCGTATTCCTAACTTGGGTGCACTATTTTTCGAGGAAAACAGGAGAAGGGGTGCCTCGTTTGTTGTAGCAAATAAAACTCTAGAAAGCCGCATGACTTATGTGGTGTTGGCTTCCGAAACCCTTACCAAGGGTATACATTGGCAGAACGAGGATCAGCATGGCCCTCGGGTGGTTCTGCTTGCAGTTCAACCCGGGCTGATTACGGTTGAGGTGCCTGCCTACCTTGGCTGATACGTTCTGGCTGTGGTTGAAACCTAAAACGCAGGAAGGGAGTGTTAGTATCCTTGATAATTGTTTGCTGTGTGGCTTTTTTCTGGGACTAACAAACTCCCGAGGATCTGTTGCCTTTGCAACAGATACCTGTTCGGTAAGGAACCAGTGGTGATGGTTGACGGGTGAGTTGGTTTAAGGGCTGATGCCCTTAGTGGGCTTCGTCCTACCAACTCACTAAGCCTTCTCTTCCATTGATTGCTGGGAAACTGCATACAGGAGGGATTAGAAGGCCCGAACTCCTCAACAAGAAGTTGTGCATATGGCTACAAACATATGGCATACATTGCTACCTGTGTGAGCCTAGCAAGCCACACCGGGGCGCTTGTGAATCGTGAATAATTCACTCCGTGGAACTGGTCCATCATCAGATAAGGCCGCAGGGCAGGTGCTGATGTAAATCTTTTACACAACTGCTCCCGTGGCAGTGAGACCTTTTGGTCTTTCATTCGGAAAGTAAGAAATAATGATTGTGCAAAAATTCCAACTTTTTTTACTGGCCGAAATTTTTTTGCACTCCTTGGACTTTATACCATCTATATCCGACCGAAAACTCGCATGTTTGGGCCGGTGCCTCAAAGTCTATTTTGGGGTTTACTCGACAGTGTGCAAGAGAGAGCACAAAAGCCTATCGATGACAGTAGGACATCCAACTCTATTGAAGCACTGGTAGAGCTGCAAAATTATCGGCCCATTCGATAGTATATTTTAAAACTATCGATGGTTTCGAATTCTAACCTATAAAATATATATGCTAAAACTAACATAGCATTATTTTCAATTTTATTTTGGAGTGTGGTCCATGAAAAGCTAGCGAGCATCAATACATTTCACAAACTCGCGAAAATCTCCGTACTGCATCATACTGAATGATTATAGAGGGTGTTTTTTTAAGCCCGATAGAACTTGAAATTGTAAAAAATAACACAAAAAATTAAATTGTAATCAAAATTTTTTTTTATTCGAAAGATCAATACGTGACATTAACATTTGAAAATGATTTCGGGCATATGGGCACCGCGGCTGTTCTTGACGAAGCGCATTCTGGACGTCCAATTTTGGGCCACTTTTTCGAGCACTGCTGGCCGTATGTCACGAACAACACGAACAATGCTGGCCTCAGCATAAACCAGTGACTTCACGTAGCCCCACAGGAAATAATCGAGAGGTGTCAAATCGCACGACCTTGGAGGCCAATTGACAGGTCCATTTCTCGAAATCAACTTATCGCCAAATTTTGATTTCAGTAAGTCGATGGTTGCGTTCGCCGTATGGCACGTAGCGCCATCCTGTTGAAACCACATCTCTTCCGGATCAATGTCATCCATATTTTCAAACAAAAAATCATTGATCATGGTGCGGTAACGATCTCCATTGACCGTAACGCGAGCTCCTGCCTCATTTTTGAAGAAATAAGGTCCGATGATGCCACCAGCATGAAAACTGCACCAAACAGTGCATTTTTCTGGATGTAATGGAGTCTGTAGGGTCTCTTGTGGATTGGTCTCACTCCATATGCGGCAATTTTGCTTATTAACAAACCCGTTAAGCCAAAAATGCGCCTCATCGCTGAACACAATTTTGCGTCTATAAGTTGCGCGAATCGACGACTGATTTTCAAAGTAAATTTGGATAATTTCGTAGCGTTGTTCAAGCGTGAGTCTATTCATGATGATTTGTCAGAGTGTACTGAAACAAATAAAAAAAATGTTTCATCAAAATTTAATTTTTTGTGTTACTTTTTACAATTTAAAGTTCTATCTAGCTTAAAAAAACACCCTTTACATCACTATTAGAGCGTTGTTAACATTTTTATTGCGATCTATGCCTGAGCCATAGGTTTCGGGAGTTATAAACAATAAGTATATTTATGACACCGTTTTAGATGGTGGAATATATTTGACGTGTTACCGCTTGTTTTACAAACTTTACCACATAAATCGCATTTAGCATAGTTATCGTTCGCTCAAAAAAAAAAAAAAAACTCTAGACTTCTTGTAAGTCGCGTTCTTATTACTTCAATTCCATTCTCACCGCTGATTTGAATATTTCTACCACAAGCATACAAATGTCATCAGAAGCATGCAACTTTAATAATTGATTTACCATTGAGTCCTGCAGAAACTTCTCCATAACAATAAAACAAATTTATCAGAACCGTCAACTTTTAATAGTAATCAGCAGCTTGAAAAAAAATTACTGCGAAAGACTTACAATTTTTGATAAAAATTTATGACACCAGCAATTTGTTAAAAGATATCAAAGAAAATAGTATATTTTCAAGTCTTAGTCGGCGATTTTTTCCCGGTTAGGGGGAAAATGCGTTATGCCCTGACCAGAGGGTCCATACCCTCCGCTTTGTGTCGGACTGATCACCACAGTTAACTTACCGACTATAAACCCCCTCTTCTTCCTGGGATAAAAAATTTCCACCCCGAGACCGCCTTAGCATTGCTTCGGGGGGGATACCCAATGGCTTAATCAGCCCTTCTCTTTACACTATCCTTCATCTGGGATCCTTATTATGATCTTGTTCTGCTGCGTCTAGATCTGGCTTTTTCGTCCGCAGAACTTTTTCACAGAATCGCGATACCGCTAAAAAATTGGCCTCGCTCACTATCATGATGTCCACGACATTCTCTACCGTTATTGAGCCAGCTACCATCTCCAGCTCTCTACGAGTTTCTGCCCATCGAATACTCTTAAGGAAAGTGTGTTCGGCATCATCCAGGACTTCTTCTTCTTCGTATAAGCATAAGGGTGTGTTACATTTGCCCATTTTGCATAAGTAGCTCCGGTAATAGCTATGACCCGACAGCATTTAAGTCAGTTAATAGTTCACACTTCCATGCCATCTGTTCAACCATTTCTCGATATTGGGAATGAGACGCTTCGTCCATCTGCCCCTAGTGTCCGTACTCTATCTAGACTGCTAACTGTGTAACATTTCCTCCCGTATTTGTTGCATATTTCCAAGGTCTGCATGGCCAGTCTGCCTTGATATCCATGCCTTTCTTCATGCTAGGATCTGTAGATCTCTTGGGATCATACCTGCTATAACTGCGACCGCTCCCGCCGATACCGTATGCAGATGTGACCCTTTGCACTGCTTAGTCTGCGATAAAGCCTTTGGATTTTAAGGTGATTATTTTGTTATGCACATTTTTAGTTGTGAAATAATTCATAAAATTAAACATTTTTAACTTATTTTTCAATTTAATTTACAAAAATATAAGTCGTTAAGTATTTCTAATCAAATTTGCTTTTGATTTTTTCTCGCCGATAGATAGTGGACTAAAAATAAAACTTTTGATACTATCGATAGTTTTGCAGCTCTACTCTGACCGGATGGCATTAAAACAATAGTCTTGGAGCAGTGCTCTTCTTGTGTATCCATTAGCATACCTTTTCCGAACATTGTACCATGTTAGTCATTTCCCATTGCGTTGAAAGGTTGCTAGTGTAACGTCAATCCTCGTCCTGACTTCACACTCTCAAAAGTATGAAGTCAGCGTTAGTGCACCTCTCGGCAATTCGGAACATTGCCTAATTTTTGGGCTCTGGACTTCATAACGTTTAGAAATCAGATATGAAATGGTCAAAATTTATTTATCAAAAGGCTCGTTGGGCTGAATTCAACCAATTTTATGAGCATTTTAATCAAAAATAGCCAACTACTTTATAAATCTCCGAATCGATAACTAGGAACGCCAAAAACGTTTTAAAAACTCCACATTTGGCGAGAATACCTGTAGTGTAATTCTGTAGCTTGTATAACGATAATTGAATCGTTAAGATAATTATAACGATATTTTATCGAATTTGCTATTCTGTAACATTTTCTTAACGATATTCGTAGTCGATCAAAATCAGCTGTTAATTTTACTGCCGATTGTCGATATCTTAAAGACAAAAATTTTCTTGCTGTTTATTCAATCGTTAAAGTGTATGTCTCTAAAACTGTACATCCAGGAAAAAAAGTGCTAATAATCTGATTTTTAAGACATAAAAATATTTATGAAATACATAAAATATTTATTAAATACATTTTCAAAAGCAACATTTTCAGTATAATTTTTTAACCGGTAAAGTGTGTGTTTGTGTTGAAATAGCTATTGAACGTTTGGCATTCGGACTTGCAAAGGATGAAACAAGTTTGAACGCTTGAAGGGATAATCAGTGTGCTTATCGGGAGTTGGACAATTCCTTTAAGTTGACAGTTAATGAATTTAAAAAGTTGAATTGATAATCACCAGTCTTAGTTGTGGCCATTCTGAATATAGAGAAGTTAGTACATACATGTATAAACGAATAAATCAAACGTATGAACTCATATTTTATTTTACCTACAAATTAAATAATATTTATTGTCAAAACTAAAATTACAACAAATAAACATCAATGTGTATACATATTGTTATGGAAAAATTTATTGTTTTTTCTTTCCTTCTTTGTGGTTTTCGCTTCTTTCTGGCAGAGATGCCACGTGATGTTTATATGAATGAACAGAAAAATACAGCTGTTTACCATCGTTAGAATTAAGCTACATAATCACTCAATCATTAGTGCAAGCGATGAAATTTGACGACAAAAGTTGCGATTATCGGATCGTTAGGTTAGGTTAGGTAGGCAGGCCATTGGATACCCCGGAATAATCTAGGTTGTCCAGCTCACTTGGGTCTGAAAAACTAAAATAGTGGAGTGAAGAGAAGAAGTTGTAGGAAAATGATAGTGAGTGGAAAGGATGGGCGGGGATGGAAAGGAGATGCGGGAACCTTTTAGTGTAGCGTTACATGCTGCTATACTAGCCATCCGTTGCTTCTTATGAAAGAGGCTAGCGCGGTCGGTTTGATTGAGGCCAGACAAGATAGGCTATTGAAACTCCGCTCGCCTAAGTGTCTTAGACGATGATGCTCCAATGCCAGGCATGTGCCGAGGAGGTGAAGGATCGTCTCCTCCTCCTCCTCGTCTTGGCAGCTTCTACAGAAGTCGTTATGGGGTAGTCCTAGTCTCCTGGCATGGTTCCCAAACGGGCAATGGCCAGTGATGACTGCTACAGTCACTCTTAATTGAGATCTGGGCAGTTTTAGTAGCTCCCACGTTCTCTTAGAGTTATTATGCGGCCACAAGTTCCTTGATATAAGGCATGTGGGCTCTGTGAGCCACTTTTCTTGTGCACGTTCCAATGTGTGGAGTTTTATTCTTTTCCAGCACGCTGTTAATGGTTGTCCGCAAAAGAGGTCTATATCCCTATCTTCTAGGGCTGTCCCTTTTTTGGCTAAGTCGTCGGCGATGTTGTTGCCATTGTTGGACCCATGTCCACGTACTCATTTTAGGGTTATGTTAGAATGTCTCGCCGTCTTGTTTAAAGATGTCCGGCATTCCTGGACTAGACTAGAATTGGTGTATATTCCAATCAGGGATTTGATGGCGGCTTTGCTGTCCGTCAGCCATCTTGCCGCTTTATTTATAGCCGATATTTTAGCCTGAAGAACACTGCATCCATCTGATAATCTGAAGGATATTTTAGTGTTAAATTCTTCTATGTAAACGCCACCCCCAACCCTTTCCCCCCTTCTGGACCCATCCGTGTAGACATAGAAGTATCCAGATTCTAGGGGGGATTCCTCAATTTGGTAGCCAAAGCTCCTTGAGAGGAATGGTTTTGGGATGCAGTAGTCAATTAGATCGGAGATTAGGTCCCTTCCAATTTCCAAAAATCGGATCGTTAAAAGTTAGAGAATCGCACTACTGAATACTTTTATCTTAAAACGATTTTAATCTTTTGCAACTCTGTGTTTAAGCATTCATAGATTTCTCACTCCTTCTTACATTAAGATGTTAAAGTTATACTGACAAAATAAAAAGAAATTGCAATCAAAATTAGAAAAAAAACGAATTCTTTTTTCTTGATTATAGCTTTGTTGCCGCAGTAAAGCCAATCAAACGATTAAACAAAACGCACATGCATGCCCATGCATGAATGCTGTGGTAGGCAACAGCAACTACAATAACAATACCAAATAACTACTGAACTCAATAACTCCAAAGTCATTTAGTTCGTCAGTCAGGCTGTGAGTTTAAACAAAAAAATTTAACCTTTACAAAAAACTAAAATTAAACAATAATATGTCTGTGATTTGTGTGTTTCTTTCCAAAAAAAAAACTACATGAATTGCGCCTGCGCCACAGTTTTATAGACATTTAATACTTAATGATAATTCTTGTTGTTGTTGTTGTTGTTGTGCTATTATTGTTATATATGTATGTTTTATACAGTGCTTGCAATTCAGTTTTTTCTTTCTTTCACGTTTTGCAACTGCATGCATTATTTAAACGGAGAGTACGACGAATGAACAATTTTACAAGTTTACTAATGTACAACGAATGTCATTTTCATATGTAAATACAATTACGGGAATAATACAACACAATTAAATCATGTAATTTAATATTATTGCACACTGTTTCCTGGCGGCCGGCAATAAAAATTATAAAAATGTATATCGTTTGCATTAATGGATTAGTTGATTGAGAGCACAGAGATGAGAATACTACAATTATGTATTACTCGTATATGGCATGAGGTTGAACATAACTCGTTTTATAATGGAAGTGGAATCTGGTTTTATCGAGGGTAGTTTGATAATTTCTAATTAATTCAAGCATCTTTATTATATCCTCGATATAACAGCATTTCTTTAACTCCTCCCTGTTGCTACTCAGATTATATATGTATAGCTAATTCACAAAATCTTATATGGTGTAGGTATCTTGTATTGAATACACTTTTGGTGTATATGCTTGTGAACGCGCAGTGTATTATTGTAACAATTTAAAGTCCCCCGGGGAACAGGTTTTGCCTTGGCGTACTCCTAACTTGGGCGCTCTGTTTTTCGGGGAAAAGAGGGGAAAGGGTCCCTCGTTTGGTGCGGCAAACAAAACTCTAGGAAGCCGCATGACTTATGTTGTTTTGGCTTCCGAAACCCTTACCAAGGGCATAAATTGGCAGAACGGGGATCAGCATGGCCCCCGGGTAGTTTTGCTTGCGGTTCGACCCGGGCTGATCAATATGAAGATTCATTTTTTGTGAGTGTATCATCATTCTGTGTTCAATCGTCTGCCAAGACAACCATTTAAAATTCTACATTTGTATGACATTTATTTTCTTTTTTCCTTAACGGTTCAACTTTTCAAACCACTTTCTAAAAGAAGTTTTTGAAACAGTGTTATGAAAACCCATTAAATTTAAACACCTCCACTTACATATCAAGCATTAAAACAGCTTATGAAATACAGGGTGGCCCAGAAAGACCGAAGTGGTGTGAATTGCTTATAACTTTTTATTTAAGAGATATTTTTTTAATTTTTTTTTTTAAATACATTAAATTTATGGAGAATATTTTTGGATTAGTTATTAGAAATAATATCCCGCAAGTGGTGGCCATATTCTGCTTCGCACAAATGTGCTCTTTCCAACACATTTTCCATGACCTTTCGCAAAACTTCCGGTGGTATGTTGTTAATTTCTTCTCGAATATTGGTTTTTAACTCCTCAATAGTCCTAGGCTTATTAACATAAACTTTTCCTTTTAAATAGCCCCAAAGAAAACAGTCTGGAGCGGTTAAATCCGGGGAACGCGGAGGCCAATTAAAATTGCTGTTACGAGAAATTATTCTTTCACCAAAGATGTCGCGTAAAAGACAAGTTGAATTTTGGACAAGTTGAATTTTGTATGGAAACAATACTATGGTGTGCAAAATTCGCTGCAGCGACGTCCTTGAGAGGCCCAGTTGTGACGAACGTCTCCTGGTTGATGTTTCTGGATCCTCCCGAATACTCTCCTGTACCACTTGAATGTTGTCAGCCGTGTGGACAGTTCGGTGTCTGCCGGGACCAGGAAGGTTCCTTACTGCTCCTTGTTCTCGAAAATTTGCAACCAGACGGTTTATTGTTGACTGAGAGGGTGCAACCCGCACATTAAATTGACGACGGTATGCACGCTGAGTCAACACAATGGACCGTTGATTTGAAAAGTAAATTTCAACAATTTGGGCACGTTGTTCAATTGTGTATTGCTCCATTATAAATTATCCAAGTCTTCTTTACAAAATACTGAAAAGAAAAGAAAAAAAAAATTATAATAAAAAAGTTATAAGGAATTCACACCACTTCGGTCTTTCTGGGCCACCCTGTATAAGCCGAGGAGCCAAGAAAGAAAAATCTATAAAGAGAATCAACTACTGCAACTGGCGGACTGACAGCAAAGCAACAACAACAACAACAAAAAATAAATAAAAACAGTCTCATATATTCGTTAGATAAATGGACAGGTCTTGACAGATAGATATTTGAAATTTTAAGCGCCATTAGTTCCATAGATACCAAAGACGACAGTATTATGAGTCTATAATAAATTGTCTTTTAATAATTGCACGCATTTGTTAATTTAAGTGTTAATTTATGTTGTTGTTATTGATTTGCTTGCTAATGGTTGTGTGGTTTGCTTTTGTTTTTGTGTTGTTTTTTTCCACCAACGTAAGTATTTAGCAAACATTATTATTTTTTATAACAAGTTTTATTTTTTTTTTTGTATCAACTTCACTTTAATTAAACTGCTAATTGGTCGCTGTACTCGTAAGAGGCAGTCAGTCGCTGGTAATTGTTTAGAAATTTTTATTTGTCATTTAAGCAATTTTAATTCGTTTATTTATCATTCATAGTTGTAGTTGTGGCTTCTCTAGGCCGCTTTTGTTTTCAAAAGCTTTTTTATTTTTTGTTCTCGTACATATGAAAACGAAATTGTTGATAGCCAGAGGAGACCCTGGCTGGTGGGTATCAATGTCCGTCACAATGTTTTACAACGTATTCAACTTTATAGTTTGACTCTGCGTGATTACGAGAACATTAACCAACCAACTGTTCACCTATTCCTGCACTTTATGTGTGTCTGTAGTTGTCGTCGCTGTCGTCGTCATCAATGACAGTATTATTGTCGTTTGTCTGTCGAGGTGAAGTTTATAAATCACGCGAAAAATTAGCATTAGGAATAATTTCGTTTGCTAATTCTTGTTTCCTTAATTACCAAGAACATGGCAAGTGTCAACATGATTTGACCCCCATTGTTAGCTTTGACAGAGAAAAGTTTTTTGTTCCCCCTTTTATTTCTTTTATTTTTTGTTAAAGTGATTATTGTAAATTTATTTGCATACGAGATGCCAGCCAACGTAAACTGGCGTGCAGTGTGCGAATAGAAGGAGTATAACAAGTTTAAAAATAGATTCATAAATCTATTTCACAGTCTTGAGACGAATATCTAAACACCCTTTTTACAATATTGCTGTCACAGGGTGTTTTTTACAGCTTAATCATAATAAATCAAAGTAATACGAGGGCTGTTTGATAGCATCATGACTATACTTTTTCTTTTATCTTGGAATAGTAATCTGGGGATGACACCTCACATGCACTGCATTATACCGGAACTAGACAAAGGTACTTAGGCGTGAAAAGTTTCTTAACGAACAGCGTCTTCATGCCAACGTCCTTACAGCTCCTCGGGGCAGCTGTGAAAAAGATTTACATTAGCACCTGCCTTTACGGCCCTATCTGATGGTGGACCATCAGCACCAGCGCCTCCATATAAGCAACTTCTTGTTGAGGAGTTCGGGCCTTCTATTTCCACCTGTATGCAATTTCCCAGCAATCAATGGAAGACACGGCTTAATGAGTTGGTAGGCCGAAGCCCACTAAGAGCATTAACCCTTAAACCAAATCACCCGTCAACCATCACCACTGGTTCCTTACAGTACAGGTATCTGTTGTATAGGCAACAGATCCTCAAGAGGTTGTTAGTCCCCGACAAAAGCCACACACCAAACAATTATCAAGGATACTAACACTCCCTTCCTGCGTTTTAGGTTTCAACCACCGCAAGAACGTTTCAGCCAAGGTAGGCACCTGAACCATGATCAGTCCGGGTCGAACCGCAAGCAGAACTTCTCGGGGGCCATGCTGATCCCCGTTCTGCCAATTTATACCCTTGGTAAGGGTTTCGGAAGCTAACACAACATAAGTCATGCGGCTTCCTAGAGTTTTGTTTGCGGCATCAAACGAGGGACCCCTTCCCCTCTTTACCCGAAAAACAGAGTGCTTAAGTTAGGAATACACCAAGGTAAAACCTGTTTCCCGTGGAGAGCTCCTCGGAGCAGTAAGACCTTTTGGCCTTTCGTTAAGAGAGTAAAGAACAATACTTTTTTTGCCAAGCATTGACCGACCCGGCTGACAAGGCTAACCTACTTGCTGAAATTTTTGCAAGCAATTCTTACTTGCCGGAAAGCAGTCAACCACTTTCTGAATTCGAAAGAGTATTTATAACTATGCCAAAGATATTCCCAAATAATCCAAAACGAAAACGTTATCGGTAATACAATCCCCAGGAAAGCTGCATTGATCAAATTACTGTTAAAATGCAGAGTGGAACGTCTCAATGATTACTATGATACCCAAGGAAGGCGAAGGATCCGACTAAGGTAGAATCATATAGACCAATAACTCTTTTACCAACAATTTCAAAGCTATTCGAAAAATTGTTAATGGCGAAGTTGAGTCCAATATTGAACAACGTAGGATGCATCCCTGATCATCAATTTGGTTTTCGGGCTAAACATAGCACCATAGAACAAACGCACAGACTAGTCAATGTCATAAGACAGACCTTTGAGGGCAGGAAGTATTGCTCAGCTTTAGTCATTGATATTTCTCAAGCTTTAGATAAAGTGTGGCACGACGGCTTGATGGACAAAATAAAGTTAAACTTGCCTGCAAATACTCACAAGCTTCTGGAAAGCTACTCAGCCAATCGAGGCAGGAGTTCCCCAAGGTAGCATTCTAGCAACCACTTTATATTTGATTTACTCCTCTGACATGCCAACGATATCTGGAGTCCACACTTTAGCTTTAGCAGATGACACAGCGTTTTTGAGCGTTCATGAAAACCACCAATTAGCTTCTCGAAATTTACAGGAATTTATTTCAATATTAGAGAAATGGCTAAAACTTTGAAAAAGTTAATGAAGCAGCACAATGAAGTCAAGTACTTTGGTATTCACCTGGACCGTAGGCTAACGTGGAAGTCTCACATTGAAGCACAAGTCACTCAGTTGAAATTAAAAGCAGCGCAATTAAATTGGCTTATGGACAGAAACTCGACATTGAAGTTGGATTGCAAATTCTTCTTATACAATGCAATTTTAAAACCTATATGGTGCTACGGAATTCAATTATGGGGCACTACCTCAGCGTCAAACATTGAAAAAATTCAAAGGCGACAAAACCAAATTCTTCGAACGATTACTGCAGCTCCATGGTACGTAAAAAATTCACAAATTCATAAAGATCTGAGTGTTCCGCTGGTAAAATAGGAATTTTCTAAGTACGCGACAAGGTATGTCAGTAAACTGGAACTTCACCCAAACCCTCTTGCGCACAATATACCTAATTTTGGTGGTCACACTCGGCTTAGAAAAAGGGATACCGTTGCCAGCATTAGTGGTGATTTTACTGAAATAGCTCCCGCATAACAAAACTTTTTTTCTAGCATTGGCCGGACTTAAGTAAAAATCACATTTTTTTAATTTTAAATTTAGTATTAAGATTTAAATACCTATTGTTAGTTCATTATGAAGATTCAGTAAATAAAAAAACGCTTAAAAAAATAAAAAATATTCCAAAAGTCGTCATCGTCGTCACATGAAGTCGACACAAACATTTTCTCATTTATTTACTCGTTGCCAAAAACAAATGAATGTTGTCGACAGATTCAATCTATCTTTTAGTACTAGGAAATTATGAAGGCCTATCAAATAATACATAATTGCTGTCGAAAGCGACGAAGGTGACGACGATGACGCCTCTTGCAATATGGGGGATTTTTCCGAGCTCAAGCAGTTAAATGGTACCATTGAGTGGTACCGTGGTACCAATGGTACCACGTAGCCGCATTTATCCGTTCTTTCTTCTACTCTATTTCGTATTTTCCTCAATGACCTTCTATATCAAACTTCCAACCCTATCCACTCTTTAGCGGATGTTTGCAGAATTTATCATTCGTACTCTTTCACGGTTATTCATTTGTTTGAAAGGTGTAAAGAAATGATAGAGACGTGTATAAATGAAAAAGCTTGTTTTTTGTGTTTTGACAAGTATTATTAGAGAATTTTTCTTTTAAATTCTCAACAATTTATTTATATTGTTGGGATATAAAGTTGAATGTTTGAGAATATCTTTCAAAAATTTCCAAAGTATACTAATGATTAGGGTAGTTCCTATAAAATGTCGACATATAGATAGCTGGGAAACATAGAAAACAAGCTATTTATAATTTTTTATTGATAGGATTTATTTTTTAAAAATTCGCTACATCTGTATAATAGCGTAAAATGACAAAGAGTGGAATTCTCATGCATATTACAAAATTTAAAACAGAAATTATTTTTATTTTACCTATCATACTCGTATATGCCGGACAAAATTGTATGGTATTACTTTTTATATGATATTTTTATAAGATGCATATGTGTATTTTGAACGAAGTCGTTCGTTATAGAGGAAAAAACTAGGATTATTTTTTTGAAAGTTAACATATAGGCTAGGAAGAAGTTAGATAATATGTAGTTAGTTATTTAACTAACTAAAAAACCACTTAAATTCCACTGATGAACGGTTAACTTCTTAGTAGCTATATACAAGTCCGTTAAAATTTGAAAACTAACTTTAAGTTAGTTAAAAAGTAATGCAGAGTCGGACAATTGACTACCTCCTAGGACATCGCCATGTTAAAATAGTCAGTAATAATATAAGTGTCAACCACCATCAGCTGCAAAAAAAATTAGTTTAATAGCCACTTTACACCAAACCGAAATCTGCTCATTCGAGATTTCAAGCCAAATCTAGTAGATTTTGAGAAGATTTCCCATACAAAATGAAATCTACTTTATGAGTAGATTTCGACGAAATCTCCTGAAATCTACTCAGTACTAAGCGATGCAACTGTGATTTCTTGCAAAAAGTACTTAAAAATACTACGCTGCAACAAAAATTGCACTATAATGTGGTGTATGCAGTCTCTGGGCACAAAAAATATACACTTTAATGCTGGTGTATTCAGTCTCTGATAATATTGTATTGTCAAACCCGCATGCATAAAATATTTTTGAGCCAATGAAATCTTGGTAGATATAAAAAAACGGTGTTGTAAACGATATAGATTTCGTTGTAGATTTCAATTCAAGTCTACTAGATTTTGAGTTGGTGTAAATGCGCTATAAAGTTACAGCCTGTTTATAAGACACGACTCGTCGATAAAAAACGCTAACTTTGCAACTTTTTTTTGTTTTTGGTTTATAAACCGCGACTATTGACGATTAGTATTAAAAAAACGTAACATCTGTCAATTTATTTTGGTTTGTAAGACGCGAGTCGTCTCACCATAAATGTCAAAATCGACGAATGAAGAAACATGCTCGTCAATAGAAAATGTATAGAAAGTGTTATAAATAATTAGAAATATAATAAAAATAATTATAAGTGGTAATAAATAATAAGAAAACTAGGAATGGAAATTGCAACAGAACGTTTTAAGGATCTCAAATTTCTGGAAACATGAACTGAAATTGTTTTTTCGTTGCATATAAAAGTTTTGTATACATACATATATACATACATAATGAAATATACCATATATATACAATATAAAACTTGCAGTTAATATATAAAATTTTTGTTTGTTTATTCGTTTTTTTCCAATTAGACCACCATAAAAAAAGCCTTTCCAAAAAGATGATTTGTTTTATTTATTTACTTATACATACAAGCGTATGTATGTATGTGTGTCAACTGTGCCTAGAATAGGATTGCCGTTGTTTAGCTTGAAAAAAAAATTTTTGGTATGAAAAATGTAAACAGATACTATTTTTTCGCATGCTGGCAACAAACAAATATCATAAATGTTTGACATATGCCCGAATTTACGTAAGTAGCACGACACAATCAAGTCGCGTTTCATAAACCCAATTTCTTACGTACTCGTCTATGCATCGGCTCGTCGCGAGTGAGTTAGCTCGTATCCTATAAACAGGCTGTTAATTTTAAGCTAACTAAGTTGGCGGCAGGGTACATGTATACAGCACTGTTTTTTAAGTACACATACATGTATGTAAATTTAATCACAGATTGAAAATTTACAAATGAATATACTATTACCAAACACAAGTGCCATCTTTTGTCCAAGTAAAACAAACTGATTTCTATTACATTTATTCAATCAGCCTAAAAGTATGCAGGGAAATAAAAACAAAAGCAATTCTAAGACATAGTTCGTGTAAAATAAAAAGCAAATAAGATAAGGAATTACCACCAGACAGTACAGGTTAGCCTCATTAAATCTAACATATAAAATTAGAATTTGGATATAAAACACAAATTACTATTAAATCAAAACTATACAAGTAAATCAATGGTGTAACGGAAATTCACTTAAATGTTGATTCAACACTAATAATGTTAATCGTATAGGCATATCAAGGGATTACTGTTTTTACACAAGCCATGCGTCATTGAACCTCTAGTGGTTTTGTTGTTTGCAGAAAGAGCAAAACCTACAGCAACGTGAGTGTAAACGTGTAAAGTATGCGGCGAACAACCATCAATTTCATTTGCCAATCAGTCAGTGCCTGTCGGCGCCGTCGATCGGTTAAAGAATGAAATGTTTTCTCTTTATTTATTAATTTTGCCAATGAAGTTAATATACGAGTACAGATTTATTAAATACACAAAATTTTAATGACATTCTTGCATATTGTTTCAAGAAAGTAAAGAAATTGAGGTCAATAATATGATTAAGCCACAAGTCATCAAAAGTAGAACATACGAATACAAAAATGAAAATGTGAAAACTTTGACCTTTCTCTTAGTGAATTTAACAACGAAAAAATTATACTTAAGGTACATATTTGTTGATACATAAATTGAATTATATGAAAGATTATATACATACATAGGTACCTACTTAAAAATTAATTAAATAAAAACTGTAGTACAACAAAACTAAAATTGTGAGAATTTCTGCAGTCAAAACGAACAGCGAGCAACGGAAAAAGGGGCACGAATGAAAAAACATAAAGAAGACAACTAACCATCAAACCAAAATAAGATTTAGTATCTGTGAAATAGTGCGAAAGAATAAACAAAACTTGTTTATAAGTATAAAGAGAGAGAGAGAGAGAGAGGGAGAGTTTAAAGATAATTTCCACTTTTGACTCTCTCGAACAGTAGTATTCTTGATAATTAAATTTTTTATGCATATGCGAGTGTAAGCTAATAGACTTTGTGCTGAGTTCTTAATGAAAATATTTCTTCTAATAAGACAATTTGACGCTAATTAGAAATTGAAAAATTAATTCTGTTACATAAATAAACAAAAACTAAAAACAAATTCTGTCTAACTGCACTTTTTTCTCATTTGAATATATCATTCCATGAGCGATTTGTGCAGCAAAATTTTGCAAATTAGATGAGATAATAACAATACGAAATGCAAAAATGTGTTCAACACCTACTGTGATCAGTGCTGCCCTGCCAAAAAAAAAACCAAAACTTTTTTTCAGAAATTGAAAGCTTTTTTGAAAAAAAAAAAACATGACAACACTGATTGCAACCAAAATTTTTATAAAGTTACTAGCTGACCAGGCAAACGTTGTTTTGCCTTCGAATTTTGTTTACATGATATGAATGACTTTAAATTTTCAAATTGTCATTGCCAGTGCAAGCCCTATTGACAACTGTAAATGCTTAAAATGGTATCAAAACGTCGTCACCTTTAAACTTTCCTTTAAGACCTCTTCTATTAAAACGTTGATCGTAAAATTTTTCACCGGAAGCCAAACGACATTACAAAGACATGGTTGGTTTATTCTTCATAATATTTTGGTTACCGATCTGACTTTAACTAATTCTAGCGAGTTGTATAACTGGCTTGTAGAGTTGACGACCTTAACTTGGGAAGTAAAGAGAGCCACCAATTTTTACATCATCTATTCGCAAGCAGTTTAACCTTGAATCCGAAAATTCAAATCGACGACATCACGTTCGGTCAACTAAACATGATTTTTGTAAACTATTAGAGAGTACATTGCTAATGAGCTCAGATTTTGATTCGGTAAAATAGCACAAAGAGACTGGTAATGGAATATTTCCAGCGTATTGGTAGAATAGACGGCGATATTTCAAAATGTAATTCTCCTTATTTTCACAAACTATTCGTCCGATGTGAATAATAATAACCTGAACTTACTTTTTTGTAGAACTCCGCCTATACGAAATGAAAGCATATGGACTCGCGTTCGCAGAAAATGAATTTTACATGATACTTTAAGTTTTCTTTCGTAAGAAAATTCGCAAGTATCCACCAGACAAACGTAAAACACAGCCACGCGAAATATGGCCCATAAAAGTTACATAAAAATATTCGTCGGCTTATATTTATCTCTCTTCATTGTTATCACACCGAAAGAAGTCATTTGAAACGTCAAATTGTATTGTCGAATATGAATCAAAAATGTTTTGAACTTGGTCACGTTCCAAAAACCAATGAATGGAGTGGATCGGATGGAGATTAAAATTGTATCAATTTCAATTTACGCAACACAGGCCAGTGGTTCCATCTGGAAATGTGGGCATCCCAACGTCATTCTACCTTTACATCCATATAGACTGCTATCAATTTCGCACTCATAATTATAAGCAGCATATTCCACGTCTTGTACAACACGACGTGGAAGTCGTGTTAATCGCCGCGATGTTCGATTTCTTGGACTTCTATCCGCAGATGTAGTTTGACATCGTCCATCGCGTTGCAATTGGTTTGAGGTAATCGTTCAGCTTGCGATCTCCTTTAAATTTTGATCGAGCAGCTCATGGCATCACCTTTGATACAATAATCGTATACAGCAAGTGAAAAATCGAATGGTCGAAACAACGCCTGAAAAGATACAGCTCAGGAGTACGAATGTCGTTGTATAGATAAGACATTACGATACGTGGTTTTGTATTTTTTCAAATGACAATAAAAAATCATAATATGCAAAATGGAGGGAATTTTGTTGATATTTGTATGGGAATATATAGGATAATCTAAATTCCATATCTCTGGAACCACTAAGCCGATTTTGAGAAAACTTCACATAAACCATCTAGAGCTCATAGCCAACGTACCTTTAACTTTTGGTCGAAATCGGTCGACCCGTTTGGCCAGTTAGTGGTGACATTTAAGTGTACACTTATTTTTATATATATAGATATGGTTGACTTCATGAATGCAGTTTGCAATGTAGCTTAACAATGCATGGTGTTCATAAACCCAGTAAAATTAGTTTTGGCAATGCATTATGTTCATTATTGCATGGCAACACTTTGCCAATTTCTTGCATGGTTTTTATTTGTGATTCTTTGTAAACATATAAGTACACATCTTTAATGGCGGCAAAAATTTTATGGTAGAAATGGAAAATTTGTGGTAAATAAAAACTAATTCAATATAAATATGTGATTTGTCGAATATTCTTTTTAAGGGCTGCAATTGTCTGGAAGATTACACAACCAAAAAATGCTCCATTGTAGCTGCTGCTGTTTGTGCGGTTGTACAGTCGTATTGAAACCACAAGTTCACCATGCCCCGTACATTCAAAACATTCTTAACAAAAGCTATAACATCTTACAATACGGTGATTAATTTTGTGCCACCATGTATATAAAAAATGGCAACAAACTCAAATTAAAACAAACCCGTCAAAAAATTAATTAAAAATATGTTTCAAATTGGGTACTAACGATTTTTTTTTTTTCAATTTATTTATCTTTCAAAATATGTACATACTAATATGTATGTATATTATAACGTTATTTTACTAAAAACTACGTATTTCAAAGTGATCAAATGTATACAAGTTTCAGATGAAGTAAAGGTTCAGTTAGACATGACTTAACCATAACCGTGGAAAATAGCTATTAAATAGGCGTAACCACTGGTGCCAGAAATTTTTTCCAAAAAAAAAAATGACTTGAAAAAAATTTTAAAATGTTTTTTTTATTTATTTATGCTACAGGCAAGAGTAATATTTGTTAATTATTACAAAGAGATGGCGTACGAGGGCTAATCAAAAAAAAAACTGTTATTTTAAATTTTTTCAAAATATTGTCGCCTTCAAAGTAATCCCCCAAAGATATAATACACTTATGCCAGCGTTTTTTCCAATCCTCGAAACATTTCTGAAACGTGCTTTTTGGTATCGCCAACAGCTCCTTTCATCGGTATCTTCAGTTTTGGGAAGAGTTCAATGGGGGCCAAGACCGGTGAATACGTTGGTTAAGGTATGATAACCAACCGTTTGGCTTTTGGCCATAAACTCACGCACAAGCATCGATGTGCGAGCTGGTGCGTTATCAGGGTGCAAAATCCATGACTGTTTTTCCCACAATCTGTGCGTTTCTGACGAATGGCTTCGTGCAAACGGCAGATAACTTCAGGCAAGAACTTATCGAAGAAAACAGTGAGCAAAACCTTAATATTGGACTTTGGTTTCAATGTCATAGCCATACACCCATGAATCGTCACCAGTTATTACCTTTTTGAAGAATTCTGGATTATCGTTGACAATGTTGAACAGTTCCCGAGCGATGTCCATGCGACATTGTTTTAGTAATTTTTGAACAATCTTCGCTGTCGCACGTTTCATGCCTACCTTTGTAACAATAGCTTGGCATAAACCGAACGATATGTCAATATCATCTCTGACAGTGATTCGACGATTATCCAAAATCATTTTCTTTACTGCTTCAATGTTTTCATCGGTTGTTGACGAGCTCAGGCGACCAGGACGAGCATCGTCATTTACATCTTCCCGGTCTTCCTTAAACCGGTTATACCACAATTGAACTTGTGTTCTGCTCACAGTAGACTCGCCAAACGCCACAGTCAACATTTCAAATGTCCTTACGCATTTAATTTCATTTTTAACACAAAACTTAATACACTTTCTTTAATCAATTTTTTTCGAATAGCAAAAAATCGAAGAGCACAACAAAACATGACTAACTTTTTTATCTGTCAAGAGCAAATTGACAATTCGAAATGGCTGATATTGCCAACATATATAACAGACATGTCTACCGACACAACAGAAAGAAATGCGAAAATCTAACATATGTAACTCACGACATTTGAAAATAACGGTTATTTTTCAGACCTCGTACATTTATTATATTTTTTTTATCAGGCAGTTCATCGAGGTTTGATTTTCGACAGATCAGCCATGACTTATCTCATACTTCATTCTTTTTGTTCAGTATCGTTTGGCAAGCTTTCATGGTAAGACTCACACCACAACAGCGTCTCCAAATTGTGCAGCTACTTTACGAAAACAGCATTCTATGTTTTTCTTGCAATTTTGTTCATTGATGAAGCACATATCTGGCTCAATTAATACGTTAATACACAAAATTGCCGTAATTGGGCTACCAGAAGAATACCAACAGCTACCATGATAGCCATAAAAAAGAGCCCATAAACGGTGTGGTTTATGGGCTGGTGGATGCATTGGTCTACATATCTTGAAAAATGAGACAAATCAAAATTTTGCCGTCAATCGTAATCGTTATCGCACCTTGTTAACGGGCTATGTGCTTCTTGATATTCAAGAACATGATCTCGATGTGATCGGATTCCAAGAAGACAGCGCTACGGGCTATACAGCATGCTAAACAATGGAGTTGTTGTGAAACTAAATTGATGAGCGTTTTGTATCACGTTTTTTCTAAGATATACATAGTTGCCACTTAGATCGTGCAGTATTATATGGGCCGACTTCCTAAACGCAAGTTGCCTTGCATAGTTTAAAAAAATTCATATGCAATGCTAAACATGTCTTAAGGACAACCTTGCGTTGCAGATAAATTTTTTGCATTTTATCGGCATTTAGGAACGTCGCTATGCAACTCAAACATAAAATAAATGTCAAACACATGTTATAAAATTGAATTTCTATTTTTTTTTTTTGATGGAGGTAACACAAAATTATTTATCCATTTTGTTGGCAAATGCTGAGGAATTATCTCAGGCTAAACCTTCAAAAAATATTGATTTGCAAAAGAAACTTAATTAAAAGGAAAAAAGAAGAGACAATTTTTATTAATGACAATAAAAATCCGGAAAAAAAGTGATCAAAAATAAAAATTTTTCCATAAAAAATAAAATTGATGCGCGATTCTGCCAGCTGATGCTCATTAAAATGACTTGCAAAACGAATGTAATGTTCCGTTGTCATAAAGTTTACGTATGCGTTTACGAAGTGTTTGCATTGTAAATATGCATTGCTACTTGCATTTGAGAAGTCGGCAATGCATTTAAGCATGCATATGTATTGATATATAAATTGTAATTATAAAAAAAAATTATGTAAACAATTTAACAAGAAAAAAACTATATTTTCTGTGTTTTGTATGTTTTTTTAAATATCTGCAGTTTGGCAACCCTTCTATTTGTTATTGTTGGAATGTGTGTGCCTATATAGAAAAATATATATCAGCTGCTTATAGTGACGGCACCACTAATCTACTGCAAAATATTGCTATGGCTATACGTGATATAATATCAAATATTTTTCTATCAGCAAACGTCAAATTTGATAGCAGAGAGAATTATATCACGTGTAGCCTTCACAATTAGTATTATTGCAATATTATATCAGATATCACAATATTGTTTTGATAATATATATTTAGAAAACCATATCATGATATGAAGTGTCAAAAAACGTAAACAAAACGACATAATATTCAATTTTTGAAGAATTCCCGAAAAAAGTTTAATGAAATCATTAAAATATTTATAAAAAACTCTTACTGTTCTTTATGTTGGTGGAATATATAAATTTGTTTAAGAAAAATACAACATTCAACGATGTTTACTGCATGGTTGCTTAAAAATTGTGAAATATGATATTTGCAAAAATACTTGGCACTATGCTAGATGTGAGAGAATATATAATTTGTTTTTTCTCGTTAATTTGCTGACGTTCTCTCTCATATTATATCAGAGTTAGTCTAAGGTCACAGCGGTTTTAATTGCCGAACTTTTTAGCAATTTTCTTTTGGAATTGCTTTTTTGTCCACACACAAAAACTTTTTCGGCAATTCTTGAGCAATTCTCTACCTTTTGTTTCATGCAATCTACATTGTATATGCACATACACATACATACATGAGAGAAAAGTAAGGAATTGCTGAGAATTGCCGAGTACCGGCAATTCTTTTTCCCTTCTTATTCCCCTCACCGAAAGCTTGTATAAAGTCAAGAATTGCCCAACTAAAGTTGCTGTGTGTGACCAGGCACTTAATATCATTTGTAGACAGTATGTAAGGCAATTGCTTTTGTAAATCCGCTTAGCTATAGGGCTGTGCACAAATACTGCGCTCAGCATTAGCAATGAAAAATACACAAACAACTTCGTCTTTTATATTTTTTTTCGTTCTTCACCGCACACGCACAAAAAAACAAAGTAGCAACACTTTCGCATGCTTTGTTGGTAAACATTGACGACAGCGTTTATCAGTAGGCCCACTTGATTTAAAGCAATGCGTTCGAACGGTAATTGATACAGTTCCCGCAGCAATACTCCAGGCAGTAATGAATAACTTTTTGATAAGATGTCGAGAGTGGAGGCCATTTGAAATCAATTATTTTCAAAACATAATCAATTACTTTATTAAAAACGTATTATTTTTCAAATTAATTTCTAAAAAATAAATTACATAAACTTTACAAAAAGTTATTTGAGTTTCTTAATGTATCAAAATTGATCAGCCACCCTTTACTTAAGGCTGAAAAACTGAACTTGCATTTAAAAACAATTTAAGTTAAAATGAAAATTAACTAATTTTGTAATTAAATGCGAAGTCTAAAACTGGACTTAAGTAAAATTAATATCATTTAAACTGATGTTATTAATTATATATATTTGAAACAGTTTTCTAATTGTAATCATTATACTACGAGTAACATATTCATTCAAATACATTAACCCTTGAATAATTTTTGTTTAGTTTTTATTAATAATTGTATTTTCTTACACAAATACTTTTCATGATTAGTTGTCATTAATTTTTTATTTTTATCACAATTAAAACATATACTTATAATTTTGTTTTTCAAAAACGTGACCCGTTTTTTTTTTAGCAATACCCTTTTTGAGATATTTTTTCCAAACACCCTTTTTCGGACACTTTTTGAAAGTTTTTGCAGGGCAACGCTGCATATAAAGCATTGATCATCACGCAATGCCCTCAAGGGCAATCGCGTCTATACATTGTTGTGCTATGTGTACTCTTTGTAGAGACCACTGATATAAAGCGTATTATTCGCGAATCGCGATCTTTTAATACAAAAACTAAATACATATGTATGTACGTATGTATCTACGTACAGGGTGCCGTAAAAATAACCTTCCGATGTTTTTTGGCTTTAATTTAAAAAAAAATAAATTAAAAACTTTAATTCTTCTTGTGGATTATTTTTATTTGGTCTTTTAATTTTTTTACATCAAGTTGAGAATATGATGTCATCTAAATGGCCGCCGCCACAGCCCTTTGAGCCCTTTTTATAACATTTTCCATCACATTGGCCATAACTTCCGGCGATAGGTCCTCACATTCTTGATGGATATTGGCTTTAAGAGCTGCAAGAGTCTGAGGCTTGTTAACATAAACCCGCGGCTTCAAAAAGCCCCACAAAAAGAAGTCAAATCAGGCGATCTTGCTGGCCAGTGCAAATCGCCAAAACGGGAGATTAGGCGCCCGAGAAATGCATCCTTCAGCATATCGGTTGTGGCACGTGTAGTGTGTGCCGTAACACCGTCCTGTTGAACCACATGTTTTCCAATCCCAATTCATCAAGTTGCGGCAAAAAGAACTCGTTGTTCATTGCTCTGTACCGCTCACCATTCACAGTAACCGTTTGGTCCGCGACGTCTTCGAAGAAAAAATGTCCGATAACTCCTCCAGCGAAAACAGCACACCATACAATAACTTTGAGCGGGTGTAATGGCTCTTTGTGGGTTACACGCGGATTTTTAGTGCCCCAGAAGCGTAAATTTTGCTTATTTATGTACCCGCTAAGATGGAAATGGGAGGCCCTCATGATTATTTTTGATGAAAAATCGTCTTCCTCTTGGCGTCAAATAAATAGTCACCAATATTCCGTGTTCTGTAGCAGTGTAGCGTAATATTGTTTATTAGCGTGTATTTCTCACGTGTTTACTACACAAATGTCAAAACAGAACTGAAATTAGGGGCCAATCTCAAAATTTATAGCATTTTCTGATAGGAGGATTACTTTTGCGCCACCTTGTACATACATAGGATCCCTCTTTTACACAAACTAAAAGATACAAAGATAATCCATCTCACAAATATAAAATTTCTCTTTCATTTCTACTCTCTTATTTGTAACACAACAACAGACATGTTTGGCTCTCACTTAAATCGAACGATTTCACTATTATTTTTTTTTTATATCTCGAAAATAACAAAAATTGCACAAAAGAAAGGAAAGAGTTCAGTTGAATGAGACAATTCGGCGGACTTCGACGCGTGTGTTTCTTATCTTGGTTTAATAGGAATAAATTTAAAAAAAAAAAAAATTAGCTTTTTAAATAAATTGAAAAATTATTTTAATGGCTTAAAAAATATCAATCAAGAAATCTCTTAAATTTTTTCTTATAGAAGCCTCACATAAGATTTTCTTTGCGGACTTTTCGAAGATTTATGTCATTCGGTTCTTTTTTTCTTTCTTGGTTTGTTTGTTGTTTGTATTAATTATACACATTTTGTTTATTTATTGTGTTAACTTTGTTTAGCATTATTTTTGTTGGAAAAAAAATAATCAGAACTAAACACTTAACAGTAATAAAAACAAATTCTTCAGAATTTTATTGACCGGTTTTGTTGGCAACAAACACTAAAATAGTTTGTAATTCTTATCGGAATATAAAAATAGAATAATCGCGTAACGTATCGCTGTATGTGCAATTCGAGCCTGTTGCAAAAGTCAATAACCTACAGCACTTAAACTAAAGTGTGAAATAATGCAGAGACAACGGAAATATTATTTAAAGTAATCAGCAAAATTCGAGTAATAAAATTTTTATGTAAGTACGAGTATGTGCAAGTGTACATAAGTATATACAAACTATAAGAAACAAACGTATACATACCTATATATGATTATAAATTAAAAGAAAATACGAAAATGTTTAATTAGAATTGGAGCAAATATATTTAGACTTAAAATAAAATCAAAGAAATTTTTTTAAATCTATTCTAAAGGGTGGTTCGATCAAAATGCTCAATGGTAATTGTAAATAAAACAATAAGTTTTCAGCGAATTATATTAATATTTTTTATTAAGTTAGAAGACTCTGTGACAATTACGTGTGAAACCAAATATCGGCCCAATGCTAGTCCATATTTAAAATTTTTCAGCTCTGTGACATAAATGAGCTTCATTGTCGTTAATGTGCGGAATTATCTCATCTTTTAGCTTTTGCATTGTTATTGACGTAAACTTTTTCTTTTAAATATCCCTAAAGAAAGGAGTTCAACGTTGTCAAATCCATGATCTTGGCGTCCAATTGACATCGCCACCACCCGAGATAACACGGCCCTTGAACTATTCGCGCAAAAGAGTCATTGTTTCCTTAGCTGTGTGGCGAATTGTACCGCCCTGTTGAAATCACATATCGCATATCTTCTAATTCTAGCCACAAGAAGTCTGTTATCGTCACGCGATATCAAACACCATTCACGGTAACTGCTTGGCCGACCTTATTTTCGAAGAAGTACGGTCATATGACGCCGCCAGCCCATAAAATATCCATTCACTTCTGTCTCAACCACCCTTCCGAAAGGTAACATGTCATAAGGTCCAGTGTCATAATGTCCATGGACGGTATGACACACTTAAAAGTGTCATAAGGTCCATGGACGTTAAGACACTTTTGAAAATGTCATAGTGTCCATGGGTTAGTGACACTTTGCAAATGGACATTATGTCATTTTTAAAAATGTCATAAGGTCCATAATTAGAAAAGAGTTTGTATATGAAAATAACCGTATATTTCAGTGATAATGTGAACCAATACAAGCCGTTCCCATTATCAAATTGGCTCACATTTTCGTTGCAAAACTTTGATGCATAACTCTTGCTTATATTGCCTAAAAGAAATTAACACTTTCACTCTTTTTGATTAAAGAAGTAATTATTTCAACACAGAATTTGTTTATATTCTCTGTAAATCTACGAATCAATATTCCCTTGAAAAATTAAACCAAAATTTGAATTTTACATAAATGAGTTTTCATAGAAGTAAAAAGTACTTTATTATCAAAATAAATAATTGCTTATTGAGATATATTTAGGAGTATATCACGTTCAAAAAGTTTTCTATAATAAAGGCAAAGTTTCTTAGATTTAGTGTCCAAATTTTGAAAACCAGGAGAACAAATTGTAAAATACCTGCATTTCTTAGCTCTGCCAAGCATTTAACGCATTTTAAGATTTCTGTCACCTGACTATTGATGTTGATAGCATTTTCTTCGATATCTTTTGTTTCTGAATCGCTTTCTTCTCCAATATCATTTTTTATTTTTTATTTAATAGTCTTTATTACTTTGCATTGATTGATTACTTATAAAGGAACTATGAATATAAAGGGAATTATAATAATATAAAGGACAAGCAATTAAATGATTTATCTGATAAGCAATCAATTGAAAGAAAATTGCTTTATATATTGATAGTAATATTAAAAACCTCAGATACTGATATATGTATGTGCAATGCCCAATTGCTGATCAAGTTTTTGCTTTGGATAATCTTTATTACTTTGCATTGGTTGATCACTCATAAAGGAAGTATGAAGGAAAAATCGGCGCCGACAGCGACACAGGAACACTATATCACTAAACTCTAGAACAAAATAAAATAGCAAATCAGACAGCGAGGAGGCAA
The DNA here is from genome assembly GCA_914767995.1 of Thecocarcelia acutangulata. Classification (NCBI taxonomy): domain Eukaryota; kingdom Metazoa; phylum Arthropoda; class Insecta; order Diptera; family Tachinidae; genus Thecocarcelia; species Thecocarcelia acutangulata. The sequence continues at coordinate 75,496,051 of OU612095.1, read as the reverse complement.
CTAGATGGATACAAGTAAATTCTCGATACTTTTCTTTCGATACGAAGTACTTTTGGTATCGATGCTTTACTACCAAATAGGTATTGGTTAAAACTACTAGTATCGGTCAGAAATACTATTTTCTTATTGACACTTTTCTTATTGAAAAAATTGAGTTGGTCACTAAAACCATTCGAATTTGTCAGTAAAAAATCTTCAGGCCAGAATCATGTGTCGAAAATTATACTAATGATAAATTGTCTTACAAAGTTTTTCTTCATCCATTGAATGTGTCAGACAGTTACAAGACAAATTATTGGGTTAATTTAGCAGAAGAATCATTATAATAGAATTCCTGCGTTTTAAAAATCTTCGCTTCCGGGATCCTAATTAAGACAACTCGATTGCACCCAGTGGATCAGAAAATCAAACCTATAATGATGATTTTGATTTTTGGCTCCATCTGTTCTTCCCTGCCACTAATCGTAAAAAGAAATCGACCGATACAAGTATGTACGGATGCTTTTTATTCCATACCGAGAAAGGTAGTAGCAAAAAGAAATTAAGAAGTTATAAATGAAATAAGAGTAATACCAATTCAAATTGCTTCCATGCTAGAACCACTGTAGATGTATAGTTGTGCGTCACGCGCTGGAATGACGAATTACTCAACCGCCATACCGTAATGGTATCTCCTAGCATAGGTCGCTACTTTGCGGTCTATACCGTATCAACTATAACCCTACCCTACTGGTATCGTTTCACCCCGAGATATACAGAACATGGCTACATCGTCAATCTGCAGAGGCGGCGTAGTGGCAAGTAACAGCTGGTTCCAGCAGAGGGTTGTCTCCGCTACGTACTTCTAACTTTCTTCTATTAAAAATTTCGCTTGCAAAAATGCCGTACCTACTAATAGTTCGATTGTCCTCTAAGATCTTCGCTGTAAGTCAGAACTTACTTCTTCCCCCAGTCAATAATATTAATAGCAAACATCACAAAAATAATAAAAAGAATTTGGGGTTAGGGCCAATATTGCAACGCAAATATGGTAAAACAAAAGAAACAGCATCCGTACTAGCTAAAAAAGAGTGGGAATTGCTGACACGACGAAATATTGGTGCGGGAAATGAATTCAGGCACATTTAGCTATAACTCCCAGTCTGCGGCAGTAGCTGCGACCACAGTAGCAGTTTCCAGCAGCTTTAAAAGAGGTGAACCACATTAGTTAATTGGAGAAAGTTGGCAGTTAAGGGCAGTTGATTATATCAGTTAATCAGTTGGGCAGTGAGTAATTAATTGGAAGGAATAATAAAAAATTAAATAAAACCAACAACCAAAAATGTTTTAATTGAAGTATGTAATAACATAAGATAATAGTAAATTCTACTCTTCTTATGGGACCCTCTAGGAAATACTATAACATTTTGTGGCAGCATGTAATCGCGTACAAAAATTCGTATCAATCAATAATTTGTGCAATAAATTTAATTAAGGTTTTGGGTTTTTATTGACCTATAGTCCTCGAGAAAGGAAGTCCAAAAGAAAGCCTGAATACCATCATTTTTGTATTGGTTGATCCAGCATTAGGGAGGATATAAATCCCGAAGAAGCTTATCGGTGGCAGTAGGGCATACAACTCTATTGACTTACTGGAACATCGCCGCGGTGTGGGGTGCGCATTTTTTTTTTATCTTGGGTCAGTACTCAGGGATGACCCCTACATATGCAGTACTGGAACTAGAAAAAGAGGTTATGATGAAGAGGAAAGAGGGAGTAGTATTTGTGCAGGTTTAACTTTAACAATAACAACACGAGAGACTAAAACAAACTCAAAACAAACTTACAGCACTTAAAATGTTGGAATTAAATTAGTTAAAACTGATCAGTGCCCAGCGTATATACTTTTGACACTGCTCAGATTAGTAAAATTTAGTCCAACATCTTCCACACTACAAGGTTTTATCGCTACTACAATGCGTTTTACTATGCGAGATTATGGATACTATTCCTGAAAACCATATATTTTTGCTCAACACTCATTCAGGGCTAATCACACAACACATTACAGGGGGTTACTTTCTACTGCGATGCGAAAGTAAGTTTGGTGCGAAAGGTAAATGCGATAAGAGTATAATTTGGTACTTCGTGCCGTTTGCGCAAACTTTTTCGCGAAATAGTTTGAAAATGGGACAACACTGGCACCACAGTAACGTAGCGAACAGTAGCGAAGAATGATAAAATAATCTGTACGAAAGGGGAAAATTAAATGTGAAAGGAAAATACGAAAACGCAATACAGGGTACCAATTCTTCGATTACGGACCATTTTTATTTCGCATTGCAATAGGGAGCAATGTGGAATAGGTTACTTGCAGATGTATTTCCTGTCACATATAACCAAACCAGGGCACTTTGCTTCCCAGGGGCATAAAAGGGTAGGAGTACCTCGTTTGTTGTGGCAAATAAAATTCTAGGAAGCCGCATGATTTATGTTGCTACTCCCTCTTTCCTCCTCCTCATAACATATTTTCCTAGTTCCAATGCAGTGAACTGCATATATGAGTCATTACCTGTGTACTGCTCCAAGATTGAAAAAAAACAGCACAGCGTCCGTCGAGACCGTTCTGGAAACTGGCATGCAAGCCACGCCCTGACATATCATGACCTTGTTCCTGCCACAAGCAGACATAACTCATACCAAACAGGCATAATGTAACAAACAGGGGCACCATACGTTGCACAAGCAACGAGCAGACCACCATATATGATGGTCCTGACAGCACACCTGATTACATTCCATTAACTTCTAAGAATACGCCTGATTACCTCCACAACACTCAGGTTGTCCAACACCGTAGTTGTGATAATACAAGTATGAATTTAAACAATTTTTTAAAATCGGCTGAGAAAAAACATGGTTTCAGTAACTTAGAAGTTTAATTAATAAACATATCAGTGCGAAATTCTATTTCAATTCAGACTTGCGCATTAGTAAACGATTTTGATTCAAGATTGATTGCGCACTGCGTTTAGTTCAAAGTGCTTCAATATAAGACTCGTCGTCAAATGTTTGCCATGAAAAAATTTCTTTTAAAGTTGCTTTTCGTATTTGGCACTTTACTCCGTCTGTTTTACAGAAAACACGTTTGTTTATTTTATAAATCTCGTCTGTAGAATTTTTAAAATTGACCCCACAACTAACACTTATTTCAATTTTTATCTCCGTATTTTTAATTGCTTTTTTCGCTTATTTACTTTTTAACTACTTTGCTTTTAACTTGGCAAAATATTGTGTAAATGTAGTCGTATTTTATCTCAAGTTAAAAACTTATAATTAAAAAAAAAAAGTATTCATGCACGCGCGAAATATACAACAGAGATGGCCGCGGCACATTTTTTGGCTCTCACAACCACGCACGCTCACGAAAAGATTTTTTCAATTAAGTATTTACGATGGCAACCGAATTTAAAAGAAAAGCAATTTTGTCGCAGAGATAAGATAAACTGCTGGAGACTGTGAAAAATATAATCTTTATTGCAACTGGCAAACGCAGTTGAACGGCAGTTCACAATGAATTCTTGCTACAGTGAGAGACACACTGGTGATCTGGCGCTGATCGTTGGTTGGATCTTGGTACCATCTGTCTGTGATTTGGATGAGTAATTGGTATTCCCTAATCGTAATATGTAAGAGCGTTTGCTAATGGCGTTTTGCGTCAACTATATTTGACATTGGGAACTAGACGCCTGCAGAGTGCAAGTAGAAAAACCATGGAGCGTTATACTCGTATAGCGTCAATTTATTTAAACAATAATCAATTGGAGGTGTTAGCCTAGAGTGAATTTCATCGTAGATTTCTTATTCGTGTCGCGTCAACTGGATAAACAGTATAACGCACAGATGCGTGACACGAGCAGACTGGAACCACAACAGATCTTTCTGGGCGCGGCTGCTACCGGACTTGTCGTTCTGCCTAGAATATCGCGACTGTGGATGCTGATGTTGCTGAGAACAAAGAAACATCAAGCATACGACGTATGCCACGGAATTTGGCGCCACCAAGCGGACCCTGAAGCGAATTTTAGTGAACGACTTACACACGTTCACATACAAACTGCAAACAATGCAACAGTTAATGCCTATTGACCGTCAGTCGTATGTGAACTATGCTAGGAACACAACTGCGACGAACGACGAATATTTGGTCGCGAATATTCGTCGCCAAAAATAAAACACATTGCTGTATATGAAAATGCACACAATCGTGGTGTTGGTCGAAATTTGTCATACTCAGCGAAAGTTGAAATAGATTTATTTCTAATTGTTTCGTCAGCGAACGACGAACAAAGCAGTATCAGGTGACCAGATTTCTTACATAAAAAAGTGTTATTCATGACATAATACTTTTTATAATTTATATTAATCCATGAAGTAAAATATGTATGAAGATGTTCTCAAAATATAAAGTACCTGAGATAATTTGTTAAAAAACCCCTCTTTCGGATGGGATTTATATAGGTTTACTTTTAATATGGCCACCTTAGGATTTATATTCTTTTTTCTTTGCATGAAATGTAAACAATGTTCGTTGATATTGTGCTTTACATGACGAATTGATGCAACGAATATTTGCTGGCGAATTCGTCGCGGTGGGCGAAGTTCGTCGTTCGTCGCAGTTGTGTTCCTAGCATTACTCTAGAGCCATCCTTAATTATAACAACGAAAATTAAGATTTTGAGTCGAATACCATCATGAGAGACGAGACGCATTTTTAATTAAACAGTTTTGTCAATAAACCAAATTTTTCTTTTTTCTGAAAATCCACGTGTGACACATGAAAATCCGTTCCATCCCCTCAAGGTAAGGACTGACTGAACCGTATTTTTTGCGCACAACATCGGCAATACCAATATTCACATTTTTTTTTAATCACTTGGGCCGCGATTTTTAGCGGCTGGGGACTATAAAGCTAAACACACGGGGAAGGTCGTGTGATTTTTTACACTATTTCCAAAATTAACTTAGATGTGATTTCAAGCGGACATCCTACTTATTGGAAGTCAGACCAACGAAAAATTCCAGACTTTATAGATTTAGGAATTGCAAAAAAATTTTCTTTAGCATGGATGCAAGTGAAGCCTTCATTAGATTTGACAGCAGATCACTCACACACTACAATCTCTTTTCGTTCCCCCAGTAGGTTGGCTCCCCGTTTAGTGACTTGACGTTGACCGCCACTAGAGTTATTTGGCTAAAATATAAGACATATAAGAGTACTCATTGTACAGAGAATATTATCTTGAGAACGCCTGAAGATATTGATATGTCAATTAACAATTTTTCTGAAGACCTTAAACTAGTCGTACAACATGCTACCACTAACCATATCAGTTTCAGAAATGCGAAGGATAGAACTTATTCGTCAAAAATTGAACACCTTATATCAGAAAAAAGAAGAATTAGAAGAGAGTGGTAACCTCGCGGGTCTCCCCAACTTAAAAGCAGACTACGGGAATACATGACGGAACTAAGAAGCCTGCATGAAATCCGTAGAATGGCTTTCCTTAAAAATTATCTATAATGTGTTGATGGTACTCCTCAACTCGACTATTTTCTATGGAAAGTGACAAAAGGTTTGAAAAGACCAGCAAGCCTTTGCGGACTTCAACTGGAGACAGGGCAAGAACCGATTCTGAAAAGGGGGTGGTCTATGTTAAACATTTGAGAAACGTTTTTACTACAAACGATGCAGCTGAATTGCCGTCATATGCTATTAGGCCGCCTGTGACTTTGAGACTTAGTTTTCAAGATGTCGAAATCGTCGTAAATAAAATAAACTCCAGGAAATCTCCAGGTATTGATAAAATTACTGGTAAAATACTTGTTCAGTTACCTCGTGTGGCTAGAAGAATTCTCCTTTTTATTTTATTTTACGTCTAGAGTGTTATCCTGAAAAGTGGAAAGGGTCTATGATACCCAAGCTCGGGAAGGATCCGAATCCGACTAAAGTAGAATCATACAGACCAATAAGTCTTTTACCAACAATTTCAAAACTATTCGAAAATTTGTTCTTTAAATCCAACTTTATTGCCGAGTTTTTGCCCATACGCCAACTTAGTTGCGCTGCTTTTAGTTTGAACTGAGTGACTTTGGCTTCAATGTGCGACTTCCTGTTAGCCTGTGGTCGAGGTGTATACTAAGGTACTTGACTTCATTGTGCTGCGGAATAGGGGAGTTGTTAATTTGGATAGGCGCACATGTTTGTTTACACATTGTGAATGTGACATGAGTACATTTTTCTTCATTAACTTTAATTTTCCAAAGTTTTAGCCATTTTTCTAATATTGAAATACATATATTCCTGTAAATATCGTGAAGCTAAATTGGTGGTTTTCATGGACGCTCAAAAACAGTTAACAATTTTCCGAATAGTTTCGAAATTGTTGGTACCTCTTGCTTGGGTATTATAGTATTCATAGAGACCTTCCACTCTGCAGGATAATACGCAAGGCGTAAAATAGCGTTAAAAAGTAGAACTCTTCTAGCTACACGAGGTATCTGTTCAAGCACTTTACCAGTAATTTGATCACTGCCTGGAGCTTTCCTGGCGTTTGTATTACCGATAACGTTTTCGACATATTGAAAATTAAGTCTCACAGGCGGCTAACAACATATGGTGGTAATTCCGCTGTATTATTCGCTGAATCATTTGTTATAAAAACGTTTCTCAAATGACCGACACACAACATCCCCTTTTCAGAATCGGTTCGGCTGCCCAGTCCCCAGTTGAATTACGCAATTATGGCTTACCTCTAACGGGTCGTTTCAGACCTTTTGTTGCTTTCCACAAGGAATAGTCAGATTGTGTCTACAGTTAGTAGTATTGAACAAAAAGAAGATTATGTTGAGAAATAAATGGTTTTTGAACAAAAATGTTTTTTCTTACTTAGGTAGCTTCAATATCAATCCGCCCTCGTATGCATAAAACAGCACAAATCTGCAATTTTATGCAAATTTCGGTTGAATTTTCGTTTTATTTTTTTTTTTTTTTAAGAAAAAAAATCACTTTAATCGTTGTTTATAATTTATTTTAATGCTTGAAAACGATCTAAAAGAGTATACAAAATCAGTATGAATAATTACAAATAAGCTTAAAATTCAAAAGAACTAAAAAATGTTTACGCATTATTAAATATAAACAGACTATAAAATGAAATAAATTGTTTTTTTTTTCATCTCTTGCAAAACATGTGTGTGAATAGTCAGTCAGTCATTTTAGAAATTGAAAGGAATTGCGAGAATACTTTAAAGCAAATTGCCTGTAAAATATAATTTTTATGAACACATTTATTTCAAAATGAATTAAAAATGCGCCCATAAGCGACATGTGAAATGTGGCAATAAATTAAGTTTCAGAAATATATGAATATTTACATTTCATCATTATGTTGCACATTTAATGATGAATATTTACTGTTTTGTAGGACATCACATTGAGCTTTCACAGACGAGAACAATTTCCAGTCGAACACTTTTTTTATCTTGGACCAGTACTCAGGGGATAACCCCTAATTACACAGAAAAGAATAGATGCCATATTGATAAAAACAATTGCACTATTTTTATCAAATTTCCTGTGAAAAACATTTTTTGCCGGATTGATAATTCAAATTATAAAGTAGAAATAGCTTTTTCATCTAAAAGCAAAAATTATTGAGTTGAAAAAAATTGTTGTTAATATGTAAAATATACTTAACAAAAAAAAAATTGTTGAAGAAACAACAACACTTCACTGTTATATGACAACCTTTTAAATTTATTTATTGAATAACAATCAATAATTCGGAAAATTTTTTATTAATTGCATTTTATTAAGAGATATTTCCAAAAATTCATTATTAATAATAATTTAATTAAGTCAATGCAAATTTTATTAAATTGATGGTTTTTTATTAATAACATAACTTGATTGAAAAAAAATCTCATCTATTTTTTTTCTGTGTATGCAATGCATTGTACCAGCGCTGGGAAAATAGGTTAGTGTTTGTGAACATTAGACTTGAACTTTCCAACGTTATAACAGACAGGAAACACGTCTGCAGGCAACTCATTCCACAGGCGAAGCGTACGGCTGAAAAACGAATTCTCTCTGTAATGCGTTGTGCGATTTTCCGGGTAATCGACCACAAATGGATGAGCTCTGGATGATGCACGCGTGTTACGTATAAATGTGCAAGTTTCGGAAACAAGATCCCTAATCTCGTCAGCAACGCACTCTACACTGCAACGATGCTCCAGTGAGTCAATAGAGTTAGATACCCTACTGTCACCGATAAGCTTCTTCGCCCAAACATGAGAGTTGTATTCCATTTTCGGTCGGATATAGGTGGTATAAATAGTAAGGATTTATGAAATTTTAAAAAGAAATTTGTAGCTCAATTCTTTTAAAATTAATATTTTCGATTTATGCAAATATTTTTGTGAAACGGTGTTGGAGCATTTTCGCAAATTAAATCCCCATTTTCACTTTAACGGCCAGTTCCACTTGAACGGCCACGTCAACAAGCAAAACTGCCGTTACTGGTTTCTTGCAACCCTCGATTGAAACATCAAAAACCATTGTATTGCCCCAGGGTAACTGTTTAATGTGCCTTATCCATGCATGAGATAATTGGACTATTTTATTGTGAAAGTTTTCGAGGCCGGTAGACGAATGTAAAAAACGACGCATGATTACGGAATTCTTTTAGCCAAAACTGTGAGCTCGTCCATCGTACTCTTCACACACGTGATTTCAGGATGGGGTGGCTGCACACACAGCCAGAGCTTCGATGAATTTGCTTAAGGAAAATTTGCCCGAAAACTGATCAGTCATTTTGGCGACTCCCACGGAAAATCATTGTTTTTGCTTTGTGGGTCTACCTTATAAAGGGTTTATATTGACAATTCCCAATCTCGTGTGGCCTTAAATCAGCTCAATTGAACCAAGTTTACTGCAGTGTGTGGCGCAGCACACAAGGCTCCGTTTTGAACATTGTGTTCAACTTGACGGAACACATCTGTATGGCATACTTCTTAAAATATAAAATCCTTATTTCCAATCTATCATTCCAATGATCTTAATAAAACTTGTTGTCAATTATTAGGTTTTTATTTAAGTTTGAATTATACATCTCCTACCAGACACCCTGTATAATGTGGTAAAATCCTGGATTGTGATTGAGCATCCCCAAACACTCCTTTGAATTTATCACACGGTTGGGCTTAGGGTCGAATCATGGCAAATGATTTTTTTTTTTTTTTTTTGATATGTCGTAGCCGACATTTTTTTTCCTCATGCCGAAAGCTATTGAAAAATCGGTTGCTAAATCGATCCACCCTAATAATTACTCTAGTTACAATATCTGCAGTTTATTTTTAACAAGAAATTTTGGATTTATATTTTTAATATTATAAAATACTTGAAGTTGAAAATATAAATGGTGGTTATCTTAAATAAATAAAATCTGCCTACATTAGTATAATTATGCATGTGTGTGAAGATAGCTCCGTCGTCAGCTACGTTTATAACAGCCCTGTTCTTTTTAACAGTCTGCTATACAGCATCTGTTATCTTAACAGACTGTAATATTTGATAACATTTTTATTTTATTTAAGTAACATAACAAATATTTCAATGGGAAATGTTACTAACATGCCTATGTTAAAGACGTAGCTGAAATTAGCTTCGTCAGCTCCGTTTTTAAAAACCTGTAACTCTAAAAATATTAAAGTTATTTGAGAAAAATTTTAAATGTTGACAAATTTAGAGAAAATATAGATTTTGAGAAATTAGGCTAAATTTCTCAAAAATGTTATCTTATATTACATAATGTTAATAACATAATTGAATTTCTCAAAATCTATACTGATTTTGGATATAAGCTATACAGTTTTGAAATCTCCATTGTCATGGCTTTCACCCATATAGGTCCATATGACAGCACCTTTTCGATTTTGGCCATTTTTTTGACTTTCAAAATTTGCCCATATGGTAAAATTCACTTTTTTCAAAATTGAATTTCTCAAAATCTATACTGATTTTGGATATAAGCTATACAGTTTTGAAATCTCCATTGTCATGGCTTTCACCCATATAGGTGCATATGACAGCACCTTCTCGATTTTGGCCATTTTTTTGACTTTCAAAATTTGCCCATATGGTAAAATTCACTTTTTTCAAAATTGAATTTCTCAAAATCTATACTGATTTTGGATATAAGCTATACAGTTTTGAAATCTCCATTGTCATGGCTTTCACCCATATAGGTCCATATGACAGCACCTTCTCGATTTTGGCCATTTTTTCTCATTTTAAAAAAATTTGCATTAACAAAATTTCGTTTTTTTCCTCAAATTGGCCATAAATTATCACTTAGGTCACATTTATATATTACGTTAAATTCATTTTCTCTAAATTTGTCAACATTTAAAATTTTTCTCAAATAACTTTAATATTTTTAGAGTTACAGGTTTTTAAAAACGGAGCTGACGAAGCTAATTTCAGCTACGTCTTTAACATAGGCATGTTAGTAACATTTCCCATTGAAATATTTGTTATGTTACTTAAATAAAATAAAAATGTTATCAAATATTACAGTCTGTTAAGATAACAGATGCTGTATAGCAGACTGTTAAAAAGAACAGGGTTGTTATAAACGTAGCTGACGACGGAGCTAACTTCACACACATTAATTATGCATGTACATATTTTTGAAAAGTAGAATACATAAATGCATACATGAATGTTTGTTTTTCCAAGTGTGTATCTTCAATTTTCCGTTTCGAATATTTTAAAAATCATTGTTTTTGCTTTTGCTGAATAGTTCTCAATTCTTCAATGAAATGAATTTAATTGAAAACTCTTTAAACCATAAAAACCATAAACAATTCTCAATTCTTAATGATGCAATGAATGACAATCATTTTTAAGTGTTCTTCAGGCACTTGACGTTTTTTCTGGTTTCGTTTAGCAAATGTGCTCGTTTGTGAGTTTTTTAATTAGATAATCCTTTCCGGGTGATTTACATTGATCGTTCGTCTGCCATTTAAGCAGACATAATAAAACTGTTAGGAATAATATTTTAAAATTTTCTATTTTCAATAATTTATTAATAATCTGCGCTACTACACTGAAAAATATTCTAAATAGTTTTGAGCACAAAATTAAAACCGTAGAAAGGAACACAACAGCATTATTAAATATAGTTGACAGCCTATTTACTTTAATCTTACCTACCCCATGACCTAAAATGGGGTCAGAGGAAAATTGTTCAGCTACAAAACTATCTGATTTTTAAGAAATTCAAAATACAGACAATTGGGTTTTATTCACTACACTAACTTCTAACATTGATACCAGTAAAAAAAAAATTATAAACAGTTTGTTTTCCCAGCTGTCTATATGTCGACATTTCATAGGAGCTACCCTAATCATCAGTAGACTGCAAATTGAGAAAGACAGTCGAGCCATGGCAATACCATGAGGACAACACCAACCAAAGCACTTATTAGCTGGATGCCATGTGACTTAGAAGCCAGGCAAATAGCACTAAAAACCGCGATCAGGTTGAACGCGACTCCCAAAAGATCATGGGGACACGCCAATATACTTGAGATTGAAAAGGACCAAGTCCCCTATCTACTTGACTACCGCATTCCAAACCCATTCTCCTCAAGGAGCTTTGGCTACCAAGTCGAGGAATCTCCCTTAGAATCTTGATCCTTCTAAGTTTATACGGACAGATCTAGAAGGGGAGAAAGAATTAGCGGAGGCGTCTACATAGAAGAATTGAACACAATCTCTATCAGCGTGCTTGAAGAGGTTAAAGCTTCACACGCTGAAACGTGCGCAAGGAAAGTAGTTCACAGAACCCGCTTGCCTTATATCAAGGAACTTGTGGCCGCACATCAACTTTAAGAGAACGGAATAGCTCTTAAATCGGTTAAGATCTCATCCAAGACCCTCATCACATCACGGCCCGTTTGGGAACCATGCCAGGAGAGTTGGTTTACAACGACTATTGCAAAAGTTTCCAAAACGTAGACGAGGAGGAGATGGTCTCTCACCTGCTTGGAATATGCCCGCCATTGAAACACCACTTCTTTCATAAGGAACATCAGATGGCTAGTATAATAGCACATAACGCCACATCAAGCGGTTTTCCATCTTTACCCATCTCGCAACCATTATATCCCTCATTCTCCACTTCACCGTACTATCTACCTCTTTTTCTTCTCTTTTTCAGTCAATCACAAAGGGAACTGATAAGGACCCACGTGAGTTGGACAACTAAAGATACACTTGGAAATCTGGCGGTCTGCCCACCTAACTTAACCTTGTCTGGGGCTTGTTGGCATAAATCCGCGACTTCAAGTAGCCCTGCGGAAGTAACAGTAAAGTAGTGTCATATCTTCTCTCCCGTGTACATGTTTTTTTTTGTCGTCCTAAAAAGGGCTGTAACAGCCCTTTTTAGGGCTGCGATAGTCTGACCAGAGTCTATTATTTTCTGGTACCACGGGAGCCCCGGGAACATTGTTCTCGCCCGGCTATGGTTGAGGACCTTCGGGGGCAACGTGGTGGTTGTGGTTTAATACCCAAATGCGGGGAGAGTTTTCGGACTCGGTGTGGAGTTGCACTGCAACCGGGTGCCATGACCCTGAGATCGGAAGGAGTTTTAGGAAGGCTCCGCCCTACACCATGGGGGAGAGCATGCGCTATTCAGCATGTGATCGAAAATGGTACCCATGCATGACGATTTGTCATGCGTGACAATTTGTGATGTATGGGGACGTCCGGGTGAACGTTTTTTTTTCGCCTTGTGAGAGAATCACCGTGGGGTTAGGCCGTCAAGGCAGGAACCCACGTAAAACATCTTCTGATTCTGTCGTCCGTGTTTTCTTTATATGTTCATTGTCACACTCTCTATGTAATTCATTACCCTGCAGCGTTGGAGGTGTAGGGCTAATGTTTGTTAGTCTAAGCAGAGTCGAAAGATATGTATACCTGTAAGGGCTCTGACCAGTTTTAACTAATTCCAACATTTTAAATGCTGTAGTAGCGATTGTTTTAGTATTTCCGTGTTGTTATTGATAGGATCAATACAACACAGATGTCCACAAAACTACTACCTCTGTCCTCCTTTTCATAACCTATTTTCCCAGTTCCAGTACAATGCACTGCATATATACGTGACATGCCCTGAATACTGATTCAAGACAAAATAAAAAAAAAAGATAGAAAGAAGTCTGGGATGGATGGTGAAATCGGGCGATCTTGATGACCATGCCAAATCGCTAAAACAGGAGATTACACGACCAGAAAATGATTATATCACAATATGCATTGTGGCTTCTGCTTTATGTGCGGTTGCATCGTCTTGTTAAAACCACTTGTTCGTCAAACCCCGCTCGTCCAAAACCCGCAATAACAAATCGCTTACTGTGGCCCTATAGCGATCGCCAGTAACAGTATTTTCTCTGACGTTCTCAAAAAATACGTTCGAATCACTCTTCTCGCATGTACGCCCACCACACAGTAGCCATGATATGTCACGTGGATTTTCAAACAAAGATTTTGTATATTGACGTAACCGTTTAAATTAAAATGCGCCTTGTCGCTCATCTTCATTTTCGACTCAAAATCGTGGTTAGAAAATCGTCATAATTATTCCACGCTCTTGCAGAGTGTAGCGCTCTATTGTTTCTCTATTTGTATTCTGAAGCTTCTAGTGCACAATTGTCAAAATTACATCCTGCGAAAGGATTGCACCACACATTACCAGTTGACTCAAATTTAATGTAGCACACTAAATTATGACGAGATGCTCACAGCTGTCATATATGTATTTCTCATACTTTTGACCACGCCTTGAATCACGTAAATGCTATTGAGCTTGTATATTATAATGTTACTGTAGCCACTGCGTTTTCTTTACGTGATGTCTTTGAAGTTTATTAAAGTATTGAGACCAATGATGCCGATTTCATGCCACCAAAGCTGTGCAAAACGAAATCATACAGATTCTTACCCGCCTAATTTTATAACACTTTTTTTTCAGTATACTATTAACTTGGAACCGACCCACATGTTGAATTAGTTTGTTGGCTGTTCGTTAGTAAGTAAAGCAGCTTGTCGGTCATGCGATTGCATTTGAATGAATGAATGAATTTCTTTTTATTTTGCACGAGTTGCAAATCATTTAAATTTTCTGGCATTTATTTATGTACTCGTACAAATATTTACATACACACATTCATACATATGTGCTTAGATATTTGTTCATTCATGAAATTGATTTTCTGTGTTCTACGTAATTTGATTTTTAAAAGAGGCATGCACAATTTGTAATTATGTTTATTTAGAAGGGCAAATGAAGCAATTGATAAACAAACGCACAACAGCAAAGGAGCATTAAAATGGAAAATAATCTATTTAAATAAATAAATAAATAATTTATTAAAATAAATTAATAAATAATTTAAATATTATTTAAAAGTCATACAAATATCTGCCATTTTTTTCAGATATTTATTAAGCATTGTTGTTTGACGGAATATAGTAAACACACGCGTTTCAATTACAACTAAAAACAATAAATATAGTTTAAAAAACTAAAATACATGCTTTGATATCAAATTTCAAATTTTTCATTCACTATTGTTTAAGCTCTTTCTTAAATTATCAATGTACCCATCTGGTTATCCAAATAACACGTTCCGAGTTTTTTTTTTTTTTTTTTTTTTTTTAATTCCAAAAATCGGCATCAGGAATCGCGAAAACCCCTTAAGTCCCTGAAAACAATGAGGCAACTTTTTGCCTGTAATAGTTTAGGTACATATTCCACTATCAGAAGGTGCACCAAATATGAATAACCGGTTCCGATTCGGTTAGCAAAGCGGCTGTGAGTTTCTTGGGAATTAATTCCCAAGTCAGTTTCAGGAAACGTCAAAATTCCTCAGAAGCAATACGGCAATTTCAATTTTCGCACTAAATCCAATTATCGTTTATAGTTAAGATGCATATTGCACGTTAAAAAATATGATTAACCGGTTAGCGATGTGGTTCCTAATCTTTTTTTGGAATTCCCAAAATCTGCTTCGTGAAACTTGTAAGTCCCTACCACATCCCCGGAAGCAATACGGCAACTCCAACTTTCGTACTAAAGTGGCATCACTGTATATAAATTTTTATATAGCTACATACAAGGCGAATTCATACCAGGTAAACGCAAGAGTTGTATTTATTGCACTACAAAAAATTAAATCCTTTTCAAATTTCAAGGGAAAAATATAAACACAAAAAGGAATTGAAAAAAAATATATTAAAAAAATTTACAATAAAAACAAACATTTAATTATTTCGTGAAAATTAAAGTCACAGATCATAGAGCTTGAAAAGGTGAAAATGGCCAGTCAGACTACGGAGGATTCTGGATATCTGGCGCTCAAAATAGAATACATAATTTAAAAAATTGTTTAAACATTTTTTTTCCCCAATTTTGTTTCAATTATGCCATTGAAACAGATTATAATAAAAAAAAAGTTATCAGCTGCGCTGTCAATTTCACCTGTTATGAATTCGCCTTGGCTACATATGTAATAATTACTTGATTTCGAGTGTTCCAAACATATAAACAGTCATACACAAGTGAAATTAATATACCCAGCAGTACAAGCTATTGCAATTTGCAAAGCATCCGATTGTAAGCGAATTTATCAACAGAAAAAATCAAAATAAACATGTTAAGCACAACAAACAACTAGCATCCGATTCAGATTAGTCTTTTTCTACTCATTTTGCTAAATTAAATGTACATAAGAAGCAAAGAAGAAAACAAATAGTTTTGAACTCATCCAATCTTCGCTTACAATGTATATAGTGTTGGATACATCTTACGGCCTAGGTCATCGCTGTGTAAATGTAAGTAGGAATTGTATACAGACTTCGGATGGGTCACGCTTACATTGTCAATGGTCTTAGATCAAAGATGTATGTGACAAAAATTTCACTGGGTAGTTTTGAACTTATCCAATCCTCGCTTACAATGTATACAGTGTTGGATGCATCTTACGGCCTAGGCCATCGCTGTGTAAATGTAAGTTGGAATTGTATACAGACTTCGGATGGGTCACGCTTACATTGTCAATGGTCTTAGATCGAAGATGTATGTGACAAAAATAAGAACATATATACAAAGGACTATTACATATCGATGAATTTGAGTAATCATGGATGGTATAAATATTGAGGAATCGAATGATCTTCATGTTCTTGGAATGAAGATATAATGTGATGTTCGCTGGACTGAACACATTTTTCATGTCTCTAAATAATCATTCAAGTGCCTGAGATTTTCGAAACGGTATAACATGTACTTCACTCCATCCGACATCCTTACTATTTATACCACCTATATCCGACGGAAAATGGAATACAACTCTCATGTTTGGGCGAAGAAGCTCATCAGTGACAGTAGGGTATACCACTCTATTGATTCACAGGAGCATCGACGCAGTGTAGGGTGCGTTACTCTGTTCTATCGTTACTACAATGGATTTTGCTCTGACGAGATTAGGGATCTTGTTCCCGAAACGCGTACATTTTTACGTAGCACGCGTTCATCTTCCAGAACTCATCCATTTGTAGTTGATTGCCCGGGAAATCGTAATACGCATTGCAGAGAGAATTCGTTTTTCAGCCGTACGCTTCGTCTGTGGAACAAGTTGCCTGCACACGTGTTTCCTGTCTGTTATAACATTGAAAAGTTCAAGTAAAATGTTCACAAACACTACTCCTTCTTGCCCCCTCCTCACAACCTATTTTCCTAGTTCTGGTACAATGCACTGCATATATAGGGGTCATCCCCTGAGTACTGGTCCTATAAAAAAAATATTTAAAAAAATATATAAAATTGTATTTTATCACAATCATTAATATTAAATACTGCTCTTAGTAATTTATGTTTATAGAGAGAATGTAACAATGAACAGTTACGAAACAGAACAGTTTAACTCTCAGAACAGTTCGTCTTTTATAAAAGAAATGGAAATTTTTGAACGAAAAAACGTTCAATCTGTTTGTAAACGATATTCAAACTTGTTCATTTATAACGAATCAAATATTACTCCCATTAGTCTTTACGTCAGTGATGTTTTAAAAAAATGTGTGGCAAAACTTTCTCATCACGAGAATGATGTAATAAGGAATGCTTTAAATGGACAAATAAACTTTAGTTGGTCGAATACAAATTACTTATCACCAGTTGGTTTTATAAATCAGGATCCTCCTAATTTTAACTTAAATATTAATTTGCGTCCCCCTTTTTATTTGAAGAGTACTCCAGTGGGTTAGCGCCCATTGGTTGATTAGTTTTGTTTTCTGTATTATTATGCTATTTATTTATTTACAATTTTTTTATTTTATTTTAATTAATATATTTTTTTTATTTTATTTTTAATTTTTATTTTTTTTTTTTATTTTAGTGTTTAAGTCTTACATATAAATTAGTTTTAAAATTAGTTTTAAGTTTATTTTAGAGTTATACTCTCATTTGTTTCATGCTAGCTCCGGGAGCAAGAGCTTATTATACTTCATTTTTGCATATCGCAATATATTAAATTTATTGAAATAAGTTGGTTGCTTTTTAATTATATTGTTATTAGGACAATACATTATAGTCCTAAGTTTTTGTCTTTCATTGTATTGTAATTTTCATGATACTGTAATTTCAAAGGCTCAATAAATCTAAGTCTCAGAACAGTTTAACTCTCTCTCTCTCTCAGAACAGTTTAACTCTCTCTGTTAAATACAAGGCGACTTTATACAGGTGAGTGCAAGCGAAAAGGCGAATTCAGTACAATGTATTTTGTTATTGTAAAACACATCGTGAATGTCATAATCTAAATTCGCCTAAGATTGCTCAGCAGAGAAAATATTTTATATAAACGTTAAATATAAGCTTTTATAATTGTTTGTAATTAAAATCACATATTATATTAGTTTTTCACTTTTAAATTCACACAAATTTCTTGAAATTGCATTAAATCATGCAAAAAAACCTTCAGATTAAAATGGCGCGAAAAAGTTTGTAAACAAAAGAAACAAAATTTGACAGTCTCATTGGAAAAAACGCGAGAAGCAAAAAATAATCACCTGTGCTGTTAAGTTCACCTGGTAATGAATTCGCCTTGGTTAAATATCACTTTTTATCATAATTAATATGTATTGAACATTACTGTCTCTAATTTACATTATATTTCACAGGACTTAATTTTTTCAAAACTTCAAGTAAGCTCCTGTTTGTAATAATTTTAATCATTGAATGGATGACAATTAAAAAGGAAACATCTACATTAAAAAACCGGTTGTTTCATTCTTTTTCAAGCCAACGTACTAAGTAATTAGCGAAGTAAGCCACAAGAAGACGATAATTGGACTATTGAGGCTACTCGCTATGCAACCCCCAATCTGAGAAAGGTTACTGGCGTATCGCCTTGCCCGAACCTTTTGACCTGCAAAAATTGCACCAGTTAGTGCAGGCACTACTGCCACTACAATAAAAAGTAATATTTTGTATGGGAGTCTTCTTAAGGAGGGCAGCTATAAGGTAGATGTGTTCACTAGAAATATAGAGGCAAAAATACTAGTGGGGAACGGTATTAAATTTTACACCCTTAAGAGTGGCTCAGAGAAAGTTATGAAGTTTTTTTGTGGGCTTCTTGTTGTTTCACCTTATCTTAGACCCCGATGCTAAGCCATATACTCCAATCTCCCATCCTGCAATCCTAGTTTCTTGGCTCGTACCAAATCTCACAAAATATGAGGTTCTAGCCTATCCAAATCTCGTTCCTTAGATTTTCCATATCAACCTAGTTCCCCCCTAATGTACATACATGCTTAGCAACACCCTCTTGTGTTGCTATTTATGTGCATACATATGTACATCGTATGAAAATGAAAACTTAAATTAAGAAAGACACACGCTCAGCATGGTGTCTTCAAAAAAATGAAAACTATTAAATATTTAAATTTAAAAATAAAATTCCATTTTACTCAGTTTGCTTGCACATGAATGAAAAACTTTAAATAGATTGAATTTATTGGCGATAAACATTTCCTTTTTTTTAATTCTTTTCATTACAGTTATCAAATGTCTTAAAAAAATTTGTTATTAGAAAAGAATAAAGAAAAATGTTTGCCAAAAATAACATGACCAAACGCAAGACACTGATTTTTGCATGTTTTGGTATCGCTATTGGTCTTTGTATTGGAACGGTGCTGAAAAATTACAGAGCATTGGAAATAGTTAAGAGATGTAGCATGAAGCCGACCAATCAGAAAACACCTTTTGAAATTATAAATCTCAAGCCAGAAGACACGATACAAAACTCGCAAAAGAATTTGGTATTTGTTGGTGTTATGACGGCGAAAAATTTCATAGAGGGACGAGCGAGAGCTGTTTATGACACCTGGGGCAAAGAGGTGCCAGGTCGTATAGCGTTTTTTAGCTCCGAGGGTTCTTATTCCGATGAGCTGCCCGTTATTGGCTTGAAAAATGTCGATGATCGTTATCCGCCACAAAAGAAATCGTTTATGATGCTCTACTACATGTACGAAAATTATATCGATAAATTTGAATGGTTTATACGGGCTGACGATGATGTCTATATAGAGCCACAAAAATTGGAGAGATTTCTAAGATCCATAGACAGCTCAAAGCCGCAATTTATAGGTAAGTCATTATATACTATTCTTTATTTAAGTAATACAGGGTGGCGCAAAATTAATCACCCCATCGTAAGATGTAATAGCTTTTGCAAATGGCGTTTTACGTCAATCATATTTGACATTTGTGAACTACACAGCTGCATAATGCAAACAAACAGTGGAACACTATACTTCGCACGAGCGTGGAATAATTGTGTTGATTTTTTAACCAATAATCGGTCGATGGATTTCCTAATTGTGTCGCTTGGGTGTTCGACTCGTATAAACTGGAACTACAACACATATTTCAGTGTGTGGCCGCCACCGATCTGGTCGTTCTGTCGATACTGTCACAGCTTTGGTTGCTGCCGAGAACAAAGAAACATCAATCAGACGACGTGCTACGCAATTAGCAGTTACAAGGCGGACCTTACAGCGAACTTTAGTTAAAGACTTACACATGTTCCCATGCAAAGGGCAAACAGTGCACCAGTTAATGTCTGCTGGTCGCCAGTCGTTTTGAATTACTGTACAGCCATCCTCAATCTCAACAACGAAGAGGCCAATTTTGAGTCGAAAATCATCATGAGCAACGAGTCCCGAGTTTTCATTTAAACTGTTACGTCAATGAACAAAGTATTAATTTTTGGGGCACTGAAAATCCGCTTATGGTGCATGAAAAGCCAGTACTGAAGGCTACTGTGTGGTGCGGTGTTCTCGCGGTAGGAGCGATGGGACCGTATTTTTTTGAGAATGTTACTGTTACGGGCAAACGCTACAGTTTCATAATAAGTGATTTCTTACTGCTGGAAATTCAATGAACGGTGCATGGTGAACATGTGGTTTCAACAAGACGGTGCTACCGCAACACGTAGCAGCAAACACAATGGATATTGTGAAGGAAGCATTTCCTTCTTGCGTCATCTTCCGGTTTGGCACGGCCAGCTAAATCGCCCGATTTAATCATTTTAACCTTTTTTCTTTGGAGCTACTCGAATTCGCAAAATTGTGCCAACTCGCCTCAGGCGATCGCAGCCTTAAGGAGAATATTCGAGAGGAATGCGAACAATTATCATTAGAAATATTTCGGAAAGTAATATAAAACGCGATAAAACCAGCACAAATGTGTATCAACTCTGGCGGCAGACACTTGGCTGATATCATACTTTCCAATTAACAGAAAAAACCGTATAGGTCCAAATAAAGATTTGAAACACCCAAAATAATGTTTTTTATTTAGAAAAAAGTTATTCAAAATCGTAATTTGTTACATAAAATTCATTAAGGCTGAAAAGCAGCGTTGTTGATTACGTTTAAGAGAATAGCATGATGTACAGGATATCCACCGGAAAGGTATACTTCCTTGTTTGTTTATAGTTTTTGATTCGTATGCATTACTTATAAATAGTCGAACTTACTTTAATATTTCTAATATTATATGATGGTATCATTCCTCTTGAATCATGGCTAAAGCCAAGAAATATTTTTATTTTTTTAATTATAACAATAATTGCCGCGATCAATAACTCTTGATCAAAGAAGACGGGAAAAAATAATTGAATACACTAAAGCTGGGGCACAGATGTGAAAACGATTTCCGTGGGTACCTGCCATGATGGCCTTACCCCACGGTGCTCTTAACACCGGGTGAAAATAATGCGTTCACCAACGCCCCCATACATGATATAGTCATGCAAAAGTACCAATTTAATCACATACTATTTGGAAGCATGATCTTCCCCTTGGTTAGGAGCGGAGCCTTTCTAAAACTCCTTCCGATCTCTGGGTCGCGGCACCCGGTTGCAATGCAACTCCACACCGAGCTCAAATGAACTCTCCCAGCGATTTGGGTTTAAACCACAGCCACCACGTTACTCCCCGATGGGCCTCACCATAACCAGGCAGGAACAAGTTCCTGGGGCACCCGGTTCCCGTGGTACCAGATTTAAGTCTCTGGCCAGATTTCGTAGCCCAAGGCCTACTACAAGTTTCGAGCACCAAATACTCCAGGGACCAGTAGCCCTGCAGCTGGGGGATAACTAGCTGTTTCGCAGTCGTTACACCACATCATCAGCATCCACTAGGAACATGATGTATTTTCAATACGGCTGCTTAACCAACTCAGCCACCGAGGTCGTATTTATTCTAGTGAAAAAAAATCGAGTAGTTATGGTGCAAATAAAAAGAACACATATTTGTTTTAATTTATTCCGAATTTTATTCTTGGTTTTAAAACACTTCCTGTGATTTGAGCTCGATAAGAGTCTGGCGAAGGCGATTTACAGATCACCTCTCTTGCGGGTTCAAATCACAATCGCAAATATTTTGCGAAATGCGAGTGCCAGTACTTGACCGATTATTGATTATTTTATATTTTTACAGGACAAGCTGGCAAAGGCAATAGCGAAGAATTTGGTTTATTATCTTTGGAATTTGACGAAAATTTTTGTATGGGCGGCCCTGGAGTTATTCTCAGTAGCGAAACTTTAAGAAGAGGTAAACCATTTGATATATAAAAATATTCCTTGAATATAGAGTAAAATGAAATTTTATTCAGTGGCTCCTCACATACCCACTTGTTTGAAGAATTTATACAGTACCCATGAAGATGTGGAAGTGGGCAGATGTGTACAGAAGTTTGCTGGCATACCGTGTACATGGAATTATGAGGTAATTTCTATAAAATTTTTAAAATATATGTATTATCTATTTTAGTTCCCTTTTTTTAGATGCAATATATCCTTCGTCACAATTCTAGCGGCCATGTTGCCTTTACCGGAAAACTTAAACGCAAAGAAATCCATAATGCCATTTCATTGCATCCCATAAAACAAGCTCCCCTGATGTATCGTTTACATTCATACATTCAGGGCTTAAAGGCCGAAGAAATGCGCCAGGAATCGTTGCTTCTGCATCGTGACATTAAACGTATGGCAAAATATTTGGAAATTTCGGAAGACAGCCGCTATTTAGTGCCAGGTATACCGCTTATACCGGATCAAGAGAACAGCAAACGGCATTTTGAAGATCACAATATATTGGGTAAGTGAATTGAATTACTTCATAAACAAAAATATATATTTTTTTAAAAGTTGGTCAATGTCCAATGAATATTTCCTATTTAGCAAATATTCTGTTAATGCAGGGTGTCCGCCGGAAAGGTATACTACTTTGTTTTTAATTTTTCATCACGAATATTTTGTTTAAGTTGCTCAAGCGTTTCCGATTTGTTTGCATAAACTTGGCTGTTCAAATATCCCCACAAAAAAAGTTCGGAGCAGTCAAATAACACGACCGTGGAGGCCAATAAACATCACCATTTCTTGAAATAACTTGTTTTAGATAAAGGTCTCGCAATAATTCCATTGTCATCCTGGCTGTAAGCGATGTGCCAACATCTTGTTGATGCCATAGGTTAATCAAGCAGACAGCATGCAGTTGTGGCTTTGAACAGTTTTCAATCATATCACGATGTCGCTCCCCATTTACAGTTATCGTTACGCCGTTTTCATTTCCAAAGCAGTAAGGTCCAATGAATCCTCCTGACTCATGAATAATTTGAGGGCTTTCCATTGCCCAGAATCGACTATTTTGTTTATTCACATATCCATTCAAATGAAAATGTGCGTCGTTACTCATTGTGATTGAAAATCGGTATTGGCATGGGCGAGCTATAACATCCTATTGGCATATGTACGGTGGCGTAAATGGTCTTGTGTGAGAAGTACTTGTGTCAACTGAATCTTAAATGGAAACGAATGCAAATTCTTGTGCATAATTGTGGTCAAAGTTGTTCTTTGAAGACCAAGCTCCTGAGCAGGGCGTCGAATTGAGGTTGCTGAATTGTTTTGAACACTTTCTTGAGCAGCAGTAATGTTTCCAGTCGATGGTGCAGTACATTGTGGTACATGCTTGGGCCTATCACCTACAAAACCTCTTTCTTCGAAATCATTCACTACACAGTACACGTAAATAGTACGTTTTGTGGGCACATTGTTTCTCCAAAAATTTCACGTAACTTTCTCATCGTCACAGTAATCGATGATTGATTTTGATAGTGTTGTAACGATTAAAACACGTTGGTTTGTGGATATCCATAATAAATTTGCTATATGTCTAATTCACGACTGTCAAATATGAACTGTCAAGGCTAATTTTTACCAAAATGGCGGCAGAACAACGTATTATACCTTACCGCCAGATACCCGGTAGATTTATGGGAGGAGATTAAAAAGAAACATGTCTGTGAGGATATATACATATGTATATTTCACACTTTTTAACCATAGTCGGAAACAAGCAGAGCACGAATTGCCGAATTGCATGTTCACACGGACAGTTAAATTCGTGTTTCGCTCTCCTGTTCTTGATTTGTACTCACCAAGCATAATTGAATTAACTTGTTTTGAGAGCGATACATATTATTTCAGTTTAAAATTTGTAGCGATATACGAAGAATTCAGTCTTCTCTAATTTTGATAACAAATTATCGCCGATTTATCTGAGGTAGCTCTCAAAAAAAATGTAAACAAAGGAAAACAAATGTAATTAATATGAGTAAAATCTAAAGAAATATATTAAAAAATTATAAATAGCCTGTTTTCTATGTTTCCTAGCTATTTATATGTTGACATTTCATAGGAACTACCCTAATCATCAGTATATTTTGGAAATTTTTGAAAGAAATTCTCCAACATTTAACTTTATATCCCAACAATCTAAATAAATTGTTGAGAATTTAAAAAGAAAAATGCTCTAATAATATCTGTCAAAACACAAAAAATTGTGTTAAACGTTTGCTTCAAAAATCTAAACATATAACCAAGGCGAATTCATAAGAGATGAAATTGACAGCGTATTGTCAGTATATTGTCTTTTTTCCTGTCTTCTTTGATCAAGAGTTATTGATCGCGGCAATTATTGTTATAATTATAAATAAAAATATTTCTTGAGCTAGACGAATGATACCAACCCATCATCATATAATATTAGAAAAATTCAGTACAATAGCTAATAACAATGAAATGGAGAGAGTTGCCACATTATAACAATCTGAACGTGAAGAAAAATAAAACGTTTACGGTGGGTGGTTAAAAATAGTTAAGTGAATAACGTAGGGGTTAGTATAAACAACAAAATGTGTGGTTAAAGCTAACACTTCTAATTGTGGTGTAAAGTTAGTGAATAACACTAAAGGACGGCCAGCAAACAATTGAAAATGTACTCCATATGGGTTTAGCCGATCGGAGATTGAAAGTGAAGGCGACAGTGGAAGCCATAAATTTTGGGCAATCACTTGGGAATGAGAAGAAAGCTTTCCACAAGATGGGTGCCGTGCTTGCTCACCATCCATCGACCATAAACGCAACCGTGTGACAATTTCGCAGGGTTGTTTGGCGTTGTTCAACCGCAATATAGACGGGAAGAGGAAGAAAATGTCAAACGGGTGGCTGAGGCGGTTTTTTCCGAAAACTCACGTACAAACATCGATGTGTGAGCTGGTGCGTTATCATAGTGCCAAATCCTAGATTGTTTTTCCAAAAATTCTGTGCCTTTCTGACGAATTGCTTCGTGCAAACAGCACATAATTTCAAGGTAGTATTCCTTATTGGTAATACGACCTTGTGGCAAGAAACCATGATGTACCACGCCATTGCAGTCGAAGAAAACAGTGAGCAAAACCTTCACATTGGACCGAACTTGACGTGCCTTTTTTTTGGACGCTCCCATTAGGATGACTGGGCTTTCAATGTCGTAGCCATACACCCATGATTCGTCCCCAATTATGACCTTTTTGCGGAAGTCTGGATCGTCGTTGACGATGTTCAACAGCAATGACAATGCGACGTTGTTTTAGCCCAAAATTTAGCAATTTTGGAACAGCCTTCGCTGCCGTAAATTTCATGCCCAAAATATCTGTAAAAATTGCTTGGTATGAGCCGAACGATATGCCAACATCATCAGAAACATCTCTGATAGAGATTCGACGATTATCCAAAATCATTTTCTTCACTGCTTCAATGTTTTCATCGGTTGTTTGCGAGCTCGGGCGACCAGGACGAGCATCG
Organism: Thecocarcelia acutangulata; assembly: GCA_914767995.1. Taxonomy (NCBI): domain Eukaryota; kingdom Metazoa; phylum Arthropoda; class Insecta; order Diptera; family Tachinidae; genus Thecocarcelia; species Thecocarcelia acutangulata. The sequence continues at coordinate 75,470,254 of OU612095.1, read as the reverse complement.
TCATTGACATCTTTTCGGCCTTCCTTAAGCCGGTTATACCACAATTTAACTTGCGTTCTGCTCATAGTAGACTCGCCAAACACCACAGTCAACATTTCAAATGTCCTTGCGCATTTGATTTAATTTTTTACACAAAATGTAATACAATTTCTTTAATCCATTTTTTCCAATAGTAAAAAGTCGAAGAGCACACCAAAACACGACTAACCTTTTTATCTGTCAAAACAAACTGACAATTCAAAATGGCTGATATTGTCAGCATATATAACAGACGTGTGTACCAACATAGCAGGAAAAAAAACGAAAATCGAACATACGTAAATCAGACCTCGTACTTACATATCATATAAAAGTTCTGCTACAGTCATGTTACTAGTTGTTAGAAACTGTCGACAGAATTGCACTGATGAAAAAATATAGCAATATAGGGAACAGAATGAAAAAGATTAAGAATAACAATCAAAAGACTAAAAACTGTGTTTTCTATTCAAATAAAATCTTGCGTTAATATTAGGAATCCTTTTATAATAAACTATGTACATTGGTTCTAAATAACTATAAATTTTAATTTCTTCTTTTACAAATGAATTAACAAATTAATCTGTAATCCTGGTAAAAAATTTGTACAGATTAACCACATATTACATATGAATGCATATTCATTCCAGAGTTTCTGTAGAATTTGGGATTAGTTACTGAAAAAATTGTTCCGCGAATATAGATTTGCGTAATGTTATTTTTGGATGGGATAAGCAAAATTTGAGAGACGTTAGAAAAATTCTATTGAGCTCAAAGTATAATGAAGAATTCAAACACAGCACGGGCTAATGACCCGCCCTCGTACATTTTGACAAACAAATTCAATGCTGTCTTCTATACCTCCTTCTTAAAATAATCCCTAAAGTTGGGATGAGCAGGCTGCCAGACATTGAAAAAGCCAGACCACTTAGGTCAAGTTGTGTTGCCTGAGGCTGATGGATTTTAACAGATCCACATATCACTGGTCTAATTTAAAACCAAACTGAGAATCAGATGATAGAGTCCAATCCACCTATATCGTTTTCCAACATTTCTTCCAAATCATGCAGCACCAGTATGCACAGATACAAGCTCATATAAGAGCTACACCATAACAGGGGATGTCTTCAACACTCTTTTTCCTCTTCTTCATTCCCAAAACTATTTCAAAAAGAAGATCTAACCTAACGCATGCCTTGTAATGTGACAAAGTCCCGTTAGAAAGGCCACCATAGTGCGCAGCCTCATTTGGAGATGACCTCTTAAGACCATAGTCCTCCTATTATCATACACAGGCCATGCTAGCCTCGCTATCCGACAAGTAACTTCGCCAGAGTATCCGTCCAGTGCAAACCCAACAAGTCGATATTGCCAAAGTCCCCTTGCAGTAAAAAGACTCCGGTCTTTGCCAGTTTCTCTGCTCCAACATTTCTGTATACGCTACTGTACACGGTAGGCAGAAAAGCGTTCAAATGTCTCACTACCTCATTAAGAGATAGCCGACACTCATGAACCAGGAACCAGAATTAATGGTTGGACGGATGAGTTGGTTAAGAGCAGATGCGCTTAATGGGCTTTGGCCCACCAATTCATTGACCCTTGTTTTTCATTCAATGTTGGGAAATTGCGTCCTGTATGAGCCTAGCAAACCACACGGGGGCGATGAAGAATCGTGAATAATTCTCCCCGTGGAGTTAGTCCATCATCAGATTAGGTAGTCAAAGCAGCTGCTGATGTAAAGCAATTTCACAATTGTCTTATTTAGACATCTTCATGAAATGCGCAAACGCATTTAAAGCAGCCTTAGGTTAGGTTAGGTAGGCAGGCCGCTGGATTCTCCACAAAGTACCTGGATTCTCCAGCTCACTTGGGTCCTGAAAGATCGTTCCCTTTGTGATTGCCTGAAAAGTGGGAGTGAGGTGGAGGGAAACGAAAGGTGGGAAACTGCTTAATGTGGCATTACTGGCTAATGTACTAGCCATCCGCTGCTCCTTATAAAAGAAGCTAACGCGGCCGGATTGACCGAGGCTAGACGTGATAGGGTATTGAAGCTTCTCTTCTTACTACTATCAGTACTGATTCGGATATTCACACCGTATACCTTATATAGGGTGTTTTTTTAAGCTAGATAGAACTTTAAATTGTAAAAAGTAACACAAAAAATTAAATTTTGATGAAACATTTTTTTTATTTGTTTCAGTATACTCTGACAAATCATCATGAATAGACTCACGCTTGAACAACGCTACGAAATTATCCAAATTTACTTTGAAAATCAGTCGTCGATTCGCGCAACTTATAGACGCAAAATTGTGTTCAGCGATGAGGCGCATTTTTGGCTTAACGGGTTTGTTAATAAGCAAAATTGCCGCATATGGAGTGAGACCAATCCACAAGAGACCCTACAGACTTCATTACATCCAGAAAAATGCACTGTTTGGTGCGGTTTTCATGCTGGTGGCATCATCGGACCTTATTTCTTCAAAAATGAGGCCGGAGCTCGCGTTACGGTCAATGGAGATCGTTACCGCACCATGATCAATGATTTTTTGTTTGAAAATATGGATGACATTGATCCGGAGGAGATGTGGTTTCAACAGGATGGCGCTACGTGCCATACGGCGAACGCAACCATCGACTTACTGAAATCAAAATTTGGCGATAAGTTGATTTCGAGAAATGGACCTGTCAATTGGCCTCCAAGGTCGTGCGATTTGACACCTCTCGATTATTTCCTGTGGGGCTACGTGAAGTCACTGGTTTATGCTGATAAACCAGCAACAATTGACGCCTTGGAGGCCAGCATTGTTCGTGTTTTTTTTTTTTTTTTTTTTTATATTGGACCAGTACTCAGGGGATGACCCCTACATATGCAGTGCATTGTACCAGAACTAGGAAAATAGGTTGTGAGGAGGGGGAAAGCGGGAGTAGTGTTTGTGAACATTTGACTTGAATCTTCCAACGTTATAACAGACAGGAAACACTTCTGCAGGCAACTTGTTCCACAGACGAAGCGTGCGGCTGAAAAACGAATTCTCTCTGTAATGCGTAGTACGATTCCCCGGGCAATCGACCACAAATGGGTGAGCTCTAGACGATGAACGCGTGCTACGTAAAAATGTGCGCGTTTCGGGAACAAGATCCCTAATCTCGTCAGAGCAAAATCCATTGTAGTATCGATAGAACAGAGTAACGCATCCCACACTGCGTCGATGCTCCAGTGAGTCAATAGAGTTGGATACCCTACTGTCACCGATGAGCTTCTTCGCCCTCTCCTGCACACGGTCGAGTAACCCCAAAACAGACTTTGAGGCACCGGCCCAAACATGAGAGTTGTATTCCATTTTCGGTCGGATGTAGGTGGTATAAATAGTAAGGAGGTCGGATGGAGTGAAGTACATCTTACACCGTTTCAAAAAACCGAGGCACTTGAATGCTTCTTTAGAGATATGAAAAATGTGTTCATTCCAGCGAACGTCACACTGTATCTTCATTCCAAGAACATCAAGAGCATCCGATTCTTCAATATTTATACCATCCATGAGTACAGATGAAGCAGCATTAGCGGTCGTTTGTTTGTGCGTCAATAAGCAACACTGGGTCTTACGAGCATTAAAGGCGACCCTGTTTTTACGACCCCATTCAGAGACCAATAGAAGATCACTATTCAGTGAATCATTCATATTTAGTCTCTTGGCAGCGATCTCTGATAGGCTGGGCCTATATCTAAAAGAGTACGAGTGACAAATGCTGCTGTCATCCGCGAAAGAGTGGATAGGATTGGAAGTTTGGTAGAGAAGGTCGTTGAGGAAAATAAGAAATAGGGTAGGAGAAAGAACGGAGCCTTGCGGTACCCCTGAATTAATCTTGAACTCGTTTGATGAGACCCCATCTATAACAACTCGTATAGAGCGGTCTCTGAGAAAGCTCGATATAAACCGAGAGAAGTCATCACCGACACCAAAAGCAGTAAGTTTTGCCAATAGTGCACCATGCCACACTCTGTCAAACGCTTTTGAAATATCAAGAGCCACCACCCTACTTTCACCGAAATGATGGATTGAGTGGCACCATTTCTCTGAGAGATATGCCATAAGATCGCCAGTTGAACGACCCTTACGAAATCCATATTGACGATCACAAAGTAGTTTATGCGACTCCAGATACCTCATAAGGTGATGGTTAACCATGTTTTCCATTACTTTGGAGAGTGTAGAGCAAATTGCAATTGGGCGGTAATTTTCGGGGTTATTTGCCATACCCTTTTTGGGTATTGGTGTTACATTAGCAACCTTCCAGCACGATGGAAACTCACCAGTATGGTAAAGTATGCTGAAAAGGCGTGCTAATGGACGCGCAAGCGTAGAAGAGCACTGCTTCAAGACCAGTGCTGGAATGCCATCCGGTCCAGGAGTTTTGTTTATATCGAGGTCTTCCAAAACCCTTTTAACTGCTCGCGCCCGGAAGAATATCTTCGGCATAGTTACAGATACTCTTTCGAGCTCGGGAAGTGGCTGACTGCTTTCCGGCAAGCAGGAATTGCTTGCAAAGATTTCAGCCAACAGGTTAGCTTTGTCAACCGGGTCTGTGAATGCTTGGTCATTCTTTAAAAGAGTTGGAATTGATGAACTAGCACTGTTCTTTACTCTCTTAACGAAAGACCAAAAGGTCTTACTGCCCCGAGGAGCTGCAAGGACCTTGGCACGAAGGCGCTGTTCGTGAAGAGACTTTTCACGCCTAAGTACCTTGGCACACGAAGATCTTGCCTTTTTGCGTAGCAAATCAGTGTCTGGTGTTTTGTTTAAACGCCAGTTACTGAATGCTTCCTCTCTGGATCTGACTGCGTTTTTGCACGTCTGATTAAACCAAGATTTTGCTTTTGGTTTAATCGAAATCTGCTTGGAGGGGATGAATGTTTTCATCCCTAGCAATATAATGTTCTCGACCATTTTTGCTGAAGCATTTATGTCGTTATCTAGAAAACAAAGTTTCCAATTAAAATGCTCATAAAATTGGTTGAGCTCAGCCCAACGCGCCTTTTCGTAAATAAATATTGAACGTTTCGTAGCTGATTTTGAAACGTTACGAAGTCCCGAAATCGAAAAGGTGGCAGAAATGGTGCAATGATCCGAATTGCCGAGAGGTGCACTAACTCTGACTTCATACTTTTCAGGGTGTGAAGTCAGGAATAGGTCAAGTGTGTTTGAATGGTGCCCTTCAACACATGGAATATGCGTTGGCTCATTCACTAATTGCGCTAGGTGGTTGTACGCAGCGAATAACTCGACATATTGGCCTTCTGGAGTTGTATGACTCGAGTGGCGAAGCCAGGATGAGTTGTGAACATTGAAATCACCAGCAACAACGATTTCACTGCTCGGACAACTTTCCAGGATCTTCGATATGGAGTCGGAGAGGGCATCGAAACCAGAAAAGGTAGTATCCCTCACCGCATTTGGACTTCTGTATAGAAACCCGAAATGCAAAAAGTGTGATCTGATTTTGAATTTAACCCAAAGACAGGTAAATTCTGCATCATGCATGCTTAATGGTTGCTGGCATTGGAACACAACTTCATTGCGAATGTAAATTACAAGGCCCCGATGGAAGTTAAAGAGGGATAGGAATTGATACCCAGGTATATGAAAATCCTGTGGATCAGCATTCTCAGATACCTGGGTTTCACATAGGGCGAAAATATCCGGCCGATGGAGACACGTGTGAGCATAGACGGAGAAGAAGTTCGTTCTCAGCCCACGTATGTTGCAAAAGTCTATTCTAAAGTTTCCCGCCATTGCGATAGAAAAATCATGTACAAATGCTAATTCGTGACATACGGCCAGCAGTGCTCGAAAAAGTGGCCCAAAATTGGACGTCCAGAATGCGCTTCGTCAAGAACAGCCGCGGTGCCCATATGCCAGAAATCATTTTCAAATGTTAATGTCACGTATTGATCTTTCGAATAAAAAAAAATTTTGATTACAATTTAATTTTTTGTGTTATTTTTTACAATTTCAAGTTCTATCGGGCTTAAAAAAACACCCTATAGTACCTCAACTAGTTAGCTCTCTTCTTATAGCTGTGATTTAAGCCTGTGTCACGTTACAAACACTACCATTTTGCTTTGAATCTAAAGAGAAGAAGATGCCACTAACAACTCTCAGGTACGACTTGAATTCATCTGTAAAGATCTCGAGCACGGGCTCTTGACGGCTTATTTGGATTGCTTTCAAGACTGTGTCAAATATTTTGTCGAAATAGTAAAGCAAGTGAGCAGTAATCACTATTTATCCCACAATTGACCGGTACTTGTTGGTATCTAATGTCAATGAAACTCCTCTTACTCTGATATTAGTTTTTATTTTACAACTTTAATTATTTTAAGGCTTCTCACACAATGTTGCACCTTTGCCTATACACGCAGCATATGCCATCAGATGTGGTATAAGATTTTGTTCCATTGTACCTGTAAATAAATGTGATTGAGGGCCACGTGCAAAAATAACAACATCTTCGCCAGCATGATGACCCGATGGTTTTTTTATATAGCTGGGTTTAATACTGACTGTAAAAATGTTTATAGCATTAGAATAATTTCTAATATTCTAAAATTTATTAATGTTTAACTTACAATCATGATGTAATCCTGTTAAATCTTTACGTTTCCAATTATGGCCCTTTACCTCGATGTATTGCTTAGGACCCACGGCGTAGTTTAATACACTGTACGGTACATCATCTGAATCTACATCATATTCATTTAAACCTAAAATAGGATTACCACGTCCCGGGTAACCGGCTATGGACATGGTGTGCGAATGATCTGCTGTTACCACAATTAAAGTTTCCTTTTCATTGGTCATTTCTACAGCGATTTTGATGGCTTCATCAAACTCTAGAGTTTCGTCTAAAGCGTAGCCCGCCCTTGTACGATGGTGGCCATGATCAATGCGGCCACCCTCTATAAACAAAAAGTAACCTTCAGGATTTTTCTGCAATATTTTAATAGCACTAGCAGCCATATCTTTGAGTCTGGGCTGATAAGGATTTAGGACTTTTTGGCGAGCATTATAATCCAAATGAGAAGAATGAAAGAGTCCTAGAATCTTGTTAGTTTGAAGATAATCCAAATCATTGAGTTCGTCTAAAGTGTTAACAAAAAACCCAAAAGGATTTTCCGATTTCCATTGTTCTACCAAATTTTTGCCATCTCGGCGCTCGCCCAACACACCGAACGAATCGTTTTGTGTGTAGGGAATGAATTTGATGAAACCTCCACCCAGAATAACATCAAAACTTTTACCAGGTTCATGCTCTATGAGCTGAGTAGCAATATCTGAGCAATCGCCTGGATAAGGTATCCCACTTTTAATGATATCATAATCACTCTCAAAATGTCTGCTTGGTACATGAGCATAGTTTGCTGAGGGACTGGCATGTGTAATGGTGGTAGTTGTTACTATACCAGTCGATTTACCTGCCTGCTGGGCCCACGAAGCTATAGACTCTACCTGATTATGGGGATCTATGGAAGCGCTGCAATTAAGGTAGTCTACTTTGGCATTAACACCGATCAAACGTAAATTAGTCTTGACCCCCGTCAAATAAGCCGTAGCGCTGCAGGCTGAATCGGCTGTCTGAGCATCAGTACAATAGGTCTGCTTAAAGGAACATGAATTGCTTGATTAAAGATGTTGCTTGTTTGTAATAATACTATACCTTACTCAATCCTGTAAAGGGAAATTCTTCCATATTTAGCACCTGTTCCTCTCCGCTCGCCCCCTGACGTTGCCCCTTTAGTATACGAGCAGCTGTTATCGTTGCAATGGACATGCCATCACCCAAAAAGAATATTATATTTTTTGCCTTTCCATTATTCTGTTTAAGATTAAGGCGCTTCTTTAAACTATGCTGAGCCTGCTCAGTCCAATACTCAGTACTCATTTCTTTCAAAGGAGTTCTTCTCTCTTCTAGCACACTGCGTTCTTTCTCATCGAATTCTTCTTCCAATATGCCGTGATAAGGATCCGTGCATTGTGACAATTGAAATATTAAACAGTTTACAAATAAAATTATGAAAATACAAACGCAATTATGACATGACATTGTTGACTGTTTTAACGTTAACGTTAACCTCTTCCGGTAGAAATTGAAATAAAAAAGGTTTTATTAAATTGTCTATTTTATATATAAGAAATATGCTCGTATATATTTTTTGAAACACATATGAAAGTTGAAAGCTTTTTCACAAGCTTATGTATGTATATTGCCACTTTAATCTCTAACATTTTATTCAAACTGTGAGACCTACATGATAATCAAACTCTATTCAATACAAAGCACACACACACGCACTTACACACACGCACACTTTTTTAAGGCTACAGCTTAAAATCTAATTAATTTGTTTTCACGCATTTGATAACTTTCTTGAAAGTCTAGTTTCTTAAGCCACATCTGCAATGAGCTGTTAGTGAACACTTTGCACAAAATTATCGCCAAATACGAGTAAATGTTATGGTTACAGTGCGTTTCACATTTAACGTCTCTTTAGCTTTGTCCGGACACACACATGTAGGACAGCAACAATGCACACCATCTCATCATACAAGTTAAAATATTTTAAGTTTACTTTTTTTACAACTACTTTATTGGAGTGCAAAACTACGATTGAATTATTTTGTTAACAAAAATTTAACTTAACTAATTTTCTACTTTTTATCAAGCAGCAGAAGTCATCACTTTATTAAAAAAATAATTTTCTTTGGAATTATTGTTTTATTGCGACATAGTGTCAGCAGAAATTAATAAAGTGTGGTCCTACCATAATGCACTGAAGTTCATTGTAAAGAAAAACAAATAAGAGTGTAGTATATTCAGCTGGGCCGTAACTAAAATACCCGTCACGATAGTCACGTATATCATATATTACAAATTTGAGCTAAATATGCTCGGATATATGTATATAGATCGACATCGGGGAAAAAATATGTTTGCCTTGTAATCACCATTCCAAAAAGAAAATCTTTTATAGAAATTTTCATGGAAAAATCGGTTTAGGAATTTCTTTGGAATTATTGTTTTATTGCGACATAGTGTCAGCAGAAATTAATAAAGGGTGGTCCTACCATAATGCACTGAAGTTCATTGTAAAGAAAAAAAAGTAAGAGTGTAGTATATTCGGCTGGGCCGTAACTAAAATACCCGTCATAATAGTCACGTATATATGTATATATCATATATTACAAATTTGAGCTAAATATGCTCTGGATATATGTATATGGATCGACATCGGGGAAAAAATATTTTTACCTTGTAATCACCATTGCAAAAAGGAAATCTTTTATAGAAATTTTCATGGAAAAATCGGTTTAGGATATAGCTCGGTTAAATATGAAGCGATTTTGGAATTTTCTATTTTCTGTATTTTAGTAGCGTTCTTTTACAACGAGAGCTGCTTTTAAGCAAAAAAAAAATGTTCATGGAAAAATCGGTTTATCCTATATCTCGGGAATATATGGACCGATATCGGAAATTTTCATAATATGGGGGATTACTCTCTATTGCGATGCGAAAGGTAAATGTGACAAGAGTATAATTTGGTACTCAGTTTCCTTTGCGCAAACTTTTTAGCGAAATAGTTTGAAAATGACCAAGGCTGGTACCACAAAATAAACAAAAGCGAATAATGATAAAATAAAATGTGCAAAAGGTAAAAAATTAAGTGCGTAAGGTAAATACGAAAACGCAATACTGGGTACCAACTCTTTGTATTTTCTTTCGCATCACAATAGAGAGTAATCCCTCTGTATTTTCATTATCTCGTTTTACAATCAGAACTGACTTCAAGAAAAAAATTTTTTTCACTGAAAAATCTGTTTAGACTATATCTCGGGTATACATATATGGGCCGATATCGGAAATATTAATTTTCTCTATTTGGTAACCTCCTTCCATTGTCAGAACTTCTTTTAAGCAAAAAAATTTTTAAGTTCGCTTACCCGGCATTTTCATGATAAAATCGGTTTAGGCTATATCTCGGGTATATACGGACCGATATCGGAAATTTTAATTTCCTGCATTTTAGTAACCTCCTTTTATAATCAGAACTGCTTTTAAGCAAAAAAAAAAATTATTATAAATTATGGAAAAATCGGTTTAGGCTATATCTCGGCTCTACGAGTATATGGGCCGATATCGAAATTTCTCATTTTCTGTATTTTACTAACGACCTTTTATTACCCGAACAGCTTTTAAGCACAAAAAAATTGTTTAAGTTGGCTTACATATATGGGCCGATATCGGAAATTTTAATTTTCTCTATTTGGTAACCTCCTTCCATTATCAGAACTTCTTTTAAGCAAAAAAATTTTTAAGTTCGCTTGCCCGGCATTTTCATGATAAAATCGGTTTATATGGACCGATATCGAAAATTTGTATTTCCTGTATTTTAGTAACCTCTTTTTATTGCCAGAACTAATTTTAAGGAAAACAAAATCTTAAGTTCGCTTACACGACATTTTCATAGAAAAATCGGTTTAGACTACAACTCGGGTATACATATATGGACCGATATCGAAAATTTTCATTTTCTCTATTTGAGTGACCTCCTTTTATTACCAGAAGTGATTTTAGGTAAAAAAAACCTCCGTAACCTCCTTTTATAACCAGAACAGCTTTTAAGAACAAAAAAAGTTTTTAACATATTCTTGAAAAATCGGTTTTAGCTATATCTCGAGTATATATGGACCGATATCGGAAATTTGTGTTTTTGTAACCTCTTTTCATTATCAAAAATGATTTTAAGCAAAAAAAAATTCTTAAGTTCGCTTACGCGCATTTTCATGGAAAAATCGGTTTAGGCTATATCTCGGGTGTATATGGACCGATATCGAAAATTTTCATTTTCTGTATATAAGTAATCTCCTTTTATTACCAGAACTGATTTTAAGCAATAAATTTTCATAAAAAAATCGGTTTAGGCTGTATCTTGGATATCATATATATGTATATATATGGACCGATATCGGGAAAAAAAATTTGTTGCCTTGTAGTTTGAAGCAAAACGAACAATTTTTTTTTTAATTTTCATACAAAATAGCAAAAACTAATGGCTTTTTTCGGAATTTCGGATATATCTCAGTTATACTGAACCGATATTACTGAATTTCAATAGCAAACACCTGGCACGATCAGTCTAATGGTTTTCTCAGAAACGGTATTTCAACGACCGACAGACGGGCAGAAGGACGTCGCTTAATCGACTTTTCTATTAATTCTGATTCAGAATGTATATACATATATACATATATACTTTATAGGGTCGCAAATGAAAATTGTTGAAATTACACACGGAATCACAAACTTATATACACCCTTTACATTTTTGTAAAGGGTATAAAAAGAGAATTATCTTAATAATGACTAATAACGTGTGACTGATTATTCGACTTATTCTTTAAACCGGTTTTCGAATAGTGGTTGTTTGAAAAAACCGGTTTACGGTTTATAACTAAAAAAAACCCCCCGGTCAACCGGGATTTTTACAATATAATAATTAAAAACTAATTAGTAAAATAGTACTTTGAAAAAAAAAAAACAAAGTCATTCACAAAAAAAAGAATAAAATGAAAAAAAAGTTATTTAATAAATCTGTTTTTTTCCTCACGAATTGTTCACGCTTTAAGTAAATGCTCACGAACACAAAGAAATACAGGGTGGCTAATCAATTTTGCTACTTTAACAAACTCAAGTAACTTTTTGTAAAGTTTTTGTAATTTATTTTTTAGAAACTCATTTGAAAAATAATACATTTTTATTTATTTATTTCGTAACCATACAGTTGCAAAGTAAATTTGCCAAGTATAGGATGCACAGCATGGGCGGGGTGACAAAAACCATAATGCCCAAGATGGTATTAACAGTACTTTTGTAGCGGCGCTGTGACTAACTATAACGACCTATGCCTTCACATAGGAAGTTTCCACGTGGTTAACAATGAATAACCTCCAAAAAAAACTGTAAACCAATACAGTTAGTTGAGGCAAACCGTGAACTAGTGCGAGTGAGACGCAAAACTCTCGAAGACCGAACAACAAATACAAGCCTGACCGCACTTAAGAAATAATTACGATGGCGCGACAGCTGTTCTTCAGCCCAGAGCTGCCTTACGACTGAATACATTTTTATTAAAGTAACCTATAAAGTTTTGAAAATAATTGAATTCAAATGGCCTGCACCATCGGTGGCACATGTGCGACATCTTATTAAAAAGTTATTCATTACTGCCTGGAGTGTTGCAGCAGGTAACTGTCTCAATTATCGTTCGAATGGATTGCTTTAAATCATCCAAATATGTTTTTTTTTTTTTTTTTTTTTTTTTTTGTAAACTTCTTGTTTGCAATAACCTCACAAAAAAAATCAGGTGCAGTAAGGTTAGAAGACTGTGAGGCCAACGGAATGTGGAGTTTCTTGAAATCAGTTTATTGTGAAATTTTTGCCTTAATTCTGTCATAACAGGTGTGGCTATGTGACAAGTTGTCCCATCTTGTTGAAAACAAACAGAATTGAAAGGGATTCTCTTTCGGCGTAATTCTGGTAATAAAAGCTCTTTCAACATATTTAAGTAACGGTCTCCTTTGACCGTAAGTAAGTTTTCTTCGAAAAAATAAGGCCCGATAATGAACCTTGAAGATACTGCGCACAACACTGTGATGCGAAATGGATGTAATTGCATCTGATTGGGTATCTGTGGGTTAGAATTACTCCATATTCGAGAATTTCAAAATATGCCTCACCAGACATAAAAATGCAGTTCAAGACGTTTTCATCCTGCAACATCATTTGAAAGATCTTCTCACAAAATTCCAAGCGAATTGGCAAGTCTCTAGGGTTCAGTTTGTTTGCTAATTAAATCTTGTCGAAGGAGCTTATCTGCTCAAATGGGCAGATAAGCTCCCCAGAATATGGGGGATATAAGGGCAGAGAAGAATATAGACGCACGCAAACTTGCGCGTATATTCTCCATTTTAGTTAAACGGAGAGATCAATCTATAAAATACAATAAAAATGGAACAGGTTAGTTACACAGAAAATAAGTTATTACGCTCTTTTTTTTTTTTTTTTTGTTTTTAGTAGCAGCTTTATCAGCCTCCCCGTATGTCATATACACTGCCTGCCACTTGAATAAGGAATCACATTTTTTAACTTCAATTAAGTATATCTCCTAAACTAAAGTTCAGAAAAAAATAATTTTTTGTAGAAGCAAATTACAAGGCTTTAGTTTCCATCAGAAATAAAAAATATACATATTTTTATGTACAAATTATTTTATTAACTAACTAGTTGCGATACGATATTAACTAACTAGTTGTGAGTTCGAGTCCAACGTCAGTCAAGAAGAGGGATTATTTTTAATTATAACAATAATTGCTGTGAAACAATAAGACCGAAGAAGAACAGAAAAAATAATTGAATACCATTAGCTGGGGGACAACTAGCTGTTTCGTAGTCGCTACACTACTCATCAGCACCCACTGGGATTCGAACTCGGGATCATGTGAACATGATGTGTTTTTAAAAAATATACACTAAAAATGCATTTGCTGCACTTCGTCTTCAGCGACGAGGCAAACTTACACCTAAGTGGATTCTTTAACAAGCATAATTTCCGCATTTGAGCAAATGAGATGAAGGAGTGATTGCTGAAAAACTGATACATCTACAGGGTGGCTGATAGGTTAGGTTAGGTTTGACAGGCTACCAGCTATTGTAAAGCCAGCTCACTTGGGTCCAGTCAGGTCCCGTCGTGTTGCCTGGATATGATATGTATCTCAGTAGATCTACATATCACTGGTTTAGAACCAACCCGAGGATCGGATAAAGGAGTCCAATCCACGTACATCGCATTCCGATACCTCCGTCAAATCATGCAGCATCGGTCTGCCTAGGTACAATGCCTTTATATAAGAGCTGGACAATGAAGTAGAAGTGCTCAACGCTCTCTTCATCCTCCTCGTCTCTTCAACTTCTACAGAAGTCAATAAATGGAAGATTTAACCTCCTCGCCTGCCTCCCTATGTGGCAGTGTTCCGTCCGGACCGCTACAACCGAACGCAACCTCCGTCGGGGCAAGCCCCTAAGAATGGTAGTCCTCCTGTTATCATATCTGGGCCATGTCAGCCTTGATATTCGACAGGTATCCTCACTAGACCATCTGTCTTGAGCGGTCTGAAAATTTGACGCTGTACTTGTTTCTTACAGCTCGCAAGCGGGATTCCAACGATCCCATCAATATCCCTTTGTTGAAGCTTAACACCGGCCTTTGCCAGTTCATCCGCTACTAGATTACCGGATACTTCACTGTGCCCTCGATGGTGGCTGATAGCAGATTTATATTTTCGAACTTAAATAAAAAAAACGTAATAATTAACACAAGGTGTTATTAAGAGCATTGAACGATTGAATGGAAATGCGGACTTTATTTTTTAAGGAGTATGTCATCCAGATGTCTTCCGTCGAGTTGAATATACTGTTTAAAACGCAGCCTTATATTCTGCGCCACACGCTGCAGTAAACTTGGTTCTCAACGAATATTTTTTTGTAAAGCCAAAAGAGATTCGGGATTGTCATTATAACCCATAAAAAATCCATCGGGGTTAGATCGGGTGACCTCCGTAGCCATGCGATGTTCCCAAAGCAACTGATCAGCGGGAAATTTCGCCCTATCCTATTGAAACCACGTGTGTGAAGAGTACGCTAGATGAGCTGGCAGGTTTAGCAAAAAAAAAGTCCGTAATCATGCGTCGATAATTTTCACCGTTGACATTCGTCGCCTGGCCTCGATAATTTTCGAAAAAAAATCTCATCTTAATTTTCTCATGCGTGGATAAGGCACACCAAACAGTTACCCTGGGACAATGCAATGGTTTTTGATGTTTCAATGGAGGGTTGCTTGGAGATCAGTAACGGCAGCTTTGCTTTTAAGTGAAAGTTAGCCTCGTCGCTCTGAAAAATGGGATTTACAATGCGAAAATACTCCAACATCGTTTCACAGAAATGTCTGCATTAATCAAAGTCACTTTCTTTCAGTTCTTGAACGATTTGAATTTTAAAAGGATGGAACTTTACATTCTTTTTTAAAATTCATGAATAATTGCACTTGGAAGTCCCAGTGCGGCTGCTCTTTTCTGCACTGAAAGTCGCGGTTTTTCACGTAAACTTCTCAAAACCAGTTCAATGGCTTTCAGAGTCATTTGGAAAAATAGAATGGAGCTGATCCTACTTTTAATAAAAGTGATGAAATAATTATTATTTCTATAATATTTCTATAATATTTAAATTTATTTCATTTCAATTTAATAAAAATAAAATAATTGCAAATAATAATGTAGAAGTTACTGCTGATATTAATTTGTCGTCTCTTATTACGGGGATGAAAGATAATAAATTAATTTCAAGTTCTATTCAAGTTTGAAGCATGAACGAAATAAATTTACACTCGGTCCATCACGTATTCGTCGAATACCGAACTTTGAACAAAATTGTCAAGAATGGTGCTACGGTGCTACAGCCAACAAGCCAATAGCTCTTTTGTACGAAAAATTCAATGGCCGTGCTATCTCACGTCGTGGCGATCTTAATTAGCCCTCGCGGTCACGTGATTTGGCACTGTTGGACTTCTTTATTTGGGGATATTTAAAGGAAAAAGTGGACGTCGGTAAGCCAAGAACAGTTCAAGAGCTAAAGGATGAGATAATTCGGCACATTAATGACAATAAACCTAAATTATGTCTCAGACTCGTTAAAAAATGGATCGTGGAATAGAGGTATGCCATCGAAGCTGTAGCGAGCATTTAGCCGATATTTTGTTTGTGAAATGTTCTCGTTTAATTTGCAATTAACATCACGCGTTTTGGTTGGACCACCCTTTATTATAATATTTAGTGCAAACATAGCTCTCAGCAGAAAATTTCTTTTTTTTAATTTTATTTAAATTTGGGCGGAATAAAGGTTAGTGACTTTTGTGTCGTTAATGCTAAGAACACAACTGCGACGAACAACGAATTTTTGGTCGCGAGTATTCATCGCCAAAAATAAAACACGTTGGTGTATATGAAAATGCACACAATCGTAGAATTGGTCGAAATTCATCACACACAGCGAAAGTTGAAATAGATTTATTTCTAATTGTTTCGTCAGCAAACGACGAAAAAAACAGTATCAGGTGACCAGATTTCTTATATAAAAAAAGTTATTTTCACGAAAAAATACTTTTTATATTTATATTAATTAATTAATAAAATATAAAGTACCTCAGATAATTTGTTCAAAAATCCTTCTTTCCGAAGGGATTCATATAGGTTTACCTTAGTATTTACATTAACTTTTTTTAATTTTCCTTTGCGTGGAATATTAGAAATGTTATCTACACAAAAGTTCGTTGATATTGTGCTCCGCACGACGACATTATATACACCAAAGATTTGCCGGCGAAATCGTCGCAATGGGCGAAATTCGTCGTTCGTTGTAGTTGCATTCCTAGCTTAACTTGCCTAGTGTCTAAAACTGCGATTAAAGGTTTCATTAGTTTTTACTTTCTGTTGCCGTTCTGCGACGTTGATTTCTGTAGCAAATATTTTACAATTATTTTTTTCGTGAAAATATTCCGCAGTTTTTTACAGTAGAGCATAAATAAAAGAAAAAAATTAGAATGAAAAATAAAATATACATAAATATTATCTTGTATGAAAAAAAAAGAAAGAAATTATTAATTTAGAAATGGTGATCAAACAGCCCACTTCTTTCTCACAATCTGCAGAGTTTATAACACTTCTTATACAAAATATAATATTTCCTCGCTAAAATAATATTCATTTGATCATTCATAGATTTTTTATTTGATAAAAATGTATTTACTTTTAAAAATTTTTAATTGAAGCTAATTCTTTTTGGCTTTTGACAAAAAAAACTTTTGACAAAAAAATTAATGTTTCCATACCTGAAAAAAGTAAAACATACACATATCTGGCCACCGCAACAGAACAGGACGAAAAAGTAAAAACAAATCATGCATATATATGTAGTTTCAATTGAACAGAAACAAAACAGCTGATTCAGAACGTAAAAGAACGTACAAACTAATTCTGCCTTAACTCTGACATAATAGGTGTGTTCATTTACTTTACTAGTAAAAATTAGCAACGAGAGAATAACCAGAAAATTTTCAAAATTACTCTCAAAAATGTGAAAAAGTAAATGAACACTTTACTAGCAAAAATTTGCCAGTTAGAGTAGTGTTGTTGTGTATAGGTACTTAATAACTACCCTTATATCTTTTGGGCAAATTATACATACATATATGTATATTATTATAAAAATAATTTTCTTGACTGGTGTTTTTCGAGTACGGATTGTAATAGAATAATGAAAATTTTTACAATTTTATTTAATCTAGTACTAGGCATAGTCGAAATACGCTAAGCACTACGAGTATAAGGGTGATTAGCTACTTTTAAATAAAATATCTATTTTTAATTAGCACCCCATAGACGTTTCAATTCGTGACTGAGTCGGTTGTTGTACTTTGTGAATTGATTAGTTTGCAGCTGTCGAGTTGGTTGAAGCAAAATCAAAAGATTTTGATTTTTTCAAGTTGGTTAGTAAGTCTCTCAATTCCATTGTACTGTGTGTGTTCAAGTCTCCTGACCAGCTGTCAAAATTTATATTTGTATTTTTTTGTATTTAATTTCATTGAACCTGGTAGTTGAATGAAAATCTTCCAATTCAGTTTATGAAGTGTGTGGCCAAGAATCAATTCAATTGAAAAACTCAATTAACAATTGAATTGAAACGTGTATGACCCACTTTATCCGTTATAACAGCCTGCATACACATAGCATTTTTATTTCAAATTAATTTCAAAGTGTAAAGTACCGAGTAGTTAAGTACTCATAATATTTACAATACTAAAAATAACAGCAGTCTGTAAAAATTAAAGAAACAAAAACATTTCAGAGGTTAAAATTAGAAAAATATTAACATAATTAAAAATGGAAGGATCTAAGTGCCAGTTTAATTGCTCCCCTAAAAGTTTTAAGCACATTCAAGCAAGTAAATTTGCCGGAACATCCTTTGCCACTGATATGCCAGATACTGTGTTGCTTAACTCATTTCCATTAGACGTCTTATCTTACCTCTGTTGCTCCTAAGTTACACAAACATTAATTTATTACCTCTTCAATACTTTTTATCGTTTTAAAAGTTTATATACACTTACAATTTCTTAAATTTTCCAAAATATTTTTATTTTTAACTTAATTTAGAAATATTGTTTTGTAAACAGCTGTTTAAATAATTATTGCAAGTAAAAATTTTACTTGCAAAAACTTGCAAGAATTTTTCAGTCTCCCAATTTTGTACGCTCTTTTGAAGTTCTCTCGTTGCAAATTTTTTGGGTTAATGAACGCTTTCTTGTAACACTTATTACAAATTTGTGAAAATTTTTAGTAAATGAACACACCCAAGGTGCAGTAATGAATACACGGTGGCACCACTAGAGCAAAATTACAACAATACAACAAAAACAGGCATGTGGTAAGCTATGTTTATCAAAAATATTTATAACTATTTTCACAATTATAAACGATGAATGTACCTTTTCATAATTATAAATTATATTTATTTGAATTATTTATATGTTCACAAAATAATTTGTATATGTTTAATTCAGAATAAAACACTAAATTCAGTTTCAAAAATGTAAACAATACATTTGACGTAAATAGCTTACTATATTGCCAGTAGCAAAAAATTGTCACATGCCGTAGTGCTGCCACCGTGTATACGTTAATGCACCTTGAACACACCCAATATCTGAGAAAACGTCGGCAGAATGAGAGAGCGTATTTCTCAATGTTCATCTTCATATCTAACAAGGATTATATACGCATTGTTGTTAATCTTATAAGAATTCATAAATCATTGAAAGCCGAGAAGAAAACACATCTTGGCGATCAATAGAATATTGTATAAATTTTCTATATGTGCACATTTTTTACAAAATCAATTGCTTATAGTATATGTAATAATATATATTTAATACGTAAAAACAAATTATTTTCCATTTAAAAGGGTCTTTTTTAAAGATATTTTACAAGACTAATAATAGGTAAAATTGCAATGGCGTATTTTTGCAAACAAACACATACACATCCGCTTTTTTGACAACTCTTATTATAAGATTTCTCATAAGAAAGCTCTCATAAAAATTATTATAACACTGCGATAACACTGATTTTAAAGGCCGGGTCAGATAAAACTTTTGTTTCGCTTTTCGTTGCAAATTCGCTTTGACATCTAAGATAAAATATACACACTTATATGAAACATGTCACATAAAGTACTTTTAACGCAACGAGAAGCGAAAAGTTCGGCAACTGTCATTTTTTTACGCGTTGAAGTGTTTTCTAATAGCTCCAAAGCTTTGTGCATTAAAAAAAAACAATTAGATCCAATTTCAGTAGTTCGGCCAATAATATTTCTAACTTCGATTATCAGAAGAAATAATTAAATATAAAAATTAACAACCATTTTTTTAGATAAACAAACAAATCGTGAGCGTTGCCAAAGTTTTTAATGTGACATACACTTTTTGCTTTGCGCTTTTCTGTAAAAGTTTTAAACTTCACGCAAAGCGACAAAGTTTAATCTGATACGGCCTTAAGTCTACACGTAACAGAATTCTCTCTGCGACTGAATTTGATATTATCCATATACTCGTATACCCAAGATATAACCTGAACCGATTTTTCCATGAAAAAAAATTTTTTTTCCTCTTCTGATTATTAAACGTGGTTATGAAAATACAGATAATGTAAAATTTTCGATATCGGTTCATATATACCCGAGATATAGCCTAAACCGATTATCACATTAACATTTTTTTTTTTTTTTTTGCTGAAAAGCGATTCTCGTTATAAAAGAGCTTTACTGAAATACAGAAAATAGAAAATTCTGATATTGGATCATATATAACCGAGATATAGCTTAAACAAACTTTTCTATGAAAATGTCAATGAAAGATTTCTTTTTTGGAATGGTGATTACAAAGCAAATATATTTTTTCCCCGATATCGGTCCATTTATATCCGAGCATATTTAGTTCAAAGTTATACTATATTTTTATGCGACTATAGTGAAGGGTATTTTAGATTCGGCCCAGCCAAATATACCACACTCTTACTTGTTTAGTTTAACTATTACATAAACTTTTTATTAATATTTTTCTGAAAATATATCGCCTGTGTCATGATCTCGAACAAAGGCAAATAAACATATTTGTAAGCAAAAAATAATTTTTTTTCTGTGTTCTTCTAATCTAACAACTCTTAGTAACCATAATCCCATTGATAAAGAACAATAGCATATATTAACAATAATTAACTTTTTTAGGTGTCAGTCCCGATCTAAACAAATTTGTACCCAAATCACGCGAAGAGCTTTTGGAATGGTCCTTTCTGGCCAGAAGTCTTTACTCCACAGACCATTCTAATCCCAAACATAAAATCAATTCCGCAATGCGAGAAGGTCTCGAAGATGTAATAACAGAAGTAATGGAAAATATTAACAACTATTCACGACAGCGTGGAAGAGTTATTGAATTTCGAGAACTGTTGTACGGTTATACGCGGCTAAATGCCCTGCATGGACAAGATTTAATATTGGATTTATTGCTGATATACAAAAAATACAGAGGTAAAAAGATGACTGTGCCCGTGAGACGGCATTTGTATGTACAGAGGGCATTTACGGGCATATTTATAAAGGAGTTTGAAGAAGATTTCTATAATACAACTTTGCAAAGAAGTAAGTCGACATATGTGTATGTACATAAGCTTGAATTTTATTTTATTTTTAACGCCAATTCAAAACTTTCTTTTAAAGGTTTTTTTAAGAACATTTTAAACCAGGGAGTGGAAAGTTTATCTAATCATTTTTCCATACCCGGACTGCTAACGGCTGGCAACTCGGCCGGTTATACCACAAGTTCTAGAATTGTTTTTGTTTTACCAATAGCGGGTCGTTTGAACACCTTTAGACGTTTTTTGGAAATATATGAACAAGTGGCAATTGAAGAAGACAAAAATTGTGATTTGCTGGTGGTTATTTTTGGTTCATTAGCAGAAGTACAAGATCATTTAACAGCTATAAGAAGTCTAAAACAAACACATATCTATGAACAAATCAATTTCATACATCGTCAAGAAGAATTTTCCAGAGGTGTTGCTTTAGATACTGCTGCTCGTTCATCATACATACATGATGATAATATTATACTTTTTATAGACGTTGATATGGTTTTTAAATTAGAAACTTTACAACGCATACGCATGAATACCCAGCAGGGTAAACAGGTGTATCTTCCCATAGTTTTCTCACAATATGATCCCAAACGCCGGGGCCAACAGCAAACTCCAGCTGATGAAATAACAAACGACTCGGGATATTTTCGACAATTTGGTTTTGGCATTTGTGCCATATATAAGTCTGATATACTAGATGAAAGTATTAATGGTTTTGACAAAGACATAACCGGTTGGGGACTAGAGGATGTCAAGTTTTTAGAGAAAATAGTTAAAAATGGCAATCGGCAAAATTCATTTATGACCAATACTGCCGAAGTTTCCGAAGACTACAACCTGAAAGCAGCGCAAATGCGTAGACTGACAATATTTCGTGCACCCGATCCTAGTCTAGTACACATTTATCATGATATTAGTTGTGATATTAACTTAGAGACTGCTCAATATAATATGTGTTTGGGCACAAAAGCCAACTCGCTGGGCAGCACCCATCTAATGGAACACTTATTTTATAACAATTCCGATAATATAGAATTTATTAAAGAGTATAATCGTAAGAAAGATATTAGATAGTAGCAGTTTAGAGATTATTTTCATTTTTATTCGAAACCAACGGTTATGTTCCAAAAAAGAAAAAAAAACAGCATTTAGATAGTAAGAAAATAATTTAAAAATATGTATGTATGTTTGTGTAGATTATATTGTGTATGTGTGGGCGGGCGGGGAGGGAATTGTAATGTAAAGTTTTGACTGCAAAGATAATGTAATTTGATTTCAATCCGACAAATAGGTTTCATCCATTTGTTTCGAGCAATACTTTTATCTATACGTTGTCGGTGAGACACAGAATTGAACTAATCTCAAATGCAGAGAGAAACGTGAAAAAATCTCTTGACATTTGGATGTACAGCCCAACTGTACAAGTACTTCAGTTTAATTTTTTTAATTTGGTATTATCGATTAAAGGCCGAGCACATAGAATCCGTCTACTTTTTCAACTGACATCAACGTATACGAAGTGTGAAGCTGGCACAATCAGTACTTTGTTAACGGATATAAAATCAACTGCATTTTACTTTAATTTGATTAAAATCTTTGAATTTATATTTCAGACACATCACAAAAAATCAAAAACAATTTTTTTTCAATTTATTTAATTTTTAAACGAAAATTTATATCAAAATATACAAAAAATATTACCAGATAGTTGCCAAAGTTCTCAACGTACGTTAAAAGTTGCTCAACTTTAATACTTTGCGTTGACGCAGAAGTATGGAATCTGACAAAGCTCATAAGACTACATGTTTTTTAACTTAGTTGTCAGTTGAAAAAGGCAACGTATAACATACGACGAATTCTATGTCAATATGGATTTCTTAAAACTTAACCTCTCAAAAATATTAAAGTTGAATTTAAGTATTACAACTTTTTTGTGGTATTACGGTGTAGAACTCTCCTAAATTAGGGCGTAAAACGCAACGCAATTTAACGCTTTGATTTTACGCTGCAATATTATTTATTTTTTTAGTAACTATACAGTTGCAAAGTATAAGATGCACAGCATGGGCGGGGTGACAAATACCATATGCCCAAGATGGTATTAACAGTACATTTGTAGCGTCGCTGTGACTAACTATAACGACCTATGCCTTCACATGGGAAGTTTCCACGTGGTTAACAATGAATAACCTCCAAAAAAAAAAAACTGTAAGTTGAGGCAAACCGTTAATCAGTGCGAGTGAGATGCAAAACTCTCGAAGACCGAACAACAAACACAAGCCTGACCGCACTTAAGAAATAATTACGATGACGCGAGAGCTGTTCTTCAGCCCAGAGCTGCTTTACGACTGAGGTCTCATAAATTTTGTATGGACATGAGGAGTTTTGACAGATAAATTCTACTTGACGCCATAATTTAGGTTGTACTGTAAAGTAGGATTACTAATGGCCGCAAAAAATCAGT
This sequence comes from Thecocarcelia acutangulata, assembly GCA_914767995.1. NCBI lineage: Eukaryota > Metazoa > Arthropoda > Insecta > Diptera > Tachinidae > Thecocarcelia > Thecocarcelia acutangulata. The sequence goes on along the minus strand of OU612095.1, from coordinate 75,446,911 downwards.
AACATTTGTTTTGAGAGACAGTAAAGCTTTCTCTTACGCGCTTTCCAAATTAGATTTTCCAATTGAGTTGAGTTGTAATTCTTAATACCCAAATTGAGTTAAGTCTTAAAGAAAAGTTGTTTGAATTTCAACTCAAATGAGTCTAGTTGTAAATCATAACAGAGCCATAAATTTTTGGCGGTTTATAAGTTCTCATAATAGATATGGCCACCAATATGCAGGATGACACGAAATGGATTATTTAGATTTCCATTTTTATGTACTCGTATTTTATTTGTCATACTTTTTTTTTTTTTGTCTTGGGCCAGTATTTATGGAATGACCCATACATATGCAGTGCATAAGTTAAGAGGGGAGGAAAAGAAGTATCGTTTGAGTCGTATAGACTCCAGATAGGGCATACAACGCAGCCTTACTATCAGTACAAATTCGGATATCATTCCCGTATATCCTGTAGTACCTTAACCAGTTAGCTGCTCTCATAATGGCCGCAATTTCGGCCTGCGCTACGCTGCATTCAGTTTACAGCCTGAATCTTATCCTCCTCTCATACAAGGTGATAAAGGTACCCCCACCAACTCCATAGTCCGACTTGGATCCATCTGTAAAAATTTCAAGCACGTCCTCTTGACGATCTGTGCCAGTCGTCTCGGAGAACGAGCCTGATGAGATTACATCAAATCTCTTGTCGGGCAGTAGAGCCGGCGAGCAGTAATCAATATTGTCTGGAAGGTTCACTATTCTTCCTATTATTGAGGCATGATCATATGTCGCCTCCTTCCACGTTTCGCTTGACCACAGCCTGATAGCCGAATTCATGGCTATTTTCTTCGCCATGAGATCAGCCGGCAGCCAGTTGAGCATAGTGAAAAGTGCTTTCGACGGCGTAGTGCCGGCAGCACCAGTCACCATCAAAGCAGCAGTACGCATTATCTTTTCTGCAATTTTGCAGTAGGTGGTTTTCTCCAACGACTTCCAGCACACGAGCGTTCCACATGTTAGAATCGGCTTTACAACCGTGCTGAAAAGCCAGCCGGAGTTCCTAGGATGTATTCCCCAGGTCTTCCCAATGGCCCTTTTGCACAAGAATAAGGCGATTGCCGCTTTTTCTGCCCTTGACTGGACATTCTGCTGCCAGGATAGTTTGGAATCCAGGTAGATGCCCAGATATTTCGCACTGTCTGACAACACTAGTTCAACCCCCCTTACGGTTGGTAGAGTAAACGATGGAGTCTTGTATCTTCAGCGGTAAGTGGTGGTCGAAATAAATAGATCGTAGATGTCATACAGTAAGCGTAGGTATTTGTAAACATAACGCCATCGAAATATTAGTCGATTTGTGTCTGCATCATAAAGTTATTCTTATGAGCCAAATTCTCGACATTTACCTGAGGTTTCCATATTCTGCTTTGATATGAAGAAATCTGCGACTGAGGCTCATCGAATGATCTCAAATACCTATGGTTAAACAAATCTTATAGTTTTTCAGTACTAAATCAGAGACGAAAGAAAATCATTAAGCTTACAAAAAATTTAAGACAATAACTTTATTGTGAGATCTTCCAGCAATAGTAATTTGGGAGAGCTTTGTCGAGCCTGTCTGAGAACTCTGAAGGACAACCACTAGAATGATGATAGCGTTGCAATAAATGAAATGCCCAATTTATGTGAATTGTTTGTATTACAGACAAAGAATATGATGGCTTTGCAAAACGTTTATGTAAATCGTGTTATGACCGTCTTTTAGATTACGATGAGTTTCGTAAGCTTGCTGCAAGAAGTACTGAAATGTTGTATGAACAATGGGATTCTTGTGAAAATGAAGTCAACAATGTTAAGGAAAACTTATCAACTGCTTAAATTCTTAAAAATGTAAAGCGAGAAAAATCTTTTGAAGAATGTGACGACGATAAATTGTTTTTACCCTTACTGGAAAATATGCCTTTACAAGTTAAGCTTGAAGCGATGTATACTCAATTTATCTTGCCGTCATATCTAGAAGGGCTAAACATTTCTTATGACATTAACACTTCAAGCTTAAGACAAATGATTTAGTTTAATTTTATATTCTTATGTATATAATAATCATAATTTTAAATCCAAGAAGCCACCAAGTAAAATAAACACGAACCAAAGGACGGACAAACGGACTTCCCACACAGTCAGACATAGAGCATATGGACGGGACAGACATACAAAAATTTCAAAGATCAGACAGACAAAAATTCTTACTTATTAACGCATAGGAAAAAAATCACATACACTCACACTCTTATAGCCTTTTTCCACTGAACAATATCTAACATCTACCATCAGTTTTTGAAGATGATAACATCTTCCTATAAGAAATACATTGTACTAAAAGTCAACATTTTTCAACATCTTTACAAAATGTTCCTATCTCATTTTATTCCATTCAACATCTTTCGATTATTTCAGTGTCATCACTAGAAAAGTGGCAATAATGTCGATTATTCTTGTGGCATCACTGAAAAAACTTCATTTATTTTGAAAAAATTAAAAAAAAATCATAATTTATTTATCATGTGTCAATTGTTTGCATGTGTGTTTTCTTTATTAATTTTTTCTGTGTTTTTGTTAAATTTTGTTTATAAAGCCTACATTTTATTTATAGACACATGTATATAAATTTAATAATCATTTTTTGTTTTTAAAATTAATTTATTTCCACCAGTAAAAAATTATAAATAGCTTGTTTTCTATGTTTCCCAGCTATCTATATGTCGACATTTCATAGGAACTGCCCTAATCATCAGTAGACTTTGGAAATTTTTGAAAGATATTCTCAAACATTCAACTTTATATCCCAACAATCCAAATAAATTGCTGAGAATTTAAAAAGAAAAATGCTCTAATAATATCCGTCAAAACACAAAAAACATTATTTGACAAATTTCCCATAAAAATTTGTCAAATAACGGTTTAATAATGCAATATTTTTTATGAATACGGCCGTACGTGTTTTTTGTTAAATTATTTGAACATTAAAAAATAATATTTTTGATTGATAGTAGATGTTAGATGTGAGCAATGTAAACAGTGTTTCACATTTTCAACATCTTTCATGCGTTTCATGAATATTTTGATCAGTGGAAAAAGCCTATTACCGAGCTTGGGTTCTTTGGTGTAAGCTGATAAGAAAAAGCAAATTTGGCAGCCCTGGAGCTAATATCATAGACAACAACCTACCGTTACTTGCAACATCTGTGCATCAGGGTGGAACAATTTTAATTTTTTTCATAAAAATTTGGTAAATTCACAACTTTTATTTTTGACTGAAAAATATCGCTTTATACTTCAACTTTTATTGCACACTGATCCGTAAATTATTAACTTTTGTGTCTAGGCCAAAAAATACATATGTCTTAAGTATATAAGCTTTTTATTTTGCACAATATACGTAAAAATTAATCAATCGTTTTAGTCTGCCAAAATGTAATAGTTAATTTGGATTTGCAAAAATATTGGTGAAAATAAGAAAAAAAAAACAATTGCGATTGCCAGATTCGATTAACAGCTGATTCTAATTGTAGTTATACAAAACTTGTTTAGTTTTTTTTTTAATTATTTAACTTTAATAAGCAACAAATATATTTTTAGAAACAAAGTCTTAAGATTGTATTTATTTAAAATAGTATTGTGTTTATTTAATAATGTGTTAAAATTTAAGTATAAAATCTTACATATATTATACGTTTAATGTGATATATACGAAAGAACTAATAAAAAGAGAATGTAAAAAAACTAGGACACATTGTTTTATTAATTCGACAAACAAAAATTAAAGTAATAAATGTAAAAAAATGAATTCGGTTTACATAAAATCGACGGGTTCGATATTTAACAAAGCCAAAGTCTTGTTAAGAATACTTCGTACAGCTTTGATTAGATACATACGAGCATAAACAAAGGGCATCAGTTGTTCACGATTTTCCTAATAACAAATATGTCTTTTGATGTTTATTCAATATAAATAAGAAATAAAGAAATGAAACTTACCGTTAAAATTTTTATTCTTCTATAATAAATGCTGAATGTGGCAACAAGTCCATTAAGAAAATGTATTATCAAATGAGTTGAACATAAACCAGATTCGATTTGTTCCGTACAACGATCAATTAAGTTGGGAAATCCTGCTACATAGGCATAAACTAATTGCCACTCTTCCTGAAAATAAAATATTGGACAAATTGGAAATCTTAATAAATTTCTGTTTAACATTGGCTAGGCTCAGAATTATACATTTCTTTAATTATGTTTTTATACCCTCAAGGCAGCTTTAATAGGTAGTGGCAGAATTACAATAAATACAACACCAACAAACATCAACATGTATTTTGTTGGTAGAATTTACGAATAGTTGTCAAAATTTACGAATAGTTGTCAAAATTTTGACAACTATTCGTAAATTCTACCAACAAAATACATGTTGATGTTTGTTGGTGTTGTATTTATTGTAATTCTGCCACTACCTAGTAAAGCTGCCTTGAGGGTTTGTTTGACAACTATTCGTAAATTCTACCAACAAATACATGTTGATGTTTGTTGGTGTTGTATTTATTGTAATTCTGCCACTACCTACATAAAGCTGCCTTGATACCCTTTACCAAAATGTTAAGGGTATATACAAGTTTGTGATTCCGTTTGTAATTTCTACAACTTTCATTTCCGACCCAATAAAGCAGTGGTGCCCACAAGTTCTATATGGAAGAGTAAACACCAATACATTTAAGGAAAAACTATTTCTATTTAACAATTTTTGTTGTAAAAAGCAAAACATTTACAAAAGCAAAAATCACACTGATAATCGCTGTCGTCAATGCTTAGTCTAAAGTCAGACACAGCGATTTTAATTACCGAACTTTTTAGCAATTTTCTTTTGGAATTGCTTTCTTGTCCACACACAAAAACTTTTTTCGGCAATTCTTGAGCAATTCTCTACCTTTTGTTTCATGCAATCTACATTGTATATGCACATACACATACATACATACATGAGAGAAAAGTAAGGAATTGCTGAGAATTGCCGAGTACCGGCAATTCTTTTTCCCTTCTTATTTCCCTCACCGAAAGCTTCTATAAAGTCAAGAATTGCCCAACTAAAGTTGCTGTGTGTGACCAGGCACTTACCAGCAAAACATGCGAAAGTGTTGTTGTTTTGCTTTTGTGTGTGTGCAGTGAAGAACGACAAAAAAATATATGAAAGACGAAGTTGTTTGTGTATTTTTCATTGCTAGTGCTGAGCGCATAGGGCTGGGCACACTTGCTGTAAAGTATACATATTCAGAATCAGCATCGATAGAAAATTCGATTGAGCGATGTCCGTCTGTCATACCGTTTCTGAGAAAACCATTAGATTTAGAAACTTTTTTCTCCCACCATTCTATTACTCCATCGGCTCATGGGTTTGAAACTGTCGCGTAAGCAAACTTAAACAATGTTTTTTCTTCTTAAAAGCAGTTCTGGTAATAAAAAGAGGTTGCTAAAATACAGAATATGAAAATTTCCGATATCGGTCCTTATATACCAGGGATATAGTCTAAACCGATTTTTCCATGAAACATTATTTTTCATACATTTTCAAAAATGCTTAAAAGTTGTTCTGATTATAAAAGGAGATTACTAAAGTACAAAAAATTAAAATTTCCGACATCGGTTCACAAAAGCATTATGTACATATGTACATTAGAATTATCTATTCAACAACTTGTGTGACACAGTTAATTTGACAAATCAGCATATCATTCAGCCTGAAGAAACACATTCAGCGCAATAAAATTCATTGTTTTTTACGGAATCGCTTTTTAATGAAAAGTGAACACTGTCAGTGTCTGTCAGTGAATTTTATTTTGAGTGTTCACTGGTAAAAAAAAAGTTCATAGTTGCGGAATCTGGCCCCTGGTAATATAAGAAGGTTACCAAATATCGATTTTTTCACGAAAAATCCAATTTTTTCATGAAATAATTTTTTTTATTAAAAGCACTTCTGGTTATAAAAGGAGGTTGCTAAAATACAGAAAATTAAAATTTTCGATATCGGTCCATATATACCCGAAATATAGCCTAAACCGAATTTGTTCATGAAAATATCGCGTAGCGAACTTAAACAACTTTTTCTGCTTAAAAGCAGTAAGGAGGTTACCATATACAGAAAATGAGAATTTCCGATATCGGTCCACATATACCCGAGATATAAGGTGTGTTTCTTTACTTTCCGGGCAAGTTTCGTGCAAAAGAGAGCATGCATAAGTTTCTCTCAAATACAGATAAAATTTAGCTAAAGTACGGGAACACAAAAAGCCAAATTTCTAGCCCAAAAAGAAACATATGCTGTGTTTTGATGTGGCAACAAAAGTTCATCACATGATCGAATGCATAGTTTACGATTCTATAAAGAACATATAAGTTGTGTTCGACGTCGTTCCCGCGGGAACCCGCGGGCTCCCAATTTGCACGAAAAGTGTTTCTTGTGTTAAAAATTGGGCAAATTGGGTAAATGAGAAAGCTACTGAGAGAGTAATTTGTGTTTCTCATTTTACCAGACTTTACCCGTACTTTTTTTCCGTGCAAAATGGTAAAATTGTTAAACAATTTTGTCAGCAGTTTGTTATTTATGAAAATGAAATAGCAAAGTGCAAATTATAAAAAAAAAATATTTGAAAATGTAACAACACGTTATATTTAAATAAGTTATATTAAAATAAGATTATCTTCCGTTTTTATCTAGCTCAAACTGTATAAATAAATTGGCAAAAATGTTTCGTTTGAATTGCAACAGCGCTGTCAGCTCAGCGCTTTTCACACCGATTTTAGTGGTTTTTAAAAATTGCACAAAGAATTTGTAAATCAATGTACGATGCTTTTATTTAATTTTTAGTGCATTTTCTTTTAATAGTATTCAAACAATCTGTACTCATAGCTACATATTTAAAAAACTTTGCTTATGTATATTTTCTGCATTTCATTTTGGCTTATTCAATAAATTGTTGCCTAAATTTTACAAATTTTATTTGATATCAATATACGAGTATTTCTAATTTGTTATCATCTAGAAAAAAAATATGTTATATGAAATTTGTTAAAACCACAAACTAAATACGCAACAATTTATTGAATAAAAATACTTTCGTTTATACATTTGTCCTTGAGGACAAGTTTTCGCAATAGTACCCTCAAAATATTTGAGGTGTATTTTACGAACTGTACGATTTTTTTGTATAAACTACTCAAACTGTTGTCAAACATGTTAACATTTTGGGTCTGTACAAACATTTTTGTTCATGGGGCTGTTTGCTGGTTTTTACAAATATTTGAAGCATGTTTGCACAAAAATAAATAAGTTTTGATTTTCGTGCAAACATTATGAATGTAAGTTTAAATTTTGTCATTTCAATAAAATTTTTGCAGAGTGAGGTGGTGGAAGAAAAAGCACACTAAGGGAATCAAGAATATGTTTTCTTGTAACAATCTTTTGAATTGTATAAAAGGGTACCTTCGTTTTAGAAATTAAAAAGGTAAAGATTACAGAAACAGAATATCAAGGAATAGAGAGTATAACAATTTGTATCTTGCGAACTTCATATGGCGAGCAAATTGACGCATAAACAGTCAGTTAATAATTTGCAAATAGTTTTTATTTGCGAGTAGGCTGTGCATAAACGTAATAATTGAAAGCTAATTTACTTTTTAAATCGAACAAAATTCGAAAAATAACTAAGTGATAGACAGTTATTTTTCTCATAAATGTAAAACGCGTTTTTTATTGGAATTCAATGCATTATAAAATTTAGAAGTTCAGAGCACTGAATTTTAAAATTGTATAAATAAACAACAGCTGTTTTTAATTTCAGGCTTGAAATGTGGTTTTTTGTGTTCCAGCAATTTTTGGTAAATTGTGTGTTTTCTGAGAGTATTTTTTGTTTACTCTCATTTTACCGGACTTTACCCGCAATTTCCTCGAACAAAGCTATTAAAACATTTATATACATATAGATAAGATATTAAATTGCTGCAGCTTGAGATCTATAGAAAATTTTAATTTATTAATAGACAAATTTAAAATATTATAAATACTACTAAATAAATAAAAAAAAAATGAAATTTTTTCGACGAAAAATTTAACAAAATTTTGAAACAACTGTTAACCTAAGGATGATAAAATTCTCAGGATCTTTAATACTCGTACAAATTTACTTTCATTTCAGGATCTGAAGCTACAACAATTAAATTTATTGAATGAACTAGAAACACTTCAAAATATATAAATATTTAACTTATTTCTGTTTATGAAATTATTTAAAAACCAAGTAGTCAAAGTACAAACTTTTTATGTCAAGAAAATGTTGATATTTGAACATTTTTGAACGAACATTTTTCTGATTTTTTAGTTATGAACGGATGTGGGCGGTTAAAAAAAAATTGAAATATTTCAAAGAAAATCTGAAAACATTTTTTGTAATTTAAAAAAAAAAAATTTAATTGATATAGTTTTTATTCCGAAACAATATTAAACGCTTACAATGCATATTTAGAAATATATAATGCGTTCCCAATTAATTGCAATATTTACAAAAACAGAATTTCCGGACGTGTATGAATATATGTATCTACATACATATGTATGTGCATACATTCATGTATACATACACTCGTATATAAAAAAATGTGTCAGGAAAAACGATATTTTTGAGTGTTCGCTGCAACTACCTCGAATGATTTTCCCCGATATTATTACGATTTTGGATTCTCATTGAAATACTGCAGAAGTTTATTGCTATAAGCATGGTAAGAATAGAAATAATTTACGCTCATTTGGAAGCATGCTCCAAGCATCGTGGATTCTTTTTACACACGAAGGATGAGTAATAGTAAGGCATTCAAAAGAAATACGAATTTGTACATTAGGTACAGAGTTAGAAAAAGAAAAATGATTTAAAAACAATTGTTTTTTCCCGTATTTAATGATCTTGTAAAAATAAAATATTCGCAAGTTTATATAACTCTTTACAAAGTTGCATTTGAGAAATGTATTAATCAGTTCAGTGGAACGATCATATTGCTATAGACCGAAGACACACATATTTATAGAAAAACACTTTATTACAATTCCAAAATTTGTTTATAACTTGCACTAACCTCTTCACTAAGTAAGTCCCATTGAACTCTATCAATTGGTATTAGTGGATCATAGTCCCCATTATCTATCCGTGAATCAAAAGTTCTTAAAATTGTTTCCAATCTTGCTGAATTATACAAAATAAATGAAGCTCCTTTTGTACTTCCTTGGCCATTTCGTATAACTTGTACAGGACTGGTATGCTTAACTTCTAATAAATCAACTGTAACAGCAGCTACACCTAACTGTTCCATTAAGGCACAAAAACGAACATTCTGCTTTACACGCAGACCATACTTATGCATAGCCGTCAATGTCATGTCATTTGAACGAATGCTGAAATAGAGTAAAAAGAAACTAAAAATTCCACTGTCTAAATACTGCACCATACCTTATGTAGTCCTTCACAGGTAGTTGACAACGTTTACCTTGGTTATTGGGATCTATGACCAATCCACATTTAATTACTTTACTTTCATTATTTTGCCCACATTTAGACGCTACACTTTCAACTTGTAATTCAACTAAACATTCCTTGTCAATATTTTCAAACTTATTCTCTATTTTTTCACACCTTGAATATATTAAAAGTTTTTGCAATACCCCGTGCACCAGTTGGGATCTATAGAAAGATAAATCTTCGCTTCCGGCATCTGGAGAATGGCTTTGTAAATAAATAAACTTTTTTGTTTTTTTGAGATGACCATAACTTGAACTTGTTAAACATTGTGTAATCAAATTTTCCATAATAGTGTGTCTTTTTAAATAAAGTTGTATTCTTTCCTGTCTTACTTCTAACTTTTCAATTGGAAATTCCCATTCGGCAGCAGCCTTTAAAAATCTGTATTTTTCTTCATCTGCTTTATCATCACCGTTGTAAATTACAAATGCTGCTTCATTCAGTGGCATATTGTATTCCAAAAAATAGTTCATCCATATTTGCGATAGACCGGGAAAGCTTACATCTCCACATTGCGACAATTTTTCACTATGAATTCTTATTAAAGTTGAAAATTTACGATAGTTTCCCAGATGACCCTTACTCTCCGCATGGACGTAGTAATTAATTATATCTTTTAATAATATGTAAAAAGGATTATCCATATTACTATTTGTTTTCAAATCAAAGACATATGTGAAAGCGCGAAATCAAGCGTCCGGCGTCGAACCCGTTACTCAATATTACAGTTACCATTAAAATTTAGTTCTTTGTTTTGATCAGACTCCTTTCTTTTTAGAAACGGCAACAAACAAACAACAGAGCAAGGTGAATTCATAACAGGTGAAATTGTCAGAGCAGCTGATAAATTTTTTTTAATTTTAATCTGTTTCAGATGTCAATGGCATAATTAAAACAAAATTAAAAAAAAAAATTTAAAACAATTTTTTAAATTATATATTGTATCTTGAGCGCCAGATATCATTCACCTAGTGTCTCCACATAGCAATATTTATTGCGGCAATTGTCAAATTTGATTGCGTCCATAAAATTTGCGATGTGTAGACCACAAATTGCTATAGATAGCAATCTATTGCGCAATGATTGATCTACCGATTGCTTGAGCAATTATTGCCAAGCAATGAGCTGTCAGTTGTTGTAATTTGGTATACAAATATAACAAATATAATGCTGTACATACAACAAACACAGTCTTGTTCATACAACTTCTCACGTTGAATTTTGTTAGTATTTGTGATGAAGCAGTAATACGTTTACGCCACCTAGAGCAATTGGCAATCGCTGTACTGTTATTCTGACGACGTTTTTGCTTGATCTCAGCAATAAAAATTGATATGTGGAGACGCTACGTCAGAATCCTCCCCAATCTGGCTGGCAAGGCGAATTCATTACTAGGTGAACTTAACAGCACAGGTGACTACATTTCGCTTCTGGCGTTTTTTCCAATGAGACTGTCAAAATTTTTTTTCTTTTGTTTACAAACTTTCGCGCCATTTTAATCTGAAGATTTTTTTTGTATGATTTATGGCAATTTCAAAAAATTTGTGTGAATTTAAAAGTGAAAAACTAATATAATCTGGGATTTTAATTACAAACAAATATAAAATTTATATATAACGTTTATAAAAAATTTTTTCCCTGCTGACCAATTTTAGGCGAATTAAAATTTTGACATTCACGATATGTTTTACAATAACAAAATACATAGTACTGAATTCGCCTTCCCGCTTGCATTCACCCAAGGCGTATTCAACAGGCTATTCTAGTACTCTGTGAATGTGGTCCTATGTAATGCAGATATGGACCACGTCATAACAACATAATCCTATGTAATGCAGACTTGGACCATTTCATTGTTAACCAAGAGTTTTTTTTTTTTTTTTTTGGGTTTACTTTCTTTTTTTAACGCAATTTTATTTTACAAAATACTATTTTGTGGTGTACCAAGAAGTAGTTTTGAGTCTACTTTTATGTAATGCAAAGGAGGGTTATATGTGGTCCAGCCCTAGGACATCGTACTGTTAAAAAGACCACGTTTTTGCCATACAATTGGGTTAGTTTAGGGCTACTCCTAGTCCGTTGCGGACCATTCTTTACACGCATGTATGGGCTAGTCGCATTTTTTGCAGGGTAGATACAAGCAGAGCATATTTTTGCCAACCGTTTTCGTATATTATTTGGCTCTTTACGGAATTGTATTTTAAGCAAAACTGAAATCCAAACCTGTCGTTGATATTACTTGCAGTATTTACTGGCAATATATTCATCGTAGATCCCGGCCCCTGATCACCTAGTGTCGAATTCGCTCTTGTTCAACATTAACTGCACATGAGTCCGGCAACCTTCCGCATTGCAAATTGTTCAAGTTGGCAACACTAAAAATGCTGTCAGTAAATGACCAAGATTAATTTTTCCGTGTTGATCACAAAAACTCTTAAAATAAAATAGTAAAAGCTACGAAATATTTCCTAAATAAATCCTAAAGCGGTCAAATCTATCAGAATTACAGAAATGTGTGTAGTAATCGATTTGGATGTAGTTTGTTTGATTTGTTTGCAGCCAAACAAAGATATGACTCCCATTTTTACGGCCGACGGTGATGATCCGGAATTACAAGTTGCCCAGAAAATATCTATACTTTCGGAACTTAAAACTAACAAGAGTAATCGTACACTACCTAGTAAGATTTGCAATAATTGTTTACAAGACTTAAAAGCTGCCTGGCGATTTCGAAAAAATTGTCAAGCGGCCGTGACCATATTCCAGACTATAGTTAAATTAGATGTTAAACCTAATAATATAGCTGACAATGAATTGAATGAAGAGCAAATACAGATACCTCATGGTCTTCAAATAAAAAAGGTCATCATTAGTAGAGAAAATGAAGATGGAAATAGGGCGAAAAACTCGGAAAAGGAGTCAAAGGAAGATGATTGTATATCAAATAACGATAAAGTGAGTTCTACTTTGTATGAGGAGCTGGAAGCAAACAATTATAATGAAAGCCAAGATAAAGAAACACATGAATTTCAGGTAACTGAAGAATCAAATGACAATGTTGAACAGAAGGAGTATGACAATGATGAATCTTTTGTGGAATATTATATAACCGAAGACGGAGCAATAGATGAACAAATAAATGACGATCAAAAGGCATTTTCCAAAGAAAGTACCGTGCGCATTATAAATAAACAGACCTTCGAAGATGAACAAATTAAAAATAATATTATAGCAACGAAAAGGGGACGTCCAAAAAAACAAAGTCTATTAGAGAAAGAAACTGCTAAAAATGTTCGTGCAAGAACGAAAGTTATAGAAAATACGAACAGCTCTGAAGATACGACGCAACCGGAAGTCAGGGAAGTTAAGACACGTAGACGTAAAACGCGTTCTCCTGAGACGAAAACACCAAAAATTTGCGAGATATGCGGTAACTCGTATCGTTACCAACACGCTCTAAATGCTCACATGCGTCGCCATTTTAATGATAAACCATTCCCATGCGAATGCTGCGACAAAGCTTTTGTCTCCAATGTGGAACTTCGACGTCACATGCGAGTTCATACCGGACAGAAACCCTACGCATGCCAATATTGTGAACGACGCTTCTCAGATTTTGGATCACGTATAAAACATGAACGCACCCATACTGGCGAAAGGCCTTACCATTGTATTACTTGTGGTAAATCGTTCGCATATCCTCATGTTCTATCTGTTCATATTCGTACACATACCGGTGAGAAGCGATTTCGTTGCGATTACTGTTCTAAAGGGTTTACGAAAAAAGCTTATCTTCTATCACATGTTAGCCAACATCATAGCAACTTTCAGCATGAAAATGATGAAACAGTTGATAAAGCTGAAAATAATTTGTCGAATTTAGAAGAATGCGTTTATACTACAGAAATGTCAAATGAAATAATCGATGAAGAAGGCGGAGAATTTGAAGAGGAAAGTTATGAAGAACCTGGAGATATTATTATAACAGATGCGTTCGTGGAACCGAAAATTGAAGTTAATGATGAATCGGAGTTTGCAGAGGATGAAGCTGATGAATTCACTATAACAGTGCGATAAAAGTTTATGTAGTTTTTATTGTTTTCGGTAAAAAGATTTGTACAATACATAACAAACCTAAGCAAATTTCTTTTTATTCTACTCCTTGGCTAGACTTAATTTATTTAACCACTTTTATGCAAATGATTATATTAGTCGTAAAAATGTAGTTTTTTTAACACATCTTTTTCAACATGAGTATAAAAAGCATAAAATGAAAAAAATATTTATTTCTATACATTGGCTTCTGTCATGTCTGAGTAATTTCAAACTATGTGCTGTTTTACAACGAAGAGTTTCTAAGCGTTCTTACACTGTAAAGGTACCCATGGCAAACAGCGGACCGAATATTAATTGTCCTATTTTAGTACAACGTCACACGCAATTTGTGCTTTCCATAAAAATTAACTTTTGTGTTTTCGAATAATATGAATCACATCAAAAATCGGGAAAAGCTGTGTTTTGCAGAACAGGTACAATTTACATTTGTACTTTGAAATCACGCGAATTTTAGAACATACCTGAATAAGACGGATGTCGTGAAAAGTATAGTTTTCGAGATATGGGCATTTGAAGTTTTGATAAACATGTACTCGAAATTGCGATTTTTCATTCCATGTCTCAAGGTATTTAGACAAACTTGGTATCATTTGAAAGTTCTTATCTTATATAGTCCTTTTTGGGTATGCACGAATTTTTTATTTATTTTTGAACCGTTTGAAAGTGAGACAAATATAAAAGCTTTGATAAGGCATAAACATATGGCTTAAGTCCGGTTTACGCACAGTACTCCAAACTGAAAAAATTTATATAGGTCGTCATAAAATTTAAAAAGTTTGCGGAAACTCACAATTTCCGAGTTATGGACCCCTGAAATTTCGATATACGTATGTATGAAACAGCAATTTTCCATTACAGTTCTAATGCACTTACTATTCAAAAAAGTTATTGTTAGCGAATGTTATTGCCATACCGCAGAAAAGAAAATTCCTCCGACCGAAAAGGAAACTTTAGCTGGCATTTCCTATACCATAGAGAATTCTTCCCCACTGCTATGCAAAAAAACTTTAGTCATCGAAGCCGGTGTTTGTAATGCAGAAAAACTTCAGTCAACGAAGCCAGTGTTTGCTATACCACAAATTTTTTTTTATTTATTCATTACAAATAAATAAATTTTTTTAATTAATGCTGTGTTATTTAATAAAAGTTGAATCACATTTTCGTTTATATAAAAACTAATATTCATATTTTAACTTCGACCAATTTTATCTAAAATTTTTAAAAAGCTAATAGTGAGATAGACGAACCCAAATTGATTCGAATGTGAGTGACTGGCTTTCTTTCGCAATTATTTTCTATAGAAATTGGTAAACTGGCTGTAAATATTTAGAGAAATGTGGAGAAAAATCGCAAATTCATGTACACGTATATCAAAAGTTCTGAGGTCCATAAATCGTCAAATATGCGTTGCCGTCAACTTTTTCACTCAATATTTTTTTCTGCTTTTTTTAATTTATATTATTTTCCCCCTTGAACTTGTTCCCAAATTCACATACTTAATGGTTTTTATTAAAAAATTTACAAAATTTTAATATTCCAATTATATTCACAAATATTCAAATTATTAAGCGACAGACCTTTTCTTTTCGGCCAAACGTTTTTCGCGTAGCATTTGATAGGAAACGCCAGGATCTTTGTGGGAGCTGCGTGGAAAACGTTTGATTTTGGGTGCTTTTTGTTTGCCCGTGGCAACACTGACGGGCAAAATATTGCGCTTTTGGAAATGCTTAAAACGATCAACTAATAAACTGGATTCTTGTTTTATATTACGCATATTTCCTGATAAATCTTCAGGCATTGTAACATCTAGATCTGGCTCCACAAATTTGAGACGGCCCAAACGTTTAGGTTCAAATTTTTTTTTCAAAGCAGCCTTTTTCCGTCTTTTTTTCAGTTCGTTGAGTTCTTCTTCTTCTGCCAGTACTTCAGCCTTAAGAGCTTTTATACGGTTCAAGTCAGCTATTTGTTTTTTCAAAGCTTTTCTTTCTTTACTTTTCTTTTGTAGCGCTTTTTGCTTTAATTCCTTGTTGCGAACCGTTTTCGGTTTCTTTTTATTCTCTACAGGAGGATTGATTGTGCTATAAGAAACACTTTCATTATCATCAATTTTAGTACCGCTATCATTTGTTTCATTATCATTTTCTTCATCATCAATGCCCGCACTCATTTCTTTTAAGCGCAAACGGTCTCTTTCCTCAGGTGTGACTTTGGAAAACATTTCTGTTGTTACGCGTTTTAAATGTTTTTCTTCCTTAATTATCTTCTCTTCTTTATTGACAACAGAAGAAATAAGGTTTTGATGGTCTTGCAAAGACGGATTATAACTTATTCCGGGATGAGGCGGCTCAAATTTCCTGTACGGTAATTTGTTATTATTTTTTTCATTAGCAAAACTTTTACTTACTTGGCTTTAGTTGTTTTATGTCTCAGACTATCGTGCAACTTGTATACGGGCAAACCAAGTTTTTGGGCATGGTAAATACTCAGATCTTTGGAAATCCAACCTTTATCATCCTTAAGTCCTGGTATTTTGTCACGAAAATCTTCTTCAATCCATAAGTTTCTATTCGTTTCGGGAATCTTAGAAGCTTTACGCTTAAGCTTAGATTCAACTTGTGCATATGTTCTCAAACGATCCTTTGTTGCTTGAAAATCTCTGGGCCTCTTTGGATTATAAACCTCTTCCTCAATGTTCCGACCGGCTTTCTTTTGATTTTTAATAACATTTCTGAAATATTGTAAGTTTTCAAAATAAATTTACAATACACCTTTTATATGTAATTTACTCTCAACCTTTTAACTATGGGATCCTGTACTTTAGAAGTGTTTTCCAATGACTGCAAAGATCTTAAGGGTTTCTTTGCATTAAGTTTCCTCCTTTGTTTTTGTGTTAAAAGTTTACTTTTATTTGCTTCTGTGGACGTGACATCTATTTGAAACAGTTCTTGGTCGAGTTTATCTTCAAATGTACTAAATATAAAAATAAATTAGTACGTCGAAATTTTAGAATGTTTTTTTCTTTACCCAATTCTTTCTTCTTGACGTTGTTCTTCTAAATATTCCTCCACATCCTTAATATCAGTTTTGCGCCAGGCTGATTTATTTTTCTTTGAAATACGTTTCTTCTTTTGTATTTCAGACATTTTACCTGCAAAACTTTAAACAAATAAAATTATTTTAGGCTCATAAGAAAACAATGCACGTGTTGACTTCAGAAAATATACAACAAGCTGATTTGTAAATTTGGTTATTTGGGTACTGGACTATTTTTTAATCGACTACTTAAAGTGCTTTTACACTGAACGTGTTTTTTCCATTCATTTATTTATTGAATCTTCACAAAGTGAACTAACAATCAAATCTTCACATCTAATAAAAAAATTAATTAAGTCCAGCCAATGCTAGACAAAAATGCTTTATTTTGCATGGTCAATATCGGTAAAATCACCTATATAACGTTCTGATGGTGGCAAGGCTATCTATCCCTTCTTCTCAACCGAGAGTGGCATTCAAGATTATAATTTGCCAGTTCGTCAACTTGAATATATTTCTACTCAGAAAAGCAGTTAGCTGCTCTCATTATAGCCATGATTTTATACAGTGCCTCGCTGCATTCATTGTATGACTTAAGGGCTAAATAAACTACACAAACTGCTTGACAAACATGCGCTTTCCGCTTGCATCCAAACCATACACATATCCAACATGCAAATGTAATTTAATCACACATACAAATACAAATACATTACTTTTTCTTTGTTTTCAATGAGAGTAGACGGACATTGTGTTGCGGCAATTTGTTCGCCATATGAAGTTTTTTTTTTTGTTTTATAAATTGTTTTACCCTATATTTCTTGATATTCTTTTTTTTTTATTTTGGACCAGTACTCAGGGGATGACCCCTACATATGCAGTGCATTGTACTGGAACTAGGAAAATAGGTTATGATGAGGTAGGAAAGAGGGAGTAGTGTTCGTGGAGGTTAAACAAACTTAAAAAAACTTAAACAATAACAACACGAAAGACTAAAACAAACTCTATTGCAGCAATTAAAATGTTGGAATTAAATTATTTAAAACTGATCAGTGCCCAGTGTATATATCTTCGACATTGCTCAGATTAGCAAAATTTAGTCCAACACCTTCCACGCTACAAGGTAGTGAAGTACATTCAGAAGAAATTAATATTGTGCACAAGGCGAATTCATACCAGGTAAATGCAAGAGCAATAAATACAACACTACAAAAAATAAATCTTTTTCAAAAGTCTAGAGAAAAATACAAACACAAAAGGAATTAAAAAAAAATATATATTAAAAAAATTTACAATAAAAGACAAACATTTAATTATCTGGTGAAACTTTTAGTTATTTCGTGAAAACTAAAGTTACAGATCATAGAGCTTGGAAAGGTGAAGATGGCCAGCAAGAGAATTCAGAATGTTAGTTGGCGCTCAAGATGCAATACATAAATTAAAAAATTGTTTTGAAATTTTTTTTTCAAATTTCCACAAAAAAAATTTGCAATAAAAGAAAAACTTAATTATATTGTGAAACTTTTAGTTATTTCGTGAAAAATAAAGTCTCAGATCATAGAGCTTGAAAAGGTGAAAATGGCCAGCCAGATTCCGGAGGATTCTGGGTGATATCTGGCGCTCAAGATAGAATACATAATTTAAAAAAATTTTTCAAATTGTTTTCCCTAAGTTTGTTTTAATTATGCCATTGACATCTGAAACAGATTAAAATTAAGAAAAAGTTATCAGCTGCGCTGTCAATTTCACCTGTTATGAATTCGCCTTGGTTGTGCATATAAAGAAAACGCGGACAACGGTGAAAGAAGAAACAAACAAAAAGAAACGCGTGTACACATACTGCTACCTATTCCGGTGCACTTAGACTACACACGAAATTAATAATGAACATATATATGTATATAAAAAATACGAACAACGGTAAAAAAAGAGAGTAAGAAAAATAAACCTACCTATTACGGTGCAATTTGGTTTTATATGAGTTTAATTAATGAACGTACATATATAGAAAATACGGACAGCAGTAACAAAAGACATGTGCACACGATGAGAGACAGAACACTACTTGATATTCTGTTTTTTAATCTTTATTTTTTTTTTAATTTCCATAATAAAAGTAAGCTTTTACGCCATTCTAAACATTATTTATTTAGCACCTAAAAAAAAATATTTTAAGCTGCTGCTTCTTAATATCCGGATATAATATGTTTTTCTATATTTATAATGTTTAATTATAAGTTATTATTGTTATTATAATTTTTTCTAGTTTATCTTTCATAGTCTGTAAGGATCTTTGTTCTCATCCATAGACTGAAACTAACTAAATAAATAAACATTTTCTTGATTCACTCTGTATGCTTCTTCTTCCACCACCTCACTCTGTAAAAATTTCATTGAAATGACAAAATTTACACACCCAATCAATTATTTTTGCATGTGCAAACATGCTCCAAATATTTGTATAAACTAGCAACACCGACACAAACGAACAAAAATGTTTGCATGAACATAAAATTTTGACATGTTTGGCAAGCAATTTGCCAAACATGTAAAAATTTTAGGTTTGTGCAAACATTTTTGTTTGGTTATCGGGGTATTTGCTAGTTTGTACAAATATTTGAAGCAAAAAAATATAAAGAAAAAGTGTTTGATTTTCGATCAAACATCTTGAATATTTGTGTTGTCTAGCGCTAAATTTTGTTATTTCAATGAAAATTTTTATGATTGAAGTGGTGTTTCTTCCAACACAAAATAAATCGAAAAATGATGCAAGAAAAAGTGTTCTTGTTACATCCAATTTTCACGATGATTTTTTTTAAACGTCTTTAAGTCATGTCTTTTGTACTTGTGAGTAAATTTAATAGAAATGAAAGAGGGGTATGTCATGTGCACCCTGTGATGGTGAGAAGTAAATGAGTGCTGGCAACGCTGTTGGGGGTGTCAATTTTAGTGTCAAAGAGTAGGAGGTGAAAAGGTGAATGAAAGAAGGAAGAAGAAGAGCGTTAAGAAGAAAGGGGGTTTTTTGGAAAGGAAAAAAAAGATGGTGGGGTTTTTGCAATTTTGGCGGGAGTTTTTGACAGGTCGGGGGACTAAAATGGTGTTGGGGAGAATGAGTTTTTTTGGGAGTTCGAGAGATTTGGGTGAGGATGGTTGTACGGCTGCCGACGGGTGAAAAGAAAAATTTTGCGTTTTTGATTTAGAAATAAAAAGGAAAGACTTACCTTTTTAAAAACATTAAATTTCTTTAATAAAACAAAACTGTGTGGTGGTGCATAATGAGTTTATATATTTTTTGAAATTTTTAAAGAAAAGAGAAAAAAACAAGAATAAAAAGAACAGAATTTTGAAAAAAGCAATAAAAAAAAACTAAGCACACGATTAACTTTTTACAAAAGAAATAAATGAAAACACACAAAAAGTAGTAACTAAACATTCAAAAGTGCACCTAAAATTCAGAAGAAAAAAACTAAATTTGAACTTAAACTAAACTTAACAAAATAAAGATTAACCCAAACTAAGCACAAACACTAAAAAACAGTCGAGCCACAACCATCCACAAAAAAAATACTTACCGTCCCACTACACACCGTTCCGAAGCAGGCAGAAAGCAAAAAGCCATCAGAGGTTGAAGAAGCGGTAGGCATGTCGAAGTCAACAGGGGTCGGTACAGCACACTTTGGAGGATCCAGGTATTCGAGGCGAATTGGACCAGGACTAGAAGACGAACTGACCGAACTGTAATTTTTAAGGTATTTATGTATGTATTTATTAGTTTTAGGTATATACGTGTTAGTAATTAATTGAAGTTTTATTAGTTTAATGGTTTTTAATTGTGTTTTTACGGAATAAAAATAAGCTAGGGCATTGAATTTTGTAAGCACTAGGGCAAACACCGCAGTAATTAGTTTTTGAACTACGTTTCCATCAGTAGGGGGAGCGCTCGCTAACTGGTAGGGACAGCTTTTAGTTCGATTGTAGGCCTAAAGAGGAAAAAACTAGGTGTTTTCCTTAGACGCAGGATTTTGATGAAGGTGTGATTTTTGTATATAGATAATAAGTTATTTTAACGTGGCAAATTTTAATTAAAGAATTATAATGTTTTTGGAAAAACTGCGTTGAATTCTTTAATATAGGATAGTTAGGGTATGATGGGAAGGTGAGACGGAGAGGGAGAGGTTAAGTAGAGGTAAGGAAGTTGATATGATTAGGGATGGTTTATGAGAAAAACTACGGCATTAAGCCATCGTTTGGAACGTCATCGGGAGGGCAGCCGTCGCTAAGAGCCACCTATTAGCCATAGACTGTTGTGTGAGCTGATGCTGAGATGCTGGATAACAGGTAACTTCTTTTAAATTTTTGATAACATTAATATTTTTTTCAACCAGTCTCCATCTTTCACTTTCGGGCCTCATTTATTTTTTTATGACGTTTTGAGCTGGCATGAATTTTTCCTTAATGGTAGCGAAACTGTAGCAGGTGCGTGGCAAGTACCACCCCAAGACGGCGAGCCCTAGCCGGGGTAAACGCCAGCATGCCAGCGCCGCCACGCATCTGGCAACACACTGCTCAACACGATTGTGTTGATTTAATGACATCAATTTGCTGCTAACCATTAAGCTTTGTCTACATTAGACATGAAAAGCTGTTAAGACATACTGTTAAAACAAGCCTTTGACGGCCCGATTCATACATGGTGGAGTATACGTATGTCTTGATTTTTCATTATTTTAACTCTCTCAACGAAAGCACATCATCACTTTTTATGCCCTTTTCTATAGTTTGTTGAAAAAAATGTATTTTTATTGCAAAATTTGCAATCTAAAATAATAATTTGAACTTTTTTTTTGATAATTTCTTTTAATTTTACAATATTTTTACTTTTCTCATATTGAAATGTCATTTTCTGTTAAGACAGAGCTTTTAAAACAGACGTCTTAACAGCCGTGTCAAGACGGCAACAAAACAGTAACATTTGCAGTCCACACCTGACAGTAACAGTATTTTGCTGTCCCTGTTAGTGTTCTGATGTCAGGTGTGGACAGCACTTTATAGGTAAACAAAAAGACATGAATTCTGTTAAATATACTTTGCTCTGTGGGCTTTGTCATTTGAAATTACACTGTTTTGTACTCATTACAAAAACGCTGGATTGTCATTACTTATGAAAGAGAGTAAATAAACTATTTTTTTTATACTTGGCCCAAAAAATAACGTTAAAGAAACTGTTAAGTAAATCACAAAGTACAATCCAAGTTATAAAAATAGTAAAAATTTAACAAAATTTAAAAGTGGCTATTTGTATATACAAGAACAGAAAACCGATTTTTAAGGTGCATATATACATACATATATGCATATGCAAAAGATTAAAATCTTTTAAGAAATCAAAAGCAACAAGTTGACATCTTATTTGCAAAATAAGACACAAAAGGCAGCAACAATTGACGGATTCTGAAAGAAAACAAAACTTTAGTCAAAACGTGGCACTTAAGAACAGAACCTTGTTACTATAGAATTAATTTAATTAAATAAAACATAATGTTAGTGGAGTGCTACCAAAGAATGCTTATAAGCCTGATATTTTTAATGCTCCTACCAACGTTATGTTTGGGACTTTTGGATGGCTTATATTGCGGCAAGCTAAATTGCTATGATGTCTTGGGTGTAACGCGTGATAACACAAAATCAGAGATTGCCAAAGCGTATCGATTGTTAGCTAGAAAATATCATCCAGATTTACATAGAACTGAGGAGGCCAAAAAAGAGGCTGAGACACAATTTAAGTTAATTGCCACTGCTTATGAGATATTAAAGGACGATGATTCTCGAAATGATTATGATTATATGTTAGACAATCCAGACGAATACTATGCCCATTATTATCGCTACTATAGACGAAGAGTAGCTCCAAAAGTAGATGTGCGTATTGTCATTATTGTAACGCTGACAATTATATCTATCATACAGTACTATTCCGGTTGGCAGCGTTATGATTCGGCTATTAAATATTTTGCTACCGTGCCGAAATATCGCAATAAAGCTCTAGAAATAGCCAAGGAGGAAATAAACGAAAAAATTAATAAAAAAGGCAAAAACCGATTATCGAAAGCTGAGCAGAAAGAAGAATTGGAGAAAATAATACGCAAAGTGGTGGAAGAGAAAATGGACGTTAAAGGAGCATATGCAAAACCTGCTATATGGGACGTTTTGTGGATACAAATAATAATCTTTCCCTACACTCTGGTAAAATGGTTTTGTTGGCAGGCCAACTGGGTTTGGAAATTTAATATTTGCAAAGAGCCTTACGGTCGAGAAGAACAACTGTATTTAATACGCCGTTACATGAAAATGGGACAACATCAATTTAATGCCCAGGAAGACAAACAAATCGAAGAATATTTGTGTTTAGAATTGTGGAAGAAAAATAAATTTGATGTTTGGAAATTAGAACAGGAGGAAGAAATGAAAAAGAAATTGGCTGAAAACCCACGTTACAAGGCCTATCGCCGTTACATGAAAAACCACGGTCCTGGTCGTATTACATTTGAAGATTAATTAGGCAAATTCATTAGCCGAATTTTAAATTATTCTATGATTACGAATTTATGTATGTACATATGTATTAAAAATAATTTTGTTTAAAGTTTTATTTTAAGCAAATACAACATACAATGCTACTGCCTGGCTCACGATAACGAACGTTAACGTTAGCTAATATTTTTAAAAAATAACTGCCAGAGTCAACTATTACACAAGCAACAGACATATCGGAAACAGAAAAAGCAGCAACTTATGCAAGATTTGGAAAAGTAAATCTTATAAACTTTCTCAGAATCAGTTTTCTTGACTTTAAAAATTAAGTCATACATTAACGTTCGATACCACGGGCAGTTAAATTCGCATAAAATATTATTTGATTCATTAAATTATAGATAGATATATTGAAGCCTAAAAGATGTAAGCAGTACGAAAAATATTAGTTAAAGACGATATATTTGTTAAGATCTAAGAATTTTCTTTTCAATAGAAGAATTCAATATTGTACATTTAAATGTGCCCTTTAAAACATTAGTGCTATGCCAGTTCAGCATCAGAGCCGAACAGCATTGATAGTTAAGACTAAATTACATATGATTATGTCCTTCCGCTACAATGAAATAAGCTCATCAGGCTAAAATAAATACTTAATAATAAAAGCAGCCATTAACGCTCTCTTATAAAGTCTTAAATGACATGTATTTAAATGTGCTGTATAGATTCTCTCAACATAAATATATTATGCACTCGTACATTGATATGAGTCGCATAAATTAAAATGGGCTCTAATACAAAGTTCAGAATTTATAACTTACATATGTTCCCTGTAGCTTTATTGTTTTCAATGAAATTTTGGGAACGAACAGCTTCGCTATCGCTTTACTGATTTTTCTATGTTTAGAAATCTTTAACACCTTCTACCTAAACTAATAATAAATATATAATAAAATATGCTCACAACATATACACAATAAATTATTTTTCTTGTACTTTTATATATGAATTTACAACGAACTGGCTGCCTAGTTAATTTTTTTTTTTATAATTTGTTAGTAAGAACTTATAATTTATTTTATTAATGTGGTGTTTATGGGACAGGAATGAGTGATATGTATACAAAATTTGTTTGAAATATACTCAGTATTTTGAGTGCATTTCATAAACATTTTATAGACGTATAGCGCATTCGTGTCCCATGAACAGCACATAATTTTAATTTTCTGATACGTTCCTTTTTTTTAATTTATTATGAAAATTTAATACGTCGGTATTAAATAGTTTTAAGTTGTGTGCATTTCTAGTTATTCTTTTGTTTTGATTTATGTATGTTTTTTATAAATGAAATGTCTAGTTTTTATCTAAAATTATGTGCTAAATAAAGTTTTTTTTCATATATATTAAACTACTTTATTGTTTTTATTTCCGAGAACATGGAAACTGCGCCGGTAAAGATTTTGGGTTTTTGTACATTTGTACAACGGCTTTTAGTTCAAGTTTTTCCTTTCTTCCGTGTTTCTTAAGAATTTTTTACAATACAAATTTGCAGTGATCAATAGTTTTTGATTGAACCAGACCAGCAAATACATTTACTTTTTTAATAGTTTTATTGTGCATTTTTGGTTACAGCGAACACCGCTGCAACGAATTATGCTTCATAAGAAACAATTCCTTAAATTCCAGAAAAAATAAAATAATGAAATATCAAAGAGCAAAAGTCAAAAAGCCTGTAAGTCCCGAAATGATTGATCTTAAAATCCTATGACTAAGAGGATGGACTAAATAAAAAACTGCATTTGCAGATTTTCAAAAAGTCGAATAAAAAAACTCAGACCGTTTTTTGTCTCTCATAAATAATTTGAAAAACTGGATTTTTAAATTTTCCGCCTAAGGTAACGATATTTGTTTAAGGTGATAAAATTTGTTTTAAAATTTAAAGCAGAAACATTTTTTTCATGAGGTGTTTAAATATTGAAAAATAAATAACAAATAGTAATAAAGTAAATAAGCAGTTATTAAATAACACATATAAAAAATTGATATCAAGAAACTTTACTAACAAGTTTACCACGAAGAAAAGAGTGAACATTAAGTATTATTAAGTTAGTAGGTACATCTTTCCCTTGTTAAAATATTAAATATGTCAGTTCAAAAGTTCATTGATCTTAGTATTTATTTAAATATTGTGCAAAATTTTTTTAAAACTGGTTTATATTGTCCAAAATAATAATTTTAATAGAGAAAACCATTTATTTGCTTTTTTATTTGCATACTCTTTGTTACTTTTTATACAAGAGCAACAAAGTATTTGTATACACAAAAATACCGTCGTTTTTGTTTTTATTCTTCAATCAATACTACTATTTATTATTAGCTACTAATGTTTATACCAATAAAAAATATATTTAGCTTATTTTTCTTAGCTCTCTAACCCTGCATTTAGACATGCGAGTAATCTCATGCGAGTGCTGAATATCGACCAGTTTACCAATCTGGACAGCATGCTAATCTAAGCGTAAGAAAATTGATTTGGGTTCGTTTAACTTTTTCTATGCGGACGATCTGTCAAAACTCAGTCAAAATGCACAAGCATATGCGAACGAATAATAGTGAGATAGACAAACCCAAATTGATTCGAATGTGAGAGACTAGCTTTCTTTCGCATTCATTTTCTATAGAAATTGGTAAACTGGCTGTATGTGTTAAGCATCCCATACACGTTTCAACTCAGTTGGCAACTGAAACCGTGTATACCTTTGTCAGTTGACTAGTTTGGCAGTTGTCGAGTTAGTTGAAGAAAAATTGAAATGTTTTGATTTTTTCAAGTTGACTAGCATGTCTTTCAATTCGATTGTGTTGTGTGTGTTCGAGTCTCTTGGTCAGGTCTCAAAATTTATATTTGTAGTTTTTTTTGCAAAGAGAACGTTATCTATTTTTGAAATTGTCTATAATTTCATTGAATTTAATAGTTGAAAGAAAATCTTTCAATTCAGTTTATGAAGTATGTTGGCAATAATCAATTCAGTTGAAAGACTCAATTCACAATTGAATTGAAACGTGTATGGGCCGCTTTACTAACGAAAATGTCATTGAAAAACTCGAATCTCTTGCAACTTTCTTGTCTGTTTACATATGCGAGTGAGAGTTCATTTTAATTTTGTCGTCAGCACGTGAACTTCAAACAATTTGTTTCCTTCATATATTTTGTTTCTTCGGCTGTCTTTATAATCTGGAGTTGCGTGTTCTTGACTTGAGAATATTTTTAGAAAATAGTTGGCATTAATTTGTATTATCATTATATTATTGATATTAACGCTTTATAATTTAAACATTTTTATCTATAGTATTAGTTTTAATAAATTAACATACAAACTAGCTAAAACTTAGGTTTTAATTTTATAATGATCCAGTTGATTTGTTTAAAATTATTTACACGGTAACACTGTTTGTTTGTTTGACATTTGATTGCATGGAAGTGCCAAAAAATCACTCGCATGCAAATTTAGCTGCGAGTAGACCTGCGATTGCGAAAAATGTGAATGTGGTAGTAAAAAAATGTGAGTGTATTGAGTTTTTCGAACTCTTACTCGCATGTCTAAACACTAGGTCTGTGATCAGACAGAACGATTTTAATTGCCGAACTTTTTAGCAATTTTCTTTTGCAATTGCTTTCTTGTCCACACACAAAAACTTTTTTCGGCAATTCTTGAGCAATTCTCTACCTTTTGCTTTATGCAATTTAAATTGTATATGCACATACACACATGAGAGAAAAGTAAGGAATTGCTGAGAATTGCCGAGTACCGGCAATTCTTTTTCCCCTCTTATTCCCCTCACCGAAAACTTCTATAAAGTCAAGAATTGCCCAACTAAAGTTGCTGTTGTGACCATACACTAGGTAAATGTCGACAATGTCTCCCCTAATCATTAGTAGACTTGGAAACCTTTGAGAAATATTTTTGTATGTATATCCCATTACTTTAAGTAAAACAATAATAATTTTTAAAAAGCAATAAATTTTTTTTTCAAATATTCCTTTCAAGCACAAAAGGTAAGCATTTTTTCTCGTATAAAGCGTTAATATCAATGAGAAGCTAACGTGGTCGGACTGACCGAGGCCAGACTTGATAGGGCATTGAAGCTCCTTTCACCTAGATATCTTATGCGATGTTGCTTCAATGCCGGGCATGTTCCTCGTCTTCGCAACTTCTGCCAAACGGGCAATATCCAGTGGTGACTGCTACAGAGACTCTCAGGTGAGGTCTGAGCAGTTTTAATAGCTCCCCCGTTCTTTTAGAGTTAATGTGCGGCCACAGATTCCTTGATATAATGCATGTGGGCTCTGTGAGCCATTTTTCTTGGCGCTCTTTACGGTGTGGAGTTTTATTCTTTTCCAACACGCTGATAAGGGTTGTCAAAAAAAGGGATCTATGTTTCTATCCTCTAAGGAAAATATAAATTAAATTTTTTTTTTTTAAGAAAATATTTTAATTTACGAAAAAAGCTCGTTTCGAAAAAAATGCATTTAAAATTTTTGGTTTCCATACAAGTCTTAGAAAATTTTTTTTAGAAAATATCTCCTAAAAGAAAATACGCTGATAAGGGTTGTCCACAAATGGGATCTATGTTTCTATCCTCTAGGGAAAATATAAATTAAACAATTTTATTTTTAAGAAAATATTTTAATTTACGAAAAAAGCTCGTTTCGAAAAAAATGCATTTCAAATTTTTGGTTTCCATACAAGTCTTAGAAAATTTTTTTTTAGAAAATATCTCCTAAAAGAAAATACGCTGATAAGGGTTGTCCACAAATGGGATCTATGTTTCTATCCTCTAGGGAAAATATAAATTAAACAATTTTATTTTTAAGAAAATATTTTAATTTACGAAAAAAGCTCGTTTCGAGAAAAATGCATTTCAAATTTTTGGTTTCCATACAACTCTTAGAAAATTTTTTTTTAGAAAATATCTCCTAAAAGAAAATACGCTGATAAGGGTTGTCCACAAATGGGATCTATGTTTCTATCCTCTAGGGAAAATATAAATTAAACAATTTTATTTTTAAGAAAATATTTTAATTTACGAAAAAAGCTCGTTTCGAGAAAAATGCATTTCAAAATGTCTTAGTCTTAGAAAATATCTCCTAAAAGAAAAAGTAATTTGAATAAATTTTTGGCACAATATAAAAGGTAGTAATGTTAACAATTCTGGGGCCAAATCACCGTATACGATATCGAGCGAAATTATCGAAATATTTTATTTTGGTATCATGGCATACGATATCGAATAAATTGTATTGCAATAATATAAACAAGTTAAAGGATTTATTTCTTCTATTTGTACTTTTAGGACACGTATGGTCTCCAATAAATTACATTTTGTTTAAATTACCATGATTTAGATGTATCGTAATGTTATTCGATACGATAGTTAATTCGATATCGTATGCCGTGATTAGACCCCTGGATTGTTAACTCGAAATGCTCATTTTTTGAGATATGACTATGTTACAATAAAGGAGCGACACGTATTTCAACTTTGTCAGTTGAAAAAGGTAGCGTAGGGCTTAACAGGGCATATATTTTGTAAAGCTAGTACCAGATATAAGCTGCTTAATTTTATTTGCATTGTATTGTTATTATAGTTGCAAATAAATTTGCAAAGCATAGGATGCACAGCATGAGTGGAGTAACGTAGACCTTATGCTTACGATGGTATTAACAGTATTTTTTTGCGGGGCTGTGACTAACTGTACCGACTTATGCCTTCGCCTAGGAAGTTGCCGCGTGGTTAATAACGAAATACCTAAAAAAAACTAAACTAATACAGTTAGTTGAGTTAAACAATTAACCAATGAGAGTGAGATGCAAAACTCTCAAGACTAGACAACAGCGACCACGACAAGAAATATTTACGATAGCGCGAAAGCTGTTGCTCAGCCCAGAGCTGCTTTACAACTGATATTTGCTTAATGTGGCCGAAGTTTAATTAATAAACAAAATAGAAAATGTATATTGATGATAAATAGTTAAATACAATCATATAACATTAGAAAAAAAGAAAATGCGTTATGCCTTGCATTGCTTTTTAACAATTTATTGCTTAGTTTGTTTCAATTTTAATACTATTTACGGCTAAAATGTTTTTTTTTAACAATGTACATATGTAACTGACTCCTTAATTAAAAATAAATGATGAGTTTTCGATTGGTTTACAGATAGATGTGTGCAGAGTAAGTCGTTTACAAACCAATGCAAATAAATAAATCTTAATAGAAATATAATGAATGTATGGCAAGAAAACGTTAAAAATACATATTACAGTTCATTTTATTTAAACATAACTTTTTTATAAAATATATAAATTTTGCATAAAATATAAATCCCTGAACTTTTTGTTATAAATCTTTGGTTTTAAATAGATACTGGGTAAAGAAAACTATTATAAAAGTTAGTTTACACAATTTAGTCACAAAGAACAGCAAAATTACGTTTCTTTGTAACAAGTGATTTTAGATAAAAAATTTTAGTACCTAATGCCTTTTTAATGGAAGCTCAGAGGTGTAACTTTTGCCAAACTTTACTCATGCGGGTGTTCGTGTCGAATATGCTACGCACAAGGAATACCTGCAGCAAACCAACCGATATCATGGCACATATTTGGAATAACGACCAAGTATTGACTTTGCTAAAATTACTTTCTGCTAAATTACGGTCTCTAGCCTCATGCGATCTTAATATATCTTGTAATTGTCGTGCCTTTGTCATATGCATACGTATACGCCCTACATAATCCATAATATCCTGCACTTTCATTTCATAGTATTCCTCCGGTGTAAGACCTTCTAGGATATCATTCCACTGATCATCACCCAAGTTTTGTTCACCATCTTTTTCCACTACCAGTTCAAAAAAAACAGTCTTACGGTTGAATGTACTAAATGTATTATCAAAGCAGAATCGATAATCCCCCTCTTTTTGCACGTCATGTCTATGTATATTTTCGGGCTTTTTGAAGTCCGACACTATTATTAAGCCTATGGGATCAACCAATGAAAAGCTAATATCTAAATCGCCATGACCGCCATCAATTACTTGGTATTCTATATCAATTGTTTCTTCCAGTTTTACATTATGGAAGAAGCATTCTTTTTTGCCTGCATCTATATGTACCGTCATTTCTTTGTCATAGGCTCGAACTTTGATCAGCAGCAATAAGAAAAGACCAAAGGTTGAGAGCATTGAAGAATTTATTATTTGTTGAAAAAACTATCAAACACAAAAGAATTAATTCAGAATACATATTTTCACATTACTTTTATTTGTGTATTTACCATTCCAATGTACTATATGATTTGCTGTGTACCAAACAAAATGCGGCAATAAAATTTAAAACCTCAAAAGATTATTGACAACAAGATTGACAATGTGTTACAGAGCTGCCATAAGATTTAACCATATATTAAGCAGGGTAACACTGTTTGTAGTCAGATATGATAAGACCAATTCACAATAGACGAAGTTGGTACAATAATAGGTACATTCTGTAATTGTAGGGGAAATTCCGCGCATATAAGAAGATATACAAGTTTCTTTTAAAACAAGAGATAAAATTAACCAAAAGTACAGAAACATAGAGAGTAAAATTTCTAGGCCAATAATTTTACTTTTACATGTAAACAAGCGATGGGCAGGCATTTTTTAAATTTCTCTTTTGGTCTTGCCTAAACCTTTCACACTTGAGAAATTAATAGACAGACAGAAACTTTTCGTTTTTCTATTCTTTTTCGTTTTTTTTAAGCACAGCTAGTGTGTTTATATGAATTTGATGTTGATATGAGAGTAATGATATGAAGCAAAAACATAAAAAATGCGCAAAGTTAAAAAGAGTAAGAAAAAATGTCCACAAATGTCTAGTACTACACACTCTCCCCCACCGACAATTTTCCGGTGATGTACACCATCAAATTTCGCCTGTCTGCCCATCGTCCGTCTAAATGTAAAAGCGCACTAAGTAGCATATTTGTTTTGAAGCTGTAATGAAAGTTGATATTTAATTTAACAAAAAAATAGAATGATTGGAACAAGTCCAGTTTACGCACAGAGCTCCAAATTGAAAAAAATTATATAGGGGGTAGAAAATTGGAAAATAAGAAGAAAATGTTAAATGAAGAAATTGGCGGAATGCTTAGTTTCCGAGTTATGGACCTCTGAAATTTTGATATACGTGTATATGAAATTGCAATATTTCATTACATTTCTCAAGGTAATTATGCAAAATCTTTTAATTTCTTAAGTGTAAATACAGGTCTTAAAAAATTTTTAATTAAAGTGCTAGAGGTTAATATATAAATATTATAATTTGTTAGAAAAACGAAACTGTGATCGAAATTTTAGTAAATAACATTGGATTAATTAAATAAATTGTTTTAGCGTAGCCGGCCTTCGACCGGGCGGAAGGATTTTCTTCTCTATGGTATAACAAACACTGGCTTCGCTAACCAAAGTTTTCCTGCATAGCCGGCCTTCGGCCGGGCGGAAGGTTTTAATCCTCTATGGTATAACAAACACCGGCTTCGCTGACCAAAGTTTCCCTGCATAAGCGGCCTTCGGCCGGGCGAAAGGATTTTATCTTCTATGGTACAACAAAATGATACCAATTTTGCCTACATAACCACATACGTAATACAAAATCGCAATTTCATACACACGTATATCAAAACTTCAGACATCCATAACTCGGAAACTATGCGTTTCCGCCAACTTTTTCAGTTAATATTTTCATCATATTTTTCAATTTCCTACCCCCCTATATAATTTTTTTTTTCAATTCGAGGCTCTGTGCGTAAACTGGACTTAAGCCGAATGATTTTTCTCACTTTTGTGTTTTTAAGACCTTTTGCACATATTTTTTTGTTTGCAATAAATATAACGCTTTGAAATATTTTGTTTATTAGTTAATTTAGTGTGTTTCTTTCTTTGCTGTTTATTTTTCAAACAGCTTATTATTGGATAACTACCCTCTCAGCTCCCAAATTATAAAGATTTCGGTTAGAAGTCTTCTAATTTAAATTCATTTTGATCTCTAATTATTTTGTGATGTATATTCAATTTTAACAATAGCAAATACTCTTCCACACGTCACGCAACGTAACGTATATCTTTGTGTAATTGGGCATAAATTACACAGCTGATTGTCAGCAATAATTTTCTGCTTTATAAAAAACTATTTGCAGCTGAAGCAGTACAAATTGGTGCCGGAAAAAGTTTGGATAAATATTGAAAACAGTTATTTAATTCATTAAAAGACGAATGCGAAAAAATAACAAATTAATATAAAAGTTTACAATTAATATTGATGACAACAAAACAAATTATTTAAACGAAAACAAGGAAGAATTTGTTTTCAATAGTTAATCGAGTGAAATAAAGAAAATTAAAATTATAAAATAAAAGGAAATGAAGGAAACAAAGCTTGTTTTAATGGTGGCGCAGTCATTTATTGGTAATTTTGAGCTACTGCTTAATAAATAAACAAAATAAACTCATTATATGTGTGTATGTATACAAATTTAGGTACTGGCTTCTTTTTCCTCTACGTTCATCATGTAAGATCTCTGTTCGAAACCCGCACAAATGCGGCTCACTTGACACAGTTGGAACGTGAATCATTGTTTCGTCGTGAAGATGCTTTGTATTATAGTTTTTACAAAACGCTGACAGAAGCACCAGACTTTTGGTCTGGTTTAGATCAATTGGCCAATCTTACTACCATTGAATATCCAAACAGTGTGAATGTATTAAGTAGGTTTCATGTATTGCCAGAGATAACAATAGGGTAAGTAGTCAGCACTTAAGCATGCCACCCACACCCCATACTGCATGCTTCTGATTAGAATTGATAAAATTTTTTATTGCTGCAAAGTTGCTTCATTTTATAATCCATATTGTCTTATTTTTGTCTTTTTAGATTCTTTTATCATGTTTTTCGCTCACTGGGTCTTTTATCGCTGTTGAGTTGTTGGCGTTCAGATGATATACGCTTAACACTTGAGTATGGCCGTTGTGAGGGGCAATCTTTACAATTCTATTTAGAATGTGTTTGGCTTTTAGGAGGCCTTACAATGTTAACAATCTACATGTACGGCTTGCTGCTGAGTCGCAATATCTTTGGCGGTATTTATGCTGTCGCTTCGTATATTATGTTTCACAGTTTTGCTTCAAAAATTTATGAAAGGCCAATGGCCAGGGAAAACTTTGCATTTCCGGCCATTTACTTGCAAATGTTCTATTTATGTATTTGCATAAATCGAGTTACAGAGAGAAAAACGCATTCGATGTCAATAGTGCCGGTAAGTGGGAATAATTTTGATATGTTTTGGTTCATGCTACTTTTATGAACATATAAATAAATGTATTTAAATTTGCCATAAAGTGTAGACAATAAAAGCAAAAAGATACTAGTACTATGAAATACTTAATAGGGCAATTAAACTACATTACAAAGCTTATCTAGTTGATTTAGGGATTAACATATACCTACATAAATATGTATGTTCATACATACATATATAAATATGTCTGTAGCGGATTGATGTTTTTGCTATATTCGATAGCGTCGAACGTACATGTCAGCAGTACAAGCGCTGAAATTTATATAAAAATTTATTTAAGTTAATTTACTGAAGTAATTTATTTGAACATAGAATAAATTGAATTTATAGTCTGTTTAATGATTGCAAAGTTACCGATCGTATACATTTTATTATTATTATTTGGTTGGGATGTGGTCCTCATCGGCCACTTGCACTGCGACTAGTGTTGATCTATTTTGTGTCCTCTTGCCCCATTATGGCTTAAGTACGTCAAGAAAACGGACAAGCTCCTTCATTGGGAGTAATATTAAGCCAGATTAACTCAGCGTATGTGCTTATAGCTGCCTCTATCTCCTGTGTCCCAATGTCCACAGTGGTTCATTGACTCCTCTTCTTCACCGCAGAATCTGGAAATGTCTGTGTTGGAAATGCCAGGTATAATGACCAGTAAGTCCACCTGTCAGTGTTTTCAGGCGTTTCTCTCCAGGTTTAGAGCACATTCTGCGCTCTTTGTATCAAAGTTTAGAAATATCTTGGAATATTCGTTTACATTCACACCTCAAAAATTATATTTACGGTTTATAAATAATAGCAAGACGACATCGACGATGTGGATGGTCAAAAGTTTAGTTTAAAAAATTTTAACTTGAGCAAAAATCAGTCTTCTTGTTGGTAAGAATGTCTTCAATATTAGGTTAGGTAGGTTAGGTTGTACAGGCCGCCAGTTTCATGAAACCAGCCCACTTGGGTCCTTTTGGTCCCGTTGTGTTGCCTGAGGGAGAAGTGCAGCCCGCGAGACTTACACTTCCCCCGACGGTTCAGATTCAAACCAACCCGAGAACCGGATAAAGGAATCCAGTCCGTTCACTCGGCATTCCGATATATCTGCTAACCCGTGCAGCATCGGTCCGCCTAAGTACAGCGCTCTCATAGAACTGAGAGCCGGGCATCGACAGAGGAAATGCTCAACACTTTCCTCCTCGTCCTCATCCCCGCAACTTCTGCAGAAATCATTAAATGGAAGATTTAACCTCCTAGCATGCGTCCCTATGAGACAATGTCCTGTCAGAACTGCCACCAAGGTACGCAACCTTTGACGGGGAAAACCCTTTAAGACCGCAGTTCTACTACGATCATACGCAGGCCATGTCAGCCTTGCTACTCGGCAGGTGACCTCACCAGACCATCTGTCCTGCGCAGTCCCTACAAGTTGACGCTGCACTTGGTTTTTACAGCTGTTAAGCGGGACTCCAACCATCGTATCAATGTCCCCTCTCTGTAGACGAGCTCCGGCTTTCGCCAGCTCATCCGCCACAATATTTCCGGGCACTCCACTGTGCCCCGGTACCCAGAAAAGCTCCAGGCTCGAATGTCTCGCTATCTCATTAAGAGATATCCGGCATTCCTGAACCAACCTGGACGTCGTATAGACACCCACAAGCGCATTTAACACAGCCTTACTATCAGTACAGATTCGGATATTCACCCCGTATACCCTATAGTACCTCAGCCAGTTAGCTGCTCTCAAAATAGCTGTAATTTCAGCCTGCATTACGCTACACTCATCGTATAGCTTAAAACTGATCCTCCTCTGATACTGGGGCATAAAGATACCACCACCAACTCCCATGTCCGACTTGGATCCATCTGTGAAAACTTCAAGCACGTCCTCTTGGCGATCCATTTGGTTCGCTGCCGAGGCCGTCCTTGATGAGATCACGTCAAATCTCTTGTCGGGCATTAGAGCTGGTGCACAGTAATCAATATACTCCGGGAGGTCCGTTATTCTTTCTATTATCGAAGCGTGACCTTCTGTCGCTTCTTTCCACATCTCACTGGCTTTTAGCCTAATTGCCGAGCACATGGCCACTTCCTTCGCCATGAGATCAGCTGGCAGCCAATGCATCATCGTAATTAGTGCTTTAGTTGGCGTAGTACAAGAAGCACCAGTTACCATCAAAGCAGATGACCGCAGTATCCTTTCTATGAATCTGCAATAGGTGGTTTTCTCTAAAGCCGTCCACCAAACAAGCGCCCCATACATTAATATGGGCTTTATTACCATGTTAAATAGCCAGCAAGAATTCCAAGGATTTATACCCCAGGTCTTCCCAATGGCCTTACGACACAGGTACAAGGCAACAGCCGCCTTGTCCGCTCTAAATTGGACATTCTTCTTCCAAGACAGTTTTGAATCAAGATAGATTCCCAGGTATTTGGCACTATCTGCCAAACTAAGCTCAACGCCCTTTAGGGTTGGCAGATCGAAAGGAGGAGTCTTGTATTTTCGGGTGAAAAGTACAAGCTCCGTTTTTTGTGGATTCACACTAAGACCACTATGGGTGCTCCACCCATCTATGATCCTCAGTGCGGAATTCAAACACTGTGAGAGGGTGTCCGGATATTTACCCGACACCGCCACAGCAATATCATCGGCATATGCCACAGTCTTGAAACGCATAGAGTCTAACTCCACCAGTAATGAGTTTAGGGCAAGATTCCATAGGAAGGGAGATAAAACTCCCCCCTGCGGAGTACCCCTGTTTGCCACTCTGCATATGGTGGCCCGTCCCATATTAGTTCAATATTAGTTTTAATTATATAACTGAAAGTTCGAAATAGGTTTATAGAAACAAGTATATATTAAGTTTTGTTTGTTTGTTAAATTACTCAAACCGTTTGGCAAACACATGCTTTTTACTTGCACTCAAACAACGCAAACATATTTCATACAAACACAAAATCCGATCTTTAATGAGAGCGAACTGTGATTGTCATTTCTTTGTTGGCCTCAATATATTTCGCTTTTAACTTCTCTGCAAAAGTATTTTAGCTTCTATTTCTTTACACTCGGTTGCTACAGACTTTTAATTATTCCACAAAGAAGGCAGAACGCTTGTATACAATTCTATAAATTCTAACAAGACAAAATGTTCTTTATCTATTTTGTTTGCCTCTTCTACCAATCACTGACATGACAAAATGTAGCGTTAAACAACACATGCGGTTTGACAAACATCAACATGTTTGCACGAAAATATTTGTGCAAACAGGAAAACAATACAAAATACTTGCTCAAACGTAAAATTTTGGCATATGTGCCAAGCAGTTTGTATCAAGGCTAATTCATACCAGGTAATATAAAATAAAATACAGCACTACAAAAAAAATCTTTTTCAAATGTCAAGGGAAAATATAAACACAAAAAGGAAATCTAGGCGAATTCATTACTAGGTGAACTTAACAGCACAGGTAATTATTTTTTGCTTCTCGCGTTTTTTGCAATAAAACTGTCAAATTTTTTTCTTTTCTATAAACTTTTTCGCGCAATTTTAATCTGAAGATTTTTTTGTATGATTTAGTGCAATTTTAAGAAATTTGTGTGAATTTAAAAGTGAAAAATTAATAGAATCAATGATTTTAATTACAAACAATTATAAAAGTTTATATATAACGTATATATAAAATTTGTTCCCAGCTGAACAATCTTAGACGAATTTATATTTTGACATTCACGAAATGTTTTACAATAACTAAATACATCAAGGCGAATTCATAACAGGTGAAATTGACAGCGCAGCTGATAACTTTTTTTTAGTTTTTATCTGTTTCAGATGTCAATGGCATAATTAAAACAAAATTGGGAAAAACAAATTTAAAACAATTTTTTTATTATGCATTCTAACTTTAGCGCCAAATATCACGCAGAATCCTCCGCAATCTGGCTGGCCATTTTCACCTTTTCAAGCTCTATGATCTGAGACACTAAGTTTCACGAGAAAGTTGAAAGTTCCACATTATAATTAAGTTTTTCTTTTTTTGTAAATTTTTTTATGGAAATTTGAAAAAAAAAAAATCAAAACAATTTTTTAATTTATGTATTCCATCTATCATTCTGAATCCTCCACAATCTTGCTGGACATTTGCACCTTTCCAAGGTCTATGATCTGTGACTTTAATTTTCACGAAATAATTAAAAGTTTCACGAAATAATTAAATGTTTGTCTTTTATTGTAAATTTTTTTATTATATATTTTTTTTAATCCTTTTTGTGTTTATATTTTTCTCTTGACATTTGAAAAAGATTTATTTTTTGTAGTGTTGTATTTATTGCTCTTGCATTTACCTGGTATGAATTCGCCTTGAAATACATAGTACTGAATTCGCCTTTCCGCTTGCATTCACATGTATAAATTCGCCTTGAAGAAAATCAAATAAAATATAATAAAAAAAATGTTTACAAGAAAAGGAAAGGTGAAAATGGCCAGCCGGACTGGGGAGAATTCTGGATCATAGCTGGCTCTCAAACTACAATACATATCTAGTAAAAAAAATTGTTTTAACATTTTTTTCTTTCCAATTTCTTCTTATTATTCCATTGACATCTAAAACGGATTAAAATAAAAAAAAAAGTTATCAGCTGCGCTCCCAGTTTTACCTGTTATGAATTCGCCTTTAACAGGCAGCCAGCCATTGAAAAGCCAGCCCACTTGGATGCAATTTGGTCCCGTTGTGTTGAAGTCGCCTTGGTTTTTATAGTTTATTTCGCTTTTTACATATGCTACTAATTTTACAGAAATAAATTTGATTGGGTTAAATTTTTTGCTTCAAATTTTTGTTTTTCACTTTTGTGAGAACATCTTTCCTCTTGTACTAATTAACAATCAATATTTTTACGTTTAGACATTTTTTAGATTTTTTTCTTAAAGTGAAAATTTTATATTTGGGAAATGAAGATTTTTCGACAAAAATTTCAGGCATCACTGCTCTGAAGTTAGTTTTTTTATCCGTACGTTGAGAAGAGTATTTTTGTAACTTATTGTTGTGATTCGTATTTTTTTAATGACAAGAAAAATAAGATAGCTTCATAGTCGTTACTTTACTCCCATTATCCATTAAACCATTTAGCCATCTGTCTATTTTTATATTTATCTATGTTTGCTTTTTGTATTTATTTGTTGGCTACATATGTATTTTCATTGATAGGACAGTTGATCTTATCTCAAAGCAGCAAGATATTTGTTGTTGTATGTTTTTGTCGTACTATTTCCTAATGAGAAAATGTAATGTTCAATACTACTTATATGCAAAACATTAAAAATGAATGAGATTACTTTCAATGGAATGGAAATAAAACAAAGTTGACATGTTAGGCATGAAAAGCTGTTAAGACATACTGTCAAAACAAACCTTTGACGGCCCGCTTGTTACATGGTGGAGTATACATATGTCTTGATTTTTCATTTTAACTCCGTCAAAAAAAGCACATCATCGCTTTTTATGTTCTTTTCTATAGTTTGTTGAAAAAAATGTGTTTTTATTGAAAAATTTCCAATATAAAATACAAATTTTAACTTTTTTTTATAATTTCTTTCAATTTAAACTATTTTTACTTTTCTCATATTGAAATGTCATTTTCTGTTAAGACAGAGCTTTTAAAACAGACGTCTTAACAGTCGTGTCAAGACGGCAAGAAAACAGTAACATTTACAGTCTACACCTGACAGTAACAGCATTTTGCTGTTCCTGTTAGTGTTCTCATGTCAGGTTGGACAGCAGCTTACTATTTGTGAATAAATTTATCCAAGTTTTATTTTCGAAATTTATTTAGAATTAGGAAATGAAGCAGTAAAAAGGCTGACATATGCATAACGTAATAGTTTACTTTTAAAATAATAGGTGTGTTCCACGAGACCTCGGACTAGTTCGGACTAGAGAGAGTAAAAAGCAAATTACTCTCTAAATTTGTAAATTTTACCCAAAACTGCTGGAACGCAAAAAACCACAATTGTACATCTTGCAATAAAAGTGCTGTTTACTTTTTAGATTACGTTTACTTTTTAGATTATAGTATAAACAAAAACTTTTTTCCAATTTGAAAATTTTCTGATTACATTTTCAGTTTCATATGTACGTAAACATAAAACAGCTGATTATTCAATTCTAGTCCGAACTTACCCAAAGAAAAAGTTCGGGCTGATTTGTACAGGAAATGAAGAATATTGCTCTCTCATTTTCTCTCGAAATTGCACAAAAATTGTTACGTGGAACGCTTTTGGACTACTTTGGACTAGTTCGGACTGTTTCGTTATTCACGTGGAACACACCTAATATTTCACTTTCATCCTGCTGCTTTTTTGAAACATGCCGAACCGTCTTCACATAATTTTTTCTTTCATTCTACAACTTTTCTGGAACCTATCTAAAAAACATAAAAATAAAATAAATAAATAACAAAAAAAAAAAAAAATAAAATAAAATAATAATAACAATAACAATAAAAAAAAAATTACCAATAAATAAATAAATAAATAAAATTGCAAATGTGGTTAATATCAGTAGTAGTTGTATGCAAATTTAATCAAATTTTATTTTCGAAGTTCATTTCGAATGAGAAAATGAAATATTTAAAAATCATACATTTGCTGAGCATCAAAAATATTTTGTTCCCTTTCTGCTACTGATCTGGGACACACCCGATATTATTCTTTGGGAGTATTATTGCGTCACATTTACATATTTCCTAATTACATAATTGTTATTGGGAGAAAAAATAACCCGCTGAAATTACCCTTGCAAAAAACCTTAGTTTTCAAATTAGTTTACTTGAATTTTAGGCTTTTCTTGATTTTTTGTTTGAACCACGATTTTGGCAACGATCTAGCATCCTGGTCCATATTTAACCTTTCTAAAAATTAACATAATCTTTATTACCCAGCCTAGAGTTATTTTAAGTGAAAAATATGTTGTGCTAAAATAAACGGTTCTAGTCTGAGCTACTTTATTTTACTTTTCCACAGAAAAAATAACTAATAATTTCATTTGAATATTTACGTCAAGATCATCCTTCTTTATTTTTTTTTAGACTTTAAAACTGACGTATTTCACAACAATGGCACTTTTATGCTGGCAATTTTCCTCTATTATATTTGCCACTCAAATACTTATACTGATGTTGCCATGGTCGATTAGTTCTGTTCCCAGTCGTGTCGTTGGATTCTTTACATTTGATTACGTTTCATCTCAACTGATGGCTAATTTAATGGCTTATTACTATTCGCAAGGAAACCGTCGATATTTCTTTGGTTGGCAATTAGGACCGCTGATTGGTCTTTCACTAATAACCGCTTTACGGTTATACAAACAGTCTCCAACACAATCATCGGTCACTTCAAAGGCATCAGCGCAGAAAAAAGAAGCGGAGTCTAGTATAACTGAAAGCACGGCAGAGTTTATTTTTAAAGCAATTCCCCTCGGTGTTTTACTTTCGATTTTCTCGCAAAGCACAATAAATGACATGCTGGAACTATCTGGCATTGCCAGACCAGTAGAAAACACTTTTGGTCTGTACAGGGATCTTTTAATACATTGGGGCTTGCAAGCAAAAGTTAACTTTGTAACCAGCATATCTGCCTGTAACCCGGACTATGAACGTATGGACTGGTCTGAACTGTGGGGTTTTATCAAGAATTTAGTTGTTAAACCATACTGTCTGTATGGTGTGGTTATAATGGCGAAATTCTTTCGCAAATGGCGCAAATCAACAGAACCTAAGCGAATAAATTCTGAAGTGGTGGAAAGGGCTAAAAAATACATATTGGAAGATTTTCTCGAAGAGCATCATTTCAGTATGTCTGATATGTCGAAAAAAGAGACTGAAACAATGCTTAACGATTGCATGGACCTTTTTGCTAAATGCGATTTCGATTACGATCGTTATAAAAAAGAAAAATTAAAAATAAAAATAGAAAAGCCGGATGAACATTTGGAATTTATGAACGACATTAAGAAATTGAAAGAACAAATTAACGAAATACGTGAACGAAAAGATAAGAAACCCAAGCAAACTGAAGACAATGAAAATGGCTGTGCAGACAATGATAAAGAAAAAGAACAACAAGACATTGACAATAATATAACTGATCAAGAAAAGGAAGAAGGAGAAGATTCTCATCTATCAGATACAACAATAAAATCTAAACCGTCCCTAAATGGTAAAAACTCGTCTACATCTAAAACATCAAAACAACAAAAATTATCGAATACCAAATCAGCAACATCATCCTCAACACGAGCAAATCGAACAGACGATGATGAAGATGACGACGACAATACTTGCAATTATCGTAGTTTTCATTATTTATATAGTTTTCTCCAAATGGCAGTATTCACATTTCTTGGTCTAAGTATTAGAAAACTATTTTTCTTATGCTTTACACAGGGTTGTGTTCTCGGCTCAACAATATGTTCCTCATTAATGTCCAGAAAAAATCGTCGCATTTTTTGGACTGCGTACTTATCAGTGTTTTTAACGAGCATCATTAATCCTGGTATAAGGGTAAGTATGAGAAAAACTATAAATTAAATTAAAAAATAAAAAAAAAAATACACTAGTGTCCTCTAAAGAAAATTGTTACTTTCGGAGAATTAACAATTTTGAAAAAATGGGTCATAAATATGTGAAATTTATAATCCACTATAAAAATTTTTTGATATGAAACTTGTCGGTTATTGCTTGGAGAATTGCGTTAGGTATTCACCCTTATTGTGTTTGGCGTAGTCGTAAAACGACAGCTCTCGTAGTAGCTGTCGCATTTATACTCTAAAATTTTCAACAAGCTAAATTTTGTAAATGAATCATAATGTAAAAGATTATGCTAAACTAAATGATTATGAAGCATCCTGTTAAACAAGTGCCAAACAAATGTTTGTAAAGAACAAAGAGACTAAAAATAGTAATATATTTTTTTTTTTGATATTGTTCATTTAATTTGTGCAAATGAATTTTGTAAAAATGTTGTGTTGCATTTTACTCATTCTCTGAATATGAATTGGAAAAGAAAACATTAAACTAATTCTATAAAAAGCAGCTGAGACAGCAGCATGAAAATATTTATGATTTCTAACAAACAATATGTTAGAAAAGATTGTATTATAACTTCACGGAACGGGATGGTGGACCAATATAATTTAAATTTTCGCAAACGGTGTGCCCCGCCGATGTACTATTTATTTTTTTTTTAAATATACATATATAAATAAATAAACACTCATTTCAAATGAGTAAAAATAACAGCAATCATATGTAAAAATGGAGAAAGTAGATTTCATACTTTTATCTTTGATATTTTTTTATTTGATCAGATTTTAATTATTTGTCGTGAGCAAATACGTTGACGACAAATTTGCTCCCTTTTGAAAGACAAATACGCCAAGCGCGGTAACATTTCAATGGCGGTTTTGTAATAGATTTGAAATTTGTCGTATCCACTGGCGTTTTTCGCCAATCACGGTACCATTTTTCAAAAACGCCTGTCTTTCGCCATAAAAACGCCAAACACAATAAGGGTGATTATCTGATGAAAACGCTGTGCAGTTTTTCATTTAAAATACCACGTCAATATACATATATTTATTTATATTATTGTTATGGATATACCATGTATATTGTACATATCGTCACCTAAAACCCAAAAGGCCGTAAGTACACTTTTTGCTTTTTACAGGAGAAAAATATAAATTTTTGACTATTTATTTGTCAAGTGCCAAATTTCAAAAATCAATGCGGATTTGGTTTAATAAAAAAAAAAAAAAAAAACAAAGTAATAGCAGTTTTTTATTAATGGTGCTTAGGGCCTTTTGGAATCGTTTTTTCTGAAACCAAAAAGCCGTAGGTACATTAATGTTTTTAATAAAAGTTATATTTAGATTATAAAAATAATGGTTTTCAACCTTAATTAAACAGCTATTTAGTGAAACTTTGTTTTTCACTGTAT
Organism: Thecocarcelia acutangulata; assembly: GCA_914767995.1. NCBI lineage: Eukaryota > Metazoa > Arthropoda > Insecta > Diptera > Tachinidae > Thecocarcelia > Thecocarcelia acutangulata. Next base: position 75,403,262 of record OU612095.1, on the reverse strand, counting down.
TCTTTGTATTTTTAATATAAAAGATAAACAAGGCGAATTCATAACAGGTGAAATTGACAGCGCAGCTGATAACTTTTTTTTTTTTTTTTATTATAATCTGTTTCAGATGTCAATGACATAATTAAAACAAAATTGGAAAAACAAATTTTAAACAATTTTTTTAATTATTTATTCTATTTTGAGCAATCTGGTTGGCCATTTTCACCTTTTCACGCTCTATGATCTGAGACTTTAAGTTTCACGAAATAAGTAAAAGTTTCACAATATAATTAAGTTTTTCTTTTATTGTAAATTTTTTTTTGGAAATTGGAAAAAAAATTTCAAAAATATTTTTTATACCCTTCACAAAAATGTAAAGGGTATTTATAAGTTTGTGATTCCGTTTGTAATTTCTACAGTTTTTTTTGCGACCCTATAAAGTATATATATTCTGAATTAGAATTAATGGAAAAGTCGATTAAGCGATGTCCGTCTGTCCGTCTGTCCGCTGTTGAAATACCGTTTCTGAGAAAACCATTAGACTTAGAAACTTTTTTCTTTCACCATTCTTTTACCCCATCGATTCATGGGTTTGCTATTGAAATTCAGTAATATCGGTCCACGTATAGCTGAGATATATTCAAAATTCCGAAAAAAGCCATTTTTTTTGGCAGTTTTGTATGAAAATTTTTTAAAACAAAAGTTGTTCGTTTTGCTTCAAACTTCACACACTTATTAAGCATGGTGACTAAAAGACAAACATTTTTTTTTTCAGATATCGGTCCATATATACCCGAGATATAGCCCAAATCGGATTTTTGATGAAAATGTCGCATAGGTGAAGCTAAATAACTTTTTTTTCCTCAAAAGCAGTTCTGGTAATTATATAAGGTTACATAAATATGGAAAATGAAAATTTCCGATATCGGTCCATATATACCCGAGATATAGCCCAAACCTGGTTTTTCATGAAAATGTCGCGTAAGCGAACCTAAACAACTTTTTGGTGCTCAATAGCAGTTCTGGTAAGGGAATAGGGTCATATGAATATGAAAAATGAAAATTTTCGATATCGGTCCATATATACCCGAGATATAGCCTAGACCGGGGTTTTCATGAAAATGCCGCGTAAGCGAACTTAAACAACTTTTTTGTGGTCAAAAGCAGTTCTGGTATTGAAATTAGGTTACATAAATATGGAAAATGAAAATTTCCGATATCGGTCCATATATACCCGAGACATAGCCTAAACCGGGTTTTTCATGAAAATGTCGCGTAAGCGAACTTAAACAACTTTTTTGTGCTCAAAAGCAGTTCTGATAATGAAATAGGGTCATATAAATATGAAAATTAAAATTTTCGATGTCGGTCCATATATACCCGAGATATAGCCCAAATCGGGTTTTTCATGAAAATGTCGCGTAAGCGAACTTAAACAACTTTTTTGTGCTCAAAAGCAGTTCTGGTAATGAAACAGGGTCATATAAATATGAAAAATAAAAATTTTCGATATCGGGCCATATATACCCGAGATATAGCCTAGACCGGGGTTTTCATGAAAATGCCGCGTAAGCGAACTTAAACAACTTTTTTGTGCTCAAAAGCAGTTCTGGTAATGAAATTAGGTTACATAAATATGGAAAATGAAAATTTCCGATATCGGTCCGTATGTACCCGGTCCATATATAGCCCAAATCGGGTTTTTCATGAAAATGTCGCGTAAGCGAACTTAAACAACTTTTTTTTTGCTCAAAAGCAGTTCTGGTAATGAAATAAGATTACACAAATATGGAAAATGAAAATTTCCGATATCGGTCCATATATACCCGAGATATAGCCTAAACTGCGGTTTTAATGAAAATGTCGCGTAAGTGAACTTAAACATCTTTTTTTGCTTAAAAACAGTTCTGGTAATGAAATAGGGTCATATAAATATGAAAAATGAAAATTTTCGATGTCGGTCCATATATACCCGAGATATAGCCTAGACCGGGTTTTACATAAAAGTGTCGCGTAAGCAAACTAAAACAACATTTTTGTGCTCAAAAGCAGTTCTAGTAATGAAATAAAGTTATATAAATATGAAAATTTCCTATATCGGTCCATATATACCCGAGATATAGCCTAGAACGGGTTTTTCATGAAAATGCCGCGTCAGCGAAATTAAACAACTTTTTTTGCTTAAAAGCGGTTCTGGTAATAAAATAAGGTTATATAAATATGAAAAATGAAAATTTCCGATATCGGTCCATATATACCGCAGATATAGCCTGGAACGGGGTTTTCATGAAATGCCGCGTAAGCGAATTTAAACAACTTTTTTGTGCTCAAAAGCAGTTCTGGTAATGAAATAAGGTTGTATAAATATGGAAAAAGAAAATATCCGATATCGGTCCATATACTCGAGATATAGCCTGAACCGATATTTCCAATAACATTTTTTTTTGCTGAAAAGCAGTTCTTGTTATAAAGAAGGTAACGAAAATAGAGAAAATTAAAATTTCTGATATCGGTCCATATATACCCGAGATATAGCCCAAACCGGGTTTTTCATGAAAATATCGCGTAAGCGAATTTAAACAACTTTTTTGTGCTCAAAAGCAGTTTTGGTAATGAAATAAAGTTATATGAATATAGAAGATAAAAATTTCTGATATCGGTCCATATATACCCGAGATATAGCCTAAACCGGGTTTTTCATGAAAATGTCGCGTAAGCGAACTTAAACAATTTGTTGTGCTTAAAAGCAGTTCTGGTAATGATATAAGATTATATAAATATGGAAAATTAAAATTTTTGATATCGGTCCATATATACCCGAGATATAGCCTGAATCGATTTTCCACTAAATTTTTTTTTTTTTTTGCTGAAAAGCAATTCTCGTTATAAAAGAAGGTTACTAAAATACAGAAAATAGAAAATTCCGATATCGGTTCATATATAACCGAGCATATTCAGGTCACATTTTTAATATACTATACATATTCGTGACTATCGTGAAGGGTATTTTAGATTCGGCCCAGCCGAATATACTACACTCTTACTTGTTAATTTATGTATTGCATCTTGAGCGCCAGTTATCATTTAGAATCCTCCCCAAACTTGCTGGCCATTTTCACCTTTCCAAGCTCTACGTTTTACGAAATAATTAAATGCAATGCAGCTTTATGCAGATAGTGGCAGAATTACAATAAATACAACACCAACAAACATCAACATGTATTTTGTTGGTGTTGTATTTATTGTAATTTTGCCACTACCTGTATAAAGCTGCCTTGATTAAATGTTTGTCTTTTATTGTAAATTTTATTATATTTTTTTTTCAATTCCTTTTTGTATTTATATTTTTCCCTTGACATTTGAAAAGGTTTTATTTTTTGTAGTGTTGTATTTAATGCTCTTGCATTTACCTGGTATGAATTCGCCTTGAAGATAAATAATTAATTTGTAAATTCGAAAAAAAAAATCATTTTACATATTTATTTTTTTATTACGGTCATGAATTTTGGAAAAGATACAGAAGTTACAACATTCTCTTTGCCATAAACTTCATATAAATGTACGTAGCTTTTAACATCGGATTAGAAGTAGAGTTTTTTCGTGTATTGTCTGATAATGCGATTCTAGCTTCAGAATATCGTTTAGCGATTTACACGTTCTTTGTATAGCATACCTTGTTTGGTAGCTTCTCAACGTTTTGATATTCCATCTGCTCCTCTAACGAAATATTAGTACCATGTAAATCATTGAAATTTACCCAGTTTCGTAACATTTTCTTTCTCATTAATTCCTAATGTAGACACAAACATATGAAAACACAAGTACGTTTAGAATAATGTTTTAGATAATATTTCCTCAAAATTTGTCTTCTGGAGTTTTCAACGCGAACACGCTTTACCTTTGTGCGTTCAACGAGATCAATAACATATATTTTTTTCTGATCCCAATATATTTTCCCAAAACTATTAAATATTTCCTTGCGATCGTCTTCGGAAAACATAGCACAATGTCGCAATGGACTTTTGGCCCACAATTTTGAAACACACCCATCTTTAAGTTGTCTTGGTGATTTTTCACAAATATTTCCTTTTATTAGGCCCGTGTATTGTTTCCTATTCCTTCCGTTAGTTTTATTTTCATACTTTTTTTTATTAATTTTTTTTCAACTTTTTTAGGAACAAGTAGTCTCAGCTTTCTTGTAAAAATTTTATTTCAAAAACGGTAACTGAACTTAAAACAAATGTAAACTTCGTTCAAATTTATATTCGACTCTATTCGAGAAGTCGCTTTCACCACAAATACGTGCTCGTTTCATTCTTTACTATTCTAAAATACATATCTATATTCGTTAGAGATGAGAGTGACATCCAAGCAGAAAACATATGTTTTCCTTCACATCGTCTGCATTCTAAAATACCTTGTCACTGCACTTTAGTCCCAATATTATTCGACGCCGAATTTACCGCGTAAAGCATAAATTAACAACTAAAAAATAATTTTTTTTTAACTTTATTATTTTATTTATTGAATCTACATAAGAAATGTAATGACAATAAGTATTCAGGTCTTAATACTAAAAAAAAAAATTGTGATTAAAGTCCTGCCAGTGCTGGACAAAAATTTATTTTTTATGCGAATATTATTTCAGAATTCAGTCATCTGTTTAGAGCTCTAATGGTAGCCAAAGTGTCCCTCCTTCTCAGGATATATAAAATAAATTATTTGTGAAAAATATAAGGAAATATGCATATTTACTATATTTGGCAATAACATGGACTAAAAAACAAACATCGGCGCAACAATTTAGATCAATGGTAGAATTTATGTTGGCACTTCCGTTTTCCACATTTCTTTTACAAATATTAATCACAACAATAATTTAGAAACGAACTTGAGCCCGACAAAGAAATTAAAAGTATATGATTTTCTATTTTCACTATTGTGAAGTCAGCTGTGTGGAATGTTGTTAATATTTTTACTAGAGATAACACAAAGTTCGATGAAACGCTATTTGTTCGCGCGTATTTTAGAATCAGTCGATACCAAGCCGTCGAAAGTGAACGTTCGACGGCGATGAAGTAAAGAGTGAATTCTCGAATAGACCTGATTATTATTTAAATGAAAAGTGTAGTTACGGCTTTTTGGTTTATACATTTGTTAACATTAGGTGTGTTCATTTACTTTACTAGTAAAAATTAGCAACGAGAGAGTAACAAGAAATTTTTCAAAATTACTTTCAAAAATGTGAAGAAGTAAATGAACACTTTACTAGCAAAAAATTGCAAGTTAGAGTAGTGTTGTTGTGTATATGTATATATAAGTACTTAATAACTACCCTTATATCTTTTGGACAAATTATACATATATGTATATTATAATAAAAATAATATGATTATGGTCATTTATATTCAGCATTGTCTTGACTGAATAATAAAAAGTTCTACAATTTTATTTAATATAGTCTAGGCATAGTCGAAATATGCTAAGCACTATAAGGGTGATTAGCTACTGTTGAATAAAATATCTACTTTTAATTAGCACCCCATACACGTTTCAATTCAATTCGTAATTGAGTTGTGCAAATCAAGGCGTGTATGGCTATTTGAATTGATTAGTTTGCAGTTGTCGAGTTGGTTGAAGCAAAATCAAAAGATTTTGATTTTTTCAAGTTGGTTAGTAAGTCTCCCAATTCTATTGTACTGCGTGTGTTCGAGTCTCCTGATCAGCCGTCAAAACTTATATTTGTAGTTTTCTTTTTGCGAGGAGACCGTTAATAATTTTTAAAAATGTCTTTAATTACATTGAATCTGATAGTTGAATGGAAATATTTCAATTCAGTTTATGAAGTGTGTGGCCAAGAATCAATTCAATTGAATTAAAACGTGTATGAACCACTTTATCCGTTATAACTGCCTGCATGCACATAGCATCTTTATTTCAAATTAATTTCAAAGTGTAAAGCACCGAGTAGCTAGGTACTCATAATATTAATAATACTAAAAATAACAGCCGGTCTGTAAAAATGAAAGAAACAAAAACATTTCAGAGCTTAAAACTTGAAAAATATTAATATAATTAAAAATGGAAGGATCTAAGTGTCAATTTAATTGCTCTCCTAAAAGTTTTAAACACATCCAAGAAAGTAAATTTGCCGGAACATCCTTTGCCACTGATGTGCCAGATACTGTGTTGCTTAGTTCATTGCCATTAGGCGTCTTATTTTACCTCTGTTGTTCCTAAGTTACACAAAAATAAATTTGTTACCTTTTTAATACTTATACTCGTTTTAAAAGTATACATACACTTACAATTTCTTAAATTTTCCAAAATATTTTTATTTTTAACTTTATTTAGAAATATTGTTTTGTAAACACAAACGCAAAACAGCTGTTTGAATAATTATTGCAAGTAAAAAATTTTACTTGTAAAAAATTGCAAGAATTTTTCTGTCTCTCAATTTGTTTCGCTCTTTTGACGTTCTCTCGTTGCAAATTTTTTGGGTTAATGAACGCTTTCTAGCAACAATTGTTACAAATTTGTGAAAATTTTTAGTACATGAACACATCTATTGTAGTTGCGGCCTTTTGATTTTCATGAATAAAATCGGTATTTTTGAAGATATGAAAATAAAATTTTAAGAAAAGATGTATTTTGATTAATCACATCATAAGCAATCAAAAAGCCTATTTTGGATTTTTTGGTTGTTACGGCCTTTTGGATTTTAGGTGACGTTAGACTTATTTTTTTCTTAGGCTAAATTATTAGATAATATTTATATTAAGTAAATAAATATTGAAGATTATGTGTCATTGATTTAGATCAAAACTTGCCTTGACGGCCTTATCTGCTGATGAACCAACTCCGCGAGAAAAATTCTTCACGATTTACTAGCACCCCCATGTAGCTTGCAAGGCGCATACCGATCGCAACTTTGGCCATAAGTTTGCAGCCGTATGAACAAACCCTTTGCTGAAGAACTGAGGCCTTCTAATCTCTCCTGTGTGTAATTTCTCATATAGTCGAATACCAATTAAGATCATCAGCCCTTAAATAACTCACCTGTCTAATAATCACTACTGGTTCCTTACATTACAGGTACCTTTTGCAAGACAAAAGCACCTCGGGGGCTTATTAGCTTTCGAAAACCGATATGCACCATAGTTATAAGGGACACTAGTTCCTCTACCTGCGTTTCAGCCAAATGAAAAATGACTACGCAACCATGATCAGCGCCGTATTGGTCTGCAAGCAGAACCTTCGGGTGGCGTTGCCGATCCCCGTTCTATCAATTAACCCTTCATAAAGGTTTCGCAAGTCCAACATAAGTCATGCGGTTTCACAGAGTTTTATTTGCTATAATAAACGAGAAACTTCTACCACTCTATGCCCCAGAAATTAGAGTGACCTAGTTAGGCATACACCAAGGAAAACCTACTCCCTGGGGGGGGGGGGGGGATGTTACGTTAACATTTAGATCTTACACATCCCCTTGATTACTGCCTGCTCTTAACATCACCTCCTGATATGTACATATTTTTATAATTTTCTCTTCCGCTAAGCTTATGAATATCAGCTTCAAACTGTCAGTTTTTCGCATCATCAGAGCATAATACTTGTGTCTATATTTACACAATTATACACTTTCTCACATTGGTTGAAATTTGCACTGAGGATCATAGAAGGGTATAGAAATTACAGTGGGCTCAGTGTGAATCCGCGGAAAACTTAGCTTGTACTTTTTACTCTTAGATACAAGACTCCTAATTTCGATCTAGCAAACTTGGAAGGGGTTGAGTTTAGACTAGCGGATAGTACAAAATATCTGTAAATCCACATAACTCAATTCCAAATTGTCATGGAGAAAACAGCTCTTGCTTGTGTTGAAAGGTCATTGCGAAGACCAGGGATATAACGTTTTAGAACTCCTACTGGCATCGAAATAATATGAGGCGTTTGTGTGCTAGAATGTTTTGGAGAAAACGACCTGATGCAAAGTAATGCATAGAAAGGTTGCTACGTACGTCTGCTTTGATTGTGACTAATGCTTCGTGCACCACACCAACGAAGGCGCTGTTTACGATAATGTAGTAGGTACCCGCTGATCTCATGCCAAGTGCTCGGCAATCAGGCTAAATGTAGAAAGAGGCGACGAAAAGTCATGTCTTGATAACAGGAAGCAGGCAAGGCTTGATGTGTTGGTGGCCCGAAGCCCATAAATAGTAGCAGACCTTAACTAAACCATCGGTCTGCATATACTTCTGATTCCTTACATTACACGTGTCTATTGTAACACAACAGCACATCGGGGCCTATATATATTACAATACATTCGATATAATATTTCACAATTAACAATTTTTTTTTGTGTTTCTTTATTAGAACATTCAGGAGGAGTATTTCCCGTCTAACCAACTTAAACTGGGGCATGATGATTTAGACACCATGTTGGAGTGGATTAAAATGAATACCGAGAAAGACGCTGTATTTGCAGGTAATTTTTTTACGAACACATTAATAAATAATTATTTTATAACTGTAATTCGGTGGCATATGCGTTACAGGCAAACACACATACAAATTGATATTAGTTACAGGTCTGCAGGCGGTGGCAACATATCTGGTTATGCACTATGAGGTTTTAAAGAGTACTTAAAATGTTTATTATCGGTTAAAAGAACAATTTACGGCATTTACTGTTTGAAAATTATGTAATGTAAATATTGACATCTGAAGTGGTCCATTCCGAAATTCCAATTTCAGGCGACTATTTGAGCACTAACACGAGTAATGTTGGTTTCCAAAGTGTTAATCGTAGCTGGCTTATTTCTGAAGACCTCAGACTCCCCCCGGGGAACAGGTTTTGCCTTGGCGTATTCCTAACCAGGACACTCTGTTCCTCGTTTGTTGTAGCAAATAAAACTCTAGGAAGCCGCATGACTTATGTTGTGTTGTTTTCCGAAGCCCTTACCAAGGGTTTAAATTGGCAGAACGGAGATCAGCTTGGCCCCTGGGTGGTTCTGCTTGCAGTTCAACCCGGGCTGAAACGTTCTGGCTGTGGTTGAAACCTAAAACGCAAGAAGGGGGTGTTAGTATCCTTGATAATTGTTTGGTGTGTGGTTTTTTCGGTGACTAACAACCTTCCGAGGGCCTGTTGCCTTTACAACAGATACCTGTACTGTAAGGAACCAGTGGTGATGGTTGACGGGTGACTTGGTTTAAGGGCTGATGCTTGTCTTCTATTGATTGCTAGGAAACTGCAGTCAGGAGGGATTAGAAGGCCCGAACTCCTCAACAAGAAGTTGCTCACATAGCTACAAACATATGGAAAAAAATTGCTACCAGTGTGAGCCCAGTCAGCCACACAGGGGCGCTGGTGAATCGTGAATAATCTACTCCGTAGAACTGGTCCATCATCAGATAAGGCCGCAAGGCAGGTGCTGATGTAAATCTTTTTCACAACAACAAAAATTGTCCAAAAATGTGAGATCGCACGATCTAGCTGGCCAATTTACTGTAGCAAAACTTGAAATAAAGTGCTCACTACAGTAATTTATCAACAAGTATACTGGTTCACGCGTTAGTTGGCTCGTAGCGCCGTCTTGCTCATCGAGACTAAGCGCTTCAAGTTCACGAAAGGCATAGTCCGTTAACATGGTGCGATATGTTATCTCGTTCGATTGGTGTGGATGATATTTCAATAAAATTTATTAAGGTAATTTATCCATATATTGCTGAGTATATTTTATTTTTGATAAATAAGATACTTACAACATCGGATTTCCCGTCTAATTGGAAGGTTGCTAGAATTGTTCCCCTACTTAAAGTACCGGTTACCCATGGGCCTAATGATTTCAGACCAATCTCTATACTACCAGCTCTGTCCAAGGTAATTGAACATGTTATTAAAAATCAAATTCTTGAATCCGTATCAAGGAAAATTTATGATAACCAATTTGCATTTCGTATGACTTTCGTATGACTTCCCTGCTGCTAACTTTAACGGATAGCATCAGGCAAAATGTAAACAATGATGATTTGAGTATTCTTATATCACTACACCTTTCGAAAGCCTTTAACTTTAACCATTCGTTAATGATTAAGAAACTGAGAAATGATTTCAGTTTTTCGAAGTCTGCATGTAAATTAATATATTTATATCTATGCCATAGATCGCAATTTGTGGTACTGAATGAGATGGTGTCTGGTTTAAGATCTCTCTCATCTGGAGTTCCCCAAGGATCTGTCTTGGGACCACTCCTATTTACGCTATATGTGAATGATCTGGCTAGTATTGCTAATTCTACTATATGTGAGACCTTTTTATATGCTGATGATGTTTTCCTATTTCTTCAAGTGCTACTCTGGTAGATAGTATAAATACTTGCTTACAACGTATTCTGCAGTGAGCTTCATCTAGTTTTTTAGCAATAAACCCGTCTAAAAGTAAGGCTATCACGTTTGGGCCTTCAAATCGTTTTATTTATGAACCTGTTGTAATGTTAGCTAACAACCGTATTCAGTTTGTTGATTGTCTTAGATGTCTAGGGGTCATTCTTGACTCGAGACTCTCTTTTACGAATCATATTGATAGCCCGTGTGGAAAAGTTTTATGGAACTTGCGGAAAATTTATTCATTGAATATTTATCTGCCTCTCCACATAAGAAAGCGGTTAGCATGGTCATTGTTAATATCGCATATTCTATATGGGTTTGAAATAATGTCAGGCTGCTGCATGATACAGTTCGCTTTGTCTACAATGTTCGTCGAAGAGAGCACATTTCATCGTATGTCCGGAAATTTCTTGGATGCTATTTTCTCGAATTTGTCGAGTGCCGAAACCTATTATTTTTTTATAAGACAATGAAAACTTCTAGACCAATATCATTGTACAGATCATTTGTGTTTGGGCACTCAACTCGAAACCTGCAACTTATTATACCAAGAATAACATCGTCATTTTTTGAGAAATCATTTAAAGTAAGAATTGCTCGCTGGTGGAATCAATTGCCATTTTCTCTACGTATTTTCTCTCATTCCAATAATGTATTTCGCTAGAAGCTCTTGAAATATTTTGGTCAAGGCTTCGTTGACTGACTACTGTTCTGATGTCTTGTTACTATGCTGGACTGTTTTGTTTTATTTTACTTATCTACATAGAATGAACATTGGCTGGGGCGCTAATTTAATGTATGCCAGTTCTGATTTTTTGTTCCTTTTATTTATTATTATTATTTTTATTATTTTCTTTCTTTGTATTGGATTATGAATGAGTTGGTATGTTATCTTTGAGTTGTACAAGGCAATGTTATGCACAGTTTTTATATGATATACATACTCCAATTTTTCTCTATAATACATACCTAATCAGGTGTTAATCTATCTAATGTAATAGAATTATTGGCCCTATGGAATTAGCATTACACATTATGAATGAATAAATAAATAAATAAAAAAAATAATAATAAATATATTTAAAAAATGTCGAAGCAAAGAGTTACAACGCATGCGCGAAGATTAGTTCTTCTATTTAAAGATTTTTGTAGAAATTGTAGGGAAAAGGTGAAAGTAAAGAGTGTTGAGCATTTCCTCTGTGTTTATGGTGTCCAGCTATTATATAAGAGCTCTGTATCTAGGCCGAACGGTGCTGCACGGTCTGGTAAAAATATCGGAATGTGATGTAGGTGGATTTCATTCTTTTATCCGATCCTCAGATTGGTTCTGAACTGGACTAGAGTAGCGGAATATTTTATTTGCCTAATTATGCATTACGGTACTCTTAAGAAAAAAATAACTTTACATTAACAACAAAAACTTATTCGATGTAGACGTTTAAAATAAGTTATTGCTATATTATATCTTAAATTTTTTTTTATTATTATTACTTGCAGGACCTATCGAAATAATTGGTACAGTTCATCTGGCAACAAGAAGACCTATTGTAAATCACGCTCATTTAGAAATGAGACAGATTAGGTAAATAAAAATATTGATTATGAAAATAATAGAAGGTAGATCTAAATTGAATTAACAATCTCTTTTTATTTTCTTTATAGTGAAAGAACTGAACATGTTTATAGCATCTTTAGTCGTCAACCATCGTCAGATATTTACAATCAATGTTCACAGTTAAAAATACAATATTTAATTATTACATTGAGTGATTGTAATAACGAAAGCAGGTAATTTAGTTATTTATTGTATTGGCGGTTTTTATAGAGGTATAGAACAATGAAATGTAATAAAACAAAGATGAGTTTTTTTTAATTGGCATAAAACTAACTTCGTTCGAAAAATAATCTTCAGTCATTATAATTTAAAATATGACTTATGGCATATAACCTAATCTTCATTCCAAACGGAGGGCAGACGTATCACACTAAAGCAAATGAGCTTAGGCCAAATAGCTTGATTAGTAAGGATACTTTTGAAAACGTCATACACATTCACATAAGGATAAAAATTAAGAAAAACCAATTGTCTCCATCTCAACACGCCTAAGGGCAAATCAGTTAAAACCACGCTACATAGTTTGGTCTGTCATATCGAACGATCCAATAATGTCGAGTAATAGATGCACCTCACGGTCTAGAGGTTGATTGACCTACAATCGTGCTCATCACGAAAACAATCGTGCTCATCACTAAAGCGCAAAACTTTAACATCAACAATGAGGAACACCAGAATTACGAGAAAAGTGAGCAAGGGTACACCCCAGGGAAGGGTACTATCTCCCCTTTTGTGGAATGCTGTAGTGAATAATCTGTTCAAAGACCTTGAATTAAAGAGGATGAAGACTGTAGCCTATGCCGATGACGTAGCGATTGCAGTCTCTGCAACCCATTTAGACACCATAACTGAGCAGTTAGAATACGCTCTAAAGATGGTACATTAATGGAGTGTACAATGCTGACTAAGAGCAAAAATAGCGAAAACGGAACTTGTACTTTTCAGTAAAAAGTATAAAAATCCACATTTTTAAAACTGATAATCAGCATGTAATCAAAAATGGTACACATGCATGACGATTTGTCATGCATGGGGACGTCCGCGTGAACGGTTTTTCGTCTTGTGAGAGAATCACCGTGGGGTTGGGCCGTCAAAGCAGAAATTCACGTTAAACATCTTCTGATTCTGAGTACTGCATCCCAAAACCTTTCCTCTCAAGCAGCTTTGGCTACCCAATCGAGGAATCTATCTTAGAATCTGGATTCGTCTATGTTGACACGGGATAATTTTTTATGGAGTATCAGTATGGGGGAAATCACTGGACTCCACAACCAACAGACTGCAAATTGAGAAAATTAGTTGAACCATGGCAATACTGATCACAGGAGCCATGGGAACAACACCAACTAAAGTACTTCCAGGCAGATTAAAAACCGCGATCAGGCTGAATGCTCCAGAAGCATGGACCCATAGACCATGAGGGCACGGCAATATATTTGCCTTGGCGTATTCCTAACTTGGGCGCTCTGTTTTTCGGGGAAAAGAGGGGAAGGGGTCCCTCGTTTGGTGCGGCAAAAAAAACTCTAGAAAGCCACATGACTTGTTGTGTTTTCTTCCGAAACCCTTACCAAGGGTATAAATTGGCAGAACGGGGATCAGCATGGCCCCCGGGAAGTTCTGCTTGCGGTTCGACCCGGGCTGATCATAGTTGAGGTGCCTGCCTACCTTGGCTGAAACGTTCTGGCTGTGGTTGAAACCTAAAACGCAGGAAGGGAGTGTTAGTATCCTTGATAATTGTTTGGTGTGAGGCTTTTTTCGAGGACTAACAATCTCCCGAGGATCTGTTGTCTATACAACAGATAAGTGTACTGTAAGGAACCAGTGGTGATGATTGACGGATGAGTTGGTTTAAGGGCTGATGCTCTTAATGGGCTTCGGCCTACCAACTCATTAAGCCTTGTCCTCCATTGATTGCTGGGAAATTGCATGCATGAGGGATTAGAAAGCCCGAACTCCTCAACAAGAAGTTGTTCATATGACCGCAATCATATGACAAGAATTGCTACCTGTGTGAGCCTAGCAAGCCACACGGGGGCGGTGGTGAATCGTGAAAAATTCACTTCGTGGAATTGATCCACCATCAGGTTGGGCCGTCAAGGCAGGTACTGATGTAAATCATTTCCACAGTTGACTACTGCATCCGAGGGCTAGCAGTTCCTCGAACCGTTTAGGGTTTAAAACTGTAGCAGCCCTTTTTAGGGCTGCGATAGTCTGGTCAGAGGCTATTATTTTCTGGTACCACGGAAGCCGGGAGCCCCGGGAACATTGTTCTTGCCCGGCTATGGTGAGATCCTTCGGGGGCAACGCGGTGGTTGTGGTTTAATAACCAAATGCGGGGAGAGTTTTCAGACTCGATGTGGAGCTGCACTGCAACCGAGTGCCGTGAACCTGAGATCGGAAGGAGTTTTAGGAAGGCCGCGCCCTACACCATGGGGGAGAGCATGCGCCATTCAGCATGTAATCGAAAATGGTACACTTGCATGACGATTTGTCATGTATGGGGACGTCCGGGTGAACGTTTTTTCGTCTTGTGAGAGAATCACCTTGGGGTTGGGCCGTCAAGGCAGAAATCAACGTTAAACATCTTCTGAGTACTGCATCCCAAAACCTTTCCTCTCAAGCAGCTTTGGCTACCAAATCGAGGAATCTATCTTAGAATCTGGATCCGTCTATGTTGATACAAAAGCGGAAAAGGGGTTGGGGGAGCCTTTTACATAGAAGAATTCAAAACTAAAATATCCTTCAGACTACCAGACGGATATAGTGTTCTTCAAGCTGAAATATCGGCTATAAATAAAACGGCCAGATGGTTGACGTTTAGTAAGATATTAGGTAGAGATATCATGATAATACCGGTCAGCAAGGCCGCCATCAACGCCCTGATTGGAATATACACAAATTCCAGTCTAGTTGAGGAATACCGGACATCTTTAAATAAGATTGATATTCTAACCTTATCCTAAAATGGGTACTTCGACACGAGTTCAACAACTGCAACAATTTCGCTGACGACTTAGCGAAAAAAGGGATAACCCTAGAGGGTAAAGATATAGATCTCTTTTGCGGACAACCCTTATCAGCGTGTTGGAATAGAATAAAACAACACTCGTTGGAACGTACCCAAAAAAAAAAAGACTCACAGAGCCCACATGCCTTATACCAAGGAACCTGTGGCCGCATATTAACTTTAAGAGAACAAGGATCTCTTAAAACTGCACAGATCTCACCTGGGAACATGTCCGGCATTGGAGCATCACTGCCTAAGATATCTAGCAGAGCTTCAATAGCTTATCATGTCTGCCCTCGTTCAATCCGACCGCGCTAGCCTCTTTCATAATGAGCAGCGGATGGCTAGTATAACAGCATATAATGCCACACTGAGCGGGGTTCTCAACTTTCCCCCCTCTTAAAGCTTTTCACTTTTCAGGTAAACACTGGAGACTCTTAAGATATATTAGGGAATACAGCGGCCTGCTTACCTAACCTGTGACATATGACTGCTACGGCTGGCTTTGACGTATTCTATCTAATCTAGGGATACAATATTCGATGACATTTTCCAGCATTGGTGGCGGCGAATGTTTTCCTTCAAATAGTCAATCGTTTTGGTCTTATCGTCGAAGATTTGACATATCCCCACAGGAAATAGTTTCACGGCTTTAAACCGCACGACCTTGGAAACCGATTTACGCGTCTGAAACATAAAACTAATAATAAATCAATTGTGGGACCAGCTGCGTGACACGTTGCGCCGTCTTGTTGAAACCGCAGCTTCTGCTCGGTCAGTACTTATGGCTTTATAGGGATCACCATTGACTGTAACGTTTTGACCAGCATCGTTTTTAAAGAAGTACGGAGAAATCATTCGACCTGCATTGAATTTGACGGTGTCTCTCTATAATGTCTTCAAATACGTAAGTTTTCTTTATTCACGTTTCCTTTTAAACAAAAGTGAGCTTCATCGCTAAAAAAAAAATCGCTTTGACACGTTGTATCCGTTGTTCAGGCTTCAGTCAATTCAAGTTGTAATGCCAAATTCAAAGTATTGGTAACTTAAAGCTTTATACCTCTATCAAAAAAGCCCCTTAATATTGTTACGGCTATGTTTAATTCATTATTTAAAATATTAAATTCTTTAGAGACGAATGTGATTTGTTAACAATATGGGATGACATGCAGCCGGCGTTACGTAAATATCCACAATTTTGTTCTGAATTAGCTGTTAAGAATATACCGAGCTTTTTAAAAGTTTTTACCAGCGATTATTATGCCATTATTAAAATGTTTTCGCAAAGTGTACAAATAAATTTGAAATATAATAAAATGCCTGAAAAACAAATGTGAGTGAAACTAAAATAAAAAAATAAAAAACTAAAAATAATACAGAATATTGAGAAATTTTTATTTTAATGGTTGAAAATTTATGAAATCTATAAATATACATACTTATACATATTTAATAAATAAAAGTCAATTCCTTGCAAATCTCTTTAAATCGCTTCTTTGCGCAAAAAAAAAAAAAATAAAATAATAATAAAAAAATAAATAAAATTAAAAAATGCAATTTTTTTATATACAAAAAAAAGCAACAAAATAAATCACGTTTGTAAACCAAATACCAATCCTATATTGAATTTATTTTCTGATCAAAAAAAAAAAAAAAAAAAAAAACAAAAAATAATAAATAAAAAAAAAAAATAAAAAATCCTATTTTATTGCTTAAAATGCATACTTCTCATGTATTACAAAAGAAGAAGAAAAAAAAAATTAATAAAAACACAAATAATTATGAGACTTATCCAGTTTTCCTGTTAACTTTTCTTTTAAAATTTAAATCTATTTAGTCTGTATCTTTTATATTATAAAACAGCCAATTTAGTTCTTAAGCTCTTCAAAAACTCTTAAAAGTTTATAATGGATGTATTAGTGTAAAACACTTTTTTTACTTTAATATTCTTTTGTATTAATATAACAATTACAAAGTTTTTTAAATCTTATTTGCATTAATCTTTGTTTAGATGTCATGGTTTTTATTACATTTTCATTCACGTAATTATGTATAATTAGAATTACATTCCCTTCATATAAAATTTTCATTTCGCAATTTTTTCTTAAAATGTTTTTCCAAACTATGAGTGATAAATTAAAGTTTATGTGAACAAAAAAAAAAAAAAAAAATATTTTTAGGTGGCATTAAAAAGTTTAAAAATAAAAACAGAAAACTTGAAAAATCAAATTTAAAGGCATTTATTATTATATAGTAGTTGACTCGGAAAATGGTAAAATTTTTGATCTCATTGAATTTTTACAGATGGGTACAATTGGTAGTCGGAACAATTTTTGTTCTAATCCATCACACATGATATAACACCCAATTTTCACGATGATTTTTTCAAACGTCTTTAAGTCATGTGTTTGTTTCATATTTGTGGGCAAATTTGATGGAAATGAAAGAGGGGTAAACAAAAAGACACGAACTCGGGTTTTCGTGTTTCTTTTTCCTAATTTCTTTTTGTTATCATTTGTAATATTGTTATTATTTTTCATTTACTTTCGTTCGGCAAGATACTAACAAAAGGATAAAAAGAGACAAACGATATTATTTTGAAACTACAATTGAAAAAAAGACATGTCTTAAAAAATCATGATGAAAATGTAACATGATTTTGGTAGCAGCTTTAAAATAAAATAAAAAACTAACATGTCTTTAAAAGTCGTCGTGAAAATTGGGTGTAACAGCCTGTTTATAAGACACGACTCGTCGATAAAAAGCACTTACGTTGTAACTTTTTCTGTTTTTTGGTTTACAAACCGCGACTATGACGATTTGTGTTAAAAGACGTAGCATCTGTCAATTTATTTTGTTTTGTAAGATACGACTCGTCTCACCATAAATGTCAAAATGCAGCGAATGAAAAAACATATTCTTCAGAAGAAAATGTTATAAATAATAAAAAATGATAATAAACATGTTATAAATGATAATATATAGTAAGAAAAATAGGAATGGACGTTTCTTAATGCATATAAATGTGTAAAAATATAAACAGCCAGTTGGCCGGTGTCGAAAGGATAAGTTCATTCGCATTCTAGGCGAAAGAAAATTGATTTGGGGTTTTCTAACTTTACTCTATGCGAACGATGTGTCAAAATTCAATTAAAATACATAAGTTCAAGGCGAATTCATAACAGGTGAAATTGACAGCGCAGCTGATAACTTTTTTTTAATTTTAATCTTTTTCAGATGTCAATGGAATAATTAAAAAAATATTTTTTTAAACAATTTTTTATATTATTATTGTATCTTGAGCGCCAGGTATCATCCAGAATTTTCCCCAATCTGGCTGGCCATTTTCACCTTTTCAAGCTCTATGATCTGAGACTTTAAGTTTCACGAAATAATTAAAACTTTCACGAAATAATTAAGTTTTTCTTTTACTGTAAATTTTTTATATTATATTATATATATATATATATATATATATATATTTTTTTTTTTTGAATTCCTTTTTGCGTTTATATTTTTCCCTTGACGTTTGAAAAAGATTTATTTTTTGTAGTGTTGTATTTATTGCTCTTGCATATACCTGGTATGAATTCGCCTTGCATAAGTTGATGCGAACGAATGATAGTGACATAGACGAACGCAAATTGGTTCGAATGTAAGTGACTAGCTTTCTTTCGCATACATTTTCATTCGATATCGTCGAACAGGCTGAACATTTTTGCTTGTTTATACGTATTTTTCAGCTAGATCACAAAATAAAATAAACTTGTTCATAAAATGATTTTCATTTATTTACTTACCAGCCATGTTCACGAAACGCGCGTTCTGCAACCGCAAAGCGTTCTGAAAAACGCCTAATTGATTTTCAGATGTTCTAAGGAACGCGCGTTTTACTGGCGTTTCGGAGTTTTTTCCGAAAAAATACAACATGTGTTTTACATACGTATATACATATGTATATATGTGGTATTTATACATAAAATAAAAAAATATTTGACATCAAATAGAAAAATTTTTTAAGTCAGTTTTTTAATTGAAAATGTGTAAAACTCTTTCAATTTTTTATTGAAATAAAAAGAAAACATTAAATTTTAATTGTGAATAATTTTATTGCCTTTTAAAAGTTCAGTTTTAGCAAATTCAATCAGTTCACTTCAATATATAAGTACATGCGAGTTGAAGTCGCGAATTTTAAGCGATATGCGTTTTCCAGAACACCTATTTGGCGATTTCAAATCGCAAAACCATACTTCTTGCGTTATACGTTTGTCAAAACACCTATTTGGCGTTTTCAAATCGAAAACGCTAAATTTAAGCGATTTGCGTTTCTCAGAACATGCCTATATATATCACATACATACATACATACGTACGCATGTATGCATACCAACTATGACTAGAATAGCATTGCAGTTTTTAAGTTGAAAAACAATTTTTTGGCATGAAAACTGTAAACAAATACAAATTTTGTGGAGGTTGGCAATAAAAAATATCATAAGTGTTTGACATATACACGAATTTACATAAGTTACACGGCACGGCCAAGTCGCGTTTTACAAACCCAATTCTTTACATACTCGTCTAAGAATTAGCTTGTCGCGAGTGAACTTACTCGTGTCCTATAAACAGATTGTAATTCATCTGCGAGCTCGATATACAGAAATTATGGCACAAAGCGTCACACGGGTTTTTCACAATAGTACTGGTATTTTTCTTCGTTCACTATTGTTTTCACTTATTTCTTACTTAGTTCGATATTGAAGCGTGTTTTTTAGTTTTTTTAATAGGTATATTTTTTCACTTTTTAGTTTGATGTGCTCTAAAAGCGGTATGACTATACGTATGAGTAACACTATTCTTATCTCTTCCTATAAATAATCACTCATACTACAGGGATTGCAAGTGTTAGAAACATACAAGAAAGGTCCTAACTCGCCTTTCCCCCTAATTGAGCTCTTTTAGGGATTCTACTACGTTTCACACAAGTACACAGTGTCACAAATATTTAATTATAGGTTTTTACTTTCAAATTAACGATTTTTGTAATCAAATTCAATTTTTTACAAGTCAAACACAATGTTTTGCAACACAAATTCAATTTCTTGCACTTCAAATTAAATTCTTTTCATTTCATATTAAATTTTTTCTATTTCAAATTAAACTATTTTTATTTCATATAAAATTTTTTGTGTTTCAATTTAAATTTGTTTAACTTCGAATTCAAGTTGTTATTTATTTAGCTAAAAATTTACAAAACGAAATAAAAATAAACTTGTTGTTCAAGTCATTACTCGTAATTTTTCCTTAATGTAATTTTCTAAACCAAATTTGGACGGTTCCTATTGCAACCGTTCTCCAGATGCAGCTAATGACAAACTCTTGGCCATATCCAGTTAATAATTGTTACAATCTGAAGGTGCTACCGTTTCGACTGACTGTTTAATTATTGTTATCAAGTCCAAATTACTATCCGCATCAGCTAATAAATTTCGGGCAGGTAGTTTTGTTTTAGAAAAAAACTTTTTTATTGGATTAAGGTCACCTATGTAGCTATGAAGGAGGAAGAAAATTTATAATGTGCCCGGATTCTGCAACCTTATCTTTTGTATCTTGAGTTTTATGTATCTTAGCATTATCAAGGACCAGCCAAGCACATTCAGTGCTGGTTTCAGCTAATTTACTGAATAGCTAACTCTTCCAGGAAAATTAGGAAAATTTTGGAATTTACAGATGAATTAGCAATGATCGTCTTGTCTTTCAAAACAGAAATTTATTGTAGTTGAAATATCGGGAGAACATATTTTTTCAATTTATTTTCAAATTTAAAATAAAGTTTATTTCATAAACTTTTCTCAAAATTTTTTACTTATAATGTAACGTATATTGAGTTTTTTTTAATAAAGCCTTAAGTTTTTAGCCAAATAAACAAAAAATTTTCAGTCAGTTCGCCCACGTCGAAAGGATAAGTTCAATCGCATTCAGGGCAAAAGAAAATTGATTTGGGGGTTTTCTAAATTAATTCTATGCAAACGATGTGTCAAAATTCAATTAAAATACATATGTTTATGCGAACGAACAATAGTGACATAGACGAACTCAAATTTATTCGATATCGTCGAACAGGCTGTTAATTCGAAGTTAAATATATTTAATTTGAAACACAAAAAATTTAATTTGAAATAAAAATATTTTAATTTGAAATAGAAAAAATTTAATATGAAATGCAAAGAATTTAATTTGAAGTGCAAGAAATTGAATTTGTGTTGCAATACATTGTGTTTGACTTGTAAAAAATTGAATTTGAGTACAAAAATCGTTAATTTGAAAGTAAAAACCTATATATAATTTAATACATATCGCTCTTACAAGCAATTGAGCAAAAAAGTGACTTTTAGACGTACCTGTTTATACAGTTTCCATTACGATTTTTCCTTCTCCTGTAAAATTGCAATTATTTTTGTTAGGATCTTTCTACAGGGTCGTCAGATATGGCGATTTCTCGCCAAACGTGTCGAATTTTTATCTGCCATGGCGACTAAATTTTTGGTTTGCGACTGGCGATTTAAAAATCATATGGCGAAATAGTTGTCTATTTTTACATACTTTGTACTGTAAATCTGACTTTCTTATTTTATAAAATATTTTGTTGTCATTCTGAATGTTCAAATGATTTATAATGAACTATGAGCAGCGTTGTCAACTCGGTGCGTTTCGCACCGTTTTCAGTGCCTTTTACAATTAATTGTGCGAAAAATTCTTTAGTTGGTGCAAGGTGTGAAATTTCGGTGGCACAATATCAAATTCAACTCAACTTTTTGTTTTAATGACAAAAAAAGTTTAATCAATGGTCCAAAATTTTTACGTTTTATTTTTCGTGGAAAACGCATCATGTTATATGCACAAATTTCATTGCGAGTGCAGATGGAAGAGGAATAGTAGTTGATAGCCAGTGGCCAAATCACCGCATACGATATCGAGCAATATTATCGAAATCATGGCATACGATATCGAATGGATTGTATTGCAATAATATGAAAAAGTTAAAGATTTTTTTTTTTGTATTCGTACTTTTAGGAAAGATATGGTCTTCAATCTATTATATTTTGTTTAAATTACGATCCGATATGCATCGTTTACCATAATCTAGATGTATCGTAATGTTATTCGATACGATACCTAATTCGATATCGTATGCGGTGATTAGACCCCAGGTATATACAAATCCTGTAGATCAGCACTCTCAGACACCTGGGTTTTACACAAGGCGAAAATATCCGGCCGATGGAGACAAGTGAGAGCATAAGCAGAGAAGAAATTTGTTCTCAGCCCATTTATCAGCAATTACGCTGGCTTATCAAGTGTCAAACGTTAAATATTGCAGTGCACATGAGGCCGCGATTAATTGTTGTGCAAAAAAAAAAAAAAAGTTCTTGGAAATCGGGTACACAATATGTCCACAAAAAAGAAAAAATCCAGAGCATATTTTCAATATGTTTTCTTTGTTTGAAAATATTGGTTACTTTGGTAATGCGTTGCACTTACCTAACAACTTACTTTTCAGTATTATACTATTTACCGTTTGCATTACTAAAAAGCAGTCAAATAATGACTTGTTTATGATCTGACATATGCATACATGTGTAAGTAGTTGTTCTCAGCAAAAGTACAATATTATCATGAAATGAGAATTTTTAAAATAATTTGACTTATACTTAGGTTTGCTAGAAACAAAAGAAAATGTGATAGAAATGGCAATAAAAATGTTCACAAACTGGAAAATGTGATCAATCTGTTTGTTTTTCTTTTTTTAATTTTTGCTATTTTGCCAATTTTATTATTAGCGTTATTTGTTTTGCTGTCAATATAGCTTACAAGTCATAAGTCTAGTCTACGCGTGGAGCGTCTCATTCCCAGTATCGAGAAATGGTTGAACAGACGGCATGGGAATGTGAACTATTACCTGATTCAAATGCTGTCAGGTCACGGCTATTACCGGAGCTACTTATACAAAATGGCAAATGAAATACAACCATTTGTTTATACGAAGAAGAGGAAGTCCTGGAGTTGGACAACCGGAGATGGTAGCTGTTTCCAACAACGGCAACAACATCGCTGATGACCTAGCCAAAAAGGGAACAATCCTAGAGGATAGCGACATAGACCCTTATCAGTGTGTTGGAAACGAATAAAACTCTACACGCTCACACGCTAAAAAGTGCCCAAGAAAAATAGCTCAGAGAGCCCACATACCTTATATCAAGAAATCTGTGGCCACGCATTAACTCTAAAAGAGGGGAGCTACTAAAACTGCCCAGACCTCACCTGAGAGTCGCTGCCGCAGACATGACTGGAAATTGCCCGTCTGGGAACTATACCAGGAGCCTAGTAAAGTAACAGATTTGCAATTCTTCAGACTGATGAGCCAAATACAGCAAAAAAAAAAAAAAAACGTTCAAACCGCCACCAATATATTTGAGAGAACTTACTTCTAGTGAACTGGTAAAACAACTAATTACAGCAATCGGCAAAGACACCTTCAACGATACATAAGTAAAGCATGGCAGCATCAGCGAAACGAAAACCCAGGTAAAGCATAAAAATGATTACCGAAAATTGTCTGATGTTTTGGAAAAGGAGAAAAGATCTTTTTACACTTATCAGCTTAAAAGTGCTAAAGGTATTCAGGTCGTTATAAAAGGTAGAGTGTGTCGTGGACATCATGATGGGGAGCGAGGCCAACTTTTTAGTGGTATCGTGATTATGTGAAAAAGTTCTGCGGACAAAAAAGCCAGATCTGGACGCCGCGGAACAAGATCATAATCAGGATCCCAGAAGAGAAGGGCTGATTAAGACATTGGGTATCCACCCCGAAGCAATGCTAAGACGGCCCCGTGGTGGAAATTTTTATCCCAGGAAGAAGAGGGGTGTTTTTAGTCGGTAAGTTCACTGTGGTGATCAGTCCGACACAAAGCGGCGGGTACAGACCCCCTGGTCAGTGCGTAACACATTTTCCCCCTCGCCGGAAAAAAATATAACTTACAAGTTATGAATACCCGTTGTAAAAGTGATGATAGTAATAGATATCTGCATTATCAAAAGAGCTGACAACTTGCTAAAATGGATTAACTAAAAATATATAAAATGATAATACTTTTATTTCCTCCGTAGCATTTGGAGTTAACGCTCTTAAAGTGGCGGTCACCGACTCCGAATCACGGTTGGTTCACATTTTGAAGATGCAATAAATAAATAAAATCTAAACAAAAATTGAACATATTTCTCGCAGTTTGTTCTACGAGTACTCACCTGAGAAAGATTTGTGATTTTGTGTTTCAAATTCCATTTAAATTAAAAAATTTTTTTTTAATATTTTTTTGTATAAATTTTGTTTTGTTTTAATTAAATTGCATTTTACAAAAAGCTTATAAGCTTTTAAGACTTCTTTTATAATAAATTAAAATTTCATTTTAAGTAATTGATTTTACTTCAGCGGCTTTTGTTTTATATTTTTTAATTATATATGTAACTTATTTTAAGTTTCGATTTATGCTTTCTTATCAGTTCATACTTTTTTTTAAATTTAAAAGAAAAAATCAATTCACTTCAATAACTTTTTTACATAAACTAAGTGCACTATGCGTTTAATTATTTATTTATATATATTTTTTCAATTTAATACATTATGCAAAAGTTTTCTCTTCCTCATTAGAATGTGTAAAAATATAATTATACTTATGTATTACATATGTATGCTTATGTATATAAATGTAACTTAAGCTATGTACACACGGTTGTCAGATGTTACAGTATTGTAAGATCTGGCAACATGCTGACATTGTAGTGACAATGAAAAATTGTCCCGCAGAAGTAAATGATGTGTTCAGACGTTCGTAAGAAAATCTTACAATTTCATTGTCAGACTATGGTCTGACAAATAATTCATCTGACAACAAAAATTGTCAGTTCACACGATTGTCAGATTGTTAGATGAAAAGAATTGCCAGACATGTTGTAAGGCATTGCCAATTATGTATATCAACAACGATATGTTTGGCAGTGTTGCCCATCAAACTTTTTTCTGACAATGATGACATTGTCAGGTGCATTAATTTTATACATCTGACAATTAAAACTGAGCTTACAATACCAGCCAATTAT
This sequence comes from Thecocarcelia acutangulata, assembly GCA_914767995.1. Classification (NCBI taxonomy): domain Eukaryota; kingdom Metazoa; phylum Arthropoda; class Insecta; order Diptera; family Tachinidae; genus Thecocarcelia; species Thecocarcelia acutangulata. Next base: position 75,378,111 of record OU612095.1, on the reverse strand, counting down.
CTGGCAATGCTGACGAAGAGTGTTCTCACGATTTTCAGATGCCTGACAACATTGTCGTCTTACAATTGATTGACAATGGTTTTTCTGACAATGTTGTAAGTTAAAAATTGGTAGTTCACACGATTGTAATACATTTTCAGACAATTTTACTAGTAATATTGTAAGATCTGACAACAATGTCTACGTAGCTTTAAGCTATGTACACACGATTGTCAGATCTTACAATATTGTAAGATCTGGCAACATGCTGACAATGTAGTCACAATGAAAACTTCTCCCGCAGAAGTAAATTGTGTGTTCAGACGATCGTAAGAAAATCTTACAATTTCATTGTCAGACTATGGTCTGACAAATAATTCATCTGACAACAAAAATGGTCAGTTCACACGGCTGGTAGATTGTTAGATGAAAAATATTGCCAGACATGTTGTAAGGCATTGCCACTTATGTATATCAACAACGATATGTTTCGCAGTGTTGCCCATCAAACTTTTTTCGCACAATGATGCCATTGTCAGCAGGTGCATTAATTTTATACATCTGACAATTAAAACTGGGCTTACAATACCAACCAATTATCTGGCAATGACAACGAAGAGTGTTCTCACGATTGTCAGATGCCTGACAACATTGTCGTCTTACAATTGATTGACAATGGTTTTTCTGACAATGCTGTAAGTTAAAAATTGGCAGTTCACACGATTGTAATACATTTTCAGACAATTTTACTGGCAATATTGTAAGGTCTGACAACCGTGTGTACGTAGCTTTAGTATAAGCAGTTTGCTTGAGAAAAGGGAGGACAAGTTTATAGTAATCATTAGTAGAATTAAAAAAAAAAACGTTCTTTTAAACACACAAGGTTGATTAAGCGAATCTGTGAAATAAAGGTGGAAAGTATTTACGCTATTCAAAGGATGGCCACAATGGATTAAACACATTTGCCACAGCAGGCTACACGACCTCATGACTACAAATGCCGCTGACTATAAATGCAGCCCTGTAGCCAGCTACTTAATTATTTTGGAAGCGGCCGCTATATATGTTAATAAATAGCTGATATTGTTTCTTTTTTCATTCTCTTTTGAAACTTCTGTAGTTCGGCTGGGCCAAATCATACACAATTGCAGCCTTTTTTTTATCAATCTATATATCTTTTATTTAAAATTTAGCAATAATGTAAATATACAAAAATAAAATTTAAATACTTGAAAAGCACAATTAGACAAATCCATGATGGAATCTGAATTTGGGGAAATTATTCGGTCTTTGAAAAGTTCTCGCAGAATTGCCATTGTAGCTTTTGCGGTATGAGCTGTAGCTTCATCTTACTGGAACCATATGTACGATTATTGAGAACTATCGCACGTAGAAAATTTTCCAACATACCACCCCAGAGACGGTTTATGGCGTACTAAGCTCATATTCGAAGAAATGTGGACCAATAACTTATCAGCCATGACCAAACAGTGCATCTGACAGGGTGTAATTGTCGCTGATGCAATGCTTTCGGATTCTCTGTACTCAAAAAATTTTTTTTTTCTTGAGCCAGTACTCAGGGGATGACCCCTACATATGCAGTGCATTGTACCGGAACTAGGAAAATAGGTTATCAGGAGGGCGAAAGAGGGAGTAGTGCATTGGAACATTTGACTTGATTTTCACAGACAGGAAACACGCTTGTGTTCACAGACGATGTGTATGGCTGAAAAAGGAATTCTCTCTGTAATGCGTAGTACGGTTCCCCGGGCTATCGACCACAAATGGATGAGCTCTGGACAATGAACGCGTGCTACGTAAAAGTGTGCGAATTTCGGGAACAAGATCCCTAATCGCATCAGAGCAAAATCTATTGTAGTAACGGTAGAATAGAGTAACGCATCTTACACTGCGTCGATGCTGCAGTGAGTCAATAGAGTTGGATATCCAACTGTCACCGATAAGCTTCTTCGCTCTCTCCTGCACACGGTCGAGTAAACCCCAAAACAGACTTTGAGGCCCAAACATGAGAGTTGTATTCCATTTTCGGTCGGATATAGGTGGTATAATTAGTGAGGAGATCAGATGGAGTGAAGTAAATCTCACACCGTTTCACATATCCGAGGCATTTGAATGCTTCTTTAGAGTGTTCAGTCCAGCGAACATCACACTGCATTTGCATTCCTAGAACATCAAAAGCATTCGATTCCTCAATATTTATACCATCCATGAGTTCAGATGAAGCAGCATCTGCGGTCATTTGTTTGTGTGTCAATAAACAGCATTGGGTCTTACGAGTGTTAAGGGAGACCCTGTTTTTACGACCCCATTCGGAGATTAATAGAATCATTCATATTTAGCCTCTTGTCAGCGGTCTCTGATAGGCTACGCCTATAAATAAATGAGTACGAGTGGCAAATGCTGCTGTCATCCGCGAAAGAGTGGATAGGGTTGGAAGTTTGATAGAGAAGGTCGTTGAGGAAAATAAGACATAGAGTAGGAGAAAGAACGGAGCCTTGCGGTACCCCTGAATTAATTTTGAACTCATTTGACGAGACCCCATCTATAATATCTCGTATAGTGAGAAAGCTCGATATAAACCGAGAAAAGTCATCACCGACACCAAAAGCAGTAAGTTTTGCCAGTAGTGCAGCGTGCCACACTCTGTCAAACGCTTTGGAAATATCCAGAGCCACCATGTTACGAGTACTTTCGCCGAAATGATGGATTGAGTGGCACCATTTCTCGGAGAGGTATGCCAAAAGATAGCGACCCTTACGAAATCCGTATTGGCGATTACAAAGTAGTTTATGCGACTCTAGTTACCTCCTAAGGTGATGGTTAACCATGCTTTCCATTACTTTGAAAAGTGCAGAGCAAATTGCAATTGGGCGGTAATTTTCAGGGTTATTTTCCTCACCCCAAATTCGGGAGGTCTGCTTATTTACATATCCATTTAAAGGCCATTATTACAACTGACGAATAGTTAACATTAGGATTTTATCTTACAGATAATTATTATTTTTTGGTTATTAAAAGTTAAAATTAACCTGAAAAAGTCCTGATAACTTAACTGCAGGTTTATCCTCATGGTAAATTTCAAAGTTAACTTTAAGTATTTAAAGCTGCCATATTTTCTGTTGAAAATATTGTAACTTCAGTTGTAGAAGTGGAAAAAAATTTAAGGGTGACTTTATCGTTCACGTTAACTAATGTTAAGCTACGTACACACGGTTGTCAGATCTTACAATATTGCCAGTAAAATTGTCAGAAAATGTATTACAATCGTGTGAACTGCCAATTTTTAACTTACAACGTTGTCAGAAAAACCATTGTCAATCTATTGTAAGACGACAATGTTGTCAGGCATCTGACAATCGTGAGAACAATCTTCGTCGGTATTGCCAAATAATTGGCTGGTATTGTAAGCTCAGTTTTGTCAGATGTATAAAATTAGTGCACCTGACAATGGCATCATTGTCCGGTAAAATTTTGATGGGCAACACTGCCAAACAGATGGTTGTTGATATACATAAGTGGCAATGCCTTACAACACGTCTGGCATTTTTTTTTTCATCTAACAATCTGACAACCGTGTGAACTGACAATTTTTGTTGTCAGATGAATTATTTGTCAGGCCATAGTCTGACAATGAAATTGTAAGATTTTCTTGCGATCGTCTGAACACACAATTTACTTCTGAGGGAGAATTTTTCATTGTCACTACATTGTCAGCATGTTGCCAGATCTTACAATATTGTAACATCTGACAACCGTGTGTACACAGCTTTAGGGTTAATTTTATCGTTAGGTTGTAATAATGGCCCGAAATGAAAAATAAATACCGCTTGTGTAAACTTTTTTCTTATATTAAAACAAAAAGTTGAGTTGAATTTGATTTGGTTCCAGCGAAATTTAAAAAGCGCACCGAAAATTAAAAAAAAAAAGCGCACCACGCACCAATTAAAGAATTTTTAGCACAAATAAATTTAAAAAGCACCAAAAAACGGTGCGAAGCGCAACGAGTTGACAACGCTGGTATTTGGCATACAGGTTGTCGGAAGACAACCCACTGGAATTAAAATCAACAGTATTCCAAAACTGTATAGAGACAACCCACTGGAATTAAATTCAACAGTATTCCAAAACTGTATAGGTTAACTCCAGACTTGTGGACAAATATTTTAAATAATAAATTTATAATTTGTTTTACCATAAAAATTGAATTATTGGCAAATTTGTTTGTTTTTACTGTTTTTCTTTGTGGTTTTCTTTATTTTTAACAAGGCTGCCACATTATTTCAAATTTTTTTAACGTACCACCAGAGGAGTAAAAAATAACTTAAGGTTGTATGACACTTCATTTTTTCTTCATTTTTCTAGTATTGGAAAGTAGTAAGAACATATTGTAATAGAAAAATTAAATAAGTTCGAAGAGTTCAGATATATTGAACAAAACGTTAGATTATCAAAAATTGTATGCTTGTTTTCGATAAAAGATGAATAAGTGTCAAAAAAATTTAAAAATGTTCACATTAAAATTGACAAAACCAGTAGTGCGATTCTCTAACTTTTAACGATCCGACAATCGCAACTTTTGTCATCAAATTTCATCGCTTGCACTAACGATTGAGTGATTCTGTAACTTGATTCTAACGATGGTAAACAGCTGTATTTTTCTGCTCATTCATATAAACATCACGTGGCATCTCTGCCAGAAAGAAGCGAGTACCACAAAGAAGAAAAGAAAAAAAATTTTTCCATAACAATATGTATACATATTGTTTTTTATTTGTTGTGATTTTAGTTTTTAAGTGACATTATTTAATTTGATATTATTTAATTTGTAATAAGGTAAGTAAAATAAAATATGTGTCCATATGTTTCATTTATTTTTTTATATGTACTAATTTCTATATGGTCAGAATGACCACAACTAAGACTGGTTGAAATACTCTCCGAGAGGGGACACAAGGGAGTGCTGATAAAAATACTCTCTGACAGCCAATCAGTGCTGAAGGCCCTGAGCAGTTGTGTCTTTACATCTAAGTTAGTATTGGAATGTCACAACAGGCTAAATAAACTGGCAAGCCAGAACCAGGTTACCCTGATCTGGGTGCCAGGACATGAAGGGCATCACGGCAATGAAATGGCTGGCATTTATGTCAAGAAAGGAGCGGAGGGGACTTTTATTGGACCCACTCCAACTTTTGGCTTCAATAAGGGTCTCCTGAATAAGGAGATACAAAAATTGACGGTGTCCATCGTCGAACAACGTTGGAACGAGACAGCTGGTCTTGAACACTCCAAGAAATTTCTAAACTTTGATAAAAAGAGGGCCGAACGTGCTCTAAAACTGGACAGGAAAAGTCTCAGAACATTGACAGGTGCACTTACAGGTCATTATAGCTGCTACAAGCACCTGCACAGGATGGGAATTTCCAACACAGATATTTGCAGATTCTGCGGTGATGAAGAGGAGTCAATGGAGCACTTAATCACCAACTGTGAAGCACTGGGACACAGAAGATATAGGCTACTACAAGCTTATATGTTTAGCGAATGTGATTAATATCACTCCCTATGAAGGAGCTTGTCCGTTCGTTTTCTTGACATACTCAACCCATAATGGGGCAAGGGGATGCACAATAGATCAATATTAGTCGCAGTGCAAATGGCCGATGAGGCCATATCCCATCCACTAATAATAATAATAATAAGACTGGTGACAATCAATTAAACTTTTTAAATTCATTAACTGTAAACTCAAAGGAATTGTCCAACTCCCGATAAACACAATGATTATCCCTTGAAGCGTTCAAACTTGTTTCATCCCTTGCAAGTCCGAAAGCCAAACGTTCAATAGCTATTTCAACACAAAACACACTTTACCGGTTAAAAAATTATACGGAAATGTTTGTTTTTGAAAATGTATTTAATAAATATTTTATGTATTTAATAAATTTTTTTATGTCTTAAAAATCAGATTATTAGCACTTTATTTTATGCAAGAAAATTTTTGTCTTTAAGATATCGACAATCGGCAGTAAAATTAACAGCTGATTTTGATCGACTACGAATATCGTTAAGAAAATGTTACAGAATAGCAAATACGATAAAATATCGTTATAATTATTTTAATGATTCGATTATCGTTATATAAGTTACAGAATCGCACTACAGCTTGGAAATTTAAAATTGCTGCTAACTCAGCAATTTATTTTCCAAGACAGCGTTTTTATGTGATTTTTTCGCGTTTTGTTTCATGAATAAGAAATGAACGACACTTAGACCCATCATAATATTACTACCGTGAAAAAACTAAAATATGTATATCTAATATTTGTATAAAAAACTCAAAAAACAAAAGTTTCAAAAAGATAAACGTTTATAAAATGGATGATACCATTATATAGATTCCATTGCTTTAAGTACCTTAAATACATATTAATAGCAAGCAGGAGTAAAAAAAAAAATCAAAAAAATTTTCTTCCCGATGGGTCCTTCGCAGAGAAGATGAAGGATTTAAACATAAACTATTCAAAGAAATTGAATGTGAAGAAGATTCATTTTGAGGATGACTCCTCATCAATTTGCGTAAAAGAAAGCAAGTTTCATGGTCAGCTCCTCCCAAAACTTAACTTTCTTTACATCCCAAGGCACTTGTTTAACTTCATTTATTATATATAAAACTTCTTCTAACCAAACTTGTACCATTTTATTCTTTTAAAATCACTTTTTTCATAAATTTACGTTTTTTTGGTTATTTTTGAAATGTAAATTTTTTTCAGCAAAAAAACGTTTAGCCTACTTTTTATATAGTTTATTCTTTCTAACATTTGTTATTTTTTTCTAACAATTCTATAACAATGCAATGAAATAAAAATGAAGTGTCATACCACCTTTAGTGAATCGAATAATCGTTATACCATGTTCAGACGGTAATATGAAACACTTGGTTCGCTCTCTGAACCACTATTGCGAAACTAGGTGTTCAGACGGCTGTTTTTTGCTTCACACTGATGTTTACATATTTTGTGCAAACGTTTCACTAATTCTTTTTTCAATTTTTATTTAAATCTTTATGTAAGTATTAAAATTTTATATATACAATGTATTTATTTTGATTTTACACACATTAATTATCCAATAAAAATTATAAATAGCTTGTTTTCTATGTTTCCCAGCTATCTATATGTCGACATTTCATAGGAACTACCCTAATCATCGGTAGACTTTGGACATTTTTGAAAGATATTCTCAAATATTCAACTTTATATCCCAACAATATAAATAAATTGTTGAGAATTTAAAAGAAAAATGCTCTAATAATACCTGTCAAAACATAAAAGACAAGCTTTTCTATTTATAAACGTCTTACAAAAAGCTTGTTTGTTGTGCTTTGACAGGTATTATTAGAGCATTTTTCTTTTAAATTCTCAACAATTTATTTATATTGTTGGGATATAAAGTTGAATGTTTGAGAATATCTTTCAAAAATTTCCAAAGTCTACTGATGATTAGGGTAGTTCCTATGAAATGTCGACATATAGATAGCTGGGAAACATAGAAAACAAGCTATTTATAATTTTTATTGGTATAAATGGTAGAAGCTAAAAATAGCGAATAAAAACTTAATTGTTCACATTAATTATCTTTTTTTTTCTTTCTTTAGATTTTTTTTGCAGCTAGTTCAGATAAACTAGCGATAATTTATTATCAAATTTGGAGATGACAGTAGGTTTTGCTTGGTTCGCAACAAGATTCAAAATGAACCAAGTTGGTTCGCTCATAAAATTTTGTATGGTGAATCAAGACTGGGCCGCGAACCACGAATGAGAGCGCGAACCTCGAAAATAAGCCTTCGTGTGAACATGCCATTAGTGCAAACTACAAAAGTTTGCGTTAAGTTATACTCCTTTAAAATCGTTAAAAGTTCAGGAATCGCACTACTGATGCGTTTCTTTATTGTAGCATATTATTCTCAAAAACTAGTTGCAAAATAGATTTCACAGATTTGATTTGAAGACCTTTATGTGCTAGATTTCGCTTTTCAAAAATTATTTTTTCAAAGGAAGGTCGTAGAAACGGGTTAAAATTAATCTTAATATGAATCTTTTTTAATGCAAAAAATTTAATAAAATAAGCAATATGTATGTCCTAAATAAAAAAATATAAGCGTAGTATTACTTTTACAAATACATGTTTTAATAATTTTAATCAATTGAATTTTTTTTTATCACAGCAATAATTATAATTATTAAGTAAATATTTTATCAAACGCTTTAAAAATTGAATTTTTATATATTATACTATTATATTTATATTTATTGTTATTTATGTTATTATATTTTTATGAATGAATGTATGTATGTTTGTAAGTGGATATGATAATTGTTTACATTCTGTTAATTAACTTAAAAATAAACCTTTTTATACTTGAAACACAATAACAGCCAGTTTACCAATTTCGAAAGAAAATGAATGCGAAAGAAAGCTAGTCACTCACATTCGAATCAATTTGGGTTTGTCTATGTCACTATTATTCGTTCGCATATTCTTATGTATTTTGATTGAGTTTTGACACATCATTCGCATAGAAAAAAGTTAGACAAACTCAAATCAATTTTCTTGCGCTTAGATTGCGAATGCAAGCACCCTGTCGAGATTGGTAAACTGGCTGTTAAACAATATTTAAAAAAATTTTTATAACACACCAATAAAATTCCTGAAGTCTTTTGTACCAAATATTAAAAACAAATAGAAAAAATAGATTTTAGCAAAAAGTCAAAGGATATTTATGCTTCTACTGTCGTTTTGGGCCATCCTGTGATTATATACTGTTCATACATACACTTTTTAATTACTTAAATTATCAGTTAATTAAAACTTGTTCATACATACTTAATATTGCTAATGCAATTAACATTTGACAACAGCTGGCAGAAAAGTTGTTTACATTTTGCTTGTGAATATTTCTTCTTGTTGATTCGCCATCTTTTGTTTGCATTTGTTTACATTTGTGTTGTCAAATTTGAACAAACTGTGTTTATTGGTTATTATTGTGCTAACTAAACACGGTTGCCACAGGGTTGGATATTTAATTTTACTATATATTAGAACAATTAACTGTTAATTGGCTATTAAGTTAATTATAAATTTGTATGGGTAATTAAAATCAATTAAGACGTTAATTGCTGTTCACGTTGGCAACCAGTTTTTTAATCAACACCCGTCTGGCAACCCTTTCGCAGCCAAACCTAACAGTGAAAGGCCAATTAAAGCGGCATACGGTAGCGGGCGGCAACAATGTGACCCATTTACATAAAATTTGTTTTTTTTATAAAAATATTCATACAAAATATTCAACATGTTGAATTTAATTTAATTTGGCACGGCAGTGTTGAATTCAATTTAACTTTTTCTTCTGCCGCTTGAATTTGTCAAACCAAGAAAAAAAAAACGTACAGAAAAAAGAAGAAAAAATTTAAATTTCGTTATTTTTGGTTGTAAAATTTTTAATAATTAAATTTATTTATTTATTTTTGCGTTAAAAAAGTAAAAATATTTTTTATTTAAATTCTGGCATATAAATTTTTACTTCAATTAGCCGCGTTCATTTGCCTACTTAAAAAAAATCCAAGCGGCAAATAGAACAGTTGATTGCCGCCCGTTGCCGCATGCCGCTTACATTGGCCTTTCACTATAACGCCTCGTCTTCACGTGCCATCGACTTGAACATGACATGAACACAATGTCGGCAGAGCGAAGGTAAAATAAGTTTATGTTCTGTGTGTGGCGGATACGTTACTTCGGATTTACCTTATCAAAGTGTTCGGTTCGGCGCCATTTTGTGTAATTTTGTTCGTGATGGCCAACTTCATGGCGAACATTGATGCTCAGCCATATGCTCGAGCATCGATGTCAGAGCATGAACGAAACATGGCCATGAGCGGTCCATATTAGCCATTTGCGATGTTCGCCATGATGCTCATACCATGTTCATGGCTAATAGAGACCCCCAGTAACGAACTTGATTCGGTCAGTTCTCCATGCCAGAGCTTTTGTGTCAAACAGGTTGGCTGCATGTTTTTCATTCCTTTTACGACAGCAGTGCAATCGTGAACATCAGCGGCAAAGAAAAAAAATTTCTAACTTTTTGGTGGAAAGAACAATTGCAAAATTTTAATTGAAAGTGTATGTATGAACAGCATATTATTAGCTGTAAATATTACCTTTCGGCATTAAAACAAGTAAAGGCCGTGGTTCATTATCCAACATAATAGTGCGGTCTACCAAAGATGACATGCTGAATTAGTCTGCTAGTGTGCATTAAAAAATGTAATTATGTCACAGAAAATGTTCGTAAAACTATAATTTCTATGCGGTCAGAGTGTTATTTATTGTGAAACATATGATAATATCGTTAATGTCTTGAGATATAAACTGAAAAAATTTAAAATTATTATTGTAATAATAATTCTTAATTATTTTACGACGTAAGCTATGTACACACGGTTGTCAGATGTTACAATATTGTAAGATCTGGCAACATGCTGACAATGTAGTGACAATGAAAAATTGTCCCGTAGAAGTAAATTGTGTGTTCAGACGATCGTAAGAAAATCATACAATTTCATTGTCAGGCAGGCTATGGTCTGACAAATAATTCATCTGACAACAAAAATTGTCAGTTCACACGGTTGTCAGATTGTTAGATGAAAAAAATTGCCAGACATGTTGTAAGGCATTGCCACTTATGTATATCAACAACGATCTGTTTGGCAGTGATGCCCATCAAACTTTTTTCGCACAATGATGCCATTGTCAGGTGCATTAATTTTATACATCTGACAATTAAAACTGGGCTTACAATACCAGCCAATTATCTGGCAATGCTGACGAAGAGTGTTCTCACGATTGTCAGATGCCTGACAACATTGTCGTCTTACAATTGATTGACAATGGTTTTTCTGACAACGTTGTAAGTTAAAAATTGGCAGTTCACACGAATGTAATATATTTTCAGACAATTTTACTGGCAATATTGTAAGATCTGACAACCGTGTGTACATAGCTGTATAGTATATAAATTATTACAATCATTCTAGTATAATAAGTGTGGCATTACAACGCCATTTTAAAGCGATTTTGTAAAGTTGGCCAGACTTTTATAACATTTTCTTGTGAATCAGGGCCTTAAAAACTCAACTAAAGAAGTAAAGATGATAACACAGAAATCACAGACACAAACATTTTTGCTCAGCCTGTGTTATTTAAGCTTAAGTATGAAGGTGTACAACTTTGCTTCCACTATTTTTTTTCCTATATTCGAGGCTTTATTGTAAAAAAAAAACTGTGTTATATATTTATGATTCCAAGTTTTGTTCATCGCTGGCCACTACTGTCTCCCATCTTTCAAGCAGCGTATGAATCCTAAGTTGAAAAAATGGTCAGCTTTTGAAGCAATCCACGAATCGATTTAAGTTTTAACTTCTTCATAAGAATGCAAGTGCTGGTCTGCCAGGCCGTGTGCCATTAATCGAAACAAGTAATAGTCTGAGGGAAGAACGTCTGGAGAATGCGGTGGCTGGGGTAGGCTTCCAAGTATGTCTCGACCACTTTTACAACATGGGGTCAAGGACTGCCATGCTGTAAAATCATTTTATCATGTCTCTCGTTGTATTGCGGCCGTTTGTCTTTCAATGCTCGCATTATTGGCGCTCGATAACGATTGTCTGTAATTGTTACAGCCGGTTTTAATAACTCACAATACACTAGGCCGGGCTGGTTCCATCTTATACGGAGCATGGCTTTGGTATCGTGAATATTCATTCGGTTAGGCCGTTGACGTGGAAGTACGGCCAGGATATCTACAGTTACAATACAATGCAGAAGTCCTTTCTGCCTTTGCCTTGCAAACAGCTGTTCACAAGCAAACAAACGTCGTTCAACATCTCTCGGCCTCAACTTGTAAGGCACCCAATATCCTTGTTTCTGAATTATTCCCATGGATTTCAGGCATTTTGAAATGACTTGTTGCGTTACTCCCAAGGGTCATGGCTTGATCGGGTAATGCCTCCAATTCTGCATCTTTCAAAAACGTCTTTCTTTCCTCGACGTCCAAATAACCATTCTTGAAACGTTGAAGCCACTCTTGGAACTTTCTTTCACTAAGAGCGGCTTCAGAATAGGTACTTGAGACCATTCGATGTGTCTCAGCCGCAGATTTCCTCACGTTAAAGCAGAAAATGAAGACGTCCCGAAAATGTCGACAATTTGACTCGTAAAGGCCCTGATACACTGTCCTACATGATCGTACGATTCATTCACAGGAAGATGTTTTAAAAGTCTAACCGACTTTACAAAATCGCTTCAAAATGGCGTTGTATTATACAAGTATGATTGCAATAATTTATATAATTAGTAAAGTAACTAAAAAGCTATTATTACAATAATAATTTTATATTAATTTAAGTTATTTATCGAAGTGCCAACTATGTTCTCATATTTTTCAGAACAGGTATATACCACACTGATCGCACAGAAATCATCTTGTTATGAAAATTTTCATAAAATTGTTCAAGTCGCACAATTTGTCAAAAACTCTGTCACACAGTTGCATTTTTAGTACTTTTTCAGCACACATGTTGTATTTGGTAGATTGCACGATCGTGTAGGATAGTGAACTTTATGATGCAGAAACAAATCGACTATTATTTCGTTGGCGTTATGGTTACAAATACCTAAGCTTATTGTAGGAGATATACGATCTATTTATTTCGACTACCACTTTACCGCTACAGCCATCTATTGCAAAACGGCGGAAGCAAAGTTGTAGACCTACACAGAAAGAAAAGGCGTGTACTAAATTTAAGATCTCTCTACTTGCTTTTAATACAAGTCGTATTTCAAAATTTAAATACGAATAACACACAAGTGTACTTAAAATAAGTCGAAAACGAGATTGCTTACGAAAACTAATCGTGAGTTGTCTTAAAATGAGTAGGGCCAAGAAAATAATATTGAATCATGTGCAGAATTCTTAAGCTCAGAAAAAAGTCGAAGCAAGGACACACATACATATGAATAAGGCAACTTTATAAGCAGCTGTCTTTTGTCTTCGTTCCAAAAGATTGTCAAAATTTCGTTTGCAAGCCACGTAACTGCAATGCACAGACTTTATTGCTTTTGTAAAAGAGAACGCAACAACATTATAAATACTGGGAATACAATTTAATATTGTCGATTTGCACAACATATAGCATAACTATTACATATGTTTTTGGGTCAATGATAACAAATATCCTTTTTGGAGGTTAAACATCTGTCATTACAGTATTCGATAGACGCCAAAGTGTAATCACACATTTTATTCAATCGCTATGATAAAATCGAATTTTAGGCTTAAAAAATATGTTTTGCGGGGAAGTCTGGCAACCTTCTTTCACTTGAAGAGAACGACTGCAGAAAGTTATCGAAAAAGTTTAATGATGAGGAAATGGAAGCATTACTCGACGAAGATTGTTGTCAAATGCAAGAAGAACTAGCATTATCATTGGGATTCCATAGGAATTAAAGCTGCAAGAAATGATGCTTGAACGCTACAAAAAGAAGTCATTTTTGCATCGTATTGTTACTGCTGATGACAAATGGGTACATTGCGATAACCTCAATTGCAAAAAGTCATGTATAAAGTCCGGTTAAGCAGCCAAACCAAAGCCGGAGCCGAACGCCACCAAGGTAGTGCTCTGTATTTGGTGGCATCAGAAGGATATTTTCTATTATGAGCTGTTGAAATTGGGTCAGACGATCGCAGAGAACCTGTACCAAAGACAATTAGTTTGTTTGAAGATATCAATCAACGAAAAATGACCAGAATATTAGAGCAGACCTGAAACCTTAATCTTCTATCATGACAAAGCTCAACCATATGTTGCAAGACCGGTCGAAAGCTATTTGGAAAACAGGGGGGCCACCACTACACACCTGAAACTGAAAATCAATCGAAACAATAAGTGGAAGCTGGTGGAAGTGCTCCGAAGATGGCAAAGACAGTGTAATCGGCTGCCAAGGTTACGGCCACGGTATTTTGGGATGCACACCGAATATTGTTCATCGATTAGCTTGAAAAAGGGTTCATAATCACAGGAAAATATTATCTTGCGTTATTAGATCAATTGATTGATGCAATCAAGAAAAAACGACCACATTTAAGTAAGAAAGTAAGTGTTATTTCTTCAAGACAAGGCACCGGTTCACACAGCATTAAGCTACGTGCACATGGTTGTCAGATCTTACAATATTGCCAGTAAAATTGTTTGAAAATGTATTACAATCGTATGAACTGGCAATTTTTAACTTACAACGTTGCCAGAAAAACCATTGTCAATTAATTGTAAGACGACAATGTTGTCAGGCATCTGACAATCGTGCGAACACACTTCATCGGCATTGCCAGATAATTGGCTGGTATTTTAAGCTCAGTTTTAATTGTCAGATGTATAAAATTAATGCACCTGACAATGGCATCATTGTCAGAAAAAAGTTTGATGGGCAACACTGCCAAATGGATGGCTGTTGATATACATAAGTGGCAATGCCTTACAACATGTCTGGCATTTTTTTTCATCTAACAATCTGACAACCGTGTGAACTGACAATTTTTGTTGTCAGATGAATTATTTGTCAGACCATAGTCTGACAATGAAATTGTAAGATTTTCTTACCATCGTCTGAACACACAATTTACTTCTGCGGGGCAATTTTTCATTGTCACTATATTGTCAGCATGTTGCCAGATCGTACAATATTGTAACATCTGAAAACCGTATGTACATAGCTTTATACACTTCGAATTGGTTGATCACCTAACTTATAGTCTTGACCTTTGTCCTGTTTCCTATGACTCACAGGAAAAGATTCATCTCAAACGAAGAAGTGATTACCGAAACTAACGCGTAATTTGAGGGGTTCCCAAAATCGTATTATTCAGATGGTATGAACAACTTGGAATATTGTTTTACTAAGTGTATTGAGCTAAAAGGAGATTATGGTGAGAAATAAAAGATTTTTGAAAATTATGTTTTTCCTACTTCAAAGCTTCCATATCAATCCGCCCTCGTATGTATATTGTGCTTAAGAGATAAATATTATTTCAAGTATCATAAATAAATAAGTTAAAGTGCGTTGTATTATTATAATACTAAATTATAATTATAATACTAAAGCTCATAAATCTTAATTTTGGAAGAAAATCTTTAAATCTTATTTCGCTTGAAAAATCTTCAAAACTAAGGTAAAATTTTCATTCTGGCATCACTGGCTGATAGAAATGAACAAAAGCTTATTTGAGAATATTATTAAAATCAGGATATGATGAATTATTGGTTCGATCTCACTAATTCTCAAGTCAATATCTTTTTCGGCTTATTTAGAGTACACATTCGGGATTAGGTATGTCCAAAATTAATTATTTACTGCTTGAATAATCCGTACTTGAATCAAGCGCAACGTACTTGATTTAAGAAACTCCGTACTAACTGTGCTTTTGACCCCGCCTGGGCTTACTTTAAGTACGGATAAATTGAAGTTTCTATTGAGTGTAGCTATACAGGCAAAAAGCTGAACGGAAACTTCGCTAGTGTAGTTATAAAGGTAATATGCCTTGGTTGATTGCTTTAGTTATTTAGAATAAAAAAATTTAAATTAGCTGTAAGTTGTATTAGCTGTGCTGTTTACTCAACTTTTCTAACTTACATATATGCAGAAAATTTGAATAAAATACACTAAAAGAATTGATACAAATTTTCTAGATGTGTCTCTTGTTCGTGTTATGTAAACGTCTTATGTAAATATAAATAATTGTAACAAAATTTGTTAACGAATTTTGGCAACTTTATGTATAATAAAACGTAATAAAATGTGCCAATTCTTTAGATTTTAAATAATTGGCAGTGTGTTTTGATTTATTTGTTAATGAGAGAATGTAATGGTCTAAAATATAAAATTTAACATTAATAGTAGAGTTTAAACTGAATTTGGTAGTAATTTACTTTGTAAGATATATCATTTATTTGTTTTTTTTCTTTAATTTGAAGTCAGAACTTGCGAATTTTGAATTTTTCCATTTCAGCATCTCTACCAATTTCAGTGTAAACTTAAGAAATAATTTTAATATTTTTTCTTTATATTTTTAAATTTCATATTTCTAAATGTAGTCATTATTATCAAAAGTCACAAAAGTTGAAGTTGTGATAAGAACGTAGTTTTCAAGCATTCTTTTTTTTAAATTAAGCTCAAGGTATTGTAGTATCAACAAACAGTGAAATGAAAGTACAAAAATTACATTAACCTTAAATCCTATCGGGCGAAATAGTACCTTGTTTCCCTAATTATAGTAGGTGTGTTCCAAAAGATCCAATTAATGGAAAAACAGCGTTCCATGTTCCGAGAATGCGCGTTCTGAAACCACAATGGGTTTTGAAAAACGCTTAATTGATTTTTGGGTGTTCTGAGGAACGCGCGTTTTTCTGGCGTTTAGGAGTTTTTTCCGAAAAAATACAACATTTGTTTTACATACGTATATATGTATGTGGTAGTAATATAAAACGAAAAAAAATTTGACAACAAATAGAAAAATTTTTCAATTTAGTTTTCTTAATAAAAATGTGTAAAATTCTTTAAACTTTTTATTGAAATAAAAACAAAACATATTAAATTTTAATAGTGAATATTTTATTGCCTTTTGCAAGTTCAGTTTTAGCAAATTCAATCAGTTCACATGCGAGTTGAAGTCGCAAATTTTAAGCGATATGCGTTTTCCAGAACATCTGTTTGGCGATTTCAAATCGCAAACCATATTTCTTGCGTTATACGTTTCTCAGAACATCTATTTGGCGTTTCCAAATCGAAAACGCTAAATTTAAGCGATCTGCGTTTCTCAGAACATGCCTGTTAACTTTTTTTTAATTTTTATTTACACAAATTACTACAAAATTGTTTTTACTTTTTGTTTGGAAATTATTGCATTCAAATACTTTGTTATCATTTTTAGTACTTTTTTATATAATCTACTTAGAAAAGACACAAGTACTACGTAAGTTGTGCAACAATGGGTTTACAATCATTAAGTTCATATAAGTACACTATGTCCAACTAAAAGTCGCTTTAGGTTCACATATGCATTTGACAGACTTTTCGTTTAATTTTGGCAAAAGCTTAAGCCAATCTATGCATATTATGGTTAGGCCTTAAGACGTCTCATTTACAGAGTAATTTCTTACGGTAGCTTTGTTTGTCCAGAACAAATGTTCGAAGTGGGTAAATCGTTTCAGAACAAACTCTTAAAAAAATAAAATTTTGTTCCGAAAGAATGGGTGAATCCAGCTTGCCTCACGAAAGTTTGTCTTAAATAACGCTCTTGTTCGCAAATAAAGTTGGACATGTTGCCATCTTCTGTGAAAGTTTTGGGCTTTTTTTAAACATCAGGCACTATTGTAAATATCAATAATATTAAAAATAAAATTCTGAACATTCATTATATTGTGTGAAAAAAATTGGAATAATTACTTTTGTTTCAGAAATCGTAAATTTTCCAAATTTTAGCAATTTAACTTACATTTTCATTACCATATGACCGTGCGGTGTTATCATATAGACGTGTTTTGCCATTTCACTTTGAACTTTCTTCGCCTGTATAAGCTGTAAGTTAGATATTTACAAATAGTGTTTATTCGCAAATAACTTTTACGTATAAATGAGACATATACTAAAAAAAGAGTGGTCCAACCATAATGCACGATGTTAATTGTGAGTCATACTTAGCATGCACGTTTTTGCCCCAAACTTAATTTGACATTTAATTGCTTTAGTATTTGAGAAATTCAAACTGCTGAAGCCTTTTATGAAAATCAGCGTTCAAATCAAAACACATGTCGTACACTTCGTGGTTCTTTTGGTCGGCACACTTTCATCTCAGTAGATTCGTTAAGAAGTAGAACTACCCCATTGGGCAAATGATAATCCAGGAGTGATTGCTTGTTGAAAAGCCGATGCATTCACTAAGGTGTGACTTACAATTGACATAGCGCATTATGGTTGAACCATTCTTTATGAAAAATATACTTGAAAGACTATAAAAACAGGGTGCGCGGCGGGAAAGTATACTACTTTGTTTTGCCGCCATTTTGGTAAACATCAGTCTTGAGAGTTTATATTTGGCAGTCGTGAAGTAGACACGTGGCAAATTTATTACGGAAAAATATTCGATAAATCAACGTGTTTTAATCGTTAAAACATTTTATCAAAAACAATCATTGATTTTCCTGAAAGAATCATAATGAGTGAATAAATAGAATAGTTGGTTCTGGGCAATGGAAAATTATTCATCAGTCACCTTTGCATTCATTAAGTGACAATTTGGTGTGCAATTTGGTCAGAAGGAATCATTGGACATTACTTCTTTGAAAATGAAAACGGCGAAACGGTTGATGTGAATGGGGAGCAATATCTTGATATGATTGAAAACTTTTTAACGCTGCAACTGCATGTTTTGGGCTTGATTAACATACGGTATCAACAAAATGGTGCCACATCGCATACAGCCAGGATTACAACGGAATTAATGCGAATAGTATACGTTTCCGTCAGACATCCGTTAGAAATACGAGTAAGAGCAAACTTTCACGATGATTTAAAGCCATGTCTAAAAGGCATGTCTTTTCTCTTGTACTTTTTAATACTAAAAAAGCCATGTTTTCTGTTTTTCAAGTTTTTTCTCTAATTTCTTTTTGACTCGTTTGTTATTTTTGAAATTGTTTTATTTTCATTCGGCTGGCAAGGTACCACATCGATACTACCAAAAGGGTAAAAAGAGACAAGCGTTTATTTTTAACGACAACAATTAAAAAAACGACATGACTTAAAAATCATCGTAAAGATGTTACATAATTTTGATAGGAGCTTTAAAAGAATATTATAAAAAAGGCATGGCTTTAAATCACCGTATAAATCAGCCTTAATTACAATAAAAATGGAATATTAGCTACTTAAAGAATATTTTATGTAGATCTTTTTTGAAAATGTTTTTATCACTCCAACTCCAGCTTTTGTGACTTCATTTTGTTTTTAATTATATGCTTAGTTTAGTTAAAATATGTATGTATATGTATATTAAGTTTTTTATTTGTTGTAACAAAAGCTCGGTTTTTATACTCAACAATTTCTTAATATTTAATATTTTTATAACAGGTTTAACCATAAGCACATTTTTGATATTTTAATTTCAATTATTTATACATTTATTTAATTTAAATCATTAATTTATTTTTCTGTAAACTGAAAATCCAAATTCCACTTTTCATTTGTTGTACTAGAAAAAAAAACTCCATCTCGTGCGAAATACATAAATAATCATACAAAATTGAGATAAAATTTGTTTAAAATCACTTTGTACTCTTCTCAAATATGCGAACGGTAAATGGTGGGATCTGTAAAGAATACCGATAATTTACGTTTAAATTTCTCCATGCGAGGTTCGTGATCCGATTCCGAGTCACAGCTTTCGTCACTGTCGTCGTCGCCACCAAAGACGATGGTTCGTGGCGCAGATTGCGTTTGACCATCTGTTTCACAGAAACCAGGATTTAAGATTATATTCGGTATCAATTCAATGCTATCCCAACCATCTTCGACCTCTGCAGCGGACACGATTTTTTGATTTCAATAGGAGGAAAATAGAAAAACAAATGTTTGATTTTGTTTGATGCGGGTTGGGGAAGAAAAATATGAATGGAGAATATTGTATGTTTCAATTTGTATAAAAATAAATTTTATTTTCGATGCAGACAAATTCAATTCAATTCCAAAATATTGTGTCATATATACGAGTATGTAAGAAGGATAAGAAAAGAAACAGAAAGAAAAAGAGAGATAGATAGATAGGTAGATAAAGATATAAAGATAATTTACAAGATGAATTCATTACTACAAGTTGTAACTGAGATTACAATAGGTAACACTATGCCAAAACAGCATGGTGTTTTATTGTTGTTAATGTGATTTTTGTATCGAAGCTACTACTTACATGCATACATACACATACACTCTTTACTTGCAGTTAACCATTTATATAAGTAAAATGTAAACAACTTTTAACAGTTACTGTTCTCAGAGAGCTATCACATAGTAGGAATGAATTCACCTTGATAACTTAGTTTAAGAGACATCATAGTGCTTAAACTTTTTTTTTTTAACATAAATTTAACTCACACACTGTTACAAACATTAAATAGAACACATAAAAAGCTGTTTTGTATTTTCGCTTACTCTTTTTTTTTAATTAAACTTTTTATTGAATAAATATTTGTTGTATAATATTTGCAAAAAGAAAAGAGAAAAATTCTATTTTATTTATATAAATAACACTATTCTTGTGGTGGGTGATTATATTTCGTTAATTGTTCTTGATGGCTACAACGCAGAGTGTTTCGAAAGGTAGAGAAAGGAAGACAGACATTTAAAAAGAAGCTGACAGCTCTGCTTTTTTTAAGGACAACACTTTTAGGTTGCTTATATCGTTATATTCTATTTGTGCGGTTTTTATCGCCGCAACTTTTTATTGATGTATACAAGTATAAGCACAAGCTCTTACACAAAACTAAGTATAACAGGGCTGTTCTGCAAATTTTAAAATCACAAAAAAGGTGTTCTGCACATAAAATATTTTTGATTTTTGTGATTTTAAACCGGTAAGCTAACTTGCAATCAATTTGAAATCACATCCTAATTTTTGCACGTACCTTGTTGAAAATTTCATCATTTATTACATTAATAAATAACTTCATGTGTTTTCTATTGATTATTTAAGCAAAATTATTTATTTTATACGAAATAATTCATTAAATTAAGGAAAAACTAGATAGTCTTATTTTGTTGCAAGGTTTTTGTGATTTGGTTTATTGGTTTATTTTACTTTACTTTTTATATTTATTAGAAGAAATTAACCTTATTTTTTTTAAATAATCCCGCGAATAAAAAACTTCAACCTGAAAGTAAAAATATCAGTAAATTGAAGCGAAAAACAGCAGTTTTTTGTGCTTTAAAAGAGTATACATTACATTGAAAATCACAAAAAATTGTGATTTGCAGAACAGGCACAAATTACATTTGTGCTTTTGAAACGGCATGTGCTTTGAAATCTCGTGATTTTTAGAACAGGCCTGTGAATATGAGAAAAAGCAAATGCCAAAAATGAAATTCAGCTAACTTCACATGTAAAAAACAAATTGCACGAGTACTTTCCTTTTCAATTGCTCTCTAACCAATAAAGTAAGAATTGAAGCGACAATATTTTTTGTCTTGGACCAGTACTCAGGGAATAACCCCTACATATGCAGTGCATTGTACCGGAACTAGGAAAATAGGTTATGTGGAGGAGAAAAGAGGGAGTAGTGTTTGTGGATGTTTGATTTGATCTTTCCAACGTTATATGTGACAGGAAACACGTCTGCAGCCAACTTGTTTTCATAGTCGATCCGTGCGGCTGAAGAATGAATTCTCTCTGTAATGCGTTGTGCGATTCAGTGGACAATCGACCACAAATAGATTACCTCTAGACTATGTACGTGTGTTACGTAGAAATAAGTGGGTTTCGCGTACATGATCCCTTATCTCGTCAGAGCAAAATCCATTGTAGTATCGATAAAAAAGAGTAACAAATCCCACACTGCGGCAATGGTCCAGTGAGTCAGGATACCCTTCTGTCACGAGAAAAGCTTGTTCGCCCCCTCCTGCACATGGTCGAGTAACCTCAAAACAGAAACTTGAGAGTTGTATAAATAGTAAGGAGGTATAAATAGTAAGGAGATTGGATGGAGTGAAGTATATCATACACCGTTTCGGAAAACCAAGACACTTGAGTGCTTCTTTAGGGACATGAAAAATGTGCTGAATTTTTGTTATAAGAACATAAAGTGTATTCGATTTCCCAATATCCTTACCATCCATGCGTACAGCTGAAGCATCATTCATGGTCATGAGTTTGTGTGTTAAAAGACAGCACTGGGTCTGCAGAGCGTTGAGCCCTGTTCTTACGACCCCATTCGGAGATTAAAATAAGATACTTATTCAGTGAGTTATTTTATTCTGTTTATATTCTGTGCACCGCTCTCTAAGAGACTGGTAATTATCAGGGTTATTGGCCTCCCCTTTTTTTGGTATTCTTCACAGAAATCACAGAATATTTCGACCAGCGCTCACATGGCGAAGTCAAATTGAGAGAGAGAGAGAGAGAGAGAGAGAGAGAGGTGAATGAAAGACTACATATCTGAGTGGAAGAAGGTTGTTAAAGCCCTAAGCTCCTTACCCAAATGATAGAAATTTATAAACTCTGGTGCGCATTTTCCAATAATGGATAGAATAAAAGTAATTAAGATAGCTTAGGCTTTAAGCTTCCCAAATGAACTGCTACAGCACATTTTACATGAATATTTAAACAAGAAAAAGCAATCTAGGTGATGAGTGCCACGATTGCTAACACTTGACCATAAGCGCACCGTTTATTTCAAAGAAACGTTTGGCGATGTTAAATCGCAATTTGGACGCGTTTTTATATGATTATGTAAACGTGGACAAACCATTAAATCATCTCAATTTCACAGAGACCAAGGAACAATCAAAACAAGCGGTTTCACCGAGTGAACGATCACTAAAAACGCCAAAATAGATCTTCCAGCTAACAAGATTATGGCCCAATTTGGAATGTAAGCAGTGCCATTCACCCATATAACCTAGAAGAGGGTAGAACAATCACCGCTGAATATTAATATTATTCAAAGCTTTTAGACAGATTCGATATTGACTTGAACAAAAAACGACCATGTTCGACGAAAAAAAGTGCAGTCCCTTTAAGACAACGTACTACTCAACATTTGTGACAAAAATTCATAAATTGGGCTATGAACTGCTAACCCATCCAGCAAGCGACTATTTTTCTTCCAAACTTGGAGAAGTGGCTGGACGGTAGAAGATTTGGGTCGAATAAGGAGGTCATTACTGGAACAAACGAGTTTTTTGACGGCTCTGAGAAAACCTTATCACATAGAGACGCGTATGACGAGGGTAATATTTGCATCTAATGATTTCTGTAGTAGTTGTAGAGATAAGTATGAACAGGGTTGTTCAGCTCTTTCTCCTTCGTTATCCGGTTCTTTCTTATGTCAGATATCAGTCAGACTGATATTGCGCGAGTTGGCAGAAATTTTTAAAATGCAGATTGAACAGACTGGATTCTTTTATCAGGTTTTCGCGTCGTTTTGTATCTGAACCGTAGGGAGGGTGGATATGTAAAATTATAGGCTGTCTCAAACAATACAATGAAACCAAGAAAGGATCAAGTGGGCAGGTTTTAATAAAACTGGCAGCTTATACAAACATAATAGTATAAGCATTGTTATACTATTAACCATTTACTGTACAATTTTGTTTTTTATATTTGCCTTTCCTTTATTTTATACCTTTCCTTGAAACACCCTGTTTTTTATTAAGAGTATATTTTTTATATTTACAAAATTTTATGTGCTGCACAATGAATAAAAGCGGCTACAAAATACATTGCGCTATTCTAATAAAGCTAGTATAATTATTACTAAAAGCTTGTATCTTGAATCTAGTTTTTCGACCTTTTTAACGTATGTTGGTTGTGTACTCGCGCTTGAGGCTACTTGTTTTAATAAAATGTAATTATTTATTGTTCAATAAATAATAACTTTTTATTAAAACAACAGACCTCAAGCTCGAGTAAACAACAAATATTACTAAAAGCTTTTAATTTTTGAATATATTCTTAAAAATTGTACACGAAAAAATTGTTCTCAAATTTATTATTTTAATTATAAACTCAAAAAAAGAAAACATTACTTGTTTTCTTGTTTGAATTTAATTCTTGAAGCGCTATTTTTCGTGTACACAACTTACTTGTATTATGAATTTTATTTATACATAAATATCAACACTCAATTTCAAAAGGAAATATTATTATACAGTTACGGACAAAGTAATAAGGTCACATGTTCTATTTTTTTTTATATGTGCTGCAGTCCATATTGTCTTTGGTGAATATATATGTACATGACAATGGAAACTACTTTGTCATCGAAAACTGCGTAACACGACGATAACGCCGCTAAACTTATACAAAAGCTGCTACATATCGCTCCTTTATTGCAACATAGTCATAATTCGAGAAAAACAAATTTAACATTTTTAGCTTCCATAAAAATATTTTTTAAAGAAAACAGTTTAAAAATAATTTGAATAAATTTTTGGCACAATATAAAAGTTAGTACTGTTAACAATTCTGCATTGTTAATTTGAAAAATTTAATTGCATAATTTTTGTACATTTGCATATAATTTTGTGTTTCAGTTCTCTATATGTGAAAATTTGATCGGTAAGTAATAATCAGTGGATTTAGAAACATTTGAAAAATATGTTCAAATATTTAATTCTATATCCTATTATTTTCTAGAAAATAATGAGAATTAGGAAGAAACTTTTTTTTTGTTTTGCGGACAATTTATATGACACTGTCACTCATATTGTCATACATATGCGTTGACAGAAGACAGCTTACAAGACTGTGTCATTATTATTGTCGTACATATGCATTGATAGAGGACACTTTACAAGACAAAGGTACTTATATTATCTTGAATAAATGTTTATAAAGGACAAATTATAAGACAATATCGGACATGTTGTCGTTCATAAACTTCTACTGATGACGTATGTTGATCATTTTGTCGTCCACAAAATTTTCCTAAAATTGTCTTCCAGAAATGCTAAGTCATAGAAGACATATCGTGCTTAAAACGTTAGCGACAAAGTCGTTGATGGCAAATTTGCCAATTGGGGTAAAATTTTATAGTATAAATAAACAAAAGAAAAAAAAAAAATAGAATATGCTATAGGACACACTAAAAGAAAAAATATTTCGAATATAATATGTTGGTTGTCTAATACGAGTACATATAACATATTTCTCTTTAGGACGAACCAACCACCATATTGTCTTGAAATGTAAAACTTTACCAGCGTATTAATTACTTTTTATGGTGTACATAACAAATTTCTATCTTACAGTGCCGGCCAATATAATAGCACCAGATCCAATAATCAGCCCAATTATAAATATTCTGACGAAATTTATTTTTCGCAGAATTTATTCTTCTCAGAATTTCTTTTTCACGTAAAGTACTTTTCTCCATTCAACTTAAAGAAAAAAGCATAATTTTTGTTAACTTGACCATAGCAATTGAAGATTTGATCTCCCTTTAGTGTTTTCAGTGAATAGGGCGAAGGAAAAAATAAAAAACGTAATACTTCATTTTTGTTCATAGTTGGCGGAAAAGGAAAAGTGAAAAAACTCCCACGAAATTTTTATTTGAAATTGGGCTGAATCTGTTTCAAAGGCGTGGAAGCTTCACAAGTTTACTATTATTCTTTGCGAGTGTAAAAAGCAGTTAAGTACGAGGCGGATAGATATTAAAGTTACATAGCGTTAAATGGCAGCACACAAAAAAAAAACTTTTTGTTTTTGAAATTGCAAAACGTTAAAATTTCACTCAAATTCATAAATTAGTTTATTTGCTGTAGTCGTTTGAAGTAAGCAACTTTTGTGTTACTTGAAAAATGGAATTATTTGAAAAGGAAAACGGCGAAAGAGACAGTTGTGAAAAATATTTACATCAGCACCTGCCTTGCGGCCTTATCTGATGATGGACCAGTTCCACGGAGTGAATTATTCACGATTCACCAGCGCACCCGAGTGACTTGCTAGGCTCACACAGGTAGCAATTTATGCCATAGTTTGTAGCCATATGAGCAACTTCTTGTTGAGTTCGGGCCTTCTATCCCTCCTGTATGCAATTTACCAGCAATCAATGGAAGACAAGGCTTAATGAGTTGGTAGGTTGAAGCCCACTAGCAGCATCAGCCTTTAAACCAACTCACCCTCCAACCATCACCACTGGTTCCTCACAGTGCAGGTATCTGTTGTAAAGGCAACAGACCCTCGAAAGGTTGTTAGTCTCCGAAAAAAGCCACACGCCAAGCAATTATCAAGGATACTAACAGCCCCTTCTTGCGTTTTAGGTTTCAACCAGAGCCAGAACGTTTCAGCCAGGGTAGGCACCTCAACCATGATCAGCCCGGTTTGAACTGCAGCATCACCCGGGGGCTAGGCTGATCCCCGTTCTGCCAATTTAAACCCTTGGTAAGGGTTTCGGAAACAAACACAAGTCATGCGGCTTCCTAGAGTTTTATTTGCTACAACAAACGAGGGACCCGTTCCCCTCTTTTCCAGAAAAACAGAGTACGTTGGTTAGGAATACGCCAAGGCAAAATCTGTTCCCCGGGGGGGGGGACAAAAAACAAACTTCGTTAAATATTACGGTGACTCTGCTTCGTCAGATTACATGGTAAAATATTGGATTGCTGAATTTGAACGCGGGCAAGCAAGCACTGTAACAATCAAGCAAATATCCAGAAAATACTCGATATCCTTATGAATGAGCGCCGAGTCAAGTTACGTGAGATTGTTGAAATGGTAAACATATCATATGAACATGTGTTCAACATTTTCCTATGAAAATGCTATCGGCAAGATAGGTGACGAGTTTGCTCAGTGTCGAACAAAACACGTTCGAAAGACCACTTAACTGCGGTTTTTGGACATCATAAAGCGTAAACCTGTTGATTTTTGTCGTCGATCAATAACTGTTGATGAAACGTGGGTCCAGCACTACACAGCTGAAGCCAAAAATCAATTGAAACAATGGGTGGAATCTGGTCGAAGTGCTCTGAAGAAGGCGAATACAGTGAAATTGGCTGGCAAGGTTATAGCCACTGAAACAGAAAGGATCCGAAATCACCAGAAAGTATTATCGTGCATTATTGGATTCATTTATTGATGCAACCAACAAAAAACGATCACATTTAAAGAAGAAAAAAGTTCTTCTGCTTCAAGACAACGCACCGGTTCACACAATGTTAAATACGATGCTAAAATTACGTGCAATACACTTAAAATTGGTTGATCATCCACCTTATACTCTAGTCGAGATTTAGCTCCTAGTGAGTTTTTGCTGCTTCCAAACTTGGAGAAATGGCCCGCAGGAAAAAGATTCATCTCAAACGAAGAAGTGATTACCGACACTAACGCGTATTTTGAGGAGTTCCCAAAATCGTGTTATTCAGATGGTATAAAAAAGTTGGAATATAGTCTTACTAAGTGTATTGAGCTAAAGAGAGACTATGCTGAGAAATGAATGGTTTAAAAAAATGTGTTTTTCCTACTTAGGCAGCTTCAATATCAATCCACCCTTGTATTTTATGTTCTCTCAGAGCATGTGTATTTCTTGCCATATTTTATTAATACTTCGATATTCTTGCAGTCAATATAATAGCACCAGTAAGCTTTTGGTGAATATATTTCCATAAATTTTTTAAACAAAATAATAGGCAAAAAATATGGCGATTGTTGGAGCATTTTGTGTAAAATTATACAAAATTTTTATTAAAACTGCATAGTAATGCGTCGCGAAAAGCATTGTACGCCAGAAAAGCTTTAGCTCATAACAAAATGTCATCCAAAGGAAAATCGTACTCCAAAATAAGAAATTTGCTAGACTGTTCCAATGAAATGATAGTAAATGCGTTAAAATATGAGCCAAAAACTAATTTTGCCCCCTTAATGTTAAAACGGTTAGTTCGAGCGACCAAATAGCATCCCTTTATGCCAGCTATGGAGCTCAAAAAAGTATTGGATGTATCGGCAAGTATGGAAACTATCCATCGCAGACTACGAGACAATAATCTTAATGCTTGCTGTCCAGGAAAAGTGCCGCCCCGCAGGTTGAAAACGGCTGTCGTTCGCAAAAGCACATGTAAATTGACCTAAAGAAAAGTGGAGAAAAGTCCTGTCGACAGACGAGTCTAAAATTATTCTTTTTGTTGGAAAGGGTTCTAGAACTTTTGTCCACAGTGATTACAAAACCTCAGTTCATAGCCAAAATGATCAAACATCGCTGCAGTATTACGATATGGGGTTGTTTTCCATATCAAAGTGTAGGCCCCATACATTGTATAAACACCACCAAGGATGCATCCGTTTATGTAAAGATCCTTCATGAAATAATGTTACCGTATGCTTGCTACGAATTGCCGTTGGTGTAGGTCTTCCAGCAAGACAATGAGATCCTAAACACATCTGCAAAATGGCAAAAAATCGATGTGATCGATTGGCCTGCCCAATATCTGGACTTGAACCGCATCGAAAATTTGTGGGAGGACATTAAGAAGAGAGTATGTGCAATACACCACCGAGCGTTGATGATTTTTGAAAGGCCGTACAGCAAATTTGGAGTTCGATTACAGTTGAAAGATGTCAGCAGTTAGTCGATTCGAGGGAATACGTTGTGCAGCTGTAATAACGAAAAAGGGATACGCGACAAAATATGGAAAAATATTTTAGATTAATTTTCCAGATATCTCAGTGAAATATTTTAGGTTTGCTAATTTTTGAAAAAAAAATTACTCAAGTGCTATTATTATTTTGACTGAACAGTTTTCAAGGTTTTTCTATAAATTAATTAGGGCTGTTTAAACAATTTATTTTCTTACGATAATAAACCACATACGTGGTGGACATGTAATTAAATCATAAATGTGGTCCTTCATTGTTTTGGTATTATATATGATCTGTTGTTATTTCAACGGAACTTTTCCTCTGCAAAGTTAAATTTGATCTCTTTTTTTCATTCTTTTATTTATAGAATCTCTTTTGCACTTCATTTTTTCTTTAGATTTATTTTTTGTTCAGCTTTTTAAAAAAAATAAGTCATTATTAAGCGAAACGGTAGTTTTTCAAGTGGACACATAATTAAAACATTTTCAGTTCTGCTATTTAAATAAAGTTATTTTAATACATAATTTCGTTTTTTGTGTGAAAATTTGTTGATAGGTATGTTTTAAATGATATCAGTAAAATTGTTTACCAATATTAGTCACTAGGTTTGGGAATAAAACCAAGTTGCTCCGAAGAAGAATACATGGTAATCATCAACCTCAGAGGCTCCGAGAAAATGGTGTATGAATTTTCTCAATTACTTGTTTGCTCTAGAAGAAAAATTTATAACACAATGCACCATTTTATAAATTTGGGAACACAAATAATGTGCCCAGAGCCGTAAAGACCTCTAAAACTGACCGATTTAAAACCTCCAAACAGTTAAAAGTTGAATTAGAGTCGTCGTATGGTATCCATATATAATCCAGAACTCTTCGATGGCGGCTTAATGAAAGTGGCTTACGTGGATGCATCGCACAGAGAAAACTTTCGTCTCCAAAAAAAATTTTAAATCCACATTGTATTTTATCAGAAAAAACATTAATAGTGCGTTTCCATATAGGTGGTTTGCTCGAAAACACGTGTTTTGCTCAAAACATTTACAAATAAAAATGTTTTCCCATACATTTTTGAAAACAGCTAAACACCTCAAGCTACAAGTTTTGGATCAAAACACTTCGAAAATGTTCCATACGACACTATTCAGGCCCGGAAACACTTGTTGTCAAAACAAACCTGGAAACACTTGTTGCCAAAACCAAGTCCCAATTTTCACGAGGCAATTTTAGTTGAGCAATTCTTATCAAATTTTCGTTTCAACTTGCTTTTATGTTCAGACACAGCAATTTTACTTGAGAAATTTTTGTTTTCTATTGCTTACACTTTCTTAATCTTGCATGTACTGCATTCTCAAATTTTTCCATTTAATTTTCACTTCTTCTAAATTAATACTGCTGTTTATTTATTTAAGTTGTCCATAATATTTAGAATTTTTTTTCAAATGAATTAAATTTCGCGCCAATATTACTTTCATCACGGACAACATATCAATACATAAAAGAAACACAAATGAAAGAAAATGTAAAATTTCTGATATTACGAATGATAGTACAAAACGACTTTCCGAGTACAAGCAAGTCTGTACTCATTTTTACACTCCCCACTCTTTCCTCTCTTATTTGTCCACAAACTCAAGAATTGCGCAACTAAAATTGCCTCGTGAAAATTGGGACCCGCGAGAAGAAACATACTCGCTGTTTTTTGGCAACAAGTCGTGCTCTCTTTAGTTCTTGCTTTGATTTCATTCCCTTTTTATAAGTTGAACCGAACGCTTCAAGTGCTCATTTTTGTGAAAAAATATTTAAAGAATATAATAAAATTCAAAGGCACAAAGCATTGTGCATACATGGTAAAATAAAAATTTTAGTTTTATTAATAATATTTATCAAAGAAGAAATTAAATATAACCGAAATATAAACAATTTCTTGTGTGGTGAATTAGTTCGGAGATAGAAAATATTCTATCTTGGAAAGTGAGTGTGGGTAAGTCAATCTACTTGTGATTTTATTGCTGCACCCAAACGAAACTAGCTGAAATAGGAGGCAAACCTCGTCAAAGAACCAACAAGACGACAATTATACCACTCCGCCCCGGATTCATCGTCGGATGCGTAGCATAGAAGCCGGCGAGTCACCAACCCGTGTCACCACAACCTTCTACATCGAATTCAACAGTACCCGCTCGTATACAGTTCATCACAAAAGTTGCCAGCTCGATTGAGGCCGTAAGTCAAAGGTTCAACATAAACATCACCCGCGGACTCTTGAATATAGGTAAGTCCAATTTTCTATCCTCTTAACCCCCTAATCCTCGTGTGCCTCGCACAACACTGTTTGTACTGAATAACTAAAAATAAATCACTGTGTTATTCATTAAAAGTGAGTGACAAATTCGAAAAATGAGGTTTTCAATTGTCATCCACAAAAAAAACAAAACAATCAGAAAACTATTTTAAACATATAAAAATTATTTACAATGTTTTCTATACAAAAGAATATTTGCCATAACTTGGCTATGTGAAGCAAACATGTATATTTTGTGATTCCAATAGTACCCGGCTGAGCAGACAACAGAATATCTTTGGGAATATTCGTAAAGTGATCTTTTGAACATAGGTGGTATTCTATCCGGTTTATTGTACTGTAAGTTCTTTTTCTTAATAGTTCTTAAGGTAGTAAACCATATTATATGATTTTTCTTTCTCAGTGAGAGCTATGTATCATAGTAGTGGAACCAATATTGTTCCTGTTAATATTCCCGGCAGTGCCGGTAGTATTTAAATCCTTAGATTTGTGAAAGCTTTCAGCTTATGTAAAGACGAGTTATATTTCGAAAGAAAATTACCTATTGCCTAAGGCCGGTATATTAATTAGTCAACTGCTGCATCTTGTATTTCATTTACGTAATATTGTTAAACAAGTAATTTCTAAAGAGCAATAAAACACCGGTTAGTACTATGTTATTTAATAAGCCTTTTCACACGCTTTTGTTGTTTCTTTATTGAATCAAACATTTATTTTCTTTTATTTCGGCCCAGCCCATATGCAATGCATTGTACTGGAGCTAGAAAAATAGGGTATTAAATAAAAAACTCTAAATTTGTACACAATAAATTATTTATAATTGATAAATAAAAACAACTTTCGAAGCACTTTTTCTACCTGTTTTGATTCACTCATCTTTAAGGCCCGATCAGACTATTATACAAGTATACATACTTTCATTCGATTTTGTGAGATAAAAGTCTAAACACATTTCTTGCGACTGTCTAAAAGTCTAACGTAAATTAGATTTTGCATTCACACCATCACACTTGATATAAACCAAAAATTTTGAGTAGAAAAGAAAACAGCTGTTGATATTTTTTTTATTTATTCAGCAGAGAGATGTGCCAACATAACATTTACACGGCGGCAGGTGAGCTCTTCGCCGTATGCGGTAGACGTGCCGGCGTTTGAAAATCTTTAGCAGCTAATATAATAATTATGTAAAACAGATCCAAATTTAAAAGCACCAAAATATTTTATATTCTACATATAGCATGAGCAAAATATATTTATATACTACAGCTGAATCCCAAATTTCGAGCTTTCTTATAACGACAAAAAATACTATCGGTGACGGCACGCCATCGGCTAATAAATAGTCGGCTAGTAATTCTTTTTACAGCTGGGGTCCTAAAAAACACAACCCTGATCCAATGAAAAGTATTATCGTTTTGAAAAGTTTCAAAAAACAAAAAAGTCGTATGGGATGTCAAATTTTTATCGTATTATTTTTCGTATGTATGACGGATTACATTCAGACTATCAGACTTGCACGTATTATTTGAATTTTTGACAAGTATTAATACACAGTATAATAGTCTGAACTGGGCTTTAACAATGCTTTTCAATTTTTAAAGGCAATTTGCTAGCCTAGAATTTGCATAATTTCTGCTAATCCAGAGCGCACGTTTTTATATATTTTTTGAAACTAGTTACGCTTAAACCACTTAAAGTCAGTTGTAAACACTTCATTAATGAATTTGCGAATAATATAAATTTACAAGCACTAATAAACAATAAATTAAGAATAACCTGCTGTCAAACTGACTTCGAAAATTCGAAATTAAAAACACTTCATTAAATAATGGAAACACTTCGACATCTTTTCCTCAAAGCAAGTGTTTTCCTTAGTAGTGGAAACATGGTATAAGAAAGCAATGAGTTTTTGGAAAAATATTTTATGCAGTGATGAATCCAAGTTTTGCCAATGGGGATCAGATACAAAACGCTATGAACGGCGTCTAGTTAACAAACAACAAAATCTCAGATATACCATCAAAACAATAAATTAATTTACTATCAAAAATGTTTTAATTATGTGGCCACCACTGTATTTCAAAAAATTTATTTATTGTATTTTGAATCAACGAGTCAGTAGATGTGATGTACATAATTTCTAACTTATATATAATATAATTTTTACGAGTAATCCGCCTATTCTTTGTCCATAACTGTATAACATGCTTAAAAATCGAAGTTCTCGAAAATAGTTTCGAAAAGAGATAAAATTAAATTAAAAATTAAAAAATATTCAAACTTGTTTTTTACATAATATTTATTCGATGTTTCGTTTTGTAACAGAGAGTAAATCAGGTTATCAAGGCGAATTCATTTCTACAAGGTAATACTATGAACACATATGTTTTACTTTTGCTTGGATGCAGAGAACATTAATTGTCAAAAGTTGTTTGCGTTTTATTTACAAACGTACAGAAAAATATCCTGCCTTAAAAAATCATTGTACATTAAATTAAAACAAAAAAATCTGGGATGTATATAATTTGGTACCAAAACATTTACAAAAGCACCAAAAACGATGCAAAACGCTTCGAGTGTTGACAACACTGGTCACTAAACATTAAAATGTATCAGCTGTGCTCTTCACCTTTTATGAAGTCGCCTTGAAGTATTCAATAATTTTATCACTTTCTGTTTGTTTTTCGAAAACTTCACCTGTTCTTTAATATCTTTTTCAATCAAATATATTTACAAAAATGTTTGTGTTTTCCC
This sequence comes from Thecocarcelia acutangulata, assembly GCA_914767995.1. Taxonomy (NCBI): domain Eukaryota; kingdom Metazoa; phylum Arthropoda; class Insecta; order Diptera; family Tachinidae; genus Thecocarcelia; species Thecocarcelia acutangulata. The sequence continues at coordinate 75,344,606 of OU612095.1, read as the reverse complement.
TAAACTGTTATATTCTTAAAAATCAAAAAGTATTATATAATTTGGCAAAAATGTTGTGTTGTATTCTTTTGAACTCAATTAGTTAACTTTAAATGATTGTCATTTCATTTTAAGATTAAATGAAACCAAAATTTTTTTTTTGGCAAAAAGTTTAGTATATAAGACTTAAAGTTTTTTTTTCGTTGTTAATAATAGCATATAAATTATAACGAGAACAAAAATATTTACATATGTATATAAGACATGGTTTTCTTTTGTTTTTCTATTACACACTGAACATAATTTACAGATATTTTAAATAAGTATACATAAAAGAAAAAGAAATTTTTTCACAAAAAAAGAAACAGAAATAAAATTGTTTGCTGTTCAAAAGACATTTAACATCAAAGCTTTTTTCATTGTGTGTAGTTAAACAAAAATCAAACTTTCAAAAAGGACACACGCAGGGAAACGGCAATTGAACAAAAATACTTATTATATGCAATATAACCCAGCAAAATGTTTGGTGGCCACAAAAGTTTTCATAAAACAAAACTATTTGTGTGTATTCGATTTAAAACACAAAAATGTAGTATATATTTATGTTTTTTAAATTAAATAAAATGTGGAAAAAATGAAATAAAATAATAATAAAAAAACATTAAAAAAAATTATAAACAGTTTGTTTTCTATGTTTCCCAGCTGTCGACATTTCATAGGAGCTACCCTAATCATCAGTAGACTTTGGACATATTTGAAAGATATTTTCAAACATTCAACTTTATACCCCAACAATTTAAATAAATTATTGGGAATTTAAAAAGAAGATATTCTCAAACATTTAACTTTATATCCCAACAATCGCAATAAAGTATTGAGAATTTAGAAGGAAAAATGTTCTAATAATACCAGTCGAAACATAAAAAATAAGCTTTTTCATTTATGCACGTCTCTACATTTTTTGAATAAAAAAACGACTTATAATTTACTTGAATAAACAAAATATATAATTGATAAAACAGCTAAAATAATTTTCAATGTATTTGATTAAATACAACTCTTATTGGTGAATTCCAATCAAAATGAATTAATTTTCAACGCTTTTGTCTGTTTATGGGCTTTAACACAAGAGAACGATTCTTAAGCGAACAATTTTTGTTCTAATCCATCATATAGGAGGCTAATCGACTAACCTGGATTAGCTCGTAAAATGCAACGTAATTCAGCCCTTATATGCATTTTACGTTGAAGTGAGTAACATAAATAAAATCTAGTTTGACAAAAATCGCTAAATACAAATAAGAAGTAGGGATAAAGTCTCTAAATTGATGTGAAAGCGCCTCAACTGTGATTACTAATTACCACAAAAATCAAATCTGCTAAGAGCAAGAGAGAGAGGGAGCAATTTTCTCTCTTGGCCGCGTGACTTGATGGTGATTTGGTAGAGTAGTTGACAGTTTCGAGGTCGCAGGTTCGTTTCCTGCCACAGACCCTGGGTGTTGCTGCAGTCAAATAAAAAAGCTTCGCAGAAAAAGTTTTCTCTCTTGCTCGGATTTTCTAATTGAAAAATGCCTGTTCAGACACTGGAATTTTAGATGGGCAATTCTTGACTTTATAGAAAATTTCGGAGAGGGGACTAAGAAGGAAAAAATAGTTGATGGTACTCAGGAATTCCATACTCGTCTCTGATGTAATTATGTGTATATACATACTCGTATATAATGTAAATTCTGAAAAATAAAAAAAACCAGAGAGCACAAGAACATTAAAGTTAAAAAGAAAATTGCGAAAAACTTGGCAACCTCAAACCGCCTGCCTGATCTTATTAAAAACGTCGACGCCGTGCTTTTTGGTTTAGGTTAGGTTTAACAGGTTGCTAGCCATTGAAAAGCCAGCCCACTTGGGTCCAATTCGGCCCCGTTGTGTTGCTTGGGCGTGATATGTATCTCAGCAGATCTACATATCACTGGTTCAGAACCAACCCGAGGATCGAATAAAGGAATCCAATCCACTTACATAACATTCCAATAACCCCGCTAAATTATGCAGCATCGGTCTGCCTAGATACAAAACCCTTATAAAGAAAGAGCTGGACACCGACAGAAAAAGTACTGAAGGCTCTCTATCCTCTCCTCATCTCTGAAACTTCTACAGAAGTCATTGACGGGACAATGTCCCGTCAGGACAGCCGCAGCAGAACGTAACCTCTGTTGGGTTACGTTCTGACCTAAGGATGATAGTACTCCTGTTATCATATCTAGGTCATACCAGCCTTAATATTCGACAGGTAACCTCACTAGACCATTTGTCTTGAGCGGTCTCAAAAAGTTGACGCTGTACTTGTTTCTTATAGCTCCTAAGCGGGATTCCAAGGACTCCGTCTATATTCCTTTGTTGTAGCTGGATACTGTTCATCCGTTACAACGTTTCCGGGCACTTCACTGCACCCTCGTATTCAGAAGAGCTCCAGGTTCAAATGCTCTCTATCTCGTCTAGAGATATCTCACGAATCAACCTGGACGTCGTATAGACTCCAGCTAGTGCACACAGCCCAGCCTTACTATCAATACAAATTCAGATATTCTCCCAGTATATCATTTTGCGGTCTGAAACTAATCCTTCTCTCATACAGGCGAAAAAGATACCCCACTCACTCCCAAGTCCGACTTGAATCCATCTGTAAATATTTCAGGCTTGCCCTCTTGTCGATCTGTGCGGATCACCTCCGAGACTGACAAAATTACATAAAATTTCTTGTCGTGAAGTAGAGCCGGTAAGGAGTAACCAATATTCTCCAGAAGGTTCACTATTCTTCCTATTTTTCCCCGCTTGACCATAGCCTGATAGCTGAATTAATGGCTATTTCTTTCCCCATGCGATCAGCCGGCAGCCTATACAGCATTGTGAATAGTGGTTTCGATGGAGATTTTGCAGTAGGTGATTTTCTCCAACTACTTACACCACACGAGCGCCCCGTACATACAGCAGGAGTTCCAAGGATTTGTTCCCCAGGTCTTCGCAATGGCCCTTCTGCACAAGAATAAGTTGAAAGCTGCCTTTTCTGTCATAGACTGGATATTCAGCTGCCAGAATAGTGTGGAGTCCAGGTAGACACTCAAACATTTCCCACTATCTGACAGCTTGAGCTCAACCCTTCCTAAGCTATGTACACACCGTTGTCAGATGTTACATTATTGTAAGATCTGGAAACTTGCTGACAATGTAGTGACAATGAAAAATTGTTCCGCAGATGTAAATTGTGTGTTCAGACGATCGTAAGAAAATCTTACAATTTCATTGTCAGACTATGGTCTGACAAATAATTCATCTGACAACAAAAATTGTCAGGTCAGACGGTTGTCAGATCGTTAGATGATAAAAATTGCCAGACATGTTGTAAGGCATTGCCACTTATGTATATCAACAACGCTCTGTTTGGCAGTGTTGGCCAACAAACTTTGTTCTGACAATGATGCCATTGTCAGGTGCATTAATTTTATACATCTGACAATTAAAACTGAGCTTACAATACCAGCCGACGAAGGGCGTTCTCACGATTGTCAGATGCCTGAAAACATTGTCGTCTTACAATTGATTGACAATGGTTTTTCTGACAACGTTGTAAGTTAAAAATTAGCAGTTCACACGATTGTAATACATTTTCAGACAATTTTACTGGCAATATTGTAAGATCTGACAACCGTGTGTATGTAGCTTTACAAATGATGCAGTCTTGTATCTTCCAGTGCAGAGGATAAGCTCCGTTTTCTGTATATGCGCACTTAGAACACTATTTGTGCACCATCATTCTATAAGCCTTATGGCAGAGTCCATTTGCAATGATAATATATTCGGATACTTAGCCGACACAGAAAACCATATTATCATCGGCGTATGCCACTGTCCTAAACAACATGGAATCCAATTTCATCAATAATGAATTCAAAGCTAAATTCCATAAAAGAGGAAACAAAACGTCTCTCTGTTGAGTGCCCTTTCTAGTCACTCTGCAAATTGTGGCTCGCCCCATATGGTCAGTAAACTACATATGAAGCTCAAAATTGACTGATGAACCTTCAGTCGTTCCAGGGCCATTGTTATGACCCGTGACAACAAATTTTTAGGTCAAGGAAGACAACTAATGCATGCTGTAGAGCTTTCTCTACGAATGCAACACAGTCTCAACAGATTTGCCCTTGGTATAGGCATGTTGATAATTGACCCGGATTAATTGACATTGTCGATGCAATTCAATTATCCGTTCCCAACTATTCATTAGTACCGAGGACACAGCATTTGTGTTTGCCCTAGAATTTTGCAAATTTAACAGGTGTAGAAAAGTTCAAAAGAAAATTATATCGACTAATCAAAAATAGTTTTATATTAAAAATTTAAAAAATACTAAATATCTTAACCACAAAAAAACTTAAAATACGTGTCTAATGATAAAACAAAATAAAAATAAACTTGCTGGGTTTACATGCACAAAAACACTTCACATCCTTGTGTAACACAAAAAACGTAACACTATTTACAGCCAACAAATTAAAAAAGAAAACTTAAAATCGGTTTAAAAATTACATAAATTTAAGCATCAACAACATTCACAATTATATGATGATGATGTTGCTGTAGATGATGTCGTCGATTATCGATTTTGCGATCATTTTCGTCATCACCATCGACAACAACAACAATATTATTTGAAACATTACAACTACCATCTCTAGTATTGGAATAAGTTATTTGCTGTTTATATTGATCATTAATACAAATAGAATTTGTTTCAGTACCCGCTTGAGATGATTGATAGCACTCTTTGCTTAGAACTATACATAATCCAATAGCTAATATCACAAATGTTCCAAGAACTATACTGACAGCAACAATCCATATACGTGGATCAAAATTATCTAAATCTGGTTGTATAAGGCGTATTAAATCTAAATGAGTTAAATTTTGATGTGGAACAACAAAGAAAGAAAGAAAGAAAGAGGAAAAGGAAATGAAGAAAAAAAAGAAGACATATTTAGGAATGAAAGAAAAGAGAAAGATATAACGAAAATATGAAAGAAAATAGAAAATAAGTTTTAACAATGAATGAATTGATAAAAATGGGATAAGCCGAATTAGCGCGTAATGAGAAGAAGAAAACAAAGAGAACAAATTACAATTAAAACATTTATTAATCAATAGTTTATTTTTAATAACACACAAATTTTAAGTTAAACACCATTTTCAAAGGTACTAGTAATTAATTATGGTTTCATTATGTAATATAATTAAAATATAAATATATATAAATTACGTGTCACGTTGTTTGTACGCGATGGACTCACAAACTACTTAACCGATTTATATCAAATTTGTACACCGTGTGTAGTTCGACCCAACTTGAAAGATGGGATAGCTTACATCTCAACTTATGATTGCAATATTATTTATATATTGCAAATTATTTGACGGTCACAATCATGAGACAAAAAACAAGGTAGCCGCTTTGCTACAACAATAAAACAATAAAAAAACAACAGGTATTTTGTTTGTGTAAAAAGGCGAATTCATACTTCAGCCAACAAAAGTAGTTGATAAAGAACATGTACAAAAATTTAAATGGCACCGAAAAAGGTAAACAAAACTTGACAGAGGAAACGCCGCCATATTAATCGAATTCTCCTGAATTCGCTGATGCATCCATATAATAATGAATTCGCCTTGATCACAATTATTTATTTATTTATTCATTCAATAATATATAATACAAAGCCTATTTGGCCAATTTCATGGTATTATACAGTAAAATATAAAATAGCAATATAAAATACTGACAGCAAAAATTATTTCAGAATTTACAAAATAAAAGTAGACAATTAAAATAGTTCCCCTCACAACGACCAATCACTCAAAAAAATACAGAATTTATTAATTTCTGAAAAAAGAAGAAATATGTGTCCTCGCTAGAATTAAGGAAAAAAGAGTACAATTTAACGATTCAAATGAGCTATACGTTTTTTTTCTGTATACAGAGACGGAATCAGAAAAATACCTCAGCTCAAAAAGTAAAGAACTCCATTACCAATTATCTGTTAGCTCCAAACGATTTTAAAAGATGGTGACATCTATTGACTGTATTAAATAAGTATTAAATAGATGACGCTATGTCGAATTCCAAACGTTTCACATAAGCTACAATTTAATAGTATAACCAAGGCAGCTTTAATACGGTAGAGTTATAAGCACAGCTGCCTTTTGTTTCCTCTGCGTAAATTTGTCAAAAGCACATAGACAAAACACAAAATTTTGACAACTGCTCGTAAATTCTACCAACAAATACATTTTGATGTTGTTTGGTGTTGTATTTATTGTAATTCTGCCACTACCTATTACAAAGCTGCCTTGAGTACGAGGACGGTTCGGAAACTTATTAGCCTAACACAAAAAGCGCGGTATAAACAGAAAAAAGTTATGTGTTTTGAAACTTCCATCTTTGTGAAACTTCCATCTCTGCAATAAACACATGTTCAATTTTGTTTCGATCTGGTAACTCCTTCATATAGAAACAGCTGTTCACAAAAGACGCATCCGCGATTTTTTTACAATGGAAAAATTAGAAATGCGTGGTGTCATGAAATATTTACATAAAAAAAGTTTATCGGAACAAGAAATTCATGATGATATGGTGAATGTGTTAGGTGAAAGAGAAAAAATAAAAAATTGGGTTGCTGAATTTAAACGTGGTCGTACAAGCATTAAATATGAACCACGTAGTGAACGTCCAAAAACAGCAACAACAACAGAAATTGTAGTCAAAGTGCATGATATGGTATTAAATGATCGACGAATAAAAGTGCGTGAAATAGCTAATATCATGGGCGTCTCAAATGATCGAGTCCATTTAATTTTGCATGAAGATTTACAGATGAAAAAGCTTTCTGCATGATGGGTGCCGGCCGCATTTGTTAACAGTCGACCAAAAGCGCATAAGAATGAACATTTCTCAAGCTTGTTTGGGTCGTTTTAAGCGAAACAAAATGGATTTTAAGCGTCGTTTCATAACTGTTGATGAGACATGGATCCACCACTATACTCCAAAGACAAAAAAAAAACAATCCAAATAAGGAGGAAGTACCCCAAAGAAGGCAAAAACAATTCAATCGGCTGGTAAGGTTATGGCAACGGGTTTTTTGGGACTTCAAAGGTATTTTATTAATTGACTATCTGCAAAAGGGTAAAACAATAAATTCAGAGTACTGTTGAAACCTTTTGGATCAATTTTTTGGGTGCGTTACTCTGTTCTATCGTTACTACAATGGATTCTGCTCTGACGAGATTAGGGATCTTGTTCCCGAAACGCGCACATTTTTACGTAGCACGCGTTCATCATCCAGAGCTCATCCATTTGTGGTTGATTGCCCGGGGAATCGTACAACGCATTACAGAGGGAATTCGTATTTCAGCCGTACGCTTCGTCAGTGGAATAAGTTGCCTGCAGACGTGTTTCCTGTCTGTTATGACGTTGGAAGGTTCAAGTCAAATGTTCACAAACACTACTTCCTCTTTCTCCCTCCTCGCAACGTATTTTCCTAGTTCTGGTACAATGCACTGCATATGTAGGGGTCATCCCCTGAGTACTGGTCCAAGATAAAAAAAGAAAATTAAATGTACAAATTCGAGAAAAACGTTCTGGCTTACAACACAAAAAAATAATTTTTCATCAAGACAACGCACCAGCGCACAAGAGTGTTTTAACAATGACTTAAATCAACGTTTTAAAATACGAGTTGCTTGACCACCCATCTTATTCTCCTGATTTAGCTCCCAGTGATCCAAATCTAAAAAAATTCCTTGCTGGCAAGCGTTTTACCTCAAATAAAGATGCAATTACAGTTGTAAACCACTATTTTGAAGACCTTAAGAAAAACTATTTTAATCAAGGGATAGAATTGCTAGAAGAGCGTTGGACTAAGTGTATTGACGTTTCAGGAGATTATACTGAAAAATAGAAATATTTTTGAAGAATTAACTATTCTCTTTCATTGATAGGCTAAGAAGTTTCCGAACCGCCCTCGTATAACCACCAAACGTAGCTAAGGTTAAAGTATATTCGTATGTATATAGGTTAAAATTATTTTTTAGTAAACGAAATACAGTGAATTTTATTTTTTTAGTTTTTTGTGGTAGCACGTGTTACTTAGACTAAAGTATAAATTCGATTAATACCGTGAAATTATTCCTACTTTTTAATTATTAGTGCTTCGTTGTTCACAACTCTAATTAAACTATAAGCATGTACACAAAATTATTATATTATACGAGGTCTGATCAAAAATTAACCATTATTTTAAAATTTCGTGAGTTACGCATATTCGATTTTCGCATTTTTTTTTTCAAGTTTTGTGTAAAAAATGAAATTAAATGCGCAAGAACATTTGAAATGTTGACTGTGGTGTTTGGCGAGTCTACTATGAGCAGAAAACAAATTCAATTGTGGAATAACCGGTTTAAGGAAGGCCGTGAAGATGCCAATAACGATGCTCGTCCTGATCGCCTTAGCACGTCAACAACTTATGAAAACATTGAAACGGTGAAGAAAATGATTTTGGATAATCGTCGAATCACTATCAGATAGGTAGCTTAGGATGTTTGTTGTTCGGCTCACGCCAAGCAATTTTTGCGGTTTTTTTTTTGACATGAAACGTGCGACAGTGAATATTGTTTCAAAATTGCTAAATTATGAGCAAAAACAACGGCGCATGGACATCGCTTAGGAGCTGTTGAACATCATCAACGACCATCTAGATTTCCTCAAAAATGACTATGACATTGAAATCAAAGCCCAATCATCCCAATGGAAGCGACGAAGAGAGCCAAGACCGAAAAAAGCACTTCAAGTTCGGTCAAATGTGAAGGTTTTGCCCAATGTTTTCTTCGAATGCAATGGCGTGGTGCATCATGAATTATTGTCACAAGGTCGTAAGTTTGTGATTCCGTTTGTAATTTGTAAAATTTTCATTTGCGATCCTATAAAGTATATATGTATATATTCTCAATAAGAATTGATAGAAAAGTGGATTAACCGATGTCCGTCTGTCACCAAATTCTCCTTAGTATGTATACACTTCTTCTATTCATATTTCAATTTTAGTAAATTTGAATTTTTGAATGGCAACAGAAAATACACGCACACAAAAGTGATGTACAAAAAAGTAATAATAATGTTATTCGATTTCCTTTTATTCGTATCAATCGCCTTCGAAAATATGTTCAATTTGGCTTTATTAATGCATTTTTTGCTTTAGTCATTAACATTTTTCACAAAAAGATAAAAGCAACAAAATGTTTATTATGCGCAAAGTTTTTTTTTTATTATTTTACAACTAAAAAGTATTTAAAACTTCGGTTACCGATTAATATCATAAAATTTTTTGCATCATTAGAATATGTCACAATTTTGGGGAAATTAAGGGGCAATTTATGTATATTGTTACCAGTGGCTGTGTTCTGTAACTTTGGCGAGAATTTCTCGCGTCGAAAACTTGCGAAACAAATTATTCCATCGTTTCTCGTAAAGTGAGAAAAAACTGCGTCTGTAACTCATATCGAAAACTGTCCAAAGCGATAAAGTCGTTACGTTAGAAATGTCTGAAAATATAAAACGATGCCGACATGCAATTTTAAAAATGAAAACACCAGCCACAATTGGTACCGCCACCGACCAAAAATTACTAAAGTTAAGAAATATTGTTCGACGGCGTCATATTATATATAATCGCTGGCTATTCTAGAAAATGTATGGCATGGCTCTAACGTTTACATTTCATTTACAAGTACATACATACATACTTATGCAGAAAATTTTGTAAAATTAAAAAACAATTGCAATTTGTGAATTCTGAAAAAAATATTATAAAAGTATTACAATATATTTTGTTATATATATATATATATATATATATAATGGGTGATTTTATAAGAACTATCGGAAATTAAAAAAACAAAAACACATAAAATTCAGAAAAATGCATGAAATATTTATTTGGATCGATAGTTGGGTCGATATAATTTAATGTTTGAAGATTATTTCATGCAAATGTTGGCCGCGGCTGCGCCTCAAATGGTCCATCCGCTTAGTCCAATTTTGGCATACTCTTTCCAACATTTCGACCGGTATCTCACGAATAATGTTGGCAATGTTGGCTTCCAGTGCGTCAATCGAAGCGGGTTTGTCGCTATAGACATTAGCCTTAACATAGCGCCACAAAAAATAGTCTAGAGGCGTTAAATCGCACGATCTGGGCGGCCAATTGACTGGTCCCAAGCGTGAAATAAACTGTTCACCGAACTCGCCTCTCAATTGGTCCATTGTTTCGCGTGCTGTGTGGCATGTGGCACCGTCTTGTTGAAACCACATGTCATGCAAGTCAAGCTCTTCCATTTTGGGCAAAAAAAAGTTTGTTATCATCGCACGGTAGCGCTCACCATTCACAGTAACGTTGTGATTCGCATCATCTTTGAAGAAATACGGCCCAATGATGCCGCCAGCCCATAATCCGCACCCAACGGTTGTTTTTTGTGGATGCATTGGTAGCTCTTGCAATGCTTCTGGCTGCTCTTCACTCCAAATACGGCAGTTTTGCTTGTTCACGTATCCATTCAACCAGAAATGAGCCTGGTCGCTGAACACAATTCTTCGATAAAAAAGTGGATCTTCATCTAACTTTTCAAGAGCCCATTCACCAAAAATTTGGCGTTGTGGTAGGTCGTTTGGCTTCAATTCTTACACCAGCTGTATCTTATAAGGCTTCACACCCAAATCCTTCCGCAAAATTTTCCACGTAGTGGAGTAACAGAGGTCCAATTGCTGCGAACGGCGCCGAATTGATAATTCATGGTCATCACCAACACTGGCCGATACGGCTGCGATATTTTCTTCAGTTCGCACTCTACGTAAGCGTGTTGGTGGTTTAATGTCCAACAATGTAAATTTGGTGCGAAATTTTTTTACAATAGCCCGAATAGAAGCCTCAGTAGGTCGATTAAACTGACCATAAAATGGAAGAAGCGCGCAATGAACTTTCTTAACAGAGCACGCGTTTTGGTAATAAAATTCAATAATTTGCAAGCGTTGTTCGTTTGTAAGACGATTCATGATTAAATTATAGACCAAACTGAAGATGTTTGACAGTGACACAAGATACAAAACGTCCACGATCTGTCAAAACTAGTGTTGCCAAAAAGATAATAGCAAAAAAATCACTCGTTATATATATATATATATATATATATATATATATATATATATATATATATATATATATATATATATATATATATATATATATATATATATATATATATATATATATATATATATATATATATATATATATATATAGGGTGTTTTTTTAAGCTAGATAGAACTTTAAATTGTAAAAAGTAACATAAAAAATTAAATTTTGATGAAACATTTTTTTTATTTGTTTCAGTATACTCTGACAAATCATCATGAATAGACTCACGCTTGAACAACGCTACGAAATTATCCAAATTTACTTTGAAAATCAGTCGTCGATTTCCCGTTGTTTTATCGCAAAATTGTGTTCAGCGATGAGGCGCATTTTTGGCTTAACGGGTTTGTTAATAAGCAAAATTGCCGGATATGGAGTGAGACCAATCCACAAGAGACCCTACAGACTCCATTACATCCAGAAAAATGCACTGTTTGGTGCGGTTTTCATGCTGGTGGCATCATCGGACCTTATTTCTTCAAAAATGAGGCCGGAGCTCGCGTTACGGTCAATGGAGATCGTTACCGCACCATGATCAATGATTTTTTGTTTGAAAATATGGATGACATTGATCCGGAGGAGATGTGGTTTCAACAGGATGGCGCTACGTGCCATACGGCGAACGCAACCATCGACTTACTGAAATCAAAATTTGGCGATAAGTTGATTTCGAGAAATGGACCTGTCAATTGGCCTCCAAGGTCGTGCGATTTGACACCTCTCGATTATTTCCTGTGGGGCTACGTGAAGTCACTGGTTTATGTTGATAAACCAGCAACAATTGACGCCTTGGAGGCCAGCATTGTTCGTGTTGTTCGTGACATACGGCCAGCAGTGCTCGAAAAAGTGGCCCAAAATTGGACGTCCAGAATGCGCTTCGTCAAGAACAGCCGCGGTGCCCATATGCCCGAAATCATTTTCAAATGTTAATGTCACGTATTGATCTTTCGAATAAAAAAAAATTTTGATTACAATTTAATTTTTTGTGTTATTTTTTACAATTTCAAGTTCTATCGGGCTTAAAAAAACACCCTATATATATATATATATATATATATATATATATATATATATATATATATATATATATATATATATATATATATATATATATATATATATATATATATATATATATATATATATATATATATATATATATATATATATATATATATATATATATATATATATATATATATTTTCATTTGCAAGAAATAATGACAGTTCGCAAAAGTTTTACAGACACAGTTTTTCTGCAAAATGGCGAGTATTTTCCTTAAGTGACAGCTATTACTCACAGAAAAGAAAAGTTATAGCTACAGTTTAGTGAGAAAATCATCTGTTTGTTTCAACTTTGTTTCATTTCACACGTTTCAGTCGAAAAGGTTCTCGTGGTGAGAGTTACAAAACACAGCCACAGTTTAAAATTAAAAAAAAAAAAAAAAAAAACAAAAATATATTCTTGAATATAATAACATGTGACTTCAAATATAATTATTTGTGTTCTTAGCAAATACTCATCTTTATACACTCATCTCATACTCATCTTTATACCTGTATATATGTCATGAATTAAAAAAAAGCCTTAAGAATCAAAAATTCTCAATTTAATTTAACTATTATTGCTATTCAAAACAAATTTTTGATTTACATTTCTTTTGGGTTTTTCTGTTTGGCTGGTTTTCGATAGTACTTTTGCTTACGAGTAAAAAGTTTCACGGTTGCATTCGAATGGTTACGCGCTATCAAATGCCATCATTAGAAATTTCGAAACCTTTTACTCGATATCGAATGAGATAATCCCAAAAGTGTAAAAACTCGCAAATTCGAGTAAGAACTCGCTCGTAAGCGAATGACAGAATTAGCCCCCTGAATACAAATTTTTAATAACAGTTCTTTAAGCTTTAATCATTTTGTAACTGTAAAGCTGGATTCACCCATTGTTTCCGAACAAAATTTTTGTCCGGACAAATATTTTTTTACTGAGAGTTTTCTGCAGCACGATTCACCCATTGCAAAAAAATGTTCAGAAAAATAAGAGCTGCCATATGTAAACTAAATTATCAGTTTTACAAGGTGGTAGTACTGCTTGTTATTATTTTGGTTTATTTTCCTGACATATTTTACATTATCTCAATTATTAGCAAATATTGTGTGATAATAATGGAAAAAAAACTGCGTTTGCTTTTGGCCATTGAAATACATAAAGCATTATTATTAGTTAAATACATATACATATATATAAAAAAAATTAAAAAGAGTTGCAGAAAAGTCTTTTAAAGCAAAGAAGAGCAATGGGTTATTTTTACACATTATATGGTACATACACTCTCTTTTTGGCTTTTTCTTTTCTTTAATAAGTTTTTTGGCAATCAATTCATTTATTTCCATATTAATATTATTACTTATTTTTTAATAACTATTAAAACTATGTACATACATATATCAAATGCCAGACACAATTGAAATTTCATCAGAATAAAATTAATACCTACGTAAATTTTTTATTCGATAGGGTAACTCAATACAATTTTTTATGAAAAAATGTATCCTATTGGCATCTCTTTTCAATTTTGTCCGGACAAAATATAAAATTAAACCAATTCATGTTGAGAGTTGTTCGTAAAATATATTTTCTCTCTCTCCATGAGAGAGACGTCACACTACATATAAAAAAAAATTTGTCCGGACAAAAATTTTGTTCGGAAACTATGGGTGAATCCAGCTTAAGAGATGTTATGTTAACAGTCTTTTAAACGCATGAGTTGAAATACTGGGTTTATAACTTTTATTGCACTTTTTGTTGTATTTGCATTCCTTATAATAAATATCGCTCCTTTATTGCAACATAGTCATATCGCAAAAAATTAGATTTTCGAGTTAACAATGCAGAATTGTTAACAATATTACCTTTTACATTGTGCCAAAAATTTATTCAAATTACTTTTAAACTGTTTTCTTTAAGAGATATTTCCAAAAAAAAATTTTCTAAGACTTGTATCGAAACTTAAAATTTGAAATGCGTTTATCTCGAAATGAGCTATTTTTTAGTTATGACTATGTTGCAATAAACAAAAGTAATAAAAACCATACGATTATACTGTTGCTTTTAAATACCGCTTGTAAGTAGTTAAGTTATTATTGATGATCAACATATCATCTCACTCTTTTTTTGTACAGCATAGAATTAAAAAGCATAATAAACGAATTGAAGTCAAATGATGAACGTATGCGTTTTAATTAAGTAAAACAGCCTAGAATATAATAGTAACAGATATGTACATGAAATCATGAAAAAAATAAGGCTATTAAACACTTAATAAGCCATGTTATAATATAAGCCGGTCACAGATCGGTTACGTTTGAACCAATTTGAGTATGAACTGGAAGCGGTTCTAAATATACTCGTATGTATACTAAGATTCATTAAACGAGTTTTTCTTCTTTTATTTATTAAGTAAATTTGGGTTTTCAATTTCATGTTTTTTTTTTTTTTTATTGAAAATGAAGGGAAATTTTTAAATTCCTTTTGCAAAACATCTTTGAAAATGGTGTATTAACAATAAATAGTAAAATCGAACTTCTAAAGATATTTCTTATTCATATGTAACTTTTAAACTAAACATCGAAAATAGAACATTAAAAAACGTTTTAATTTTGAGTTATTACATTAAACAATTTTGCATTTATGTATATTAATTTTAAATATTTGCAAGTTTTAAATGTCCTGCTTTATTTTGGCACAAATAATTGAAACAGTTTTTTAATGTTAACATTTAATTCCTATGACACCAATGAAATTAAAATGAAAAATAAATTGTGGCAATTTACCTTCTTCTTTTGTTTCCGGCAATGTCGTAACATTTGTTGTAACAACTTCACCACTTCCTAATTGATTGTTAGCCCATATTCGAAATTCATATGTGGTATTGGGTTCTAAACGATAAACTTCCATTTGGCGCTGAAAGTAAAAAAAAATATATATATCTATAAATATATAATTTTATTAAGCATGTTTTGATTTTGTTTGCATAATACTAAAAAATTTTCATAATTAGTTACACAGCTTTTACACACAAAGTTTACTTTGCAAAGGCTAGAGAGCCATTCACTTTTTCTCTTGCCAGCACCAAACTCAAGACTTTGCAAAGTAAACTTTCCGTATGTGAAAGCGTTGTTGTATTTATAATACCAAAAAAAGGATATACATATTTTTACTATTTTACCTTTAAACACACTTTGCGGATTCTGAAAAAATCTAATTGCAAACGAAATGATAACACTTGTTTGTTACACAGTACTAAAATAATTCACAACGTTATTTACACTGTGTATTAACACACTAGACTTGCTTGCTTTTCTGACTTATGACTGTCTTGCAGAACGTTTGAAATTAAACTCTACCTTTGCCGAACATTTTACCGCTATTTATACTTCTTTATTACCTTCTACATTGTTCATGAAACATCTAGTTAATGATCATTCCAGATGCAGATGTACAAATTTAATTGCTACGAACATACACATACACACACAAACTTGCGGTACAATAAGAACGCAACAACAACAATAAAATCATTGGTGGTTCATTTAGTTCTAATATTTAGATTATGTACATTGTTTGTTTGTTTTTATATTTTTAGCTTTGTGTTCGCACACATTTATAACAAGCAGGTTACAGTGGATTAGAATTGATACAAATTTGTAACAATATTCTACACTGAAAGAATTATGCGTCATATATTTAATGAAACTGTTTCATTAAATATTTTTCATTAATCCAATGAAAACTTTTCACAATATGCATGAAACTTCATATATATTATGAACTAGTTCCATCAGAATGGTTTCATTAAGTTTCATAGTTTCATTAAAAAAAATCATTGGATTTATGACTACAACA
This sequence comes from Thecocarcelia acutangulata, assembly GCA_914767995.1. Taxonomy (NCBI): domain Eukaryota; kingdom Metazoa; phylum Arthropoda; class Insecta; order Diptera; family Tachinidae; genus Thecocarcelia; species Thecocarcelia acutangulata. The sequence continues at coordinate 75,328,433 of OU612095.1, read as the reverse complement.
AAATTTAATTTTTTTTAATTCTTTGAATTTTGGTAAGATATATTAATGGGCATTTATTAATCTTAAGCTACAGTTTAAAAAATGTTAAGTTTTTTTTTATTAAAATGTAAGTTTTATGAGTTTCATAATTCCAATGAAATAGAATTCATTAGATCAATAAATTTCTGGATACCTAACTTGGGTATGTATGTACATATGTGTATGTACTCAAATCAGCATAATAATAGTTTAAAAAATTTAAATACCAGAGTATTGAAGTTATTTGAATTAATAAAATCTGTTTTATTTGGTGAACGCTTGTTCAACATTTTCTTTTATCATAATAATGTACAATTTCACAAAAGCAAGGAATAGTATTGTTTGTGTAATGAAATAAAGTATCAATGAATAAATGAAATAATTCCATTGATCTTATTACGTACATTTGTGAACATATTTTATTAATGTGTGCTATGATATTATTTCATTAAACAAATGTAACTATTTCATTGATTTAATCTAAATTTTTCAGGTGCTCAATGAATAATAAAATTAGATAAATGAAATAACTTCATTGACCTTATGAAGGACTTTCATATTTTTAATGAATATATTACATTAGTACAAAATGTTACTTTTTCATTAATTTAATGTACAGTTTTCATGTGCTTTATGAAATTGATTCTGTGATCTAGAGAAATTATTTCACTAATCATATGATTTGTCTTTCATACTTTTAATGAAAATAAGTCATGTTTCTTATTAAAATGCTTCATTAATTTTATGAAGGTTCATTAAAATAATCTGGTGAAATTTGTTTCATTATTTCTATGAAAAGTTACAGTGGTTGAAAAATAATGAAAAAAATTCATAAAAGTAATGTCAAAATTCAGAGAATTTCTGAACAAAATTTTTTCAGTGTAAACTTAACCTTGCTGAAAACTATTAATTAGAAAATAACATTTATATTACAATTGATATGAGATGAAATTATGTACAAGGGACGCGTGATACTCTTTTGAAATTTGACGCACAGTAACTTTAAATACAATACTGCTGCCATCTACAAAATTTTTTTAATATAGTACTACTAAATTTTGACCAAGCTGCGTCATTTATTCATAATATGTACTTAGCCACCATTAACAGCAGCCAGCCTCGTTAACTTCAAAAAATGGAAAACAGTGTATTTCGTGTGCTGATTAAAGGAAGGCGTGCTAAATACTGTTCGAACTCTGCACCATCGCTATCAATGTTTAAGAAGAGGTTTACTGAGTTCCCCTGTGGCCGTACTAGCAAAAGTGACGCCTTACGTTCAGTTCACTTACAATATGTTATCTCGTCAGAAATTGGAGTATAAAGTGCCTGAGATAACTGAGCCCGTAGGTATATGCTAAGTGTGAGGAATAGCATCACCGAAATGCTACCATGTCACTACAAAGGCACAGAAGAAAAATTTGTTCATGTTCAACAACGAGATTCGCTAAATCAATTAATAAATTGTTTAAATGCGGACCTGTAAAGGAATTTGTGAATTCAAACAAAAGTCTAGTAAAAATAATTATTGATCGAAAGCAACTATATTTTAAACAACAACAAAATATCATAACCAAGGCAATACGCCAAGGCAAAACCTGTTCCCCGGGGGGTGCATGAAAAAACACCAAGACATCAAGGTAATACACGAGTGAGTGCTCATGTGTGCAGTCACTGGGGTAAAAATCCAAACTGCGGTAAAAATATAAACTGCCACTCCATCCAACATATTCTACCTTGCCACTATTTTCATTTTCCATAAATCCTGCTCCCTCTTTCCTTTTTCACATAACCTATTTGTCTAGTTCCAGTGCAATGCACTGTATATGCAGGGATCACCCGCTGAATATTGGTGCAAGATAAAAAACTCACAATGAATCACCCGATATATTGTATAACTCATTAAAAAGCGAACTTTTTTAGTTATACTCATATATTCTCATATACTCATATATACATACTCATATCTCAAAAAACAATCTTTTCCACTTAAGAATGTAGAATTGTTAACAGTACTACGTTCTATATTGTGCAAAAATTTATTCAAATTACACTAAAACTGTTTCCTTTAGGAGACATTTTCTAAAAAAAAAATTTCTAAGACTTCTACGGAAACAAAAAATTTGAAATGCGTTTTTGCTTTTTTTAGTTATGACTGTGTTGCAATAAAGGTACGATGTATACTTTGTACGATATTAACTAACTAGTTGTGAGTTCGAGTCCAACTTCAGTCCAGAAGAAGGATTATTTTTAATTATCACAACAATTACTGTGAGACAAAAACAAGAATAGAAAAAAATAATTGAATACCATTAGGTGGGGGACAACTAGCTGTTTCGTAGTCGCTACACTACTCATCAGCACCCACTGGGATTCGAACTCGGGATCATGTGAACATGATGTATTGTTAATACGGCCGCTTAACCTACCAAGCCACCGAACCCTTTAATTATTCTTACGTTAATGTTTGCCGCATATCGATCTGTTAAATAATATAATTGTAATAATATAATTGTTTGTACAGGATTTTGTTCCGTCACTGAACAATCAGTTTTTAATATTTTATTTACTTTTTATTTTTTGCGTTTTTACAAGTTATGGAGGTTTCTCAAAAATGTATATATTTTTTGTCGGTCACGTTTTCTCATTTTATAAACGTGATTATGATTTAGTTTAAGTAATTCAAGCGTTTAAAATAATTTCTTTGTAATACACCGCATTAAAAAATATAATAATAAAAACTCGTTAAAAAAGTAGACTTTTTGTTAACAGACTTGAAATGAAATCATTAGTGTTTTAATACGTTGTCAAACAAAGTTTTCTAAATTTAAATTGTTTAAATAAGTTAAATAACCGCAAATATTCAGTCATTTGTTTGACGGCTGAATAGAATATTATAAATAGACAATACATGGAATGACACAATTACTTTAATTGTAAAAGTAAATATATATTTGGACAATGAAGAGTTCATCGTTGCTATTGAAACGGTTATAAAATATTTCATTTGACTTAAGGCGTGGGTTGTCATATTAGGAAAACATTTGCTTTATATATATTAACCAGAGATCTGCACCGGTGCACCGCAACCATAAGTACACCGGTTGTTTAACCAATCATTTTCATATCCGAGTATTTTAAGCATTTATATTTATACCTGTCGTTTGTTTGCGTAATCTTAATACTTCAAAAATGTATCCAATGACTTTCGTTTCTTGTGTATTTTTTTAAAGAGTAAAATAAATTTTTTTTTTTTTTAAACAATTTTTTATTTATTGAATCTTCAAAATGAACTAACAATAAGTATTCAAATCTTAATACTAAATTTAAAAATTAAAAAATGTGATTCTTAAGTCCGGCCAATGCTAGACAAAAAGTTTTATTATGCGGGAGCTATTTCGGTAAAATCACCTATTGAGCAATCTGATGGTGGCAGCGGTGTCCCTTCTTTTAAGCCGAGTGTGGCCGCCAAAATTAAGTATATTGCGCGCAAGAGGGTTTGGATGAAGTTCCAGTTTACTGACATACCTTGTCGCGTACTTAGAAAACTCCTCTTTTACCAGCGGAACACTCAGATCTTTATGAATTCGTGAATTTTTTACATACCATGGAGCTGCAGTAATCGTTCGAAGAATTTTGTTTTGTCGCCTTTGGATTTTTTCAATGTTTGACGCTGAGGCGGTGCCCCATAACTGAATTCCGTAGCACCATATAGGCTTTAATATTGCGTTGTATAACAAAAGTTTGCAATCCAACTTCAATGTAGAATTCCTGCCCATAAACCAATTTAGCTGCGCTGCTTTTAGTTTTAACTGAGTGACCTTTGCTTCAATGTGAGACTTCCACGTTAGCCTACGGTCCAGGTGAATACCAAGGTACTTTACTTCGTTGTGCTGGGGAATAGGTGAGTTGTTAATTTGGATAGGCGGACATGTTTGCCTACACAGTGTGAATGTAACATGAGTACATTTCTGTTCATTAACTTTGATTTTCCAAAGTTTTAGCCATTTCTCTAATATTGAAATGTATTCCTGTAAATTTCGTGATGCTAATTGGTGGTTTTCATGAACACTCAAAAACGCTGTGTCATCTGCAAAGGTAGAAGTGTGGATTCCGGATGTCGTTGGCATGTCAGACGCGTAAATCAAATATAAAGTAGGCCCCAGTATGCTGCCTTGGGGGACTCCTGCCTTGATTGGCTGAGTTGGGCTTATAAAGTCGCCTTCTCTGATAACAAACTTCCGCCCGTATAAGTAGCTTTCCAGAAGCTTGTGTGTATTTGCAGGCAAGTTTAGCTTTATTTTGTGCATCAAGCCGTCGTGCCACACTTTATCAAAAGCTTGAGAAATATCAATGAAAAGAGCTGAGCAATACTTCTTCTCCTCAAAGGTTTGTCTTATGACATTGACTAGTCTGTGCGTTTGTTCTATGGTGCTATGCTTAGCCCGAAAGCCAAATTGATGATCAGGGATGCATCCCACATTGTTCAATGTTGGACTCAACTTCGCCATTAACAATTTTTCGAATAGTTTTGAAATTGTTGGTAAAAGACTTATTGGTCTATATGATTCTACCTTAGTTAGATCCTTCCCTGGCTTGGGTATCATAGTAATCATTGAGACCTTCCACTCTGCAGGATAATACTCAAGGCGTAAAATAGCGTTAAAAATAAAAAGTAGAACCCTTCTAGCTACACGAGGTAACTGTTCAAGCATTTTACCAGTAATTTGATCTATACCTGGAGCTTTCCTGGGGTTTATGTTATTGATAACGTTTTCGACATCTTGAAAGTTAAGTCTCAAAGACACAGGCTGTCTAACAGCATACGGCGGAAATTCTGCTGCAGCATCCGCTGAATCATTTGTCGTAAAAACATTTCTCAAATGATCAACGTACACCATCCCCTTTTCGGAATCGCTTCGTGCCCAGTCGCCAGTTGAAGTTCGCAAAGGTGGCTTACCTATTACGGGTCTTTTCAGACCTTTTGTCGCTTTCCACAAGGAATAATCAGATTGAGGGGTACCATCAAGGCTTTCCAAATATGTTTTAAGGGAAGCCATTCTATGGACTTCAAGCAGATTTCTTAGCTGAGTTATGCATTCCCGTAGCCTAGTTTTAAGCTGGGGCGACCTGCGAAGTTGCCACTCTCTTCTGACTCTTCTTTTTTCTGACAGAAGTTGCTCAATTTCAGATGAATAAGTTCTATTGTTCGCATTTCTAGATCTTAAATGACTAGTGGTAGCATGCTGTACGGCCAGTTTGAGGTTTTCAGAAAAATCGTTAATTGACCCATCAATATCCTCAGGCGTTCTCAGGGCGATATTTTCAGTACAATGTGTACTCAGAAATTTTTGGTATTTTAGCCAATTAACTCTATTGACGGTCAACGGGGAGCAAATCTCTTGGGGAAACGAAACGGAGATTATAGTGGGTGAGTGATCTGAAAGATCAAAAGAAAGAAAGAGTAAAAGAAATGTCAACAAAAAGGAGTGTTGTTACTACCACTTTGTAAGAGCAACATTTTGAATACTTTCTGTTCTCGTTTCTAATCGTTTTCTTAATAATAATAAAAATGACGTCGTCATAAAATCAACTTGTAAAAACAACACTTTGGACAAATTACTTTGTTGTGTATATGCGCCATCTTTTATTTAACATTAACTGAAATTGCGGCTGCCAGATTTAATAATTTACAATCATGTTGACGATATTGAAAGTAGCATACTGAATGATGATTTTAAGATTGTTTTTGCTGAAAAATTTGAAACGAAAATTCAATTCAAACAAAGTTTTTGCACTATTGGTTATATGTATGTGTAACTGTAAATTTATTGTGCTTATGGATTAAAACCAAGAAATAAAAATTATTATAAATGAAGGAGGATAAAATAAAATAAATTTTATGAAAATGTGCTTCATAAAATAATTTATTTTTTTTAAAGTAAAAGTTATCATTTTTCCAAATATTATAAATGTGTTCTAATAAAATATGTATAAATAAATGTGTTGAAATAAAATATGTATACAAACAATTAAGTTTTTTATTCGCTATTTATAAAGTTGAATGTTTGAGAATATCTTTCAAAAATTTCCAAAGTCTACTGATGATTAGGGTAGTTCCTATGAAATGTCGACATATAGATAGCTGGGAAACATAGAAAACAAGCTATTTATAATTTTTTATTGGTATAAGATATGTATATATACTTTCTTCAAAACACGATCGTCAAAACATGATGTTTTAAAAATCTTCTGGCAACGCCGCGCTTCGTACGAAACATTTACCGAGTGAGTAAATTCATAAAACTGAACACACACATTCTCATGGGTAAGGTAAACTGCATATTCTTACATACAAATATTATTTTCGTTGCTGAAAAGAAGTACTAGTTCGATAGCGGAATGTGGAAAAAATAATTGAGAAACTAAATCAAGTAACCATCGCATACAAACTTGATAGGGTATGTTATATACTCTAGTTAACAGACACAAACTCTAACGAGTTGAAAGCATACTTGTGCAAACAATATGTGGTGGACAAACACACCGCAACTCGATTTAAGACAGCTGTACTTAGATCATTAAAACAGGCACCGGTTGCACATCTCTGATATTAATCTATATTTGCAAAAAAAAGAAAGGAAAAAATTTTAAATTTAAACAGATTTCGTTGTCTAGTCACATTAGAGGCATTTAGTTGGCTACTTTTGTTAATCTAAACAGCAGTTAAATAGCGGAAACAATTATTTGAGTCAACATGTTTTCCCTATGGTCACATTGACATAAAATATTGCTTCAAAATGTCAAACCAGATAAGTTCATTTACCCGAAAAAGATCGGGTAAAATAATGGAAGATATTACAGATTTTCTTGCAACGATTCTGCTAAAATAAATATACGAACAGAACAGTATAACAACGACCAAAAAATGTTTACAAACAAAAGTTTTTGAAAAGTTACCAAATGTGCAAGAGTTTGACCAAAATTAATATGATTTTTTTACTTGAAAAACATGTACTCTGTCGAGTTTGGTAAACTGGCTGTGAGTCTTTCAATTGGATTGATTCTTGTACACATACTTTTTTTTTTTTTAAGAATATTTTTATTTACAAAAATTGAGATTTACAATACATTATCGCCTCAGCGTCTTGAAGGCTTAAGAGAGGCTATTTGGCAACATATAAACATTATTGAAATAAAAATAAGTTTTTAATCAAATTTAAATAAAAAATAAGATTGTAATGAATGACATAAAAGTAAAATTTAATTATTTTGCGAAAAGTTACATAAGTGTTTCAACATTTTCCAACAAGTAGAGTTTGACACTGTTTTTAAATCTTAAGAGATTGTGTATACTTTTTAATTCAGTGGGTAATTGATTAAATTCGTGGGGACCAGCGTATGTAATGCGCTGCTTTGTTAATTCCAAACGACATCTTGAAGGTCTTAAGTTTTCTGATTGTCTGGTGTTTATTTGTGTATGAAACACATTTTGATGAAATTGTATTGACTGACGTGTGTTTTCTCGAATAGTTTTAAAAATATACATTAACAATTTTTGCTTGTACAAGCCTCTAATGGGTAAAATATTTCTAGCATGGTTTCTAAACAGGTCAACTGTAGAATAGCGTAATGGTAGATTAAAAAAAGCTTTAAGGCTTTAAGTGACTGACTCTCTTTACAACTATATATTATTGGTAAATATGTCAAATGAGAATGTATAAGTGACATATAGATGAGCATTTTCACATCACAAGAAAGTTTGTTCTTAAATTTGTACAGAATACCAGTTGCCGATGAAATCTTTGCTTTAATCACGTTCACGTGAACATCCCATAAAAGCTGTACACCCAAATACTTAACAACATCTGATTCCGCTATTGTAGAGCCCTCAATATTGATAACAATTTTATCTTCATTTGAAAAGCGAAATGGTTTAAATATCACAAACTTAGTTTTTTTAGAATTAATCATTAACTTATTTAGTCTTGAAAACTCTGCAAGTATAGCGGAATCATACTCTATTTGCGTCTGTAAGACTTTTTTGAAATTATATCTATAAAATAGACATATATCGTCTGCATACATATATAACCTTCCATTAAACTTAATATTCTTGATATCATTTATATAAATTTTAAACAGAATTGGCCCTAAGACGCTGCCTTGAGGTACCCCATGCCTAACTGGGAGCAAAGTGCTTCTAGTATCATTAAGCTGCACAAATTGCATTCTGTTTGCCAGATATTGTTCAAAGATTGCTAAAGTTTTACCCTCAAGTCCAATCATTTCGAGTTTTTTTTAACAAAATAGTATGATTCACTTCATACACTGAATTGAAAGATTAACATTCAACTGTAATATTCAATGAAATTAAAGGCAATTTTAAAAATATTTAACGTTTTTCTCCGCAAAAAAAAAAAAAAAAAAAAAAAAAAAAAAAAAAAAAAAAACTACAAATATAAATTTTGACAGCTGATTACGAGACTCGAATACACACAGCAGAATCGAATTGAGAGACTTACTGGCCAACTTGAAAAATCTTCACCAAACACCACAGCTGCTAAACTATTCAACTTATAAAGCCATACAACCGATTCAGTTGCCAATTGAGTTGTGTTAAGCACCCCTAATTAAAAATAGGGGTGCTTTATTCAAAAGTAGCTAGTCATTCCTATAGTGTTTAGCGTACTTGTATTTCGACTACGCCTAGATTAAATAAAGTTCTAAAACTTTTCATTATTGTATTACAAGCCGTGCTCGAAAAACGCCAGTCACGACAATGCTGAATATAAATGACCATAATCACATTATTTTAATAATATTCATATATGTTTAATTTGTCCAAAAAAATATAAGGGGAGCTATTAAGTACTCCTGTATACCTATACATTACGACACTACTCTAACTTGCAAATTTTAGCTAGTAAAGTGTTCATTTACCTTTTCACATTTTTGAGAGACATTTTGTAAAAATTTCTTGTTACTCTTTCGTTGCTAATTTTTACTAGTAAAGTAAATGAACACACCCAACATTTTCGAAGTGTTTTGCTCTAAAACACCTGGATTGAGGTTTTTTACTTTTTTCGAAAATGTATGTTTATTTGTAGGTGTTTTGCTCAAAACACACGATTTCGAGGAAAACACCTACATATATGGAAACACACTATTATTAATCTAATTTGCGTTATAATACAAAAGAAACGATATTTCCACTTTACGAGTATAGTTAAATAGAATTATAATTACAAAACAAGAAAACAAAAATTAATTCAACGTTTGTTTCAAATTGGCTGTAACCTTTTTGGAAGGCGCATCCTGTAGGATTGAAATTACTTATATAGAGCGCCGATGTTAAATGTGAAGCATATCTAGTAGTCAAGATGTTTTTCTGCATTTCAATTTCAGCCCTACTTAATTTGAACCATGGCAAGATACACAATCGAACAGCGCGTTCGAATGGGCATTCAAATCAAAATGCATATTGTGCATCACGTGATTTTTTTGGTCAATTTAATCATCCAAATGTGCGAACAATCGGAAAAATCGTGGAAAAATTTGGGCAAACCGGTTACGGTACGAGGAATCGTACTACGCATTACAGAGAGAATTCGTTTTTCAGCCGTACGCTTCGTCTGTGGAATAAGTTGCCTGCAGACGTGTATCCTGTCTGTTATAAGGTTGGAAAGTTCAAGTCAAATGTTCACAAACACTACTCTCTCTTTCCCCCTCCTCACAACCTATTTTCCTAGTTATGGTACAATGCACTGCATATGTAGGGGTCATCCCCTGAGTACTGGTCCAATATAAAGAAAAAGTGAAAACACCAGAAAATTATTTTCTTTCACTTCTGTCTGTTCAACTTCCCCCCATTGGAGCAATTTGTGCCTTGGTATAGGCTTACCAAGAGCACTTTATTTTCTGGAGGATAGAAGGGTAGAATTCTCTAATTAGTTGTAGCAAATAAAACTCTAGGAAGCCGCATGACTTATGTTGTGCTGGTCTTCCAAAGCTCTTACCAGGGGCTAATTGAGGAAACTTGGAACAACAAAGCCCCCAGGAGGTTTTGCTTTGCAGACCATTTCGCCACTCATCGTGGTTAAATTGTCTACATTTTGACTGGCTCTGGTTTAAACCTAAACTCGCAGGGAGAGGCATTAGTTTTCCCTAACTATTACGATACATGCCTCGAGGTCTAATAACCACCGAGGTGCCGTTGTCTTGTAATGTAAAGAGTCAGTAGTAATGAATTGGCTAAGGGTTGACGTTCTTAATGGGCTTCGGCCTACCAACTCATTGAGCTTTGCTTTGCATTGAAATTTTCCGGGGAAATTGCATGCAGGAGCGATTAGAAGGCTCGAACTTTTCAGCAAGAACTTTTCAGCAAGGCAAAAAACTTGTAGAAAAAGTTGCAACCTCTGTGAGCCTTACAATCCACACGAGGGCGCTGGTGAATCGTGAATAATTTAACCCGTAGAGTTGGTCCATCATTAGATAAAGACATTGAGACAGGTGCGGATGTAAATCAGTGTCTCGTCCTGTCTGTTCAACCAACTATTCAGCATATTGATAACGCCTGAAATTGTCACTAGGATTCAGCACTTTCTTCAATTGCACCTTGTGAACGTATAAATTCAAACTTTCATTTAAAATTCACATCAGTGATTGTTAACGTTTGGCAACACAGAGAATTTAAACCAAGTGTGGCAGCCCTTTGCGGCTGACACACTGGGGTTTGAACTTATACTCGCTTGGCGGTTATCGCCATTCTTATTTCAGCAGCAAGCAAAACCACACCAACAGTTTCCGTGAGGAACTTTTTAATTTTTTTCAAGATTAAATTAAGGCTGCCTCATAGCCACCAAAGTGCTTTGTATCATTTAAGAAATTTTACTCTTTCCTAAATAAAAAAAAGGAATATAGAAACCTACCAAGTGAAAGTGTTTCATTTTTGGAGAAACCTGGTCGCTTCGGCATATTATTAGTGAAATTTCCAAGCCGTAGCGAAGCGAGGCATAAAGCAACTGATTTTGAGGAGAAACCACAAACAAAAAACCATCATGGTGTTTAGAATATTTCATCTGACGAAAGTAACTTTAATAAAATCATCACCTCTTCAGCCTTATCCGTGTTTTCGGCATTGAGCAGCCTTCATCTTGGGCATCCTCATTCTTCATTACGAGTACCATCGTACCCCAACATCAATCACCGTTACCATCGCCGGTAACACCACATCACTGAATGCATCAACAACCTCAACCCTTTCACCATCATAGAATTGGGATATCGGTAAGTCTATTTCATTTTACTTATTATTAGAAATCCCCTAACCCCCTGTGCAAGCGCACATTTTGCGTGTGTTTAAATGCATTCCATGAAGTCTATAAAGAGTTTTTTGTTTCATTTGTTACTTTTTGGGGGCAACAAGAAAGCTTATTAAATATTGTACAATTTATATTCCATAAAGTCTACAGTGATGTTCGTAGAAGGATTAATTGTTGGGCTCGCGTCGAGTTTTTTTAGACACATTGTCGCGAACAAGAGATATGTGCTCCGGAAAACAAACTGGGCGAACTGGCAAAGATGTTTTCACATTTCCTGCACACCCCGTTTACTGAAATTTGTGCACAACTCTCCCAATTGTGGACACATTTAATCGATTATGCTGACCAAAAACATCATGAAGTGTACGAAAACCACTTTTGTCCAAAAATTAATTGTACACAACCATCATTACTTATACAAAACCATGTTATAACTATGGTTGACTAAATGAAGATACTGGGTTTAATCTTTGACAGCAAATACAGCTGGAAACAACATATAGCTTACTTACATAAAGCTCTGGAAAACCGATTAAATCTTATAAAATGTATACGTAGTATGAATGCCAATTCACATTCGCAAACCACAGTAAATATTGTTAAATCAATAATTATTTCAAAAATTGAATACGGTATACCTTTTTATGGTTACGCTGTCAAAACAACATTGCAAAAAATTCAAACCATTTATCATGCTGCAGCACGATTTGCTATTGGAGCCTTCAAAAGTACCCCCATTTGAAATATCCTTACAGAATCCGGTCTAGCAACATTTGATGACTTAAGAACCTTAAACACAGCCATACTAGCGACTAAATTGCTTGTGCCATCCGAAAATCAAATCCTACAATTCAATCCTAAATCTGACTATAGTAAAAATTTAAAATCTACAGTTCAACGCATAACGCAATATATTGAGGAAATTGGTATTAACTCCCTTGGTACCTCCAGAACAATAGTATAGATGCCACCCTATTATCACTTCCTAAAAAAACTACTTCACATGAAACTTATAGGTCTCTATTTTTACAAAAAAAAGAAAGAGTATAATCAACGCGAGTGGTTATTATGTTACACAGATGGGTCAAAGTCCATAAACGGAGTTTCTTACGCACTCATTGACGATAGTTCTAATATAATAAAACAAGGCTTGCTTCATACATTTAATTCAATTTTTATTGCAGAAGCAACTGCGATATTAAATGCTATCAAATGGATTAAAGACAACCGAAAAAATATGTCATCTGTTCCGACTCTAAATCGTGTATAATGGCAGTACAAAACCTTACAAATAGAGAATACATTATCTGCGAAATAAGAGACAACCTTATTCGCTTTCCAAACAAAATTAAGTTAATGTGGATATTTAGCCACTCGCAGGAAATGAAAAAGCTAACACGGCAGCTAAAAATGACCTAAAATTGCCAATGATAATTCAATACCTCCAAAATAAAATGTTGACATATTCAGCTATACATGACTATATTTATAATAAGCAAAATAACAAATGGATTTCGTACACGCACTATTATAAACAATTCAATCCTAATTGTAAAACACCAACGTATCCAACAGAAGTTTCAAGAAAAAATTTACAAAAATATATACGTATGAGGCTCGGCCACAGCAAGTTGACTCATCAACACTTGATGGAAAATAAAACAGCCACCAAGCTGCCTCGTTTGTCCAGAACCAAAGATGACGATGACACACATAGTCAACGAATGTCAACACATCTCTACAATATGCAGGGCCAACAATATATCGCTGACCAATTTACTGCAAAACATATCAAAAGAAAATATTAATACATTTGTACAACGGGTTATAGTTCAGGTTTTTTCTTTCTTAAGTTTTTTTCTTAAGAAGGATTTTCAAATCCCAGTGGGTGCTGATGAGTAGTGTAGCGATTACGAAACAGCTAGTTGTCCCCCAGCTAAAGATTTGATTATTATTTTTCTTGTCTTCTTCAATCAAAATTATTGATCACAGCAGATTTGTATTGTAAAAAATCCTTCTTAAGCAAAAAACTTAAGAAAGAAAAAACTTGAACTATAACCCGTTGTACAAATGTACAAAACAACAATTTTAATGGGCTGCTCACTTTGTGAACCTCTCCACGGTTGAAGTTGTCAAGCACTGACAACTAAGTTGGGCAAAAAACATGACGTTTGATTGAGACACACAATTAACATCGTGTATTATGACAATTTAAATCTATAGAAATGTAGAAAAAATAATTTGAAATTTTGACTTACCACATTTGGTGCTATATTTATGGGATCCATGCGACTCCACTTGTGCTCAAAACTGCTATTAAAAGGTGGTGATTCGTATGAAACATTGCGAAATTCCGCAGTGAAACTGCGCACGGGATAGCCACCCGAATTGGTCTTATTGAAACGCCAAACCAGGAAACCCAAAATCGTAGAAGCTTTAAAATATAATTTGGTAACAGGACCAGGTGGGGTACGAACAGTGAGATTGATTTTTTGAAATGCTTGGAATTCTTGTTCTTCTAAGTCGTCAATAGTAGTGCTGCTGGAAACTGGAGTAAATGTGGTTAAATAAATATCATTGCTACTACTGCTACTTTTACTACTACTGGTATTGCTTTTGCTGCTGTTGCTGCTAGTGCTGCTGCTGCTACTAGTATTATGATAAGTGCTGCTATTAGTGCTAGAGAAATTAGCTTTTGATAGGGTATTTATTACAATTGATGCTTCTGTGGCGGAGGCAGAAGCTGAGGCTGAGGCTGAAATTGATATAGTTGATTTTGGTGTTTTTGTTGCAGTTGTTGTTACATTAGGCATTGGAAGCATTGAGGTAGTTAAAGCATTTTGTGTTTGTGTTTTAGTTAATTTTCTATCATCATCATTATTAAAAGTTTCTATTAAAGGCTTAACGAATGTGGTTGTTGTTGTTGTTGTTGCTGTTGTTGTTGTGTCATTATAATGTTTTGTTTTTGATGTAGTCGATGTTAAAAGCACTTGTTGTTCATCTCTTTCATCGTTCTTATCATTTTGTTCCACTTCATCATTGTCAATTTGTTTACTATTTTGTTGACTTAATGAAGTATCATTATTATCATTCTGATCATCATACTCCAAACTTTGACTGGGTGTCACAGCAGCAAAACACACATACAAACCCCTGTCCGAGGCCGAAACATTTGTAAGTACCAAATATTTACCTGTCTAAAGGAAATACAAAGTAAACAAATTTATTTGAAAAATAATGTAAACATAAGAAAATATGTACATAAATGTGTTTAGTTGGAGTTAAATATTAAAATACAAAAAAAAAAAAAATCAAGAGATTGAAATTCTTATTAAATCAACTTCTACATAGATGTGATCCGGACCTCGATTTTTAGCAGCTGGCGGCTATAAACCCAACCATACTCATAAAAGTTGGTCCGACCAAAACGCTCGATGTTAATTGTAAATGAAATAGAAAGTTTTCGGAGAATTCTCTTAATATATTTTTATCCGGATAGAAGGGCACGCTATGAGTTCGGTGGCATACCCAGATTTTCAATGACTCTGGGATATAATTCAGGTTCATTGTTATTGATGTACCCAATTGCATCCTCCTTTAGGTCTTGAATTGTTCTTGGCTTTACTTATTCTTTTAAATATCCCAACAGTTGTGAAATTGGTTTACATCAGCAACTGCCATGACGGTCCAATCTAATGAGGGACCAACTCCACTGTGTGATTTATTTACGATTTATCAGCTCTCCCGAGTGGCTTGCTAGGTTCACGCAGGACGCAAGTTTTGCTATAAGTTGGTAACCTTATAGACAAACACTTTGCTAACGAGTTAAAGCCTTATAATCTGTTAGCAATTTCCCAACAGTCAATGGAAAATAAGGCTCAATGAGTTGGCAGGTCGAAGGCCTACTTAAGAGGCCCATTAAGAGCATTAGCCTTTGCGAACTTCAACTGGCGACTGGGCAAGAAGCGATTCTGAAAAGGGAATGTTGTATGTCGATCATTTGAGAAACGTTTTTATTACAAATGATTCAGAGAATAATATAGCGGAACTACCACCATATGTTGTTAGACCTCCTGTGTTTTTGAGATTTAATTTTCAAGATGTCGAAAACGTTATCGGTAATACAAATCCCAGGAAAGCTCCAGGCATTGATCAAATTACTGGTAAAATGCTTGAACAGTTACCTCTTGTAGCTAGAAGAGTTCTACTACAACTCACCCATCCAAACATCACAGTACTGGTATGTGTTGCAAGACAACAGCACTTCGGGGATTGTTATCCTCCGAAAACCGGCACGCACCAGGGAAACTAACTCCCCTTCCTGTGATTTTAGGTTTAAACCTCAGCCAGAATGTTTCAGCCAATATAGACACCTCAATTCTGATCAGCACCGAGAGATATGCAAGGCAGAACTTCCCGGGTGCTCGGCTGTTTCTCGTTTTGCCAATTTTAACCCATGTACGGGTTTTGGAAGTCCAACACAACCTGAATCATGCTGCTTCGCAGAGTTTTGTTTGTTACAACAAACGAGGGACTACGTCTTCTCTATGGCCCAGAAAACAGAGTGCCCTGGTTTGGTCTACGCCAAGGCAAAACCTGCTCCATGGGGGATATACCCCAACATAAAGAAGTCAAACGGCTTCAAATCAAATGATCGTGGCGGCCACAACGTAAGGTAACACTTATCATTGGATCTTTCGTTTTTTTACATATTATTATTATTATTACTTACGTATTATTATATTATTGGTTCATAGGCTGAGTGTCAAGTGGCATCATCTTGTTGATACTGGCCCCATGAAGTTCGTTATAATCTGTTGATACCGAACACCATTCACGAATCAAGATTGACGACTCATATGACACTTTCACGAATAACAGCAATGTTTACCGGAAAACGGACTGGGCATGCATATACAGGCCTTTTTACATCGCTGAAATTTGCGCAGAAAAAAATGTCCCAAATTTTTCAGCAAGAGAATAGTCCATATTGCTAAAAACTGATGGCAAAAGTTGCGACCTGCATGAGCCTTGCAAGTCACACGGATGCGCTAGTGAATCCTGAATAATTCACCCCATCATCAGATAAGGCCATCAATACATTAGTCATACGTTTTGTCTGTCCAACCAACCACTCGGCGTATTTACGACACTTGATAGCGTCACTAGGCTTCTGCTCTTGAGTCATTTGAGCCTTGTAACTATTTAAATTCAAATCTTCATTTAAAATCATATCAGTGATTAATGTTCGTGGAAAGAGAGGTGTTTTCACAATTTCTGCAGTTCCGGATTGCTGAAACTTGTGCACAATTTTACCGATTGTGGACATATTGTATCGATTATGCTGACCAAAAAAAAAACTTGAATTGTCCCAAATGCATTTTAATGTGAAAGGCCATTTTCGAAAAAGGCTTCAACAATCTTAATGCGCTGGTTAATAGTGTACCCTTCTAGGGTTGAAACAGCGATATATCAAATGAAGTAGACAAGAAACTTGACGATAAACCTGACCCGCAATTAATATCGTACATTCTGTTCGCGCATGTTCTGAGAAACGCGCGATCAGAAACCGCAAAGGGTTCTGAAAAACGCTTAACACAATTTTAGGTGTTCTAAGGAACGAGCATTTTACTGGCTTTTCGCAGTTTTTTCCGAAAAAATACAATATGTGTTTTATATACGGATATATGTATGTAGTAGTCATATAACGAAAAAAAATTTAACAACAAAAGAGACAGTTTTTAATTTAGTTATTTTAATTGAAAATGCGTAAAATTTTCTCTACTTTTTATGGAAATAGAAAGAAAACATAATATATATTAATTGTGAATAATTTTATTGCCTTTTGCAAGTTCAGTTTTAGCAAACTCAATCAGTTCACTTCAATGTACGCATACGAGTTGAAGTCGCCATTTTTAAGCGATATGCGTTTTCTAGAACACCTATTTAGCGATTTCAAACCGCAAAACCATACTTCTTGCGTTATACGTTTCTCAGAACATCTATTTGGCGTTTTCAAATGGAAAACGTTAAATTTAAGCGATTTGCGTTTCTCGGAACATGCCTGTTTGGCCACCCTTTATATTTTGGGGGTCAAATTTAATCTGTACAAAATAGCGTGTGCTTTTTGATACTATTTCGAAAATGGGCTTAGATGTAGTTTTTAGCGGACACCTAATTTATTGGCCGTTAGATCGGCGAAAGGTTCCAGATGTTATAAATTCAAGAGTAGTAAAAAAATTCTCTTTAAAACAAATGCAAGTGGAACCGTCTTTAGATTCGTCATCATCTCATTCAGATACCCTGTTTCGTTTCCCCACTAGGTTGGCTTCTTGTTTAGTGACTTAGCTGTGTCTATGTCTAGAGTGAATAGGTTAAAGTAGAGAAAAGTATTTAAATTCGTTGACTGCACTATTGAACATTGATTTAAGCTTGTGTAACTCTAAAATAGACCCCATATCAGTGATGTATTCGTATGCACTCAGTACCAACAGCTTGAGTGAATTCATAGTTACGAGGTAAGACCCCCTCAAAAATGTCCTTTATTCTAAAGATTTTCCTTTTTATTTTTTAAATAAAACTTACCTGTATAATTGTGCTATTATTACTGCCATTTTCTTTGACCCACATTATGTTGCCATCAGCAATACATGGTATTGAAATATTTTCTCCTTTATCTGTCACGTATTCGTTGTATTTGATAGTGGATGTTAATACTGTTAGCACTAAAAGTAAATTACACAAATAAAATGAAAAAAGAAAAAACAGACAAGTATTTAAGTAAAAAAAAATAACATAATGAATGAGAAATGAAATAGTTGGAATAGCGTTTAGAAAATTTATGGCACATAAAAAAAGAGTGGAAATATTTTTCTTGTTTTTCAACAATTTTGTTGCTAAGAAACTTATAAAGAAAAGTTAATCTTTAAATAAGTTGTTTCAATGGACTGATATTAAACGAGACATTAAAATAACTACTAATAAAACGAAAGAAAAAACTAATACTATATAAAAAACATAATTTTTGTAATAAAGTGACGCAAGAATTTTATTAGAAAACATCGCCTCGGGGACTATAGCTAGTTCCCCGAAAATAGGCATGCGGACTTGCGGATTCACCAGGTAGCAATTTTTGCCATATGTTTGTAGCCATATAAACAACTTCTTGTTGAGGAGTTAGGGACTTCTAACCACTCCTGTATGCAATTCCCCAGCAATCAATGGAAGACAAGGCCTAATGAGTTGGTAGGCCGAAGCCCACTAAGAGCATCAATCCTTAAAGCAACACACCCGTCCCCCATCACAACTGATTCCTTATAGTACAAGTATGTCTTGTAAATGAAACAGACCCTCGTGAGATTGTTACTCCCCGAAAAAAGCCACACACCAAACAATTATCCCTGTTCTTGCGTTTGGGGTTTAAAGCACAGCCAGAACGTTCCAGCCAAGGTGTGCACCACAACCATGATCAGACCGGGTTAAACTGCAAGCAGAACCATCCGGGGGCAATGCTGATATCCGTTCTGCCAATTTATAGCCTAGGCTATATCCTGGCACTGGTCGTGGTTGAGATGCCCGCATTTCGGCTAAAACGTTCTGGTTCAGGGGTTATTACTATACCCTGATAGTCCCCACGGGGAATAGGTTTTGCCTTGGGCGTATTCCAAACCAGAATATATTGTTTCTCGGGTAAGAAGCGAAAGGAGTTCCTCGTTAATTGTAGCAAATAAAACTCTAGGAAGCCGCATGACTTGTGTTATGTTGGCTTACGAAACCCTTAAAGCCAACATAACATAAGTCATGCGGCTGAACTTAGTTCTTACAGGTTTTAAGCGGGACTCCCATCAATATCCCCTTGCTGTAAACAGATCCAGCTAATGCCAGTTCATATGTTACAATATTTCCGGGTATTCCACTGCTTCAGGTTTGAATGCCTCGCTATTTTATTTAGATATATCTCGCATTTAAACGTCGTTTAGACACCCGCAAGCTCATTTTAAGCAGCCTTAGTATTAGTACTGATTCGTATATTCACCCCGTATACATTACAGTACCTGAATCAGTTAGCTGCTGTTATTATAGCAGTAATTTCAGCCTGCGTTTTACTACACTCATTAAATATTCTAAAACTGATCCTTTTCTGATGCTGGGGGGATAGAGATGCCACCATCAACTTCCAGGTACGACTTGTATCCATCTGTAAAGATCTCGAGCACGTCCTCTTGGCGTCCTGTTTAGGCCACTACCAAGGCCGTACTCCACAAGATTGCGTCAAAATTCTTGTCGGGCAGTAGAATTGTATTATGTTGGAAAATTAAACACTTATTTGGCGCGAAAACTTTTTTCTCTCAATTGATCACTAAGTTATCACACAGGTCTTGTATTTAGGAAAGCAGGCCTCGTAGGTGTACAATAATTTTTTCTAACTAAAAGGTATTTAAGCATTTAAAAATCTCTCCGCTTGTACTTATAACCAAAAATCGAGGCCATTATCCATAGTTTACTGTATTGTATACGTTAAAAATTCATTTTAAGGACTCATTTATTGTGTTTGTAAAATAAATTAATTATTGCAAATAAAATAAAATTACATTGTTGCAGGCATCGGAATAATTTATTTGTTATTTCTGTGTCCACTTGTGCAACACCCATAATTTAAATTAATTTCCCAAAGTATATGAATTTATTAATGAATTAATTAGCATTCATTTGTAAACAATGTAATCACCAATTGGAAAAATTGTTGAAAAAAGAAAGAAAAATAATGACACAAATAAATAGAGTGATTAAAATGATAAAAGTTCTTTTAAAAATATGGGATATGGGTTCTTATGTCAATTTGGAATATATTGGGAACTGATCTGAGACAAACATTTTTTTTAATAACAATTTTGATTTTGTTAAGAAGGATTTGTAGTCGCAGAATAGTTTTGTTGCCTCCAACCGATTAAAGTAAAATTATTGATCATACAAGTACTATTCAAGGAATACATAATACTCTATGCGATATTTTTCAGTCCGCTTTTACAAGTGTTTCAAAGTCTACCTGAAACTCGACTGCGTTCAAGAGAGTGAGAAGCTCTACGATAACGGAAGTGAGCCTGTCGGCAAAGCACCATCACAGTAGCGTGCTTTTTATTTTTAATTTTTATATTGGACCAGTACTCAGGGGATAACCTATATGCAGTGGATTATACCAGAACTAGGAAAATAGCTTGTAAAGAGGCCGAAAGAGGGAGTTGCGCTTGTGTACTTTTGACTTGAACTTTCCAACGTTATAGCAGACAGGAAATACGTTTATAGCCAATTTATTCCATAGGCGAAGCGTACGGCTGAAAAACGAATTTTCTCCGTAACGCGTAGTACGATTCTCAGGGCAATCGACCACAAATGGATGAGCTCTGGACAATGAACGCGTGCTACGTAAAAGTTTGCAATTTTCGGGCACAAAATCCCTAATTTCGTCAGAGCAAAATCCATTATAGTAACGATAGAACAGAGTAACGCTCCGCACACTGCGTCGATGCTCCAGTGAGTCAATAGAGTTGGATACCCCACCGTCACCGATAAGTTTCTTCGCCCTCTCCTGCACACGGTCAAGCAAGCCCAAAATAGACTTTGGGGCACCGGCCCAAACGTGAGCGTTCTATTTAATTTTCGGTCGGATATAGGTGGTATAAATAGTAAGAAGTTCGGAAGTTCGGGAAGTATATCTTGCACCGTTTCAAAAACCCGAGGCACTTGAATGCTTCTGTAGAGACATGAAAAATATGATCATTCCATCACATCACACTGTATTTTCATTCCAAGAGCACTCGATTTCTCAATATTTGTACAATTCATGAATATAGCACTTGCGGTCGTTTGTTTGTGTGTTAATAAAAAACACTGTGTCTTACGAGCATTAAAGGTGATCCTGGTTTTATGACCTGATGGGGAGATTAATGCAAGATCACTATTCAGTAGGTTATTCATATTTTGCCTCTTGGCAACGATGTCGAATGCGCTGGTCCTATAATTGATAAAGCAAAAAGTTGATAGGGTTGGAAGTTTGATATAGAAGGTAATTGAGGAAACTAAGAAATAGGGCAGGAGAAAGAACGGAGCCTTGAACTCGATTGATGAGACCCCATCTACAATAACTCGTATAAAGCGGCCTCTGAGAAAGTTCGATGTAAACCGATAAAAGTCAACACCGACACCAAAAGCAGTAAGTTTAGCCAGTAGTGTAGCATGCCATAATCTATCAAACGCTTTGGAAATATCCAGAGCCACCACTTTACTTTCATCGAAATGATGGATTGAGTGGCACCATTTCTCCAAGAGATATGTTAAAAGATCGCCAGTAGGGCGACCCTTGCGAAATCTATATTGACGATCACAAAGTAATTTATACGATTAACCATACTTTCAACTACTTTTAAAGCGCAGAGCTTTATACTGTTCTAATGCGCTCACAATGGACTTTATTTTTAAATAATAGCTAGCGATCTTGTTTAGGAAGCTCGTAAATTTTCGAGTTTCGTTCGGCTCTCACACATTTCATAAGCTAGCCAGCGAATAGCACAACACAATACAAAGAAAAATCGCAATTTACCCGCGCCGTATGAATGATTATGAAAGTAGTTTTGGCACGTCTATTGTAGGACAGCTCAAATCTACTTACATATGTCATATCCTAAAATAGACTTAATAGACGAGACTTTTCCAGAGTTATGTTTTGTAGACTTCTCAAAAGCACGTTGAAACAACTAATAAAGAAATCATTTATTTTACCGCAATTCCTAAGTATATAAAAACAGCTACTTTATAATACGTATGTATATAACTACTTAATGTTAATAACATTCAATGTTTTAAGAACATCGCATTTACAGTGCACCCAGATGTGTGTGTGCACCACAACATGTTTTTATTTATAAAAAAAATATTAGGAATGCAATTAAGTTAACGCCAGTGTCCATCAACTTTATTCCAATAGAATTCAGCACAGGTGCAGAAGATAGAGTTCTGAAATTAGTAATCCATTCAAATAGCATTTTGAGCAGATTTGTTTTTGGAAAAATGTTTGTGCAATAAAAATAAAATTTCATTTTTATGATTTTTACTGCAGTTTGACTGTTAAAGTTCATTTAAATTCAAAGTTGATAATAACAGATATTCTTAGAAGGACTGAAAATAAAAACTGTCACATTTTGTGACAATTTTTATTTATTTTTTGGTTTTGAGTTAATTTTCAAAATTAGATTAATTGAGAAAAGGTAATTACTTGCGCTGCATTTTGATTATTATCCGCTTATTCTGCTCTTGAAATAAAAAAAAATTGTAATCATAATAAAGGTTAATTTACAATTTAGCAGCATGATTTGATACATCTCGTTGTGTTAACAAAATTTCATATTTAAAATCTGACTGCAATAATATTTTGCACAGATGAAGAAGACTGAATTCTGCAAATGATATCCGATTCTAACTGGATCTTCTTATTTATTATTTTTTAAATTCAGTTATGAAAATATGTAAGATATATTGAACGTCTTCTAGTGGTAAAATTAATTGCGTAGTCAACGAATTTAATGTAAGCAATTTCCATTTAATTTTGGCTGCATATTGAGCATCAAAATGTTTAAAATTCAGTTTTAAAAATAAAGGATATATGGCAGGAGTCCCCGTCCTTGGAGAAACTGAGAATTAAAAACGTAATAAAGCTCATGGGCAGATTTTTACAAGTTGTTATCAATTTATTTTGCCATATTAAGCTAATTGAAAAAAATCACTTGCGTGACTTGTGACCTTATTCTAATTATTATTTGCTTAAACTCATCTTTTAAGGTAAAGAATGCATGCCAGAAGAATTATCATTACGTTAGAGCTTGTCCTAGCTGTAGTAAAAAAAATCATACTTAACATAAAGGATATATGAGAGTTAGGCACATCCTTGCACCAATTGCAGTGCAATTTTTCACAGATGAAGAACATAAAATTCTGGAAATGGTATACAACACTGGTAGCATCTTGATATACTAACCAAAAAATTTTTTTTAAATTAAATTTTGAAAATATGTAAGAGATATCGAACATTTTCCAGCGGTAAAACTAATTACGCAGTCAATTTAATTTAAGCTGTTTCTACTTAATTTTCACTGCATATTGAGCATCAAAATGTTTTAAATTCAGTTTTAAAAATAAAGGATATATGGTAGGTGTTCTTATCCTTGGAAAGACTGAAGATTAAAAACGTCACCAAGCTATTGGGTGCAGTTTTACAAGTTGTTATCATGTTTTTTATTCAAAATTAAACGAATTGAAAAATATCACTGGCTTTTGCTGTATTTTTATTTTATTTTCTTAAATTTTTTTTTTAATAAAAAAAATGTACGTGAGAACAATAAAAATTACTTTATAAGTTAATGGTATAGTGTAGTAAATCTCGCTGTGTTAAGAAAATTTGGTATTTAATATAAAGGACATATGGGACGAAGGCACATCCTTGCACCAATTACAATGAAGTTTTGTACAGATGAAACAGAATCAATTCTCGAAATACTATCCGATACTGGCTACATATTGAGTATTTTTGCTTTTACAATGCAATTTTGAAGAAGTGCAGTAGATATGTTTGAATATTTTCCAGCGGTAAAACTTATAACGTAGTCAACGAATTAAATTTAATCAGTTTATATATCATTTTCGTTGCGTTTTAGGAGTTAAAATGTTCAAAATGCAGCTTTCGATATAAAGGATATATGGCAGGATACCTCATCCTTGGAGAGACGGAATATTAAAACCATCACAAAGCTAAGGAGCATAGTTTTACAAATTGTTATCACATTTTTATATAGGAGGCAGGCACATCCTTGAACCAATTGCTGCATCTTCAGTATTATTGCTTTTACAATGTAATTTTAAAAATGTGCAGAAGTTATCGAATCCATTGATAAAACTAATAACGCAGCCAACAAATTTAATTTAGTCAATTTGTATTTCATTTTTGTTGCCTCTTAGGCGTCAAAAACTCAAAAACTCAGTTGGTGATATAAAGGCTATATGGCAGATGGATGACCTTATCCTTGGAGAGAATGAACATTTAACCTGTCACAAAGCTAATGGGCGGAGTTTTACAACAAAATTTTTTTTTATTCAAAATTTAGCTAATTTAAAAACACCACTTGCTTTCGCTGCATTTTTATTATTATTTGCTTGAATTCTTTTCTTAATATAAAGAATGTATGTACGTGAGAAAAATTGATATTACTATAGATATTAGTGATGTTATTGAATATACCTAGATATGTTAATAGAACATCATAATTAATGTAAAGGATATATGGTAGGTAGGCACATCCTTGCACCAGTTGCAGCAAAACTTTGCACAGATCATGAAGACAAAATTCTGGAAATAGTATCTGATACTAGTTGCGTTTTTAGCTTCAAAATTTTTTTAATCCAGTCTTCAAAAATAAAGGATATATGGCAGAGGACCATGTCCTTAGAGATACTGAAAACTTAAACTACCACAAAGCTAATTGATATAGTTTCACAAGTTGTTATCACATTCATTATTGAAAACTAAGCTATTTATATGCATAAAGGATATATGGCAGAGGACCATGTCCTTAGAGATACTGAAAATTTAAACTGCCACAAAGCTAATTCATATCGTTTCACAAGTTGTTATCACATTCATTATTCAAAATTAAGCTATTTGTATGAATTAGCAAACGCTAAACTCCATAAGTGTATCCTTTCGGCAAGTACCAAAACACTGCACTTTTTAATGCCTCGAAACAACACAAACAGACAACTTTATTGTAGGGTATGCTCTTAGATGTATGAGCAGATACTCATTTTACATTTATGCAAATTAAAATGACCAATTACAATAGTAAATAAATGTTTAAACTGAACTATTGTAAGAGTACATTTTTGCCAGACCACAATAAGAAGTGTGTATACGCGTTTGCAAATAATTTTCAAAAATGAACACAAAATTTAAGTTACAACAAAAAACATTGAATAAAATTTATTTAAATTTTTTAAGATTTTTGGGTCTCAGTTGTTGCCATTCCAGCAATAAAATTATAGAGAGCCTAATGATTGGGTACATCGCTTTAATTATAATACAGGATTTAATTTTTGTCTACGATTTTACCTGTGACTTGCAACAGACAATTGCAGGCTTGAAAGAAATGCAAAATATAATAACTTATTTTGAAATAGCTTTAATTTTTGCCCACAAAGTAGTGCGTACGTTTATCGGTATCCGGGTAATATTTATGCGAAAGTTCGAATTAAAGATTGTGAAAATGTTGCAGGAAATCGTAGACGATTTTCAGTTGAAACTGTATCATCAGTATGACATAAGCGCCTGCTACGAAAGCAAATTCTACAAATATTTTTGGTTCTTGGATGTATTCATCAGCACTTTTGACTTAATATTTCTGTGGAACTACAATGATTTCTTTTCATTTTTCGCCAATTTTCGTTATAATTTTGCTTTATTGAGCATCCGGGCTGTATTTTTCCAATTTATTTTGTTTATGATTAAAATTGATGAGACATTAGAAAATCTCGTTAAGTGTTTGAGAAATAATCTAAACCAGCAAACAGTTGGACATCCGGCGGAAATGAATGTTTCAAATCATCAGTGTTTTGTAGTCCAGGATGGCGTTTGTATGTCTGTGTACAATTGGCCATACACGAAAGTGAAGCAGTATTTGTTGCAGCGCATTTGGACAATGAAATGTATTTATGGAAACACTATAACAAAAATCTGTTTAACGTGCTCCTCATTATTCGGCTTATCCGTTTTTCTAAGCATCCTTCTGTGTATTTGTGAATTAACTGAAAAAATGTATGTTTTTGTTACATCAGCCATCGATGAAACACTGCCGCCCACAATGATCTGGTTCGGCCTGTTTACGGTACTGCCAACGGTATTTTTAATGTTAAAAATGTGTTGGCTGAGTGAGAAATGCTCTAAAAGGGTAAGTAAAATACTCGTCATGAAATGGTTTCTATTTGTTTTCATTTATTATAATTAATGAATAAATAAGAAATTTAAATTGAGTTTAGATGGAAAAAATCTAAGCAGTAGCAAATAGCCAAGACTTCAATGATAATAAAGGATGTTTTTATAGTGTTATAAAACATTTTTTTTTATCTTGGACCAGTACCCAGGGGATGCCCCCTAAATATGCAGTGCATTTTATTGGAGCTAAGAAAATACAGGTTCCGTGGAGGAGAAGAAAAGAGGGGGTAATGTTTGTGAACGCTTGACTTGAACGTTTCAGTGTTATGTGACAGAATGTGCAATTGATTTATATTAGCATCTGCCTTGATGGCCTTATCTGAAGATGGACCTCAAAATAGATTGTAAAGAAGAAGAAAGTTAAGGTGTCGGAATTAAATTAGTTACTCGTAAAACTCATCAGTGTCCAGTGTATATACCTTCAACACTGCTCAAACAACAAAAATTAGTCCAACACCTGTACTTCATTACCTTGCAGCACGAGGGCTGTTCGGAAACTTCTTAGCCTAGCACAAAAAGCGCGATATAAACAAAAATTTGGAAATTTCCATCTCTTCTATGAACACATGTTAAATTTTGTTTCGATCTGGTAACTCCTTCATATAGAAACAGGTGTTCACAAAAGACGCATCCGCGATTTTTTTACAATGGAAAAATTAGAAATGCGTGGTGTCATTAAATATTTACATAAAAAAAGTTTACGGGACAAGAAATTCATAATGATATGGTGAATGCGTTAGGTGAAAGTGCTCCTTAATATGCAACAGTAAAAAATTGGGTTGCTGAATTTAAACGTGGTCGTACAAGCATTGAAGATGAACCACGTAGTGGACGTCCAAAAACAGCAACAACAACAGAAATTGTAGCCAAAATGCATGATATGGTATTAAATGATCGACAAATAAAAGTGCGTGAAATAGCTAATATCATGGGCATCTCAAATGATCGAGTCCATTTAATTTTGCACGAAGAACTACAAATGAAAGAGGTTTCTGCAAGATGGATGCCGCCTTTGTTAACAGTCGACCAAAAACGCATAAAAGGAACATTTTTAAGCGTCGTTTCATAACTGTTGATGAGACATGGATCCACCACTATACCCCAGACACAAAAGAACAATCCAAACAATGGACTGAAGCTGGAGGAAGTAGGCAAAAACAATTCAATCGGCTGGTAAGGTTATGGCAACAGTTTTTTGGGACTTCAAAGGTATTTTATTGATTGACTATCTGCAAAAGGGTAAAACAATAAATTCAGAGTACTATTGCAACCTTTTGGATCAATTAAATATACAAATTTGAGAAAAACGTCCTGGCTTGCAACACAAAAAAATAATTTTTCATTCAGACAACGCACCAGTGCACAAGAGTGTTTTAACAATGGCTAAAATCAACGAATTAAAGTACGAGTTGCTTGACCACCCACCTTATTCTCCTGATTTGGCTCCCGGTGAATTTTATCTGTTCCCAAATCTGAAAAAATTCCTTGCTGACAAGCGCTTTACCTCAAATGAAGATGAAATTACAGTTGTAAACCACTATTTTGAAGACCTTAAGGAAAACTATTTTAATCAAGGGATAGAATTGCTAGAAAAGCGTTGGACTAAGTGTATTGAAGTTTCAGGAGACTATACTGAAAAATAAAAATATTTTTGAAAAACTAACTATTCGCTTTCATTGATAGGCTAAGAAGTTTCCGAACCGCCTGTGTAAGTAGTTATAAATAAATAAAATAGTATTGTTTTTCATGAAACGGCCTCTTTTTAATTAATATGGCTGGTTATGACCTAAATATGGTTATATGCATATAAGACTGTTTATGACATTAGTGTGGCTATTTAATGAAAATAGTATGGTTGGTAATAATAACGTGGTTGGGTATGATATTAATATTGTAAATTTTATTAATACTGTGTTTAATTACAATTATACCACCGTTGGACATTTCGCTTACAAAACTATGGTGATGCAAATCAATGGCATCAAAATATAACAATATAATATTTTCAGTACCAACCATATAGTGCAACAATAGTGTGTTCCCCTTAGAATATTGTGATATAATTTTTTCTACGTGTGGCCTCCACCCTCGTTGATGCATGTGCGACATTTGATCAAAAAGCTATTCATTACTGCCTGGAGTGTTGCAGCGGGAATTGTCTCAGTTACCGATCGAATCAATTGCTTTAAACTATCCAAATTTGTTGGGCTTTCTTTATAAACTTCTTGTTTACAATAAGCCCACAAAAAAAAAAAAAAAAAAAAAAAAAAATCAGGTACAGTGAGGTCAGGAGAAATGGGCGGCCAACGGAATGTGCAGTTTCTTGACATCAGTTTATTGAGAAATTTTTGCCTCAATTCTGTCATAACAGGCGTGACTGTGTGACAAGTTGCCCCATCTTGTTGAAACCATACAGTGTTGAAACGGCGCAATTCTGGAAAGAAAAACTTTTTCAACATCTTTAAGTAAGGGTCTCCATTGACCGTAGCAGTAAGATCGTGTTCTTTAAAATTAAGGCCCGACAATGAAACTTGAAGAAACTGCACACCACACTGTGATGTGAAGTAGATGTGATCGGGTATCTGTGGGTTAGAATTACTCCATATTCGAAAATTTTGTTTGTTAACATTGCCGTTTAAATCAAAATGTGCCTTGTCTGACATAAAAATGCAGTTCAAGACGTTTTCGTCCTCTGATACCATTTAAATGAGCTTCTCACAAAATTCCAAGCGAGTCAGGAAATCTCTAGGATTCAGTTTATTTGTTAATTGAATCTTATATTGAAATAAGTTTACATCTTGGTGCAAAATTGTCAGCAGTGGCTGCCTGCTGACACCTATTTGAGCAGATAAGCCCCTTGTCGAAACTCTAGGATTGGAATTGAGCGATCTCGATGATAAGGCCTTCTTGCTATTGTGCCACGCTCGTTAAAATTTTTACGAAGAAACGTGAGCCTATATTCTCTTTGGACGGAAAGAACGGACTCTAAAGCGTGATAGCATTGCACTATCCAAATTCTTGTTACATTGTCCCAATTCTCCATTTAGGTTCAACTTAAAGATCAATCTATAAAACACAACGAAAATGGAACAAGTTAGTTACACAGAAAATAAGTTATTACGTTTTTTTTTGCTAGCGGCTTTCATCAGCCACCCTGTATTTTACTACCTACAATAAATACTCGAAGTACTGCAAATGCGAAATCAAAAATGTGATGAGAATATAGTTTTCTGAAATGGTTTAGAAAATGAGGATTTAAGGATGGCTTGTTTTTGCATTTGGATATCTCTCCTACTGAATACGTTGCGTTTTTACACAGTACGATTTCCTTTATTCTACGCTCATATCTAAATATTTGTATTATCATGTAAAGATGCCTTTACATGGACTTTGAACAACAACAAGAAATGCTTAAGAGTAGTTATGGAATCCGCTAATACAAGCGATATATGAATTTGGCAGAAGGGAAAACCAGTTAGTTTATATTCCAAATACTGTCGAACGCTAACGGTCGATAACGTGGGACAGCACGCAAAGAAAAGACTATTGGAAATATGGTTACAGCAACACTAGTATATACGCCATAACATTGTGTATTATTGTTGAAAATAGCTGATTATCGGTTTAATTATTTTGTTTTGCCCATAAAAATGTTTTCGTGTGCATTTCTACAAATCTATTATTGTCATCTACTAATTTCCGAATATGGTTGTATACAATGTTAGTATTGTATGTAATTTTTGAAACCACAATAGCTTCTATCACATCCAATACAGAAATATTTGGTTTTATCATGCTTATGATGCGGTTATTTACATGTAACAAATATTTATTTACAGAATCAATTTACTATTATCAGCATTAACAACTTTTTACTTTAGTCGTTGACATAGAAGTTTCTGTTAGTTTTATTTTTCTTCTATGAAAAACAGATTTATTACGGATTTTAATTTAACAAATTTTGTTGATCTACATACACAACAATAAAAAGAAGGCTGAAAACTAACAATGTGCAAAAACAAAATAAAGAATGTTGGCAAAAATCAAAAAGTACGGCAGAATATTAAGTTGTTGAAATTTGTACGAGTAAGTACGTTGTAATCAACAATACTATGACGAAGTTAAACATAATGTCGGCCAGCCATATTATACTTGTACCCAAACATACTATAGCCGCAAACATAATAGTTTTAGTGACCAACCATACTATTGTTGTGAACAACCATAAAATGTGACATCCAACCATATTAATATGGTTACACATATTAATTTTAAATATGCAATTATTGATGAAATGCTTAAAATATTCTTGTTATTTCAGTTAATAGTCGCAAATATAATAGTTTTAGTGACCAACCATACTATTGTTGTGAACAACCATACAATGTGACATCCAACCATATTAATATGGTTACACATATTAATTTTAAATATGCAATTAGTGATGAAATGCTTAAAATATTATATTTATTTCAGTTAATAGTCGCAAACATAATAGTTTTAGTAACCAACCATACTATTGTTGTGAACAACTATACAATGTGACATCCAACCATATTAATATGGTTACACATATTAATTTTAAATATGCAATTATTGATGAAATGCTTAAAATATTCTTTTTATTTATTTTATTTATACACTTAAACCCATTGTGACCGAAATCATTTACAATTATCGGACCCGACTGTTTTTGGATGAATATTTTTAATTGTTTTATTTCATAAAATGTGTATACGCTTAATATTTTTATTTTAATAACACTGAATTAAATGAAATAATATTGTTTGGCCAGAAACGTCCTTTTTAATTAATATTATGAGTTATGACAAAAATATGGTTTTGTGAAATTAATATGGTTGTTTAAAGAGAGTAATACGGTTGGCTGGCATAATAACATGGTTAGGTATGACACTACTATGTTAACTTTCATTAATACTGCGGTTGCTTCCAATTATAACAAAGTTGAGTCAGAATTTAGTATAGTTATTTATAAAAATTATCTTACAAAAATATGGTGTGGCAATTCAATGGTATTCAAATATAACAATATACTATTTTCCCTACCAACCATATAATTCAACAATAGTATGTTGCCCTTAGAATATTGTCATATCAATCATATATTTTTTTTCTACGTGAGGCAACTAAAGTTTGTTGGCGTTTTTTGTTTTCTTAAAATTTATTTTGTTTCATTAACCGAAACTGTTTAATTATTGTAAACTTAAAGAAATGCTTCCAAAAATTTTACGCGTCGTTAACAAAGATTGTTGTTACAGCCAGTTAAATTTTCGCTGACTTTTAACAATTAATTAACGCTATTTACTTGAGCAAACAAGTAAATTTAATGCCAACAAATAAAAATCATTTGAAATTTCTTTTTTTGCTGGAGCTCACAAAATAAGCAAACGTTTCCTTTATGTTGCCAACAACATTTTTAATGAGCAGTTTAAATATGTTTTTGGGTAGAATTTGCCTGTTATTCGGTTGACCTGTGCCACAGTCGATGTAGTTTTATTGTTAATAAACTTTTTGAACGGCATTGTGTGAGCACTTCCTTTATGACACAACAAAAGGTCAGCAATATTTTTCAAGAAATTTACAAGCAACCTGAAGGACATGGCAATTTTCAAATAAGTTTTTTTTACAAAAATATAATAAGTCTTATTGTGATAATTATAAGTAAGAATAATGATATTCAATTACCAGAAGCCTTCATTTTAACAAAATCAATTTGACATATATATATATATATATATATATATATATATATATATATATATATATATATATATATATATATATATATATATATATATATATATATATATATATATATATATATATATATATATATATATATATATATATACACTTTTGTTCATTAACTTTGATTTTCCAAAGTTTTAACCATTTCCCTAATATTGAAATATACTCCTGCAAACTTCGTG
Organism: Thecocarcelia acutangulata; assembly: GCA_914767995.1. Lineage (NCBI taxonomy): Eukaryota > Metazoa > Arthropoda > Insecta > Diptera > Tachinidae > Thecocarcelia > Thecocarcelia acutangulata. The sequence continues at coordinate 75,296,112 of OU612095.1, read as the reverse complement.
AAGCTTTTTGATGGTTTTCATGAACGCTGCAAAAAGCTGTTTCATCTGCAAAAGTTGAAGTATGGATTCCGGATCTCGTTGGCATGTCAGAGGCGTAAATCAAATATAGAGTGGGTCCTGTGAGAGACTTATACAGTCACCTTCTTTGATAACAAATTTCCGGTCGCATAAGTAGCTTTCCAGAAGCTTGTAAGTGTTTGCAGGCAAGTTCAACTTTATTTTGTGCATCAAACCGTCGTGCCACACTTTATAAAAAGCTTAGGAAATGTCAATGAATAGAGCTGAGCAATACTTCTTCTCCTCAAAGGTCTGTTTTATGACATTGGCTAGTCTGTGCGTTTGTTCTATGTTATTATGCTTAGCTCGAAAGCCAAATTGATGATTAGGAATACAACCCACATCATTAAGTATTAGAGATATCTTTGCCATTAACAATTTTTCGAACAGTTTTGAAATTGTTGGTACTAAACTTATTGGTCTATATGACTCTACTTTAGTGGGATCCTTCCCTGGCTTGGGTATCATAGTAATCATACAGAGACCTTCCACTCTGCAGGATAATACTCAAGGCGTAAAATAGCGTTAAAAATAAAAAGTAGGACTCTTCTAGCTACACGAGGTAACTGTTCAAGCATTTTACCAGTAATTTGATCAATACCTGGAGCTTTTTTGGAGTTTATGTTATTGATAACATTTTCGACATCTTAAAAGTTAAGTATCAAAGACACAGGCTGTCTAACAGCATATGGCGGAAATTCTGCTACAGCAACCGCTGAATCATTTGTCGTAAAAACATTTCTTAAATGATTGACATACACCATCCCCTTTTCAGAATCGCTTCTTGGACAGTCGCCAGTTGAAGTTCGTAAAAGTGGCTTACCTATTACGGGTCTTTTCAGACTTTTTGCCGCTTTCCAAAATAGTCAGATTGCGGAGTACCATCCAGGCTTTCCAAATATCTTTTAAGGGAAGACATTCTCTGGATTTCAAGCAGATTTCTTAGTCGAGTTACGCATTCCCGTCGCCTAGTTTTAAGCTGGGGAGACCTGCGAGTTTGCCACTCTCTTCTAACTCTTCTTTTTTCTGACAGAAGTTGCTCAATTTCAGCCGAATAGGTTCTATTGTTCTCATTTCTGGTTCATATATGGCTAGTATACAAATTAATAAATGGAAGATCTAATCTTTGTGTGACATTGTCATATGTGTACCCATGTGTTTTTTTTTATTTTATAAATTTAGTTGTTTTATGAATGTGTTTTTTAATTTTATACGTTTTTTAATTTTATAAATTGTAAACATTAAGCGACATGTTGCTGCAGAAGTTTTCTAAACACAAACAAATTTTCAACATATAATGCAAACAAAGAGACCTAAATAATTCTTGCAAAAAAAAAATATATATATTTTTTTATGAATTTTTATTTGTTGTTTTTGTAGGTAGTTGACATTGCCAAGGAATTGAAAACTTCAAGAGTGCCGCCAATTTTTGTTGACGACTTCTTCATGCAAATTTTGCAAAATCCTATTAAATTTTCAGCTTTCAATTTTTACGATTTAAATTTGTCCACTTTGTTCAAAGTAAGTTTTCTGATTTAAATTTCTTTGCAGTTATTGATTTTTTTTCTGCTATTTTAAGCTTTTAAGTAATAATTCTTTTTGTATACTTTTTAGGTGTTCGTTTTGGTGTTTGACTCGTTGGTGATTTTTTTGCAACTTTTCTCTTTGACGCGAGTACAATAGTGAAATACATAACGCAAGGTGTTTCTTTTTCAGCCTTCAAATATTCCTACCTATTTGGATTATAAGTTCTAGTACACATTGTTGCTGTTGTCTTGCACGTAAAGTTTATAGCGTTTATGCACGCAATCACACTAAGCTAAAACTAAAATTGAAAAGACGATATCCTTAATGGCGCAAGTCCTTTAAATTATTTTGTTGTTGCTTAGTGTAATAGTCCATCGATTTATTTGCAGCCAAGGCAAAATGTGAAATAATAATTAGTCAGAAGTTTATTTTACCACAAAACAAAAAATGTACAATAACTAAAAATAACTTTATAATGTATGTATGTATATGTACGTAGTAGAAAAGGGATTGAGGTTTCTTTTTAATTTTTATTGTATTTTTGTTTTTCGTTTTTTTTTTGTTTTTGCAAGACCTTCAAAGCGTTTGTAAAAGTAAGAAAATATAAAAGGAATTGTTGTATGTATTGTTGTTGTAAGATAAAGACCGTTGTTATAAGTTTATTTTTAGTTGATTTGTTAATCAATATCGTGGAAATTTAATTTGTTAACCAGACATTGTGACGTATGAAGACGGTGATTTGCATAGAATTTATGCATACATTAATATCGCTCATACGCAGTGTGAGTATGAAGTAAGGCTGTTAAGCAGAGCACTGCGCCGAACGATTTGATCGGCGGCGGCGGCTAACGTGAAAATTCTCGGCGGCGGCTCAAAGTCGACTAAAGCCGAGAATAAATAAGATCAAAAAAAGTTTTGAAGGGAAATTCGAAAGAAGAACTAAATTCAAAAAGAAGATAAACCACAATTATAACTAAAGCTTTTGGAAACAAGAATACCATATTTATTCAAATAATCAAACTAGCAGCAATTTTAAAAATTTTTAAAATCGACTTAAGCTGTTATGATAAAACGCCACAGATATACTTAATTGAATTATATGTATTTTGTGTATTTTTCAAAAATTCGTGAAAGAAAATAAATATTTGAAATGAATTTTAACAAAATTTTGTATGCAATTTTAAAAAAATGTTCTAAAAATAGTTGTCAATCACAAAAAATAAAGTTTGCAATAATTTTCTTCAGCTCAAGGTCTTTTTGGATTTTTTATTTATAATTTTGTGTTGTTTTATTTCGATATTTCGTCTTCCTTTGGAAGACTTCTACAGTAAAAACTTGTTTGTGTATTACTAAACTAAATAAAGGTCGAAGCAACTAGGATCAAGAAAAAAAATTTTATTATCTTTCTAACGGTTTTTTACTTCATAACTTTTATACAAATGCACTATTGAGTTTTTTATTATATACTTTATTAGTTACTAATACTTTTAACAATCAAAAAATATTTGCAGTTTGTTTTTTTTTATTTCCTAGCTGTCTATACCTATATCGACATTTCATAAAAGCTACTTTAATCGTCAGTAAACTTGGCAACTTTTAAAAAATATATTAAAATTAAGGGTTGTTTGTAAAATGTTGTTATTTGTGTTTGCTGTTGTTTTTAACTATGTACCTATATGAATTTGTAAGAAATTAAAATATTTTCTTACCCAATATATATAGAAAAATATGAAAGGAAAAGAAAATATTTTTATTTCAAATTATTTGCTTTTGTTGTTTTAATTTTTCAAATATTCTACAAATTGAAATTAAATAAATATTATTTGGCCTGAAGAAGCTATCCAAAGGAAAGCGAAATATTGCCAGATAATTAAAAACAAAAAAAACTAAAAATTCCAAGAAAGACCTTAAGCTCGAACAATTACACTTCTACAATAAAGCTATCTGTGATATTAGTAAGATTAGTTTATGAAAGTAATACGGCTACATATGAGAAAACGTATGAATGGTTAGTATAATAATATAGTTGAGTATGATAATTCCTTGATAACTTTAATTAATGCTATGGTTACTTATTATTATAACTATGTTGAACTAAAATATCGTATAGGTACTTATAGTATTTTTTTACAATACTATTGTGAGCCTCAATGGAGTTTTAGATATTGTACAACAATATAATATTATCAGATACAACCATATAACTCAACAATAGTATGTTGCCCTTGGAATATTGTTGTATGAACCATATATTTTTTCTACGTGTAGCTGCCAGATTTGACGATAAACCGTCATTTTGACGATTTTCATGCCCAAATTTAGCAAAATGACTATTTGGCGATTTGTGTCCTATTTTTGCTATAAAATAAGCATGGCAACATTAAAGTTTTTATGGATGAGACACAAAGTATATCTAAAAACCTTGATTCAATATCCTACACGTACGATCGTGATTCGTTTACCGAAAAATATTCTAGAAATCTGGTCGACTTTACAAAATCGCTTCAAAATGGAGTTGTACTGATACATTATCATATAAGAATTATTGTAATATTTATGTACATAGGTATTGTAATATAATTAAAAACTGTTATTATCACAATAATTTTATATTATCTCAATTTATTTCTCAAGTTGCCAACAATATTCTCATATTTTTCACAATAAATACCACTCTGATCGCATGGATACCACCATTTTATGAAAATGTTCATAAAACTTTTCTAATCACTCGAGTTTCAGTACTTTTTCAGCACACAAGTTATATTTGGTAGATCGCACAATTGTCTAGGATAGTGAATCACAGCCGTAAGCAACAAATTTATACAGTTCTTGCAAAAAAAAAAAAAAAAAAATGAATTGAAATGTGAGCATTTCCAATATATTCAAAAATATAATGAAATCATAGATGCCCGATAAATCTGGTTTCAAATCGTCAAATTCGATGAAGAAATCGTCAAAAACATCAATGTTGCAAATCGTAAAAAAAATCGTCAGCCAGAAAAATTTATAATTTTTGAATAAAATATTTAGTTCAACAGCGTATTGCTAGGAACACAACTACGACGAACTTCGCCCATCGCGACAAATTCGCCGACAAATATTCGTTGTATAAATTCGTCGTGTGAAGCACAATATCAACGAACATTGTTTATTCCATGCAAAGAAAAAAAAACAATGAATATAAATACTAAGGTGGCCATATTAAAAGTAAACCTATATAAATCCCATCCGAAAGAGGGATTTTTGAACAAATTATCCCAGGTACTTTATATTTTGAGAACATCTTCAAACATATTTTACTACATGGATTAATATAAATTATGAAAAGTATTATGTCAAGAAAAATAATTTGTTTATGTAAGAAACCTGGTCACCTGATATTGTTTTGTGTGTCGTTCGCTGACGAAACAATTAGAAATGAATCTATTTCAACTTTCGCTGAGTATGAAGAATTTCGGACACGATTGTGTGCATTTTCATATACACCAATGTGTTTTATTTTTGGCGACGAATATTCGTCGTTCGTCGCAGTTATGTTCCTAGCATATAGTATAGAAAAACAAGCATTTAAAGATATAACAACAAATATACACTCCTCAAACATGAAGTTGATTTCATAAGTATACCATTCATTAATTTTTATGACATATATTTTTAAAATAAGATTTCATTTGATAAAAGGAGCTATTATTATAATTAACACATCTGTTAAATCGGGCATATTTAATATGGTGTACATACATAGACTTTTTAATTAATTCAATTATCAGTTAATTAAAAATTGTTCATACATACTTAATATTGCTAATGCAATTAACGTTTGACAACAGCTGACATAAAAGTTGTTTACATTTTGATTGTGAATACTTCTTTTTTGCTACGCACCATCTTTTTTTTGCATTTGAGTTGTCAAATTTGAACAAACTTTGTTCATTGGGTATTATTGTGCTAACTAAACACAGTTGCCACAGGGTTGGATATTTAATTTGACTAAATATTAGAACAATTAACTGTTAATTGGCATTTAAGTTAATTAAAATTTTGTGTGGGTAATTAAAATCAATTAAGGCGTTCATTGCAAAATTTTATTTAAAATTGTATGTGTGAACAGCATATAAGTCATAACAACCATAGTTGCAAAGTTTTAGATAAAAGTAGTCTTTAGTACACAAAATTTTTCCAAAAATGGGTTCTTTAACTGATTTTTCACTAAGGTTTTGTTAAGTTCCACGTACCTGGATGCAAACTCACACATTTGCGATAAGATCAAGATCAATCATAAGATCAATATTTTTGATATATACTTAGCCATAGAAGGATACTTTATTCCAAAAATGTAGCATTTTCATATTTATAGTGTAAAGGAAATTTTCCAAGTTCAATAGGATTCATTACTTGAACTCCTATTAAATTTCTCGTCTTTCGAACTCTACGATGAAATAAGAAAACTCGTTCATTACGGTAAAAAGAGACACTTTCTTTTTTTTATAATATTGTAAAAACTTATAAAAGTTAAAGTTTTCATATATATTCTCCTTAACATATTAGTATACGCTTTTACATACAAATTTGTACAACTTTTAGCTTATAATTATTTTAAGCGCTATTCACATATGATATTTTAAATTCATAACATAATCTATTACATAATATTTCAGTATTACATACTTTCATTTCCTAAATAAATAACTTAAAAAAGGAAGTGTGCCTGTAGTTGCTTGAAAGATATGACAGTAAAAATATGATCTACAAAAATCGTCAAAAACAGACCTTAAATCGTCAAAGTGCCATTTTCAGCATCCAAAATCGCCAAATGACGATAAATCGTCAAACATGGCAACTATGAGTGACATTGCCTTATTCTGTTGTAACGTAGACATAATATTCAGCCAAGTTACGAGTAGTTAAAATAAGACCAAAATATGATTCATGGGTTTGCTATTGAAATTCAGTAATATCGGTTCACATATAGCTGAGATATATCCAAAATTCCGAAAAAGGCAATTTTTTTCAATTTTGTATGGAAATTTTTGAAAAAAAAATTGTTTGTTTTACTTCAAACTTCTCACACTCTTTAAACATGGTGACTAAAAGGTAAAAAAATTGTTTTTTTCGGATATCGGTCCATATTTATCCCTGATATAGCCCAAATCGGGGTTTTCATGAAAATGTCGCGTAAGCGAACTGAAACATTTTTTTTTTGCTCAAAAGCAGTTTTGGTAATGAAATAAGGTTATATAAATAAGGAAAATGAAAATTTCCGATATCGGTTCATATATACCCAAGATATAGCCTAAACCGGGTTTTTCATGAAAATGTCGCGTAAGCGAACTTAAACAACTTTTTTTTTTGCCTAAAAGCAGTTTCGGTAATAAAATAAGGTTATATAAATATGGTCCGATATCGGTCCATACAACTGGACCGAGATATAGCCTGAACCTATTTTTCCATTAACATTTGTTTTTCGCTGAAAAGCAATTCTCGTTATAAAAGAAGGTCACTAAAATACAGAAAGTAGAAAATTCCGATATCGGTTCATATATAACCGAAATATAACTTAAACAAACTTTTCCATGAAAATATCCATGAAAGATTTCTTTTTTCGAATAGTGATTACAAGGCAAATATATTTTTTCCCCGATATCGGTCCTTATATATCCGAGCATATTCAGTTCAAATTTGTAATATATACTATACATATACTCAATTGAAGTCGTATCACCAATATTGACAGTAGCAACCACATGTAAAAGCATTCATTATTGCACCGATGGGCTGAGTAGATATTGTACGACCTAGCTAAATACTTAACAAGACTTTGAAATCGTGATCCTGCGATTTTTTGTTGCGTTTCACATGAGTCTTTATCAAGTAATATCTCCAATTCTGTATTTTTTTTATTTTAAAGCATTTTCTTTTTAATTTTAATTTTAAATTTAGTATTAAGATTTGAATACTTATTGTTAGTTCATTTTGAAGATTCAATAAATAAAAAAATGCTAAAAAAATTCTATATCTTCGAAAACCGTGTTTCGTCCACCACCATGACCTCAATTCCACCGTTGTTGAAGCGTTGAATCCACGCTGCGCTTGTTCTTTCACAAATAGTGGCCTCACTATAATATTTGGCAGCGTTTGATAAGCTTCATACGCAGGTTTGTTCATATCAAAGTAGAAAATTGAAACCTCCTGAAAAGTACATGAATTTGGATAGTAATCGAGAATAACTTTATGATGCAGACACAAATCGACCAATAATTCGAAGGCGTTATGTTTACAAATACATAAGATTATGGTGCGATATCTACGATCTATTTATTTCGACTACCACTTACCGCTACATACGTCTATTGCAAAACGACGGAAGCAAAGTTGTACACCTAATAATTCTAAAACTTTAACAATGTTTGCTTTGATTCTCTTTCTTTCGTTCTCCTCATAATCTATTTTTATACTCGTATGTAAAGGTCATCTCGTCAGCACTTGTACTAGTGAAAGAAATGTGTTTACGAGCGTTAACGTTCAAGATCATGAAAAAGATCATGCAAGTAAGGGCATTTTTGCATGATGCCAACAATATATACGTATATTCCAATTAAATTTCAAAAACAAAAGAAAAACAAAATTATAATGTCTGTGGCAAACTTAGAAATAATTGAACTTCCCATCCGAAGGATGCTCATAATAAATAGAGAATTATATACTCTATTGTTTAAACTACTCCCTATCACTCTCATCTTCATCTTGTTGTAAATGAGTTTTATGTCTCACTACTTTTGCCTTGCACAAGCAACAACACAATGCACTCAACGTATTCGTATGTGTTTGTAGGTAACAGAGCAATAATACTCGAACTTTTGGGAATTTAGATCTGCCACAATATGAGTATTTATGGCTTTTTGCTTTTTTTTTTTTTTTTTTGGTGACACAAAATAACAAGTGTTTGCTGAAGTTTTCAAATTTATTTGTAGTCATCGTAGCGACCTGAGAGCTCGCTCATGTTTGTATTCCTATTTCAAATGTGTTAATTTAACCTTTTTTATGTTCACTTAACTGTCAATTCACTTGAGAATTTTTACATGTATAGAAAAAAAAAACGAAATTCGAAAAAAAGAGAGAAAATAAAAGAGCATTCGCAAAAATATATAAACTTTGGAATAAAAACTGTTTAACAATTTTAAAAGTTTATTTTTAGTTATTTTTACAAAAGTCAACAACATTTTCAACAGGTTGTGACCTGGATAGGAAAAAAGTTTGCATTGCATTCGTATAGCAGCAGTTGTTGTAAGCAGAGTTGTTGCATCAAATTAATATGACAGTATTGTGGTTTAGAAAAGCTTTTTGTATATTAATTAAAAATTAATTATATAACAGAAGGTCGTTCATTAAATAGATGCATACTTTATCATTATATTAGTGCTGCGGTTTATAATTGAAGTTGTTTATTCCTTTTGCATGCTTGTCTCCCCGATCAAAAGACAGTGTCCACATTCATAGAAACAAATAAATATTTCTTTTGTGATGAGTAGTGTAGCGGCTACGATTATTTTTCTGGCCTCCTTGAATCAAAATTATTGATCACAACAAATTGGTATTGTAACAAAAAAAAAAACCTTCTTAAGAAAGCAAAAACCATTAAACTAAAACCTGATGTACATATGTAAGTACAAAAACCAAAAATTTAATTTAGAATTACAAAGTTCGACAAAAATCAATAAATTAATACTTACAATTATCTCTCTGGGTACAAAGAATTATTAACATGCATATGTATGTTAATAATTAATAAAAAGTAAATACCGGTTGTTCAGAGACAGTAAACACTGTATAAATAACAATGCGGACAGTAGTGTAAAATATTTACATCAGCACCTGCCTTTACAGTCTTATCTGATGATGGACCAATTCCACGGAGTAAAATATTCCCGATTCACCACTTACCAGGCTCACACAAGTAGCAATTTTTGCCATATGTTTGCAGCTATACGAGCAACTTCTTGTTGAGGAGTCCGGGCCTTATAATCTCTGCTGTATGCAATTTTCCAGCAATCAATGGAAGACAAGGCTTAATGAGTTGGCAGGCCGAAGCCCACTAAGAGCATAAATCAACTCACCCGTCAACCATCACCACTGGTTCCTCACAGTACAGGCATCTGTAGTAAAGGCAACAGACCCTCGGGAGTTTGTTAGTCCCCGAAAAAAGCCACCCACCAAACAATTGTCAAGGATACTAACACCTCCTTCCTGCGTTTTAGGTTTCAACCACAGCCAGAACGTTTCAGCCAAGGTAGGTACCTCAACCATGATCAGCCCGGGTTGAACTGCAAGCAGAACCACCCGGGGGCCATGCCAATTTATACCGTTCTGCAAATTTATAGCCTTGGTAAGGGTCATGTAAGTCATGTGGCTTCCTAGAGTTTTATTTGCTACAACAAACGGGGAACCCCTTCCCCTCTTTCCCCGAAAAACAGATCACCCAAGTTAGGAATACGCCAAGGCAAAACCTATTCCCCAGGGGGAACAAATAATGCAGTTGGATTACCGCCAAATGTTGTTAGATCGCCTGTGTCTTTGAGAAGTAATTTTCAAGTCATTGAAAACATTATCATTAACACAAGCCTCAGGAAAGTTCCGAGTTTTGATAAAATCACTGGTAAAATGCTGTAGTCTTTTATTTGTAACGCTATTTTACGTCTCGAGTATTATCCGGCAGAGTTGAGAGCATCTATGATTACTATGATAATTACTGCAGGGAAGGAAGGAAAGTACCATACAGTAGAACTATGTAGACCAATAAGTCTACGTCTATTCAAAAAACTTGTTGACTCCAATCCGGTGTTAATATTAATTGGTTGTATAAAAAGTCGAACAGTTTGTACAATAAAAGATTCTTCAAACATTTTGTGGATTCTATTAATTATCAAAATACGAGTTTACTACTTTAATATTTATTTATTTGAATATACTGTTGCACATAAATTTGCAAAGTATAGTACGCACAGCATGGGCGGAGTAACGAAGATCTTATGCCCACGATGGTATTAACAGTAATCTGTAGCGGCGCTGTGACTAACTATGACGAATTATGCCTTCATATAAGAAGTTGCCGGGTGGTTAACAAAGAAATGAAAAAAGCTGTAAACTAATACAGTTAGTTGAGGCAAACAGTTAACCAGTGAGAGCGAGATGCAAAACTCTCAAAAGCCAAACAACAACAACAAGCCTGACCGCTATTAAGAAATAATTAGGATGATGCAAGAGCTGTTCCCCAGCTCTGGGTTTTGTGACTGGACTACTTTAATAAAAAAAAGTATTCCGGAAAATAAGCGTTATTTTTTAAAACAACTTTATCTACATTAAGTACAGCATTTTTTATATTTATTATTTCTTTCAAATAATAGATATTCCAAAAGGCGATAAGGTTCGGTATTGGCACATTCATTCTACACAAATTCCTTATCACCCAGCTGGAGAAAAGGATGGCAATTCATAGACTAATTTATAGATTTGTGCTATATAGTGACCATACACCAGAGATCTGCAACCGGTGCCTTTTTTAATGATCTAAGTACACACGTCTTAAATCGAGTTGCATATTGTTTTTAGAAATATGTTTTCTACTTGTTAGAGCTTGCGTCTGTAGAATAGAGTATATAACATACCCAATCAAGTTTGTGTGCGGTGGCTGTTTGATTTGGTTTCTCAATTATTTTTTCCACATTCCGCAATCATAATCATACTTCTTTTTAACATAACAATTGTATGTAAAAATTAGCAGTGACACATTTACCTTACCCAAGAGAGTTTGTATGTTCAGCTTCAAGTAATTGCTCACTCACAGTCAGTAAAAGTATTCGTACTAAGGGGGGCGTTGCCAGAAGTTTTTGAAAAAATCATGTTTTGAGTATCGTATTTGGAAGAAAATATATACAATATTTCATTTGAACATTTTTAGTACAAATTCAGTAAAAACAATATTTTTTATGTTAAAAAGGTATCAAATTCCTTTTATTATATGTTCCTTTATTTATAATAATTTGTATATCTTTGTTTTAACCCATTACCACAAGGAATGCATAATTATATACACATATGTATACCTAACTGTGGAAAGAAATTTGTTTGAATTGAATTTTCGTTTCAAATTTTTCGGCAAAAACAATCTTAAAATCATAATTCAGTATGCTACTTTCAAAATCATCCAAATGATTGTAAATCATTCAATCTGGCAGCTGTGATATCAGTTAATGTTAAATAAAAGAATTTGTCGAGAAATTTATTTTTACAAGTCATGTATATTAAAAACGAAAATAGAAAATACTCATAGTCTTGCTCTTACTGAGCGCGAGTAACAATAATACTCTTTTTGTGGTCGTTTCTTTGAATCTTAAAAAAGTACACAAGATACGAAAGCAAGGAACAAGTATATTTAATCACCACATCAATTTTCAAGAGTGTTTGAAATACTTGGATATGAAAATGATTGGGTAAACAGCCGGTGTACTTATGGTTGCGCTGTACCAGTGCAGATCTCTGCTATATACATGTGCGCATTCTCTTAATTTAACAGCTCTTCTTCTATCCGATGTGGTATGTTGGCTTTAATCAGAATCGAGTCCCTCTAAAAGCTGTGCATAATATTTACCAGTGATCGTTCAACTTTTCTCTAGGTATTCTATGGGAAGGACGCCGCACAGTGTGATCACAGCATTTTTAGCTGGCAAACCCTCTTTTACTTTTTTTGGTGCAACTTCACGGGATGAAATCCGATGTTTTTGGGCTGTTATGATGCATCCATGTTTCGTCTACGGTTATATAATGGCGTAAAAACTCATCCAGATTGCAGTTGGACTGCGCCAAACATTGCTTTGAAGTGGTCATACGCTTGCGTTCATGTAAAATGTGATATACTTGCTCACTTGAGATACTTACCTCACGTGCTTTCAAACTCTAAACGTCCAATGAATTTTATCGACAATTTGTGGTGTGGTGACCTCTTTTGAGTGTCATTTCTGCTGGTACGACCATAAAGGAGCTCAATAAACCATTTCTGAACTATTGACATTGATGATGCAGAGTTCCCATAGCATTCGTATTTATTTCGTTTCATTGATGGTTTTTTACGCAAAAAGTAATTCTGAATTGAGACACGAAATTTTTTTTTAATTTCATACTGTTTTTTTAAACTAAATTATGTAGATTGCTCAAAATTTGTTAGTAGTCTATTAGAACATCGTGATTCACGCAGCAGAATTGCATGTAAACCGATTCACGATGTTATAGTGCTTGTCACTACCTCGATCTTACTTTTCAGATCGGTGTAATGTAAATGCTGATGAAAAAAATATTTGTTCACTATTTTCTTTAATTTGGTTTTTTCTTATTTTGCGAATGCGAGAGCATAAAAGGTACAACAAACATAACATCCAAGTACTCTCAATCGCTCATTTATTAGTTTTAGTTAAGTATCCTTAATTGTATAAACTATGAGAATGTAAAATTGTCCTTGCTGTCACTAATTTTAAATCCTCATTTAATTTAAGAACAATAAAAATCATAAAAGTTAATTACTTTGTTGGTTTTAAAATACTTTTCTCCCCTTTTGCCATTCTTTTGCTATAAAAACTATTACCATTCTTTGGGGAGTTTCACAATAGAACTTGAAGCAAATTTCTGTTTAGTTTTTCCTTAATGACACATAAAAACTTTCACAAGGTTTTAATATGTCTGCTTTTGCTTTATAACATTCAAACTAATTTGTCAACCTTATTAAAATAAATCAAAGAAGGAAGGACAAAAGAATTATTCTGCAGGGTGTTTATTTAGCAAAGAGGTTTAAAATTTAATTTGCATATATAAAAGCTTAAGTAAAGTATTATTACTAAACCAGTGATTTTCCCTTTTCGGGCTTAAAAGTAGGATGAAAATTTCTTATCTGGCAAACACCGAAATGATGATTTAAATACAATACATATACTATATGTAGATAGGTTTCTAAGTAGGCGTACGAGAAATAGCTAAAATAAAAGAGTATACGTATCGTAAACATTTTGGATCTTTTTTTTTTTTTTTTTTTTTTTTTTTAAGCATTTTTTTATTTATTGAATCTTCAAAATGAACTAACAATAAGTATTCAAATCTTAATACTAAATTTAAAATTAAAAAATGTGATTTTAAAGTCCGGCCAATGCTAGACAAAAAGTTTTATTATGCGGGAGCTATTTCGGTAAAATCACCTATTGAGCAATCTGATGGTAGCAGCGGTATCCCTTCTTTTAAGCCGAGTGTGGCAGCCAAAATTAAGTATATTGCGCGCAAGAGGGTTTGGATGAAGTTCCAGTTTACTGATATACCTTGTCGCGTACTTAGAAAATTCCTCTTTTACCAGCGGAACACTCAGATCGTTATGAATTCGTGAATTTTTGACGTACCATGGAGCTGCAGTAATCGTTCGTAGAATTTTGTTTTGTCGCCTTTGGATTTTTGCAATGTTTGACGCTGAGGCGGTGCCCCATAACTGAATTCCGTAGCACCATATAGGCTTTAGTATTGCGTTGTATAACAAAAGTTTGCAATCTAATTTCAGTCGAATTTCTGCCCATAAGCCAATTTAGCTGCGCTGCTTTTAGTTTTAACTGAGTGACCTTTGCTTCAATGTGAGACTTCCATGTTAGCCTACGGTCCAGGTGAATACCAAGGTACTTGACTTCGTTGTGCTGCGGAATAGGTGAGTTGGATCTTAAAAATTCTTACAAGTAGCGTTGCCAGAATGAAAACTTAACCTTAATTTTAAAGATTTTATGAGTAAAATAAAATTTGAAGACATTTCTCTCCAAATTAGGATTCAGTATTCTAATAAGTTTAATGTGAACCACACCTAAATGTCATGTTTTTTCTGCATTTTTTTTGACATTTCTCAATTCCAGACTTCTTCAATTTGAAAGATACACAATCAAGCAACGCGTTAAAGTTATTCAGGCTTACTATGAAAATTTGCGCTCAAATCAAAATGCTTATCATGCACTTCGTGATTTTTTCGGTCAATTTAATTGTCCAAATATACGTACAAAAGGAAAAAATCGTGCTAAAATTTAAGCGAACTGAGTCTGAAGGAAATGCGAAAACACCAGTGTATGCTCGTGCAGCTCGTTCTGCAGAAAATATTGCAGTGGAGTGGCTGAAGAGCCGTCAACTCGTTGTCGTGCCCAATAATTGCACTTTTCACGCTCGTTGCTGATAAAAATTATGCATAAAGACTTGCATTTACATTTATAATTCAAAGTATTGTCCATCCCTACTTTCTCTCATCTTTCGGGTAGCGAACGAGTCCCGTGTTAAAAACTGCATAACTGAAACGACCCACGAATCAATTCCAATTTTTTACTTCTTCATTCGACACACACGACCTGGTCAGCCAAGATATAGTCCGAGTTGGTCGATACACGATACACAGAAAAAAATAGATGAGATTTTTTTCAATCAAGTTATGTTATTAATAAAAAACCATCAATTTAATAAAATTTGCATTGACTTAATTAAATTATTATTAATAATGCATTTTTGGAAATATCTCTTAATAAAATGCAATTAATAAAAAGTTTTCCGAATTATTGATTGTTATTCAATAAATAAATTTAAAAGGTTGTCATATAACAGTGAAAAGTTGTTGTTTCTTTAACAATTTTTTTTTTTGTTAAGAATATTTTACATATTAACAACAATTTTTTTCAACTCAATAATTTTTGCTTTTAAGTGAAAAAGCTATTTCTACTTTATAATTTGAATTATCAATCCGGTAAAAAATCTTTTTCACAGGAAATTTGATCAAAAATAGTGCAATTTTTTTATCAATATGGCATCTATTTTTTTCTGTGTATAGTCCGAGGCAGCAGCAACTAGAAAATACGGCGGGTTGGATAGGACTTCACATTTCAACGTTTTCAAGTACTTCGCAGCCTGGAGCGATAATTGTCATGCTGAAAATAACTTTATCATGTCTTTCGTTATATTGCGATGGTTTGTCTTACAATGCTCGGCTCAAACGCAATAATTGCTTTCGAAAACGATCGCCTGCGATTGTTTTAGTCGGTTTTAACTTATAAATACACCGGTCCCGCTAAATACTGAGCATGATCTTGGAACCGTGAATATTCTGTTTGGCCGTTGACGTTTGCACTTGAGATTATCGCAATGAACTCTTTTTTAATTCCTAGTCATATTTTTAAGCGTTTTTTATTTATTGAAACTTCAAAATAAACTAACAATAAGTATTCAAATCTCTTCACTTTTAAGTCCGGCCAATGCTAGACAAAAAGTTTTATCTATAAATGCATTCAAAGGCAATTGAGTCGGTGCAAAAGCAGTTTCTGTTATTTTGCCTTAGAGGGTTACGCTTCAACACTCAAAAATTTGCCTTCGTATACGGCTGGTCTGGCTCTCATCAAGCTGCCTACTTTGAAAAGCCGTAGAACTATGCTCAACGTTTCTTTTGCTCTGAAACTTATTAATGGTGATATCTGCTCTGGATTTTTGGTTAATGAGATTTTATTTAACATACCTCAACTCTCATCCCGGCATTTCTTTCCGTTATTTGTGGAGTTAATTATGTTGATGCTAACCCTCTCAGGAAAGTGTGTATGCAGTTCAACCAACTCTTTGGACTAATTGATTTTTCATTAAATCTCAATGTTGTAAAGAGTTCAATTATTGTCTATTTAAATTCATAACTTTTCTCTTTGTTTATACCTGTTAATTGTTTTGTTTTTTACATATTTTAATATTTATATACACATGTAGATATTAACATATTTTTAATGTCTGTAAGGAATATTTCCATAGACAAATAAATAAATTATGCGGGAGCTATATCGGTAAAATTACCGATTGAACGTTCTGATAATAGCAACGATATCCTTTCTTCTCAACCGAGAGTGGCCGCCAAAATTAAGTATATTGCGCGCATGAGGGTTTGGGTGAAGTTCCAGTGACATACCTTGTCGCGTACTTTACAAATCTTTAAGAATTCGTGAATTTTTTACGTACCATGGAGCTGCAGTAATCGTTTGAAGAATTTGGTTTTGTCGCCTTTGAATTTTTTCAATGTTTCAAAAAATAGCCGCTTTAATGCGACACAGAAATTCCTTCGGTTTTTGTCTTGTGAACAGCTGTTCACAAGCAAACAAACGCCGTCCAATATCTCTCGTCTGCAACTCGTACGGCATCCACTTTCCTGGTTTCCGAATCATTCGCATGACTTTTAGACATTTTGATATGTTTTGTTCAGTCACTGCCAATGATCCTGCTAATTCTTGTTGAATTTGACATGAGTCTTGAGCAATTCTGCATCTTGGAAAACCTTCTCTCTTCCACCGACATACTGGTCTTCGACGTCAAAATCACCGTTCTTGAATCATTGAAATTACTCCCGGCACGTTCATTCACTAACAGCGGCCTCACTATAAGTATTTGACAGCAAATCTGAGCTTTATCAGAAAATTTTTTCATATTCAAGCAGAAAATTAAACCTGTTGAACATCGGCAACGACGATCCAGTTTTCTCCAAAGCTTAATCATTCCAATGGAAGCATGCAGAAGAGCCAAGACCGAAAAAAACATGTCAAGTTCGGTCAAATTTGAAGGGTTTGTTCACCGTCTTCTTCGACTGCAATGGCACTTTGCACCATGATAACGCACCAGCTCAGACATCGATGCTTGTGTGTAAGTTTTTGGTCAGAAACAAAATCGTTATCATGCCTCAACCACTGGACTTGCACCCCGCTGACTTTTTCCTCTTCTCAAAACTGAAGACACTGATAAAAGGAAAATCGAAGCAGGAGCTGTTGGCGATACGAAAAAGCGAGTTTCAGAAGTGTTTCGAGGATTGGAACAAACGCTGACATAAGTGTATTATATCTGAGGGGGATTACTTTGAAGGGGATAAGATTGATGAATAAATAAAAACTTTTTGGAAAAATTTAAAATAACGGTTGTTTTTGATCAGAACTCGTATGTCTTAAATAAAAGTTTACAAAGAAATCAAACCTCTGCGCTAATTGTGCCCGGCTTGTACATATATGTACATATGCATGTACGTATGTATATGTAACTATATGGATGTTTTCATAAGTATCGACGGAATTAAGAAAGCGACAAAATAAAATTCAGCAAGGCTGAACAAAATAATCCCACTTGGTTTTTTGTGTTATCTTGTTTTTGTTTGTATTTTGTTTTTTTCTTCTTAAAACTGACACGTGTTTTTGTTAAATTGTGCAGAAACCTTTAAGGCGTAAAGAAAACAAAATGTGTTCATGCAAAAATCTTAAGTCACAGTGAACACGTGATACAATGAACAAATTAAGATCTAGCCAGTTTATCTATATTTGCAAATCAAAACTCTAAATCATTTTATAAATTTGTCAACCCAAAACGCCATTCTTGTGACTATCGACGAGTATATGTAAACACTTACTTCATGCTATGTTCACCGTCAAACAATTCTCCCCGTATTTTATTAACAAAAATTTTTTTAAATATATTTTATTAACAATAATAATAGTCAACTGTCAAAAATTCCGTAGGCAAAAAAATGCATGAATGTTAATTTTTGTTTCAGTTAACGAAAAAAAGTCTCCACTTTTACTTTTAACATACCTGTAATAATAAAAATATAGCAAACATTTCGTTTACTTTTCTTTAAGAACTCCATACCGGTATGCGGAAATTTACATAAGGAATTTACCTACCTGAAATTCCGTAATTTTTTTTTACAAGCAGTTATTATGGGAACCTGAATTTCCGTAAGAACTGCATACCGCCCTTTAAGCAAAAAAAGTTTCATTAAACAATCTGGGCACCCCTGCTATAATGTATACGAGTACATATTCTGAATCAGCATTGATAGAAAATTCTAGGTTACTAAAATACAGAAAATGAAAATTTCCGATATCGGCCCATATATACCCGAGATATAGCCCTAACCGACTTCTCCATGAAAGATTACCCTTTTGGCATAGCGATTACAAGGCAAAAAAATATTTTTTTTGCCCGATATCAGTCCATATATATCCGAGCATATTTGTTATATACATGCATATATACGTGACGGGTATTTTCATACTACACTCTTCCTTGTTTTTATTAAAACATAATATAAGTCACTGCGTTTTCAATTATGTATGGTACAAAGCAAGGCGCATTCATACCTATTCCGCAGCATAATGAATTCGAGTACCTTAGTATTCACCTCGACCGTAGGTAGGCTGACGTGGAAGTCTCACATTGATGTTAAAGTCACTCAGTAGAAATTAAAAGCAGCGCAATTAAATTGGCTTGTGGGCAGGAGTTCTACATAAAAATTAGATTGCAAACTTTTGTTATACAACGCAATACTAAAGCCTATATGGTGCTACGGAATTCAGTTATGGGGCACCGCCTCAGCGTCAAACATTGAAAAAATTCAAGCTTTAAACACATAGACGACAGCAGACAGCAAGCAGCAATCTGTCAAAAATAAAAGACATGTGTAAAATGCACACGATTATTTTAATGACATCACAGCAGCACGACTTCACAACAGCATAGATTAATTTCTATTTTCGTAAGCAGAAAAAAGTAAATGCAGTGCTGCCACTATAAATATAAATTGTCAGCAATAAAAACTAAAATTTGTTTGAAATAAACAAATAAATTCATGAGTTTTTACAACTTTACGTGATATTTTTACGTTTTCAGTCGGTAATTTTAATTTTATTCATGTAAAATATCTATGTGGCACCTCTGAAATTTGTATTGTTTAATTACACATAGTGCTGCTACTGTCTTTAAAATAATTATGTTGCTGGCGAGACGGCAGCATTTGAAGCTAACTTCATTTTTATTCGTGAAGTTGTGAAGTCTGCTGTCGTCTTAGTGTTTAGAGCTTCAAAGGCGACAAAACAAAATACTTCGAGCAATTACTGCATCTTCATGGTACTTAGAAAATTCACGAATTCACAGGGAATTGGAATTTCACCCAAACCCTCTTGCACGAAACATACTTAATTTTAGAGGTCACACTCGGTTGAGAAGAAGGGATACCCTTGCCACCATCAGAGCGTTAAATAAGTGATTTCACCGATATTGACCGTGCAAAATAAAACATTTTTGTCTAGCATTGGCTGGACTTAGTTAATTTTTTGTATTTAGTATTAAGATTTGAATACTTATTGTTAGATCACATTGTGAAGATTCAAGAAATAAATAAAAGCTAAAAAAAAATACCAGGTATGAGCAATAAATACAACACTACAAAAAATAAATCTTTTTCAAATGTCATGGGAAAAATATAAACACAAAAAGGAATTCAAAAAAATATTATAAAAGAAAAAATTTACAAGAAAAGACAAACTTTTAATTATTTCGTGAAAATTAAAGTCTCAGATCATAGAGCTTGGAAAGGTGAAAATGGCAATGGTGTAATCACATTGGGGAGGATTCTGGATGATACCTGGCGCTAAAGATAGGTTAGGTTTGGTTAGGTAGGCAGGCCGTTGGATACCGGGAATAATCTAGGTTGTCCAGCTCACTTGGGTCCTGTAGTCGTTCCCTTTGCGATTGACTGAAAAAATAAAATAGTGGAGTGAAGAGGAAAAGTTATAGGAAAATGATATTGAGTGGAAAGGATGGGCGGGGATGGATAGGACATGCGGGAATCTTTTAGTGTAGCGTTACATGCTGCTATACTAGCCATCCGCTGCTTCTTATGAAAGAGGCTAGCGCGGTCGGTTTGATCGAGGCCAGAAAAGATAGGCTATTGAAGCTCCGCTCGCCTAAATGTCTTAGACGATGATGCTCCAATGCCGGGCATTTGCCAAGGAGGTGAAGGATCGTCTCCTCCTCCTCCTCGTCTTGGCGGCTTCTACAGAAGTCGTTATAGGGTAGTCCTAGTCTCCTGGCATGGTTCCCAAACGGGCAATGGCCAGTGATGACTGCTACAGTCACTCTTAGTTGAGATCTGGGCAGTTTTAATAGCTCCCACGTTCTCTTAGAGTTAATATGCGGCCACAGGTTCCTTGATATAAGGCATGTGGGCTCTGTGAGCCACTTTTCTTGTGCACGTTCCAGTGTGTGGAGTATTATTCTTTTCCAGCACGCTGTTAATGGTTGTCCGCAAAAGGGGTCTATATCCCTATCCTCTAGGGCTGTCCCTTTTTTGGCTAAGTCGTCGGCGATGTTGTTGCCATTGTTGGACCCATGTCCACGTACCCATTTTAGGGTTATGTTAGAATGTCTCGCCATCTTGTTTAAAGATGTCCGGCATTCCTGGGCTAGACTAGAATTAGTGTATATTCCAATCAGGGAGTTGATGGCGGCTTTGATGTCCGTTACTATCATGATATCCCTACCGAATATCTTGTAAAACGTCTGAACGATTTATTTATAGCCGATATTTCAGCCTGAAGAACACTGCATCCATCTGATAATCTGAAGGATATTTTAGTGTTAAATTATTCTATGTAAACGCCACCGCCAACCCTTTCCCCCCTTCTGGACCCATCCGTGTAAACATAGAAGTATCCAGGTTCTAGTGGGGATTCCTCAATTTGGTAGCCAAAGCTCCTTGAGAGGAATGGTTTTGGGATGCAGTAGTCAATTAGATCGGGAACTAGGTCCCTTCCAATTTCCAGTATATTGGCATGTCCCCACGGTCTGTGGGTCCATGCTCCTGTCGCGTTCAGCCTGATCGCGGCTTTTAGTGTTATCTGCCTGGCTTCTAAGTCACATGGCATCCAGCTCATAATTGCAAGAAGTGCTTTGGTTGGAGTTGTCCTCGCTAAAGATACAATACATAATTTAAAAAATTGTTTTATTTTTTTTTCAAATTTCTTTTAATTATGCCGTTGACATCTGAAACAGATTAAAATTAAAAAAAAGTTATCAGCTGTGCTGTCAATTTCACCTGTTAGGATTCCGCCTTGGTAGGAAGCTTTATTTAATAAAAAATAAACATCTTTTGAGCGTAATCATGCAGACGTTTAGTTCATATATCGCGAGTGCACTGTATATGAATGATTGTAGAAACATTTGCAGGAAAAAGGTATACAAAAGACAAGTATTTACATTTTCTTTTTTTTTTTCTTTTCTTCATAAAAAATAACATAGACAAGAATGGGCCTAAAAACACTTTTACACACACACACACATGCATTTGCTTAACATAAGTATACATATGCCATAGATAACTGTTCATGAATACTCATATCATATTAAATTTATCTTAAAATTTTTTGAGTTTTTTCCTCTTGAATAAATTTCAATTGCATATTCATTTCCATATTTTGCTATTTTTGACAATAGACATGTATACTCATACATACTCATTGGCAATGTTTGTTTGTGTTAATAGAATTGAATTTATGATTCAAATGATAGAAATAGCATGTGTGCATATGTTTTGAATTTGCTTATGGGCAGCATTAGTTTTTGCGTGCAAACACGAGTCCATGTTTGAATTCACTAACTTTAATTAAATTCCGATAAACAAAATTTCAAAAATTTAATAAGATTAGAAAAATGAACCGAATGGCATCCAGTTTGTCTACTACAAAACACAGGAAAGAGCTCATTGCTCTATTTCGTGAATTTAATTTCGTATTTTGTTGAATGCAGATTTGCAAAAGAGATATTTCAAATTCACTGATTTTTTAAATTTATGCTCTAGTATAATATTTGCATCTAAAGCAGCGATGGACATTTAGTCAAACAATTGTTCATAAGCAACGCCTTCTTTTTCTTATGCTCTTTAGTCGTTCAACAGACGTTGGCGAATGCACATGTCAGCTAGAAGCTTAGCGCTTTTTTTCACTTACAGTAGATAACATAAATGGCATGTAAAAATTTTTTATGATATAAAATGGGTTTGTATATGTCTTTTATGCCATCACACATTTAAAATGTGTACAGAAAATGTTATTGGAAGGTATTATGATTTCTTTCATTCTAATATGAATAAATATAATAACCTACTTATGTGAAAAAAGATTTTCGGACTTAAAATTCATATGTAGCAAACAACATAATAAATTGGTTCTACGTCTTTGAAACATTTATAGCTCTTATGCTCATAATAGCATTAACATACGCGATTTAATTGTTCAAACGAAAATGTTTATGTTAGTTTTGAGTGTCACTATACTTTAAATTACTCTCAAATTAATCAAACTGATCTAAAGCAGTTGTGGACAAATTTGTTTTGCACTTGTGTTAGTGAGATAATTTGAGAGTAATTTAAAGTATAGCGACAAGCAAAACTAACATAAACATTTTCCTTTGCACACTTAAATCGCGTACGTTAACCTACGAAGTCATGAAGCCTTGTCTTCCATTGACTGCTGGGAAATTGCGTACAGGAAGGATAAGAAGGCCTGAACTCTTCAGCAAGGAGTACAGACGTATGCCAAAATTCTGTGAGCCTTGCAATTCACACTTGGTGCTGGTGAATCGTGAATAATTCACCCCATGGAGTTGGTCCATCACCAGATTAGGTCGAGCAAACAGGTGCTGATGCAAATCAATTTCACAATCTGCCTGTGCAATCTTGCCCCGGAGAATAGCTTTTGTCTTAGTGTACGACTAACTACTCTCTGCTTTCTGAGTCATAGCAAATAAAACTCTAACCTCTTCTAACCAAGGGATAATTGACAGAACAGGAATCGACAAAGCCCTTGAGAGGTTATGTTTGCAGACCATCCCGGCGCTGATTAGGGTTGAGGTGACTACCTTTGCTGAAACGTGCAGGCTGTAGTTTAAGTCTAAGTCGCAGGAAGGGTAGGGGTGATCGCGGGCTAATAATCCGCGGAGTGGCTGTTGTCTTGTAACAGATATCTGCAATATAAGGAACCAGTAGTGATGGTTAGACGAGTGAGTTGGTTTAAGGGTTGTTGCTTTTAAATGGGCTTAGGCCTTCCAACTAATTAAGGGTTTCCATCCATTGACTGTTGGTGAAACAGCATACAGGTGAGATTAGATTGCCCGAACTTATGGCAAAAGTTGCGAGCCGTGCAAGACACTCCATAAAGTTGGTATATTATCAGATAAAGCATGGCCTTGTAAATGATAAGTTATGTCTGTGCAACTTCTCCCGGTCAGCAGGTTTTGCCTTGGCGTACGCCTAAACAGGGCACTCTGGTTTTTGGGGCATATAGGGGTGGAAGTCTCTCGTTTCTTGTTGCTGAAGATAAAGTGCACGAAATGTATTCTGATTTTAAGGGAAATTTTTGTAAAAGGCTTCAACAATCTTAACGCGCTGCTATGAAGTTGGGCAGAAAATTTTATATTTAAGGTGTCATTTACATTAAGACCATGCATTATGGTTGCGCCGCTCTATATAATATAATACAATATCATTTTAGTTTATATTAATATTATTTATCTATTTTAATCCAAAAATTCTCTATAATCCTGAGTATGCAAAATATGTAACGTTTGACGAATGTAAAGCAATAACCTTAAAATTCAAGATCTAAAATTTGAACTATTCAAAGAATAAACGTTTTTTAAACTTACCGGGGAACATAACATGAGTAATGGCTTTTTAGTCGTAACTTAAAGGTTGTTCAAATCTCTTCTTACCTGAAACAAATTAAAAGTAATTAAAAAACCATATTATTTATTTTTCTATATTGGTGCGTTTTTATCGTTAAAAACGCTTTGTGAGTTTTTCAATTGCAAATGAAATAGCGATACAGACACTTGGTTTTGCAACATTATTTACACTTAATCCTACTGTTTTTTGAACACTTTTCATCATGTTTAAAATAAACTCTGTCTCGGCCAAATCTCTGCCTGCCATTTATACGTCTTCATTATGTTTTAAATTAATTATGAAGTTTCTAGAGGTTCGCTAATGGTCTTTCTAGACTGAAATGTACAAGTATAATTGCATACACATGCTTGCGAAAACAGTTGTGAAAAAGATTTACATCAGCACCTGTCTTTACGGCCGTACCAACGGCCTTATCCGCGGAGCGATTTATTCACGATTCACCAGGCTCACACAGTAGCAATTTTTGCAATATGATTGTGGCCATATGAGCAACTTCCTGTTGAGGAATTCGTGCCTTCTAATCCCTCCTATATGCAATTTTCCAGCATTCAATAGAAGACAAGGCTTAATGCATTGGTAGGCTGAAGCCCACTAGCAGCATTATCCCTTAATCCAACTCACCCGCCAACCATTACCACTGGTTCCTTACAGTACAGGTAAGCCAACATAACATAAGTCATGCGGCTTCGTAGAGTTTTATTCGCTACAACAAACGAGGGACCCCTTACCAGCTTTACCCGAAAAACAGAGTGCCCTGGTTAGGAATACGCCAAGGCAAAACCTGTTCCCCGGGAGTATGCGTGCGAAGCAATAAGAACGCAACAACAGCAATAAAATCATTGATGGTTGATTATATTGCGTTCTTGGTATGTGTACTATTTTTTCCGCTTTATGTTTTATGTGTGGATGTATGTACACATTTACTACGAGCAGAGCAACAGCTTTGTACAGGGGGTTGGAGGAAATATAAATTCGTAGGAATATTTTATATGAATAGCTCCTAATTCCATCTGCTTGCAATCCCCCAGCAAGTTAGATCAAAAGTAGGTTTCACATGTTGGTGATCCGAAGTTCATAAAGAACATTAATCCTTCACCAACTCACCCGTATTTTCAACGCTTCTGGTTCTTTATATTATAAGTATCTGTTGCAAGACAACAGCTCCTTGGGGATTGCATTTAGTTTACCAAAACTAAATGCAATCCCCACCAGCATTGCACCATAATTATCAGGGAATACTAATAATTCCTCTCTGTGGTTTTGAGTCTAAGCGTAATTTAACTAATTCTAATGGGCTTTCTTACAAGTAAAATCCATACATTACAAAAGAAATTATTTGATTTCTTAATGTAGTAAAATTGATCAGTACATTTTTTTTACATTTGTTAAGTCCTTCTAAAATTTCACTTCTATGTTTGCTGGGCTTAAGCACTTACAGTGTTCCACAGTCAGACTCATTAAGAATCATTAAAATTCATGACATCAGGTCCCTCACTAATGCTCATAATGACAATAATGTGTGGTTTATACTCGTATACAGTTAAAAAATTTCAAGATAAACAAACAAATGTTTTGAGAAAACAGCCAGCAACTTTTCAATTTAAAGTTTAAGGTCATTATTCATTGCGTTTTTTTTTTCATATAATTTTGCAATGAGTATCACACTGTTTCCTTTGTAAAATGAAAACAAATACTTGATTGAAGCTAAACAAAAATATAATAATAATTTATGAATTACCCGCAAAGTCTTTGTCAAATATTACAGGGGGGTTACTCTCTATTGCGATGCGAAAGTGAGTTCTATGCGAAAGGTTAATGCGACAAGAATATAATTTAGTAGTCTGTGCCGTTTGCGCAAAATTTTTCGCAAAATAGTTTGAAAATTAAGCAACACTGGTAACATAAAATAAACAATAACGAAAAACTATAAAATAAAATGTGGGAAAGGGAAAAATTAAATGCGCAAAGAAAATACGAAAACGCAATACAGGTACTCAATCTTCGATTACGAACCAGTTTTCTTTCGCATCGCAATAGAGAGTAACCCCCCAGCTTGACAGAAGATTCGCGTTTAGAGAGAAGATATAAATTGTGAGAAAAAATCTTTTGTAAGCGCAGATAACAAACAAAACATATGCTTTTAAAATTTTAGTGGTGTTAGATATTAGGGGCCGATTTTGAATGTGAACCACACCTAAACGTCAAGCTTTTTTTCTGCCTTTCATTTGGCATTTCTCAATTTCAGACTAAATCAATTTGAACCATGGAAAGATACCCAATTCATCAACGCCTTAAATGCACATGGTGCGCTTCGTGACTTTTTTTTTTTGTTGATTTAATCGTGCAAATAGGCGTGCAATCAGAAATATAGGGCAACAATTTGAGCAAACTGGGTCTGTAGGAGATATAAAAGTACCAGTACATGCTCGCACAGCTTCTTCTGCAGAAAATATTGCTGCTGTTCGTGATAGTATGCCTCAATTCGTCGTCGTGCCCAACAATTGCATCTCTCACGCTTGTCGTTGATGAACATTATGCATAAAGACTTACATTTATACGCTTACGATGTACAATTGACTCAAGAACTAAAGCCTCTTGACCATTTCAACCGTCGTCAAAGGTCAGAATGTTTTCAAGAAATGGTAATATTTTCAAGGAAAATCTTCTTCAGTGATGAGGTACATTTTCACCTTCGTCAATAAGCAGAGTTGCCGAATTTGGGCGAATGATAATCCAAGATAGGTTGTCGAAAAACTAATGCACATACAAAGAGTGACTGTTTGATGCGGTTTATGGGCTGGCGGCGTAATCGGGCCATATTTTTTCCGAAATGAGGTCGGCCAGGCAGTTACTGTGAATGGTGTTCGCTGTCGTGAGATTATAACAAACTTTTTATGACCCGAATTGGAAGATATGGATATGGACGATATGTGGTTTCAACAGGACTTGCCCTACAATTAACGAAAAAATCGCGCGACAAATTCAATGACAGTGTTATCTTACATGGTGGCGATGTTAATTGGCCGCCAATATCATGTAATTTGACACCGTTTGAATTTTTTCTTAGGGGTTATTTGAAAGAAAAGTTATAATAACGATAAGCAAGCAAAAATTCAAGATTTGAAGGATGAGATACTTCGGCACATTAATGGCATAGAACCTTAATTACGCCTCAGCATCATCGAAAATTTGGACCAACGGATAGAGGTGTGCTGACGAGGTTGCGGAGGCTATTTAGACGATATTTTGTTTCATACATACATAAGTGAACCATAACAAAGAAATGATAGTAATTCCTAAATAATTTGTGCGGGGGCGCTGGTGAATCGTGAATAATTCACTCCGTGGAATTGGTCCACCATCAGATTAGGCCGCAAGGTAGGTGCTGATGTAAACCATTTTCACAGTTGCCTGCTACTTCTTACGGTTTAATTTGGTTTCAAAAGAAATTAATAATGAACATATAGAGGAAACGTGGACGACAGTAAAAAACACGTGTGTACAGGATGGAAGACGAAACATGGAAAAAATCATTATTTGCTAACATTTTGATAGAGTCTGTCTACACCCTCCTTGAATCTTCAATGTCACCACTAACTGCGAAAATGGGTCGACCATTACAGATATCTGCTGCAAGACAACAGCAATAACTAGTTCTCTGTAATTTTTTTCTTTTAAATTCTCAATAATTTATTTAAAATATAAATGTTTGAAAATATATATAACAAAAAATTCCAAGTCTACTGATGATTAGTGTAGCTCCTATGAAATGTTGACATATAAACATCTAGGAAATAAAAACAGCAAGCTACAAATTTTTTATTGTAATTAGAATTAGATTTGTAAAAATTTTAAAGTTCCACAATAGTTTACGTTTGCATTAAAAATAAATATGTTCATTTTGAATATAATTTAAAAACACTCTCGGGCAGTTTGTAATTTTTTCAGTTCGACTCTTATCCATGCCGTACACTATGAGACCGTCGCTACAACTCGTTGGCGTGCCGAGATGCGTGTTTTATGCACAAACTGTGCAACATTAATTCACAATTTCATTGCTTAAACAATTTTGTTGAGTAAAGATGACCGCAGATGCAACAATTGTATATATAAAATAATAGCAAATCAAAATAAAGTTGTACAGAATGCTCCTAAATTTTACAACCAGTCGATACAACTACCCAAAAAATCATAACTTTTTAATCTTTCGTACAAGCGAGACACAACTTCATACGACGACCCCACACACTTTACAATCCAATAACCATGTTGTATAACTAGTCGCAGTCTGCGGTTTGCATTAGAGCTTTATTGAAAATGGTGTTGTTGCTGTTCGCGAATAATTAAAAATTTCTTCGTTCATAATTCTTAAATCCCTTGTTCAATATCGCATTCATGACTATTAATTTTTAGTTGTATCATTCACTATGGGAAATTTAATAACTTAAATTAATTTCTTTTTGTTTTCTATTCCACCTCCTCAGGGCATTTGTAAGTAGTTGATTGCAAAGTGGTGCAATTGAAAATTATACAAAAACATATTTAAGTATTAATATACAAAAAATAAATTAAAAAATAATATAAATACAAAAATTTAGTTTTCGAGATTATTTTGTACCTTTTAACCAGCAAAATATACCAGTTGGCAAAATCGTTTTAGATGGCATAATCTTCGACCATATACGAAGGCGGATTGATATTAAAGCTACCCAAGAAGGAAAAAACCATTCATTAGTCAACATAGCTCAAAACGTAAGACGATATACCAACTTTTTTATACCATCTGAATAATACGATTTAGGGAACCCCTGAAAATACGCGTTTGTTTCGCTACTCACTTCTTCGTTTGAGATGAATATTTTTCGTGTGAGCCATTTTTTCAAGTTTGGAAACAGGAAATAGTCACTAGAATCTAAATCTGGACTATAAAGCGTATGATTTGAAGTGTATTTCACGTAATTTCTAAGGCTGTGTGAACCGGTGCATTGTCTGGAAGAAAGAGCACTTTTTTCTTCTTTAAATGTGGTCGTTTTTTCTTGATTGCATCAATCAATTGATCCAATAATACACGATAATACTTTGCTGTGATTGTGGATCCTTTTTCAACATAATGGATGAGCAATATTCCGTATGCATCCCAAATTACAGAGGCCGTAACCCTGCCAGCCGATTTCACTGTCTGCGCCTTCTTCGGAGCACTTGCACCAGCTTTCACCAATTGTTTCGATTGATTTTTTAATTGATGCAAACAATTAATAAGACTACGCTTTATCATGACCAAACACCGCTGTGAAGTGGTCTGTCGAACTAGTTCTTGGTCGACACTTTTTTTTTTCATCTGGGACGAGTACTCAGGGGATGGCCCCCACATATGCAGTGCATTGTACTGGTACTAGGAAAATAGGTTATGATGAGGAGGAAAGGGGGAGTGTTCGCGGAGTGTTAACAATAACAACACGAAAGACTAAAATAAACTCTATTGCAGCATTTAAAATGTTGGAAATAAATTAGTTAAAACTGATCAGTACCCAGTGTTTATACCTTCGACACTGCTCAGATTAGCAAATTTTAGTCCAAACCTTCAACACTACAAGGTAATGAAATGCATTGAAAATAATATTAATATTGAACATACAAAGAAAACACGGACAACGGTGGAAACAAGACACTGAGCAAACGTGCCACCCATCTTGCCGATAGCTTTTTCATATGCAAAATTTTTGCAAAATGTTGAAAACACGTTCGTATGATATGTTTACCATTTCAACAATCTGGCGTAACTTGACTCGCCAATCATTAATAAAGATATCGGGATTTTTTGGATATTTTCTTCAGTAACCACCTCTTTTGATCTTCCTTGTTGATGGTATTGTTCCAGTGCTTGTTCGGTCGAGTTTAAATTCAGCAATCCAATACTTTACCATGTAACCTGATGGAGCAGACTCACCGTAATGTTTATCGAGCTTGTTTTTGTCTTTTTCCTGAAGAAGTCTTCCGAAGAAATACGAAATTTCAAAGAATAAATTCATTAAAATATTTTTATATAAAAACAAAACTGCAAAGACCGCAACCTTAAATCAACATTTCAATTTAATTTATAAAAAAAGTTAAAAAAAAAATTAGGATCAAGACACTAATAAAGTAATTGATATATTAGCAATTGAGTTTATTTACTTTATCAGCTTCTAATATTGATACCAATAAAAAAATACAAGAAGCTTGATTTTGTTTTGTTTCCTATTTGCCTATATGTCGACATTTCATAGGATCTATCTTAAGCAACGGAAGGCTTGGAAAAGTGTAAAGAAAAGTAGAAAATATTTCCTAAAGGAAAGAGTTTAAAAGTAATTTGAATCAATTTTTGGCACAATATAAAAGGTAGTACTATTACAAATCCTCGAAAAGTTCATTTTTTTTAGATATGACTATATTGCAATAAAAGAGCAATGTGGAAAAACCTTTATTTTGAGTTTTGAAAGGTATTAATAAAACATTTTTCTTTTTAAGCTATCAATCTGAGTTATTAAGAATATTGAAGCATAAAAGTTTCGGAAGTCTATTGATGATTAGGATATGAAATGCAACATTTAGACAACAAGGAAACATAGAGAAGAAGTTATTTTGTTTTTGTTATAATTTATATGGACAAAAACTTGAATAAAATGGTGAGCGTGAGCGAAGACAATCTAAATGGATGTTTTTTCCTTGGCAACACCTAGATAATGATTTTGATCAAAATCATAAAATTTTCTTTCTTGAACCAATAATATGTAGCCCAATTACGTAAATTTGTAAAAGCTGGGTCAAAACGAACATTCCCTGTACCAAAAATAAGCTAGATTGATTTTTCGCTTCTTAAACTTTTAGATGATGTTTATCAAAATCGCTAAAGTTTATGTATATATATATATATATATATATATATATATATATATATATATATATATATATATATATATATATATATATATATATATATATATATATATATATATATATATATATATATATATATATATATATATATATATATATATATATATATATATATATATATATATATATATATATATATATATATATATATATATATATATATACATATATATATAAATTTATACATATAATCATTGCCCGTTTATATATAAAGATATAAGAAAAGATTGATTTTACCTTTGAGGTTTATTTTCAATAGCTCTCTACGTTACGCTAAACGTTCATTTGTAATCGTTATAGTTTGTTTTGCACAAATTGCTTTCAGACATATGCACATACGTACATACATACAGGAGTACATATTTCCGCTTTGATGATTAAATGCCTGCGTACGCGTTAATTAACTGCTGTAGCAGTTGTAGTCGTTGTAATTTTTCATGATGTTGCTTTGCACGAAGCAGTTTGTTTTAATTCCCAAAGGAATTTCCGTTACTATTTAAAGAAAGGCGCAGGATATTGGCGAATACAGAAAGTTATCAACATACACAAACTATTGCATTTGAAGTTTATATACAAGCGGAATTAAATGCAAATATTCTGAGTGTTAATTATTTTTCATTTTTATTAAGAACAAGTTCAGTAAAGTTTTGTAAAAAATATATAGAGTAAATTCCAGAAGGTCTTATAACTATAAGTTATAACTATAAGTTATGTATTATTATTTTATAGCTCTGAAGGCGGCTTTTCACCAAAAACCATCCCATATTTTTTTTTGTACAATTTGCGATATATTATTAAAAATTTTGCAATAAAATCCATGTTTTTTCTCAAAATTAAATAAAATTTCGACAATCTTATGGAACGAAAACAAAAGAGAGCTGTGCTTACACCTGCTAAAGCTGGCTTGGAAGGTCCGTGTTGTGCAACAAATCATTTTCTTTTCCAACGCAGCCCTTTTTAGATCAATACAATATTTACAGACTTTTCCGTTTTTTTTTTATTCTTTTTGTCAAAGCCCTCTAAATAGGTGTTTGTATTTGCAAAGACCTCTTCATGCGACTGAAAGCTTATATCACACAGTTTTTCTCTGAGGTTTGGAGAAAGAAATTAGTCGCAGAGGATTAAGTTTGAATGCATGGGATAAAAGTTCATACCTGCATTTATGGATTTCTGCCATAGTGACTATACACGTGTGCATTCGATTTTGATCTAAATCTTGTATGTAAACCAAATCTGTCTAAAAATTCTGAATAATCTTCAGTTGCGAGCTTTCTTTCTACGCCTCCCAAGGTAATCTATATGAATGACACGGTGTACTTCCCACAAAACGTTGCCCCTGATTTTGTACGCAATCAGAGCAATCTTGCTCTTCTGTAGTGTACCTTCACCCTGTGAAACGCACTTTATTGATTCTTCCTTGGTCTCTTGGGAGTAGCGATATCCATATCCATGTTTCATAATACGACGTAAAACATGCTTCGGATTGCGGCTGAACTTTATCAAACACTCCTTTAAAGTAGACACACGCTGACGCTTATAGTTGAGAGTGAGTAATTGCGGCACCCATTTCACGCATAGCTTAGCATAAATTGTTATTGAAATGAAAACACGGCTTGAAATCAAGACACGTTGCTCTAATGTGTAACGCTGCAATTGTACTAGCCTTAACTGTCAGCAGTAGAACTGTTTTCTCTTTTTAGGACTGCCCACATCGTGACAACCCATTTTGCATCAAGTTTGGAACATCTTTTAATCTTGAACATCAAATTTTTTTTAAATATTACCACTTTCGTTCAACAATTATTTTTATTAAATATTTGTTTGAATCCAAAAATTTCTTTACAGGATCGTATTTAAACAACTTATTAACTGATTCAGAAAATTTCGTTACTGAACATAAAAAATTTTCGCTGGAAAAAGTACGTCAGATCGAAGCCAACAATATGCATTATTCACAAGAAATAATTTTTATTTATTAAAGGTTTATTTCATGAATATATGAAAAAAATTTATCAAAGATACCTTAAATAAACATAAAATATTTTTGTGCCTACGGCCCAGCATCTTCAAAATTTAGTGTAAACATATCTATTTTGAAGCAATTATATACATTTTAGTATACTAGTATGTCAACGTTAAATGAAATCAGAAGCAAAAAATTTATTCATTATATAAAACATAACGTTACTTTTGTGTCACCTTATATAAAATCTAATTCAAGTTAGTAGTTTTCACATTTGAAAACCGTACATTTACTTCATTTTTGTTCATTGCCCACCAAACACACACAAAGCACATAAAAATGTAACATACACAAGTATACCCAACAAACACCAAGGTTTGATTTCAAATTGAGAATGATTTGAAATCAAACGTTTTCTCAAACGACAAACGTTTGATACTGATTTGGATTCAAATTGCAAAACATAGTATTCTCAACAAAAAGGGAAAATTATTTTCAAATTGATAAATTCATTTATTCTCAAGTTGGTTCCAAATGTAATTCTCAAATGTTTTTTAAATGTGGATTGTGATGTGGAATACAAATAAAAACTAATTTTTGCTTTACAAATTTTTTTTGGTTTATTTGCGATTTTTAATTCAAATTTTCAATTATTATTATGTATTTTATTATTGTTATTTTTGCTGGCCTTAAATTGCTCGAATGGACAAAGTAGTTGGTTCCTTTTGGCTCTAAATCGTGCTCAAAACAGACAATATCATTATTGCTTCACTATTTTATGTTTTTCTTCATGCGTTTTTACTTATTAAAACAAATCTCACATTTAATTGGATATTGCTCACAAACAAATCACATTTATTAATCTTTTACCGGATTCTTAAAATTTTTTGTAAATGAATTTAAAATGTTGATGTTTTTTTCTGTAATTGCTGACATTTGTTTCCAAATGATTCTTAATTTAAATTCAAATGTTAAAATCAACCCATTGAAAAAGGTTTGAATATTATATTTGATATCAAATCATAAAGTCATTTTATATCAAATGTTTGATTTCGTGTTTGTTGGGTAGGTATAAACAACTGGTTGTGGGTTTTTATACCTTTTTTTTATACTTTATTTCTGCATCATTTAATATGATAAATATTTAATGAATTTCGAGATGTGCAAGAGAAAAAATATAAGTATGTATTTTTATTGAAAGAATATTTTCAATAAAACTAATTGTGGTTGCAAGAATTTCACTATACAAATTAATGCTCGGATACTTCGTGCTATATATTACATTCCCATCAGTGTTGCCATTTGGTTAAGAATATTACTTTTCATATTATCTTTGGTAGCTGCAGCTGCACGAAAAATGTAAAAACTTTTAAATTTAAAAACTATTATATATTCTCAAGTATAAGTTTAGATAAAAAATTTATTTTTGTTCGTACATAAAATATTAAGGCACAAAAAAAACGTAATATTTCGCGAAATATTTCGCTTACTGGAAAAACTACAAGGCAAGTACACCCATCGTCTTTTCTAAGGGAGATGCCGACTTAAGTTAACAAAGTAATGTACTCGTACACTGAAAGAATTATGCGTCATATATTTAATGAAACTGTTTCATTAAATATTTTTCATTAATCCAATGAAAACTTTTCACAATATGCATGAAACTTCATATATATTATGAAATAGTTCCATCAGAATGGATTCATTAAGTTTCATTAAAAAAAATCATTGGATTTATGACTACAACAAAATTAATTTTTTTTTAAATTCTTTGAATTTTGGTAAGATATATTAATGGGAATTTATTAATCTTAAGCTACAGTTTAAAACATTTCAAGTTTTTATACCCTTCACAAAAATGTAAAGGGTATATATAAGTTTGTGATTCCGTTTGTAATTTCTACAGTTTTTTTTTGCGACCCTATAAAGTATATATATTCTGAATCAGAATTAATGGAAAAGTCGATTAAGCGATGTCCGTCTGTCCGTCTGTCCGCTGTTGAAATACCGTTTCTGAGAAAACCATTAGACTTAGAAACTTTTTTCTTTCACCATTCTTTTACCCTATCGATTCATGGGTTTGCTATTGAAATTCAGTAATATCGGTCCACGTATAGCTGAGACATATTCAAAATTCCGAAAAAAGCCATTTTTTTGCAGTTTTGTATGAAAATTTTTGAAAACAAAAGTTGTTCGTTTTGCTTCAAACTTCACACATTTATTAAGCATGGTGACTAAAAGACAAAAATTTTTTTTTCAGATATCGGTCCATATATACCCGAGATATAGCCCAAATCGGATTTTTAATGAAAATGTCGCATAGGCGAAGCTAAATAACTTTTTTTTGCTCAAAAGCAGTTCTGATAATTATATAAGGTTACATAAATATGGAAAATGAAAATTTCCGATATCGGTCCATATATACCCGAGATATAGCCCAAACCTGGTTTTTCATGAAAATGATGCGTAAGCGAACCTAAACAACTTTTCTGTGCTCAAAAGCAGTTCTGGTAAGGAAATAGGGTCATATAAATATGAAAAATGAAAATTTTCGATATCGGTCCATATATACCCGAGATATAGCCTAGACCGGGGTTTTCATGAAAATGCCGCGAAAGCGAACTTAAACAACTTTTTTGTGCTCAAAAGCAGTTCTGGTAATGAAATTAGGTTACATAAATATGGAAAATGAAAATTTCCCATATTGGTCCATATATACCCGAGATATAGCCTAGACCGGGGTTTTCATGAAAATGCCGCGAAAGCGAACTTAAACAACTTTTTTGTGCTCAAAAGCAG
Organism: Thecocarcelia acutangulata; assembly: GCA_914767995.1. NCBI lineage: Eukaryota > Metazoa > Arthropoda > Insecta > Diptera > Tachinidae > Thecocarcelia > Thecocarcelia acutangulata. The sequence continues at coordinate 75,260,245 of OU612095.1, read as the reverse complement.
TTCTGGTAATGAAATTAGGTTACATAAATATGGAAAATGAAAATTTCCGATATCGGTCCATATATACCCGAGATATAGCCCAAACCGGGTTTTTCACGAAAATGTCGCCTGAGCGAACTTAAACAACTTTTTTCACCTTAAAGCAGTTCTGGTAATAAAATAAGGTTATATAAATATGGAAAATTAAAATTTCCGATATCGGTTCATATATACCCGGTGTATAGCCTAACAGGTTTTTTGATGAAAATGCCGAGTAAACAACTTTTTTGTGCTCAAAAGCAGTTTTGGTAATGAAATAAGGTTATATAAATATGGAAAAAGAAAATATCCGATATCGGTCCATATATACTCGAGATATAGCCTGAACCGATTTTTCCATTAAAAATTTTTTTTTTTTTTTTGCTGAAAAGCAATTTTCGTTATAAAAGAAAGTTACTAAAATACAGAAAATAGAAAATTCCGATATCGGTTCATATATAACCGAGCATATTTAGGTCACATTTTTAATATACTATACATATTCGTGACTATCGTGAAGGGTATTTTAGATTCGGCCCAGCCGAATATACTACACTCTTACTTGTTTTTATTAAAATGTAAGTTTTAATAATTCCAATGAAATAATTATTATATTATATCATAATTCCAATGAAATAGAATTCATTATATCAATGCCAAATAAATTTCTGGCTACCGAAATTGGGTACGTATGTACATATGTGCATGTACGCAAATCAGAATGATAATAGTTTAAAAAATTTAAATACCAGTGCATTGAAGTCATTTGAATTAATAAAATCTGTTTTATTTGATGAATACTTGTTGAACATTTTCTTTTATCATAATTAGGTACAATTTCACAAAAGCAAGGAATAGTATTGCTTGTGTAATGAAATAAAGTATCAATGAATAAATGAAATAATTCCATTGATCTTATTACGTACGTGTTATGATAGTATTTCATTAAACAAATGTAACTATTTCATTGATTTAATGTAAAATTTTCAGGTGCTCAATGAATAATAAAATTAGATAAATGAAATAACTTCATTGACCTTATGAAGGAATTTCATATTTTTAATGAATATGTTACATTAGTACAAATAAGTTATTTCATTAAATAAATGTTACTTTTTCATTATTTAATGTACAGTTTTCATGTGCTTTATGAAATTGAGTCTTTGATCTAGAGAAATTATTTCACTAATCATATGATTTGTCTTTCATACTTTTAATGAAAATAAGTCATGTTTCTTATTAAAATGTTTCATTACTTTTATGAAGGTTTTCATTAAAATAATCTAATGAAATTTGTTTCATTATTTCTATGAAAAGTTACAATGGTTGAAAAATAATGAAAAACTTCATAAATGTAATGTCAAAATTCAGAGAATTTCTGAACAAAATTTTTTCAGTGTATAGCATTTTCATGCCTCTTTGAATGATATAAACTGAACATTAAATTTCGTAATTTACAAACAATATCAATATTCAAAAAGCGCACAAAAATACCCTTTTTATAACAAGGCATGATTTGTATAAGAGAAGAGCAGAATAAACAAGTAAGGATGTAGTATATACGGCTAGGCCGAATCTTAACTACCCTTCATGATAGTCTTGTATATATATAGTATATGTTACAAATTTGAAATGAATATACTAGGATATATATGGACCGATATCAGGAGAAAAATATGTTTGCCCTGTAATCACCTATCCAAAAAGGTAATCTTTCATGGAACAATCGATTTAGGCTATATTTCTGTTACATATGGACCGATATCGGAACTTTTAATATTCTGTATTTCAATAACCTTCTTTTATAACAAAAATGGCAAACAAATTTTTTTCATGGAAAAATTGGCTATATCTCCGATATATAAGAAATTTGTACCGGAAATTTCCAATATCTGAAATTTTGATTTTCTGTATTTTAGTAACCTTGTTCTATAATCAGAAGTGATATTAAGAAAAAGAAAAATCGGTTTAGATTAGGGTATATAAGGACCAATATCGTAAATTTTCGTTTTATGTACTGTAGTAACCTATTTTATAACCAGAACTGTTTTTAAGCGAAATAAATTTTTTTCATGAAAAAATTGGGATATGCTATATCCCGGGTATATATGGACCGATTTAAGAATTTTTTATTTTCTGTATTTTAGTAACCTACTTTTATTATCACAACAGCTTTTTTTAAGAAAAAAAAAGTTGTTTAATTAAAAATCGGTTTTGGCTATATCTCAGGTATATATGGACCGATATCGGAAATTTGTATTTTCTGTATTTTAGTAGCCGCCTTTTATTTCTAGAACTACTTTTAAGCAAAACTAACTCTTAATTTCACTTACACGAGTTCAAGGTAGCATTCTAGGACCCACTCTATATTTGATTTACGCATCTGACATGCCAACGAGATCCGGAATCCATACTTCAACTTTTGCAGATGACACAGCTTTTTGCAGCGTTCATGAAAACCATCAAGAAGCTTCACGAAATTTGCAGCAGTATATTTCAATATTAGAGCAATGGTTGAAACTTTGGAAAATAAAAGTTAATGAACAAAAATGTACTCACGTTACATTCACACTGCGTAAGCAAACATGTTCGGCTATCCAAATTAACAATACACCTATTCCGCAGCATAATGAAGTTAAATACCTTGGTATTTACCTCGACCGTAGGCTAACGTGGAAGCCTCACATTGATGCGAAAGTCACTCAGTTGAAATTAAAAGCAGCGCAACTAAATTGGCTTATGGGCAGAAATTCGACATTGAAGTTGGATTGCAAACTTTTGTTATATAACGCAATTTTACAGTTTTTATGGGGCACCGCCTCAGCGTCAAACATTGAAAAAGTTCAAAGACGACAAAACCAAATTCTTCGCACGATTACTGCAGTTCCATGGTACGTAAGAAACTCACGAATTCACAAGGATCTGTGTGTTCCGCTGGTAACTGACGAGTTCTCTAAGTATGCCACAAGGTATATCAGTAAACTGGAACTTCACCCAAATCCTCTTGCACGCAACATACTTAATTTTGGCGGCCGCTCTCGGTTGAGAAGAAGGGATACCCTGGCCACCATCAGAACGTTAAATAGGTGATTCTACCGATATTATTAGCGCAAAATATAACTTTTTTGTCTAGCAGTGGCTGGACTTAAATAACTTTTATATTTAGTATTAAGATTTGAATACTTATTGTTAGTTCATATTTTGAAGATTCAATAAATAAATGAATGACAAAAAAAAAAAAAAAAAAAAAAAAATACACGACTAAGGATATATATTTCGGGTATATATTGACCGATATCGAAAGTTTTCATTTTCTGTATTCAAGTAGATTTTAGACAAAAGAAATTTTTATAAATTCGCTTAATTGACATTTTCATTAAACAAATATCGGTCTAGGCAATATATTGGATATATGTATATGAACCGATATCGGGGAAAAATTTTTTTTGCTTTGTAATTACTATGCTTAATAATTTTGTGAAGTTTTTAACAAAACAAACAATTTTTTTCTAAAATTTTCATACAAAATTGCAAAAAAATTCAGTTTTTTCGGAATTTTGTTTACATTGCAGCTATATGTGAACCGTTTTTACTGAATTTCAATAGCAAACCCATGAATCGATGGGTTTAAAGAATGGTGAAAGAAAAATGAAATGTTTTTTTTCCAGAAACGGTATTTTAACGACTGACAGACGGACGCCGCTTAATCGACTTTTCTATTAGTTCTGATTCAGAATATATACTTTATAGGGTCGCAAATGAAAATAGTAGAAAATACAGACGGAATCACAAAGTTATATGTACACGCAAAGAAAAACCAATTTAGAATATTGTTGTGTCAACGTTAGTATTTACTCTGTCATAATTTGAATTGTTGTCGCTAGCAGTGTATTATCGTTTTTAATATAGTTTAGTTCACTATAAACATAGTAGTATTGAAATTTTCACATTTCTATTATTATAATTCTATCAACTTAAAATATGGTTTAATGCAATAATAATGTTTTTAAAAATAATTTGAGTACAACAATATATTTTGTAATGTTCAATAATAGACTATTTATCTTATAGTTAATGTACTGCAATACATGTGCGTTTAAAAATAAACTAATTATTGTTGTTTTTGTGAAAATTATTGACATGTGCATTCACAGTAATTTTGATCAAATCACTTTTTTTGTGTGCGAGTTTTTTTTTTTTTAATTTTAATAATATTAAAAACATTAAAAGAAAAATAAATATTCTGGTGAAAACATTTGCAAAATACACACGCGAAAACAGAAAGGTTTGGATAAGAATTTATATCTACAAATATATGTATGTCTGTATATGTTTTATTGTATTTGAATGCATGGGTATTTTTGCAGATTTGCGGACCAGAGGAAATATGTACTCGTATCGATATACCCAAAACATAATATTGTGACTTTTAACCCTACTACGATTAATCGTAACAATAGAATTACCAATTTTTCAGTAATATGGATGGGAGTGACTATATTATATAGTCAGGGCTGGGCAGTAGTTGAAATACTTGTATTTGAAAATCAAATACGTATTTTGTATCTGTATTTCAAATACACGACCGGAATGTATTTAGTATTTTGTATTTCAAATACATAACTTAATAGTATTTTGTATTTCAAATACATGTGGCTCAAAAATACATTTTTACAAAATACATTTATTTATTATAATAAATTGAAAACAAGTTATTTCACAAAAGCTAAAACCGCTAGAAACTACAACCATTAAAATGTTTATCATTTTGCAATACTGCAATTTGGCTTTCATTTATACAGAGCTAATACATTTTACACTAATCGGGTGATATCAGTAAGAATTTCTATATATTTGCCATCGGCTTTTAATATACAGGGAAATAATTTTTATTATGGAAAACTTTAGGCTGCGAGAACCAGTTTAGATCCACTGCAATATAAAACTTGAGGCATTTAAGTTTTATTTTAACAAAATTAATGGAGAGCTTGGATATAAGATTTAATGAGTTTCTCATGCTGACACCTGGAGCAAATAGAACCATATCGGTGTCATGTTTCCATCCTAGTTTCAAAATTAGCTGATTGCCAGAAAGCATCTCAGTAAAAGAGAGGCAAAAAATTCAAAATCTTGCAATAGATACCATGGAGAAAAATTGTAAAAAACGTGAAACCATGACTGGATGCAGAAGAAGTGGTAGTTGAGGTAAAGATAATGAAGATATTATTGTTGTTTTGGACAATACAGTGATCAACCTCGTAAATCAAATTTGGAACTTGAGCTTATCAGTTGTCAAAATGATAAAAGCAAGGAGTTTGCTATTCTGGAAAACTATCCAAGAATCAAAAATAAATGCATTTATAGAATTTGATAGCAGCTTGTGTTCCTCAGGACCTGTAGAAAGATTATTGTTTGTCAGATAACTGATTGAAATATCTAGTTTTTATTAAAGGAAATACTTGTTTTGCCGAATGAATGTTTTATTTACTATCTATCAAATGCTAAATATTAGGTTTGTTCCTTTAATTTCTTAGCAAGTTTGGAACAATAATATGAATATACAACTTAGTTTAAGTGCATACGTAAAATAAAATATGTATCTAAAGCCAGACGGGTACATTTTTCTGAGACCAAACTACAAAAATGTATTTGTATTTTGTAGTTGTATTTTGTATTTAAAATACACTACTGTAAAGTATTTTGTATCTTGTATTTGAAATACACTCCTGGAAAGTATTTTGTATCTTGTATTTGAAATACATAATCTGTGTATTTTGCCCAGCCCTGTATATAGTTGGACATGACATTAAAATTTAAATTTTCACAATAACAGTGTTAGCTACGATACAATTACTATTTGGTTATATACTATAATTTTGGTTCTTGGCTGTACTTAGTTTTGTAAATAAATTTCAGATTGAAACCATATCATGTGGTTCTGTTCAACCTTATAATTCAACCATAGTATTTTGCCCTTGGAATATTGTTATATCAATTATATTTTTTCTTCTACGTGTATATATACCTTTTATATTTTTGTGAAGGGTATTAAAATATATAAAAAAACATTTTACTTAACATAGCTCAAATCATTTTTATTCGCCAAACCCTTTTTTTAGATTTTTTTCTGATTTTTCTCATGATAGTTGAGTGTTGGCACATCTTGTATATACTATCTCCTGCATTCAAAAGGTGAATTTTTTTCGTGTTTGCAATGAAAAGCTTTTTCATAAGTGAACAAAATTCATTCTATTTACGACTGTTATTACTTTAATGAAACAATATTTATAACCGGAATGAAGCTTTACATTGGCCCAAAAAAACAACAACAGAATCGAAACATTGATGCAAAAAATCGTTATATCTACGAAATGTTTTTTATCAGTGTATCCATTTCCTTTCGCCACATTTTAAGGGGCTTTTATTCAAATATAATAAGCTTTATTATGATTAGCGATTTTTTTGTGACAGGCGATGTATAGAGTCATTAGTGAATGTCATGTGCAGATTTAAGATAGGAGCAAAAAGGATAGCAATGGTAAATTCCCTTCCCCCGCTCCACAAATTTGAGCTTTGCGAAAGTATACTTTTTTACAACGGTTGTATTGGTTTTGTAAATTGGTGGAATGGCTCTCGAGTTGTAAAATTATGGACATAGGACAAATTCTTCAAAAAACTTAAAAACAAAGTACCTGGGCCAAGTATATAATTACTACAATATTTTTAAGTAATATACATATGGAGATTTGTGTTAATTTATTCTAATTTTTGTTTATTTCAAATAACCAGTTAATTAATGTTTATCTGTTATATCAATTTTAGGCAACAAAATCTTTTTGCAATTTTTTAGGCACCGTTTTTTAACTTCTTGAAAGAAAATTTTCTGGCAACACTGCTGCACACACAAAATGAAATCACTGGCTTGGCGTGTGGGATCTTTGAAATGTGGCTGCTAAATAAATACATACTCGAATACGTGTTTACGTGTAATACGTATACGTGCAAAATGAAAATGATGATGGAAAATAATTTACTAACTGAATTGTGCACATTTAAGATTCTTGAAAGTTTCTCCTTCTTTTTTTGCAAAGAAGGCGTATTACAGCGTTTTGGTAACTTTCCAAAAGTTATTGACATTATAGTCTGTAATGTTGGCACATTGTAGCAGAGTTATTTTTTTCAATTATGCTCTTTAGCGTAATTAAAGAATTGGTACAGAATTAAAATGGAAAAAATAATGCTTTCTTGGAGAGCCCTTAAGAGCTCATTTGATATTTTTATTATGTTTTCCAATTTACTACAACTTTGAAAATTTGCTTAACCCGTTAATGGCCGTGGGAAACCCGAATTTATGTAGGCTAACTGCAAATGTCTGCGACATTGTCCTCACGGAACTAACTTACTCCTCTTACTCTACTGTCTAGCCATAAGAGTCAAGACAAATGGCCACAGAATCAAAAAATGTTTTACGTGGGTTCCTGCTTTGACGGCCCAACCCCATGGTGATTCTCTCACAAGGCGGAAAAAAAAACGTTCACCCGGACATCGTCATGCATGGGTACCATTTTCGATCACACGCTGAACGGCGCATGCTCTCCCCCATGGTGAAGGGTGGAGCCTTCCTAAAACTCCTTGCGATCTCGAGGTCACGGCATCCGGTTGCAGTGCAACTTCACACCGAGTCCGAAAACTCTCCTCGCATTTGGGTATTAAACCACAACCACCACGTTGCCCCCGAAGGTCCTCAACCGTAGCCGGGCAAGAACAATGTTCACGGTGCTCCCGGCTCTCATGGTATCAGAAAAAAAATAGCCTCTGGTCAGACTATCGCTGCCCTTAAAAGGGCTGCTACAGTTTTAAACCCCAAACGGTTCGAGGAACTGTTAGCCCCCAAAGGCACATGGCCACAATTAAATTATCTTTTCGAACCTGAATTAATAGTCTTAACACATAGCATATGTTAGAAGAGATTAAATTTTGTAAAAGCATGATAAGCGCTGCGAGTTTAAGCAGAAGCTTGGGTGCTGGCAAGCCAGCAGGAAGAAGGGAATTTAGACATTTTGAATTAGACTGCATCGTCGATATTGCAAACAGTATCGATTGGCATATACATACATATGTATGTTTTAAACTATCCAAGAGTTTTTCGATCATTAAATTATTAATTTCATTATATGTTTCGTTTCGTGGTGATAGCCAGCACAGCTGTCATGTTTCTCAATTTATCATCATTCGATTTTGCTTGCCAAAAAAAGCATGTTGACGATTTGACGATTTAAAACCGGTTTTTGACGATTTTTGAAGATCACCTTTTAACTTTCCTATTTTTCAAACCACTTTGATTTTACAGCTAACTATATAATTAATTTATGTAGAAAATAAAAGCAATATTTATGATATAAAGAATAACGGAAGTAAAATAAACGTGATCGTAAATATGTATGCAATGATCAAATGTTTGTGATATTTATTTGGGAGTAGCCATATACGAGGTCTGATCAAAAAAGAACCGTTATTTTAAATTTTCTCAAAAAGTGTTTATTTAATCATCAATTACTATCTTGTACCCTTCACAGTAGTCCGCCGCAGATATAATACAATTACGCTAGCGTTTTTTCCAATCTTCGGAACACTTCTGAAACGCGCTTTTTGGTATCACGAACAACTCCTACTTCGCTTTTTCTTTTATCTCCTCAATCGTAGCAAAACGCTTACCTTCCTTCGGTGTCTTCAGTTTTGGGAAAAGAAAAAAGTTAGCGGGGGTCAAATCCAGAGAGTACGGTGGTTGAGCCATGATAACGGTTTTGTTTTTTGGCCAAAAACTCGCTCACAAGCATCGATGTGTGAGGTGGTGCGTTATCATGCTGCAAAATCCGTGATTGTTTTTTCCACAATTTTGTGCGTTTCTGGCGAATTGCTTCGCGCAAACGGCTCATAAATTCAAGTAATATTCCTTAATGACCGTAAGAATTTTGTGACAAGAATTCATGATACACCATGCCATTTCAGTCGAAGAAAATAGTGAGCAAAACCTGCACAGTTGACCGAACTTGATGTGCTTTTTCAGGTCTTGGCTCTTCTGGACGCTTCCATTGGGATGATTGGGCTTTGGTTTCTATATCATAGCCATACACCCATGATTCGTCACCAGTTATGATCTTTTTGAGGAAATCTGGATCGTCATTGACGATGTTCAACAGCTGCTGAGCGATGTCCATGTGACGTTACCGTTGCTCAAAATTGAGCAATTTTGAAACAATTTTCGCTCCCGCACCTTTCATGCCTAAAACATCTGTAAAAATTGCTTGGCATGAGCCGGACAATATGCCAACATCATAAGCAACCTGATAGTATTTCGACGATTATCCAAAATCATTTTCTTCACTGCTTTAATATTTTTATTGGTGGTTGACGTGCTCGGGCGACCAGGACGAGCATCGTCGTTGACATTTACTCGGCCTTCCTTAAACCAGTTATACCACAATTTAACTTGAGTTCTGCTCATTGTAGACTCGACAAATGCCACAATCAACATTTCAAATGTCCTTGCGCTTTTAATTTCATTTTTAACACAAAACTTAATACAGTTTCTTTGATATATTTTTTCGAATAGTATAAAATCGAAGAGCACATCAAAACACGACTAGCCTTTTCATCTAACTGACAAGCCAAAATGGTTTGTCAGTTTGCCAACAGATAAGTATAACAGACATGTATACCAACATAACAGAAAAAAAGGGAAAATCTAACATACGTAACTCACGAAATTTGAAAATAACGGGTTTTGATATTAGATTCCGCTCAGCCGAATATACTACACTCTTACTTGTTCTAGCCAAACCTCAAAAAGTGGAATCTCTTTTGATATCTTTCTAAAAAAAAACCGAAAGTAGTAGACTAGTTTTTTTTCTTTGTTTTGAAACTAAGTACAGCGATTGTTATTCTCAGAAAGTAATTCATCTACGCCTTGCCGAACAGTTTTTATTTTTTTACTCTTAATTTTTTAGAGATTTTTTCCTTAACTTTTTTTATTATTTGTCATATTGTATTAAAACTAACCATTATTTAAAACACATCTAGTATCAAACTTATGATTTTGCAGATTCTACAATTGTAAATGAAATAATGACATTCACACTTGTTCGTTACACAGTACTTAAATAATTCACAACGAGCAGCAATGTTGAATTCAGTTTAATTTTTGTTTTGCCACTTTAATAATTTGTCAAACCAAAAAGTAAAGGAAAAAAATAGAAGGCAGAAATTAATTTTCGGTTTTGAAATTTCAACAATTGAATTTGTTTATTTATTTTGACTTTAAAAAAAATTTAAATGTTTTTAGGCGCGTTCATTTGCCTACAACAAATAAACTCAAGAGGCAAATAGAACAGTTGGTTGCCGCTCGTTGCCGCAAGCCGCTTACATTGGCCTTTCACTATTAAGCTATGTACACACGGTTGTCAGATGTTACAATATTATAAGATCTGGCAACATGCTGACAATGTAGTGACAATGAATAATTGTCCCGCAGAAGTAAATTGTGTGTTCAGACGATCGTAAGAAAATCTTACAATTTCATTGCCAGACTATTGTCTGACAAATAATTCATCTGACAACAAAAATTGTCAGTTCACACGGTTGTCAGATCGTTAGATGATAAAAATTGCCAGACATGTTGTAAGGCATTGCCATTTATGTATATCAACAACGATCTGTTTGGCAGTATTGCCCATCAAAATTTTTTCTGACAACGATGCCATTGTCAGGTGCATTAATTTTATACATCTGACAATTAAAACTGAGCTTACAATACCAGCAAATTATCTGGCAATGCCGACGAAGAGTGTTCTCACGATTGTCAGATGCCTGACAACATTGTCGTCTTACAATTGATTGACAGTGGTTTTTCTGACAATGGTGTAAGTTAAAAATTGGCAGCTCACACGATTGTAATACATTTTCACACAATTTTACTGGCAATATTGTAAGATCTGACAACCGTGTGTACATAGCTTTAGTTATATGATTAAACACTTATCTTTTTTGCCATTAGCACAGCCAATTGGTATAACGATTTATTCTACATCACGCTCAAATCTACTCGTACCTTGGTAACTAAATTCATATAAATACTAATATTTTTTTGTTTACTTTGTAATTTGCAATAAAGTTTTCATAATGCAATACAAAACTATAGCAAATTGTTGTCCATTATTTATTTTCCATTGTTCATTCTGCACACAATAGAATAGATAAATATGTATGTTTATATAAATTATATACTTAGTATTTTATTTGATCTGTTTTGATGATGACAAATTTCGAGAATAAAATAAATGTTTCAAAATGTTGCATGACCCTTAACTAAATTTGTTTTTTTTTGCGTTTTTTGTAGTGCCACCCATTTAAACAAAAGAGAAAATAGTAAAAAGAACACGCATGAAGTCACGTCAAATAAGGTTTCCTGAAAGAAATTTACGATTTCTATTTAATTTACTATAATCAAGCCAGGGGAAGGGAGGGTATAAATAAAGAAAAAAAAATGTACTGAATAATAATCAAATGTATTATGTATTACGTGATGATTTAAGTTATTATTTATTTTTGTATGTTTTAATCACGTATTTTAGCAGCAAATCATTTTTCTCTATCGGCAGGATTTTATTTTCACGCAAACCTCTGCTTTCCATCGTTAGATTAAAATAAATTAATTCTGATGAAATACTTACAAATTTCTAACAGTTAAAGATACGTTTACATAGTTAAAGATACATAGCACCCCATAAAGGGTATTTTTTATATAGTTCTAAAACTTAAAGTTGGCAACACTGAGGCCATTTTGTCAGCTGTTAAATTTTTTTTTTTTTTGTTAAGCGTTTTTATTTATTGAATCTTCAAAATGAACTAACAATAAGTATTCAAATCTTAATACTAAATATAAAAATAAAAGAATTAATAAAAAATTAAGTATATTACGCGCAAGAGGGTTTGGCTGAAGTTCCAGTTTACTGACATACCTTGTCGCGTACTTAGAAAACTCCTCTTTTACCAGCGGAACACTCAGATCTTTATGAATTCGTGAATTTTTTACATACCATGGAGCTGCAGTAATCGTTCGAAGAATTTTGTTTTGTCGTCTTTGGATTTTTCCAATGTTTGACGCTGAGGCGGTGCCTCATAACGGAATTCCGTGGCACCATATAGGCTTTAGTATTGCGTTGTATAACAAAAGTTTGCAATCTAATTTCAATGTAGAATTTCTGCCCATAAGCCAATTTAGCTGCGCTGCTTTTAGTTTTAACTGAGTGTCCTTTACTTCAATGTGAGACTTCCACGTTAGCCTACGGTCCAGGTGAATACCAAGGTACTTTACTTCATTGTGCTGCGGAATAGGTGAGTTGTTAATTTGGATATGCGCACATGTTTGCTTACGCAGTGTGAATGTAACGTGAGTACATTTTTGTTCATTAACCCTGATTTTCCAAAGCTTCAGCCATTTTTCCAATATTGAAATAAATTCCTGTAAATTTCGTGAAACTAATTGGTGGTTTTCATGAACGCTCAAAAACGCTGTGTCGTCTGCAAAAGTTGAAGTGTGGGTTCCAGATGTCGTTGGCATGTCAGAGGCGTAAATCAAATACAAAGTAGGCCCAAGAATGCTACCTTGAGGAACTCCTGCCTCGATAGGTTGAGTTGGGCTTATAAAATCACCTTCTCTGATAACAAATTTCCGCCCATATAAGTAGCTTTCCAGAAGCTTGTAAGTATTAGCAGGCAAGCTCAACTTTATTTTGTGCATCAAGCCGTCGTGCCACACTTTATCAAAAGCTTGAGAAATGTCAATGAATAAAGCTGAACAATACTTCTTCTCCTCAAAGGTCTGTCTTATGACATTGACTAGTCTGTGTGTTTGTTCTATGGTGCTATGTTTAGCCCGAAACCCAAATTGATGATCAGGGATGCATCCCACATTGTTCAATATAAAATTATATGTATTTATTTATTTACAAGTCTATGAATTACAAATTCTTATAGACTTTTTAAATTGAACTTACAAATAAATAATTCAATTAAATTCAAAAATATAATAATTTAACAGTTTAAGGAATAAATAATATATAATATAATACGTTTTATAACATCATCATTTAAGGAGAAATCCATGTGGCAATAAAGCTTATTGAAATCTTTGCAGCACTTAATTAGAGATGCAGAGTTGGCATAATTTGTTCTAAATGTTTTTATTATAAGCGGAAAGTAGAAGCGTGAAGAGTAGCGTGAAACATTAAAAGTTAAATTACTGATCAGAAAGCTAGAGTAAATATTACCATTAATTACTTTCCAAACAAACATTACGTTCAGCATAGTTCTGCGACTATGCAAGGATGGTAACTTAATAAGTGCAAGTCTCGCAGTATAAGAGGGAAGACTTATTGGATTCCATTGTAATCCTCTTAGACAAAATAATAGAAATTGTTTCTGCACTGCTTCAATTTTAACAATGTAAATTTTGTATGTTGGATCCCATATAGTTGAGCCATATTCCAGAACAGGACGAACAAGTGTTTGTAAACAATTGTTTAGTGACATAAGGGTCCTCAAACTCCTTAGCCCAGCGTTTGATAAAAACAAGAAGACTTCTTGCCTTATTGACAACCCAAGTAATGTGTTGAATAAAGTTAAGTTTTGAGTCTATCATGATTCCCAGATCCTTAAAAGTATCAACCTTATCCAACTCATAACCACCCCGAAAGTATTTAATATTGAAGTGACATTTTCTGAAGAAACACATATACTTGCATTTTTTAAATTTAATTTCATTAAATTTGCACTGCACCACGAATATAGCGAGTTTAAATCATCTTGAAGAAACTTGTGATCTACATAATTGTTGTAGGAGTAAACAATTTTTACGTCATCAGCGTACATAAGCATGTAAGAATTTTTTTTAACACTTGGTAGATCATTAATAAATAAAGCAAAAAGTAGTGGTCCAAGATGATTTCCTTGAGGAACTCCAGACGTCACTGGAATTGTTTTAGAAGTAACACTTTTGAAAATAACTTTCTGCTTTCTGCTAGTAAAGTAGGAGAGCAATAATTTTAAGCATTTACTAGTAAACCCCATTCTCTGAAGCTTTTTTATTAGAAGGTTATGATTCAGCTTGTCAAACTACATCAGTTTGTTCTTTAAGTATAAAACCACGATTAACATAAGTTGTGAATTCCATTAAGTTAGTTACAGTTTTACGAAAGCCAATAAATAATAAAGATGAAACATGATGACTGAGGTGATTAGTAACTAACTTTTCAAAGAGTTTGGGTATGACTAAGCAGGTACTAAGCGTTTTCTTCACCATCAATTCCAATGGCTTCGAAGTGGTTTACTGAGTTTCGTTGGGGTAGTACCAGCACAGGTGACACCGTACGTTCAGGTAACCAAAAAAGATGACCACGCCGAAAATTGCCGATAAAATTCATGGAACAACATTGGATGATCGTAGTATGAAAGTACATGAGGCGTGAGCAGAGACTGTAAACCTCTCATATCAGTCTTCGGATATGACAAAGCTATCCGAGAGATAAATGCCACAATTACTCACACTCAAACTTAAGTGCAACTGTATTATCGCATCAAAGGAGTATTTGGCGATGTCAACCGCAATCCAGGCGTATTTTTAAGCCATTATATAACCGTAGACAAAACATGGATCCATCACAATAACTCAGAAATCAAAAAACAATCATTGTCATTGTGGGTGTGTCAGCTAACTAGATCATTTTCACAACCCTTTTGAGATGCGTGCGGTGTCGTACACATAGATTACCTAAAGAAGGATAGAATAATCACCGAAAAATATTATTCATAGCTTTTACACAGTTCCAATGTTGACTTAAGGCAAAAATAGGCACATTTGGAGAAAAGAATATAATGCACGAACGCAGAACATGTTTGTCATCACAATGGCAAAAACCCATAAGTTAGGCTACGAAACTTACACGTTCCATGCCCATTAAACTTTGTAGCATAGTTTTGTCGTAAGCTGAGATAGCAATGCCCTGTATCCACGAACCTTAAGTAAATTTATTCAGTATTTAAAATAATAACAATGATAGGTATATAGAGCAGCCTTAGGATTACAAGCATCATAATTTGGTTTTTTTTCGTATGTTCTTTGTACACTCTTAAGCGTTAAAGTGATGATTGCTTACGTACAAGTCGGTTATCATCCTCGTACTGACACGCTTCGGTTCACAGTCTCAGTCTTTCTTAATTCAGCATGCATTGGAATCGAATATTGCTGAAATACCCACCGGATTCAGTATAGATTATGGTAGGTAGGCAGACCGCTGGATACCCCGAAATAGCCTAGGTTCTCCAGCTTACTTAGCTTCTGAAGTCGCCGCCTTTGTGATTGTCTGCAAAATTGGGATAGTGAAGTGACGAATAGAAGTTAGAGGGATATAGTGCGAGTGGAGGAGATGGATGAGAGGGGATGGAAAAGAAAGGTGGGAACCGCTTAGTGTGGCGTTACATACTGCTGTACTAGCCATCCGCTGCTTCATATGAAAGAGGCTAGCGCGGTGGGAATCAGAGCTCTTGTGTATATACGGTCAGTCGATGCGGCTGAGCGATCAGCCAGTCCAAAAACCGCTGGACAAACAGTGAGCCGAAGTTCCTGTGTATAATGTATGTCCTTAAGGGGGGAAAAATGGTCTAACACAAATTCGCTTATTCGGGGTACTGGCATGTCTCGATACCCATACTTCGGCGACCAACGACTTACTGCCGTTTGAGATTTTTTTGGCATGAACTGAATGAGAATTATAACTGCTTATTATTTTATGAGTGTTTTTATGTTTTTTGTACTATTTGCAATATAATGAATATTAATTATGTTTATTAGTTAATTGTCATTATGAATAAATGACAAATATAACGTACGAAGCGACATAAAAATGTGCGCTTCGTTACAACTTCTGACTCAAAATGGCCGAAACTTTATTCTTCATATGTTAGCAATTTATGTGTTTGTGGTTGAAACAACTATTAGCAATGGTTCAGAATAAGAATCTGAAATATTGACCAAATTTTTGTTCAAGTTAATTTTTTGCAATCGTCATCTTCATAATTAGAACCTCTTTTTTATTTCAACTTTTCCTTCGGTCCTTTGAATTTGAAGTTATCAAGAGCTGACTGTGTTTTTAAAAAAAGAGCCTAAAAATATGCCACGAATTTGCATCATATCCACTTTTAACCAGGTTTTTTCTGTTGAATGATGACAAACACGGATATTTGAAGCAGCACACATTTAATAACGATTTAAGCAAAAAAAAAAAAAACACGCAAATGCCAGCGAAAAGAAGAATTGCAATAAAAAGTTGAATAAAAATGCGTTGGTTTCAAATTCTAAATTAAACTATGACGTCAACTTTTTTTTGGTTGTTTTTAGATTTTTTTTTTTGCAACCTGGTGTTCAAGAAAGGAGTCCTTTCACAAATATATTTTTTCTATAAAAAAAAAAAACGATTATAGTAAAAACGAATTTCGTTGCATACACAGATTAAAGATTGATTAATAATTGTGTGCATTTTAAGTAAATACGAATACACAATAATATTCAAAACTATCAAGTAAGTTTATTAAAAATAAATCACCTTAAAACGGCTTCCAAGAAAAACGAATAAATTGTTATAACATTTTATATATGAGTAGCTATAAAAAGAAATAGCTGAATATAAAACCATATAAGCCGCTGTAGTTACTAGTTTTTTTATTATTAGTTGATTGCTATTTGATATTGATAGTCTATACAAAATAAGAACTAAGAAACAAAAATTAAGCAGTATTCAGAGAAACAACACCTGAAAACAAAATAACTATTTTAATACTTTTAACACGAGGGCTGTGTGATGAGTACGTGGCTATTTGAATATCTTTTTTTTTTTGCGGCAAACAAGCAATATAATATCCCTTTAGGACAATACATTTAGTCCAGCGACGTTTGACTAACAACACGGATATTCCAAAACGAACATCACAGCATTTAAAATGACCGTCAATAGAGTTAATTGGCTAAAATACAAAAAATTTCTGAGTACACATTGTACTGAAAATATCGTCTTTAGAACGCCTGAGGATATTGATGTGTCAATTAACGATTTTTCTGAAAACCTCAAACTGGCCGTACAGCATGCTACCACTAGTCATATAAGATCCAGAAATGAAACCAATAGAACTTATTCGTCTGAAATTGCGCAACTTCTGTCAGAAAAAAGAAGAGTCAGAAGAGAGTGGCAGCTTCGCAGGTCTCCCCAGCTTAAGAGCAGGCTACGAGAGTGCATAACTCAGTTAAGAAATTTGCTTGAAATCCAAAGAATAGGTAAGCGAACTTCAACTGGCGACTGGGCAAGAAGCGATTCAGAAAAGGGGATGGTGTGTGTTAACCATTTGAGAAATGTTTTTATTACAAATGATATAACAAATGATGCATCTGAATTACCACCATATGCAGTTAGACCGCCTGTGTCTTTGCGATTCATATTTCAAGATGTAGAACAAGGTATCAGTAACATAAACCCCAGGAAAGCTCCAAGTATTGACCAAATTACTGGCAAAATGCTTGAACAGTTACCTCGTGTAGCTAAAAGAATTCTACTTTTTATTTTTAACGCTATTTTACGCCTTGAGTACTATCCTGCAGAGTGGAAGGTCTCTATGATTACTATGATACCCAAACCAGGGAAGGATCCGACTAAGGTAGAATCATATAGACCAATAAGTCTACTACCAACAATTTCAAAACTATTCGAAAAATTGTTAATGGTTAAGTTGGGTCCAATATTGAACAATGTGGGATGCATCCCTGATCATCAATGTGGTTTTCGGGCTAAACATAGCACCATAGAACAAACGCACAGACTAGTCAATGTCATAAGACAGACCTTTGAGGAGAAGAAGTATTGTTCAGCTCTATTCATTGACATTTCTCAAGCTTTTGATAAAGTGTGGCACGACGGCTTGATGCACAAAATAAAGTTGAACTTGCTTGCTAATACTCACAAGCTTCTGGAAAGCTACTTATATGGGCGGAAATTTGTTATCAGAGAATGTGATTTTATAAGCCCAACTCAACCTATCGAGGCAGGAGTTCCTCAAGGTAGCATTCTTGGGCCTACTTTGTATTTGATTTACGCCTCTGACATGGCAACGACATCTGGAATCCACACTTCAACTTTTGCAGACGACACAGCGTTTTTGAGCGTTCATGAAAACCACCAATTAGCTTCACGAAATTTACAGGAATTTATTTCAATATTGGAAAAATGGCTGAAGCTTTGGAAAATCAGGGTTAATGAACAAAAATGTACTCACGTTACATTCACACTGCGTAAGCAAACATGTGCGCATATCCAAATTAACAACTCACCTATTCCGCAGCACAATGAAGTAAAGTACCTTCGTATTCACCTGGACCGTAGGCTAACGTGGAAGTCTCACATTGAAGCAAAGGTCACTCAGCTAAAACTAAAAGCAGCGCAGCTAAATTGGCTTATGGGCAGAAATTCTATATTGAAATTAGATTGCAAACTTTTGTTATACAACGCAATACTAAAGCCTATATGGTGCTATGGAATTCAACTATGGGGCACCGCCTCAACTTCCAACATTGAAAAAATTCAAAGGCAACGAAATCAAATTCTTCGAACGATTACTGCAGCTCCATGGCACGTAAGAAACTGACGAATTCACAAGGATCTCTGTGTTCCTCTTGTAAAAGACGAATTTTCAAAATACGCGACAAGATATATCAGTAAATTGGAAATTCACCCAAATCGTCTTGCACGCAATATACTTAATTTTGAAGGCCACTCTCGGTTGAGAAGGAGGGCCACCATCGGAACGTTAAATAGGTGATTTTTAGGTGATTAGGCTTTAGTTTAATTTCATAGCCACACACTCATGACTTGTCACCAGTTATGACTTTTTGAGAAAATCTGATTCGTCGCTGATGATGTTCTACAGCTCCTGAGCGATGCCCATGCGACGTTGTTTTTGCTCAAAATTTAGCAATGTTGGAAAAATCCTCGCTGCCTCACGTTTCATGCCTAAAACATGCGTAAAACTTGCTTGGCATGAGCCGGACGATATGCCAACATCATCAGCAATCTCTCTGATAGTGATTCGATGATTATCCAAAATCATTTTCTTCACTGCTTCAATGTTTTCATCGGTTGTTGATGTGCTCGGGCGACCAGGATGAGCATCGTCATTCACATCTTCTTGGCCTACCTTAAACCTATTATACCACAATTGAACTTGTGTTCTGCTCACAGTAGACTCGCCAAACGCCACAGTCAACATTTCAAGTGTCCTTGCGCATTACATTTCATTTTTTACACAAAACTTAATACTGTTTCTTTGATCCATTTTAATTTTTAAATTTAATTTTTTACACAAAACTTTATACAGTTTCTTTGATCCATTTTTTCGAATAGTAAAAAATCGAAGAGCACACCAAAATACGACTAACCTTTTTATCTGTCAAAAACAAACTGACATTGCAAAATGGCTGATTTTGCCAACATATATAACAGACATGTATACCAATATAACAGCAAAAAATGCGAAAATCGAACATACGTAACTCATGCAATTTGAAAAGAATAGTTATTTTTTTATCAAACCTCGTACAATTGATTTTTAATTTAATTTTTTGGACCCCAAAATGGGCACGGTGATTTTCACTTTTCACACTAAGGTTAAATGTAAAATTATATAATAAAGTGAAAACCTAGAAGAACCTGGGCAACGCAGAGTCTTGTGCTAGTTATGTAAATAAATAAATAGTCTTGAACTTGTTTGATAACAACTCGAGTAGTGCTGTCTCTGGAAGATCACCGGCAACAAGTGCAGTAAGTTACCACACTCTATCAAATGCCTTGGAGATATGTAGATGGATGGAGTAGCACCATTTTTCGGAGAGATATGCCAAAAGATCACCAGCAGAGCAGAACCTGCGAAATCCGTATTGATGGTTACTCTAGATACTTCAGAATATGCCTGTTAATCATACTTTCCATTACTTTGGAAACAGCAGAGCAAATTGCAATTCCAGGGTCATTTTTAGAATTATTTAACGTTACATTAGTAACCTTCCAATACAATGGGAAGTCACCAACATAAACAAAGTGCTAAAAATGCGTGCTAATGAAGGTTTAAGTTCGATGCCGAGGCGGTCGCACATAATTGAGTCCTATAGCAGGAGTGCCAAGGCACGAAAAGCAAAGAAAAATTTAAAAAAAATTTCTATGAAAATCACGTGATTCTAACTAAAACCACTTTCGAAACTGCAAGATCTTGTTTCGAGCGCAAAATTTCAAACTTTTTCAGTGCATTATGCATTTAGCAAGAAAAAAAACAGGATAATGAATTTTTAATAATATTTGTATTATCTTACTTATTCTATCTACTTTGTTTTTCTTCATTTGTTTAAATTAAATATTTAACATGTTCTACTCGTATTTATTTTTGCATTATGTATAAAAAAAAGGACTTGTTTTAAAATGTGGAAACCACATATTGTTTGCATTAAGTATTTAGATGTACAAATAGACATTGAAGGCTTCATATGTAGGCTACGACAAGTAAAATGCATTAGTTCATATAAAATAATTGTAGGCAGTAACTCTTAAAGACGGCTTGTCCATTTTTCGGTTTTAAAAGTGGAAACAAAGATTTCGAGAAAGGTAGATGTAAAATTATAAAATTGTTCGTTCAAGATATGCAATTGAAAGTACTTATAAATGAAGTAACTGGTATATATCTAAAGAGCAAATAAACTATGCAAACCGTTCGGTAAACACACGTTTTTAGCACAAACACAAATTAATCTTTTTTTTTTTCAATGAGAGTACACGATTATGTTGCGACAATTTTCTCGCCATATGAAGTTTATAACACATAAATCATTTTATAATTTGTTTAAGCCTCTATTTCTTGATATTCCGTTTCTACAAAGAAGGTCAACTTTATTACAATACTAAAAATTCTAACAAGAAAACTTTTTCATGATTCATTTGTGTGCTTCTTCTTCCATCGCTTCATTCAGCAAAATTTTCTTTGAAAAATCGTGCAAACATGCTTTGAATTTTTGTACAAACAAGCAAATATTCCATTTTACAACGCTAAATGTTAGTACAAACGTATTGACATGTTTGGTAAGCTGTTTATGTAGTTTATTCAGCCCTTAACTAGTTCTTTTATAAAATTAGGAGTTCTTATTTTAAGGATACACAGATTTAACAGCAGAACAATGAAATTTATTAATTTATTTAAAACTCCATTTAATTTTGTTCTTTTATTATATAATATTAGAAAATAAAATATTTCCAAGAGAAAAATTTAATTTTGTTGTCAACAAAAATAGAAACTAGTTTAATGCAAGTGCGGCAAAAAATCAGCATAGACAACAACCTGCAGTCCTATCGTCTTGCTGTTGTCTACACAAACAATGCTGTACAAACAATGCGGGCAATTGACAAAATGCATTCAATATGAGATGAATATAGATAGAGAATAATTAAATGGCTCGGTGGCTGAGTGGTTAAAGCAGTAGATCATGATACGGCATGACCCGAGTTCAAGTCCCAGTGGGTGCTGATGAGTAGTGTAGCGACTACGAAACAGCTAGTTGTCCCCCAGCTAAAGATTTGATTATTATTTTTCTTATCTTCTTCAATCAATAATTATTGATAACAGCACATTTGTATTGTAAAAAATCCTTCTTAAGAAAGGAAAAAACTTGAACTAAAACCCGATGCACATAAGTACAAACCAAAAAATGTTTAATTTAAAAAATTTTTTTGGTTAAAAGCAGTTCTGGTAATAAAAGAAGGTTATATAATTAGTAATTATATAACCTTCCACTTTGGATAACTATGAATTATTATCGAATATATCCCTGATTTTTATATATTAAAATAAAAATGTTCTTGAATTTAACTGTATTACTTGCGTTTTTTATTACATTTCTACTTTAAACTCAAAAATATACCAAAAAAAATTCAAAATTTATCACATAATAACATAATATATGAAGTATGCTCCTGGTGGCACCAGGTCACGTTTTCGGAGCTAAAGGCTGCCGTAACTCGGTTTGACTCAGAGTTACAACAATTTTGTTCATAACATAAATTTTGAAGAACAAAATAAGCTATCTTTTGTGATTTGCGTGTTTTTATTATTTACTGTTCCCGAGTTATGGCTCAATACGTCAACTTTTTGGCCAAAAAATTCGTTTTTTTCAAATTTTGAGCGACGAGCGGCACGTGTTACCGTCGTTTAATCGGGTTAAAATTTTGGCTATCCCAATATCTGGAAAGGGGATTCGTTTTGTGGGGTTAAGACGAACAAGATTCCGACATTTTTTTTGCCCCATATAAGTTGCGGTCACTCTAATAATTACAGACAATAAACATTTCCAATATTGGACCATACGTACACGAGATATAGCCTAAACCAGTTTTTTCATGAAACAAATTTTTTTTTGTGGTAATGAAAGTTTTTCGTTCTGTACATACCTGTTTTCATTGTCGTCCGTGTTTTCTATACCTATACTTAGTATGTTTTTTAATAATTTGTAAAAAACGAAATTATACCGGAATAGGTAGAGTTTTGTTTTGCATCATGTGTGCATGTATTTTTTTTTTATTATTTTATTTTTTTACTGCCGTTTGTTTTTTTTCTATTTGTTGTTATTAATTTCTTGTTTATGTTCATTCTATGTATTTTTTTACCTTACGGTGAGCGCGGTGTTGAACTAATTTTTGTTAGTCTCGAAGGACTGGGCACTGATCAGTTTTAACTAATTTAATTTCAACATTTTAAATGCTGTGATAACGTTTGTTTTGGTCGTTTCGTATGTTAAGTTCACAAACATTACTCCCCCTTTCCTCCTTCTCATAATATATTTTCCTAGTTCCAGTACAATGCACTGCATATGTAGGGGCTACCCCCTAAGTACTGGTCTGGATAAAAAAAATGAGGTTTTATTTATGAAAATGTCGCTTAAGCGAACTTAAACAACTTTGTTATCTTAAAAGCAGTTGTGGTAATAAAAAAAGGCTACTAAAATACAGAAATTTAAAATTTCCGATATCAATCCATATATGTATATACCAGCATATTTAGTTCAAATTTGTAATGTGTACTATATATTTACGTGACTATCGTGAAGGGTATTTTAGATTCGGCCCAACCGAATATAAATCACTCTTACTTGTTTTATACTGAAATTAAACAAATAATGAAAATGTCTCTTAATCCCTGAATAACTTTTTTTGTTACCAGCCGAACGATTACGTTCTATATCAAGCAGTAAAGCTAAGCAAGCAAAAAACCGCGTATGAAAGTTCAAATTCGACCAAAAGTTATAGATTTTTGAACGCTATCTCGTCCACTGTGCGGGGCCAAAAAAGTGTATAATTATGGTATTTTGCAGTATTTTGTGTTTTTTAAAATGCGTAAATACTTCAGATTGTATTTAGATGTGTGGTTATAATAAGGACGTAAAAAATATTGAACATAACCAAAGTTCTCAATGCATGCAAAAGCATTTAAAACTGTAGTCATTTTGATTTAATGAATTATATGAAATGCAAAGTAGATATTTAATATTGTAGCTATTGCCCCAAATTACTGTTTCTTTATAATCCAACTTGGAAAGACTATTAAAAAAAATATATTTTTTTGTTCCTTTCAACTGGAGACTTGGTATATTTTTTTAATAAAAAAAAAATTTTTTCCTACCACTGCATTCCAACAAAAAAAAAACAAAATAATGGTATCATTTCTGATTGCAAATGATATATTTTGAATTATTCTAGCAGGCTACAACAAAATCTCAATTTTGACGAAATGTGGACTTAGCACTTTTTCCGACTAATGCTAATATGTGTTTTATTTAACTTTATAAATAAAACCCTACTTTAACGATTTTCTACCCGTTTTTCGGCTGTTGAACTATTTTAATGGTTAACATTCTGTACCTGTGAGCCACTGTTTGTTAGCCATTAACGGAAAATCGTAAAAGAAAACAAAAACACTACTCGCTTCAATCTTTTTGAAAGTGGAATTACAGCCATTTCATGCTCGAATACTCATTTTGTTGCGCAACATAATTGAAATAATTAATTCAAATTATAAAGTTGAAGAATTTTGTTTCCACTTTTGCTTAAGAAAAGTTCCTTTATCTGCAAAGCATCGTATTTTTTCTTCTTCTTCTTCTTGAAATTGGCTCACTGACGTTCTTCTCTCGGTTTCCCTCTCCCCTCCCCTTAAGCATTCTTTGTAGCAAAAACATTTTAAGTGGCCCAGAAGTTTTGACTGTTGTAGCAGCAGTTGTCGAACTTAATCGTTGTTATTGTTATAGTTATTTTGTTTATTGTTGTTGTATCCTTAAATAGATTTAATCATGTCTTATTAAACTTTGCAAATTATTTACAACAACAAATGCAAATGGCATCACAGAGAGAAAAATGCACAGAAATGTTGTTGAAATGATTGACTCACGCGTATACTGACGTTAATGGTGTGTGCATGAATGTTTTAGCAATGTGTTGAAAAGTTAAACCGCATTATTACACTCACACTCTCATACACATGGCAATAAAAACAATACAATGTTGAATAATTCCATATGTTGAGTATTTTTTATTCATTTTAATGATGAATTTGTAGTGCAGTAAAATTCGCTTATAGTCCACTGCTGCAAGTGCACGCTTTTTGTGGACTATAAGACGAATTGGACTATAGTTAGATTTTTATATAAGCCACTTTTTGGCTTATAAATGAATTAGTATATAATAATTTATTTTGACTATATAAAATATGAAAGCAGATATTTCAATGCTCTCATTGACAAAAAAACACATTTAACATTGCAAACATGTGTCAAAAATGAAATATGTACATTAAAAAACTGTTGCATTTTTGTGCTCCGTTTTTGTTTAGGAAAATTTTTATTAAATTTGTATTTTGCATTATATATTCAATAAGTTGCAGGAAATTAAGTTTTTTCACAACGCATCTAACAAATATTTTGCAGGTATTTTATTTATTGATGCCAAAAAACTGCACATTTTGGACTAAATCGCTAATTCTACTATAAGCGGTGTGGCTTATAAACGAATTTTACTGTATGTCTAATAAGTTAAAAATGAGTCTTGGAAAAATTGCAATATGAAAAATGTGTTTGCTATATGAATTCACCGACATCAACTAGAAATAGCAAAAAGGTAGAAACAATATTAGCTTGAATTTTTGGGAGCAGCAACTTTTTTAAATTACAGTGAAACTTCCATAATTCGAACTTCTCTATTTCGAATTTTCTCTAACTCGAACTAATTTAGTTGACAGTAGTGTTAAAAGAACAAGTGACATACAATTTGCCTTCTATAACTCGAACTTCCATAAGGCGAAGTTCTCCATAACTCGAACAAAAAACATACACATGAACTCTATCTCGAAGAATCCCAGTGGCAAACTTTTGTAGTCCTTCATTTATATGGCCTTCTGTAAGGCCTTCTTACACACTTTTTTTTTTTTTTTTTGATCCAATACTCATTCTCGCTTGCCTTCTCAGGATGGCCTTATAGAAGGCCTACTAACTCCCTTCTATATGAAGACTTGTTTCTAATTATGTGTATTTACATACGTATAAAGAGTACAAACGGACGTTTGTGGCAACAAAAATTGATGAACCGTTTAAATAAAAATTCCAAAGAAAAACGACAAACACAAAAACAGGAAAATGTAGAAAGTCAATAATAAAAAAAAAAATGTAGACTTAAAATAGTTTTGCTTAAAATGAATTAGACGTCGGTCGGATTATGTATTTTTGTGAAATTTTTGTGGTAAAAATTTAAAAAAGTGATTAAAAGGTCGCTAAGGCGAAAAAGAAAATATTCTAACGAAACTTTACTAACTAACGCACAGATTAAGTAGAATAAGGCCTGTTGAAGAAGGCCTTATATCAGGCCTTCTGAGGAAGGGAACGGGGAAGGCCTTGGCTGGCTAGGACAACGTGTGTAAAAAATATATATGAGTATGGAGTGCAGTAGCAAGGTCTTATGTCTGCCAAATAAGGCCTTCTAGCAGGCCTGTTTACTCCTTCTTTCCGCCACTGGGATTTTGCTTGTTTATATGGTTTTTTGTTTTAGTTATGATTTCTATGTTTTGATCTCTTTTGTTACATGAGCTGGTTTGTATATTTTACATACTTTTTATATTTGTTTATTTTTCTCGGGGAATTACAAATTTTTTTCTTTCTGTTTGCGTAAGTCTCAATTCTATGCATAGACATATTTTAAAATGCTTATCAATTGAAGAAAAATATAAACTTATAAGAGACGTCGAAGATGGATTAAAGGAAAAGGAGGCAGCTGATAAATATGGTATTCCGGCAAGCAGGTCTAAACAATTTTCAAAAATAAGGAATCAATTATCAAGTCGATTGAAGCTGGATTTCGTTTATGTAGTAAAAGAGTTAGAACCCCAAAATACAAAGATGTCGACAAAACAGTCCTCGATAGGTTTTTAGCAGCTAGAAGCCAAAATATGCCTATATCTGGTGAAGTATTAAATGAAAAGGAAATTGAGTTTGAAAAGCGTTTTGGAAATGATAACTTGACAGCACGCACAGGTTGGCTTGATAAATAAAAGCAAAGGTATTAAGAAAAGATTAATTGATGAAAAGTTCATTTAACTTAATGAATTTGAAAAAAAGTTATATGTAAGTCATTTATTTACTTAACTATAATTTTTTAATTATATGAGTTTTCCATTAGATGCTGTTTTAAATAAAGAGGTTATTTTACATAAAAAACCTTATATTCTATTTTCCAAAAAAATTCTGTAACTCGAAGTCTCCGTAAGTCGAATTTTTTTTTTGGGAAATATTTCTTTGTTTGACTTAAGTTACCATGAGAATATGCGGGCTGCCTATTTGCACAGAGTGTTTCCTGTGTTGAATATTATACAAATTCGTTAAATAAATAGGTTCATGAAAGATTGATGTTTGGTTCTGATTTACTCGATTTTATCCCTGACGCAAATAACTAAGATGATGTCAAAAACTTGACAAAACTGTTTTCTACGGCTCATGACGTCACATGAGACCACAATTATTCGTTTACATCAAACAAATGCCTGCGGTTAGTGTTAAAATACTGGAACAATAAAATAATTAATGTTATTTTAAAATAGCTAGAAGACAAATTAATAAAATTTATTTTTTTTTGTTTTACTAATTGTTTATATTTATTGTGACATAAATTTGTGGTGACAAATAAGTAGCTACGCATAAAGCAATAGATTGGATTTCTATTTAGGGACAAATGACAGGCACCCACAGACGATATGTTTTTACGTCTGTTTTTTTAATATGTAATTCTTCATGTATTTTATCATGTCTGTCAAAATTTTTCATTTTTACAGACGGTTTTTAAAATTTACTCACAAACGTACATTGTCTATGCTTTTTGTTTTTATAAAAAATACTTATTTAAAACAAATTAAAATATTAATGCATTAAAATTTTCAAAAGCCGATTACTTATACCGCACAAAAACGGCTGCTGAATTATTCGCAAGGCATAGAGTTCTAATATCAGATGTTTAAACATAAAAAAATAGAACAAACTCTGTTTGAGATTTTGTCAGACGACTTTGCTCATGTTTTTACATGTAGGAATTTTACATTGTGAAAAATGACAGGTATATTGTTAAAAACATATCGTGTGTTACCTACTTTACCGTATAGGTATACTTGTATGGTGTTATTAATGAAATAAGTTTTGATTTTTAATTATTTTAAAAACAGGGCGTCTGCCGGGCAGATATATCATTTTGTTTATTTACGTTGAATCCTGGCTGTATGTGATCTGGCACCGTCCTGTTCATACTACATGTTAATCAAGCCCACAGAATGCAGTTGAGGCATTAAAAAGTTTTCAATCTTATCACGGTATCGTTCCCCAATCATAGTTAGTGCTACGCCATTTTCATTTTCAAAGAAGTAAAGTCCAATGATTCCTCCTGACTAAATTGTGCAGCAGACTGTCACTTTTGGTGGCTGCAAAGGTGACTGTTGAATAATTT
Organism: Thecocarcelia acutangulata; assembly: GCA_914767995.1. NCBI lineage: Eukaryota > Metazoa > Arthropoda > Insecta > Diptera > Tachinidae > Thecocarcelia > Thecocarcelia acutangulata. The sequence goes on along the minus strand of OU612095.1, from coordinate 75,232,067 downwards.
GAGGGAGCAGCAGTATTGTTTTCAGCCACGGTCGATATTTTGGCCCATCACCTACAGACCCTCTTTCTTCGAAATCATTCACTACACGATAAACGGCGTGTTTTGTTTCTCCTAAAAATTTCACATAACCTTCTCATCGTCATCTCTCATCAATCGTTTTAATGATTAATTTGAAATGTGTCTACTTCCCGACTAATGTTTACCAAAATGGCGTCAAAACAAGGACACCCGGTACATAATTTTTAAAATTTTTTTTTTAACCCGATGGTGTTTCCTTTCATTAGCTTCTCATATAAGCAAATAGTTTTGATTATTGCAATACTTAAGCTTTCATAAAAACCACTTGTGCTCAAAAAGGCTTGCATTTTTGAGGCTTACAGTGGCGGACATTTATCTGATATTGTACTCCATACACAATTGCCGATATTAAACATTTGTCAATATAAGATCCGTTCTCCTTTATTTATCAAAATTTACAAACAAACACCGGCGGACACCTTGTATTTTATTGTTTTAGTCTTAAGTTGTCTCATTGATAAAATATTTCACCAAATAGCTTCACTACTATTTTTGTGTTTTAAAAAGGCTTTAAAACTTTATTTACGACAAAAGCAAAAAAAATTGTTTTATTCAACCAAATATTTGCTGAATGAGACTGCATCTTTAGAAATCTTCTATAGCCGTACACTTTTACCAATTTCAGCAAATACTTTTTTTTTATCTAGCTAGAGCTGAATGTTAATTCCAAATCTTTTTATAGCTTTGATTAAACGTTTTTATGACACAAAAAATAAAACAAATATACAGTATGTATGTGTTTTCGTTTTCATTTACCTTGAGTTTATTTATGTAAATGTATGTATACTTTTATTCTTTTTTCAGGATTTGCCGGCATTCAACTATTAAAGTAAACAAAACCATTAATCTAAAACAGCGAAGGGCACTCCTTTGCTGGAATTACGAAGTTGTTTGTCCATTTATGATTACTCATCGTGTTTATTTAAACGTAGAGTTGTAAAGCCAAAAATTTTCGTACTAAAATGTTATCTCTAATTCCTTAAAACATACCTTTACCAAAACATACCAACACCATCAAGTGGTTTGAAAACAAATAAATACGACTTCCTAACTGTAACAATAAAAATGTAACAATTTTTAAAACCGTGTGATGGTGTTTTTAGAATTTAACTACTGCCCAAAAACAGAACATCTTTTGTTGTTTTTTTTTTTTTTTTATCTTGGAACAATACTCAGGGGTTGACATGCATTGTACCGGAACTAGGAAAATAGGTTAATAAAAAAGGAGTAGAGTTTGTAGACATTTGACTTGTACTATACAAACTTATAATTGACAAGAAACACCTGTTAGGGACACTTTTTCCACAGACGAACCGTACAGCTGAAAAACGAGGTCTCTCTATAATGTATTGTACGATTCGCTGGGCAATCGACTACAAACGGATGACCCCAGTAGGAAGATCGCGCGTTGCGCAAATATCCCTAATTTCTTCAAAGCAAAATCCATTGTAGTAACAATAAAAGCACCTCACACTGCGGTGACGTTTCAGTGATTTTATACAGTTGAATACCCTACTGTCATCGATCTTCGCCCTCTCCTGCACACCCAAACAGGAGAGTTATATTGCAGTTTCGGTGATATAAATGGTAGGGGTTCACGCAAAATAATAAAAATACTGAAGAGAGGAAAACAAATTATGATTCAAAGGCTAACTAAATTTTAACCAAGTACTCTACTGCCCACCGCTGATCTGAAATGAAATATACTTATATGCACACATACACACACAAATTTACTAAAACCTATCCCAGTTGGCTAACTTGATGCTAGATGACATAATCTTCGATGGCTTAGGTTTTCTAAAGAAATTTTAGGTGACTGATGAGCGACAAAACCATAAAATTGTTGGTAGAAAGTATTTATGAAAAAAGACTGTGTTTGGTTCAAAACAAATATAGGCACATGTTTGGCGGAGATGGACCATTATGAGTCAGATTATGAAATTGATTTATATCAGCACCTGCTTTGTCGGCCTAATCTAATGATGAACCAACTCCGCGGGGTGAATTATTCACGATTCACCAACGCCTCTTGTGGCTTTCTAGACTCAAACAGTTCGAGAACAGTCACTGGAAGACAAGGCTTAATGTGTTGGTAGGCCGAAGTCCATTCCAAATTCATCACCCCTGGTTCCTTACAGGTACCTGTTGCAAGATAATATCACCACGCGAGTTATTAGACACGAAAAGCAGCACCAAAGTTACCAGGGAAACTAATTGTTCTTACTGCGGTTTTAGCCAGAACATTTCAGCCAAGGCAGGCACTTCTACCATGATCAGCACCCAGATGGGCTAGAGGGCAAAACAACCTGGGGGCTTTGCTGATCCCCATTCTGCCTATTTTAACCCTTGGTAAGGGTTTCAGAAGTCCAACACCCCATAAGTCATGCGGCTTTCTAGAGTTTTTCTTTTCTCCTTCCCCTTTATGCCCCAAAAAGCAAAGTGCCCTGGTTTTGTGTACGCAAAACCTACTCCCCGGGAGAACCATTATGAGTCAAGTAAATAATTTTGCAGAGCATTGGACGGTTAGAAGGCCTTGTAATCAAAAACCTTCCATTCGTGCAAAACAACCCCAGTGTTTCAACAATGAGATAATCTTTTTTTTTTTTTTTAGCTTGGACCAGTACTCAGGGGATGACCCCTACATATGCAGTGCATTGTACCAGAACTAGGAAAATAGGTTATGAGAAGGGGGAAAGAGGGAGTAGTGTTTGTGAACATTTGACTTGAACTTTCCAACGTTATAACAGACAGGAAACACGTCTGCAGGCAACTTATTCCATAGACGAAGCGTACGGCTGAAAAACGAATTCTCTCTGTAATGCGTAGTACGATTCCCCGCGCAATCAACCACAAATGGATGAGCTCTAGACGATGAGCGCGTGCTACGTAAAAATGTGCGAGTTTCGGGAACAAGATCCCTAATCTCGTCAGAGCAAAATCCATTGTAGTAACGATAGAACAGAGTAACGCACCCCACACTGCGTCGATGCTCCAGTGAGTCAATAGAGTTGGATACCCTACTGTCACCGATAAGCTTCTTCGCCCTCTCCTGCACACGGTCGAGTAACCCCAAAACAGACTTTGAGGCACCGGCCCAAACATGAGAGTTGTATTCCATTTTCGGTCGGATGTAGGTGGTATAAATAGTAAGGAGGTCGGATGGAGTGAAGTACATCTTACACCGTTTCAAAAAACCGAGGCACTTGAATGCTTCTTTAGAGACATGAAAAATGTGTTCTGTCCAGCGAACCTCACACTGTATCTTCATTCCAAGAACATCAAGAGCATCCGATTCCTCAATATTTATACCATCCATGAGTACAGATGAAGCAGCATCTGCGATCGTTTGCTTGTGTGTTAATAAGCAACATTGGGTCTTACGAGCGTTGAAGGCGACTCTGTTTTTACGACCCCATTCGGAGATTAATAGAAGGTCACTATTCAGTGAATCATTCATATTTAGCCTCTTGGCAGCGATCTCTGATAGGCTGGGCCTATAGCTAAAAGAGTACGAGTGGCAAATGCTGCTGTCATCTGCGAAAGAGTGGATAGGGTTGTAAGTTTGGTAGAGAAGATCATTTAGAAAAATAAGGAATAGGGTAGGAGAAAGAACGGAGCCTTGCGGAACCCCTGAATTAATCTTGAACTCGTTTGATGAGACCCCATCTATAACAACTCGTATAGTGCGGTCTCTGAGAAAACTCGATATAAACCGAGAGAAGTCATCACCGACACCAAAAGCAGTAAGTTTTGCCAGTAGTGCACCATGCCACACTCTGTCAAACGCTTTTGAAATATCCAGAGCCACCACTCTACTTTCACCGAAATGATGGATTGAGTGGCATCATTTCTCTGAAAGATATGCCATAAGATCGCCAGTAGAACGACCCTTACGAAATCCATATTGACGATCACAAAGTAGTTTATGCGACTCTAGATACCTCATAAGGTGATGGTTGACCATGCTTTCCATTACTTTGGAAAGTGTAGAGCAAATTGCAATTGGGCGGTAATTTTCAGGGTTATTTGCCTCACCCTTTTTGGGTATTGGTGTTACATTAGTAACCTTCCAGCTTGATGGAAACTCACCAAAATGGTAAAGTAAACTGAAGAGGCGTGCTAATGGACGCGCAAACGTAGAAGAACACTGCTTCAAGACCAGTGCTGGAATGCCATCCGGTCCAGGAGTTTTGTTTATGTTGAGGTCTGCCAAAACCCTTTTAACTGCTCGCGCCCGGAAAAATATCTTTGGCATAGTTACAGATACTCTTTCGAGCTCGGGAAGTGGTTGACTGCTTTCCGGCAAGCAGGAGTTGCTTGCAAAAATTTCAGCCAACAGGTTAGCTTTGTCATCTTCACAATAGTGCATAAGGATTTAAGCTTAATCTCTTACAAAACTCAAACGGCTAATAAACTTAATACAGCAGACTTTCCGATTCGCTTGGAAGTTTGTCAGAAGATGTTTGAAAAGATGTTAGGACACGAAAATAGCTTAATGTCATTTCATGTCTGATGAGGCTCATTTCGATTTGGCAAAGTAAACAAACAAAATTTTTGCATATGGGGTAATCCCAACTCAGAAATAGTACTTGAGAAGTAATGCGCGTCAAAGTGTGGTAAACACTTTCTTCACTCTGCAGAGTAAAATAATTTTTCTATTCCGGACTACACCGGAAAAAAGGACCCTTCAACTCTGTATGATTTTAACGGGATGGTGCAACTGCACACATAGCTCAGCCGGTTATAACCGAATCACGCAAAAAATTATTTCCAGAAACTCACCGTACATTTACCAGAATTTTTCTATGGGGTTATTCTATCCGGGAAATGTACAAATTGCAACCGCCAAACTTGAATACATTAAAACAAGCCATTCGAGCGACAATAGCTGCAATTCCAGCCCCAACTTTGCTATAAAAACCACATTTACGCCAAATAAGGGACTGGCAATTTAAATTTCAATCTTCAACATCAATTAACCTATCGGGTGGTTAAATTTTAAAGGCCTGTGTTGAATACGAACCGCACCTGAACGTCAGGTTTTCTTCTGCATTTTATTTTTCAATTTCAGGCTAACTCAATGTTAATCATGGAAAGATACACAATCGAACAACGCGTTAAAGTTATTCAGATTTATTATGAAAATGGGCGTTGAAATCAAAAGACATATTTTCGGTAAATTTAATCGTCTGTCAGTGACTGGTGTTCGCTGTCGTGAGATGATAATGAACTTTTTATGGCTCGACTTGGAAGGTATGGATGTGAACGATATAAGGTTTCAACAGGACGGTGTCACTTGCCACACAGCTAACGAAACAAAGAATCTGTTGCGGGGCAAATTCAACGGCCGTGTTATCTTACGTAATGGAGGTGTCAATTGGCCGTTGGATTTCTTTCTTTGGTGTTATTTGAAAGAAAAAGTTTACGTCGAAGAGCCAGCAACAATTCAAGAGCTAATTCCCAGTTTCCACTACGCAAGTCTTATTGCTGAACTGATTAACTTTTAAAGAACGGGGTGAGGTATTTTACCTCATCCAGTAAACGAGTTCATACTTGCATGTACTTGCAATTCGTTTTGCTTTCATATTCGTATGTATACTATTCAAGCTAAAATCAGTTCAGTTTAAGCAATGAGACTTGTAACGTGTAAACGGCAAAGAAAGTTCAAAGAAAAAAATGAAAAATTGCAATCTTATTTTCTTGTATAGTAGAACCGGGCACTAAAGGATAAATTAATTCGGCACATTATGGGCATAGAAACTCGTTATGTCACAGAATCATCGAAAATTTGGACCATCGAATGGAGATGTGCCGCGGAGGTCGCGGCGGTATGTTTCATATATAATATTATCATAATAAACCATACCAATATTATTATAATAAATCATTATTATAATAACTCATACTTAGCTACTTATACAAAGTGGGTAAATGTAACACAACCTTTTTGTTTACACGAAGATGAAGAAGTCCTGGATGACGCCGAACACACTTTTTTCAAGTGTATTCGATGGGCGGAAACTCGTAGAGTGCTGGAGATGATAACTCGCTCAATAACGGTAGAGAACGTCGTGGACATCATGATAGGGAGCGAGGCAAACTTTTTAGCGGTATCGCGATTCTGCGAAAAAGTTCTGCGGACGAGAAAACCAGATCTGGACGCCGCAGAACAAGATTAAAGAGAAGAGCTAATTAAGCCATTGGGAATCTACACCGAAGCAATGCTAAAGCGGTCCCGGAGTGGAAATTAAATTATTTATCCCAGGAAGAAGAGGGGGTTTTTTAGTCGGTAAGTTCACTGTAGTGATCAGTCCGACACAAAGCGGACGGTACGGGCTCTCTGGTCAGTGCGTAATGCATTTTCCCCCTCGCCGAAAAAAAAATATTATTATAATAAAAAGAAATGGCAATAATTCCTAAATAATTTGTGTTTTATTCAAAATTAACATCGCCCCTTAAAATTCAACCACCCGTTATTTTTTTACTTTCAAACAAAAAAAAAGATTGAATAAATTCCATACACTACAATAAAAGAGATTCCATTTTATTGTCAGCTGCCACCCTCCACATGACCACTTGGGTTATTATAACCTCTTTAATAAACTCACAAACACACATGCGCCAAATACCTGCAACACGCACATAAAAACTTACCACTAAACCCCTAAAGATTTTTGTTGTTTTAAAATTTTTTTGAAACAAAGGACGCAACAAAACAAACAAAAAGAGAGAAATTTCAATTTGTTTCTGTCGTGCTTTAAAGAAATAACAACTGCCAGCCCACAACAACACAACTACTTAACAACTACAACAACAATTCAAGGATTTTCGCGTTATTTATATGTAAATCAGCAAATGCATTCAAATTGTTTGTTTTCTATTCGAGTTGATTTTCACCGATTTGTTTACTTTTGCTTTTTTTCAAGAAGTGATAAGTATGCAAAGATTTTTTTATCGATTATTATTATGCATCCATTTTTCAAAAAATAGAGCAGCGCTGGAAGAAGAGGAGGGCAAGTTTGTTTTTGGTCTAAAGCAAAAACGGTTCACTTCTGCTCGATTTATTCATTGTTTAGAACGCTTTACCGCTGAAAGATGTCAACACAGGGATGGGATGCACAATGTTGTAAAATGTAAACCAGAAATCTAAAACAGTTTTTTTTTGTATGTTTTGCCAAGTTAATAAGCCAGAGCTCGTTATCTTGGCCACAAATAGAACACAGCCACAAACAGTAATGAACACCAACATGACAGATCATGAATTGCAAATTCCAAAAGAAGAAGAAAACGTGTTGTATTTCAGTCTTTGTAGCTGAGTTTATTGAGAGTGTATAAAACCGTTTGACATTTTCAAAATAATTGGATATTTAAAGTAGCTTGATATTATGCGTGTTATAAGGACAATTTTGACTTGATGTTATTATTTTTGCAAGATTAAATGTTAATTTTCGAGGTATTGAAGGCGCTTTCAGTTATATATGCGACAAAAGAACTTCAGGTATTGTTGGAATTAATAACAAAATGAGTGTGCAGTTACCTCTTATAGCAACGAGGGCTGTTTACGGTATTTGTAGTAACTTGAGTAAAAAAACTTTTCTCATACATAAAACGAAAACATAAAGCGTCCTTCAGTCGTAAAGCAGCTCTGGGCTAGGGAACAGCTCTGGAGTCATCTTATTATTTCTTAAGTGCGGTTAGGCTTGTCGTTGTTGGTTGACCTTCGAGAGTTTTGCGTCTCACTTTCATTGGTTAACTGTTAAACTCAACTAACTGTATTAGTTTACAGTTTTAGGCATTTCGTTGTTAACCACGCGGCAACTTCCTATGTGAAGGCATAGGTCGGTAGAATATTTAACGCTAACCCTAAGGAATGGTGAGCACAATAATTCATTATATTACAAAACTATACTAAATTTATATTATACTATTGCAGCAACGTGGATGAAATAAACATTTTAGTTCCTGGCTGCAGGTACAGCGCCGCAAAAAATTACCATCGTGGGCATAAGGTCTTCGTTACTCCGGCCATGCTGTGCATCCTATACTTTGCAAATTTATTTGCAACTGTGTAGTTACAAATACAATAAAGCGTTTTTAAAAATGCTAAAATTCTTTTTATATATGTGGTTTACATACGTATATACGAGGTGTGATAAAAAGTATCCGTTATTTACAAATTTCGTGAGCCGCGTTTGTTCGATTTCCGCATTTTTTTACCTATATACGAGGTCTGATAAAAAATAACCGTTATTTTCAAATTTCGTGAGTTGCGTGTGTTCAGTTGCCGCATTTTTTACGTATATACGAGGTCTGATAAAAAATAACCGTTATTTTCAAATTTCGTGAGCTGCGTGTGTTCGATTGCCGCATTTTTGTACGTATATACGAGGTCTGATAAAAAATAACCGTTATTTTCAAATTTCGTGAGCCGCGTTTGTTCTATTTCCGCATTTTATTTACGTATATACGAGGTCTGATAAAAAAATAACCGTTATTTTCAAATTTCGTGAGTTGCGTGTGTTCGATTTCCGCATTTTTTTTTACGTATAATAACCGTTATTTTCAAATTTCGTGAGCTACGTGTGTTCGATTTCCGCATTTTTTTTTTTTTGTTCTGTACATATGTCTGTTATATACGTTGGCATTATAAGCCATTGCGGATTGTTAGTTTTTTTTTTTTTTGACAGATAAACAGACTAGTCGTGTTTTAGTGTGCTCTTCGATTTTTTTACTATTCGGAAAAATGGATCAAAGAAACGTTTCTAAGTTTCGTGTGAAAAATTTAATTAAATGCGCAAGGACATTTGAAATGTTGACTGTGGCGTTTGGCGATTCTACTATGAGCAGAACACAACCTCAATTGTGGTATAACCGGTTTAAGGAAGGCCGACAAGATGTCAAAGACGATGCTCGTCCTGGTCGCCCGAGCACGTCCACAACCGATGAAAACATTGCAGCAGTGATGAAAATGATTTTGGATAATGGTTGAATCACTATCAGATATTTGAGCAAAAACAGCGTCGCATGGATATCGCTCAGCAGCTGTTGAACATCGTCAACGATGATCCAGATTTCCTCAAAAAAGTAATAGCTTGTGACGAATCATGGGCGTATGGCTATGAGATTGAAACCAAAGCCTAATCATCCCAATGGAAGCGTTCAGAAGAGTCAAGACCGAAAAAAGCACGTCAAGCTCGGTCAAATGTGAAGGTTTTGCTCTCTGTTTTCTTTGACAGCAATGGCGTGGTGCACCATGAATTCTTGCCACAAGGTACAATCAATAAGGAATACCACCTTGAAGTTATGCGCTGTTTGCGTGAAGTAATGCGTCAGAAACGCTCAGAATTGTGGAAAAACAATCATTGATTTTGCACCATGATAACGCACCAGGTCACACATCGATGCATGTGCGTGAGTTTGTGGCCAAAAACAAAACCGTTATCATAACTCAACCACCGTATTCACTAACCGCCCCCTGACTTTTTCCTCTTCCCAAAACTGAAGACACCGATGACAGAAAAGCGTGTTGCTACGATTGAGGAAATAAAAGATAAATCGAAACAGGAGCTGTTGGCGATACGAAAAAGCGCGTTTCAGAAGTGTTTCGTGGATTGGAAACAATACTAGCATAAGTGTATAGGTATTGATGAATAAATAAATAATTAAAAAAAAAAATAGGAAAATAATGGCTATTTTTATCAGACCTCGTATATTTATTAGATATTAAGATACTATGTGATTTTGGAATATTGTATAATAAAGCATTGCCATGCAAGATACAGAACTTACAACACCGACAAACTTGAATTAATTAAGACAATCAATTCAAGCGACAAGATCTGCAATTCTGCCCTAAACTTTGAACAAAATTTCTTATAAAATGCCCCACTTACACCAACGAAGAGATTGGGAATTTAAGTTCAATTATCATTAAGTGAAATTAAACTATTTTTAATAAAAATTAATGAATAATAAATAAAAAAGAAAGATTGTATAAATTCCTTGCATTACAAAAAAAGTTATTCCAATTTCTGAATGTTTTTTTTTAGCTTTTATTTAGTTATTGAATCTTCACAATGTGATTTAACAATAAGTATTCAAATCTTAATACTAATTCAAAATATTAACTGAGTCCAGCCAATGCTAGGCAAAAAGTTTTATTTCGCGCATATTATATCGTTAAAATCACCTATTTACAGCACTGATGGTGGCAAGGCTTTATCCCTTCTTCTCAACCGAGTGTGACCGCTAAAATTAAGTATGTTTCGTGCAAGAGCGATTGGGTGAAGTTCCAATTCGCTGACGTACCTTTCTTAATGTAGCAAAATTCATCAGCCACCGTTTATGAGACCACTTTTAAAGTGAACGTTGGAGAAACTTATTAACCAAACATAATGATTATTCCTTATCACCATCATTGCCGCTACTCGCATTAAAGCAAACTGAAGAGAAAAAAGCAGCGATTTTACGGTGAGCACTAAAAGGGTTTGAACGAAGCGGAAGCCAATTACTAAGACCGGCCTTAAAATAAAAACGCACTTAAAAAATAGCTAAATAAATATAAGACATGCAAAAAAATATTTAAAAAACAGTAAAATATATATAATGATAAAAAAATAGGAATACTTGAGGCTACACCAAACCACGCACACACACACACACACACACACACACACACACACACGTACAAACGATTTTATAAATGTATGCGTAGTTCTTTCACTATTTGCCTTCTTCAAGTAGATGACATGCTTAGAAACGAAAATTCCATACTTTTGTATACTCTTGGATACTTTAAGTTTAGTATAAACTCTGCATACCTAACGAGAGCAGGGCGTAGGAAATCAAAAACCCAAAATGGCCTTGACATTAAAAGCATGCATGTGGGGATGATGATGAGTTTTCTTACTTTTGTGACCAAATGAATCGACTTGTGTATGTACATATATACACACGTATGTATGTGTGACGTGTGTACAATTGTATTAACATTCGCCTAAATGAAAATTAATTAACAATTAAAACTATAATCCTCTTCAATCTATAGTAAATTAATTGAAACGATAATTACAACAAATATGAGATCTAAAATCTAAAAGACTAAAACAAAAAAATATACATATGTTTGTAATTAATTGAGTGCAGCTTCTGGTCTAATGCCCAGCAACTATTTCGCCTATAAATTATTAAAGTAGGTAACACACGAGATGTTTTTAACAATGTAGATGTCATTTTTTACAATGTAAAAAGCCTACATGTCGTCTATTACCTCAAAAACAATGCGTCTGTAAAAAACATGAGCAAAGTCGTCTGACAAAATTTCAAAAAGAGTTTGTTCTATTTTGTTATGTTTAAACATCTGACATTAGAACTCTATGCCTTGCGAACAATTCAGCGGCTGTTTTTGGGTGATATAAGTAGTCGGCCTGAGGAAATTTTAATGCAATAATATTTTAATATGTTTTAAATAACTATTTTTTGAAAAAAGAAACAAATTTATAAATTAGAATTGGTGAGCAAAAAGTCCACCACTTTCACACAACCTGCAGAGTTTATGACACTTCTTTTACAAAATATAATTTTTCCTCGCTAAAATAATATTCTTTTGATTATCTATTGTTGCTTAATTGATAAAAATGTATTAAAGTTTAAAAATCTTTAATAGAAACAAATTTTTTAAGCTTTTTGCACAAAAAATAATGTACATTGGAATAAAAAATAAATGTTTCCATACCTGAAAAAAGTAAAACATACACATATCTGGCCGTCACTTAACGTTGAATTCTATTTTCAGCAGATTAGTCCGCAACAGAACAGAACGAAAAAGTAAAAACAAATCATGTACATATAGTTTCAATTGAACAGAAACAAAACAGCTGATTCAGAATGGAAAATAACGTTCAAACTAATTCTGCTTTTAAAAAACAGACGTAAAAACATATCGTCTGTGGGTGCCTTTACGTAAATTCGTGTATATGTCAAGCATTTATGATGTATTTTTGTTGCCCATATGCAAAAGAAAATAGTATTTGTTTACATTTTTCATACCAAAAACTTTGTTTTTAACCTAAGAAACGGTAATCCTATTCTAGGCACAGTTATCACACATATGTACATCCAAGGCGAATTAATAACAGGTGAAATTAATAGCGCAGCTAATAACTTTTTTTAATTTTAATCTCTTTCAGTAGTGCGATTCACTATGCTTTTTAAGCCCCAATTATATCCTTTTTCCTATTCACATGTACTTTAAACACCTAATGCTAGTTTTTAAAATCAGCTGTTTCAGACAGCTGTTATATTTAACCACATACATAGGTGTTAATTAACACCCGCATTTTTTGTAGGTTTAGATAAAAAAGGTGTTGATTTATGTTGTGTACATCTTCATTTCATTAAATTTATCTAATAAAAACACTAAAAGTTAGTAAACTACAAAAATAAATCTTGAAAATAGTGGCTTAGTGGTTAAAGCAGTAGATCATGATACGTCATGTCCCGAGTTCAAATCCCAGTGGGTGCTGATGAGTAGTGTAGCGACTACGAAACAGCTAGTTGTCCCCCAGCTAAAGATTTGGTTATTATTTTTCTTTTCTTCTTTAATCAAAATTATTGATCACAGCAGATTTGTATTGTAAAAAATCCTTCTTAAGAAAAAAACTTAAGAAAGAAAAACTTGAACTATAACCCGTTGTACAAATGTACAAACCAAAAATTTAATTTAAAAAATTATAAAAAGTTCATCAAAAGTTCAATAAATTCATATTTGTTTATATTTGCGTCTATGTCAAGAAAATTTGAGAGAATCTTAAAAGGTGCTGTTGAAATTCCCATTCACGTTTTTATTATTATTTATTACCATTTTTCATTTATACCATTTTATCATTTCTTATTATTTCTAACACTTTTTCTATATATTCCCTTCTGACGAGTATGTTTTTTCATTCGCCGCATTTTGACACTTATGGTAAAACGAGTCGTGTCTTACAAATCAAAATAAATTGGCAGATATTACGTCTTTTAACACAAATCGTCAATAGTAGCGGTTTGTAAACCAACAACAGAAAAACTTGTAAAGTTAATGCTTTTAATCGGCGAGTCGTGTGGTGTTCATGGGGCACGAATGTATGAAAAATGCTCAATATTTTGAGTGTACGAGTGTTTCATACAAATTTTCTAGACGCGTCACTCAATCGTTTCTCATAAACATCAAATAATTCGACTATGACAAAATTAGCATGGACAACAACCTGCAGGCGCGTCGTCTAAGGATTCAACAATCAATTGAGTTCCTCTCCATCGTGAACTAGTAAAACACTTAAACAAAGTAATGCCAAATTAAGTTGGGCAAAAAAGTTGTGATTCACAATTAGCAGCGTGCATTGCGGTTCGACCACCCTTAATTTGAAATATTAGAAAATGAAAATCTAAAAAGCAAAGCCCATAATCTAACCAAACTTTTGGCACGAAAAAAGGCATTCACTAGAGACTTTTATTTGACAAGAATGAAGACAATCTAAGCTTTAATATTTCCTTTATTTACTCGTATGTATAAACCTGCAGATTTAAATTAATTTTTTTTCTACTGAAATTGCACAGGTCAATGTGAACTGAACATACAATTGTGCTTTAGATTACAATTCTGGAAAGTCGGTAAAACTAAAAAGGACGTGAGTTAAATACTAGTACACAACTGAAATAGTTAAAACCATCTTTCTATTGTTCTATGTGTTATCATTGTCTAATAGGACTAAAAATAGTTTTACTATTGTTGTTTGCAGCAATTGTTCTTAACAGGGTGAGATGGTTAATTGTAATGAGACAAAACAAAATAACAAAGACAAAAGGGAAACAGAAACAACAACAGCGACAAATAAAAACAAAGGCATTTACGAACTTATACATATATGTACGTATGTATGTATTTACAAAACAAAAGCCATTTGAAAACAGCAAAAAGTCTCCAAAGGACACACTTATTTTTCTTCTTCTTCTTCTTCTTTTCTTTTTTCAAATGTGGATCAAAATACATAAAAATACGAAGGTGGTTTATAAAAATATACAAGTGATAATTTTCTAACATATGTTTCGTATCTAGTTGTTTGTTTTTGCATCAGCAATACTGTTATTGGCGAACGCTATCCTATTTAGTAAAAGGAAAGTACAATGTGGCGCATTGTTTTTCAATAACTTTTTTTTACTAAATAAACAAAAATTATTTTTAATTATTGGAAATTTTTATTTGGACCTATACACCCCCCGGGGAACAGGTTTTGCCTTGGCGTAACCCTAATCAGGGCATTCTGTTTTTCGGGTAAAGAGGAGAAGGGTTTCATCGTTAGTTGTATCAAATAAAACTCTAGGAAGCCGCATGACTTATGTTGCTTTGGCATCCGAAACCCTTACCAAGGGTTTAAACTGGCAGAACGGAGATCAGCATCAGAACCGGGTGGTTCTGCTTGCAGTTCAACGTTCTGGTTGTGGTTAAAACCTAAAACGCAAGAAGCGGGTGTTAGTATCCTTGATAAATGATTGGTGTGTGGCTTTTTTCGGGGACTAAGAACCTCCCGAGGGTATGTTGCCTTTACAACGGATACCTGTACGGTAAGGAACCAGTGGTGGTTAGTGAGTTGGGTGGGTTGGTTTTAAGGCTGATACTGCTAGTAGGCTTCGGCGTAGCAACTTATTACGCCTTATCTTCCATTGATTGCTGAGAAATTGCATACAGGAGGGATTAGAAGGCCCGAACTCCTCAACAAGAAGATGCTCATATGGCTACAAACATATGGCATAAATTGCTACCTGTGTGAGCCTAGTCAGCCACACGGGGGCGCTGATGAATCGTGAAGAATTCACTCTGTGGAACTGGTCCATCATCAGATAAGGCCGCACGTCAGGTGCTGATGAAAATCTTGTTCACAGCTGCTTCTGGCCCACCAATAAAAGATTCGAAAAAGTAGGGGAAGGTATGCAAAACATAAAAACTGTCAAGTTATTTTATAATGTGTTTGTTTATATAAAAAAGCTCTAGTTTAATAAATTTTCAAAAGAACGAATTGGAAGGGAAGTTCTTACTCACGTAGAAGAGCAACTAATGGTTGCAGTAGGTACTGATGTTGCTATTAAAGGTCTCAGGGCAGGTCGTTATTTTGGATCGGAAAAGAATTCTACACCTAGCAACGAAAACGATGTGCCAATAGTAACATTAGAAGAAAATCGTGAGGTTTCACGTCTCTCCGCCAATCAAGTTCAATGTAACTTTTCCTCTTTTATGAAATTGAGTGAAGATAATGAACAAGGAACCTTAAGAGCCAACTAAATCTAACATTACGATTATATATAAAATACCCCCAAAAATGAGGAAGAAAGAGAATACAACAAATTTATGGAAAAAAAACTGAAGTGTCAGCGGTATTGATGGTTTTATCTTCTTCGGAATAGGAAAAAGATGAATAGAAAATCAAAATGGATTTGGAATGGAAAAATGGATTTTTATAAATAATTTTTTACTAATCCGATATTTTGGTAACTCTTTTTTTGCCATTTGACTTTGTTTACAATTTATTCAGTGTTGTAAAGTGAATTTTATATGCTCGTTTTGAACACTGAAACTAAAATTCGATTCGCTTCGTGTCGAGTAACTTTATCATAATATTACACAATTTCGGAATTAATTTCGATTCAAGTCTTCTTTTGATCACGACTGTGGGAACTAGCACCTTGGATTTAGAAACAAACTATAACACAACGGGAGTTGTTTTAAACTATGTTGAGCAGGTAAATACCAACCTAGATGGGAAATTATGCACTGCTTTAGGTTTTCTAGATACTGAAGTATAACTTATGATTTACTGAACCAGTTTACGTTGTATTGCAAACTGAATGATCAGTTCAAGCTTGTTTTTTTCTTGACAATTTGTGTGAAAAACATTTGGGTACAGAATTTTAAAATGTTAAAAGAAACTGTACTAACCACCCTCGCAAAAAGGCATAAAATGCCCAAAGACCAGCAATAATAATAAAAGCGATTTTATTTCTTGCTGCAATCTGAAACACAAAATAAGGTCATAAACGCAACCTCATCAAAGACAAAAAACAGACAAACAAAATATTTATTCCCTTTTTATGGAAACAAAAATATGAGTATTTTCATATGACCTCTAGGTTTTCCTTAAAGAGGAAAATCTCTTTTTACACGTTGAAAGTACAGCCACTGTTAAAATATGCATTTTTTAAAGGGTTGCCAATTTATTTTTTTCTAAACTGGTACTTTAAAGGATTTGTTATTCCATCCAAGTATCCGTGTAGTATTTAAAATATAATTTATGTGGAAAAAAATCAGCATGGACAACAACCTGCAGTCGTGTCATCTTGCTGTTGTCTAAATAAAACGTTCGCTTTTAAATGCATGTATTTTATATTTGACATACTGAAGTCGGTTGTCTGCTGGTTTCAATGTGTTTAATGCTTTAAAAATAACTTTTTTGAAAACTTAAAGGCTCTTGTCACATAAAAATTATAATTATATAAACTTTGTTTCATTTCGTTTCGGTTTATTTTCCTTTTTTTGTTTTATTAAACTAATAGTGCGTTTTACTCGAAAACACGTGTTTTGCGCGAAACATGTAAAAATAAACATGTTTTCCCATACATTTTTGAAAACAGCAAAACACCTCAATCAACGTGTTTTGAAGCAAAACAGTTCTAAAATTTTCTGAACAACACTGCTCTTACTCAATAATATGTAACAACGTTGCGCTATTCATCCAAAGTGATTGAAAAACTACATTACATTTTCATTTGTCATTAAAAAATAAACAATTAGAATTCAACAAAACAATCTTTTTAAACAAAATAAGAATAATTTAATAATAAGATTTATACATCCCAATTATGAATATTTCCACGGAATTTATTTCTCTCGGAATTTATTCCTCACGGAATTTAATTCTCACATAAAGTACTTTTCTCAAATCAAATTAAAGAAAAAAATACAATTTTTGACCGTAACAATTGAAGAGTTGATCACCCTTTAGTGTTTTCAACGAATGGAGAGAAGAAAACATAAAAAACCTCATACTTAATATTTGTTCATAATTGGAGGAAAGGGAAAAGTGATAAAATTCCTACGGAATTTTTATTTATAATTGGACTGATAATGTAGCCAAAAGTTTTAGTGAAATGGAGCTGCGGTTGGGACTGAACATATTGTAGACGTTTCGTATTTTTCTGCAGCTAATACGAGCATACAAATCTACTCTAGCTAATGCAGATTAATTAGCAGTCTCTTTGGTACTAGTGTTTGTAAATAAGGCTTCAGGTCTAGTCCAAGAGCATTGGCAACTTCGCTTAATGGCATAAGTGCCCTCCAGAACAAAACAATCATTAAAATCAATCGAAATTGAGGGAAGAGCAAATGTATTTGACTATGATATGATTCGTAATAGCCTTTTTACATTTACACATATTTTTCTTTTTAGGACCAGATGTTTTGCCCTAACACTCATATTAGAATGAAGTTCTGTCTTATATTTCTACGCAACCCCATTTTAATGTACTTGTTTCATACTATAATCCATTCTATCAATATTTTAATTAATAAATTAAAACCTAAAACTATGCATAACAATATTTAATATTTACCACAGCCGTAAATATAGTCGGCAGAAACCAAATAATCTGTTCCAATCAGCAAACTTTTTATTAATAAAATAATATATGAGTGTATTTTCAAGGAATTTTCTTTCAAAGAGCAGAAAAATTGGGCCTAACAACAAAGTTCCGATATTATTAATATGACCCTTCAGTCCATTAACCCAATATTGCTTAATCCTACATATACGAAATTGGCTCAATTTGATAGAGCCGATTGAACAAACTCCTTCCTGAATGATGGAAAAACCAAAAACCGCACAATTTATTACATAAGTTGTCCATAATTGTTAATGACATAACTACTTTACAACAACTATTCTATTAATTTTCTTTGCTAGGCGACTTAGAGACAGTGAACAGAACGACTGCCTAAATATCAATACAGACTAGGGAACATTATTTTGGAAACATGCAAAATATCAACAAATTTTGTAATTTCGGAAACCAACAAAGAAACATGATTTTCAGCGAGAAACATCGCTACAGACGAACAAACATTGAATGAAGCATGCTCACTTTTCTTTTAATTCCCTTGTCTGTATGGTACATTAATTTGAAATCTGAACCAGTTTTAAATTTTACAAAAATTACAAATAAATTTAAAATAACTTAACGTCAAAATGACCTCGAAAATTCGAAATTAAGAACACTTCATATATCAGTGGAAACACTTCGACATGTTTTTCATTTTCCTTTGTAGTGGAAACATGGTATAATATAGGGTATCCCAGAATTAACGCAAGATTTGAGTTTGCCGCTATTTGTGTAATAAAAATAGTAATTAGACAGCTGACAGTTTAGGGTTATTAAAAATGGATAATTATAGAAAAGATTAACGTATTTTCATTGGTGAATTATTCAAGAATAAATAAAGCTCGACGGCTGCAGTTCAAAAATGTCATCTAAAAGGAGGCATAATTGAATCAAACTTTTCCGAAAATGAGGCTGATTAAGCATTGACTAGAGCGACATCGCGACATGATAACACAGTTCTTTTTGCCAAACTTGGATGATAATGATGTTGCCAATAAGAAGTTTCAACAAGATACTACATGACATAGAGCCCGTGAAACAATTGAATTTTTACATAAGAAATTTCCAGGTCGTCTAGTCTCTCGTTTCGATGATTAATCCTCTAGATCATTTGATTTAACACCATTAGTTTTATTTTTAATTGCAATCACAGATTTATGTTAACAAGTCCAGAACTGGTGCATTAAAAAAGGAGATTCAATGCTGCAGTAACAAAATTCAGGCACATTTACGCAAAATTGTCATGCAAAACTTTAACAAACGAGTGTGTATGTGCATGCAAAGCCGCGGAAGTCATTTACCCGATATGTTATTCAATAAATAACCCTATGCTATGTATCGGCTGATTCAACGAGATGTTTGATTCTCAATAGGCTTTTTTTTGATAGATCACACATTACTCATAACAAACTGCTTTGCCATTTTCGTTCAGCATCGTTTGGCAAGTCATCATGGCATGAGTCAAACCACAACAGCATCTCTAAATTGTCCAACTGCATTACGAAATTTAGCGTTCTATGAGAAATGTTTTTCGTGTTCAGTGATGAAACACCATTCCGGTTTAATAGATACGTTAATAAGCAAAATTGCCGAATGGGCCTAAAACAGGCTTGCAGTTAACCACGATTTTAATTAGCGAACTTCGTTTAGCGCTGAAGTTCAGTTTTGTTTGTTGATAATGCTTAAGTGTATGTTGAGACATCCTTACATCCAGAAAAAGTTTTTGGTTTGCTTTATGAGATGTCCTCTATCCTAAAAAATAAACGACTGGTCCGTACATATTTCAAAATGATGCTAGTCAGAGCGTTAGAGTCAATGCACGAGTGCTTCGTAAAAATGCGCGAGTTTCGGGGACAAGATCCCTAATCTCGTCAGAGCAAAATCAATTCTAGTAACGATAGAACAGAGTAACGCATCCTACACTGCGTCGATGCTCCAGTGATTCAATAGAGTTGCATAGCCTACTGTCACCGATAAGCTTCTTCGCTCTCTCCTCCTCTCCCAAAACAGACTTTGAGGCACCAGCCCAAACATTAGAGTTGTATTCCATTTTCAGTCGGACATGTTACACAGCTCTTTATTAAAGGAAATGTTTGGTAACTGTACACTTTCAAGTTTAGGACCCTTGAGTTGGCCTACGAAATCGTGTGATTTAAGCCCGCTAGACTATTTGTGCGTAGTCGCTAGTCTACATCGGTAAGCCCGAAACCATTGCTCACTTGGAGGACAACTCCCGCTGCAGTATTGTGTATATACAGCCACAAGTTAGGGAAAAGTCATAGAAAATTTTACCTTCAGATTAGACTACGTTTGAGCTAGCCGTGACAGTCATATGACATAACTCATATTTAAATTATAATGCCGGAACATGATCTTTCATGGTCAGACAAAGTTGTTGAATCAATTTAAAAAATTTACCTTTCTATATCTCTCACCTTTTATTTATTTGATTTTTTCCTGAATATAAATGATTTTCTTTTTATTAAATTGATTTAAAAGATGAAAGAAACCAAAGTTGTGTAAAATAATTTTATACAAAAGGAAACATCATTTGTCTTGAGTTCGTCATCACAATTTTTTTTATTTACGACAAATTTCTTGGTTTATAAGATTTTCGCCAAAACAAAGCAGAAAAGTTGTCAAAGGGAAACCAAGAGATAAGAGTTATAAAATTCGTTGTCCTTGGTGTGTTAAAAGGATTTTACACCATTCAGTAAAATAAAAAAGTCAAAAATAAGAACATTTTTTTCTCGACCCATTTGGAAAAAAAATTTAAAAAGTTTATAAAAGTTTAAAGAGACTAAATTCCATAAACGATTTCTAAAATTTACAGCAATACACCGAAAAAATTTTGTTCAGAAATTCTCTGAATTTTGACATTACTTTTATGAATTTTTTCATTATTTTTCAACCATTGTAACTTTTCATAGAAATAATGAAGCAAATTTCATTAGATTATTTTAATGAAAACCTTCATAAAAGTAATGAAACATTTTAATAAGAAACATGACTTTTCATTAAAAGTATGAAAGAAAAGTCATATGATTAGTGAAATAATTTCTCTAGATCAAAGAATCAATTTCATAAAGCACATGAAAACTGTACATTAAATTAATGAAAAAGTAACATTTATTTAATGAAATAACTTCTTTGTACTAATGTAATATATTCATTACAAATATGAAACTCCTTCATAAGGTCAATGAAGTTATTTCAATTATCTATTTTATTATTCATTGAGCACCTGAAAAATTTACATCAAAATCAATGAAATAGTTACATTTGTTTAATGAAATAATATCATAACACACATTAATAAAATATGTTCACAAATGTACGTAATAAGATCAATGGAATTATTTCATTTATTCATTGATACTTTATTTCATTAAACAAACAAAAATGATTAAAGAAAATGTTGAACAAGTATTCACCAAATAAAACAGATTTTATTAATTCAAATGACTTCAATACACTGGTATTTAAATTTTTTAAACTATCATTATGCTGATTTGAGTACATACACATATGTACCTACATACCCAAGTTCGGTAGCCAGAAATTTATTTGTCATTGATCTAATGAATTCTATTTCATTGAAATTATGAAACTCATAAAACTTACATTTTAATAAAAAAAACTTGACATTTTTTAAACTGTAGCTTAAGATTAATAAATTCCCATTAATATATCTTACCAAAATTCGAAGAATTTAAAAAAAAATTAAATTTTGTTGTAGTCATAAATCCAATGATTTTTCTTAATGAAACTATGAAGCCTAATGAAACCATTCTGATGGAACTATTTCATAATATATATGAAGTTTCATGCATATTGTGAAAAGTTTTCATTGAATTAATGAAAAATATTTAATGAAACAGTTTCATTAAATATATGACGCATAATTCTTTCAGTGTAGGGAATAAAACATATTAAGACTACAAATATGTTTGGGCTGTTTAGAGAAAGATAGCGAGGCTTTGGCTCGTTCTTAAGTTCATGGGGAACATTTCCACAATTTCTCTGTGAGATTTTATCAGGCGCTTTTACATGTGCAATTCAAAGCGTGCTGTTACCCACTTTTACGCCAAATCAGGACCACATTATTATGAATTTGACAGCAAGGCACTAAAATTTCATTTATTTTTATATCTTTTTATTTTATCAAAACATTATTTGTCCTGACGAGTATGGTTTTTAATTCGTCACACTTTGACATTTATTGCGAGTCAAGTTGTGCTATACAAATCAAAATAAATTGATGGCTGTTACGTCTTTTAACAAAAATCGTCAATAGTCGTCATGTATAAACCAGAAACAGAAAAAAGTTGCTAAGTTAGTGCTTTTTATCGAAGGTAAATCTTATCGTAAAATAGCTCGGACTAACTCACTGTTTACACTCGCAAGTGCAAGTGCAAAAAACCCAACACATTACCATTTTTTTTATTAATACATTCACACAGCTGCAAGTAGTGGTCTCACTTGCAAGTGATTTTGGTTGGCAGTGATTTTTTACTTGCCTGCAAGTAGCAACAAACAGTGTTCCCCATAGATATTTAATTTTAATTTTAATTAGTGTTATGCAAGGAAAATTTTTTAAAATAATATTTTTACCAATAAAAAATTATAAATTGCTTGTTTTCCATGTTTCCCAGCTATCTATATATCGACATTTCATAGGAGCTACCCTAATCACCAGTAGACTTTGGAAATTTTTGAAAGATATTTATAATTTTTTATTGGTATTAATGTTAGAAGCTAAAATAGCGAAAAAAAACTCAATTGTTTGAATAATATTTTTAGTTATATGCCGAAAATTTATTATAAAAAAAACAACAATAAATAAACATCTGTTACTTAATTTTTGTTTGGAATACAAACTTATTATTTATATGGTGAAAAATTTATGTACATAATATAATTCTCCAGTAATGTTGCTATGCTAAAACTTTAAAGCGCATGTAGTACAATGGCGTACAACATTTGTCTTCGACAACCTTTTGAAATTGCACTTCCGTGTGTAAACAGTCGTGCAAATTGCAAGTGTGTTTATTCTTTTTTTTTCGATGTATTGGTTGTTAATATGTACACGCAACTTGTAACAAGTTACTTGCACGTGTAAACTCAGTGTATAGGCAGAAGACACTCATCATTGCAGTACCTCATTCAGAACTTCAAATTAGAAAAATATTAAAAATATATGAGTATCATGGCCACATAGTACGTAGAAAGCAATTTTTTCTGATATAAACAGAAAAAAGTGTATGGACTTCGCAAATTTGTATGTAAACAAACCTTAGAAGTTTTGGGAACGTATTTTGTTTTCAAATGAAAGCAAGTTTTGTATTTTTGACATCGAAGGAAAGAAGTTAGTTTGGCGAAAATCTGGTACAGCGTTAAACAAGAAAAATCTTGAGCCAACAGTTAAACACGGTGGAGGAATCATAATGGTTTGGGGATGAATGTCGAGAAAAGACGTTGGTAATTCCGTACTGATAGACTCTATAATGGATCAAATTGGATATTTAAACGTTCAAAAAGAAAAGCTAAAGCAAAGCGCTGAAATATTGGACTTTGGAGAAAACATATGGCGCATACTGTCAAGCTCTGACTGCTCTACAAGGCAAAAAAAGCTGATGTGGTAGTTTACTTGTCTCCCAGCTTTAGCATTCAGTTTTTTTCCTGTCTTCTTTAATCAAGAGTTATTGATCGCGGTAATTATTGCTATAATTAAAAAATAAAAATATTTCTTGGCGAAAGCCAGATTTGAACTTAACCACAACAACAATTAATGTACAAAAATATAAAAATAAAACAAAAAGAAAAGTTAATCGAGTTTTGTTTATTTCTAATGTTTATTTTTCTCGAAAAAATGTCTAGATTTATTAATCATTTTTTAGCTTTATTTATCAAAATGTTTCACTAAAAGATAAAAGCAAATATTATTTTATTATACGCATAAGATTTTTTTTATTATTTTTTATTCGAAGGTTTGGTTGCCGATTAATATAATTCGTATTTCTTGCGTCATTTAAAGATAAGCCACTATTTTGTAGAGATTAAAGAGGCAATTTTGTGTGTACTGCTACCAGTTTAAAATTGCTTAAATCATTTATCAGTTTATTAAGCTTTAAACATTTAGCAACTAGTATATCGTCATATTAAATTCAAACGGACGTAACTACACAAAATTTCGAAATTGAGTTTTTTATCGATTATGGTTCGTTTTATCAAAATACATGTTCCTGCAAAATTTTAGATTCCTACAATAAAAAATGGCGATTTTATTACTGAAATTCAAACAGACGTAACTACAAGTGCGCGTATTTCTAAATGCAATAAGACGTAACTACACTTTTATATGAAAATCTTACATACAAACTCGTTTGTTGTATATAGGGATGCCAGTCCTTATATCCCGATCCTGAAAATTATGATTTTCTAGATTTACGAAATCCCAAATCCCAGGATTTGCAAAAAAAAATTGTGCTTGCATTTTCGGATTTATTGAAACTCCCGAAAATCATGAAAATTTTCGGAATTTTGCAGATATTATTATGTATTAAGTCGTAAGTAAGAATTTATAATTCAATTAAATTATAATTATATAGTTTTATAATTTTTTAATCTCATAATTTACAAATTATATATAATTTCAAAATCCCGAATCGGAACGTATTCTATCTGATACCTTGTTGTCTTTTTAATAGTCGGTCCCACTCAAATGGAGTGTGACTCAACCCACTCTTTAATACCAATATAAATTGACAAAAACCAAATAAATATGCCATCGCAACTTGTGGACTTAATAAAAGACGTCCGAAAAATTCCCTTCCCTTTACAAGTGCACCATTTAAGCCATGAGTATTGACTTTTTAGTCCGTTTCAAAACGTTATTCACCAATAAGACCAGGTACGCGTAAAGTACATTTTATTTTAATATACAAATAGTATACACATTTTTATTGATTTTAAACTATATATTTTGAACAGGGAAAAAATTCGTTGATTCCACAGTAAACATGATTCGTGCTTTGGGATACGATGGCACTGGTGTTATGTATTTTAAAACAAATATTAACGATGATTATGAATTACTTCCACAAAGAACTAAAAAGAAATTTTTGGATCGTGAACCCAGCCAATTGTATACTTAGAGAATTAAAATATCAAAGAAAAAGTGGCAAAGTTTCCAAGATTTAAAACCGTTAATACCAGCCGCTTGCCATAATTTTTATATTCCCTTGGAAAATTAACTATTTGGTTTGGACTTCTTTTAAACTATTTTTTTTTTTATAAAATGTACTGAAGCTTTTTATATAAAATTTCTGACATATCATATCAAAAATTAATTACATAATTACGTTTTATTTTAGAATAAAATATGTATAAAAATTTAATAAAAAAGTTAAAAAAATTAAACATATCTTTATTCAAAAGTATAAACAATTTAAAATGGTGAAATTCAAAACAATAGGTAAGGACTTTGGCGGATTTCTCAAAACTATAAAATATAAGATAAATAATTAAGTTAAATATTTTTTAAACTGTAAGAGACTAGAGTACTAGTAGTATATAGTGAGCATGTTTTTTCTTAAATTTTTCAAGTAGTTTTCGAAAATTCAAAATTATTTTTAATCGGAAAGTTATACGGACCAATAGCTTTTACGTACCCGATTGTCAACTTTGTTCCACTGTAAAATCCACTGTGCTAGAAATACACAACTACTGAAACATCGTTTTGAAAGTATAATATCTCTTCTGCTGAGTCTCCAAATTTCGTCCGTTCAGTAGTTTAGAAGTTAATGTATTCATACCAAAAAGAAAACCTTTCACCCACTACTGTGACTTTTTGTAGTTAGGTCTTTTTGTTTAAAAAAAGTGGAAAGTCAACGTAACAAACATAAAAACTCGAAAAAAATTAAAAATATCTTCGCCAATAAATAATTCTCCAAAATCTAAGTACAATTTACAAAAATTGCAAAGAAAACATAATATTTGATGATTTTAAAAGGTTTTTGCTTCTCCTGTAAAAAAATTATAAGTGTAGTTACGTCCGTTCGCATTTAATATGACGATATAGGTACATGAAACCAAAAGCATTTTTTTAATAAAGCTGTTGATGCTTATGTAAATTTAAACCTCCAAACACATCCAAAAAGTTATAACATTAACTTCAAAAGTCGCCAAAAACATGTTTTCAGGATTAATGCTTTTTTTCTCATTAATTTTCACATTTCATTCAGAACGATTTAACTTTGAAACTGTAAATAAATTATTGGCGCCATAAAAAGTAAATTTATTGTTTTTTACTGTTTACTAATTTAAATGTCATTCACTTGCACATAGTAAATCCAAGCATGTAAATATACAAGTCCATACATAAGTATATATTCATTAGAGTATACTTGTATTAACTAATTTCATTCTTATGTTAATAATTTTTCTAAGAGCATATGCATGCTAATTTAAATTGAACAACTTCGGTAGATGTTTGTGGGCAAACACAGAAATTTCATTTTATTATCGTATAAAATAAGATACATACCTACAAATGTAAAAAATAGGAAACTCTACAATGACCTTGCTCTGGCCATACACAAATATACATATTAAAATAATGCTTAAAATTACATTAAAAAAAACAAAAGCACGAAAAAAAGAACAGAACAGAAAAACAGCAAAGAAAATAATCAATGTTGTTGATCTCATATAATATTGTGCATAATAATAGAGGGAGTGGGAGATAGAATTGTTTTTACTGTTATCTGTTACATTCAGAAAAGAGAGAATCAAATTTGCATGTTAACAACAACAGCTAAGAAGCAATGTTATAGTAGTTGAAAAAAAAACACCGTTAATGAGAAATTAGTTTGGTTGACCGCACAAATCTTATTTAAAAATATATTCGGCTGGCAAAAACAAAGGCCACAAACTGAAAACATTTTGATATTCAATTGTACATATGTATAATTAAAAATTGTAATTATGAAAAAGTAATTATTTTACCTTGTCCAAACTTGTTTTATATCTCGACGTACATACGTAAGTAAGAAATTTCTTTGTATTTAAAGCCGCAAACGGACAATATGTTTTTACAAACATTTATACATACACATTTGATACGATTCGTACTAAAAAATTTACAGCCTGTTCGATATCGAATGAAAATGTATGCGAAAGAAAGCTATTGAATGAATATTACTGAATGCGATTGAACTTATCCTTTCGACATCGGCGAACTGGCTGTTAAGTTCGAATAGCACACAAGTGTACTTAAACAAGGCAAAGGCGGAATTGTTCCAAAAACCAATCTTGTGATGTCTTAAAATGAGTAATCAAGAAAACAATAAACTGAACCATGAGCAAATTCCTAAACTAAGTTAAAAAAAACCCAAAATATAGACACTAATAGGCTTTTTACACTAATCAACATCTTCATGGAACGCGTGGAAGATGTTGAACATGTGAAACACTGTTTACATTGCTTACATCTAACATATACTATCAATCAAAGATATTATTATTAAAATTTTCAAACAATTTAACAAAAGCAGGCAAAATTTTTTTCCAGAAATATTAATTTGAAAAGCAAAACAGGATTATAAAATATATGTATAAATAAAATGTAGGGCACATAAGAAAAAAAAATTGGAAAAACACAGAAAAAACTATTATAGAAAAAAATTTAAAAATCACACACATGCTAACAATTGATACATGATAAATAAGTTATTAACTTTTTTATTTCTTTCAAAACAAATGACGTTTTTTCAGTGATGCCACAAGAATAATCAATATTATTGCCATTTTTCTAGTGATGACACCGAAATAATCGAAAAATGTTGAATGGAATAAAATGAGATAGGAACATTTTAAAAAGATGTTGGAAAATATTGACTTTTAGTACAATGTATTTCTTATGGAAAGATGTTATCATCTTCAAAAACTGATGGTAGATGTTAGATGTTGTTCAGTGGAAAAAGACTATAACCCTAATAGGAATATATACTTTTACAAATTTTGTTATCAAAAAGAGAGTTTCCAAATG
Organism: Thecocarcelia acutangulata; assembly: GCA_914767995.1. Lineage (NCBI taxonomy): Eukaryota > Metazoa > Arthropoda > Insecta > Diptera > Tachinidae > Thecocarcelia > Thecocarcelia acutangulata. The sequence goes on along the minus strand of OU612095.1, from coordinate 75,204,247 downwards.
TACATACACTTATGTATATCGGCTGCTTCTTTTCAAAACTTTATAGTACATAAACAGTTGGAATGCTTTAAAGTTTATAAAATAAAATTAAAACGGACGATACTATACTCGTAGCTTATACTTATTGTGAACTCCTTCATAGTTTAGAAAATTATTATATAAATTAAATCTGCTAAAAGTAAATATTAAACTACGAGTACAGTAACAAAAAGTAAAATTATAGTACAAAATTTATTATAAAATAGTTAGTGCGACTGTATGTATATTTACACATGTATTTATAATAAAATAAATATTAGAGTCTTCCATATGAAAGGAAAATATATAAATGAACATACTCTAATAGCATGTTATGTATTATAGGCTTAACATACTCTAATATCATGTGGTTTTTCTCATTTTACTTTGTTAATCTTTCTTAAAGTATTCGATATTTGAATGAATATTGTATTTCCAGTGTGCATACAAACAAATGAATGCATTCTTGCAGCCTATTAGTATCTGTGGGTTAGAATTACTCCATATTCGACAATTTTGTTTGTTAGCATTGCCGTTTAAATGAAAATGTGCCTCATCAGACATAAAAATGCACTTGAAGACGTTTTCATCCTCCGACACCATTTGACTGATCTTCTCACAAAATTCCAACCTAATCGGGAAGTCTCTATGGTTCAGTTTGTTTGTTAATTGAATCTTATATGGAAATAAGTTTATATCTTGGTGCAAAATTATTTGCAGTGACTGTCTGCTGACACTCATTTGAGCGAATAAGCTCCTTGTCGAAACTCTAGAATTGGATTGTATGGCAACAGCTACATGAGCGATAGTTTCCTGCGTCCGAATTAAGGGATTTCGCTGATAAGGCCTTCTTGCGATTGTGCCAAGCTCAGCAAAATTCTTTACGACCCTCATTATACTCCATTTGCTAGGAGGAGTGCCGCCAACCGTGCGCCTATATTCTCTTTGGATGATAAAAACGGACTCTAAAGCGTGAAAGCGTTCTTTTTTCGTTGTCCCAATTCTCCATTTTAGATAAATTTAAAGATCACTCTATAAAACACAATAAAAATGGAGCAGGCTAGTTACACAGAAAATAAGTTATTACGTCTTTTTTACCGTATTTTTGACACGACTTGTGGTTGATTTATTTACTAATTAATTGAAATTTCTTTCAAATGTACATCTGACTCACACTGATTAAGATAGGTAGTAAACGCTGCCACATTCTTGAAACCAGCTAAAATGAAAACTTTCTTGGTGCTATTGTGTTGTTTGAGAGAAACATTCTGCCTGTGAGACTTATATATGTATTTCCCAACGGTTCAAATCCAAACCAACGCGAAAACCGAATAAAATATCTTGTTGGCTCATCCTGCACTCGGATATATCTGCAAACTTGTGCCCTGTCCGCCCAGATACAACGGTCTCATAGAAGAGAGAGCCGGACAAGGACAGGGGAAGGACTCATCGCTTTCTTTCTCCTCCTATCCCTACAACTTCGAATTTAAAGTCCTCGCATGCGTTCATATGTGACAATATCATGGAAAAACCGGAAGCAGAGTAAGCAGCCTACGCCGGGGAAAGCCGCTCAGAATCGTAGTCCTGTTACATTCATACACAGGTAACCCCACTGTGCAATCCTTACAAGTAGACGCTGCAACTGTTTCTTACGACTTTAAAGCGGGAATCCTACCATCCCGTCTGTTCACTTATTCCAGTTTTATACTTATTCCGGTTTTATTACATAACACTCCGATCAAAAACAAACATCCGTTCACTATCGGAGCTAGACTTCGAATTACCAGAATTACCACATGATTGTGTACACTCAATGCATAGCCTAAAATTAATTCTCCTCTGATTTTGGCGGAGAGATTGTGAAAATTGATATACATAAGCACCTGCCTTGCCGGCCTTAGTTGATGATGATAACCCACGATGTGAACTATTAACGATTTACTAGCGCCCCCGTAAGGCTTGCAAAGCTTACACAGGTCGCAAGTTTTTAACATAAATTTGTAACCATATAAGCAAACCAATTTCTGAAGAGTTCTGGCCTGCTAATCCCTCCTGTATGTAATTTCCCAGAACCCAAAACAAAACGAAAAAGACTAGATGAGTTGGTTACGACCATCAGCCCTTAACCAACTATCCGTCCAATCATCACTTCTGGTTCCTTACATTACAGATATATGTTACAAGACAACAACCTCGGGGGGAAATTAGCCCGCAAAAACGGCCATTACACCATAATTATCAGGAAAACTAAGTCCGCTTTGTACGATTTTAGGTTTAAACCACAGCCAGAACGTTTTAGCCAGAACTTTCATATCTGTCATGTACCATATTTGCTTATGCTATTCAAAGGCGACAAAATAAAATTCTTTGAACGATTGCTGCAGCTCCATGGTACATAAAAAACTCACGAATTAATAAAGATCTCTGTGTGCCTCTTGTAAAAGACGACTTCTCTAAGTATGTGACAAGGTATATCAGTAAACTGGAACTTCACCCAAATCTTCTTGCACGCAACATATTTAATTTTGGCGGCCACTCTCGGTTAAGAAGGAGGGATATCCTTGCCACCATCAGAACGTTAAATAGGTGATTTTACCGATATTGACCGTACAAAATAAAACATTTTTAATTGTTTGGTTCGTACATATGTACAACAGGTTTTTAGTTCAAGTTTTTCCTCCCGAGTTCGAATCCCAGTGGGTGCTGATGAGTAGTGTAGCGACTACGAAACAGCTAGTTGTCCCCCAGCTAAAGATTTGATTATTATTTTTCTTGTCTTCTTCAATCAATAATTATTGATCACAGCAAATTTGTATTGTAAAAAATCCTTCTTAAGAAAAAATTAAGAAAGGAAAAACTTGAACTAAAAACCTGTTGTACATATGTACGAACCAAACAATTTTTAATTTAAAAAATTATAAAAGTTCAACAAAAATTTAACAAATTAATATTTACATCTCTGGGTCCGGAGAATATTAAATACAAAAATATGTATGTTAATAAATAAAAATAAATACCGCTAGTTTAGAGACAGCAAACGCTGTACAAACAATGTGGGCAATTAACAAAATGCATATGTGATTCAATATGAGATGAATATAGATAGAAAATAATTAAATGCTCGGTGGCTTAGTAGTTAAAGCAGTAGATCATGATACGTCATGTCCCGAATTCGAATCCCAGTGGGTGCTGATGAGTAGTGTAGCGACTACGAAACAGCTAGTTGTCCCCCAGCTAAAGATTTGATTATTATTTTTCTTGTCTTCTTCAATCAATAATTATTGATCACAGCAAATTTGTATTGTAAAAAATCCTTCTTAAGAAAAAATTAAGAAAGGAAAAACTTGAACTAAAAACCTGTTGTACATATGTACGAACCAAACAATTTTTAATTTAAAAAATTATAAAAGTTCAACAAAAATTTAACAAAATAAAACATTTTTGTTTAGCATTGGCTGGATTTAATTAATTTAGTGTATTTAGTATTAAGATCTGAATACTTATTGTTAGTTCACTTTGTGAAGATTCAATAAATAAATGAATGCAAAAAAAAATATTTGCTTATACAGTATACCCCGTATATTTACCCATCGCTTAAATGCCTTTTTCGTTTATTCACCCTTATATTCTATCCCCGTTTATTTTTCACTTATTTTCATGCAAAAATGTACGGTTAAATAACTTTCTTTTAATTGCCCATTTTGGGTAATTGACCAAAATATTGTATCCCAATTCCAAAAACTCCCTCATTTATTTACCCAACACTGCCTACCAATTCACTCAACTCTGTTAACAAATTTGACACTTAAAGAGTAAATGTTTCTGAATCCAGCTAATTTGTTTCTTAACGTTCTGATACGCTTTTATTATATACATACTTGCATGTACTCCTGTTATTGTTTTCTATATATATGCATACTTATATATATGTACGTATAATTTTTGTGATATGAATGTGTTATTTTTGTTCGTTTTTATTTTATTTTGAAAACTTCTTTTGTGTTTACATTGTATTTTGACGTATGTATGTAACGACTTTTATTTAATTTAAGTCCGTTTGGATAAATGTCTTTGTAGAGGTATTTAAACATAATCGCATAATTACCGCTATGAGGTAATTAAGCGTCTCCGCTTTTATACCTTACTCGCTCAATTACCTAAAAATTACAGCAACTTGAGTGAGGTAATTAAGCGGGGTATACTGTAACAGCTGATGTGTTTTTCACAAACAGATATCCAGGTCGTTTGGCTGTAAAATAATTTTTGGCTGCCTTTTAGTCGGCTGATCACACATGACAAATCAGCGCTTTTTTTAGATAATAAAACAGAGCGTGCTTTAATTGAAATTATGTCCGAAGACTTTGCTCATAAGTTGTGTGGAAGCATTTCTTTAAAAATAACACACAACATGCTTCTGTTTATCAGTATAACAGTTGACATATATAGTGCCATTAAGTTGTCATCTGTAGCTGGTTTAATCAAAAAACTTTGAATTATTAAGTTATTTTTATAAGTAATGCATTTTTTTTTTTTTTTTTTTTTAAATATATACAATTGACATCCTAGATTTTTTTCTACCACTCACTTTAGTGGTTTAAGTTGTTGGTAAGAAAAAAACATTTTTCAACAGCTCAAAAGCAAAACAAATGAGCACGTAATCATCGGGCACAGTTTCAAGAATTGACGACTAAAATGCTTAATTAAAATTGCAATTTATTTGGATTGTTGGGATATAAAGTTGAATGTTTGAGAATATCTTTCAAAAATTTCCAAAGTCTACTGATGATTAGGGTAGTTCCTATGAAATGTCGACATATAGATAGCTGGGAAACATAGAAAACAAGCTATTTATAATTTTTTACTAAAATTCTTTTGTTTTATTAAATTAATTATGTTACACTACAAAAGTAAAGGTTTTTGTATATTCCTTTGCATGAATAACATAAACATTCAAAGATTAAATAATAAGCATATTTACTATTATAAATGATAGTTAAAAAAATAAATGTTTTATATAGTATAGTTGAGATCCCGTTCATGGGACAGCGTATAACCTTACTATTAAGCTATGTATAATAATAACACATTGATGAAATAAACGATTAAAAAAAAATAAATTATATTATTGAATTACTTTTCTTTTTCAATATCTCAATACACCTTAGATATTCTTCTTCAGGAAAAAGATATGCAAATAATAAAAAATACATATTAAGTTTTTTCTTAAGAAGGATTTTTTACAACACAAATTTGCTGTGCTCAATAATTTTCGATTGAAGAAGACAAGAAAAATAATAATTAAATCTTTAGCTGGGGGACCACTAGCCGTTTCGTAGTCGCTACACTACTCATCAGCACCCATTAGGATTTGATCTCGGGTCATGACGTGTCATGAACTTCTGCATTAAACACTCAGCCACCAAGCCATTTAATTATTATCTATCTATATTCATCTCATATTGAATCCCCATCAACCGGCTTCTAACAGAGTTTGATGCTTACTAACCTCCTTTACAACATTATTTACGGCCATTTACTTTAACCGCTGGTTAGAGAAAAATGTATTTCACAATGTATAATTAAGTCGTAACCGGCACTATTTAACAGAAAAATTGCTGTTAACTTTAACTGATCAAAATTCGCCGGTTAAGAAGTTAATCAGAACTCAAATAAAGAAAAAACAAACAAATAATAATAAAATGGACGTAAATAAAAATCAACATTTATATTTTTGCAATATTTTTAATTATAAACAAGATTGTGGTAAAAAAAAAATAAATATTCGCAAGCGCCAAAATGATTTTTCTTTATGTGATGAAGAATTAAGACAAACATATAGATAGATATAGACAAAGCTCGTACATGCTGATATGAAGACTGCAACAACTAGGTGAGATACATCATATAAACTTCCACATATGTTCGTATCATGTTTATAATTATTGATTTTTAGAAATCACTCCTTATCTCCTAGGCAAATGGTATTATTGATCTTGAGATTTTACGCCACAGGCAGCTTCCTGATGGCTGCAGGTGTTGAAAAAAAGGTTTCAAAATCAATTGCAAAGCTGTCAAGAAAATTTATAAAAATACCAAGTTCTCAAGAGGACTTGCTAATTTTCCGAGCAATGAGCTTATCCATTCATTCAAATAAAAAACTTCTTTCTAAAAATTGTGTTCGTCATTACACTATTTTTCGTAAACAAATACATGTAACATTGCCATACTTTTTAAAATTTTTTCTGTTAAGTAACCGAAAGATGATGTAATCCAAATTACTAACTGTTGGTTAAATAGTGTCTGTTAAGCAAACCGGCAATTAGTTAATAATTTTTTAATGGCAACTTAATTTTAGATTGTGAAAATGGCCCTTAGTTTATTTTTATTTATGCTTGGTTAATAAATATCTATATGAGTGTGCGTAGTTCTCAATGTCAGTATTAATTATTTGTAACGTTTCTATCAAGACAGCTTTATAAAGGTAGTGGCAGAATTACAATAAATACAACACCAGCAAAATACATGTTGATGTTTGTTGGTGGTGTATTTATTGTGATTCTGCCACTACCTATTAAAGCTGCATTGGTTTCTATTATGAGTATATTTTTGTAATTATCTTCTTGTTATACCCATACAACAATTTCAAATTGTGAAAACTCCAAATGAATTTGAAAAATTTAATCAATTTGCAAGAATATTTGGCTATAAAAAAGTTATCTGTAAAAGTTTGTACACAGTAAAAAATTGTAGTTTAATTTGAAAACCAAGCTGGTGTGTATTTATTACAATGACAAAAAATTATTAAGCCTAAACATTTTTCGCTTTTTGTATATAAGGCGTAAGCATATACAAAAAGCCAATAACAAAATACGTTGGCCAAATATACTAAACATTTTTTGTTTAATACTTTTTTTATTTATGTTTCATATCTTTTCCATTTTAAATTTTAACTACTTCGTAATATATTTCAAATTAAAGTCAAAATTATTTTTAATGTAAGTCACTAAGTTTTAAAATTAAACCCCGATTTGTTACTGTGTAAATACAATAACAATCCCATTCATACAGAAAAGATAATGATGCGTATGATTGATATCCGTCTAACGCATATATTACTTATACGCCTGTGAAATTATCACAAGGACAAAAAAATGTATCTACACCAGTGATAGTCACGCACATACATTTACGGTTATACGCATACACTGAGTGGCGCAAAATTAATCACTCTATCGTAAGAACTAGTGACTTGCAAGCGGTATTTTGCGTCAATTATACTACATGGGCTGAAAAGTCCCGGGCCTAACATATTGATGGCGCTAGTTTTATTGCAGTTACCTTTTTTGAGTTAATACTAACCTTCAAAAGACAGCTGTTAAAATTTCATGATATTCAATTCATTAGTTTGTGAATTATTGTGCTAAAAGTGACGCTACTTTTGTTATTTTCAAAACAATGGATCAAAAACAATTTCGTGTTTTAATTTTAAACTGCTTCTTGATGGCAAAGAATACCGTTCAAACGAAGCAATGGCTTGAAAAGTATTATGGGGACTCCGCTTCATCAGAAACAGCAATGAACCGTTGGTTTAATGACTTCAAACCTGGTCGTAGAGACACCGATGATGCGGAACGCAGTGAACGTCCAAATGAGGCAGCAGTACCAGAAAACTTTAAAAAATCCACAAAATCGTTTTGAATGATCGAAAAGTGAAATTGCGTGACATCGTAAAGATATCAAAAGAACGTGTTGGCTTCATATTGCATGAGCGTTTGACTATCAGAAAGCTCTGTTCAAAGTGGGTGCCGCGCTTGCTCACTGTTGAGCAAAAATGAGAACGTGTTGATGATCAGTGTTTGGCCATGTTTAAAGGTAACAAACCGGAATTTTTGCATCGATATGTGACAATGGGTGAAACATGGATCCATCACTTCACTCTGGAAACAAAACGATCGTCATCTGAGTGTACAGCAACTGGTGAACCTCGTCCAAAGCGCCCGAAAGCATAACAATCGGCTGGAAAGGTTATGGCATCTGCATTTTGGAATGTGCGTGGTAATATTCATAGACTATTTTGAGATAGGAAACACCGCTAACAATGAATATTATATAGCGTTGTTGGAGCGCTTGAGGCCGACCTTGCAAAGAAACGACGCATATGGCAAATAAAATAATATTGTTTCATCAAAACAATGCACCGACCACGTCACAAGTCAATCAAAACAATGGCAAAACTACATGAATTAAACTTCGAATTGCTCCCACATCCACCACATTCGCAAAACACTTTCCTTGCATCGGTGTCTTCAGTTTTGGAAAGGTGAGAGAGTCAGAGGAGGCCGAAGTCTAGTGAATACATGGTTAAGACATTATAACGGTCTTGTGTTAGGACAAAAACTCAAGCATCGATGTGTGAGCTGGTGCTTTATCATGATGCAAAATCCATGATTGTTTTTTCCCACAATTCTGTACGTTTCGACGAATTGTTTCTCGCAAACGGCGCAAGGTAGTATTACTTATTGACCGTACGAGCTTGTGACAAGAGTTCATGATGCACCACGCTATTACAGTGAGCAAAACCTTCACATTTGACCGAACTTGACGTGTTTTTTTCGGTCTTGGCTCTTCTGGACGCTTCCATTGGTATGATTGGGCTTTGGTTTCAATATCATAGCCATACACCCATGATTCGTCACCAGTTATGACCTTTTTGAGGATATCTGGATCGTCATTGACGATGTTCAACAGCTCCTGAGCGACGCCCCTGCGACGTTGTTTTTGCTCAATATTTAGTAAATTTTATAAAAAATCGAAGAGCACACCAAAACGCGACTAACCTCTTTATCTGTCAAAAACGAACTAGCAATCCGAAATGGCTGATATTGCCAACATAAATATATATAAAAAAAGCACAAAGGCGTCGCAAAAACTGCGATGCCTTTTTGCTTGTCTGAAATAACAGCCAGGGAATCGAACTTGGGACCTCAAGACTATTGGGAGAGTACTATACCAAATCAGCTACCGAGGCAGAAAAAAATGCGAAAGTCTAACATACTTAACTCACGAAATTTGGATTTTTTTTTAATAATTCAATTATTTATTGTATCTTCTAACGAACTGACAATAAGTATGCAAATCTTAAAACTAAAAACTCATTACTTAATATAGAAAAAAATTAATTAATATTGAAAAATTTTATTTACTTAGGTCCAGCCAATGCTAGACGAAAAGTTGTTTCTTGCGTGTATTTTGTTGGTAAATCACCTTTCCAACGCTCTGAAAATTTGGTAATAACGGTTATTTTTTTATCAGACCATATACAGTTACAAAGTAAATTTGCAAAGTATAGGATGCACATTTAGAGGTTGGGTGACGGAAAACATATGCCCAAAATGGAGTTAACAGTACACATGTAGCGTCGCTGTAACTAACTATATCGACCTATGCCTTCACATAGAAAGTTGCCGCGTGGTTAACAAAGAAGTACCTCATAAAAACTGGAAACTAATACAGTTAGTTGAGGCAAACCGTTAACCAGAGAGAGTGGAAGGCAAAACTCTCGAAGACCGAACAACAAAAACAACAAACTTGACCGCACTTAAGAAATAATTACGATGACGCGCGAGCTGTTCTTCAGCCCGGAACCGCTGTACAACTGATAATATTCATTTTATAAAATTCAAAATTATGCATTTTGATTCGTAATGATACAGATCTCTTGTATACGAGTAGAGTTCAAAGAAGAAAAAACTTTTTATATAAAAACGTGTACTTCTGAGGTTTCTTTTGGCCTTGAGGCTTTGACCAGCTTAAATCTGGCCGTCTTTGAACCCTAACCTAACCTAACATTTGTTGAAAATACCAAAATATTCACTTTTAATATACAAATGCAACAACAGGCTTTGATTGCTCTTTCGCCAAAGTAGAAATTGAGGAACAAGAGTGACAGTAGGAAAAAAGGCCTAACCAACAAAGGAGTTGAATTCTATTTTCAAGGAAAGAAGACTGGCTTATGTTGTAACAGTATTTTTTTACTTAGTTATTGTTCAATATTTGGCTTGCTATTGTTATTGCTTTTGTTTTTGCTCATTTTAGCAACAGTACGTTCTTACAGTCAATTTTTATTGTTATCGTTGTTGAAATGTCCTCTTTTGTTGTTGTTTGCTTTTTTTCTTGCTCCATTTTATGGTCTGGTTTGCAAGTGCAGAAAGGAAGAGCAACTCAAAAAAACTACACACACACACACACACACACACACACAAACATACTTACAAGAGAACAACAACAACAAAAAACATGATGTTGATTCCATCAGAGTGTTATATAAAATAACATGGTGTATTTTCTTAATATTTTTCCAAAGTTTTATTTTACAAAATAGCTAAACAGTGGTTTTGGCAAAATGCAAACATTAACTTTCTTCTTAAAATAGTTTACATACCTTGTGTGAAAAATAATATATTAAATGAAGACAATGTAACTACGGAGTTGGACATACTGATTCCATATTAATATTAAACGTAACTAAAGTTTAAATATTTCTTTTTTTTTTCTTAAGCTTTGCAGACGTTTTTAATTTTGTTGATTTTTATTTTAAGCTGGAACTGCAGTAGAATTTTCTAATTTATTTGTAACACTTCACTATAAAAAAAAAAAACAAAATCATGTGTGTTGCTCTATAAATTTATATAACTTTCTTCCAAAAACATATCAAGTAAAAAAAGAAACAAAGCACTTGTAACTAAATATTTCTATATGATAAAACAAACACAACCGTTTTTAATTCGAGCTTATTTTAAAATATTTCGCTTAAACTTCATTTGCTATTATTTTATATGCCGTTTAATTTGCTACTTTTTACTAAAAACATTTCATATTTCCTTAATAAACATTTTCCCCTTTTATGACCGTTATGTTTGACAATTTGCACTCGACTAAACTTTCATTTACAGTTACAAATTGTTTTGCACTTTTCTCCATTGTCTGTCACTGCTTGTTTGGTTGTTGGTGTTGGCCGTGGTGTATTTCTTTCAAATAGCGCTCTCTGTATACATACGAGTACATATGTACTTGTGGGTGGTGTGTTTTTTGTTCAAATTTCCTCACTTTTGTTGTTTTCTATTGACATTCTAAACATTGTTTTAAATGTAAACAAAAAAACGAAAATCGGTATGTTAACATTTTTGCATTTTTTCTCGTCTTCTTATTTACTTTATTCACCTTAATTATTTCTTAACGGAAAAAGGAAATGAAAATGCAGCGCAACGGAAATTTTGTTCTCGTTTAATATTTAAATATTTTTGTTTACCAACACAAGTACAAAAGAAAATAGAAATTAAAATAAGTGCTTCCCGGCAGCGATTTTTGCCGTCATTTCTAGTACTAAAAGCAAAAGTACGAAACAATTTTAGGTTTGTAAAACTTAACGTTAAAGTTTTTAGCGGGCTCTCCATGCAATCCGGTACTACAAGTGAACTTTATGTTGGATTAGTACAAAATTTAGAAACCTAGAACAATGACGGTCATTATTCTTGAGGCATTGCTGATGTGAAGTTACATCAGAGTTTCTCTCATTTTATTGAGGGCAATACAAAAAACTGATGTGAACTTTCGTGTACTTTCGTGATTTCTTCTCTCTTTCAAACTTAAGTACTTGAGCATTTATAATACGCATAGCTGAACTGCTCACTCGACAGTTTTGAGAGTAGTGATGCATTGTTATCAATTCTGATGCATCATTTCTGATGTATTCATGTTAATCATTTCTGACAAATCAAGCCTGATGAATAAATGCATCATGCCTGATGAATATCCTAACATTCCCGATGTACGCATAAACAAACGACACTGGTTTTAAGAAAAAAATACGCATTTTTAAATATTTTAAAGCCAAATTTTTATTTATCAATATATCAGGCCTATTCTGAGAAACGCAAATCGACAGAAACTATGAATTCAATTGTGTCGCTGAATTGGACAGAATGCCGGTTGCCTTTTTACTACAGAGAAGAATATTTCCTTGGGTTATTGCCGCTACTGTTTATTTCTAATTTATTTCCTTTGACTCTTGATTTAGATTGTGTAGAAATTTTCTTTACCGTGAAATCACAAAGTTTGACTTTTGAATATATGGTTGTCTTTGTCTTGCATATGCATTTTTTGGCTGTATAATTCAGCGCTGCCATTATCAACACCTTGTACTAAAAAAAGTTTCCTTCGAAAAAAAACACAAATCTCTCTCTAAAATTAAAAATTTTACAGCAAAGTGATGAGAGAGATGGATGAAGCGACCGAGACAGACAGTGACACCAGTTAGTACGTTTCGCTCATTCGTCTACTGCACACCTTTCCGTGTTCACTTGTATTGATTTAGTACTAATTTTGAATTCTCCTTTTGGACTAGGATTTTTGCGAATTGGTCTTGTTGATTACAAACCGGCAACTTTGACTTCTCTCTTTTGAAATTGGACTTTTCCGTTGGCATTCTTGTTATCTACCATGCATACGCGCTAATATAAATTATTATAAAGCAAATATGCGAACATTCACCTCATTTATGGGGAATGCAGATGCAACGCAAGTGCCACCGCTAGACTTTATCGTGAAAGATATTCAAATTTATTTGCATTACGCAGTGCAATTAAGAGATTTCCTTGGCTAGGTATATACTGGGGGGGCGTTCTCAAAAGAAAAGGTTTATTCAGACATAAACTCTTGAGAATATGCCCGGCTACTAAGTAGATCTTTTTTAAGAAGATATATGGCGTGTATTGAGGCTGATGGTAAACAATTTGAACATTTATTGACTTTTATTCCAATTGACCTGAACCAGGTCGAGATTTTTCATTATTTTATAAATTTTACTTACTTTTGTTGACTTCGGTAAAAGAGGTGTCACTATCTGTCTCCCTTACTCTTGGCAAAAATGCCCACAATTCATCTCTCTCATCATTTTGCCGTAAAATTTAGAACCTATCAAGAGCTTGTGCGAAGAAAAAACGTTTGAACTGAGTAAAATGAGTTAACAAAAATCCATTTTACAACTCCGATTAAATGCGCGAACTTCTAATGGCATTTGCCAAGGCACTTTAATACATTTTTTTAAAGAGGGCCTTTCAAAGTCGACAATTTTTGAAAATGTTAAACTAATAGCTTAACAAATAAGCTAAATTCTAAAAAAAAAAATTGGAGCAGTTGTGTCATTATTTTTGACAGCGGTTCTAGAAATTTTATTAGGGTTACGGTTCCAAAGTTTAGGTGAACAAAAATAATTAAAATTAACCACAATAGCCGATAAATGATTCATCAAATTTCTAGATTTTTTTTAAATGCCCATAATTTTCAAACTGCATGGAATAGATTTTTTTCTGATTTTTCTCATGAGGGTTACAATCAATCCTGTCACCGCGTTTCGGCTTGACGTTGAGTTGTGAGACATCCTGTATTTTTGTTTTCAGATTATATTGGATACAAAAGTAGTAAAAAATGAATCCAGCCAATTTCTGATACCCTGTTCTGAAGTGAAGCGTATTCCAGTAAGGACGTTTCGCATCGATCGAAACAGATGGTAGTCAGAAGGGGCAAGTTCTGGTTCATAAAGGCGGGTGTACTAGAACTTCCCCTCCACTGAATTCCAAAAAGTTGTTGACCAGTCTTGTAACATGTGGCCGAACGTTGTCACGATAAAAGATGTTGGCTTTGTGTCTGATGGAATATTCTGGAAGTTTTTTGTTAATTGCTCTCTTCAAATGAACCAGGTCGCCTATGATCATCTGGCTCGATTTCAACAGCTCACATTAGAAAACACCATCAGAAGGGTGTTTTGTATTACGAGCCAAGTACAGAGCATTACCTTGGCGTCATGGATATTCGGTTTCGACATTGATTTGGCTGGTTGGCCGAGGTTTACATATCGCTCCTTTATTGCAATATAAGTCATAACTAAAAAAAGGTCGTTTCGAGAAAAACTCATTTCAAATTTTTCGTCTCCATACAAGTCTTACAAAAGCTTTTTAGAAAATACCTCCTAAAGGAAACAGTTTAAAAGTAATTTGAATAAATTTTTGGCACAATATAAAAGGTAGTACTGTTAACAATTCTGCATTGTTAATTCGAAAAGCTAATTTTTTGAGATATGACTATGTTGCAATAAAGGGGCGATATGACTTTTGCCCTCGGGGTTATCGTAATGTATCCATTCTTCATCAGCGGTAATAATACGATGCAACAGTGACTTCCTTTTTTAGTGTTCAAGCATCATTGTCGAAATGCCTTTCAACGTCTTTCGGCTTCAATTCATAACCAATTTGCTTTCATTAGGGAAATGGCTTGTTAACTGAATCGAACTTTTTTAAGGATTCTACTACGTTTCACATAAATATACAGCGTCACAAAAATGTTATTAATTAATTTCATAAATATCGCTTTTACAGGCAGTTGAACAAAAGAAATTACTTGTGGATGAACCTAGGTAGTTTTCATTATGGTTTTCCTTCTCCTGTAAAATTGCAATTATGTTTGTTAGGGCCTTTTTGCATGAGACCAATGATTTGCACTTTGGCGTTTATCGAATACTGAATTACAATGACAGATATTTACCCTCCAAAAAAAAAAAAAAATGTTTGTTATTATTGTCATATGTTGTCCAAATCGACATTATTAACTAGTACAACCATGGTGCAATTATTAATTGCACCATGAGTACAACCAATATATCGATACATATTACCCATTTGCTTATCATCTCAAGTAGTTTTTATATTAGTTGCACTTGAATGTTTGTTTATTTGTAAGTTTGCAACACTCGAACCTATGCCATATGAGTGATAATTACATATAAAGGCAAGGCGAATTTATAACAGGTGAAATTGACAGCGCAGCTGAGAACTTTTTTTAACTTTAATATGTTGCAGATCTCAATGGCATAGTTAAAACAAAATTGGGGGAAAAAATTTAAAACAATTTTTTAAATTATGTATTCTATCTTAAGCGACAGATATCACCCAGAATCCTCCGCAATCTGGCTGGCCATTTTCACCTTTTCAAGCTCTATGATCTGAGACTTTAAAAAGTTTTACGAGAAAATTAAAAGTTTCACAATATAATTAAGTTTTTCTTTTATTGTAACTTTTTTTATGGAAATTTGAAAAAAAAAAAATCAAAACAATTTTTTATTTGTGTATTGCATCTTGAGCGCCAACTATCATTCTGAATCCTCCCCAATCTTGCCGGCCTTTTTCACCTTTCCAAGCTAAAAGTTTCACCAAATAAGTAAATGTTTGTCTTTTATTGTAAATTTTTTTTATTATATATTTTTTTAATTCCTTTCTGTATTTATATTTTTCCCTTGACATTTGAAAAAGATTTATTTTTTGTAGTGTTATATTTATTTCTCTTGCATTTACCTGGTATGAATTCGCCTTGTATAAAGGTGTATAAAACTATATACAGTGTTGCTGATTTAGTGCGAAAATCGGAGATGCCGTATTGCTTTCGGGGAAGTAAGGGGATTTTGGATATTAATGAACCCGATTTTAAGAATTCCCAAAGAAATATTCAGAGCCGCTTCGCTAGCCGGTTTAGAACCGATTTTTCATATTCGGTGTTTATTTGCGTAGAACATGCAATTTTTTTTTTTAACTTGGACCAGTACGCAGGGGGTGACCCCTACATATGCAGTGCATTGTACCAGAACTAGGAAAATAGGTTGTGAGGGGGGAAAGAGAGAGCAGTGTTTGTGAACATTTGACTTGAACCTTCCAACATTATAACAGACTGGAAACACGTCTGCAGGCAATTTGTTCTACAGACGAAGCGTACGGCCAAAAAACGAATTCTCTCTGTAATGCGTAGTGAGATGCCCCGGGCAATCGACCACAAATGGATGAGCTCTGGGGTCTAATCACCGCATACGATATCGAATTAGCTATCGTATCGAATAACATTACGATAGATCTAAATTATGGCAAACGATGCATATTGGATCGTAAATTAAACAATAGATTGAAGACCATACGTTTCCTAAAAGTAGGAATACAAATAATAAATCCTTTAACTTTTTTATATTATTGCAATACAATTTATTCGATATCGTATGCCATGATACCAAAATGAAAAATTTCGATAATTTTGCTCGATATCGTATGCGGTGATTTGGCCCCTGGACAATGAACGCGTGCTACGTAAAAATGTGCGCGTTTCGGAAACAAGATCCGTAATCTCGTCAGAGCAAAATCCATTGTAGTAACGATAGAACAGAGTAACGCACCCCACACTGCGTTGATGCTCCAGTGAGTCAATAGAGTTGGATACCCTACTGTCACCGATGAGCTTCTTCGCCCTCTCCTGCACACGGTGGACTAACCGCAAAATAGACTTTGAGGCACCGGCCCAAACATGAGAGTTGTATTCCATTTTTGGTGGTATAAATAGTAAGGAGATCGGATGGCGTGAAGTACATCTCACACCGTTTCAAAAAACCTAGGCACTTGAATGCTTCTTTAGAGATATGAAAAATGTGTTCAATCCAGCGAACATCACACTGTATCTTCATACCAAGAACATCAAGAGCATCCGATTCCCCATGGCCGCGTTTAAAATTAGCAATCCAATATTTTACCATGTAATCTGACGTAATGTTTATCGAGCTTTTCTTTTGTGTCCTTCACCGTTTTCCTTTTCAAATAATTGTGTCTAATCACTGCACGAAATTCCCTTTTTTCCAGAAGTTGCTTGCTTCAAAGGACTACAACAAATAAACTAATCGATGAATTTGGGTGAAGTTTCAACAGCTGACGTTTGACAGATCGCAATTTAAAAAAATGTGTTTGTGCTGCCATCTATCGATAGGTAACTACAATAATAACCGGCCCTCGTACAGTTGCCTTTGGCATTATTATTTCGATACTGGTGCATTATCAGTTTCAGTACCTAGCGAATCAACTCCAGTTCGTTTAACATCTATAACATTACAAGCTGATTCCTAATCTAAAGTAATTGTTATTTAGTTCTTTTCTATTGAAAATGACAAATGCATGTACATATATATTTCTGCAGCTGTCGGAATTTTCTAACATTTGCAGTAGCAGGGCGATGAACACCACGAAATAAATTAGAAATGTTTCATACCAAGTTTCAGCGCCTGAATACTAATAAACACTAATAAAGATAAATACAAAAACAAAGCAAATAATTAACAATACGTGAATATGTTTTATTTAATTTCCGTTTTAGATTAAACGAAAATTCTCTTTTTCATTAAAAAATTACGAGCAATATGTAATAATTCCACGAATTTTGTATGATCTACAAAATATGTAAAACCATTTTGAATACGTATTAAAATATTTTCCATAATATTTAACACCAAGTCGATAAATCGTGATTATAATTCTGATGAAAAATTACGAGATAAACTTATTATTAAGAATTAAAATTTAATTCAATGAATAGATAATGTAGTCCCTAAAAAAATTAAAACAAGGAAGAGTATGTCGTCCTTGTGGTTGATTAAAAAATTTGGGGCATCAAATAAAACTAAATATGTTGCCAACATTATAATAAATGCGAAAACAATTTACTTAATGTTTTTAACGCCTCTTATTAACACGTTCAATATACTTAGTTTTGTTTAATGCACGCTTTGCTGCATTTGGATCCATCATCCGCTTCCAATCGGTTTGACCGACCACAAAACCAACAGCACGCATTTTCTCTTGATTCCGCTTTTCTTCGATATCTGCCCAGCGAACCTGTAAAAGAAGCAAAAATTAATTTAAAACGCCCAAACAAGCAAGTCGAAATATATAAGAAATTTATTTAGTGTAGATAAATTCATTACAAGTTGCTATATTTTAACATGAAAAGTTTCAGAGCCATATGACAAAATTATTTAGTCACGTTAAAAAAAAAGTTAGAAAAGAAAATATGAATTTTCTTTCTAATTTTTAATATGATAAGAAAACTCAACATAATTTATCTAGTCCAAAAGCATCACAAATTTGAGAACGAAAAAATTCTTAAACTAGATACAGGTCTGATAAAAAAATAACAGTTATTTTAATTCTTTTCGAAAAGTATTTACTTATTCATCAATATCTGTCCCTTTCAAAGTAATTCCTCTCCGATGTAATACACTTATCCCAGCGTTTTTTACAATCCCTGAAACAATTCTGAAACGCAACTTTTGGTATCGCTAACAGCTCCTTCTTCGACTTTTCTTTCATCTCGTCAATCGTAGCAAAACGCTTTCCTTTCAAAGGTGTCTTCAGTTCTAGGAAGAGGAAAAAGTCAGCGGGGCCAAGTCTTGTAAATACGGTGGTTGAGGCATGATAACGGTTTTGTTTTTGGCCAAAAACTCAAGCACAAGAATCGATGTGTGACTAGTACGTTATTACGGTACAAAATCCATGATTGTTTTTTCCACAATCCTGTGCATTTCTGACGAACTGCTTCGCGCAAACGGCGCATAACTTCAAGGTAGTATTTCTTATTGACCATTCGACCTTGTGGCAAGCATTCATGATGCGCCATTGCAGTCGAAGAAAACAGTGAGCAAAACCTTCACATATTTGGCTGAACTTGACGTGCTTTTTTCGGTCTTGGCTCTACTGGACGCTTCCATTATTATTGGGCTTTGGTTTGATTCGTCACCAGTTATCACCTTTTTGAGGAAATCTGGATCGTCGTTGACGATGTTCAACAGCTCCTGAACGATGTCCATACGACGTTGTTTTTGCTCAAAATTTAGCAATTTTGGAACAATCTTCGCTGCCTCACGTTTCATCCCTAAAACATCCGTAAAAATTGCTTGGCATGAGCCCAACGATATGTCGACGAATCGACGATTATCAAAAATCATTTTCTTTACTGCTTCACAAGCATCGTCATCTCGACATCTTCTCGGCCTTCCTTAAACCGGTTATACCACAATTGAACCTGCGTTCTGTTCATAGTAGACTCGATAAACGCCGCAGTCAACATTTCAAATGTCCTCGCGTATTTAATTTCATTTTTTAGACAAAACTTTACACAGTCACAGGATCAAAGAATCCATTTTTTTCGAATAGTAAAAAATCGAAAAGCACATCACAACACAACTAATCTTATCTGTCAAAAACAAACTGACAATCCAAAAAATGCGAAAATCGAACATGCGTAACTCACGAAATTTGAAAATAACGGTTATTTTTTGTCAGACCTCGTATAAGAGTGGAAACTTGAACTACTGCACAGATTACGAAATTTATTAACGGTTTCGTGAGAACCCTTAATGTTAGTTTACTTATTGACTTTCGTTTTTTACACTCTTGGCTTGATGACATACTGGACGAGATAGCAGATATATGGGAATGCGGTATGAACTGTATTCTTTTAGCGGGCTTTCGGGTTGGTTTGGACCTGCATCGTCGGGGGATGTGTAAGTCTCATAGGCTGCACAGCTCCGTCCGGCGAGAAAGGACCCAAGAGGGCTGGTTACATAAAACAGCCAGCCTGCACAATCTTACCTATCCTTACCTAACCTTGTATTTCGAAATTTCATAGCTCTAAAACTACAACGGTTGAAGGTTTAAAACAAAACTCAAGCAGACAATGGAATTATGCAAATCTGTCTACCGCAATTTTTTAATTTGTTTTAGCCTTCTGTCCTCCTTTTTCGAACTAATTAAAAACCAACATACGATATAGAAAATTAACGTTCGTTATACAACTAATAGACTCTTGGAAGGCAGACAAAGCAAATTAAAAAAGATTTTATTCAAGTAAAATGAAACTTATAAACGTCCTCGGAATAGAGTTTTTTATGTTAAAAATTGTGGCGATTCTTGCAAAAAAAAAAAAAAAAAAGCAAACTTACTCTCTTTTTTCCTTTTGTATCTGTTGGCGGCACCCATTCACCCATTTGTAAATATTCCTCCATGGTGGGTTTACGCTTTGTCGACAATTTACTAGTGCCATCCAAACGGGCTAAAGTAAGAATAAAACAAAACAAAATTAATTCAAACTTTAGTTAATAGTACAACACAAAAAAAAAATACTTACCCAAGTTTTCAGTGGTTGTATCCGTTTCCCATTTGCTTTTTAAGAATAACCCGAACTGTCATAGAAATTGTTAATAAATTTTAGATTTAATAAGGATTTGTTTCTTTATTCATATTTGTTTTTAATGTTTCGCAAAAACCACAACCAAATTAAAAACTTAAAATGTAGATTAGTTTAAATAAAAATAAAATAAAAATTATACAATATTTACTTTTGTTCCCACAGATCTATATTAAACTAAAATCTGATTTAATCCTAAACGGTCTTATTCATAAGACCGTGTTTATTTAACTCCTATTTAACAAATTTCTATACAAAATTTGTCAATTAAGTCTTTAATAAATATAAAATATTTTTTTATGAATACGGCTGAACTCTCTCTGAACTCTACTCAAAGCTTACCACACGCATAAAAGGGGAGTATAAAAAGCAATGAGAAAGGCAATTTTATACAGGGTGGCTACTGAAAAAATGCTACCAAAGGAAAACTTTTTCGATCTAAATTATGTTTTTCTAGATTAATCCCTGGATTTAATAAAAATTAAACATTTTTGTGAAAAAAGAATTTGCATTGTCCGCCACTATTTCTCATTGGAGTCTGTAGTTTTGATTCAAAGAGAATATAAACACACATTTGTCGGCAATCCTCCATAGGTGGTCCATTACTAGTTAATAGTTTTGCATTTGAACTAATTCCCCAAAAAAATTTTGAACGACTAATAAACTTATTGCATGACCTGAATTCAAATCCGAATGGGTGCTGATGAGTAGTGTAGCGACTACGAAACAGCTAGTTGTCCCCCAGCTAAAGATTTGATTATTATTTTTCTTGTCTTTTTCAATAAAAAAAAAAATTGTATTGTAAAAAAATCCTTCTTAAAAAAAAATTAAGAAAGGAAAAACTTGAACTAAAAACCCGATGTATAAACGTATAAAAAATTTAACTTAATGCAGCCGACTAGCCGATGCGCTTGGAATTTCCAAAACATGACGAGTACTGAATTGTATTTTCATGCGTGATTAGGCTTGTTTCGATCTGGGGGGTTGCTCTCTATTGTGATGAGAAAGAAAAATGGTTCGTAATCCAAGAATTGGTATTGCGTTTTCGTATTTTCCTTTCGCATTTAATTTTTCCCTTTCGCACACTTTATTTTATCATTTTTCGCTATTGTTTATTTTGTGGTACCAGTGTTGCTTCATTTTCAAACTATTTTGCGAAAAAGTTTTGCGCAAACGGCACAAAGTACCAAATTATACTCTTATCGCATTTACCTTTCGCATCGCAATAAAGAGTAACCCCCCTGAACGGCAACGTAAACAAACAAAAATGTCGCATATGGAGTGGTTCCAAACCAGAAATACCGCACAAAGATAATTGTTGAAAAGCCGATGCAACCACAAAGAGTGTTTCTTTTGCGCGGTTTATGAGCTAGCCGTTTTTCACCAAAATAAACGAACACCATTCACCGTCAATGGTGTTCGTTTATCGCGAGTTAATAAACTTGTTGTCACCAGAAATTGAGAATACAGATTTGCCTGATGTGTGTTTCCAGCAGTATGGTGTGACTTGCCAACACAGCCAATGAAAACATGAGACATTCAATGGCCGTGTTCTCAGATTGTGGCGATGTCAATTGGCCGCCACGATCATGTAATTTGTCGGACTTCTTTTTTTTTTGGGTATATTTTAAAAGAAAAAGTTTACGTCAATAAATCAAGCACCATACAAGAACTAAAGGATGAGATATAAAGCGGCACAATGACATTGAATCTTAATTATGTCTCAGAGTCATTGAAAGAATGGACCATTGATAGAGTTGTGCTACCGAAATCGTGGCGAGTACTTGTCCAATATTTTGTCTCACACATAATTGTCATAATCCTTCTATCATAAGAAAAAATATTAGGATAATTCACTGAAAACTTTTTTTTGCACGATGTTCACTTTGGTTGAACCACCCAAACATAATTTCATTAGCTGCATGCAGCTCGGAGTTTGCGTAAACCTGTTCCTTATATATTTTGATAAGAAGTGAATCAAACATAACATTCACGCATCCCCTTATGCCCTATTCGTATTCCATAGCAACCCCCCTCCCAATGGTTTTTTTTAAACTTCGTCTTCTTGTAGGGAACAAGACGGAACGATAAGAACTCGTACTCAACAAAGTTCTTGTTGCCCCAGTTACTTCTATCAAACATTCTTTGACATATTTGATCTATCTACAACTATATACCCATTTTTTTTTTATATTGGACCAGTACTAAGGGGATGTCCCCTACATATGCAGTGCATTGTACCAGAACTAGGAAAATAGGTTGTGAGGAGGGGGAAAGAACGAATTCTCTCTGTAATGGGTAGTACTATTCCCCGGGCAATCAACCACAAAGGGATGAGCTCTGGACGATGAACGCGTGCTACGCAAAAATGTGCGAGTTTCGGGAACAAGATCCCTAATCTCGTCAGAGCAAAATCCATTGTAGTAACGATAGAACAGAGTAACGCACCCCACACTGCGTCGATGCTCCAGTGAGTCAATAGAGTTGGATACCCTACTGTCACCGATGAGCTTCTTCGCCCTCTCCTGCACACGGTGGACTAACCCCAAAATAGACTTTGAGGCACCGGCCCAAACATGAGAGTTGTATTCCATTTTTGGTGGTATAAATAGTAAGGAGATCGGATGGAGTGAAGTACATCTTACACCGTTTCAAAAAAACCGAGGCACTTGAATGCTTCTTTAGAGACATGAAAAATGTGTTCATTTCAGCGAACATCACACTGTATCTTCATTCCAAGAACATCAAGAGCATCCGATTCCATCCATGTGTACAGATGCAGCAGCGTCTGCGGTCGTTTGTTTGTGTGTTAATAAGCAACATTGGATCTTACGAGCGTTAAAGGCGACCCTGTTTTTACGACCCCATTCGGAGATTAATAGAATATCACTATTCAGTGAATCATTCATATTTAGCCTCTTGGCAGCGATCTCTGATATTTCAATTTAACTATACTTTGCAAAGTAAATTTGCAAAGTATAGGAGGCACAGCATGGACGGGGGGACGGAGACCATATGCCCAAGATGATATTAACAGTAGTTTGTAGCATCGCTGTGACTAACTATAACGACCTATGCCTTCACATAAAAAGTTGCAGCGTGGTTAACAACGAAATACCTCTAAAAAAATGTAATCCAATATAATCAGTTGAGGCAAACCGTTCACCAGTGCGAATGGGACACAAAAGTCTCGAAGACCGAACAACAAAAAGAACAAGCCTGACCGCACTTAAGAAATAATTACGATGACGCGAGAGCTGTTCTTCAGCCCAGAGCTGCTTTACAACTGATTATATCCACATTATATTTGGCGAAGAGTCAAAAGTTATGTTAGTGCCTACACTACTGGGCAAAAAAAAGTGCAAAACAAATTTTTGTTATGTTTTATAAAGGATGTTGTCTGAGAAAGTATTTATTTTTTCTATAAAATTTTATTCACTTACGTTTGAAGTGGAGTCTGTACTATTCTCATCTTCGTCGTTCTCATCGTTGGTATCCTCGTTATAAATATCAATACTTCCTTCATCATTATCCTTATCATAAGCTTTATTTTCATCAATTGCACTTCCAATGTCGTCATCAGCAACAGTGTCACTGACTGTATTGTCCTCCTATAAAGAAATTATTTTCCAAAATGATAAACATTTATTTCTTGAAGAAAAAAAATTATGTTGCAATATATTTATACCTTACTTTTGGCGATATATTTTGGCTTGTCTTAAAAGCAAACTTATATTTAATAAAGAATCTTAAACTAGATTCATCTTTCAATAAACGGGTGTTTTTTTTAACAGGATAATTATTTAGAAGTTTTCAAATTTTGATATTTTTCTTAAATTACTTAATATATAATAGAGCGATAAACAAATATTTTAACATTTAATTGATTTAGTACAAAATTTTTTTACATTATTTTGGTTTTATTTGTTACTTTTTCCCCTCATACTTGATATCAAAGAGTAATTAATAAAAGCGATTTTCTCAGAAATGGTTTAAAGGTGAAAATATCAGATATGGGTAGCATAAACCGTTTCGTATTCTTTTCGTTCATTAGTTTGTCAATACTTTGCTTTTTTTCTTTTATATGCATATTTGCTAGGGTGTTTCTTAATATTTTCTATATGCATATTTGCAAGGGTATTTCTTAATACATTAGCCCAATTCACAAATCTTGTGCATTTGAGACTGCATATATCTGCAATTGCAAGTGACATTTTTGGGTGTATATTGTTAGTGTAAAGCAAGAATATACTCCATTATTTTGCAAATGCAATGATGCAAAACCATTTGCACAAGATTGTGAATAGGACAATTATATGCATGTTTGCAACGGTGTTTTTTAATCTTTTGTATATGCATATTTGCAGGGGTATTTTTAGTACTTTCTATATGCATATTTGCTAGGATGTTTCTTAATATTTTCCATATGCATATTTGCAAGGGTATTTTTTAATATTTTGTATATGCATATTTGTAAGGGTATTTTTTAATATTTTCCATATGCATATTTGCAAGGGTACTTCTTAATATTTTGTATATGCATATTTGCAAGGGTATTTTTTAATATTTTGTATATGCATATTTGCTAGGGTGTTTGTTAATATTTTCTATATGCACATTTGCAAGGGCATTTTTCAATATTTTCCATATGCATATTTGCAAGGGTATTTTTAAATATTTTCCATATGCATATTTGCAAGGGGGTTTCTTAATATTTTCTATATGCATATTTGTAAGGGTATTTTTCAATATTTTCCATATGCATATTTGCAAGGGTATTTTTCAATATTTTCTATATCCATATTTGTAAGGGTATTTTTCAATACTTTAGATATGCATATTTGCAAGGGGGTTTCTTAATATTTTCTATATGCATATTTGTAAGGGTATTTTTCAATACTTTCCATATGCATATTTGCAAGGGGTTTTTTTTTAATATTTTCTATATGCATATTTGCAAGGGTATTTCTTAATATTTTGTATATGCATATTTGCAGGGGTATTTTTAGTACTTTCTATATACGCAAATTTGCAAGTGTGTTTCCTAATATTTTCTATATGCATATTTGCAAGGGTATTTTTCAATATTTTCCATATGCACATTTGCAAAGGTATTATTGGATATTTTCTGTATGCATATTTGCTAGGATTTATTTAATAATTTTTTATATTCATATTTTGAAGATTATTTCTTTACATTTTTTATACACATATTTGCGTGGATATTTCTTAATAATTTTTCTAAATCGTATAGTAATGTTTCTTCTTGTGAAAGTGTGGTATTTTCTTATCATTTTCAAAATCACACTTAATACTTAAGCTATTTAATTTGGCTATTTGGATCAGAATACAGTTGTAAGTGTTGGCATCTCTAATACTTGAGTTTAAATAAACTTTAAGCTACTCCTATATAGTAATTTGACATCTTAAATATATTTGCAAGGGTATTGCAAATTAATTTTTAAACACAAAATTTTTACTTGATTTCAAAACGTATTAATACGAATGTAATATAATAATAAAAAGCTCTTTAAACGACCACATGTGACATTTGTAGATGATGCCAATCCAGGACATCAGCTATTTACGGCTAATAAAAAAGTTTTATTAAAACATATGCGACTGTATGACAATAGCCTCGCATTACTTTTTTATGCCAAACAGCAGCGCACATGATTTTTCAGCCAAGAAAAATTTTCCATGAATATATTGAATTAACATTATGTTTACAAAAAACTGTGATCGCCATCGTAAACTTGCCATATGATATCTATCAATAGTATCGAATTTTAAGATGAATAACAAAAATGTAACATTCATCGGTAACAAGATAACTAAAATTCTGTTAAAGAAAATTCAAGTAGAAATTCGTTTAATAAACCTTTTAAGAATCAAAAATATTATTTGTGAACTTAGAATTAAGACATATTTATATAAAAGATATATATACAATTCTTCAATTTTATGAATATGGGGGCTAATTACACTGAGTAATGCGTAATAAAATATGTTACCGTCTCATTCCCAATCCTTTTGTAGCTCAAGCATAATGAGCCACAAAATGACAGCTTGTAAACAAAATCGTCGGAGGAAAGATATTTGTTGGCGTAAAGTTATAATCCGACATTAGCTTAGCAGCACACAATAAAAACACATGCTAGCCATCATATTAAGCTGTATAAAAGTATTAGCCAAATTACAAATGAAAATTCCATGAGAGTTTTTTCATGTTTACCTTTTCCTCCAATTATGAACAAATATTAAGTATGATTTTTTATTTCTTCATTTTTTCCATTCACTGAAAACACTAAAGGGGATACAATCGTCAATTCCTACGATCAAGTTAACTAAAATTAAGATTTTTGTGAGTAATTAGTTCCGTGAGTAATTAATTCCGTGAGAATATTCATAATTTGGCTGTATTAGGCCAAATAAAATTTGCCCCATATGTGATATATACGACAAAAACTTATGTGTGTGAACCCAAACTAGATCATTCGCTATCACTGGTATTCAGACCGGGTCATCATTGTGAGTTATTTTTTGTCGATAGTCGGTGCTATCGGATAAAAAACATCGATAGTAAACAGAAAGCTATCTATAGTAAGTACCACATCTACTAGGTGATAGATATCACTCATACATTAAATAAACGTCAAGCTGTCATGCTAACAAATGATTTACAGTAAGTTATCCGTTTCATTATTATTGTAAGACACATATCGGTACATTCACGTTCTGCTACGGTAAATTGGTCAACTAGATCATGTGATATCACATCTTCGGACTATTTTTTATGTAAAGTCTGAGATCATCAAAAATAGATCAGTTACGATTACGCTATGCTCGAACAAATCGCCTAAAATTGGACCGTAGTCGTGGTCAACATTTACATGATTTCATTTTCAAATGTCACAAATTGTTCCTTTAACCGATAGTAAAAATTTATGTACATTCAAATCTATATGTTTTATTTTGCATGATAAATTAAACATCACAATGAATCACCCGATATTATACAAAGCAATTTAATTTACACACATTTAATAGTGATTTTTCTTACGAGTAAGTACTTGTTTCGCTTTCACAAAATTTTACATTTCTAACGCATACGACAAAATGAATAACGGTGCATAGCTATTAGATCAGCGGTGCCCAAAATCTCAATTTATTATACACGCGAGTATAGGGCATAAAATTCAGCTGCTGCGACGTACACCATATAATTCTTCGTGATAATCAGGTTGAAGCTTTGTTACGTCCCTTCGTACGTAACTTTTCAAAAATACACATTTATTTTTTGCTGCATGTTAACCACTCGCTTAGATCAACGTTACAAGTGTACAGTTACGTGATGAATGCTCGTGTACAACGCATACTTACCAGGGGGAATACAGCAACGATTGTCACCAGATATTGGATGCAATATTACTATAACGTGTTTCCACAATACAAGCGAATTTTCAGTAAAACTTGAGTGCTTTTCATATGAAATTTCTTCACAAGTTGCTTGCTTGTGATGTGAAAACACCGCACAACAGGCAAAGAAACTGTAAGTTGTTTGCTGTTTAGACCAATTTAGCAATCTATTGAACATATCTTATTAAAAACATGTTTTAATTATTTGTGCAAATATGGGCATCTAGTTTTTAATACAGGGCTGCTGAAACATAAGATATCGTGACATATTTTACTACTATCCATGTAGTTCTTCCACATTTCAAAACAATCACTTCAATGCCGAAATCTTTTAGACGAACATTGTCTTATATCAAGTACAGAAAAACAGAACATCATGCAGGTAAAACCAGATTAAATATAACGCAGTTGAAGTAGAACAAGGCCCCTTTTACATTTGGTCAGGTAATGTGCAGGTAGACGAAATATGAGGGGACTGTTACAAAGTTTACCGGTGCGGTAAAGTGTACACGACTCTGTTCTAGACACAGTAGACATTTTTTTCCTTTCCCACTTTGTTCATCTTTCATATTGTTGCTTCACTTCACTTTTAACTTCATATCAGTATACGAGTACTAAAAGAGAAACCAAAAATTTCACACCGTCTATTAAATTCTGAAATCTAAAAGTTAGGTGAAGAGCAATTTTCTTGATAAAAATCATGCATTAGCATCATTTATCTTCTTTAATGTTAAACATTAGCTAGTGTTTCATTCACTTTGGAGAATTACGTCGTTTGTTTTAAAATCACGCATATCTAATCATGCATTTATAATGATGCATACCCAGCATTTTTATCATATAAAAAACAGCTGTTTTTTGGAAATCCCCAAAATTACAATTATATTTTTATTCAAACTTTGTGCTCACATTACTGAATTCTCCACTATAGTGGAAATTCACATCACCATGAACATACTGCATAATCAAAAATCGTTCGTGCAATTCTGAGATTCATATTTACCTGGTCTGAAAACTACATATCTTAAGAAAAAAATAAGATATAAATCACGAAAATTCAGTGAAGAATGTTGCTTTAAAAAAAATTTAAGTCAGGTAGCTATGTTGAAAAATTTAGAAAAGCCACTTTTTCTTTTGAAAGAAAGAAGTCCCTCGGTGAGAAATCAGTTGCGGCCAACTACATCGCCGCAACGAGACATAATACCGCCATTAAATTTTTTACGCAAAAGAGCCATTGTTTTCTTGGCTTTGTAGCAAGTGGCACCAATCTATTGGAACCACATATCGTCCAAGTCCTTATCCTCAGCTGCTGCTTTAATGCGAAAATTGGAGTTGCCGTATTGCTTCCGGGGAAGTGGGGGCATTTTGGGAATTTACGAAGTTGATTTTGAGAACAAGCAAAGAAATTCGGAATCACCTCGTTAACCGGTATGGAACGTGTATCTGAATTATTACCGGTCTTTCGATTTAGTGCAAAAATTGAGGTTGCTATATTGTTCCCGCGGAAGTAGGAGCTTTTGGCGATTCCTGAAACCAATTTTGGGAATTCCAAAAACAAAACTTTTAACGCGTTATACGGATAATTATCTGGTTATATGGATAATTTACGAAGAAGCTTAAACAATAGTGAATGAAAAATTTGAAATTCGATATCAAAGCGTGTTTTTTAGTGTTTCAAAACAATATTTGTTTGAAATGAAATGCCCTATTTAAATTACTTACTAAGGAGCTCTTCTCTTCCACATGCAAAAAAATGCAAAAAGAATTCACAAATTGGTGCATAATTAAGGGAATTATTTAGAAACAAATTTTAGGGGCGGGCAATTTGCAACGCCACCCCGTGTGAGGCGCAATACAGGTGAAAGGCTTAAACACCGATATTGTAAAAAAACTGTCAAGCATGGGGGGTGGTAGTGTGATGGCGTAGATGTGTTTTTCAGGTCATGGTCTAGGGCCGTTCCACAGAATTTGTAACAAAATGGACATTTTCGAAAATAAGATGTTGCCATATGCCGAGTGGAATATGCCACTTCGATGGGTGTTTCAACATGATAACGATCCGAAACACTCATCGAAGTTAGTGAAGGACTGGATACAATCGAAAGGGATTCAAGTGCTTGATTGGCCGCCTCTATCGCCCGATTTGAACCCAATAGAAAATTTATTTTCCATATTGAAGAGGAATGTTGGATCGAAACGATTTTCCTAGAGAGACGATTTATTTTCGTGTCTGGAGAATGAATGGATACGCATAGATCCAAAAATAATTGATAATTTAATCAAATCTTTGCCGCGACGGTGCGCGGCGGAGGTTTTGCCCAATGATTTTTTGTTGTTGTACTAAAAAAAACCGTTAGGTGAGAGATAATTACAAAAATATTTTTTGGTAATTTTGTATGACACATTTACTAATAAAACTGCATTAAAGCATTGAATTGAAATATGTTCATTTAAATATAATTTTGACTACAAGCTAAAATCAAGCAGAGTTTCTTAGGTTTTGCCCAATACTGTATATAGATAAGATATATAGATATTTAATTGTTGAAACTTCAGATCTTGATTTTTTTCGACGAAAAATGTAACAAAATTCTTAAAAAACTGTTAGCCTAAAGATGATAAATTCTTATGATCTTTAATACTCGTACAAATTTATTTTCATTTCAGGATCTGAAGCTACAACAATTAAATTTATTGAATAAACTAGAACCACTTCAAAATCTATAAATATTTAACTTCATGAAATTGTTTGAAACCCAAGTAGACAAATTTCGCACATATGGAATTTGTTTTTCAAATTCTTAAATACATTCTACGCTTCTTACCAATTCTTAATTCCACTTATGAAATTTTTTCAATATAATCTTAATCATCACAAATTTTGGCAGCTTCTGAAAGAATCCGATCGTGGAAGTGATGTGGTCAGTAGTGCAAAACGGCACATATGTACATATATACATACATATACTTAGCTTTTGTCGCCCAACCGTTACTTATATTAACGTTTCATGTTGATTATAAGTATGTGAACAAGGCGAATTCATATCAGGTACATGCAAGAGCAATAAATACAACACTACAAAAAATAAATCTTTTTCAAACGTCAAAGGAAAAATATGAACACAAAAAGGAATTCAAAAAAATATATAACAAAAAAAAAAATTACAAGAAAAGATAAACATTATAAATAGCTTGTTTTTTATGTTTCCCAGCTATCTATATGTCGACATTTCATAGGAACTACCCTAATCATCAGTAGACTTTGGAAATTTTTGAAAGATATTCCAAAGTCTACTGATGATTAGGGTAGTTCCTATGAAATGTCGACATATAGATAGCTGGGAAACATAAAAAACAAGCTATTTATAATTTTTATTGGTATAAATGGTAGAAGCTAAAAATAGCGAATAAAAAACTTAATTGTTAGAAAAGATAAACTTTTAATTATTTCGTGAAATGTTTAACTATTTCGTGAAAATTAAAGTATCGGATCATAGAGCTCGGAAAGGAGAAAAAAGCCAGCCAGATTGCGGAGAATTCTGAATGATAATTGCAATACAAAACTTAAAAAATGTTTCAAAAAAATTTTTTTTCAAATTTCTTTCAAAAAAAATTTACAATAAAAGAAAAATTTAATTATTTTGTGAAAGTTTTAACTATTTCGTGAAACTTAAAGTCTCAGACCATAGAGCTTGAAAAGGTGAAAATGCCAGCCAGATTGGGGAGAATTCTGGATGATACCTGGCGCTCAAAATACAATAATAATATAAAAAAATTAAAAAAATTTTTTTTTTTTTAATTTGTTTTAATTATTCCATTGACATCTGAAAAAGATTAAAAATAAAAAAAAGTTATCAGCTGCGCTGTCAATTTCACCTGTTATGAATTCGCCTTGTATGTGAATGTTCCACAGCTTTTCCACATACATTTTTTCAATTGTTTCAATTTCAATAACAATTTATGGTTAGAAACAATATTCCAAAACAAAAAAATTGATTTTTATTAAAAAAAAAATCAAAATATTTGAACCGTTCACGATAAAAAAAAATTGAAAAATGTTTGTTCACAAATTTTCAAGCAGCAGTCTTCTTGACATAAAAACTTTATGCTTTACCTACTTTGGGATTTTCCAATTTTTTTAAACAGAATTAAAGTTGAATTTGGAATTTCAAAGTAGTAAAAACATTACCTACGTATGGATAAATATCAACGAATATTTAATTCTATTACTGAAAATATTATGTTGCAATTTATAGATATTTGGCAAATAGCTGTAAAAGGGTTTGCAGGCATCTAGATTAGTAATGAAACCAAATTGTTGCGAAAACTTCTTGTAGAATTGACATCGTTTGTAATTAATCGTATAAAAATGTTAAAAGTGGAAACAACTTAAATATCTAATGTAGCAAACGAACGGGACAACATTAGAGGAAACATGGGCATGTTTCTGTTAAAAGTTACCTCGATGTAGCGATACGAGTATATGTTTCCTTTTTGGTTTTCAAATTATCAAAAATTTTTGATATTTTGCATGTTTCCCTCGATTAATATTTACTTGTATTGTTTCTTTAGTTCGTTGAGACCAATCGTGCTGCTAACCGTTTTTTTGGTCGTGTAGCAAAGAAAATGAATTGAATAGTTTTTGTAGTAACAATTATTTATACAAAACTGATATTTCTCTTTTGGTTCCATCGGGTGTATTGAAAAAGGAATTACACGTTTCCTTTAATGCTTCCTCTTCTGTAGGAAGCATAACGCAACATAAAGAGTGTTTTAATAGAGGTATAAAATTTTGAAATGGAATAAAACAATAATGAATTTTTTTTAATTATAGGAAATTTACTTTATTCGAAAGATAATCTTCTGGCATTATAATTTAAATACGAGTTCTGGCCACCACGGCTGGCTCAGACGTAGTGTAATCTAGAAGCTCAATTTCGAGGACTTTCTCCAACATTTGTGGCCCATGTGAAGTCGTTTCGGGCTATCGACTTCACATATCCCCAGAGAAAATAGTTTAAGAGGTGTAAAATGCCACGATCTTGGAAGCCAATTTATGGGTCCGAAGCATGAAGCTAGGCGGTTATCAAGCGTTTACTTTAATAAATAAATTGTGACACCAAGTGTGTGATACAGCTCCTGCACATCATGGTTGTTGGATTGATAAACGAAAAATTCTGTAATCATGGCTTGATAGCGGTTACCAATGACTGCAAACCGCCAGTTTTTCTAGGTGCAACGCTGTCTCAATATACACTTGCGAATTATTATCACTCTAAATAAGGCAGTTTTGTTTATTGACGTATCCATTCCAACAAAAGTGAGCTCCATTGCTAAGCAAAATTCGCTTGTGAAAATCGGGATCAACGGCCATCTTGTTAAAAATAAATTTGCACAATTTGAAATCGTTGTTCAGGATAGGCAGGCTGCTGGATTCCCTAATATATCATAGGTTCTCCAGCTCACTTGGATCCTAAATCGTTCCCTTTGTAATCAAGCATTGTTCAGTGTCAGTCTATTCATGTTGAAATGCCAAACCAAACTAAACATAAATCACTTAACAGCTGACAAAACAGTCGTCAGTTAAACAAATGTTACCAGCTTAAAGTTTAATATCTCTATAAAAACAATCTTTATAACGTTACTGAGGTGAACATCACAGCTGTTTTACGTGGTGTTTATGGGACACGAATGAATGATACGTCTAGAAAATTTGTATGAAATATACTCAAAATATTGAGTATATTTCATACAAATTTTCCAGCTGTATCACTCAATCGTGTCCCATAAACACCATATTAGAGTTTTATATTCGAAAGAACAGAAGCAAAAATACTAGTAGGCCCATTATATGGAATATAGTTTTATACCTCTATAAAAACACATTTTAGTTATCAATTTAACTTTTGCCCACAGCTTCGCTCGCTTTAAAAAGTATTATATATTATTAATTAGGTACAGTTTTCAGCTTTATGCATGCAAAGTCGCAGCCCGATCGGTTCTAAATTGACTAAGTTTAATAGAAACTTTCATCATCTATTTTATTCCCTTGGCAGTAGAATTAATCAAAATCCTTTCTTAGCGGACGGCCTACGTCATAACATCTACTTACAAGCCAAATTTAAGCCAGATCCGTCCAGTGTTTTGGGCTGTGCGTTTGTCAGTCAGTCACCTTTGAGTTATAATTATTTAGATATGTACATATATCGTTTACCTGGAATGTGGGATTTATATTTTAAAACAGTCTAAAACAGTGCTTAGAATCGGACACTATAAATATTATTTGTTTTAATAAAATTTAACGGTTGGTATTAAAATTGTTTTATATAATTACTTATATAAAAATAATATAATATAGTGTTTATGAGACACGAAACAGTGATACGTCTAGAAAATTTGTATAAATTTTCTTGACGTATTACTCATTCGTGTCCCATAAGCACCATATACCAGATTTATGTGTATACATATAGAAAAAAAAGTGTTTAAGTATATTTCAAAAGAATAATTGTTGCTCTAGAAAAGAGAAACTTGCTACATTATTCCCAGTTGTTAGATTTTAGATGTTCATTAAAAAACGAAAGACAGAACCATAAAGACTTAAGGAGCAAAAACTGTAATAACAAATTGGCATTTGTAGACAAAAATAAATAGATTGCAGTAAAATATTCAAGTTTTTGATAATAAATGTGGCTGTTGGAAATTTCCATTAAACTTAAATTAGGTCTCTTAATTAATGGGCATGGTTTAACAGGTTGAGCAATTCGCCTTCAGCTAACTGGCTAGCTAGCTATTTGTTTGTTTAAATGTAATATCTAATACACATTTATTCCACAAAGTGGTTTGTAATTTATATCAAGATATTTTTTGGGGGGCCAATAACAATAAAACCATTTTAAACGTTCATTCATAAACGTCTTTCATTTATCAATACAGACAGTGTAGATTCTAGTTCTATTTGTAAAACGTGACATAAAATCATAAATTTGTATTTAATTATTTAAAGTGATTTGATTAAATTTTGAGTAGTTTTATAATTTGCCTTAAGAACTTAAATATACATCTAGCATCATTTTTTAATAATGTTTTTGAAACGTTTAAAAACAAGAAAACTTTTAGAATTAAAACGTTCATAAAATTATATCAAACATGCTGTAAGAAATTTAAAACAAGAGTATTAAGCAATTATTAAATTATATTTACCACCACCATGTCTTCAGCATCCTCCATTTCAACAATATTTTGCAATAAACTAGAAATGTCTAATTTAATGTAATGGCCCGGTGTTGGCTTCCAAGTATCAATAATTTCCTTTATATCTTTTTCGGTACGTTCATGAATATTACGTTCAAGGCAAGTTTCCAAATCGCAAAACAGATCTATTATATAGGGCTAAATAGTGAAGGCGGGAGCAAGAAAAAATCATTATGTGGAAAGCAATTAATTAAAAAATAAAATTAAGTTTATTGGCTTTCGAAATGTGGGCTTTTTTTAATCATTCCAAGCAGACAAATGGAAAAAAACACTTACCACAAAACCTGAATCTTTTGAATGACAATAAAATTCATTCAATGAACGCAATGAATTATTATTACAATCGATAACAATGAAATCATAAAAATTATCAGCCACTGATTTTTTAAAAGCTTTTATTAAATATTCCAAATACTTTTCTTCCATATCCTTTTCATACTCATACAAAAGTTCCTTTTTCGGTACCTGTGTTTTAAACAAGACAAAAAAGGAAGAAAAGAAAAACAAACAATTTTTGTTTTAATTTTCAAAAAAAAAAAAAATTATATAAAAATAAGTCACAAGTTTTACTCACTTTTTTGCCAGTTTTGGGACATTTTTCTTCATAATCATTTTCAATAATAAAATAATCATCAATACTTAAAATTCGGGGATTATTACCACCCATTTCCTTTTCTTTTTCTTTAATCAACCTGGCAACATGCGATTTGCCACTGCCGGGCGGACCTCGTAAAATTATGCATATTTTTTTAGGCCTTGTTTGACGACCCGGTTTCATTAGAATCTCATCAATGGATATGGTGTTGTTGTTCTCCTCTGTGGGTATAGACATTTGAACATGACTTGAAGACATTTTTGGTAGATTTTCATTAGCGTCTGATGTCGAGGGGAATATTGAAGAGGGTGTGTTTTGAGTATTAAATGATGTAAAAGTACCGCTTGTGTTGAACATGGGAGGTGGTGGTGGTGGCGGTGATTCAGGTTCTTCCGGAATACTTGACATAAAAAATATATCAATTAGTATATGCCAAATCTCATTTAAAGCCAAATAAAAAAAAAAAAAAAGGAACTAATTGAAAGTTAAGCGCACACGCAAAAGCATGTTTTTTTCTTCCTCCTCAGAAATTAACCAACAATTAATTCGAAAATTAAATTTCTTCTACTTACTCTTCAACGTCTGAAATTTCTTCCAACTCGTCTTGTTCTTTTTCTCTCTTTTCACAATCAGCAGCAGCATTATTTTGTTCTGGCAAAGCCTTTAATAACAAAAACAAAACAAATAATTAACACTTTTTAGATGTTCTTGCATTGGCACTATTGTTTATCACTTCATTACCTTTTCCTCATTTTGGACTGCTGCGGAGGAATTTTGTGGTAATGGCGCTTGGTTTTGCTGTTGCCTCTTCTGCTTTCGGTTTTGCTTATTTTGCTGCTGTTGCTGTTGAGGGTTATTTTTATTATTTTTACGATTTCTACGCTTTTGTGCAGCAGTTAAGCGTGTCTGTTGCTGGGAGTTTTGAGCCTTTGAGGCATGATCATAATTAATTATTTTCAAAGGTTTAAATGCCCTGCTATCATCAGTCATCACTGGCTTATGACCATAATCAATAACTCTTGGCGTTATTGTTGTTGTTGGAGCTGCATTACTACTATTCGAATAGTCAATGACTTGCACGGGACGATAGTAGTCACCATAATCGAGATTATCATCAGGGCTGTTATAATTGTACGAGTAATTTGCACAGTGTAATCATAAAAAAGTTTTTGATTTTTTTTTTATCTTTTTTATTATTATTATTATTTTTTTCTTCTTTTTTCTTTTAAACTTTTATTCATGAAAATGTTAAAAAAGACACACAAAAACTTTAATAATAATTTTTATTAAACAAATAGTTATCTTGCTGAAAATTGTTAACATATACATACATACGTATTAAACGAATGCTATAACAATTTTCATCAAAAAGTTATTTTGTAACTGAAATCCTGCTTTTATAATTTTTTTTTTTCTAAAAACAAAAAAACTTTAAAGGGTATATATAATTTTTTTGTTTACATCTGATTTATAAACTCAGACATAACTATGTACTATATGGCATGGGGAGAGATAAAATGTTTCGAGACCCAAAAGGGGTCTAAGTATTTCCAGTTTTGTTTTAGTTAATTTTAACAAAAAGTTAAAATGTGATATATTTAGTATAACCTACAAAACATACATATTAATATATTAATAAGAAGAGCGATTTTTTTTGTTAGATTTTAAAGTATAAACTCAATACCTTAATAAACGCATTGAATGCTGCACTGACGGACGCTTTGCGTTAACTCTTAACTAACATGCTTAAAAAATCGCCAAAGCTTTGTCAAAAATATCATTTATCTATTTTCAAAGCCTTCTAAATTTAAATTAAAATAGTCCTTAATTATGAAGAGAAAATAAATAAATTGGTCACAAATAAAAGATGTTATGTTATAGTGGCACAGAACTTTGAAATACGAGTAGAATAAAACAAAGATGAATTCTGTAAACTGACATGAAATTTACATTATTGGAAAGATAATCCTCTGGTATTGTAATTTATATATTATTATGACTGACTTCAACGTAATCTAATGTGGAGGTTCAAATTTCGATGAAATTTTCTACATTTGTGGCCGTATGTTGGCAATAACGCGACGACTCTTGTCCTCCAAGTGATCACTTATTTCGGGCTTATTGACATAGACTAGCGCCATCATGTTTGTATCCCGATAAAAACTAGTCTAGCCGCGTTAAATTACACGATCTTGGAGACAAATTCACGGGTCCGAAATGTGAAACTATGCGCTAACCGTAGCACGAGTTGTGTGACATGTTGCTCGTTCTCTTGAAACCACAGTTCCTACACATCATGGTTTTTCATTTGATGACCGAAAAAGTAAGTAATCATTGCTCTATAGCAGTCACCAGTGTCAGCCCCATAAGCACACCAAACAGTAAGTTTTTCCGGATGTAACAGTTCTCAACATACACTTAAGAATTATCATCACTCACAATACAGCAGTTTTGTTTGCTGACGTATTCATTGAAACAGAAGTGAGCTTTAACATTCAAAAACATTTAATCAAAATCAATCATCGATGAGGCACATTTTCATTTGAATGGTATCTAAATAAACAGAATAGTCGGTTCTGAAAAATGGAAACCCCTCAAATTATTCATCAGTCACCTTTGCATCCATTAAAAGTGACAGTATAGTGTACAATTTGGTCAGGAGGAATCATGGAATATTATTCTTTGAAAATGGTAACTGTGGATGGGTAGCGATATCATGATTTGATTGAAAACTTTTTAACGCCACAACTGTATGTTTTGGTCTTGATTAACATGTGGAATCAACAAGACGGTGCCACATCGCATACAGCCAGGATTACAATAGAATTGCTGCGAGTAAATCAATGTAATAAAAGACGTGTAAGGTAAGAAGGAAAATGTTTAGCTTTATAGCGTTTTACGGTGGCGGTTCTGGCCAGATATTGCCACATATGGACGCATGATTTGTGTAGAAGTTGTAGAAACGAGGAAGAAGCAGAGAACTGGACCAGTGATATGTAGAGCTGGTGAGATACATATAATACCCGGGCAAAACGACGATACCAAATTGGCCTATTAAACCTAACTTAGCCATTTAAAAAGTGGCTTCTATTGACACACAGACAATAGCAATATCCTCTTTTACACTACGTTTTGACATTTATTATGTAAATGATACATAAATATGCATATACATATTTCCAGGAGAATAACGCATCATGTCATAAAAGTTGGATGATAACGATGTTTTTAACAGATATTGGTCTTAGAATTCTGAATTGACTTCCCCAAAGACCAGATTTAAATGAAAATGTATATTAATACGTAGCTTGAATCAGACAAAGTCATACATGTGTGGAGATTTCAACGCACTTTTGCCACTTTCTCAAGGCTTTTAGATGTTATTCAAAAACTAACGCAACATCGATTCATAATTCTTTACTCCTCGCCTCCACGTGTCATCAACTTGAACATGATATGAACATAACGTCGGCAGGTCGAAGGTAAAAAAATAAGTTCATATTTTTGTATGTGGCGAATACGTATGTTCTTATTAACCGTATTTTTGTTCGTGATGCCCAACTTCATGCCGAACATCGATGATCAGCCATATACTCGAGTATCGATTAAATATACCTATGTGCGGATACACTCAAAGCATACAAACTTTTGAAATTTATCTGCTTGTAATTGTTTATAAGTTTTTCAATGTTTCTTGTACGGATGGTTATTGTTCTTTTTTACATAAAATGAATGTCTATAAATGTCAGTGCTTATAACTCTAACAATTGTTTTACTTCGTATGAGGCAATAAATAAA
This sequence comes from Thecocarcelia acutangulata, assembly GCA_914767995.1. Taxonomy (NCBI): domain Eukaryota; kingdom Metazoa; phylum Arthropoda; class Insecta; order Diptera; family Tachinidae; genus Thecocarcelia; species Thecocarcelia acutangulata. The sequence continues at coordinate 75,165,063 of OU612095.1, read as the reverse complement.
GAACCGAAGTATACTTCTTGTCGTGACATATATAAAAAAAAAAAAAAAAAAAAAAAAAAAAAAAAAGTGCGCGGTCCATTGATAAACTACGTGTGCGTGAGTATACATATGTATGTTTCTACTCGTGCGTGCCGCCAAAGCATCAGACAAGTTGTACGACGAATTTTTACAACGGGTTGTTTGTAAACAAAAAATAGCAATAAACCATAAATATTTTGTTGTATGAATAGGTTTGAGTATTGTAGCAGTAATAAAGCAAAACAACAGCATACAATATAATATTCTTATTTGAATAAAAGGTAATGTGTAGTATCTTCTTTAAACTGTTTTCGGGATACTTACTGTTGCACTCTAGCAGATGTTTAGTATCGATGCCAGGGCATCAACACAACATGTGCATGAGCGGTCCATATTATCCATTTGCGATGTTCAACATGATGCTCATACCAAGTTGATGGCTAATGGAGACCCCATGGAGTTAGTAACTAGATGGTTAGGTCAAAATATAACCCTTAACAGCATACGGACGAACTGTAGTGTGAAATAGAAATTTAAGATGCCAATTACATATAGCATCTGCAGCGCGCTGAGAAATCATCTTGGTGCACAGGTTATTTTTTCTACGTAAATCATGATATATCACTCATTCTGGAACCATATGAGCAGCAAAAACTGAACTCATTTCAATGAATTTATTAAATATTATAAATGATAAAAAGTCAGGGTTTTCATTTTCGGTTCTTGTTGCTTTGGAAACAAATGCTTTGATAAAATCACATTTCATCAAAGTAATTCAAACAAAAGGGTGTTCTATGCAAAAAAATAATAATAATAAGAATTTTTAAGTGATTTTTAATCGGTCGAGTAAGGAACTAACGATTTGAAACCACTTGACTATTATATACTTTGTTTACTTTTTAGTTTGGTATTTTTTTATACACGCTGTTGTTTTCACTACAAAATCAAGTAGTGAAAACTTGAAATCATATTTTTATATTGGGGAATATTTGAACTTTTTAGTATGGGGTCAATTTTTATGGTACTAAAAAGTTTTTAAAATGTGTAAAATGAAAGTAAAATGCTTTATTAAATTGTTGATAGATTTTCTTGATTTATGGCTCCATTTTCTATTTAGAATCTTTTGTATTAGTATTACCGGACCTATTAATTTAGGTGGTCTTAGTTCGAAAATTTCAGACCCGCTTCTGTGGTGGACAAAATTCGAACTGGAAATGGTTAGGCCCACCACAGAGTGGTTTTCTATGGGTACATAAATATTATATATAATTAGTTTGTTACACACTGAAACAATTCTAATTAATAAGAGTCTTATTCATTAAAAATATTGTATGTTTTATAAGCCCCTATTTGACAAATTTTGTATTGAAATTTATCAAATAAGCGTTTTATACATATGAAATATTTTTTATGAATAAGGCAATAAGTGCTCAAGGATTTAATTTCTAGTTGTAGATTTGTAACAGAGTTATTCCATGTAAATACAGAAAATTTAATAACTTTTTCAATATACATATATAGATGTTTTTTCTTTCCACTTTATAAAAAAGAAATTTTTTTACAGGAAGTATGGAAAATTATTGGTAGGGATTTCTGCAACCAACGTGTTTATTTTGTTGTCATTTGGGCCACAGTGCATTGCTGGTTTTTTTTTTTTTGTATTTACTATTTCTTACTCTCACACTCCGAATAGTTTTTTTTGTGTTGGTATGTAGAATTTCAGTTCTGCTCCTTCTTGTTATTTACTTTAATCCTTGTTTTTTCTGCTTTCCTCAAATTTTCAGCCATGTTCCGAGAACGCGCGTTCTGAAACCGCAATGCGTTTTGAAAAACGCTTAATTGATTTTAGGTGTTCTGAGGAACGCGCGTTTTACTGGCGTTTAGGAGTTTTTTCCGAAAAAATACATGTGTTTTACATACGTCTATATGTATGTGGTAGTAATATAAAACGAAAAAAAATTTGACAACAAATAGAAAAATTTTTCAATTTAGTTTTCTTAATGAAAATGTGTAAAATTCTTTAAACTTTTTATTAAAATAAAAAGAAAACATATTAAATTTTAATTGTGAATAATTTTATTGTCTTTTGCAAGTTCGATTTCAGCAAATTCAATCAGTTCACTTCAATATACACATGCGAGTTGAAGTCGCCAATTTTAAGCGATATGCGTTTTCCAGAACACCTATTTAGCGATTTCAAATCGCAAAACCAATTTCTTGCGTTATATGTTTCTCAGAACACCTATTTGGCGTTTTCAAATCGAAAACGCTAAATTTAAGCGATTTACGTTTCTCAGAACATGCATGTTGATTTACTTACTGATCCCGTTACGATTCTCACTCTCTGAATTGTTCTTACACGTCTCGGTATGCAGAAGTTTTTTTGGATATAAGCAAAGAAGGAAAAAATTATGTAGACATTCATTTGATAAAAGTCAAAGCGATCGGTTAATAACAAGAAGAAGGTTGCGTTAAAAAAAAGACAAAAATGAAACCCCTAAATAATTCCCCTTCTTAGTCTCGCTATCAAGTGTTTGTTTTTAGCATTTTTCAAAGTTTGTAGCTACGACGATCGAATTTCTGCTACAATGTTGTTGGATGTTAATCTCATATAGTCGTTGCTTTAAATAAACCCATAGAAAATAGTCGGGCGCTGGCAAATCTGGCAGACGTGCTGACTAATTAATTTCCAAATTTCTGGAAATTATTCAATCTCAGCTGAAAACGAAGTCGTTGAAGTGGTATTATTTTCCATACTTAATGTAAAAAATATCCATTTTGTATATATTATATAAAAAGAATTAAAAATATATAAATGAATGAAATTTATTAAATTCTTAAGACCAATGGTGACTTTTAGGCCACCCTGGGTATAATAAAGAATCTTTTGCCTTGAGTAAATAATGCTCAAGGGTTTAATCTTCTTCTCTATTGGCATTGCGTGAGAGATGCTTAACTCTAATAGCGGTCTGCTAACGTTCTGAGCATGTAAATACCAGTGAAGAACGTTGAGCTTGATTATGCACACAAATGAACGGTATTTTTCGACATCAATGAAACTTTTGTATTAGGATGTCGATAAAAGAACATCATCAAGTTTATGCACATATCTCATAGACGGTACGGCGCTACATCTTAAAAAATCAAGTAAAAAAAATATATATGCCATAACAGACCGATGTTAAACGTTTGGCAGATCGCAGTTAAAAAAAAAAAAGTTTCTGCGTTTGTGTTGTCATTTAGCGCAAGGCAAATTCAAAGAAAAAAAAATTGTTTGTGCTATCACCTAACGCTAGGTAACTTCAATATCAATCCACCCCGGTATCTTAAAGGCACCCACAGACGATATGTTTTTACGTCTGTTTTTCAATATGTATTTCCTCATGTATTTTTTCATGTCTGTCAAAATTATAATTTTTAGAAATGGTTTATATAATCTTACATTGTCTATGCTTTTTATTATTATACAAAATAATTATTTAAAACATATTAAAATAATAATTTACTTATACCGCCCAAAGTCAACCTCCGCTGAATTGTTGGCAGGCATGGAGTTCTAATGTCAGTTGGTGAAACTTAACAAAATAGAACACACTCTATTTGAAATTTTGTCAGATGACTTTGCTCATGTTTTTGAGCTAACAGACGACATGTAGGCATTTTACATTGTGAAAAATGACATCTACATTGTTAAAAACACATGATGTGTTATCTACTTAAGTATGTATAAACGTATACAGATGCGTTTTAATAAGTTGGATCGGTTCGCTCTTTGAGCAAGAGCCAACAGCACAAAAGAGCAGCTATCTGCTGTGCCTTTACTTACTGCGATTTTGGAAACCTAATGTCTAAATTTTCTACAGAAAGCTTTTAAAAACTTCCAAAATAATTTTAAATCATTTTCAAAATAAAAGTATACGTAGTGTTCAACACGCCTTATGGTGAAAACATAACGCAGTTGTAAACATAATATAAATGGTGAAAACCGCCATTTGTACGATATTGTTGTTACTTCAGTCGGTGTGGATTTGATAAAAGTGATATACATATAAACAGATAAAGGGGGTATCAATTAAACATTTTATTTTGATAGAAGCTTTTAATTAATTTAATTGATAGAAGCTTTTAATTTAATTAATTAAAAAATAAATAAAAAAATATTACTTCCTTAGAATTTTTACGATATTACCAAGGCGAATTCATAACAGGTGAAATTGACAGCGCAGCTGATAACTTTTTTTATTTATTAAAACAAACAAAACTTGGAAAAAAAATTTTTTTTTTAATTATGTATTTTATTTTGAGCGCCAGATATCATCCAGAATCATCCGCAATCTGGCTAGCCATTTTCACCTTTCCAAGCTCTATGATCTGAGACTTTAAGTTTCACGAAATAATTAAAAGTTTCACAATATAATTAAGTTTTTCTTTTTATTGTAATTTTTTTTTTTTAATAGAAATTAGAAAAAAAATTCAAAACAATTTTTTAAATTATGTATTGCATCTTGAGCGCCAGCTATCCTCCAGAATCCTCCTCAGTTTTGCTGGCCATTTTTCTCTTTCCAAGCTCTATGACCTGCGACTTTAATTTTCACGAAATAATTAAATGTTTGTCTTTTATTGTAAATTTTTTTATTATATATTTTTTTAATTCCTTTCTGTATTTATATTTTTCCCTTGACATTTGAAAAAGATTTATTTTTTGTAGTGTTGTATTTATTGCTCTTGCATTTACCTGGTATGAATTCGCTTTGGATATTACTTTATAAACTTTATACTTTTTTCTTTATTTCCTGATACCGCCTGTACAGCATGTGCATACATTATTGACTTTTCGGAGGTGTGCGAAACATTTTTAAACGGACAAACCAAAAATAGCTATTGAAAATATTAATTATATGTACAAATAAAGCAAGATTTTTCATAATTTACGTATAAGTAAAAAAGTCAATGTAACAAAAGTTATCAACTTTTTATTATATCGGCGATCAACTTATAAATTTACTTTTTAAGCTATAAAATAAACAAACACGAATAGGTTAAAATTTTTGTTCTTTAAAGTAGAATTATTAATTCATATCATTTATTCACTAAAATTCTAATAAACGAAAAATTGTCGTTAATATTAAATTGTAAGTTTTCTTCTGTTTACTAAACATTAATTAAAATAATCATTAAAAATGTGTTAATATATATGCTGGTTGGTATATATTGATCAATTTTCGTAACTGGTATTTAACGCTACAGCAAAGCTGTACATCAAAAATCGTTATTATATAAGAACGACTTATTTATGTTGAGAGACAAGGATAGAGCATGTTCAAAACTATACGTATATTATGTACTTTTCAATTAATTGCGACGATTCCTGTTCCTCTTTTTGTTATCATTGGAAAATTTAGGTTTACCACCCATACCGCTATAAAACCACATATCGGTTCGATAGTTAAGTTTTGCAATGAAAAGAGACGAAAAGAAATGGAAAATAAATTCCACATGTTAACTGGCTTTTGTTTGATTATATGACAAAGAAAAATAACTAGAGAAAAGGGGCTACTATTGAACTGAGACAAGAAAGAAAAAATAAAGCTAAAGAGTATTTTTGCTCATTAAAATCTAAGTTTAACAGCAGAATTCTATGATTAAAAAAGCCATCTGAAAATCCAATAATTAAGAATCAACCCTAATCGTTTTTGGCAGATAATGAAAAACTTGGTATTTGGTAACGATTTCAATAATAGTTTTGGAAACACATCTGTTAAGCTTCCGCTGAATGAGTCATCATAATGTCCCCTTTAAATAGAATGTTAAACAATTGTTAGATCTTCTGCTTTTTCTTTTGCTCTGACAGTAAAATTATTAGTCTCTTGTTCAACAGCAGATTAATGGAACAACCAATATTTTAAAAGGATTTTAACAATCATTTCATGATATACATTGATAAGTAATCGCAGTTAATTTGTTTTAATAAATGTATATATGTATGTATTAGGGCTGTTTAGGTCAATATTTTCTCCACCAATGCAAAAATAGAACAAATAAAAAAGCCAATGATTATGAAGCATCAGCTTTACTATTTCCCCTGTCGGGTATAAAAATAATTTGCCTGATACTTTGTATAGTAGAAAGACGGACGGACAAAATTTCTCCTTTTGAACATTTACAAAAAGAGGTGCTTTTAATGGTGGAGAAGACAACTGATTCGTTGTTGGGTACCTATAAAAATAATATTTAATTATTGAGTATGCTTACCCTTTAGTCCAACCCTCGGCTTGACTTTGCGGTTCTGCTGCTGAATCGTCAACTATAGGCACATCAGTACGTCTAAACGGGTTGTTGATGTTTCGATTGGGAGTAGCGGCTTCTTCAGAAGTGGGGGCATCTTTATTTGTGTTATTCGAATTATTGGATCTGTCGCGTCCACTGTTTGAACTATTGCTTCTTTTTTCGGAGCTGCCACGCCTATCATTTGAGCCACCACGGCTCCTTCTACGCCTGTTGCCATCACCACGTCTTCGGCTAAAGTTGTCATCAGGACCATCGTTAGGCCCTCTATTGGAACCATCGCCACCAAAGTTACGACCACCTCCGTCATTATTGCGATTAAAGTTATTTCCATTGCGACCAAAATTGCGTCCGGGTCCATCATTGCGTCCAAAATTACGTCCAGAGCCATCATTAGGACCATTTCCGCCAAAGTTACGTCCGGGACCATCATTAGGGCCATTGCCTCCAAAGTTACGTCCTGGGGCATCGTTGGGACCGTTGCCACCAAAATTACGTCCTGGTCCAAAGCTATTTCCACCACGGAAATTATTGGGGCCAAGGTTATTAGGCCCGTTGGGACCCCAGTTATTGGGACCGTTCGGGCCGAAATTGTTATTTGGACCATTAGGGCCCCAATTGTTAGATCCGTTGGGACCCCAATTATTTGGCCCATTAGGGCCAAAATTATTGTTATTAGGAACGTTGGGACCCCAGTTGTTAGATCCATTTGGACCCCAGTTGTTTTGACCATTGGGGCCGAAGTTGTTGTTATTATTGGGACCATTGGGTCCCCAATTGTTTGAACCATTTGGACCATTAGGGCCCCAAGCATTATTGGGCCCATTAGGGCCCCAAATATTTGGGCCATTGTTGTTAGGTCCCCAGTTGTTATTATTATTCGGACCCCAATTATTAGCATTGTTTGGACCAAAGTTACTCGGTCCCATATTATTTGGAAAACCTCCGCCGCCGCCTCTGTTGCCAAAATTTGCGTCTTCGTCAGGTTGAGATCGGTTAGCGCTTTTCTCGCGGAAACTTTCTCTTGAATTAGTGTTATCAAGATCTGCATTAGTATCATTCGGATTGCTTTCCGTTCCATCGCCCTGTTTACGTTGTTGCCATTCGGAAAATGATAATGGCCGGCCATCAGCATCTTGACTTTTTGATGCATCACCGCCTTTTGCGTGTGCAACGGCTTCTGAAATCCTTTTCAAAAAATCAGGATCATTTAAAGTTTTTGCCAAATCCGGTAGAGTTGTGGAGGTTCCTGCTGATGGGGTCTGCTCATTTGCAACGTTCGACTCCACCATATCCGGCTTATCTACTTTTATATCAAACAAAGATGGAATTTTTTTTGGATTTGCCGCAGATATAGACTGATTGTCTCCAAATTTATTCTGATCGACTTTTGCTTCAGTGTTTGTTGGCGGTACCTCCTTTGACGAATTATCATCAGTCAAATCTAAGCCTGGAATACCATCTACTTTTTTAAAGATTTCTGATATATTGCCTTGATTATCTTCAACTTCTTGTACATCACCGTCATCGTCGTCCAAAGTAATGACTTCGTTCTCTTCAATTGGTTTAATTTTAACGGCTGGTACTGGCGTATCAAAACGACTTTTACGTTTTCCTAGAGGTGTAGCAATGGTTTTCTTTTGTTGTGTGATTTCAACAACTTCGGTAGCTTTTGGATTTTCCTCAAACAAATTCTTTGAGTCTTTAGCAACGTTTTTGTTATCTTTTGTTGGTTCAATAACAACACGCTGCTGAATGGATACTTCAGGCAGAACTTCTTGTGCATTAACCGGTGTTTGAATTTCTTTTGTTAGCTCTTGATTTTGTTTAGAATGAGAACTTTGTTGGCTACCGATGGAGTCATTTCTTTTCCTGCCACTTGTGTCCGGTTGCTCAATGTTTTCATTGCCAGACATTTGCTCTTGAGAATCGGCGGAAGGCTGTGGTGGCTGTGGAGGCGGCTGATTTGGATCCAACCCCATTTGCTCTAGTTTACGGCGGCGCATTTGTTCACGCCTTTCAGCAATACGTTTCCGCTGCTTTTCAAATTCTTGTTCATATCGCCTGTACATGTCTCTATCTGGGTGATTAGCATTAGCTTTTTTCCAATCTTCAAATTGTTGCTCCCATTGACGAAATTGACGGTCAAACATCTCCTCATCCATGTCAGTAATACGGCCACGGTTTCCAGGTCCGGAAGAACCACTAGGTCCAGTAGGACCGCCAGGCCCTCTTTGATTTGGAGCACCTCGACTGTTTGGTGCATTACAGTCCCAGTTTTCTTGCCCACCCCTATCGCGATTATTTCCGCGATCGTTTGGTGCATTACTATTAGGTCCATCGTTCCAACTGTTTGGACCACGATTATTTGGGCCAAAGTTTCTATCAAATCCAGAGCGATTATCATCCCAATTATTTGGCCCATTATTTCTTCCACCGGGACCATCATTCCAATTGTTTTGACCGCGATTATTAGGTCCGTCATTTCGATTATTAGGTCCGCGGTCATTCCAGTTGTTTTGCCCACGATTGAAAGGACCATCGTTCCAATTGCTATTTCCGCGGTTATTGGGGCCATCATTCCAATTGTTGTTACCACGATTATTTGGACCATCATTCCAATTGTTAGGGCCTCTATTGTTAGATCCTTGATTCCTGTTGTTTGAACCGCGATTAAGGGAGCGTTCATTAGGTCCGCGATTGCCTTCATTATCATTCCAATTTCTGGCACCATTATTGCCTCTATTATTAGGTCCATCATTCCAGTTGTTTTGATTTCGATTATTGTTGAAATTCCTGTTAGAGCCTTCATTCCAATGGTTTTGGCCTTGATTGCGATCACCAGTATAATTTTGCCTCTCATTCCAATTATTTGGATCACTATTTACTGGTTCGTCGTTATCTACAGGCATATTTTCAGCGTCCATCATATTACCCTTTTCAGTGGTTGTTGCAGTTTCATTGTTTATGCTGTTGTCGGGTCCGGAATTAATCTTTGGGTCCTCATTGTTATTCCAGTTATCATTTCCGTGATTGTTGGGACCAGTACGATTTCCCGGCCTATTGTTAAAATTATCAGGTCCTCTATTACCTTGAGAACCTTGCCAGTTATTCGCACCACGATTACGATTATTAAACTGGGAACCATCGGAAGGTGGACCACCTTGAACTCCCTGTGGCTGAGTTCCTCCAAACTGAGAGGATTGATATTGTTGCTTATTGAAATTATTGGTATTAAAATTTTGTTGATTGAAACTTGGTGGCGGTTGATTAAATGATGGTGGCTGCCATGATGGCGGCTGCGTTTTTGTCGATGATGTGTCTGATGATTGAGGTGGAGCTTGTGGTGGTGGTGGCTGTGTGTATAATTGAGGTTGACCGGTTATCTTACCGCTTGGTGCAGATGGTGGTGCTTGTTGGTAGTAAGATGAAGCATAAGCAGGCGTAGATGGTGCTGGAGGAGCTGCTGTATCAACGGTTGGGGTCTTTTGAGCCAATTCCATTTCTCGTTTATACTAAGAAAAAAAAATATTAAAACTCATTTTTAAATTTATTTTGTGGGCAAGAAAATACGTTTAGGAACATTTTCTTTCGAAAATTTTTACATTAGCAAGGAAAACAGGGAGCAAACACCACAAAAAGTGCTCATTATTACCCAAAATGATATTTTATGTGTGTGAAGATAAATATGCAGAGTTAAATGTTTGACGTAACGACATATTTAAGTGTGAAGATAAATACATATGCTTGACGTAACGTCCCAACGAACTAACATGTTTATTTATGTGTTTGAAATAACTTTTATTAAAAAAAAAAATACACAATCGGGTATGTTCTGAATTCTACTTTGAAGTGAAAATAGTTTAAAATCACTTCAATTTGAAGCTTTGGTGTTCTACATTCTACTCCATACTTTTCATTTGTGTTTTGTTTTCGAACATTAATTTGTAGTGAATTGTCTGGTTCTTGAAACTACTTTTACACAAAATGTAGTAGTTTGAAAACACTTTTTAATTTTATTGTGAAAATGAAATATTTTATAGAAAACTAGTATAATTACAATCTCATTGAAATAAGAAGGTTAGATGACGGAATATTTGAGATACAATTGTGCATATATTTATAGGGAAAATAAGGAGAATGTTATATAAAAAATTAATATTTGTTATTTTTTTAATTAAAGTCGATTGGCGATTTCAGCTCTTATTACAGCGTTTACGGAGTCACTAACTCGTCCGCATCATCGTCATCACTTACATGTCTTTCGTTTACCGCCACGCGCTATATCAAACTTTTGCATAAAATGGCACTCAAAAAATTACGATCATCGTTGCAAACGGAGAATTCGATAAACCTAACTAAAGGCCTTATCAGATAAAGCGTTTACTTCGCTTTGCGTTGCAAATTCGCTTTGACATCGAAGATAAAACATACATACTTATATGAAACATGTCACATAAAGTACTTTTAACGCAACGTGAAACGAAAAGTTAGCAACTCTCATGTTTTTACTCGTTGAAGTTTTTTCTAATAGCTCCAAAGCTTTATTCTAGGAAAACAATTAGAACCAATTTCAGTAGTGCGTCCAATAATATTTCTGACTTCTATTATCATAAGAAATAATTAAATATAAAACTTAACAACAATTTTTTTAGATAAACAAACAAATTGTGAGCGGTGCCAAAGTTTTCATTGTGACATACACCTTTTGCTTTGCGCTTTTCTGTTAAAGTTTTAAACATCACGCAAAGCGGCAAAGTGTTATCTGACATGGCATTAAATTTTGTTCTTATAATATAACAAGCATTAGATAAAAATTTTCCCACGTAGTTTTTTGGGCAAAAAAATAAAATTAAACTGAAAATATGGTTCTTTTCAGTACTGGTTTGTATAAAAAAAATAAATAAAATTGAAAACATGGTTCTTGTCAGTACTGCACAATTTATCCAAGTTTTATTTTCGAAGTTCAGTTCGAACGAAAGAATGAAACACACAAACTACTACTTTTTCAGAACAACAAAAATGAAAAGTTAACTTTTCAAATCATTTTTTATTTTCATTCCACTACTTTTCTGGAACATGCCGGAATACCGTAAAACGAAAAAAATTGTGCAAATACAGTAGAAACAAATATTATTTGAAACTAAACTAAATGCTGAAATTTTAACAATTTAGTGGAAAATTAGTGATCCGCGAAAGAATTGGGCCTAATATGGGCACATTTTTGGTTGTCACTCAATAGGACCGTTTGGAATAGGAAGTCAAGAGTGTCCTCTAAACGCTGATATAAGTGGATGATCTCAATTGTATTTGGGAGGTTTTTAAAAAAAGTTTTAAATTTTAACTTAGTGAAAAATTAGTGATCCGCGAAAGAATTTGCTCATATATGGGCACATTTTTGGTTGTCACTAAATAGGACCTTTTGGAATAGAAAGTCAAGAGTTTTCTCTAAACGCTGAAATAAGTGGCTGATCTCAATTGTATTTGGGAGTTTTTTAAAAAAATTTTAAATTTGAAATTAGTGGAAAATTCGTGATCAGCGAAAGAATTTGCCCATATATGGGCACATTTTTGGTTGTCACTCGATAGGACCTTTTGGAATAGAAAGTCAAGAGTGTCCTCTAAACGCTGATATAAGTGGCTGAACTCAATTGTATTTAGGAGTTTTTTTAAAAAATTTTAAATCTGAACTTAGTGGAAAATTAGTGACCCGCGAAAGAATTCGCCCATATATGGGCACATTTTTGGTTGTCACTTACTTCGGCGTATTTATCATCACACACACTGATATTTTTTTCTTTCTTGCATTTACACAAGTTTAAATCATAATAAAAGACAAATATATTTTTAATAGCTGTAAAAAGCAACTTTGGGCTGAAAAACATCTCTCGCGTCATCGTAATTATTTCAGGTCAGGCTTGTTGTTTGGTCTTTGATAGTTTTGGGTTTCGCTCGCAATGGTTAACAGATTTGCATCAACTAACTAAATTGTTTTACAGTTTTTTGTTCCGATGTTTAAAACGCTCCAACTTCCTATCGTTTAAATCCATTTTCGCCCTTCGCCGTTTACAACCCTTGATTGTAGTCAATTCGCGAAATCGAACCCATACACATTTTTTACCACTAAATAACTCAGTATAGAATATTGTATACCAGGTAGCTCTACACTTCATACATATTGATTGTATTAAGGCGAATTAATAAAAGTTTGTCTTTTCTTGTAAATCTTTTTGAAAAAGATTTATTTTTTGTAGTGTTATATTTATTGCTCTTGCATATATCTGGTATGAATTCCCCTTGCATGATATGATACAATACAAGGTGAATTCATTATTAGGTGGATGCATCGGCGAATTAAGGCGAATTCGTTTAATATGGCGGCACTTTCTCTATCAAGGTTTGTTTACCTTTTCGGCGCCATTTAAATTTTTGTACATGTTCTTCATCAACTACTTTTGACAGCTTAAGTGTCAATTCGCCTTTTTACACAAACAAAATACCTGTTGTTTTTTTAATTGTTGTATTGTTGTAGCGAAGCGGCTACCTTGTTTTTTGTATCATGATACAATAACTTCATGATACAAAAAATAATAATGAATTCGCCTTGAATAACTTGAAGCAACAACTGACTTTTTTTTAATGATAATTTTCAAAATTTATTTATATCATGATACAAAAAACAAGGTAGCCGCTTCGCTACAACAATACAACAATAAAAAAAACAACAGGTATTTTGTTTGTGTAAAAAGGCGAATTCACACTTAAGCTGTCAAAAGTATTTGATAAATTACATGTAAAAAATTTAAATGGCGACGAAAAAGGTAAACAAAACTTGACTGCGAAGGTGCCACCATATTAACCGAATTCCCCTGAATTCGCCGATGCATCCACCTAATAATTAATTCGCCTTGATTTATATTTTGTCAAGGCGAATTCGCCTTGTATTTTGTTAACGTACACTCACACTTTTGTGTCATTGGTTACAAAACAAAGAATATACACATATACTTTTATATTATTGTTAACAATAGAGAACGTTGTTTACAAAATAGAAAAATGCTTTTTATAATCCCAGCGGCGAACACTGCCTACCACATTACTTCTCTTCAATGATGTGAGCACCAAGTTATAAAACTTTTTTTTAATTTTTTTTTTATTTATATCTTTATTATTGAAAACGCAAACTTAAAGAATTCAGAGTTGATTTAAAAAAAAGTTAAAATTCAAAAAACATTTTAAGTCGCAAATATAAGCGGACTAAACTAAAGTCCCCTAATTTGAAGTGCAAACAAATTATTGAAATCAATATTTCGTTGCGAATCCTTTATTCCGGATGACACACGCACATCTTTTAGGCATAGAGGATATTAAATTATTAATTACATCAGGTGATATAGCTATTTTTGCGGCTTCAAATAAGTTTTCTTTGGTTTTGCAATTTTCTCGGTTGATTTTTAAGTTAACCATTTCCCACAAATCCTCGATTGGGTTAAGATCGGGAGATTGGGCAGGCCAACGGAGAACTTCTGTCAAATTGTTTTGGAACCACTCCTTAACCACTTTAGACGTGTGTTTTGGATCGTTATCTTGCTGGAATGTCCATTTAAGTGGCATTTCTTCTTCAGCATAAGGCAACATCACGTCCTTTAATATATCACGATACTTGAAACGATCCATAGTTCCATCAATCTTATGAAGTAGCCCAATCCCTTGCCCAGAGAAACAACCCCAGATCATTATGTTGCTGCCTCCATGCTTTACAGTGCCTTAGCAACATTTAGGATTTAACCGTTTCCCATTTGGTCTGCGTATACGCCTTATGCCATCTGAATTTTTTAAATTAAACTTGGATTCGTCAGAAAACAGAACAGTCCTCCATTTTTTGACACTCCAGTCGAGATGGGCCTTGGCGAATTCAAGTCGGGCTTTTTTATTTTTTGACGTTATAAAATGGGATTTTGCTGGTCGTCGACTGAATAATCCGGCCTCTACTGCTCTTCTGCGAATCGTTCTTTCACTAATATTTAAATTTAAGCGGTTTCGTATGTAACTGGAAGATGCTGTAGGATCATTTTGGATCGTCCTTTTAATTAAGAAGTCTTCATGTCGCGAAGTTTCACGTGGCCTTCCTCCAGAATGACTAGGAGATGTGCGACCAGACTGCAAAAACTTTTTAATTAGCCTAGAAAAGATTGATCTGTTGATCGAATATTTTGCACTCAGTTGATGTCCTGATAAGCCGGCTCTACAATCATCAATAATTCTAATTTTAAATTCATTTGAGTACTTATTGCGTGCCATTACTCTTATCTCAACGAAAACTTTAAAACAATGACAATTTTCGTATAAATTCTAAAAATATATTATAAAAATATATTATAATATATTGTTAATTATTTTTTATTTTATATATATTATATATAATATATATAATAATAATATAATATATTATAATATATTATAATATATTGTTAATTATTTTTTATTTTTGTTATAAACAAAGCTGTATATTCAGGCTATATACTACTATGATGTAATATAATTATATTGGCCCTTGAGGCTTTGTATTGCATATTTTTGAAATAAATGAAATGAAATGAAATGAAAAAAAAAAATCTTCTTCTTAACATTGTAACTTAGTAGCTGCTGCATTTTTGGAGGATACCGTTACCTAATACAGTAAAATTCTGAATTTCTTAAGCTTGTGTTTTTCAATAATAAAGATATAAATAAATAAAAATATAAAAAAAAAATTTAACGACATTATTTTCTTAAAAAAATTATCATTTAAAAAAATGGGCTGAGGTTTTGTCCGATACTGTATATACATAAATGTATTTTATTTTTTAGTTGAAAATTCCCCGTTGCAAAAATTTAAATTACCAAAATCAGTGCTAAAGGTAGAAAATATAATAAAAAAAGGTACTAGAAAGATAAAACAATCAGTGAAAAAAGAATTATTTTCTTCATTAAACAAAATCTATTAAACGGAATACTCCCAAAAAAAACTGAAGGGCGCAGTACGTCTTCAACCTACTTACAAACAGGCCTGTTCTAAAAATCACATGATTTTAAGGCAAGTGCCGTATTAAAAGCACAAATGTGATTTGTGCCTGTTCTGCAAATCACAATTTTTTGTGACTTTCCATGTGATTTCTACTCTAATGATACACAAAAAAACAGCTGTTTTTTGCTTCAATTTATTGATATTCTTGTTTTCAGGTTGAATTTTTTTATTTGCGGTATTATTTGCGAAATAAGTTTAATTTCTTCTAACGAGTATATAAGTTAAAATAAAATAAACCAATAAACCAAATCACAAAATAATACAACAAATCTTGCAACAAAATAAGCGTATCTAGTTTTTTCTTAATTTAGTGAATTATTTCGCATAAAATAAAAAATTTTACTTAAATAATCAATAGAAAACACATTAAGTTTTTTATTAATGTAATAAATTATAAAAGTCATAATACAGTACGTGCGAAAATTTGGATGTGATTTCAAATTGATTGCAAGTTAGCTAAACGATTTAAAATCACAAAAATCAAAAATATTTTGTGTGCAGAACACCTTTTTTGTGATTTCAAATCACTTTCACAAAAAGTGATTTGCAGAACAGCCCTGAAAGTAAGCGAGATTTTATTCGAACTGAATACTACCGGCTTACAAACTATGCGAAATTGTATCCGAGCTGCCTGCTGCCGACTTACAAAGTATACGAGATTGTATTCGAGCTGCCTACTGGTGAAATTAGTCTTCCCTGATAACTATAGTGCATGCTATTTACTATTCGTGGGTTAACCAGTAATGTAAGGAATCTGTAGTGTTGATTATATGGGAGAGTGTTTAAGTACTGATGCTCTTTATGGAAGTTTTGTTTAAATTGACTGCGTGGGGAATTGCATACAAGAGGTATTTAACGGTACAAGCTTTCCAGTAAGGGGTTTTTTCATATGGCAACAAGCTACGTCCTTTGTGAGCCTTACAAGCCACACGGAGGCACTAACACACCGTGAATTAGTTCACTCCGCTGAATTGGTCCGCCGTCAAATAAGGTAGTTAAGGCAGGAGCTAATGCAAATCAATTGTACATTCTATATTCTTAGAGATATCCAAAATTCAAAAACCAAGCCAGCGTTCCTAAGTGCAACTTGGATCCTACGGCAAAAATTTCAGGCACGTCTTCTAGGCCACCAACGAGACGGCCACCAACCTATTAAAAAGTTTACTTCTTTCGATTTGTTGCTTCATAAGGTTTTGTATGACTATATTGTACGTATTTTCTTTTATAAATGTTATTTTTCTAGTTTGCGGGTGTTTTTAAAGATTTTGCTTTAGATAATATAATTTTAATATTTGCTTATACTATATTTAGGCAAACACACCTGTTCTCCGTACTGAGCATGCCATCTGGCATATTCCTCCTGATACTTTTGCCATTGCTGCCAATGCTGTTGTAGAGCAAATTGTTGTTCTGGCGTCATGGCAGCATATTGAGCTGCCGTATACTGCGAGTAGGGATTTCCACCTAAGGCAGACGGCATTGCTGACACTGCGCCTGAGGCAGCAGCAACAGCCGGCAGCGCAGCAGCTGGCAAAGGAGCTATTGCGGTTGCTGATGGCAACATCGGTCCTATAATAGCAGGTGCGACAGGAGTTGCTACACCAGCTGGTTCTTGCGGTGGCGGCGGGGGAGCTGTTGTGGGCAATGGAGGAGCCGCAGCGTATTGGGTCCACTGATTCCACATTTTTATATTTTATTTTTTTCACTTTGCAATTTCAATTGCCTTTCCGTCAAGATAGTTGCGTATGTATGTATGTGTTCACCACCTTTTTTTATCGGGCTTTTTAAGTCTTAAAAACTTTTATTTAACCTTTTCGAAAGTTATTAAAGACGATAATACATTAACTGAATAGTTCTCCAACTTTTTTCACTGGTTTATTTGTGTTACAATAAATTAAAAATTATCTTTTCAGAGCAAGAAAATCTTGTCGCCATTTTTAAGATACAAGAAAACTAGAGGTGATAGAAAATTTCGATTATTAGCAATTTTCGTTTTCCAGTGAAGGAAAAAGTTTGATTTCCTAAGCTCCGCAATTACATTGGTATTTACATCCATCTAATGCGCTCCATACACATTTCAATTCAATTGTAAATTGCCCAGATCGCCAATCTCTAAAGAAAATAAATGCGAAATAAAACTAGTCACTCACATTTGAATCAATTTGGGTTTGTCTAATCTCACTATTATATGTTCGCATATACTTATATATTTTGATTGAGTTTTTAAACATCGTTCGCAAAAAAAACAGATAACCCCAAATCAGTATTCTTCCGCTTAGATTGTGAACGCAAACACTCTGTCGAGATTAAAATAGGCTGTGAGTCTTTCAATTGAATTGATTCTTGTCCACACACTTAATAAACTGAATTGAAAAAGCTTCATTCAACTATCAAATTCAATGAAATTAAAGACAATTTTAAAAATACATTACGTTTTATTAGCAAATAAAGAATTCAACCATAAATTTTGACAGTTGATCAAGAGACTCGAACACACATAGTGCAATCGAATTGAGACTTATTAGTCAATTTGAAAAAAAAAACAAAATCATTTGATTTTTCTTCAACCTACTCAACTGTCAAATTAATCAATTGACAAAGTCATACACACCTTGATTTGGACAACAACCAACTCAGTCACCAATTGAGTTGAAAAGTATATGGCGTGCTTAAGTTACTGCCCGTCTACAGTACATTAGCCGGCGTCTACAACTGCCATTAACTATGCTATAATATCAAAGAGAACGTCGTCAGAATGAGGAAATGGATTTCTTCATATCTATCTCAATATCACATAAGCGGTTTTCTGGTTTTTGTTAATATTATAAAAATTCAAAAAATTATCAAAAGCAGGTAAGAAACCACAACTTTATTGTTATTGGAAGTTTTTGTGAAATTTAGTAGAAATTTAAAAAAAAAAACTTGTTAAACTAATAATCGATAAATTCGCAATGCCGTATGTTATAGATATACATATACAGCCGCACTTTTGACAGCTATTATTATAAGATTGTTCCGATGGGATTTCTCATATGCACAGATATGTATTCTATGCTCATATGTGTGCTTTTACATTTAGACAGACGATAAGCAGACTTTTTTTTCATTTCTCTTTTGGTCTTGCCTAAACCTTTTACATTTAAGAAATTAATGGACTTTTGTTATTGTTTTTTTAAGCACAGCTAATGTGCTTATATAAAGTTGATATTGATATTCTCATATCATTAATTAAACATTATGAAGCAACACCATAAAAAATGCGAAAAAGGAATAAGAGAAACAAAAAAACGTACAGAAATGTCTAGTATAGAGAGTCGCGCACAGCATATTCTACCCCACTGGCAATTTTTGTTGCAGCACCATCAAAATTCGTCTGTCCAAATGAAAAAGGGGGCTAATAAAAATTATAATAAGATTGCAATAACACTTATATTAAGTCTACGATAGAATAGATATATTACAAGCATTGATGCCAGATAAATCTGGTTTAAAATCGTCAAATTCGACGAAAAAATCGTCAATATCAAATCGTCAAAAAATCGTCAGCTAGTAAAATTAATTAATTATTTTTGAACAAAATATGTATTTCCACGGCGTAAAGTATAGAAAAACAAGTCATGGTTGCCTTTAATTAAAAAAACTACACCATTTAATACCGTGTTCAGACGGTAATATGAAACACTTGGTTTGCTCTCTCAACCACTATTGCGAAACTAGGTGTTCAGACGGTTGTTTTTTGCATCACACTGATGTTTACATATTTTCAGCAAACATTTCACTAATTCTTTTTTCAATTTTTATTTAAATCTTTATGTAAGTTTCAAATTTTTACACTTTCAATGTGTTTATTTTGATTTTTACACACGTTTGATTTTATGACGTTATAATCTAAGATACTTTCACAAGTGCGGACTCTTAGCATTGTAAATAGAGCTGTGTCGTTCTGAACGCAGTGAGCCGATCATTAAGCTGACCACTTTCTGTTCAATAGAGAGCCGTTCAATTTGATAGCTTTCGTTGAAATATCTTGCGCTCTTTTTATGTCGTGTTCTTTTGTTTTTGGTGTTTTGTTTAACAGAAGTGCGAATGTTGTTTTTATTATGTTATTTTATATCATCTGGTATGAAACAAAAATAGAATATGAATCTTATCAAAATGTATCCCACCCAATTAGTTTTTATTAAAATTAAAGAATTCGGTAGCTGAGTTGGTTAAGTGGCCGTGTTAAAATACATCATGTTAACATGACACTGAGTTTGAACCCCAGTAGGTGTTGATGTAGCTACTATGAAACAGCTAGTTGTCCCCTAGCTTTAGTATTCAATTAATTTTTGTCTTTTTTCATCAAGAGTTATTGATCGCGGTAATTATTATTATAATAAAAAAATAATAATAAAAAAATTGTTCTTGGCTGAAGCCAGATTTGAGCTTAATCTGAAAAATAATAACTTCATGTAATATTATAACTAAATGAAAAAAAAAATTTAACTAATAAAAATTTATTCCACCTAAACATTTTTATTTCGCCGTATTGTTTATTTTACAGAGCAGTGATGAAAAATAACTGGAAACTTGTAGTGTTGTAACCATACCGTTCTTTTGTATTTGAACAAAAGTTACCGGTCACAGAAATGAGCGACCCGGCACAGCTAGCCAGTTTACCGATCTCGACAGGGTGCTTGCGTTCGCAATCTAAGCGAAAGAAATTTGAATTATATTTGTCTAACTTTATTTTATGCGAATGATGTGTCAAAACTCAATAAAAATGCATAAATATATACTAACGGATAATAGTGAGATAGACAAACTAGAGGACCATGTAAAATTCACTTCATCTTCAATTTGGTTCTAATCCATATCACACACGTGATTAGTTTATCTGCCACAACATTCTGTCGGCCATATTCATAAAAAAGTTAAACAGCCGTTCAAACCATTTTTAGGGAAAATTCAATAAAACTGTATTCATAAACGAATTTTACGCGAAAATGTTCTTTTTAGCAGTTTTTTAAGTCAACCATTTTTAAAACTGATTGCACCCAATCTTAAGACAATTTTAAGGTGATATTTTTATTTTTTAGATATTGTTTATTTATATGTTGCAAAAATTTCTATTGCATATTTATCAGAAATCCTATGATATTTATAACAATAGATGTGTGTTTTTAATAAAAAATATGACCCAAGCTTTGAATAGCTGGCAACAGAAAACTTTCAGGGAAAGAAGTAATCTATTTTATTCTGGGTTCCAGATAAGCAATTACGCTTTACATTTTTTCCAGTCTTTTTATTTTAGTTATTACTAACATTTTATTTATTTAAAATAATATACGTTAATAAAATGCCATGTACATCAGTGATGTGTAAAAAAACAAAATAATAAAAAAAGCTCGCTATTCATATTTTTTCCTACGCGTAAGCAAAAGGAATGGAAGTAAAACTTTTCTGACTCAGTATTTTTTGCTATTTAATTGAAAGACAAAATGGGGTTAAAATTTATTTATTTGTTTTAAAGTCGATTGTCATAAAAAACAATATAAGACATTTCTTTACATGACTACTATGTGAACAAAAAACCGTTTTTATCGCAGCACTACGATTCAGATGAGAATTGCATATGATGGCGTTGCCAATCACAAATAGAAAATTTCAATAAAATGATTTTTAGCTAAAATGCTGTTTATGAATACGTTTTTATAAAATGTGTTTTTTTGCTGAAAATTCTGTTTTAGCTAAAAAGTTGTTAAAATGCTGATTAGTTTTTTTATGAATACGGCTGTGTGTGCTTAGCGTTTTTGTATGCATTTGTTTGCTTGGCGTGTGCATATTCTCGTCTGAATATGGTTATTAAATGCTTGCTCTAAGTATTCGATAGCAATTTGTGTTTGTGGATTCTAAGCGAAGTTTGTTTTCATTTTCATTCCAAAAACAATTTGTACATGTGCTCAAAATACTAGAAAAGATTTTTTAGTGAAATTATGGCCAGAAAAAGGAAAATTCCTGTACGTAAGCATCATGGTATTCGTGATCCTTTAAAGCAGTTGGAAACTAAAGAGAAAAAGTGAGTTTTAAATTTCATTATGTGATTGCTTAATAACAATTTTGGTTTACTTTTTATAGACTGAAAAATGTAGTTAACAGTCCCCCACAAAAAGATGATCAAAAAATGTCCTATAAGTTTTCACAATTTAAAAAGCTAGCAGATCAAGCCAAAGCAGGGAAGAAAATTAAACGTATTCATAGCGGCGTAGAAGATAAACCTAAAGATTCTCCCGCAGCACAAATAAGAAAAAGATGTCAACTAAATGGCAATAGCTTTAAGAACATTAAGCAAATGCCAGGAGAAGAAGATAAAGACTATTTGCGTCGGGTAAATCGTATCACTAGTGAAAGTCTTAAGGAGGCTCAATATGAAGCGAAATATGGCGTTAAAGTCTTGCGGGATCCCAAAACAGGAGAAATTTCCATAAAAAAGAAACCGCCCAACGAAATAGATGAATTATTAAAGCAAAGAAAAAAGGGAGTAAAAGGTGGTTCAATAAAAAAGAAAGGTAACAATAACGATGGAAAGTCTTTAAACCCACAGTTAATAAAAGAATTAGTAAAACAAGCAATAAGAGAAGATGAAGAGGATAAATTAAGAGAAAAAGAAAATGAAATTGTGGAATTTAAGAAAGATTTTGTTCAGTTTGGAGAAGTTGTACACGCACCGCCAAACCTTTCTGCCTTACCACGAAAGGCGAAAAAAAATGAAACAGTGGCAAGAGTAAGAAAAATTCTATTTCATAAAAAAAATTGTTTTTATATATATTTCTTCTTTTCTTAGCCGGGAAAGAAAAACAATCTTTTACTTAAAAATCTTCTAAAACCGCAGGATAAAGATGATAGCAACCATGACAAAATAGCCAACAAGAAAGTGAAATCTGGGCATACAATTACCAAAAATCTATTAAAAGGCAAGCGTAAAGATTTGCCGGAGGCAACGCGTAGTATGTTGGAAACTGAAAGACAAAAACTAGTAAGCCTTTATAGAAACTTAAAGAAATCCAAAGGTATTCAGGCAGATAAAAGTTGATTTTATAAGTTGTTGAATAAAAGAACTAGTTGAATGTCATAAAAATAATTTTTAAAACAAAAATTTATTTCAAAATAAAAGTTAATTGGAAATCATTTCCAAAAATAATTATAAAGATTTAAAATCTTTCTTTAAACAGGGGGTTCTTTACCTCACTGGGAAAAGTTACATGCCACCAGATCGGTTTTGTATTAGCTGAGCAAACCGTTGTGTTATCAGTAGGGAAGTATCAATAAAACGATTTACACAATTTGACAAACATGTTTCAGTGGCACTATCCAATTTAGAGCCAGGCTTTCCTATGCATTTATCCCAGCAAATTTCATTAAATTCGTGAATCTGTTAGATGGACAATCGTGTTAAAAATATATAAATAAAAATATTTCTAACGGCACTAACCTGGGCATTTACTTGTGCCTTTTGTTTTTCAATCATTAAGAATTCTTGTAATTCTTTATCGTCAGAGTTGGAGGATAAGCTATCAAAGTCAGACATTTTTTCTACTTAAAATATTGTTTTTATTTAGACAACTTTTAAAGTTTGTGAAATATCGAAGCAAGTTATTATTTTCTTTTATATAACCTCAAAAAATTTCGGAAAAAAGCATCTGGTTTGGAAACTCACTTTGGAATGGCAACCCAAAACAGCATTTATCGAAAAAAAAAACCAATTGCAGTTATCGAAAAATGTAAACAAAAACATGTTATCCATTATCGGCCATATCATACTTCATCTGCATCTGTATGCACATGATTGCATTTGATAACAAATAATAATAAAGTATAATTTATTAAAACCAAAACAGAAATGAGCTCTGATGTATCTTCATCTGTGGATAGTTATATTAAAGATAACGATGACTTTTTTCCTACCACCGAGGAGCTAGAATCATATTATAACATGCTTGAAAACGGTACTATATTGGAGTTGGAATGGCAATGTCCTGGTCGAAGACCGCCGTCACCGGAGTGTTCTAGCAGCGGAAGTAAAGAGCAAACAAACGCTGCCGATACGACAGAAACTCAAGAGTAAGTAGACTTGAACGATTTAAACAATTAATATAGTGCATTCGTTGTTTTAGACCTTTAAAGTCAAATGATTTTGACTTTAGTGACGATGTTGCTCAACCCCAAATGCGTGTTCGCAGCCAGAATTCAACACCGAAATCGGTAAAAAAGATCACGGCTAACTTTGCTGGCGTCATGGAGGCCTTAAAAAAGAAAAATGCCGAAGGGTCTTCATAGCAGTGGTAGAAATATATTTGCATTCATTTTAGAATTGCTCCATAAATAAACATTTTAATTAACATTGAATTCAAATTTGCAAAATCAATCTAAATAGGAATGGCTTAACTTCCTGTACCCAAATGTAACACAAGGTGCATTAATGACTACAAGGTGGTAGCAGCTTTTTGTATGGAAAAAAACTAGTTGTGCCATCTGGGGGGTTACTCTATATTACGATGCGAAAGAAAAATGGTTCGTAATCGAAGATTTGGTACCCTGTACTGCGTTTTCGTATTTTCTTTCTCAATTAGTTTTTCCCCTTTGCACATTTTATTTTATCATACTTCGCTATTGTTGATTCATTTTTAAACTATTTCGCGAAAAAGTTTGAGGAAACGGAACAGAGTATTAAATTATGCTATTATCGCATTTACCTTTCGTATCACAATAATAGAGAGTAACCTCCCGGAAGTCGCCATTTTTAAATTAACAAATGCAACACAACAATCGTATAAAAATGGTGTATTTTTTAACTGCAAATTTTTTATTAAAATATATGAAAATTCTAAATTTGGTCATAAAAATAAGTAAAATTTTATTTAGACGCTTCCAGTTCCACGGTATGATAATAAATTTTCGTATTATAAGCTAGTTTACTTCATCATTTGCTTGCGAGTTCAAATAGCTAAATTTTATTTGATAGCGACTTTCAGCACACCAATTTTGTGACTTCAAATCGAACTCACATTTTTTTGCGAAATGTGATTTTCAGCACATGGCTGAATACATTTGACGTAAACGGCTTACTATATTGCCAGTAGCAAAAAAGAGTCACATGTCGTAGCGCTGCCATCTTGTAGACGTTAGTTCACTTTATTTTATCTTCGGGAAGTTAACAAACTTTTTCTGGTTCACTCAATTTCAAGAGAGCAACGCCTTGCAGACTGTATGCAGACAAACGTGTGTTCCACGAGATCTCGGACTAATGAGAGTAAAAATCAAGTTACTCCCTAAACTGCAGAAACCCAAAAAGCTACAATTGTACATCTTGCAATACTAGTGCTGCTTACTTTTTAGATTAAAGTATATTTTAGTGATTTTAGACGCTTAAAACGCATAATGAAAGATTTGCATTATTGGCAATAGCTGTAAAATTAAAAGCAATGTAAAATTTTCAGTACATTTTTATAACACATATTTATTAAATGAACAGCTGGCTGTTCGAACTAGCAATGGCATGTGCAAACTTTAAGTAAGTGTGTATGTTCAAATTTTTACACAAACATTTTTTTGTTGTTTATTTGAACCACGAATGTACTCGTTGTATGTTAAAAAAAAATACTAACTGAACAGAAATACAAGATTTGTTAAAATTTGATTGTGTTTGTTAAAGGCTCGTGTATTACAAACCCAAATTCTTGCGAGTGTCATGAGTGGATACGCAAGCAAATTGCAGTGTTAAACACACCGCAACTCGTTTTTAGTCAAGCATATTCGAATCATCAAAACAAGCACTCGTTGCAGATCTCTGCTGGAAATGTTTTAATTATGTGTTCACTTGAAAAACATGCCTTTCACTAAATAATGGCTTATTTTTTCAAGAAAATTTAACAAAAAATGAATGTAAAGAAAGAACCAAGTGCAAAAGATATCAAACTTATCTTTGCAGTGCAAAAGTTCCGTTGAAATAACAATAGATCATATAAAACATCGAAAGAATAAAAGATCACATTTATGTGTTAATTAAATGTCCACCACGGCATTTGTGCCAAAAACCCTTACATACTGGCTTTTGGCAAAATTATCCAAAATATCTAAGAAAAAATAAAAAGGTCGTTTAAATACAATTTTATTATGACTTTTAACAGCGTAGAAATGGAAAAATCTTGTGAATTAAGTTTTATTAAAGTAAATATGTTTCAAACAATTAACGGCCTTATTCATAAAAAATATTGTATGTTTATTAAACTCCTATTTGACATATATCTATACGAAATTTGTCAAACAAGTGTTTAATAAACATAAAATATTTTTTATGAATACGGCCGTAAGTTTTTATTCGCTATTTAAGCTTCTAACATTTATACCAATAAAAAATTATAAATAGCTTGTTTTCTATGTTTCCCAGCTATCTAAATGTCCACATTTCATAGGAACTACCCTAATCATCAGTAGACTTTGGAAATTTTTGAAAGATATTCTCATATACCTTATATTTAAATAAGCTATATTAAAATAAGTTAATTTCCGTTTTTATATGGCTCAAAATGTTTAAATAAATTGACAAAAATATTTGCTTGAATTACAACAGCGCTGTCAACTCAGCGCTTTTCACACCGATTTTAGAGGTTTTTAAAAATCGCACAAAGAATTTGTAAATCAATGCACGATCCTTTTATTTAACTTTTAGTGCATTTTCTTTTTAATATTTGCTACCTTTCATTTTTGCTTATTCCATAAATTGTTGCTGGCACTGATCTCGATTTCTTATACCAAAATTTTACATATTTTATTTGATATCAATATATTTCTAATTTGTTACCATCGATAAAAAAAATTGTTATATGAAATTTGTTAAAATCAGAAACTAAATATAAGACAATTTATCGAATAAAAAAACATTGTTTATACATTTACTTTCGACGTCGAGTTTTCGACAATAGGTGTATTTCATAAACTACACAAACTGTTGCCAAACATGTTAATACTTTGGGTTTGTACAAACATTTTTGTTTTTTATTGGATTTCAGTGTATTTTACAATTTTAAAGTTGAGACCACTGAATTTTAAAGTTGTATAAATAAACAACAGCTGTTTTTGTTTTCATATTTAATTTCGGGCTTGAAAGGTGGTTTTTTGTGTTCCAGGAATTTTGGGCAAATTTGTTGTTTTCTGAGACTATTTTTTGTTTACTCTCATTTTACCGGACTTTACCCGGAATTTCATCGAACACAGCTAGAATGATTTGACAACTTTACCTAATTGCAAGAAAAAAAAAATGAAAATCTCAAATTACTCTCTCATAAACTTTCTCATTTAATTAATATGCCTAATTTTGAACACAAGAACTAATTTACGTGCAAATTCGTAGTGGGCGTTAAAAAAGTACGTCAAAAAATCTAATATTTTACATCAGTGGTCCCCACATAGAGAACACTCAGTATGCCAATGTATGCGTGCGATTGCTCTTGATGGAATTGCGTGGTAATCAGTGTTTTACACTTAAGTACATATGTAAGTTCAAAAGTGAACCGCATATAAGTATGTGTTTTCATCGATCAAAATGTTTTCTAACCTCAACGTTCGAGATCGCAAAACAGATTATTTGTTTTAAATGTACAATTGTTTTTCTTTGGCCTTTGTTTTTGCCAAATAACTTCCAACTGTTTCGTTTTGATTATAAATTGAAATCCTTTTAGTTTATAGTTGTGCTGTTAAGCACCACACTGTGTGGCAGCGAACCAGCGTTACTGCATTAGTGAGTTACTGATGAGGTGGCTTGCACCATTAAGTGAAGGGTAAGAAAGTTTATGCGTTTAAGGATAAAACCAAATAGAAAGAAAATTCAGTGCACTTTATACTCGTACATACAGTGGATACTTATACATATATGCATGTATGTATAATGTGCATGGGGGTGTTGAAGCATGTACGATTACAAAGTTTCATCTTGCAAAAACTTCGAGCAGATGTTAGTACGAATGTATGTAAGTGTTATAATTTCTTCTTCATGTTTTGTGTTACTTTTGCAATGTGTTTTGTTATAATTTTTGTTTTGTTTCTTAGATTTTTCTTAAGTATGATTATGTGAAATTAAATAACTGCATCATTGGATTACATGCTGTTATTAGTTTTATAATTGGAAAAGTTCATTCGCACTCGTTTAGCTAAGAAGATTTAGTTTTAATGGGCTCAAAGTGAAACATTATAATCGTAATATTCTTTTACACTCAAAAAATTTACGACAACCTCGGCCGATACCAAGGCGAGTTATTTATCTACAATATATACATGGTCTGATAAAAAAAATAACCGTTACTGTGAGTTACTGGGGGTCTCCATTAGCCATGAACATGGTATGAGCATCATGGCGAACATCGCAAGTGGCTATTGTGGACCGCTCATGTTCATGTTTCCTTCATGCTCGAGTATATGACTTAACATCGATGTTCGCCATGAAGTTGGCCATCACGTAAAAAATACACAAAATGGCGCCGAACTGAACACGCACAGAATTGTGGAAAACACAATCATGGATTTTGCACCATGATAACGCACTAGTCTTGTGTCGTTCATGAATGAATTACTTCAACTGAATGATTCTCTTCAGTGAACGAATGAAATACTTCAGTATTCTTTCTGTATTTCTTTCATCATTCACTTTTCTTTCATATTTCTTCATTCGTTCATGCTTTCGACAGCGTTGTCAACTAAGTGCTTCATAGGTAAATCTGATATGCTGATAAGGTAAATCCGACCATACGTATACGCTCTGCCGACGTTATGTTCATGTCATGTTCAAGTCGATGGCACGTGAAGACACGTAGTTACGTATATTCGATTTTAGAATATTATTCTGTTATGTTGGTACACATGTCTGTTATATATGTTGGCAATATCAGCAATTTCAGATTGTCAGTTTGTTTTTCACAAGGTTAATCGTGTTTGTTTTTCAAAAGGTTAATCGTGTTTTGGTGTGCTCTTCGATTTTTTAGTAAATTTTGAGCAAAAACAACATCGGCTGGACATCGCTCACGAGCTGTTGAATATCATCAACGACGATCCAGATTTCCTCAAGAAGGTCATAACTAGTGACGAATCATGGGTGTATGGCTATGGCATTGAAACCAAAGCCCAATCATCCCAATGGAAACGTCAAGAAGAGCCAAGACCGAAAAAAACACGTCAAGTTCGGTCAAATGTGAAGGTTGTGCTCACCGTTTTCTTCGACTGCAATGTCGTGGTGCATCACGAATTCCTGGAATACTACCTTGAAGTTATGCGCCGTTTGCGCGAAGCTATTCGTCAGAAACGCACAGAATTGTGGAAAAAACAATCATGTTTGTACCACCTCACACATCGACCGGTACCATGCCGCAACCCCCGTATTCACCAGACTTGACCACCGCTGAAACTTTACAATACAATACGTATTTCAAATACAAGTATTTCAACTACTGCCCAGCCCTGGTCATACCATTTCTCTCTGCTTTAGTTTTTTTATATGTATGAGTATTGTGTTAAATATTACAGCATTTTTGTATAACAATAAAGCTATTTGTGACGTTGTTGTGACTGCTTAATGATTATCTATGAAAAAGTAAGGTTGTTTGGTATAATAATATGGTTGAATATAACATTAATATTGTAACTTCAATTTGTACTATGGTTACTCACTATTACAATAATGCTGAAGCAGAACATAGCTAGTTATGTATACATTTTTTTAACGAAACTATGGTCAGTCTGTGTTTTTAATATAACAATATAATATTGTCGGCAGCAATCATATAATTCAACAATAGTATGTTGCCCTTAGAATATTGTCGTGTCAACCATGTATTTTTTTGCTACATGTGAATGTATTTAAAAATCATCTAGGGCTGAGTTATCCTTGTACCGTGACGTATTTGACCAACATGCGCAGAAGATTTCAGTTTTGTGTGAGAGTTGTCGTAATCATGTTTTCTACCATTCTTCAGATTACAGTGCTTATTTCTAGCAGTACTTATTACGATACTATTGTAATATTACGTGTGATGTATTATTCTTGTGCCAACTATACCACCAATTCTTATGCAGAAAATTTATTTTTAAATTGATTAAATTGCTTCACCCTAGAAATTTTTTTTATGGATATACTTACTATTCGGGCTTAACCTTCCAAATTTACAACAAACTTTATTCATTCTAACATTGAACGAACTAGAAAGTTGTTCTCAGCTTAAAGGTCGTATCTTTTTATTTCAATATTTCTTGTTGGAAATTTTTATTTGATTTTCCCCCCTTTTTTAAAAAACCAAATGATTACATTTAAACGTTTGTCCGCAAAATTTCAAATGTGGTGAAAAAACAAACAGATAATGTAAAAATGCATAAAAGAGTGGGGGAGAGAAAGATATACAAAGAAACAATCATGTTGTGCATGTAAATAAATGCAAAACTAAAAAAATTGAAGAAAAATAGTATTTTATTAACATTCACTTTACAAGCATGTAAGTATGTAGACATGTGTACATGGTTAGAAGGGGAAAAATAATCTATGAATAAATGAAATTTTGAAAAATGATACCTTATTTAAGCCACACACACACACGCACAGCCAAAACTGCATATACAGAGTGTCCCCGAAGTCATCGTCAAGGCGAAACAGGGTGACAGGATTCAGGAGAAAAATCAGAGAAAAATCTAAAAAAAACATTTTAATCAGTTCAAATGTTTTTTATTCGGGCAAGCTTTGGAAAATCAAGGTTAATGAACAAAAGTGTGTCCATGTTACATTCGCACTGCGTCTAGGAACATGCTCACCCATTACTATTGACAATAAAGTAATACCTCAACACAGCGAAGTCAAATACCTCGGTATTCATCTTGACCGTAGACTAACATGGAAGACGCACATCGAGGCAAAAGTAACGCAAATGAAATTGAAAGCAGTGCAAATTAACTGGCTAATAGACAGAAATTCGACTTTGAAGCTTGATTGTAAACTTTTGCTGTACAACTCGATTCTAAAGCCAATATGGTGCTATGGGATTCAATTATGGGGCACAGCCTCTGCACCTAACATTGAAAAAATTCAAAGAAGTCAAAATAAAATTCTCCGTAGAATTACAGATGCTCCATGGTACGTTAAAAACTCACGAATCCACGCAGATCTGAACGTACCTTTTGTGAAATCTGAATTTGTGAAGTACGCGACAAGATATATTAACAAACTTGAATTCCATCCAAATCCTCTTGCAGTTAATATTCTTAACTTTGGTGGTCATACCCGTCTGAGAAGGAGGGATACTTTGGCTACCACTAGAGCTCTAAACAGATGACTGAATTCTGAAATAATATGCGCATAAAAATAAATTTTTGTCCAGCACTGGCAGGACTTTAATCACAATTTTTTTTTAGTATTAAGAATTGAATACTTATTGTCATTACATTTCTTATGTAGATTCAATAAATAAAATAATAAAGTTAAAAAAAAAAAATTCGTGCAAGTACTTGATTCTTTTTTAAGACTTTTTTCCGCTATTTCTCATGATGATTACAATCAATTTTTAGACTTTTTTTCTCATATTTCTCATGATGATTACAATCAATCTTGTGTCACCCTGTTTCGGCTTGAGGTTGATGTTGAAAACAAAAACACAAATTTTTTAGGAATTATTGTCATTTCTTTTTATTATGATAATATTGGTATAATTCAATTATGTTCTTGAATTGTGGCTGGTTTATCGACGTACATTTTTTTCTTCCAAATAACCTCAAAGAAAGAAGTCCAACGGTGTCAAATAACATGATCTTGGCGCACAATTGACATCGCCGTTACGTGAGATAACACGGTCGTTGAATGTGTCGCGCAGAAGAGCCATTGTTTCGTTAGCTGCATGCTAAGTGGCACCGTTCAAATCAGTGTTGCCAATTCAGTGCTAGATTTGGCGTTTTTCATTACCTAAAAATCCCCATTTTTTCACCACAGCGCTTTTTGTGCTAAATTTTGATGCTGATATCTATAAAAGTCTGCCGTAAAATCAATGTCGAAAATTCTGTAAAGGAGTTAATTAAAGAATATTTAGTTGCTTTTACAAAGACCCTCATTTAAAAAAACACTTGCTGTACAAATTACAGTATTTTATCTGATGTAAGTCAATATGTTAATAGTAAAAAAAATACTTATGTATAAGAATTCGAAACCTTACTTTCAAACATTTTTATAGTAGAAGATGAGCATGGCTTAAAAGCTTATAATTTTAGTGATATGTAGATCTACTGAGATACATATCATATCCAGGCAACACAACGCGACCTGACTGGACCCAAGTGGGCAGGATTTATAATAGCTGGCAGCCTGTTAAACCTAACCTAACCTAGTTAGAAGGTTACTTACTTGAATAGAAAATTTCATTAATAGCTATATTATCAAAATGAAATTAAAAACTGTAATATCGTCGATATAAGCTTTCACGCAGGTAATATAATAACCAGCAAGACGAGAACCATCTAAGTCGAAATGAACTTTTGCCAAACTTTTCTTGCAAATATGTATAGTTTAGCGCTTTCTAGCACCTTTTGGGTAAGTTCACAGCGCTTTTTGGCTATAAATAGTTGACAATGCTGGTTCAAATTGAGCTAGTTTGAAATTGAGAAATGTCAAATGAAATGCGGAAAAAGACAATGTTTAGGTGTGGTTCACATTCAACATCGGCCTTTAAATTTATCCTTTGTTTAGTGGGTGTATCCAGGTATTTTTTTGGAGAATCCAGCGGCCTGCCTACCTAACTTAATCATTCCCTAAGCGTTTTTAGAGCTTAGCTTGAACTGCTGTGAGTAAAAGGGGAAACAATTTACAGCGCTATTATATTACAGTGATAATGCTCTACTGGAAGAACTATTCATGTTTCTAAAGGCCCGTTTACATGGTAATACAAGATATTTAGATTTTGTAGGAAATTTATTACGAAATTCTCTCCGTACTTAAAAAAAACTGAACAAAATTGTGTTGTAAGTATTTTTAACGTTTACATTTGCCGGATGAGTAAAATTAAAGTATAACTTTGAAAGTGTAATGAAAGTACTGATAGTTACAAGTACTGATAGTTACAAAAACAACATCCAATATTCAGTTACAACTGTTTGGGTTTGTAAATGTTGTACCACCTTCAAGTGCTTCCAATGCAAATTTAAAAATACACTTCTGATGTGCTGATAATACGAGTAGAAAGTTTTTTGAAATGGTTTGGAAAATGAAGATTTACCGACCGCTTGGCAATTTTTGCATTTGGATTTCTCTTCTACTGAATACATTTTATTTTTACACGGTAAGATTTCCTATATCCGAAACACATTATTGACAGATCTAAATATTTGTATTACCATGTAAAGGTAGGTGTCTTTACCATTCAATAAAAAATACCTAATGGCGCTTTCTTTTCTAACAAAAATGTTACAATTATTCTACCCTTTGCCCGTTTTTGTGTACTTTTCTAAAAAAACGTGTTCTTTCCTAAATATGTTGCATGAATAAGGGCAATATATGTAGCATATTTTGCCCTCAACTTCAATTGCAGGGTGAGATATTGCCCTTTTTTTACTAATCTGCATGCTGACTTATACTGAACTATATTTCCTTTTTCATAATTTATTTATAATTATTTCAAAAACGAACATAAAAGAGAAAAAAAGGCTGTAAAAATTTCTAATATATATATGTTTGAAATTTGTCGAATAATCAGTAGCTGACTACGAAAATAGCCAACTTTTAATTAGTTTTTATCAGCCAATTTTAAGCTATCATGTATACAATGCAAATATGTATTTCCAATCTCGCCACATAGTCCCCCGGGGAACAGGGTTTGCCTTGGCGTATTCCTAACTTGGGTGCTCTGTTTTTCGGGAAAAAGAGGGGAAGGGGATACCTCGTTTGGTGCGGCAAACAAAACTCTAGGAAGCCACATGACTTATGTTGTGTTGCCTTCCGAAACCCTTACCAAGGCTACAAATTGCAGAACGGGGATCAGCATGGCCCCCGGGAAGTTCTGCTTGCGGTTCGACCCAGGCTGATCATGGTTGAGGTGCCTACCTTGACTGAAACGTTCTGGCTGTGGTTGAAATCTAAAACGCAGAAAGGGAGTGTTAGTATCCTTGATAATTGTTTGGTGTGTGGCTTTTTTCGGGGACTAACAATCTCCCGATGATCTGTTGCCTATACAACAGATACCTGTACTGTAAGGAACCAGTGGTGATGGTTGACCGGTGAGTTGGTTTAAGGGCTGATGCTCTTAGTGGGCTTCGGCCTACCAACTCATTAAGCTTTGTCTTCCATTGATTGCTGGGAAATTGTATACAGGAGGGATTAGAAGGCCCAAACTCCTAAACAAGAATTTGCGCTAGTGAATCGTGAATAATTCACTCCGTGGAACTGGTCCATCATCACATAAGGCCGCAAGGCAGGTGCTGATGTAAATCTTTTTCACAACTGTCGCCACCTAGTAGGCGCCGTAGCTTTCAGTTTTTATTATTAGTAGTACTCCGTGATATTGAAGTCTTTTTATTTAGGTACATATACAATTTTCAATTCTGTGGAAGTTTTTTAAAATTAAATTTTTTTGTAAGTACATATGTCAAATAATAAAGAAAGTATTGCTAGCTTGAAAAAGTTAATATTTAGCAAGTTACCTGTAAGTTAGTTGAAAAGTAGTGTAAAGTCGGACAATTGTCTACTTCCTAGGACATCACAATGTTAAAATAGTTAGTTGCTTCCATTGAAAAGTAATTCAAGTGTCAGTCAGCACTAGTTGAGGAATAGTTAACTTAAAGCTAGTTTAAAATTAACTTAGTTTCCGACAGGGTAGTAATACCAACGTTTTTTTTCTACACAGCAAGTTTTGATATAAAAACACTTCACAACTGAAACGCTAATTGCACTTTATTATTTTGTGTTCGTTTGTAAGCGTGAAATATGTAACAGAGATCTGCGGCAAGACGTTACACTCGCGAGTGTACTTACTTTTTACTATGTAATTTTAACACTGGAGTGCTAAAACCACTCCCTTATACAGATGCGTTGTTTTTTCCACTCGTTTTTTAATTGCAGCGAGCCTAACGAGTGAAAATGATCACAATAATATTTTTACTTTCATATTTTTTTAGTAGAGCTTAAGTAAAAGCAGAAAAAAGAGTACCTACAATAATGTAGCCAGTCAGAGCAAAGGTTTGTGTTTTTTTTCTGTTTTGGTTTGTGTTTTTTTTCTGTTTGTAAGTGATTTTTAATAACGAGGGCTGCCAGATGTAAATGATTTATCATACTTTTAACGATAAAAGTATGATAAATGATATGAAATGGTAATGGTATCTAAAAATTTATGCTTCTTTTTCATTTATATAGTAATGGCCTTATTCTTAACTTTTTTCCAATTCGTTATTTATTTTTAAAGAATAACGAGTCGCTAAAGAAGTTAAATCTAGTATTTTGTAAATGAGTTTTGTTGGGATATTGGACCTTTATGAATTCGGAAATTTTGATTGAACAAGCCCTTAAAACTGTTAGCTAAAAAAATGAATATATTTATCATATTTTCTTTTTAGTTTTGATAGTAACTACCATAATGTAGACGACTTTCAGTCGTCTATATAAATATATTTAATATACACAGCTTGTTTTCTATATTTCCCAACTGTCTATATGTCGACGTTTGATAGGAGCCACCCCAATCATCAGTACACTACGAAAATTTTTGAAAGATATTCTCAAAAATTCAACTTTATATCCTAACAATATAAATAAATTATTGCAAATTTAAAAAGAAAACTGTTTTAATAATATCTGTCAAAACACAAAAAACAAGCAGCTTCTTTTGCTAATAATAAAACATTTATTTAAAATATTTATTAAAAGAATTTAAAATTGATATTTTTAATTTGCCGATTTTTGGAAATTGAGGTACCGATAATGCTGATTTTTTAAAGAAATTATCTGGCAGCCCTGATTAGAAATAATACGAATGCTCAGTGTAAAACCAAAAAAACTCTGAGAACTTAAACACAAGTTACTAGTGTAAATGTGTAGGGTAAAATTTTTACGCAAGCATTTTTTTTTTTGTATTTTATTTGAACCACGATGTAGTCGTTGTATGCTTAAAAAAAAAAATACTAACGAAACAGTGATCAAGAGACAACTTGTTAAAATTTGATTGTGTTTGTGTATTACAAACCCAAATTATTGCGGGTGTCACGAGTGGATACGCAAGCAAATTGCTGTGTTAATTAAACATACCGCAACTCGTTTTTAGGCGAGCATATTCGAATCATCAAAACAAGCACTCGTTGCAGATCTCTGATATGTAACACTTTTTAAAAATCAGGTTAGCATTCGGAAATGTTGCGTTATTACATGTAACATTTTATTTTTAAGAAAAGAAAACGACATAAAATTAAGAAGTTTACTCCTACTGAGACACCCTTTTCAAACAAATTATGTGAAAAAATATTCAGTGGGTTGTAGCCGCTTGCGAAAAAACCATATGAGCAATTTTTATACATATTTAAATAAGTATGGTTGTATTTTCTCTAGTATTAACTTAAGAAATTCAACTTTAGTTATACAGCCAAACAAACGCCGGCGCACATACACACACACACACTCGCATATGCAAACACTGTTTATACCAGTGGTGCCCACAAGATCTATATGGAAGAGTAAACACCAATTTTTTGTTGTAAAAAGGAAAACGCTTACAAAAACAAAATTCACACTGATAATCGCTGTCATCAATGTTTATCAGCGTTATCAACTCGTTGCGTTTCGCACCGTTTTTGGTGCTTTTTACAATTTTTTGTGCGAAAAATTCCTATGCCGGCGCTTTTTTCTAAATTTCGGTGCGTTTTCTAATTTTCGGTGGCACCAAACCGAATTCAACACAACTTTATGTTCCAATATAAGAAAATACTTTATTATAATTAATACCATTTCATCAAGTGTGCAAAATTTGTTAATTCATCTTACAGAGCAGAATACTCGTAAGAGTGCACGGAGTAATGATGTATAAAATGCACCAAATCATATACACAAAGTACAACAGTCTAGCTGTGCAGGTTATGTATATTATCTAAAGAAAAACGAATATTTAATTTTTCAAATTTGCTGCCCCTTTTATTTTATTTTTACGGTGCAAACATAGCTGTTTTTCAGATAGGCTTGCTTTTAAATTGGATAATAGTGGTCTTTAAAATTGTTTTACAAATTTATTATCTCAACGTTTCGTCGGCTTTTTTCCGACTTCCGCAGTAGATTTTTTATTGTCAATATTTTAGTTTTCTTTACATCACTCAGCAAAATTATATAATAAACGAAAATAGACATCATGAAACATTTATTTTATAATTTAAAAAATAGTCAAAAGAAAATATCACATTTTAACCTAAAACTAATATCACAGAACTTGTCTCGTCAACTTCAAGTTATCTGAACAATAAAAAGTTGGTCGTAAAACAAAAACGTAATTGTTTTTATCGTGGTTTTAATATAATAATATAATTTTTATAAAAATTTTTGTGTGGGGTCCATAGTACACGGCGAGCAACTTGCCTGGAAAATTTGTATGAAAAACACAGTTTTTTTTTAATGATTTTCATACAAAGTTTTAAACGTGTCGAACGTCGTGTGTTCTGTAAACAGCACATTAAGTAAAAGGGTTAAATAATACTCGTATTTGGTAATTTTTCAGCATCTTTGTGAGCAACTTATAAAATTAACAAAAAAAATTTTTGGTGCGTTTTTTCTTCCATTTTGGTGCGTTGTGAAATTTCAAAGTTGACAACGCTGATGTTTACCAGCAAAACATGCGAAAGTGTTGCTTTTGTGTGTGTGCAGTGAAGAACGACAAAAAATATATAAGACGAAGTTGTTTGTGTTTACACTAACAATTGAGTATCAAGCGTATAGGGTTGGGCACACTTGGTTTATACGAAGAAAATAAAGAAAATGTTTTAAAGATACATCTTGAGGATGTAGGTATGTATGTATGTACGAAGAAATAAAAAAATGAAAATGGTTTAAACTAAAATAAACACAATGTGATGGTTTTGCAATTGCATTCAAGGAATAAGAACAAAACATTTTATGAAGCTGATGCTTCGCTTCAAGATTTTGTTGCTTCTTGTTTGCTAAAACAAGTCAAGCTAAATTGCATTTTCTTTTCGCAGTTAGATAACAATTTTTATTTTCAACACACAGAGAAAAAAATTGTTCAAATAAAATCTACATAAACGTTTGTCTTTTAAGCAATTAAGCTAATGATCTGTAGTATCTAGCCGGGTATCTGAAGTGTAAATTTAGTTTCAAATCAAATCAATTCTTATGCACAGCTCTATGTACGTAATAAAATATACATATGGTGTTATTGTGTTATGTGCAGTAATTGTACACTGTTGTTCCTGTACACTGTGTCCAGAGATGCCACATAAATCCGGTTTACAACCGTCAAATTTGACGGAAAAAATCGTCAAAATCGTCAATGTGATTATTGTAAATCGTCAAAAAATCGTCAGCTAGTAAACTAATTATTCTTGAATAAAAGGTTTATTTCAACGGCCTAAAGTATAGAAAAACAAGTCATGGTTGCCTTTAATAAAAAACTACCGCATTTAAAGTTACTCGTATAACAACAAATATTTACTCCTACACGCACAGAAAAGGCAATTTGGAATATTGTTTTAACAACATTAGAATATACTCTGTCACAATTTGTTTTGTTACCGCTTGCGGCGAATCACCGTTTTTAATATAGTTTGGTCCTCTATAATTATTTTAATGTTGAAATCTTTGCTTTTCTATTGTTACACTCCTATCATTTAAAAATATGGTTGAATGCAACAATAATGTTAAAAAAAATGATTGAATAGAACAAAACGTTTTGTATTGCGCAACAATAGACTATTAATTTAGAGCATACTTATGTTTGTTTACACAATAAACTTACTATTGTTGGTTTTATGCAAGTCGTTGACAAACATAGTTTGTGTGCATAGTTTTCTTTTAATTTTTTTTTGTGCATGTGTTTTTAAAATTTAATAATATTAAAAATATATATACATTCATTTATGATTTGGAGAAAATAGCAACATCATAAAAAATAAATATTTAAAAACAAAAAGGTCTGTATAAGAATATATATGTATGTGTTTATATATATTTGATTTAAATGTATATGTTTGTTACAGATACATACATATGTGGGCCAGATCAAATTTGCTTTAATTTCAGGATTTTAACGTAAAAGAAATTTTCCAAGTTTAAGAATTTTCTTTACTTTAATTCGTATTAAATTTCTCACCTTTCGAATTCTACGATGAAATAAGAAAACTCTTTCTTTATGTCAGAAAAAGACACCTTCTCTTACAATATTGTAAGGATTTATAAAAGTTAAAGCTTTGAATTCATAAAAATTATAAATAGCTTGTTTTTCATATTTCCCAGCTATCTATATGTCGACATTTCATAGGAACTACCCTAATCATCAGTAGACTTTGGAAATTTATGAAAGATATTCTCAAACATTCAACTTTATATCCCAACAATATAAATAAATTGTTGAGAGTTTAAAAGAAAAATGCTCTAATAATACCTGTCAAAACACAAAAAAAAACAAGCTTTTTCATTTATACACGTCTCTATCATTTTTACACCTTTCAAACAAATGAACAACCGTTGGTTGCTACGATTTGCTTTTTGAAAGTATCGAAAAGCAGAGAACAAAAATTCAAACAATTAAGTTTTTTATTCGCTATTTTTAGGAAATTTTTGAAAAAATTAAGCATGGTGACTAAAAGGCAAAAAAAAATTTTTTTTTTCAGATATCGGTCCATATATACCCGAGATATAGCCTAGACCGGGTTTTACATGAAAATGTCGCGTAAGCGAGCTTAAACAACTTTTTTTGCTCACAAGCAGTTTTGGTAATGAAATAAGGTTATATAAATATGGAAAATGAAAATTTCCATATCGGTCCATATATACCCGAGATATAGCCTAGACCGGGATTTACATGAAAATGTCACGTAAGCGAACTTAAACAACTTTTTGTGCTCAAAAGCAGTTCTGGTAATAAAATCAGGTTATATAAATATAGCAAATGAAAATTTCCGATATCGGTCCATATATACCCCAGATATAGCTTAGAACGGGGTTTTCATGAAAATGTCGTGTAAGCGAACTTAAACAACTTTTTTTTGCTCAAAAGCAGTTCTAGTAATGAAATAAGGTTATATAAATATGGAAAATGTATATTTCTGATATCGGTCCATATATACCCGAGATATAGCCTGAACCGATTTTTCCATTAACATTTTTTTTTTTTTTTTTTTTGCTGAAAAGCAATTCTCTTTACAGAAGTAGGTTCCTAAAATACAGAAAATACAAAATTCCGATATCGGTTGATATATAACTGAGCAACTTAGTTCAAATTTTTAAATATACTATACATATACGAGACTATCGTGAAGGGTATTTTAGATTCGGCCCAGCCGAATATACCACACTCTTACTTGTTCTATCTACTATATAATAAAAAATAGAAAAAAATTTCGCACAGTGGGCTTGGATGCGATTTTCGGTACTAATTTTTCTCACTGTTTGTACTCTTCGATTTTCTTAATTTTTTTTTTTTTTTTTTGTATTTAACTTTGATTTTTTCCACATCTTTTAAGGCCCGTTGGATAGTGGAATTCGAATAACTACTATTTTTCCTGATTTTTTAAAATTTTTCTAAAAATAATTTTTTGCGTTAAGCCACTGTGCAAAAATTTTGTAGGCTTTGTAGGATATATTTTAAATACCAATTCATATATTTTGTTATTTGCACATGTAGAAAAAAAAAACATTTTTTTTTTCAAAAAACATTTATTACTCAATATAGTTTACTTTTAGCTCAATACACGTATATCCCATTTTCAGGAGGCAATTCGTCTGTACTTCACATTCAAACGTTAACGTTTTGCATATTTGCGTTTTTCAACCGCGAATGCCATATATTATTGCTACTTACGTAATATGATATGAATTTTTTTGGTTTTTGTGTGACGATTTGTGCCGATACAAATGTCAAACATGCACGAATGAAAACAACTAATCGCCGGATAAAAAACAATGCAACTTATTACAGAACTATTTAATACCGCAAACTTTCATGCAAATACACAAAGTTTTCATTTTCTTTTATTCATACTTTTATACAGTAAACCCCGCTTAATTACCTCACTCAAGCTGCTGTAATTTTTGGGTAATTGAGCGAATAAGGTATTAAAGCGGAGACATTTAATTACCTCATAGATGTAATTATGCGAAGACGCTTAAGTACCTCTGCGAAGACATTTATCCAAAACTTAAATTAAATCAAAGTCGTTACATACGTCAAAATAAAAATTAACGCAAAAGAAGATTTCAAAATAAAATATTTTATTCAATAAAAACAACGAAAAACAATTTCATTATCACAAAAATTATACATACATATATAGAAAAAAATAGCAGGAGTACATACATGTATGTATATAATAAAAGCGTATCAGTATCAGAACGTTAAAAAGCAAATTGACTGAATTCACAAAAATTTACGCCTTGTGTTTACAGTGCAGTCTCCACCTGACATGAAAACACTAACTTTAATTCTAACTTCAAGTTAAAGTTAAATGTGGACCGCTCATGTTGAAATTTGGTTAAAGTTATAACTTGGTTGTTACAACATTTCATTTTGAAAATCTGTTATAATTTAAATTGACAACAGTCTGCTATTTGTAGTTGTTTTTCGCCATAGGAGCCATTTTTTCAAGTTTGGAAACAGGAAAACATCACTGGGAACTAAATATAAGGTGGATGGTCCACCAATTCGAAGTATAATTTTAGCATCGTATCTAATGCTATGTGAGCCGGTGCATTGTTTTGAAGAAAAAGAACTTTTTTTTTTCTTTAAATGTGGTCGTTTTTTCCTGATTGCATCAGGAATAGTGATCTTCTATTAATCTCTGAATGGGGTCGTAAAAACAGGGTCGCCTTCAACGCTCGTAAGACCCAGTGTTGCTTATTGACGGACAAACAAACGACCGCAAATGCTGCTTCATCTGTACTCATGGATGGTATAAGTATTGAGGAATCGGATGCTCTTGATGTTCTTGGAATGAAGATACA
Source organism: Thecocarcelia acutangulata (assembly GCA_914767995.1). Lineage (NCBI taxonomy): Eukaryota > Metazoa > Arthropoda > Insecta > Diptera > Tachinidae > Thecocarcelia > Thecocarcelia acutangulata. The sequence goes on along the minus strand of OU612095.1, from coordinate 75,123,496 downwards.
GCGTGATGTTCACTGGACTGATCATATTTTTCATGTCTCTAAAGAAGCATTCAAGTGCCTCGGTTTTATGAAACGGTGTAAGATGTACTTCACTCCATCCGATCTCTTTACTATTTATACCACCTAAATCCGACCGAAAATGGAATACAACTCTCATGTTTGGGCCGGTGCCTCAAAGTTTATTTTGGGGTTACTCGACCGTGTGCAGGAGAGGGCGAAGAATCTCATCGGTGACAGTAGGGTATCCAACTCTATTGACTCACTGGAGCATCGACGCAGTGTGGGATGCGTTACTCTGTTCTATCGATACTACAATGGATTTTGCTCTGACGAGATTAGGGATCTTGTTCCCGAAACGCGCACATTTTTACGTAGCACGCATTCATCGTCTAGAGCTCACCCATTTGTGGTCGATTGCCCAGGGAATCGTACTACGCATTACAGAGAGAATTCGTTTTTCAGCCGTACGCTCCGCCTGTGGAATAAGTTACCTGTTGGCGTGTTTCCTGTCTGTTATAACGTTGAAAGGTTCAAGTCAAATGTTCACAAACACTACTCCCTCTTTCCCCCTCCTCACAACCTATTTTCCTAGTTCTGGTACAATGCACTGCATATGTAGGGGTCATCCCCTGAGTACAAGTCCAATATAAAAAAAAAAAAATCAATTGATCCAATAATGCATGATAATACTTTCCTGTGATTATGGATTTTTTGTTTAGATAAACTATAAGCACAATTGCGTGTGCATTCCAAAATACAGTGGCCATAACCTTACCAGCCGATTTCACAGTCCAACGGTTTACATAAATTGGTTCGATCGAAGTTTGGTTTCAGGTGTGTTGTGGTGAATCCACGTTTCATCAAAAGTTATTAATTGACGCCAAAAATCAACAGGATTACGTTTTGTCGGGTTGTGACGGGTTCTGCCGAACTCGTTTTTGTTCGACACTGAGCAAACGCAGCACACATCTTGCCGATAGCTTTTTCTTATGCTTATGTTCATGTAAAATGTTGAACACACGTTCACGTTTGATATGTTTACCATTTCAACAATCTGGCGTAACTTGACTCGCCTATCATTAATAAAGATATCGAGGATTTTCTTGATATTTTCTTCAGTAACTACCTCTTTTGGCTTTCCTGTATTGTTGCAGTATTTGTTCGGACGCGTTTAAATTCAGTAATCCCATTTTATATCACCAACGTTTCGTCAACAGTTATTAATTGATCCCAAAAAAAAAACAACATGATTACGCTTTATCATGTCCAAACACTGCTGTGAAGTGGTCTCTCGAACTCGTTTGTGTTCGAAACTGAGCAAACACGGCACCCATATTGCCGATAGCTTTTTCATCTGCAAATGTGCATGCAAAATGTTGAATACACATTCACGTTTGATATGTTTACCATTTCAACAATCTGACGTAACTTAACTAGGCGATCATTCATAACGACGTCGAGGATTTTCTTGATATTTTCTGCAGTAACTTCCCCTTTTAACCTTCCGGTTGATGGTATTGTTGCAGTGCTTTATCGGCCGCATTTAAATTCAGCAATCCAATATGTTGCCATTAGAATTTGACGGTGCAGACTCACAGTAAGGTTTGTCGATCTTTTCTTTTGTCTCTTTCGCCGTTTTCCCTTTCCCTTTGTTTAATCACTGCAAGAAATTCACTGTTTTCCATTTTTCAAGAAACACAAAAGTTGCTTACTTCAAACGACTCCAACAAATAAACTAATCGATGAATTTGGTTGAAATTTAACTTTTGATTGATAGCAATTTAAAAAATAATGTTTATGCTGCCATCTAGCGCTAGTTAGCTTTAATATCAATCCGCCCTCATTGTTATCAATAGTCCTCAGAATTATAATAATTATTATTGCCCATCTGGTCGTCATAGCTTTGTTTAATTTTAAACAAGAAATTTCTTTTATTTCTTTTGATTTAAAAACAAAAAACCTGTTAATACGAGTATACTAAAAAAGTAAACAAAGCAATGGAAATATTTTTTTCGGATTAAAAACCATTATAACACAATATTAGTGTATACGAATTGGCTTCTGGCCAATCATGACTCCCAAAGATTGTGGCTCAAACTGTTGCATTCATTGTTTGTTCAAGTCTTTTTGTTTCATTCCATTTTCTACACTCTGACGATTTTATTTGCAATCAATTTGTTAAGCAATTTCAAAAAAATATGAAGAACAGAACAAAAACGAAAAAGACGCCATCAAGCGTAACAACTACCATCATTCCAAAACAAAAATCTTATAAATATTTAACTTTGTGAAATAGTTTTTTTTTTATTGGAAATTTAGGTAAAATTCGTTTATATAAAAAATGGTTTACAGGCCTTTTAAATAGGGGGAAAAATATGTTATAGTTTTTATTTCATGAGACACTAAAAACTTGTTTTAAAACTTAAACGCGATTAAATGATCGCGATTAAAATCGCATTTGAGTTTATTGTAAGATTTTTATAGATTTAATTTTTATTGATGTACTCGCATGCATGTACAGCCAAAAGTGCATACACAACACTGAACCAAAAATTTACCTAAATACTGCAAAATGAGGTGTAAACTTGATGAAATGTAGGTTATTATACAACTTACAAAATCTTTATTCAAGTCTTCGGATATTTTTCGTAAAAATAATTTTAGTAAATAGTCATATAGAAGAAATTTCCTCAACTTAACTATTAACTTTTCTTTATATATATAACATAGTTTTTGTTAAATTGAATAATGAATTAGTCAAATTAACTAATTCCTATAGTTAAATTTTATTAATAACTAAGAACTCTTATTCATGGTTACTAAAAAATTTAGTTCATTTAAATTGACGAATGGACTAATAAATTTAGTAAATACAATAGTATTTTTATTCATATTGAAAAATAATTACTCAGTTTAACTATCTTCTTTTAATAAGTTTCTAATCCCTAGTAACCCCACTAGGAATATTTACTTATGTATATCGGCTGATTCTTTTCAAAACTTTATACTACATAAACAGTTGGAATGCTTTAAAGTTTATAAAATAAAATTATAACGGACGATACTATACTGATAGCTTATAATTACTTATTGTGAACCCCTTCATAGTTTAGAAATTTATTGTATAAATAAATCTGCTTAAAGTAAAAATATTAAACTATAGTAACAAAAAGTAAAATTATAATACAAAATTTATTATAAAATAGTTTATGCGAATTTTTGTGTATTTACACATGTATTATTTATAATAAAACAAATATTAGAGTCTTTTATTTGAAAGGAAAATATATAAATAGACATACTCTAATACGGTTCTTCCTTGAGATGATGACTTCATTATTACGGGGCCGGATAGATATTGAAGCACTAGATGGCAATAAAACAAAATTTTTTTTGAGATTGCGGTCTGTCAAACATCAGTTGTTCAAATTTCTCCCAAATTCATCGATTAGTTTATTTGTTGTTGTCGTTTGAGGTAAACAAGTTTTGTGTTTCTTAAAAATTGAAAAAAAGAATGAGTTCTAAGAGATTCGTCAATACAGAACACAGCACAATCCAAAACCAAGAAATAATTATTTTTTAGTTACCAAGATACCGTTTTCCGGAATCATCTTCACAAATGTTGTTAACAGAATGTTCCACAGGCTGCCAGCTATTGCAAAGCCAGCCGACTTGTGTCCAATTTGACTCCGTTGTGTTGTTGTTAATAAAACTTAACTATATCTAAAAATTGAGAGAGAAAAAAATTGTGTTTGTTCAGTTTAAACTTTTTATTTATTTACGGTAAAATAAATTGTGTACTTACTTATAACGAAGTTTCTTTAATTCTACATCCACTTTAGTTAAATTTAATAAGCACACTTTAAAGAAAATTCTTCATAAATATTAAAACTATTTTCTAATAATAATAGAAAAATATATGTATTCTTATTTTACTGGCATTTTAAAGAATTTGTAGTCAAAATAGCACTTTTTACTACTTTAATGTTGTCGTTCTTCATTTGGTTGAGTTTTATTGAAAAAATGTCGTCAAATAAACGAATGTTTTATTCAAACTAACATTCTTTATAGAAGTTAATTTAAATATTTATGAGTGCCGTTTGCCTTACGATGTGTTACTACTGTTTTAACTAAATGTTTCCTGATTCAGCACAATTTTACCTGCGTATTTAACAAATATTTTTTCAAATGTACAGATATAATAATTTCTATTTTTAACGAAATCCATTGTTGTTGAATTGAAAAACAAATTTATTTATTTGAATAAATTTGGTTAAGGTTTGAAAAATAATAGCTTGATTTGAATATTTTTTTCGTGAAGGGTTTACTAAATTTTTTAGTTAATATTACCGACAAAATTTGGTTCGGTGAAAAGTAAGTGCAAGGGGAGAGGGGAGCGGTCCGTAGCTTTTTACAATTGACGTCTCTAATTTGAAATGATAACACTACTGCTGTCAACAGGCAACCATCAGTTGAACAAGCTGCGTTTGTTTTGTGTTTGACAGCAGTTGAGAACAGACTACCACGCGTTTTGAGCAAAAATGGAAAAAAGTGAAATTCGTGTGTTCATTAATGGGAAAAGCTCATCATTCAAAGCTAAGCATGATATATATTATGGAAATTCAGCACTATCAATTTCCATGGTAAAAAAAATTTTGCATTTGTGTGGGAACTTGTAGGCCTAAGCCAGGGCTTAAATCGACACATCTGTACATGGCGCACTTGTCGCTTAAAACTGCATTTTTAGATTAATAAATATATCTATCCATAGTCAATTTTTGCCATAACTACTAGAAATATTTTCAATAGGGCCCTCACCTTAAACGGGGAAAATATCTGTCAGTTTAAATATTGACAAACAAATGTTAACAAATAAATAAAATGAAAAACTTTTTAACTTTGTCTAAAAATAAACGATTGTTGCATGAAGTGTAAACAAAAACCAGTAGATTCACTCTGCTACAGTTGGAAATGATGAGAAGTTGATGGTTCTTGAAATTGATTGGACTCGATGCTAGTTGGGAATAAAAAACGTGATGTTATTCAAAGATGAAAGAGAAACAATCAGAAGTATAAGCTTATTGTAGAAACAATTTGCATACATATGTATTTATTTTTAGTAGTACGCACATACATACATACATAGTTATATACATAATTATGTATACGCATGTACACGCCCGGTGACGTACAACATGATGATTCATCGGGAAAAACACTGACTATGTTTAAATCATCAGATGCTTAATTTTGCTTTGGGGTCATACATGAATTTTTTAATTGCCAACAAACACATCATAAGAGTAGTATACTTATTGCTCATACGCAACCTATTCAGAAATAAAAACTATTTGCAAATAACTAACTTGCTGTTTATGCGATAATTTGTACCTATATGGAAAAGTTAAATTATTAAAATTTTTGCAGCTTAAGATCTTCTGTTGTTGTTTTTTTTTTTTTTTTTTTTTTTTTTTTTTTTTTTTTTTTTTTTAATAAAAAAGTAATGTATTTTTTATTTCTGTAGCGATATTTCGCTAACAGGTTGTTAGCATCGTCAGGAAAACTAAAATAAAAAAAACAGCAGAAGATCTTAAGCTGCAAAAATTTTAATAATTTAACATAAAAAAAGAAGATCAAATAATATTAGGATAATATGGAAAAGTTTTATTTATTTTTAGTATGGCATGCAGGGTTGTCAATTCGGTGCGTTTCGCACCGTTTTTGGTGTTTTTTACAATTTTTCTGTGCGAAAAATTCTTTAGTCGGTGCGCTTTTTTTAAATTTTCGGTGCGCTTTTTAAATTTCGGGGGCACCAAATAATATTCAATACAAGTTTTTGTTTTAATGTAACAAAACAATTATATAATTGTCGTATTTATGAAGGCCGTGAGTTCACTACTGCTTTACCCTGCATTTAGACATACGAGTAATCTCATGCGAGTGCTGAATATGTATTATCAACGAAAATTTCTTCGAAAAACTCGTGTTTAAGTCTAGAGATTACACTAAAATATGTACATTTCATTTTCTGCCCTTATTAACATATCATGCACTATACTGGAATTTATACTTTAATTTTAAGTTATTTCTCTGAGACTATTCTCGTCTTCAGTTATTTGAATTCGCTGTATTTGTTTGAATATGCGTACTGAAGTTTAATGTAACTAGAGTTCGAGTTAGTTGCTTAACTGATTATCACAAGTGAAGTACTCCGTACCACTTGTATCGCAAATAAATTTATTGAAGAAAAATCATTTCGGTGAATTTTATTTTGGATAAAACCAGCGCTATCTTTTCTTATAAAATTTGCCGCTACCTTGCGATAAACAACTCGAATCTCTTGCAATTTTCATTTCTGTCTACACATGCGAGTAAGAATTCATTTTAAATTTGTCGTCAGAACGTGAACTTCAAACAATATATATTTTATATATATATATATATATATATATATATATATATATATATATATATATATATATATATATATATATATATATATATATATATATATATATATATGTATATTCATATATTTTGTTCCTTTGGCTGTCTTTATAAACTGGAGTTGCCGTGTTCTTCACTTGAGAATATTTTTAGAAAATAGTTGGCATTAATTTGTATTTTCATTATATTATTGATATTAATGCTTTATAATTTAAACATTTCTATCTATAGTATTAGTTTTAATAAATTAACATACAAACTAGCTAAAACTTAGGTTTTAATTTTATAATGATCCAGTTGATTTGCTTAAAATTATTTACACGGTAACACTGTTTGTTTGTCTGACATTTGATTGCATGGAAGTGCCAAAAAACCACTCGCATGAAAATTCAGCTGCGAGTAGACCTGCGAGTGCGAAAAATATGAATGTGGTAGTAAAAAAATGTGAGTGTATTGGGTTTTTCGAACTCTTACTCGTATGTCTAAACACTGGGTTACTCACTAATAAGTTACCAAATTATTAATTAAACTTTTGCATAAAATTATCAAATAAATGAATAAATTTTAATTACAATAAATTTCAAATTTTATTTATTACAATTCTGGAAAATTTTTGTATATTTTAATAAATTCTTTTAAAGACACCCACTCTAGCGAACTGATTTTCACTGTTCGCTTACGAAAACGCAAATGAAATTTACGCTGTATTTGATAGAACTACTATTAATCGAGTTTGATTGCTTGTAGTGCGATTCTGTAGCTTTTAATGATCCGATAATCGTACATTTCTTTGACATGTCAGAATTGTATGCTTCGGCAATATAATTTTAACGATGGCAAGCACCTGTATTTTTGTGTACCTGATAATAGGCAGTGAAACTAACAGCTGATATTGGTTGACAGCGAATATAATTAAATAATGTTGCTGAACAATAAATTTGATTAAATATCGTTATACATATTGTAAAGATATTATTGTCTTAATACACGTAACAGAATCGCACTAGAGGCCAATTTTGACAGACACGAATTCTAGCTATTGAACGGATTTGGTGTCATGCCATCAGCCGGCGCTATCAGACGCATTATACGGCTGTTTCATTATTGTGTTTTTAATAGAAAGATATTATACGTTTTTTTTAATACAAAAAGGGGGTTTAAAAGTTGACAACGCTGATGGCATGTATTCAAAATGTAAATAATTGCTAGCATTGTAAGTTTAAAAAGCTTTTGATTACAAAAATAATAACAGAAAACCCAAAAGTTAAATGTTTTTTGTAATTTAATTAAAGCAAATAATACCAACAAAAAATTATAAATAGCTTGTTTTCTATGTTTCCCAGCTATCTATATGTCGACATTTCATAGGAACTACCCTAATCATCAGTAGACTTTGGAAATTTTTGAAAGATATTCTCAAACATTCAACTTTATATCCCAACAATCCAAATAAATTGCTCAGCAATTAATAAAAAATAAATGTTAGAAGCTTAAATAGCGAATAAAAAACTTAATTGTTTAAAGCAAATAATAATAAAAATTTAAATTTTTTGAATATTTGTTTCTAAGGCAGCTTTAATAGGTAGTGGCAGAATTACAATAAATACAACCCCAACAAATATCAACATGTATTTTGTTGCTAGAATTTACGAATAGTTGTCAAAATTTGTCCAACTATTCGTAAATTCTACCAACAAAATACATATTGATGTTTGTTGGTGTTGTATTTATTGTAATTCTGCCACTAACTACATATATAAAGCTGCCTTGTTTGTTTCTGTGCGTAATTTTTACCATATTTCATGTGTGCCATATCGACGAAATCTCAGAAATTGGGAAATAAAGTGGCAACTTTTTTTGTCTTATTTGCAAATACATAAAGGCCTAACTATAATGTGCATAGATTGGCTTAAGCTTTTACCAAAATTAAACGAAAAGTCTGTCAAATGCATATGTGAATGAAAAACGACTTTTAGTTGGCCATAATGTACTTATATGAACTTAATGATTTTAAACCCATTGTTGCACAACTGCGTAGTACTTGTGTAATTACTAAGTAGATTATATAAAAACTACTAAAAATGACAACAAAGTATTTGTATGCAATAATTTCCAAACAAAAACTAAAAACAAATTTGTGGTAATTTGTGTAATTAAAAATTGAAAAAAGCTAAAATACATTTCTATTAAATGAAATACAATATTATTTGTTTAAATTTTTCTTTATTTTAATAATTTTTGTAAACACACACACACAAACTCCTGAAAACAAATGATTCCGCACAGAAAGTGCGTTCAGTTTCGTACTTTGCTTAAGCAACTGACATTAGACGAAACTTAACGAAAAGTTTCATTAAGCACATTATAGTTGTACACATTTGATTATACGTATTCGCACAGTTGCTTAAGCTGGCTTAAATTAGTTTATGCACATTATAGTTAGGCCTTAAGTTTTTAATCAGTAATTGTTTTTGTAAGTTAGCTATTCGCATATAAAAATTTTATTTACTGTTTATGCGGCAATTTTTATTATTTACAATATTTTTTATTCGCAAATAACCTGCACGTATAAACGTAGTAATAGATAAGCCGAATTGACTTTTTTCGGTAGACGTCCGCATACTCGTATATGTGTGTTTCGTTTAAAGTAATAGCATGTTCACACTAACGCTTATTTTCGAGGTTCGCGCTCTCATTCGTGGTTCGCGGCCCAATCTTGATTGAACCAACATGATCCGCCACACAAAATTTTATGAGCGAACCAACTTGGTTCATTTTGAATCTTGTTGCGAACCAAGCAAACACTACTGTCATCTCCAAATTTGGTAATAAATTATCGCTAGTTTATCTGAACTAGCTCCAAAAAAAAAAAAAAAAAAAAAAAAAAAAATCCAAACAAAGTAAGAACAGATAATGCGTGTAAAATCAAAATAAACACATTGAAAATGTAATAATTTGATATTTACATAAAAATTTAAATAAAAATTGATAAAGATTTAATGAAACGTTTGCACAAAATATGTAAACATCAGTGTGAAGCAAAAAACAACCGTCTGAACACCTAGTTTCGCAATAGTGGTTCAGAGAGCGAACCAAGGGATTCATATTACCGTCTGAACATGGTATAAGCAACTTTTGTGTTTCTTGAAAAATGTAAAAAATTGAATTTCGTGCAGCGATTAAACACTATTATTTCAAAGGGAAAATGGCAAAACTGACAGAAGAAAAGCTTGATAAATATTACGGTGCCTCTGCTTTGTCAGATTTCCTGGCAACATATTGGATTGCTGAATTTAAATGCGGCCGATAAAGCACTGCAACAATACCATCAACTGGAAGGTTAAAAGAGGAAGTTACTGCAGAAAATATCAAGAAAATCCTCGACATCATTATGAATGATCACCGAGTCAAGTTACGTCAGATTGTTGAAATGGTAAACATATCAAAGGTGAACGTGTATTCAAAATTTTTCACGAACATTTGCATATGAAAAAGCTATCGGCAAGATGGATGCCACGAGTGCTCAGTTTCGAACAAAAACGAGTTCGACAGACCACTTCACAGCAGTGTTTGGATATGATAAGGCATAATCCTATTGATTTTTGGCATCGATTAATAACTGTTGACGAAACGGGGTTGCACCACTACACACCTGAAACCAAAAATCACTCGAAACAATGGGTGGAAGTGCTCCGAAGAAGGCGAAGACAGTGCAACGTTGTTTAATAAAACACAAAGTCATGGCCGTGAAGGCTGCTTCATCTGTACTCATTGATGTTATAGATATTGAGAAATCGTATGCTTTCTGTCTTCTTGGAATGAAAATATAGTTTCATGTTCGCTGGACTGACCACATTTTTCATATCTCCAAAGAAGCATTAAAGTGTCTCAGTGTTTTGAAATAAATTAAAACCTATTTCACTCCATCCGATCACCTTACTATTTATATCATTTATATCCAGCTGAGTGTGGAAAAGAACTTTCATGTTCAGGCCGGTGCCTCAAAGTCTATTTTGGGGTTACTCGACCGAGCGCAAAAGAGGGCGAAGGAGCTTATCGGTGACAGTAGGGGATCTAGTAGAGCTGCAAAACTATCGATAGTCGTCCCCATCAATATTTTCGATAGTTTCAACAAAAAAAAAACTATCGATACTATCGTTAAGCGCTACTTTTGGCTATTAATCTGTAGCTCAGGTGGAAATTAGTAAACATAGATACATACATATTTCTATAGGTGTTTATTGGATAGATGAACAACTTAATATTTTTAAGTTATTTTCACAACATTTATATGTACATATGTACGAGTAGTTTTAATTTAAATAAAAGACAGTTATTGAATGTTGAAATGTACATTTTATTTCACCAATGACAGCGTCACTTGTATGCATAGAGAACAAAATTGTTTAAGTTGCAGTCGACATTTAGCCGCAGCCGCCAGATATAAGTTACCATGTTTAACTAACATTTTTTATATAAAAAAAAACTCTTTTTGTTAATCTGAGATAAAAGTACTAAATGATATAATACACTTTACTTTGATATATAATATGATTTATATAATATATTTTCATTTGTAAATTACGCTATAACTATAAAAATTAAAAGGCGGCTAAGAACCTGCCTGAATAAATGGCCAGAAACGTTATGCCGGCTACATGTAACCGGCTTCGTATATACGTTCAAAAATTGTCGATAGTATCACTATCGAACGAAAACAATCGATAGTTAGCTAAAAATAATACTATCGATTGTTTTACAGCTCTAGTATCTAGCTCTATTGATTCACTGCAGCATCGATGTAATGTGGTGCGCGTTAGTCTGTTTTCTCGATACTAAAATGGATTTTGCTCTCACGAGATTAGATATCTTGCTCCCAAAAAGCACTTACTCGTATTTGTACGTAATACATGCAGATTGCCTAGAGCTCATCTATTTGTGGTTGATTTCTCATTCATCCGTAGAACCAAGGCGACTTTATACAGGTGAATGCAAGCGGAAAGGCGAATTCAGTACTATGTATTTTGTTATTGTAAAACGTATCGTGAATGTCATAATCTAAATTCGCCTAAGATTGCTCAGCAGAGAAAAAATTTTATATAAACGTTAAATATAAGCTTTTATAATTGTTTGTAATTAAAATCACAGATTATATTAGTTTTTCACTTTTAAATTCACACAAATTTTTTGAAATTGTACTAAATCATGCAAAAAAACCTTCAGATTAAAATGGCACGAAAAAGTTTGTAAACAAAAGAAACAAAATTTGACAGTCTCATTGGAAAAAACGCGAGAAGCAAAAAATAATCACCTGTGCTGTTAAGTTCACCTGGTAATGAATTCGCCTTGCGTAGAACGTATTACATAGAGAATTAGTTTTTCAGCCGTACAATTCGTCTATGGAACAAGCTGCGGACGTATTTCCTGTCACATATAACGTTGGAAGATTAAAGTTAAGCCTCCACAAACACGACTCCCTCTTTCCCCTTCCCCATAACCTATTTGCCTAGTTTCTGTACAACGCACTGCATTTGTAGTCATTCTCTGAGTACTCAGCATCTTTCTTACTTTTCCTAAAAATTTCTAACAAAAGGACTTTGAGGCAAAGTTCTTTTTAAGATAAAATTTTATAAAAATCCTTCAAAAGACAACAATGTACTTATTATGTTATGAACTAACGATTTCCTTAATAAAGGTCATCTCAAGAAAAACATATATACATATACATATATTTTTTTAATAAGCAATTCCAGCACAATTCCTGTTTTTCATTGGCTTTTGTTTCGTGCTCTTTTGTCATGGTTTTTGTCTTGTTATACTTATCATTGAAATTCTTATAACTTATATGCTCTAATTGTTATCAAGTAATTACATATAATATTTTTTGATTGCATGTCTTAATTTTTAATTCCATATGCAAACATATAGATACTACAGAGTGTCCCAAAAGATACCATGAGTTTCAAAGATTTAATGGCTTTTTCGTTTGAATGTGGCCAGGTCAATAAGTTCGTGGTGTTTTGGATGAATCACAGGTTTTCATTGTAGCTTTGTTCGAGGAAATTCCGGGTAAAATCTGGTAAAATGAGAGTAAACAAAAAATACTCTCAGAAGAGAAAAAATTTGCCCAAATTTGCTGGAACACAAAAAACCACATTTCAAGCCCGAAATTAAATATCAACACAAAAACAGCTGTTGTCTATTTATACAATTTTCAAATTCGGTGTTCTTAACTTCTAAATTTTATATCGCACTGAAATAAAAAACGAGTACTTTTACAAAAATACACGCAGTTGAACATTTTTACTATTATTTAATATAAACAAACAAATAATATTCACTTTAATAAAAAAAGTTTACTTTTTACATACATATATGTGAAAAATAACTACTTAGTTATTTTTTTTAATTTTGTTCCATTAAAAAAGTAAATTAGTTTATTTATGTATATAAGCAAAGTTTTTTTATTCAATAAATTTTTTATAGGTGGTAACAAATTATTAGCAAAATATTGATGTCAAATAAAATTTTGGTACAATAAATTGAGATTAGTGAAAAGCCAAAACGAAATGCAAAAAATATATATGAACAAAGTTTTTTAAATATGTAGCTATTAGTACAGATTGTTTGAATCCTCTTAAAATAAAATGATCTAAAAATTAAATAAAAGCATCGTGTATTAATTTAAAAATTCTTTCTGCGATTCTTAAAAACCAATAAAATTAGTGTGAAAAGCGCTGAGTTGACAGCTCTGTTGTAATTCAAACAAATATTTTTGCCAATTTATTTAAACATTTTGAGCTAGATAAAAACGTAACATGACTTATATAAATATAACTTATTTATATATGACGTATTGTCATATTTTCAAATATGTTCTTTTTTATGATTTGCACTTTGATATTCTACTTTGTGCTTTGATATTTTATTTTCATAAATAACAAACAGCTGATTATATGATTTAAGAATTTTACCATTTTGCACGGAAAAGAGTACGGGTAAAGTCTGGTAAAATGAGAAACACAAATTACTCTTTCAGAAGCTTTCTCATTTACCGAATTTTTAACACAAGAAACACTTTTATTGCAAATTGGGAGTCCGCGGGTTCCCGCGGTAACGACATCAAACACAACTTGTATGTCAAAAGTTTATTTTATTTCTTGACATACGAGCAATCACTTGTCAAAAGATTATTTTATTTTTTGAGTAATCACTTTTGAGTTTTATACTCTTAGTCCAACATGCCTCCAATTTTTTTTATCCTTCCGAAAATATGATTTCTTGAGGTCATTAAATAGATGTATGTTTCTGATATGATTTCGTCGTTGGAGTCAAATCTCTTTCCGCCGTGCCATTCCTTCAAGTTTGGAAACAAGAAATGGTCACTCGGGGCTAAGTCTAAAAAATAGGGCGGATAAGGAAGCAATTCATAGCCCAATTTATCGATTTTTCACATTTGTCTTAATGGAAAAAAACTTTTTCTTTGGCCCAATGCGGTCGTTTTTTCAAAAAATTTGTATAATATTCGTCATTAATTTTAATTCTTTGAAGGTAGTCAATGTGGATTATACCGCATGCGTCTCAAAAATGGTTGCATTATCTTTATTGGCTGACTAGTCCACCCTTGACTTCATTGGCGCCGTTTCACCCTGCTTTTACTACTGTTTAGTCTCCGGTATATTGTGGTGGATTCCTGTTTCGTCCACGGGTACAAAATAACGCAAAAGCGATATGGACAATACTGCGGAATTGTCCCACGATTACATTTGTGGTTGGTTGTGACTAAACGTGGCATCCATCTGATACCCAGTAATCATTCAAAAATGAAACCATTGAGCCATCTAAGATAACTATGACTTCCACAGTGTGTCTCGCTTTCAATCTCCGATCGGCTAAAACCGTGAATCGTTAACTTGTTCAGTTATTTCGCATTGAAAGACTCCAATTGGACATTCAGCACGTTCGGCAACTTTCGCACTTATACGGCCATAACGAAATTTAGTAAACCACTTCTTTATCATGTAAGCGGATGGTGCTGAGTGTCCTTAATATTTGTTAAGGTTAGTTTTAGTTTGAGTGATGTTTTTTTTTCACCAAAAATAATGCTTGATGAGTACAGGATTTCAGTAGTTGTCATTTTCATCAAACGCGTGGCAAGTCTGCTATTTACATTTGCCAAACACAAGCTAACTATGCAGCTTGTTCGAATTTAGGCTGAAATCAACTGACACACAGTGGGGCCAAACCAAAAAAAAAGGGCAATAAATATTTTCTATTATTTCTTTCCCGTGAGCCAATACTCTATGCAAAGTTGGTGTCATTGTATTCTAGGGATATATGTTGTTAAATCTCTAGTTTCAGAAGCAAACTTTTTGAACTTATCTACATTTATTTGCTTTTTGCTGTTGATCACTGCCAATATGATTTTGCTGCGCTTCAGTATATTTATATCAAAACCAGTAATCGAAGGTATGATATCTGGATTTTCAAAGAAGCATCTTACCGTATTCCTATCGTTTGAACTGCCATAACCGTGAACTAGCTTGTCTATAATTAAACCAAGTTGTAATTTAAATTCTGTCTGAAGTCGTCTTTATTCATCTTTCCGTGAATTTGGTAAGGCTGAATTGTTTTTGCTTACTATTTTCTGCTTTCAATGTTGTCCAGTACTTTATAACATACAAAAAGTGTAAACAGAACTCTAAAAAGCTTATCCTGGCATGAAGTGAAAGATTCCAATTTCTAAAGCATCTTCATTTACGAGTATGCTTGTTTCAGAATTGTCACGAGACTGCACACTTGATTTTCCACAAATGCTGATTCTTTGTCATCTTATTAGATTTCCAAAATGATTAAATAGATTTAAAAAAGATAATATTTACAAAAGTTATAAGGCGAACAAACTTTTTCACACCCTGTAGGACACCACGTGATGTCACAAGGTGATTCAAATAAAGCCTATCTCCTCCTGTATGATTCCTTCATACATTGTTTTCTGAGCAGATCGCAGGTTTCAAAGATACATATTTATTACCCTTTTTTGATTTGACCCTACTGTGTGACAGTTGCCTGTTGACAGGAGTAGTGTTGCCATTTCAATTAAGAAGCGGCAAACTCAAATATTAATGGACTTATTAACTCGCCCTCGTGCATTGAATATCAATAAATAAAGAGTTAATGAGAGCAACTTATTTAGAGCAGCGATGGCCAATATTAATATTCACTATACACGAGTATAGGCCACAAAATTTAGCTGTCGCGACGCATGTTCATGTACACTACAGAAATCTTCCTGATAATCACGATGGTATACATTCGATTGATGACTTTAAGGTGTACATTCGATTGGAAATTTAAATTTTCTGTGTTTTGTTTGGTTCCTTTTATTAATAGAACTACTTTTGAGCAAAAAAAATTATTTATGTTCGCTTACGCGACATTTTTAGGAAAAAATCGGTTTAGGCTATATCTCGGACCGATATCAAAGAAAAATTTTTTCCCCTGTAATCGCCATATCAAATAATATTATTAAGTTTGACGCAAAAAAAAAAACAAATTTTTTTTCAAATTTTTTAACAATAAAAATTTTTCTTTTCGGAATTTTGAACATATCTCAGCAAATACGAAAATCGATTTTACTGGATTTCAATGGCAAACACATGAATCAATGGAATAATAGAATGCTGAAAGAAAAAAATTTCAAGTCTAATGGTTTTCGCAGAGACGGACATCGCTTAATCGAATTTTCTATCAATGCTGATTCTGAATATATTCATATACTTCATATTGCCGGAAATGAAAAAGGTAGACATTTCAAAAGGAATCACAAACTTATATATACCCTTAATATATTGTGAATAAAACAATTAGTAAATTAAGATTAAGATTAACAAATTGAACAATTTATTTTTTTATAAGACCTTCTGAAAATTGCAACTATGCAACAATTTGACGCCCTAGTAGAAGCAATGAAGTGAAACCTCATGTTGTTCGAGGAGTTTGGGCATTTTGAGGAAAGTTACGAGTATATAGTATTCGTCCAACAGTTTGTACCCCCAAAGAATGGCGGATATTATGGGTTTATTGTAATAGAAAGTTGGAAAAGGAACCGGGCCAAAACAAAATAAATTTTCATACAACTGCAAGAGAGCATTCTTTAACATTTCTGCGAAATACACCACAGCATCCTTAGAAAGGCAGAAAACACCTTAAAGCTGAAAAAAATCACGCGGATACGTATGTAGTTACCAAAACTTATCACATGCCTGGTATTTACTTACATCACAGAGCGCGAATCTAAAGGATTAAGAGCATCCCTTAAGGCCTTGTTACACTATTATACACGATCGTGCGATTTACTAAATAAAGCATGTGTACTGAAAACGTACTAAAAACGCAACCGCGCGACTAAGTTTTTGACAAATCGTGCGATTTGAACATTTTTATTAAACTTTTCAAAACATTATGGTTTCTGTGCGATTAGTGTGGTATATATTGTAAAAAATATGACAATATTATTAGTGCCTCGAGAAAAAAATGTAGGTAATGTTAAATTATTATGTTAATAAAAGTTTTTAATTATTTTATTGTGTATATAAATTATTGCAATCATACTTGTATAATAGTGTGGCCTACAACGGCATTTTGAAGCAATTTTTTCAAGTCGGACAGACTTTTGAAACAGATTCCTGTGAATGAATCGTACGATCGATTAAGATAGTGAATCAAGGCCTTTAACCGCCTGCTAATAGTTGCCACGCTTTGCATATTTTTCCGTCGATGTAATCGGTTTAATTTTAATTTTTTTTCTTTTAAGTAAACATTATAGTTGTATTTTCATACAAAAAAAAATTATTGTTTGCAAAAATTATGGTTGCTAATAAATCTTAATATCACTATCGATAACTTTTCAGCAACTGAAAATGGTTGCCATATATAAGAGTTTTTTTTTTTTTGTTAGTTGGGATGCCCATAGGCAACATGTTACTATCCATAATCGAATCATTAAATATAGTTTACGAGTAATTAAAGGGATTTTGAAATTTTCTTTCAAATATTGCTTTTTTTTAACAAAGTTTAATTAAAAGAGTGCATTTTATAGAATGTCTATTAAAAAAGGCAGCCTTTAAACCCTCAAAAATAATCTTTAAAACGTAGTCTTTTTAAAAAAGTATCTGCAAATAAATTGTTAATGAAATACAAATACACACTTCTTTTTCTTAGAGTTTGATCTCGCTTGTAATACGCATAAAATGAATTATTTTTAAAAAGGCTTCTAGGTTGTAGACATTTGCATTACGATGGAAAAACTTTAATCGGCAACACTATAAAACAAACACATCAGCATACCAGCTGATTACGGCTACGGCAGAAAATCACGAGTTGGTACTCGTATGGCTATGGAAAATATAATCGATTACATTGTCACCCATAAAGTTGGTTTGAACACCTGTTTCCTATGGTTATGGAAAAGTCACGTTTAACTGGATATTTACTGTACCACAGTTCGCCAGCCACCCTATACTACGAGTACTAATATTTGAAGGTAATTTTATTGAACTAAATTTTTGATTAAAATTTTTATTTTGTTGCTATGTTAGAATAATCATTCTTTCGTAACAATAAACAAACATTATTTGTGAGATTGACATAAACATAAAGAAAGTAAAATAAAAAGAAAAACTTTAGACTCTAAGCTCTCATTCTCTAATCATATTGATGTTCTTGGAGGTAGAATTTGTTCTATTTTACGTAAGATTTACTTACTTCATATGTTCATTCCGGCTTATATCAGATGCAGGTTGGTACATTCATTAATTATGTCGCAGATATTGTATGGCTTGGAGGTTGTTTCTGGAACTACGTCTATGTATTTGGGGAAAGTCAAACGTTTAGTCAATACGATTGTGACGTTTGTGTATAATGTTAGGCGCCGGGACCATATTTCGCAATTTGTTAGTAGCTTTCTGGGTTGTTCTCTTCAGGACTTCTTTAAATTTTGTAACATTCTTCCGTTTTATAAAATTGTTAAGAACAAAGCACATAGAGTGCTTTTTCGATCAATGGGGAATCCCCAAATATTCATACCTAGGATTTATACTTCGTTTTTTGAAAGATCATTTATGGTCAGGATGGCCCGATGGTAAAACGTACTTCCTGTTTTGCAGCGCCTTTTCTCTTTTCTCTAATAATGTATTGCGAATTAAAATCTTGCAGTATTTTTCTTCAGAACCTTAGGGTTGTATTTGTTACATATGTATGCATGTACTGGTGATTGTGGTGCTACATAGGCACTTGCTGGGTTATACTTGGTGATTGGAATGGAGAGTGGTTGTTAATATGTCTGCCACTTGCGGGGCCCGATTATTAAATGCTTTGTGTTTTTAATTTGTTACAAATTATGTATTACGTTTGTTTGGCTGGGGAGCCCAATTATGAATGTAGGACTTGTAATTATACATGTATGTGTGTATAGCTATGTATATATGCATGTATACATACCTATACACACATATATGTGTAATTAC
This sequence comes from Thecocarcelia acutangulata, assembly GCA_914767995.1. Taxonomy (NCBI): domain Eukaryota; kingdom Metazoa; phylum Arthropoda; class Insecta; order Diptera; family Tachinidae; genus Thecocarcelia; species Thecocarcelia acutangulata. The sequence continues at coordinate 75,104,522 of OU612095.1, read as the reverse complement.
ATATATAGGTGTGTATATACATACCTATATGTACGTATATGTATATATACGTATATACATGTATATGTACGGATAAATATATTTATAATATTTAAGTTTTGCTGATGTATGTATATATCTTTTATATCATTAAGGTACATTCTCAGGTTATGATGCTTTGTAATATTGTTATTTTGGCCATGAAGGCTTTATAGTACTGTACAATATAAAATAAAGAAGAAAAAAAAAAAAACATTAAGACATCTTTCCTAAAGTTAGTATATATTTTTTTTGGCCAGTAATGATTTTTCGACAAAAATGTCTAGCATCACTGGGGCCAGATAAGAGCAATAGGTGTGTTCCACGAGATCTCGGACTAGTTTGGGCTAATGAGAGTAAAAAGCAAATTACTCTCTAAATTTTCAAATTTTACCCAAAACTGCTGGAACACCAAAAACTACAATTGTACATCTTGCAATACTAGTGTTGCTTACTTTTTAGATTAAAGTATATTTTAGTGATTTTAGGCGCTTAAAACGCATAATAAAGATTTGCATTATTAGCAACAGCTGTAAAATTAAAGTAATGTAAAATTTTCAGTAGATTTTTATAGCAAATATTTATTAAATGAACAGCCATATAATTTGCATGTTCTCCTTACAACTTCACAAGGTTATTTTTAATTTGGGCAATCTTCCATTTTGCTTTTAACTAATTTTTAAACAAAATTTGTTTTTCCATATTGCAAATTTTCTGATTACATTTTCAGTTTCATATGTATGTAAACATAAAACAGCTGATTATTAAATTCCAGTCCGAAGTTACTCAAAGAAAAAGTTCGGGCTAATTTGTACAGGAAATGAAAAATAGTACTCTCTCATTTTCTCTCAATATTACACAAAAATTGTTACATTAGGTGTGTTCCACGTTATTCACTTAAAACTTATGCACAGGAGCGTGTATCAGACGAAAAGGTGAAATGGGACTTTTGAAAGACCCACCGGAGGAAAACATTATTTTGCACATATATTTAGCTCTGTTCCATTCAGTTTCTATCAATTGTTACCTTTTGCCAAAATTTGTATAAATAAAACTATCCATTGGAACCAAAGCTACTTGTACTTGCAACATGTCACATTGATTGTAAATGATTTCTTCATCCAAAATTATTGCCATTTAATGTTAGATTTTTAATTGTTTTTTCTTTTCAAACCAGTCTTTTCAAAACAAAAAAATAGTACAATAAAAGAAATTATTTATATAAATGTTGAAAGAATCTTTTTTATAAACCAGGCTATAAAATCGTGGCGCCGCATTGTTTGTATTTCAGTTTTTACAAGTTTTTGAGGTTGTTCTCCACCATAAAGTCCTTTTGTTTTTACATTGTATTCTTATTTTTTATGCACTTGCTTTGGTTAACAATAAGTATTAAGTGCGGCAGCAGAAGATTTCCTTTTTTTCTGCTTTAAAAATACGTACTACATACTTGACCGCACATTTTGGTTTGCAAATTACAGCTTCATAGCAGCAGAGTGCACAAAGTTCATTCTTGAATTTAAGCAGTGCAATAAGCAGTTAAGCTGTTTTATTTGTTATTTAAATTCTTCTTTTGTCTATAATATATAATATTCTCGCTCATACAAACTTGTAATTTATGATAAATAATAATAATTGCCTCAATTTCTCTGGTAACTTTGGTGCATGCCGGTTTTTAGGGGCCAATAGCCCGCGAGGTGCTGTTGTCTTGCAACGGATACCTATAATGTAAGGCACCAGTAGTGATGATTAGACGGGTCAGCTGGTTAAGGGCTAATGCTCTTAATGGGTTTCGGCCCACCAACTCATTAAGCCTTATCTTTAATTGATTGCCTGGGAAATTGCATACAGGAGGGATTAGAAGGCTCGAGCTCTTCAGCAAGGAGTTTGTTCATATGGCTACAAACTTAAGGCAAAAATTGCAACCTGCGTGAGCCTTGCAATTCACACAAGGCCGCTGATAAATCGTGCATAATTCATTCCGTGGTCCACCAGCAGATAAGACCATCAAAGTAGCAGCAGATATAAGTCAATGAGATATTCGGTCGGCTTTAAACTAACCAGGGCACTCTGCTTCTGCTGCATTAAGGGTAGGAGTGTTTCATTTGTTGTAGCAAACAAAACTCTAGGAAGCCGCATGACTAAGGTTGTGTTGGGCTTCCGAAGCCTTCACAAAGGGTTAATTGGCAGTACGAGGATCGGCAAGACCTCCGGGAAGTTCTACTTTGCAGACCATTCTCGCGCAGATCATGATTGAGGTGCTTACGGCTTAGCTATGCCGTTCTGACAGTGGTAGTCACAGAGGGGGGGGAATTATCTCCCCTGGTAACTGTAGTGCGTAATAGTTTGCGGGGGCTAATAGTCCCGCAAGAAGCTGTTGTGTCTTGCAGCAGATATCTGTAATTTAAGGAATCAGTAGTGTTCGCAGGTGAGCAGATTTAAGGGCTGATGCTCTTAAATAGGCTTCACGCTACCAACTCATGGCGTTTTGCTTCCGGGAAACTGCATACAGGAAGTATTAGAAAGTCCAAGCTCTTTAGCAGTGTTTATGTTATGGCTAAAGGCGTTGATTCACTATCCTATACGATCGTACGACTCATTCACAGGAAACTGTTTCAAAAGTCTGGCCGACTTAAAAAGATCGCTTCCAAATGGCGTTGTAGGCCACACTATTGCACAAGTATGATTGAAATAATTTATATACACCTTAAAACAATTAAAACCTCTTATTAACTTTTTTTTTTAATACATAATACATTAATTAAATTTTTTTCTTGAGGCACCACCAATATTCTTATATTTTTCACAATATATATCGCACTGATCGCACAGAAACCATAATGTTTTGAAAAGTTTCATAAAATTTTTCAAATCGCACGATTTGTCAAAAACTCTACTGCACGGTTGCATTTTTAGTACTTTTTCAGCACACATGCTTTATTTAGTAAATCGCACGATCATGTAATAGTGTAACATGGCCTTAAAAGCTTATGGCAGAAGCTGCGACTTGTATGAGTTTTGCGAGACACACGAGGGCTCTGAAGAATTATGAATAAATTATGCCGTGGTAATAAAATATCCTGCCGCATTTGGGCAAAGAAGAATACACAAGTGAATGTTCTAAAACGGATGTTTCCACAAAGAGTGACTGTTTACTCCGGAACGTGGGCTGACGCAAGGCAAGCAGTTATAGTGATAATGGACTTCTTATGGTCAGAATTTGAAGATATGAACCTGAACAATCTGTGGTCCCAATAGAATGGTGCCACTTGCCACATAGCCGACGAAACAGTGACCCTTTTACATGCGAAATTCAATGGCCATTTTATCTCACGGTGTGGCGATGTTAATTTTTTCGCCACGGTTATATGACTGGGCACCATCGGACTTCTTTTTGTGGAGATATTTAAAAGAGGAGCTACACGTCAATAAGCCAAGAACAAAATTCAAGAGATAATTTGGTGTATTAACGGCTTTGTACCTGAATTATGTCTCAGAGTCCTTAATGGTATGAATCAAGGTGCATTAACGTCTACACGGTGGCAACACTAAAGCAAAATTACAACAAAAACAGGAATGTGATAAGCTATGTTCGTCGAAAATATTTATATAGCTTACTATATTGCCAGTAGCAAAAAATTGTCACATGCCGTAGTGCTGCCACCTTTTAGATGTTAATGCACCTTGGTATGAACCATCGGATAGAGGTATGCCACCGAACTCTATTGTCAAAATAAATGCCAAATCTACATTCTGACTGGTATCGCTGATGTAGAGCATTGTTTTGACGCTTGTCAAAATGAGTGCACTTTTTATTTGGCTCCTGAAAGCTAAAATTTTGCTATTATTCTCATTTAAAATAAAATTTATAACAACAAATTTGCATACTTTGTTTATACTTTAACAATTTTAAAAATATTGGCGCTGTCTAACTTGTCTGCAACATTGCCAATTTATGAATTTATTTGTAGCTACAAAATAAACGAAACTTGATATATTATTATAAACTATTTATTTAAACTTTAACAAAATGTTGGCATATTAAATGACCTTGTAATACCCTTTTTTAAAACTCAAAAAAATAGGGATAAAAAGGATAACAAAAATCCTTTTTATGAAAACTATTTAAAATGCTTTGAAAAGTTGAAATGCAAACACCTTTCAGCAACGTTTAAACAAATGTTTATATTCACTAATACCTACATATGTACATACATATATTTGCATGTAACATTGAATATATTTTAAAAGGAAGTTATGGATGTGTGTACTTGCATGCTTAAAGGTAAGCTTGCGCTAAGGAAAAAAACGAAAGTAATTGCATATTTTGCTTTAAAAAAGATAAATATTTTCGCAATATTTTTAACTACGAGTAGATGCGAATTTAATTTTAACTTGTTTGATTGAAAAGTCAAAAGGAATAAACGAATTCCAAAACTGTTATGGATAATGGACTATATCCTCGATATTATAAATAGTATCTTGGTTTGGGCATTAGCTATTTCGTTTCTTGGCTACGCTATTGTCGTTGAGTATAGCAAATGAAAATTTATATCAGGTATGAACTACGAGTCAGAGATCTGCAACGAGTGCTTGTTTTGATGATTCGAATATGCTCGCCTAAAAACGAGTTGCGGTGTGTTTAATTACCACAGCAATTTGCTTGCGTATCCACTCGTGACACTCGCAATAATTTGGGTTTGTAATACACAAACACAATCAAATTTTAACAAGTTGTCTCTTAATCACTGTTTCGTTAGTATTGTTTTTTTTAGCATACAACGACTACATCGTGGTTCAAATAAAAATGATGAAACAGAATACGTCCGCAACTTCAAGCAAAAACGACGCTCAGAGAAAACAGGCACATAATTGAAACGACGGCTGCAACTTCACAAACTGTCATTTAATGTTCATTTTTATTAGGTAAAAAAAGCTTTTTCTTTTATTTTTACTTTTCTTCTCAGTAAAGCTTTTGAAGCTTGGGTTTTGTTTACAAAATGTATGAAATTTACTAAAAGTGTGGTAATATTGTTGAAAGCTTTTCTGCCTCAAAGTGAGAGCATAAGAAAAATCGCTGCCAAAATAAAATAGATTCTATTTTACGACCGCGTTCTCTGGCGTTATTTTATGCCAAATCGTATGGAGAAAAACGTCATGCCCTAGTTCTGTTTCATCATAAAGACAAAAAAGATGTTTGTGTAAAAATTTTAACCTACACATTTACACTGGTAACTTGTGCTTACGTTCTCAGAGTTTGTTTGGTTTTACTCTGAGTATTAGACTTATTTCTAATTAGGGGTACCAGATAATTTCTTTTAAAAATCAGCATTTTCGGCACTTTAATTTCCAAAAATCGGCAAATTAAAAATTTTAGTTTTAAATTCGTTTAAATGTTTTTTTATTATTACCAAAAATTAATAAAACCGCACAATTAAGCATTAACCGCACAATTAACTTAAGATAAACGTTTTCAAAACAAAGTATAGCTAATAAAAAAATATGCATACATAATACATCTTAATGTATAATTCTATATTACATACTATGTGTATTTTGTACTTTACGGTATGTTTTTTAAAGGTTGAAATAAAGAGTTTTTAGCTTTTTTATATCAATATATTTACAAATTTGAGTTTGTAATTTTTATTAAATCTTGTTTAATATCGACATCGAAACAGTTAGCATTGCAAAATTTTAAATAAGCTTTAGAAAAAAGAATTCCTTCTAGAGATTATTTTTCCAGAGAACATCGAAATTTTGTTTTGTTCAGGTAGTCTTTACTGAAAATTATTTTTCCATATTTGCAGAAGAATGAGAAAGAATCAAAACATGTTGTACAAATTTTGACATTTCCAGTAATGCATTAGAAAAGTCGCCATGCTTTAAATCCGAAAGTTTTTGCCAAAAGTTTTGAAAACTAACTTGTTTTCCTTCAAACATTTTTTCAAAATCTGAAAATCTTAGCTCTCTGAATTCGGAGTCTAATATTTATTTTTCTTTTTTAGAAATAAAGTTGGGAAATTCTTCTACAACTTCCATAAAATAATTATTATCCACTTTAGTAATTTTTTTAGGGTTAATTATATTTATAGAGTTATAAGATTTATGCTAAAAATCAAAACGTTTTAAAATGTGGTTGGTCAAAAATTCAAAATATAATTATAAAAGTGTAACAAAATTACGGATGACTACAATTCTACAACATTTACGAAAACAACATGTTGTAACATCATCATTAAATACTCAAAGTGCTCGCAATGTAAACTTAAAAATACAACTCTGATGTGGTGAGAATTCAAGAAAGATTTACCGACCGCTTGTTAGCTTTTGCATTTGGATTGCTCTCACACTGAATACATTTTATGTTTACAAGATGTATTTCCTTTATTCTACACACGATTAAGCAGTGGTTTCCTTAAGTGAATCGCAATAATTTATTTTCTCTTATAGTTTTCAAAGTGTTATTAATTATTAAAACTGACCCTTATATGCTGTTCATACACTTTTAATTAAAATTTTGCAATTAACGACTTAATTGATTTTAATTACCCATACAAAATTTTAATTAACTTAAATGCCAATTAACAGTTAATTGTTCTAATATTTAGTAAAATTAAATATACAAACCTGTGGCAACCGTGTTTAGTTAGCACAATAATACCCAATGAACACACTTTGTTCAAATTTGACAACTCAAATGTAAATAAATGTACACAAAAGATGGCGATTGAACAAGAAGAAATATTCACAAGCAAAATGTAAACAACTTTTCTGTCAGCTGTTGTCAAACATTAATTGCATTAGCAATATTAAGTGTGTTCATATATAAAAAAATGTTTAATTAACTGATAATTGAATTAATTAAAAATTGTATGTATGAACAGCATATTATTACACTATCGATAATTTGTTTTCTTTTACCTTTTTTATTTCAAATGAACAATTGCAGGGGGAGGGAGTTTGTTACGCTCAAAACGAAGATGAAAATAAAAAAATTACCAACTTAACCAATTTGCTTTATGATACGAAGGAAATTATTTGTAAGTCAACTAAATCCTGAAAGATTGACATGAAAAATAGTAGCTAACTTTAAACAAAACTAAATATTTTATACACATATGAGTTGCAAAAAGTTATGAATATTAATATAAAATAACTGACATTTCAATGGTTATATTATGTGCACTTAAAGAAATTTTAAACAAACACCGAAGATATTTGTGGCCCGCCGCTCAGAAATTTTTTCGGCGGTTGTGCAGTTTGACCTTGAAATTATCAAAAGGATTGAAATTCCTTATAGTTTTTTTATCAAACACCTTTTTTGTTTTACTTATACTTATGTCAAACACATATTTTATTTGTGAGTGTTAGTAGCAAATTAATAGCCGTGTTACTCCTAAAATACTGAACCGATCAAACTGAACTCGTTTACTGCCGCGCAGAAGAGCTTTAACACGATATATACTTGTTCAAAATCGGTGCTGTAGTACGGCTACAAAAGGTTTTTTAGTTTTTGTTAAAGGAAATACTTGTTTTGTCGAATGAATCTTTTATTTACTATCTATCAAATGCTAAATATTAGGTTTGTTGTTTTAGTTTCCAAGCAAGTCTAGAACAATCATATGACGTATGCCGTACGTGTATATACATATGTAAAATGGTTGTAATATTAAATGTATATAATAAGAAATAAAACATTTTTGTACAATATTTCACGACTTTATTTCTAATATTTGAATTATGAACATATTGTCGCTTAAAACGTAAAAGAGCCTAACTGACAGAAATTTGTTAGTCCGTAATTTTTATTAAATGAAGTGTTATTATCAATAATATAACTATCTACAAATTTTAATAGGCTTTCAATATTTTGCCAGCTAGGTTTCGGTTTTAGGTGAAAATATAGAACTTTGTTTTATTAAATTTAAGTGCATATGTAAAATAAAGTATGTATCTAAAACCAGTAGCTGTGTTCTGTAACTTTGGCGAGAAGTTCTCACGTCGAAAACTTGTGAAACAAATTGATGGAATAGTTTCTCGAAAAGTGAGAAAAAACTGCGTCTGTAACTCATGTCGAAAACTATCCAAAGCGATTACGTCGTTACGTTTAGAAATGTCTGAAAATATAAAACGATGCCGACATGCAATTTTAAAAATGAAAGCGCCAGCCACAATTAGTACCGCCGCCGACCAAAAATTACTAAAGTTAAGAAATTTTGTTCGACGTATGGTATGGCTCTAATGTTTACATTTTATTTACAAATACATACTTACATACAAAATTTTGTAAAATTAAAAAACAATTGCAATTTGTGAATTCTGAAAAAAACACAAAGTATTACAATATACTTTGTTGGGTCGGAAATTAAAATTGTCGGATTAACAAACTTATATAAGTATTCCCTTAAAACTTGTTGAGTGAAGGGTATAAAAATTAATTAAAAAGTTGAAATAAAAACAAAAAACAATCATTCTAAACTGTGTAAATAAATATATTAAACTTAGTTTAACAGCAAAGTACTTATTTTTTCAGTATTATTATTCATTTAGTGATGATTATTGTTATATGAAATACTATCTCACAGCCTTTTTATTTGCGAGAAATAATGACAGTTGAAAGTGGGAAATTTTTTCGCAAAAGTTTTACAAAAGTTTTTTTTTTTTTTTTTTTTTTAATTTTGTAATAAAAGAATGGCATAGCAAATGGCAAAGTTCCAGGGTATCCCACACAAGATTTAAAATAAAGAAACGACCTATGCCTTCACATAGGAAGTTTCCACGTAGTTAACAAAGAATAACCTCTAACAAAACTGTAAACCAATACAGTTAGTTGAGGCAAACCGTTAACCAGCGCGAGCGAGACGCAAAACTCTCGAAGACCGAACAACAAACACAAGCCTGACCGCACTTAAGAAATAATTACGATGGCGCAAAGCTGTTCTTCAGCCCAGAGCTGCTTTATGACTGGGCGAGTAATTTCCTTACGTGACAGCTATTACTCACCAAAAAAGCTAAAACTACAGTTTAGTAAGAAAAGCAGCTGTTTGTTTCAACTTTGTTTCATTTCACACGTTTCAGTCGAAAAGTTTCTCGTGGCGAGAGTTACAGAACACAGCCACAGAGAGATACATTTTTCTGAGATCGAAATACAAAATTGTATTTGTGTTTTTTAGTTGTATTTTGTATTTGAAATACACAACTGGAAAGTATTTTGTATCTTGCGTTTGAAATACTTATGGCCCGCCCTGGCCATAGTAGATAAAAATTCGCCACGTTTGGTGAGAAATTGCCATATCGTATGTAAATTTTTGAGTATGACGCGTACTAAAAGCAAGTAAAAAATAGTTAAATTTAGTAAATACCTGATCCTATTTGCTTTGACCTTTATTTAACTCAATATTTGCAATAAATTTCTTTAGCTCAAGGTCATTTTTTTAATTTGTAATGTATTTTTCAATATTTTGTATTCCTTCGGAAGACTTCTTCAGGAAATAACAAACAAATTTTCTTGAAGAAGTCTTCAAGATGAAATATTGAAAAATACATTAAAAATTAAAAAAAAAAAATTACCTTGAGCTGAAGAAATTTATTGCAAATATTAAATTTAGCAGGAGTTTTTCTTTTTGATGATGGGTTGGTATCATTCGTCTAGCTCGAGTTCAATGCTGGCTAAAGCCAAAAAATATTTTTATTTATAATTATAACAATAATTGCCGCGATCAATAACTCTTGATCAAAGAAGACAGGAAAAAATAATTGAATACACACTAAAGCTGGGGGACAAATAGCTGTTTCACAGTCGCTACACTGTTCATCAGCACCCACTAGGATTCGAACTCAGTACCATGTAAACATGATGTATTTTTAATACGGCTGCTTAACCAACTCAGCCACTGAGCCCTTATTTATTTTTTCGTCTATATTTTTCTCATATTGATCACATATGCAATTTGTTATAATCCTAGTTGTTTGTACTGCAGTTTGCTGTCACTGAACAACCAGTTATTTTTTTTTTTTATTATTTATCAACATACGTATGTATGTATGTTGACAGTATCTGTACTGTGAGATATATATGTATGTATTTATGTTAAATAGTCGAACTTAATTTTTAATATTTCTAATATTATATGATGATGTGTTGGTATCATTCGTCTAGCTCGAGTTCAATCCTGGCTAAAGCCAAGAAATATTTTTATTGCAAATGTTAAATTTAGTAGGAGTTTTTCTTTCTGTGTATTTATTTAAAATTCTAATTTCATTTTAAATGTTCTCAATTTCAATGAAAAATGTGACGTTTATTCGATACGAATGAGTAATATGTCTAGAAGAAATGCACTCAAAATATGGGGTATACTTGTATGTGTTGGACAACTCGTTCTTGAAGCGTCTATATATTAGGAAATAAGCAAAAGATAATAAAGGAAAACAAAACTAAAGGAATTAATAACGTATATTTGCATTTGTATGCGTGTGAAGTTTGAAGTGTTGCATTGCAAAAAGCAAGTAATGAGTTGCCACTTCAACACTGCCCCTCAATGAACATTTCAAACTCTGGAATAATGTTTATACGAGTCCAATCATCTTTGTGAACCTCTCATGGTTGGGCTTAGGCAAGTTCTTCGTAAGTATATTTTCGGTCGGTAGTATCACTACCCCAGTCAGCATCCGTGTAACATTCAATTGGCTTCCCAGTCTTTTCATATCTAAGTTGCATATTCACAGTTGTAGATAAGTATCTCAATACCCTTTTAGCAGCTAACATGTGTTCTTCATGCGGATCCTTATTTCTCTGGGAGAGTTTGTTAACGGAATGCAATATATCGGGTCTCGTGCTGATTGCTATATACATAAGCGAGCCAATTAAAGATTGATATTGAGTTGGATCGACCTTCTTACAGTTGTCCTTTTCGCATTTTACTTGATATTTAGGGTCTAGCGGTATTGCTCTAGGTCTACATGTTGTCAAATTATGCTCTTTTAGAAGATTTCTTATTTGGGACTTTTGGCTAATCGATATTCGCCCTGTATCACCATCTCGCTCCACCTCCAAGCTAAGGAAGTATTTTACGGGACCCTTATCCACTACCGTTACTCTATCTGCAATCAGATTCTTAATATTTACCAAGTCTTTCATTTTTGAACAGGCAATTAGCAAGTCATCAACGTAAACAGCTATTATATTCAATGAATCAGTATTGTGACTTGTATATACACACGGCTCGGACTCGCAAGATTGGAAACCAATTTCCTTCAATAAGCCGTCCAGTTTTAGATTCCATTGCCGTCCCGACTGCTACATATTCTACATATTCTTGAGGTTGCGTCATATAGACATCAGTTTCCAAATCTCCATTCAAGTAAGCTGATGAAGATATAATTCATATTTGGCGAAGATATAATTCATATTTGGCAGCAACAGCTAATATCATTCTCAGCGTGTTATGACGAACCACAGGCGAAAAGGTTTCCGTATAGTTTAAACCATATTTTTGGGCGCAGCCTTTTGCCACCAGTCTGGCCTTAAAACGCTCAATCTAACCTTTCTCATTATTCTTAACTGTAAACACCCACTTATTAGAAATCGCCTTTTGACCTAAAGGAAGTTCACTTAACTCCCATGTGTCATTCTTTAATAATGTGTTATACTCTGTCTGCATAGCATTTTCCCATTCACGTCCATATTCGCTGTTTAAAGCCTCATCACCTGTATCAGGAATTTTTACATTCGTTTTTGCGCACACCATGCTCAGAATGTTATATTCTTTTCTGGGCCGCCCGGGTCCACCACGAACGATTCTTGGTCTACCTGGACCTCTTGTTATCTCAATTGGGCGTAAAACTTCTTTACTTTCATCGTGACCTGATAACCCATCTTCAGCTGATTCAAAACCTTCAAAATCACTGTATTCGCTACGTTCTGAGTTGATCGAATTTGTATCATCAACAATCATTTCATCATCATCTTGAATATCCGGTAGCAGGTTAATATTTGCTCCTATACTTGGTGTTTCGTTTTTTTCAACGAAATATACGTCACACGCAACGATTAACTGTCTGGTGTCCTTGCTATATAAACGATAAGCTTTGGAGGTATCAGAATATCCCGTCATGATGAACTCAAAACTAAAGGAATTAATAACGTATATTTGCATTTGTATGCGTGTGAAGTTTGAAGTGTTGCATTGCAAAAAGCAAGTAATGAGTTGCCACTTCAACAGTATTTCATAACAATTTTCTAGGCGTGCCCATAAACACTACATAAGTCTTCGATTGAAAAATTGGTTTTTGTTTGACGAATGTTTTTCTTCAAGTGCATCGCTTCTTGCAACGCAAATATGACTTTGTACTTTAAAAAATTATTCCATTGCCAGCTGAAGTCAAAAGTGATTTATTGCTTTAACTCGTATGAGATTTAAATAAAAAACAAAAAAACTGGCAAAAGAAAAATAAAGAAAAGTTATACATGCATAACAACTAGTGATCTCTCAACTTAAAGCCTTAATTTTTTACTGGCCCCCTCAATACATACATATACTCGTACATACGTGCATACATTTTATGCAATTTTCAACTACGAACAGTTTGTTGTTGGTATTCAAATTTCTTAAACTATAAAAATATCTAATTATGCAGGTTACCTTTCATATGAGTACTTTAGCTTCTTAAGTAAAACAATAGATATTATCATAAATTATACATAATATTAAATTCTCATAAAAATTTCCAATTAGAAAAAAGAAGCTGATGATAAAAAAGAAAGAAACTATAGAAAAAAAAGAAAATAAGAGCAAAAAATATCAAAGAAGAATTTAGCCATTACAGTTTTCAAGGATTTGAGGTCTAAATATTAAAACTTTTTCCTCAGCAATTTTAATGTTGCATTTAAATACATATACGAGTACATACTTACATATACGTACGTATGTGCGAGGGCGGCTTGATATTGAGGCTACTTAGCGTTAGATGGCAGCACAAACAGATTTTGTTTTTGAAACTGCGATCTGCAAAACGTCAGCTTTTATAATTTCACCCAAATTCATCGATTAGTTTATTTCTTGTAGTCGTTTGAAGCAAGCAACTTTTGTGTTTCTTGGAAAATGGAAACAAATTAATTTCGTGAAGTGAATAAACACGATTAACTGAAAGGCGAAAGAGACAAAAGAAAAGCTCGATAAACATTACGGTGAGTCTGCTCCGCCAGATTACATGGCAAAATATTGGATTACTGAAAATAAACGCGACCGACCGAACAAGCACTGCAACAATACCATCAACAGGAGGGCCAGAAGATCTGGTTACTGAAGAAAATATCAAGAAAATCCTCGACATCGTTATGAATGATCGCCGAGTCGAGTTACGTCAGATTGTTGAAATGGTAAACAAATCAAACGTGAACGTGTATTCAACATTTTGCATGAACATTTGCATATGAAAAAGCTATCGGCAAGATGGATGCCACAAAATTGAGCTTGACAGACCACTTCACAGAGGTGTTTGGAGATAATAAAGCGTAGTTCTGTTGGCGTCAATTAATATCTGCTGACAAAACGTGGGTCCACCACTATACACCTGAAGCCGAAAATCAATCGAAACAATGTGTGGAAGCTGGCTGAAGAAGGCGAAGACAGTAAAATCGGCTGGCAAGGTTATGACCATTGTATTTTGAGATGCACACCGAATAGTGTTCATCGAGTAACATGAAAAACATCCACAATCACAGAAAAGTATATTCGCACTGCGTCTAGGAATATGCTCACCCATTACTATTAATAATAAAGTAATACCTCAACACAGTGAAGTCAAATAGCTCGGTATTCATCTTGACCGTAGACTAACATGGAAGTCGCACATCGAGGCAAAAGTAACGCAGATGAAATTGAAAGCAGTGCAACTAAATTGGCTTATGGGCAGAAATTCGACATTGAAGTTGGATTGTAAACTTTTGTTATATAATGCAATTTTAAAGCCTATATGGTGCTACGGAATTCAATTATGGGGCACAGCCTCGGCATCCAACATTGAACAAATTCAAAGAAGTCAAAATAGAATTCTCCGTAGAATTACAGATGCTCCATGGTACGTTAAAAACTCACGAATCCAAGTAGATCTGAACGTACCTTTTGTGAAATCTGAATTTGTGAAGTATGCGACAAGATATATCAACAAACTTGAATTCCATCCAAATCCTTTTGCAGTTAATATTCTTAACTTTGGTGGTCATACCCGTCTGAGAAGGAGGGATACTTTGGCTACCGTTAGAGCTCTAAACAGATGACTGAATTCTGAAATAATATTCGCATAAAAATAAATTTTTCTCCAGCACTCGCAGGACTTTAATCACATTTTTTTTTAGTATTAAGACTTGAATACTTATTGTCATTACATTTCTTATGTAGATTCAACAAATAAAACAATAGTTAAAAAAAAGGAAAGTATTATCGTCCATTACTCGATCAATTGATTGACGCTATCAAGAAAAAACTACCACATTTAAAGAAGAAGAAAGCACTCTTTCTTCAAGGCAACGCACCGGTTCAAATAGCAATAGTTACGATGCTAAAATTACGGTCCATTACTATATACCTGAAACCAAAAACCAACCGAAGCATAAGGTGGAAGCTGGTGGAAGTGCTCCGTAGAAGGTGAAGACAGTGAAATCGGCTGGCTAGGTTATTTTGGGATGCACACCGAATATTGTTCATCGATTATCTTGCAAAAGGGTCCACAATCACAGGAAAGTATTATCGTGCATTATTGGATCAATTGATTGATGCAACCAAGAAAAAACGACCACATTTAAAGAAGAAAAAAGGTCTCCTTTTTCAAGACAACGCCCCGGTTCACACAATGTTAAATACGATGCTAATTGGTTGATCATCCACCAGATCATATCCAGATTTAGCTCCTAGTGACTTTTTCCTGTTTCCAAACTTGAAAAAATGGCTCGCAGGAAAATGATTCATCTCAAACGAGTTACCGATTACCGAAACTAACGCGTATTTTGAGGTGTTCCCAAAATCGTATTATTCAGATGGTATAAAAAAGTTGGAATATCGTCTTAATAATTGTATTGAGCTAAAAGGAGACTACGTTGCGAAATAAATAGTTTTTGAAACAAAAAATTTGTTTTCCTACTTAGGTAGCTTAAATATCAATCCGTCCTCGTATATGGCAATGTGTAAGCATTCTTATATTTCTGGGTATATACATACATACTTATGTATATATATATAGAAGTATGTGTGGTTTATTTACATACATATGAAAGCGAGCATGTGTTTTGCGAGAAAGTAAAGATATTTACAATGTGATAAGTGAAATTGAAACCATAACTAAAATTTCATAAATAATACGCATGCATGTGCATGCTGCATTCATTGGCATATCAAACAAAACGCATTACGTAAAAGCCATACATATGTATTTGTATGTTTGCACATACAAACATACTTACGAAATATGTACAGTGGATATTGTAAATGCTCTTTCACATACGAGAACAATTGTTTTGACACAAAATAATAGCTTGTTGGCAGAAACAGTTGTGAAAAGATTTACATCAGCACCTGCCTTACGGCCTTATCTGATGATGGACCAGTTCCACGGAGTGAATTATTCACGATTCACTAGCGCCCCCGTGTGGCTTACCAGGCTCACACAGGTAGCAATTCTTGCCATATGATTGCGGTCATATGAGCAACTTCTTGTTGAGGAGTTCGGGCCTTCCCTCCTGTATATAATTTCCCAGCAATCAATGGAGGACAAGGCTAAATGAGTTGGTAGGCCGAAGCCCACTAAGAGTATCAGCTCTTAAACCAACTCACCCTTCAACCATCACCACTGGTTCCTTACAGTACAGGTATCTGTTGTAAAGGCAACAGACACTCAGGGGTTTGTTAGTCCCCGAAAAAAGTCACGCCAAGCAATTATCAATGATACTAAGACCTCCTTCCTTGCGTTTTAGGTTTCAACCACAGCCAGAATGTTTCAACCAAGGTAGGCACCTCAACCATGATCGTTCCGGGTTGAACTGCAAGCAGTCCCGGGGGCCATGCTGATCCCCGTTCTGCCAATTTATACCCTTGGTAAGGGTTTCGGAAGCCAACACAACATATGTCCTGTGGTTTCCTAGAGTTTTATTTGCTAAAACAAACGAGGGACCCCATCCCCTCTTTTCACCGAAAGACAGAGCACCCAAGTTAGGAATACGCCAAGGCAAAACCAGTTCCCCGGGGAACCCGAGATTCAGATTGTTTGTTATTTTTATAAAATTAAAAAAATATTCGAGTACATATATATAGTTGTAATATTGCCTTGAGAACGTCTGAGAATATTGGTGCATCAATTAACTTTTCTGAAAATCTTAAAGTAACCGTTCAGAAATGAAAACAATAGAACTTATTCATATAAAACTGATCAGCTTCTGTCAGAAAAAGAAAGAGTTAGAAGAGAGGAGTAACTCCGCAGGTATCCCCAACTTAAAATTAGGCTACGGGAATGCATAACTCTATTAAGAAATCTTCTTGAAATTCAAAGAGTGGCTTCCCTTAAAACATATCTGGGAAGCCTTGATGGTACTCCTCAATCTGATTATTCCTTGTGGAAAGCGACAAAAGGTTTAAAAATACCCATTAGAGGTAAGCCACCTTTGCGAACTTCGACTGGCGACTGGGCTAGAACGGTTTATGAAATGGAAATGGTGTATGTTAATCATTTAAGAAATGTTTTTATTGCAAATGACACAGCAAATGATGCAGCTGAATTATCGCTATATGCTGTTAGACCGCCTGTGTCTTTGAATACGTAGAAAACGGTATCAATAACACAAATTTCAAAAAAGCTCCAGGAATTGAGCAAATTACTGGCAAAATGCTGGAGCAGCTACCACTAAAGTAGAATCATATAGATCAATAAGTCAAAACTATTACAGTTGAGACTCCAATATTGAACCATAGAACAAACACACCGACTAGCTCAAATGTCATAAGAAAGACTTTCGAAGTCAAAAAGTATTGTTCAGCTCTATTCATTGACGTTTTTCAAACTTCTTATAAAGTGTGGCACAAGGGTTTGTTGCACAAGATAAAGTTAAACTTGCCTGCTTCTGGTAAGCTACTTATGTGACCAGAAATTTGTTATCAGAGAAGTCGATTTTGTAAGCCCCTCACAGCCAATCAAAGCAAGAGTTCCCTAAGGTAGCATTCTGGGACGTACTTTATATTTGATTTACGCTTCTGACAACCGTGTGAACTGACAATTTTTGTTGTCAGATGAATTATTTGTCAGACCATAGTCTGACAATGAAATTGTAAGATTTTCTTACGATCGTCTGAACACACAATTTACTTCTGCAGGATAATTTTTCATTGTCAGCATGTTGCCAGATCTTACAATATTGTAACATCTGACAACCGTGCGTACATAGCTTAAGATGCTTTCTAGTAATAAGCGCATTTTGAAACAAGGATGACGCCAATATGGCTCTATTTGCTTTAGGTGTCAGCATGAGATACTCATTAAATGTTCATTCCAAGCTCTCCATTAATTTGGTTAAAATATAACTGAAATGTCTTAAAGCATTATATTGCAGTCGATCTAATCTGGTTCTCACAGCTCTGAACAAAACAATTGAAATCTGGATTGCAGTGTTGGTCGTAGTTTCTAGCCGTTTTAGCTTTTGTGTGAAACAAACTTATTTTCAGTTTATTAAAATTTTTTTTTTTATCTTGAACCTGTACTCAGGGGAGAACCCCTGCCATATGCAGCGTATTATACCGGAACTAGGAAAACAGGTTATGAAGAGGGGGAAAGATGGAGTAGTATTTGTGAACATATTACTTGAACTTTCCAACGTTATAACAGACAGGAAACACGTCTACGAGCAACTTATTCCACAGACGAAGCGTACGGCAGAAAAACGAACTCTCTCTGTAATGTGTATTTAGTACGATTCCCCGGGCCATCAACCACAAATGGATGAGCTCTGGACGACGCACGCGTGCTTCGTAAAAATATGCGAGTTTCGAGAACAAGATCCCTAATCTCGTCAGACCAATATCCATTGTAGTAACGTTAGAACAGAGTAACGCTCCCTTCACTGCGTCGATGTTCCAGTGAGTCAATGGTGTTAGATACCCTACTGTCACCGATGAGCTTCTTCGCCCTCTCTTGCACACGGTCGAGTAACCCCAAAACAGACTTTGAGACGCCGGCCTAAACATGAGAGTTGTATTACATTTTCGGTCGGATAATAGGTGGTATAAAGAGTAAGGTGATCGGATGGAGTAAAATAGGTTTTAAATCGTTTAAGAAAACCGAGACACTTTAATGCTTCTTTGGAGATATGAAAAATGTGGTCAGTCCAGCGAACATGACACTATTTTCATGTATGACAGTATTTACATTCCAAGAAGACGGAGAGCATCCGATTCCTCAATATCTACAGCATTCCCGGTCAGGAGTTTGTGTGTTATTAAACAACATTAAATATATTTTGTAAAAATTTATTTTTGAGCCACATGTATTTGATATACTTTTAAGTTATGTATTTGAAATACAAAATATTTCAAGTCGTGTATTTCAAGTACAGAAATAAAATACGTATTTGTATTTCAAATACTACTTTCAAATACAAGTATTTCAAATACTGCCTAGCACCATGGTACATAAAAAAAAACTCACGAAATCATAAGGATCTGTGTGTTCCGCAGGTAAAAGATTTATTTTCTAACTATGTGACAAGGTATGTGCATACATTACCTTATTTCATAGTGTGGCAACGCCTTTTTATATTTCTCTCTAATAATAAACTTCAAAAATCCTTATTAAATATAATAAGATGAGAATGGAACTACCTTGTATTTTTTATATCATCCTCTTTTTTGTTTTGTTGCAACTCTGTTAACCACAAAGGTAAAGCATAATAAGACAAGGCATTTTGGAAAAGTACTAAATTCTTCACGTGTAGTGGTTAATTTGCTGCGTGTATTTTAATCTTATTTTTAGAGATGTGTCGGATTGTTCATTTCAGTGACCAGTCACTTTCGTTCAATTACAAAAGACGTATCTATTAGTTCATATCGTTTAATAGGTTATTTTTAACGAACAGCACGGTGCCAACACTACAATTTTCCGATCATTTTTCAACACAGTTCTCTAAAATAATAGGCCAAATGTACTACTTTCGGGATTCCGAATCAAATCTAGTAGATTTTGACGAGACTTCCCATACAAAATGAAATCTATATTGCGACTAGATTTTGACGAAATCTGCTAGATTTTACGTGCGTGATCGGTAGCTAGTTGATGCGTCTGTGTAATTATAATAATAACTTTAATAGAATAACAAACATCTGATTGATATTTAATTATTTTAAACAACTACCTATTAATAAATATAAACTTTTGAATTATAAATTGAACTACAAGTGTTTGTCGTGGTAGGAATACTTACCTCAATAAAGGTACTTTAAGTCGGTATCCTCACGACCACATATATGTATAGTATTTTGTATCTATTACTCTGTGATTTTGTTCAGAATAATACTTTAAAATACTACGCTGCAATAAAAAAAAAGCTATACTTTTGCAAGATGAATTCATTGTGATATATGTAGTTATTGCCAAGGTGTATTAACATCTACATGGTGGCAGCGCTACGGCATGTGACAATTTTTTGCTACTGGCAATATGGTAAGCTATTTATGTCAAATGTATTGTTTACATTTTTGAAAATGAATTTGGTGTTTTATTCTGAATTAAACATATAAAAACTATTTTGTGAACATAAAAATAATTCAAATAAAAATAATTTATAAATTTGTTAAATTTTTTTGTTGAACTTTTATAATTTTTTAAATTAAAAATTGTTTGGTTTGTACATACGTACATTAGGTTTTAGTTCAAGTTTTTTCTTCAAATCCCAGTGGGTGCTGATGAGTAGTGTAGCGACTACGAAACAGCTAATTGTCCCCCAGCTAAAGATTTGATTATTATTTTTCTTGTCTTCTTCAGTCAATAATTATTGATCACAGCAAATTTGTATTGTAAAAAATCCTTCTTAAGAAAAAACTTAAGAAAGGAAAAACTTGAACTAAAACCTGATGTACATATGTACATCAAACAATACAAACCAAACAATATTTAAAATAATTTATGATTATGAAAAGGTACATTCATAGTTTATAATTGTGAAAAAAGTTTTTTTTGACAAGCATACCACATGCCTGCTTTTGTTGTATTGTTGTAATTTTGCTCTAATGCTGCCACCGTGTAGACATTAATGCACCATGGTTATTACTGTCGAACCCTTTCTAAAAAATATTTTATGAAAATTAAATCTAGCTAGACATCAAGAAACGGAAGCGTTTACGGCTAAGATTTTCTTGAAGATTTTCATGCCCAACAAAGAAAACAAAATGGCGGAATAAAAAGTGATAAAAATTTTTGTTTTAAAAAGAGAAAATATATAATATACATATATATTATATTTTATTATAAAAACCATTAGGTGAATTAATTTTGATTAATTTCCTATTATTTTTTTGTTTTATTTCAGATAATATAAAATATAATATAATATAATATAATATAATATAATATAATATAATATAATATAATATAATATAATATAATATAATATAATATAATATAATATAATATAATATAATATAATATAATATAATATAATATAATATAATATAATATAATATAATATAATATAATATAATATAATATAATATAATATAATATAATATAATATAATATAATATAATATAATATAAAAACACAACCACACTATTGTTAAACAAAACGAAAACAAAAGAACAGGACATAAAAAGAATAAAAGATTTTTAAACGAAAGCTATCCAAATTGAACGGCTCACTCTTGAACGAAAAGAGGTCAGTTTAATGACCGGCTCACTTCGTTCAACGAGATGATCCGTTCAATTTCACCTGTTCGTTCATGAACGACACAGGTCTACTTATTTTAACATTTAAACTTGTCGTTGCTTATTTCGTCGCGCAGTTTTATTTTCCACTGTTTTACAAAACAATATATAAAACTAGAATGCATACTATTTTGTTTTTATATTCAAACCAAAAGCGCATTGGCGGCACATAAAATATAAAAAACACAAGAATTTGCCGTTTCCTTTTTCATAAAAAGCCAGATACAAAACAAACAAAAAAAAAACTTTTGACAAAATGCAGCAGCCTTCTCAGGGTTTAGTGGCATCAACCTCTTCATACGGATGGATTTTGTGCTGTTACTGGCAGAGTTGGCTGGTTTGGTAGGTTGTTTGGCTCGTTTGATATTGAATAACTAACCCAGTTTCAACGGCACCAGTCTCAAAGGGACTGCATGTTTGTGTGTGCATGTGTGTACGTATGTGTGTGTGTGTGAGTATACGAATGTTTGTAGGTATGAATATGTGAACGTAAACTATACGTTGCACGGAAAATGAAATTGTGAAATGTGACGTTGTTGTCGTCGACATCGTCTAAAAACAACATTCACCACTAGTCATAATGAGTAAGAATTTTTGTACGACTTAGAATATGTATTTTTTATTTGTAAGCTGTAAAAAAAAGAGACAATTCTCTTAACTTGGCATATTATCCTTTTGGCATCCGTTTTTACTCACTCATGCACTTTAAAGCTTTCAAAGTATTTGTAGCAATTCAAGATATAGAAGAAAGGAAAAAAAATCGAGTTACACATTTTTTGCAGTTTTTTTTCCTTTTGTCAGCACAATTACATGAAGAATAATAATAATAAAAAAGTTGATTTTTATATAGTTATAAAAGAATGATTTCAACTCAAACATTAAAGAGATGTATCAAAAAGCAACTTTGTAAAATAGTAAGGGGCGGCGGCGATAATGTTGCCCATTTTGGGTATACAAGTTAATAATGTTGATTTTTTGCTTGAAAGTGAGCTCGTACAATTGGATAATCCAATTAATTTAAACAATTGTTCTTTATACAAAAGTTCACAAAACATTTGTGAATTTATTAACAAAATTTTCATTTTAAAGTTAATGCTAGGAACACAACTGCGACGAATGACAAATATTTGATCGCGAATACTCGTCGCCAAAAATAAAACACATTGGTGTATATGAAAATGCACACAATCATGGTGTTGGTCGAAATTCGTCATACTCAGCGAAAGTTGAAATAGATTAATTTCTAATTGTTTCGTCAGCGAACGACGAACAAAGCAGTATCAGGTGACCAGATTTCCTACAACGAAATTTTGCCGACGAATTCGTCGCAGTTGTGTTCCTAGCATGACATTGGTCGAAATTCGTGTTACTCAGCGAAGTTTGAAATAGATTCATTTCTAAATGTTTCGTAAGCGAACGATGCAAGATGCCTGGTCAGGTGACCAGGCATCTTGCTTAATACTTTTTATAATTTATATTAATTCATGTAGTAAAATATGTATGAAGATGTTCTCAAAATATAAAGTACCTGAGATAAGTTGTTCAAAAATCCCTCTTTCGGATGGGATTTATATAGGTTTACTTTTAATATGGCCACCTTAGTACTTATATTCATTTATGTTTCTTTGCACGGAATGTAAACAATGTTCGTTGATATTGTGCTTCACACGACGAATTTATGCAACGAAATTTTGCCGGCGAATTCGTCGCGATGGCCGAAGTTCGTCGTTCGTCGCAGTTGTGTTCCTAGCATAATGTATATATCAAAGGCAACTTGAATTTCTAAACTAAAGCATATAATTAAAGTATTAAAATTCATATTATGTTGGAACCCAACACGTACGTTATTCAAAATATTGTATATCGTTACTCACTAGTTTTTTCCATCTTTTTGGTAACATATCGTTCAATTATTGCAACATAGTCATAACTAAAAAAAACACTTTTAAAATTTTTAGTTTCTATACAAGTCTTAGAAAATAATTTTTTTAGAAAATATCTCCTAAAGAAAACAGTTTAAAAGTAATTTGAATGAATTTTTGGCACAATATAGTACAGTACAGTATAGGTAGTACTGTTAATAAGTAGTACTGTTAACAATCGAAAAGCGCATGTTTTGAGATATGAATATGTTGCAATAAAGCAGCGATATGAACTCCACGACAATTTCTTATGCCCTGTCCTGAAGTAAAGGGTATTCTAGTAAGGGCGTTTTGTATTGATTAAAACCAATGGTAGTCAAGATTGTAAGGGACCTAGTCTCCGATCTAATTGACTACTACATCCCAAAACCATTCCTCTTAAGGAGCTTTGGCTACCAAATTGAGGAATCTCCCCTAGAATCTGGATACTTCTATGTTTACATGGATGGGTCCAGAAGGGGAGAAAGGGTTGGGGGTTGGCGTTTACATAGAAGAATTTAACACTAAAATATCCTTCAGATTACCAGATGGATGCAGTGTTCTTCAGGCTGAAATATCGGCTATAAATAAAACGGCCAGAAGGCTGGCGTTTTACAAGATATTCAGTAGGGATACCACGATAGTAACGGACAGTAAGGCTGCCATCAACTTCTTGATTGGAATATACACTAATTCTGGCCTAGTCCAGGAATGCCGGACATCTTTAAATAAGATGGTGAGACATTCTAACATAATCCTAAAATGAGTACGTGGATATGGGTCCAACAATGGCAACAACATCGCCAAAAAAGGGACAGCCCTAGAGGATAGGGATGTAGTAGACCCCTTTTGCGGACAACCATTAACAGCGTGTTGGAAAAGAATAAAACTCCACACACTGGAACGTGCACAAGAAAAGTGGCTCACAGAGTCCACATGTTCACAAAATAATTAAAAGTTTTAATTTTCCTGTAAATGTTTTTTTATTATATTTTTTGAATTCCTTTTTGTGTTCCCTTAACATTTGAAACATATTTTTTGTGGTGTTGTATTTATTGCTCTTGCATTTACCTGGTATGAATTCGTCTTGGAACAAAACATAGAGAAAATAGAAAAAATAGAATAATATTCTTTATTTTTGGCTTTTAAATTTTAAACAATTGCATTTATATACATATTTATTTATGTTTTAAAAAAGTCCAAATGTGTTTTTGTTTAAATTCTGGTACATAAATTTTTACTTCAATTAGCCGGGTTCATTTACCTACATCAAACAAATTTAAGCGGCAAATAGAACAGTTGGTTGCAGCCCGCTTCCGCATGCCGCTTACATTGCGCTTTAAATATTAGATGACAGATCGGTACAAACGTCATTGCAAGTAAAATCACATTTACCAATATAGCGGCCCATACACGTTTCAATTCAATTGTGAATTGAGTCTTTCAATTGAATTGATTATTGCCCACACACTTCATAAACTGAATTGAAAGATTTTCATTCAACTATTAAATTCAATGAAATTATAGACAATTTTAAAAATATATAACGTTTTCTTTGCAAAAAAAAAAAACTACAAATATAAATTTTGAAAGTGATCAAGAGACTAGAACACTAGAAGAATTGAAAGACAAGCTACGTACACACGGTTGTCAGATCTTTTAATATTGCCAATAAAATTGCCTGAAAATGTATTACAATCGTGTGAACTGCCAATTTTTAGCTTACAACGTTGTCAGAAAAACCATTGTCAATCAATTGTAAGACGGCAATATTGTCAGGCATCTGACAATCTTGAGAACACTCTTCGTCGGCATTGCCAGATAATTGGCTGGTATTGTAAGCTCAGTTTTAATTGCCAGATGTATAAAATTAATGCAACTGACAATGGCATCATTGTCAGAAAAAAGTTTGATGGGCAACACTGCCAAACAGATGGTTGTGGATATACATAAGTGGCAATGCCTTACAACTTGTCTGGCAATTTTTTCATCTAACAATCTGACAACCGTGTGAATTGCCAATTTTTGTTGTCAGATGAATTATTTGTCAGACCATAGTTTGACAATGAAATTGTAAGATTTTCTTACGATCGTCTGAACACACAATTTACTTCTGCGGGACAATTTTTCATTGCCACTACATTGCCGGCATGTTGCCAGATCTTACAATATTGTAACATCTGACAACCGTGTGTACATAGTTTGTACATGTTTGCTAGTCAACTTGAAAAAATCAAAACATTTTAATTTTTCTTCAACCAACTCGACAACTGCCAAACTAATCAGCTGACAAAGCCATACGCGCTTTGATTTGGCCAACAACCCATTTAGTTGCCAACTGAGTGGAAACGTGTATGGGGTGCTTTAGTGACCGCGAAACATCTAGATGTCCCCCAGCATTTTTTCGCAGTTAATTACAGCAATAACTGAAATAAATTCTTCTTTATTAAGTAAAAATTAAGTTCGTTTTTTTATATATTTTTTTTTTTATTGTTTTTTTATATTCTTAAAAATGTCAACTTTGTAGTTGTTCTCGATTGAAGGCTTTGTGACTACCTAACGCTTTGTATCGTTAAGATAATTAGTTAATAATTGAAAAAAATATGAAAAAAATAATGACAAATTGTAGAAAAGCAAAAATGTACATAATATTGAAGGAAATTATACTTCATTATTGCATAATTTAAAACAACCGTAAAACTAGCAATACACATAAAAGAACAGCGAAATTGTTTCCAAATAAACTTGTTGCTGCATTCTTCCTTTTCTTTCTGGCGTCGTGATAAGAGCCCATTGATCTATTTAAAACGATAACCTGTGGTGGCGCTGCAACTGTTTGCACCGGAGAAACTGCCTGCACAGGCAAAGTATTTGTTATAGTTGCTTGGCCAGAAACGGAGGGCTGTAAAGGTTGAAGAGGTGCTGCTTGAACAGGTAGAGGTGCTGCTTGAACAGGTAAAGGAGCTGGTGAAATAACTGGTACCATATGTACAAATGTTTGTTTGTTCTCTATTGGGGCTGGATTTGCTTGCGGGCATATCAGTTGTACAGTTTCAGTGAACCGGGTCATATCATTTGGAAGTGGTTCCTTAACCGTTTGTTTATAACAGCCATTTGGTAAAGTTTCACCTCTTTCTATGGTGGTAACTGGTTTCGGTGGAATAATCACAGCGTTCGGAGAGTTTGTACCTAAGCCAGATATATGATGGTGATGGTGAACTTCTTGCGGCTTGTTAAGACTAGGTATAATTTTGCTGGCAGCATATCCAGCTACTCCCCCTGCCAAAAATCCACCTATATAAAAAAAAAGAAAAAAAAACCTTTTATAAGCTAAAGTAATTCACTCCGTTCTTATTAGCCTTTAGGGTGCTCCTAGGGAAGTTTAATACGGGACACTATATTATAAGGTATATGCTTAACAATTGATATATGATATATATGGGACAATCAAAGTCAAATCGGACATTACGGTGAAAAAATTTGGGCTGATATTGTAAAAGTTATAAGTATGTATTCAGACACTGTTTTCTTATAATCCGGCTTTTTTAAAACACGATATCTGTTACTGATATGGCAACTCGCTCTTAGAGATATCAATTATTGTTACGTTACGTGCAAGTAGTTCATTTATTGAACGCTGTTCTCATTATAGATCTGAACTTATATCCGATTATATTTTAAACTTTGAAGGCCCACCTAATCTGAATTCATCGTAGCAAAATTTTAATTTACTCTTTTTATGTTTTTAAGACATTATTTTTTCGAGAGAAAAACCTTTTCATGAAAGTTTGATATAAACAGACTTTGTTCTGAAAACCAACGAAATTTTGCAAAGCTAAAAACTCTAAGGTGGTCACACTGAAATATATATATTTTTTAAAATGAATTTATATTGCTGCCGTGTTTAAAATAAGTCAGTAGTGCACTACATGTCTACAATTGCCGGTTGCAGCATTTGCTGTTGGGAAGTCGTGTAGTCTGATGTGGTCTATGTGTTTAATGCTTAAGGTAGAGAACTCAATACTGAGTTAAAATACCTAAATGTAAAATCTATATACATATATAAAAAGAACCGATTTCGACCAAAATTTAAAGGTGCGTTGGTCATGAACTGTAGACGGTTTATGTCAAGTTTCTACAAAATCGGCTTAATGGTTCTGGAGATATGGCATTTAGATTTTCCTATATATTCCCATACAAATATCAAAAAAATTTTCATATTATGATTTTTTATTGTCACTTGAAAAAATACCAAACAGTGTATCGTAATATCTTATCTATACAACGACATTTGGACTCCTGAGCTGATACTTTTTTTTTTTTTTTTATTTTTTATTTTTTTTTAAGCATTTTTTTATTTATTGAATCTTCAAAAGGAACTAACAATAAGTATTCAAATCTTAATACTAAATTTAAAAATTAAAAAATGTGATTCTTAAGTCCGGCCAATGCTAGACAAAAAGTTTTATTATGCGGGAGCTATTTCGGTAAAATCACCTATTGAGCAATCTGATGGTGGCAGCGGTATCCCTTCTTTTAAGCCGAGTGTGGCCGCCAAAATTAAGTATATTGCGCGCAAGAGGGTTTGGATGAAGTTCCAGTTTACTGGCATACCTTGTCGCGTACTTAGAAAACTCCTCTTTTACCAGCGGAACACTCAGATCTTTATGAATTCGTGAATTTTTTACATACCATGGAGCTGCAGTAATCGTTCGAAAAATTTTGTTTTGTCGCCTTTGGATTTTTTCAATGTTTGACGCTGAGGCGGTGCCCCATAACTGAATTCCGTAGCACCATATAGGCTTTAATATTGCGTTGTATAACAAAAGTTTGCAATCTAATTTCAGTGTCGAATTTCTGCCCATAAGCCAATTTAGCTGCGCTGCTTTTAGTTTTAACTGAGTGACCTTTGCTTCAATGTGAGACTTCCACGTTAGCCTACGGTCCAGGTGAATACCAAGGTACTTGACTTCGTTGTGCTGCGGAATAGGTGAGTTGTTAATTTGGATAGGCGGACATGTTTGCCTACACAGTGTGAATGTAACATGAGTACATTTCTGTTCATTAACTTTGATTTTCCAAAGTTTTAGCCATTTCTCTAATATTGAAGTATATTCCTGTAAATTTCGTGATGCTAATTGGTGGTTTTCATGAACACTCAAAAACGCTGTGTCATCTGCAAAGGTAGAAGTGTGGATTCCGGATGTCGTTGGCATGTCAGACGCGTAAATCAAATATAAAGTAGGCCCCAGTATACTGCCTTGGGGAACTCCTGCCTTGATTGGCTGAGTTAGGCTTATAAAGTCGCCTTCTCTGATAACAAACTTCCGCCCGTATAAGTAGCTTTCCAGAAGCTTGTGTGTATTTGCAGGCAAGTTTAGCTTTATTTTGTGCATCAAGCCGTCGTGCCACACTTTATCAAAAGCTTGAGAAATATCAATGAAAGGAGCTGAGCAATACTTCTTCTCCTCAAAGGTTTGTCTTATGACATTGACTAGTCTGTGCGTTTGTTCTATGGTGCTATGCTTAGCCCGAAAGCCAAATTGATGATCAGGGATGCATCCCACATTGTTCAATGTTGGACTCAACTTCGCCATTAACAATTTTTCGAATAGTTTTGAAATTGTTGGTAAAAGACTTATTGGTCTATATGATTCTACCTTAGTTAGATCCTTCCCTGGCTTGGGTATCATAGTAATCATTGAGACCTTCCACTCTGCAGGATAATACTCAAGGCGAAAAATGGCGTTAAAAATAAAAAGTAGAACCCTTCTAGCTACACGAGGTAACTGTTCAAGCATTTTACCAGTAATTTGATCAATGCCTGGAGCTTTCCTGGGGTTTGTATTACCGATAACGTTTTCGACATCTTGAAAATTAAATTTCAAAGACACAGGAGGTCTAACATCATATGGTGGTAATTCCGCTGTATTATTCTCTGAATCATTTGTGATAAAAACGTTTCGCAAATGATCGACATACAACATTCCCTTTTCAGAATCGCTTCTTGCCCAGTCGCCAGTTGAATTTCGCAAAGGTAGCTTACCTATTACGGGTCTTTTTAAACCTTTTGTTGCTTTCCACAAGGAATAATCAGATTGAGGGGTACCATCAAGGCTTTCCAAATATGTTTTAAGGGAAGCCATTCTATGGACTTCAAGCAGATTTCTTAGCTGAGTTATGCATTCCCGTAGCAGAAGTTGCTCAATTTCAGATGAATAAGTTCTATTGCTCTCATTTCTAGATCTTAAATGACTAGTGGTAGCATGCTGTACGGCCAGTTTGAGGTTTTCAGAAAAATCGTTAATTGACCCATCAATATCCTCAGGCGTTCTCAAGGCGATATTTTCAGTACTGATACTTTTGAGGCATTGTTTCGATCGTCATTTTATTTCTACGCTGGCCATTAGATTTTTCACTTGCTATATATTGTATCAAAGATAACGCCATGAGATGGCAAGCGATTATATCAAAACCAATTGCAATGCGATGCACGATTTCAAACTACATCTGCGGATAGAAGTCCAAGAAATCGGATATCGGGCCAATTAACACGACTTCCGTGTCGTGTTGTACAAGACATGGAGTATGCTGCTTTTAATTGTGAGTGCGAAATTGGTTGCAGTCTACTGGAATGTATCGGTAGAATGACGTTGAGATGTTCACATTTTTAGATGGAACCACTGGCCTGTGTTGTGCTAACGTAAAATGAAATTGATACAATTTTAATCTCCACTCCATTCATTGGTTTTGCGAACGTCACCAAGATCCAAACATTTTTGGTTCATATTCATACAATTTGACGTTTCAAATGACTGACTTCCTTCGGTGTGATAACAACGATGAGAGATAAATATAAGCTGACAAATATTTTTATGCAACTTGTATGGGCCATAAATCGTGTTCCTGTGTTTCACGTTTGTCTGGTGGGCACTTGCGAATTTTTCTTAGGAAAAAAAATTAAAGTATCACGTAAAATTTATTTTCTGTGAACGCGATTTCATAATGTACAATACGAACAATAGATGCATTCATTTCATATACGCGGCATTCTAAATACTGAAGTTAACAAAAAAGTAACTTCAGGGTATTATTATTCATATCGGACTGATAGTTTCTGAAAATAAGGACAATCACATCTTGAAATATCGCCAGCAATACGCTGGCAATATTCGATTACCCGTCCCTTTCTGTTATTTTATCGAATCAAAATCTGAGCTCATCAGCAATGTACTCTTAAACATTTTACAAAAATCATGTTTAGTTGACCGAACGTGATGTTGTCTATTTGAATTTTCGGATTCAAAGTTAAACTGCTTGCGCATAGATGATGTAACAGATGGTTGCTCTCTTTACTTCCCAAGATAAGGTCGTCAACTCTACAAGCCAGTTTTTCAACTCGCTAGAATTAGTTAAAGTCAGATCGGTAAACATAATATTATGAACTATAGACCAACTATGGCTTTGTAACGTTATTTGGCTTCCGGTGAAAAATTTCATGATCAACGTTTTAAAAAAAGAGTACTTAAAGGATAGTTTACAGGTGAAGACGTTTTGATACCGTGAAAAACATAACATTCCATTTAAGCATTTGCAGTTGTCAATATACGGCTTGCACTGGCAATGACAATTTGGAGATTTAAAGTCATTCCTGTCATGTAAATAAAATTTGAAGGCAAAACAACGTTTGCCTGGTCAGCTAGTGTTATCATAAATATAAAGACTAAAGCATGATATAAAAAATACAAGGTAGTTTCATTCTCTTTTTATTATTTGTAATAAGGATTTTTGAAGTTTATTTTTAGAGAGAAATATAAAAAGGCGTTGCCACACAGTTGAATAAGGAAATTTACTCCTAGAATGGATTTTTTCTGAAATGTGTAGTGCATTGTTCATATTAGGAAAAGCTAGAAATAATAAGCTGATGTAAGTAGGTATCTGTGGTCGTTTTGAAACCCATGTTAGGTTAGATTTAACTGGTTGCGAGCTATTGTAAAGCTTGCCCACTTGGGTCCAATTTGGTCCCAAAAACTAAAAGCACGGACTTCTGCTTATCAGTAAACTTTACGATAGCATTCAAACGAATGCCTATTGTAAAGAAAATATTATTATATTTAAAAGAAAATACTCTTTAGATATTAAAAACAATGGGAAAAATTTGATGCTTGTGGTTTAAAAATATATAAATAATTATTTCTACTAGAATGACCCAGCGACAAAACTAATGTACGTAACCTTGAATATTCTTCATTACTTTCAATAAGAAAAACCTACTTCCAACAGATGTCATTATTTGTTTAAACATCAATGTAAGCATGTATAGCGAAAATTTGCATATAGTTTTCCGTCGTTTCCGTGCCTTCAAACTTGTTCTGGACGTGACTTGTAACTTCTCTAGCAAATGGCGCGACATAGTTATTCAGTGCATTTAAAAAAATATATAATAGTATTAATTTGTTAAAATTTTGTTGAACTTTTTATAATTTTTTAAATTAAAAATTGTTTGGTTTGTACATATGTACATCAGGTTTTAGTTCAAGTTTTTCCTTTCTTAAGTTTTTTCTTAAGAAGGATTTTTTACAATACAAAAAACTTAAGAAAGGAAAAACTTGAACTAAAACCTGATGTACAAATGTACAAACCAGAAAATATAATAGCTGATTTTAATAACGGCCAATCAGTGACCACAATTGCAAAAAAATTTGACATTCACCAAGAATTATAAGCCGGTTTCGTTGTTCGGGTACTTTGGTTACAGAACATAAAGGTGGATGTTCTCGAAAAACCAGTCAACGAGATGGCCAGGCAATAATATGTTTGATGGAAAAACCAATTCGTGTCGTCCAGAATCATCGCCACACAATTGTCATTAAATGTTATACTATGTTCAGACGGTAATATGAAACACTTGGTTCGCTCTCTGAACCACTATTGCGAAACTAGGTGTTCAGACGGTTGTTTTTTGCTTCACACTGATGTTTACATATTTTGTGCAAACGTTTCACTAATTCTTTTTTCAATTTTTATTTAAATCTTTATGTAAGTATCAAATTTTTACATTTTCAATGTGTTTATTTTGATTTTACACGCATTAATTATCTGTTTTTACTTTGGATTTTTTTTTGCAGCTAGTTCAGATAAACTAGCGATAATTCATTATCAAATTTGGAGATGACAGTAGGTTTTGCTTGGTTCGCAACAAGTTTCAAAATGAACCAAGCTGGTTCGCTTATAAAATTTTGTCTGGTGAATCATGTTGGTTCAATCAAGATTGGGCCGCGAACCACGAATGAGAGCGCGAACCTAGAAAATAAGCCTTCGTGTGAACATGCTATTACCCCCAGAAGGATTCAAAGGCAGGCTGCAGAAGGCGGACTAAAAGCATACCATGCAAAAGTGTAAAAAAGATCTTTATATCACGGAAAAATGGACTGGCCAGGTTGGAATTTGCAAGGAAACACATTAGTTTGACCGCCACACAAAGGAATTCCATACAATTCTCCGATGAGTCCAAATTTAATTTAAAAAGTTCCGATAGATTAAGACCTTTTAGATGACCGAAAAGCCAACGCCTTAATCCACGTTATACTAAAGGCACATTGAAACATGGTGTCGGTAGCATTTTAGTCTGAGGATGTTTTTCAGGCCATTTTTATAGATTTTAGATTTATGTATGTATTTTATTTTAAAATTTTTATTTATTTTTGTTAGTAGTCACAAATTATAATTATTTTCAGACACAACTTTAAACAAAACTGAAAACAAGGGAATGTATAAACTAATACGGTGGCACAATTTTATGAAAAATGTCACAATCCTTAAGGCAGAATTAGTTTGTACGTTCTTTTCCGTTCTGGATCAGCTGTTTTGTTTCTGTTCACTATAAACTATATGTACATGTTTTGTTTTTACTTTTACGTTCTGTTATGTTGCGTACTAAAGGCAGAATTAGTTTGTACGTTCTTTTCCGTTCTGAATCAGCTGTTTTGTTTCTGTTCAATATAAACTACATATACATGGTTTGTTTTCACTTTTACGTTCTGTTCCGTTACGGACTAATCTGTTGAAAATAGAATTCAACGTTAAGTGACGGCCAGATATGTGTATGTTTTACTTTTTTCAGGTATGAAAACATTCATTTTTTATTCAAATGTATATAATTTTTTTTGTCAAAATCTAAAAAAAATTGTTTCAATTAAAGATTTTGAAAAGTTAAAACATTTTTATCAATTAAGCAACTATGAATGATCAAAATAATATTATTTTAGCAAGGAAAAAATTATATTTTGTATAAAAAGTGTCATAAAGTCTGGAGATTGTGAGATAGAAGTGGACTGTTTGATCACCATTTCTAAATGATTAATTTGATCCTTTTTTCACACAAGATAATATTTATGTACATATTTTATTCTGCATTCCAATGTGTTTCTTTTATTTATGCTCTACTGTAGAAAACAGCTGAATATTTTCACGGAAAAAGTAATTGTAAAATATTTGCTACAGAAATGAACGTCACAGAACGGCAACAGAAAGTGAAAACTAATGAGGCCTTAATCTGTTGAAAATAGAATTCAACGTTAAGTGACAGCCAGATATGTGTATGTTTTACTTTTTTCTGGTATGGAAAAACTAATTTTTCTTAGTCATGTGAATACAAATTTTTTTATCGAAAGCTAAAATAATTTGTTTTAATTAAAATTTTTTCAAATTTAATATATTAGTCAATTAAGTCACTATGAATGATCAAAAGAACATAATTTTAGCGAATAAATATTATATTTTGTATAAGAAATGTTGTAAATTCTGCAGATCGTGAGAGAAAAGTTGGCTGTTTTGTCACCATTTTTAAGTAATTAAATTGTTTCTTATTTTGTTTTTTAAAATAAAACAATTTTTACGAAAAATCTTAATTCCAATATTTTTCTTTTAATTTTGCTTTACTGTAAAAATCAGCTGAACTTTTTCACAGAAAAAGTAATTGTAAAATATTTGCTACATAAAAGAACGTCACAGAACGGCAACTGAAAGTAAAAACTAATGAGGATTTTATACTTGTCAGATGGCGATTGTTAAGGAAAACTGAGAGAATAAAACTATCTTGTATTTTTTATACCATGGACTAAAGTAAAAAACAATATTTTAAGAAAAATTTATGTAGACTTGTAGTTTGACGCTCACAGTACGAGTACGTATATAAAAACAAAAATATATTGACAAGTAGAGAAATATTTTTAATTTGACATTTATAGCTGAAAATGTGTAAAATTTGTTTATATTTTTGAATGAATTAAAAAGAAAACAAATTAAATTTTAATTGTAAATAATGTTCTTTTCTTTTGCAAATCGAGTTTAAGCAATCAGTTCACTTTAATATATACATGCGTGTTGAAGTCGCGAATTTTAATCGAGATGCCTTTAGCAGAACACCTTTTTGATGATTTCAAATCGCAAAACTATACTTCTTACGTTATACATTGGTCAGAACAGCTATTTGGCGCTTTGATCACAAAATTGCTAAATTTAAGCAATTTACGTTTCTCAGAACATGCCTGTATATTTGAATACTTATGTGTATAATTCATAAAAAGTTAAAATGTATTTGAAATAAATTTTAGTAAAATTTTGTATGGAAACACATTTTAAATTCATTTAAATTTTTATGAATATATCCCTTTAATTTGAAGTTTAACTTGCTATAAAATAATTAATTAATAATCCGAAAATGCACTTATATTACTTTTCTCTTCTTATTATTTTTTAATTAAACAAAAAAGCCTTTAACTTTTGCTTTTTGGCGAAAAGTAGCAGGAAGAGATCTGATCTTCTTAATGATATTCTACCCACCAATTGCTTTCGCTTTTCCACCTCTCTTTCGTTTGCCTTCAACTTTGACAAATTGTCCCAGAGTTTGTAAAATGACAAAATAAAACAATATTCTTTGCAAATTAAACCACATTTTTTAAAACTTTTAATGCTTCGACGTCTTTAGCAAAACTAACTGAAGGTAATAACAAATTTTAATGTTGTTCTCCAAAAATGTTATTTCAAATATTTTAAGTTAATTTTTGCTTTTTTGAATAAAAAAATTCGTCATATTCTTAAAATATTTTATTTGTTTTGCTGTTCAAATACGAGTAGAATTCTTTTCAAAAACACTTGTTTTCCGATACTGCAAATACATATATACGTACATACATATGTGCGTATGTATGTATTGAACAACAAACAGAATTATAATTATGTATGTATCGGCTTAATTTCATTTTTCAAACATATTTTCATGTGTACATTAGAGAATTGCTGCCTGAAAAAAGGTATTTAAACTCCCTTCAGGTTATAGACTTTGACAATGGTTTTCAATTTCATTTTTCGAGCTTGAGGTCACTTTTTTATGAATGTTTATTTTTATTTCTATGATTCATTATGATTCGGTGTACTCGATACATTCAATAAATATATCAATACGCCTTTTGTGTCTTCTTTATGATTTCTTTTTTTGTTTGGATTGTTATTATTTTTCTATAAATTATACAAACGGAATGGCAAAATAATATAAATTAACGGTCTAATTTATAAAAATATCTTAATTTAAAGATAATCCTGACATTAGTTATTCAACGGTTTTCACCGTATTGACAGTATCAAATTAACTATTAAATACTCTAGTGGTTATATGTTGGCAATACCTTGATATATACGAGGGCGGTTTGGAAACTTCTTAGCCTATCAATGAAAAAGAATAGTTTTCAAAAATATTTTTATTTAATAATAACTTTTCAATTTAAATTTATAACATTTAATTTCTCCTGACGATGATAACAAATTGTTCTCGAAATATCGAGAAATAACAGATTTTTAATAGTTAATTTTTTATAAAACAAAAAACAAAGATCTTAAGCTGCAAAAATTATATTTATTTAACAAACGAAGATCAAATAATATTCAGATAAAATAAACATTTATTATTATTTTTTTTTGTTGATTTACAATTTTTTTATTATATTTTTGTTTAATTATATTTTTCCCTTGACATTATTTTTTATAGTGTTGTATTTATTGCTCTTGTATATACCTGTTTTTAATTACTTTGTGAAAATTAAAGTCTCAGATCATACGAGGGCTGTTCGGAAACTTCTTAGCCTATCAATGAAAGAGAATAGTTAGTTTCTCAAAAATATTTTTATTTTTTTCAATATAACCTCCTGAAACTTCAATACACTTAGTGCAACGTTTTTCTAGCAATTCTGTCCCTTGATTAAAATAGTTTTCCTCAAGGTCTTCGAAATAGTGGTTTACAACCGTAATTGCATCTTCATTTTAGGTAAAACGCTTGCCAGCAAGGAATTTGTTTAGATTTGGGAACAGGTAAAAGTCACTGTGCGCTAAATCAGGAGAATAAGATGGGTGGCCAAGCAACTCGTACTTTAATTCGTTGATTTTAGCCATTGTTAAAACACCTTTTGCGCTGGTGCGTTGTCTTGATGAAAAATTATTTTTTTGTGTTGTAAGCCAGGACATTTTTCTCCAATTTGTACATTTAATTGACCCAAAAGGGTGCAATAGTACTCTGAATTTATTGTTTTACCCTTTTGCAGATAGTCAATCAATAAAATACCTTTGAAGTCCCAAAAAACCGTTGCCATAACCTTACCAGACGATGAAATTGTTTTGGGGCACTTCCTCCAGCATCAGTCCATTGTTTTGATTGCTTTTTGTCTCTGGAGTATAGGGGTGGATCCATGTCTCATCAACAATTATGAAACGATGCTTAAAATCCATTTTATTTCGCTTAAAACGATCCAAACAAGCTTGAGAAATGTGCATTCGTATGCGTTTTAGGTCGACTGTTAACAAATGCGGCAGCCATCTTGCAGAAAGCTTTTTCATCTGTAGTTCTTCATGCAAAATTAAATGGACTCGATCATTTGAGTTGCCCATGATATTAGCTATTTCACGCACTTTTATTCGTCGATCATTTAATACCATATCATGCACTTTGGCTATAATTTCTGTTGTTGTTGCTGTTTTTGGACGTCCACTCGTGGTTCATCTTCAATGCTTGTATGACACGACCACGTTTAAATTCAGCAACCCAATTTTTTACTCTTGCATATGCAGGAGCACTTTTACCTAACATATTGACCATATCATTATGAATGGCTTGCCCCGATAAACCTTTTTTATGTAAATATTTAATGACACCACGCTTTTCTAATTTTTGCATTGTAAAAAATCGCGGATGCGTCTTTTGTGAACACCTGTTTCTATATGAAGGAGTTACCAGATCAAACAAAATATGACATGTGTTCATAGCAGACATGGAAGTTTCCAAAACACTTAACGTTTTTCTGTTTATACCGCGCTTTTTGTGCTAGGCTAAAAAGTTTCCTAACCGCCCTCGTAGCTCGAATTTTATACTTTTTTGAGTCAATTTGTTTTGGAAAAATATTATATTGTGTTTTTAAAAATAAATTTTTTATTTTTGAAAGGTTTTGTGAACAGGCTGAGCACATAAAAAATTCAGGATATGCAGTAAATGTGAATAAACATTTGAAATTCTTTATTTTTCCATAAGAACTTTTTATGTAAAAAACAGAATTCGTAAATGATTAAAATTTCTGCAGTCGTTAACAACTCTGAAAGATAATTTAAAAATTTGCTTAAATATAAAATACAACCAATAAAGTTTTTTATTCGCTATTTTTTTATTAGCTTCTAACATTGATACCAATAAAAAATTATAAATAGCTTGTTTTCTATGTTTCCCAGCTATCTATATGTCGACATTTCATAGGTGTAAAGAAATGTTAGAGACGTGTATAAATGAAAAAGCTTGTTTTTTGTGTTTTGACAGATATTATTAGAGCATTTTTCTTTTTAAATTCTCAACAATTTATTTGGATTGTTGGGATATAAAGTTGAATGTTTGAGAATATCTTTTAAAAAATTTCCAAAGTGTATTTATGATTAGGGTATGAAATGTCGACATATAGATAGCTGGGAAACATAGAATACAAGCTATTTATAATTTTTCTATAAAATACAACTTGAAATAAAATGGGAATGGGATGAGACCAATTGGAAATGAATATTGGCATTACAAAATCATCAATAACCTTTTTTTTTAGTTCAGTGAGCGATTTTTTTATACACATTTAAAGTTGGCGATTTTAGAACGCTGTCTAACAATGAAGAGTTATTGTAAAATTGGTGAAATAATGCTTGTTTAGTTTTATTATCCTGGAAAGTTGTAGCATTTGCTATTTTTTGAGCCGAGGAAGTAATTTTTGAGTTTTATTTTTACCTAAAACTACCACCAGACGTTGCTGCATACCAGAGGTGTTATTTCTTATAGATTTTCATAGGTATTTTTGGGTACTCAATTGAAAGACAAAATTTATTTATTTGCTTTTCATTGGTTTTCATAAAAAGCAATACAAAACATTTCTTTATATGATGACTACGTGAACAAATAATCGTTTTTAGTGCAACACAATGATTCAGATGAAGATTGTCTGTTATGGCGTTGCCAGTCACAAATAGAGAATTTTAATAAAATCATTTTTAGCTAAAATGCTGTTTATGAATACGTTTTTATTATAAAATCAGTTTTTTTGCTGAAAATTTTATTTTAACTATTTTATGAATACGGCT
This sequence comes from Thecocarcelia acutangulata, assembly GCA_914767995.1. Classification (NCBI taxonomy): domain Eukaryota; kingdom Metazoa; phylum Arthropoda; class Insecta; order Diptera; family Tachinidae; genus Thecocarcelia; species Thecocarcelia acutangulata. The sequence goes on along the minus strand of OU612095.1, from coordinate 75,065,995 downwards.
GTAAGTGTACAAATATGATACAATATTGTTAAACAATATTTTTAAACGTATTGGACAACATGGTCATCAAGAAAGTATGCTTGAAGATATTTTAAATCACTTTTGATTAAGAGCGAGCTTTTTGACAACTATAAATAATATAAAATATAATTTACGCACAATAGCCTACTTTTACAATTACAATTCTAAGCCTAACAGCGCCACCTACACATCCTCATGCTCATACAAAATACATAAGATCAAACCAAATATATAGGGTGTTTTTTTAAGCTAGATAGAACTTTAAATTGTAAAAAGTAACACAAAAAATTAAATTTTGATGAAACATTTTTTTTATTTGTTTCAGTATACTCTGACAAATCATCATGAATAGACTCACGCTTGAACAACGCTACGAAATTATCCAAATTTACTTTGAAAATCAGTCGTCGATTCGCGCGTTGTTTTATCGCAAAATTGTGTTCAGCGATGAGGCGCATTTTTGGCTTAACGGTTTTGTTAATAAGCAAAATTGCCGCATATGGAGTGAGACCAATCCACAAGAGACCCTACAGACTCCATTACATCCAGAAAAATGCACTGTTTGATGCGGTTTTCATGCTGGTGGCATCATCGGACCTTATTTCTTCAAAAATGAGGCCGGAGCTCGCGTTACGGTCAATGGAGATCGTTACCGCACCATGATCAATGATTTTTTGTTTGAAAATATGGATGACATTGATCCGGAGGAGATGTGGTTTCAACAGGATGGCGCTACGTGCCATACGGCGAACGCAACCATCGACTTACTGAAATCAAAATTTGGCGATAAGTTGATTTCGAGAAATAGACCTGTCAATTGGCCTCCAAGGTCGTGCGATTTGACACCTCTCGATTATTTCCTGTGGGGCTACGTGAAGTCACTGGTTTGTGCTGATAAACCAGCAACAATTGACGCCTTGGAGGCCAGCATTGTTCGTGTTGTTCGTGACATACGGCCAGCAGTGCTCGAAAAAGTGGCCCAAAATTGGACGTCCAGAATGCGCTTCGTCAAGAACAGCCGCGGTGCCCATATGCCCGAAATCATTTTCAAATGTTAATGTCACGTATTGATCTTTCGAATAAAAAAAAATTTTGATTACAATTTAATTTTTTGTGTTATTTTTTACAATTTCAAGTTCTATCGGGCTTAAAAAAACACCCTATACTTTACAATTGGAAAACCCAATTTTGTTAGAGTGTTGAGAGTAAATTATACTATTTGCTCAGTAAATATGCTTGATGACAATTGTTCCTCTATTTTTCTAGTAATTAGTCATCTTACACATAGATGCCAGATATATTTGGTTTGAAGTCGTCAAATTCGGGAAGAAAAATCGTTAAAATCGTCAATATGATTATCGCAAATCGTCAAAAAATCGTTAACAAGTAAAATTACTAGTTTTTGAATAAAATGTACGAGTACATATTTTAAACGGATTAAAAATAACAAAACAATTCATGGCTGCCTGTAATTAAAATAAAAAACTACACCATTTTAAGCTATTTTTTTTTTTTTTATCTTGGACCAGTACTCAGGGGATGACTCCTACATATGCAGCGCATTGTACCAGAACTAGGAAAATAGGTTATGAGGAGGGGGAACTTTCCAACGTTATAACGGACAGGAAACACGTCTGCAGGCAACTTATTCCAAAGACGAAGCGTACGCCTGAAAAATGAATTCTCTCTGTAATGCGTAGTGCGATTCCCCGGACAATCGACCACAAATGAATGAGCTCTAGACGATGAGCGCGTGCTACGTAAAAATGTGCGAGTTTCAGGAACAAGATCGCTAATCTCGTCAGAGCAAAATCCATTGTAGTAACGATAGAACAGAGTAACGCACCCCACACTGCGTCGATGCTCCAGTGAATCAATAGAGTTGGATACCCTACTGTCACCGATAAGCTTCTTCGCCCTCTCCTGCACACGGTCGAATAACCCCAAAATAGACTTTGGGGCACCGGCCCAAACATGAGAGTTGTATTCCATTCCATAGTAAGAAGGTCGGGTGGAGTGAAGTACATCTTACACCGTTTCAAAAAGCCGAGGCACTTGAATGCTTCTTTAGGGACATGAAAAATGTGATCATTCCAACGAACATCACACTGTATTTTCATTCCAAGAACATCGAGAGCATCCGATTCATCAATATTTATACCATCCATGAGTACAGATGAAGCAGCACTTGCGGTCGTTTGTTTGTGTGTTAATAACCACAACACTGGGTCTTACGAGCGTTGAAGGCGACCCCATTCGAAGATTAATAGAAGATCACTATTTAGTGAATCGTTCATATTTAGCCTCTTGGCAGCGATCTCTGATAGGCTGGGCCTATAACTAAAAAAGTACGAGTGGCAAATGCTGCTGTCATCCGCGAAAGAGTGGATAGGGTTGGAAGTTTGATAGAGAAGGTCGTTGAGAAAAATAATAAATAGAGTAGGAGATATAGCTTAAACCGATTTTGCTAAGAACAAGTTTTTTTGCTTAAAGCCAGTAGTGGTAATAAAAGGAGGTTACTAAAATACATAAATTGCAAATTTCTGATATCGGTCCATATACTCGTTTACTCGAGTTATAACCTGAACCGATAATGAAACCAGGTTATTAAAATACAGAAAATGAAAAATTCTTATATCGGTCCATATATGTAGTATATCCGAAATATAGTCTAAACCGATTTTTTCATAAAAATTTTTTTTTTGCTTAAAAGTAGTTCTGATTATAAAAGGAGGCTACTAAAATACAGAAAATGAAAATTTCAGATATCGGTCCATACTCGTACGAGTATATACCCGAGATATAGACTAAGCCGGGTTTTCCATGAAAATGCCGCGTAAGCGCACTTGAAAAAAAAATTTTTTGCTTCAAAGTATTTCTAGTTAGTTATAAAAAGAGACTACTAAAATACAGAAAATGAAAAATTCCGATATCGGTCCATGTATACACGAGATAAAGCCTAAAACGATTTTTTCATGAAAAACATAGAAAACATCGTTTTGTAATAATTAACCATTTGCTGTCATAAAAGTCAATTAAATACTTTCTAAGACCTTTTATCTGAAAATAAGAGTTGTTGTGAAAAATTAAGATTTTTCCACAGCAATTTGTGACACCACTGTGCTTTGTCAATATTCATTAAAAGTACAATTTTGAGTTTTTTTTTTTGTTACTACGCCTTTTCACATTTCAAGTGACGTTATGTTTATATGCAAATTAGATGTTTACTTTTATGAAGTTTTCTAACAGAGTCACATGTGAGTATCAAGAAAATAAATATTTATTTTATATTAAACAATATAATAATTAAAATTTTAAGGTATGACTTGGCTTATTAGCAGTTTAGTTTGAGAAACTTTTTTAGTTAGAAAACATCTGCCGCTGGAAAAAACATCAGACAAGTAAAATGTTCAACCGGGCGTGTTTAGTTTCATATTTACTCGTATTCTCAGAAATCGTGTTGGAACTAAAACTAATTGGTATAAGGCAAATTGAGGCCTTAGGTTTGTTATTATTATACATTAATATACATCGATTTGTAATTGTATTAAAATTTTAGCGACCAATTATAATGTAAACACCAGCTATCCAATATATACAACTACAGTTGAGCGCGTTGCAACGTTTTCGAATGGCTGCTATAAGCAAAGAATCATTGAACCAGACTTATGGAACTCAAAAAGATTTTACGAAACTGAGCAATTGGTATGTCCACCAGCAGTAAACGCTTCTACTTTCACAATGCTCACCCAGCAGCTGCAACTGAATAGCAGTACTACAAATCATACCAAACACTACCCACCAGTTAATAATACATCGTTTGCCATTTTACCCCACACAGATGTTGTTCCTGCAAAAAACTTTATAAATATACAACCAAATGTTACATACGTGCCACAAGTTACAGCTGCTAAAACTTCTCCTGCTGTTCTAATGCCAGCTCCTGCTGTTTCTCAAGCATCATATCCCACAAATCCAACTTTAAATTACCAGCCATTATACATTCCCGCGATGGTTGCAACAAATGCCACATCTCATACCGCAATTCTTTCGAAGAAAACTGGTTTCTTTGGACATGATAGAAAAACAAGTTCTGCAAAAACTATAAATAATTCTTCTAATTGCTTTTATGTGTTTATTGTAATACTCGTCACAATATTTTTTGAACTTTAAAAAAGCTCCTAACAGGAGTAGTTTTACGTTAAAAATTTATACAGTTGAGTTTATTCGCTGAGTTTTGATACTAATCAGAAAATTAGAAACACCTTGTTTTTTATGTTTCCTAGCTGTCTATATATCCACCTTTCATAGGTGCCATCCTAATCATTAGTAGACTTGGAAACCTTTGAAAGATATTCTCAAACATTGAACTTGCTAACCCAATATTCTAAATGAATTACTGAGAGTTTAAAACGAAAAATGTTTATAATTTTTGATTGCTATCAATATTAAAGGTTAACAAATAAGAATTTAATATATTGGCATAAGCCGAATCTAAAAAACCATTCACAATAGTCACGTAAATATATAGTATATATTACAAATTTGAACTAAATATGCTCGGATATAATAATGGACCGATATCGGGGAAAAAATTGGTTTGCCTTGTAATCCAAAAAGGTAATCTTTCATTGAAATTTTCATGGAAAAATCGGTTTAGGCTATATCTCGGGTATATACTCGTACGAGTATGGACCGATATCGGAAATTTTCAGCTTCTGTATTTATATACTTTCTTTTATTACTAGAACTATGTTTAATCAAAAAAAAATTTTTTTCATGAAAAAATTGTTAAGGCTTTATCTCGTGTATACATGGACCGATATCGGAATTTTTCATTTTCTGTATTTTAGTAGCCTCTTTTTGTAACTAACTAGAAATACTTTTAAGCAAAAAAAAAAATTTTTTTTCAAGTGGGCTTACGCGACATTTTCATGGAAAAAAATCTTTTTTATGAAAAAATCGGTTTAGACTATATTTCGGATATACTACATATATGGACCGATATAAGAATTTTTCATTTTCTGTATTTTAATAACCTGGTTTCATTATCGGTTCAGTGGCTGTGTTCTGTAACTCTCGCCACGAGAAACTTTTCGACTGGAACGTGTGAAATGAAACAAAGTTGAAACAAACAGCTGCTTTTCTCACTAAACTGTAGCTATAACTTTTCTTGGTGAGTAATAGCTGTCACTTAAGGAAAATACTCGCCATTTTGCGGAAAAACTGTGTCTGTAAAACTTTTGCGAACTGTCATTATTACTCGCAAATAAAAAGGCTGTGAGATAGTATTTCAAATAGCAATAATCAACAGTAAATGAATAATAATAAGTATTTTGCTGTTAAATTAAGTTTAATATATTTATTTACACAGTTTAGAATGATCGTTTTTTTATTTCAACTTTTTATTTAATTTTTATACCCTTCACACAACAAGTTTTAAGGGAATACTTATATAAGTTAGTAATTTCTACAATTTTAATTTCCAACCCAACAAAGTATATTGTAATACTTTTATAATGTTTTTTTTCAGAATTAACAAATTTCAATTGTTTTTTAATTTTACAAAATTTTGTACATAAGTACGTATGTATTTGTAAATAAAATGCAAACCTTAGAGCTATACCATACATTTTCTAGAACAGCCGGCGGTTATAATATGGCACCGTCGAACAAAATTTCTTAGCTTTAGTAATTTTTGGTCGGCGGCGGTACTAATTGTGGCTGGCGCTTTCATTTTTAAAATTGAATGTCGGCATCGTTTTATATTTTCAGACATTTCTAACGTAATGACGTAATCGCTTTGGGTAGTTTTCGACATGAGTTACAGACGTAGTTTTTTCTCACTTTTCGAGAAACAATGGAATAATTTGTTTCACAAGTTTTCGACACGAGAACTTCTCGCCAAAGTTACAGAACACAGCCACAGGTTATAACTCGAGTAAACGAGTATATGGACCGATATCAGAAATGTTCAATTTCTGTATTTTAGTAACCTCCTTTTATTACCACTAGTGCCTTCAAGCAAAAAAACTTGTTTAAGTTATATCTCCTACTCTATTTCTTATTTTTCTCAACGACCTTCTCTATCAAACTTCCAACCCTATCCACTCTTTCGCGGATGATAGCAGCATTTGCCACTCGTACTTTTTTAGTTATAGGCCCAGCCTATCAGAGATCGCTGCCAAGAGGCTAAATATGAAAGATTCACTGAATAGTGATCTTCTATTAATCTCCGAATGGGGTCGCTTTCAACGCTCGTAAGACCCGGTGTTGTTTATTAACACACAAACAAACGACCGCAAATGCTGCTTCATCTGTACTCATGGGTGGTAAAAATATTGAGGAATCTAGTGCTCTTGGAGTTCTTGGAATGAAGATACAGTGTGACGTTCGCTGGACAGAACACAATTTTCATGTCTCTAAAGAAGCATTCAAGTGCCTCGGTTTTTTGAAACGGTGTAAGATGTACTTCACTCCATCCGACCTCCTTACTATTTATACCACCCACATCCGACCGAAAATGGAATACAACTCTCATGTTTGGGCCGGTGCCTCAAAGTCTATTTTGGGGTTACTTGACCGTGTGCAGGAGAGGGCGAAGAAGCTCATCGGTGACAGTAGGATATCGAGCTGTATTAACTCACTGGAGCATCGACGCAGTGTGGGGTGCGTTACTCTGTTCTATCGTTACTACAATGGATTTTGCTCTGACGAGATTAGGGATCTTGTTCCCGAAACTCGCACATTTCTACGTAACACGCGTTCGTCATCCAGAGCTCATCCACTTGTGGTCGATTGCCCGGGGAATCGTACAACGCATTACAGAGAGAATTCGTTTTTCAGCCGTACGCTTCGTCTTTGGAATAAGTTGCCTACAAACGTGTTTCCTATCTGTTGTAACGTTGGAAGGTTCAAGTCAAATGCTCACAAACACTACTCCCTCTTTCCCCCTCCTCATAACCTATTTTCCTAGTTCTGGTACAATGCACTGCATATGTAGGGGTCATCCCCTGAGTACTGGTCCAAGCTAAAAAAAAAAAAATCTCGGGTATACGAGATAAAGCTTAAAAATGCTGGTACTTATGCCAGCGTTTTTTCCAATCCTCAAACACTTCTGAAAAGCACTTTTTGGTATCGCCAGTAGTTACTGTTACGATTTTTCTCTTATCTCAACAATCGTAGCAAAACGCTTTCCTTTAATCGGTTTCTTTTGTTTTGGGAAGAGGAAAAAGTCAGCGGGGGCCAAGTCCGGTGAATACGGTGGTTGAGGCATGATAACGGTTTTGTTTTTGGCCAAACACTTGTGCACAAGCATCGATGTGTGAGCTGATGCGTTATCACGGTGCATAGTGCAGGTAGTAATCCTTATTGACCGTACGACCTTGTGGCAAGTATTCATGATACACCGCGCCATTGCAGTCGAAGAGCAAATCCTTCACATTTGACCGAACTTGACGTGCTTTCCATTGGGGTGATTGGGCTTTGGTTTCAATGTCATAGCGATATACCCATGATTCGTCACCAGCTATGAGGAAATCTGGATCGTCGTTGACGATGTTCAACAGCTCGTGAGTGATGTCCATGCGACGTTATTTTTGCTCAAAAGTTAGCAAATTAAATAAAAAATCGAAGAGCACACCAAAATACTCTAAAATTTTTATCTGCCAAAAAACAAACTGACAATCCAAAATGGCTAATATTGACAACATATATAACAGACATGTGGACCAACATAACAGAAAAAAATGCGAAAATCAAACATATGTAACTCACGAAATTTCAAAATAACGGTTATTTTTTATCAGACCATATATACTTTCGATACTGCTCAGACTAACAAAAATTAGTCCAACGTCTCCTACACTGCGAGGCAATGAATCAAATCGCATATTTTAGAAGCATCAGATGTATTAAATGCTGTCATAGAAATGGCAGATCTTCGCGAAGGTCTTATTAAGGATAGCCTCATAAATTTTATCGCTAGACAGGTATCTATTTATAGTGTATGTAGCTGTTACTTTTCAAATCTATAAATACTTACACTTCCTACAGGAATTAAGACATTAAAAGCCTTTGAACAGACATACCAGAACATATTTCATACACATTTGTGTTTGTAAATTGCAATAGGCAAAACATTTATGTATTTTTACTTAAAGAAAGCCTGTTGTTATTGTGAAAAGTATACTTGAAGCAGGTGTTGAATGTGGAAAGAAGTAAAAGTTCAGCCAGCGGCTTTACGCAACAAATACAGGAATTCGTATAGACGAGAAAAATAGAAACTAAAAAGTACTCGAATAAAGTATGAGCTCACCTACACGCACTTACAAGTGAAAGCAACTTGAGTGTCAGCTAATAAAATGAAAATTGTGGCCGTACATACTGCACAGTGGACCTAAAGTATCTTTACACTGAAAAATATTTGCTTCATATTTCTAATGAACACAATTCATTAAATATTTTCATTAACGGAATGAAAAACTACGTTCCATCAATGAAGATTCATAACATTAATGAAAATATTCATTGAAATTGATTCATTAGGTTTCATAATTTCATTAGAAAATTTCAATGGATTTGTAATAAAAAATTGTTGAAGGGTGGGTGAAAAATTTTAGAGATTTAGTAAAAGTGAGATAATAAATATATTACAACTACTAACTGAATGATAAAGTAAATTATTTAATACATTAATTACCGTGTAAAAAATTGTTTAATAAAAATTTCAATAGTGTATTAAAACCATAAAAAATTATTTTATGCTTAAAGGCTAATATTGAGTTCATTATTTCGTGCGAAATTCTTTCAAATTGCATACAAAAGTGTTTAGTATGAAATATCTGCGAAATAAGTTTAGAAATGTAGTACTGAGTTTTTAAAGCGAAAAACACACAATGTGTATCTGCAACATGTTTTCATTTAAAATTGTTTCTGGGAATACTTGTTTTTTCAGCTGCGAAATAACATAAGCAAAGCTTTTTTCGCACGAAGTGGGTGGATTCCCAATGGCTTAATCAGACCTTCTCTTTACACTATCCTTTGTTTGGGATCCTGATTGTGATCTTGTTCTGCGGCGTCCAGATCTGGCTTTTTCGTCCGCAGGCGAAACTCGTCTATATGGTAACACCGCCCGGTCATATAATTATGAATATGTAAGTTAAATTTTTAAAATTTGGAGAAATTATGAATTCTGAAATAAAAATAATTACTCCAACTATATTTTCGCACAATATAATGAACTTTCTTTCACAATTTTATTATTATTGACATTTACAATAGTGCCTATAGTGCGATTCTGTAACTATAACGATAATCGAATCGTTAAAATAGTTATAACTATATTTTATAGAATTTGCTATTCTGTAACATGTTTTTAACGATATTTGACGTCGATCAAAATCAGCTGTTAATTTTACTGCCGATTATCGATATCTTAAAGACAAAAACTTTCTTGTTGTTTATTCTTCATTCAATCGTTAAAGTGTATTTTTTTTTTTATATTGTGCTTCTATGAAATAAAGTGCTAATAATCTGATTTTTAATACATAAAAATATTTATTAAATACATAAATTAGTACATAAAATATTTATTAAATACCATATACATTCTCAAAACAAAAATTCCAGGTATAGTATGTTTTGTTTTGAATTGGCCTTTGAACGTTTGGCATTCGGACTTGCAAGGGATGAAACAAGTTCGAACGCTTCAAAGGATAATCAGTGTGGTCTTCGGGAATTGGACAATTCCTTTGAGGTGACATCTATTGAATTTAAAAAGTGATATAGATTATCACCAGCCTTATTTGTGGTCACTCTGGACATACAGAATTTAGTACATATAAACGAATAAACATATAAACACATATTTTATTATACTTACCTAATTACAAATTAAATAATATTTATTATCGCTTAAAAACTAAAATCACAACATATAAAAATCAATATGTATACATATTGTTATGGGAAAATCTATTGTTTTTTCGCAGAAATGCCACGTGATGCTTATATGAATGAACAGAAAAATACAGCTGTTTGCCACCGTTAGAATTAAGCTACAAAATCACTCAATCGTTAAGCCAAGCGATGAAATTTGATGACAAAAGTTGCGAGTATCGGATCGTTAAAAGTTAGAGAATCGCTACTATGTTATGCCGAATATAGATAAATAAATTAAATATTCAATGTTTAACATTAGAAATATTTGTAAAATAATTATCTATTAAATAAATAAAAAAATAAAAAAAAGTGAGAGAATCGCACTACTGATGTTTAAAATAAAACTGAAACTTTTACAGAAGGTGACAAAATGTCACCTTCTGTAAATAACAGCGATATTTAAGGCAAACTTTCGCGAGTTAATGACTCACAATAAAAAAAACTATGCAGCAATATTTTACGTTTTAATTTGCAAATAAGTCGTACGTGTAAAAGAGATGATAGATTTTACAATCGAAATTGCTTCGTAATACCAATTTTCTTCTCTTCTTCCAATATTCTCTTCTTCTAATTTTATTTTCCAATATAAAGTTAAAGGCAGAATTAGTTTGTACGTTCTTTTCCATTCTGAATCAGCTGTTTTGTATCTGTTCACTATAAATTATATGTACATGGTTTGTTTTCACTTTTTCGTTCTGTTCTGTTGCGGACTAATCTGTTGAAAATAGAATTCAACGTTAAGTGACGGCCAGATATGTGTATGTTTTACTTTTTTCAGGTATGGAAACATGAATTTTTTATTCAAATGTATATAATTTTTTTTTTGCCAAAACTAAAAAAAAAAAATTGTTTCAATTAAAGATTTTTAAAATTTAATACATTTTTATCAATTAAGCAACCATGAATGATTAAAATAATATTATTTTAGCAAGGAAAAATTATATTTTGTATAAGAAGTGTCATAAAGTCTGCAGATTGTGAGATAGAAGTGGACTGTTTGATCACCATTTCTATATCATTAATTTGTTCCTTTTTCACACAAGATAATATTTATGTACATATTTTATTCTTCATTCCAATGTTTTTCTTTTATTTATGCTCTACTGTAGAAAACAGCTGAATATTTTCACAGAAAAAGTAATTGTAAAATATTTGTTACAGAAATGAACGTCACAGAACGGCAACAGAAAGTAAAAACTAATGAGGCCTTAAGCCACTGTGCAAATCGTATGTCACACACATATGTATGTATGTATGTAAAGGGTGATTTTCATGGAGGTATAGATCTTTGAAATAGAATAAAACAAAGATGACCTTTTAAATTGACATAAAATATACTTTATTCGAAAAATAAACTTCTGGCATTATAATTTAAATATGACTTATGCCAAAGACCACCATGGCTGTCTCGGACGTAGTCTAATAGCATGTTCACACGAAGGCTTATTTTCGAGGCTCGCTCTCTCATTCGTGGTTCGCGGCCCAATCTTGATTGAACCAACATGATTCGCCATACAAAATTTTATGAGCGAACCAACTTAGTTCATTTTGAATCTTGTTGCGAACCATGCAAAAACTACTATCATCTCCATGAAAATCATCGCTAGTTTATCTGAACTAGCTCTAAAAAAAATCTAAACAAAGAAAAAACAGATAATTAATGTGTGTAAAATCAAAATTAACACATTGAAAATGTACAAATTTGATACTTAATTAAAGATTTAAATAAAAATTGAAAAAAAAATTAGTGGAACGTTTGCACAAAATATGTAAACATCAGTGTGAAGCAATAAGCAACCGTCTGAACACCTAGTTTCGCAATAGTGGTTCAGAGAGCGAACCAAGTGTTTCATATTAACGTCTGAACATGGTATAATCTCGAGGTCCAATTCTCGATTACTTTTCCAACATTTGTGGCCATATATCGATAATATTGCGGCGAATGTTGTCTCCGAAGTAGTCAACCATTTCGGCCCTATCAGCGTAGACTAGCGGCTTTACATATCACCGCAGAAAATAGTCTAGCGGCATTAAGTCCCACGATCTTGGAAGCCAATTCATTGGACCGAAACGAGAAACTATGAGTTTACTAAACATGCGTTGTGTTGTTGGAACCACAGCTCCTGCAGATCATGGCCAGTTTTACAGAAGTGTGGACCAATGGATCCACCAGCCCATAAAGCATACCAAATAGTCAGTTTTTCTGATGCTAAACGACGTAGAGTGCGATACGTATTGTATTGTATTTATAACTATACAGTTGCAAATAAATTTGCAAAGTATAGGATGCACAGCATGGGCGGAGTAACGTAGACCTTATGCCCACGATGGTATTAACAGTATTTCTTTTGCGGCGCTGTGACTAACTGTATCGACCTATGCCTTCGCATAGGAAGTTGCCGCGTGGTTAACAACGAAATACCTTACAAAAACTGTAAACTAATACAGTTAGTTAGACAGCTAACCAATGAGAGTGAGACGCAAAACTCTCGAAGGCCAAACAACAACAACAAGCCTGACCGCACTTAAGAAATAATTACGATGACGCGAGAGCTGTTCCCTAGCCCAGAGCTGCTTTACGACTGTGCGATACGTATTTCGGACACAATCATGCTTTTCAAAATAAGTTACACGACAGACATAACATATAAACATAAATTATTTCTTTGGTTTGTACATATGTACATCGGGTTTTAATTCAAGTTTTTCCTTTCTTAAGAAGAATTTTTTACAATAAAAAACTATGCATCAATAATTTTGATTGAAGAAGACAAGAAACATAATAATCAAATCATTAGCTGGAGGACAACTAGCTGTTTCGTAGTCGCTATACTACTCATCAGCCCCCACTTAACAGCTGACAAAATGTTAATTGATCTAAGTATGTTTAAAAAAGTGTTACCAACTTAAAGTTTTATATCTCTATAAAATCACTCTTTGTATGCAGGTGTGCTGTTATCCTCATCACTTCAGCAAAACGAGTAAGTTACCTGAGATGTCGTTAAGGAAAAAACCTGAAGGAGAAAAGAAATCACAATTGTTACATCAATGCTTACAACATCCTTTAGTTTTTAAACATCAACTAAAACATATGTAATTGCAATGGCGATAAAACAACAACAGCAATGAACAACTACAACAACTGCAATTACAAAAACAATGATAAAAGGTTGCAACTGCATACAGTTACAAACAGATTTGTTAGTGCTTCCTTCACACGGACACACTGAAACAATTCAACATGTTACTAGAACATCTCATGAACTTTTCATTGCTACAAAAGAAAACAAAAGAAAAAGAAGTTAAAAGTGGTTACGAAAGCCGAAGGTGAATGTAAAAGTAAAATGTTGATGACATCAACGCCCAATCCAAGAAAAAATCATTTGCGTTTTTTTTTTTTTTTTGTTTTCTTCATTTGCAGACAAATAACAAGCACAATGTCAACCTTAGAAGACACTTGTAATCGATGACCTTAAGCTTGAAAAGAAATGGATATTAAAAGGAAACAAATGCATTTTATATTTGATGGAAGATTTGTTAGGATGCTGTGTTACGATAAAATTGATTACAAAAAAAATCTTTTAAGCGGCCCTGCATGTTAGAACATGTTTAGAATGATCGCAAATTCGAGGCCAATTGTGTGCTAGTGAATAGTGTACAGCTAGTAATTAGTTGTTTCCCAGATAAAGTTTATAATGCCTTTCTTTTGCGTCAGTTTACAGTTTTTTTTAGTTTTTAAGACACAAATTTTTACTTCCAATTTACATCAAATAAACTCAAATAAAAACGGCAAATAAAGGGTGTTTTTTTAAGCTAGATAGAACTTTAAATTGTAAAAAGTAACACAAAAAATTAAATTTTGATGAAACATTTTTTTTATTTGTTTCAGTATACTCTGACAAATCATCATGAATAGAATCACGCTTGAACAACGCTACGAAATTATCCAAATTTACTTTGAAAATCAGACCCGTTGTTTTATCGCAAAATTGTGTTCAGCGATGAGGCGCATTTTTGGCTTAACGGGTTTGTTAATAAGCAAAATTGCCGCATATGGAGTGAGACCAATCCACAAGAGACCCTACAGACTCCATTACATCCAGAAAAATGCACTGTTTGGTGCGGTTTTCATGCTGGTGGCATCATCGGACCTTATTTCTTCAAAAATGAGGCCGGAGCTCGCGTTACGGTCAATGGAGATCGTTACCGCACCATGATCAATGATTTTTTGTTTGAAAATATGGATGACATTGATCTGGAGGAGATGTGGTTTCAACAGGATGGCGCTACGTGCCATACGGCGAACGCAACCATCGACTTACTGAAATCAAAATTTGGCGATAAGTTGATTTCGAGAAATGGACCTGTCAATTGGCCTCCAAGGTCGTGCGATTTGACACCTCTCGATTATTTCCTGTGGGGCTACGTGAAGTCACTGGTTTATGCTGATAAACCAGCAACAATTGACGCCTTGGAGGCCAGCATTGTTCGTGTTGTTCGTGACATACGGCCAGCAGTGCTCGAAAAAGTGGCTCAAAATTGGACGTCCAGAATGCGCTTCGTCAAGAACAGCCGCGGTGCCCATATGCCCGAAATCATTTTCAAATGTTAATGTCACGTATTGATCTTTCGAATAAAAAAAAATTTTGATTACAATTTAATTTTTTGTGTTATTTTTTACAATTTCAAGTTCTATCGGGCTTAAAAAAACACCATATATAACAATTGGTTGCAGCCATAGTTGCCATATTTGACGCTTTATCGTCATTTTGACGATTTTAGGTGCTCAAAATAGTACTTTGACGATTTGATGATTTAAGGTCTGTTTTTGACGATTTTTTTAGATCACATTCACAACTACATACATATTTAATTTTTTGTTAATTTATGTAGGAAATGAAAATGATATTGAGAGTTAGAAAAAAATATAGTAAAATAAATCTGTAGGTAAATATGTATGTAAAATTTAAATGATACGCCATATTTATTTTGGAGTTTATATTTATTTTATAGGTTAGAGATGTATTTAAAAGACCATAAGTGAATAGTACTTGAACAAATTATAAGCTAAAAAGTGTACAAATGTTCATGTTTTACAGCG
The DNA here is from genome assembly GCA_914767995.1 of Thecocarcelia acutangulata. Classification (NCBI taxonomy): domain Eukaryota; kingdom Metazoa; phylum Arthropoda; class Insecta; order Diptera; family Tachinidae; genus Thecocarcelia; species Thecocarcelia acutangulata. Next base: position 75,050,931 of record OU612095.1, on the reverse strand, counting down.
TGTGCTTATATAAGGAGACTTAGAGTTTACACAAATTTTTCACCAATACATCCACATTTTTCGCAATGGCAGCTCCAGTGGCAGCAAATTTTGCATGCGAGTGAAAATTTGGCATTTGCATGCCTCTGAATGTCAAGATGATAAACACTGTTACCCTACCAAGAACTTAAAGCAAATTAACTGCATAATAGCAAAATGTAATTACAAATCTTAGCTTCCCATATGTATTATTAAGATTTATTTCTTGAAATACGCATAAAAGGAACAGTTTCGTTAATTATAAAGCATTAGATTATTAAAATAATTTTAATAAAAATAAATTTTAATCGATTCCCCAAATATGGTGAACTCGGTAACTCTATTTTGTAAAGAGAAGACAAATTCAAAATGGAGGCTAAATTCGAGAAGTAAACAAATTGCTTGAAATATACGCTTCGAGGACATTTTAAACATGAAATTGCAATGGCATGTGTAAACTGAAAAGCGAGTGGCAAGAGATTCGAGTATTTCGAATTGTTTTTCGTTGATAATACGTATACAAAATTTGCATGCCACTAATTGCGTGTGTAAATGCAGCGTTAAATATGAAGACAAATACAAAACTCTAACTTTTATAAATCCTTACAGTATTATAAAAGAAAAAAGTGTCTTTTTTTCTGATATAATCAAAAAGGGTTCATATTTCATAGTAGATTTCGAAAGACGAGAACTTTAACTCGATTTAAAGCAACGTAGTCTATTAATCTTGCAAAATTGTTTTACGATACAGATAAGGCAATGCTAGATTTTTGGAATCAGTTATCAACAATGATTCTTCGGTCATTTTTCTTTCCATGGGTAAGTTGATAGGAAAAATATTAGTTAACAAATGTGAGAGTTTGCAGCTCGGTAAATGAAGCTTAAAAAAACCAAAGTGAGAAATTAGTGGAAGAAACTATTTTCAGAAGAAATCTTATATTCCTACTAAATAACTCTTAAGACTTAGCAACTATGGCTGTTTTGAGTTAGCCATTTTATAGAAGTGTTAATTATTTATTCCTTTTATTAATTGAAATCTATTTAAATAAATGCGTTATGTACAAAAATTAGTTAATGTATTCCTGTGATATTAACTTCAGTTTGTTCAAGTGTATATTTTTATATAAAAGCAGTAGTTTTTTATTAAAGGCAACCACGGATTGTTTTGCTATATTTTAACTTTTTGAAATATATATTTTATGCAAAAACCAATTATTTTACTAGCTGACGATTTGCGATAATCATATTCACGAATTCATAACGATCTGAGTGTTCCGCTGGTAAAAGAGGAATTTTCTAAGTACGCGACAAGGTATGTCAGTAAACTGGAACTTTATCCAAACCCTCTTGCGCGCAATATACTTAATTTTGGCGGCCACACTCGGCTTAAAAGAAGGGATACCGCTGCCACCATCAGATTGCTCAATAGGTGATTTTACCGAAATAGCTCCCGCATAATAAAACTTTTTGTCTAGCATTGGCCGGACTTAAGAATCACATTTTTTAAGTTTTAAATTTAGTATTAAGATTTGAATACTTATTGTTAGTTCATTTTGAAGATTCAATAAATAAAGAACGAAAAAAAAAAGAAAAAAATACTGACGAATTTGACGATTTTAAACCAGATTTATCTGGCATCTATGGTTACAGCAAGCCGTTTACATTGGCCTGCTCTAGTATTTGCTCATACTATATTATACATGGTCTGATAAAAAATAACCGTTATATTTAAATTTCATGAGTTACGTTTGTTTGATTTTCGCAAGAAGTTCGGTCAAATGTGAAAGTTTTGTCCACTTGCCAAATGTGAAAGTCTTGCCACAAGGTCGTACGGTCAATAAGGAATATATGAATACGACGAAACAATTCGTCAGAAACGCACAGAATTGTTGAAAAACAATCAATTTCATGAAAAACGTTATTCATTATTTTGTTTTCCATCCTGTACGCACGTCTTTTGTTACTGCTGTCTCTATTTTCTATGTATGTTCATTATTAATTTCGTACGAAACCAAATTGCACCGGAATAAGTAGCAAGCTGTGTTGTTGTTTCTTTTTTTCATCGTTTTCCGTACTTCATTACCTTGTAGTGTGAAAAGTGTTGAACTAAATTTTGTTAGTCTAAGCAGTGCCGACGGTATAATCTGGGCACTAATCAGTTTTAACTAATTTAATTCCAACATTTTAAATGCTGTAATAGAGTTTGTTTTGGTCTTTCGTGTTGTTATTGTTCAAGTTAAACCTCCAAAAGCTCTACTCCCTATTTCATCCTCCTAATAACCTGTTTTCCTAGTTCCAGTACAGTGAAATGCATATGTAGGGGTCATCCCCTGAGTACTGGTCCGAGATAAAAAAAGTCTTAAAAAGATAAAAAGAGCAACTTAACTTAAAAATAATTTTATTTGCTATGTTTAATTCAGGTTAGGTGAACCTTCAAAGCTGAAAATATAATCGGATATATCTTTTGGTCTATAATGAGAACAGTATTAAAGAATTAAAACTTTACGACAGTATATCGACATTTTTAACTTTTGAACCAAAATTAGTTCGACAAGAGAAACAAGTATTTATAAAAGTTTCTCCTTAAGTCTTGCGTCAAAGATATAATTAGAACTACTATTAAGTGAAGTAAAATTAATTAGTATTTTATAAAATTTAGTTTTTTTTTTTGTTTGTTTTGAGTATTAGTATATATGCACATATTTAACAATAGAACAAATAAATTCATTAATTTATTTAAAAGAGTATCTAAATTTTGTGATTTTTTATGTTATATAATAATTCTATAATTATAAATAAAAAAATCAATAAAATATTTCCAAGAGCTAGATTGTTTTACATATTGTTTTTACACACTGGTCACACTGATTTTATTTTGTAGTTAAGAAAAATAGAAATTAGCTTATAGCCTATTTACACCAAAGCGAAATCTGATCATTTGAGATTTCAAGCCAAATCTAGTAGATTTTGAGAAGATTTCCCATACAAAATGAAATCTGCTTTATGAGTAGATTTCGACGAAATCTCTTGAAATCTACTCAGTACTAAGCGATGCAACTATGATTTCTTGCAAAAAGTACTTAAAAATACTACGCTGCAACAAAAATTGTACTATGCGGTCTCTGGGCACAAAAAATATACACTTTAATGCTGGTGTATTCAGTCTCTGATAATATTGTAATGCCAAAACCCGCATGCATAAATTATTTTTGAGCAAATGAAATCTTGCTAGATGTCAAAAAACGGTGGTGTAAACGATATAGATTTCGTTGTAGATTTCAATTCAAATCTACTAGATTTTGAGTTGGTATAAATGCGCTATTAATTCGAGTGCGGCAAAAATTCAGTATGGACAACAACCTGTCGTCGTGTCGTTTTGCTGTTGTCAAATTAACCGTTCTCGTAGTACAAACACATGTATTTTATATTTGACATTAAATTCGGTAGTCTGCGGGCTTCAATGTATTTAAAGCTTTGCTCGAGAAAAACCAAACAATTTGAGACTTTTATTACTAGCGACGAGTATTGTAGTTAGGTAAAAATAGCGACAGACATTGCTAGTATGTATGTAAAGAGTAACCGAAAATGAACGCAAGATTTGATCTAAATAGAAAACATAGACTAGTCTTTTGATTGTAATTTTTTTTATTGAATCATAAAGTATATGGGATAGGGTTATGTATGGAACCGCATATTGGGCAAATGGGTGCTATGGCTGTGCATGCATATACACACGCGTTTGTCAAAATTGTACATTACCATTTTCATAAATTTGTTTGAATTTCGTTAAAGCAGCGTTGAATCTTCTCCTTTAATGCACTGATGGTTTTGGTTGTTAACATAGATCTGGGCTTTCAAATGACCGCATAAAAAGAAATCTAATAGTGTTGAGTCACATGATAATAACCCTAAAATGGATATGTGGACACGGTTCTGAAAACGGCAATAACATCGTTGACGAACTAGCCAAAAAAAGGGGCAACCGCAGAGGATAGGGACATCGATTTCTTTTGCGGGCAACCCTTATAAGCGCACTTTAAAAGAATAAAGCTCCACATGCGAAAACGTGTTTATATCAAGGAACTTGTGGTCGCACATTCACTTTAAGAGAATAAAAAAGCTCTTAAACCTGCCTAGATCTCACTTGAGAGTCACTGAAACATTATTTTTATTACTGGACACAGGCCGTTTGGGGACTATGACCTATAACGACTTCTGCAGAAGTTGCTAGGACAAATAGGAGATGATCTTTCACCTCCTTGGAATATGCCTGACATTAGAGCACCACCACGTAAGCTATCTAAGCGAGCGGAGCTAAAATGTCTGGCCTTAGTCAATCTGACCGTGCTAGCCTCATTCATAAGAAGTAGTAGGAAACAGAGAGTACACGAACTGCAAATGTCTGATGCAGTAACTGAATTGTTTCACGATGCAAATCGTACCGCCATATTGCCCACAACAATACGCGTATCATCCAATTTCGCCAGAGAAACATGTCACGATATCGAGCACCAGTAACAATCGCTGGTCTTATTTTCGAAAAGTGTGGTTAAATTATACCTCCAGCCCAAAATCTACACCAAACAGTGATAAGTTGTGGATGCATTTGTTTTTCCACACATGCGATTCGATTATACATATTGGTTCTCAAAATCTCAAATCAATAACGAAGACACGTTCTGTAATGAAGACACGTTGTTCTATTGTATAGTACTACATTTTTACTAATTCTAAACTGTCAGCTGTTGAGTTGTTTTTATATTTTGGGTCGGTCTGCACAAATGACAAATTTAAATATGTATTCCATGAATTTTGGAACATCCTTTATGTTATTTAAATACCAACAAATAATCCTTAAAAACTTTTTTGAAAAGAACAACAAAAGATTTAAAACAAAAGTTCATTAATGTTAATTGTTTGTGTCACTTGATTGCAGAAAATTTTTTCCAGAACAAAAAAAAAGTAAATATTGTAGATTTCCTTAAGGCTGTTTGGGTATTTAACCTTGTTAATAGAATTAAAAAGGAATAAAAAAATAAAATAAAAACAAATGCAGTTAAAACAATGCAAATACAGCTGAAACATGGCAGAATGAATGGTTGTTTTTATACACCTACACTACAACAACAGCAACATTAACAATTGCAGCTACACCTTCCAACCCGTTCTTTATTGCTGTTGTTAGTCGCTTGTTTGTTTTAGCTGACAACGAGGGTCGCTTTAAAAAATATCAACATAGAATGTTTATTTAAGTTCATTATTATTAATTTAAAAGCTACTGCGATATCATATGAAGTAAAAAAGGATCTATTGTAAACTTAGAAACTAATTCAGTAGTAAGAAGGGTGAAGAGAAAAATTTTCTTTTTATCTTAGACCAGTGCTAGTACGGACAGCTTCAACGGAATCTGAAATATGTTTTTCAAGTTTAGCTATAAAGATTCTACGATATAAGTGCAGTACATAGAGGGTCTACGTAGCTTGTCTATTGCTATAATAAGAGGACGCGGCAGCTTCAGATATCTCCTGGCTAGGTGGAATATAATAGAAGATGATGTAAAGAGATAATGTTTACGACAAACATGCCCAGTCCTATGGGCTTGATACTCAATTGCTTTTGTAACTACCATCCCTAAACAAGAGCGGCAAGCGGAACGTTTTTTTCCGCTGAGCTTTAACGCTGAAACACCATCCCTACACGTACAAAAAAATATATGGTTGAGACAACAATATTCTGAGGACAACATACTATTGTGGCACTATATGTTTAGATACAAAAATATTAAATGGTTATATCCAACATTATAATTTTAAAATAATGGCAATTCAGTGACATAAAATATATTTAAGACTTACAACAATATGTTAATTTTAACATACTAATATCTTATTGAACCATGTTACCATTTTTATCAACCATATTATTATGAAAGAAAAAAACATTATTATCACTTTTAACAATACTATATTGTAGTTGGTTATATTTTTATTAAATATTTTATTGCAATTTTATTGTATACGTTTAAATATGTTGAAAATAAATAAATATTATTTTTCAGAATATTTTGGATTTGATAAGAGTTTTGTTCAGATTTTTGATCTTGATTGGCTTAGTTCTGAAAACAAAAAAGAAAATATGTATATACGAGTACATAGTATGTATACACATACTTAGTACATACATGTATGTACAGGGTGGCCCAGAAAGACCGAAGTGGTGTGAATTGCTTATAACTTTTTATTTAAGAGATATTTTTTTAATTTTTTTTTTTTTAAATACATTAAATTTATGGGGAATATTTTTGGATTAGTTATTAAAAATGATATCCCGCAAGTGGTGGCCATATTCTGCTTCGCACAAATGTGCTCTTTCCAACACATTTTCCATGACCTTTCGCAAAACTTCCGGTGGTATGTTGTTAATTTCTTCTCGAATATTGGTTTTTAACTCCTCAATAGTCCTAGGCTTATTAACATAAACTTTTCCTTTTAAATAGCCCCAAAGAAAACAGTCTGGAGCGGTTAAATCCGGGGAACGCGGAGGCCAATTAAAATTGCTGTTACGAGAAATTATTCTTTCACCAAAGATGTCGCGTAAAAGAGTCATTGTGGCCCTCGCAGTGTGCGCTGTGGCTTCATCCTGTTGGAACCATATTTGCGGATGGTTTTCGACGGCTGGCCTTACAAAATTTTGCAACATGGCCCGATATCGATCACCATTGACGGAAATGGCGACACCTTGTTCATTTTCAAAAAAAAATGGGCCAATGATCCTTTCTGAAGAAACACCGCACCAAACGGTACACTTAACTGGGTGCAATTGTCGTTGATGAAGTACTCTCGGGTTTTCTGTAGCCCATATCCTACAGTTTTGCTTGTTAACGAACCCATTTAATTGAAAATGGGCTTCGTCACTCATTATTAAGTTATGAATAAAATTTGGATTCTCTTGTGCTTTTTGCTGGAAATAAATTGCATAGTCAAGTCGTTGCTGGTAATCTGTTGGTTTCAATTCTTGGACAAGTTGAATTTTGTATGGAAACAATCCTATGGTGTGCAAAATTCGCTGCAGCGACGTCCTTGAGAGGCCCAGTTGTGACGAACGTCTCCTGGTTGATGTTTTTGGATCCTCCCGAATACTCTCCTGTACCACTTGAATATTGTCAGCCGTGTGGACAGTTCGGTGTCTGCCGGGACCAGGAAGGTTCCTTACTGCTCCTTGTTCTCGAAAATTTGCAACCAGACGGTTTATTGTTGACTGAGAGGGTGCAACCCGCACATTAAATTGACGACGGTATGCACGCTGAGTCAACACAATGGACCGTTGATTTGAAAAGTAAATTTCAACAATTTGGGCACGTTGTTCAATTGTGTATTGCTCCATTATAAATTATCCAAGTCTTCTTTACAAAATACTGAAAAGAAAAGAAAAAAAAAATTATAATAAAAAAGTTATAAGGAATTCACACCACTTCGGTCTTTCTGGGCCATCCTGTACATATGTAGGTATTATTTAAAGCTTTGTTTTTAATGCATATGTTCATAAATGTAATACATACCTAAAATTTTATAGCTTTTTCTTGATCCACGCGTTTATCCCCCACATCTTCCGGATTTAGTTTTTATATTTTTTATTTAATACATTTTTTCACAAAAACACAAAAAAGAACAACAGAAAATAATATTTATTTTACTCAATCCATTGACTGTCATTGTAATGACTGGAATAAAAATGTTGTAAACAACGAAAATAGTAAAATAGTTCTACAGATATACTTATGTTGCCAGGACATAATTCAAACATTCACAAGTTTACAATATTTTTTTTTTACTCTATGTTTTACATACTATTGTTTTAACCACAAACTTTTTTATAAATAATGTTGTTCCATCCAATAATATTTTAACATTTGTAGACGGTGACAATAAAATTATAAAAGGGTAAATAAAAATATATTCATGGTAAAATATACTAATTCTAAAATGATAATACACTGCTTTCGCAAACAATTTGTATTGCTAAAGAGAATAAAATAGTATTGCGACAATATTTCAAAATGCTTTTTCTTTGCGTGTAAACAAAAGCGACAACGTTATGTCAAAACGATAAAAGCAGGGTTATCAAACAAACAAATAAAACAACCCTGATAATCTTGATAGCTGGACGGACGGCATTATTGTTTATGACTTTTTTGTTATATTAAAATAAAATAATTAAAGTTTTAAAACTGAGTTATTTAGATAAGTTGGAAGGTTACTATATCATATTGAAAATAGTTTGTAACTCTATTTTCCAATAAGAAATATACAAATTTTTTATTTGCTTATTTATTTTCCTTTCTTATATTTTTTCTTCATTGTCGCATTGACGCATTGTCAAAATTGGATTTTCCAATTGCAAAGCGTTGCCGCCGCGTTGTTTCGGTATGCTCCATACAAAATGTACGGACATGAGAACTTTTGACAGCTAAAAAACGCTTGCCGCTCTTGTTTAGGGATGGCTGTAATTGCGCTTAGGTATAGGGCTGTGCTCTTTAATACACAAATACTGAGCTCAGCACTAGCAATGAAAAATACAAAAACAACTTCGTCTTTCATATTTTTTTTCGTTCTTCACCGCACACACCCAAAAGCAAAGCAACAGCACTTTCGCATGCTTTGTTGGTAAACATTGAGGACAGCGATTATCAGTGTGAATTTTGTTTTTGTAAATTTTGCTTTTTGCAACAAAACATATTAAATAAAAATAGTTTTTCCTTACGTAGTGCTTACACGTGCAGGTGCAAGTTCGAAAAACCCAATACATGCAAACTTTTTTACTAACACACGCACAATCTCTGCACTTGCAACCAACTTTCAACTGAACTGACAAGCAATTTCAGCAGGCAGTGATTTTTTGGCAAATGACAACTGAAATAACAGTGTTGCCTTACAACAAGATTTGCGGAGATTAACTGATTTTCATATAATGTTTTTGTCATATTTAAATTTTTCAAAACATATTCTTAAAATAATTCACATTTTTTTTATTGAAAATATATTAATTAAATAGTCTTTGCCGTTTTGAGTGGAAAAAAGTTAAAATTATTCTATTTCATTTATTTATTTTATTTCTACCATTCATTTCCCCGAAAAATAAAATTATGGTTTTGTATGGTAATGCTGTTTTAGGAGCTGTTGTCTTTCCACTGACATTTTTAAACTGAACTTCCATGTTATTCTTTACACTGCGTTTACACGTACAAGTACTTGCATGGAAGTGCTGTGTACGTATTATCAACGAAAATGTCGAAAAAATATTCGACTTTCTTGCAAGTTGCATTAGTATTTAAAGAATAACATGGAAGTTCAGTTTAAAAATTTCAGTGGAGAGTCAACAGCTCCTAAAACAGCATTACCATAGAATACCATAATTTTATTTTTCGGGGACATGAATAGTAGGAATAAAATCAAAAAATGAAATAGAATAAGTTTAACTTTTTTTCACTCAAAACAGCAAAGACTGCTTAATTTATATATTTTCAATAAAAAAAATTTGAATTATTTTAAAAATATGTTTTGAAAAATTTAAATATGACAAAAACATTATATTAAAATCAGTTAATCTCCGCAAAGCTTGTTGTAAGGCAACACTGTTATTTCAGTTGTCATTTGACTTTCAGTAAGTGCCAAAAAATCACTGCCTACTGAAATTGCTTGTCAGTTCAGTTGAAAGTTGGTTGCAAGTGTAGAGATTGTGCGTGTGTTAGTAAAACAGTTTGAATGTATTGGGTTTTTCGAACTTGCACCTGCACGTGTAAACACTACGTTAAATACTAATGCAACTTGCAAGGAAGTCGAGTATTTTTTCGACATTTTCGTTGATAATACGTACACAGGACTTCCATGCAAGTACTTGTACGTGTAAACGAAGTGTTATAGTAGTTGGTGTTTACTCTTCCATATAGAACTTTTGGGCATCACTGGTTTACGATGACTACATTTTTGAAATACTTTATTAAAAATTTTAATTTCCTGTTCTATTTTATTATTATTATTATTATTATTATTATTTATTCAATTTATTTGTAATACAAGCCCATAGGGCCAAAATAACATATTACAGAGCACAGTAATCTGAGCTTTCAATTATATTTACATAATTTTAATATTTTAATGACGTTTCGAAGAGAGAGAAAGAGAGAAATAGGCACAAATTGTAATTTTGCTCTGCCTTCTAACTAATGTTATGGACAAAGAATTGGTCATGAAATATGCTTCCAGGATACGCTACGCAGGCGCTGAGTAGCAGAAGGCAAACGGAGGGAATGCCCGCAAGTTAAACACTAGCTTTTCCATCTGACAGAAGATTTGACGTCAAAGTCAAATTGGCTAGGTAGGCATCCTCGTATATAAAAGCAGAATTAAACTCTTAGTGCTAAAAGTGCGTCATTATACACTGTCGGTTTATTTATATGCATAAATAGAAAAAAAAATTAACAAACAATGTTATTGTTTTAGCCAACGTAAGCCGGTGTTGTCCTTAAAATCTTAATTTTTTACCACACTGTTATTTTTTCTTTTTACATGCAGGTAATGCAAATGCTTACACAGCCACGAATCTGTTGGAAACCAAAAAATTTTGCATTTAATGAATTTATGAATATTTTTAAGAGCTAAGTGAACTTTAAAAAATGTTTAAGAGAAATTTGCTTTAACAAAAATAGAACTCGAAGATATCCAAACTTTGAACTGTTTAAGTCCCATATGATGGGTTAGCGAGGTGGAACGGACTGGCTGAAACGACCTGACTTGGCATCTTGGAAACAATCCTGTAAACCTCTCTTTTGATAATAAGTGGCACAATCAGAGGCACTACTTGTAATTTTACTCTGTCTTCTAACTGATGTTATGGGCAAAGAACTGGTTATGAACTATGCGTCCAGGTTATGTTATCAGCAAGCGCTGTGTAGAAGAAGGCAAACGGTAGGAATGCCCGCTAGCTAATCACTAGCTTTTCCATCCGGCAGAAGATTTGACGTCAAAGTATGGAGCATAGCTACTTACGTTTAGGGTTGCATATGTTGCATATTCATCAAGCCAATGTGCTGAAAGACTTCACTGATGGATCTAAGACGAGTGGGGTGAGCAGTGCTATCTTTATTCCTTTCTGTCAAATGCGAGTAAATATCAGCGTCGCCATCACTGCACTGTGATTCAGTTTGAGATTGTAAAGTGAATGGAGTACTATAAGATATACGATGTGGCATGCTTGTTGATGTCTACACGATACATAGGTAGTATCTTTACAAATGATGCCATTTTTAAACGATATGACCAAGCATTCAAAAACTTGACTGGGTTGCTATAAACATGATAACGACTGACCACAGCATGGCTACATTACTAGGATAAGGATGAGTTATAGTGCTAAAGACCTATAACCTTACGGCTTTATCATAGAAATTATTGTATGTTTATTAAACTCTTATTTAATATATATCTATAAAAAATTTGTCAAATAAGTCTTTAATAAACATACAATATTTTTTATGAATACGGCCGTTTGACTGGATGGTTAGTTTAATTATGACAGCAAGAAATCTACAGTTTTGAAGGGGATAACTTGTATTCTCTGTACTCTTGTTTGAAAGTAAATTTTCCATATTGCTGTAAATGCCCGGGTACTAAATCTTCTGTATATGTAGAAGTCGTGCAAAGGCAAAGAGGAAAACGTTTCGGATAGTGCCCAGCACTTTCTTATTTAAAATAGAATTTTCTAGGCAGACCTCTGTGTACAGTTTGTAATATATCTGATTTATTGGAATAAAGTAATTCATCCTAATTTCCGGTTAGATTAATATTAAACCAGTAGGTGGCATAGGGATATATAAATACCACTTAGCATTTCTCCCCCACGGCGTCACGAAGGTGTGTACAACAAATAATGCCAAGTGAACTAATTTTAAAAGAACTAACAGCCTGAAAAACACTGCAACAATATTTTTTTTTTTTTTATATTGGACCAGTACTCAGGGTATGTACCCCTACATATGCAGTGCGTTGTACCAGAACTAGGAAAATAGGTTGTGAGGAGGGGGAAAGAGGGAGTAGTGTTTGTGAACATTTGACTTGAACTTTCCAACGTTATAACAGACAGGAAACACGTCTGCAGGCAACTTGTTCCACAGACGAAGCGTGCGGCTGAAAAACGAATTCTCTCTGTAATGCGCAGTACGATTCCCCGCGCAATCAACTACAAATGGATGAGCTCTAGACGATGAACGCGTGCTACGTAAGAGTGTGCGAGTTTCGGGAACACGATCCCAAATCTCGTCAGAGCAAAATCCATTGTAGTAACGATAGAACAGGGTAACGCACTCCACATTGCGTCGATGCGCCAGTGAATCAATAGAATTGGATACCTTAATGTCACCGATGAACTTCTTCGCCCTCTCCTGGGGTTACGGTCGAGTAACCCCAAAATAGACTTTGAGGCACCGGCCCAAACATGAGAATTGTGTAAGCAGATCGGATGGAGTAAAGTACATCTTACACCGTTTCAAAAAACCGAGACACTTGAATGCTTCTTTAGAGACATGAAAAATGTGTTCAGTCCAGCGAACATCACACTGTACCTTTATTCCAAAAACATCAAGAGCTTCCGATTCCTCAATATTTATACCATCCATGAGAACAGATGAAGCAGCATTTGCGGTCGTTTGTTTGTGCGTTAATAAGCAACATTGGGTCTTACGAGTGTTAAAGGTGACCCTGTTTTTACGACTTCATTCGGAGATTAACAGAAGATCACTATTCAGTGAATCGTTCATATTTAACCTCTTGGCAGCGATCTCTGATAGGCTGGGCCTATGACCAAAAGAGTATGAGTGACAAATGCCGCTGTCATCTGCGAAAGAGTGGATACGGTTGGAAGTTTGATAGAGAAGGTCGTTGAGGAAAATAAGAAATAGAGTAGGAGAAAGAACGGAGCCTTGCGGTACTCCTGAATTAATCTTGAACTCGTTTGATGAGACCCCATCTATAACAACCCGTATAGTGCGGCCACTGAGAAAGCTCGATATAAAACCCTCAAAAGGTTGAAATTCAATAGTGTTTCCTAGAAAACTGGAGTAAAATGGTATACCATTCGCTAGAATAGCGGGTGCATAATATGAGTTCAAAATGAATTCATTGGAACCTCAAGACTTGGTTCTTTCTCTTACACTACTTTTTATTTTTCTTAATGACTTCTTATACGAAACTTGTAACGACACTAACGCTTTATGCTGGGATAGCTCAGCGTGGTCCAAAGTCTGCAGGCCGGCTACTGACCAAACTGCCCTGAATATGCTGATGCTCGTGTCTTTATACTCTACGCTGAGCACACATACACGTACTAACACTTACGCGCAACCATATGTGCAGCTGTGTTTAGCAAACATTGTCTCATGGTTGATATTTATTCATTGTGTCCACCACACATCACATGCCATCTCGCTGACCGTTAATTTTAAATACAATTTCCAAACTTAGAAATAAGTTAACCTAGATTACATGTAACTTATTATACTATATTAATTATTAATTCAAAAGCAAATATAACAACGCTTCTTGCGTTAATAGTTAATAATAAATGAAATAATCAATTGAGTAACTAAATAAATACAAATATATGAAAAAAGCGGGAACACGACTTCACGTGTATTGCTCCAAAACGAGGCCTCCGACTTTGAGGGTTACAAACCCCATCCACTCTTTTGCAGGTGACAGCAGCATTTGCCATTCGTACTCACTCAGTTATAGAGGTCGGTGTTATGATGTAAAATATGAATGACTCACTGAATAATGATCTTATTTTAATCTCCGAATGGGGTTGTAAGAACAGGATAGACTTTATCGCTAGTAAGGTCCAATGCCGTCACAAAAATTCATGACCGAAATGCTACTTCATATGTACGCATGAATGGTATAGGTATTGAGGGTGCTCTTTACGTTCTTGGAAAGAAAATTCAGTGTGATGTTCGTTGGACTGTTTCTAAAGAAGCACTTAATTGTCTTGGTTTTGTGAAACGATGTAGGAAGTGCTTTACCCCATCCGATCTCCTATTTATACCACCTATATCCGACTAAAAATGGAATACAACTGTCATGTTTGGGCTGGTGCCTCAAAGTCTGTTTTGGGGTTACTTGACCGTGTGCAGGAGAGGGTTAAGAAGCTTATCAGTGACAGTAGGGTATCCAACTATATTGGAGCAATACCGCAGTCTAGGGTGTATTTATCTGTTTCATCGTTATTTTGCTCTGACGAGGTTAGGGATATTGTTCGACTTTGTGGTCGATTGCCCAGCGATTCGCACACCACATTACAGAGAGAATTCATTTTTCAGCCGTTCGGTTCATCTGAGGAATATCTTACCAACAGACTTGTTACCTATCAATTAAAACGTTGGACACAATAAAAAAGTTAGTCGTGTTTAAATGCGCAAGAACATTTGAATTGTTGACTTTGGCGTTTGGCGAGTCTACTATGAACAGAACGCAGGTTAAATTGTGGTATAACCGGTTTAAGGAAGGCCGAGAAAATGTCAATGACGATGCTCATCCTGGTCTCCCGAGCACGTCAACAACCGATGAAAACATTGAAGCAGTGAAGAAAATGATTTTGGATAGTAGGCTGATTTATACGGTGATTTAAAGCCTTGCCTTTTTTATAATATTCTTTTAAAGCTCCTACCGAAATCATGTTACATCTTTACTTTGATTTTTAAGTCATGTCGATTTTTTAATTGTTGTCGTTAAAAGCAATCGTTTGTCTCTTTTTACCCTTTTGGTAGTATCGATGTGGTTACCCTGCCAGCCGAATGAAAATAAAACAATTTAAAAAATAGCAAACGTGTCAAAAAGAAATTAGGGGGAAAAAAAACTTGAAAAACAGAAAACATGGCTTTTTTTAATTAAAAAAAGAAAGTCATCGTGAAAAATTTGCCCTATCGGAGAGGTTGCTGATGACGTTGGCATATCGTTCGGCTCATGCCAAGTAATTTTTACGGATGTAAGATTGTTCCAAAATTGCAAAATTTTGAGCAAAAACAACGTCGCATAGACATCGCTCAGGAGCTGTTGAACATCGTCAACGACGATCCAGATTTCCTGAAAAAAGTCATAACTGGTGACAAATCATGGGTGTATGGCTATGGCATTGAAACCAAAGCCCAATCATCCTAATGGAAACGTCAAGAAGAGCCAAGACCGAAAAAAGCACATCAAGTTCGGTCAAATGAGAAGGTTTGCTCACTGTTTTCTTTGACTACAATGGCGTGGTGCATCATGAATTCTTGCCACAAAGTCGTACTGTCAACAAGGAATACTACCTTGAAATTATGCGCTGTTTGCGCGAAGATTTCGCCAGAAACGCACACAATTGTGGAAAAAAAATCATGGATTTTTCACCATGATGATGCACCAGCTCACAGTGTGATTTTGGCCAAAAACAAAACCGTTATCATGCCTCAATCACCGTATTCACCGGACTTGGTCCCCGCCGACTTTTTCCTCTTCCCAAAACTGAAACGTTTTGCTACGATTGAGAAGATAAAAGAAAAATCTAAACAGGAGCTGTTTGCGATACCAATAACCGCGTTTCAGAAGTGTTTGGTGGATTGGAAAAAACGCTGGCATAAGTGTTTTATATCTGAGGAAGATTACTTTGAATGGGACAAGATAGTTATTGATGAATAAACAAATATTTTTTGAAAAAATTTCAAATAACTGTTATATTTTGATCAGATTCATATTAGATATTGTGGTTAGAAAATTTTTATCGCTTCGTTCAACTTTAATGCTATAGGGTTCATATCGTTGGTCTCATGTAGAAAGGCCCTAACAAAAATAATTGCAATTTTATAGAAGAAGGAAAAATCGTAATGGAAACTGTATAAAAGTAACCTTTTTTGCTCAATTGCGTGTAAGAGCGATATGTATGATATTATAATGGGTGATTTTATAAGAACTATCGGAAATTTAAAAAAAAAACACATAAAATTCAGAAAAATGCATGAAATATTTATTTGGATCGATAGTTGGGTCGATATAATTTAATGTTTGAAGATTATTTCATGCAAATGTTGGCCGCGGCTGCGCCTCAAATGGTCCATCCGCTTAGTCCAATTTTGGCATACTCTTTCCAACATTTCGGCCGGTATCTCACGAATAATGTTGGCTTCCAGTGCGTCAATCGAAGCGGGCTTGTCGCTATAGACATTAGCCTTAACATAGCCCCACAAAAAATAGTCTAGAGGCGTTAAATCGCACGATCTGGGCGGCCAATTGACTGGTCCCAAGCGTGAAATAAACTGTTCACCGAACTCGCCTCTCAATTGGTCCATTGTTTCGCGTGCTGTGTGGCATGTGGCACCAAATTGTTGAAACCACATGTCATGCAAGTCAAGCTCTTCCATTTTGGACAAAAAAAAGTTTGTTATCATCGCACGGTAGCGCTCGCCATTCACAGTAACGTTGTGATTCGCATCATCTTTGAAGAAATACGGCCCAATGATGCCGCCAGCCCATAATCCGCACCAAACGGTTGTTTTTTATGGATGCATTGGTAGCTCTTGCAATGCTTCTGGCTGCTCTTCACTCCAAATACGGCAGTTTTGCTTGTTCACGTATCCATTCAACCAGAAATGAGCTTCGATAAAAAAGTGGATCTTCATCTAACTTTTCAAGAGCCCATTCACCAAAAATTTGGCGTTGTGGTAGGTCGTTTGGCTTCAATTCTTGCACCAGCTGTATGTTATAAGGCTTCACACCCAAATCCTTCCGCAAAATTTACCACGTAGTGGAGTAACAGAGACCCAATTGCTGCGAACGGTGCCGAATCGATAATTCCCGGTCATCACCAACACTGGCCGATACGGCTGCGATATTTTCTTCAGTTCGCACTCTACGTAAGCGTGTTGGTGGTTTAATGTCCAACAATGTAAATTTGGTGCGAAATTTTTTTACAATAGCCCGAATAGAAGCCTCAGTAGGTCGATTAAACTGACCATAAAATGGAAGAAGCGCGCGATGAACTTTCTTAACAGAGCACGCATTTTGGTAATAAAATTCAATAATTTTTTCCTGTTTAACACATAATTGTAAAAGTGTACCGCTCAAGAGTGCACTCAACACCTGATCCTTCAAGTCTTTAAAAGAAAATATTATGGAAAAAAAAATGTTTTGTTATTACTTAAGTCTTTCCACTTTACACTCAACTGCAATAGCAACTGCTTGCACTACACAAATTATTACGGTAAAATGACAAGAGCATGTTTGCACATACTTGTGTATGTATTGTACATATTTACGTACTTGTGGCTAAAAATTTGTATACTTTCTAAAACATACACCACTTATGTATATAAATTCATGATTTCTATCTAAAACAGTGTGACAGAAATACATTTAAAGGAGACAATGAAATTTACATACATACATATACGAGTACACACGTTTATAAAAAATGCATTGATAGATTTGAAACTGAATATGCAAACTTTCCCAGCAAACATTTTCTATAAAAAATCTGACTAAAAAATGGCAACGAGATGTGCAAAACTATCATGTATAATAATCGCTTATCTTATCACATAAATGAGACTGTTTGGAAAGTAACGAGCAACGTTGATAGCACCTGTAAAATGAATCCACTCAGTGTAATGAAAGGCAGTACAATTATACTATTTTTTTATTGTCATTTTGGTAACAAAATCTTCAAGAATTTAAGCAGAAATTTTTATCATTTTTCGGCAAAACAAGAAGTCTCATCGTTCAGTGGAAAGTGAATAACATTTTATACCAGTTATACATATATATTTAGTGTCAAAAAGTTATAATAGAGATTCTAAAATATGACACCTAATTGCAGAAGAGTAGCCATGTCATATAATTCAATTCCGTTTGGAAACGGAATACTGAATGTTTTATGTTATCACGTTTATATTAGTTTCACTTGTATGTTTGTTTGTATGTTTGCAACATTCGAAATCCATGCCATATGAGGGACTATTACATATGCAGGTATATAAAACTTCTGCTTCAGTGCGAAAACTGGAGTTGCCGTACTGCTTCCGGGGAAAAGCGGGGGAATTTGGGGATTCAATAAGTCGATTTTGGGAATTCCCAAATAAATTCGGAACCAGTTTGGAACTGGTTTTTCATATTCAGTGCGCGTTTCTACCGTGGAACATGCATCTAAACTATAAATAGGCATTCGCTTTAGTACGAAAATTGAAATTGCCGTATTGCTTCTAAGGAAGCAATACAAAAGGAAGGATTTTGGCGATTCCTGCTGAAGCCGATTTTGGTAATTCCAAAGAAAAGAAAATTAAGAACGTATTATACCGATAATTATCTGATTATATGGATAATTATATTAATTTGACATCGAAGCGGGTTTTTTTTAGTTTTTTAATCTATATTTTTAAGTTTATTTAGCACGCTTATTTTAGCTTCACTTTTATGTTTGTTTACAACTCTCGCAACACATGTTATATAGTGTGTGCTTTTGATATTCCGCTATAGAAAAGAGTGTTGCCGCTTTAGTACGAACAATTAATTTGCCATATTTCTTCCGCGATTTTTCCTTGCTAGTAGGGAGATTTTGGCGATTTCTGAAACCCAATTGTGGGAATTCCCGAAAATTCACCAGTTTGGAACTGGTTTTTCATATTCGTTGCGCGTTTTTGCCTGAAACATGTATCTGATCTTTTAACAAACATTTTGGACCCGGTTATACGGTTTTTGTTTACTTCCGCCAGTTTTTGGCAATTTTTGTCAGTTTTTTTACATTTTGCTGAGTTTGTGCGCTTTATATGTAAAGTAATAGCACTTTTCTACGTTGTCTGCGCGTTTTTAGTGGCAGTGAACGGGCGAATGAGCTAGCGAAAACGGGTTGTACTTTAGATATTTGCATAAGGGTATAAGTTGGAATTCCAAAATGTTTTATTGAAAGTTGTAAGTAAAGTAAATTGTGAAATTTAGACACATGCCGACTGGCCAGCTTTAACGTAAAATGCAGAGGGCAGCTTCTGCGGAGATCTACAATGAATTTTGTCGTACTCGTAGGTGCAAGGATTGATAGAAGGAGGAAACGCTCTTTCACCTACTCCAAAAATATCCAACTTTGGCTGTTAAGGTGAACACTATAAACTACTCGTATATAATTCCCAACCTTGAGAAGCTATCTGCGTTCAGACATAATGAGCTTTTGTTATATCTTAAATTACAGGTTGAATCTAATACAATAATCATTGCACTATGGTGTAAGTGATGATACGTTCTATCAACATAGAGTTCTTTCGACTTTATTTGATTTTGAAAAAATTGTGTTTATCTATATAATATGTAAGTAAAAATTCTTAACCAAATATAGGTAGCAAAATAGTATTAGTTTTTCTTCATAATATTACTAATATCTTAAGAATATTATCACGGACCCAAAAGTTTTTCGGTAAGTTCTAAAAATTATCACAAATATATAAGTAAAATCTTGTGTCTTAAATTCGTGGCCACCACTGCATATACTTACATATTTGTTGTTAATTTAATTGGAATTAGAATGTAATTGGAATACCAAAATTATTTTATATACGAGTACATTTCGATAGCAGTGATGTCAGATTAATTTTTTGGAAAACCCACGTTAAAAAAAATCCCATGCATACATACATATTTTTCATAACACATATTCGCAATTATTATATTTGTTATAAGAAAAACTAAGCAACATATTTATCTAACAATGCATTTAATTAAAAGTCCGTTTATTGAAACCGATTTTAGTTTCATTGGGCATCAACAAACTTTTCAATCATTTAGTGCCTTTCCCCAGACGCACACACACATAAAAATTGTTATGTCAACTTTTACTTAAAGTAAGATTTTCATATGGAAAACTCAACCTTAAAGTAAACATACATACATATGCAAACTAAACAATCCTTTAATCTCTTCCCGAATTCAAACGTACATATTTCAACAGCAACAATAAATGCAAGCTCTCGTACACATCCATCTGTAGGCTTTGCTGGCATATTTAAATTTGATACTTTTGCATCAAAATGTGCAAAAGAAATAAAATTTCGACCAGTTTCTAATTTATTTGTGCTCATTTCTTATTTACAATACTTTTCTTATTCTCTCTATCTCTTTCTCATTTGGCATTGAAAATCAATGTATAATGTGCGCAAGGTTCCGGATGAGAATTAAAAACTTACAGTTATTTTGTAAAATTGAGAGCACAAACTGCTAGAAAATGCTGAATATAATTTTTAACAGTAGTAGAGAGCATAGATGCCAGATAAATCTTCAAAATCGTCAATATAGCTATTGCAAATCGTCAACTAGTAAAACCTATAATAAAAATGCATGTACTATCAGTGATCACCAAAAATCAAGTTTTTGCTTGATAAACTCATACGCTAAAATTTGTAATCAACAAAAATCAGGCAACAATGTTCAACACTGCGTAAAATCAATTCGTCTTGTAATCAATCTGAATTTGTAATCAACAAAAATCTAGCAACAAAGCTCAATGCTGAGTAAAATCAACTCGCCTTGTAAATATTGCGCGTTCGTTTTAGTACTGAAAAAAAAAATGTTATGTGTATAACATCGTGTTTTTAACAAATGTTCAAAAATAAATACAGTCGTAAAGCAGCTCTGGGCTGTGGAACAGCTCTCGCGTCATCGTAATTATTTCTTAAGTGCGGTCAGGCTTGTTGTTGTTGTTTGGCCTTCGAGAGTTTTGCGTCTCATTCTCATTGGTTAACTGTCTACCTCAACTAACTGTTTTTGTGAGGTATTTCGTTGTTAACCACGTGGCAACTTCCTATGCGAAGGCATAGGTCGGTACAGTTAGTAACAGCGCCGCAGAAAAAATACTGTTAATACCATCGTGGGCATAAGGTCTACGTTACTCCGCCCATGCTGTGCATCCTATACTTTGCAAATTTATTTGCAACTGTATACTTACAAATACAAATAAATACATATGCACATTTGTTTTTTTTTTTTTTCTATGAAAACCTTTAGTTTCTATGTACATATGTGTAGTTTACTTTGATTGTTTGTTTTTTCAACAGAAGCATACAGAATACATCACTGCATTGAATTTTGTTCTTTTTTCTTCCAAAACAAAAATTCAAACACAAGAAATGAACGCCGAACTATATGCGCATTCATTTATATTCAAGCACGGACCTTAACGATGATTTCACTCACATAGCGAAGTTGTCGCACACTGTGTTTATTGATTAAAAATCAACTGGGCATTTGTGCTGAATACAAAATCATATTTGAACGAAATGAAATGTATTTCATGTTGCTGAGCAAGTATGATTTTTTCCAATCACTAAAGCTGTTCTCTGGTGCAAACCAAAAATTGAATTTAAAAATTATAAAGTTCAACAAAAACTCAATAAATTAATGTAATAGCGCATTTACACCAACTCAAAATCTAGTAGATTTGAATTAAAATCTACAACGAAATCTATATCGTTTAAGGCACTGATTCACTATCCTACATGATCGTACGATTCATTCACATGAAACTATTTCAAAAGTCTGGCCGACTTGAAAAAATCGCTTCTAAATGCCGTTGTAGGCCATACTATCATACACATATTATATACACAATAAAATAATTAAAATCTTTTATTAACATAATAATTTTACATTACTTAAATGTTTTTCTCGAGGCACCAACAATATTCACATATTTTTCACAATATATGCCACACTGATCGCACAGAAACCATAATGTTTTGAAAAGTTTCATAAAATTTTTCAAATCGCACGATTTGTCAAAAATTCTGTCGCACGGTTGAACTTTTAGTACTTTTTCAGCACACATGCTTTGTTTAGTAGATCGCACGATCGTGTATGATAGTGTAGCAAGGCCTTTACACCATCGTTTTTTGACATATAGCAAGATTTCATTTGCTCAAAAATAATTTATACATGCCGGTTTGACAATACAATATTATCAGAGACTGAATACACTAGCATTAAAGCGTATATTTTTTGTGCCCATAGACTGCATACACCACATTATAGTGAAATTTTTGCTGCAGCGTAGTATTTTTAAGTACTTTTTGCAAGAAATCACAGTTGCATCGCTTATTACTGAGTAGATTTCAGCAGATTTCGTCGAAATCTACTCATAAAGTAGATTTCATTTTGTATGGGAAATCTTCTCAAAATCTACTAGATTTGGCTTGAAATCTCGAATGAGCAGATTTCGCTTTGGTGTAAATAAGCTTTAAACAAAAATCTATTACATTAATGTAGTAATTTCGATACGTGAGCTTTCGAATGAAGGAATCAGTGTATTCGACACGTCACGAAATTGTGTTCGATACGAAAGACGACTACTCGATCACCTAAGCGGTAATTCGGCCCCAGTTTTTGATTTATAGAGAGCCATTGTAAAGCTTCTAACATTTCCCTTCTAGGTAT
The DNA here is from genome assembly GCA_914767995.1 of Thecocarcelia acutangulata. Lineage (NCBI taxonomy): Eukaryota > Metazoa > Arthropoda > Insecta > Diptera > Tachinidae > Thecocarcelia > Thecocarcelia acutangulata. Next base: position 75,028,429 of record OU612095.1, on the reverse strand, counting down.
TAATCTATTGCATTTGAGGATGCATTTCATGCCCCAGATTTGTAGTTTTTGAAGTCTCTTTTTCTTTCGTAAATTTGCAAGAAAAGTGTAGTTGGGCAAAGAAAAACCTAACGGGATTTACTCGTAAGTTTAAATGGGATGTTTTAATGCATAGTTTTAATGGTAGGCAGATTATTATATCTTTTTGGTAAAATAAACATTCCCGATTGCCGGTTGTGAAATGTCCGATCGAAGTCATGCTGTTTGCACATACATTTTTGCTAGGAAAAGTTATCCAAAATAGTTTAATAGAGAATGCAAGTTGTTGTTAAATCATTTTTCTTGTCGAAAAAATTAAATTTTTTTATAATAACATTTTTGAAATATGTATAACGTTTTAGTTTTAGAAGTTGATAACAAACTTTAACATTAAGCAAGTAATCGAGCTTAAAAGCACTTCTAAATGTATCCGTATAAATGTAAAAATGTCCACTAGATACATTTTTATAGATAATAGATACATTTTTATAGATTTATCTTTTTATATTTCACATATGTGCTTAGTTAACAGAACTATTATCCATCTTTTACAGTACTAAAAAGTCTACATAAAATTGAACACTAGATGGCAGCAAAAATTCAAACAATTGAGTTTTTTTATTCACTATTTTAGCTTCTAACATGGATACCAATAAAAAAATTATAAATAGCTTGTTTTCTATGTTTCCCATCGCCTTGGTTTCCCAGCTATCGACTTATAGATAGCTGGGAATTTTTGTTCTCTGCTTTTCGATACTTTTAAAAAATAAATCGTAGCAACCAACGGTTGTTCATTTGTTTGAAAGGTGTAAAGAAATGAAAAAGCTTGTTTTTTTGTGTTCTGACAGATATTATTAGAGTATTTTTATACCCTTCACAAAAATGTAAAGGGTATATATAAGTTTGTGATTCCGTTTGTAATTTCTACAGTTTTTTTTTGCGACCCTATAAAGTATATATATATTCTGAATCAGAATTAATAGAAAAGTCGATTAAGCGATGTCCGTCTGTCGGTTGTTGAAATACCGTTTCTGAGAAAACTATTAGACATAGAAACTTTTTTCTTTCACCATTCTATTATTCCATATTGCCATGTGTTTGCTATTGAAATTCAGTAATATCGGTCCACGTATAGCTGAGATATATTCAAAATTCCAAAAAAAGCCATGAATTTTTGAAATTTTGTATGGAAATTTTTGACAAAAACAGTTGTTTGTTTTGCTTCAAACTTCACACACTCATTAAGCATGGTGACTAAAAGGCACAAAATTTTTTTTCCAGATATCGGTCCATATATACCCGAGATATAGCCCAAATCGGGTTTTTCATAAAAATGTCGCGTAAGCGAACTGAAACAACTTTTTTTTGCTCAAAAGCAGTTTTGGTAATGAAATAAAGTTATATAAATATGAAAAATGAAAATTTCCGATATCGGTCCATATATACCCGAGATATAGCCCAAATCGGGTTTTTCATGAAAATGTCGCGTAAGCGAACTTAAACAACTTTTTTGTGCTCAAAAGCAGTTCTGGTAATGAAATAAGGTTACATAAATATGGAAAATGAAAATTTCCGATATCGGTCCATATATACCCGCGATATAGCCTAGACCGAGGTTTTCATGAAAATGTAGCGCAAGCGAACTTAAACAACTTTTTTTTGCTCAAAGGCGTTTTGGTAATGAAATGGGGTTATATAAATATGGAAAATGAAAATTTCCGATATCGGTCCATATATACCCGAGATATAGTCTAAACCGGGGTTTTCATGAAAATGCCGCGTAAGCGAACTTAAACAACTTTTTTTGCCTTAAAGCAGTGGTGGTAATAAAATAAGGTTATATAAATATGGAAAATGAAAATTTCCGATATCGGTCCATATATACCCGATACATAGCTTAAACCAGGTTTTTCATGAACACGTGGCGTAAGCGAACTTAAACAATTTTTTTTGCTTAAAAGCGGTTCTGGTAATAAAATAAGGTTATATAAGTATGGAACATGAAAATTTCCGATATCGGTCCATATATACCCGAGATATAGCTTAAACCGGGTTTTTAATGAAAAAATTTTTTTTTGTTTAAAAGCAGTTCTGGTAATAAAAGAAGGTTATATAAATATGGAAAAAGAAAATTTCCGATATCGGTCCATATATACCCGAGATATAGCCCAAAAGCGGGGTTTTCATGAAAATGTCGCGTAAGCGAACTTAAACAACTTTTTTTGCTTAAAAACAGTTCTGGTAATAAGATGAGGTTATATAAATATGGAAAATGAAAATCGAGCATTTTCCGGTCCATATATACCCTGGCAATGAAATAAGGTTATATAAATATGGAAAATTTTCGATATCGGTCCATATATACCCGAGAAATAGCCTGAACCTATTTTTCCATTAAAATTTTTTTTTTTTTGCTGAAAAGCAATTCTCGTTATAAAAGGTTACTAAAATACAGAAAATAAAAAATTCCGATATCGGTTCGTATATAACCGAGCATATTTATGTCACATTTTTAATATACTATACATATACGTGACTATCGTGAAGGGTATTTTGAGATTCGGCCCAGCCGAATATACTACGCTCTTACTTGTTTTTTTTAAATTCTCAACAATTTATTTAGATTGTTGGGATATAAAGTTGAACGTTTGAGAATATCTTTCAAAAATTTCCAAAGTCTACTGATGATTAGGGTAGCTCCTATGAAATGTCGACATATAGATAGCTGGAAAACATAGAAAACAAGCTATTTACAATTGCTTATTGGTATCAATCATGATATAAAAAATACAAGGTAGTTTCATTCTCTTTTATTATTTGTAATAAGGATTTTTGAAGTTTATTTTTAGAGAGAAATATAAAAAGGCATTGCCACGCAGTTCAATAAGGGAATTTACTCCTAGAGTTGATTTTTTTTCTGAAATGTGTAGTGCCATTGTTCATATTAGAAAAAGCTAGAAATAATAAGCTGATATAAGTAGGTATCCGTGGTCGTTTTGAAACCCATGTTAGGTTAGGTTTAACAGGCTGCCAGCTATTGTAAAGCCAGCCCACTTGGGTCCAATTTGGTCCCTAAAACTAAAAGCACGGAAAACAAAGGGACAAATTTGATGCTTGTGGTTTAAAAATATATAAATAATTATTTCTACTACAATAACCCAGGATGCAGCGATAAACTAATGCACGAAACCTTGAATATTCTTCATTACTTACAATAGGAAAAACCAACTTCCAAAAGGTGTAATTGTTTGTTTAAATATCTGGACGTGACTTCTAACTTTCTAGCAAATGGCGCGATATAATTATTCACTGCATTAAAAAAAAAATAGAAGCTGATTTTAATAACGGCCAATCAGTGACCACAATTGCAAAAAAATTTGACATTAACCACAGCTTTATATCAATAATTCTAAGCCGTGTTCGTCGTTCGGGTACTTTGGTTACATAACATAAAGGTGGACGTTCTCGAAAAATCAGTAAACGAGATGGCCAGTCAATAAATAATACGTTTGATAAAAAAAATACCGATTCATATCGTCAAGAACCAACGCCACACAATTGTTATTACATGTTACCCCCAAAAGTATTCAAAGGCAGGCTGCAGAAGGCGAACTAAAAGCATACCATACAAAAGTGTAAAAAAGATCTTTATAACACGGAAAAATAGACTGGTCAGGTTGGAATTTGAAAGGGAACACATTAATTTAACCACCAACCAAAGGAATTCCATACTATTCTCTAATGAGTCCAAATTAAATTTACAAGGTTCCGATAGATTAAGACTGGTTAGATGACTGAAGAGATAACGTTTTAATCCACGTTATACTAAATGCACATTGAAACGTGTCGGTAGCATTTTAGTCTGGGGATGTTTTTCAGGCCATTTTTTATATATTTTAGATTTATGTATGTATTTTATTTTAAACTTTTTATTTATTTTCGTTAGAAGCCACAATTTTATTATTATTGTTAGACACAACTTCAAACAAAACTGAAAACAAGGGAATATATAAACTAATACGGTGGCACAATTTTATGGAAAATGTCACAATCCTTATACTTGTCAGATGGTGATTGTTAAGGAAAATTGAGAGAATAAAACTACCTTGTATTTTTTATATCATGGTATCAATGGTAGAAGCTAAAATAGCGAATAAAAAACTCAGTTGTTTAAATAAAATTATAACAAAAAAAAAAAAAAAGTTTATTTTTTTACATAATGAACATAATGTCAAATGCATGTCTGGAACATACTAAAGGTAAATTAAAAATCTAACCGAACACAATTCGTAAATAACTTAGTGGAACTAACAGGAAGCACTTATTTGTATATTAAATCTGGAAAACTATTTCAAAGCCGCCACAGCTTTTTGAGCAGCATCATCCAAATCTGTAGCAGTTTGTATGGCTAAACCGGAGTTCCTCAGAATTTTACGAGCTTCGTCTACATTAGTACCTTCTAAGCGTACCACAAGTGGTAAATCCAAATTGAGTTTTTTTGAGGCAGCGACTACACCATTAGCAATTGTAGCACAATTGACAATGCCACCAAAAACATTCACCAAAATTCCCTTAACTTTAGGATCGGAGGTTAGAATTTCAAAGGCCTTGAGCACCTGGTCTTCTTTAACACCGCCACCAACATCTAAGAAGTTGGCTGGATCGCCACCGTTTAACTTTATTATATCCATTGTGGCCATAGCTAAGCCAGCACCATTAACCAGGCAACCAATATTACCGTCCATGGCTACATAGTTAAGGTTATATTTCTCGGCTTCCACTTCACGGGGATCAGCTTCTTCCTCGCTGATATCCATGGCAAAGATATCCTTTTGTCTATACTGAGCATTATCATCAAAGTTCAGCTTGGCATCTACAGAGATCACTTCGCCCTTATCTGTTTCCGCCAATGGATTAATTTCAATTTGAACTGCATCCACGGCCTTAAACAAATCAAATAGTTTTTGAATTTCCTGAGCGCATGTTTCAATGGTTGCACCTTTGAATTCTAAAAATTTTGCAACTTCTACTAAAGTTTCGTGGGGAATGGCTTTGTCAATATTTAAAGGAATAGTTTTTATTTTCTCTGGCGTTTCTTCTGCTACAGCTTCAATATCAACACCACCGGCAGGCGAAGCAATTAAAACAGGGCCATTGTGTTCACGATCTAGTAAAATGCAAAGATACGTCTCTCGAATTATATTGACACTGCGAGCCACCATAACCTTCTTGACCATAATACCAGATTTTGGCGTCTGTTTGGTTATCAAACGATTACCAATCATTTTTTTGCTGAGCGATAAAACTTCGTCTTTTCTGCAAACAAAAAATGTAAGTAACATTTAAAGTTCAAAATTAACTTATTTTTAGAAATAGTAATTTAGTGCCAATTTCACGATAACGAAGCTGTTCGTTCGATCGCACAATTATATTTAAAACAAAAACAACATTCAAAATTTTGTTATTGTTTTAAATGTAATTGTGCGAACGAACGAATAGCTTCGTTATCGTGAAATTGGCATTTAAAACTGAAGAAAAAATTTCTTCCCAACTTTTGCATTAAGTGTATAATATGAATTAAAAAAAATTGCGATCTTAAAGCAGGCTTTTCCAAAGCAAAACAGAAAATAATCATTATGTATTGTATGCTCTCCCTCCAGCTTTTTAGTTCCGCATGGTATTCTCACCTATTCTTCTCTTAGAGCTTAATTTAGAGTTTACTAGTAATACTTTTTCTATAGATCTTGCGGTACAAATATTCTTAATAAGATTAGGATCTCTGGACTGGGTTCCATACAAAACGTATGCTTGGAGTATTTTTCTCAGCACAAGATCCACTATAAATAAATTTTTGGCGTTCGATAAACATTTCTTTGCCGAACGAAACGTATGCTTGAAATATTGATTGTAAATCAAATTTAATTAAGCAATTCTTAGCGGAATATATGCATTTCGCTAAAATCTTACATATGTTAAGTTTAACAGGCTGCCAGCCATTGAAAAGCCAGCCCACTTGGTTCCAATTCGGCCCCGTTGTGTTACCTGGGTGTGATACGTATCTCAGTAGATCTACATATCACTAGTTGAGTACCAACCCGAGGATCGGATAAAAGGGTCCAACCCACTAACATCACATTCCGATAACTCCGCCAATCATGCAGCAGAAGAAAGAGCTGGACACCAACAGAGGAAGTGCTCAACGCTCTCTACTTCCACCTCATCTCTGCAACTTCTAGAGATTAAATGGAACATTTAACCTTCTCGCCTGCGTGCCTATGTCGCAATGCCCCGTTAGGACCGCTACAACAGAACGCATCCTCCGTCGGAGCAGTCTCAAAAACTGTACACTGTACTCATTTATTACAGCTCCTAAGCGGGATTCCAACGAAGACATCTACATCCGTTTCTTGTAGCTGAACACTGGCCTTTGCCAGTTCGTCTGCTACAATATATCCGGGCATTTCCCTTTGCTCTCGTACCCAAAAAGCTCCAAGTCCGAATGTCTGGCTATTTCGTTTAGAGATATCCGGCATTCACGAACCAACCTGGATCTCGTATAGACCAACCTAGCTGCTCTCAGTATGGTCGCGGTTTCCTCCTGGGTTACGCTAGTCATTTTGCAGCCTGAAACTAATCCTCCTCGATACAGGGTTATAAAGATACCCTCACCAACTTCCGAGTGCAACTGGGAACTATCTGCAACGATGTCAAGACTTCCTCTTGACAATCTGCTTCGATCACCACAGATACCGTGCCTGAATTCAGGTAGATTCGCAGATATTTCGCACTATCTGTCAGCTTGAGCTCAACCCCCCTTAGCTGTGATAGTATATCCTGGTATTTACCCGACAGAGCAACCGCAACATCATCGGCATATGCCACCGTCCTAAACAACATGGAATCTAGTGCCATCAATAACGAGTTCACGGCTATTTTCCAGAGAAGAGGACACTGAACTCCTCTTTGTGGAGTGCCCCTTCTAGCCATTCGCAAATTATGACACGCTCCTTATTGGAAGTAATGAGGAGACAGAAGCCCTCCCTGTGGAGTGCCCCACTTTGCAAATTGTGACACACCCGTATTGGAAGTAATGACCCTATTGGTTAGTAAATTCCCTATGAAGCTCATAATTCACTGAAGAACGTTCAGTCTTTTCAGGTCCATTATTATGACCTCAACACATAGTACAAGGAGTTTAAAGTCGTATCTTATATTAGAAGGAAGCGACATTTATCGACGTTTTAATTTTAAAGCATTAATCAATAATTTATATAGAACCAAGCATTTTAGCTTCAAAAGATGCTATAGTAAACGCAAAGTAACGTTACTGTTGGAAGCAACAGAAACAGCAATTGAAGAATAACTACATATATAACTAATATAAATATTTAAATGCGTTTACAGATGAAAATGTCAGGGAAACGAATTTAATAGAATAAACACGCCAAGGCAGCTGCCTTAAAACACACCAAGTCTTATTTTATATCAAAATAAAAAAACGTACTACATCACGCATACACATGCACATACATGTATGAAAAAGGAGATAAACATCTTATGAACAAACTATAAAAAAAAAAACCCTAACAAGATGGTCGCATGGTGAGCAAAAAGAAATTGCATTTAAGACAAATTACTAGTAAAACCCTAGGAAGTATGCATATCATTCAATACAGAAATTTGAAAAGTTAATATAATTTTTTAAGCACAAATGTTTTGAAATTATTTCTTTGCAATAAGTTTTCTCGCTTTATTTTACTCACTTTGTGGTTATGTGAACACCACCCTTGAAGCCGCTATCAAAAACACCTTTGCCACGACCGCCAGCCAATATTTGCGCCTTAACAACATATTCAGGACATTCTAAAAATAATTAGATTTTGTGTTAAAAATGTTTCGTAATATTCTTATTAGATCACAATTTACCAAATTGACTTAAGACCTCTAAATCCTTGTTGGTGTTATCAAGCACTTTGAATTTTTGAATGGCCACATTGTACTTTTGTAACAAATCTTTGCTTTGGAATTCTAAGAGGTTTAGCTGGCGAATTTGCTGGACACTTAACTAAAACGAAAATTGGAAACTTATTTCAACATATACTTAAAAAAAAGAAAACTAACCTTTTTATTCAAGGCCTGGCGAAGTGTTTTTGCAGCGATGTTTATCATTTTGCTGGTGCGTTGTAGTTGCTTATTGATAGCTTCTTATAGTGCAAAAATTTTATTTTTAATTTGTTTTATGATTTCCAAATTGGCAAACAGAACTTTGATCATATAAGAAAACAACACAAAAGGAATTTTCTTATCAGTAAAGGAATTTTTTGTTCAGCCGGTATTAATTACAGAGATGTTAAGCGTTGACTGAGCGACTCATACATTTTAATTACCAGGGATGTACAGTGCTGAATACAAATTGAACTAATCTAAACTAATCAATCTTGGTAATAAGTAAGTCCAGTTTAAATACACTCCTCCAAATCGAAAACAGAAAATTGTGTAGAGGGATAAAAAGTTGAAAAATAAAAAGAGGCTAAGTCCAGTCTAACTACACTCCACCAAATTGGAAAAATTATATAGGGGGGTAGAAAATTTAAAAAGAAGAAAATGACGTAAGTTTTCGAGTTATGGACCTCTGAAGTTTGGACATTTCTATATATAAAATTGCATTTGAAAGTTCTTTAATAAGGCTTTAGTATATGCGAACATTTTTTATCTTTTTTAACTCGTTAGGAAGGGAGAGAAATTTTTAAAAATGTACAGGCTTTGGTAATGTATAAAAAAATTATTCCAGAGAAATTTTGGTAAGCGAAGCCGATGTTTGTTGTGCTATAGAGCAGAAAATTCCTCCGCCCGGACAAAGGCTGGCTATGCAGAAAAATTTTAGCTAGCGAAAAAGTGTTTTAAGCACCATAGAGGAGAGAACCTCTGCGCTTAGCCAAAGGCCGGCTATATACACAAGCTTTGATCAGCGAAGCTGATGTTTGTTATACCATAGAGGAGAAAATCCCTCCGCCCGGCCGAAGGATTGTTCTTAATTGACGCAGTGTTGTTTAATATAGATTTAGTCACATTTTTGTTTTTCTTTTATATATTTTAATTTGCAATTTCATGTACTCATCAAAGCTTCAGAGGTCCATAGCACGGAAACTATGCGCTTCCATCAACTTTCTCACCTAACATATTCTACTAATTTGTAAATGTTCAGTTTGGAGAAGTACACTTAAACTGCACTTGTTCCTACTAGGGGTCTCCATTAGCCAAGAACTTGGTATGAGCATCATGTCGAACATCGCAAATGGCTAATGTGCACCGTTCAGTCCATATTTCATTCATTCGTTGACATGCTCGCATTTATATCAAGAGCTCCATTCAATATTTTGTTCGGATTTGGAACGTTTTTAACTAAACGAACTGGTAAAATGGCGTATAGTTTTTTTACAGGAGCAAACGCAGCTATTGAGTGATTTTTGACTGTGCCATCTTTCACACAAAGTAGAAATCTGGCATCTTCCAATTACAAAAAATGACAATTTTTTTTTCTTGGATTCAATGATATTGCACAGCTGTTTATTTTCAAAGTTTTAGATACAATTGTGTTCAAATTGTTGTTTATTTTTTATTTTGCAAATAAAACTATACTTTGTATATATTATGAATGAAACCAATGATGCTCTAATGGAATCGAGATATATCTTTGATAATGTTCCACAGATATCAAAACTAATAACAGTGAGTTGTTGCTTGGCCATGTCGGTTCTCTATGTATCCAGTTTGTACATCTGGAATAATAAACATAACCGCGATCATCCAGCTACAGTTAAGAGACGTTTTCTGAGTGTTACTGTGGTCATGCTCCTAGCTCCAATTTTTGTTTACAACTTTTCTTCTAATGAATTGCTCCAAGCTGTAGCATTTAACAGTTTGTTAGGCCTGAGATGGCGAGGTTTATTAATGGCCATTGCTGTACCGTATCTGCTCACAATGCTTTTGTTTTTGGGCCCATTGTGTGTTGAATTACAAAATGATACATTGAAAGTGTTTCTAGGTAAGCAACAGAAAAATCTTTTTTTTTTATCATAAAACTTATATCATTTTAAGATGCGGACTTTTGGAAAAGTAATTTCAAAAACATTCTGTGGATACGCAATCATATTATGGCTCCCTTGAGTGAAGAATTTGTTTTTCGTGCATGTATGATGCCCTTGATTTTGCAAAGTTTCTCTCCTCTGACCGCTGTGTTCGTAACACCATTGTTTTTTGGTGTGGCACACATTCATCACATCGTTGAAAGGTTGAGCATGGGTATGGATTTTTCAACTGCCTTAATAATATCATGTATGTATATATTCTTTAAAAATCGTAGATAGTTTCGATTCACTAAACATGTGTTGATTTTAGTATCACAACTAACGTACACTACAATATTTGGGTTTTATTCGGCATATTTATTTGCCCGAACTGGCCACTTTATAGCTCCCTTTTTAGTACACGCTTTTTGTAATCACATGGGTCTACCGGATTTACAAGATCTATGGCAACAACATTTATTCAAACGCATCATCCTGATACTTTGCTATTTTATTGGTTTTATAGCATGGATTATATTGCTGCCTATGGCCACTGAACCTAAGTTGTATGAAAACTCTATCTTCTGGCCTTAAACATTTGCTAGACTTATGGACATATTCATAAAAATTAAAATGAGTTTTAATTTTTTATGAATAGAACGCACAGAATATTCTGTTTGAAAATGATATTAAAGTATTCCTATATTATTTATAAGTAACTATAGTCCACTGTCACTCCACACACAACATTTAAATGTTACAAATACTAAATCTAATTATAATTTTATAAACACAAACGACATTTTAACTTGTTTTTCATTTCATTTTTTAAAGATAAAAATCCGGTTTTTTTTTATAAAATTACTTGTTTACAAAAATTTATTCTCCTTTCAAAGTTTGTTCTAGCTCGTTGTTAGCTTTCAATTCTTTTATTATATCCAAACCACCTATGAGCTCGCCCTTGACATACACTTGAGGATATGTAGGCCAGTCTGAGAATGTTTTTAAACCTTGACGTACCTCTTCATCCGTCAATATATCAAATGTTTCATACGGAAGCCTTAAGAAAAAAAAAATTGTTACGATTTTGGTCAATGCGGAAAAACTGAATTTCTTACTCTAACTCATTTACAATGGCGATTAGTTGCTTTGAAAAACCACATCTTGGAGCATTACGATCACCTTTCATGAATATCATCAAAGGCGCCTTGTTAATCAATGACTTTAAGCGTTCCTCTAATGGCTGCTCACTAGATACGGCGGCTCCCAACTTTTTGCATTTCGCTGTTAAGCTAGCGATATCAACGCCATCCACACGATCAATTGCAGAACCTTTTGCAAAAAATATAACCGTAGGAACAGCATCAATCTATAAATGGAACCATTTTTTATTGCAGAGATCACATTTTTGGTAAACGCATCTTGATTTCAAAACTTCAACAAACCTGATGTTTCATGGCGATTTCAGGAAAGTCCTCTGCTGCTATTTTAACAAAAGTTAGCTTTTCAGCTAGCAATTTTGTTAAGTCTTCCAACACATCTTGTACCTGTTTGCACTGTTCAGCCCAATCGGCTGAAAATAGTACAACGGAGGATTTGTCCGAACTGTAGAAAAAAACTCACAAATTTGCTTTAAAACGCCAGACACGTTCAAGTATTCATTATACCTTATTATTTGTTTGTATTCTTCTTCAGTTTTAATAGTTACCACAGACATTTTCAGCTTTTTTTTTTTGTTGTATGATTTAACAATTCGTTAACTTTCTGCAATTCTTTTGCTACTGATTTTTGGCTTCAAAGCTAATGTTAACTTTTCAGGTTATATGCAAGGTGCATTAACGTATACACGGTGGCAGCACTAGAGCAAAATTACAACAATACAACAAAAAGAGGCATCTGGTAAGCTATGTTTATCAAAAATATGTGTAACTTTTTTCACAATTATAAACTATGAATGTGCTTTTTAATAATTATAAATTATTCTTATTTGAATTATTTTTATGTTAACAAAATAATTTGTATATGTTTAATTCAGAATAAAACATTAAATTCACTTACAAAAAGTGTAAACAATACATTTGACGTAAATAGCTTACTATATTGCCAGTAGCAAAAAATTATTACATGCCGTAGTGCTTCCACCGTGTATACATTAATGCACCTTGGTTATATGCCAAAAATAGAAAGTTACCAGACAAAGTTTTTATAATGCTGATAGTTTGCTTTCACCATTGACATACAGAGAGCGCTGCTCTTCATTAAGAACAAATAATTCCACATGAACGGTGCATATTTTCACTTGAGGATAATGTTTAAGTTTTAGTAAACAAAAAATAAACTCTTAGTAAGATAAAGTGTTTTTTATTACTTAATTTTGTATATTCTGTGAAAACCATGTCTAAGCCTTCTATTTTAATAATAGAACCATTTTATGGTGGCAGCCATAAGCAATTAATTGATACTTTAATAGAATGTAAGTTGAAAAATGCTTTCAATTTGATTTACTCTGTGCATTAAATAAATGGTTATATTTTAACAATAGGTTTGAATGTTTGTGATTATGAAATTTTTAGCTTGCCAGCTAAAAAATGGCACTGGCGGGCTCGCACTGGGGCGTTGTACTTCTCTCAAATGATACCGCAAAATCATGAGTACAAAGTTTTGTTTACTAGTTCGGTATTGAATTTAGCCGAACTTTTAGGTTGCCGGCCGGATTTAAATGTATGCAAGAAAATCGTGTATTTTCACGAAAATCAATTAGTGTACCCAGTTAGAGAAGTCAAAGAAAGAGATTGCCAATATGGCCTTAACCAAATACTCACTTGGTATGATTTGAACTAGATTATCAAAATAAGACTTTAATAAATTTTATTATTGCAGCCTAGCAGCTGATTATATTATTTTCAACTCCAACTTTAATCGCACTTCCTTTTTGGATAATATTACTCCGTTCCTTAATATACAACCAGACTTAAAACTTAAACACTTGCGTGAAAAACTTGAAAAGAAATGCGAGGTGTTGTACTTCCCTATTAAATTTCATGCCTTCCCAAATAAGCGCCTTATGGTGGGTGGCGATGTGCAAATGACATCGCTGACACCAGTTAACAATGTCAATGATTGCTTGCATTTAATATGGCCTCATAGATGGGAGCATGATAAAAATCCCAAACTTTTAGTTGAAGTTCTGTTGGAGTTGAACAAGCGCCAAGTCGATTTTAAAGTTACCATTTGCGGCGAAAATTATCAAACTTCACCGGAGGCATTTGAGGGCTTGCAGGATAAATTGGGTGCAAAGTTGGTGAACTTTGGCTATTTATCACGGGAGAAATATGTGAAAGCACTGCTGGACGGTGATGTGGTGATATCGACGGCTGGGCATGAATTCTACGGTGTGGCCATGTAAGTACTAACATTTTCAGGTTTTTTGTGTTTTGACAGATATTATTGAAAAAATTTCCTATTCTGATGATGATTAGGGTAGCTCCTATGAAATGTCGACATATAGACAGTTGGGAAACATAGAAAACACGCTATTTATAATTTTTTGATAAGGGTCAATATTCGAATCTAATATAGTGAATACAACTAAATTGATAGAAGTTTTTAGTTTATTTGAACTTGATAAATTTGTATGTCAAAGGCAACTTGCATACTTTAGCGTGCACACAAATCTATTACCTTGTCTTCTAAGTGGATTTAGCATATTGTTGTTGGATCTTTTTAATTTATATTGATCTATAAAATGATAAGTGCTTTTAGTATAAAACAAAAAAGAAAATCGAAAACAATTACATATGCTAAGTACACTGTGACTATTTAAAAAGAGAGGTTTTAAAACTTTACATTTTTGTGTATAACTTTTGATATGATAGTCCGCTGACTCAAAATTTTACAACGACTAAGTTAACAAGAAATTAATTCGAAACAACTATTTCCAGCAAAACTTGCCAAGACGATTTAACATGTTTTGGAATGGGACCATTACTTTTCCACCTTATGGTGGTTGGCAAATTAAAAAATTCCTACTTTAAAATATTCCCAGAAAAATTCAATAACTAATTGCTTGTTATAGGCGTACCATGTTTGAATAATTTTTGTAAAAGATTGGTATAAGTTGTTACAAGCACCAGCAAAATTTATTGAAGCATACTTAAGCCATTTAAATATAAAGGGTTTCCGACGGGAAGGTATAACTCACAGTAATTTCATTGTAATCCTGACTCTATGAGATGTGACACTGTCTTGTTGATACCACATGTTAATCTAGCCCAAAACAATCAGCTGTGGCGTTAAAAAGTTTTCAATCATATCACGACATCGCTCTTCATTCGCAGTTACCGTTACACCGTTTTCATTTTCAAAGAAATAAGATCCAATAATTCCCCCTGACCAAATTGCACACCAGATTGTTACTTTTATTGGATGCAAAGGTAACTGATGAACAGTTTGAGGGTTTTTTATTGCCCAGAACTGACTTTTCTGTTTATTCACATTCAAATAAAAATATGCCTGCAGCTCATTACGGGGCTTTCATGAAAATCGGGGTTATCATGGGCGAGCTGTAACATTCTATTGGAGTATGTACGGCGGCGTAAATGGTCTTGTGGAAGAAGCTCTTGCGTCAATTGGATCTTATATGGAAATAAATGCAAATCCTTGTGTAAAATTGTGGCCAAAGTTGTTATTTGAAGACCAAGCTCATGAGAACGGTGTCGAATTGAGGTTTATGGATTGCTTTGAACACTTTTTTGAGCTGCATTAATGTTTGCAGCCGATCTTGCAGTACGTTGTAATCCATGCTTGGGCCTATCAGTTACATACCCTCTTTCTTTGAAATGATTTACTACACCGTAAATGGTGCGTTATATTGGCAGGTTGTTTCTCCTAAAAATTTCACTTAACTTTCTTACGTCACAGTAATCGAAGACTGATTTTGGTAAAATATTTTAACGATTAAAACAAGTTGGTTTATCGAACACTTTTCCATAATAAATTTGCCACATGTCTACTTCACGACTATCAAATATGAACTGTCACGACTAATGTTTACTAAAATAACGGCTAAACAAAGTGGCATACTTTACCTTTATCATACCTTTGAATCTTTTTTAAAACGTCTCTTTTTAAGTATTGATTTCTATTACACATCGGATTATTCCAATTTAAATTGTAACTTTTGTTTTTATTTACTTGCAGGTTAGAAGCAACTTATTGCGGCTGCATGCCAATAGCACCCAATAAACTCGTTTATCCGGAACTGTATCCCAAAGAAAATCTCTACAATACTTCCAATCAATTAATTAAAATGTTATACAATTGGTGTCGTAACCCGGCACTATTTCGTAAACAGCGCGAGAAATTTTTCGAATATTTTACATTTGATCGTTATTCAGCACAGCATTTAGTACCAAAATTTTTGGAAAAATTAAGATATTAATCGAAAACATGCAGCACAACCCGGTGCAAATTGCACAACAGCCCAAATTTTACAAAATGCCAAAGTGCAATATTTCGAATTTAGCATTTAAGTCTAAACATGTAAGACTTCAAACAGAAATATATACAATACATATTATATATTTTGGTAAATGAAAGCAAAATGAAAAGTTAAATAATACCCGAAGCTTATACAATTTACTTGAAACAACTTGACCAATTTTAAATCAAATTTAAATCAATTTTAACGTTGATAAAAAATATTGTAGCAAAAACATAAAATCTAAGTTCCACGTAGAAAAAGCATTTTTAATAGATTTTTTTTATGAAGTTTGATTAAAAATCATTTTTAACTTTGGTTAAAATTGTTTAGCAATCGTTTAACAAATTTTTATTATAGCTAGTTGATTTTTCGTTTTGTTATATATGCTTAATACCATTATCAATTTTTATTTTTATAAATTTAGGTAAAAATTACTGTTAAGCATACAAAACATTGATACAAATAATACATACATATATAAAAAGAAATATTGGATGTTTAAAAATGATCCTCTTTAAATTTGGGTGGTGCACTGTAGGGCTCCTTAACATGAGCTCGATATTCTTCATCATCATCATGACATTCACGAAAACATTGCGCACAAAACAGTTCACCATCACACCCCTTACAACGAAATACAGCATCTTCATTACAAATATTACACCATGGCAGTTCTTCTGTATCAACGCCAGGTGGTGGTGCGGGTACACCAGCTGATAGCTCTGCATCCAAATTGTTAGACGGCTCAGGTAAGCGAGCTTCAGCTAAATACTGCAATTTTTGTTTTCAATAAATATTCCAAAATAAATATTGAAGACATCAAGCAAATTATTAAACATAAAATTTGCAATAAAAGCAAAATGAAGTATTTTTGCTTTCACTAATTACTTCGTTAAAAAAAGAATATACCAGTAAAAAATTATAAATAGCTTGTTTTCTATGTTTCCCAGCTATCTATATGTCGACATTTCATAGGAACTACCCTAATCATCAGTAGACTTTGAAAATTTTTGAAAGATATTCTCAAACATTCAACTTTATATCCCAACAATCCAAATAAATTGCTGAGAATTTAAAAAGAAAAATGCTCTAATAATATCCGTCAAAACACAAAAAAAACAAGCTTTTCTATTTATAAACGTCTCTAACATTTCTTTACACCTTTCAAACAAGTGAACAACCGTTGGTTGCTACGATTTGCTTTTTGAAAGTATCGAAAAAAAGGAAAGGTGTAAAGATATGTTAGAGACGTTTATAAATAGAAAAGCTTGTTTCTTGTGTTTTGACGGATATTATTAGAGCATTTTTCTTTTTAAATTCTCAGCAATTTATTTGGATTGTTGGGATATAAAGTTGAATGTTTGAAAATATCTTTCAAAAATTTTCAAAGTCTACTGATGATTAGGGTAGTTCCTATGAAATGTCGACATATAGATAGCTGGGAAACATAGAAAACAAGCTATTTATAATTTTTTACTGGTATAAATGTTAGAAGCTTAAATAGCGAATAAAAAACTTAATTGTTTGAAAAAAGAATATATTTACAGGCAGTTAAATTTAAATGCAAGTGGCAGAGATATTTAAGCTTTGTAATATAATTTCAGTTTTAGAACCATAAGGGTCAATATAGTTGTTAGTGAATTTAGAAAACGCTTGCAACAGAGGGGTTACTCTCTATTGCGATGCGAAAGAAAAATGGTTCGTAATCGAAGAATTAGTACCCTGTACTGCGTTTTCGTATTTTACTTTCGCATTAAATTTTTCCCTTTCGCATATTTTTTTTGCCATTCTTCGCTATTGTATGCCTTGTGGTACCAGTGTTGCTTCATTTTCAAACTATTTCGCGAAAAAGTTTGCACAAACGGCACACAGGTCCAAATTATACTCTTATTAGCGCATTTACCTTTCGCATCGAACTTAATTTCGCATCGCAATAGAGAGTGAACCCCCAGTTTTGTAATAGATTAAAGAGAACAGGTTTACGTATTCTTTATTCTAATACACAAAACTGTCGTGTAGGCCGTAAAAAAAAATCCATCCCACATATTTCAAGAGGCGTAGATCGTCATCACAACAAAGCGGCATTAAAAAACACTCGATTACACATTTGTCTTCGACAGCAATTATAGCAACAGATAGATGCTGTCGACAATGTTCAATTGCTGTTGGTAACAAGTAAATAAATAACAAAATTTTGTGTTGACTTCATGTGAGGACGATAACACCTCCTGGAATATGGGGGAATATAACGATTGTAATGTTAGCTAAATGTTAATAGTAACGAAATTCATAGCAGAAGGAAAATCATTTAACTGATTTCAACTATTGTTCTTCAAAAGAACAAAAAATTAATTTATAGTTCCTAATAATTTTTCAAACTTAATGTTTGTAAGAAATATTAATGACAATGATAGATTGTGAGAAATCATTGAAATTTTACCTTTTCCATGATGCCTTTGAGTAAAGTCTCATCATCCAGTTCATTGTCACTGGGTGTGTTAGTATCTGGCGTAGTTGTCGCTCCTGCTGATGCACCACTTACGGCAGGCGATACCGGATCATCTCTTAAAGCTTTCAATCTTCGTTCAATATCGGACAATGCATCTTTTCTTTCCGTTTCCAAACACTTGTCTAATTTCGCTTCGCCCATAAATTGAGCCAACAAGTCATTCATTTTTTCTTGGTCGCTGCGTTGATCGGTGTTTAAAAGTAAATCCTTTTTCGAATAATCCTTGTGAGGCATGCCATTCAGTTTAGACAAACGAGAACGTATTTCATCGTCACTAGGAAATGCGGCAGGATCGTGAGCTTTTAAATTTTTCAAACGCTGTAATATTGCACTGTCTAGGTTTTCGGTGATATCGGAATTTTCACCACTGGAATGTGTTGATGTGGTTAGTGTGGCAGGTGATATGGGCTCCAGTACTTCGCCCACTAAAGCTGCCGAAGGTTCTATCTCCAGCAGGGCATTAATATCCTTATGTACAATTTGCTCATTAACTGCTGCTTTATATGGTTTCGTTATTATTGTGCCCGGTAATGTGTCTACATCGATTACCTTTTCCACTTCCTGTAGTTTGGACAGTTTGTCATAGCATATCAGGCATACATTTAATATCTTGTGGTTGTGTTTGGGTACTGCTACAGGTCGTTTGAGACACTTTGCACAATAGGAATAGCCACAACTGGGACAGCCGTACTAGAATTTTAGAGAAAAAAATTTTGTTTACTTAATATGAGTCATTTTCATTAGTCTTTGTTTTAGTTGCCTCTTTACAAAATAAACCATATTTTCTACTGCAGCCAAAGCAGGACATGTTTGTTGAAATTTATTTTGTTGACATGAATTATGAACTTTTGATCCTTTTTTTTTTTTTTTTGTTTTAAAATTGTTCAGCTTCACATACACAAGTACAAAGAAAAAGTTTTAGTTGAAATCAGCTGACGCTGCAGCTGTTGTCATATTTGTGAGCACCAAGTTGTATTCGGCAGGGTTCGGTATACAAATACTTTTTAACCGTTATTTTAAAATTAATGAAACTTGCGGCATGAAAAAAGCCAAATAGTTGTTGCTTAAACGATTTTGTGCAGCATTGCCAAGCTCAATTTTTTTTTTAACCAAAAATTCTTATAGCGCATTCACACCAACTCAAAATCTAGTAGATTTGAATTGAAATCTACAACAAAATCTATATCGTTTACACCACCGTTTTTTGACATCTAGCAAGATTTCATTTGCTCAAAAATAATTTATGCATGCGGGTTTGACAATACAATATTATCAGAGACTGAATACACCAGCATTAAAGTGTATATTTTTTGTGCCCAGAGACTGCATACACCACATTATAGTGCAATTTTTGTTGCAGCGTAGTATTTTTAAGTACTTTTTGCAAGAAATCACAGTTGCATCACTTAGTATGAGTAGATTTCAGGAGATTTCGTCGAAATCTACTCATAAAGTAGATTTCATTTTGTATGGGAAATCTTCTCAAAATCTACTAGATTTGGCTTGAAATCTCGAATGAGCAGATTTCGCTTTGGTGTAAATAGGCTATTACAAAGGCTACCAAATAAGTAAGAAAGTAACAAAAATTTTCCAATACCTACCTATGTATATTATGAGCTTTTAAATTATTCCGTGTTGTTATATTTTATATTATTTTATGCACAGTATGGGCTAGGTAGGTAGACTGCTGGACTCCCAAGTGTTTCCTTAGTTGTCCAGCTCACGTGGGTCTTTGTCAGTTCCCTTTGTGATTGCCTGAAAGTAAAGTCGATAATGGGTAATATAGTGATTGTGTGATACTAGCCTTACGATGGTCTATATGAAAGAAGCCAGCGCTGTTAGATAGGCTAAGACTAGACATGATAGGCTATTGAAACTCTGCTCGCCCAGAAATTTTAGGCGTTGCTGTTCTAATGCCGGGATAATCCGAGAAGTTGTCTACTCCTCATCTTCGACTTGGGAACTTCTGCAGAAGTCGTTGTAAGGTAAACCAAGCCGGGCTGTCTCCAGTGATGACTCTTCCGTTCTCTTAATGTGGGCTCTGCGAACCACCTTTCTTGGGCTCGTTTTAGCGTGTGAAGCTTTGTCCCTTACCAGCACGCTGATAGATGTTGTCCGTAAAAAAGCTCAGTGTAACTGTCCTCTAGTGTTAACATTTTTTTTGGCTAACTTATCGGCGATGGTGCTGCTGCTATTGAACCCGTGTCCATATACCCATTTTGGGGTTAAGTTCGAATGTCACGCCAGTTTATTTAAAGATGTCAGACATACCTGTATATTCTAATCAGGGTATTGATGGCGGCCTTGCTGTCCTTTGTTAAAATGATATCTCTGCTGCACATCTTGTTAAACGTAAGCCATCTAGCCGCTTTATTTATAGCCGGTATTTAAGCTTGAAGAACACTACATCCGTCCAGTGGTCTGAAATATTTCAGTGTTGAAATCTTCTATGTAAACGCCGTCCCCAACTCCTTCTCTTCTAGATCCGTCCGTGTAAGCCTAGATTCAAAGGGAGATTCCTCGATTTGGTAGCCAAAGTTCCTTGAGAGGAATGGTTTTCAGATGCAGTAATCAAGTAGATCGGAGACTAGGTCCTTTTCAATCTCAAGTATATTGGCGTATCCCCATGGTCTCTAGGTCCATGTTTCTGCCGCGTTCAGCCTGATAACGCATATTAATGCTATTTGCCTCGCTTACCCATTCTGTTGGTTGCGGATTCCAGTGACTTCCACCATGCTGCTACTCCATAGAAAATTATCGATTTTATGACCATTTCGTAAAGCCACACTACTCCTTTTGGTTGTATGCCCCATGTTGAATATATTGATTTTTTACATAGACAGCCTTGGATACTCTGGTCTTTATATTATCTTTCCATGCTAGTTTGCTGTTTAGTAGCTCCTGAGCGATGTCCATGCGACGTTGCTTTTGCTCAAAATTTAGTAAATCGAAGAGCGCACCAAAATACGACTAACAATCTGAAACGGCTGATATTGCCAACATATATAACAGATATGTGTACCAACATAACAGAAAAAAATGCGAAAATCAGACATACGTAACTTACGAAATTTGAAAATAACGGTTATTTTTTATCAGACCATTTATACTTTGTAGGGTGGAAATAAAAATTGCAGAAATTACAAGCGGGATCACAAACTTATATTCGAATATACCCTCCCTTTTCATTTTTGTGAATGGTATAATAATAAAATGCCTTTATTCAAAGTGAAGAAAGCACATTTTTGGACTTACTTTTTTTATATCTAACGATAATTATTTTTATATCTCTAAAATTCTGCAAACGGTTAAGAATTGCAAAAGATACTCGTACAAGCTTCAGAATATGGAATTTTTAGTGCCTTTAAATAAGTGAATCGGAGTGTATGTGTATTCATTACGTAACCATATAATATTGTGACGTTTAACATTGATCGTGACAATAGAATTGACCATTTTTCAAAAATATGGCCGGGAATGATAACATAATATGGTGGTACATGACAGTTAAATGTATTTTTGAAGAATAACAGTATTACTCATGTTACAAAATTTATAATTTTTACCAAATATATGTTCATATGGTATATGTAAATTTCGGATTGAAACCATATTATGTGGTTGTGGTCAACAATATAATTTAACAATAGTATTTTGTCTTTAAAATATTGTTATGTATATCAACCATATTTTTCTTCTACGTGTGTCGAATTATGTTTCTAGCGTTGCCAATACTACTGTACAAATGGTGACAGCATTAAGTCTAGTGTTAATTTAGGATCATCCTTTAATACTTCCAATAAAGAGTTTTTTTTGTTTTTAAAATTAGACGAAAAGATGTTGTAGTGTGCACCCTGTTGTAATGATGGGTAATGCAGTTTGTGAACAGTGGGGAAAAAGTTAGAAAGAGCTAAATATAGTAGTGTTGAAAAAAAACGGAATTTTTTTTATGGCCAGAGTTCTGTTTTTGGGGGAAAAGTAGATATTGGGGTTTAAATAGAATAGCGGATTGGTTTTAAAGGAGATATTTTGTACTAATGAAGAAAAATACATTTTTGTGCTGAGGGGAAAAAGAAGATCGACATTGTTGAAAGTAGAAGTTTTGTAAAGAAAAATTTAAGAACTTTAATATAATATGAAAAACAAAAGTTTGAGAAAAGTGAAAACATTTTGGTTGAGCCGAAGAATAAGAACAAGAATTTGGAGCGTGGAAGCGGAGGATTTGGGTTTTTGAGGAAGGATGGGACCTGAAGAAAGGTGGCAGTGATTTTGGGTTTGGATAAAATGAGGAAAAAAAATGTGAAACAAGTTGGTGAAAATATAATTTTTATTGGTTAAAGAAAAATAAGGAAATGTTAAAAACTATAAGCTAAGATTAAAAACTAAAAACTCAAAGAAATAAATTACAATTCAAAAAAAAAAAAAAAAAAAAAAAAGAAAACATCATTATTATTTATTTATTTAGTAACTATACAGTTGCAAAGTAAATTTGCAATGTATAGGATGCACAGAGTGGGCGGGGTGACAAAGACCATAATGCCCAAGATGGTGTTAACAGTACTTTTGTAGCGTCGCTGTGACTGACTATAACGACCTATGCCTTCACATAGAAAGTTTCCACGTTGTTAACAATGAATAACCTCTAAAAAAAAAAAAAAACTGTAAACCAATACAGTTAGTTGAGGCAAACCGTTAACCAGTGCGAGTGAGACGCAAAACTCTCGAAGACCGAACAACAAACACAAGCCTGACCGCACTTAAAGTGCGGTCTCCACCTGACTTGAAAACACTAACTTTAACGCTAACTTCAAGTTAAAGTTAAATGTGGACCGCTCATGTTGAAGTTTGGTTAAAGTTATAACTTGGTTGTTAAAACATTTCATTTGGAAACTCTGTTATAACTTAAATTGACAACAGCCTGCTATTTGAAGTTGTTTTTCGCCATTTTTATTGTTTTACTATGAAAAGTTATAACTCTAACAGCACTACGTGTTCGCCGACTTTAACAGATAGATATTTAAACAGCAAGTTTTAACTTCATGTTTTAACTGCGGTTTAAGTTAGGTGTAGACTGCATGTAAGAAATAATTGCGATGACGCGAGAGCTTTTCTTCAGCCCAGAGCTGCTTTACGACTGAAACATCATCATATTTTACAAAATATAAAAACCTATACACTTAAGACTAGAAACGAAAAGTGAAAATTTAAAAAGTACGAAATAGAAAAGTTAATGCACTAAACAGAAAGTTAAAATATTAAAAACAGAACCTAAAAAGAAACATAACTTTATGAAAATCATTGTTAAATTATGAACTTAAACTAAAGACTCTAAAATGTTCAAACCTGACAATGTAAAAATCTAAAAATTTTAAAACTTAAAAGAAAACATACAAGGCGAATTCATAACAGGTGAAATTGACGGCGCAGCTGATAACTTTTTTTAATTTTAATCTTTTTCAGATGCCAATAGAATAATTAAAACAAATTTGAAAAAATTTTTTTTTAATTATTATTGTATCTTTGAGCGCCAGGTATCATCCAGAATTCTCGCCAATCTGGCTGGCCATTTTCACATTTTCAAGCTCTATCATCTGAGACTTTAAGTTTCACGAAATAATTAAGTTTTCTTTTATTGTAAATTTTTTTTAAAAGAAATTTGAAAAAAAATTTTTTTTAAATAATTTTTTAGGTTTTGTATTGCAACTATCATTCAGAATCCTCCGCAATCTGGCTGGCCTTTTTCACCTTTCCGAGGTCTATGATCCGAGACTTTAATTTTCACGCCTTGGAAAACATATATTTAAAACTAATGGAAAGAAAGTCATAACAAACAGTTAAAGTATTGAAACACGTCTTTTTGGAACTTGAAAATTTTAAAAATAAAATAATAAAATACAAATATTGAAGACCCTACATCATCATGCTGCCATCACCGCAAATAGCAATTGAAACAGCAGTCCGTAACAGTCAGTAGTAGCTAATTCAGCCAATCACCGCAGTCCGTAGCAGCCAGTTTGCAGCAGTGTCCAGCGAGCAAACTACCTGCCAAAGGCATGACTGATACAGACGGCCTACGGACAAAGTAACATATGTATTTTTCATAGTAAAGGTGGGGAAAGCATCGACGTTAACAAAAATTAGTTATTGCTCGGATTAGAGCGTTAGGGCCCTAAACAGAGCTCCATTTAGGCGTCAAGTTTTAGGTAAGCGGAGGGCCAGTTGCCCGAAATTAGGTGAGTCCCTTTTTCATATGCCACATTTATGTTTTTCATTTCGTAAGAATTTGTATTGAAAAAAAATTGGATTTATAAGATAATAATTTTTGCTAAACACTCCTTTTTTTGTGTATTTTTCTGGTATAAATTAAATTTTTTATTGTTAAATTATTGTAATAAAGCCTGAGTTAATGTAAAATTTTTTCAAGAATTCATATGTGTTTTTGATATGATTTGTCAGTAGGCAAGTTCAGATTTTGTCATAGGAAGGCGATGAGAAGGTAAGTCTTCTATTTTAGGGATGGTTTGCGAATATTTTCCGCTGCAAACCATCATGATGGAGTTCGCAGAGCTTCAGAGGGGTGGGCTGCCGATCCTGGTATAACATCAGCCAGAAGGAGTTCGTTGTGGGAGAGACTACAGGTGGCAAGATGTGGTGTTGGTGAGTATTTAAGGCCAATTGTAGAACGTTTTTCCATTTTCATTTTCATTTTTTTTATATATGCATCCACTTTCGGGCTCCATACCTTAAATTTTGTTCAAGAACATGTGTAAAGCATGTTCTAGCTGACATGATTTTTTTTTATTATGTGACCAGTGATGTTAACTTTTATTTTCAAAGTACTGTACCACTTTAAACAAATTACCGTATTTTGAGCAAAATCACCGTACGAAAAGTATTTACTGCCAATAATACCATCGACGCTAATAAACCAAAAGAGTGGGCATTTAAAAATTTAATAAAAGAATTAATTGAACCAATGTCACACAAATAATATATATATAGTAATTTTTTTAATCTAATTCTGGTTTCTTTAATAAAAACTCTCATCTGCAATAATATATTAGATTCGTCAAAAATTTGTGTATTCAGTGTGAGAGAAATCTAACTGACAAAATCTGACAAGTGGTCTGTAAATCTAAGTTTTCTAAAGTATTTCAGAAAACTCTTCAGTTTCAGCACAACAATTTAAATTTACATTGGCCCAACCAATTACAGGTCAAGAATATTTCATGTTGTTTTTGTATATGTTGTACAACCATCAGTAGTCTTATTATATTATATTAACACCTGATTTTACTTATCACACAGCTATATGACTAGATGTGTTCTGCATTTAGAGGATGTAATTTTTAACAATTCATAGCTGGAGTGGCCTCTCCAATTACCTTTGACGATTCTTGCGAAGGTGTACTAAGATAAGTATAATAAAGCAACTATGATTTTATTCAAAATGAAACCAAATGAATAAAACTTTTTTGAAAATTACCGTACAAGTAATTAAATTACCGTGCTGCCGTTTGAAGGTCAAAATTACCGTACAATACGGTAATTACCGTACAGTTAACATCACATAATGTGACAAGCACCAGATCATGGAAAAGAACCACCCCAAGACGGCGAGCGTCTAGCCGGAGCAAAACGCCAGCATGCCAGCGATGCCATTATCTGGGAGCATCTTGCTATTTTGCAGTTTGATTTTTATTTTGTTTTTCAATTATATTTTTCATTTATTTCCAATTAGTTTTTTTTTGTGAATATTGTTTTTCACCCGCTACATACAAACAATCGACCTCAAAACACATAATAGGTGTGTTCCACGTGAATAACGAAACAGTCCAAAGTAGTCCAAAAGCGTTACACGTAACAATTTTTGTGCAATTTTGAGAGAAAATGAGAGAGTAATTTTTTTTCATTTCCTATACAAATTAGCCCGAACTTTTTCTTTGGGTAAACTCGGACTAGAATTGAATAATCAGCTGTTTTATGTTTACGTACATATGAAAATAAAAATTTGCAAATTAGAAAATAGTTTTTGTTTAAAAAGTAGTTAAAAGTAAAATGGAAGTTTGCCCAAACTAAAAACAACGTTGTGAAGTTGTAAGCAGAACATGCAATTGTTATTCGGCTTTTCATTTTATAAATATGTACTATAGAAATCTATTGAAAATTTTACATTGCTTTTAATTTTACAGATGTCGCCAATAATGCAAATTTTTTGTTTACATGATGTAATGCGTTTTAAGCGTCTAAAATCACTAAAATATGCTATAATCTAAAAAGTAAGCAGCATTACTATTGCAAGATGTACAATTGTGGTTTTTTGCGTTCCAGCAGTTTTGGGTAAAATTTACAAATTTAGAGAGTAATTTGCTTTTTACTCTCATTAGTCCGATCTAGTCAGAGATCTCGTGGAACACACCTAATAATGTGACAAAATTCCTATATACTCGTACGTCCCCTTTCACAGTTGAGAAATTGATGGGCAGACAGACGAAGTTTGTAGGCGATGTATTTAAGAGGAAGATTGTGCGGTAGACCTCTACTGTACTGGACATTTTAAGACATTTATTTTATTTATTTATTTAGTAACTATACAGTTGCAAAGTAAATTTGCAATGTATAGGATGCACAGCATGGGCGGGGTGACAAAGACCATAATGCCCAAGATGGTATTAACAGTACTTTTGTAGCGTCGCTGTGACTAACTATAACGACCTATGCCTTCACATAGGAAGTTTCCACGTGGTTAACAATGAATAACCTCTATAAAAAACTGTAAACCAATACAGTTAGTTGAGGCAATCCGTTAACCAGTGCGAGCGAGACGCAAAACTCTCGAAGACCGAACAACAAACACAAGCCTGACCGCACTTAAGAAATAATTACGATGACGCGAGAGCTGTTCTTCAGCCCAGAGCTGCTTTACGACTGACATTTTAAGACATTTTTCGTTTGAAGTTGCCTCTCTTCGAATTTTTTCATGTTGTTGCTCAAATTATTATTCTCATATCAACATCAACTTCATATAAACACATTGGCTGTGCTTAAAAAACAACAACAACAAAAAAGAAAGAAAAGAGAAGCGAAAAATTTCTGTCTGTCTATTAATTTCGCAACTCTAAAAGGTTTCGGCAAGTTCAAAGCAGAATGAGCAAAATGTCTGTCTTTCAATTTCCAAACCCTAAAAGCGAACTAAGTCAAAAGCGCCCCCATCAGCATGATCTTTTTTTACAATCAACAATAATTTAGTTATTTTGTTTACCATCTTTTATAATTAATCTTAACAACTGATTACAAATTTTTATCTTTAATTGAGAAAAATAATTTAAAAGTTTGCACAAACTTCAAGTGAAGGAAAGAACGAAAGAACAATGTTGAAAGAGTCAAGTTCGTGCGACTTCTAAAAGTCTGCAATTTAAAAATCGATTGTAAATTTCATAAAAAGGCTTAGACCATTAAATACATTAAAACAATCTGTAATGTGC
The DNA here is from genome assembly GCA_914767995.1 of Thecocarcelia acutangulata. NCBI lineage: Eukaryota > Metazoa > Arthropoda > Insecta > Diptera > Tachinidae > Thecocarcelia > Thecocarcelia acutangulata. Next base: position 75,000,868 of record OU612095.1, on the reverse strand, counting down.
TTTTCAGAAAAAAAAAAGATTTCACCATTCCTTGCCTAAACCATTAAGCCACTCACACCCGTCAGTCAGCACGTCTCTACTGCCAACTACAAGTAGTTAACATTACAAAGAGTTTTTAAAAATATCATTGGCTGTGTGTGTTAGTACAGGATTGCAAATGTGTATGTGTGTACGTGTGTAATAGTCAAACACTTACAACATTATCAGATTGTTTGGGTTTCCTTGCGATTGTTGTTGTTGTTTGGTGCTGGCGTCTACGACAGTTGTTTGGTCGACACTGCTGTTGTCGGCACTATTAACGTGGCTTTGTTTGCAAGAATGTTAACTTTCGAATTGTTTTATTCAAGTTTCTGTTTGTATTTGTGTTTGTGAGTGAAAGTGGAAGTGAGGGACCCTAAACGTAACCATGAACGTCGTAGAAAATGTGTTTTGTGTATCATTATTAGCCACAAATTATCAGCACATGATTTTCAGGGTCAATAGACTTTTAGAAAAATATTCCTACCCTACGACAACATACATTTTATTTCATTTTATTCTTTTGTATTGCTATTAAAATTTATGCTACATATTTCTTTCGGTTTAAGTGCACATGAAAAAAGAAATTTATTAATTTCACTCTCTGGAAAATATATGAAATTAAGCGAATTTTGCAAAAAAAAAAAAATTTTTTTTCCACATATGCGGTGTATTGTACCAGAATAAAGGCCCATTTAGCCTACCGTAGAAACGTTAATGTAAATGTAACGTAAATGTAGTAGCACTTATAGAACACTTAAAACCGTATCATGTTTTTTTGACATAAACAAAAAAGAAAAGTGCATGTGAAGAATAAGTGTTCTGTTTTTCATTTTTATACTATTGATTGTTAAAGAAAATAATTACTTTTTCATCGTCCTATCATTATCATATCATTATATGAAATAAATTACAAAAATAAAATAAAAGCAGTACATCTGTTCATAGCAGTGATGGGAGTTCAGAGTATTCAGTACATATACAAAAAGTACGAAAATTGTTTATATTATACATTAAATTTCTAATATTTCTTTTTCTGTCTATATGTCGACATTTCATATGAGCTACAGCTGGGAAACATGAAAAACAAGCTGTTCATAATATTTTGGTTGGTTGCGACGGTAGAAAGCGTAAATGTAAATGTATCGTTAATGTAACAGTAAGTGCGCTTATAGAATACTTAAAATCGTGTGATGTGGTTTTGAAATTTTCTTCCGAATTATTCTTTTTTTTTGGGTTTTCATATTCGGAAAAATATCTGTTATACAGGTATTGATTTACCTGTACCAAATAAATTATTTTCCATCATGCACATATTTTTATCAAATAAATTATAAAAAACAAAAAGCCATACAGCTGTTCAAAACAGTGATGACAGTTCGTAGACATATACTAAAGGTACGAAGCTTGCTTAAATGGTACCAAAAATGTATCTTATATTATTACAATATGCAATAACTTTGATAAAAAGTTATATTATAATGTATTATACTTAACATTTTTTTATTATTACATTTTTATTTCTTCACAGACCTACCTATGTATGTCTTAAATTTATTAAAATATGTTATGTTATTTAACTACTTAAAACAGTTCAATTATCAAATAAACAAAAAGTACTAAAGCAGGGGGTTTGTGCCATGCTGCCATTCACAACAATATATACCATCACTGACAACATTTGTCACGTAAGCACGTAATGAAATTCTATTTTCTACAGGTTGAGACGTTACAATTCATTACAGTCAGATAAGCATTTTCAGGGTTTCTCGTATAACAAAAACGATCAGCTGTTCCGACTACATTTACGGTCGGCTAAATGGGCCTTAAGGAAACTATCAGGCAGTTTACCAATTTCGAATGAAAATGAATGCGAAAGAAAGCTAGTCACTCACATTCGAATCAATTTGGGTTTGTCTATCTCACCATTATTCGTTCGCATATTCTTATGTATTTTCATTGAGTTTTGACAAATCGTTCGCATAAAAAAAAGTTATACGAACCCAAATCAATTTTCTTTCGCTTAGATTGCGAACGCATGCACGAGATTGGTAAACTGGCTGTATGTTATGAGGAGCAGTCGTAAAGCAGCTCTGGGCTGAAGAACAGCTCTCGCGTCATGTAATTATTTCTTAAGTGCGGTCAACAGCGCTGTCAACTTTGAAATTTCAAAACGCACCAAAATGGGGGAAAAACGCGTTATCTCAAAGAAAACGCATCAAATTTTTTTTTATTAATTTTAAACGTTTTTCACAAAATCGGTAATATTTTCATTAAATTAACTTATTAAAAGCATAGAAATTTCCTTTTTTACTTAATGTGGTGTTTACAGAACACAGGCGACACCGCTTTCACATACAGAAAGTTTACTTTGCAAAAAGAGTGACTTTTTTCCCTTGCTAGCACTTACTTCAAGTTTGGCATTGCCAAAACGAAGATTTTACCTTAATTTTGAAGTTTTTTAAGTAAAATAAGATTTGAAGATATATTTCCCAAAATTAAGATTAAGAAAAAATGTTACTCAGCTGTTTACTGGTTCCAAAATTTTTGTACGCTACTTATACACAAATGTATATTAGTTACATTTATAGTGTAAATGACGACTAGTGCTATACGACAAAATGTAATAACTTTTTGCTATTATTTAAAGATGCTGGATGAGGTTTTTATTCAGAACTCCACCGAAGTCGTATTCATTTCAACTGACACATAGTCAGATCGGTTATAGCGGAGATTGAATGGAAACTCCCAGCTACACTTTCCACAGGCTCCTCAGGTCAGCTAACCTGATTGTACTAGATTTTTTTTCAGTTATGTCAAGCAAGAGCTATAAAAAATAAAACCAAGGAACTTGACCCAGTCCATTAAACAACAAATGAGATACTCCCAGCTGCAATAAATAAGATTCTGATCAGTTATCACGATCATGGGTGCCATTTATCATGTCATAGTCTATCATCTTATCATATATTATTACTTCCCCATAAAATAATGGAAAAGCTTGTTTAAATTTTTTTCTGCAGCTTTGTACTACTCGTACGAGTACTAATTTTGAAAGGATATTTTATTGAATTGAGTTTTAGCTTAATATTTTCACTTCGATCTCATTGTTATGTTAAAATAATCATCATTTTGTAATAATTAACACACGTTACTTTCTGAATTTGGCATAAGAAACATCAAAAGAAAAGTCTTTTAAGAATTTTTCCTCAAAATTAGGATTTTTTTCGGCAAATGAAGAGAAATATCTGGCACCATTGCTCAAGATATTACAAAGTTAACTTTCCGTGTGTGTAATTGTACGCTGTTGTTGATGAAATCTGCAACTTTTGCATACTTGCATCAAATTTCATTGAATGTGTTACAGATACGAGTACATAGTGCAAAAAGTTGTTTCTTTTACTAGAACGTTATGTTGAAATTGATATGGTGCCACCGAAAATTGGAAAAAAGCGCACCGCGCACCGGATAAGGATTTTTTCGCAAAAAAAAAAATAGCGAAAAGCACCAAAAACGGTGCGAAACGCACAGAGTTGACAACGCTGGCTTGTCAGGTTTGTGTTTGTTGTTCGGTCTTCGAGAGTTTTGAGTCTCGCTCGCACTGGTTAACGGTTTGCCTCAACTAACTCCATTGGTTTACAGTTTTTTTTAGAGGTTATTCATTGTTAACCACGTGTAAACTTCCTATGTGAGAGCATAGGTCGTTATAGTTAGTCACAGCGACGCTACAAAAGTACTGTACCCTGCCCATGCTGGGCATCCTATACTTTGCAAATTTACTTTGCAACTGTATAGTTACTAAATAAATAGGGGTCCCTCGATTGTTGTAGCGAATAAAACTCTAGGCAGCCGCATGACTAATGTTGTATTGGCTTCCGAAACCCTTACCAAGGGCTTAAATTGGCAGAACGGGGATCAGCATTGCTCCCGGGTGGTTTTGCTTGCATGATGATGGTTAAGGTGCCTACCTTGGCTAAAACGTTCTGGCTGTGTTTGAAACCTAAAACGCAGGAAGGGGATGTTAGTATCCTGGATAATTGTTTGGTGTGTGGCTTTTTTCGGAGACTAACAACCTCCCGAGGGTCTGTTGCCTTTACAACAAACACCTGTACTGTAAGCAACCAGTGGAGATGCTTGACGGTTGAGCTGGTTTAAGGGCTGATACTGCTAGTGGGCTTCGGCCTACTAACTCATTAAGCCTTGTCTTTCGTTGACTGTCTGGGAAATTGCATACAGGATGTGTTCTTTTACGGGTTAGAGGGGGGTTTTCTTCCAAGTCTTTATGTTAAATAAAACAAACCATTTTTCTTGAAACGCTATAAACCCAAAGTATATAAAGTGGTCATTGACTTTTATTGTGTGTGGCTATGTACGTAATGAGTGAAACACATAAAACACATAAAATTCAGAAAAATGCATGAAATATTTATTTGGATCGATAGTTGGGTCGATATAATTTAATGTTTGAAGATTATTTCATGCAAATGTTGGCCGCGGCTGCGCCTCAAATGGTCCATCCCCTTAGTCCAATTTTGGCATACTCTTTCCAACATTTCGGCCGGTATCTCACGAATAATGTTGGCAATGTTGGCTTCCAGTGCGTCAATCGAAGCGGGCTTGTCGCTATAGACATTAGCCTTAACATAGCCCCACAAAAAATAGTCTAGAGGCGTTAAATCGCACGATCTGGGCGGCCAATTGACTGGTTCCAAGCGTGAAATAAACTGTTCACCGAACTCACCTCTCAATTGGTCCATTGTTTCGCGTGCTGTGTGGCATGTGGTACCGTCTTGTTGAAACCACATGTAATGCAAGTCAAGCTCTTCCATTTTGGGCAAAAAAAAGTTTGTTATCATCGCACGGTAGCGCTCACCATTCACAGTAACGTTGTGATTCGCATCATCTTTGAAGAAATACGGCCCAATGATGCCGCCAGCCCATAATCCGCACCAAACGGTTGTTTTTTGTGGATGCATTGGTAGCTCTTGCAATGCTTCTGGCTGCTCTTCACTCCAAATACGGCAGTTTTGCTTGTTCACGCATCCATTCAACCAGAAATGAGCCTCGTCGCTGAACACAATTCTTCGATAAAAAAGTGGATCTTCATCTAACTTTTCAAGAGCCCATTCACCAAAAATTTGGCGTTGTGGTAGGTCGTTTGGCTTCAATTCTTGCACCAGCTGTATCTTATAAGGCTTCACACCCAAATCCTTCCGCAAAATTTTCCACGTAGTGGAGTAACAGAGGCCCAATTGCTGCGAACGGCGCCGAATCGATAATTCACGGTCATCACCAACACTGGCCGATACGGCTCCCATATTTTCTTCAGTTCGCACTCTACGTAAGCGTGTTGGTGGTTTAATGTCCAACAATGTAAATTTGGTGCGAAATTTTTTTACAATAGCCCGAATAGAAGCCTCAGTAGGTCGATTAAACTGACCATAAAATGGAAGAAGCGCGCGATGAACTTTCTTAACAGAGCACGCATTTTGGCAATAAAATTCAATAATTTGCAAGTGTTGTTCGTTTGTAAGACGATTCATGATTAAATTATAGACCAAACTGAAGATGTTTGACAGTGACACAAGATACAAAACGTGCGTGAGCTGTCAAAACTAGTGTTGCCAAAAAGATAATAGCAAAAAAACCACTCGTTATATTAGTTTCAAAACTGGGTTTTACTTTATATGTTTCAATTTATACTATTAATAATTTGCACTATTACCGCAATCACTAAGAATTATTGAATAACTACAATTATAAAAAACTCGTTATGGGTAAAAACTCGTTATCTGCTCGCTTCGATTAAAGTTATTCTTAGCCACGATAGATGTTAAACTTAGCTACGATAGATGTAAAACGATGATTGCCTTTTTTTATCATTGTTGTCACAGGTATATGGTGGACATTGATCTCACACATCAGGGATGGGGAATTCGATACTTTGTTCACATAAGTGAACAGGAGGGATTAGAAGGTTGCTCATATGGCTACAAACATATGGCAATAATTGCTACCTGTGTGAACCGTGGAACTGGTCCACCATCAGATAAGGCCGTATGGCAGGTGCTGATGTAAATCTTTTTCATAACTGCACTTTCTCTTCTTCTTACCTTAACACTCAACCTACATTATTAGCACTAACTCTTATCTGCCTAGCCAGATCACCGCTTTCTGACAACAGGGCAAACACGACACCTCGAATAACTGTTGCGAATTCTATTTATTATGATTCCTCCCAATGAAAAAACTTTTCAAAACAGAAATATCTTCCGAGTATTTAACCATTTAAGGTTTCTGTTTTTCGTTACAGTGAATGAAAGTAAGAATATCTGAAAGTTAATTAATTTTAACTCTTTCCTGAGAAAAGCTTTACACACGCACATAAACTTTCCTGAGAAAAGCTTTACACACGCACATTAATTTCTTTTTTGTTTGTTTTTTGTTTAATTACATTAGCAAAAACTTTGTTTTCTCCTGAATTGTTATGAGTGTCACCTGGTTTTGGCTTAAAGAAGCAAAACATAATGCCAAGTATAAATGAAGTCTTTAAGTGTCCACTTCCACTCACACTTTTTTCGCAAGCGATTTTATGAAACTAAGCAAAACAAATCTTCTATTGGCAACACATTTTTACAATTGAGACAATAAAAGAAAGTACAAAAGCGAAGAAAAACAAAAATCTGGCTTGTCATCAACCATTAAACAAACACAATCTGCTAAAATACTGCAATTTCTCTAGTACTTTTTTCCTCTTAATACTTTTGCAAACTGCTAATTCTTGTGCTAGTTGTGCTTATTTATTTGCAGCTTTTTTTTTTTTTTTGTTTCTATTGTTTGATTCTACATGTTGAGTTTCTAAATTAAAATCTTAATCCGTGCCATTTGCCCAGCTACGTGAGAGAAATGCAAAATTCGTTGCTTTCTTGTTCTTATACTGGCATCCATTATTATTATTTTAGCTTGTTGTTCAATTTGTTTCTGTTTCTTATACTTACTGCACTTAAAAGTATTAATTCCTTAAATAAAAATGGGAGACACTATTGTCCATGATCTCTGGCCACTAATGAAACTTGTAGCTTATTTCGATTTGAATTAATCTCTTCAACAAAATCAAAAAAAACTTATTTTGCCCATTAACAATGTGTTAAAAAATTAGTTTAAACAAGTAAGAGTGTAGTATATGCGGTTGGGCAGAATCTGGAATACCCTTCACAATAGTATATATTACAAATATATATGTACATATATAGTATATATCGCGCCATTATTGCAACATAGCCATATCTCAAAAAATGAGCTTTTCGAGTTAACAATGCAGAATTGTTAACAGTACTACCTTTTATATTGTGCCAAAGTTTTATTCAAATTACCTTTAAACTGTTTCCTTTAGGAGATATTTTCTAAAAAAAATTGCTAAGATTTGTATGGAAGCTAAAAATAGTAGTCTTCTTTTATAACAAGAACTGCTTTTAAGCAAAAACAAAATGTTGGTGGAATAATCGGATTTTAGATAGTCACCTATATACATATATATAGTATATATTAAAAATTTGAACTAAATATGCTCGGTTAAATATGAACCGATAACGGAATTTTCCATTTTCTGTATTTTACGAGTAATTGCCTCGTTTTATAATCGGAGGTGATTTCAAGCAAAAGAAATTTTTCACAAAAAAATCTGCTTAGACTATATCTCGGGTATATATGGACCGATATCGGAAATTTTAATTTTCTCTATTTGGTAACTTCATTATAATACCAGAACTTCTTTTAAGCAAAACATATGTTTAAGTTCGCTTAACCAACATTTTCATGAAAAAATCGGCTTAGGCTATATTGCGGGTATTTATGGACCGATATCGGAAATTTTCCTTTTCTGTATTTTTATAACCTCCTTTTATAACTAGGGACTAGATTCTGCAATCATGAATTTTTTTTACCAGTGAACACTCATTTTTCATTAAAAAGCGATTCCGCAAGAAACAATAAATTTTATTGCGCTGAATCTATTACTTCAGGCTGAATGATATGCCGATTTGTCAAATTAAATATGTCACATAAGTTGTCTAGTAGATAATTTTAATATCCATACATAATACTTTTGTTTATTTTTTTTCAACTTGAATATATTTAACAATACTCGTAAACCAAAATTCACCGCAGAATTTTGGGTGAAAACATTGTTAGTAAGTGTACGCTTTAACTGTCAAAATTGTTCATTCTCACCATTGCGGACACAAAAATCAAAAGTGAACACTGAAATTGGTGAACATATCTACTACTTTTAAGTAAAAAAAAATTTTTTCATTGAAAACCCGGTTTAGGCTATATCTATATCTATATATATATATATATATATATATATATATATATATATATATATATATATATATATATATATATATATATATATATATATATATATATATATATATATATATATATATATATATATATATATATACGAACCGATATCGAAAATGCAAAAAAAAAAAATTTTTTTCTTGAAAAAATCGGCTTAGGCTATATACGAGCATATGGACCGGAATTGGACTTTTTCATTTTCTGTATTCTGGTGACCTCCTTTTATTACCAAAATTGATTTTAAGCAAAAAATTCTTAAGTTCGCTTACGCGATATTTTCGTGGAAAAATCGGTTTAGGCTATATCTCGGATATATGTGGTCCACATATCGGAATTTTTAATTTTTTGTATTTAAGTAACCTCTTTTTATTACCAAAACTACTTTTAAGCAAAAAGGGTTATTTATGGTATCGGTATCGGAAAAAAAATTTTTTTTTGCTTTGTAATCGATATGCTTAATAATTTTGTGAAGTTTGAAACAAAAATTTTCCAAAATGTTTATAGAAATTTGCAAAAAATAACGGATTTCTTCGGAATTTTGAGTATATCTCAGCTATATGTGAACCGATTTTACTGAATTTCAGTAGCAAACCCATGAATCGATGGAGTAAATGAACGATGAAAAAGTTTCTAGTTCTAATAGTTTTCTCAGAAACGGTATTTCAACGACCGACAGACGGTCAGATGGAAATCGCTTAATGGGCTTTGCTATTAATTCTGATTCAGAATATACTTATATACTTTATAGGGTCTCAAATAAAAATTGTAACATTACAAACACGGGTAAGCGAACTTAAACATTTTTTTGCTTAAAAAAAGTTCTGATAATATAAGGAGGTCGCCAAATAGAGAAAATTAAAATTTCCGATATCGGTCCATATATACCCAAAATATAGTCAGTCTAAAACGAGTTTTTAGTGAATTTTTTTTTTGCTTGAAATCTGTTCTGATTATAAAACGAGGTAATTAAAATACAGAAAATGGAAAATTCCGATATCGGTTCATATTTAACCGAGATATATCCTAAACCAATTTTTGCATGAAAATTTCCATGAAAGATTTCCTTTTCGGAATGGTGATTACAAGGCAAACATATTTTTTCCACGATGTCGGTCCATATCTTATCAGAGCATATTTAGTTCAAATTTGCAATGTACTTAGATGGGTGACTATCGTGAAGGGAATTTTAGATCCGGCCCAGCCGAATATCCTATACTCTTAGTTGTTTTAAACTGTATTGACACAAGAAATTAAAATATTCTACCATGATCTAGTCTAATCTATTCAAAAGATTCAGTCGTAAAGCAGCTCTGGGCTGGAGAACAGCTCTCGCGTTATCGTAATTATTTCATAAGTGTGGTCAGGTTTGTTGTTGTTGTTTGTCCTACAAAAGTTTTGCGTCTCGTTCTCACGATTAACAATTTGCCTCAACTAACTGTATTAGTTTACAGTTGTTTTTTGAAGTATTTCTTTGTTAACCATGCGGCAACTTCTTATGTGAAGGCATAAGTCGGTATAATTAGTACTGTTAATACCATCGTGGGCATAAGGTCTTCGTTACTCCGCCCATGCTGTGCATCCTACACTTTGTTAATTTATTTGCAACTGTATTGTTACATAAAGAAATAAAATACATATCTGAAATTTCAGGTGCTCGAAACTAATTTTAGATCCATGGGTTCTTTGATAAAGTGGCTCTTCGTAGAATAATTTCCATCCCCAACGATTTTTATAAAAAAAACCGATCCGCCCTAATGTACATACAGTGTTGGCGACATAATTAAAACATTTTTGATAGTAAATTAATTTATTGTTTTGATAGTATATCTGAGGTTTTGTCGTTGGTTAACTAAACGCCATTCATAGCGCTTTCCATCTGATCTCCCCTGGAAAAACTTGGATTCGTCAATCTATAAATTATTTTTCCAAAAATTCCTTGGTTTCCTTATGTTTGTTCTGACAAAATCCAATCTGGATTTAAAAGGACACTTTCATTAAGCCTCCGTGGAATAGTTCTAGCTGATATTAAAACCATATGATGACTCTAACAGCCAATTTACAAATCTCGACAGCGTGCTTGCGTTCACAATCTAAGCGAAAGAAAATTTATCGTCTAGCTTCTTTCTATGTGAACGATGTGTCAAAACTCAAGCAAAATGCATAATAATATACGAACGAATAATAGTGACATAGACAAACCCAAATAGATTTGAAAGTGAGTGACTAGCTTTCTTTCGGATTCATTTTCTTTCGAAATTGGTAAACTGGCTGTAATTCAACTTTTAGCTGTTTAGAGCTTTTAATTCGGTCAGCTTTAGAGACACTTACGGCTATTCTATTCATTCTGGTTGCGGTTTATGTGACTTGGAGGCGCTGGGTACATTATTTGAGTTCCCAAATTTGTCAAAATGGTTCATTGCATTATACATTTTTCCTCTAGAGCAAATAAGTAATTGAGAAAATGCATTCACTGTCTTCTCGGAGCCTCATTAATCTAACGATGACCTTCCTTTCTTCTTCGGAGCAACTTGGTCTTTTTTCCATACCTAGTGGCTAATATCAACCAATTTTCGCAACAAAACGGAATTAGACATTAGAATAACTTGAATTATATAGCAGAACTGAAAATGTTTTAATTATGTGTTCACTTGAAAAACATCCTTTTCACTAAATAATGGCTTATTTCTTCAAGAAAATTTAACAAAAATGAATGTAAAGAAATAACCAAGTGCAAAAGATATCAAACTTACATTTGCAGTGAAAAAATTCTGTTTAATAACAATAGATCATATACGAGTCAAACGTCGAAAGAATGAAAGATCATTCCGACCGAAAATGGAATACAACTCTCATGTTTGGGCCGGGGCCCCAAAGTCTATTTTGGGGTTGCTCGACCGTATGCAGGAGAGGGCGAAGAAGCTCATCGGTGACAGTAGGGTATCTAACTCTATTAACCCTGTTCTATCGTTACTACAATGGATTTTGCTCTGACGAGATTAGGCATCTTATTCCTGAAACTCGTACATTTCTACTTAACACGCGTTCATCGTCCAGAGCTCATCCATTTGTGGTCGATTGCCCGGGTTAATCGTACAACGCATTACAGAGAGGGTTCGTTTTTCAGCCGTACGCTTCGCCTATGGAATAAGTTACCCACAGACGTGTTTCCTGTCTGTTATGATGTTGGAAAGTTCAAGTCAAATGTCCACAAACACTACTCCCTCTTTCCCCCTACTCATACTACCTATTTTCTTAGTTCTGGTACCATGCACTGCAGTACTCAGGGGTCATCCCCTGAGTACTGGTGCAACATAAAAAAGATCACATTTAATTACATATCCACCACTGTATATCGATAAATTTTTTTACATTTGCCAATTACTGGTTGAAACTAAAATTTAAAAACTAAACCCAACTAAAAGAAAACATTCTTTCATTGTTCTGCCTAAAAACATCGAGTGTTTCACAAAATAAAGCAACTAAAGGATAAAAGGGCAGGGAGAAATATGTTTGTTTTGTTAGGGGCATAAGTGTAAGGGTTTTATCGGGTGGTGGTGTCAATATCCATTGTTAAAATACTCTTCAGGTAATTTCCTTGAACCATGAACTTATATACGAGTATAACGTAACATTGGAATTTTGCTGCAAAACAAAAATGAGTAACGTTGCATTTTTTTGTTTTTGTGTTCAATTTGATTTAATAATCAAGTTACCCGTATTTGCTGGCTGACGTTTGTGGTCATAATTGCCATCTCTTTATGTGTCGAGACATTATATTATAAATGTTCAGGATATTTATGTTGTAAATAAAACAAGATATTATTTTATTTCTTAGTGCTTCTCATGCCGTTCTATGACTACAAATTTCTCTATTCTTTTCTCACGTCACGTATCTTATTAAGTGCTTAACGAGGTTCTGGTCGAACGTCTGGCAGGCTGGCTGTCTGGTTGGCGTAAAGCGTAGGCAGGTGTCTTTGATATGAATGTAGACAATTTAAGCTCTATAGTGATAGAAAACAGAAATAGTTTAACAAAAAACCAACATAATACCGGGATAATTTTTTGTTTTTTTTACTTGATTTCACCTAAAGGTGTTTATGTACAAGTATGTGCGCTTTGTTATATGTATGTATGTATGAGTATGTACATTAGACTGGCTCAAATAAAAAATAAAATCTTAAAATCTTGAGCAGCTTTTTCTCGAATCGGTAAAATATTAAATGCCGATCAAAATAATAGCACTAGTTACCGCTATTTATTTTTTATGCTTGGACCAGTACTCAGGGATAACCCCTAAATATGCAGTGCATTGTACCAGAACTAGCCAAATAGGTTCTGAGGAGGGGGAAAGAGGGAATAGTGTTTTTGAACATTTAATTTGAACTTTCCAACGTTATAACAGACAGGAAACACGTCTGTAGACAACTTATTGCACAGACGGAGCGTGCGCCTGAAAAACGAATTCTTCCTGTAATGCGTAGTACGAGTACCCTGGCAATCGACCACAAATGGATGAGCTCTGTACGATGAACGCGTGATACGCAAAAAAGTGCTAGTTTCGGCAACAAGATCCCTTATCTCTTCAGAGCAAAATCCACTGTAGTAACGATAGAATAGAGTAACGCACCCTACACTGCGTCGATGCTCCAGTGAGTCAATAGAGTTGGATACCCTACTGTCACCGATAAGTTTCTTCGCCCTCTCTTGCATACGGCCCAGTAACCCTAAAATAGAGTTTGGGGCACCGGTCCAAACATGAGAGTTGTATTCAATTTTCGTTCGGATATAGGTGGTATAGATAGTAAGAAGATCGGATGGGGTGAAGTACATCTTACACCGTTCCAAAAACCGGACGCACTTGAATGCTTCAGTCCAGCGAACATCACACTGTATTTTCATTTCAAGAACAACAAGTGCAAATGATTCCTCAATATTTTTAACATCCATGACTACAGATGAAGCAGCACTTGTGGTCGTTTGTTTGTGTGTTAATAAACAACACTGGGTCTTAAGAGCGTTAAAGGCGACCCTGTTTTCACGACCCCATTCGGAGACTTATAGGAGGTGACTATTAGGTGAGTCATTCATATTCTGCCTCTTGGCAGCAACCTCGGATGGGCTGGGCCTATAAGTGAAAGAGTACGAACGGCAAATGCTGCTGTCATCCGCAAAAGAGTGGATATGGTTGGAAGTTTGATATAGAAGGTCGTTAAGAAAAATGGGAAATAGGTTAGGAGAAAGAACGGAGCCTTGCTGTACCCCTGAATTAATCTCTAACTCATTTGATGAGACCCCATCTATAACAACTTGTATAGTGCGGTCTCTAAGAAAGCTCGATATAAATCGCGAAAAGTCATTACCGACACCAAAAGCGGTAAGTTTTGCCAGTAGTGCAGCATGCCACACTGTGTCAAACGCTTTAGAAATATCCAGAGCCACCATCTTACTTTCTTTTTTATTGTTTTTACATGAAGAATAAATAAATAGCTTGATTATCGATAGTAACCGAACTTTAGTTGCATTACCAGTCGCAAAAATGTTATTACAGATGGCAGTTTGCGACTACATCTGGCAACTCAATTTTAATTTTTTTTTAATTTTGAAAGTCCAAGTTTATGCTAGGAACACAACTGCCACGAATTTCGCTCATCGTCGTGTGAAGCACAATATTAACGAACTTTTGTGTTAATAACATTGTTTACATTCCGTGCAAAGAAGAAATTAAAAAATTAAGGGGGCCATATTTAAAGTAAACCTATATAAATCCCATCCGAAAGAGGCATTTTTAAACACATTATCTGAGGTACTATCTATTTTGAGAACATCGTCATAAATTTTTTACTACATGGATTAATATAAATATAGAAAGTATTATTTCGTGAAAAATATTTTTTTTTATAAGAAACCTGGTCACCTAATATTGTTTTTTGTGTCGTTCGCTGACGAAAGAATTAGAAATAAATCTATTTCAAATTTCCCTGCATATGACGAATTTCGAGCAACACCACGATTGCATTTTCATATACACCAATGTGTTTTATTTTTAGTGACGAATGTTCGCGACCGAAAATTCGGCGATTAACAAAGGCTTCTGAGAAAAAATGTGCCTCATGGTTCAGCATGATTTTGGTCACAAAATCAGCATCTATTTGTTGTCAGCTGTCGAACTGTTTTCCCCCCGGGAAACAGGTTTTGCCTTGGCGTATTCCTAAGTAGGGCACTCTGTTTTTGGGTATAGAGGGGAAGGGGTTCCTCGTTTGTTGTAGCAAATAAAACTCTACATGACTTATGTTGTGTTGGCTTCCGAAACCCTTACCAAGGTTTTAAATTGGTAGAACGGGGATCAGCATGGCCCCCGGGTGGTTCTGCTTGCAGTTCAACCCGGGCTGATCATGGTTGAGGTGCCTACGTTGGCTGAAACGTTCTGGCTGTGGTTGAAACCCAAAACGCTGAAAGGGGGTGTTAGTTATTATTATAATTGTTTGGTGTGTGGCTTTTTTCTCGGGACTAACCAACTCCCGCGGGTCTGTTGTTGTGGGGTAGTGATTGCTGGGAAACTGCAGTCAGGAGGGATACCTGTGTGAGCCTAGTCAGTCCCACGGGGGCGCTGGTGAATCGTGAATAATTCACTCCGTGGTACTGGTCCATCATCAGATTAGACCCTAAAGACAGGTGCTGATGTAAATCTTTCTCACAACTATCCAATTATTTTTCGGGTTATCAACATGCTACTGCAAAAATGGCGGCAAATTCAAATCTTGCATTAATTTTCGGACACTTTTTCTATGTTTGTTTAAATTTGTGATGCTGTGCTTAATTTTTTTTTTTTTTTTTAACTTGGACCAGTACTCAGGGGATGACCCCTACATATGCAGTGCATTGTACCAGAACTAGGAAAATAGGTTGTGAGGAGGAGGAAAGAGGGAGTAAGTAGTATTTGTGAACATTTGACTTGAACCTTTCAACGTTATAACAGACAGGAAACACGTCAGCAGGTAACTTATTCCACAGGCGCAGCGTACGGCTGAAAAACGAATTCTCTCTGTAATGCGTAGTACGATTCCCTGGGCAATCGACCACAAATGGATGAGCTCTGAACGATGCACGCGTGCTACGTAAAAATGTGCGAGTTTCAGGAACAAGGTCCCTAATCTCGTCCGAGCAAAATCCAATGTAGTAACGATAGAACAAAGTAACGATTTGATGGCTGTCAAACACAGAATTAATGAGGCAGCTTGCACAAAATTTGGTAGTAGCTTTTTTTTATTTTCGGGAAGTTTATCTTGGAACAACCTTTATCGTTAGACGAAAATTCAAATTACGACTAAATATGGTCCGATTCCAATTTTAAAGTGCACACTTCTTTTGGTGAATGTAACACGGATGGCCTTGTGTACACAACCAAGTTTTCATCTGCAAATGCCATATATTCCTGAACCAGTTTAATGCACTCATACTCGTACATACTTATAAGCCTTTTTTCAAATGACAGGTACAAATGGTTTAACTCAATCAAAGGCGACATTTCTTTGCTTTTCTTATCTGTTTCACACATTTGCTGCTCTGCCATTTGCTTAAGCTTCGTGTAATAAATTCGTTTAGGCAAGTAATATGTGACACATTATTATTTAAATTAGTTAATTATGAATTAGATAAAGAAAAGGATTTATAAAGGCAAGAAAATTGTTTGAGCATCAATAATTCTGTCGTTATTTAAAGCAACAGCTTTTACATTATTTATTTTCATTTTTAGATGTTCTATGGCAATCAGTTTTTATGCAATCCATCAAGTCTGGGATGAATGCAGGCAGACTGACAAAAATATTTATATTTGTCTTTGGGGTAATTGCTAAAATATTTGTTAAAATCTTAACACTTATATTTCACCATCTGTTTGTCTCGTTCCTTATTCTGTGTTGGCAAGATTTTGAATATGAAAACATACAGATCCTGCTCGATTACTGAATTTGACTTCACAGCACGCTGGTTTGATGAGTGGTCATGACGCCTTAAATTGCTCTTTTTCCTTTTGTTTGAAATAAGTTAGCAACACAAATTGCAAGTGCAGGTAAGCCTGTATCCAATCATTTATCTTTACTTTTACTCCGCAGTCGCAATCATTTGTGTTCACTTTTACTTCGCTGTCTAGAAGGTAATCAGCTCAGCTTAGTCTCATTTTGCGCTGTACATGTTTTACCGTTTTTTGCTCCCGTAAATATTGATTACTGCTCACTAACTGTACTGATCGGTCTTGGAAATGGCCCAAAGAGGCCGTCAAAAGTACGTTCTCGAGATCTTTACAGGTGGATCCAATTCGAACTTGAGAATTAATGATGACATCTTTATCTCTCAGTATCAGAACAGGATTAGATTTAAGCTATGTAATGCGTGTAGCGTGATGCAGGCCGAAATCACTGCTATAATGAGAGCAGCTGACTTATTGAAGTACTATAGAGAATACAGGTTAAATAATCGGATCTGTACTGATAGTAAGACGCTTGCGGGTGTCTAAACGGCATCCAAGTTGTTTTATGAAATCTCTTAATGAGATAAAATGTGTTATTTACATCAGCACCAGCCTGAAGGGCCTTACAAGGAGAATTATTCCCGATTCACTAGTATCCACGTGTGGCTTGCAAGGCTTACACAGGTCGCTACATTTGTCATATGTTCGTAGTCAAATCACAAACCTCCTGCTGAAACGCTCGATTCTTTCAATTCCTCCTGTATGCAATACTCCAGACAGTCAATCGAAGACAAGGCTTAATAAGTTGGTAGGCCGCAGGTCATTAAGAGTATAGATCCGTCACCAACTCACTCGCCTAACCATTACTACTTCTTCACATTACAGGTATCTGTTGCAAGACAATATCTCCTTGGGGGTTTATTTGGCCCCGAAAAACCGCGGTTTAGGCTATATCTCGGGTATATATGGTCCGATATCGGAAATTTCCATTTTCCATATTTATATAACCTTATTTCATTACCAGAGCTGCTTCTAAGCAAAAAAAAGTTGTTTAAGTTCGCTTACGCGGCGTTTTCATGAAAAACTTGGTTTAGGGTATATCTGGGGTATATATGGACCGATATCGGAAATTTTAATTTTCCATATTTATATAACCTTACTTTATTACCGGAACTGCCTTTGAGCAAAAAACAGTTTTTTAAGTTCGCTTATGTGGCATTTTCATGAAAACCCGATTTGGGCTATATCTCGGGTATGTATGGACCGATATCGGAAATTTTCATTTTCCATATTTATGTTACCTTATTTCATTACCAGAATTGCTTTTGAGCCCAAAAAATTTGTTTAAGTTCGCTTACGCGACATTTTCATGAAATACCCGATTTGGGCTATATCTCGGATATATATGGACCGATATCGGAAATTTTCATTTTCGATATTTATATAACCTTATTTTATTACCAGAACCGCTTTTAAGCAAAAAAAAGTTGTTTCAGTTCGCTCACGCGACATTTTTATGAAAAACCCGATTTGGGCTATATCTCGGGTATATAGGGACCGATATCTGAAAAAAAAATTTTTGCCTTTTAGTCACCTTGCTTAATGAGTGTGTGAAGTTTGAAGCAAAACAAACAACTATTTTTGTCAAAAATTTCCATACAAAATTTCAAAAATTCATGGCTATTTTTCGGAATTTTGAATATATCTCAGCTATACGTGGACCGATATTACTGAATTTAAATAGCAAACCCATGAATCGATGGGGTAAAAGTTTCTAAGTCTAATGGTTTTCTCAGAAACGGTATTTCAACGACCGACAGACGGACATCGCTTAATCGACTTTTCCATTAATTCTGATTCAGAATATATATACTTTATAGGGTCGCAAAAAACAACTGTAGAAATTACAAACGGAATCACAAACTTATATATACCCTTTACATTTTTGTGAAGGGTATAAAAAAGGCATATTTATAAGAGTTTGAAGATTTGGAAAATAAAGAGCAGATTTTGCAGATTTTTTCATGAGAAACTCTTGAGTTTCGCAGATTTTACCTCTTTAAATTCTGGCAACCCTGATTGTGAATTATTTCAGTACCACAAATTTAAAAACTTCTCAATTTATTTCCTCTTTAGTTTTCTTACATTTACATACTCGTACACACATACTTGTCCTATCCTCTTGTATTAAAAAAAGAAACTAAAAACGACTCTTCTTAATTGCAAATAAAATTTTGCTCTTAATTAAATTCATTAGAATTAAGTTTATTACAAATTTTCAAAAACACTTCATGTAAAAAACATGAAGGCAGAGACATTTAAATCTGATAAATGTAAAGTATTTATGAAAACAAAATTGCATTTGAAATTGTTGCATGTATGTTTGAATGTATATAATTGAATTTGCTTAACATGAAAAGTGATAAGAACTTTAATAAATATTAAATTCTGTGGTCATATAGAAGAATGGCTTAAGTCAACTTAAGAAAGAACTGCGTTAATTCATTGGAAGCTTAAAAGAAGTCAACAGGCTTAAGCGCTTATTGACCATTTAAAGAAATCTTCTTTTTTAACGATATTGTAAACATTAAGTTTTTAGAAAAAATATCTCTGATATTAGTTCTTTTTAATTACGTTTTTTTCTTCAACGGGCTTATCTTAAATTAATTTAATTAATTTTATAATATTAGGGGTACAACTTTACTTCCGCCTTATGCAATAGCTCATAGATGTCATACAACAAGCTTAAGTAGTTGTAAACATTGTGTTATCGAAATATTAGTCCATTTGTGTCTGTATCATAAAGTTATTCTCGGTTAAACATGCCAGCTTACGAGCCAAATTTTCGTCATTTGCGAGAGGTTTTAATTTTCTGATTTAACATGGAGGAAAAGGAAATATCGTATGGCATATCTCTCAGAGAAATGGTGTCATTCAATCCATCATTTCAGTGAAAATAAGGTGGTGACTTTGGATATTTCCATGGTGCACTACTAGCAAAACTTATAGCTTTTGGTGTCAAAGAAGACTTTTCTCGGTTTATATCGAGCTGTCAGAGATCGTTGCCAAGAGTCTCAATATGAATGATTCACTGAACAGTGATCTTCTATTAATCCCCGAGTGGGGTCGTAAAAACAGGGTCATCTTAACGCTCGTAAGACCCAATGTTGCCTATTAGCACACAAACAAACGGCCGCAAATGCTGCTTCATCTGTACTCATGGATGGTATAAACATTAAGGAATCGGATGCTCTTGATGTTCTGCGAATGAAAATACACTGTGATGTTCGCTGGAATGATCAAATTTTTCATGTCTCTGAAGAAGCATTCAAGTGCTTCGGGTTTTTGAAACGGTGTAAGATGTACTTCACTCGAAAATGGAATACAACTCTCATGTTTGGGCCGGTACCTCAAAGTCTATTCTGGGGTTACTCGACCATGTGCAGGAGGGGGCGAAGAAGCTCATCGGTGACAGTAGGGTATCCAATTGTATTAACTCACTGGAACATCGACGCAGTGTGCGGAGCGTTACTCTGTTCTATCGTTACTACAATGGATTTTGCTCTGACGAGATTTGGGATCTTGTTCCCGAAACCCACATATTTTTACATAGCACGCGCTCATCGTGCAGAGCTCATCCATTTGTGGTCGATTGCCCAGGGAATCGTACAACGCATTACAGAGAGAATACGTATTAGCCGCACGCTTCGCTTGTGGAATAAGTTGCCAGCAAACGTGGTTCCTATCTGTTTTAATGTTGGAAAGTTCACAAACACTACTACCTCTTTCCCTCTCCTCATAATCTATTTTCCCAGTTCCGGTACAATGCACTGCATATCTAGGGGTCATCCCCTGAGTACAGGTCGACGGAAAAAAAAATATTGGCTGAGGCTCTCAAATACCTATGGTGAGGCCGCTATTAGTGAAAGAACGTGCCGAGAGTGGTTTCTACGCTTCAAGAATAGAGATTTTGACTTCGAAGACCAGCATGGCAGTGAAAGACAGAATATATAGAATTAGGGACATTACTTAATCCAGACTATTGTCAAATGCAACAAAATTAGATTGTTAGAAGTGATGCAACAAGCCATTTTAAAATGCCTGAAAGTTATGGAAATGATTCAGACACACGGAAATTGGGTGCCGTACAAGTTGAAGCCGAGGGATGTTGAACGGCGTTTGTTTGCCTATGACTAGCTGCTTGCAAGGCAAAAAAGGGTCCATTACGGTAAATCCAAGCACAGAAAATCATGGGGACATGCTGTCCATGCTTCCACGTCGACGGCCAAACCAAACAAATACATGGTGCAAATACATGGTGGCTAATCAATACATTTTTATCAAAGTAATACATGAAGTTTTGGAAATAATTGAATTCAAATGGCCTCCCCCCTCGGTGACACATGTACGACATCTTATCAAAAAGTTATTCATTACTATCCGGAGTGTGGCAGCGGGAATTGTCCTAATTACCGTTCGAATAGATTGCTTTAAATTATCCAAATTCCAGGAGACCTGGGAAGCCAACGAAGTGTGGAATTTCTTGAAATCAGTTTATTGGGAAATTTTTGCCTCAATTCTGTCATAACAGGTGTGGCTATATGGCAAGTTGCCCCATCTTGTTGAAACCAAACAGAGTTGAAAGAGATACTCTTTCGGCGTAATTCTGGAAAGAAAAACTCTTTCAATATCTTTAAGTAACGATCTCCATTGATCGTAACAGTTAGACCACACACCACTCTGTGATGCGAAGTGGATGTAATTACATCTAAAGGAGTACCTGTGGGTTAGAATTATCCCATATTCGATAATTTTGTTAGTTAACATTGCCGTTTAAATCAAAATGTGCCTCGTCAGACATAAAAATGCAGTTCAAGACGTTTTCATAGTCTGACACCGTTTGAATTGTCTTCTCACAAATTATAAGCGAATCGGCAAGTCTCTAGGGTTTAGTTTTTTTGTTAATTGAATCTTATGTGGAAATAAGTTTAAATCTTGGTGCAAAATTGTCTGCACTGACTGTCTGCTGACATGCATTTGAGCAGGTAAGCCCCTTGTCGAATTTTAGGATTGGATTGTACGGCACCAGCTACAGCAGCGATAGTTTGCTGCGTCCGAACTGAAGCATCTCGATGATAAGGCCTTCTTGCGATTGTGCCTCTCTCGGCAAAATTATTCACGAGCCTCATTATACACCATCTGCTAGGAGGAGTGCCGCCAAACGTGCGTCTATATTTTCTTTGGACGGAAACAACGGACTCTAAAGCGAAAAAGCGTTGCACTATCCAAATTGTTGTTTAATTGCCCCAATTCTCCATTTTAGTTACACTTTTTTTCTTCAAATAGTTACTTGTACAAAAATTCAATTAATTCTATAAATTTGACCTCAGCGCCTTTTAAGCATTATTGAGGAAACGTTGGCCAAAAATTAACCTATTTTGTACAAAATACAAGATAATTAAATTTAAATTATAAAATAATTGGCAGATTATATCGCTCCTTTATTGCAACATAGTCATATCTCAAAAAATGAGCTTTTCGAGTTAACAATTCAGAATTTTTAACAGTACTACCTTTTATATTGTGCCAAAATTTTATATCAATTACCTTTAAACTGTTTCCTTTAGGAGATATTTTCTAAAAAAAAATTTCTAAGACTTGTATGGAAACTAACAATTTGAAATGTGTTTTTCTCGAAACAAGCTTTTTTGTGTTATGACTATGTTGCAATAAGGGATCGATATAAAATGCATTTTTTTATATTAATAAAATATATGAAAATTACATCAAAAGCGCTTCAAACGATGAACATAAATATTCCTTGAGTAATGTTTTAAATATTGACATTCTGTTACAAGATTTTAATTCATTCGGTAGTTCATTATACAAAACTCCACCCATGTAGTCAATGCGTTGTTTTGATTGCTCCAATCTACATCTTGGAACACGCAAATTGCCACTGTTGCGAGTATTAGAAAACGCTTGATTTTGCTGAAAAGAAATGGTGCGGTGTCCAATATTGTGAACTGATTTAAAAACATAGTTGAGAATTTGATAATTATACAAGCCATAAACTGGTAGTATTGTCTTACATACATCTCTATATAATGATATTGTTGAGTAAGTTAAAGGCAAATTATACACAATCTTTAGCGCCTTATTTTGAGTCCAATATTGAACAATGTGGGATGCATCCCTGATCATCAATTTGGCTTCGGGCTAAGCACAGCATCATAGAACAAACGCACAGACTAGTCAATATCATAAGACAGACCTTTGAGGAGAAGAAGTATTGCTCAGCTCTTTTCATTGATATTTCTCAAGCTTTTGATAAAGTGTGGCACGACGGCTTGATGCACAAAATAAAGCTAAACTTGCCTGCAAATACACACAAGCTTCTGGAAAGCTACTTATATGGGCGGAAGTTTGTTATCAGAGAAGGCGATTTTATAAGCCCAACTCAGCCAATCGAGGCAGGCTGAGTTCCCCAAGGGAGCATACTGGGGCCTACTTTATATTTGATTTATGCCTCCGACATGCCAATGACATCCGGAATCCACACTTCTACCTTTGCAGATGACACAGCGTTTTTGAGTGTTCATGAAAACCACCAATTAGCTTCACGAAATTTACAGGAATACATTTCAATATTAGAGAAATGGCTAAAACTTTGGAAAATCAAAGTTAATGAACAGAAATGTACTCATGTTACATTCACACTGTGTAGGCAAACATGTCCGCCTATCCAAATTAACAACTCACCTATTCCGCAGCACAACGAAGTCAAGTACCTTGGTATTCACCTGGACCGTAGGCTAACGTGGAAGTCTCACATTGAAGCAAAAGTCACTCAGTTGAAATTAAAAGCAGCGCAACTAAATTGGCTTATGGGCAGAAATTCGACACTGAAATTAGATTGCAAACTTTTGTTATACAACGCAATACTAAAGCCTATATGGTGCTACGGAATTCAGTTATGGGGCACCGCCTCAGCGTCAAACATTGAAAAATCCAAAGGCGACAAAACAAAATTCTTCTTCCATGGTACGTAAAAAATCACGAATTCATAAAGATCTGAGTGTTCCGCTAGTAAAAGAGGAATTTTCTAAGTACGCGACAAGGTATGTCAGTAAGCTGGAACTTCATCCAAACCCTCTTGACCGCATAATACTTAATTTTGGCGGCCACACTCGGCTTAAAAGAAGGGATACCGCTGCCACCATCAGATTGCTCAATAGGTGATTTTACCGAAATAGCTCCCGCATAATAAAACTTTTTGTCTAGCATTGGCCGGACTTAGGAATCACATTTTTTAATTTTAAATTTAGTATTAAGATTTTAATACTTATTGTTAGTTCATTTTGAAGATTCAATAAATAAAAAAATGCAAAAAAAACAAGTAAGAGTGTAGTATATTCGGCTGGGCCGAATCTAAAATACCCTTCACGATAGTCACGAATATGTATAGTATATTAAAAATGTGACCTAAATATGCTCGGTTATATATGAACCGATATCGGAATTTTCTATTTTCTGTATTTTAGTAACCTTCTTTTATAACGAGAATTGCTTTCCAGCAAAAAAAAAAAGAAAAATTTTTTTAATGGAAAAATCGGTTCAGGCTATATCTCGGCTATATATGGACCGATATCGAAAATTTTAATTTTCCATATTTATATAACCTTATATCATTACCAGAACTGCTTTTGAGCACAACAAATTGTTTAAGTTCGCTTACGCGATATTTCCATGAAAAACCCGATTTAGGCTATATCTCGGGTATATATGGACCGATATCAGAAATTTTAATTTTCTCTATTTTCGTTACCTTCTTTTATAACAAGATTTGCTTTTCAGCAAAAAAAAAAAAATGTTATTGGAAAAATCGGTTCAGGATATATCTCGAGTATATATGGACCGATATCGGATTTTTTCTTTTTCCATATTTATACAACCTTATTTCATTACCAGAACTGCTTTTGAGCACAAAAAAGTTGTTTAAATTCGCTTACTCGGCATTTTCATCAAAAAACCGGTT
This sequence comes from Thecocarcelia acutangulata, assembly GCA_914767995.1. Lineage (NCBI taxonomy): Eukaryota > Metazoa > Arthropoda > Insecta > Diptera > Tachinidae > Thecocarcelia > Thecocarcelia acutangulata. Next base: position 74,976,479 of record OU612095.1, on the reverse strand, counting down.
AGGCTATATATCGGGTATATATGGACCGATATCGGAAATTTTCATTTTTCATATTTATATAACTTTATTTCATTACCAGAACTGTTTTTGAGCACAAAAAAGTTGTTTAAGTTCGCTTACGCGACATTTTCATGAAAAACCTGGTTTGGGCTATATCTCGAGTATATATGGACCGATATCGGAAATTTTCATTTTCCATATTTATGTAACCTAATTTCATTACCAGAACTGCTTTTGAGCCCCAAAAAATTGTTTTAGTTCGCTTACGCGGCATTTCCATGAAAACCCCGGTCTAGGCTATATCTCGGGTATATATGGACCGATATCGAAAATTTTCATTTGCCATATTTATGTAACCTAATTTTATTACCAGAACTGCTTTTGAGCAAAAAAAAGTTGTTTAGCTTCGCCTATGCGACATTTTCATCAAAAATCCGATTTGGGCTATATCTCGGGTATATATGGACAGATATCTGAAAAAAAAATTTTTTTTGTCTTTTAGTCACCATGCTTAATAAGTGTGTGAAGTTTGAAGCAAAAATTTTCATACAAAAATGCAAAAAAAATGGCTTTTTTCGGAATTTTGAATATATCTCAGCTATACGTGGACCGATATTACTGAATTTCAATAGCAAGCCCATGAATCGATGGGGTAAAAGAATGGTGAAAGAAAAAAGTTTCTAAGTCTAATGGTTTTCTCAGAAACGGTATTTCAACAGCGGACAGACGGACATCGCTTAATCGACTTTTCCATTAATTCTGATTCAGAATATATATACTTTATAGGGTCGCAAAAAAAAAACTAGAAATTACAAACGGAATCACAAAATTATATATACCCTTTACATTTTTATGAAGGGTATAAAAAAAAAATTTTGCGAACTTTGAACAGCTTTAACTTGAACATTTCTCTTATTATGCGCATAGACAACAGTTAAATAATTTAAATGTGACTGAATTAAGGCTTTGTATATAATCAATTTTGCTTTTACAGTTAGTTTGCGCCTTAGCTTATATAATATTCCGACTGCAAGGGCTATATTGTTTTTTAGACTTGTTATATGCAAATCCCAGTTCAAGTTGGATTGCAGGGTAATGCCCAAATAGGTAGTTGAATATACGAATATACGTCATGTATTTCTTCACCATCCAGGTTTACTGCAAAACTGCTAGTATTTAATTGTGGCCCAAAACGAATAAGTTTAGTCTTCTTCACGTTCAGTATCAGCAGATTTAACCGAGCAAATTCAAAAATAAGAGCTGCGTCTCTTTCAATATTTATTTTTAGCTTTAGATCATTATTGTAGGGATACAATACACATACATTGTTTATCTAACGGCGGCGCCAAGAATGTATAGCGCAGATTTTATCCAAAAAAAAGTACACCGAGAAATGTTTTTCTTCAATAAATTTATTTCGGGTACAAGTGGTACGGAGTACTGCACTTGAGATAATCAGTTAAGCAACTAACTCGATCTCTAGTAAGGCGACTTTGAATGCAAGCGGAGAGGCGAATTCAGTACTATATATTTTGTTATTGTAAAACATAACGTGAATGTCATAATCTAAATTCGCCTAAGATTGCTCAGCAGAGAAAAAATTTTATATAAACGTTAAATATAAGCTTTTATAATTGTTTGCAATTAAAATCACAGATTATATTAGTTTTTCACTTTTAAATTCACACAAATTTCTTGAAATTGCACTAAATCATGCAAAAAAACCTTCAGATTAAAATGGCGCGAAAAAGTTTGTAAACAAAAGAAACAAAATTTGACAGTCTCATTGGAAAAAACGCGAGAAGCAAAAAATAATCACCTGTGCTGTTAAGTTCACCTGGTAATGAATTCGCCTTGATCTCTAGTTACATTAAACTTCAATACGCATATTTAAACAAGTGCAGCGAATTCAAATAACTGAAGACGAGAAAAATCTCAGAGAAATAACTTAAAATTAAAGTATAAATTCCAGTATAGTACATGGTATGTTAATAAGGGCAGAAAATAAAATGTGCATATTTTAGTATAAATTCTAGACTTAAACATACATCATCAGCAAACATGTATAGTTGACCCCATAACTCAAGATTTTTTATGTAATTTATATAGACTGAAAACAGTAATGGTTCCAATTCACTTCCTTGCGGAACCCAATATTCCACATTAACAACAAAATTTTTTTCGTTGTTTATTTGAAGATATTGTTTTCTATTGGTGAAATAACTTTTGAAAAGTAATAGCTCACGGCCTTGGACGCTATAGCATGATAGTTTCGTAAGTCCCAATTTTCACGAGGCAATTTTAGTTGCGCAATTCTTATCAAATTTTCTTTTAAACTTGCTTTTATGTTCAGACACAGCAATTTTACTTGAGCAATTTTCGTTTTCTATTGCTTACACTTTCTTAACTTTGCATGTACTGCATTCTCAAATTTTTCCATTTTATATTCACTTTCCTCTAAATTAATACTGCTGTCTATATTTTTAGGTTGTCCACAATATTAAAAAAAAAAATTTACAAATGAATTAAAATATCACATTTTCGCGCCAATATTACTTTCATCACGGACAACATATCAATACATAAAAGGAACACAAATGAAAGAAAGTGTAAAGTTTCTGACATTACGAATGATAGCACAAAACGACTTTCCGAGTACAAGCAAGTCTGTACTCATTTTTGCACTCCCCACTCTTTCCTCACTTATTTGTCTACAAACTCAAGAATTGCGCAACTACCATACTGGCTTTAGAATCGAGTTGTAAAGCAAAAGTTTACAATCAAGCTTCAAGGTCGAATTTCTGTCTATTAGCCAGTTAATTTGCACTGCTTTCAATTTCATCTGCGTTACTTTTGCCTCGATGTGCGACTTCCATGTTAGTCTACGGTCAAGATGAATACCGAGGTATTTGACTTCACTGTGTTGAGGTATTACTTTATTATTAATAGTAATGGGTGAGCATGTTTCTAGACGCAGTGCGAATGTAACATGGGCACACTTTTGTTCATTAACCTTGATTTTCCAAAGCTTGAGCCATTTCTCTAGTTTGTCGATATGTTCCTGTAAATTTATTGATGCTTGCTGGTGGTTACTATGTATGCTAAGGAATGCTGTATCATCTGCAAATGTTGAAGTGTGAACGTTGGTGCTTGTTGGCATGTCAGATGCGTAGATCAAATATAAGATAGGCCCTAATATGCTGTCTTGGGGATTTCCAGCTTCAATAGGCTGGGCGGGGCTTATGAAATCGCCTTCTTTTATTATAAATTGGCGACAATATAAATAGCTTTCCAAAAGGTTATGTACGTTTGCAGGTAAGTTAAACTTTATTTTATGCATTAAGCCATCGTGCCATACTTTATCAAAAGCTTGTGAGACGTCGATGAATAAGGCAGAGCAATATTTTTTATCTTCAAATGCCTTTCTTATGACGTTAACTAACCTGTGTGTTTGCTCAATGGTGCCATGTTTCGCTCTAAAACCAAATTGGTGATCAGGAATACATTCAACCTTATGAAGCATTGGATCCAACTTCGCCTTTAGCAATTTTTCGAAAAGTTTTGAAGTTGTTGTCAGTAGACTTATTGGACGATACAAAAATATATGAGAACAACACAAATATTCTTTGTCAAACTTAACACTAATATCACAGAAAATTTTTGCCTAGTACGCAAAATTTACGTGGCGTTAGTACTCGTATTAAAGTAGTACTAAATAAGCTTTAATATTCTAGGGTTAAAATAATCAAATAGTAGACTACATGGTGATGATTGTAGCTAGCGACATTTGTGGCTGTGTAGCCTGTAGCCTGCTGTCTTAAATGTGTTTAATGAATTAATTCACTCTCTGATATTATGAATCATGCCTAAGCATTATTCATTATTTTATTTTAAATACTCTTAATATAAAATTAGTCCGTGGTACAAATAATCCTCTTAAAACCCCCATTCAGTTTTTTTAATACTTGTCATTCATTTAATAAGTTTTAAACCGTTTTTATATAATTTTTTCTGAATTTTAATAAAATCTGTAAGAATAAGAAAAAATAAACTCCATTCGAAACTAGAAGTGAACAAAAAAACACACAAAAAAGAAAAATAAAGGAAGAAGTAAAAGAATTGAAAACTAATTACCCAAATAACAAGTGTTTGCTGTTCACTGAAACCCCAACTCATCCAAACAATATTTATTTATTTATTTTTTTTTACTGGTCTCTAAAAGCAAACAAAAAAGAAATAATAATAATCCTCTTGCCGTAAAAATATTTGATCAATTGTTTGGTTTTTTCCTTCCTTCCGTAGACTTGAGATAAAAAGTGATAAGAGCTATCGAAATATTGACTTTTGATTTTTTTTTTTTTTTTTTTTGGTTTTTATTTATTTTCGCATCATCAAGATTGTTGATTGGTTGATTGGCTGGTTGACTGACTGACTAACCGACTGGCTAACCGACTGGCTGATGACAGAAAATACAAAATAAATATACTGATGTGAATAACAGAGACAATTTTGACAATTTTGTCTTGACACAGGGAACTCAATTAATGGGATAAAAAAAAAACTTCTGCACTTTTATAATTGATATACGAGTACATTCATAAATGCTGGGTTAGAATTAGACTGCTTTAATCTGCTTCCTTGAATTGTTTTTTTTTTATTTCAAGAGAGTTTAAAATATTTGACTCCTTTCGAGACACATGGGCCTGTTTAGACAATAGTCGTCTTAAAGAAGTTCCAAAGGCGAATAATTTTATTATAAGTAAATAAGCAGGCGACCTGATTTTATCGAACCAGAAATTAAATGTTGTCTTAATGTGATTTAAGCGATTACTGTTTCTGGCCAAAAGCCAAAGGAAAATATTAACATATTAATTTTCCTGACGATGATAACAAATTGTTATCGAAATATTGAAAATAAATACTGCTGAATTTTTGATAAAAAATAAAAAACGATCTTTAGCTGCAAAAATAAGAAATATTTACTTAAACAAGATCAAATAATTAAATATCAAATGGAAAAGATTATTTCCTAACAAGTAAGAGTGTGGTATATTCGGCTGGGCCGAATCTAAAATACCCTTCATGATAGTCACGTATATGTCTAGTATATATTACAAATTTGAACTAAATATGCTCGGATATACATATATGGACCGATATCGGGGAAAAAATATTTTTGTCTTGTAATCACCATTCCAAAAAAGAAATCTATATCTCGGTCATATGTGAACCGATATCGGAATTTTCTATTTTTAGTAACCTTCTTTTATAACGAGAATTACTTTCAGCAAAAAAAAAAAAAAAAAAAAAAAAATAAAACAAATTTAATCGAAAAATCGGTTCATGGTTTTTGAAAAAAAAAATGTTTTTCTCCCACTTGAGGTAGCTTCAATACCAATTCGCCCTCGTTTATTAGCTTCTAAAATTGATACCAATAAAAAAATTACAAACAGCTTGTTTTTTAAGTTTCCTAGTTGTCTATATGTCGACATTTCGTAGTCTACTGATGATTAGGGTAGCTCCTATGAAATGTCGACATATAGACAGCTAGGAAACATAAAAAACAAGCTATTTGTAATTTTTTTATTGGTATCAATTTTAGAAGCTAATAAACGAGGGCGAATTGGTATTGAAGCTACCTCAAGTGGGAGAAAAGCATTTTTTTTTTCAAAAACCATTTATTTCTCAACTTACTCTTTTTTTAGCTGAATACACTTAGTAAGACCATATTCCAACTTTTTAATACCATCTGAATAATACGATTTCGGGAATCCTTTGAGGGATACGTGTTAGTTTCGGTAATCACTTTCTTTGTTTGAGATGAAAAAAAGAGAAAAAAGTCTGGGGCCTAATCACCGCATACGATATCGAATTAACTATCGTATCGAATAACATTACGATACATCTAAATTATGGCAACCGATGCATATCGGATCGTAATTTAAATAAAATGTAATAGATTGCAGACCATACGTTTCTTAAAAGTACGAATACAAAAAACAAATCCTTTAACTTTTTTATATTATTGCAATACAATTTATTCGATATCATATGCCATGATACCAAAATGAAAAATTTCGATAATTTTTGTCGATATCGTATGCGGTGATTTGGCCCCTGGACTATAAGGTCTTACGGACTTAGCTCCTAGTGATGATCAACCAATTCGAAGTTTACTTCATGTAATTTTAAAATCGTATGTGATGCTGCGTGAATCGGTGCGTTATCTTGAAGAAATAATACTATTTTCTTTTTTAGTTTTTGGTAGTTTTTTGCATCAATCAATTGATTTAATAATGCACGATAATATTTTCTTGTAATCGTGGATCCTTTTTCAAGATAATCGATGAGCAGTACTCCGTCAGTATCCCAAAATACAGTGACCTTGACAGCCAATTTCACTGCCTTCGCCTTCTTCGAAGCTTTTCCACTAGCTTCCACCCATTGTTTCGATTGAGTTTTTGTTTCAGGTCTTTAGTGGTGGACCCACATTTCATCAACAAATATTAATCGACACCAGAAACTCGCTTTAGTTTGATACTGAGCAAACACGGCACCCATCTTGCCGATAGCTTAAGGCACCTTAACTAATTTAAATTTTCTTGTTTTAATTAAAAAAAATCTTTGTTGTTGCTTTATTTACTGTAAAAACGGTTGGAGATGGGTAAAACCCCCTTTGTTTTAATAACTTCAAATTTACGGGGTTTCATTGGCAGATAAAGAGAATTTATATAATCCAACGAAATTGGAATCCAAGCATCCTTAATAATCTAAATTAATGACTGCTTGTCATCAAATTGTCTACCTTGTGCCCCCCGGGGAACAGGTTTTGCCTTGGCGTATTCCTAACTTAGGCGCTCTGTTTTTCGGGGAAAAGAGGGGAAGGGGTCCCTCGTTTGGTGCGGCAAACAAAACTCTAGGAAGCCACATGACTTATGTTGTGTTGGCTTCCGAAACCCTTACCAAGGGTATAAATTGGCAGAACGGGGATCAGCATGGCCCCCGGGAAGTTCTGCTTGCGGTTCAACCCGGGCTGATCATGGTTGAGGTGCCTACCTTGGCTGAAACGTTCTGGCTGTGGTTGAAACCTAAAACGCAGGAAGGGAGTGTTAGTATCCTTGATAATTGTTTGGTGATGGCTTTTTTCGAGGGCTTACAATCTCCCGAGGATCTGTTGCCTATACAACAGATGCGTGACTGTAAGGAACCAGTGGTGATGATTGACGGGTGAGTTGGGTTAAGGGCTGATGCTCTTAATGGGCTTCGGCCTACCAACTCATAAGCCTTGTCCTCCATTGATTGCTGGGAAATTGCATACATGAGGGATTAGAAAGCCCGAACTCCTCAAGAAGAAGTTGTTCATATGACCGCAATCATATGACAAGAATTGCTACCTGTTTAAGCCTAGCAAGCCACACGGGGGCGGTGGTGAATCGTGAAAAATTCACTTCGTGGAATTGATCCACCATCAGGTTAGGCCGTCAAGGCAGGTACTGATGTAAATCATTTTCACAGTCTACCTTGTGCATAGATCTTACGAGATAACCAGCCCCAGACATATTCGATAATGTTTAGATCTGGCAAATAGGGTAGCCAGTCAAGAATAGCAACATTTTGGCTTGCAATGAACTCCTTTACTACTCTGGCGTTGTGTATAGAGGCATTATCTATCCTATTGCAATATCCAATATATGGGACCAAGTAGTTCATCGTGGATCTCAAGATAATCCATGAGCAGTAGCCTGTGTGCATCAGAAAATACAGTGGCCATAACCTTGCCAGCCGATTTCACTGTCTTCGCCTTCTTCGGCGCACTTGCACCAGCTTCCACCCATTGTGTAGGGGTGTACCCACGTTTCATTAATAGTTATTAAACGATGTCAAAAATCAACAAGATTACGCTTTATCATGTATCAAGTAGTCTGTCGAACTTGTTTTATTCGACACTGAGCAAACGCGGGACCCATCTTGCTGATAGCTTTTTCATATGCAAAATGTTGAACACACCTTCGTATAATATGTTTACCATTTCAACAATCTCACGTAACTTGACTCGGCCATCATTAATAACGATATCGAGGATTTTCTTGATATTTTCTTCAGTAACCACCTCTTTTGGCCTTCCTGTTGATGGTACTGCTTATTCGGCCGCGTTTAAATTCAGCAATCCCATATTTTACCATGTAACCGGACGGAGCAGGCTCACTGGAATATTTATCGATCTTTTCTTTTGTCTCTTTCGCCGTTTTCCTTTTGAAATAATAGTGTTTAATCACTGCATGAAATTCACTTTTTTCCCTTTTTCAAGAAATACAAAAGATGCTTACTTCAAACGACTACAATAACGAATCGATGAATTTGGGTGAAATTTTAATAGTTGATGTTTAATAGATCGCAATTAAAAAAAAAAAAAAGAATTTTTTTTGTGTTTGTGTAGCCATCTAGTGCTAGGTAGCTTCAATGTCAATCCGCCCTCGAGTATGGCTATAAACTTGTGGCAAAATTTATGAACTGTGTGAACTTTGCAAGCCTCACGAAGGCACTGGTGAACCCTGAATAATTGACTTCATGGAATTCGTGCATCATCAGATAGGGCCGTCAACGAAGGTACCGATGTAAATTAATTTTACATTCTGTTCGCATTTCTATCGGATATTCTGTTTAAATGAAAGCCTCATGAAGGGGTGAACCCTGAATAATTGACTTCATGGAATTCGGCCATCATCAGATAGCGCCGTCAAGGCAGGTACTGATGTAAATTAATTTTACATTCTGTACGCATTTCTATCGGATATTCTGTTTAAATGTAAGCCTCACGAAGGCACTGGTGAACCCTGAATAGTTGACTCCATGGAATTTCTCCATCATCAGAAAGGACCGTTTACTGATGTAAATCAAATATGTATTGTAAAAAAATCCTTCTTAACAAGAAACTTAAGAAAAGAAAAACTTGAACTAAAACCCGATGTGCAAATGTACAAACCAAAAATCTAATTTAAAAATTAGAAGGTTCAGCAAAAATTCAATAAATTAATTTTACATTCTGTTCTCATTTCTATCGGATGTTCTGTGTAATAAATCAGCGACTTCAAGTAGCCCCAAATAAAGAAGTGTAGGATAGCTAAATTGGGCAAAATTGCTGGCCATGCCAAATCGTAAAAAGGGGAGATTACGCAGCCAAGAGATGCTTTCTGCACAATATCGCCGGTGGCTCCTGCTGTGTGCGGGATTGCACCTTCTTGTTGAAACCACATATTCACCAATCCCAGCTAATTCAATTCCGGCAGTGAGAAGTCGTTTATGATGGCCCTGTAGCATTCGCCAATAACAGTAATGCTATTGCGGATGGCGTCTTTAAAAAAAATTCGGTCCAGTCACTACTCCTCCTGCATGAACACACATAGTAGCCTTGAGCGGATGTCATGGCTTTACATGCATCACGTGCGGGTTTTTAGTGCCCCAGAAACGAAGAGTTTGCTTATTGATGTAACCGTTTAAATGAAAAAGCGCCTCGTCACTAATGATGATTTTCGACCTCAAAATCATGGTTAAAAAATTGTACATAATCATTCCACATTCTTGCAGAGTATAGCGCTCAATTGTTTGTCTGCGGCTTAACGTAAAACACCATTTGCAAAAGCTATTACATCTTACGATTGGGAGAAAAATTTTGCGCCACTCTGTATTATAAATAGATATCTATTGAACTGAAAGAAACACGCATCGAACTCATGCATAACAATTTTTCAACATTTCAACCATTCATTAATACGTTCATAATTGCAAAAAAAAACAGAAAACAAATTTTAAATGACTCTGGTGGAACACAAATGCTTTGCAATCCTTTGCAAACAAAATAACCTCTGATAGATAACAAAATTAATCTCTAGATTTAGTCGAATAGAAAAAATGTTTATTTTATTTGTAAATACAAATTTATGCTGTTGTGATTTGAAGATGTTTTTTTTTTTCTTTTTTGGCTTTCATCATTCTGGGTATAATTTGAGTGTCGTCTGCTTGTCAAACTGTTGACAGTTTGATTTCTGGATTATAAATCAGTAAATCAGATAAATAAAAAATGAGAGACAGTTTGAGGAGATGGAACTAACATTAATATATAAACTCATTTTAACTCTGATGTTTCGTTTGTAGTCAAGGATAGTTTGCTATTATTTATTTTCTTTGGAAAATCTTCAAGTCAATCAAAAAATATAGTGCATATGTATTTATTTTTTCTTTATGCTAATTTTTTTTGATTTTTTGTTTATAAATTATTTGAAAGGAAATTAAAATAATATTAATATACATACATGAATACATTCTACATAAAGTGTCACAAAAAATTAAAATACACAAAAAACATTTTTAACATAATGTTATTAACATAATAATAGATTTCTTAATATGCTAATTTATTACTTTATTTTTATAAATTAGATGCTTATAATATGTATTTATTTATTTAATTATTTATTAATTAAATTATTTAACCACAACAAGAATATAAATCTTATATAAAAGTACTGGGTAGAGATAGACATACTTAGTACCCTAGTTATAAAAAATTACAATAAAATAAAACATAAACAAGTGAAAGTATAGTATATTCGGCTGGGCCGCATCTAAAGTGTACCCTTCATGTAAACAAATAAAACATTCCAGATCTTTACAACAACGTAGAAAAAAAAAAACGAAATAAAATTGAAAAATTTTGAAACAAACGTAAAAAATAATCAAATTTTGAGGTGACTTAACTCGGCCATTTTTTGTCCGATAAAAATTCCCATTATATCGACGGCAAAGGCATTCATTTACCTTTCCAACGATGTGCAATTTATCTCGATCGGAGTTTGGTTGGGCTGCACAAGGGTTTGAGTGGGACCATACACCGAAAAATACAAAAGTACCGTTATCTAAAAAACGGTACTTAAGAAAAAAAAAAATGGAACAAGTCCAGTTTACGCACAGAGCTTCAAATTGAAAAAAAAATTATATAGGGGAGTAGAAAATTGAAAAATAGGAAGAAAATGTTAAATGAAGAAATTGGTGGAAATGCTTAGTTTCCGAGTTATGGACCTCTGAAATTTTGATATACGTGTACATGAAATTGCAATATTTCATTACATTTCTCAAGGTATTTATGCGAAATTGTTATCATTCGAAAGCTTTTGAATAGATACATTATATTATGCAAGAATCTTTTAATTTTTTAAGTGTAAATACTGGTCTTAAACAATTTTAAATTAAAGTGCTAGAGGTTAATATATAAATATTATAATTGGTTAGAAAAACCAAACTGTGATCGAAATTTCAGTAAATAACACTGGATTAATTAAATAAATTGTTTTAGCATAGCCGGCCTTCGGCCGGGCGGAAGGATTTTCTTCTCTATAGTATAACAAACACCGGCTTCGCTGACCAAAGTTTCCCTGCATAACCGGCCTTCGGCCGGGCGAAAGGATTTATCCTCTATGGTATAACAAAATGATACCAATTTTGCCTACATAACTTTGGAAACGTAATGCAAAATCGCAATTTCATACACACGTATATCAAAACTTCAGACATCCATAACTCGGAAACTATGCGTTTCCGCCAACTTTTTCACTTAATATTTTCATCTTATTTTTCAATTTCCTACCCCCCTATATAATTTTTAAATTCTCCAAATAGCTATCGACCAATAAGTATGTTAAGTTGTCTTGATAAAGTATTTGAGAAAATTGTACTTAGAAGGCTTAACGATTTCATTAATAATAATAACACAACACAAAAAGAGCAGTTTGGTTTTAGAAAAGAACATTCTACAATACATCAAGTAGAGAGAATAGTTAATTTTGTTTTAAAAAATAAAAACCTACGGCGAAGTACAGGAATCGTTTTCCTAGATATTGAAAAGGCTTTCGATTCTGTGTGGCACGACGGTCTTATATATAAACTTCATGCGTTTGGTGTTCCAGTTTACATGCAGAAGATTATACAAAGTTTTCTATCCAGGAGGTCATTTGTGGTGAGCGTTGACAATGAGTAGTCGTCTGAACGATATATTGCTGCCGGGGTACCTCAAGGCTCAGTACTATCGCCGACATTATACCCATTGTATATATCAGATTTTAAAGTTCTAAGGGATCACTCGTCAGCGTTATATGCAGATGATACCGCCATAATAACTACGGGAAAATTTTCAAATACAATATGAAAAAAAGCTTATTACATGCACAAAAATACTTTTCTAGATGGAAAATCAAAACAAACGAAGGAAAGTCTCAGGCAATAATATTTCCTTTCAACAAATTTTTTTTTTTTTTTTTTTTTTTTTTTTTTTTTTTTTTGTCATTCATTTATTTATTGAATCTTCAAAATATGAACTAACAATAAGTATTCAAATCTTAATACTAAATACAAAAGTTATTTAAGTCCAGCCACTGCTAGACAAAATAGTTTCATTTCGCGCGAATAATATCGGTAGAATCACCTATTTAACGTTCTGATGGTGGCCAGGGTATCCCTTCTTCTCAACCGAGAGTGGCCGCCAAAATTAAGTATGTTGCGTGCAAGAGGATTTGGGTGAAGTTCCAGTTTACTGATATACCTTGTGGCATACTTAGAGAACTCGTCAGTTACCAGCGGAACACACAGATCGTTGTGAATTCGTGAGTTTCTTACGTACCATGGAGCTGCAGTAATCGTACGAAGAATTTTGTTTTGTCGTCTTTGAATTTTTTCAATGTTAGATGTTGAGGCGGTTCCCCATAATTGAACTCCATAGCACCTTTCAACAAATCACCGGAGCGAATACCCACAATTCCCCTGCTTGTTAACGGCACAGAAATTCCCATTGCTGAGACCTTTTTGTCTAGCATTGGCCGGACTTAAGTATAAAGCATATTTTTTTTTAATTTTAAAACATTTTTTAATTTTTAATTTAGTATTAAGATTTGAATACTTATTGTTAGTTCATTTTGAAGATTTAATAAATAAATAACGCTACAAAAAAGAAAAAAAAAAAAAAAAAAAAAAAAAAAATATATATATATATATATATATATATATATATATATATATATATATATATATATATATATATATATATATATATATATATATATATATATATATATATATATATATATATATATATATATATATATATATATTTGGTGCAATACTTTCTAGTAATAATAAATAATAAATATAAAAAAAATTAAAATAAAAAAAAACTTGTCTAAGCATGTGGCGTTCTTGGTATTTTTCCAAATTTAAAATTTGTAAAGCAGTGTCGTATGTTAACGACGAGAATGAAAATATCATTAAGGACGCCAATAGTAAGTTAATTGTGTAAGCTTAGTTATGTCGTATATGAGTTAGCGTTATCATAAATGTAATAAAAACAAATTTTATTATTCTAGTGAATATAATAAAAACAAATTTTTTGTTTGTAGGTGTGATAAAAGCTAATGTTTTTTTAAACAAAATTTTCATAAATGCTTTTATTTGTATACAACCATATCTCGAAATTTGTAGACGGCAACAATAGCAATAAACTGTAATTAAACTGATAACTCAAACTTTTTAACAATAATACACAATAATATAGTATGAACAAAAAATACATTTTCAAATTTGGAGAATTGCGGATGTTCGATTTTCGCATTTTTTTTTTCTGTCATGTTGGTACACACGTCTGTTTTATACGAGTATACGACGCAAAAAATAATTTTTCATCAAGACTACGCACCAGCGCACAAGAGTGTTTTAACACTGGCCAAAATCAACGAATTAAAGTACGAGTTGCTTGACCATCCACCTTATTCTCCTGATTTAGCTCCCAGTGACTTTTACCTGTTCCCAAATCTAAAAAAAATCCTTGCTGGCAAGCACTTTACCTCAAATGAAGATACAATTAGAGTTGTAAATCACTATTTTGAAGACCTTGAGGAAAACTATTTTAATCAAGGGATAGAATTGTGTATTGAAGTTTCATATTGAAAAATAAAAATATTTTTGAAAAACTAACTATTCTCTTTCATTGATAGGCTACGAAGTTTTCGAACCGTCCTCGTATGTTGGCAATATCAGCCATTTTGAATTGTCAGTTTGTTTTTGACAGATAAAAAGGTTAGTTGTGTTTTGGTGTGCTCTTCGATTTTTTACTATTCGAAAAAAGTTTCCGAAGTAAGTTTTGTGTAAAAATTTAAGTTAAATGTGCAAGAACATTTGAAATATTGACTGTGGCGTTTGGTAAGTACTATGAGCAGAACACAAGTTCAATTGTGGCATTATTGGTTTAAAGAAGGCCGAGAAGATGTCAATGGTGATGCTCATCCTGGTCGCCCGAGCACTTTAACAACTGATGAAAAAATTGAAGGAGTGCAGAAAATGATTTTGGATAATCGTCGAATCACTGTCAAAGAGGTTGCTGATGATGTTGGCATATCGTTCGGCTCATGTCAAGCAGCTTTTACGGATGTTTTAGGCATGAAACGTGCGGCAGCGAAGATTGTTGCAAAATGGCAAAATTTTGAGCAAAAACAACGTCGCATGGACTTCACTCAGGAGCTAATGAACATCCTCAATGACAATTCAGATTTCCTCAAAAAGGTAATAACTGGTGACGAATCATGAATGTATGATTGTGACATAGAAATCAAAGCCCAATCATCTCAATGGAAGCATTCAGAAGATGCAAGACAGAAAAAACACGTCAAGTTCGTTAAAATTTGAAGGTTTTGCTCACTGTTTTCTTTGACTGCAATGGAGTGGTGCGTCATGAACTCTTGCCACAAGGCCGTGTGGTTCAATAAGGAATACTACCTTGAAGTTATGTGCCATTTGCGCGAAGCAATTCGTCAGAAACGCACAGAATTGTGTAAATAACAATCAAGGATTTTGCACCATGATAACACACCAGCTTACACATCGATGCTTGTGCGTGCGTTTTTGACCCAAAACAAAACCGTTATTGTGCCTCGACCACCGTATTCATCGGATTTGGCCCCTGCTGATTGTTTCCTCTTCCCAAAACTAAAGACACCGATGAAAGGAAAACGTTTTGCTACGATTGAGGAGATAAAAGAAAATTCGAAACAGGAGGTGTTAGCGATACCAAAAAGCGTGATTCAGTAGTGTTTCGAGGATAAAACGCTGGCATAAATGTTTTGTATTTGAGGGGGATTACTTTGAAGGGGATGAATAAATAAGTAGTTTTTGAAAACATTTAAAATATCGGTGATATTTTGATCAGACCTGGTATACTATGAGTATACCAGATTTGATCAAAAATGTTGTAACCATATTTGAAACTGCATTTTCTTTGCTGAATCTTAGACCTGAAGCAGAGCCAGAACATTTCAGCTCTCAACCACGATTAGCGCCAGGATGGTACGAGTATGTAAAATAGAACTACCTGGGAGCACGCTAATCTTTGTTCTATCGACTAAGGGTTTATGGAAATTCAACACATCCTGTGCCATGCAGAGACTAGAGTTTTGTTTCATACAACAAAAGACGGACCCCTTCTCCTCTATACCGTAGAAAGCAGTGTGCCTCAGTTAGGAATACGTTAAAGCAAAATCTGCTCCCTGCGGAGAAATACAATTAAAGATCTAAAAATCAACATTCGAAGAGTTCTAGGCGAAATACGAGTACGGCTGCAATTGTTGCGAAAAGTTTGTGAAAATTGCTGTTCCAGATCGCATCTTGTGTACGCTAGGTTACGGCTGAAATTACATTTAAACATTAATGTCATAAAAGTTTCTCTCCAATACATCCTGCATTATTAATATTAATAATAAATTTCTTTGTTTTATTGTGATATAACTCTCTTTTATTGTGGGTAACTCTCAAAAAACACCCTGAACTTGTTAAGCAAACACTGTGTTTGTCTTTCCAACTGAATATTTTTTTAATACTCATAATTTCTGCACAATCATTTCGTTCTGCTGCTTGTTTGGGTTGGTTTAATGGATTTTGGTCGTGCAATTTTGCATAAAGTTTCAAGTTTAATGGTCAGTCGGTTGTCACTGATGGTCAGCCAGTCGTTAATATTTTATTGGCAGATGTGCGACTGAATTTATCATTGACTGATGAAATATTTGCATATTTGAATATTCATAAAATGTTTGACATAATGTTTTCAGTTATTTTTGTAAAATAGTGTAAAAATGTATTTTTTTTTATTATTATTTAGTTTATTAAATCAAGAACTCTTTGATTGGCGTGGGAAAGTGTGCGTATGAGTGTTTTCATTTAACGATTTATCTGTCATACGCCGTTCAGGGAAATATTCGTTTTTAAGTTTAATGGAAGAGCTACGATTTAAAGCATTTTAAGTAAAATTTAATCGAATCAATAATTAGTCATGTAAATTGCTTTACAAACAAATTTGTTTTTTTTTTGCTTTAAAGCAGTTCTGGTAGTAAAATAAGGCTATCTAAATATGGAAATTGAAAATTTCCGATATGGGTCCATATATAGGCGTGATGTGGTCTAAACCAATTTTTTAATGTTGTTTGTTTTTTCTTAAAAGCAGTTCTGGTAATATAAGAAGGTTAGTATAATACAGAAAATGAAAATTTCCGATATCGGTCCGTATATACCCGAGAGCATAAACCGATTTTTTGATGAAACTGTTGCGTAAGCGAACTTAAACAATTTTTTTTTGCTTAAAAGCAGGTCTGGTTATAAAAGGGTTACTTATATATAGAAAATGAACATATCCGATATCGGTTCATATATACCCGAGATACAGCCTGAACCGATTTTTTCAGGAAAATGTCACATAAGGGAACTTAAAGAATTTTTTTTTTTGCTTAAAAGTATTCGTAATATCAGGAGGTTACAAATAGAGAAAATGAAAATTTCCGATATCGGTCCATATATATCCGATATATTGTCTAAATCGATTTTTTCATGAAAAAAATTTTTTTTTGTTAAAAGCAGTACAGAAAATTAAAATTTCCGATATCGGTAACTATACTCGTATACCCGAGATATAGCATAAACCGATTTTTTAATGAAACTGTTGCGTAAGCGAACTTAAACAACTTTTTTTTTGCTTAAAAGCAGTTCTGGTTATAAAAGGAGGTTAGTTAAATATAGAAAATGAAAATTTTGCGATATCGTTTCATATATACCCGAGATATAGCCTAAACCGATTTTTTCAGGAAAATGTCGCATAAGCGAACTTAAAAAACTTTTTTTTTTGCTTAAAAGCAGTTTTCGTAATATCAGGAGGTTACAAATAGAGAAAATGAAAATTTCCGATATCGGTCCATATATAGCCGAGATATAGTCTAAACCAATTTTTTAATGAAAGTTTTGTTTTTTTTTCTTAAAGGCAGTTCTGGTAATATAAGAAGGTTAGTATAATACAGAAAATGAAAATTTCCGATATCGGTCCATACTCGTACAGGTTTTCCATGAAAATGTCGCGTAAGCGCACTTGAACAATTTTTTTTTTTGCTTAAAAATATTTTTAGTTAGTTATAAAAATAGGCTACTAAAATACAGAAAATGAAAAATTCCGATATCGATCCATGTATACCCGAGATAAAGCCTAAACCGATTTTATCATAAAAAAAATGTTTTTTGATTAAACATAGTTCTAGTAATAAAAGAAAGTTATATAAATACAGAAGCTGAAAATTTCCGATATTGGTCCATACTCATACGAGTATATAGCCGAGATATAGCCTAAAGCTAAGTATTGTGATCGTCATTTCGTGCGAAATGCTGTCAAAGCTCTATATAAAAGAAACTTGTGTGAAATATCTATGAAATAATGTTGCTGAAGTAGTACTCTGTTCAATTTGTGAAAAACGTATGAAATATTTCTGGCAACAATGTGTTGTAAGTGTGAAATAATACGAGTGGCATTTATTTCGAGTGAAATTTCAAACAACAGCTGATACATTTTTTTTTTTTTTTGCTAAGATTCTTCTTTTTCAGTTGTTCAATTGTAAATTTCTAAAATGGAAAAGAACTTAAATTTAATAACAAATGAAAAAGATAAAATAAAATTTTGTGAAACGGAAAAGCGTTTTTTGATAGTAGCAGTAAGAAAAATAAATCATAACTGGGATAAGTAAAAAAAAAAATGCATAGCAAGCGAAACGCAATGAGATCATCTTGGAGAGAAATTGCGATCAAAATTGTATGTGATCATATGGTTTTTTTTTTTTGCATTTGTAAAACAATGTGGTATACCTAAAACCAAGAAAATCGTGGAATCGTGGGCCTAAAACACGAAATAGACACCACATTTTAAATGTCATATTTTCCGAGTGAAATAATTAATGTTGCTCAACATTTTTCGCAGATTTGAACAGAGTACTTACCTTAAACCGATTTTTCCATGAGAATTTCAATGAAAGATTACCTTTTTGTTTTACCAATTTTTTCCTCGATATCGGTCCATTGTTATATCCGAGCATATTTAGTTAAAATTTGTAATTTATACTATGTATTTACGTGACTATTGTGAAGGGTATTTTAGATTAGGCCTATCCAAATATACTACACTCTTACTTGTTATTAGTTCACATTTTAAAGATTCAATAAATAAATTAATGAAAAAAAAACCTTTATCAATATCAAATTCATTATATTTCATGAATCACAAACTATAAACAAACAAATTAGTATACGAGTACTATCCTGGCGAATACCTTGTACTTATTTTAAGATATCGCACACGCAGAAAAAAATATATGGTTGACTTGACAATATTCTAAGGGCAACATTCTATTGTTGAATTATATGGTTGGTACTGATAATTTTATATTGTTATATTTGAAACGCCATTGACATGCTTCATTATAGTTTAAAAAAATTTTTTTTTTTAATAACCGCAATATATTCTGGTTTAACATTGTTATAATTGTGAACAACCCAAGTCCTAGTAAAAGTTACATAATAATGTCATACCCAACCATGTTATTATGCTAACCATTATATTATATAACCATATTAATTTCATTAAACAACTATACTAATGTCATAAATAGCTTTATTGATATACCTCATATTTTTCTCTTCTTTCACCATATTAATTAAATAAACGACATTCCTGGATAAACCATACTATTTTATTTATTTACAACTAACTATGTCCTACAATATACATATGTGTAATATTATAAAATAAAACTATAAATGATTATAATATATTTTTTAGTTTTTAAACAATTAAGAATAATTCGCAAAATATAATCAGGTTTCACTATTGCAAATGATTTTGACTTCAACTGGTTTTAGCATCTACTAGCTAGAATAAAAATAAATTTGTTAAGTATTACGACAACAATTCTATATTTAAAAAATCATATATAACTATATATGATATGTTTGGATGTAACATAGTATATATGTGCGGGGCACACGGGGGTAAAGAGGTATCAGAGTAATAATAAAGAAAAACACAAAGGACTTACCGCTGTCCGACTGGGTAACGGGACGGATCTCTTTGTTAATGTGGCACTTACTTCAGTGGTTGTAATAGAGCTGAGTGTTGGTGAGTGTGATGAAGGTTGGCGTCAGATGCCGATGAACGGTGCTGATGATGCTTCCAGGCCTCGAGATGACTTTTTCTCGCCCAAGGGTTGGATGATGCGATAATGATTTGATGAGGAAATGTGTCGTCGGCAATATTTGTTAGTTTCTGGTTGCTGTGGGATCACCGTCCACAAAAAACCAATTCTTCGAAACTTCCGGATATTGAATAAGAAAGATGCAATAAATGCAGTGTAAAGGCGGATATAAGAAAAAATGTTATATATATTTTTTCCTTTTTTAATATATTTTTCTTTTATTTATATTTCTTGAGTCTCATACACATATAAAATTATTTTTAATTTCGCCTTAGCAATAGAACAACTTAAGAACCACTTTAGCTCACACTTGTAAAAAAAAACCTTTTTTTCATTTTTCCGCTCTTGTCCCTCGTGCTTGTTGTTCAGCTCGTTGTTGAAAGAATAATGAATAAGCCGCCAAGCGAGCATAAGAAGCTGCCAGAACTCAACGAGCTTTCTATTTTCCGTTAAGTTCGGGCTGCCACTTGGCTGGAATGTACCGCATTGCCAAACGTAATACATATAGCACTGCCAAACGTGCACAATATAGTTGTTACCACTATATATAGTTGTTACCATTAATAGTATGGTTGGTCATTAAAATTATTTTGGTTGTAACAATAGTATTGTTGAGCACAACCATAATAGGGTTGTTCGACAATATGGTTGACTTCATCATAGCATTGTTGATTACAGCATAGATACAAATATTAATATTTTAACATACCTTTTGATTTCTCCATACGCTTTATATGCATTTTTGCATAATTCTAATTTTCAGTTTTTTTTTTGCATTGGTTTTTATATCAAAATATATATTTTTTTAATTTAAAACAAAACATATATGTATACTTTTTATAGCAAAGCCACAAAGCTAATGTAGACAATAGTAAGTTTATTCTGTAAACATAAATATGTTATATGTGAGTTCGTATTTAAATGTTATTTAGCTTTAAGTTCCATTTAAATACGAAAATCAGTTTTTCACTACAAATTTGCACTACACTTAAATGCCCAAACTTCTTCATTTAAGTTTTATTTAAGTTTTTCTCATAGTCCATATGGTTTTTGTGTGCTTGCATTTGTATTAGTGCAAAAAAGGTAAACAAAACACACATACAAACTATTGCCTGCAGTAGATATTCGAAAATTAGTTGATAATTTTGCATTAAACAACAGCACAGTATAATAATTTATTAAAAATAACCTAGCGTAAAATAAAATTGTTAAGTTTTTCTATGCCGTTAATAAATTTAATATTTTTCTTTAAGAATTTTTCTATTCTTCCACTTTCAAACAGCTGTTCTATGGAACACTTTCCATAATACTGGGTGGCCCAGAAAGACCGAAGTGGTGTGAATTCCTTATAACTTTTTTATTATAATTTTTTTTTTCTTTTCTTTTCAGTATTTTGTAAAGAAGACTTGGATAATTTATAATGGAGCAATACACAATTGAACAACGTGCCCAAATTGTTGAAATTTACTTTTCAAATCAACGGTCCATTGTGTTGACTCAGCGTGCATACCGTCGTCAATTTAATGTGCGGGTTGCACCCTCTCAGTCAACAATAAACCGTCTGGTTGCAAATTTTCGAGAACAAGGAGCAGTAAGGAACCTTCCTGGTCCCGGCAGACACCGAACTGTCCACACGGCTGACAATATTCAAGTGGTACAGGAGAGTATTCGGGAGGATCCAGAAACATCAACCAGGAGACGTTCGTCACAACTGGGCCTCTCAAGGACGTCGCTGCAGCGAATTTTGCGAAATTAACAACATACCACCGGAAGTTTTGCGAAAGGTCATGGAAAATGTGTTGGAAAGAGCACATTTGTGCGAAGCAGAATATGGCCACCACTTGCGGGATATCATTTTTAATAACTAATCCAAAAATATTCCCCATAAATTTAATGTATTTAAAAAAAAAAAAAATTAAAAAAATATCTCTTAAATAAAAAGTTATAAGCAATTCACACCACTTCGGTCTTTCTGGGCCACCCTGTATTTGGAATTAAAGTAGAGCTGCCACACTTTCATAGCATTTAAATAAGAACGATAATTTAATAGTGATAAACTGAACTAGCATTTAAATACAACTTAATGAAAATTAACTAATTTTGTATTTAAATACGCAGTCAAAAACTGGGCCTAAGTGTATCATAGACATGATAATAACAAATATTTATATGTTGGGTGCAATAAAAGCTATTGTAATTTAAAAGAAACTTACGCACAATACTAACATTGCTTGCAACCATATTCTGAAATTGATAGACGGTAACAATAGATTTACGGAAATGGAAACGAAAACATATTTATGGGGAAGCAAACTATAATTAAATATTTAATAGATGGCTTTTTAGCAATAATACTCAATGTTATGGTGCATATACTAATGTTGTTGTAACCATATTTCAAACTGCCTTTTCTTTGAATGCAGTATTGGGTTTCTTGAACAATTCCTTTTGCGGCTTATTTTAAGCGCACTTGTATGTTATTTGTACTAAAATTTTTCTGTAGCACCAAAACAAATAGAAAATACTTAAATTTAGTACGAACTTTTTCTTTCTGTGTACTCAGAATTCTAGCAAAAGTTGAGAGCAACGAAATAATTCGCAATACAGTTGTTTTGTTTTGTTTCATTTACATATTTCTATAAAAAATTACATACGTTGGAAATTTCCATCGCTATGAAAAAATAAACAAGCTTGAATAATGATCAAAAGAACACTTTGTGTATGTGTTGAAAATTACTTTTAAATGTGTAATAATTGCAAAAAAAAAAAAAAAAATATAATAAAAATACATGAGAATTTCCTTTGCTCTTATTATAATTTTGCTTTTCTAGCAATAAAAAATGTTTTTATGTCATTTGTATATTCTTTTTTTCTTCTTCTTCTTCTTTTTTGCTTGCAACAAGTGTCTGGTTTTATTTTAACATTCCTGACACAAGTTACTTGTCTCTTGTTATGAGCAAAAACAGCATCAGTGTCATCATTATTCATTCGAAAGTATCAAATCCACATGGAATAAATGAAATTAAAAAAACAGCTTTGCCAAAGAAAAAAAAAAACTGATAAATGAAAAGGAATTTTATTTGAAGTTTTATCGTAAAAATTTCAATTTCAAAATGCATTGGAGAAATAACTTATGACGTGAATAAATACATGGCGCTTATTCACAGTGATTTACGTTTCTTTCCACTTTATTTATTGTGTATTGAAAACGAGCTAACAATAAAGGCCGGGGCACATAGAATCCGTTGTACGTTATACGTTGCCTTTTTCAACTGACAACTACGTTGAAATACATGTAGTCTTATGAGCTTTGTCACATTTCGTACTTCTCCGTCAACGCAGCAACTTTCAACTTTTAACGTACGTCGAGAACTTTGACAACTATCTGGTAATATTTTTTGTATATTTTGATTTAATTTTCGTTCAAAAATAAAAAAATAAAAAAAAAAATTGTGTTAGATTTTCTGTGCTGTGTCTATAATAATAAATAAAAAGATTTTAATCAAATTAAAATAATTTGATTTACATCCGTTAACAAAGTACTGATTGTGCCAACTTCATACTTCGTATACTTGATGTCAGTTTAAAAAGGAGATGGACAAAGTACAACGGATTCTATGTGCCCTGGCCTTAAGTATACGCCACTTAACACTAGAAAAAAGTTAATTAATAAAAAAAACCTTGTTATATCCTCAGTTTTTGATGATGCTCACACCCGTGCTGCTTCCTTATCGGTGAGATATAGGATAGGTGATATTTATTCAACACTGTGCTTATTCAGTCTGTTTTCTAGAAAAATAATTCCTATTCCCAAATCTAATAACGACCATAGGCCGCTTGCCATCTTGCTTTTTTTAAACCAAGATTATGGAGAACATTATAGCTAAACAAATCAAAAATTATTTGGATTGTAACAATTTAGTTTCTGATCGACAATCTGGTTTCAGAAAAGCTAGAAGTTAACGTAATTAACGTAATGTAATAGAACATCTCTAGTTAACGTAATTAAGGATCTCAGATCATCATGCATCATTTCGGTGAAAGTAGGGTGGTGGCTCTGGATATTTCAAAATCGTTTGACAGAGTGTGGCATGGTGCAGTACTGGCAAAACTTTCAGCTTTTGGTGACGACTTTTCTCGGTTTATATCGAGCTTTTTCAGTTTAAGATTAATACAGGGGTACCGCAAGGCTCCGCTCTTTCTCCTACCCTATTTCTTATTTTCCTCAACGATCTTCTCTATGAAACTTCCAACCCTATCCACTCTTTCGCGGATGACAGCAGCATTTGTCACTCGTAGTCTTTTAGTTATAGGCCCAGCCTATCAGAGATCGCTGCCAAGAGGCTAAATATGAATGATTCACTGAATAGTGATCTTCTATTAATCTCCGAATGGGGTCGTAAAAACAGGGTCACCTTTAACGCTCGTAAGACCCAATGTTGCTTATTAACACACAAACAAACGACCGCAAATGCTGCTTCATCTGTACTCATGTATAATATAAATATTGAGCAGTCGGATACTCTTGATGTTCTTGGAATGAAGATATAGTGTGATGTTTGCTGGACTGAGCACATTTTCCATGTTTCTAAAGAAGCATTCAAGTGCCTAGGGTTTTTGAAACGGTGTAAGATGTACTTCACTCCATCCGACCTTCTTACTATTTTTACCACTTACATCCGACCGAAAATGGGATACAACTCTCATGTTTGGACCGGTGCCTCAAAGTCTATTTTGGAGTTACTCGACCGTGTGCAGGAGAGGGCGAAGAAGCTCATCGATGACAATAGGATATCCAACTCTATTAACTCACTGGAGCATCGATACAGTGTGGGGTGAGTTACTCTAATCTATCGTGACTACAATGGATTTTGCTCTGACGAGATTAGGGATCTTGTTCCCGAAACTCGCACATTTTTACGTAGCAGGCGTTCATCGTCCAGAGCTCATCCATTTGTGATCGATTACCTGGGGAATCGTACTACGCATTACAGAAAGAATTTGTTTTTTAGCCGTACGCTTCACATGTGGAATAAGTTGCCTGCAGACCTGTTTACTGTCTGTTATAACGTGGGAGAGTTCAAGTCAAATATTCACAAACACTATTTCCTCTTTCCTCCTCCTCACATCCTATTTTCCTAGTTTTGGTACAATGCACTGCATATGTAGGGGTCATCCCCTACATTATTATCATCATTATCTATCTCACCTTCAAAAACAAAATAAATTATAAACAAATTTTGTAATAATTTGCGGTTTAATAGCCAATTTTTCAACACAATAATTAAGCAATTCCTCCATTGCTACTTATGTATATCATCCACAATAGAAGATGCAGGAGATCCCATTGGAAGTCTCTTCGTTGGATATAAAATTTGCCATTGTATTGTAAATATCTGCTATCTTCTATACAAAATCTCAGTATCTGCAGGAAAAATTTTTATCTGCCAGGTCTGATAAAAAAACAACCGTTATTTTTAAATTTCGTGAGTTGCATATGTTCGTTTATCGATTTTTTTCTGTTATGTTGGTAGACATGTCTGGTAATATCAGCCATTTTGCATTGTCAGTTTGATTTTGACAGATAAAAAAAGGTTAGAGTCTGAACACAATGTTTGCGGTGCGGCACAATTTCCCGTTGTGGGAGAGAAAAATACACATAATACGACGGAAAACGGCGACGGCAATATTTGTCATTGTTAGTTTACATTTTTATTAATTTATTTGTGCATTTTTATAAAAATTTCTAAAATATTTACTTTTTGATTAAGGTATTTTGTAATGACAGTAAATAAAAAATTATAGCTGTTAAAAAATTATTAGTTTGGTAGAAGCCACGTTTGATTTGTATGTGGAATTAGAAACTACGGCACCAACAGGATATTGTAGGTAAGATGTGTTAAGGCACCAATTGTCGTTTTGCTTCCACTTTTTATACGTATCCCGTAAATTTCGAAATTTTTTTTAATTTTTGCTTCCTCAGCTAAAATTAAATAAAGTCTGACAAAAAATAAGGTAACTGAAAGAAATTCACTTACCTGGTAAAAAATATTTGTTAATTTGAACCAAAAATCTTCTTTATACTGGAAGTTTTTGTAACTTCCCGACTGCAAATTATAAAGACAGTCATACTTCCAACTTCTTTTTTAATTTTTTTTCTTCTTCCGTTAATATGTTTTTTAAAGTTTTATATTTCGTTGGAGAAAATAATAATCTCCAAAATCATGTTTTTTATTTACAATAATGTTGTGAAAATCGTCAATTATTTAAAAGTTATGGCAACATCGAAGAGAGAAAGGGAGTAAAAAGTTGAGAGAATAAGAAAGTCCGCAATGAAAATAAAGTAAATTTTAATTTTATGCCGCTCCGCACTGCGATTTTTTACTTCAAATTCGTTTGGAAAATCGCACCGCAGTAAATTGTCGTTACATTGTGTTCAGACTCTTAGTCGTGTTTAGGTGTGCTCTTCGATTTTTTACTATTCGAAAAAATAGATCAAAGAAACTATATTAAGTTTTGCGCAAGGACATTTGAAATATTAACTGTGGCGTTTGGCAAGTCTACTGTCTGACCGGTGTCTACTACACCGATTGTGGTATAACCGGTTTAACGAAGGCCGAGAAGATGTCAATGACGATGCTCATCCTGGTCGCCAAAGCGCGTCAACAACCGATGAAAACATTGAAGCAGTGAAGAAAATGATTTTGGATAGTCGTCGAATCACTATCAGAGAGGTTGCTGATGATGTTGGCATAATGTTCGGTTCGTGCCAAGCAATTTTTGTTGAACTTTATAATTTTTAAATTATTTTTTGGTTTGTACATTTGTACATCGAGTCTTGCAAGTGCAAGTTTTTCCTTTCTTCAAATTTTTTCTTAAGAAGGATTTTTTACAATACAAATTTGCTGTGATCAATAATTTTTGATTGAAGAAGACAAGAAAAATAATAATCACGTTTTAAGCTGGGGGACAACTACTGTTTCGTAGTCGCTACTCTACTCATCGGCTTCCACTGGGATTTGAATTCGGGTCATGACGTATCATGATCTGCTTAATAATTTATTAAAAATCAAATACTTCACTATGAATAAGCGCCAGTGTCATCAACTAAATGATGTTAACAATTCTCAATGGACTAAAAATTCATTTAAATAATTGTGTCAATTTTCAGGGTCTAGACAGCATGTTCATGCATGCAGCTGTCTGAATTCTTTCTTTATACTTGTATGAACAACAAAGCATTTTTGTTCAAGTTTTCATTTATGCATAAAATTCGCACCGTTGTTGCGAATCAGCATATGAAATTATGCATATGTGTGTGTTCAGCTTCACTTCAGAATGTTAACCATTTACTCATTTTAAGTCTTAAACATACTTACATATATTCAATAATTAATTTTTTTAAAAACCTCTAAAGAAACGTTCACTACTCAGGCTAACATTGTTTGGAAGCAAATCTTTATTCCAATAACCAGCAAATCTATTTTGATTTCTTTTAATTAGGGCCAGTACTCAGGGGACGATACAATGCATTGTACTGAAACTAAAACCATAGGCTATGGGGTGGGGAGGAAAGAGGGAGGAGCAGTGTTTGATTTGAATCTTTCTACATTGTAAGCGACAGGAAATATATCTGCGGGCAAATTATTCGCAGACAGACATACGATTGCAGTACTAGTTCTTTAGATTTCTGAGATCTCGTCAGATTAAAATCTTCTTGCAGCAGCAATAAAACAGTGTAACGCACCCTACAGTGTGGGGATGCCCAGTGAGCCAATAGAAAATTCTATTATCCCAGCTTTCCTCGTACTCGAATTCGAAGCACCTACCTAAACAAAGGAGTTGTATATTTCATTCGGATATAGGTGGTATATCGTTGGTCTCATGTAGAAAAGCCCTAACAAAAATAATTACAATTTTACAGGAGAAGGAAAAATCGTAATGGAAATATAAATGGGTACATCTAAAAGTAATTTTTTTTGCTCAATTGCTTGTAAGAGCGATATGTATGATATTATATAATTAAATCTTTGTGACACTGTGTACTTGTGTGAAACATAGTAGAATTCCGAAAAGAACTTAATTCAGGGAAAATTCGAGTTAGGGCCTTTCTACGTGAGACTAACGATATATAGTAAGGAGATGAGGAAGTATTCCTTGCATCGTTTTAGAAAGCCGAAGCACTTGAACGCTGCTTTTGAGACATGAAGTATGTGTTTAGTCCAGTTGAATCACGTTGAATTTTCATTCCAGGAACATCAATAGATTCGAATTCTTCAGTTACTATACCAGCCATGAATATGAATGAAGTAGGATATGTGGTTCTGAGTCTATGTGGCAGACAACTCTTGATCTTATATGCATTGAAAACGATTGAAATGTTACCATTCAAATATTGTTAGAAGATCACTCTTTGTAGAACCTTTCATACCCAGCGAAAACTTCTATTGCAAAGTTATGTGTTAAAATGTTAATAAACTTATTCTTCACTACTTCTATTTTGACGTTTTAAATAATTATTTTAACATAACGATGTCATTAGAAACAAGTACTTACCATTCTCGTTTACGAATAACTATTTCAAAATGTCATTGCAAAAATATTTAAAAAAAAGTTAATTGCTTACCTTGATTTACGAGTTGGTGTCGATAAAAAGTATCAAAATGGCTGAAACTGTTGTGTATAAATGCATAAAATGTAATGGATACATTATCTTAACATCACTTTTATATAATATTTTTTACAATATTAGAGATATGGTTAAAACTTTGGAAAATAAAAGTTAATGAACAAAAGTGTACTCACGTTACATTCACACTGCGTAAGCAAACATGTTCGGCTATCCAAATTAGCAATACACCTATTTCGCAGCATAATGAAGTTAAATACCTTGGTATTTACCTCGACCGTAGGCTAACGTGGAAGCCTCACATTGATGCGAAAGTCACTCAGTTGAAATTAAAAGCAGCGCAACTAAATTGGCTTATGGGCAGAAATTCGACATTGAAGTTGGATTGCAAACTTTTGTTCTATAACGCAATTTTAAAGCCTATATGGTGCTACGGAATTCAATAATGGGGAACCGCCTCAACATCTAACATTGAAAAAATTCAAAGACTACAAAACCAAATTCTTCGAATTCACGAATTCATAAAGATCTGAGTGTTCCGCTGGTAAAAGAGGAATTTTCTAATTATGCGACAAGGTATATCAGTAGACTGGAACTTCTCCCAAATGCACTTGCACGTAACATACTTAATTTTGGCGGCCACTCTCGGTTGAGAAGAAGGGATACCCTTGCCACCATCAGAACGTTAAATACCTACCGATATTATTCGCGCAAAATAAAACTTTTTTGTCTAGCAGTGGCTGGAATTAATTAGCTTTTATATTTAGTATTAAGATTTGAATACTTATTGTTAGTTCATATTTTGAAGATTCAATAAATAAATGAATGAAAATTAATTAAGTAACTATTAACAAAAAAGTTTTTTCTTATTCATTATATACAAAATGTACACATATAAAAGCATTAAAGAAATAATAAATGGGTAGATCAGGGTGGTGGTAGTTAAGTGAAAACTTCGAAAGCAAATGTTTTCAATACATATTGGTTTTAAAAATTGTTTGCATTGGCAGCGAAGAGTTTTATTTCATTTTTCACTGCATTTATTTCAATTTTTTTAATCGAGCCATATTTGATTTGATAAACAGCTAGCTGGTGAAAATAATATACAATTTTCATATTTTTTTAATTTTCATATATTATCTATGCCGCCAATATTTTACTATGACTATATCTATTAAAAATATCTCTAATATTATATGATGATGGGTTGGTATCATTCGTCTAGCTCGAGTTCAATCCTGGCTAAAGCCAAGAAATATTTTTATTTATAATTATAACAATAATTGCCGCGATCAATAAAATATTAAAATAAAAGTTCGACTATTTAACATTAACACATACATATTAAAAATATCGATACAGAACACCCACGAAGATTTCATACTACAAATGACAATTTTGAACAATAAATTGGACTGGTCCATTTCATCTACTGACCTCTCTAAGTTGTGTGCGTATTGTAAAATCAATTTTAAAATTGTTGCCTAATATTTAACTGTGCTAAATTAAGTATAGCCGCACCAAATGGGTTAAGATTTGTATACAGGAAATATGAAATGGCGCGCATGAAAATGTGTGAAAAAAATATGAAAATATAAACAAATTTTGATAGTTGGGTAATGAGCACCAAAAACAGCTGTTGATCAGCTGCGCTAACGAGGCCACCTGGTACTAAATTCGCCTTGTTTTCGATATTTGATTTTACCTAAAAATGACACTAGATGGCACTGTCGTACAAATGGGGCTATTTCTTGTATACCTATGTATATTCAAAGATATTTTCCACACACATAACAATGAAACATTTAATCCGGCTTCAATGGTCATAAAACTGGGCGTGATTCAAAAAAGTAGCCTATAATTCATTCAAGAGCCGCAGGAATATGATGTGAACATTTCAAAGATTGATACAGTAGTGCTCTGGTCTTTCATAAGGTACCAACAAACATACAAACTAACTAATATTTTATTCCTTTGGTTATGTAGAACAAAATTGCTTTTTATAACCAATCTCCATATGCCAACTGATTTTGGTACTTCTCAGGGGAAACAGTTTTTTTACCACCTCCTTTTACGCCTCCTCTTTTACGTACAACCAAACATATCACTTCTGTACTTCTTCTAGTTCTGAGTTTGTTTTTAATTAATAAATCTTTTTTCTAGATTTCGAAAAATGCTAAATTAAAACTGGCAACCCAAAGCTTGAACTCCATAAAGAAATTTTCATTAAAGGAATTTTTGCAACTTTGTAAATGAATCCAGAATTCGATTGCATTTTCGTATCTGTTTAGTTATTGTATTCCAGCATTGAAATTTATTCTTTTTAAAAATATCAATTGTGGAACGCTTTTGTTTCAATGCATTACCTATTAAAAATTTAAAAAGTTTCTTCACCATAGTAATTTTTTGATATTCTAATTCTTTGAACATACTCGTAATTTTCGTTGAACATCTTGTATTGTTTTCCTTTTCAAGAAAATATTGCATTTTCTTTGATTTTGCATTTTAATAATCTTACGAACTCATACCTTAAAGCAGTGATGCCCAAAAGTTCTATATGGAAGAGTAAACACCAATACATTCAAGGAAAAACTACTTTTATTTAATATTTTTGGTTGTCAGAAGAAAAACATTTGCAAAAACAAAATTCACACTGATAATCGCTGTCGTCAATGTTTACCAACAAAGCATGGGAAAGTGCTGCTTTGCTTTGTGTGTGTGCGGTGAAGAACGAAAAAAAAATATGAAAGACGTAGTTGTTTGTGTATTTTTCATTGGTAATGCTGTGCGCAGTAATTGTGTTTTAAAGAGCACAGCCCTGTAGCTAAGCGCATTTACAAAAAAAAAAAAAAAAAATTGAGCATCAAGCGCATAGGTCTGGGCATGTCTGCCTTAAAGCATAAATTTGGTAATAAAAAGCATTTCAAACAAAAGCAAAAGATTATTACACAAAATTTTTTTGTACACAGTGAAAATAGTGATAGGCGATTTTAATTATGTGAGTTCTTAAAATAATTTTAAAAACTAAACAAGTATATTCGGCTGGGCCGAATCGTGACGATAGTCACGTATATGTATAGTATAAGTTACAAATTTAAACTAAATATGCTCGGATATATATGGACCGATATCGGGGACAAAATATTTTTGCGTTGTAATCACCATTCCAAAAAAAGAAATCTTTCATGAACATTTTCTCGGAAAAGTTTGTTTAAGCTATATCTCGGTTGTATATGAACCGATGTCGGAATTTTCTATTTTCTGTATTTTAGTAACCTTCTTTTATGATGAGAATTGCTTTTCACCAAAAAAAAAAAAAAAAAACTGTTTCGTATGCAATTAATCTGAAAGATATTTATTTCAGATAGGCAATTAAAAAACTCTTGAGTACATTCATGTGGAGTGACCACTGTCAAAAATTTGAAGTCATCTGGAGATAACCATGATGCAGACGGAATATTGAAATCGCCTAAGACCATTAAGTGGTCTGTGTCTTTGAGCTTACTGGCAACTGATTTTATCATCTGTGCATGCAATAGATAGACTTGTGGACTTTGATGAATAAAATAATAATCTATTTAGGTTGGTCCAGGTCACGGGAAAATCAACTTTCTCCCGGTTTTTATCCATTTTAAATTTGTTGTGCTTATATTGATTCTCGCAAACGCTCTAACAATTTTAATGCAAATCAATATCTAGTGGTTTTTAAGGTCAAAAAAGTGATCTAGAATATCCCCGGTACCGGGAATATCCATTTCGTCCTGGTTTCTACCCATTTGTAGTACTTTTATTGGTTCTCGCAAACATCTTTAACGATTTTAATGAAAATTAGTGTCTAGGGGCCTTTAGGTCAAAAAATATATTTAGACTATCCCCGGGAAAGTCCAGTTGGTACCGGCTTTTACCCATTTGGTTCTCGAAAATGCCTTTAACGATTTGAATGAAATTCATCTAAAGGTGTATAAGGTCGAAAATTCAATCGACACTGTACCTGTGCCACACGGTGATGCCACATTTCTTCACAAGAAGAAAAAACAATATATGCAAAACAAGTACGAAAGAAAATTTTAAAATTCGGAGTTTTTGTGGGAACATGTACTTACGGTAAGGAGGCATTATTTGTTTCCATAAGAAATTAAAACTTTTTGAAATGTTTATGTTAAGTTAAGTATACATGTTATCATCGGAAATACGAAGGTGGCTCGGAAACTTCTTAGCCTAGTACAAAAAGCGCGGTATAAACAGAAAAAAGTTAAGTGTTTTGGAAACTTCCATCTCTGCTATAACCACATGTGAAATTGTGTTTAGATTCTGGTAGCTCCTTCATATAGAAACAGGTGTTCACAAAAGACGCATCCGCGATTTTTTTACAATGGAAAAATTAGACATGCGTGCGTGTCATTAAATATTTACATAAAAATGTGAATGTGTTAGTTGAACGTGCTCCTTCATATGCATCAGTAAAAAATTGGGTTGCTGAATATAAACGTGGTCGTACAAGTATTGAAGATGAATCACGTAGTGGACGTCCAAAAACAGCAACAACAACAGAAATTGTAGCCAAAGTGCATGATATGGTATTAAATGATCGACGAATAAAAGTGCGTGAAATAGCTAATATCATGGGCATCTCAAATGATCGAGTCCATTTAATTTTGCATGAAGAACTACAGATGAAAAAGCTTTCTGCAAGATGGGGTGCCGCATTTGTTAACAGTCGACCAAAAACGCATAAGAATGAACATTTCTTGTTTGGATCGTTTTAAGCGAAATAAAATGGATTTTAAGCGTCGTTTCAAAACTGTTGATGAGACATGGATCCACCACTATACTCCAGAGACAAAAGGACTATCCAAACAATGGACTGAAGCTGGAGGAAGTGTCCCAAAGAAGGCAAAAACAATTCAATCGGCTGGTAAGGTTATTGCAATGTGAAAACAAGTATTCGGCTGGGCCGAATCTAAAATACCCTTCACCATAGTATATTTAAAAATGTATAGTATATTTTAAAATGTGAATAAAATATGCTCGGTTATATATGAACCGATATCGGAATTTTCTATTTTCTGTATTTTAGTAACGAGAATTGCTTTTCAGCAAAAAAAAAAAAAAAATGTTAATGGAAAAATTGGGTCAGGCTATATCTGGGGTATATATGGACCAACATCGGAAATTTGTATTTTCCATCTTTATTTAACCTGATTTTATTACCAGAATTGGTTTTAAGCAAAATAAAGTTGTTTAATTTGTTAAATTTTTGTTGAACTTTTATAATTTTTTTAAATTAAAAATTGTTTGGTTTGTACATATGTACAACAGGTTTTTAGTTCAAGTTTTTCCTTTCTTAATTTTTTCTTAAGAAGGATTTTTTACAATACAAATTTGCTGTGATCAATAATTATTGATTGAAGAAGACAAGAAAAATAATAATCAAATCTTTAGCTGGGGGACAACTAGCTGTTTCGTAGTCGCTACACTACTCATCAGCACCCACTGGGATTAGAACTCGGGACATGACGTATCATGATCTACTGCTTTAACTACTAAGCCACCGAGCATTTAATTATTTTCTATCTATATTCATCTCATATTGAATCACATATGCATTTTTGTTAATTGCCCACTTGTTTGTACAGCGTTTGCTGTCTCTAAACTAGCGGTATTTATTTTTATTTATTAACATACATATTTTTGTATTTAATATTCTCCGGACCCAGAGATGTAAATATTAATTTGTTAAATTTTTGTTGAACTTTTATAATTTTTTTATATTAAAAATTGTTTGGTTTGTACATATGTACAACAGGTTTTTAGTTCAAGTTTTTCCTTTCTTAATTTTGTATTGTAAAAAATCCTTCTTAAGAAAAAATTAAGAAAGGAAAAACTTGAACTAAAAACCTGTTGTACATATGTACAAACCAAACAATTTTTAATATAAAAAAATTATAAAAGTTCAACAAAAATTTAACAAATTAATATTTACATCTCTGGGTCCGGAGAATATTAAATACAAAAATATGTATGTTAATAAATAAAAATAAATACCGCTAGTTTAGAGACAGCAAACGCTGTACAAACAAGTGGGCAATTAACAAAAATGCATATGTGATTCAATATGAGATGAATATAGATAGAAAATAATTAAATGCTCGGTGGCTTAGTAGTTAAAGCAGTAGATCATGATACGTCATGTCCCGAGTTCTAATCCCAGTGGGTGCTGATGAGTAGTGTAGCGACTACGAAACAGCTAGTTGTCCCCCAGCTAAAGATTTGATTATTATTTTTCTTGTCTTCTTCAATCAATAATTATTGATCACAGCAAATTTGTATTGTAAAAAATCCTTCTTAAGAAAAAATTAAGAAAGGAAAAACTTGAACTAAAAACCTGTTGTACATATGTACAAACTAAAGTTGTTTAAGTTCGCTTACGCGACATTTTCATGAAAAACACGATTTGGGCTATATCTCGGGCATATATGGACCGATATCTGAAAAAAAAATTTTATGTCTTTTAGTCACCATGCTTAATAAGTGTGTTTGAAGCAAAACGAACAACTTTTGTTTTCAAAAATTTTCATACAAAACTGCAAAGAAAAAAATGGCTTTTTTCGGAATTTTGAATATATCTCAGCTATACGTGGACCGATATTACTGAATTTCAATAGCAAACCCATGAATCGATGGGGTAAAAGAATGGTGGAAGGAAAAAGTTTCTAAGTCTAATGGTTTTCTCAGAAACGGTATTTCAACAGCGGACAGACGGACGGACATCGCTTAATCGACTTTTCCATTAATTCTGATTCAGAATATATATACCTGAAAAGAATATATATATCTGAAAAGACCCGTAATAGGTAAGCCACCTTTGCGAAATTCAACTGGCGACTGGGCAAGAAGCGATTCTGAAAAGGGAATGTTGTATGTCGATCATTTGCGAAACGTTTTTATCACAAATGATTCAGAGAATAATACAGCGGAATTACCACCATATGTTGCTAGACCTCCTGTGTCTTTGAGATTTAATTTTCAAGATGTCGAAAACGTTATCGGTAATACAAACCCCAGGAAAGCTCCAGGCATTGATCAAATTACTGGTAAAATGCTTGAACAGTTACCTCGTGTAGCTAGAAGGGTTCTACTTTTTATTTTTAACGCCATTTTGCGCCTTGAGTATTATCCTGCAGAGTGGAAAGTCTCAATGATTACTATGATACCCAAGCCAGGGAAGGATCTAACTAAGGTAGAATCATATAGACCAATAAGTCTTTTACCAACAATTTCAAAACTATTCGAAAAATTGTTAATGGCGAAGTTGAGTCCAACATTGAACAATGTGGGATGCATCCCTGATCATCAATTTGGCTTTCGGGCTAAGCATAGCACCATAGAACAAACGCACAGACTAGTCAATGTCATAAGACAAACCTTTGAGGAGAAGAAGTATTGCTCAGCTCTTTTCATTGATATTTCTCAAGCTTTTGATAAAGTGTGGCACGACGGCTTGATGCACAAAATAAAGCTAAACTTGCCTGCAAATACACACAAGCTTCTGGAAAGCTACTTATACGGGCGGAAGTT
The DNA here is from genome assembly GCA_914767995.1 of Thecocarcelia acutangulata. NCBI lineage: Eukaryota > Metazoa > Arthropoda > Insecta > Diptera > Tachinidae > Thecocarcelia > Thecocarcelia acutangulata. The sequence continues at coordinate 74,940,683 of OU612095.1, read as the reverse complement.
TGTTATCAGAGAAGGCGACTTTATACGCCCAACTCAGCCAATCAAGGCAGGAGTTCCCCAAGGCAGCATACTGGGGCCTACTTTATATTTGATTTACGCGTCTGACATGCCAACGACATCCGGAATCCACACTTCTACCTTTGCAGATGACACAGCGTTTTTGAGTGTTCATGAAAACCACCAATTAGCTTCACGAAATTTACAGGAATATACTTCAATATTAGAGAAATGGCTAAAACTTTGGAAAATCAAAGTTAATGAACAGAAATGTACTCATGTTACATTCACACTGTGTAGGCAAACATGTCCGCCTATCCAAATTAACAACTCACCTATTCCGCAGCACAACGAAGTCAAGTACCTTGGTATTCACCTGGACCGTAGGCTAACATGGAAGTCTCACATTGAAGCAAAGGTCACTCAGTTAAAACTAAAAGCAGCGCAGCTAAATTGGCTTATGGGCAGAAATTCGACACTGAAATTAGATTGCAAACTTTTGTTATACAACGCAATATTAAAGCCTATATGGTGCTACGGAATTCAGTTATGGGGCACCGCCTCAGCGTCAAACATTGAAAAAATCCAAAGGCGACAAAACAAAATTCTTCGAACGATTACTGCGGCTCCATGGTATGTAAAAAATTCACGAATTCATAAAGATCTGAGTGTTCCGCTGGTAAAAGAGGAGTTTTCTAAGTACGCGACAAGGTATGTCAGTAAACTGGAACTTCATCCAAACCCTCTTGCGCGCAATATACTTAATTTTGGCGGCCACACTCGGCTTAAAAGAAGGGATACCGTTGCCAACATCAGATTGCTCAATAGGTGATTTTACCGAAATAGCTCCCGCATAATAAAACTTTTTGTCTAGCATTGGCCGGACTTAAGAATCACATTTTTTAATTTTTAAATTTAGTATTAAGATTTGAATACTTATTGTTAGTTTATTTTGAAGATTCAATAAATAAAAAAATGCTTAAAAAAAAAAAAAAAAAAAAAAAAAAAAAAAAAAAAAAAAGAATATATGTATATACTTTATAGGGTCGCAAAAAAAAAACTGTAGAAATTACAAACGGAATCACAAACTTATATATACCCTTTACATTTTTATGAAGGGTATAAAAACATGAACCAAAAGAAACAACACCCTGTATTAAAGCAAACCGAATTTTTGCAGGAATTATTTAAGCAATTAAATTATAGCTGTATTTAAGAATACAAAATTTTTCAATTAAAAAACTTTTAATGCTCTATTACGCATTAAATGAGTCATCACGTTCTGCCACAAGAAATATTTTATTATTTCCATTGGTAAACACGGACTTCATTGATGTGACAGTAAAAGCCTTCAAATAATATAATTTTTTTAATTTGTATTGATTGATTTGTTTTGCCTTGTCAGGCGGAAAGCTTATTAGTTAATGTGCGCACAAACACACACATACACGCCACGGCTTGCTGCAAACGTACGCGCATAAAATGAGTATTTAATACTATTATATAAGGTTTGGGTGTAAAATACCCAAACAGTATTTGGAAAATGTTTTGAAACAATTTTGTAAAAAAAAGTTTTCTGTGGGCGGAGAAAAATATCTTACTAAAAGATTTGTAAACAGCGTTAGTCTTTTCTTTAAGAATGTGGCAGGAATCGAACCTGCGACCTCGAATCTGTTCGTCGAGTACTCTGCCAATTCATCCATCGAGGTACCAGATAAAAAACATTGAGCAATTGTAATGGTTAATTGCAATTGCCTGAGAAAATTTGGTAATTTCGTGACTTTTAGGATAAAATAAAATTTTTCCATTTTAATTCTCAATATACCAGTACTTACGCAGGCTCAAATAAAACGTCCACAAAGAATACTTCCTTCTCCTCATAATCTATATTTCTAGTTCCAGTACTGCAATGTATATGTAGCAGAGATGTGCAACCGGTGCCTTTTTTAATGATCTAAGTTCATCTTAAACCGAGTTACGGTGTGATTGGCCACCTCATATTGTCTGTATCAGTATAGGCCGGGGCACATACAATTCGTCGTACGTTATCCGTGTCATTATTCAACTGACATTAACATATATATAACTGTGAAGTTGGCACAATCGATACTTTGTTAACAGATGAAAAACAAACTGTTTGTATATCTATCGCAAAAATGTTAAGGCTATATGAGGGCTGGTCAAAAAGTTTTATTAAATTTTTTAAAAAAGCATTTATTTTTTCATTAATAACTATCTTGTCTCCTTTAAAGTAATCCCCCTCAGATACAATACACTTATGCTAGAGTTTTTCCATTCCTCGAAACACGCCAGAAACCCGCTTTTTGGTATCGACAACAGCTTTTGTTTCGATTTTTCTTTTATCACCGCAATCGAAGCTAAACACTTTCCTTTCATTGGTGTCTTCAGATTTGGGAAAAGGAAAAAGTCAGCGTCAGGGCCAAGTCTGGTCCATACCGTAGTTGAGGCATGATAACGGTTTTGTTTGTGGCACAAGCATCGATGTGTGTGCTGGTGCGCTATTATGGTGCAAAATCCATTATTGTTTTTTCCACAATTGTGTGCATTTCTTTAAGGCAAACTTTACCATGTTAGTGAGTTTCCATCGTGCTGGAAGGTTGCTAATGCAACGCCAATCCCCAAAAAGGGTGAAGCTAATAACCCTGAAAATTACCGCCCAATTGCAATTTGCTCTACACTTTCCAAAGTAATGGAAAGTATGGTCAACTATCACCTTATGAAATATCTAGACTCACATAAATTACTTTGTGACCGCCAAAATGGATTTCGTAAGGGTCGTTCTACTGGCGATCTTATGGCATATCTGTCAGAGAAATGGTGCCACTCAATCCATCATTTCGGCGAAAGTAAGGTGGTGGCTCTAGATATTTCTAAAGCGTTTGACAGAGTGTAGCATGGTGCGCTACTGGCAAAACTTACTGCTTTTGGTGTCGGTGATGACTTCTCTCGGTTTATATCGAGCTTTCTCAGAGACCGCACTATACTATACTATTGTTATAGATGGGGTCTCATCAAACGAGTTCAAGATTAATTCAGGGGTACCGCAAGGCTCCGTTCTTTCTCCTACTCTATTTCTTATTTTCCTCAACGACCTTCTCTATCAAACTTCCAACCCTATCCACTCTTTCGCGGATGACAGCAGCATTTGTCACTCGTAGTCTTTTAGTTATAGGCCCAGCCTATCAGAGATCGCTGCCAAGAGGCTAAATATGAATGATTCACTGAATAGTGATCTTCTATTAATCTCCGAATGGGGTCGTAAAAACAGGGTCACCTTTAACGCTCGTAAGACCCAATGTTGCTTATTAACACACAAACAAACGACCGCAAATGCTGCTTCATTTGTACTCATGGATGGTATAAATATTGAGGAATCGGATGCTCTTGATGTTCTTGGAATGAAGATACAGTGTGATGTTCGCTGGACTGAACACATTTTTCATGTCTCCAAAGAAGCATTCAAGTGCCTTGGTTTTTTGAAACGGTGTAAGATGTACTTCACTTCATCCGACCTCCTTACTATTTATGCCACCTACATCCAACCGAAAATGGAATACAACTCTCATGTTTGGGCCGGTGCCTCAAAGTCTATTTCGGGGTTACTCGACCGTGTGCAGGAGAGGGCGAAGAAGCTCATCGGTGACAGTAGGGTATCGAACTCTATTGACTCACTGGAGCATCGTCGCAGTGTGGGGTACGTTACTCTGTTCTATCGTCACTACAATGGATTTTGCTCTGACGAGATTAGGGATCTTGTTCCCGAAACTCGCACATTTTTACGTAGTGGATGACCCTGCACAGGGTCATCCCTGTAGGGAAATTTTAAAATAATTTAATTAAGATTTATTTGAACAATTGAGTTTTTTATTCGCTATTTTAGTTTCTAACATTGACAGATACTAGTTGTGTTTATTTACTAAAAACTTTTACAAATTTGTAATAACTGTTACTAGAAAGCGTTCATTAACCCAAAAAATTTGCAACGAGAGAGCGTCAAAAGAGCATAAAAAATTAAGAGCCATAAAAATTCTTGCAAGTTTTTACAATAGTGATGCCCATGGTGCAATTATTAGGTGGCAGCATAAGAGTTGTTGTACTACATATAGGGTGTTTTTTTAAGCCCGATAGAACTTGAAATTGTAAAAAATAACACAAAAAATTAAATTGTAATCAAAATTTTTTTTTATTCGAAAGATCAATACGTGACATTAACATTTGAAAATGATTTCGGGCATATGGGCACCGCGGCTGTTCTTGACGAAGCGCATTCTGGACGTCCAATTTTGGGCCACTTTTTCGAGCACTGCTGGCCGTATGTCACGAACAACACGAACAATGCTGGCCTCCAAGGCGTCAATTGTTGCTGGTTTATCAGCATAAACCAGTGACTTCACGTAGCCCCACAGGAAATAATCGAGAGGTGTCAAATCGCACGACCTTGGAGGCCAATTGACAGGTCCATTTCTCGAAATCAACTTATCGCCAAATTTTGATTTCAGTAAGTCGATGGTTGCGTTCGCCGTATGGCACGTAGCGCCATCCTGTTGAAACCACATCTCCTCCGGATCAATGTCATCCATATTTTCAAACAAAAAATCATTGATCATGGTGCGGTAACGATCTCCATTGACCGTAACGCGAGCTCCGGCGTCATTTTTGAAGAAATAAGGTCCGATGATGCCACCAGCATGAAAACCGCACCAAACAGTGCATTTTTCTGGATGTAATGGAGTCTGCAGGGTCTCTTGTGGATTGGTCTCACTCCATATGCGGCAATTTTGCTTATTAACAAACCCGTTAAGCCAAAAATGCGCCTCATCGCTGAACACAATTTTTCGTCTATAAGTTGCGCGAATCGACGACTGATTTTCAAAGTAAATTTGGATAATTTCGTAGCGTTGTTCAAGCGTGAGTCTATTCATGATGATTTGTCAGAGTATACTGAAACAAATAAAAAAATGTTTCATCAAAATTTAATTTTTTGTGTTACGTTTTACAATTTAAAGTTCTATCTAGCTTAAAAAAACACCCTATATAAACAAGACTGAAGTAGAACATTACTTCAATGCTTGAAGTTCTATTTCAATTTTGTTCTATTCTATTCATTTGGTTCTACTTGTGTTTGGTTTTATTTGTTCTAAACGCTTATGAGACAGTATTCGTTTATGTATTTAAAACATTTCGGCACTGTAGTCTTTGTTTTGAAATGTGAAAGAAGACGATGGATAGTACTTGAAAATATTGCGATGTTTTGTAAGACATTTTTATTGTGCTTGAGCAGCCCTTTAATACACACATATAACATATATAATTAAAACTTTTGTAATTTATTGAATATACATATTTAGTCGAATTAAAATTAAAAAAAAATGGTAAAATCCTGCTGCTCTAGAAAGATCTAGGTCACTAATCTGTAAAAATACATGTACAGTTCAAACACATTAATACACATATTTACCTACATTTGCTTATATAAGATTGCATACAAATCTCCTTACTTCCCTTTTTTAGAACCATTTTATGCAATTGATAAACATTTCTATAATATTCATTACATTTAATATTATTAATGTTGAAAAAACACACACGCACAAATAAACTGATGGTTTAAAACTAAAAAAAAAAAATAATATAAAATATGTAAGCGTATGTTTAGCAACAACAATAGTTAGTTTAGTGGATATGTAGATACATACATTACATTAAAAACCAATATATGGTTGTACATAATAAAACCTATTGTTGTGTTCAAATTATTTTTTAAATATTATAATTGCATTCAACCATATTTTAAAGTTATAGAAATATAACAATAGAACTGTGGAAACATCAACACTACTATGTTTATAGAAGATAAAATTATATTAAAAACGATAACATACTGCTGGTGGCAACAATATAAATTATGAGAGTGTAAATAATAATGTTGCCACAACAATATTTCAAACTGCTTTTTCTTTGCGTGTAGGAAGCTGCATGAACTATGTTGTGTTGGACTTCCGAAACGCTAAAGATGAGCAAAGCATATCTAAGCTGATCATGGTTGAGTTGCCTATCTTGGCTGAAATGTTCTGGCTTTGGTTTATACTTAAATTGGCAGAAAGAGGAATTCATGTCCCCTGATAACAGGCATACTCCGGTTTTCGTGGACAGAATTTTAGTTATTTCTTAATGCTTTGCTTTTTACCCACCGGAGAACAGGTTTTACCTTGGCTTATTCCTAACTTGTGCACTCTTTTTTTCGGGGAAGGGGTTTCTCGTTTGTTGCGGCAAACAAAACTCTAGGAAGCCGCATGACTTATGATGTGTTGGCTTCCGAAACCCTTACCAACTGTATAAATTGGCAGAACGGGGATCAGCATGGCCCCCGGGTAGTTCTACTTGCGGTTCTGGGCTGATCATGGTTGAGGTGCCTACCTTGGCTGAAACGTTCTGGCTGTGGTTGAAACCTAAAACGCAGGAAGGGAGTGTTAGTATCCTTGATAATTATTTGGTGTGTGGCTTTTTTCGGGGACTAACAACAGATACCTGTACTGTAAGGAACCAGTGGTGATGGTTGACGGGTGACTTGGTTTAAGGGCTGATGCTCTTAGTGGGCTTCGGCCCACCAACTCATTAAGTCTTGTCTTCCATTGATTGCTGGGAAATTGCATACAGGTGGGATTTGAAGGCCCGAATTCCTCAACAAGAAGTTGTTCATATGACCGCAGTCATATGGCATAAATTGCTACCTGTGTGAGCCTATCAAGCCCCACGGGGACGCTGGTGAATCGTGAATAATTCACTCCGTGGAACTGGTCCATCATCAGATAAGGCCGCAAAACAGCTACTGATGTAAATCTTTTTCACAACTACTTTGCTTTTTAGTTTTGTTAGACACTGTTGCTTCAATTAAAAATCTTAACATATTTCTCTTAGAGCCCATTGTGTGGCGGCAGATTGAAAAAAGGCAAATAAATAATAATAGTCCTTGGAGGCAAGACATTTTGCAAATTTTAATTTAAATAGAAATTTTTCAAAGTTAAACACAAAACCTTAAAGCATGTTGGCTTATAATAGTAGATCTTCTTTAAAACAAAAAAATATAAAAACATAAAGAAAAAACTAATGAAAAGTTTTCGTTTGAATTTAATTTTATAAAAAAAGAAAATTCTAATTTGTTTGCAAATTGTCTGCACAATTTGTTAAAATTTTTGCTTCAAATTTATTCTCGTTAATACATCATCTTAAAATTCTCAATTTTCAATAAGAAAATAAATTTGCAATATGTGTGTATGGATGGATGTCTATGATCTGTAAGCATGTGGACTAAAATGGCCTTGAATGTTTTAAACAATATGTTGTTAAAAAGGACATTCGTTCGTTTTTTTCTTATTTGCTTTAGGAATTACAATTTGTTTTTTGCACTCAATAAAAATGAAGATTTTTGTAACATTCATCATATTTTTCTTTCGTACAAAATATTGAACATAACGATACTTCTTTACTTTTATTTATCATAAAGTATTTTAATTGCCAATTTAAAGGATTTGCAAATATAAATTTACAACTAATTTTGAGTTTATGACCATTTTCATAAGTTTTATGTGTTGTTCATAGAACGTTGGACGAGCAACTCGTCTAGAAAATTTGTATGAATGTCACTCAATTTTTTCAATGATTTTCATACAAGTTTTTTTAGACAAATCGCTCGTCTGTGTTCTATGAACAGCACATTAATCGTTTATGTGTTGCTTATTCAACAAAAGCAAGCGACTGATCTGAATTTTTTGTATTGAAGTCAAGAAATTGAGTGCATTATCTGAAGGCCTCGTTATGCGAACGTTGATGTTAGAAAAACTTAACCCCCCGTCTAGATTAGCAATAAATATCTTCGCAATAAAGCAATAACGCCGGCAGATGAACGGTACAAAATTGCTTATAGCTTTGCTTATGTCAAAGGTATGGGAACACATATTTATGACAACTCATACTTACAAAAAAACCGCAAAAAGCAAAATTTTATTGCAAAAAAATGTGCAAAATAACTTAAAATTTTATTTTATCTGATCTTTTTTCTTTTTTTATCTTGGACCAGTACTCAGGGGATAGCCCCTACATATGCAGTGCATTGTACTGGAGCTAGAAAAATAGAGTATGAGAAGGAGGAAAGGGGGAGTAATGTTTGTTAACTTAACATACGGAACGACCAAAACAAACGTTATCACAGCATTTAAAGTGTTGAAATTATACGGAACGAAAGACAAAACACAAGTGACAATCTGGTCTTTTAAAGTCCTAAAGACAAGACAACTGTTTGTACAGCGTGATTACTTTGCAAACACCCTCAATGCACCAATCCATTAAAAGAAAACACTTTATTTTAAGTAATAAGAAAATAAAATTATTCGCAAGCAGAATGTTTCAAAAATTCTTTAATATTAAACTCAAATGACAATAAATTTTGACGTTTTGTGTCTGCAATAATATACTTTTTGTCACCAATTAAACGAAAAAAAAGTTCGTGTGCGTGTGTATATGTATGTGTCCACGCCTGCGTGCCAACAAAGCATCAGACAAGTTGTACGAAGAAGTTTTACAAAGGGTTGTGTGTCTTAAACAAAAAAAATAGCAAGAAACCATAAATATTTTGTTGCCTGGATAAGTTGTAGTGTGGTACCAGTAATAAAGCAAACCAACATCATACAATATAATATGCTTATTTTAATAAAAAGTAATGCGTAGTAACATGTTGAAACTGTTTTCGGCATACTTTCTGTTACACTCTAGCAGATGATTATTGCGTACACCAACACGTATATGTTAGCGAAAATAGAGTACATGTACGATAGCCAAGTGCGCGTGTAGGTTTACATTATGTTCGTGTTCGTGTAAAGTAAAAAAGAACATGTACGATTACATTTTTCTCTTATGGCTGTATATTAAGTTTATGTATGTGTGTGCTATCACTGATAGCTGTCGAAGTTCTCAACGTACCACACACATACATACACTTAATATACAGCCATAAGAGAAGAATGTAATCGTACATGTTCTTTTTTCTTTACACGAACATAATGTAAAGCCACACACGCACTTGGCTATCGTACATCTACACTATTTTCGCTAACATACACGTGTTGGTGTACGCAGCTAAATATTACAACATAACAACGTACATGCTTGTGATCGGTATCAAACAAAATTTGGAGACGCACATAATTGTTATGAAAATAAAACTATGTGTTGGTTGCTTTCGAACAGTACATTGTGTGTTCGATGTGTGTATTTTCTAAACCTTGGTTGTTAATAACATTTACGTTTTCGAAACTCATTTTCTTAATCTGACACAAATTGTCCTGAAGGCTTTAAAAATTTTGTTATTAGACATATATATATGTATGTTAATGTATGTTAATATAAAAAAAATGGTAATTCTTCGAATTTTGTGTAATTGGGAGTTCTTGATTTTGATAATTAATTTACGTTTTCGGCAATACTGATTTGTTTAGTAGATTTTAAGGTGAATGAAATATGTTTTTGACAGATGGGTAATGCTGAAAAGGTCGAACTACATGATGTTTTTTGTGTTGTTGTTCTAATAAGGCCACCTGGTACTTAATTCGAAGTACATAAATACAAACATCCGTTCATATGTATTTGGACACATTTTTTCAATTTCTTTTTCAGTTTTAAATAAAGTTTTTATTTGCTTATTATTTTTTATTTCGACCGTTTTTTTCTTTCTTAATATGTGTAATTATTCGAGCTTAAGGTCTTTTCTGGAATCAGTTTTCTTTCGGTTTTTAATTATCTGGCAATATTTCGCTTTCCTTCTTCAAAAATTTGTTTCATAAATATATATGTATGTGTATATGAACATATCTATGTTCACACTTAAGGCCCATTTAGCCGACCGTAGAAACTGTAACTGTAACGTAAATGTAACGTAAATGTAAATGTAGTAGCACTTATAGAACACGTAAAACCGTATCATGTATTTTTGCCATAAACAAAAAACAAACGTGCATGTGAAGAAAATGTGTTCTGTTTTTCATTTTTATATTATTGTGTGTTAAAGAAAATAATTAAATTTTCATCGTCCATATCCTTATATCAAATAAATTACAAAAATAAAATTTAAAGCAATACAGCTGTTCATAGCAGTGATGAGAGTTCATAGTATTCAGTACATATACAGAAAGTACGAAAATGGTTTAAATGGTACCCAAAATATTTAATATTTATTTTTCTGTTTATATGTCGACATTTTATACGAGCTCCAGCTGGGAAACATGAAAAACAAGCTATTTATAATTGGTACCAATGTTGGAAGCTAATATAGCGAATAAAACTCAAATGTTTGAATTTTTGTTCTCGGCTTTTTGATGCTACCAAAACAACAAATAAAACTCAATTGCTTATAATATATAACAATATTAATATATAACAATACTAAAATAGTAGTTATGTATATGTAATTATTAGTTTATTATACTTAAAAAATATTACAAATTTTTTATTATTACATTTTTATTTCATCACAGACCGAAATTTAATACTGTATGGCTTTCTTAGATTTATATCAGCATAAATAACTCTATATTATGAACCAATTATTAAAAACCCTTTTGTCGTTGCAAGATTTGTGTTTGGGGAATATATTTTGGAAATCGGGCTCATAAATGTTGGGGTTACATATAATGTGCAAAAATTGTGCGGAGTGTATAAATTATGCAATATATGCATATTCATTTTGCCTTAAATTGATTAAAATATATTATGTGTGTATACAAATTTAACTACTTAAACAATTTAATTATCAAATAAACAAAAAGTACTAAAACTGTGCTTTTGTGCCACTCTCCCATTTTCAATAATATATACCATCACTGACTACATTTGTCACGTAAACACGTAATGAAATTCTATTTTCTACAGGTTCAGACGTTACGGTTACATTTCATTACAGTCAGATAAGCATTTTCATAGTTTCTCGTATAACAAAAACGATCAGCTGTTCCGACTACATTTACATTTCTACATTTACTGTCGGCTAAATGGGCCTTTAGACTTGCATATTACTAAAAGTAGGTTTAATGACGGGCAGAAGGTTTATAAAAATTTCAGCATTTGATACTGATTATATTAAACAAATATTGGTTTCTGAATAATACTTTAGGGTATTTTGCTCAATAACGATAAGTAAACGTTTCGTTGGTTTTTTTGAATAAGGCTGTAAATCTTTTCAACCATCGCAAAAATACCGATCGTCACACAATTTTGAATTTCTTGTTCTCATAATTTGTGGAGACAACAATCACTAAATTAAGTAAATTAAAATAAAAGACAGACACAATCAGCAATAATTTTATGGAAATCCTTGAAGCCATTACATTTTGTTCCATTTTATATATTTTCTTTTCAACAAACTTTGAGTTTAGATTTAAATTGAAGTAAAAAAATATACTTGACAAATAAATATGAAATGCTCAAATTTTTTGTGAATTCGGAGAAAATATGAAATTGATGTCTCTTTTGTTACACAGAAAATGTCTAAATTGGTTGTTTAAACAGTAATTGATGTTATTTGTTTGCAGTAAAGTTATTGAAAGTGGCTCATACAGCTTCTACAGGGTAGTTTTTTTAAAGTTACACATATTCAAATCATAATGAAAGAAAAAAGCATATTTTTAATATCATTATGTATAATTATATTGGATAGAATGTGTTTTGTTTAGAGTTTTTATTTTCCCGCAGTTTTTTATTTCCCGGGAAAAAGGGGAATTGTTTTATAGTTTCCCGGGATCCCGCTCCCTAGAAATAATAAGACTTTAATGTGTTAGGCATTTACAAAAATTTTATTAGAAAGCTTAACACACTTATGAGTACTAAAACAAACCTTTAGTTTCATTAATACAAAAATAAGTTATATACATAAATTGGGTATTGAAACAGGAACTTTAATTCATTTAGCTTTTAGTTTTTAAATTTCTTAAAGATATTTTCCATCACGAAAATGAGACCAGAAAAACAAACTTACAAACATAGGTGCACATAAAAAAATAACAATCAATAAAAAGTACTGTTATGGTATTTCCTGGAGGGTCCCTTAGGAGTCGCAGGAAATATTTATTATTTTATTTTACTATTTAAATAAAAACACGATAGAAGTTAATTTTAATTAATATTGTTTATTTACTATTAATTATGATCCAATCTTGTTCACTAACTTCTAGCTTATGTACATTTATTATTTTATACAATTATTTTACTGCTGCTGCTGCTGTTCTAAAGCTACGTACACACGGTTGTCAGATCTTACAATATTGCCAATAAAATTGTCTGAAAATGTATTACAATCGTGTGAACTGCCAATTTTTAGCTTACAACGTTGTCAGAAAAACTATTGTCAATCAGTTGTAAGACGACAAGCTTGTCAGGCATCTGAAAATCGTGAGAACACTCTTCGTCAGCATTGGCTGGTATTGTAAGCTCAGTTTTAATTGTCAGATGTATAAAATTAATGCACCTGACAAAGACATCATTGTCAGAAAAAAGTTTGATGGGCATCACTGTCAAACAGGTCGTTGTTGTTATACATAAGTGGCAATGCCTTACAACATGTCTGGTAATTTTTTTCATCTAACAATATGACAACCGTGTGAACTGACAATTTTTGTTGTCAGATGAATTATTTGTCAGACCATAGTCTGACAATGAAATTGTAAGATATTCTTACGATCGTCTGAACACACAATTTTCTTCTGCGGGACAATTTTTCGTTGTCACTACACTGTCAGCATGTTGCCAGATCTTACAAAATTGTAACATCTGACAGCCGTGTGTACATAGCTTAATTGTTGCTGCTAGTTTTGCCAGTATACCGTGTTGTCAGCAGTTATAAATTTCTTGGTTGTTGCGGCATAATTGTTTCGCAACGGCTAAATTTTATATTTCGCAATATCAACCAATTGTGCTGTTGATGTAATTGGTTGAATTATTTCTGCATGTTTTTGCTCTTGTTGATATTGTTCAAATAACTCACAACAGTACGAGTAAACATAAAAAATAATACAAAGATACTCGAGTTTTAAGCTCTAAAACAAAAATATAAAATTCTTAAACAAATTAATATCTTTATAAAACAATTCATGTTTTTTGGTTTAGGAAATAGTTCTTTAAAACGCTTAAAGCATTTATACAAACTGTCCTGCTAGCGAAAAGGCCCGCTCACTTTCTACCGAAGTTGGACGAATGGTTATTAGAAGTGCATTAAACAAAAATTCAACATTTTAGGTCTTTTGACCACTTCCTTGCAAAAATTTCAATTCTTTCTTTAGTGAAGGTTTTAAAGTAATTTCAGAGTAAAATGGAGTACAAGCATTAGCATTATTAATAGCTTCATTTAAAATCTCTTCAAATGTTTTCTCTTTGACGGCACCAAATTCCGCAGCATTGTCACTACTTTCTTTAAAATCATCAGTTTTAGGAAAGTACGATTTTAAAAGATTTTTAGAAGAAGAAACTTTTCTAGCATTGGCACTATTGAATTCCAACGAGTTACAATGTCTAACTCAAGGGCCAGTTCTTTTTCACGAGTATGTTCTTCAACTACGTATTTTTGAAGTATGGTGCTTTTTGTTTCACTTCTTCTAAATATTTTTATAATTTGGCGTGTCTGGTTTAACACCTCTTTGTAGTTACTATTTACAAATACATTTATTGTAGAATCTTGAAAAGCATCTTCAAAGTCATCATTCTTGATTCTGATTCACTGTCAGAACAAATTATTTCTGTTTTATAAAAAAACGTCAACGACTGCTAAATGTATGGCATGATTGAGGCAAAATATTTCATCAACTGCGCTATCTTTTACAAACTTTTTCATCAAATTAGGTCCGAGGCCACTACCTTAATTAATTTTGGTGGCCATAGTCAATTGAGAAGAATTGCCACCATCAGTGCATTAAATAAGTGATTTTACAGATAAACTTACGGCAAAATTACACTTTTCATCTAGAATTGGCCGTACTTGAGTGAAAAGCACATCTTTTTTAGTTAGGTTAGGTTAGGTTGTACAGGCCGCCAGTTTCATGAAACCAGCCCACTTGGGTCCTTTTGGTCCCGTTGTGTTGCCTGAGGGAGAAGTGCAGCCGATGAGACTTACACTTCCCCCGACGGTTCAGATCCATACCAACCCGAAAGCCGTATTAAGGAATCCAGTCCGTTCACTCGGCATTGCGATATATCTGCCAACGCGTGCAGCATCGGTCCGCCTAGATACAGCGCTCTCATAGAAAAGAGAGCCAAGCATCGACAGAGGAAATGCTCAACACTTTCCTCATCGTCCTCATCCCCGCAACTTCTACAGAAATCATTAAATGGAAGATTTAACCTCCTAGCATGCGTCCCTATGAGGCAATGTCCTGTCAGAACTGCCACCAAGGTACGCAACCTTTGACGGGGAAAACCCTTTAGGACCAGTTCTACGATCATACGCAGGCCATGTTAGCCTTGCTACTCGGACCATCGCCAGACCATCTGTCCTGTGCAGTCCCTACAAGTTGACGCTGCACTTGGTTTTTACAGCTGTTAAGCTTTTTTAGTTAATTTTTAATGTTTAGTATTAAGATTTGTATACTTATTGTTAGTTCATTTTGCAGATTCAATAATAATTACGTACCCGCACAACCATTAATGGGCTTACGTTATTTTAATATAAAAAATAATTCATTTTAAATACAAATCAACTAAAAAATGGTTTAATACTATAATTAATAATCTATAACTGTGGTTTGCTTGTGGTGGTGAGAGGGTTAACCTCACTTTTAAAACCAGCAAATGAACAATCCATTATTTCGGGTTTGCTTTTATAAAAAAAAAAAAAAAATTATAAAGAATTAAAAGCCCTTCCGTTATGTTGGGCCACCCTGTATCTTTTTTTTTTAGTTTTCTCCGAGCAGAGAGAACTATGGAACAAACCGTAAATGGCAGCAAATTGAGTGAAATAAAATTTCTTTGTCAGATCGTTGAATACCCGGGATGTTAACCAAACATTATTTTAAATTTTGCCCACAAATTTTAAAACTTAAACTGTCGATTTGGAAGTGGTTTTCTTAAGGTAAAATTTGAATATTTTTAGTACCAAAAATAATTGACAAAAAAAGCTCTTGAATATGATTTAAGGCAGCGAAGGGCGCTGGGTTGGTCAGATTACGAACTTGTTCGGCTATTCTCATTTACTGATCGGGATTTTTTTAACTAGAGTTGCTACAAAGACAAAATTTTACATACCAAGATCTTACTTAAAATTCCCTAAAACCTACCATACATATATTTTATTATACTGCTTTTTAATTTAAAAAAATTAATGAAATTATCATCAACAAGTAAGTTCTAAATAGATAAATGCTATTTCTTAACATTAACAATAACATAAATAAACATTTTTACATTTAGACCGAAATGTTAAAATATGCGACTATAACATTTGTGTGTTTCCGATTTCATTCATTTACTAATGTCCACAAACAGAACAACTTGTATTCTTTGTTTCATTCTTTAATAATAACAACGGCAACTCTGAATACAATTACAAATGAAGGGAAAACATGAAATTTAATTCAGTAGCTTACTCCTACTACATTTTATTAAAGTAAGATGGTTGCGGATTTTTTTTTTTTATTTTGCTTGGGTACGCATTTTGTTTGTTGTACACTGGCCAAATAAAGATTCTGTTGAGACCAGGCTGTCTTATGTATGTTTTTTCAGGTTGTTTTAAAAACTTTTCAGCTGTAATGTGGGAAGTAGAGTTTGAAAATACTTTTTTTTCATAATTAATGAAATGACATTATCTCGCCGGACATTAACTCGTCGAAGGGCTTTTTATTCAAAACGAAACAAATGAATTTGTGAAAGTGTAGAGCAACTTTTTTCTCTCTAAAGCTCAATCCTCTCTATCTGCCCTTCGCTGATTTAAGGCCACAATGATGTGGTGCTTATCAAATATGTACATAACAATGTGTGCATGAATAAAAGTGTAAATACATAGGTATATACATGTGTTTTCAATACTAATACATACACACATAATTTATTTAAATTTTATTTGTCTGAGGCTCATGATAAAAACATCTTTTCTATTTATTTTTCTTACAAAAATTGAAATTTTATTTTATTTCTCTTCACAAAATCATTTACATATGTACGTATCGTGCTGTTTGAAGAATTGTTATCCCTGGTTCCCTCGCTGTTTGTCAAGTATGTAAATAAAATACTTCAGGAGTTTCCATAGAAAAAATTCAAATTATTTTTTTTTATTTAAGAATAGACTAGTTGTCTGTTGAAAAATATTTGTGCTCATAAACGAAATCAAGGAATTTCCATAATTATCATCAATATTTTGTCAGCTTTCCATCATTGATGTTTTCAGGTTGTGGCGAAACGCTCACCCACCTACGATTAAGTAACGAGTTAGTCTGCATTTTTTTTTTACATATAATATGAAATTGTAGCAGAAATAGCTGCATATGATTTCGACCTGGAGTCAAGTTTGTAACTATACAATATTTAATACATAGGCAGAGTGTCTTTTGTTTTTTGATGCTAAAGTGTATCGTTATTTTAAAATTTAACTATTAAAAAAGTAAATTTCGTGCAGTGATTAAACACGATTATTTCAAAGAGAAAACGGTGGTGTCGTAGATTCTGCCCAGCCGAATATACTACACTCGTATTTGTTTTTTCCTCTTTTTCCACCGTTGTCCGTGTTTTCTATATATGTTTGTTCAGGTTTGGCAACCCTTACTGTCAGAACAAACGAAAACTTTTCGTTGGTTCTGGCAACACGGGTTTTTGTTTTAAAGCGACTTGGCTCGGCTCCTTTTTGGTTTTTCTCATTATTTCTCTTTACAACAGCCAAAGCGGTCATAAGCAGTGATTTAAAAATTCAACGTTTTTTTTTTGCAGTCAAAGTGGTTTCTGTTTTTTTGTGATTTTTTTTTTTTATATAATCAAGGGAAAAGAAAATTCCCGATTTTTTTATTATTATTAGAGTGAAGAATTGCACAAGTAATTTAAACAATAAAGGTGTGCCTCCACTTAAGAGGCACCATATCATTATCCAAAAAAAAAAAGTGTTTTTTTATTTAGCCCTTGGGATCAACCGGCAGAGGTCTGAACGCCAAAACGTTGTCTGCAGCTAACTGTCGCCGCTCGTTCCGACGAAGATCAGGAGGATCCGACAGGTGCCGCCTCATCAACCAGCCAAATTTCTCAACTGTCCACTCTGTCCACCAAGTCTCATCGTACATTCCACCACAACCGTTGCCATCGAGATCGTGCCCGACATGTAAGACTTCTATGGAAACTAAAAATTTAAAACGTGTTTTTCTCGCAAAAAGCTTTTTTGCGTTATGACTATGTTGCAATAAAAGAGCGATATATTAATATGTACATGTGTATATAAATATTAAAATATGTAAAAACAAAATAATTAACAGGTATAAACAACAAAGAGAAAAGTTATGAATTTAAATAGACGATAATTGAATTCTTTACAACATTTAGATTTAATGAAAAATCAATTAGTACAAACAGTTGGTTGAACTGCATACACACTCTCCTGAGAGAGTCAGCATCAACATAATTAACTCTGGAAAATTCCACAAATAACGGAAAGAAATGCCGGAATGAGCGTTGAGGAATGTTAAATGAAATTTCATTAACCAAAAAATCCAGAGCAGATATCACCATTAATAAGTTTCAGAGCAAAAGAAACGTTGAGCACACGCAGAGAAAAAGCAGTTTGGAACATTGTTGTCGCAACATTAGTATTTACTTCGTTACAATTTGAATTGTTGCCACTAGCAGTATATTATCGTTTTTAATATAGTTTGATCCCCTATGAATATATCAGTGTTAAATTTTCCACATTTCTATTATTATATTTCTATCATTTGAAAATATGATTGAATGCAATAATAATATTTTAAAAAATAGTTCGAACACAACAAAAGCTCTTGTTATGTACAATAATAGAATGGTTTTTAACGTACGTATGGTTAGTTTATGTATCAGCTAAACGTTAAACTAACTATTGTTGTGAAACATGCGTATACATATATTTATTTTATTTTTAATTTGAAACAATTAGTTTATTTATATGTGTTTTTTTCAATATTAATAACATAAAAAATAATAAATAAAGATAAATAATAGTAAAGATTTGGAAGAAAAAAGGTTGGTACAAGAATTCAATTCGACAAATACATTTATGTATGTGTTTTGATATGCTTTTATGTGTATTTTGACAGATATGGATATTGGCCAGAGCGAATATAATCAACCATTCTCCATCATCAATATTTTGAAAAATTCAATAATTTTAAAAATATTAAATAAATAAATTAATTAAAAATATTTTGTTTTAATTATAGAACTTATGTGTGTGTTCATATGTATGTGTATTTATTATGTAACCATATAATATTGTTACGGTCAACACCAATGCGATGATAATATTATATGTAGGGATAATAATATTATATGGTTAGATATGACAGTTAAATATAAATTTTTACCATAACAGTATTCGTCATGAAACAAATATTACGAATTTTACCAAATATATGGTTATATGGTATAATTTTGGTTCCTGGCTGTACTTAATTTTGTAACAAAAATTTCAGATTGAAACCATATTATGTGATTGTGTTCAACCATATAATTCAACAATACTATTTTGCCCTTATATATTGTCACATCAACCATATTTTTTCTTCTACGTGCATAGTTCTACAACTTTTCAAAGTAGGCACCTTGATGAGAGCCAGACAGACGAGCCGTATACGAAGGAAAATTTTGAGAGTTGAAGCGTAAC
This sequence comes from Thecocarcelia acutangulata, assembly GCA_914767995.1. NCBI lineage: Eukaryota > Metazoa > Arthropoda > Insecta > Diptera > Tachinidae > Thecocarcelia > Thecocarcelia acutangulata. Next base: position 74,921,803 of record OU612095.1, on the reverse strand, counting down.
CCTGAAACTGCTTTTGCTCTGACTCAATTGCCTTTAAATGAATCTGATAAATAGGGTTCCAAATAATCGATCCATATATTAATATAGGACGAACCAGTGCAGTATATAATGTTTTCGCAATGCGAAATGGATCTGCCAACTCTTTGGACCAACGTTTTATAAAATCCAGTGTACCCCTGCCCTTATTTATTCTAGCTGTGATATGCTGAATAAAACTCATTTTTGGATCAAATAAGATAGCTAAATTCATTATACTGTCCACGGTATTAATTTTATACCCATTTAGAATTGTTTCTAAATTATTTAGATTGTTTCTAAAAAAGCGCATTTGCTTGCATTTTTTTAAATTAAGCTCTACCGGGTTGACTTTGCACCAATTATAAAACGAATCTAAGTCCATTTGAAGAAATTTATGATCCAAAAATTCGTATGAAACCAAATTGCACAGGAATAGGTAGCAAGTGTTTCCTTTTTTTCACCGTTGTCTGTGTTTTCTTCATATGTTCATTATTAATTTCTTTTGAATGCATTTCATTACCTTGTAGTGTGGAAGGTGTTGGCCTAAATTTTGCTGCTTTTACACTGGGCACTGATAAGTTTTAACTAATTTAATTCCAACATTTTAAATGCGGTACTAAAGTTTGTTTTAGTCTTTCGTGTTGTTACACGAAACACTACTCCCTCTTTCCTTCTCATCATAAACTATTTTCCTAGTTCCAGTACAATGCACTACATATATAGGAGTTATCCGCTGAGTACTGGTCCAAGATAAAGAAAAATAACTCGATAAACATTACGGTGAGTCTGCTCCGTCCGATTACATGGTAAAATATTGGATTGCTGAATTTATACACGGCGAAATAAGCACTGCAACAATACAATGAAGAAAATATCATAAAAAACCTCGATATTATTATAAATGATCGCCGAGGCAAGTTTCATGAGATTGTTGAAATGGTAAACATATCATATGAAAGTGAGTTCAACATTTTGCATAAACATTTGTGTATGAAAAAGCAATCAGCAAGATCGGTCCCGCATTTGCTCTGTGTTGAACAAAAGTGAGTTCGACAGACCACTTCACTGCGGTGTTTGGACATGATAAAGCGTAATCCTTGATTTTTAGCGTCGATTAAGAACAGTTGATGAAACGTGGCTTCACCACTACAAACCTGAAGCCAAACACCAATCGAAACAATGGGTAGAAGCAGGTGGAAGTGCTCCGAGGAAGGCGAGGACAGAGGAATAGTCTGGCAAGGTTATGTCCACTGTATTTTGGGATGCACACGGAATATTGCTCATCGATTATCTTGAGAAAGGATCCACAATCACAGGAATGTATTATGGTGCTTTATTGGATCAATTGGTTGATGCAATCATGACAAACCGACCACATTTAAAGAAGAAAACATCTTTCTTCAAGACAACGCAGTGGTTCACACAGTAATAGATACGATGCTCTAATTAAGCCGTGTCTTCACGTGCCATCAACTTGAACATGACATGAACATAACGTCGGCAGAGCGAATGTAAAAATCAGTTCATGTTCTTGATGTGGCATATACGTATGTTTGGAGGGAGGCAAATATCGAAATGGCAGGCAATTTAAAATTTAGAGAACGAAAAAATAACTTAAAAGAAAAAAATTATGATGCGTAAACATTTTGTTTAGATTTTTCAATAAATAACAATTATATTAAACTGTTTAGTGCTTTAAAGCTTTCGGAAAATGTATTCAAATGCCCACAAAAAATGCTAAATTGGCTTCAAATTTTCTCTGTCTACAATAGCAGTTAACTAAAACAGTTAAAATTAGTTATCGAGGGTTTATGTATATTATGTTTTAATTTTTAAAACTGTCAAAATGTCAAATCGTTCTTTCAACAAATAAATACCAGCTTGTGGTGCAGAAATCTCAAATATTTAAGCTTTTTTACATAAAACCCTTTTAAACCAAAACAGAAAAAAAGAGTATTTTGTATATTTTCTTTAAGCAAACGTGTTTGCAATATTGAGCTATTTATAATGTGGCATGAAATAGTTTATACAGACTTTTAACAAATAACGGGTGTACGCCAGGAAGGTATACTACTTTGTTAATAATTCTTAATTAAATGAGAGAGAATGGATCTTATATTGATAAATGTTTTATTTAATGTCAGCAATTGTATAAGAAATATAGTATGATATAAATATCCACCTCTGTTAGCCCCACAAATGCGAGCTCTTTTGAGCACATTTTTCATAACACTCTCACATATTTCACGCGATGTGTTATTATACGAGGACTAATAAAAAACAGCCGCTGTTTTGAATTTTTTCAAAAAGTATTTATTTATTCAGCAATAACCATTCTGTCCCCTTCAAAATATTCCCCCTCAGATATAATATGCCAGCGTTTTTCACAATCCTCGAAACTTTTCTGCAACACTCTTGGTATCACCAACAGCTCCGGTTTCGACTTTTCCTTTTATTTATTTATTTATTTATCAGCCCAATTATGAATATTCTCACGGAATTTATTTCTCTAGGAATTTATTCCTCACGGAATTTATTTCTCTCATAAAGTACTTTTTTCAAATCAAACTAAAGAAAAAACAAAAATTTTGTTCGTAAAAATTGAAGAGCTGATCTCCCTTCAGTGTTTTCAACAAATAGAGAGAAGAAAAAATAATAATACCTCATACTTAGTTTTTGTTCATAATTGGAGGAAAGGGAAAAGTGATAAAATTCCTACGGAATTTTTATTTGTAATTGGGCTGTATATCAAAAAGATTACAAGCCCTTAGGCCTACTTAATCTAGAAATCATATGACATAAAGTAAATCCATAAACTAAATCCATATAAAAACTATATACAAATGCAATTCATGTAAACATATGAATTTTCTATATTGTACCCCCCCCCCCCCCCCCCCCCCCCCCCCCCCCCCATCTTTTGCGCTGATGTAGCACCCAAATACATATGTATATATATCAATTGAAAAGAAAATATTTACGATACAAAAATTATAACTTTTATTATTATTTTTTTATACCCTTCACAAAAATGTTAAGGGTATATATAAGTTTGTGATTCCGTTTGTAATTTCTACAGTTTTTTTTTGCGACCCTATAAAGTATATATATTCTGAATCAGAATTAATGGAAAAGTCGATTAAGCGATGTCCGTCTGTCCGTCTGTCCTTCTGTCCGTCTGTCCGTCTGTCCGTCTGTCCGCTGTTGAAATACCGTTTCTGAGAAAACCATTAGACTTAGAAACTTTTTTCTTTCACCATTCTTTTACCCCATCGATTCATGGGTTTGCTATTGAAATTCAGTAATATCGGTCCACGTATACCTGAGATATATTCAAAATTCCGAAAAAAGCCATTTTTTTTTGCAGTTTTGTATGAAAATTTTTGAAAACAAAAGTTGTTCGTTTTGCTTCAAACTTCACACACTTATTAAGCATGGTGACTAAAAGACAAAAAATTTTTTTTTCAGATATCGGTCCATATATACCCGAGATATAGCCCAAATCGGATTTTAATGAAAATGTCGCATAGGCGAAGCTAAATAACTGTTTTTTTGCTCAAAAGCAGTTCTGATAATAAAATTAGGTTATATAAATATGGAAAATGAAAATTTCCGATATCGGTCCATATATACCCGAGATACAGCACAAACCGGGTTTTTCATGAAAATGTCGCGTAAGCGAACTTAAACAACCTTTTTGTGCTCAAAAGCAGTTCTGGTAATGAAATTAGGTTACATAAATATGAAAAATGAAAATTTTCGATGTCGGTCCATATATACCCGAGATATAGCCCAAATCGTGTTTTTCATGAAAATGTCGCGTAAGCGAACTTAAACAACGTTTTTGTGCTCAAAAGCAGTTCTGGTAATGAAATTAGGTTACATAAATATGAAAAATGAAAATTTCCGATATCGGTCCATATATACCCAAGATATAGCCCAAATCGGGTTTTAATGAAAATGTCGCATAGGCGAAGCTAAATAACTTTTTTTTGCTCAAAAGCAGTTCTGGTAATAAAATTAGGTTACATAAATATGAAAAATGAAAATTTTCGATATCGGTCCATATATACCCGAGATATAGCCCAATCCGGGTTTTTCATGAAAATGTCGCGTAAGCGAACTTAAACAACTTTTTTGTGCTCAAAAGCAGTTCTGGTAATGAAATTAGGTTACATAAATATGAAAAATGAAAATTTTCGATGTCGGTCGATATATACCCGAGATATAGCCCAAATCGGGTTTTTCATGAAAATGTCGCGTAAGCGAACTTAAACAATTTTTTTTTGCTCAAACGCAGATCTGATAATGAAATAAGATTACATAAATATGAAAAATGAAAATTTCCGATATCGGTCCATATATACCCGAGATATGGCCCAAATCGGGTTTTTCATGAAAATGTCGCGTAAATGAACTTAAACAACTTTTTTGTGCTCAAAAGCAGTTCTGGTAATGAAATTAGGTTACATAAATATGAAAAACGAAAATTTTCGATGTCGGTCCATATATACCCGAGATATAGCCCAAATCGGGTTTTTCATGAAAATGTCGCGTAAGCGAATTTAAACAACTTTTTTGTGCTCAAAAGCAGTTCTGGTAATGAAATTACGTTACCTAAATATGGAAAATGAAAATTTCCGATATCGGTCCATATGTACTCGAGATATAGCCCAAATCGGGTTTTTCATGAAAACAACTTTTTTTTGCTCAAAAGCAGTTCTGATAATGAAATAAGATTACGTAAATATGAAAAATGAAAATTTCCGATATCGGTCCATATATACCCGAGATATAGCCTAGACCGGGTTTTACATAAAAGTGTCGCGTAAGCAAACTAAAACAACTTTTTTGTGCTCAAAAGCAGTTCTAGTAATGAAATGAAGTTATATAAATATGAAAAATGAAAATTTCCAATATCGGTCCATATATACCCGAGATATAGCCTAGACCAGGGTTTTCATGAAAATGCCGCGTAAGCGAACTTAAACAGCTTTTTTGTGCTCAAAAGCAGTTCTGGTAATGAAATTAGGTTACCTAAATATGGAAAATGAAAATTTCCGATATCGGTTCATATGTACCCGAGATATAGCCCAAATCGGGTTTTTCATGAAAATGTCGCGTAAGCGAACTTAAACAATTTGTTGTGCTCAAAAGCAGTTCTGGTAATGAAATAACGTTATATAAATATGGAAAATTAAAATTTTCGATATCGGTCCATATATACTCGAGATATAGCCTGAACCGATTTTTTCATTAAAATTTTTTTTTTTTTTTTTTTTTTTTTGCTGAAAAGCAATTCTTGTTATAAAAGAAGGTTACTAAAATACAGAAAATAGAAAATTCCGATATCGGTTCATATATAACCGAGCATATTCAGGCCACATTTTCAATATACTATACATATTCGTGACTATCGTGAAGGGTATTTTAGATTCGGCCCAGCCGAATATACTACACTCTTACTTGTTTATATTGGACCAGTACTCAGGGGATGACCCCTACATATGCAGTGCATTGCACCAGAACTAGGAAAATAGGTTGTGAGGAGGGAGAAAGAGGGAGTAGTGTTTGTGAACATTTCACTTAAATTTTCCAACGTTATAACAGACAGGAAACACTTCTGCAGGCAACTTGTTCCACAGACGAAGCGTGCGGCTGAAAAACGAATTCTCTCTGTAATGCGTAGTACGATTCCCCGGACAATCGACCACAAATGGATGAGCTCTAGACGACGAACGCGTGCTACGTAAAAATGTGCGAGTTTCGGGAATAAGATCCCTAATCTCGTCAGAGCAAAATCCATTGTAGTAACAATAGAACAGAGTAATGCACCCCACACTGCGTCGATGCTCCAGTGAATCAATAGAGTTGGATACTCTACTGTCACCGATGAGCCCTCTCTTGCACACGGTCGAGTAACCCCAAAATAGACTTTGAGGCACCGGCCCAAACATGAGAGTTGTATTCCATTTTCGGTGGGATGTAGGTGGTATAAATAGTAAGGAGATCGGTTGGAGTGAAGTACATCTTACATCGTTTCAAAAACCCGAGGCACTTGAATGCTTCTTTAGAGACATGAAAAATGTGTTCACTCCAGCGAATATCACACTGTATCTTCATTCCAAGAACATCAAGAGCATCCAATTCCCCAATACTTATACCATCCATGAGTACAGATGAAGCAGCATTTGCGGTCGTTTGTTTGTGCGTTAATAGGCAACATTGGGTCTTACGAGCGTTAAAGGTGACCTTGTTTTTACGACCCCATTCGGAGATTAATAGAAGATCACTATTCAGTGAATCGCTCATATTTAGCTTCTTGGCAGTGATCTCTGATAGGCTGGACCTATGAACAAAAGAGTACGAGTGACAAATGCTGCTGTCATATGCGAAAGAGTGGATAGAGTTGGAAGTTTGATAGAGAAGGTCGTTGAGGAAAATAAGAAATAGAGTAGGAGAAAGAACGGAGCCTTGCGGTACCCCTAAATTAATCTTGAACTATACCAACTATACTATACTATACATCTATAACAACTCGTATAGTGCGGTCTCTGAGAAAGCTCGATATAAACCGAGAGAAATCGTTACCGACACCAAAAGCAGTAAGTTTTGCCAGTAGTGCACCATGCCACACTCTGTCAAACGCTTTGGAAATATCTAGAGTTACCACCTTGCTTTCACCAAACATCATCATTATTGGGTTATGTTGTATAACAGCACAAATGACGAATTTAGAACCAAGAAAACTTCCTATTTTTTACGTCAATATTTCATGTGATTTTTTGCAAATTATAAATAATTAATAGATATACGTTTAAACTCGGAAGCCGATTTACCAAAATTTCGTGACTCATATGGAATCAATTGGCTCCAAATACGCGCCACTCTTACTACAAAAGACCTTGTCATAAGCAACGTAGTGTACTTAGGACAAACAATTTTAGTAGAACGTGAAGATTTACCGAAAGCAAATTTTTCTGAAAGATATGTAGGTTTACCATATTTCATTATCTTGTACAACTGTATCAATGAGCGTAAACTTATGAAAGTTTGAAAATCCGTACCCAATGTATTCATCACATGACCAGACACTTGACCCCTGTAGCCTAGATTGAACATAAATCTTACAACCCGATTAAAACATAAACGTAATTTAGTTAAGTTCTGCTGTGAAGTACCTGAAAAGATTTCAATTCCGTATAAAAACAGTGGTAGGCACAAAGACAGTGCAACTCTTCGTTTCACATCAAGAGGCAGAAAAAATCCTACACAGAAAAGCCTTTTTAAGATGAAAGAAATACGCGATATAAGCCAATTAATATGATACATAAAGTCGAGTCTCGTATCCACTTGAATACCAAGTGTAATAACTGACGAATTCAACCACTTCATTCATAATTATTATGTTTGGCCGATTCAAAGTGTTCGAAAAGTACATTGCTTTGGTTTTAGATGCATTCAGACTCATATAGTTAGATACACACCACTGCCTAACATATTCGAGCTCCTTATTCACCATAGTTTCCAAGTGATTAACACCCAGACTGGAATCGTGTACCAAAATGTCATCAGCATATGTATAACACTTACTGAAATTTATTACTTGATACAGATCATTCATGTACATTACAAAAAAGAGTGGTCCAAGAATGGATCCCTGTGGCACACCTCTAAAAATTTGTAAAGTCGAAGAGGATATCCCCTTATGTTCAACATATTGCAATCTATTATGTAGAAAAGACCACACTAATCTACAGGCAGATGCACCAAACCCAAAATATCTGTGCAGCTTGTGGCATACAATTTCATGACTTAGCGAGTCAAAAGCTTTGCTTAAATCCAATATTACCAACATTGTGTTATAAGATTTTTCCATGTTACTTCTTATATTTTCAGTAATATCTATAACTACGCCTCTCGTATTATCTCTTCAATCGTAGCAAATAGCTTGCTCTTCATCGGTGTCTTCAGTTTTGGGAAGAGGAAAAGTCAGCGGGGGCCAAGTCCGCCAAAAACTTACGCACAAGACGCATAGCTTCAATGTAGTATGCCTTATTGACCATATGGACCTTGTAGCCAAAAATTCATGATGCATCACGCCATTGCACTCGAAGAACCCAGTGAGCAAGACCTTTACATTTGATCAAACTTGGCGTGCTTTTTTCGATCTTGGCCTTTCTGGACGCTTCCATTGAGATGATTGGTTATGATTTGTCACTAGCTATCCTTCTTAGAGGAAGTCTCGATGCGACGTTGTTTTTGCTCAAAATTTAGCAATTTTGGAACAATCTTCGCTGCCGCACATCCGTAAAAATTACTTGGCATGAGCCGAACGATATGCCAACATCATCAGCAACCTCTCTGATAGTAATTTGACGATTATCCAAAATCACTTTCTTCTGTGGTTCAATGTTTTCATCGGTTGTGAACGTGCTCGGGCGACCAGGACGAGCATCGTCACTGACATCTTCTCGGCCTTTCTTAAACCAGCTGTACCACAATTGAACTTGTGTTCTGCTCATAGTAGACTCGCCAAACGCCACAGTCAACATTTCAAATGTTCTTGCGCATTTCATTTTTTACACAAAACTTAATACAGTTTCTTTGATCTACTTTTTTGAATAGTAAAAAATGGAAGAGCGCAGCAAAACACGACTAATCTTTTTATCTGTCAAAAACAAACTGACAATCCGAAATGGCTGATATTGCCAATATATATAACACAGACGTGTTATATATAGAAAAAATTTAAAATAACGGTATTTTTTTTATCAGACCTCGTATACGTAAATAAATAAATATAGAACTGAGGTTGATCAGTTGTTTTGAACACTTTCTTGATTAGTAGTAATGTTTTCAGCCAACTTTGCAGTAGGTTCATGCTTGGGCCTATCACCTATAGATCCTCATTCCCCACGATAAATAGTACGTTTTGTTGACACGTTGTTTGTCCCAAAAATTTCCTGTGACTTTCTCATCGTCACAGTAATCGGTGACTGATTTTGATAAAATGTTTTGACGATTAAAACACGTTGGACTATTGAATATTTTTCCATAATAAATTTACCACGTGTCTACTTTACGACTGGCAAATATGAATTGTAAAATCTAATGTTTACCAAAATGGTGGCAAAACAAATAAGTTTACTGAATTTTTTTTTTAACTTTTTTATAATTCAAACAATTAAGTTTTTTATTCGCTATTTAAGTTTCTAACATTTATACCAGTAAAAAATTATAAATAGCTTGCTTTCTATGTTTCCCAGCTATCTATATGTCGACATTTCATAGGAACTACCCTAATCATCAGTAGACTTTGGAAATTTTTGAAAGATATTCTCAAACATTCAACTTTATATCCCAACAATCCAAATAAATTGCTGAGAATTTAAGAAGAAAAATGCTCTAATAATATCCGTCAAAACACAAAAAACAAGCTTTTCTATTTATAAACGTCTCTAACATTTCTTTACACCTTTCAAACAAAGGAATGAAAGTGATAATGAATGAAAGCTAATTGATGGTTTTTATGAACGCTGCATAACTCCCAACTCTCTTAAAGAAGGACCAAGTATTCACCGAGCCGGTTGACAAGGCTAATCTGCTGGCTGACATTTTTGCAAGCAATTCTTACTTTCTGGATAGCAGTCAACCACTTCCCGAGCTTGAAAGAGAATCTGTAACTATGCCAAAGATATTTTTCTGGGCTCGATCAGTTAAAAGGATTTTGGCCGATCTCGACATAAAAAATACATCTGAACCTGATGGCATTCCAGCACTGGTCTTAAAGCAGTGTTCTTCTACGCTTGCGCGTCCATTAGCACGCCTCTTCAGCACACTTTAACATGTTTGTGAGTTGCCATCGTGCTGGAAGGTTGCTAATGTGAAGCCAATCCTCAATAAAAGTGGGGCAAATAACCCTGAAAATTACAGCTCAATTGCAATTTGCTGTGCTTCGGAAAGTAATGGAGGTATATAGAGTCGCATAAATTATTTTGTGATCGTCAATATGGATTTCGTAAGGGCCGTTCTACTGGCGATCTCTTGGAGAAATGGTGCCACTCAATCCACCATTTCGGTGAAAGTAAAGTGATAGCTTTAGATATCTCTAAAGCGTTTGATAGAATGTGGCATGCTGCGCAACTGACAAAACTTTCAGCTTTTGGTGTCGGTAACGAATTTTCTCAGTTTATATCGAGCTATCTTAGAGACCGCACTATACGAGTTGTTATAGATGAGGTCTCATCAAACGAGTTCAAGATTAATTCGGGGGTGCCGCAAGGCTCCGTTCTTTCTCCTACCATATTTCTTAGTTTCCTCAACGACCTTCTCTATCAAACTTCCAACTCTATCCACTCTTTCGCGGATGACAGCAGCATTTGTCGTTCGTACTCTTTCAGTTATAGGCCTAGCCTATTCGAGATCGTTGCTAAGAGGCAAAATATTGTGAAGAATTTTTTATCACATCTAACCCAGTGTGCAGCTGTTGATCTGCTTGTTAAAAATGTACAACACACACATTCACCCAAACAAGATAAAACTAAGAACATAATACACAAAGAAACAAACATACATGATTTAAAGTACATAAAATTCCAGGTAAATCAACTACAATCATGTTATTGTTTTATTCGTATTATTATGGTTTGTTGTTGTGACTTGTTTATTGATCGCAAGCATGTGTATTTGTACATTATGAACGACTAGAAAACTCATATCGTTTGTAGAAACTGATAAAGACGTATAAATAGCAGGCAGGTCGGCAGCAATCAGTCAGTTTAATTTTTAAACTTTGTGCAAGACAGTCATAAGTCAGAAACTAAGCAAATCTAGTATTTTAGTACACCGTAGAACTAAGTGTTAATAAAGTTGTGAATTATTTAAGTATACGATGGGGCCAAGTGTGAGTGTCATTATTTCACTTACAATTGAAGAATCCGCAAAAGTGTTTTAGAGGCAAAAACGTAACAATAAGAATGACTCACTGAATAGTGATCTTCTATTAATATCCGAATAGGGTTGTTAACACAGAGTTGCTTTTAACGCTCAAAAGACCCAGTGTTATTTATTAACACACAAACAAACGACCGCACATGATGCTGCATCTGTACTCATGGATGGTATAAATATTGAGGAATCGGATGTTTTTGATGTTCTAGGAATAAAAATACATTGCGATGTTCGCTGGACTGAACACGTTCTTCATGTCTCTAAAGAAGCATTCAAGTGCACCAGGTTTTTGAAACGGTGTAAGATTTACTTAACTCCATCCGATCTCCTTACTATTTATACCGCCTATATTCGACTGAAAATGGAATACAACTCTTATGTTTGGGCCAGTGCCCCAAAGTCTATTTTGGTGTTACTCGACCGTGTGCAGGAGAGGGCGAAGAAGCTCATCGGTGACAGTAGGGTATCTAACTCTATTGACTCACTAGAGCATCGACCCAGTGTAGGGTGTGTTACTTTATTCTATCGTTACTACAATGGATTTTGCTCTGATGAGATTAGGGATATTGTTCCCGAAACTCGCACATTTTTGCATAGCACGCGTGCATCGTCCAGGGCTCATCCATTTGTGGTTGATTGCCCGGGGAATTGTTCTACGCATTACAGAGAGAATTCGTTTTTCAGCCGTACGCTTCGTCTGTGGAATATGTTGCCTGCAGACGTATTTCCTGCCAGTTATAACGTTGGAAAGTTGAACTCAAATATTAATTTAGTCTATTGCTAAATTACAAACTCTCGAGAATTTCCAAAATAGTAACAGGCATGAATGTTTATGTTTCTTGGTAAGCATTTGTAGGCCAACTATTTCGGCCACTCTGTAATGCGATAATCGAAATGGATGTTTTGTTGCTTAAATTTGCAGCATCCAGCTGATTGCATGGAATCTATTAAAGACGACGACGACAATGATTGTCTGCCCTTTTGAATTCTAGTCTGCGTATGAAAATATTTTCAGCTATTTCTTGGCAATAAAAACAACGACGGTAATTGGTTTAATGTTGATGGCATAATTTGAATTCAAAAAGTTTCTTTTTCGTTTTATTTTTTTCTACTTCTAGTTTTGGGGAAATTTTTTCAGCAAAATGTTGGGCTCGCTGTTGTTGGCCCACTTGTTGTCATATTAAAATGTTTCATTTCATTTTAAATCTAATCTAAATATTTCTTCTTTGGCACTTTTGAAATACATTCACCAAAAATATTCGTAAGTAGCTGCAAAACTGAAAAGAAAAATGCACAATGAAATGAAATGAAAGGAAAAGAAATTTAATAACATTTGTCTTAAGTTGATTTGGGTTTAGAGCTCTTACTCGTATACTCGTAGTGACTGTTTGTTGTTGGTTGTTTAATAAATTAAAACGTTTTGCAAAAGTAAAGCATGTTTGGACTTACAATTATTTATTGAAATAAAACCCCTTCAAGCAAAAAAACAAAATATATAAGAAAAAGTTATCAGGCATTTAGTATTAAAATACTTTTAATACTAAATGCCTGATAACTTTTGTTTTTATGTTAAAATATTCTGGACCATTTTTGCTTCTTCGCAAATTGAACGTAAAGATTTAAGTTAAAATTACAATTAATTTTTTCAGACAGTCTGCCTGTTAGCTAACATTGCAGAACTTCAGAAATAATTCAAGGAACAAGCATACGTATATTTATCTATGAACAAAATTGCGCTTTCTGGGCTAAAAAAGCAACTTTGTGCTAACCAATTCTGTTTGTATAAACAGAATTGGGATTATAACCAACTCCGGGTGAGTTAGTTGTAATGGGTTTGGGGAAAAGAAATAAAAAGAGTGTTATAAGCTTTGTTCGAGGAAATTCCGGGTAAAGTCCGGTAAAATGAGAGTAAACAAAAAATACTCTCTGAAAACACACAATTTACCAAAAATAAAAAAATAAAACATATTTCAAGCCCGAAATTAAAAACAGCTGTTGTTTATTTATACAATTTTAAAATTCAGTGCTCTCAACTTTTAAATTTTATAATGCATTGAATTCCAAAAAAAAAAAAAAAAAAAAAAAAAACGCGTTTTACATTTATCAGAAAAATAATTGTGTATCACTTAGGTATTTTTCGAATTTTGTTCGTTTTAAAAAGTAAATTAGCTTTCAATTATTACGTTTATGCACAGCCTACTCGCAAATAAAAACTATTTGCAAATTATTAACTGACTGTTTATGCGTCAATTTGCCATTTGCTCGCCATATGAAGTTCGCAAGATACAAATTGTTATACTCTCTATTCCTTGATATTCTGTTTCCGTAATCTTTATCTTTTTAGTTTCTAAAACGAAGGTAAACTTTTATACAATTCAACAGATTGTTACAAGAAAACATTTTCTTGATTCCCTTAGTCTGTGGTCAGACAGAACGATTTTAATTGCCGAACTTTTTAGCAATTTTCTTTTGGAATTGCTTTCTTGTCCACACACAAAAACTTTTTTCGGCGATTCTTGAGCAATTCTCTACCTTTTGCTTTATGCAATTTACATTGTATATGCACATACACATACACACATGAGAGAAAAGTAAGGAATTGCTGAGAATTGCCGAGTACCGGCAATTCTTTTTCCCTTCTTATTCCCCTCACCGAAAGCTTCTATAAAGTCAAGAATTGCCCAACTAAAGTTGCTGTGTGTGACCATACACTTAGTGTGCTTTTTCTTCCACCACCTCACTCTGCAAAAATTTTATTGAAATGACAAAATTTAAACTTACATTCATAATGTTTGCACGAATATCAAAAATTGTTTATTTTTGTGGAAACATGTTTCAAATAACGAGTGATTTTTTTGCTATTATCTTTTTGGCAACACTAGTTTTGACAGCTCACGCACGTTTTGTATCTTGTGTCACTGTCAAACATCTTCAGTTTGGTCTATAATTTAATCATGAATCGTCTTACAAACGAACAACGCTTGCAAATTATTGAATTTTATTACCAAAATGCGTGCTCTGTTAAGAAAGTTCATCGCGCGCTTCTTCCATTTTATGGTCAGTTTAATCGACCTACTGAGGCTTCTATTCGGGCTATTGTAAAAAAATTTCCCACCAAATTTACATTGTTGCACATTAAGCCACCAACACGCTTACGTAGAGTGCGAACTGAAGACAATATCGCAGCCGTATCGGCCAGTGTTGGTGATGACCGTGAATTATCGATTCGGCGCCGTTCGCAGCAATTGGGCCTCTGTTACTCCACTACGTGGAAAATTTTGCGGAAAGATTTGGGTATGAAGCCTTATAAGATACAGCTGGTGCAAGAATTGAAGCCAAACGACCTACCACAACGCCAAATTTTTGGTGAATGGGCTCTTGAAAAGTTAGATGAAGATCCACTTTTTTATCGAAGAATTGTGTTCAGCGACGAGGCTCATTTCTGGTTGAATGGATACGTGAACAAGCAAAACTGCCGTATTTGGAGTGAAGAGCAGCCAGAAGCATTGCAAGAGCTACCAATGCATCCACAAAAAACAACCGTTTGGTGCGGATTATGGGCTGGCGGCATCATTGTGCCGTATTTCTTCAAAGATGATGCGAATCACAACGTTACTGTGAATGGTGAGCGCTACCGTGCGATGATAACAAACTTTTTTTTGCCCAAAATGGAAGAGCATGCCACACAGCACGCGAAACAATGGACCAATTGAGAGGCGAGTTCGGTGAACAGTTTATTTCACGCTTGGGACCAGTCAATTGGCCGCCCAGATCGTGCGATTTAACGCCTCTAGACTATTTTTTGTGGGGTTATGTTAAGGCTAATGTCTATAGCGACAAGCCCGCTTCGATTGACGCACTGGAAGCCAACATTGCCAACATTATTCGTGAGATACCGGCCGAAATGTTGGAAAGAGTATGCCAAAATTGGACTAAGCGGATGGACCATTTGAGGCGCAGCCGCGGCCAACATTTGCATGAAATAATCTTCAAACATTAAATTATATCGACCCAACTATCGATCCAAATAAATATTTCATGCATTTTTCTGAATTTTATGTGTTTTTTTTTTAATTTCCGATAGTTCTTATAAAATCACCCATTATTTGTAAAAACCAGCAAACAGTCCCATAAACAGCAACATAAATAAAGTTTTTTTATTCAATAAATTGTTGCATATTTAGTTTGCGGTTTTAACAAATTTCATATAACATAAATTTTTTTCTAGATGGTAACAAATTAGCAATACTCGTATATTGATATCAAATAACATTTTTTTAAATTTATTTGCAAGAAATCGAGATCAGTGCCAGCAACAATTTATTGAATAAACCAAAACGAAATGCAGAAAATATATCGCTCCTTTATTGCAACATAGTCATATCGCAAAAAAGCTCGTTTCGAGAAAAACGCATTTAAAATTTTTAGTATCCATACAAGTCTTAGCAAATTTTTTGAAGAACTATCTCCTAAAGGAAACAGTTTAAGTGCACTTTGAATAAATTTTTGGGACAATATAAATGGTAGTACTGTTAACAATTCTGCATTCTTAACTCGAAAAGCTCATTTTTTGAGATATGACTATGTTGCAATAAAGGAGCGATATATAAGCAACGTTTTTTAAATATGTAGCTATCAGTACAGATTTTTTGAATACTATTAAAAGAAAATGCACTAAAAATTAAATAAAAGCATCGTACATTGATTTACAAATTCTTTGTGCGATTGTTAAAACCCACTAAAATCGGTGTGAAAAACGCTGAGTTGACAGAGCTGTTGCAATTCAAACGAAATATTTTTGCCAATTTATTTAAACATTTTGAGCTAGATAAAAACGGAAGATAATCTTATTTTAATATAACTTATTTAAATATAACGTATTGTTACATTTTCAAATATTTTTTTTATAATTTGCACTTTGGTTTAACAATTTTACCATTTTGTACGGAAAAAAGTCTGGTAAAATGAGAAACAAAAATTACTCTCTCAGCAGCTTTCTCATTTACCCAATTTGCCCAATTTTCAACACAAGAAACACTTTTCGTGCAAATTGGGAGCCCGCGGGTTCCGGCGGTAACGACGTTGAACACAACTATTATTTCTTTTCAAATAAAACGAGTTTTATTTACAATATGTTTGGTTACCTGTTTGATATGTTGGTTACAAAACAGTGGAAAAATAAAAAAATAAAATACTTTCAAATAAGGCTATAGAATTTTCAGTTAGCTCTGGCGCTTCTCTTCCTCTTGGAAAAAAATCGAATAATAAAAAATATTTGCCGGAAAAAATGAAAAACTTTAGCCAATCTCAATCTGATATTAGATCGAATTGCCAATGCGAACAATAGAGTGGTGAGTATAAGGTTACTTCAACAAAGTGGTAAATATAGAGTTAGTTCAGCAAAATGGTAAGTATAGAGTTAATTCAACAAAGTGGTAAGTATAGGGGAAAATGTAACTACTAAATATTAGGTAAGTGTAATGCGTATGATATACAATACTACAAATCGCACAAGTATGAATTTAGTAACGTGTATCATGCTGTCGTACTTGTGAAGTATACTTTGTAGTACGAAAATCAAAAAGTTTTGATTTTCGTGGGCGGAGCTTTCATAAGTATGAAAATAAGTATCGTGTATCATGCTGTAGTACAGCGAAATTTGTTTTATGAAGAGCAGATTTCAAGTGTTGGATATTTTGCCTGAAATATAAAAACTTGTTAAGTTCTTGTAAATTCTTCCAGCTAAAGATCGTTGTTATGTTGCGTTTTATAAAAAAAAGTTTAACAATTTTATATTTCGCTAATAGTTTGTTAAATAACATTTAATTTAATAATTTTTAATAAAAAAAACAACAAAACAACGATCTTTAGCTGGAAAAAATTTAGAAGAAATTAATATAAACAAGATCATATAATAGGAATATTGATTTGCCGGCGTGTGTATTGCCTTTAAAATATTTCTTTCAAATGAAATAGTATGAGTTGTAGTAACGTGTTTCTGAAAACCGTGCTACAGCTCATACTTTGTTAAGTACGAAAATTAGTATCATCTCTCACCCACATAATATATAAACAAATTCATTTTACAGTTCATTATAATTCATAGTTAGAAAATTTATAAAAAAAAGATTAAAAAAATAATAAATAGACATGCCCTTTAAATAAATTCAAGGAATAAAAAATTTTGCTTTTTGTCTAAATTACTTTGGACAATCTATTTCAAACAAAAATGTTACAACGAAATTACGACTGCTTTCCTAAACGTTATCATGCAGTTTCAAAGCGGTGCGTAAAACAAGCAGTGAAACTTTGTAGTCCTGCAAATCAATTGCATTGGCATTTTAAGCTTTCTCATTTGTTGTAGCAAATAAAACTCTAGAAAGCTGCAAGACTTATGATGTGTTGAACTTTGGAAGTCCTCACCAAGGATTAATTGGTACAATTGGCGAACAGCAAACATCCGGAAGGTTCTGTCTTGCAGACCATACCAGGGCTGGTCAAGGTTGAGGAAACGTTCTGGCTGTCTCATCAGCACCCATTTTCGAATTTGATCTCGGCTGCCTTAACCACTTGGCCACCGAACTATTGAACTTATCTCTATCTACTACAAAAAATAAACTAATCAATGAACCTGGGTGAAATTTTAAAAGCTGACGTTTGACAGCTCGCAATTTAAAAAAAAAAATCTTTAAAGAAAAAATTTTTTTTCGTGTTCAATAACAAAATTCGTTGAATCAATTAATAAATTGTTTGAGTGAGGACTTGTAAAGAAATTTGTGGATTCAAATAAAAGTTTAGTAAAAATAATTATTGATCGAAAACAACAACAAAATACGATATCCAAGGTTTTTTTTTCATTTCATTTAGTAACTATACAGTTGCAAAGTAAATTTGCAATGTATAGGATGCACAGCATGGGCGGGGTGACAAAGACCATAATGCCCAAGATGGTATTAACAGTACTTTTGTAGCGTCGCTGTGACTAACTATAACGACCTATGCCTTCACATAGGAAGTTTCTACGTGGTTAACAATGAATAACCTCTATAAAAAACTGTAAACCAATACAGTTAGTTGAGGCAAACCGTTAACCAGTGCGAGTGAGACGTATATGCAAAATATTTTGTCCTTAGTCAAGTGAACACGTTTTTTCGTGCCGTCCGCGTCTTTCTCCTGTTTTATATGTTCTTTTTTTTCTACGTGCTTTTTTTATTTTTGTGCAGTAAAAATTAAATTTAAAAAATTATAAATAGCAAATTAACTACTAAACAAAGTTCTACAAAATCAATAATTAAAAAACAAAATTAAAGAAAGTACAAAATACAACAACAGAATTACCACCAAAACAATAAAAAATAAACTAACTAACAAACAAAAACAAAATAGTAAGCGTGGAAAAAACAAAATTTACCGTTTTAAATATACTCTTGCAAGTGGAGTGCCACCCAGCGAACAATTAATAGTCAACTTAAACTCCACAAAGCAAAATAAATAAATAAATAAATACAAAAAAATAAAAAATTGGCCAGATCAGGGCTTTTATGGCCTTGGTTTAGTCATTGTTACCATTACCCTCCACCATCCTCTTTAAATAAATAATATTCTATTGCAGTGTTGACGTTGTCGGGTCGATTGTTGTTGAATTGTACAGTATCGAAGGTATGTACACTGGGTACTTTGCAAAAAAAAAACACAGCAACAATTAATCCCGGCCTCATCTACACTGTAATACTTTATACTTTACATTTGTTACTTGATTAGCCAGCATAATAATGACAGGTAAATTCAAAATTGTTTATTGCAATGTACGTGGGCTGAGATCGAATTTTTTCTCTGTCTATGCTCACACTTGTCTCCATCGGCCGGATGCTTTCGCCCTGTGTGAGACTCAGGTATCTGAGAATGCTGATCCACAGGATTTTCATATACCTGGGTATCAACTCCTATCCCTCTTTCATTTCCATCGGGGCCTTGTAATTTATGTTCGCAATGAAGTTGTGTTCCAGTGCCAGCAACCATTAGGCATGCTTGATACAGAATTTACCTGTCTTTGGGTTAAATTCAAAATCAGGTTACACTTTTTGCAAATCGGGTTTCTATACAGAACTCCAAATGCGGGGAGGGATTTTACCCTTGCCGGTTTCGATGCTCTCTCCTACTCCATATCGAAGATCCTGGAAAGTTGTCCGAGCAGTGAAATCGTTGTTGCTGGTGATTTCAATGTTCACAACTCAACCTGGCTTCGCCATTCGAGTTATACAACTCCTGAAGGCCAATATGTTGAGTTATTCGCTGCGCACAACCGCCTAGCGCAATTAGTGAATGAGCCAACGCATATTCCATGTGTTGAAGGGCACCATTCAAACACACTTGACCTATTCCTGACTTCACACCCTGAAAAGTATGAAGTCAGAGTTAGTGCACCTCTCGGTAATTCGAATCATTCGAACGCGCAATATTTACAATGCGAGCTGATTTTACTCAGCATTGATCTTTGTTACTAGATTTTTGTTGAGTATAAATTCAGATTGTTCACAATGCAAGTTGATTCCACTCAACGTTGAACTTTGTTGCTTGATTTTTGCTGATTACAAATTTAGAATGTTTACAAGACGAGTTGATTTTACGCAGCGTTGAACTTTGTTGCCTGATTTTTGTTGATTACAAACTTTAGTGTATGAGCTAATCAAGCAAAAACATGATTTTTGGTGATCACTGGTAAGTAACCTTATCTGTGTGAAAACACAAAAATTAAAAATTCATCTGCAGTACCGTCTTTTGTGATTTTAAACCACTTTGACGGAAAGTGATTTCCGAACAGGTCTGATGGCAGCTCTTGGTACTCTTCGGGTTGCTCATCAGCCCAAATACGATATTGGCAATGGTGGTTTCAGTAGATAGATTGTGCGCATTGTAAGTCACTTGAATAGCACAATTAATATTTCTCGCACAACGCTGTTTGGCGTAATGTAGCTGAACAATTTGGAGACGCTGTTGTTATGTGAGTCTTTCCTTGATGATTTGCCATAAGATGCTGGGCAAAAAATACCAGGCTGTTTGATATGAGTCATGCGTGATCTGTCAAAAAACAGTTTCCTGAAAATCAAACCTCAGGAATGAATTTCCTTTTAACGAGTGATTTTTTGCTATTATCTTTTTGGCAACACTAGTTTTGACAGCTCACGCACGTTTTGTATCTTGTGTCACTGTCAAACATCTTCAGTTTGGTCTATAATTTAATCATGAATCGTCTTACAAACGAAGAACGCTTGCAAATTATTGAATTTTATTACCAAAATGCGTGCTCTGTTAAGAAAGTTCATCGCGCGCTTCTTCCATTTTATGGTCAGTTTAATCGACCTACTGAGGCTTCTATTCGGGCTATTGTAAAAAAATTTCCCACCAAATTTACATTGTTGGACATTAAGCCACCAACACGCTTACGTAGAGTGCGAACTGAAGAAAATATCGCAGCCGTATCGGCCAGTGTTGGTGATGACCGTGAATTATCGATTCGGCGCCGTTCGCAGCAATTGGGCCTCTGTTACTCCACTACGTGGAAAATTTTGCGGAAGGATTTGGGTGTGAAGTCTTATAAGATACAGCTGGTGCAAGAATTGAAGCCAAACGACCTACCACAACGCCAAATTTTTGGTGAATGGGCTCTTGAAAAGTTAGATGAAGATCCACTTTTTTATCGAAGAATTGTGTTCAGCGACGAGGCTCATTTCTGGTTGAATGGATACGTGAACAAGCAAAACTGCCGTATTTGGAGCAAAGAGCAGCCAGAAGCATTGCAAGACCTACCAATGCATCCACAAAAAACAACCGTTTGGTGCGGACTATGGGCTGGCGGCATCATTGGGCCGTATTTCTTCAAAGATGATGCGAATCACAACGTTACTGCGCTACCGTGCGATGATAACAAACTTTTTTTTGCCCAAAATGGAAGAGCTTGACTTGCATGACATGTGGTTTCAACAAGACGGTGCCACATGCCACACAGCACGCGAAACAATGAACCAATTGAGAGGCGAGTTCGGTGAACAGTTTATTTCACGCTTGGGACCAGTCAATTGGCCGCCCAGATCGTGCGATTTAACGCCTCTAGACTATTTTTTGTGGGGCTATGTTAAGGCTAATGTCTATAGTGACAAGCCCGCTTCGATTGACGCACTGGAAGCCAACATTGCCAACATTATTCGTGAGATACCGGCCGAAATGTTGGAAAGAGTATGCCAAAATTGAACTAAGCGGATGGACCATTTGAGGCGCAGCCGCGGCCAACATTTGCATGAAATAATCTTCAAACATTAAATTATATCGACCCAACTATCGATCCAAATAAATATTTCATGCATTTTTCTGAATTTTATGTGTTTTTTTTGTAAATTTCCGATAGTTCTTATAAAATCACCCATTATATAGGAAATAGAAATCAATGAAATTTATTAAGCTGCAAGTTGCTAAAATATAATAAAAAAAAATGACAGATGCAAAATGAAAAATTCGCCATTAAATCAAAATAAAAAATGCTTAGTGTAGCAATGAAAATGTTAAAAGATTCACATTGCTCGTTACATTAAAAGGGTCTAGTGAATTGAAATCGAAATAATCAATACTCTCGCACTCTTTGTGAACGAACACTTTACTTTTGAACTTCTTTTCGTCATTAAATTCTCCTACTTCATGTTTTATCTTCTTATTTGTGTTCACTAAAATGCTAACATTAAAATTGCTTTAAAAGACTTCGTTGTATTTTGCGGTAATTGCGATACGGTTTCAGTGAACAACTGAGTCCTTTTGAACAGACAATGAATGATAAGTTTTTCTATATTTTACTCCTTTAACATTTGCTGTGGTGTTTTACGAGTGTGTGCCATTCTCTCGCTTGGCTTCTGTTGCATTTCCATTAATATTGATGCTTCTGTTGTCTAAAGCTCCCTGCTTTATTATGAAGGCACACTGCTGCATATTCCAATAGGCGCATGTATTTTATTTTTTAAAGGTTGGTTAAGCGCATATTATTTAGGACTTATTGTCATTTCTTTTTACTATGATAATATTAGTATGGTTCAACTATTTCTCGACTTCGATGGTTCCAATTTTCGACCACGCTGAGGCATTATTGAGATTCTATGCGGTTAATGCGCCGAATTTTCTTATCCTTTAGCTCTAGAATTATTGCTGACTTATCGAAGTATACCTTTTCTTTTATGTATCCCCAAAAGAAAGAAGTCCAACGGTGTCAAATCACATGATCTTGGCGACCAATTGACATCACCACTACGTGGGATTACACAGCTACTGAATTTTTTGCGCGAAAGAGCCATTGTTTCCTTAGCGGTGTGGCAAGTGGCACCGTCTGTCAAGTTGAAACCACATATCGTCCTCACATATGCCTTTGAATTAGGAGGAGGTCGGATGGAGTGAAGTACATCTTACACCGTTTCAAAAAACCGAGGCACTTGAATGCTTCTTTAGAGACATGAAAAATGTGTTAAGTCCAGCGAACATCACATTGTATCTTCATTCCCAGAACATCAAGAGCATCTGATTCCTCAATATTTATACCATCCATGAGTACAGATGGATCAGCATTTGCGGTCGTTTGTTTGTGTGTTAATAAACAACACTGGATCTTACGAGCATTAAAGGCAACCCTGTTCTTACGACCCCATTTGGAGATTAATAGAAGATCACTATTCAGTGAGTCATTCATATTTTGCCTCTTGGCAACGATCTCGGGTAGGCTGGGCCTATAACTAAAAGAGTACGAGTGGTAAATGCTCCTGTCATCCGCGAAAGAGTTTAAAACCTTTTATAATACTACTTTCATAAAATACTTATTTTGAGCTGAAGGCCCACGATGCCATGGCCTCTCATTAATAGTGAAAGGCCAATACTAGCGGCATGCGGCAGCGGGCGGCAACAATGTGACCCATTTACAAAAAAGTATATGTTTTATAAAAATATTCGTACATAAATTTCAACATATTGAATTTAATTTAATTTGGCAGTGCCGTTATAGGCGGCTGAGCGGCAATGTTGAATTCAGTTTAACTTTTTGTTTTGCCGCTTCAATTTGTCAAACCAAAAATTAAAGCAAAAAATAGAAGACAGAAATTAATTTTCGGTTTTAAAATTTCAACAATTGAATTTGTTTATTTATTTAGGCTTTAAAAAAAATTTAAATGTTTTTTTGTTTAATCTTCGAAGCACAAATTTTTCTTCAATTAGCCGTGTTCATTTGCCTACAACAAATAAACTCAAGCGGCAAATAGAACAGGTGGTTGCCGCTCGTTGCCGCAAGCCGCTTACATTGGCTTTTCACTATAATATTAGCTTATAATTTTTTTAATTATAAGTTCAATAAAAAAAATAAATAAATAAATAAAATTAATAAAACTTGTTTTATTAATATTTGTTTTAAGTTTTGCAAATGAAGTTAAAAATTTTTTGTTAAATGAATTATAGCCCTTTAAGCGAATTTTGGTATCGTTTTTGTAGAGTTGTTTCAAAAAAAAGTCATCTGCGTTTATATAAATTTGCATCAGTGTATGTTAGTGTGAGTGTGTGAGTGTACGTGTTTCCGTTTTGATGCGTTTATTTGTGTGCACTTTATTGTCAGTTGGTGCAGTCAGTGTAATTTTCTAAATGGGTTTAATGGTACATTTATGTTGATGTCGGTTTTATGTTTTTAATTTGTGCATCTTTTAATATCTAGTTTTTTTTTTTTTTTTCGTTATAAATTTGTCGACATGAATTGAACTTTTTGCGTTTTATAAGTTCGTATCTGTTTCGAGCAGCTGCATATGTACTCGTATTTCAATTCGATTCGATATAATTTCTATTCAATTACTAGTACAATAAAAGTGAGAGGGTGTTGTGTTTTCGCTTCATAAAATTTTCACAGTGTGCAATTGCTAATTATCGCAATTAGTTTATTAAGTTTTTTGTCAATAATTTTGCAGTACTCGTATTGCGGAGTTTCTTATCGACATCCAGCTGAGGCAATTAGTGTTTAAACATGTTGTAGGCAAAAAAAGAAATATAGGACAGCAAAATTCATAGTGAATTAAGTGAAATAGTTTACGACGTATTTTAATTGGAGTATATACTTACCTAGAAAATTTATCTGGGCTTCACTGGTTATGCTCAAGGTCACTCTAGTGCTGCCAAGAAATAAAACATTTAATGAAATTTGTAATATATTTATTAAAAAAATTATTGATCAGTACAATTTACTTTCGAATGTAATTTAAAATTATCTTACGAGTATATTACAAATATGAGTATATTAGTTCAAGAATCGGGAATCTAATATATGAATTAATTAATTAGCCAATTTATCTTGTCGTCACATGACTTTCTACTTAAAGTCTTTGCGCCAAATACAAGGCTATTAACTACATGAAGGCGCAAAAGTAATCCTCCTCTCAGAAGATGCTATAAGTTTTGCGATTGGCCTCTACACTGAAAGAATTATGCGTCATATATTTAATGAAACTGTTTCATTAAATATTTTTCATTAATCCAATGAAAACTCTTCACAATATGCATGAAACTTCATATATATTATGAAATAGTTCCATCAGAATGGTTTCATTAAGTTTCATAGCTTCATTAAAAAAAGCATTGGATTTATGACTACAATAAAATTTTATTTTTTTTTTTAATTCTTTGAATTTTGGTAAGATATATTAATGGGCATTTATTAATCTTAAGCTACAGTTTAAAAAATGTCAAGTTTTTTTATTAAAATGTAAGTTTTATGAGTTTCGTAGTTCCAATGAAATAGAAATAAATAAATTTCTGGCTACCGAACTTGAGTATGTAGGTACATATGTGCATGTACTCAAATCAGCATAATAATAGTTTAAAAAATTTAAATACCAGTGTATTGAAGTCATTTGAATTAATAAAATCAGTTTTATTTGGTGAATACTTGTTCAACATTTTCTTTTATCATAATTAGGTACAATTTCACAAAAGCTAGGAAGAGTATTGTTTGTGTAATGAAATACAGTATCAATGAATAAATGAAATAATTCCTTGATCTTATTACGTACATTTGTGAACATATTTTATTAATGTGTGTTATGATATTATTTCATTAAACAAATGTAAATATTTCATTGATTTAATATAATTTTTCAGGTGCTCAATGAATAATAAAATTAGATAAATGAAATAACTTCATGGACCTTATGAAGGAGTTTCATATTTTTAATGAAGTTATTCCATATATCTATGAATATATTACATTAGTACAAAGAAGTTATTTCATTAAATAAATGTTACTTTTTCATTAATTTAATGTACAGTTTTCATGTGCTTTATGAAATTGATTCTTTGATCTAGAGAAATTATTTCACTAATCATATGATTTGTCTTTCATACTTTTAATGAAAATAAGTCATGTTTCTTATTAAAATGTTTCATTACTTTTATGTAGGTTTTCATTAAAATAATCAAATGAAATTTGTTTCATTGTTTTTATGAAAAGTTACAATGGTTGAAAAATAATGGAAAAATTTAGAGAATTTTTGAACAAAATTTGTTCAGTGTAGTTTCAACTGAGTGACTTTCGCATCAATGTGAGACGCCCACGTTAGCCTACGATCGATGTGAATACCAAGGTATATGACTTCATTGTGCTGCGAATTAAGTGCGTTGTTAATTTGGATAGACGAACATGTTTATTTACATACTTTATATGTAAGATGAGTGCATTTTTGTTCATTAACTTTGATTTTCCACAGCTTTTGCCATTTCTCTAATATTGAAATATATTCCTGCGAATTTCGTGAAGCTAATTGGTGGTTTTCATGAACGCTCAAAAACGCTGTGTCATCTGCAAAAGTTGGAGTGTGGATTTTGTATCTCGTTGGCATGCCATAAGCGTAAATCAAATATATGGTAGGTCCCAGAATGCTACCTTGGGGAACTCCTGCCTCGATTGGCTGAGTTGGGCTTACAAAATCGCGTTCTCTGATAACAAGTTTAGGCCACATAAATAGCTTTCCAGAAGCCTGTAAGTGTTTGCAGACAAGTTCAACCTTATTTTCTGGATTAATCCCTCGTACTACACTTTATCAAAAGCTTGGGAAACATCAATGAATAGAGCTGAACAATACTTTTTGTCCTGAAAAATCTTTCTTATGATGTTAACTGGTCTATGCGTTTGTTCTATGGTGCTGTGCTTAGCCCGAAAGCCGAATTGATCATTTATCGTTCAATATTGGAGTCAACTTCGCCATTTTAAAAATTTTGAAATTGTTGGCAGTAGACTTATTGTTCTGTATGATGCTACTTCAGTGGGATCCTTCCCTGGTTTGGGTATCATATTAATCATGGACACCTTCCACTTTGCAGGATAATACTCGAGATGTAAAATAGTGTTAAAACTAACAAGAAGAATTCTTCTAGCCACACATGGTAACTAACATTTTACCAGTAATTTCATCAATACCAGGAGATTTCCTGAAGTTTATTTTATTTATGACATTTTTCACAGCTTGAAAACTAAATCTTAAGACACAAGCGGTCTAACTGCATATGGCGGAAATTCAGCTGCATCCTTGGCTGTATCATTTATGGTAAAACCTTTTTTCAAATGATCAACATACAGTATTGCCTTTTCAGAATAGCTGCTTGTCCAATTCTCATTTCAAGTTCACAAAGGCTTCTAATGGGTCTTTTTAAACCTTTTGTGTCTTTCTATAGAGAGTAGTCGGATTGAGAAGTGCCATCATATAATTTTTAAGAGAAGTCATTCTGCGAATTTTAAACAAATTTCTTAGTTGCATAATGAATTTCCGTAGCCTGATTTTAAGCTGGGGAGATCCGCGAAGTTGCCACTTTCTTCTAACTCTCCTTTTTTCTGACAGAAGGCGTTGAATTTCTGACGAATAAGTTCTATCGTTCACATTTTTGAAATTGGTATTAGGTTTTCAGAAAAATCGTTGATCATTGATGTGTTGGAATTATTTTAAAAATTATTTTTAGAACGGTTGTTTTCCCCTTTTTTGACCCCTTTGTGGTGTAATTTGCAGAATTAACACTACACTATCTTTATTCTCGGACTTCAAATTAGTTGTGTTCGACGTCGTTACCGCGGGAATCCGCGGGCTCCCAATTTGCACGAAAAGTGTTTCTTGTGTTAAAAATTGGGCAAATTGGGTAAATGAGAAAGCTACTGAGAGAGTAATTTGGGTTTCTCATTTTACCAGACTTTACCCGTACTTTTTTTCCGTGCAAAATGGTAAAATTGTTAAACCATTTTATCAGCTGTTTGTTATTTATGAAAATGAAATAGCAAAGTGCAAATTACAAAAAAAAAAAAATATTTGAAAATGTAACAATACGTTATATTTAAATAAGTTATATTAAAATAAGATTATCTTCCGTTTTTATCTAGCTCAAAATGTTTAAATAAATTGGCAAAAATGTTTTGTTTGAATTGCAACAGCTCTGTCAACTCAGCGCTTTTCACACCGATTTTAGTGGTTTTTAAAAATCGCACAAAGAATTTGTAAATTTTATTTAATTTTTAGTGCATTTTCTTTTAATAGTATTCAAACAATCTGTACTGATAGCTACATATTTAAAAAACTTTGCTTATATATATTTTCTGCATTTCGTTTTGGCTTATTCAATAAATTGTTGCTGGCACTGATCTCGATTTCTTGCACTAAATTTTACAAATTTTATTTGATATCAATATACGAGTATTGCTAATTTGTTACCATCTAGAAAAAAAATTATGTTATATGAAATTTGTTAAAACCACAAACTAAATATGCAACAATTTATTGAATAAAAAAACTTTATGTGGCTGTTTATGAGGCTGTTTGCTGGTTTTTACAAATATTTGAAACATGTTTCCACAAAAATAAACAATTTTTGATTTTCGTGCAAACATTATGAATGTAAGTTTAAATTTTGTCATTTCAATGAAATTTTTGCAGAGTGAGGTGGAGGAAGAAAAAGCACACTAAAGGCCCATTTAGCCGACCGTAAATGTAGAAATGTAAATGTAGTCGGAACAGCTGATCGTTTTTGTTATACGGGAAACAATGTAAATGCTTATCTGACTGTAATGAAATGTAACCGTAAAGTCTGAACCTGTAGAAAATAGAATTTCATTACGTGTTTACGTGACAAATGTAGTCAGTAATGGTATATATTATTGTGAATGGCAGGACGGCACAAAAACCCTGTTTTCGTACTTTTTGTTTATTTGATAATTGAACTGTTTAAGTAGCTATATTTGTATACACACATAATATGTTTTAATAAATTTAAGATTTTTCTGTAAAATACGCAAAATTTATACACAATGCACAATTTTTGCAACTGTCACATTATATATATATATATATATATATATATATATATATATATATATATATATATATATATATATATATATATATATATATATATATATATATATATATATATATATATATATATATATATATATATATATATCTCGTATACCCAAGATATAACCTAAACCGATTTTTCCATAAATGTGTTTTTTTTTTTTTTTTTTGCTTAAAAGAAGTTCTGATAATATAAGGAGGTTACCAAATAGAGAAAATGCAAATTTCCGATATCGGTCCATATATACCCGAGATATAGTCTAAACCGATTTCTTAGTGAAAAATTTCTTTTGCTTGAAATCAGTTCTGAATATAAAATGAGGTAATTACTCATAAAATACAGAAAATGGAAAATTCCATTACCGGTTCATATTTAACCGAGATATAGCCTAAACCAATTTTTACATAATAATTTCCATGAAAGATTTCCTTTTTGGAATGGTGATTACAAGACAAACATATTTTTTCCCCGAGGTCGGTTCATATATATCCGAGCATATTTAGTTAAAATTTTGATATATACTATATATATGTTACTATCGTGAATGGTATTTTAGATTATATATTAATATTATTATATATTATAATCAATTAAATTTGTTTTTTTAGAAGTACCAAAGAGGAGAGAACAAAAATTCAAACATTTGAGATTTATTCGCTATAATAGCTTACAACATTGGTACTAATCAAAAAATTATAAACAGCTTGTTTTTTGTTTTCCCAGCTGTAGCTCATATGAAGTGTCGACAATAGACAGAAAAGGAAATATTGGAAATTTTAGGTACCATTTAAACAATTTTCGTACTTTGTGTATATGTACTGAATACTATGAACTCTCATCACTACTATGAACAGCTGTATTGCTTTTATTTTATTTTTGTAAATTATTTGATATAAAGATATAAGTGATGAAAAACTAATTATTTTCTTTAACATACAATAATATAAAAATGAAAAACAGAACACTTTTTCTGTAAATCATTAATAAGTGAACACTTTTTCTTCACATGCACTTTTGTCTTTTTGTTTGTATCAAAAACACATGATACGGATTTACGTGCTCTATAAGTGCTACTACATTTACATTTACGTTACAGTTACAATTTCTACAGTCGGCTAAATGGGCCTTAAGTGAATCAAGAAAATGTTTTCTTGTAACAATCTTTTGAATTGTATAAAAGTTTACCTTCGTTTTAGAAATTAAAAAGATAAAGATTACGGAAACAGAATATCAAGGAATAGAGAGTATAACAATTTGTATCTTGCAAACTTCAATTGCAAATTGACGCATAAACAGTCAGTTAATAATTTGCAAATAGTTTTTATTTGCGAGTAGGCTGTGCATAAACGTAATAATTGAAAGCTAATTTACTTTTTAAATCAAACAAAATTCGAAAAATAACTAAGTGATACACAATTATTTTTCTGATAAATGTAAAACGCGTTTTTTTTTTTTTGGAATTCAATGCATTATAAAATTTAGAAGTTGAGAGCACTGAATTTTAAAATTGTATAAATAAACAACAGCTGTTTTTAATTTCAGGCTTGAAATGTGGTTTTTTGTGTTCCAGCAATTTTTGGTAAATTGTGTGTTTTTTGAGAGTATTTTTTGTTTACTCTCATTTTACCGGACTTTACCCGGAATTTCCTCGAACAAAGCTATTATCATCATACTTTTTCACTTCATTTAAATCGGTTCGGCAGCTTAGGCGTGAAAAGTCAACATACGAGTACAGACAGAGTTACTTTCACATTTATAATATTAACAAGGATTATATTTTTGTGTGCGTAAAAAGTTTTATACCAAATTGTTTGGTGCGATGTTTCGAATTTTGCGTAATTTTGAGGACACTTGACTGTATAAAAGTAATTTTTGCTGCTGGTAACAGTGTTTTAAATAAAACGAACGTGTTGATGCCAGTTTTCGAGCTCAAAAATTCAAAAATTTTCTGAAATTCTAAAGCCGGCTGTTTCATTTCTCTTTTCTCAATAGAGAAAAGTTCTCAATAGAGAAAAGAGATGAAGAACTTAAGCTTTTGTTAATTAGTGTTTAAAAAGGCAAAATTGGTGTTAAAACCGAAAAATAAAAATCTTCCCTGCCCCCAAAACATGGACATGTCATTTTTCACCCTGACGAAAAAAAATTAAATGATTATATATAATACCTATAAATGATAAAGGGTGGTTAAATTTCAAGGGCCGATGTTGCTTTTGAATAAAACACAAACTATTTAGGAAATTATTGTAATTTTATTTTATTATGATATATTGGTATTAGTCAATTATGTATGGAACAAAATATCGGCCAACTGGGCGCCGCGACCACGGCGGCACACCTCCATCCGATGGTCCAAATTTTCGATGACCCTGAGGCATAATGGAGGTTCTATGACGTTAATGTGCCGAATTATCTCATCCTTTAGCTGTTGAATTGTTGCTGGCTTAACGACGTACACATTTTCTTTTAAATAACCCCAAAGAAAAAAGTCTAACGGTGTCATATCACATGATCTTGGCGGCCAATTGACATCGCCATTACGTGAGATAACACGGCCATTGAATTTGTTGCGCAAAAGAGCAATTGTTTCGTTAGCTGTGTGGCAAGTGGCACCGTCCTGCTGAAACCACATATCGTCTACATCCATATCTTCCAATTCGGGCCATAAAAAGTTCGTTATCATCCCACGATAGCGAACACCATTCACAGTAACTGCCTGACCGGCCTCATTTTGGAAAAAATACGGCCCGATGATGCCGCCAGCACATAAACCGCACCAAACAGTCACTCTTTGTGGGTGCATTGGTGACTGTCGAACTCTTGGATTCTCATTCGCCCAAATGCGGCAATTCTGTTTATTGACGAATCCACTGAGGTGAAAATGTGCCTCATCACTGAAGATGATTTTCTTCAAAAACTGTCGCTCATTTTCATATCTTTAACACGTTGTTGGATTGTGTATCTCTCCAGGGTTCAAATTTAATAAGTCTGAAATAGAGAAACGTCAAATAAAATTTGGAAAAAAAATTTGGCGTTTAGGTGTGGTTCACATTCAACATCGGCCCTTGAAATTTAACCACCCGATATAATACCTATAAATGATAGTTTATTAGATTAATTGTTTAATAATTTTTGTACTTGTGCAAAATTAATTAAGAGTCAAATCTCTTTTTATTTATTAACTACTCTTACAGACTAACAGCTGTTCCCATTATTTTTCTCCACTGAATTTTAAAAAGATACATTTTATCTGCCTCCTCTTAAGGACATGCGCAGACCGGAAATTAAATTTCCCCTTATCCGCAACTGTTTCTATTATATTTTTAAAGTTGTCTAGTTTCTTTTGTGTTCCCACAACAATTTCCCCTTAGAAAAGAAAAAAAATATATGTCACATATGGAAGGCGGTAATCCTTATTTACGTTTATTTAAAGTAATTTTAAATGACAAAGAGCTTATTTATTTATTTACTATTTCATCTACAGAATTATATTCTTACAGATTACTGAACACTTTAATTAAAATATTTAAATAACATAAATTTAAACGAACTAAAACTAACTTTAAAATTTAACAAAGGAAACAAGTTGTTACATAAATGTAAGCATCTTGCAATAGGTTCATTATTCGCATAATTAGTTCTCAGACAGCTCTCCTCAAACATACAATTATTTCTTAAATCCCTGGGAGGACAATATAAGGTAAAATAATTTTTTAATTCTAGGCAATCAATATTGTTACACGTAAAGGAAAAAATATGGTTGATATAACAATATTTTAAGGGCAAAATACTATTGTTGAATAATATGGTTGAACACAACCACATAATATGGTTTAAATCCGAAAGTTTTTTACAGAACTAAGTACAGCTAAGAACCGACATTTTATTATTTAACCTTGTATATGGTAAAAGTTTTACTAATGACTAACAATGTTATTGTAAAAATTAAAATTCAACTGTCATGTCCAATTATCAATCCTATTCATATTATTGGAAAATTGTAAATTCTATTGTCACATTCAAAGGTACTTGTGTTAAAGGTCACAATGTTATATATATATATATATATATATATATATATATATATATATATATATATATATATATATATATATATATATATATATATATATATATATATATATATATATATATATATATATATATATATATATATATATATATATATATATATATATATATATATATATATATATATATATATATATATATATATATATATATATATATATATATATATATATATATATATATATATATATATAACAAATACACAGACATACAAACTTCTATAACTGAAACCACATTTTTCTAACTTGTTTAGTAAAAATTTATTTTCAATCAATGTTTTCATACAAAATAGATTAAAATCAGATCCTGTCGTTTTGGCAACATTGATGGATCTTTGCTTTGGCCCATTTATGTACATATCTGTAAAAAAAATATGGAATTTAAATACATCAAAATATAGGCATTTGGCCATATAAAATCTTATACAAACCTTTTTGCTTTAAAGTTTTGTTTGTATGATGCTGCTATTTACACCAAAAAATAAATATTTATAAATTTTTTAAAAATTTTTTATCATTATTAAAATTAAAAAAACACAAATAAACCAGCAATTTAAATAAAAACTATGTATGAATACAAGCAAATGTCAACGTGTGTAAAACCAACAATAGCTAGTTTATACTGTAAACAAACATGTGTTGTAGATAAATGCTTTAACCATATGTATGTTTCTAATTAATAGTCTATTATTGTACATAACAAAAGGTTTTGTTATATTCAAACTTTATTTTTAAACATTATTATTGCATTCAACCATTTTTTAAAATGATAGAAATGTAACAATAGAAATATGAATATTTGAATACTCACATAATTATAGTGGATTAAACTATATTAAAAATTAAAAAATAACAACAGCAGTAACAATACAAATTATGGCAGAGTATATACTAATGTTGTCACAACAATATTCCAAATTGCCTTTTCTTTGCGTGTAGATAAAATATTATAGGCCAGCAATAGCAAGGAACAAGTTCTGCGATCATTTAATGATTGCAAGCCTAATAACTTTCTTCTGATGTCATAAGAAGGCAGTTCATAAGGCCATATTAACTTTAAAGCGGTCTTAGTAAAATTTTTCTGAATACGTTCAATACGATTAGATGTACCTACATGATAGGGATTCCAGATAATAGAACAATATTACAAAATACTGCGGACGAAAGAAATGTATACGGATTTCAATCCGTATACATTTCTTAAAATCTTTAGAATTTCTTCGTATGAAACCAAGCATACAATAGGCTTTAGAAACAACATAATCAATATGGATAGAAAAACTCAATTTACAATCAACAAATACGCCTAAATCCTTTACTTCAGCTACACGTTTAATTGAGAGGCCATTAATAGAATAATCGAACTTAAATGGGCTTAAGATATGAGCATAGGACATCGAAGAACATTTTGATATATTAATATATATGTATATCATTTTCAGAACAGCAGTCAGATAATTTATCAAGATCAGCTTGTAATTTATAGCAGTCTCCCAGGCTGGAGATACAAGAGTATAATTTTAAATCATCAGCGAATAACAAACATCTAGAAAACTTAAAAACTGATGGTAAATCATTGATAAAAAGTATAAAAAGTAATGGCCCAATATGTGTTCCCTGCGGAATACCAGAATAAGCGTCTATTAAAAATGACGAGGAAGCGTTTCCGATTTTAACTATAAGTTTTCTGTTAATAAGGAAACTTTCAAAAAACTTTCAAAAAATAGTAATATATTATTTGAAAGGCCAAATTTGCGAAGCTTATGTAACAAAAGATGATGACTAACTGTATCAAAAGCCTTTGCAAAGTCTGTATATAAATGTGATTTTCTTGCTATTATCTTTTTGGCAACACTAGTTTTGACAGCTCACGCACGTTTTGTATCTTGTGTCACTGTCAAACATCTTCAGTTTGGTCTATAATTTAATCATGAATCGTCTTACAAACGAACAACGCTTGCAAATTATTGAATTTTATTACCAAAATGCGTGCTCTGTTAAGAAAGTTCATCGCGCGCTTCTTCCATTTTATGGTCAGTTTAATCGACCTACTGAGGCTTCTATTCGGGCTATTGTAAAAAAAATTTCGCACCAAATTTACATTGTTGGACATTAAACCACCAACACGCTTACGTAGAGTGCGAACTGAAGAAAATATCGCAGCCGTATCGGCCAGTGTTGGTGATGACCGTGAATTATCGATTCGGCGCCGTTCGCAGCAATTGGGCCTCTGTTACTCCACTACGTGGAACATTTTGCGGAAGGATTTGGGTGTGAAGCCTTATAAAATACAGCTGGTGCAAGAATTGAAGCCAAACGACCTACCACAACGCCAAATTTTTGGTGAATGGGCTCTTGAAAAGTTAGATGAAGATCCACTTTTTTATCGAAGAATTGTGTTCAGCGACGAGGCTCATTTCTGGTTGAATGGATACGTGAACAAGCAAAACTGCCATATTTGGAGTGAAGAGCAGCCAGAAGCATTGCAAGAGCTACCAATGCATCCACATTGGTGCGGATTATGGGCTGGCGGCATCATTGGGCCGTATTTCTTCAAAGATGATGCGAATCACAACGTTACTGCGCTACCGTGCGATGATAACAAACTTTTTTTTTGCCCAGAATGGAAGAGCTTGACTTGCATGACATGTGGTTTCAACAAGACGGTGCCACATGCCACACAGTACGCGAAACAATGGATCAATTGAGAGGCGAGTTCGGCGAACAGTTTATTTCACGCTTGGGACCAGTCAATTGGCCGCCCAGATCGTGCGATTTAACGCCTCTAGACTATTTTTGTGGGTCTATGTTAAGGCTAATGTCTATAGCGACAAGCCCGCTTCGATTGACGCACTGGAAGCCAACATTGCCTACATTATTCGTGAGATACCGGCCGAAATGTTGGAAAGAGTATGCCAAAATTGGACTAAGCGGATGGACCATTTGAGGCGCAGCCGCGGCCAACATTTGCATGAAATAATCTTCAAACATTAAATTATATCGACCCAACTATCGATTCAAATAAATATTTCATGCATTTTTCTGAATTTTATGCTTTTTTTTTTAAATTTCCGATAGTTCTTATAAAATCACCCATTATAACATCACATTGTGATCTACGCTCCATTGCAGTTATAATATCACGAGTTATAATAAGTAAATTAGTAGAAGTTGATCTATTAGGCATAAAACCATGTTGCTGATGGAAAATAAAACCCTTAACGAGGTCGAAAATTTTATGCTTTAAAATTTTATCAAAAATCGTCGCAAATGGACTCTGTTTAACTATAGGTTTATAATTAGTTATTAGGCTTCGATCGATCACCTGATTTAAAAATTGGTACAAGACAACAAAGTTTCCAGCAATCCAAAAATTTACCATATTTAAGGCACATATTAAAAAGTTTCCTAATACTCTCAGCAATGCTGAACCTACATTTTTTTAAAAATATCGAGGGATATGAACCAACTGTGGCTTTAGTATCGTTCTTTAAAGCATTTATTGCTTCAGCAACCTCGTTAACAATTACGTCAAACTTAAATTCGCTATTGATGTTTGAAAGCAGATGATAATTAGAATCGTCATAAGTATGTTTAACAAAGGTGCTCTGAATATATTTAGAAAAAAGCTCACATGTGGTAGAAATACTATCGGATTGTAAGGTATCATAATACATATGCTTTGGTAACCCATGATAGTCCTTTTTGCTATTAATATAATGCCAAAAAGCGGAAGAGTTGGATAGTAATATCATGCAACTTTGATACTCGTATTCATACTAGAGCTGCAAAACAATCGATAGTATCGATTGTTTTATGTTTAGCTAACTATCGATTGTTTTCGTTCGATAGTGATACTATCGACAATTTTTGAACGTATATACAAAGCCGGTTACATGTAGACGACATAACGTTTCTGGCCATTTATTCAGGCATATTCTTAGCCGCCTGTAAATTTTTATATTTATAGCGTTATTTACAAATGAAAATATATGATATAAATCATACTGTATTAAAAAATTATAAATAGCTTGTTTTCTATGTTTCCCAGCTATCTATGTGTCAACATTTCATAGGAACTACCCTAATCATCAGAAGCTTAAATAGCGAATAAAAAACTTAATTGTTTGGTTTGTACATATGTACAACAGGTTTTTAGTTCAAGTTTTTCCTTTCTTAATTTTTTTCTTAAGAAGGATTTTTTACAATACAAATTTGCTGTGATCAATAATTTTGATTGAAGAAGACAAGAAAAATAATAATCAAATCTTTAGCTGGGGGACAACTAGCTGTTTCGTAGTCGCTACACTACTCATCAGCACCCACTGGGATTTGAACTCGGGACATGACGTATCATGATCTACTGCTTTAACCACTAAGCCACCGAGCATTTAATTATTTTCTATCTATATTCATCTCATATTGAATCACATATGCATTTTGTTAATTGCCCACATTGTTTGTACAGCGTTTGCTGTCTCAGAACTAGCGGTATTTATTTTATTTATTAACATACATATTTTTTGTATTTTAATATTCTCCGGACCCAGAGATGTAAATATTAATTTGTTAAATTTTTGTTGAACTTTTATAATTTTTTTAAATTAAAAATTGTTTGGTTTGTACATATGTATAATAAAAAAAAAAAAAAAAAAAAAAAAAAAAAATTATAAAAGTTCAACAAAAATTTAACAAATTAAAAAACTTAATTGTTTGAATTTTTGTTCTCTGCTTTTCGATACTTTCAAAAAGCAAATCGTAGCAACCAACGGTTGTTCATTTGTTTGAAAGGTGTAAAGAAATGATAGAGATGTGTATAAATGGAAAAGCTTGTTTTTTGTGTTTTGACAGATATTATTAGAGCATTTTTCTTTTTAAATTCTCAGCAATTTATTTGGATTGTTGGGATATAAAGTTGAGTGCTTGAGAATATCTTTAAAAAATTTCCAAAGTCTACTGATGATTAGGGTAGTTCCTATGAAATGTCGACATATAGATAGCTGGGAAACATAGAAAACAAGCTATTTATAATTTTTTACTGGTATAAATGTTAGAAGCTTAAATAGCGAATAAAAAACTTAATAATGTATTAAAGCAAATTCTATTACATCATTTATTACTTTTATCTCAAATAAAAAAAAAAGAGTTTTTTGATATAAAAAATGTTAAACATGGCTACTTATATCTTCCGGCTGCGGCTAAATGTCGACTGCAACTTAAAAAACTTTGTTCTCTCTGCATACAGGTGACGCTGCAGCTCAAAATGTTTAGCAAAAATAAAAAGAGAAGTATATAAAAGTTATATTTTTTATCATAGAATAAAAATACGTAAAGATTTTATAAATATGTATGTACCTATGTTTAGTAACTTCCACTTGAGTTGCAGATTCATAGTAAAAACTAAAAGTAGCGCTTAACGATAGTATCGATAATATCGATAGTTTTTCTTGAAACTATCGAAAATATCGATGCGGACGACTATCGATAGTTTTGCAGCTCTAATTCATACATTTTTGAAAAAAGCAATACATTTTTGTCTCCATTTGATTTCTTCATTTTTAATACGCTTATACCAGTTTCACTTGTAAGTTTGTTTGTATGTTTGCAACACTCGAAATTCTTACCATATGAGTGATTACTACAGTGTTGCCGCTTTAGTGCGAAAATTGGAGCTGCCGTATTGCTTCCGGTGAGGTCAGGAGATTTTGGGAATTCATGTAGCCGATTTTGGGAATTCCCCAAAAAGTACGGACCCACTGCGCTAACCGGTCTGCAACCAGTGTTTCATATTTAGTGCGCGTTTTTGTCATGGAACAAGTATCTGAACTATAAATGGTGATTCGCTTTAGTGCGAAAATTGAAGTTGCTGTACTGCTTCTTCGGAGGAGGAGGAGAAGGATTTTGGCGTGCTCTGAAGCTAAAAATATATTCTCGCAACCGCTTCACAAACCGAGTCGGAACCAATTTTTCATATTCGTGCACTTTTTGGCCGTGAAACGTGTATCCGAACTATTAACGGTCAATCGATTTAGTATGAAAACTGAAGTTGCCACACTGTTTTCAGGGAAGTGGGGGATTTTTACGATTCCTGAAGCCGATGTTGGGAATTCCAAATAATAAAATAAAAAAACTCGGGATACGTTATACAAATAATTATCTGGTTATATGGATAATTATTTTAGTTAGATATCGAAGCGAGTTTTTTAGTTTTTTTAACTATATTTATTATATATTGCGGCAAAGTTTAAAATCAAGCCTCTAATGCCAAATATGATTCATATGCAAAAAGATTAAGTACATATCGATGGGTTAATATAAAAAGAGCGTAGCTTGATTTTGCGTTATTTTATAGTAGAAGGAAAAAACTTTATAAAATTCGTAAAATTTTAGATACAAAAAACAGTTTTAATGAAATTTTTAATAAAACGTGGCCACACATTTTATTTCAAATAAACTCTTTTATATATACAGTCATATCACAGAGCTTAATTCCGTTGGGAAAGGGAATTGAATTCATTTTTTGCTTCTTCAAAAAACTAAAAAACTTTTCGGAATGAAATCATTTTTAATGGCAAGAATGAATCTAGTATTATCTTATAGAATTGATTTTATTCCGAAAAAGTTTTAAATTTTTGTTTTTTGAAGACTTAAAAAAACGATTCAATTCCATTTCCGAACGGAATTGAATTCTGTGACATGGCCAATAACATTTTTTCTTCAATTTTAATGAATTTATCTAAGATAGGCCCTTTTTGCATTAATATTTTTGAAAAGAGTAAGTTAGGTCTTTTTTATAACTGAGTTGAGAATGAGACATCTATATATAAAAATGAATTACCAAATGTATGTTATAGCTTAACTCGAAAACGGCAGGAGCGATTTGACAATTTTTTATAAGGTTTAAAATTTCCAAGCCTTAAGGCCGGTACGGAGTTCTTACAGAAATTCACGTTTGGAAATATACATATATTTCTACATGTACAAATGATTGTCTAGATTGGTGTAGAAAAGGTATATGTATATATGTAAATACTTACCTTATTGGACGTCTTGCAATCCTAAAGGATTTCAGAGACGTAATCGATATGTCTCAAACAAGTGACCTTATAGATCCTTCTAACTCCTTTGCCAGGAAGTTTAAGACCATCTTCCCAACAAGGAAGGATTGGAGCATGAACCCCAGATGGTTGCGGGATGGTTCACAAAAGTGGTACACGGATGGATCCAAAACGCTCCAAGGTGTTGGAGCGGGAATAGTGGGGCCTAGAGCACGCAAATATATAACCCTTAGCAAAGACACCACAATCTTCCAAGCGGAACTATACGCAATAAGGGAAGCGGTTGAAATACTTTCCCACAGGGGACACAAGGGAGTGCTGATAAAAATACTCTCCGATAGCCAATCAGTGCTGAAGGCCCTGAGCAGTTGTGTCTTCACATCCAAGTTAGTACTGGAATGTCACAACAGGCTAAATGAACTGGCAAGCCAGAACCAGGTCACCCTGATCTGGGTGCCAGGACATGAAGGGCATCATGGCAATGAAATGGCTGACATTTATGCCAAGAAAGGAGCAGAGGGGACTTTTATTGGACCCACTCCAACTTTTGGCTTCAATAAGGGTCTCCTGAATGAGGAGATAAATAAATGGACGGTGTCCATCGTTGAACAACATTGGAACGAGACAGCTGGTCTTGAACACTCCAAGAAATTTCTAAACTTTGATAAAAAGAGAGACGAATGTGCTCTAAAACTGGACAGGAAAAGTCTCAGAACATTGACAGGTGCACTTACAGGTCATTATAACTGCTACAAGCACCTGCATAGGATGGGAATTTCCAACACAGACATTTGCAGATTCTGCGGTGAAGAAGAGGAGTCAATGGAGCACTTAATCACCCAATGTGGAGCACTGCGACACAGAATATATAGTCTACTACAAGCTTATATGTTAGGCGAATGTGACTTAATATCACTCCCTATGATGGAGCTTGTCCGTTTTCTTGACATACTCAACCAATAATGGGGCATGGGAAGCACAATAGATCACCATTGGTCGCAGTGCAAATGGCCGATGAGGGCCATATCCCATCCAATAATAATAATAATAATAAATACTTACCTCAATTCTTCCTCCATTTTATTAACAAAAAATTTTTATTATGAACATTAATTTTTGTTTCAGTTTACGGAAAAAAGTCTCCACTTTTACTTTTAACATACCTGTACTAATAAAAAAATATCAAAAATTCCCTTTACTTTTCTTTACATTCACACTGCGTAAGCAAACATGTTCGGCTCTCCAAATTAACAATACACCTATTCCGCAGCATAATGAAGTTAAATACCTTGATATTTACCTCGACCGTAGGCTAACGTGGAATCCTCACATTGATGCGAAAGTCACACAGTTGAAATTAAAAGCAGCGCAACTAAATTGGCTTATGGGCAGAAATTCGACATTGAAGTTGGACTGCAAACTTTTGTTATATAACGCAATTTTAAAGCCTATATGGTGCTATGGAGTTCAATTATGGGGAACCGCCTCAACATCTAACATTGAAAAAATTCAAAGACGACAAAACCAAATTCTTCGTACGATTACTGCAGCTCCATGGTACGTAAGAAACTCACGAATTCACAACGATCTGTGTGTTCCGCTGGTAACTGACGAGTTCTCTAAGTATGCCACAAGGTATATCAGTAAACTGGAACTTCACCCAAATCCTCTTGCACGCAACATACTTAATTTTGGCGGCCACTCTCGGTTGAGAAGAAGGGATACCCTGGCCACCATCAGAACGTTAAATAGGTGATTCTACCGATATTATTCGCGCGAAATAAAATTCTTTTGTCTAGCAGTGGCTGGACTTAAATAACTTTTGTATTTAGTATTAAGATTTGAATACTTATTGTTAGTTCATATTTTGAAGATTCAATAAATAAATGAATGACAAAAAAAAAAAAAAAAAAAAAAAAAAAAAAAAAAAAACTTTTCTTTAAGAACTCCTTACCGGTATGCGGAAATGTACATAAGGAACTTACCAACCTGAAATTCCGTATCTTTTTCGCACACAGTTTTTATGGGAACCTGAATTTCCGTAAGAACTGCGTACTGGCCTTTATGCAAAAAAAAAAAAATTATGAAAGTGCCATGCCCATACAAAATAAATATTGATTTGATTATATCTTAAACTCGATTGGCTAAAGCCAAAGCAAACAAAAAAAAAAAAAAAAAAGGAAATAAGATGGAATCGGATAAGTGGGCGTGGTACTTCCCATACAAATTACATATTGATTTTTGGATATCTTGAGAAAGATTAAAGCTGAAGTTTCTAAATCTGATACGAACGACATGAGTGCTAAGACTCATTCCCACCTCAACGGATACGTGAAGAAGCTTCTATCGCTTCTGGGGCACCGAAAATCCACGAGAGATGCACGAGGAGCCATTACACCCGCTCAGGATGAGTGCATAGTACACTGTTCACGCTGGAAGAACAGCAACAGTGACGGTGTGCGCAATTGAACCGATTAGGACTGGAGGACATGTGGTTACAACAGGATGGAGCAACGGCACACACTGGGCGAGCCACAACCGGTTTTCTAAAGGCGCATACCCGCGTCGGCTCATCTCTCGTTTTGACGATTTGCACTGGCCTGCAAGACCACTCGATTTAAACGTTCAAGCCTTTTTTTGTGGGGTTTGTTGAAGTCCCGTGTTTACATAAACAAGCCCGAGACCCCTGAAGAACTCAAGGATAACATTCGACACAAGTGCGGGAATATGTCGCCCGAAGTTCTCGCCCAAGTGATGAAAAATGCCATAAA
The DNA here is from genome assembly GCA_914767995.1 of Thecocarcelia acutangulata. Classification (NCBI taxonomy): domain Eukaryota; kingdom Metazoa; phylum Arthropoda; class Insecta; order Diptera; family Tachinidae; genus Thecocarcelia; species Thecocarcelia acutangulata. The sequence continues at coordinate 74,879,521 of OU612095.1, read as the reverse complement.
ATGAGCCCCGTATAGCCTTCAATGTTAGCGGCATCGCACTTTAATTCGTTGATTTTAGCCATTGTTAAAACACTCTTACCCTGCAGAAATTATTGGAGTACATCATTCGTTTTAAATAAAAAGGAGTAGTTTCAACCTAATCCAATGTAATGCAAACATGGACCATGATGACAAAAAAACATAATTGACAATACTCGCAATACATTATTACAAAAAATACAACGATGGTAACACTGTTACGCTATGTTTTGCTTAGTGTGTTTTCTGACAAGCCGAATAATTTTTTTTATTATTATTAATAAATAAATATCTATCACAAAATTTGTTAGTTTCATCTTAAATCATGGGTATGTTAAGGTCACGATGAATAATTTTATTATTGAAAAACAATGAAGCTCTAGTTGTTGATCTTAATATTTTTGACTGGAATATTTGAAGAATTTCAAGGTTTGAGTTACTAGCAGTTCCCCAAAGTTGAATTCTGTAAGTCCAGGTATATCCTATGAATACAATTGTTATGTTTGCAATTATTTATTTATTTTTTTTTATTTATAATAAAACATTCATATGCGTTTATTTTGTTACTGTTTATTTTAATAGTTGTCCAAACTACTTTGGACAAAACTATTTTGGATTTAATATTATATAGCTATATTAGTATATTATGGTTTGAATTTTTTATATATATCCCTATAGTTTAATGATTAATTATGAATTATTATAATTATGAAGTGTTAATGAATTCAATTATCTAATACTTACCATTATATTAACTTACTTAATACTTACCAATTATTTATTTGAATTGCCTTATGTGTATACTCACCACTATGTAAAGTTGTTCGCAGTGGCAAGCCTAATCAATTGGAAACTTTCCAAGTGTCAATTTGGATCATTTCCGGTTTTTTTTGAATAAAAAACTTACAATCTAGATAGCCTGAAGACTGCTAGTGCGATCAACAAATTTTTTTCCCCACTACAACCCATTTGTTAACACACGAGCACCACCCTGCAACCCAGGTGAATAATAAATATAACCTATTAAATTTATTGAAAAGAAATAATAAATCCTCTTTTATTTTATTTCTTTTCCCCACATCATTATCATTAACTCAACCCGAGTTAATCATATTCCCAATTCTGCTTTGCATAAAGCAGAGTTGGTTAACACAAAAGTTTGCTTTTAGCACTCAAAAAGCATCACTTTTGTTCAATAGTTTTTAATAATTGAAGAAAAAATTTTATACGAAAAGTTTTGTGATTACATTTCACTTGTTTTTTGCAAAAAGGCCCCAAAGGTTCTCAAAATAATAGTTTTTAAAGTAGTCTCTTGTGGAGTTCTGTGGAGTATTCACATCAGAGTAATTTAAAAATGGTTTCCAAACTAGTTTTCTGTGGTAATCCGTGGATTAGTGACATGAAGTAATTTCCAGACTAAGCCTGTGTTAATAATTTGTGGAGTAGTTATTTGGACTAGTTTTTGGATTACTCTGACCTAATGTTTTTTTGGATTACATGGTCCTCTCCTAGGACATTGTAATGTAAAATGGAGCATGTTTTTCCCATATATTTGCATTACTTTTGGACTAGTCATGGTCCCTTGTAGAGTACTCTTTACAGGCATGTAAGGAGTAATCACGATTTCTGCAGGGTAGTACTCTGAATTTATTGTTTTACCCTTTTGCAGATAGTCAATCAATAAAATACCTTTGAAGTCCCAAAAAAGCGTTGCCATAACCTTATCAGCCGAGTGAATTGTTTTTGCCTTCTTTGGGGTACTTCCTCCAGCTTCAGTCCATTGTTTGGATTGTTCTTTTGTCTCTGGAGTATAGTGATGGATCCATATCTCATCAACAATTATGAAATGACGCTTCAAGTCCATTTTATTTCGCTTAAAACGATGCAAACAAGCTTGAGAAATTTTCATTCTTATGCGTTTTTGGTCGACTGTTAACAAATGCGGCGCCCATCTTGCAGAAAGCTTTTTCATCTGTAGTTCTTCATGCAAAATTAAATGGACTCGATCATTTGAGCCATGATATTAGCTATTTCACGCACTTTTATTCGTCGATCATTTAATACCATATCATGCACTTTGGCTACAATTTCTGTTGTTGTTGCTGTTTTTGGACGTCCACTCGTGGTTCATCTTCAATGCACGACCACGTTTAAATTCAGCAATTCAGCAACCCAATTTTTTACTGTTGCATATGAAGGAGCACTTTCACCTTGCACATTCACCCTATCATTACGAATTTCTTGTCCCGATAAACCTTTTTTATGTAAATATTTAATGAGACCATGTATTTCTAATTTTTCCACTGCAAAAAAAATCATGGATGCGTCTTTAATTTTTTTCTGTTTATAGCGCGCTTTTTGTGCTACGTTTTCCGAACCGCTCTCGTATTTATATAACCTCATTTTATTACCAGAACTGCTTTTAAGCAAAAAAATTTTTATGAAAAACCCGATTTGGGCTATATCTCGGGTATATATGGAGCGATATCTGAAAATTTGTTTGCCTTTTAGTCACCATGCTTAATGAGTGTGTGAAGTATGAAGCAAAACAAACAGTTTTTTTTTTCAAAAATTTCTATACAAAATTGCAAAAAAAATGAATTTTTCGGAATTTTGGATATATCTCCAAAAAACTGTAGAAATTACAAACGGAATCACAAACTTATATTATATATCCTTTACATTTTTGTGAAGGGTATAAAAATAAAAAGAAAATAAAAAAGCAGTTCTTTCTGGTAATAATTATAAGGAGGTTACTAAAATATAAAAAATGAAAAATTCCGATATCGGTCCATATATACCTTAGATATAGTCTGAACAGATTTTTCAATAAAAAAAAATGGTTTTTTGCTTAAAAGCAGTTATGGTTATAAAAGGAGGTTATTAAAATACAGAAAATTAAACATCACATATCGGTCCATATATACCCGAGATATAACCTAAACCGATTTTTCAATGGAAATTTCCATGTAAGATTATTTTTTTGGCATGGCGATTACAAGCAAAAAAAAAATGTTTTCCCCGATATCGGATCATGTATGTATGTATATACGAGCTTAGTAATATATACTATATATTTTGGGAAGGGTATTTTAGATTCGGCCCAGCCGAATATACTGCAATCTTGCTTGTTTTTTCTACTCTTACCAACGTATCGCGATTTAATATCACGAAGAATGCTACAAATTCAATATTTATCACGTGATCCGCAATCCACAAGCTGAATTTCAAGCTATAGATTGCGATCCTTCCATACTGCATGCTACATGTTCAGTAAATATTGCACAGCTGTCTTTCATTGCCTTTGCATAAATTTTTTCAAAAACACATAGACTTCCTTGACAACTATTCGTAAATTCTACCAACAAAATACATGTTGATGTTTGTTGGTGTTGTATTTATTGTAATTCTGCCACTACCTGTATAAAACCATGATATGAAAAAATACAAGGTAGTTTTATTCTCTCAATTTTCCTCACCTTCTGACAAATATAAGGATTGTGACATTTTCCATAAAATTGTGCCACTGTATTAGTTTATACATTCCCTTGTTTTCAGTTTGTTTTGCAGTTGTGTCTGAAAATAATAATAAATTGTGACTTTTAACAAAAACAAATAAAAAATTTAAAAATGGAATACAAACATAAATCTAAAATATATAAAAATGGCCTGAAAAACACCCTCAGACTAAAATGCTACCGACACCATGTTTCAATGTGCCTTTAGTATAACGCGGACTAAGACGTTGGCTTTTCGGTCATCTAACCAGTCTTAATCTATCGGAACCTTTTAAATTAAATTTGCACTCATCGGAGAATAGTATGGAATTCTTTTGTGTGGTGGTCAAATTATTGTGTTCCCTTGCAAATTCCTACCTGACCAGTCTATTTGTCCGTGATATAAAGATTTTTTTTACACTTTTGTATATTACACTTTTAGGGCGGTATGCAAAAAAAATCCTTACTTGAGTTTTAACGTATACGTTAGTTACCAAACACATTAACACTACCAAACATTTGTTAAAAAAGTTTATGCAAAAACAGTACGTTAACTAATAAATATGGTAATGAGTTTAATAGTTTTTTTCTGGCAACATCATCATATTTGGGTGATTAGTGACGAAAAGAAATGAATATTATTTTAATCGGACAATAAATTTTTTTAAAGGTTTCTATTATTTCAGCATAAATTGATATAAATTCTGTAAAACTTTCCCTGACTTGATGTTTTTATTAAAGTTCAGAAATAAAATAAAGTAAATTAAATAAATTGAGAACATTTTAAATAATTAAAATTGGTAAATATATTTTAATTATTCGAATAACGTGCTTCTTTGTTTTATTTATGAAAAAAAGTACATCACTATAAGTTTTCTTTTATTTACATAAATTATTGTGTGAAAATTCTAAAAAAAAGAAGACTGTAATTATCATGGAAGTTGGACCGGCCTCAAAACGAAAGCGTTCGGAAAATTGGAATGAAGAGGATAAGGTGAGTAACTAAGAAAATATCTGTTTATATGTTATTTTAATTTAAAGATTTTGTATGCATTCAAATTATTTATGCAGATGCTGCTGAGGGAATTAATTAGATAGAATGTCAAGTTTATAGAAAATAAGAACACGGACACCAACACTAACCAAGCGAAGAAGAAAGCTTGGCAAGAAATCCTAGAAAGGTATGTATGTCTGAAATGAATACTTACTTACATATGCATGTATGTAAATAAAATAGCATGATTTTATAGATAAGTTCTTTGCATTGTTTTTTTATAGTTTCAATAGTTTATGCGTAAATAAATATTTTGTTAATTTATAGCCAGAATCCCCAAGCAAACGACCCCTAAAGTTGCCATTTTCAAACTGCTATTTTATTTTCGATTCGTTAAAAAGCCGGCAATCGTGAGTGCTTCCTCTCCATCTTGCGACAAAAAAGATGTTAAGATATCAAAAGAAATGATTCAAGCTTTATTTACCTGCACGTTGAGTGAATAGAAGCCTTTTCTATTAATGTAATATTGCGCCAAATCACCACCAGTTTTTTTTAATTTTAATGTGGGTGCAATCAATTGCCCCAATTATTCCTGGGAAATTCCTCAGGGTTTTGAATTTGTTTGCCAGTTTTGCCTCTTCTACAACAGATGATTGCATTTTTATTATTTGTTTCGCGTGTTCGGCTACAGGACGCGCTACTTTGGCACAAACTCTACTTACAGTAGATTGTGCCAAACCGTGAAGGTCACCTGTGTCATCTTGAACCTAAAAATATAAATGGAAGAATATACTATATTCACCTTTACATAACTTAGTATCTATATACTTCTCTTCTTCCCCAGCAACGTAAAGCCACCAACACCTGAAGTTCCGGTGAAGTTCCACATCCCCCGCGTTCAACTTCTATATCTGGTCTTATCAGCTGCACAATTTTCGCCACTGTTTGTTTTTGAAACCGATATTTCTTCCTGAACTGGTCATCAGGAAGGCAGAAACCATCAATTCTCTCCTTATATATTCTAGACCGATTTTGACTAGGAAATCGGTTGATGATATCTATAGAGTATATACATACATACATAAATATATGTATGAGAATAAAAAACTTATAGTTAACACTCCGATAATTTAACACTGCAATTATAATAAACAATGTACCACCACAAATATACTTACCAATTCTTCTTATAAAATTGTAGGATTCCATTCCATTTCATTTTTTTTTTTTTGTTTTTTTTTTTTTTTTTTTTTGAAAATAAACAGAATTTTTTGAATGTTTTTAATTTAAAAAACAAACAAAAAACATGAAATGTCACTTTAACGTACGGTTAAATTGTGCCCATTTCAACTTTAAAATAGTTGAAGTTAACGTTAGCTTCCCAAACGAATGGTAAGCTAACAATCGTTTTTGAATAAAACGTTAGGAAATTTTTCTTAACAATTGCTTACCAAGCTTTGTTAAGTTTTTTTGCATACGGCCCTTAGTCCGCCTTCTGCAGCCTGCCTTTGAATATTTCTGGGGGTAGCATTTAATGACAATTTTTGTGGCGATGGTTCTTGACGACACGAATTGCTTTTTTTATCAAACGTATTATTGCTTGGCCATTTCGCTTACTGGTTCTTCGGGAACGTCCAAAGTACCCAAACACAACGAAGACGGCTTATGATTCTTAGTGAATGTCAAATTTTTTTGCAATTGTGGTCTGTGATTGGCCGTTATTAAAATCAGCTATTATTTTTTCTTTTAAATGCACTGAATAATTATATCGCGCCATTTGTTAGAGAAGTTACAAGTCACGCCCAGAACAAGTTTGAAGGCACGAAAATGACGGAAAACTATATGCAAATTTTCGCTATACATGCTTACTTTGTTATTTAAATAAATAATGGCATCTAATGGAAGTAAGTTTTTCTTATTGTAAATAATGAAGAATATTCAAGGTTATGTGCATTAGTTTTGTCGCTGCATACTGAGTCAGTCTAGTAGAAATAATTATTTATACATTTTTAACCTACATACAATCATCAAACTTTTCCCTTTTTTTCAATATCTAAAGAGTATTTTCTTTTAAATGTAATAATATTTTCTTTAAAATAGGCATTCGTTTGAATGCTATCGTAAATTTTACTAATAAGCATAAGTCTGTGCTTTTAGTTTTTGGGAGCAAATTGGACCCAAGTGGGCTGGCTTTACAATAGCTGGCAGCCTATTAAACCTAACCTAACACGGGTTGCAAAACGACCACAGATACTTACAATCGGCTTATTATTTCTGGCATTTTCTATTATGAACAATGCACTACACATTTCGAAAAAAAATCCTGTCTAGGAGTAAATTCCCTTATTTAACTGTGTGGCAACGTCTTTTTGTATTTCTCTCTAAAAATAAACTTCAAAAATCCTTATTACAAATAATAAAAAGAGAATGAAACTACCTTGTATTTTTTATATCATGTATAAAACTGCTTTGACGACCTAAAAATATTTGGTAACTCTGCTCAATTCATAGAAATCCAAAAATAAAATTTATAACTTCCGTTTTCAAGACTGGCAAAAACAAAATTTTTAACAAAATTTTACAAAAAAATCACAAAAAAGTTTTCTTTCAAATTAAAAAATTATGGATATTTTGGCAAACGTTTATACAAAATTCTTCGCGTTCATTTTATTTTTAAGTTTAGGTAAGAAAGAATGTTAAGAAAAGCTCGTACATATGTACATACATAAGTACATATGTATGTACATATGTATGTATATGCATACAAACATAGATTTGATGAAATATCTGTTGGTTTGCAGTGTTCCAGATAGCAGGAAACTGTTTTATTCCTAATCATTATCTGAATAATGAATGGCGTGTAATTTTGGTATATGAGAATGGAAATTTAGGGCTGTTGAGAGACACCGTCGTTCGAAACGACTCAATATTATATATGGTGTGTAATCATAATGATATTAGTGAAGTTAACTGCGAGAATGGACAACTTACTCCAGAAGATAATTTAGTTCGAGGATGTGCTGCGCGTATGCAGCCGCAACTAAAACTACAAAATAATAAAAATTTATGCCCATACAATTTGTATCTGGTGGGTTATCAAATTCGTTGTCAAAATAAGGATTATTTTTTTGATACATATAAAGTCTGTTTCGAATTTGGACGCAAGCGAGCAGTTTTTACTATAAGCGAAGCGTATCCATTTGGTAAGTATGTAAAAATTCCTGACGGTATTTTGTATTATATTTTACGCAGATACTTTACCAGCCGTGTTTGAACTCCAGGTAATGGTGAAAAAGTTGATGACATGAAAACTTTACAGGTATTTTTTAAAGACCTGCTTTAGTTATAAAAACAGAGCGTAAGAACCTATTTTTCATTTGGAAACGATTTTTTCCATAAGCTTGTTTTTCGAAAAGTTACTGGTTTTAAAAAGGTGTTTTTAAAAAGATGGTTCCTTTTGTATGTTATAATGATTTGATTTCTCTTGAGTCTATCTTTGATAAACTACTACTAATTCGAGCTTTGTATTCGATATCCCAAATTTCATTATGTCGGCTAGTTGGTTGTCGTGTGAGAGGCTCGTTTCAGAACCTAGTACGCATTAAATTGAATGCAGCTGCTTGGTGGGAAAAACTTAATGCTTGCATCATTAAGCAGTTACTTGTATGAGAGCGCACAGTGGGCGAAAAGGCTCATCTAGCGGCGTTTAATTAATAGCGGTTAGAGAATTTTTTTTTTGGTTCCCCCATATTTTTTTTTTTAGTTGAAAATAGATTAAGCTACAATCATGGTGCAATTCTTAGGTGGCAGCATAAGAGTTGTTGTACTACATACATAATATTTTGTTTGTGTAAAAATTCTGGACGCTGTCAAAAACATTTTTACAAAACAGAAGAAAATGAAGAAAGAAACGCTTATATAAAAAAAAACGAACAAAGAAAATTAATATAATATTTTTTATAAATTGTTTTCAACACATTTTAAGCAATTAAAATATTTTTGAAAACTTTTTTATTGTGTTCTTGCCCTTTTTCAAACTGTTTAAAATATTTTTATTTTTTCACCCACAATTTTTGACACCCACAATTTTATGAAACAAAAAATTATCACTTGCGCTAGTGATACCACCTGGTTAATTGCACCATGGCTACAATGTTAAACAACAAAAAAAAGAAAAACAATTAAGTTTTTTATTCGCTATTTAAGCTTCTAATATTTATACCAGTAAAAAATTATAAATAGCTTGTTTTCTATGTTTCCCAGCTATCTATATGTCGACATTTCATAGGAACTACCCTAATCATCAGTAGACTTTGGAAATTTTTGAAAGATATTCTCAAACATTCAACTTTATATCCCAACAATCCAAATAAATTGCTGAGAATTTAAAAAAGAAAAATGCTCTAATAATATCCGTCAAAACACAAAAAACAAGCTTTTCTATTTATAAACGTCTCTAACATTTCTTTTACTGATGATTAGGGTAGTTCCTATGAAATGTCGACATATAGACAGCTGGGAAACATAGAAAACAAGCTATTTATAATTTTTTACTGGTATAAATGTTAGAAGCTTAAATAGCGAATAAAAAACTTAATTGTTTGAATTTTTGTTCTCTGCTTTTCGATACTTTCAAAAAGCAAATCGTAGCAACCAACGGTTGTTCATTTGTTTGAAAGGTGTAAAGAAATGATAGAGAGGTGAATAAATGAAAAGGCTTGTTTTTTGTGTTTTGACAGGTATTATTAGAGCATTTTTCTTTTAAATTCTTAACAATTTATTTATATTGTTGGGATATAAAGTTGAATGTTTGAGAATATCTTTCAAAAATTTCCAAAGTCTACTGATGATTAGGGTAGTTCCTATGAAATGTCGACATATAGATAGCTGGGAAACATAGAAAACAAGCTATTTATAATTTTTTACTGGTAAAAAAAGAAATTTTTTTTAAATATATTTATCTTTTTTTTTTTTAAAGTTGCAACTTTTTTTTCATATATTAAACATTGTTTCATTCAGGAAAGCAGAATAAAGTTAATACATTCAATGTTTTACATTCCTTTGGTCTAAAAATATATTAAACTTCAATATTAAAAGATTTTTTCAAAAAATTTGTATTCAATTTTTTTTTTAATTTTTTTCTGTTGAAATAATTCTTTTGCCCTTATTATCAGGCATATTCTGAGAAATGTAAATCGCTTAAATTTAGCGTTTTCGATTTGAAAACGCCAAATAGGTGTTCTGAGAAGTGTATAACGCAAGAATTATGGTTTTGCGATTTCAAATCGCCAAAAAGGTGTTCTGGAAAACGCATATCGCTTAAAATTGGCGACTTCAACTCGCATGTATATATTGAAGTGATCTGATTGAATTTGCTAAAACGGAACTTGCAAAAGGCAATAAAATTATTCACTATTAAAATTCAATATGTTTTCTTTTTATTTCAATAAAAAGTTTAAAGAATTTTACACATTTTCATTAATAAAACTAAATTGAAAAATTTGTCTATTTGTTGTCAAATTTTTTTTCGTTTTATATTACTACCACATACATATAGACGTATGTAAAACACATGTTGTATATTTTTTCGGAAAAAACTCCTAAGCGCCAGTAAAACGCGGGTTCCTCAGAACACCTAAAAATCAATTAAGCGTTTTTCAAAACGCAATGCGGTTTCAGAACGCGCGCTCTCGGAACATGGCTGTATGTGTTTTTGACAAATTTACGCACAGAAACAAAAGACAATTGTGCTTATACCACACTACCCTGGTAAAGCTGCCTTGGTAGAGAGGTGTGCAAAAGAAAAAGCTTGTTTTTTGCTTTTTGACATGTATTAGCAAAACATTTTTGTTAATTCTCAATCATTAATTCAGAATACTGGAATAATACAGCGGAATTACCGTCATATGCTACTAGACCGCCTGTGCCTTTGAGACTTAATTTTCAAGATGTCGAAAATGTTATCGGTAATACAAACCCCAGGAAAGCTCCAGGCATTGATCAAATTACTGGTAAAATGCTTGAGCAGTTACCTCGTGTAGCAAGAAGAGTTCTACTTTTTATTTTTAACGCTATTTTACGCCTTGCGTATTATCCTGCTGAGTGGAAGGTCTCAATGATTACCATGATTCCCAAGCCAGGGAAGGATCTTACAAAGGTGGAATCATATAGACCAATAAGTCTACTGCCAACAATTTCAAAACTATTCGAAAAATTGTTAATGGCGATGTTGAGTCCAATATTGAACAATGTGGGATGCATCCCTGATCATCAATTTGGTTTTCGGGCTAAAAATAGCACCATAGAACAAACGCACAGACTAGTCAAAGTCATAAGACAAACCTTTGAGGAGAAGAAATATTGTTCAGCTCTATTCATTGACATTTCTCAAGCTTTTGATAAAGTGTGGCACGACGGCTTGATGCACAAAATAAAGTTAAACTTGCCTGCAAATACACACAAGCTTCTGGAAAGCTACTTATATGGGCGGAAGTTTGTTATCAGAGAAGGCGACTTTATAAGCCCAACTCAGCCAATCAAGGCAGGAGTTCCCCAAGGCAGCATACTGGGGCCTACTTTATATTTGATTTACGGCTCTGACATGCCAACGACATCCGGAATCCACACTTCTACCTTTGCAGATGACACAACGTTTTTGAGTGCTCATGAAAACCACCAATTAGCTTCACGAAATTTACAGGAATATATTTTAATATTAGAGAAATGGCTAAAACTTTGGAGAATCAAAGTTAATGAACAGAAATGTACTCATGTCACATTCATTCTGTGTAAGCAAACATGTGAGCCTATCCAAATAAACAACTCACCTATTCCGCAGCACAGTGGAGTCAAGTACCTTGGTATTCACCTGGACCGTAGGCTAACGTGGAAGTCTCACATTGAAGCAAAGGTCACTCAGTTAAAACTAAAAGCAGCGCAGCTAAATTGGCTTATGGGCAGAAACTCGACATTGAAGTTGGATTGCAAACTTCTGTTATACAATGCAATTCTGAAGCCCACATGGTGCTACGGAATTCAATTCTGGGGCACCGCCTCAGCGTCAAACATTGAAAAAATCCAAAGGCGACAAAACCAAGTTCTTCGAACGATTACTGCGGCTCCATGGTACGTAAAAAATTCACGAATTCATAAAGATCTGAGTGTTCCGCTGGTAAAAGAGGAATTTTCTAAGTACGCGACGAGGTATGTCAGTAAACTGGAACTTCATCCAAACCCTCTTGCGCGCAATAAACTTAATTTTGGCGGCAACACTCGGCTTAAAAGAAGGGATACCGCTGCCACCATCAGATTGCTCAATAGGTGATTTTAACGAAATAGTTCCCGCATAATAAAACTTTTTGTCTAGCATTGGCCGGACTTAAGAATCACATTTTTTTAATTTTAAATTTAGTATTAAGATTTGAATACTTATTGTTAGTTCATTTTGAAGGTTCAATAAAGAGAAAAATGCTTAAAAAAAAAAGAATATTGGAATATAAAGTTGAATGTTTGGGAATATATTTTAAAGGTTTCCGAGACTACTGATGATTAGGGTAGCTCCTATGAAATGTCCACATATTGCTAGCTATAAAACATAGAACACAGCCTGTTTATAATTTGTTTGATTTGTAAAAAGCTTTTCGGAATAAAGCCATCCGTCGTGCGTTATATGTAGTATTTTTCAACTGACAACCAAGTTAAAATAAAGGGTGGTTAAATTTCAAGGGCCGATGTTGATTTTGAATAAAACACAAACTATTTAGAAAATTATTGTAATTTTTTTTTATTATGATATACTGGTATTACTCAATTATGTATGGCACAAAATATCGGCCAAATGGGAGCCGCGACCACGGCGGCACACCTCCATCCGATGGTCCAAATTTTCGATGACCCCGAGGCATAATGGAGGTTCTATGCCGTTAATGTGCCGAATTATCTCATCCTTTAGCTGTTGAATTGTTGCTGGGTTATCGACGTACACCTTTTCTTTCAAATAACCCTAAAGAAAAAAGTCCAACGGTGTCAAATGACATGATCTTGGAGGCCAATTGACATCGCCATTACGTGAGATAACACGGCCATTGAATTTGTTGCGCAAAAGAGCAATTGTTTCGTTAGCCGTGTGGCAAGTGGCACCGTCCTGCTGAAACCACATATCGTCTACATCCATATCTTCCAATTCGGGCCATAAAAAGTTCGTTATCATCTCACGATAGCGAACACCATTCACAGTAGCTGCCTGACCGGCCTCATTTTGGAAAAATGAGGCCGGTGTGGGTGCGTTGGTTTTTCGACAGTCACTCTTGGATTCTAATTCGCCCAAATGCGGCAATTCTGTTTATTGACGAATCCACTGAGGTGAAAATGTGCCTCATCACTGAAGATGATTTTCTTCGAAAATTGATCATAATTTTTATAATAAGTCTGGATAACTTTAACACGTTGTTGGATTGTGTATCTCTCCATGGTTCAAATTGAGTAAGTCTGAAATAGAGAAATGTCAAATAAAATTCGAAAAAAAAACTTGGCGTTTAGGTGTGGTTCACATTCAACATCGGCCCTTGAAATTTAACCACCCGATACATGTAGTCTTATGTGTTTAGCCACTTTCTGTACTTCTCCGTAAACGCAAAGTAATAAAGTTGAGCAACTTTTAACTAACATACGTTGAAAACTTTGACAATTATCTGGTGATATTTTTTGCATATTTTCATTTATTTTTTCATTGAAAAATAAAATAAATTACAAACCAAGGCAGCTTTCATACATTAGTGGTATACGAGCAGCTGTCTTTCGTTTCCTTTGCGTAAATTTGTCAAAAAAAAACTAGACTTTCTTGCTTTTTCAAACCAAATTTTGACAACTGTTCGTAAATTCTACCAACAAAATACATCTTGAGGATTTTTCCTATAGTATTTATTGTAATTCCGCCACTACCTATTAAAGCTGCCTATAAACAAACTATTCGTATTCGTGTTAAAGGGCGTTTCAGACTATCATACAAGTCTTAAGATTTTGATTGGATTTTGTGGGACAAAAATCTAATAATATTTGTTGCGACTGTCAAAAAAACTAACGTGCCATTACATTTTGTCTTCACACCATCACAGCTAAAGTAAAATAAGAAATATGATTTGAAAATAAACAGCCAATTTGCTTAACGTCTGGTTTTAATATTTTTATTATTTGATTTTGTAAAAAATGCAACCCTGATCCGATGAAAAATCTTATTGTTTGAACAAATTTCTAAAAATGGTGAAGTGTTATGGGATGACAAATCTCTTACCGTAGTATTTCATACTTTCATAACGCTTTACATTCACACTTACACGTATTATTTGAATTTTTGACAAGTCGTAATACAAAGTGTGATAGTCTGAAGTGCCCTTAAGTAGATAACACACGATATGTTTTTAGCAATGTAGATGACATTTTTCCCAATGTTAATGTCGTCTGTTGCCTATAAAACGTTGCTTCGGTAAAAAGCATGAGCAAAGTCATCTGTCAAAATTTCAAATAGAGTGTGTTCCATTTTTTTATGTTTAAACATCTGACATTAAAAGTCTATGCCTTGCGAACAACTCAGTGGCGGTTGATTTTGAGTAGTACAAGTAGTGAGCTTGATTAAATTTTAACCGCATTGATATTTTATATGTTTTAAATAATTATTTTTTATAATAATAAAAAGCATAGAAAATGTCAGACGTAAACGTACATATATGTACGTTTGTGACCGAATTTTAAAAACCGTCTAAAAACATACTAATTTTACTGGCGATGATAACAAATTGTTATCGAAATATCGAAAATAAATACTGTTGAATTTTTTTGTATAAAATCAAAGCGATCTTTGGCTGCAATAATAAGAAATAATTACTTAAACAAGATCAAATAATTAAATATTAAAAAGACATGCATTTTAGATGTGGCCGCTGTATAAATGTATTAAAAGAAACAACTCATTTTTTGTCATGGCTTTTAATCATCATATAAATGCGCTCTTTCAGTTTCTTTTAACCCTTTAAATCACAGTTCTTTACGAAGGTCTTATTTTATACTGCTGGTCTCTAATACAAAAACATCATTTTTTAAATATTTATATATTGTCCAAAAACACATATTGGAATACTTATGACTTTTGTTTTTATTATTTTCTAAGTTAAATCTCGACCATTTGGCATGCAGTTCGATACCGATGAAATTTTTACCATGAACATTTTCTCGGCGTACAACAAACGTGATATTTATGCGCAATTTAACAGCATTCTGGGTCATGGACAAACATTTATGCCGGATAACGCTGGTGATGAGCGTTTCGATCGTGGCCACTTAACACCTGTTGGTGATTTTATGACCAACACACTGATCGCTACGACTTTCAAAATGGTCAATGTTATACCGCAATTTCATACCATTAACGATGGAAATTGGAAGAAAATGGAAGAATGGGCCAGAAGTCCAGTTAATACTCCGGCTAAAGTTTGCAGTGGTGCTTTTGAATACATTCTGGAACTGCCAGATACGAACGGCTATTTGAGAAAAATGTTTCTCAAAAATGCTATTCCTATACCTATGTGGACATACAAAATTGTACTCAATCGAGATAACAGAAGAACCGTATTTTTGCAATATAATAACATTCACGACAAACAAATGCCGCCACAAATTCCGAATGGAATATGCCAGCAAACACAATGCCCATCAAATATTTATCTGACAAATAGCAATTGGTTGGGCTACACATTTTGCTGCAATCCGGAACATTTTATGAGCCATGTGGTACCAAACTTAGGAGGTTACTGTTGAGCTGTCGTACACGTAAAAGAAAAAATATGCTTCATTTGACAATATTTTAGGGGCAAAATACTATTGTTGAATTATATGATTGAACACAACACAACACATAATATGTTTTCAATATGGAATTTTTTGTATAAAATTAAGTACAGCCAAGAACCAAAATTAAACCCTTTCATTTGACAATATTTTAGGGGCAAAATACTATTGTTGAATTATATGATTGAACACAACCACATAATATGTTTTCAATATGAAATTTTTTGTATAAAATTAAGTACAGCCAAGAACCAAAATTAAACCCTTTCATTTGACAATATTTTAGGGGCAAAATACTATTGTTGAATTATATGATTGAACACAACCACATAATATGTTTTCAATATGGAATTTTTTGTATAAAATTAAGTACAGCCAAGAACCAAAATTAAACCCTTTCATTTGACAATATTTTAGGGGCAAAATACTATTGTTGAATTATATGATTGAACACAACCACATAATATGTTTTCAATATGAAATTTTTTGTATAAAATTAAGTACAGCCAAGAACCAAAATTAAACCATATAACCATATACATATTTGTTAAAAGTCGTAATATTTGTTTCATGACGAATAATGTTATGGTGAAAATTAATATTTAACTGTCATGTACAACCATATAACATTATCATCCCCACCCATATTATTGACAAAACTTTAAATATTATTGTCACAATCAATCTTACTAGTGCTGAGCGTCACAATATTATATGATTACATAATAAATACACATACATACATACATATGAACACACACATAACTTCTCTAACTATAGTTATTATTTTTCATATTATTAATATTGAAGAACTGATTGCTACAAAATAAAATAAAAATGCGTATACATATGTATAACGACACTAGTTAGTTTAACGCTCATATGATACATAAGTTAACCATCCGGCATGTTCCAGAAAAATAGTAGAATGAAAATAAAAAATGATTTGAAAAGTTAACTTTTCATTTTTGTTGTTCTGAAAAAGTAGTAGTTTGGGTGTTTAATTTTCTCGTTCGAACTGAACTTCGAAAATAAAACTTGGATAAATGTTCAAATAAAAATAGTACTGACACGAACCACGTTTTCATTTAATTTTTTTTTTTTTTTGTATATAAGCCAGTACAGATATGACCCATATTTTCAATTTTATTTTATTTTTTGCGATATGCCTTTTGCCTAAAAAACGGCTTGCAAAATTTTTGATCTAATGGTTGTTATTTAATCAGTTTTATCAAATTCTCCCTGAACAACGATGATTGTAATTTTTTTAAAGTGTCATTTTATATAAAAATTTGGTACAGTCGGTGGGGGTAAATCCAAGACATGGAGGTGATGACGATGATTCAGATAAGTTAGTGATTCCATAACCGATGTAATAAGAGATGATATCGCCAATCGACTTTAGTTAATAAAATAACAATTATTAGTTTTTTTTTATATAATATGTTCCTTATTTTGCCTATAATTATGTGCACAATTGTATCTCAAATAAGTATTTCGTTTCGTCATCTCTTATTTCAATGGGATTGTAATTATACTCAGTTTTTCTGTAACAGTTTTCATTTTCGCAATGAAATTAAAAAGTGTTTTCAAACCACTACTTTTTGTGTAGAAGTAGTTTCAAGAACCAGACAATTCACTACGAATTAATGTTCGAAAACAAAACACAAATGAAAGGTATAGAGGAGAATGTAGAACACCAAAGCTTGAAATTGAAGTGATTTCAAACTATTTTCACTTCAAAGTAGAATCTAGAACATACCCGCATATGTACATTACAAAAGCAGCGCAGTGATGCATTTCCAAACAAGCCCCTGTTGTTGTGTTCGAATTATTTTTTAAACATTATTATTGCATTCAACCATATTTTAAAATGATAGATATGTAATAATAGAAATGTGGAAAAAACGATAATTTTTTTTTTTATCTTGGACCAGAACTCAGCGGATGACCCCTACATTTGCAGTGCATTGTACCAGAACTAAGAAAATAGGTTGTGAGGAGGTGGAAAGAGGGAGTAGTGTTTGTGAACATTTGACTTGAACTTTCCAACGTTATAACAGACGTGAAACACGTCTGCAGGCAACTTATTCCACAGACGAAGCGTGCGGCTGAAAAACGAGTTCTCTCTGTAAAGCGTAGTACGATTCCCCCGGCAATCGACCACAAATGGATGAGCTATGGACGATAAACGCGTGTTACGCAAAAATGTGCGAGTTTCGAGAACAAGATCCCTAATCTTGTCAGAGCAAAATCCATTGTAGTAACGATAGAACAGAGTAACGCACCCCACACTGCGTCGATACTCCAGTGAGTCAATAGAGTTGGATATCCTACTGTCACCGATGAGCTTCTTCGCCCTCTCCTGCACACGAATCGAATAACCCCAAAATTGATTTTGGGGCACCGGCCCAAACATGAGAGTTGTATTCCAGTTTTGGTCGGATATAGGTGGTATAAATAGTAAGGAGATCAGATGAAGTGAAGTACATCTTACACCGTTTCAAAAACCCGATGCACTTGAATGCTTCTTTAGAGATATGAAGAATGTGTTCAGTCCAGCGAACATCACACTGTATTTTCATTCCAAGAACACCAAGAGTATCCGATTCCTCAATATTTATACCATCCATGAGTACAGATGAAGCAGCATTTGCAGTCGTGAAGTTGTGAAGTCTGCTGCGGTCTATGTGTTTGAAGCTTTAACAATGCAGAATTGTTAATAGTACTACCTTCTATATTTTGCCAAAAATTTATTTAAATTACTTTTAAACTGTTTCTAAGACTTGTATGGAAGCTAAAAATTTGAAATGTGCTTTTCTCGAAACAAGCTTTTTTTTTAGTTATGACTATGTTGCAATAAAGGAGCGATATATTGTGAACCCATAGCTGCCAGATTTGATGGTAAATTTTTACGATATTTATTTAAAATCAACATCGGCCTTTAAAATCTATCCACCCTTTATAAAGGGTGGTTAAATTTCAAGGGCCGATGTTGATTTTGAATAAAACACAAACTATTTAGGAGATTATTGTAATTTTATTTTATTATGATATATTGGTATTACTCAATTATGTACGGAACAAAATATTGGCCAAATGGGCGCCGCGACCACGGCGGCACACCTCCATCCGATGGTCCAAATTTTCGATGACCCCGAGGCATAATGGAGGTTCTATGCCGTTAATGTGCCGAATTATCTCATCCTTTAGCTGTTGAATTGTTGCTGACTTATCGATGTACACCTTTTCTTTCAAATAACCCTAAAGAAAAAAGTCCAACGGTGTCAAATCACATGATCTTGGAGGCCAATTGACATCGCCATTACGTGAGATAACACGGCCATTGAATTTGTTGCGCAAAAGAGCAATTGTTTCGTTAGCCGTGTGGCAAGTGGCACCGTCCTGCTGAAACCACATATCGTCTACATCCATATCTTCCAATTCGGGCCATAAAAAGTGCGTTATCATCTCACGATAGCGAACACCATTCACAGTAACTGCCTGACCGGCCTCCTTTTGGAAAAAATACGGCCCGATGATGCCGCCAGCACATAAATCGCACCAAACAGTCACTCTTTGTGGGTGATGTGATTTTTCGACAGTCACTCTTGGATTCTCATTCGCCCAAATGCGGCAATTCTGTTTGTTGACGAATCCACTGAGGTGAAAATGTGCCTCATCACTGAAGATGATTTTCTTCGAAAATTGATCATCCACTGTTGCCATTTCTTGCCACCATTCTGCCCATTCACGACGTTTGGAATGGTCAAGAGGCTTTAGTTCTTGAGCCAATTGCACCTTGTACGCGTGTAAATGCAAGTCTTTATGCATAATGTTCATCAACGACGAGCGTGAGAGATGCAATTGTTGGGCACGACGACGAGTTGAAGTGGACGGCTCTTCAGCCACACTATCGCGAACAGCAGTAATATTTTCTGCAGTACAAGCTGTACGAGCATGCACTGGTGTTCTCACATCTTCTACAGACCCGGTTTGCTCGAATTTTTCCACGATCTTTCCGATTGTACGCACATTTGGACGATTAAATTGACCAAAAAAATCACGAAGTGCACGATATTCATTTTGATTTGAACGCCCATTTTCATAATAAGTCTGGATAACTTTAACACGTTGTTGGATTGTGTATCTCTCCATGGTTCAAATTGAGTAAGTCTGAAATAGAGAAATTTCAAATAAAATTCGGAAAAAAACTTGGCGTGGTTCACATTCAACATCGGCCCTTGAAATTTAACCACCCGATATGAATACGCTGCGGTCCGCTTTAGTTAATTTTCTTACTACTTTAGTTTCATAATAAAAAAAAAATGGTGGAACTAAACCGAATGCAAAACAAACGATTTTATAAATTTGTCAAAACCAATTTTTTCAATCTTAAACATTATTTCATTGTATGTCCGTTTTTATTCTAACCCAGTTATTAAATGAAATCCTTTTTTTTTTTGTCTGCCATAAATTTTTTATTGCAAATTTCAATTTTATTATTTTTTATGGCCAAAGGAAAGCAC
Organism: Thecocarcelia acutangulata; assembly: GCA_914767995.1. Lineage (NCBI taxonomy): Eukaryota > Metazoa > Arthropoda > Insecta > Diptera > Tachinidae > Thecocarcelia > Thecocarcelia acutangulata. Next base: position 74,859,644 of record OU612095.1, on the reverse strand, counting down.
TATTTTTAAATGGTTGAAAAGCAGCTTCAGCAACATTTTAATGCAAATTTTTATATAAACTTTTCATTTGCTTAGATAGACAGACAGCCAGAGACGCGGACTGGCAGACCGACCAGCAATAAATTAAGAATCACAAGTGCTCTTTGCAAGCATACAACAAGTTAACACCTAATATAGAACCTAATTTACTATAGTCAATATTTTTATTCATTTATTTTATTTTTTATTTTTATTTTACTTCACCACACACATACTCGTATTCTGGTAGACAATCACACAGAAAACCCATAATTTGTCTAGATTTTGCATGCAAATGTGTCTGTAAAGACTCAGCAAAACCGACAGCGCAACACTTAAATACATTTTTATGTACACTTTGTTTTAAGCAACGGCTTGGCGTTTCAAGTTTCAATGAAAATCTGAACATGGAAAAGTCAACCAACTAATTTAGCACCCACCCAGGCAAAAAGAAACACTTTTTATGCTTTTGGAGGTCGTAAAAGAATAAAAATGGTTTTTGCCAAAAAAAACTGGTTTCGGCAAAAATTAACAACTTTCTGCTTTTTGCGGTTTCGTTGCTTATTAAGAGACTGTGAATCAAAAAACCATTTCGTTTTCATTAGTTTTTTGTTTAAAATAATTTTGCAATTTTGGTACATTTCATAGAACACTGATGTTCATGATTATAAAGTCAGTCAAGCTGCTGGATTTGTGAAGTAAAATACATTTTTGGCATTTTTACCTTTTAAAAACCTCACAAAGATTCTTTTTAATGGCTATTGGAATAAAACTACATGTGCCATTCCAATAACGAGTCTTTATGTTTGTTGGATGAACACTACAGTGTGATGTTCGCTGGACTGTAGTGCGAATCACTATGCTTTTTAAGCCCCAATTATTTCGGTTAAAATTATTAACCCCAAAATTAACCTTTTTCCTATTCACAAGTACTTTAGAGTCGTTGTTCAGCTTCGATAGTGAACGGACGTGTTTGTTTTTTGATCGCAAAGTAAAAAAAATAAAACGGGATTAAGTAAAAACCGTAATAGGTGAACAGAGTGTTTTTGTTTAAAAGAAAAACTTTGTGACATTTTTTTTTAAATACCGTTTTAAATAAAAAATAGAAACAATTAATTGCATGAGTGCACCTATCAGATGTAATTCTGAAAAAGAGCTTAGCCGCGGTAGAAAAAACCTTTGGATTTCTGAAGAAGAATCGGTGAAAAAATCATTGGAAAATTTCCTGTCTCTTAGAGATAGGAAACGCCCGCGATCGTGTTCGCCAAATATTGTTGTTACAACTGAAGACAAAACATCTTCCAGACTAATCGTTGATGATAAGCCAAAAACCCAAGTAGGCATGGACAGGTACATTACCGTGGTTAAAAGGCAGCGAAGCCCCAAATCAGCTCAAATATCATCTCAACCGAAATTTTCTAAAGATGATAATAGGACTTCGGCAACGGATAGTAATAGGTTTGCTATATTGCAAACAGATGTGCCAACAATATCTAAAAAAAACCTTTAAGCCGCCGCCAATATATTTGCGAGAGCCTACCTCTAGTGAACTGGTAAAACAACTTATTGCGGCAATCGGCAAAGACACTTTTAACGTAACATCGGTTAAGCACGGCGGCATCAATGAAACGAAAATCCAGGTAAACAGTGAAAATGAATACCGAAAGTTGTCTGACGTTCTGGAGAAGGAGAAACGATCATTTTACACATATCAGCTTAAAAGTGCCAAAAGTATTCAGGTCGTTATAAAAGGGATTGACCCTTTTGTTGACACGCATGAGGTCAAAACCGGACTAGAAGACAATGGCTTCAAAATTAAAAATGTGGTTAATATTAGAAACCGTGAAAAAATTCCTCAACCCATGTTTAGGGTTGAATTGGAACCTAGAGATGGTCTCCTGAAAAAGAATGAAGTGCATCCAATTTATAACCTCAAATATCTTTTGCATCGTAAGGTTACCGTTGAGGAGCCTCATAAGCGTTTAGGGCCCGTCCAATGCCTAAACTGTCAAGAGTTTGGCCATACTAAGGCCTATTGTAAGCTGCCCGCAGTTTGCGTTGTGTGTGGAGAGCTTCACGGTACATTACAGTGCAAAAAACCTAAGACTGACGCGAGCGTAAAAAATGCAGTAATTGTGGAGGTAACCACACTGCAAACTACAGGGGTTGCCCTGTCTATACTCACTTCAAGAAGTCAATGACAAATAAGCCATCAATTTTAAATATGCCACCCCAGCAGCCAAAAACCACTTCCTCAAACAATTTTCCCCAGGTACGCCAGTCAACCAGCCATGTAAACTTGCAAAACCCTAAACAAATTTCTTATGCGAATGTAGTAAAATCCGATAAACCAAACTTGAATCAGGAGCCCAAGCCTCAAAACCCCGACCAAAATTTTAGCAATCTTGAGACAACTCTGCAGACTCTTGTTCAATCTATAAATACATTTACGGTTTCCATGACGAACATGATCGAGGAAATGCTGAAAATGCAATCCACTATTTTGGAGGCAATTTTAAAAAAATATTGAACAATGTGGGATGTATCCCTGATCATCAATTTGGCTTTCGGGCTAAACATAGCACCATAGAACAAACGCATAGACTAGTCAATGTCATAAGACAGACCTTTGAGGAGAAGAAGTATTGCTCAGCTCTATTCATTGATATTTCTCAAGCTTTTGATAAAGTGTGGCACAAAATAAAGTTAAACTGGCCTGCAAATACACACAAGCTTCTGGAAAGCTACTTATATGGGCGGAAGTTTGTTGTCAGAGAAGGCGACTTTATAAGCCCAACTCAACCAATCGAGGCAGGAGCTCCCCAAGGCAGCATACTGGGGCCTACTTTATATTTGATTTACGCATCTGACATGCCAACGGCATCCGGAATTCACACTTCAACCTTTGCAGATGACACAGCGTTTTTGAGTGTTCAGGCAAACCACCAATTAGCTTTACGAAATTTACAGGAATTTATTTCAATATTAGAGAAATGGCTAAAACTTTGGAAAATCAAAGTAAATGAACAGAAATGTACTCATGTCACATTCATTCTGTGTAAGCAAACATGTGCACCTATCCTAATAAACAACTCGCCTATTCCGCAGCACAATGAAGTCAAGTACCTTGGTATACACCTCGACCGTAGGCTAACGTGGAAGTCTCACATTGAACCAAAAGTCACTCAGTTAAAACTAAAAGCAGCGCAGCTAAATTGGCTTATGGGCAGAAATTCTACATTGAAATTAGATTGCAAACTTTTGTTATACAACGCAATACTAAAACCTATATGGTGCTACGGAATTCAGTTATGGGGCACCGCCTCAGCGCCAAACATTGAAAAAATCCAAAGGCGACAAAACAAAATTCTTCGAACGATTACTGCAGCTCCATGGTATGTAAAAAATTCACGAATTCATAAAGATCTGAGTGTTCCGCTGGTAAAAGAGGAGTTTGCTAAGTACGCGACAAGGTATGTCAGTAAACTGGAACTTCATCCAAACCCTCTTGCGCGCAATATACTTAATTTTGGCGGACACAGTAGGTTGAGAAGAATGGATACCGTTGCCACCATCAGATTGCTCAATAGGTGATTTTACCGAAATAGTTCCCGCATAATAAAACTTTTTGTCTAGCATTGGCCGGACTTAAGAATCACATTTTTTAATTTTAAATTTAGTATTAAGATTTGAATACTTATTGTTAGTTCATTTTGAAGATTCAATAAATAAAAAAAATGCTTGAAAAAACAAGTACTTTAAACACCGTATGCTGGTGTTTAAAGTCAGCTGTTTGAGGCAGCTGATATATTTAACCACATAAACCACATTTATTGTAGGTTTAACTAAAAAAAGTGTTGATTTATGTCGTGTACATATTTATTTCATTAAATTTATTAGATAAAAAACACTAAAGTTAGTAAACAACAAAAATAAATCTTGAAAATAATATTTTTATATAAAACAATAATTAAAATTTTTTTATTCAATATGTATTTCGTTTTCCTTTAGAAAACTTCTTAAGGAAAGTATTTGTTGATTGATTATAAAATCATACATTATTTTTATGTAAAATGTAATTATGTGTGTATGTATGTATATTAACGCTTAGAATTTTTTTTTTATTTTCACAAAAACTTTTTCGATTTTATAACTAATCAACAAATACATTTCTTAAGAAGTTTTCTAAAGAAATTAAAAAAAAAAACAAAATATTGAAAAAAAGCTTTTAATTATAGCCTAAACCACTTTTTTCATTAACCATTCCATTTTTTTTATTTTGCTGAAAAGCAATTCTCGTTATAAAAGAAAGTTACTGAAATACAGAAAATAGAATATTGCGATATCGGTTCACATAAACATATATAACAAACAAACTTTTCTATGAAAATGTTCATGAAAGGTTTATTTTTTGGAATAGTGATTACAAGGCGGAAATATTTTTTCCCCGATATCGGTCCATATATATCCGAGGATTATCAGCTCAAATTTGTAATATATACTATAGGTTAGGTAGGCAGTCCGCTGGATACCCCGTAATAGCCTAGGTTGTCCAGCTCACTTGGGTCCTGTAGTCGTTCCCTTTGTGATTGACTGAAAAAATAAAATAGTGGAGTGAAGAAAAGAAGCTAGTATAGCAGCGTTACATGCTGCTATACTAGCCATCCGCTGTTTCTTATGAAAGAGGCTAGCGCGGTCGGTTCGACCGTGGCCAGACAAGATAGGCTATTGAAACTCCGCTCACCTAAGTATCTTGGACGATGATGCTCCAATGCCGGGCATGTGCCGAGGAGGTGAAGGATCGTCTCCTCCTCCTCCTCCTCCTCGTCTTGGCAACTTCTACAGAAGTCGTTATGGGGTAGTCCCAGTCTTCTGGCATGGTTCCCAAACGGGCAATGTCCAGTGACTGCTACAGTCACTCTTAGTTGAGATCCGGGCAGTTTTAATAGCTCCTATGTGCTCTTAGAGCTAATATGCGGCCTCAGGTTCCTTTTCTTGTGCACGTTCCAGTGTGTGGAGTTTTATTCTTTTCCAATATGCTGTTAATGGTTGTCCGCAAAAGGGGTATATATCCCTATCCTCTAGGGCTGTCCCTTTTTTGGCTAAGTCATCGGCGATGTTGTTGCCATTGTTGGACCCATGACCCATTTTACGGTTAGGTTAGAATGTCTCGCCATCTTATTTAAAGATGTCCGGCATTCCTGGACCAGACTAGAATTAGTGTATATTCCAATCAGGGAGTTGATGATGGTTGATGGAATAGTGATTATAAGGCAAAAATATTGTTTCTCCGATATCGGTCCATATATATCCGAGCATTATCAGTACAAATTTGTAATATATACTATACATATACATGACTATCGTAAAGGGTATTTTAGATTTAGAATATACCACAATCTTACTTGTTTTTACATTATTTATCTGTATGTTGTAATTGTAAAAACCATTTAAAATGCTGAACTAGTTTGACCGTGAGGGCTTGGGGTTCACAATAAATAAATAAAGAATATATAATTAGTGATAAGTTCGAGAAGCGCACAATCGTTACTGCAAGCAACAAAACTAATTGACAATTCTAGAAATTTTATTATTGATAAAAGTCACAGACTAGCACTACCGATATTAAGTTGTCATGAACTTATTATTACTATTTAAATGTTTTGCCATAAATCTCAACAGTAGAATTAATGCCTCGAGAAAATTGACTTCGCAACTTTATTATGGTTGGTACGACTCTAACAGTTGCTGGCAACCTGGGAATTATACGCATCGGAAAAGCTCCGGAACTGTTTGTAAATCTGTCGTAAACATAAATCGCAGAAACTTTGCCCGAGTGGAACATTTTGGTGTTCTTAAAAAAAATAAATAGTTTTTAATAATTAACTTTCTACGAAAAGAAGCACAAGCTCACTTACCGATTTTGGATAAGTCACATAAACTTGCTGTACGGTGCCATTTTTCGGAAAACGAAAGACATTTTCTCGATACAATAAAATATCATTAGGTATACGTCTTCCAAAGGTCACAGTCTTTCCAGCACTTACTGAAGTTAAAGCAACAAGAAAACAAAAACTGAAAAGATATTTCATGGTGTTCGGATAGAGATGCTCGGGCCACTAAAGTTTGTTGAGGACTGAGTGAATGTTAGAGAAAATATTTGTTTAAATTACAAATCATACATGCGACATTTTATTTATATCTAATTGTTGTTTCTAATTAAGAACTCTAGAAAAACTATTTTGCGGTCATATTTCTATTTTTGCGCAAACTATTATCGAACGATTTTATGATTGCAAGTTCCAATGGTGTATCAGTGCCTTGTAGGTTTATCATATGACGTCACATATTTCTCTATAAAATTTCCAAACAATAACTCTGATTCAGACAAGTGTTTTTTTTTTTATCAGTCACACAAAAAGTGGAAATTTTTATTGAACGTAATTTGCCCTAAAGTAAAAGTTTTTGAATAAAGTTATTTCAAGCCTTAAAGCAATTATAATCACACACCTGGATATAATAAAAAGTATGCTTTTAAAAGGACTAGTGTTATTAAAAGAATTCACTGAAGCCAAAAACGGTATGTAAAGAGTGTCCCTAAATTAATGTAGCTTATAAATGAAATAGAAAGCCCGGTTTTTGTCATTTGATTGTTATTTATTTTTAGTGAATAATTATGTGTATCGGATAGCTCTATTTACTTAATAACAAGGAGGATTGAACGGTTATTATTCAACCGGGGTTTTTAAAATATCTGTTTTTCGAATATCGAATAAACCGGAGTTTTAATACTGGGAATTTAAAATATAACTTTATATATTTCTATTACCCACGAAGAATCAATTACTCAATTTAAAAAAATGGACGTTAAAGTGGACATGACCAAAAGAAAGAAGTTTTCTATAAAACATACCAGAGCTTAGGTTTCGTGGTGTGCTGTGGAAATTTCAGGCAGATCGATCCAGCACTCTTATCTCCCTGGCAAGCGTCGTCCCGAATGAGACGGGGCGTAAAAATGGGAATTTTTACCTCGCCCACAGTAAGATGTACATATATACAATTTGAAGTAAATCTGTTAAAACCCATTTTGTACCAATTACTCAATATAAAAAAGTGGGCGGCAAAGTAGGCATGATCAAAAGAAGGAAGTGTCTTACAAAAGATACCAGAGTTTTAGTGGAGTGCTGTGAAAACTTCAGGCAAATTGGTCCAGCGGTCTTATCTCCCTGGCAAGCGTCGTCTGGCATGAGAAGGGCGTACAAATGGGCGTGGCACATAAAGCTTTTATTTTACCTCGCCTACAGTAAGACTTATAAACAATTTGAAGTAAATCTCTTAAAACCCATTTTTATCAATAACTCAGTTAAAAAAACAGTGGGCATGGTCAAAAGAAAAAAGTGCCCAGAGCTTTAGTGGTGTGCTGTGAAAGTTTCAGGCAAATCTGTCCAGCAGTCTGGCCTACAGGTCAAGCGTCGTCCCGCATGAGTTGAGGCGTAAATATGGGGGTGGCACATAAAACTTTTATTTTTATCTCGCTTGCAGAAAGACGTATATATATATATATATATATATATATATATATATATATATATATATATATATATATATATATATATATATATATATATATATATATATATATATATATATACTTATATATATATATATATATATATATATATATATATATATATATATATATATATATATATATATATATATATATATATATATATATATATATATATATATATATATATATATATATATATATATATATATATATATATATATATATATATATATATAAAGGGTGTTTTTTTAAGCCCGATAGAACTTGAAATTGTAAAAAATAACACAAAAAATGAAATTGTAATCAAAATTTTTTTTTATTCGAAAGATCAATACGTGACATTAACATTTGAAAATGATTTCGGGCATATGGGCACCGCGGCTGTTCTTGACGAAGCGCATTCTGGACGTCCAATTTTGGGCCACTTTTTCGAGCACTGCTGGCCGTATGTCACGAACAACACGAACAATGCTGGCCTCCAAGGCGTCAATTGTTGCTGGTTTATCAGAAATTAAAGGAACAAACCTAATATAGGGTGTTTTTTTAAGCTAGATAGAACTTTAAATTGTAGAAAGTAACACAAAAAATTAAATTTTGATGAAACATTTTTTTTATTTGTTTCAGTATACTCTGACAAATCATCATCATTTATTTAGCATTTGATAGATAGTAAATAAAAAATTCATTCGGCAAAACAAGTATTTCCTACTACTAGATATTTCAATCAGTCATCCGACAAACAATAATCTTTCCACAGGTCCTGAGGAACACAAGCTGTCAAATTCTATAAATGCATTTATTTTTGATACTTGGGTAGTTTTCCAGAATAGCAAGCTCCTTGCTTTTATCATTTTGAAAACTGATAAGCTCAAGTTCCAAATTTTATTTACGAGGTTGATCACTGTATTGTCCAAAACAACAATAAAATCTTCATTATCTTTACCTCAACTACTACTTCTTCTGCATCCAGTCATGGTTTTAAGTTTTTTGCAATTTTTCTCCATGGTATCTATTGCAAGATTTTGAATTTTTTGCCTCTCTTTTACTGATATGCTTTCTGGCAATCAGCTAATTTTGAAACCAGAATGGAAACATGACACCGATATGGCTCTATTTGCTTCAGGTGTCAGCATGAGAAACTCATTAAATCTTATTTCCAAGCTCTTCACCCCCCTGGGAACAGGTTTTGCCTTCGAGTTACGTATATTTCGAGTTACGTAATAAAAGCTTGATTGTCAAAAAACGTTCTACCGCCCTCGCCATTTGGCAAAGACTTACCCCCCGGGCAACAGGTTTTGCCTTGGCGTATTCCTAACTTAGGCGCTCTGTTTTTCGTGGAAAAGAGGGGAAGGGGTCCCTCGTTTGGTGCGGCAAACAAAACTCTAGGAAGCCACATGACTTATGTTGTGTTGGCTTCCGAAACCCTTACCAAGGGTATAAATTAGCAGAACGGGGATCAGCATGGCCCCCGGGAAGTTCTGCTTGCGGTTTGACCCGGGCTGATCATGGTTGAGGTGCCTACCTTGGCTGAAACGTTCTGGCTGTAGTTGAAACCTAAAACGCAGGAAGGGAGTGTTAGTATCCTTGATAATTGTTTGGTGATGGCTTTTTTCGAGGGCTAACAATCTCCCGAGGATCTGTTGCCTATACAACAGATACGTGTACTGTAAGGAACCACTGGTGATGATTGACGGGTGAGTTGGTTTAAGGGCTGATGCTCTTAATGGGCTTCGGCCTACCACCTCATTAAGCCTTGTCCTCCATTGATTGCTGGGAAATTGCATACATGAGGGATTAAAAAGCCCGAACTCCTCAACAAGAAGTTGTTCATATGACCGCAATCATATGACAAGAATTGCTACCTGTGTGAGCCTAGTCAGCCACACGGGGGCGGTGGTGAATCGTGAAAAATTCACTCCGTGGTAGTGGTCCACCATCAGGTTAGGCCGTTAAGGCAGGTACTGATGTAAATCATTTTCACAGTTCCAAGCTCTCCATTAATTTTGTTAAAATACAATTTAAATGCCTCAAAGTATTATATTGCAGTGGATCTAATCTGGGTCTCGCAGCCCAAAGTTTTCCATAACAAAAATTATTTCCCTGTATATCAAAAGCTGGTGGCAAATATATAGAAATTCTTACTGATATCACCCGATTAGTGTAAAATGTATTAGCTCTGTATAAATGAAAGCCAAATTGCAGTATTGCAAAATAATAAACATTTTAATGGTTGTAGTTTCTAGCGGTTTTAGCTTTTGTGAAATAACTTATTTTCAATTTATTATAATAAATAAATGTATTTTGTAAAAATGTATTTTTGAGCCACATGTATTTGAAATACAAAATACAAAATACTATTAAGTTATGTATTTGAAATACAAAATACTAAATACTTTCCGGTCGTGTATTTGAAATACAGATACAAAATACGTATTTGTATTTCAACTACGTATTTCAAATACAACTATTTCAAATACTGCCCAGCCCTGCGTGTGAGTGATTATTGAGAGGGAGAGATAAGAAAATTGTCACTCATACCCATATTCATACACGCTTTCATTGTGTATTAAACTGAAAAGTAATAATTAAATAATTATATATCGTATTGTTAAAAAAAAAAAACCAAAAAGCCCGCTCCTATATCGAAGTCTAAGGTTGCGTATTTTTGCGGCCGTGTTGGAAGGGAATTTTGACACATGGACGCATATCAGGAGATTAAATCTTGCAATTTCTATAGAAGGTATAAAGGGAGGAAGAGAGTGTTAAGCACTTCCTTTGTCAGTGTCTGGCTCTTCTATGAGAGCATTGTATCTGAGCGGACCGATACTGCACCAGTTGGCAGACACATTGGAAGGCGGGATGGGTGTGCTAGATGCTTTTATTCGGATTTTGCATTTTGGATCTGCACTGTCGGGATGTATAGCAATCAAAAAAATCTGTCAGGCAACACAATCGGATCTCGAAAGAACCCAAGTGGGCTGGTTTCATGAAGCTGGCAGCTTGTACAACCAAACCTTTACGTGTAATATATGATCTTCTGTTAAATTACTTTATTTCTATTTTATTTATTTATTTAAGACATATTGCAGTACAAAAGCCATCAAGGCCAAAATAAAGTAGTACTGCACAGCTAGATTAATAAGTGCATATACCTGAGTAACTCAAATAATAATACAATTCAAATCCTTATATAATGCAATTCAATTTACAATGTAATTTAATATCATTAATGAAACAGACATCATAAAAATTATATTCATTCTTCTTAATACAGTCTACAATACAATTCAATTATAGCAGTCAACTTAAAAAGTAACAACATAGTAAAATAGGATAGAGAAAAAACAGCAAATATCAAGAGGATTACATCAGTTTCATTTCCTTTCCTTTCGAGACTCCCCAGCCCTAGAACATATACAAATATAAGTATGGCAACCAGTAATAATAGCACAACTCCACACACAAACAAAAACATAATCACGGCAGATAAGTCAGGGTCAGATGTTGTCGAAGCTTAAGTCGAAATACATTATTAGAATGTGAAAAGATTCTTAGCTCATGCGGCAACACATTCCACCAGCGAGCAATTCTCACAATGAACGCTCTGCTAAAGGTAGAACAATTAATTCGAGGGATTAAGATTTGTTTGTTCCGAGTCGATCGAGAAAAATGAAAGCGATTACAAAGATGTACGACATTCGCCTCTCTAAACGTTTTGTAGAAGAAAGCAACATTGCGATAGCTAATAAAATCCAAAAACGAAAAATCAAGAAATTTAACCACGAAATCAGACACATGTTCTCGTCTGCGAACAGAAAAAACATATCTAACAATAGAATTCACGACCCTTTACCAGATTAGTAGAAATAGTACCCGATACCACTTCTAGTCCGTATAAGATAAAAGGCATCATCAAGGCTCTAGCTACATGCCACCTAACCGAGAATGGTAAATAAATACTCAAGGAGTAAATCCTCTGCAGTGCAAAGGACACTTTCTGATGCACCATATTAATGTTTTTTTTTTGTTAAGCGTTTTTATTTATTGAATCTTCAAAATGAACTAACAATAAGTATTCAAATCTTAATACTAAATTTAAAATTAAAAAATATGATTCTTATGTCCGGCCAATGCTAGACAAAAAGTTTTATTATGCGGGAGCTATTTCGGTAAAATCACCTATTGAGCAATCTGATGGTGGCAGCGGTATCCCTTTTTTTAAGCCGAGTGTGGCCACCAAAGTTAAGTATATTGCGCGCAAGAGGGTTTGGATGAAGTTCCAATTTACTGACATACCTTGTCGCGTACTTAGAAAATTCCTCTTTTACCAGTGGAACACTCAGATCTTTATGAATTCGTGAAGTTTTTACATACCATGGAGCAGCAGTAATCGTTCGAAGAATTTTGTTTTGTCGCCTTTGGATTTTTTCAATGTTTGACGCTGAGGCGGTGCCCCATAACTGAATTCTGTAGCACCATATAGGCTTTAGTATTGGCGGTGTATAACAAAAGTTTGCAATCTAATTTCAGTGTCGAATTTCTGCCCATAAGCCAGTTTAGCTGCGCTGCTTTTAGTTTTAACTGAGTGACCTTTGCTTCAATGTGAGACTTCCACGTTAGCCTACGGTCCAGGTGAATACCAAGGTACTTTACTTCATTGTGCTGCGGAGTAAGTGAGTTGTTAATTTGGATAGGCGCACATGTTTGCTTACACAGAGTGAATGTGAGATGAGTACATTTCTGTTCATTAACTTTGATTTTCCAAAGCTTTAGCCATTTCTCTGATATTGAAATAAATTCCTGTAAATTTCGTGAAGCTAATTGGTGGTTTTCATGAACGCTCAAAAACGCTGTGTCATCTGCAAAGGTAGAAGTGTGGATTCCGGATGTCGTTGGCATGGCAGAGGCGTAAATCAAATATAAAGTAGGCCCCAGTATGCTGCCTTGGGGAACACCTGCCTTGATTGGCTGAGTTGGGCTTATAAAGTCGCCTTCTCTGACAACAAACTTCCGCCCATATAAGTAGCTTTCCAGAAGCTTGTGAGTATTTGCAGGCAAGTTCAACTTTATTTTGTGCATCAAGCCGTCGTGCCACACTTTATCAAAAGCTTGAAAAATGTTAATGAATAGAGCTGAGCAATACTTCTTTTCCTCAAAGGTCTGTCTTATGACATTGACTAGTCTGTGCATTTGTTCTATGGTGCTATGTTTAGCCCGAAAGCCAAACTGATGATCAGGGATGCATCCCACATTGTTCATAAATAAATCACTGCATAATAAATCAAGTGTTTTACTACGCTTTGTACTTTGTTCAAAATCCCCAGGGAAATTGCTGGCTCGGCCTATAGCCCTCCAGTTTCCATATTAATGTGGGGCTTCAAATTTAAGTTGGTCATCAATAAGAACACCTAAACATGTATGATGACTGACAAATTCAATAGGGCGCCCAGAAATATAAATATATAAGTCTTGACAAAATAACCATGAAGAAAAAAATAGCATAGCCTTCTTTTTCAGAGGATTTATTGCAAGGCAGTTCGCATTCGCCCAGTCAGAAACACTATTGAGAGAAGAATTTACCAAGTATTCTAAAGCATCGGCCGAGTCACGATCCCCACTACATAAGAGCAGAATACCATCAGCAAAGAGGAATGGTTTGCAGACACCAGGTTGAAACACTTCATTATTATGTTTAATTTATCATATGAGATAACAATAAAAAAAAAATAAACATTTAAACGAATATGTTTTCTTTACGGCCTCTGATAGAATGTTTCCGCAAAATTGTGCTGTTATTTTTTGTGCAATATTGTTTTCCACATATTACGTATTGGCGGCAACAATGGCATAACTCTTTATCTTATTCCCATCTTTGTTAAACGAATAGTCTTCCCTACAACTACAAAAACTTTGGTTTGATATGAATGTCAAAGAATGAAAACCAAAAATCTTAAATACATTTAATTAAACAATTAGTTACGACCAAATTGAAGCAAATAAGCGATATGTTATTCACCGCCATTAGATTGCACTTCATAACATGCTTCAGCGGCTTGAAGAAAATTTATTTCATTGCTTTGGGGTTTTCTGGTTAAGCAAGTTTTGAAAATAATTAATGCCTGTGCTGCAGCATAACGATATTCACATGAACAGCACAAAGCCAAAAGTTTTAAGCGCCAAATCGCAAAAGTTATGACTACAGAAATTCTAGTTTAAAGCATTAAACACATTGAAGCCAGCAGACAACCGACTTCAATATGTCAAATATAAAATACATGCATTTAAATGCGAATGTTTATTTAATGCTGATTTTTTTGCCGCACTCGCTTAAACTAATTTCTATTTTGGTTGACTACAAAATAAAAACAGTGTGACCAATGTATAAAAAAAAAGTAATAAAAAAAATTTTGCTCTTGGAAATATTTTATTTTCTAGTAAAGCATAACAAAAGAACAAAATTTGTATGGGCTTTTAAGTAAATTAATAAATTTATTTGTTCTACTGTTAAATATGTGCATACATATTTATCCTCAAAATAAGAATGCCTAATTTTATAAAAAAAAACTAGTTAAGCGCCAAACAAACTACAGAAACATGCAAAAACATTTGTACAAACATTAAGCGTTGTTAAAGGGCGTGTTCACTTGTTTGTACATATATTTGAAGCATTTTTGCACGATTTTTGCGCAAACATCTTGAATGTTTGTGTTGTCTAACGCAAAATTTTGTAATTTCAAAAAAAAATTGTGCACAATGAAGTGATGGAAGAAGAAGCACACAAAATAAATCATGAAAAAGTTTTCTTGTTAGAGTTTTTAGTATTGTATTAAAGTTTACCTTCTTTGTAGAAGTTGAAAAAACAAACAAAGATTATAGAAACGCAATATCAAGAAATAGAGGCTAAAATAAATTATAAAATGATTTATGTGTTGTAAACTTCATATGGCGAGAAAACTGCCGCAGCATAATCGCCGTGTACTCTCATTGAAAAAAATTTATTAATTTGTGTTTGTATTTGTATCGTTATGAGCAAACGGAAAGCGCATGTTTGCCGAAAGGTTTGCATAGTTTATTTGTCTCTTTAGACATATACCAGTTACTTAATTTATAATTAGTTTTAATTGCATATCTTTGACGAACAATTTTATAATTTATGTACATACATATTTCTTTCTCGAGTCGAATTATTTTTGTCCGAATTATGAAAAAATCGATATAAATCTTCACTTCTTTAATATTGTTCTCATTATGGATCAAAAGATATATCCTATTATATTTTCAACTTTCAAGACCCGCCTAACCTGAATTAAGCGTAGCAAACAAAAGCTTTTTTAATTAATTTGCTTTTTTAGATTTTAAGGCCTTTTTTAGAGAGAACTTTTCTCATGAAGGATTGATACAAACAGAACTCGTTCTGTAAAACAATGGAATTTCGTAAAGCTAAAAATTCTAAGGTGGCTACACTGAAGTATACTTTTATTCAAAAGAATTTATGTTGCTGCCGTGTTCAAAATATTTCAGTAGTCGCCTACACAACTACAATTGCCGGTTGCAGCATTTGCTATCGTGATTTTGTGAAGTCTGCGGTGGTCTATGTGTTTAAAGCTTAAGCTGCTCTGCTTTTTAAAATTTGCTGCCATAAATTTTCCTCTTGAGTGTTAAATTTTCCGAATGCATGCTTAAATATGAAACAATGTTTTTATTTAATGGTTGGTTTTTTATTTTTGTTATCTTTTTCTTCTTTCTTCTTTTTGGTGGCTATATTTAAATGCCGCATGCGGTGCAAATACCAAAATATATGGATATATGGATATAGCATGATGAAGTTATTCACAAATGTTTGTTCATAAGAGTATTTTTGAGATTTATAAGTTTAATTTTGTGCAAATTTTTGTGGCAAAATATTCTATTTTTCTTTATGCCATTAACAATGTATTTTAATAACCAGGCAGGGACAAATTCTAAGATTTTTTCATGTCTTTGATGTCGAGCAGACGCTGTAAAAGTTTAATATTGTATGCTGGTAGTTTTGTGGCAATTTTCATCAAAATTTTATTACAATAGTAATCCTTTTTATTTTTTTTTTAATGTGTTAAGTTCGCAGCAAAACTCAAAAGTTAAAAAGGATAAAGACAAATGCTAGAAAAAAGGTTTATAGCCCTTAGACAATGGAAATATCTCTGATTGCCATTAAACACATTCATACAGAAATGCGATAAAAATTAAACAAATGAATATGAATTGTTGAAAATGTGCAAAGATATTTGTTTGGCAATAAAATTTTTAGCAAAAGGCAGTTTAATCTGTTGCCTTTAACAAATTGTGGGATAATTTTATGTGAGTGAAGATAAATTTTTAACCGCAGACCCATACCTGCTATATTAGCATACCTCTGTCCAACCAGTAACATGGCGCTGTTAAACTTAAAACTATAATTTAAGCAATAAAAATGCCTTCTAAACCAAAACACATTGCAGCCAGCTGACAACCGACATCAATATGCCAAATATAAAGTACATTTTTTTATTATCTTGATCCTAATTATTTCACCTTTTTTTTAATAAATTAAATTGAAATGATGCTAATTGTAGTGTCGAACTCTAATTAAACTAAAGAATTAAACACACTGAAGCCAGCAGACAACCGACTTCAATATTTCAAATATGCAAACGTTTATTTTGAAAACAGCAAGACGATACAATCACAGGTTGTTGTCCATGGTGATTTTTTTGCCGCGGTCGATTTTTCAATCTTTGTTGACTGCAAAATAAAAACAGTGTGACCAGTGTGTAAAAAATATGTAAACCAATTTAACTCTTGAATATAATTATATTATTTTCTAATCCTTACAAATATTATAAATGTTAAAGTAGCTCTGTGTGTCTGCCTGTTGCCTTTTCACTCCTAAACCGCTAAACCGATTTTGATGATATTCAGTATGCAGATACCTTAAAGTCCGGATATCATTATAGAATAGTTTTTTTCTGGTATTTAAGCCCCAAAGTAGGCAAAAAGGGGCAAAATGACCGTTCAAATACAATTTTTTTTATATTTCCGCAAATAATGAAGCAATATTTTCTTTTGCGAGGGTTTCTCAAGAGTTTGCCAATAAAAACTTATTGGACTTCAGACAGATAAACTGTCCGTCCGAAAGCATAACTTTTGAGTAACTCTTCCATTTATGCACCAATTTTCACTACTCTTTCTTCTATCAAAAGTATGTGTCAAAGGCCTAAAAATAAAAGAATTGTTTGGACTTCTAACAAACTAACTGTCCGCCCGAAAAATATATTTTTGAGAAACTCCACTATTTATGAACCGATTTCCAATACTCCATCTTTTAAAAGAGTGCGCCAACGACCTAAATATAAAGAAGTGTTTTGGAGTTGAGACTGACGAAATGGCTGTCCGAAAGGTTAGTTTTTGAGTAACTCCGCCATTTATGAATCGATTTTCAATACCCTTTCTTCTTTCAAAAGGGTGTGGCCTAAAAATAAAAAAAAATGTTTGGACTTCGGGCAGACAAACTGTCCGTCCGAAAAATCAATTTTTAAGAAACACGACATTTATAAATCGATTTCCAATACTCATTCGTCTTTTAAAAGAATATGTCATTGGTTAGGAATTGAGACTGATGAAATGCCCTTCCGAAAAATTAATTTTTGAGTACGGAGTATGGACATACTTTTAACTTTTCACGACTAAACTGCTGAACGAATTTAGATGAAATTCAGTTTGCAGATATAACCAAGTCCGAGAAGCGCCTTAAAACAGCTTTTATTCTGAAATTTCAGTCACAAAAGGAAGAAAAGGGGCGAAAAATAACCCTTAAAAAAAATCTTAAAGAAAGTTCACCAAGCTAACGAGCTGAAAATTACAACAACAAAATTTTAACACCGTACAGCTGAAATGTCTGTCCAAAACCATTTATGAACCAATTTTGAATATTCTTTCCTATTTTAAACAAGTTTGTGAACGGACTGGAAACAAATTTTTGATCATGGTATAGGTAAAATGTCCATCTGAAAAATTTCAGGTAGCTCCGTAATATATGAATCGATTTTCAAAACCTTTTGCTCCTTTGAATGGTTATATCAAAGCACTGAAAATAAAAAAAGTCTTTAGACATCGGATAAACATAATGTGCATCAGAAAAGTGAATTTCTGATTAGCTCAACGATTTATAAGCCAATTTTCAATATTCTTTCTTCATATACAAGAGCTCATCAACGAGCTGAAAAAAGCTTTTAGACATCGGACCGACGAACCCCAAAACAGATTTATTTAAAATATAATTCTTTTAACTCTTGATAAATTGTTTGGGATTATTGAAAAATATAAGATAATAAATACTTTGCCCCACAACCATATTATTCTACAATAATAAATTGCTCTTAAATATATCTCACCGCAAACGTGTAATTTTTCTTTATAATTAGTCATTATTTGCTGTTGATTTAAATATATGTATGTTTGTATGTATGTATGTACCAATAATAAAAGATAAAAATAAAATAATTCATTTAACTTTAAACATCTTGTATGCAAATAATGCCTGACAAAGTTTACTTTAATATTTCTTTTCAAATAGATATAGAAAGTGCACAATTAAAAATCATATAAAAGATTTCTGAAAATACCTTAAGCCAAAAAATCTCAAAAATAAAGCTAAAACAAACTTTGCAGACACAGACAACAACTCAAAACTTATTCATCTTTGGCAATAAAAATTTATAATAAAAGTCACTCATTTCATAATAATTTGCCGTATCTTTTGTTATCTGAAAGTAAAAGTTTCAACAAAAAAAAGAAAAATTATTGAAAATTAATATGAGAAAATACTACTCTACTGCATGACTTTGAAAGAAAGTTGTCCATCAGCGCGTATGAGTATTACGCCGCTGTGACAATGTGAATATTTTATGACTCATACCATTTGGTCTGCAATTAAATGACGACGTTGCCATCAGTATGCTGGAACTGAATAATTTTGTACAACAATATGACAAATATTTTCAAAAAAGCTGTTAACACCTATAGGGTGGTTTTCGTAGAGGTATAGAATTTTGAAATGGAATAAAAAAGATGATTTATTTTAAATGGACGTGAAATTTAGTTTTTCCGAAAGATAATCTTCCAGCATTATAATTTAAATATGACATGGTCTAATCTGGAGGACCACTTTTCGATGAGTTCTTCCACCAGCCCATAAAGCACACCAAACATTCTGTTTCTCTGGAGGGAATGGTGTCTCAATTAGGATTATTATCACTTCAAAACAGCTGATTTGTTTATTGACACATCTGTTTCAACAAATGTAAGCTTCATCGCAAAACAAATATCGTTAATGCACGCAAAAAAAAAAATTGGTTCGAAATATCGTTACAGCACCATTAGTACATACTATGCAGCATTGTGTATTACTGTTTAAAACAGTGTATTATCGATTTAATTACAGTTTATTCCACTGTAGACATGTTATTTATTTTTTTGGTTTTCTTTAATTCTCTTATATAAATTTAATGACATATATGATTGCAATAATAGCATTTCTTTAAACTTCTTAAAAAATAAGAAAATGTCAAAATATCTGTTTTTGTCACACGTCAATTCACATGCAACCAATCTCATCATGTGACATGAAATGTCGACACATACATAGATAGCTGGGAAACATAGAAAACAATCCTCTAACATTGGTATCAATGTTAAAGGCTAATATAGCGAATAAAAAACTCAATTGTATTAATTATTATTATTAATAACGTCTCAAATAGCTTTATTTACGGGTTACATCTGCATACCGTACGGTATCGGCGGGAACGCAATAGATCTACAGATCCTAGCACGAAGAAAGGCATTGATATCAAGACAGACTAGCCAGGCAGACCTTGGAAGTATGCATCAAATGTTACATAGTTGGCAGTCTAGATGACACTAGGGGCAGATCGACGCAGCGTCTCATTCCCAATATCGAGAAATGGTCGAACAGACGACATGAGAATGTGAACTATTACCTGACTCAAATGCTGTCAGGTCACGGCTGTTACCAGAGGGATTTACTTATAAAAAATATGCAAATGTAACAAACTCTTTTGTTTCTACGAAGAAGAAGAAGTCCTGGACGACGGCGAACGTACTTTCTTTAAGTGTATTCCATGGGCGGAAACTCGTAAAGAACTGGAGATGGCAGCTGGCTCACTAACGGTAGAGATATCATAATGGGGAGCTAGGCCAACTTCTTAGTGGTATCGCGGTTCTGTGAAAAAGTTCTGCGGACGAAAAAGCCAGATCTGGACGCCGCAGAACAAGATCATAATCAGGATCCCAGACGAAGGATAATGTAATGAGCAGTGCTGATTAAGCCATTGGGAATCTACCCCGAAGCAATGCTAAAGCAGTCCCGGGGTGGAAATTTTTATCCCAGGAAGAAGAGGGAGTTTTTTAGTCGATAAGTTCAGTGTGGTGATCAGTCCGACACAAAGCGGAGGGTATAGATCCTCTAGTCAGTGCCTAAAGCATTTTTCCTCCTCGCCGAAAAAAAAAGATTTATTGTAATAAAACAATACTGTAATAATTAACACAATACTCATACATGTAAAATAATGAAAACAAAGAGATAGAGTATTTTAATGATGATGAAGAGATACCAAACCATCACTATATAATATTAGAAGTTATAAAATAATTAATATTAATTCGATGAGAATTATAAGGGTCGCATGCGTCTGATTGGAGTTGAGGCAAAAACTTCCTTCTTGATCTGGAAGTTAGCTGCAACAAAGTTCATTTATTAGCGTTTCATCTGCGATTGCAATTAAAAATGTCATATACAACCATATAAAAAAGATTTTTTGTTACATAGTATGGTCGAACACAACAATAGTATGGGATAATATGGTCGGATGTATTGTGCGGTTGGCTACATACTAATATCGTTGGCTAACATTCGCTCACACATGTTTACATCTTACTATACTAACCTTTTTATTTACGCGATCGCTCAACACATTTTTATTTATGTATTTTTGTTAAATTTAAAGTTTTTTTCTTAAATCAACACATATACATATATACATAAATTTTTTTATTGAAAAGCAAATACCACATATTTTTACTCCTAAAAATATAATAGATAGAATATTACATGTCAACCACTAGAACAAAAATGTTAATGTTGGCAATAGTAAATTTATTCTGTAAACTTACATTTTTGTCGTATGAATTAGTTCTTCATACATATGATAAAAACAAATTCTTTAGTATTGGGCATGATAAAAACTATTGTTTTTTTAAAAAATAAAAATTCATAAACGCTATTCAAAACTACAGAAATACAAACAAGCACATATTAAAGAGGGAAAAAACTACAATTAAAACTATAATAACCTGTTTCTACAACGTTACAGACTATATACTATTGTTGCTGTAACCATATGCCAAACTGCTTTTTCTTTGCGTGTAGATAGCTTCCTTGTATTTATTTAATTTCATTAGAATAGTTTGATCAACTCAGGAGAAGAAAATCCTGTCTCTCCAAACACTATTTGTCCTAGCTTTCAAGAAATCAAAGCCTGCGTTTCTTTTTACACGTAATTATATTTATATTTTGAATATCATCAATATGAGCTAGATAGGTTTGCTGACAAAAAAAAAACTTACTCCTCTTCGGTCATAGTTTTGCAACAATATAAACCTATTGTATTCCTTTGAAAACAAAAAAGAAATATTTCTGTTTGCCATCTAGTTGATCCTAGTTTTAAAAAGTATATCAGCCCTATTATGGATATTCGAACGGAGTTTATTTCTCCTGAAATTTATTCCTCTCGGAATTTATTTCTCAACTAAAATACTTTTCCCAATTCAAATTAAAAAGAAAAGCACAATTTTTGTTAACTTGACCCCAGCAATAGAATAGTTTATATCCTTTTAATGTTTTCAGTAAATCGAGAGAAGAAAAAAATCAAAAATATCATATTGCCCTTTTGTTCATATTTGGAGGAAATCGAAAAGTGAAAAAACTCCCAAGGAATTTTCATTTGTAATTGGGCTGTATAATTTTAAGCAATCTTATGTATGTGTGTTTTCGCTTTTATTTTCAAACTTATAGAGCTTTGCCAACTTATAGAGCCTGTACGTTTTTTATATTTTGAAATTCGTCGATATTGATTCAGTCGTATAGCTGCTGAAATGCAAATGTTCTTGTAATACACGTAGAAAAAAATATATGGTTGATTTGACAATATTCTAAGGACAACATTGTATTGTTGAAATATATGGTTGGTACTAATAATTTTATATTGTTATATTTGAAACGCCATTGGCATGCTTCACTATAGTTAAAAAAAATGTATAAATAACCACAATATATTCTGGTTTAACATTGTTATAATTGTGAACAACCACAGTCCTAGTAAAAGTTACCATAATAATATCATACCCAACAAAGTTATTATGCCAACTATTATATTATATAACCATATTAATTTCATTAAACAACCATACTAATGTCATAAATAGCTTTATTGATATACGAGTAGAATCATATTTTTGTCCCCCTTTGCCATATTAATTAAACGACATTCCTGGATAAAGCATACTATTTCGTTTATTTACCACTAACTATGTCATAAAATATACATATGTATGTAATATACATATTTTATATTATATAAAATAAAACTATATATGATTATAATTGTTGAATTCACAAGCTCAGTCGTATCGTGTATCGATGTATTTGGAGAGAAAATTTCAAACACAAAACTTCAAAGCAAAAACAATTTTCAAATATATTTTTTGTGAGTTTAATGTTTGTGTTTGAAATTGTATTTTCAAATACATCGATACACCTACGACTGAGCTTGTGAATTCAACAAATATATTTTTTAGTTTTTAAAAAATTCAGAATAATTCGCAAAATATAACCAGGTCTCACAATTGCAAACGATTTTGACTTCAACTGGCTTTAGCAGCTACTAACTAGAATAAAAATAAATTTGTTAAATATGTTGACAACAAATATGGTTGGGTGTAACATAGTGTGGTTGTTACCAACAACAGTATGGTTAAGTAAGTGTATCATAGATATGATAAAAACAAATATTTTAGTGTTGGGTGCAATAAAAGCTATTGTAATTTAAAAGAAAATTACGCACAATACTAACATTGCTGCAACCATATTCTGAAATTGATAGAAGGTAACAATTTAAGATTTACGGAAATGGAAACGAAAACATATTTATGGAGAATCAAACTATAAATAAATCTATAATAAACGGTTTATAACAATAATACTCAATGTTATAGTGCATATACTAATGTTGCTGTAACCATATTTTAAACTGTCTTTTCTTTGAGGTTGCTCGGTATTTTGGTCGATGTATGTACCTTGAATAGATGGGCTATTGATAATACAATACCAAGAAAGATGACGGTTGTAGATAAGAGCTCCTAACAACCAGGGTAGTAGTGAAAGAACAGTGTAATACACCCAACACTGAGTTACTGATCGATGGAGTCAATAGAGCTTATAGAGTAATAGATCACAAAGCGTTTTTCTGCTCTCTCTTGTTTCGAGTAACCCTAAAATAGACTTTGTGGCGTCGGCTCAAAATTGGGAGATCCATGGCATTTGTTATACGATGTATTAAATGTAAGTAATAAGGATATCAAAGGTTTTGGAATATGTTTTACATTGCCTCAAATGCCCAGGCCGCTTTTGGAAAACAAATACTTTGTTGGAAACCCCTTTAAAAAATAATAGAAAAATATTTCATCGCATTGTGTTGCGTTGCATGCACACAGCTTATGATGTTGCAACATGTTTTCTTTCCGTCCATGTTGAGCAATATTTAATATTGTATTAAAAACTTTTGCAAAGTAACTTTTTTGTTTTCTATTTTACACCATTTTTCATTGAAGTTGAGAGTACTCAAAATGATATTGAGAGTTTCAATTTTAAATTGGGAAATTTCAAATAAAATTGGCAAATGCAATACATTAGGCGTACAAATAAGTTTCCACCATATTTGTAAATTTTGTCGGACGGCGCAGGATCTAGTGAGTAGGTTTTGCTTGCAGACCACTTCAGCGCTGATTATAGGTGAGAAGCCCAACTTTGTTTAAAACATCTGGCTTAAAATTGAAAGAAAGATAACAATGGTGCATGCCAGCTTTTAGGAGATAAGAACCGCCGAGGGGCCCTTGTCTTGAAAACAGAAACCAGCAATGTAAGTAACTAATAATTCTCATTAGCTGTTACTCTTAATGGGCTACGGCCTACCAACTCATTGAGCACTGTCTTCCATTGACTGCCTGGGAATACAGTAGGGATTGGTATGCCCGAGCACTTTAGCGAAGGGGTTTATTCATATTGCTACAAACATATGACGGAAGTTGTGACCTGCGTGATCATTGCAAGCCTAGTGCACTAGTGCGTTAGTAAAACGTGAGTAATTCACTCTGTGAGTTAGTTCATCATCAAATAGGACCGCCAACGTAGGTGCTAATGTAAGTCAATGGTAGATTCCTATGGGTGTTGGTTTTAGCTTGCTGTCCATGTAACTGGGGCACTCCGCATGACTTATACTGTGTTCGACTTCCAAAACCCTTACCAAAGATAATTTCGAGATCGGTGATCAGCAAAGCAACGTGTGGTTGTGTTTGAAGACAATACCGGTGCTGATCATGGTTGATGTGCTTGCCTTGGCAGGAAGGGAAATTAGTTTAATTGAAAACTTTGGCGCATGCCGGTTTTTGCAGGCTAATGACACCAGAGGAGCTGTCGATTTGCAACAGATACCTGTAATATAAGGAACCAGTAGTTGTGCTTAGGTGGATAAGTTGGTTAAGGGCTGATGCTCTTCATTCGTTCGATCTACCAGCTCATGAGTCTTGTTTTCCATTGAGTCTTGTCTTCCACTGACTGCTTGGGAAATTGTATACTGGAGGGATTAGAAGGCCCGAGCTCTTCAGCAATGGGTTTGTTCATATTGCTGCAAACATATGACAGAATTGGCTCAAGGGCGCTGGTGAATCGTGAATAATTCACACCGTGGAGAGGGTCCATCATCAGATAAGGCGTTTACGTCTATCAATGACTTATCTTGTCTGGCTTAGTATTGATGGCATTTGTCTTGCTGAGTTCATCTCAGCTTTATTAATTGTTTTTGGGTAGAATTGCAGTGATTGTATTAAGCTACTCGTAATTTCACAATACTCTGCTGATTTTACCAATAAAATATACACAATAAGTTTTTTCATGAATATTTAACATTGCCGTGGATGTAGAGGCGTGGTGAAGTAGTCCCATGATTTTCTTCTTTTCTGGATTATCACAATACATCCACTATGTGATGTAATCACCAGTGCCTATATGACTTGAAAACTTTTTTTGTGCTTTGCGAGCAGCATTTTACTCACGCAAACTTATCTTGTTTATGAATTGCTTGCTGGGTAGCTGCTAAACTGTAAAGTGTAAATTCCTTTTGAGACAAATCTTCTTCCAATAATTGCAGCAGTTTTACATTCTGATATAAAGTCAACAACAAGACAGTGTTCTGTTGTTTTTGAATAAGCAACCTAATTTTCAAGGTGGTCATCATCGGCGAATTCTAATATAAGCCTGCACATGTCTGTCAAAACTCTAGAAACTTATTCGAACATCAATAAAAGTTAAAAAATTCTAATGAAATCGAGAGTGGTTGGTTGGTTGGTTTACGTAGTAGTTTCCTAAGCAAAAAGAATCAAGTAATGTCAAAGGGCCATACTTCGACGAAATCGCATTACTCGTTGGATGTGTCATACCTCACCCATAGTGCAGCCATCAAAGTATTAGGTCTAACTTATAGCCGACGATTCCGCAGTAGGTTCTTAAGCCTAAACGCCGATTACACAGAATTTTGAGCAAACCAGGTATGCAGGAGATGTGAAAACAGCAGTGCATGTTTGTACAGATCGCTCTGCAGAAAATATTTCTGCTGTTCGCGATTATGTGGCTGAAGATGCATCCATCTAAGCCTCTAAAGTCGTCAATGGTCAGAATGGTGGCCAATGTATGATAGATTTTCGAAGAAAATCATCTTCAGTGATGAGGCACATTTTCAGCTCGGTGGCTTCATCAAGAAACAAAATTACCACATTTGGGCGAATGATAATCCAAGAGTAATGATTATCCACAAAGAGTGACTGTTTGGTGTGGTTTATGGGCTGGCGGCATCATCGGGCCGTATTTTTTCCAAAATGAGGCCGGTCAGGCAGTTACTGTGAATGGTGTTCGTTATCGTGAGATGATAAAGAACTTGTTATGAACCAAATTGGAAGATATGGACGTGAACGATATGTCGTTTCAACGAAACAACCGCTCTCTGGCGTGACAAATGTAATGGTCGTGTTATCTCACGTAGTGGTGATGTCAATTTGCCGCCAGGATCATGTAATTTGACACCGTTGGACTTCTTTCTTTTGGGTTATTTGAGATAATTCGGAATATTGATGGCATAAAACCTCAATTATGCCTCAGCGTCATCGAAAGTTTGGACCATGGATGGGGGTGTGCCACCGAAGTAGTCTCTGCTAGTTGGTCGACACTTTTGTTCATACTTAATAGAACTATACCAATATCATCATAATAAAAATAAATGACAACAATTCCCAAATAGTTTGTGTTTTTTTTTTAAATCAATATCGGTCCTTATTTAATTTAACCACTATTTAGCTGAACAGCACAGCCTCATACTTACACTGTCTAATTGATAAGCTATGTACACACGGTTGTCAGATGTTACAATATTGTAAGATCTGGCAACATGCTGACAATGTACTGACAATGAAAAATTGTCCCGCAGAAGTTAATTGTGTGTTCCGACGATCGTAGGAAAATCTTACAATTTCATTGTCAGACTATGGTCTGACAAATAATTCATCTGACAACAAAAATTGTCAGTTCACACGGCTGTCAGATTGTTAGATGAAAAAAATTGCCAGACATGTTGTAAGACATTGCCACTTATGTATATCAACAACCATCTGTTTGTCAGTGTTGCCCATCAAACTTTTTTCTGACAATGATGCCATTGTCAGGTGCATTAATTTTATACATCTGACAATTAAAACTGAGCTTACAATACCAGCCAATTATCTGGCAATGCCGACAAAGAGTGTTCTCACGATTGTCAGCTGCCTGACAACATTGTCGTCTTACAATTGATTAACAATGGCTTTTCTGACAATGTTGTAAGTTAAAAATTGGCAGTTCACACGATT
The DNA here is from genome assembly GCA_914767995.1 of Thecocarcelia acutangulata. Taxonomy (NCBI): domain Eukaryota; kingdom Metazoa; phylum Arthropoda; class Insecta; order Diptera; family Tachinidae; genus Thecocarcelia; species Thecocarcelia acutangulata. Next base: position 74,832,787 of record OU612095.1, on the reverse strand, counting down.
GTAATACATTTTCAGACAATTTTACTGGCAATATTGTAAGATCTGACAACCGTGTGTACTTAGCTATAGAAATGTTGTCAAAGAAGTCAGGCTATCGACAAGTGCGCTGGCTTTTCAATGGCTGGCCGCCTGTAAAACCTAACCTAATCTACTCGTATATGTATATTTTAAAATTTTTTAAATTTCTTAATTTTATTCAGAATTTTCTCAAACTAACATTTAAATTTACTCAATTTGCCATCCTCAAAGTCCTTTATAATTTGCTCATATTTATATTTAGTTCTCGATTTTATTTGGAATTTTCTCAATTGATTTTGATAGAAGTTCTCAATATCAATTTGAATTTTCACAATTTCAATAGAAAATGGTGTAGTCGCGTTCACTATTGTCTTATTCTCTTGCTACTTAACAAGTCTTTCATGCCAGACAAGAATTTAATATAAAGTTTGTTCAACAACAAATACAACTGCATCTTATTTATTGGCCAGCCAACTTGGCGAATATTTACGACTATTAACTGGAACTTATACTTTATGGCAATAAATGATAATCATGTTGACAAGCACAAGATGACAAACATGCTAATGCAAACAGGGATAATGATAATGTTAATGGGTTATTGAATAAGTTTAGAAAAACTTTAAGGACAAATAGAGCAGAGAAAAATGTGGTTAATAACTGGCGAAGTATTATTAATAAAATATGATCTGCTATATTAAGAAATATTTGTGTTTACAATTTAAAAATGATAAAGATATTAAAACGTTTTCAATTTAAAAACAAACAAATAAAAACGATAGTTGTGATAAATATATCTCGTTGCTTGATTAACGTGGTAGCGCTCTGTGTGCAATCTATCAAGTATAGTAGAAAGGACTCGAAGTCTAGTTTCGATAGCTAGACCTGTTTCTTTTTAATCGGAAAGTAATGTAGTGTGCACATACTATAAGGTATTAATAAGTCGACGTATACCTACCTAATAAGTGAAGATAGTGGACTTACGAGGTCTGCTCAAAAAACAACCGTTATTTTCAAATTTCGTAAGATACATATGTTTGATTTTCGCATTTTTTTCTGTTATTTTCGTACACATGTCTGTTATATATGTTGGCAATATCAGCCATTTTGGTTTGACAGTTTTTTTTTTAACAGATAAAAAGGTTTGTCGATACCAAAAAGCGCGTTTCAGAGGTGTTTCGAGGATTGAAAAAAATGCTGGCATAAGTGTATTATATTCGAGGGGGATTAATTGGAAGGGGACAATATACAAGGTGGCACAAAAGTAATCCTCCTATTAGAAAATGCTATAAATTTTGCGATTGGCCCCTAATGTCAGTTCTGTTTTGACATTTGTGTAGTAAAACATGCGAAATACACGTTAATAAACAATGTTACGCTACACTGCTCCAAAACGCGGAGTATTGGTTACTATTTATTTGGCCAATAATGTTCATCAAAAATAATTATGAGTGATGAGGCCCACTTCCATCTTAGCGGGTACTTAAATAATCAAAATTTACGCTTCTGGGGTACTGAAAATCCGCGTTTAGCCCAGGAAGAGCCATTACACCCGCTCAAAGTCACTGTATGGTGTGCTGTTTTCGCTGGAGGAGTCATCGGCCCTTTTTTCTTCGAAGACGTTGCTGGCCAAACGGTTACTGTGAATGGTGAACACTACAGAGCAATGATCAACGAGTTCTTTTTGCCGCAACTTGATGAATTGGGTTTGGAAAACATGTGGTTCCAACAGGACGGTATTACGGCACTCTAACTGCACGTGCCACAACCGATATGCTGAAGGATGCATTTCCCGGGCGCCTAATCTCCCGTTTTGGCGATTTACACTAGCCAGCAAGATCGCCTGATTTTACCGCTGAAGACTTATTTTGTGGGGCTTTTTGAAGTCACGGGCTTATATCAACAAGCCTCAGACTCTTGAAGCTCTTAAATACAATATCCGTCGAGAATATGAAGACCTATAAAAAGGGCTCAAATGACAATCAATTGTGGCGGCGGCCATTTACATGACATCATATTCTCGACTTGGTGTAAAAAAATTAAAAGACCAAATAAAAATAATCCACAAGAAGAATCAAAGTTTTTCATTTCTCTCTGTGCAACAAAAATATACACTTTAATGTTGGTGTATTCATTCTCTGATAAAATTGTTTTGTCAAACCCGCATGCATAAATTATTTTTGTGAAAATGAAATCTTGCTAGATGTCAAAAAATCGTGGTGTAAACGATATAGATTTCGTTGTAGATTTTAATTCAAATCTACTAGATTTTGAGTTGGCGTAAATGTAGTAACGATTGATTTTTTTCCTATTATCTTTTTGGCAACACTAGTTTTGACAGCTCACGCACGTTTTGTATCTTGTGTCACTGTCAAACATCTTCAGTTTGGTCTATAATTTAATCATGAATCGTCTTACAAACGAACAACGCTTGCAAATTATTGAATTTTATTACCAAAATGCGTGCTCTGTTAAGAAAGTTCATCGCGCGCTTCTTCCATTTTATGGTCAGTTTAATCGACCTACTGAGGCTTCTATTCGGGCTATTGTAAAAAAATTTCCCACCAAATTTACATTGTTGCACATTAAGCCACCAACACGCTTACGTAGAGTGCGAACTGAAGACAATATCGCAGCCGTATCGGCCAGTGTTGGTGATGACCGTGAATTATCGATTCGGCGCCGTTCGCAGCAATTGGGCCTCTGTTACTCCACTACGTGGAAAATTTTGCGGAAAGATTTGGGTATGAAGCCTTATAAGATACAGCTGGTGCAAGAATTGAAGCCAAACGACCTACCACAACGCCAAATTTTTGGTGAATGGGCTCTTGAAAAGTTAGATGAAGATCCACTTTTTTATCGAAGAATTGTGTTCAGCGACGAGGCTCATTTCTGGTTGAATGGATACGTGAACAAGCAAAACTGCCGTATTTGGAGTGAAGAGCAGCCAGAAGCATTGCAAGAGCTACCAATGCATCCACATTGGTGCGGATTATGGGCTGGCGGCATCATTGGGCCGTATTTCTTCAAAGATGATGCGAATCACAACGTTACTGTGAATGGTGAGCGCTACCGTGCGATGATAACAAACTTTTTTTTGTCCAAAATGGAAGAGCTTGACTTGCATGACATGTGGTTTCAACAAGACGGTGCCACATGCCACACAGCACGCGAAACAATGGACCAGTTGAGAGGCGAGTTCGGTGAACAGTTTATTTCACGCTTGGGACCAGTCAATTGGCCGAACAGATCGTGCGATTGAACGCCTCTAGACTATTTTTTGTGGGGCTATGTTAAGGCTAATGTCTATAGCGACAAGCCCGCTTCGATTGACGCACTGGAAGCCAACATTGCCAACATTATTCGTGAGATACCAGCCGAAATGTTGGAAAGAGTATGCCAAAATTGGACTACGCGGATGGACCATTTGAGGCGCAGTCGCGGGCAACATTTGCATGAAATAATCTTCAAACATTAAATTATATCGACCCAACTATCGATCCAAATAAATATTTCATGCATTTTTCTGAATTTTATGTGTTTTTTTTTTTTAATTTCCGATAGTTCTTATAAAATCACCCATTATAAAGCCAAGAACTATTTTTATATTTAATTATAACAATAATTCCCGCGATCCATAACTCTTGATCAAAGAAGACAGGAAAAAATTAATTGAATACACTAAAGCTGGGGGACAACTAGTTGTTTCGCAGTCGCTATACTGCTCATCAGCACGCACTAGGATTCCAGCTAGGAATGGTTGACAACGCTGGACAAAGCACCGTTTTTGGTCCTTTTTAAAATTTTTTGTGCGAAAAACTCCTTTGCCGGTTCGCGGTGCGCTTTTTTCCAAATTTCGGTGCGTTTTTTATATTTCGGTGGCATCGAACCGAATTCAACACAACTTTTTGTGCCAATATAAGAAAATACTTTTTATACTATATATCAGTAATATAATCAATACCATTTCATCAAGTGTTCAAAATTTGTATATTCGATCTTACAGAGCACATTATTCGTAAGAGTACACGGAGTAATGATGTATAAAATGCACCAAATCATATACACAAAGTAATGTATATTATCTAAAGAAAAACGAATATTTAATTATTAAAATTCGCTGCCCCTTTTAGTTTTTTTACAGTACAAACATAGCTGGTTTTCAGATAAGCTTGCTTTTATATAATAGTGGCCTTTAAAATTTTTTTAAACAAATTTATTATCTCCACGTTTCGTCGGCTTTTCCCCGACTTCTTCAGGAGAATTTTTATTGTCAATATTTTAGTTTTCTTTACATCACTCGCAATTATATAATAAACGAAAATGGAAATCATGCAGCATTTATTTTATAATTTAAAAAATAATCAAAAGAAAATATCACAGTTTAACCTAAAACTAATGTCACAGAACTTGTCTTGTCAACTTCAAGTTATCTGAACAATAAACATTTGGTCATAAAATAAAAACATAATTGTTTTTATCGTGTTTTTAATATAAAAATATAATTTTATAAAAATATTTAACTTGCCTAGATAGTTTTTCAGTTTTTTAATGAATTTCATACAAATTTTTAAACGTGTCGTGTGTTCTATAAACTGCACATTAAGTAAAAGGGCAACTTTGTGAACAACTTATAAAATTAAGAAAACAAATTTTTTGGTGCGTTTTTTTCGACATACGCGTTTTTTCTCCCATTTTGGAGCGTTTTGAAATTTGAAAGTTGACAACGCTGCAGCTTTCATCAGCCACCCTGTATTATTATGAAAGTCTAATAAATTTATTGATTGTAACCATTCTACAACATTTACAAAAACAACATGCAATTTTCTGGAACTTCAATTGTTTGAGTTTGTAAATGTTGTACCACCTTTAACAAATACCTGAGGTGCTGCCAATGCAAATTAAAAAATTCATCTCTGATATGATGAGAACACAGAGTTTTCTAAAATGGTTTAGAACATGAAGATTTACCGACCGCTTGCCAATTTTTGCATTTGAATTTCTCTCTTATCTAGTGATCACAGATTGGAAGGCTGAAATTGAAAAGAAGAGGTGTGTGGTAGCTGTTTTTTTAGACTTAAAAGGAGCATCTGAAGTGGTGGACAGAAATATATTATTAGAAGAGTTGGAAAAATATGGCGTAAAGAACAATCAGTTATCATGGTTTAGAAGTTATCTAAGCAATAGATCTCAACAAACAAAATGCGGTACATTTCTTTCGTCTGCAAAAGAAGTGAATATTGGAGTGCCTCAAGGAGCTGTTCTAGGGACACTTTTATTTCTTATATATAAATAATTTGCCAAGTTCTATAACACATTCGAAAGTATGTATGTTTGCGGATGACACACTTATTTATATTTGCGGAGAACATCCTGATGAATGCATACAGTATTTAAATGAATATTTAAAAGACATTGAAAAGTATTTTCAAATGAATAAAATCAAAGTAAACACAAGCAGAGCCAAATCAATGATAATAAAAGGAATTCCGTCAAATAAAATCCGGTTGGAAAATGTAAATATTGAAATGGGGAAGGAAATTAAATATGTGCGAGTAATAGTGAATGATAAATTAAGCTTTATTCCACATTTTGAATACATGTGTAAAAAAAATATCGAAAAAATATTGCGTTTTTTTTAGAAGAATTAGGCACATGTTAACATACATAACAGCTGTAAATATTTATAACACAATTATAAAGCCACACTTTGAATACTGCTCAACTATATTATATTTGGGCAATCAGCAAATGAGAAAAATACTGCAACAACTTAAAAATAAAGCAATGAGATGTATTCTTCAATGCCACAGACTCACACACGTTCACATCATGCTATCAACACTGCAATGGCTCTCAATAAATCAGCGCTTAATGATGAGCGCTTAATGATGAATGACTACTATTTATTTTTAGAATAAAAAAATAGTATGCTACCTAGGTATATGCAACAATATTTAATTAATGTAGCAGATTCACAGTCATATAACCTCAGGAATGCAAATGACTTCAGAATTAACTTTGCCTCCTCAAATTTTGGTCAAAACATATTATTTTATAAGGGACTCAAAAAATTCAACGAAATGCCACGGGATTTAAAAAATGAATCAAACATTTATATTTTTAAACGTAAAGTTATTGCATTTGTAAAACAATTGATCATTTAATTTCATTTAAAACGATAAAAGTCATACTTTTTATGAATATGGTCTTAAAATTTTCACTTTTGTTAAAATTCTTATTTTTGTGTAAAATATTACAAAAAAAAAAAAGTTTTTTTTTCTCTCTATTCACAAAAATGTAAAATATTTAAAATAGCAATATAAATGCTAAATAAATCGTCAATCAATCTTACTGAAAACATTTTGTTTTTACACGGTAAGATTTTCTTTATTATACACATATTTTTTACAGATCTAAATACTTGTATTACCATGTAAAGGACCTTAAGCTACTCACTACTTTTTAATTACACCTTCTTTAAGCCAATACTAAAAAAACTAGCTTATGCTAGAAAATATAAAGTACCAACTTTAGCTGAGTTTTTTATTCACCTCATCAGAGCTAGTTAAAACTTCAAAATTTCCAGCATAAGCTTTAGCTACCATTTTTTCCCCACCGTCATATGAACATAATTTTTAATTAATTTTCCCTTTCCCGTGTCTTGTTGCCACATCTGTTAAGAAAGTACCATCTTTCCCATATGTAACTTCATTAAGATACTCGTTTCCTAAAGATATTTTGAATCCTTAAAATGTCATGAACCACTCACTCGCTAGAAATTGAATTATTTCTAAAAATAAATCTGTACAGAACACTGTGCACAGTGTATTAAATCTTATTTAGCCTACACTCGATTCACTCTTTTATTTTGCGACATCTGGCCTTTTGTTTCGTATTATTAGAAAACCTGTGACTTAATTTGCAAAGGTGTGTGTGTTTGTGTGTGTATGTGCTACTTTGCTCCAGCGAACACTTATCTGCATACATTTTTGCCACTGCTCGCTCGCTCATCATGACTGGCTTTTTTGTGTGTTGCCTTTACGACAATAATGGAACATGTTTTTGGTTATCCTGTCCTTTTATCTAATTTTCTTTGCAGGCCGAATAGCTATTTTTCTTTCTCTTAACAACCAACAGCTTTGAAGCTTTGTAGCAAATTTTGTATTGTTTCCCATTGTTTGGCATTTTATTATTATTCATTGCTTCTACTTTTTGTGAACTTTACATTTCACACTGCAGACAAAAGGATACATATCTTTTTTTCTGATTTGCCATGAAACTTTCGGATTTAAGAAAAAAAAAAAAATTAAGTCCCCGTTGTTGCACTTTCATTAATTCTCTGACGTGTAAAATACATTCGGGTTGGTAAGTGGCGCAGTCACGTTACGTTGTCAAGTGTTGCTTTGCTTTTGCTGCAAAGTTTTGTTAGTTTTTATTTTTAAATTTCATATTTGACCTTTTATGAAAGGGCGGAAGGCAGGCAGGCAGGAAGTGGACATAAAGAAAAATATATTGTATTTATTAAAAAAGTGTTTAAATGAAAATGGAAATTGAAATGAGCAGCAGTTTTATACATTTTTTTCGGCTGATTGCACTGTACAATAATTTCCAACTTTTTAAAAATTACGAGTACGAATCCCGCGTTGAAAAAACTGGTCATCTTTTGAAACGATTCACGAATCGATCCAATTTTTTACTTCTTCATAAGACCGGAAGTGCTGGTCAGCTAGGCCATGTGCCATTGACTGAAACAAGTGATAGTCCTAGTGAGCAACATCTGGAGAATATGGCGGGTGGGTTAGGACTTTCCATTTCAAAGTTTCCAAGTATATCTTAACCACTTTCGTAACATGGGATCGAGCATTGTCATTCTGTAAAATCACTTTATCATATATGTCGTTGTATTGCAGCCGCTGTATTACGGCGGGTGGGGTAGGACTTCGAGTTTCAATGTTTTTAAATATCTCCTGACCATTTTGTCGAGCATTATCATGCTGTAAAACCACTGTGTCATGTCTATCGTTGCGGTCTTTTGTCTTTCAATGATCGACTCAAAAGCATTAATTGCGTTCGATAGCAATCGCTTGTGATTGGCTTAGTCAGTTTAAACAACCCATAATACATTACGCAGAGCTGGTCCCACCAAATGTTGAGCATGACCTTGAAAACATGAATATCCAGCTTGGCTGTCGACATGGAAACATGACCACGAATCCCCATGATTTACTATGCTTGGGATTATCGTAATGCACCCATTTTACATGCCCAGTCACAATGCGATGCAGAAACGTCATTTGATTATCACAGTAACCTGATGTTGCCAGATTTAACCATAATATTAACCAAATTGGAGGGAAAATTTGACAAAACGTGTTATAAGTTGCAGCCTGTGTGAGCCTTGTCAGCTACATGGGGCTCTGGTGAACCGTGAGATAATTAAAACCGCGGAATTGGTCCACTATCAGGTAAGGCCTACCTTGACGGCTTTATTTGGTGGTGGGCCATAGATGGTGGATGATGCTAACGAAAATCAGTTATATTACTGCTGTCTCTCAAAACTACACAAAATTGTTATGTGGAACGGTGTAATGAGATAAATCTGGCAATATGATAATGCGACAAATCTGGCTACGTTGTAGTATAAGTATATGAAATAAAACTAAAGAATGTTATAATAAAGAAATGACAGTCAGTCACAGAGCGTTGAACGAAACGGTTGTTTATCTTCTTATTTCCTTTACGACAACGGTTTTAAGTAACTTCGTGCTAATTTTTTATTTTTTTTTTATTGGACCAGTACTCAGGGGATGAACCCTACATACGCAGTGCATTGTACCAGGAAAATAGGTTGTGAAGAGGGGGAAAGAGGGGGTAGTGTTTGTAAACATTTGACTTGAACCTTTCAACGTTATAACAGACAGGAAACAGGTCTGCAGGAAACATATTCTACAGGCGAAGCGTACGACTGAAAAACGAATTCTCTCTACAGCTTACACCATTTCAAAAAACCGAGGCACTTGAATGCTTCTTTAGAGGCATGAAAAATGTGATCATTCAGAACATCAAGAGCATCCGATTCCTCAATATTTATACCATCCATTACTACAGATGAAGCAGCATTTGCGGTCATTACGAGCATTGAAGGCGACCCTGTTTTTACGACCCCATTCGGAGATTAATAGAAGATCACTATTGAGTGAATCATTCATATTTAGCCTCTTGGCAGCGATCTCTGATAGGCTGGGCCTATAACTAAAAGAGTACGAGTGACAAATGCTGCTGTCTTCCGCGAAAGAGTGGATAGGGTTGGAAGTTTAGTAGAGAAGGTCGTTGAGGAAAATAAGAAATAGGGTGGAAGAAAGAACGGAGCCATGTGGTATCCCTGAATTAATCTTGAAATCGTTTGATGAGACCCCATCTATAACAACTCCTATAGTGCGGTCTCTGAGAAAGCTCGATATAAACCAAAAGAAATCATCACCGGCACCAAAAGCATTTTGCCAGTAGTGCACCATGCCACACTCTGTCAAACGCTTTTGAAATATCCAGAGCCACCACCCTACTTTCACCGAAATGATGGATTGAGTGGCACCATTTCTCTGAGAGATATGCCATAAGATCGCCAGTAGAACGACCCTTACGAAATCCACATTAACGATCACAAAGTAGTTTATGCGACTCTAGATACCTCATAAAGTGATGGTTAACCATGCTTTCCATTACTTTGAAAATCGCAGAGCAAATTGCAATTAGGCGGTAATTTTCAGGGTTATTTGCCTCACCCTTTTTGGGTATTGTTGTTACATTAGCAACCTTCCAGCACGATGGAAACTCCCCAAAATGGTAAAGTATGCTGAAGAGGTGTGCTAACGGACGCGCAAGCGTAGAATAATATTAAGTGGATATTTCCCCAAATTAAACGGAATAAAAAGTACCGGCTATTTCGGCAAGAAAAGGAATCATACCATTCTCTAAAAATCGCTCTCATTTACAAATTTAAGTTACGAGAACTTTTTCGTGTCAATTGGCTTCACGCAAGACCTCATCGGCTGCCATAATCCTAAAGTTTCTGCTGGAAGATCCTGTACTTAAAGTTGCGGCTAATATTTAGTTAAAAAAATGAAATAGAGCCACAAAAAAAATCCTGTATGAGAGACATGTTCTATTTTATTTACGCCATTATTTTCAGGTTCTTCATTCATTCTTTTGTTAACAATTCCTTTCAACTGTTTCAAAGTGCACATTCATTTATTATGATCTAAAAACATGCTGAAAACTTCCTTTTTGCTGTCTGTAAAAAATGAAAATGTTGTGCAATTTATATAGAATATAAATTGCTGAGAACACTTTTGAAATTATGAAAAATGAAATTCATCAGCAGGTTAATGCTGCCGGTATTAACTGAGCAGATGGACAGCGTGTTATTCAGTGTTCGTTTTTTTTAGTTCTAGATTCTATCCAGTTTTTTTGCATCATTCTTCCATAATTTACTCGTAACAAATTCTTTTCCTTTTTCCGAAACAAATCGAGTAAATTTATAAGCGTAAGCGATTAAAATTAAATAAAACTATGCAAACAAAATTACTGTACAAAATGTTTAAAAATCTTTAATATATTTTTTTTTTATTTACATTTTCTAAAACAAAAAAAAAAGGAAATTATCAAAGAAGCTTCTTTAATAAATAAATAGAGTTTGGTTCGTTTTATTTTTCAAATGAAACAATAAGTTTCTTAGCATGCAGCTGCATGTTTTATATATTTAGGCACACATTCATAAATTCGGTTTTTTACTTTATATTCACAAAAAAAATTGAGAAAACTAGTAGTTTGAATCGAAAAGAGAGAAAAAGAAAATCAAAGCGTACAAACCATGATATAAAAAATACAAGGTAGTTTTATTCTTTCAATTTTCTTTAACAATCACCATCTGACAAGAATAAGGATTGTGACATTTTCCATAAAATTGGGCTACCGTATTAGTTTATACATTCCATTGTTTTCAGTTTTGTTTGAAGTTGTGTCTGAAAATAATAATAAAATTTTAACTTCTCACAAAAATAAATAAAAAATTAAAAGTAAAATACATACATGTGTTTATTATTTTATTCGACCTTTTGAAATTTCCAAATATTTGTTACTTTTTTAGGCTCAAGGTGCTTGAGCCTAAAAAAGTAAAAAATATTTAAAATACATACATAAATCTAAAATATATAAAAATGGCCTGAAAAACATCCCCAGACTAAAATATTGCCGACACCATGTTTCAATGTGCCTTTAATATAACGTGGACTAAGACGTTGGCTTTTCGGTCATCTAACCAGTCTTAATCTATTAAAACCTTTTAAATTAAATTTGGACTCATCGGAGAAAAGCATGGAATTCTTTAGTGTGGTGGTCAAATTAATGTGTTCCCTTGCAAATTCCAAAATGGCCAGGCTATTTGCCCGTGATATAAATATCTTTTTTACACTTTTGTATGGTATGTTTAAGTCCGCTTTCTGCAGCCTGCCTTTGAGTCCTTCTGGGGGTAACATTTAACGACAATTGTGTGGCGATAGTTCTTGACGACCCGAGTCGGTCTTTTTGTTATCAAACGTATTATTGCCTGGCCATCTCGTTTACTGATTTTTCGGGAGATGTCCACCTTTATGTTCTGTAACCAAAGTACCCAAACAACGAAAACGGCTTATAATTCTTAATATGTCGCTGTGGTGAATGTCAAATTTTTTGCAGCTATTATTTTTTCTTTTAAATGCACTGAATAATTATATAGCGCCATTTGTTAGTGAAAATATCGCCTTGAGAACACCTGAGGATATTGATGCGTCAATTAACGATTTTTCTGAAAACCTCAAACTGGCCGTACAGCATGCTACCACTAGTCATATAAGACACAGAAATGAGAACAATAGAACTTATTCGGCTGAAATTGAGTAACTTCTGTCAGAAAAAAGAAGAGTTAGAAGAGAGTGGCAAACTCGCAGGTCTCCCCAGCTTAAAACTAGGCTACGGGAGTGCGTAACTCGACTAAGAAATCTGCTTGAAATCCAGAGAATATCTTCCCTCGAAACATATTTGGAAAGCTTGGATGGTACTTCGCAATCTGACTATTCTCTGTGGAAAGCGACAAAGGGTCTGAAAAGACCCGTAATAGGTAAGCCACCTTTGCGAACTTCAACTGGCGACTGGGCAAGAAGTGTCTCAGAAAAGGGGATGGTGTATGTTAACCATTTGAGAAATGTTTTTATTACAAATGATATAACAAATGATGCATCTGAATTACCACCATATGTAGTTAGACCGCCTGTGTCTTTGCGATTCACACTTCATGCTGTAGAACAAGGTATCAGTAACATAAACCCCAGGAAAGCCCCAGGTATTGATCAAATTACTGGCAAAATGCTTGAACAGTTACCTCGTATAGCTAGAAGAGTTCTACTTTTTATTTTTAACGCTATTTTACGCCTTGAGTATTATCCTGCAGAGTGGAAGGTCTCTATGATTACTATGATACCCAAGCCAGGGAAGGATCCGACTAAAGTAGAGTCATATAGACCAATAAGTCTACTACCAACAATTTCAAAACTGTTCGAAAAATTGTTAATGGCGAAGTTGTCTCCAATACTTAATGATGTGGGATGTATCCCTGATCATCAATTTGGCTTTCGGGCTAAACATAACACCATAGAACAAACACATAGGCTAGTCAATGTCATAAGACAGACTTTTGAAGACAAAAAGTACTGTTCAGCTCTATTCATCGACATTTCCCAAGCTTTTGATAAAGTGTGGCACGACGGACTGATGCACAAAATAAAGTTGAACTTGCCTGCAAATACCCACAAGCTTCTGGAAAGCTTCTTATACGACCGGAAATTTGTTATCAAAGAAGGTGACTTTACAAGTCTCTCACAGTCAATCAGAGCAGGAGTTCCCCAAGGTAGCATTCTAGGACCCACTCTATATTTGATTTACGCATCTGACATGCCAACGAGATCCGGAATCCATACTTCAACTTTTGCAGATCACACAGCTTTTTTTAGCGTTCATGTAAACCATCAAGAAGCTTCACGAAATTTGTAGCAGTATATTTCAATATTAGAGGAATGGTTGAAACTTTGGAAAATAAAAGTTATTGAACAAAAATGTACTCACGTTAAATTCACACTGCGTAAGCAAACATGTTCGGCTCTCCAAATTAACAATACACCTATTCCGCAGTATAATGAAGTTAAATACCTTGATATTTACCTCGACCGTAGGCTAACGTGGAAGCCTCACATTGATGCGAAAGTCACTCAGTTGAAATTAAAAGCAACGCAACTAAATTGGCTTATGGGCAGAAATTCGACATTGAAGTTGGACTGCAAACTTTTGTTATATAACGCAATTTTAAAGCCTATATGGTGCTACGGAGTTCAATTATGGGGAACCGCCTCAACATCTAACATTGAAGAAATTCAAAGACGACAAAACCAAATTCTTCGTACGATTACTGCAGCTCCATGGTACGTAAGAAACTCACGAATTCACAAGGATCTGTGTGTTCCGCTGGTAACTGACGAGTTCTCTAAGTATGCCACAAGGTATATCAGTAAACTGGAACTTCACCCAAATCCTCTTGCACGCAACATACTTAATTTTGGCGGCCACTCTCGGTTGAGAAGAAGGGATACCCTGGCCACCATCAGAACGTTAAATAGGTGATTCTACCGATATTATTCGCGCGAAATGAAACTCTTTTGTCTAGCAGTGGCTGGACTTAAATAACTTTTATATTTAGTATTAAGATTTGAATACTTATTGTTAGTTCATATTTTGAAGATTCAATAAATAAATGAATGACAAAAAAAGAGAAGTTACAAGTTACGTCCAGAACAAGTTTGAAGGCACGGAAACGACAGAAAACTATATGCAAATTTTCGCCCTGCTTACTTTGATATTTAAACAAATAATGACATCTTTTGGAAGTGGGTTTTTCTTATTGTAAGAAATGAAGAATATTTAAGGTTACGTACTTAGTTTTGTCGCTGCATTCTGGGTCATTCTAGTAGAAATAATTATTTATATATTTTTAAACCACTGGCATCAAATTTTTTCCTTTGTTGTACTAGCCATCAGCTACTTCGTATGAGTGAGAATAGTGCGGTCAAGTTGACCGAGGCCAGACATAATAGATATTGAAGCTCCGCTTGCCTAGATACTTTAGGTGGCGATGCTCCAATGCCGGGCAGTTTCCGAGTAGGTGAAGGATCACTTCTGCAGAAGTTGTTGTAGGGTAAGCCCAGTCTCCATTGTTCCCAAACGGGCAAGGTCCAGTGATGACTGCCACTGTAACTCTCAAGTGAGATCTGGTAAGTTTTAAGAGCTCCTTACACAGGTTCCTTCTTAAGGGCACGCGTACTCTGTGAACCATTTTTCTTGGACGTATTCCAGCGTGTGGAGCTTTATTCTTGTCCGGCATCGCATTAATTGATTATAACAATCATGAAAAAAATCAGAAAAAAATCGAAAAAAATGCAAGGGCTTTTGAGAATAAAAAACATTTGAACTGAGTAAAATTTAGTTTTTCGATTTTTTTCTCATTTTCCTGATGATGGTTACAATCAATGCAGTCACCCTGATTCGGCTTGACGTTGAGTACTGGAACATTCTATATATTCATAAGTATGTTTTATGATTTTATTACATTCATATTTATGTATTCGATATAATTTACTCAAAGGAAATAAAAACTCAAACTGCACTTAAAATCTCAACAAACAGAAATGGAAACAAAAATAAAAGCATTCGATTACATTATGAGTACAAACGAGTAGGAAAAGGAAATAACAGCAAACATAAACTAAAAACAGTCATTAGTATATAAATTCACAACCATAAAATAAAAATCAATAACAAATTTTGTTTAAACTTTTTGATTGTATGGTTGGCTGGTTTACGTGATAGTTCACTGCGCGCAAACACAACCACACCACACCACACCACCTGTTAAATGTATCATACCTTGCATATAGTGCAATCATCAAAGAAGAATGTAGCCGTAAGATATCGCAGTGGGTTATAAGCATACCGATAGCTCACTAAGAAAGGTTCCTCTTGGCAGATGGAGCGATAGAGCTGGAGAAGGTGAAAGACCGTTTATTCCTTCTCGCTATCCTTGCAGCTATGACAAATGCCATCACAGAGAAGGCCAAATCGACTTCCTTGCTCTCCTAGTATCCTGTCACTACTGCCCACCACCGGAAAGCAGGATTTTCCTAGGTATACGCCCAACCTGGTCACTCTAATTTCTGGGGTTAGGAGTCCCTCAGTTGTAGTAACTAAAGCTCTAGGAAGCCTCATAACTTCAGTTGTGTTAAGTTGCCCTCCCCATGACTTAAATGGTAGAACGTTTATCGACAAAGACCCCGGGAGGTTCTGCTTGCAGACCATCCCATCGCTGATCATGGGTGAGATGCATTGCTTGGCTAAAACGTTCTGCCTGTGGCCAGGAAGGGAAATTAGTTTCCCTGATAATTACGGTGCATACTGGTTTTTGGGGGTCTAAGAACCTCCGAGATGCTGTTGTCTTTTAAGAGATACCTGTAATGTAAAGAACCAATAGTGATGATTAGGCGGGTGAGTTGGTTTAAGGGCTGAAACTTTGTATTCTATTAAATGTTTGGAGAATTGCATACAATAGGGACTAGACAAACATATGGCAAAAGTTGCGACCTGTGGCTTGCAAGCTACATACGGGCGCTGGTGAACCTTGAATAGTTCACTTCGTGAAATTTTTCTATCAACAGATAAAGCCGTCAAGGCTTGAAATTCCCCCCCCCCTGGGGAGCAGGTGTACGTCTAACCGGGGCACTCTACTTGATGGGGCATAGACGAGTAAAAGTCCCTCATTTGTTGTAGGATATAAACTTCTAAGAAGCCGCATGAATCAGGCTGTGTTGCACTTCCAAAGTCTTCATCAAGGGCTCTTTTGGTTATGCTTTGCAGATCAAGGCCAACCCAGCTCCCCGGGGACGACACATTCCAGACAGCAGGCTACACGTCAGCCACTTAATTATTTTAGAAGCCACGCCGGCATAATAAACAGCTGATCTGTCATAATGGTTCTAATTTTTGAAGCTAAAAAATTCAAAGTTATTATTATAATTTTGTTTTCCTGACTCATCGTCGCAAACAAATAACAGTTGTGAAAAGGATTTACATCAGCACCTGCCTTACGACCTTATCTGATGATGGACCAGTTCCACGGAGTAAATTATTCACGACTCACCAGCGCCCTAGTGTGGCTTACCAGGATCACACAGGTTGCAGTTGCCATATGTTTGCAGCCATATGAGCAACTTCTTGTTGAGGAGTTCGGGCCTTCTAATCCCTCCTGTATGCAATTTCCCAGCAATCAATGGAGGACAAGGCTTAATGAGTTGGTAGGCCGAAGCCCACTAAGAGTATCAGCCCTTAAACCAACTCACCCGTCAACCATCACCACTGGTTCTTTACAGTACAGATATCTGTTGTAAAGGTCACAGACCCTCGGGAAGCTGTTAGTCCCCGGCAAACAAACAACAATAAAAAAATCGTTGGCGAAATGTTGAAAAAAAAATTGTTAAAACTTGAAAAAAAAAACACAATTTAAAATCTTTGTCGCGGATATTGTTATGGAGAAGCTATTGGATAGATGTTTGGAAAAATTGGTTATAAAGCCAAAGATCCTCACAAAATATGTTGATTTATTTTGTATAATGGATGAGAAGGAGATATGTTTATTGTTAACAATATTTCATTCATTTGATCAGATTATTAAATTTACTATTGAGAGAGAATCTAACGCCTCACTTCCATATTTGGACACAATAATTATAACAAATTTTTTTTTTTTTTTTTTTTTAAGCATTTCTTTATTTATTGAATCTTCAAAATGAACTAACAATAAGTATTCAAATCTTAATACTAAATTTAAAATTAAAAAATGTGATTCTTAAGTCCGGCCAATGCTAGACAAAAAGTTTTATTATGCGGGAGCTATTTCGGTAAAATCACCTATTGAGCAATCTGATGGTGGCAACGGTATCCCTTCTTCTCAACCGACTGTGGCCGCCAAAATTAAGTATATTGCGCGCAAGAGGGTTTGGATGAAGTTCCAGTTTACTGACATACCTTGTCGCGTACTTAGAAAACTCCTCTTTTACCAGCGGAACACTCAGATCTTTATGAATTCGTGAAGTTTTTACATACCATGGAGCAGCAGTAATCGTTCGAAGAATTTTGTTTTGTCGCCTTTGGATTTTTTCAATGTTTGACGCTGAGGCGATGCCCCATAACTGAATCCCGTAGCACCATATAGGCTTTAATATTGCGTTGTATAACAAAAAGTTTGCAATCTAATTTCAGTGTCGAATTTCTGCCCATAAGCCAATTTAGCTGCGCTGCTTTTAGTTTTAACTGAGTGACCTTTGCTTCAATGTGAGACTTCCACGTTAGCCTACGGTCCAGGTGAGTTGTTAATTTGGATAGGCGGACATGTTTGCCTACACAGTGTGAATGTAACATGAGTACATTTCTGTTCATTAACTTTGATTTTCCAAAGTTTTAGCCATTTCTCTAATATTGAAGTATATTCCTGTAAATTTCGTGATGCTAATTGGTGGTTTTCATGAACACTCAAAAACGCTGTGTCATCTGCAAAGGTAGAAGTGTGGATTCCGGATGTCGTTGGCATGTCAGACGCGTAAATCATATATAAAGTAGGCCCCAGTATGCTGCCTTGGGGAACTCCTGCCTTGATTGGCTTATAAAGTTGGGCTTATAAAGTCGCCTTCTGTGATAACAAACTTCCGCCCGTATAAGTAGCTTTCCAGAAGCTTGTGTGTATTTGCAGGCAAGTTTAGCTTTATTTTGTGCATCAAGCCGTCGTGCCACACTTTATCAAAAGCTTGAGAAATATCAATGAAAAGAGCTGAGCAATACTTGTTCTCCTCAAAGGTTTGTCTTATGACATTGACTAGTCTGTGCGTTTGTTCTATGGTGCTATGCTTAGCCCGAAAGCCAAATTGGTGATCAGGGATGCATCCCACATTGTTCAATGTTGGACTCAACTTCGCCATTAACAATTTTTCGAATAGTTTTGAAATTGTTGGTAAAAGACTTATTGGTCTATATGATTCTACCTTAGTTAGATCCTTCCCTGGCTTGGGTATCATAGTAATCATTGAGACCTTCCACTCTGCAGGATAATACTCAAGGCGTAAAATAGCGTTAAAAATAAAAAGTAGAACCCTTCTAGCTACACGAGGTAACTGTTCAAGCATTTTACCAGTAATTTGATCTATACCTGGAGCTTTCCTGGGGTTTATGTTATTGATAACGTTTTCGACATCTTGAAAGTTAAGTCTCAAAGACACAGGCTGTCTAACAGCATACGGCGGAAATTCTGCTGCAGCATCCGCTGAATCATTTGTCGTAAAAACATTTCTCAAATGATCAACGTACACCATCCCCTTTTCGGAATCGCTTCGTGCCCAGTCGCCAGTTGAAGTTCGCAAAGGTGGCTTACCTATTACGGGTCTTTTCAGACCTTTTGTCGCTTTCCACAAGGAATAATCAGATTGAGGGGTACCATCAAGGCTTTCCAAATATGTTTTAAGGGAAGCCATTCTATGGACTTCAAGCAGATTTCTTAGCTGAGTTATGCATTCCCGTAGCCTAGTTTTAGGCTGGGGCGACCTGCAAAGTTGCCACTCTCTTCTGACTCTTCTTTTTTCTGACAGAAGTTGCTCAATTTCAGATGAATAAGTTCTATTGCTCTCATTTCTAGGTCTTAAATGACTAGTGGTAGCATGCTGTACGGCCAGTTTGAGGTTTTCAGAAAAATCGTTAATTGACCCATCAATATCCTCAGGCGTTCTCAGGGCGATATTTTCAGTACAATGTGTACTCAGAAATTTTTTGTATTTTAGCCAATTAACTCTATTGACGGTCAACGGGGAGCAAATCTCTTGGGGAAACGAAACGGAGATTATAGTGGGTGAGTGATCTGATGACAAATCTAATGAAGGCTCCACTTGCATCCACTCTAAAGAAAAATTTTTCGCAACTCCAAAATCTAACATAACATAATCTAACATTATAACAAATAATAATAGATTATTAATAGATTGGTACCAAAAGCCAAATTCTTCAGGTAGAATTATAAATTATTTATCTAAGCATCCAAAAAGGGTTATTATTAATACAGCTAAAAACTTATTACATTAAGGCTTGCTATGCACTTTCAATTTTCTGGATACATACATTTTTTTTTTTTTTTTTTTTGGCACAAAACCGGTCATTGCACATAACCTCAACTTCCTTAATACATATACAATTATATAATTTGCCTGTGGTAAAACATGCCTCCCACCGAAAATGTATGCTGCTCGCTACTAAGCTGTTCTAAGAACATTACAAAGTCCCAAGGTAGTATCTGTTGTGCACTATGCGCTAATTGGTTTCATGCTACCTGCCTTGGAGTATCTTCTGAACAGCTGTCTCTAATTGCTAAGGGTAAAGGCTCGTTTAACTTTAATTGCGACCACTGTAAGTCCTCGAAACCGGCTGCTGGATCGTCATTACGTGAAGACTTGAGGTTGGGTTTTGCAGACATACAAGCAAAATTTGACAAGATATTTGCTGAAGTTAAAATGGAACTTAACACTAAGTTTAAAGAGCTAAGAAGTGATATCGACAAATGCAATGAAGTGATCGAAACGGTAAATGACTCGATGAATATGAAGGACCAAAATTAATTACTTCATAAACGCCTTAATAGATCTGATATCATTATAAACGGCCTGCCTGCATACCAAAATAATGTGATTCAGGTGTTGAAGAAAACTTTCATCTGCCTCAACGTACAAATTGAGGATTGTGACATAAATTACTTCGGTTTCATAAACAAAGGAAACTCCTTGACTGTTAAGCTGAATAATGTAGGCAAAAGGGATTTGATTATGGCCAACTATTTTAAAACAAGAAATTTGATGCTGTCGTCTATTATTGATACAGATATTAACAAACGGATATTTCTCAATGACAATCTTTCACCTCAGATGGGCAAAATCCTCTTTCATTGCCGCAGGTTACAGAAAGTTAGTCAAATCTTAAACTTCCGTCTTATAAATACAGATAAACCTAAAGTAAAAATTACGCATAGTGATAGAAGTATTAAGACATATGATGTACCCGAGTTTTGTTTGCACTTCAACGTCTGTAATATTTAATATTCTTTACATTTTCTGAACCTGATTTTCGCAAAGCGGTCTGTTGCGCAAATCTTGAGTTTATATGGCTTAAGTAAACCTGCTGTAAATTGCTCTACACAGAAAAAAATTGATGCCATATTGATAAAAAAAAAATTGAACTATTTTTATCAAATTTCCTGTGAAAAAGATTTTTTGCCGGATTGATAATTCAAATTATAAAGTAGAAATAGATTTTTCACTTAAAAGCAAAAATTATTGAGTTGAAAAAAATTGTTGTTAATATGTAAAATATACTTAACAAAAAAAAAATTGTTAAAGAAACAACAACTCTTCACCGTTATATGACAACCTTTTAAATTTATTTATTGAATAACAATCAATAATTCGGAAAACTTTTTATTAATTGCATTTTATTAAGAGATATTTCCAAAAATTCATTATTAATAATAATTTAATTAAGTGAATGGAAATTTTATTAAATTGATGGTTTTTTTTATTAATAACATAACTTGATTGAAAAAAAAATCTCATCTATTTTTTTCTGTCTAGTATTCTTGCTTAACGTGCAAGCTAGCTTAAATGCTAATAAGAGTTGTGCGTTTTTGGATGCTTCGCGAAAATTTGGTCAAACTACCTCTCAATTTTAAACTTTGGGAAATTTATTATAGCCTGTTGAGATTCAAGATTTACAGTGAATTGAATTCTTTTTGAAATTATTGTTTACGTTTAGTTTATATTAACTTTTATTATTTACTATAATAGTTTTTCCTACTTATATAGTTGGTATATTATTGATCTCACCCTTAAAATGAATATTTCTGATAATTTAGGTTATGTTAATCTTAATAATGATTTCTTGCCTCAATATTGGCCACATGAATGTACAAAGCATTAAACCATCCAGTAAATCAATAAAATTTGATGAATTCAAACAAATTTTATCAGGTTCTCTTCTTGATGTGGTTGGAGCAACCGAGACGTGGCTCAAGTCCTGGATATCTAACGCATCTGTGGATGTACCAGGATATAAATTTTTCAGACTCGATAGGTCGGATTTGATTAGAGGTGGTGGAGTGGGTTTTTTTTTTTTTTTGTAAAAAGAAATATTAAAGCTAAAATAATATTTGAACTATCTGACCCGGGTACAATTGAATGCCAATTTATAGAGATTATTGGTGGTCTAAGTACAATTACGTTAGGTGTTGTGTATTTGCCTCATGGCAATAATGGAGGTTTAAATCGGCTTGATAATATTGTAAGGGATATTTCCTGTCGCTTCGAGCACACTGCTATTATGGGGGAGCATAATTAGGTATATATTAAGTGATAATAGTTTTCCTGATGAGCTCATTGGAAGGTCGGATAATAATGTTTCTGATCCAATAACATATAAATCGTTAACTTATGTACCTGGAATGTCAGCAAGATTAGAGAGTTCTAATCTTGGAGAATTGTAATAAAGTATACATATGAACAAAAAACCCCATTAAGGATAAGGATTGCAGGACATAAATCAGACCAAAAATACTCGTATAGGCATATTAATTCCCAAAAGACAGCATTATCATCTCATTGCTTTGAATTAAATCACTATCCTCATTTTGAAACTGTTTCAATAATAAACACAGAATGTAATTATAAGAAACGTTATATGTTAGAAATGTTGGAGTTTATAGTACACCTGCAGAACAGAGAATTAATTTTAAATTAGATGCTGATAATTTAGCATATAGTTATAGGCATTTAGTTAGCAAAAAATTAATACGTTGAATGTATATTCGAGTATAGGGTATTATTGTTAAGATATTATTAAGTTATGTAAAACTTTTTCATGTTATTCTGTGAGCAACATGTTCCATGTTAATTTGTTTAAAGTTGAGGAGCAACTTAACAGGGCTTGTGTTGGTTGCAGAAAAAGTTTAATTTTGTATTCACCCCTATTCTGCGTTTCGATTAAGTCTCCGCATTCAGTTCCGTTGCGATCGAAAATTGGTATTCTGATAAAAAACGGAATCGAAAGAAAAAGAAGAAGACAACAATGTTTATAAAATTAATAGCATCACTGTGGAATGTGGAAATGAAATTGCAAAATGAGCAAGTTTGTTATCGTTTTCACAAACAAATGTCAAATTTAATACAAAAAGTTGTTTGTATACATAATTAAAAATAAGTTCTTGATAAAGTTTAATAAGAAAAAAGAAATATATACAAAAACAAACTAAAATTAATTGTTCATAAATATATTACAGTGCAAAGAATCTTGTGAAGATAAAGGTACATAATAAAAAAAAATTAATAGTGTTGTGATTAAATATGGAAAGACCAAAATAAAACTTTAATAAAAATTGTAGGGGATTAATTCACTGTGTTGCAATTATTATTATTTTTTTTTTTTATATCAATAATTTAATTTTTTAATTTCTATAACAGCTGCATTATTGGTGGTCAGAGAGGAGAACAATATGAGATATAATGAGGCTGGCATTTTTTTTGGAGGGCCAAGTGCATTGATGATTCCTGCAACTTCCTCCCAGGGCACTGCTACGTCTTCCTTTGATCGCTGTTGATATCCACATGCAATCTCTGCATTACATGACATTAAATTTGCCAAATTTTCATACTGCTCTGGTGTTGTTGTTTTTGACCCAAAATACATAAAAAACACATCAG
The DNA here is from genome assembly GCA_914767995.1 of Thecocarcelia acutangulata. Classification (NCBI taxonomy): domain Eukaryota; kingdom Metazoa; phylum Arthropoda; class Insecta; order Diptera; family Tachinidae; genus Thecocarcelia; species Thecocarcelia acutangulata. Next base: position 74,809,856 of record OU612095.1, on the reverse strand, counting down.
ATTCGTGTACAAAAATTAATAATTTAAAACAAAATAAAAATAAATAAATTTAATTAAATAAAATAATTTTAAATGTTTTTTTAATCGCTACTGAACATTTTATATCATTTTCTACTTACATTTTTTTTTAATTTTTTAACTAAAAAACAGATAACGAAAACTTCTCCGTCAACAAAAAAACGGAGTTCCCATCGTAATGCAGAATACATACAATTGAAAGAAACTGAGCGGAATCGAAACGCAGAATAGTCCCTATTGTTATTTTTTAATTTGTAAATATTGCTAAGAATTTTGACTTTTTTGTATATAAGAATTTTTTGGCAACATTTTTTCAAACAAAAATTTTTATAAAGCGGCCCATACACGTTTCAATTCTATTGCGAATTGAGTCATTCAACTGAATTGATTATTGCCCACACACTTCATAAACTGAATTGAAAGATTTTTATTTAACTATTAAACTTAATGAAATTATAGACAATTTTAAAAATATATAACGTTCTTTTTGCAAAAACTCTACAAATATAAATTTTGAGGCCTGATCAAGAGACTCGAACACACACAACGCAAACGAATTGAAAGACTTGCTAGTCAACTTGAAAAAATCAAAACATTTTAATTTTTCTTCAACCAACTCGACAGACAACTGCCAAACTAATCAACTGACAAAGCCATACACGCTTTGATTTGGACAACAACCGACTCAGTTGCCTACTGAGTTGAAACGTGTATGGGGTGCCCAACTTTTTAATTTTCCTGACGATGCTAACAAACTGTTAGCGAAATATCAAAATAAAAAATTTGTTACTTTTTTTATAAAAAAAACAACACAAGATCTTAAGCTGCAAATATTTAAATAATGTGGGTAGAGTTTTTAGTAAAACAAAAGATAGTTTGAAAAAGTCGGATATGTCTTGTATAGTGTATAAAATACCATATAGTGGTAACAACAGTGAAAATTGTGACAAAGTATATATAGGGACAACAGGTAATAAACTGAAAACTAGGTTAACGGTCATAAATCGCAGAAAACTGCATCATCTATCAATTGCCGTTATTTTAATCACTATTCAGATTTTAAAATCTATTTACTACACCGGTGCGTCCCATTCTTGAATACTGCTCAGTAATTTGGGATCCACAGTATAGCTTTTATATGAAACAGGTGGAGGCAGTCCAAAAACAATTCCTGCTGTTCTGTCTTAATCATCTCCACTGGAACCCAGCCGTGAATTTACCATCATACCGCAGCCGACTAGCTCTTATTAACCTCCCTACATTGAAAAGCCTAAGAATTACATCAAATATATTATTCTTTTTAAAGTAATTACAAGGGGATACTGGTTCATCAATATACCCAACAGACAGCTAAGATCAAACGTTCCACTGTATCTTCAATTTCATCGATCAAACTTCTTAAATGTTGCTCCTTTCCGTAGAGTTTGTGGCGAAGTAAACAAATTTTATGATCTCATCGACTTATCCGACAACGCTCATATTACTAAAAGAAGACTTCTTTTGTATTTAAACTCTAGTGATTATATTTATACCTGTTTGTAGTTTTCTAATCAAATTTTTGTTATATTAATTCTATCTATTTCCTTGTTTTACTGATTTTTCAGCTGTTATTAATAATTTAGCTAAAATAAATAAAGAAAATTATTATAAACGTAGACATATGCTAGAAACGCTACAGGAAACTGACGTACCTGTAGATAAGAGGATAAATGTTAAAAAGGATGTAGACGTTAACAAATTTAAGTTAATCAAGTTATAACTTAAACAAACTATAGGGCACGGTGGAAAAAAACACTTTTCGTTATAACAAGAACACAACTCCTTCGCTTCACAATTACTTTGCAAGTGTTTTTTATTTACAAAATTAACTTAAATCTAAGTACATAAGAAACGGTATTTAATATTCGAACATTCCTTTTGATTAAAAACCGCTTACGTCTAACTATTCTATTTACAATTCATTTATTTATATGTTTTTTATTTTTGTTATGTTATTCATTTATTTATTTAATATTATTATTATTTAATTTGGCTATTATGACCAAACAGACGAATTAGCCCAAAATTATGGGCATTTACTACATAAAAACAAAAACAGGGGTAGATAGGTCTTTTGTCTAAAATTTTTAAAAAACTTTTTCATTTCTTTTTAAAAAAAATATTAATGTTTATTGTTATAATAATGTAAAATATGTTTCTTCATTGTAAATGTTAATGTTTATATTATTTTGTATACACAACTTTTCAAAAAAAGAAGACACTCAACACAGTGTCGAAATATTGAAAATAAAAACTATAATTTTTACAAGTGGGCTACTGGCTCAACAACAAATAATAATTTAAAAATTTTATACTTTTAATAATTCAATATTTGCAAATAATTCGCTCAGCTCAAGGTCCTTTTTGTTTTTTTTTTTTTTTAATGTTTAATGAATTTTCATTAAGTCTTGCTTTGGAAGACTTCTTCAGGAAAATTTGTTCTTTTGTGTGTAAATTCAATACAAATTTTGAATTAAAAAATTAAACATTTCTAAAAAAAAAAAAAAAAAACGAAAAGGACCTTAAGCTGAACGAATTATTTGCAAATATTGAATTAAATAAAGGTCGAAGCAAATAAAATCAAAAATTCATACTTTTAGTAATAAAAAAAAGTGCTTTTAGAAATGAAAAGCAAAATGAAAAATTCGGTGCGTTTTTGTTGAAATAACGCGTTTTTTCCTCATTTTGATGCGTTTTAAAATTTCAAACTTGACAACGCTGATAACACTGTATGCCCCCTAAAATATGCTTTTAAAATTTTTAAACTCAAACTTGAACGTGTTTGTGCTTTAAGTCTTTGATGGTGAAATGTAATCTGTGTTGTTGAAGACTTAAGACAAAAGCTCAAAATTCTCTTTGTAAGAACCATGACGCAAATAACTAAGTTTTTTTTTTTGTTATAATTCAATTATTTATTGTATCTTCTAAAAGAACTAACAATAAGTATGAAAATCTTAAAAATAAAAATTCATTAATTAACATAGAAAAAAAATTAATTAGTATTGAACATTTTTATTTACTTCGGTCCAGCCAATGCTAGACGAAAAGTTGTTTCTTGCGTGTATTTTGTTGGTAAATCACCTTTCCAACGCTCTGATGGTTGCAAGGATGTCCAACCTTCTCAGTCGAGTGTGGCCACCAAAGTTAAGGATTCTACGAGCGAGAGGATTCGGGTGAGACTCCAGTCTGTTAATGTACCTTATCGCGTGTTTTGAAAATTCATCTTTTACTAAGGATACACCTAGATCTTTGTGAATTCGAGAGTTTTTAACAAATAACTAAGTGACGCCGAAAACTTGACAAAATAATTTTCTACTGCGCACGACGTCACAAGGGTCTGTACTTTTTTGTTTACATCAGCTTTTGCTTGCGAGTTGTGTTAAGAGACTGAAATAAGTAATATTATTTTCATATAACTAGAAGGCAAATTAATAAATTTTGTTTTATTAATTCTTAATACTTATTGCGTTGACAGTAGTTACACATAAATAACAAGTTTAATTTCTATTATGTGTTATGTATAAGAGACTTACCGTATAGATACATATGTGTATGATATTATTTCCTAATAAAATAAATTTTCATGGCGTTTTTTGTTAATTTTTTATCAATTTACGAAGACGTTCTCCAAAAAAATATACGAGTATTTATAAATATTATTATGCACTATGCAATTAATTAATCTATATGTTTTGACATATACTTACATATACGTACATTTCATTTTTTAAGTTACAGATTTCATTGTTATTCCCATAGTTTGCAATGTTTTCTTTGTCCTGCTCATAGAGTGCACTAAAGTTTCACTTTCTTCTAAAACTAATTAAAAAATTAATGTTGAATTCTGCATATTTAACCATTTATAGCATATTACCATTAGCCAAAGCAGATGCTACATCATGTTGCTTAAGAAGCTGTTCAACTATTTTTTTGTTTTTCCTCTTCTGGGATCGCTGTTCACGTTCCTTATGATGATCATCCTCGTCAATACTTGTATTATATACAGAAGGAACTGCACCGCGTTTTAAATAAAGTCTTGTCGTAAAACCTATTATGAAGTAAAGTAATAGTTTATTAGTTTGCAAAATAACTCATAACTTACCACTTTCATATTCCATTCTATTCGCAAAATCGTCTGCCATACAAATGCGGGTATTCTTTGTACTTACATTTTTTATTACGGCAAAACCTTATCCACTGCTTTAGTAGCGTAGGATCAGATGGAAAAGTCAAATAACTTATTTTGCGTTTGTTTTTTTATTATTCTTGCACTTTTTTAAATCGCACCTCATTTTAATTAAAGTTTTAATAATTTTGTTGCTAATACACTCCTCAATAATATTTGTGTGTTTTCACGCTCTACGTCACACTCAACAGCTGACTGATGTCAGCTGCGCAAAGCATAATCTATTATTTTTTATTTATTTAATCCATTTATTAATCCAAGCCCTTAATTGGGCCAATTGGTTACAAGAAATTAATTGGAAGAATTATTCTATAAAAAAAGTTTAAATTGTACAACTATGTATATTAAATTATTTATATATACATTATATTATTTAAATACATACATGCATACATACTTTTATGTCAATGTAACGGATACATACATATATAGTGAAGGAGTGGTAGTGCAATAACCCTTTATAAGTTAGCTAGAACTATTTTACGGAACTTATTAGGAGTGTGAGAAAAAGATCTCTCATTATAAGGTATTATCGAATTCCATGTTCGTATAACTCTAGCTTGGTATGACCTCTGCATTACTAAAGTGTTGAAATGTACCTGAACCAAGGCTTGTGTTCTAGAAGAACTTCCAAATTGAAACTTTTCAGTTAAGTATGATGGTTTATTAGATTTAAAAATTTTATAGAAATACAAAAGGCATCTCATCGTTACAAAACTGTGAAAGTCGCATTTTAAAAACTCCCTTACAATTCGATTTACACAAGTTTTAAGTTTATTTAAATTCGATTGAGATGTACCGGTAAACACTTCTAAGCCATAAATAATTCTCGGCATAAGTGAAGAAAAAGCTAGCTTCTTGCGTACAGCAAAAGGCAATGGAACACCAAGGTTATATACATAATTTTCTTAGCGTTTGATAAACACTGTGCGTTGTAAAGCAAATATGAGCATCAAACTTCAAATTACAATCAATATAAAAGCCTAAAGCTTTATTTTGCATTACGTACTCAATTCTATCATTTTCAATATAAAGTTGTGGATAAGCAATAGGATGATTGTAAAACAGCATCGCCCTACACTTAGATGGGTTTAATGTAATGTGGTTTAAAGAGCACCAATTATTAACATTGCGTAGGCAATTATTCACAGATAACGAAAAATTAGTAATATCCGTGGCAGGACAAGAACATAATATCTGAATATCATCCGCAAACACATGAGTGATGCCGAAATTAATACTCTCAAGCAAATCATTAACATACAACATAAAAAGTAAAGGACCCAAAACTGACCCTTGTGGTACACCCCTATGTAATTCTTTCACCGTACAACTAGTACCTGCCATTGAAACATATTGCCAACGATTCGAAAGAAAGAAGAGAACAAGATGACATGCTGTTCTTGAAAAACTAAATTTATTAAACTGTTTATTAATAAGTTGTGAGAAATACTGTCAAAAGCTTTCGAGAAATCTAAAAATATTAGCACATAAATTGTTCCCCTATCTAAGTTTTCACGTATCTCCTCCGTAATACTGAGCAATACGGAAGATGTACTAAACCCAACTCTATATCCTGACTGAAATTTGTTTATCATGTTCCGACTAGTAAGGTATTCCATCATCTGATTTTTAAGAATTATCTCCAATATTTTTGAACATATCGATAATATACTAATGGGACGATAATCAGTTACACTTCTTGGGTTCCGAATTTTAGGTATTGGCAGTACTCTTGCAATTTTCCGAGCTTTAGGTACTCTATTGGAAGTAATTACTGTATTTATGATATGCAAAAGATGTGGAGATAAAACTGGAAGTACCTTCCTCAAAAAAACTATAGAAATTTCATCTAAGCCTACTGATTTAGATTTTATTAATGAAATGGCATCCCACAGCTCAGGTTCAGTCACACCTCTAAAACAAACCCGATTTCGCTCAAACTGTGCAACGAAGAAAGTGTTAGGCAAAACAGACATAATACATGACTCTTCCACATCCAGAGGCTCATGCCTGATTATATGGATAATTATTTTAGTTAGATATTGAAGCGTGTTTTTTATTTATTTATTCAGTATTTGTACAGTTGCAAAGTATAGGATGCACAGCATGGGCGGGGTGACAAAAACCATAATGCCCAAGATGGTATTAACAGTACTTTTGTAGCGTCGCTGTGACTAACTATAACGTGGAAACTTCCAATGCCTTCACATAGGAAGTTTCCACGTGGTTAACAATGAATAGCCTCTTAAAAAAACTGTAAACCAATATAGTTAGTTGAGGCAAACCGTTAGCCAGTGCGAGTGAGACGCAAAACTCTCGAAGACCTGACAACAAACACAAGCCTGAGCGCACTTGTTTTTTTAGTTTTTTAAACTATATTTATTGTGTGTGATTGAGAATCACTTTAAAGACATGTACTCATAATTTTCAATACTTACCTGAAAGTTGTATGAATGAAATTAAAAAATTAAGAAGATGTTTAATGTAATTTTTTTTTTTAATAATTTGCCGAATGTATATTTATTTATAATTTTTGGCTTTTAATTTGTCATTTATTTATTTTTCCTTTATTTAGTAATAAAAGCTGCGCTTTAAGATTGATTTATTTTTAATTTAATTTATGTCGCTATTTATTATTAAATAAATTTAGTTTATTTTTTATGAATAAAGTTTGTTTTGTGTGTTTATTCTTTTTTTCTTCCTCATATTACTCGTAATTAATTAATTTTTTTTGATGTATAAATATTATTTCATATAAATTATTATTAATTTTTCTTTCGTTAAATAAATTTACATTTATTGTTTTAATTATTTATTTGTATATAATCTATTTGTATTAGCATAAATTTTTCACATTTTTTTGTTTTAAATTTGGTTTTAGAAACTTAATGGCAATCAAATATGTTCAAATTATATTTATATTTATAAAAATGCTCTTTATCAGAGTGAATAAATATTCCCGCTTATAGCGGTTGGTAATTTTAAAACCCGCTTACAACAGTTTTGCACTAGATTAACGAATATATGATTTCCATCTCTCCCTTTAATCTATTACAAAATTGTCGCAGGCAGTTTTTTTAAACTTACCAGCCGAAATAAGTTTTTTATTTCCATTTTAATCATTTAGCAAATGTACTTGTATTGTAATTTATAAAACACAATTTAAAAATATACAATTTATTTTAATAAATATTTTATTTTATATTTTGCAATGTAAATATGTTTTATTGGTTTAGCAGAATTGCTGATTTTCCCCTCCTTCTTTTCTTTTATATGGCATATGAGCGTATCAAAATTATTTTCTGTTACTTAAAGCATTTTTAATTATTTTTAAATATGAAAAATAAGCTCTTTTATTAATAATTTTATTTTAGGTTTCTTTTTTTTTTTTAATTTGAATTAAATAAATAATTATTGTTTTAGTTTATTTTTTTCCTCGGCATCTGTCTGTTTTTATAAAACTCTGAATAAATTTTCTTTTTTGAATTCTTTTTTGTTTATTAATGTAAAGCAATCGCTTTTTGCTCATTTTGTGATCGTTTAAATTTGTATGGAAAACATAAACAAGATTTATTGCTGCTTTCAATAGAAATTTAAGCAACCGAATATGTAAAAAGTTTCGTACAGGGCGACGACTGATGAAAGCTGCTACGAAAAGAAAACTTGATAGCTTTTTTCTATCTGGAATTTTGTTCTTGCAGATTGATCTTTAGATTAAACAAAAATGGAAAACTAAGACAACTGTGAAATTGATTTACATCAGCACCTGCCTTTACGGCCTAATCTGATGATGGAACAAACCCAAGGAGAGAATTATTCAAGATTCACTAGCACTTCTGAGTGGCTTACCAGGCAACTTTTCGTTATAAGTTTGTAGCCTTATAGACGAACCGAGCTTAAGAATTCGGGCCTTCTTATCCCTCCTGTATGCACTTTCTCAACAGTCAAGACAAGGCTTAATAAGTAGGTAGCCCGAAGCCCATTAAGAGCATCAGATTACCAATTTACCCGTCTAACCATCACCCGTGGGGGGTTACTCTCTACTGCGATGCGAAAGTTAGTTCGATGCGAAAGGCAAATGCGATAAGAGTATAATTTGGTACTCTGTTCCCTTTACACAAACTTTTTCGTGAAATACTTTGCAAATGAAGCAACACTACTAACACAAAATAAACAATAGTGAAGAGTGATAAAATAAAATATGCGAAAGGGAAAAATTAAATGTGAAAGGAAAATACGAAAACGCAATACAGAGTACTAATTCTTCGATTTTGCATTCGCATCACAATAGAGAGTATCTTCCCTGGTTCCTTAACATACAGGTATATGCTGCAAGACAACAGCAATTCGAAGGGTTGTCAGCCCCTGAATACCGGCCATGCACCCCAATTATTAGGGATACTAATTCTCCTTTATGCGATTTTAGGTTTAAACCACAGCCAAAAGTTTTCAGCAAAGCAAGCATCTCAACCATGATCAGTAGCCCGGGGGGCTTTGCTGATCCCCGTTCTGCGAATTTTAACCCTTGGTAATGGTATCGGAAATCCTTAACACAACATAAGTCATGTGACTTCCTAGAGTTTAATTTGCTACAACAAACGAAGAACTCCTTCCCGTCTATGCCTCAGAAAACAGAATGCGCTGGTTTGGTCTACGCCAAGTCAAACCCTGTTCCCCGGGGGAGGAAAACTGAGACACTGAAAAGAGTCTGGATTATCCCCCGTTTCCACGCATTGTTTTTTGCCTATAGTTTCACTACAAACAGGATATCGGCGTACGTTTGGCGTCTATCCTCTCAGTAGTAAATAATTTTGCATAGCATGGAACAGCTGTTACATGGTCTTATAATCGGAGCCCTTCCGTTTGGACAACATAAACCATTGCTGCGTCGTGAAAGTCATGCAAATCATCCAACGAGTTCAAGCTTAATTAATTGCGGGTAACACAAAGATCGTTCTTTCTCTTATCCTATTTACTACTTTTCTACTTCTAACTCTGACCATTCTTTCGCGGATGATAGCAGCATTTTCCATTCGTACTCATTCAGCTAAAAACCCAGCCTATCCGATATTACTGATTTGGCACTCGACCAACAGTTGCGAGATGACTGCTTCGCAGTTTTTGTGTTTGTTAAAAAAAAGATCGATGCCAAAAGGCAAAATATAAATGAGTACTAGAGCAAGCTCTCAGATGAAGAACTGCTCTCGCGTCATCGTAACTATTTCTATGCGATAAGGCTTGTTAATCGGTCTTCGGGAGTTTTGCGTCTCGGTCGCACTACTTAACGGTTTGCTTCAACTAAATGTATTGATTTATTGAGAAAATCAGGCCCTTGTGGCAAAATACAGACCACAAGGGCCAACTAAAACACTTCTTGCACTTAGAAGCTGGATGCCATGTGACTTAGATACCGCGATGAGGTAGAATGCAATAGGAGCATGGTCCCATAGACGCCAATATACTTGAGATTGAAAAAGACCTAGTCCACGAACTAGTTGATCTAGTTGATTGCACCCCAATATCTTTCCTCTCAAGGAGCTTTGGATACCCTTGGAATCTGCATTCTTCTATATTCATCAGTGTAGGATAGATCCAAAAGGGGAGCAGGGGTTTGGGGAAAGTGTGTACATAGAAGAATTCAACACTACAATGTCCTTTAGACTACCAGATGGATGTAGGGTTTTTCAATCTGATGGCTTTAAATAAAGCGGCCTGGTTGACGTTTAGCACGATATTCGGTAGAGATATCATGATAATAACGGACAGTAAGGCCGGGAATGTAATTTACACTAATTCCAGTCAAGTCCAAGAAAGCTGAACATCTTCAAACAAGATGGCGAGTCTAACCTAGCCCTAAAATTGGTACATGGACGACTTAGCCAAAAAATGGAAACCCTAATAGATAGGTATACAGATACCTTATCAACGTGTTGGAAAAAAATAAAGCTCCACACACTGGAACGTGCGCATGAAAAATGGCTCGCAGAGCCCACATGCCTTATATCAAGGAACCTGTGACCGTATATTAACTTTATGAGAACATAGCTGCTCTTAAAACTGCCCAGATCTCACACTAGAGTCACTGTAGCGGTCATCACTTGAGATTGCCCGTTTGCCAATCATGCTAGGAGACTAGACTTACTCTATAACGACTTCTGCAGTAGCTGCCAAGACAAGGAAGAGGAGGAGACGATTCTTCATCTTCTCGGAACATGCCCGGCATTGGAACATCGCCGCCTAAGATATCTAGGCGAGCGGAACTTCAATAGCCTATCATATCTGGTTTCCGTCAATTCGACCGCGCTAGCCTCTTTCAAAAGAAGCAGCGATTGGCAAGTACAACAGCGTGTAACGCGACACTAAACAGTTTCTCACCTTTGCTCCCCTCCCACTATATCCATCTAACTTCTATTTTTCACTTCTATCTTCCACATTTCAGGTAATCACAACGAGAACGGTTTCAGGATCTAGTGAGCTGGAAAACCTAAGTACTGAACAACTTGTTACTAAGATGCCGCACCTGCATCAGCGCGCAGGGAGCGCATTTAAATTTAAGTGACTATAAAACTATTTAAACTATTTTTAATTTAAAGCTCTGAGCTGGAGAACAGCTCTCGCGTCATCGTCATTATTTCTTAAGTGTGGTCAGGCGTCGCGATCTCACGATTAAAGGTCGTGTCAGATAAAACTTTGTCGCTTTGCGTGAAGTTTAAAACTTTAACAGAAAAGCGCAAAGCAAAAGGTGTATGTCACAATAAAAACTTTGGCAAAGCTCACGATTTGTTGAATTATCTAAAAAAATTTTTGTTAATTTTTACATGTAGGTATATAAATTTTATCTTAGATGTCAAAGCGAATTTGCAACGTAAACCGAAGCAAAAGTTTTATCTGACACGACCTTAACTGTTTGCCTCAACTAACTGTAGTAGTTTAGAAATTTTTTGAGGTATTTCTTTCGCGGCAACTTCTTATGTGAAGGCATAAGTCGTAACAGTTAGTCACAGTGCCGCTGCAAATTACTATTAATACCATCGTGGGCGTAAGGTATTCGTTACTCCGCCCATGCTGTGCATCCTATACTTTGCAAATTTATTTGCATCTGTATAATTAAATAAACAAATAAAAAATAAATAAATATTTTTAATACAATTTGGTTTGGAAACAAAAATAATTTGTATAAATTGCAGGCATTAGAAAAATAGTTATTTCAATTTCTACATGTAGTAAAATCCATCAGCCAGCCTGTATTTTGTTGCTTTTAAGTGCCTTACATTGTGGGCGTTGGCGTATTCACAAGTTAGCTTAAACAGTTTTGTAATAGATTAATGAATAAGTAAATGTGTTCTCTTTAATCTATTACAAAACTGTCGTAAGCGTCTATAAAACTCGTCAATCACGTTGAGAGCCTTTACTAAATTCATCAAAAAAATAATTTATGTTTTATAAAAACTGTCCCGCCTGTTTGTTTACTTCATAAATATATATTTTGTAGATTTAATTTAGATTTTTTTTTACATATAAGTATGTATTTATGTATGTATTAAATGTTTACGTACTCGTGTATAAAAATTAGGTGTGTATGAATTGCAAATGATTGACTTTCTGGTTGGTTGGTTGTTGGTTTGTTGATTGCACACAAAAAATAATCTTTGTATGTATAAATAAATTTTACAATAAAACTCGCGCTTATTACCTATTTTCGAAATCTTCGAGTGTTCGTAGTAGACTAAAGGGAAAATACTTGAATTTCTTTTAATCTAGTACAAAGTCTTGCAGATCTCGAGTACTGTAGTAAGCGTCAATAGTTTCTCATATTTAACTTAAATTTATTTTCAAGAAGATTGTTTTTACTTAAAATTTAAATGCTTTTATTGATTTCTTTTTATTATTTTTATTTTATTTGTTTTTTGCTAGCTAATGAATGCACATTTTTTTTAAAGTATATTAACATAAATGTGTCGAGGCGTGTAGCAGCCTAAAATATTATACAACTTTGTTTTCTATATTTTCACAATTTTTAAACCGAATTAATACTCACACGTTATCGAAGAGTTTGGTTGCCGAGTAGCAAAATCATTCGCGACAGTTTTGTAATAGATTAAAAAAATATATATATTCGTAACCTTTAAGGTGATGTCAGTTAAAACTTTTGGCTTCGTGCTACGTTGCAGAAATTGCCAAGGCGAAGACGAGGGGAAGACGATCCTTCACCTCTTCGGAACATGCCCGGCATTGGAGCATCGCCACCTAAGGTATCTAGGTGAGCGGAGCTTCAATAGCCTACCATGTCTGGCATCGGTCCACTTGGCCACGTTATTCTCAATCAGAAGGAGTAGCGAATGACTAGTACAATAGCATGTAACGCCACGCAGAACAGTCTTCACCTTTTTCCCCTTTTCTTCTGCTAGCTATATACCTACACCATTATATCCCTTTTCTCCCATCCTTTATACAGGCAAACACAAAGTGTGAAAATTTAGGACCCAAGTAAGCTGGAGAGCCAGGGAGGTTAATTACTTATTGGTTCGTAATCGAAGAATTGGTACCCTGTATTGCGTTTTCGTATTTTCTTTTCCATTTAATTTTTCTCTTTCTCAAATTTTATTATTCTTCGCTCTTGTTGCTTCATTTTCAAACTATTTCGCGAAAAAGTTTGCGCAAACGGCACAGAATACTAAATTATACTCTTGTTGCATTTACTTTTCGCATCGAACCCCCAGAGGATACACTGGGAACCCAGTGGCCTGCCTACCTAACCTACGTTGTAGATTCGCTTTGTCATCTAAGAAACGTATCGGTTGATTCATGGTGAGGTTTAATTTTGAACAGGCCTTTTTTTGACAGAACACGCATGACTCACAGCAAACTGCAGGAATCGATGATAGAAAATAGTAGACTCTGGTTAGACTATCGTAGTCTAAAAAGCCTAAAACAGGTAGAGGAAGACTCAGTCCTTAAGGTAATAGCACTTCGGCTACTAAATAATGTATCATTGATTTACATCAGCATTTGCCTTGACGGCCATATCTAATGATGGTTCAGTTCTGCAGGTCTGGCTTGCAAGGCTCACGCAGGTCGCAATTTTTGCCATAAGTTTATAACCATATAGAAAAAGCCTTTGCTAAAGAGTTCAGGCCTTCTAATTTTTCCTGTATGTAATTTCTCAGACAGTCAATTGAAGACAAGACTAAAGGCCTTCTAATTTCTCCTGTATGTAATTTCTCAGACAGTCAATTGAAGACAAGACTAAATGAGTTGGCCAATACGAGCATCGATTCCCATCCGTCTTATCATCACTACTGGTTCCTTACATTATATATATTTGTTGCAAGACAACAGATCATTGGGGGTTATTAGCCTCCGAAAACCGGCATGCACTATAGTTATTAGGAAAACTTGATCACTTTCTAACAAGATACCACAACACTCTGTATTTCGGGTATAGAGGGGAAGGGGTCTCTCGTTTGTTGTGTTGGTTTCCGAAACCCTTACGAAGGGTTTAAATTGGCAGAACGGGGATCAGCATGGCTCCCGGGTGGTTCTGCTCGCGTTTGTTGTGTTGGCTTCCGAAACCCTTACGAACGGTTTAAATTGGCAGAACGGGGATCAGCATGGCTCCCGGGTAGTTCTGCTTGCGTTTGTTGTGTTGGCTTCCGAAACCCTTACGAAGGGTTTAAATTGGCAGAACGGGGATCAGCATGGCTCCCGGGTAGTTCTGCTTGCAGTTGAGGTGCCTACCTTGGCTGAAAAGTTCTGGCTGCGGTTGAAACCTAAAACGCAGGAAGGGGGTGTTAGTATCCTTGATAATTGCTTGGCGTGGCTTTTCTCGGGGACTAACAAACTCCCGAGGGTCTGTTGCCTTTACAACAGATACCTGTACTGTGAGGAACCAGTGGTGATGGTTGACAGGTGAGTTGGTTTAAGGGCTGATGCTGCTAGTGGGCTTCGGCCTACCAACTCATTAAACCTTGTCTTTCATTGATTGCTGGGAAATTGCATAAAGGAGTGATTAGAAGACCCGAACTAATCAACAAGAAGTTGCTCATATGGCTACAAACATATGGCATAAATTGCTACCTGTGTGAGCCTAGCAAGCCACACGGGGGCGCTGGTGAATCGTGCATAATTCACTCCGTGGAACTGGTCCATCATCAGTTAAAGCCGCAAGGCAAGTGCTGATGTAAATCTTTTTCACAACTGTCTATGCCACAGAAAGCAGACTGCCCTGGTTAGGCGTACAACAAGGCAAAACCTGCTTCCTGGGAAACCCTCAGGTACTACGATTTGGCTAAAATTGACCAAATATCATATTTATTACTCAATAACCCCCTCCTGCGATTTTAGGTCACAATGCAGGCACTTCAACCACGATCAGCACTAGGATAGTCTCCAAAAGAGAAATGTCTGAAGATATGTTTTTTTTTATTTGGAACCAGTACTTAGAGGATGACCCTTACATATGCAGCGCATTGTACTGGAACTAGAAAAATAGGTTATGATGAGGGGGAAAGAGGGAGTAGTGTTCGCGGAGTGTTAAAAATAACAACACGAAAGACTGAAACAAACTCTATGGCACCATTTTAAATGTTGGAATTAAATTAGTTAAAACTGAACAGTACCCAGTGTATATACCTTCGACACTGCTCAGGTCAGAAAAATTTAGTCCAACACCTTCCACACTACAAGGTAATGAAGTGCATTGATTCGTTCCGCCTATTAACCCTCGGGTTTTTAAGGCCTCTGGTTTTTTGAAAGCTCAACACAATTTAGGTCATGCTGGGGCTTCCTAGAGCTTTTTCTATTAAACGTAGTGTAGCCCAGTTAGGAATACGCCAAGGCAAAACCTCATTGCCTAAGGCGCGTTAAGAGCACGATAAACAAATTTAAATAAATCATCGAATAACATGTTTAACTTTTATTTTTTTAATAAATAACAAAATTTTTAAAATAAGTAATCAAATATCAAATCAGGCAAACAAACAATGCATGAGTTTTGCCAAATTTTTTATTGTATCATACTACTTTTGTTCTACCATTTTCTGTTAAAGTTAATAACGTTACGCAAACCAATGTAGTTGCATCTGACATGACATTTAATCTATTACAAAATTTTCACTGGCGTTTTTTGAATTTGCTAGCTATAATATGTTAAGACGGAATATAAAAAAAAATCAAGTCGTATATAGAATTTCAAGTGGAATGTTTAAGCTGTTAACGCTCGAGGTAGCTGTTAATGTTTATTAAATTTTATCTATTTTTATGTCGTGAAACTATATTAATAATAGCCACTAGGCAAATAATAATATTTGGAACGATATTTAAATACTTAAAGTTGAGTATTAAATTAGAATTTTCTATTTATAAAACAGCAGTTAAATATTTCCGTGACTTTCTGAATAGAAACAAGAATAAAATATTTTACAGCAAAAAGCTGTAAAGAACCTACTTATACGCTGATTTAAAGGCAGGCTTTTTTTTTGAGGTTTTCTTTTAAAGTTGCTGCCAAAATCAATTTACATTTTCACGATGATTTTCAAAACGTTTTTTTCTGGACTTATTCTTTTGCTATTATCGTTATCGAATGAAATTAAAACGTTCCCTCTTATTTCAAGTGACATCATCGTACTTACATGAAGGCGCCACAAAAAATTTGGCAATTATATTTACTCGTTTCTAAGAACGATTGAATGTTGTCGACAATCCCTTTCTATACACAGAAAAAATTATAGTAAAAATAAAATCAACAAAATTTTTGTCTGAAAAAATAATTTGTATGCATATACAAAAATATCAAAAAAGTAAGCATGCATATAGTATTTTGTTGTTGTTTAAACAAATTATTGTTTTCGATCGATAACTTTTTTTTATTAAACTTTTGTTTGAATCCACGAATTCTTTTACAGGTCCGCATTCAAACAATTTATTAATTGATTCAACGAATTTCGTTATCGATCACGAAAAAAAATTTTCTCTGTGTAGTTTAGGTTCATGAAATATCGAAAACCTATCCAAGCGGTAATTGCTACCGAAGACGAGCGTACAGTCAAGATTTTTTTGATGCTGTCTTGATGTGACAACGATGATGCCTCTTCGAATATGAAGGATTATAACAAAATTACTAATGAGTGTAAAGAGAAATTAGAAAAACAATAAAAACAGAAAATGGTCTTTATTTCCGATGTCGTAACTTTTCAAGCTTTTTAGATATGGTTGGGATGCCGCTCAAGAGCTGTAAGAACCAAGTACAGCATCCACTTTTAGGGACCGCACAGGGTAGATTTTCTAGTGAGTTTACCTGTCGAATATCAGAACTGGCATGGCCCAGATATGATAATGGAAAGAATATTGTCCATAGAGGCCTGCACCGACGGAGGTTGCTTTCTACTGTGGCGGTGCTTCCATTTGATGATATCTGTAGAAGTTGTTGGGACTAGGGGGAAGTAGAGTGTTGATCATTTCCTCTGTCCGTGTCCAGCTCTTTTTTTTATATAAGGGCACGGAATCCGGGCAGATAGGTGATGCACGATTTGGCAGAAATATCGAAATATGATGTAGGTGGATTGGACTCTTTTATCCGGTCCTCGGGTGGGTTCTAAGCTGGACCAGTGATATACAAATCAGCTGAGATACATATCACACTCAAGCAACAGAACGGGACCAAATTGGACCCAAGTGGGCAGGTTTTTCAATGTCTGATAGCCTGTTAAGCCTAGCCAAATCTAGACATGGCTTCAAAACGTTGTGAATACGTGATTTAAACTTGCACTGCTTTTTCCTTGGAAACGTCCAATGGTTTTTCCATCTTTTAAAGATGTAAAGTTTAAAGAAAGTAAAAGTTAAAAAAAACTTAATCAAAATTCAAGCACACAAATTGTGTTTACTTTTAAAACAATAATTTTTCATAACAGACTTATTTATTTTCTACCTTGTTTTATATGTGTTTTTGTCAACTGTGTTGATTAATGATCGGAATATTTTAGTTTTGGTGCAGTGTCGTGTTCAAAGTGACCGACTGACGAACAGATCAGTCTGATGTAATTAATTGAACGAATATGGTCGATCACTAAAATGAACGTCCCAGCACAACTCTACACTATTTGGCATTATTTTTAGTTTGCTTGTGGCAGCAATAAATTCAATTGTTATTTATAAGAATTATTCGCTGCGCACAACCACCTAGCGCAATTAGTGAATGAGCCAACGCAAGTTCCATGTGTTGAAGGACACCATTTAAACACACTTGACCTATTCCTGCACTTCCCTGGAATTCGGATCATTGCACCATTTCTGCCTCCTTTTCGGTCCCTGAACTTCGTAAAATTTCTAAATCAGCTACGAAACGATTAAAATTTATTTGCGAAAAGGCTCGTTGGGCTGAGATCGAATAATTTTACGAACTTTTCAATTGGAAGCTTTCCTTTCTAGATAATGGCATAAATGCCTCGCAAAAACCGTCAAAAATATGATTTTTTTTTTTTTATCTTGGACCAGCACTCAGGGGATGACCCCCACACATGCAGTGCATTGTACTGGCACTGGGAAAGTAGGTTATGTTTGTCGTTGTTTAACTTTAACAATAATAACATGAAAGACCAAAGGAAACTCTGTTACAGCATTTAAAACTCTATTACAGCATTTAAACTGTTGGAATTAAATTAGTTAAAACTGATCAGTGCCCAGTATTTACCTTCGACGCTGCTCAGATTATCAAAATTTAGTCGAACACCTTCCACACTACAAGGTAATGAAATACATTGAAGATAAATTGAGATGAAAACATTCATCCTTTCCAAATAGATTTCGATTACACCAAGAGCGAAATCTTGGTTTAATAAGAAGTGCGAAAACATTTCCAGAGAGAAAGCAATTGACGTTTAAAAAAGAAGCCAGACACTGATTTACTACGCAAAAAGACAAGGTCTTCGTGTGCCAGAGTACTAAGTCGTGAAAAGTTTCTTCAGGAACAGCGTCTTCATGCGAAGATACTTGCAGCTTCCCGGGGCAGTAAGTCCTTTTGGTCTGTCGTTAAGATAGTAAAGAACAGCACAGAAACAGTTCATCAATTCCATTTCTCCTAAAAAAAATGGTCAAGCATTCACCAACGCGGTTGACAATGCTAAACTGCCGGCTGAAATTTTTGCAAGCAATTCCTACTTTCAAAGTCAACCACTTCACGAACTCAAAGATATTTTTCTGGGCTCGAGCAGTTAAGAGTTTTAGCCGACCTTGACATCAATAACATTCCTGGACCGGATGACATTCCAGCAATCGTCTTGAAGCAATGTTCTTCTACGCTTGCGCATCCATTAGCACGCCTCTTCAGTATGCTTTACCATGCTGGTGAGTTTCCATTGTGCTGGAAGGTTGCAAATGTAACGCCAATCCCCAAAAAGGGTGACGCCAATAACCCTGAAAATTACCGCCCAATTACAATTTGCTCTGTGCTTTCCAAAGTAATGGAAAGTATGGTTAACCATCGCATAAATTACTTTGCGATCGTCAATATGGATTTTGTAAGAGCCGCTCTACTGGCGATCTTTTGGCATATCTCTCGGAGAAATGGTGCCACTCAATCCATCATTTCAGTGTAAGAAAAATGGTGGCTTCAATATTCCCAAAACCAGTTCAAGATTAATTTAGAGGAACCGCAAGGCTGCATTCTTTCTCCTACCCTATTTTTTATTTTCTTCAACCACGTTCTATTTCAAACTTCCAACCTTATCCACTATTTTGCAGATGACAGCAGCATTTGCCATTCGTATTCTTTCAGTTATAGGCCAGCCTATCCAAGATCGTTGCCAAGAGGCAAAATATGAATGACTCACTGAATAGTGATCTTCTATTAATCTCCTAATGAGGCCTTAAAAACAGCATCGCCTTCAATGCTCGTAAGACCAAGTACTGCTTATTAACACACATACAAACGACCGCAGATGCTGCTTCATTTGTACTCCCGAATGGCATAAATATTGAGGAATCGGATGCTCTTGATGTCGTTGGAATGAAGATACAGTGTGACGTTCGCTGGACCGAACACATTTTTCATGTCTCTAATGAAGCATTCAAGTGCCTCGGTTTTTTGAAACGGTGTAATATGTACTTTACTCCATCCGATCCACTTACTATTTATACCATCCATATCCGACCGAAAATAGAATACAACTCTCATGTTTGGACCGGTGCCAGAAAGTCTGTTTTGGGGTTACTTGACCGTGTGCAGGAGAGGGCGAAGAAGCTTATCGGTGACAGCAGGGTATCCAACCCTATTGTCTCGCTGGAGCACCGACGCAGTTTAATGTGCGTTACTCTGTTCTAGCGTTACTATAATGTATTTTACTCTGACGAGATTAGGGATCGTGTTCCCGAAACTCGCACATTTATACGTAGCACGTGTTCATCGTCCAGAGCTCATCCATTTTTGGTCGATTGTCTGGGGAATCGTACAACGCATTACAGTCAGAGTTCGTTTTTCAGCCGTACGCTTCGTTTGTAGAATAAGTTGCTTTCAGACGTGGTTCCTGGCTGTTATAGCGTTGGAAGGTTCAAGTCAAATGTTCACAAACACTAATCCCTGTTGCCCCCTCCTCACAACCTATATTCTTAATTCTGGTGCAATGCACAGCATATATAGGGGTTGTTCAAGATAAAAAAATAAGAAACATTTTACAGATTGTTTTTGCAATGGACCACAACGAGACCAAATGGACTAAAGTGGGTTGGCTTTTTCAATGGCTGACAGCCTACTAAATCCTTGCCAATGCAGGCTAAATGGGCACTACAACGTGACAATTTCGTAACAAGATTTAACGATAAGTTTTCAAAATTTGCGAATAATTGTACAAGACTTAAGTGTTAGTCACAGTGTGGTTATTTAATTTTTTTTTAACAAAAACGTTTATCATATAAAGAATTTACTAAGTGTAGAGAGAAGATGATAAATTAAATATTATTGTGTAAACAATTTTAATAACTAATAAATTCATAAATGTTTCTTAATATTGCAAAAGCGTTAAACAAATTTTACACAAAGCTTAAATATTTAAATAACAATTTAAAAATAATGAAAAGTTGTCCTTAATAGAATAAAATGGCACTAAAAATGTTAAACTAATAACATGCTTTAAGTTATATTTCGTTTTGAAAATAATTTGTTAAGGTTAAGTTTTAAACAAAAGATTAATTACATTTTTTATAGTATAAGAAAAATTTAACAATTCAATCACTTTTAAGGACAATTGGCAGTTAATAAAAATCCCCACACAGTTTGTCAATGAATAAAAAGCGATTTTACATCATAACAAAACTGTTGTAGCCTTTTTTTGAACTCGCCAAGCCCGATTATGGTGAAGGATTTTTTTTTTTTTTTTTTTTTTTTTTTTTTTATTTTTTTTTTATAAATTTAATTTTTTTTTCTAAATGCAATCTAGCAGCAGCTTTGTTAAATAAAACATGAGTATTTTTATTTCAATTTTTTTTTTTCGTAACAAAATAGTTTTAACTTCTATGATTAATTTTAAAGAAACTTAAAAACTCAATATTTTTTGTCAGTCTTTCTTTTGTTTTTCGTTATAAAAAGAGTTTTTTTGCTTCTAATGTTAAGTGGTTTTTGTAAAAACTTACATATGTATTAAAAATTGTTACTTTCATTCACACAGACAACAAACAGCAACTATGAAAAATTAACTATACATCATGTTGAATTTACATTGTTGTAAAAGAAAACCATGAATTAAGCATATTTAATTTTAAATTGTTTACATTTGAACAATATGTAATTTTTAAATGATATCTTATTAATTTAACAAGAGTTTGTGTTAGAAAACAAAGAAATTAATATAATGTTTATGCAGGAATAAGTTTGATCCACTGGGGACGCATTCTCAAACTATAATTATTAATTGCCTTATTCATGAAAAACATTTTATGTTTATTAAACGCTTATAAACATACTAGATTTTTTATATATAAGGCCGTTGGTCTCGAGAACTTTGTATTAAAACTGATGTCAAAAATAAACAATGTTGATGGTATTTTGCTGTGTGTTCGTTTAAAACGAAATCATTTTAAAACAAATGGAAAAAGATTTCATTTAAAATTTTGTTTCACAAGCTTAGCTTTGGAGCTAAAAGATGTTTGCCGAATTATTAGTTTGAAGCTTATACTGAAAAAGCTTTTGCTTTATTATTAATTATACAATTTGTAACTAATTGCTGCCGCTTAAGATTTAATTATTCAATACGTAGTTCTTAATTAATTTTATAAAGATGTAAAATACATAAATTAATAAATTTGAGAAACTGAATATTGAAGAAAACAAAAATGGTGTAATTATTTTAGTTGAGTAATAATGCTAGAGTTAATAATGAGTTGCTACGAGGTCTTAAAGCTGGAATAAAAGTATCATAGATTTATATATAAATAGGCGTTTCTTGACCCGTCAGTAAACGAAACATGGAAGTAGGCATTGTTTTCATTAAGATCTGAAAATATAAAACAAATATTTTTCTCAATACACACAATAAGTTGTATTTTTAAGCTCTTAAACAACATATATATCATGATAATGGGATGGTTAACATGTAATAGAGACTAATGTCGTTTTCTTTTCTAGAACAAGTGTAACATTTTCAATATTGTTTTGCCAAAAAAAACTACAGACGTATGAAGTTTTCTCAACTTTTTTTCAGATATTTATAGTTATTGCGACATCTTCTTTTCATCTCAATAAAACTTTAAAAAATTTTAAAACTTGAATTTTTAGAAAAAAATGCAGCATAAAGGTAAAACTTTTCCAGAAAAGAAAAAGGCGTAAGAGCCTGTTTTTAAGGAGACAAGTTAAGCTTGGTTTAAATTTTTTTTTAAATTTGATAAAATTTTAACTCTCGCTGTGTGGTGATAGATTAAACTATGACAAATCAGCTAGTATTACTGTATGGCAACATAAAAAGTATGTAAAAAAAAGTATGGCAGCATTATAAAAACTCGTGAAGAAAACAAACAAAACGGTAAGAATATAATAGAAAGACGTATAAAATAAAGCTAATTTCACCTGAATTCAGAGTTCGGACAAAAATTTTTTTACTGAGAGCTTTCTGCAGCACGATTCACTCATCGCTAAAATATATTCAGGAAAATCAAAGCTGCCGTATGTAAACAAAATCTATTCGATTTGCAAGGGGTGGTAGTACTGCTTGTTTGTATTTAGCTTCATATCTCTGGTATATTTCACATATTTTCAGTTATTAGTGTAATAATAATGGAAAGAAGAAAAGTTGTTTTGCATACATGTACTATGAGCGTCAAAATAAAGTGTACAAAAAATTTGTCTACAACATAGCACTTTTTTAGTCTTTTAATATATGACTAAATTTAACATTTTAGGTTTTTTGGAATTAGTATACTATTCTCTGATAAGTTATAAAAAGATAGTGAGCAATTACTTACAATTATATAAGTTATAGAGCAAAAACAAATTTGAATGCATATTTTACGCGTCAAAATAAAGTGTACATGCTTTTATTAAAAGTGTACATGCTTTTATTAAAAGATGGGCTAAAGAGTTTAATGACCCCTTTATCACAAAAAACCTTTAAACTTCACTGGTTAGACCCATTTTGGAATATGGCAGTATCCTTTGGGACTCAATCTACAAAATTCACAACGATCGTATTGAATCTGTTGAAAAACAATTTGTTATTTTCTGCTTAAGACGTGTTTACACAGGTTGTTTGGTTCTACCATCGTGCCCAATAAGACTATCTGAAATGAATTTGCCAACATTAAAATGCCGGAGAACTATACTTAACGTATCCTTCATGGTCAGGCTTGTAAACGGAAACATCCATTCAGAATTTTTGTTAACGAACATAACCTTCAATACTCCTCATCGCTTACTTCGTTCGTTTAACCCTCTATGCCTGTGGACATGCCGCACTAACTTTGCCATGTCAGATCCTCTAAGGAAATTATGCTGCTGTTACAATGATATGTATAACTTTATTGATTTTTCTCTGAGTATTTATACCATCAAACACAATATATTATTTTTAAATCAGTAATGTTAACTGTAACTAAATAGATTTATTATTGAAGCACTTTAAGTAGTCTGTAAGGAAATCGTCCATAGACTTAATACTAAATAAATAAATAAATATGAAAAATGTTGCATGTGCATCATTTCAGCGCTGTATTTCTGTAAAATAATACAGTTATATTTGATTCTTTGCTTACTTTAGCATTCTGCTGCAACGTTTCTATTGTTTTATGTTGATTAATTGTGATCGGTAGAGTAAAACTCCTCGTCTGAAGTAATTTTTTGTTTGTTTTGGAATTCGTCAACAAACTTCTAGTGATATCAGAGAATTAGTAATATCATTTCGAAATGAAGGAAACCCTTCCAGAGAAATTGGGTCTATTATAAACACACAGAAACCACAATACTGCAAAAAAAAATTTTGATAAATACGAAAAATATGGCAAAATATTAAGTCGTTCAGGGCCGGGCTGACTAAAACCTTTGAAAGAGACTGAAGTAAGATCTATAGTGCGTAATGCAAAAAAATATTTTTTTTTAAGTGCGGTTAAAATATAAGAAGAAGTCTCGGCAACATCAAGAACTAGCTTAAATGCCAGTACAATACGACGAGCATTACACGAAAACGGGTTACATGGCCAATTCCCGAGAAAGAAACCACTTATATCGTCAGCCAAATACAAAGGACGCCCAGAATACGCCAAAATATCATCATAAAGAAATTTATTTCTGGAACAATGTGCTTTTTAGCTTAAAAGGTAAATTTGAGGTGTTTGCCAAGAAAAAACTAGTTAAAGTATGGCGAACAAAAAATAATTAATGCGCGGACCAAAATTGAATAACCACGGTTAAGCATGGTGAGGGTTGGATGATGGTGTGTGGGTAAAATTATAAAAGTATTATGAATGAGATGGGCAACCTGAACATTTTGCAAAACAAAGTGCCGCCCAGTGTGGAGAAATTGGGGTTCATTCATACGATATAGAATGGGTCCTGTGTCGCAATCCCAATTTAGTGGATCATCCTCTCTAATCATTGGACTTAAATCCAATTGAACGTTTGTGGGAACATTTGGACCGCAAAATCCGAAAAAGGACAATAGGCAATAAGAATATGCTGAATTCCGTTATAATGGAGGAATGTCAGAAAATTTAATCTGATATAACTTAAAATATTTGTGGAATAGATGTTCAGAAGACTAAATGCCGTAATTAAGGCAAAAAGAAAATCAACTAAATACAAAATCAATTTTATTTTCATTTGAAAATAGTTTGTACACTTCTTTTTGACGCGTAAATAATGAACTTATTTTTATTTTTGTTGTTGTAAATATTTTTTGCTGTTTTATTTAGAAAAAGGTAGAGAACTGAATACTTATTTAAAATACCTAAATGTAAAATGTTATCATAAATATAAAGACTGAAATAAAAAACAATATTAAAAAAAAAGTTTGGGTACACTTTGTTTTGGCGCTTACAGTATGTATAGAATCATAAAAAAAAAGAGTTGCAGTGATAAGCCTTTTAAAACAAAGAAGAGCAATGGGTTATTTTTACACATTAGTTCCAACGATGCGTTTAAATGATTTTTCATTAATAAAACTACATGAATACATCAAATGTCAGTCACAACTGAAATTTCACCAGAACAAAATTGCTTTGTAAATTTTTTATTCGATGGGGCAGGGCAACTCAATACAATTTTGGTAGCCCAGTTAATTTTTGTCTTTACAAAATATAAAATTAAACCAATTTAAACTGAGAGTTGTTCAAAAAAAAATATTTTCTCTCTCTCAAGCAGATAGATGTCAAACTACATATAAAAAAATTTAGTCCGGACAAAAATTTTGTTCGAAAACAATGGGTGAATTCAGCTTAAAGGTTTTTAATGTTAAATAAAGCTGGATTCACCCATGGTTTCAGAACAAAATTTCTGTTCTGAAATATGTTTTTTATATGTGGTTTGACGTTTCTCTTTTTGAGAGAATTGGTTTAGTTTTAGGTTTATTCATTTACTTTACAGTAAAATGCAGTAAATGAGTAATTCTTTAGCAAATTGTAAAAAGTACTGGAACTGAAAAGTAGTAAAAATTCGTAAACTTTAGTAAGCAGCTGATAAAATTACATCCATATATAACAGCACTAAAGTTAAGTTTGTCAAACATAACTTAATCAGCTCGCCGTTATCAGCCATGTTTGCAGTAAACAGTCAAAACTTGATACCTTTTTACTGTACACATGGCGAATATCGTTATTGTAACCGTTTGTGATCAAATAAAATTTTTCAAAAAAACTATCTATGTCTATCCAATCTATGTTTCATTATGATTTAAATAAACTAAGTAGCCAAAAAAAAAATTATAAATAGCTTGTTTTCTATATTATATTTATATGGGAAACATATCATTTTTTATTGGTATCAATGTTAGAAGCTAAAATAATGAATAAAAAACTCAATTAATTTATTGAATTTTTGTTGAACTTTATAATTTTCAATATGAGATAAATATAGATAGAAAATAATTAAATGTTCGGTGGCTGAGTGGTTAAAGCAGCAGATCATGATACGTCATGACCCGAGTTAAAGTCCCAGTGGGTGCTGATGAATAGTGTAGCGACTACGAAACAGCTAGTTGCCCCCCAGATAAAGATTTGATTATTATTTTTCTTGTCTTCTTCAATCAAAAATTATTGATCACAGCAAATTTGTATTGTAAAAGGTCCTTCTTAAGAAAAAAACTTAAGAAAGGAAAAAATTTGAACTATAGCCCGTTGTACAAATGTACAAACCAAATATCTAATTTAAAAAACTCAATTGTTTAAACTAAGTAACTTTAAAAACACCTTATATATATTTTGCTCTTTACTTTAGAAAATCCGCAATTGCTTTTGGCTTAAAAAAAACCCATTCTTCCGCCTATATAGCAGTGCCTTAATATCAAAATACTACAGGGAAAACTATTTGATTTTGCATAGTTGTTCATAGTCCACAAAATGGACGTTCAATTAGTTAAGCACTGAACTTAGAATTTATCTGATTTTTGAGAACATTAACAAATACTTACCTCTCCTACTGAGGATGATAGGAGTTTGACAATTGTATCGTGTGGCACAGCCACAACACTTTGATTGTTAATTTCAATTATACGATGTCCCACTCTAACACCACCACGCTCTGCAATACCGCCGCGCAATAAACTACAAATCTAAACCAAGTTATATTAATAAATAAATGCAGAGGAATTAATTTTGTTCTTTATCATTTCTTACCACTCCGTTTTGAACACTAAAACCTAATTGGAAAAGTGCTTTAGGACGCAATATTTTCACTTCTACCACGGGAGGACATGGTACAACCGTAAATTTAACCGCAGTTTGATTTTTAGCATTTCGTATATAGTTCTGGCACGTTGACAAAGGAAGACCCACCAAACTGAGACCGTTAATAGCAATTAACTGATCGCCTATATTCAATTGGCCACAACGTGCGGCCGCACCACCTGACATTAAGTTTGCTATAACAACTGTTGGCAGCATGGAACCCCAACCGGATTCCACAATAACAACTCCCAAAATTTCACCTTTTGCTTTGGGCACCACCACCTCCTTTTGCAGTTCTTTCTTAGCAAAAATTTCCAGTTCATCACCGAAAATCTCTTGACTATTGAGCACCTCTTGGTAGTCCATCTCTTTAGCTAAATTCTCATTTTCAATACCATTGGCTTTAAGGAACTCCATATAGGCTACCTGAAACGCTTGACCTATAGATTGGGCTATAAATTGAGCTTCATCACTTTCGAAAACGTGACATATCATTTTTGGCGTACGATTCTGTTTGTTGGGGGCAGAAGTGGAACCATTCTCTTTGGAGTCTTTATCTTTGGCATTGCCAGCTGATTCATTATCTGCCGCCGAACAAGGATCGGAATGGACAAATCTTCTGCGTGCCATTAATACAACTAAATCACCAATATCGGCAATATAGGAAATGGTACGCAAAGCATGATCCATCATGATCTCTTTAAGGTCTGTATTCAAGACCATAATTTTTTCGGTTGATATGAACAAATCGACTTCGGTAGAAGGTTGATTTTCTCCTTCAGGGGCCTGAAAAAACATAAATTAAAAAAAACAAGTAAATTAATCATTTACCTATTATTGATATGACAACTAAAAATTGGGCGTATGTATTAAATGAGGATTATATTTTTAACTTACCAAAGCCTAAATTAAAGCGTATTTTATATATTCAACAATATTTTTTAAGCAGCGTTTAATAAAAGGGAAATATTTTAATAAATTAGTTCTAGCATTCAGTTTTAAAAGGGAACATGATACTTATACATACATTAATATGGATATTAGGATTATAAATAAGTTTCCGGCCGTTTTGGTTAAAACTTAATTACTATTATTGTGAAGTACCGTTGCTTCCGTTTAAATTTAATCGAGGTATTGTGCATGAAAAGCAACGACTTCTTCCCATCTTTCAGGCAGTGTTGGGATTCCAAGTGTAAAGAGCTGCTTATCCTTTGATGCTATCTATCAATCTGTCCAATTTTTGGTACTTTCATACGATGTGGACGCTGACTGAAACAGATGATAGTCGGACAGAAGCTGTAACGATTCGCCTAGACGGCTTTGTCTGACGGTGAACCAATTTTACTCAACGATGGTTCATCAGCGCTCACGTGTGGCTTGCAAGGCTCCCACAGGTCACAACTTTTTCTCATATGTTATGAGCCATATAAACCTACTCCTTGCTGGAGAGCTCGAGCCTTCTAATGCATGCAATTCCGCAGTCAGTCAATGGAAGGAAACGTTTCATTAGTTGGTGGCCCGAAGCCATTAAGAAGCATCAGTTCTTAACCAACTCAACCGTCTATCTATCTCTTCTGATCCCTTACATTACAGGTACCCATTGCAATAAATTGTTCCTGGAAAACTGGACTTGCAGCACACTTAGCACGAAATACTAATAACTCCTGTCTAAGCCACAGCCAGAACATTTCAGCGAAGATGCTGTCACCTCAACCACGATCAGAATGGCATGTAAAACAAAACCTTCTGGAGGTTTTACTGATCTGCGTTCAGACAATTAGCTCTTGGTGCGAATTTCGAAGCCCAAAACCACCTAGGTCATGCTTGCACTTCCTAGAGTTTTATTTGTTACAAATGAGACTTCCCTATCGTTTTATACCCCAGACCAGAAAGCAGAGTACACAAGTTAGGAGTACACCAATACAAGGCCCGATCTCTGGAATGCAATACAGATTATAGTTGTACGGCAAAATGTGTTGCGAATACGGCGGGTGAGACCTACTTCAAAATTGTTTCGCTAGAATCACTGCATGCAGACGAACGTTACCATGCAGGAGAATAATTTTATCGTACCTGGAATAGTATCCCCACCAGTGATTGGTAACGAGTTCCAGTAATTCTTTTTGATTAAGAAACTAGTAACACACCACCCCCAATAAATACGCAACCCAACTTTTTTTTCGTGAATATTTGGGTTTGATGTAGATGTTGACTTATGGCCAGGTAGTGTCCATGATTTTTTTTTTTTTTTGTGGACATTTCACCGATATTGTCCCGTGCATAATTGAACCATACCAATATTATCAAAATAAAAAAATAAAAAGAAATTATAATGATTCCTAAATAATTAGTGAGTCAAGATCGGCCGTTTAAATTTAACCCCCCCTTACTTTTTATCACCAGCGATGATTTGATGTAGAAAACTTTTATTTTGGCAGCATTTTATGCATGCATAAACGGCACTCAACATCTCTTGGCGTTAATTCGTATGGTTATGAATTATTTCTTGCAATTTTAAACCATGTGATATAGCTTATTAAGTGACTTCTAAAGTTCAAGAGCAAGTTTATTTTATGTTTGAGACGAATCTTTCTCCAATTCTGCATCCTTGTGGGATTGTTGGACTTTCGTTGCCGTCTTTGTCTTCTGCATCAAAATCACCGTTTTTTAACTTTTAAAAGCACTTACGACATGTTCTATTGCTAACGACTGCCTCATTAAATACTTTTACGAGTAATCGATTTCGTCTCAGCTGCAGATTTTTTTAAGTTAAAGAGGTAAATTGAGAGAACCCGCAAATAACATTTATTTGGATCCCTCTCACGCTCTCTCTCTCTCTCTCTCTCTTTTTATCTCTATCTCAAAACACCGGAAACTTATTTGTACTTCTAATATATATATAATTTTTTTTAATTTAAGAAACATTTGCACTCACCTTAATACGTGATACGGCCTCTTCGGCCTGCATCATTCGTGTAGATTTTGTTGGCTGACCCTCGCATACCAATTGCGTGGAGCCCAAATATCGAGCACGAAACAATACACCTTCGATTAAGACTGCCGGATCCAAAAAACCTTTGAATAGTGCAAAAATTTTGAATAAAGTGATTTGAAATCTTTCATATACTAAAGATAATTTACAACACAAAAATTCACAACTTCTACAAACAATTTTTGTACGAAAGAAAATGATATAGATAGCAAAAGGCATACGCCATTAGCATATCAATTCTACAATAATTGTGGGTGGTGTGGAGTGAAAGGCAGATTTTTAGGAAAAATATGTATTTTTCAAGTTCTATTCAATTTTACATATTTAAAAGCCGCCAACCAGAATTAATATAGAAATCAATCATAAAGAAATCATTACAACCCCTCCCCTTCTTATATTTATGAGCAAATTTTAAAATAATAAAATATTCAAGTAGCGTAAGTCGGACGAGGATAGTTAGAAAAGTCAATGACTATTGACATTAGTCATGAGATTTGTGTTTTGCAGTCATTAAAAGCAGAAAACTTCATAAATGGTAAAGTAAATGAAAAAACTTCAAATGTTGTATGCTGATATGCATTATATCGGGTTATGACTGGAAAAGCGAATAAATGTTTACATTTTTGATATTTTGCACAATTAAATGTTAAAAACTTGGATATTTATAAAGGAAAGACTCATTACAGAATAAAGAAATCAAGTTTTTATTTCGAAAGTCAGCACTAGATTACCCAGATACAACTACCAGGTGTGTTCAACGTGAATAACGAAACAGTCCGAACTAGTCCAAAAGCGTTCCACGTAACAATTTTTGTGCAATTTTGAGAGAAAACGAGAGAGTAAATTTCTTCATTTCCTGTACAAATTGGCCCGAACTTTTTCCTTGGGTAAGTGCGGACTAGAATTGAATAATCAGCTGTTTTATGTTTACATGCATATGAAACTGAAAATGTAATCAGAAAATTTGCAAATTGGAAAAAAGTTTTTGCTTAAAAATTAGTTAAAAGCAAAATGGAAGTTTGCCCAAACTAGAAATAACGTTGAGAAGTTGTAAACATAAAATGCAATTGTTATTTGGCTTTTGATTTTATAAATATATACAATAAAAACCTATTGAAATTTTTACATTGCTTTCAAGTTTACAGCTGTTGCCAATAATGCAAATCTGTCGTTTATATCTATGATGATACGCTTTTTAAGCGTCTAAAATCGCTAAAATATACTTTAATCTAAAAAGTAAACAGCACTTGTATTGCGATATGTACAATTGTGGTTTTTTGCGTTCCAGTAGTTTTGGGTAAAATTTGCATATTTAGAGAGTAATTTGCTTTTTACTCTCATTAGTTCGAACTAGTCCGAGATCTCGTGGAACACACCTACCGATTCGTTTAGTGTTTTCCGCAAACAGGAATTGCCTGTAGAATACTTCGAGCAATTTTAAATAACGTGTACATTGCACGGATGTTAGAATCCGACCCAAATGGGATCGTATACACAGGTGTGAATTGACCGCTCGTAAGATCCAGTGGTTGTTATGAACATACAAGTACAAGAGTTTTCATGGATAATATAGATATAGAGGAATTGAATGCTTTTGATGTCCTTGCAATGAAAATTAGGTGTGCTGTTCTCTATACAGAACACGTTTTCTATGTCTCTAAAGAAGTATGCAAGTGTCCCGGTTTTTTGAAACGATGTAAGACATACTACACTCCATCCGATCTCCTTACTATTTATACGACCTTTCCCCGACCGAAAATGGTGTACAACTCTTGTTTAAATGCAGCATCTTTTTTCTTGAATTTAATATTGGTTTCAATTTATTATGAACTCCTGAAATTATATTTGTTTTATTAATTTTTTAATTTATACATCTACATATAACATTCGTTACGGTTGTTGACACTAGTTTTTTTGATTTCGCCTGGTCGATAAAACAGACATCATTATTGAAGTTTTCGATTTTATATTTGTTAGAATTCATTGTAAGCTCATCTAGAACATATCATCTACAAGTTGTGCAACCCGACATACTAAGTATCCTAGCCATAAGTAGCCTAAAATAAAGTGGATTGTTATGTAAGTAAGAAATGCTTGGAACTTCATTCTTATTTTCCCAAAAGTAGCTCAGAAGCTTCCTCTTGCCTCTCCATACGACCGTTCCTTTCAGTTCTCAACGGGTTTAAAGAATGCACGTTACTCTATTCTATCGTTACTACAATGGATTTTGCTCTGACGAGGTTAGGAATCTTGTTCCCGAAACGCGCAAATTTTTACGTAGCACGCGTTCATCGTCCAGAGCTCATCCATTTGTGGTCGATTGCCCGGGGAATCGTACTACGCATTGCAGAGAGAATTCGTTTTTCAACCGTACGCTTCACCTGTGGAATAAATTGCTTGCAGACGTGTTTCCTGTCTGTTATAACGTTGGAAGGTTCAAGTTAATAACTAAGTTATTTTAATTTTTTACGAATTTTGTTCGGATTAAACAATATCTAGCTGCAAGGTGTAACACAAATTGCATAATTCAGAAACGTACGGCATTTTTTAATCGCTTTTTAATATTTTCAGCAATTTAAAGATTTTAGCTCCAAAGTCTGACCACAGTTCGATTGGTTTTCTAGCTATGTTCTGCGAAGGTTTGTATGATTTTCGGAATTACCTATTCCCAATTTTTATTTAATTTGGCTTTTACTAAGCCAGTTTTGGCCGAAATCCCAAGCATGATATTGACGAAATCTAAGGCGTATAAGAACGGAAAATGAGGCAAGTGTGTCTCAAATGCAATGATAGTAGTAGTGTCATGGCGGCTTAATTTTCAATTTTCTATACTCACGAGTACATGTAAAAATCCAAGTACGTACTACTATATATTTTTTGGGTGGTATTCATATTAGTAGCTAATAAAGTAATAAAGAAAAAACTCAATTGTTTCTAAAAAGGTCATTAAATTAGTTGCTCTTTAGAGATCTCACTTTTACTGCTACGAGTTTCAAGCGCGGAACTGTAAATGTATGTGTTTGACCACCACTGTTTTAGTAATTCAGTTTTCTATTTAATGAGTTTGATATAAATTTTACACAAATTTTAATTGCCTGCAATGTGGAATAAAGCACATTCATAAATCTTTACACATATGTATTTACGATTAGATACATATATACTTGGCTATTATCGCCAAGTACAAATAAAAAATGACGAGCACATATTCTACAAATACACATTAAACTGATTAAAAAAAAGCGCTGTTAGTTTATAAAACAAAACTATTAAAAAATATAAAAAAAAGTACTAAAATATTTTTGTTTTTCAAACTTACATTATTTTTTGTTTTACATTCATATGACAGAAAACACATTTAATTAAAGTTTAATTTAAATTTTATAGCGAATGCGTGCAAAAGGAAGAAAGACATTAAAATAGAGAGAGAATGAAATAGAGTTTTTCCATTAAATCTATTGTTAAGGTTAAATAATAAAAACAAAATGAAACTTGTAACTGCTTACCCTCTTTATTGCGTGATTTTGCTTTTGTATCGCTGTTTGCGGAATCTTTAAGGGATTTTATGGAGCCCGTAGGACTTTTAGTATATTGCAGTTTCTCTGGTGATGTTGCCGCTACATCAGAAGTGCCCACAATTTGACAGTTTTCGGGTGAGTTTGGGGTCAAAGATGTGCCTATGCCTTGGCGAATTGTAGCCGATGAAAATGGCTGTGGTTTAATGTGTAAATTATTGGCGATGTCCGAGGAAGCTGGAGAGTGTTCGGATGAGTTAAGGGCGGAGCCGATACGTGAAGTTTTGGGCCAAGCCGCCTGAAAAACAACAGTTAATTATTATATCGTTGGCTTTGGATTTTATTCACTTTTAGGTTTCTACTTGCCTTCTCATCAAAAAAATCCTGATCATCGGTTCTCTGCTGTCCCAACAAACGATCAGTCTCTAAATCTGTGTCTTGCTCTTCTTCATCGCAAGGCGATTTATTTGACGATGAATTTATATTAATTCGATCTGCGTTATTTTTGCGTGGTACCCATATTGGTGAATCTGGACCGGGAGGTAAGACTTCGTCGCAAAATTTCAATTTCTCTGGTTGGGTTTTAGCTCTTTGCAGGGCTGAGCGTATTTCTTTCATTGCTTCTTGTATTTCAACTGATTCAGCTCGGCCGGCGAGCTTAACACGTGACTGTTGTTGCTGCTGCTGCTGACGATGTGGTTGTGGAGCTGGTGGTGGTGGTGGCGATTGCTGTTGTTGTTGCTGTTTATTCACAGTTGCGTAGATTGGCTCGAAATTTGTACACTCGTTGTTGCTTAATTCGTTGGCATTATTTAAGGAAGTTAAATTGCAGCAACCACTATCGATATTCAATAATTCATTACATTGATTTTGCGCATGAATTACCAACAACTGTTGCTGGTCATGCAATTTGCACGTAGTATTCAATTCGTCCACATCTATTAAGCCAACCACACCCACATCACCTCTAATGCTCTCATCCATATTAACTAAATTCTTTATTAAATTATTTGCTGCGCTATAATTATTCCCAATGCACTCTTGAGTCAGACTATTGTTGTATTTATTTTGTTCTAGCATTTCTTGCTGGTGTTGATGTTGGTGCTTCTCATTCAGCCCACCCTCGCAACTGACATTGTCATCACCATTTGTTTCGTATTTATTTTGGCAATTGTTTTCAGTATCCGAGGCATGACCACTTGATAAGCCGTCTTCTAGTACTGGCATACTGGTGTACAATTTTCCATAGTCTGTTGTGCAGTTGATATCATTGGAAAGGCTGTCCAAATCACCGCAATTGGAATCGTAATCAGTTGTCTCCGGAGACAAAGTAAAATTGCGCGAATGATGTCGCAAATTCGCCTCCAATTCTGTGTCAGCCAAATCACCACTGCTGCGACTGTTTGAATCGATATACAACTCAATGTCGTTGTTTTCATTGTAAACAATATTATTATCACATGGTTGTTGTTGTTGTTGTGGCTGTTGGTATTGTTGCTGTTGTAACTGTTGATGGAGATGATGGTGTTGTTGTGGCGTTGGCTGTTGTTGTTGGGTCTGTGCTGCTTGCTGTTTCTGTCAATATGCAACGACAAAAATAAATACACATGAATAAGGAAAAACTTATTTGTGTGACGAAATGAAAATAAAAAAAAACAAAAAACACATTCATTGGTTTTTGCGGTCTATAAATACATAAAAGACACATTTCTATTTGCTTCTGTCGCACATGAGGTTTAAGAGAGCATGTTCGAAATGCGGCTATGAAATAGAAAAATAATAGATTTTCCGTTTTATCACGTTTTAAGTTCGTCTATTTGACAGTGAATTGTAATAAGAATATTAACTGTTTAAAAGATATTTTAATAGTACATACAGTGGCGGACTTAATTTTTGGCACAGAATGCAGTTTTACATAAACTAATGTAGTTCAACTAAAAAGAAATTTATAAAATATTCATTTTAAAATATTTTATTAAAACACCTGTTAGTTCTTTCTTCAATAACCAAATCAAAGTTGAACTTTTTTTAAAATTTGTTGTAAAAACCAATCAAACAAATGTTTTAAATCAAATTTAGTGGGACAATGTTTTATTGGCACAACTTTAAAAATTGATTGAATATTTTAAGATAAAAAAAGTGTAATAGTTAGTCGCCTATTCCTTTGATTTATTACTTCACCCATTCTCCTGGGTAATGAATTAATTAAGTTTTTGTTACATGTGTGGTGATATTTTGCCATTTTTGTGATATAATCTCTTTTAACTGCTTATTAGCAATGTTGTGATTACTTATGCGTTTTTTTAACTCTTCCCATAAATTCTCGATCGGATTAAGATCAGGGGATCGTGTTGGGTAAGGCAGAATATGGGGGCGATCATAGGTTAACCATATACGCGCATCATGAGCAGTATGTTTGGGATTATTATCATGCTGGATAAAGTAATTACTCCGCAAACCTAGTTTCTCAACACTTTTTTTTTAATTTTCTTTTAAAATTGATAACAATAAAAAAATTATAAATAACATGTTTTCCATGTTTCCCAGCTATCTATATGTCGTCATTTCATAGGAACGACCCTAATCATCAGTGGACTTTGGAAGTTTTTGAAAGATATTCTCAAACGTTCAACTTTATATCCCAACAATCTAAATAAATTGTTGAGAATCTAAAAGAAAAATGCTCTAATAATGTCTGTCAAAACCCAAAAAACTTCCCTTCTAGACCCTTCCCTTTTAGACCCATCCGTGTAAACATAGAAGGATCCAGATTCTAGACGAGATTCCTCGATTTAGTAGCCGAAGCTCCTTGAAAGGAATGGTTTTGGGATGCACTAGTTAATTAGATCGCTGAGTAAGTCCCTTCCAATCTCCAGTATATT
The DNA here is from genome assembly GCA_914767995.1 of Thecocarcelia acutangulata. Taxonomy (NCBI): domain Eukaryota; kingdom Metazoa; phylum Arthropoda; class Insecta; order Diptera; family Tachinidae; genus Thecocarcelia; species Thecocarcelia acutangulata. The sequence continues at coordinate 74,773,868 of OU612095.1, read as the reverse complement.
GGCATGTCCCCACGGTCTATGGGTCCATACTTCTGTCCTATATTCTTGAGCATAGGCTAACCTCTTCTTTTTATTCACTTCACTTACGAATGATTTTCTTTTAGCTACTCTAGCTTTATGCTCAGCATGATCTAACGTTCTGCGTAGAGTTTTAGTGCCAATTTCACAATAACGAAGCTTTTCGTGCGATCGCATAATTACATTTGAAACAATAACAAAATTTTTAATTTTGTTTTAAACGTAATTGTGCGAACGAACGAACAACTTCGTTATTGTGAAATTGGCCCTTAGAGTGAATTTCTTCCTCAAAATGTTCTTTAACTTCTGCAGCAAGATGAGTGGATATCAATTTTGGGTTATTTTTAATTTGTCGGACTCTTTTCCGCTTTTTTTATCTCTGAGATAGTGCTCGTAGTCGACCGGCATGGTTTTTGCCAGACAAAACGTTTCTTATGGTACATCTGCTCCGATTCATAATTTCTCCGATGTCAGCGCAGGATTTCTGTTTACTATGCAGATGTAAAATAATTTTTCGTCAAGCTATTGTTGTTAATTTTCGTTTAGCCACATCTTTAAATACGTTACATGTCACTATCCGACATGTAACCTCACCAGACCATTTGATCAGTAGTACCTACATGTTGATGCAGTACTTGGCTCTTTCAGGTTTTAAGCAGGACTCCTACCATTCTGTCAATGAATCGTTGCAGTTAATGAACCTCGATCTTAGTCAGTTCGTTCACTACAATATTTCCAGCAAATTCTAGTTCTAGGTTCGAATGTCACGCTGTCTCAGTAAGAGATATCAGTTCGTTCGCTACAATATTTCCAGGCACTTCTAGCTCTAAATTCGAATATCGCGCTGTCTCATTAAGAGATATCCGGCATTCATGAACCACACTTTAAACTCATGCAATGCAGCCTTACTATTAGCACAGATTCGCCTATTACCCTAATATACCCTATAATACCTCATCCAGTTAGCTGCTCTCGTTATAATCGTGGTTTTCACCTGTACCACGCTACACTCATTGCAAAGCTTAAAACTTATCCCCCTCTGATTTTGGGAAATAAAGATGATACCAGCGATTCTCAAGCTTGACTTGGATCCATATGTAAAGATTTCGAGCACGTTCTTTTGACGCTCTATTTGTACCGCGTTGAAGACGATGCTCGACAAAATTACGTCAAATTTTTGTTGGTTTGTATTATGGAAGTATGCCCATACTTCACCTCTTTCCTTCACTATGATATCAGACAGAAGGCAATGCATCATTTCAAACAGTGTCTTCGTTGGCGTGATGCTATCATCAAAGCAGACATACGCAGCATTCTTTCTATAACTGTGCAACAGCTGGTTTTCTCCAAAGCCTTACACCATACAAGCGCCCTTTACATTAATATGGGCTTTATTAATATGCCAAATAGACATCAGGAGTTCCAAGGATTTATACCCCAGATCTTCCCAATGGCCTTACCACGCAAAACCAAGCCAATAGCCGTCGTCTGCTCTTGATTCGCCATTGTTCGGGCTTGAAGGTTTGGAATCAATATAGATATCGATATATTTCGTATTATCTGTCAGTCCAAATGTAGGATCACATGATTGCCGCACTGCCCCAATTTTCGCAGGTTTTTATACCCTAATCGTGTGATTGCACAATTAATAAGTTCATGCTGCAATTGCTGCCAATATTGTTCTTATTTTGACCAATCAAATGCAGCCCTGATGCAGCAATCGTGTGACTACTTGATATGTGATCGTGCGACAGTAAAAATGCTACAAATGTGCCAATATTTATTGTGTTCTAGTGCGGCAGTTCAAGTGGGCAATATACGCCAATATTTTTGATTTCTTCTATAATCAAACTTTTGATCATGTGATTGCTGAGTATTTGATTGGGACAATTTTGTTATTGGGCACCAATTCGTCACAATAAAAATTGGGTCAGATTGGTCTATTTGCGGCAATCGTGTGATCTTATCTTAAGCTTAATTCCTCTTAAGGTTGGTACACCAAAAAGAGGAGTCTTGTATCTAAGGCAGAAAAGTACTTAGGATACTGTAAGTGCTCTACTCGCATATATTTTTTTATCTGGGACCAGCACTCGGCGGATGACCCCTACATATGCAGCGCATTGTAGTGGAACTAGGAAAATAAGTTATAATGAGGACGAAAGAAGAAGTAGTGTTTGTGCAGGTTTCACTTTAACAATAACAACACGGAAGACTAAAACAAACCCTGTTACAGCATTTAAAATGTTGGAATTAAATTAGTTTATTACTCCCAATGCACATTCCAATTACTGTAAGATATATCCGGCCATTTACCTTTTACTTCCACAGCAATATTATCAGCATATGCTACAGTCTTCGAACTACTAGTAACGAATTTACGGCAAGCTTCGGTAGAAAACCAGAGCCCCTGTTTGCCACCCTACTGATGGTGGTCATATTAGATGTAATAAATATTTTAAACCTGAAAAAGCCTTCCGGTATATCCTTCCCAGCTTGATATTCAAGTCTACGGCATATTAAGAATGGTGCTCACACCAATCACGCACCTTACATCTTACACAACACTTATGCACTAAAAATATTCCAATATATATGGACCAAATAGTTTTTAAATACCTGTATATTATAAATGTGCAATATTAATATTGCAACGAGCTTGCATAACATCTAGCCCAATGTGCGAGATGTTGATCTACTTGTAATAAATGAACACGCACATCCATACAAACAACATGAAGCTAAAAGAACACAACACACAAACATACATAATTTAAAGAACTCAAAATGCCATATAAATTATCAACCAATGATTTTATTGTTGCGTTCTTATTATTTCGCAAGCATGTGTGTGAATGTGTATATGCGTGTGTATCCCTACGCATATACACATTCACACACATGCTTGCGAAATAATAAGAACGCAACAATAAAATCATTGGTTGATAATTTATATGGCATTTTGAGTTCTTTACTTGTACATTTGAGACTGAAATTATCATTAGCAAATAACTAGAAGCTTCATATTATTAGAGAAGATAATAAAGACGTATAAGTAGCAGGCAGAGGTTCGGCAGAGGCAGAGTTTTTTTTAAACGTAGTGCAAGACAGTCATAAGTTAACATAGTCAGCAAGTCTAGTATGTTAATACACAGTGGCACTAAGTGTTAACAAAATTGTGAAATATTTTCACCCTGTGTAACATACAAGTGTGAGGGTCATCATTTCATTTGCAATTGAAGAATCCGTAAACGTTTTTTTAAGCAAAAAATTAAAAATATATTATTAACCCATTATGCGTCAACAAATTTTTATTTTTAACTTATTGCTGTAGGTCTTCTGGAAGGGTTTGGAAGTGAGCGGCAACGCCACTATAAATGTCGATTGTTTGGTTTTTCTTTTTTATAGGTGATAAATGAAATATGATCGCTCAATGTTGTACATTTCAATATTGATTAAGAATATTAAAATATGTTGGTAGTGTTTTGCACCAAAACATGTAGTTTGATGTTTTGCTCTTTTCAAAATGATGTGAAAAAACGTGTTTTGAGCAAAACTCGTGTTTTGAAGCAAAACGCCTATATGGAAGCAAACTGTCACTTGGTCGTTACGACCAAGTGTCTCGCAGATTTGTCGAAAATATTTATACTATGAGAAACAGAAAATACGAAGACATCGCTGTCTATCTCGCGAAATTTCAATCATGAGTTGCCAATCTTTCCTTACAAAATCCAACCAGTCCAAAAAATCCCCCCGGGGAGCACGTTTTGCCCTGGCGTACATCAAACCCAGGCAGTCTGCTTTCTGGGGCATAGAGGGCACTGATCATGGTTCAGGTGCGCCTGCCTTGCTGGGCTCAAACGTGTTAGCAGTGGTTTAAACCTAAAATCGAAGGAAGGGGAATTAACTTCACTAATAACTTGGGTGCATACCAGTTTTCGAGTGCTCATAAACAACCGAGGTGTTGCTGTCTTGCAACAAATACCTGTACTGTAAGGAACCAGCAGTGATGGTTAGCCGGTGATTTGGTTAAGGGCTGATGTTCTTAATGAACTTCGGGCTATCAACTCTTTAAGCCTTGTCTTCCATGACTGTTGGAAAATTGCAGGAGGTATTAGAAGGCCTGAACTTTTAAGCAAGGAGCTTATCTATGTGGCTACAAACTTGTGGCAAAAAGTTGCGACCTGAGTGAGCCTACAACGCCACATGGGGGCGCTGGTGAATCGTGAATAATTCATCCCGTGGAGTGGGTCCATCATCAGATTAGGACGACAGGGCAGGTGCTGATGGAAATCATATCATTTAAGCTGCCACTTTAATACTGAAAATCTATGATTTATGCTAGCGTACCTATGTAAAACCTTTAATGATAGTTTCTAGCTTTCCTTAACAAATAATACAAATATAATAATAAAAATATTATCAACTGCTTGTTTTTATGTTTCCTAGCTGTCTACATATCGAAATTTCATAGGAGCTAGTCTAATCATCAGTAGAATTGGAAACTTTTGAAAGATATTGTCAAACATTCTACTTTATATCTCAATAAATATAAAGTTGAATGTTTGACAATATCTTTTAAAACTTTCCAAGTCTGTTGATGATTGGGGTAGCTCTTATAAAATATCGACATGGATCCAAGTCGGACTCTGGAGTTGGAGTTCAGGATGCAAAATGAGTGCAGCGTAGCGCAAGCCGAAATTGCGGCCATTATGAGAGCAGCTAACTGGTTAAGGTATTACAGGATATAAGGGGATGATATCCGAATTTGTACTGATAGTAAGGTTGCGTTGTATGCACTATCTGGAGTCTATACGACATCCAGGATGGTTCGTGAATGCCGGATATCTCTAAACGAGATAGCGAGACATTCGATCCTGGAGCTCTTATAAAATATCGACATATAGACAGCTAGGAAACAAAAAACAAGCTGTTTAATATTTTTTTATTTGTATCAATTTCAGATGCTAGTATAGTGAATAATAAATTCAGTTGCTTAAAATATAATAATGTACATACATAAAATATAATAATGCACATATAATAATGTACATATAATAATGTAAATAAAAAAAAACACCTATGTATACGAACCTGTTTTTTAGTAGGAGAACGATGCACCAGATACAACTCATCTTTGGGTATTCTAGCTAATCGTTGGCCAATGTAGGCCTGTTCGATATGTTTATTTTCATCCTCGCGATGGAGCAAGTAATCATGATGAGTATCCTGTTGAAAAGGGGACATTCATTTTTTTTAAGAGTTAAGTGCCGGTTTGCGGATATCGCACCTGTTCATCAGGTTGGCGTAATTACATTTAAAATCATGATGTCCACTCATGGTATTTAAGCGGTAAACGAAAGCAAACACAATCTTACGCTCATTAATTTAGTCCTTAATGATACAGCGACGAATGAACATGTGTACGGCTGTATTTTATTATTGTTTTCCCTCTGTTTTTTGTTTTTTTTTTTTGTAATCTTAACTTTTTTTATGCAGGGTGGCTGATGAAAAAAACGTAATAACTTATTTTCTATGTAACTAACCTGGTCCATTTTTATTGTATTTTATAGATTAATCTTTAAGTTTAACTAATATAGAGAATTGGGACAATGTAACAAGAATTTGGATAGTGCAACGCTTTCACGCTTTAGATTCCTTTGTTTACGTCGTTTCCCAGCACTTCTCCTAGCAGATGGACTATAGTGAAGCTCGCGAAGAATTTTTCCGAGCGCGGCACAATCGCAACAAGGTCTTATCATCGAGATCCCTCAGTTCGGACGCAGAAAACTATCGCCGCTGTAGCTGCTGCCATACGATCTAATCTTAGAGTTTCGATAAGGAGCTTATCTGCTCAAATGGGTGTCAGCAGACAGTCACTGTAGACAATTTTGCACCAAGATTTAAACTTATTTCCATATAAGATTCAATTAACAAACAAACTAAACCTTAGAGACTTCCCGATTCGCTTGGAATTTTGTGAGAAGATCAGTCAAATGGTGTCGGAGGATGAAAACGTGTTGAACTGCATTTTCATGTCTAACGAGGTACATTTTCATCTAAACGGCAATGTTAACAAACAAAATCGTTGAATATGGAGTAATCCTAGCTCACAGATACTCCATCAGATGCAATTACATCCTCTTCGCAACACAGTGTGGTGTGCCGTTTCTTCAAGATTCATTGTCGGGCCTAACTTTTTCGAAGAAAACGGTCTTACTGTTACGGTCAAAGGAGAACGTTATTTAAAGGTGTTGATAGAGTTTTTCTCTCCACAATTACGCCGAAAGAGAATCCCTGGCAACACTGTTGGGATTAAACAAGATGGGGCAACTTGTCACATAGCCTGTTATGACAGCATTGAGGCAAAAATTTCTCAATAAACTGATTTCAAGAAACTCCATATTCCGTTGGCCTCCCAGGTCTGCTGACCTCACTTTCCCTGATTTTTTTTGCATGATGCATAAATTTTATGTAAAAAAAGGTAAGATTACGCAAAAAACAGAGAGAAACCCAGGAATAAATTAATATACCCGTCGCTGTTTCATTAAATTAATGAGCGTAAGATTGTGTTTGCTTTTGTTTACCACTTAAATGTCATGGGTGGGCGTCACTATTTTATATGTTATTATGAGAACGAACGACTAGGTTCGACATCATAAACTGACACTAAAAACTGAACTACTCGGCATTCACAACATCAACTTTCTCTATTAGGTTTTTCACAAGGGAGCTTTAAAGCTGACTTGGTTTTTGACAAATACTGTTTGTCAAAAATTTTAAACTGTGATGTAGGCTGTATTAAATATGAAAACTACTTTTAGCAAGATGTCATCAAGCACACAAATTCAAGATAATACAATTGAAAAACAACAATCAGCTGTTTTCCTGAACGTAAATTGAACACTCGTCTTGAAACAAAAATTAGTTTTGCTCGCCGTACGCTACCGCGGGCTAAAAATTTGCACGAAAAATGTTTCATGAGTTGAAAATTGGCCAAATTGGATAAACGAGAATGCTAATGAGAGATTAATTTGTGTTTCTCTTTTTACCGGACTTTAACCGTACTCTTTTTTCGTGCCAAATTATTGAAAGAAAGTTCTCTTCAATTTTTGAAAGTTTGGTTGGATTAGTAAAAAAACTGAGAGAGAAAGGAAACTTGATCGTGATGTGACGCTCAACTTAAAGCAAAAGCAAAACAATACATACACAACTACCCATATCGTCACCGCTTTCTGTAAAATCCGTAAAACGCTTTTCATCCTCGGGATTAGCTTTAAAAAATTCCTCTAGAACTTTGCGAGTTTCCGAAAATTCATATAAATAATCAAACGTTGGAGTCTTAACTTTATTGCAATTTGAGAAGTCTGTATTGTGAGCAGCAGTTGACGATGATGAAGGCGTCTGTTGGGACTGATGGAGAGCGAATGAAGACATTACATCTTCGTCGTCAGCATCGATGTCAATGAGATTGCCAATTGATTTGTTATTGGCATCGTTGTTGTAGATGGAGGAATTAGTACAACTGCCACTGCTGGTGGCTTGAGCATAAAATTGATGTTGCTGTTGCATTTTTTGGTGACGTGCATGCGCAGCTTCCTGATGTTGTTGCTGCTGCTGTTGAGGTGTCAGCGAGGTCATAGGTGAGACACGCTGTGGAAAGCCTGGTGGTCTTTTTGGCAACATGCTGTTGCCCGAGGTCGAATTGTTTGTTTTCATGGACTGTGGTTGATTTCCGAAGCGTCTAGGCGAACCTTCATACTCAGCGATTGGCAGTTGTCCAATCATTTTGGTTACTTTAAGTATATCTTCGTTGCTGTGATAGGCGTCCCTGGCGTGATTGGAGTGATTAGAGGAATATGAATTATTTGATTTGTTCATCCAGTTGGTGTCGATGTCATCAAACACAACGATTTCGCCGTCTCGCAGACACTGACCATCTGCTTTGCCAACATCTGTGGGAGAACCTGGTGAGGCCAGGCCCTTGAATAAATACAAATAAAAAATACACATATTTGTTGTTTATTTTCACTTTTTAATTATGCAAATTTAAATGGCACCCACCTGTGGCAGTATATTGTGTTGTTCAAACTGGCTACCAGGACTGCGACCAACGCGTATTTGTTGCAACTGCCTCTGATGAGGATGTATGCTGTACTGCATGTCTGTATTAAGATCTGGTGAATTTAGCACTGTACTGGCTGGCGTAACATTAGGACTGCGCGCACGCATTTCCCATACATATCGTTCTTGCGGCTTTGAACCCATTGTACCAACCCCACTGCCTATAGCACCACAGCTACCAACCATAAGACCACTCAGCGATGCTGCTCCATTATTTATTGATTGCCTGTTATCAAAATCATGCATACTAATACTGCTAGTACTAATATTCGTTGTTGTCGTTGTTGTTGTTGCCACTGCAGCAATGTTGTTGACATTACAAACAGCACCACTTGCACTCATACTCATGCCGATAACACCACCACCACCACCACCTCCACCACTGCTACTGCCACCATCACCGCCACATTCAATGGAAGTATTAACATCAACTGTTGCTGTCATTTTGTTACTGCCACTACTACAGCCATTTAAGCTGGCTGTGACAGTTGAGCCGGCATGATATAATTCACCCAACGTCGTTGGGTGTTGTAGTGCTGGAGGCTGTGGTGGTTGCATGGATAAGCCATAACTGTTGTTGCGTTGTATAGTTGCTGTATTCTTTGTGGAGGCTGTTGTATTGTTTTGACTGTTTTTTAGTTCTAATGCAGCCGTTGTTGGAATATCTGAACTGCTGCTACTGTTCATTTTGTTACGAGTACTTACTAATCTCTATTTGCTGAGTATTTTCTTAAAGTGATTGATTTAAATAGAATTTGGTTTTTGTTTTTCTTTCTTTTCTCAATTTCAAATACAAGATTTTCTTCTTTTCTATTTAAAACTGTTAATATTGACTTTATATGTTATCTTGGAAATACATAAGCCTATATGCATACATATGTAGATTTACTTTCTTCAAACGGAATGTGTAGAGAATTCCGTCATCTTATGGCAAAATACTTAAAACTGTTTTTAGTTTTTTCTAAAAGGGTAAAGATATGAAATGTTAAATTGAACTTGTGGTATAAATGGGCATTTAAATGAAAGCAAAGCTTATAACAAGTTGGTTCAACCAAAGCGCACGATGTTAATTGCCAAAGTGCTCGCAACTGCTTCGTAGAATTCCTTTACAAAATGAATTCCAGGAGAAAAGAAAATGGGAGAAAGAGCAGAAAGTTGTGGAATTTTTGTTTAAGATTCTCTTTAAAGAAATTAATCAGAACTCTTAACAGCGCTCGGAAAAGCGTTTTATAGTTTGAAATTTAAATTTCTTTAGAGGATTATCTCCGGGAGAACGAAGGGAGATTTGCTAATGAAAAATGTTCAGAAATCGGCATTTTAGGTCACTTTAAAGAAACAAATTGCCAGAACTCAGCTAGTTTCGATGATGAAGAAATTACTCTCATAAACATAACTTCGAAAAACTATTAAAACCACAGAGTTCCTTTGCGTGCAGTCCTTTCCATGTTTGAGACATAATTTAGGTTCAATGAATTGTTCTGGGCTTATTGTCGCACATTTTTTTTTTTTTAAATATCCTCAAAGAAAGAAATTAATCCACTGGTGTTCTTATGTCGGGTAATTAAGACCACCACGACGCACAGTGGAGCCAAACCAAAAAAAGGGTAATAAATCTGTATCTTCGAAACACCATTCACAGCAAATGCTTGACCGTAGAAGCGCGGCCTGAAGACGCATTGTGGATTTGACTGAACCACCGCTTACAATATATATATACAAATCCCCACATTTGGTGTTCTATTATAAACATTTTAAAAAATAAATTAATAAAATCATGCGCCAGTTTCGCGATAAGATTTTTTTACGATTGTATGTATTAATGTTAAATAGTCGAACTTTATTTTAATATTTCTAATATTATATGATGATGGGGTGGTATCATTCGTCTAGCTCAAGCTCAATCCTGGCTAAAGCCAAGAAATATTTTTTTATTTATAATTATAACAATAATTGCCGCGATCAATAACTATTGATCAAAAAAGACAGGAAAAAATTAATTGAATAAAGCTGGGGGACAACTAGCTGTTTTGCAGACGCTACACTGCTCATCAGCACCCACTAGGATTCGAACTCAGTACCATGTAAACATGATGTATTTTTCAATACGGCCGCTTAAGCAACCCAGCCACTGAACTCTTATTTATTTATTTTTACGATTTTTAAAGAACAGCAGGGATGTTCACGGTTGATGCTTCACAGCTTTTAGCTTTGGTGTACGAGATCTGGTTCACAGCCCCGTAACTTTTTCGATTTCTCGCACAGTTACTTTAACAGCAACAATACTATAGTCATTCACCATTTTTTAGTAGACAACTGTCAAATTCTCAGCAAGCTGCCGATATTGAATATGAACCACACCTAAACGGCAAGTTTAATTTCTGCATTTCATTTGACATTTCTCAATTTCAGACTACCTTAATTTGAAACCATGGAAAGATACACAATCGAGCATGGTCAGAGTGGTGGCAAGTGGATGATAAATTTTCGAAGAAAATCGTGTTCAGTGATGGGGCACATTTTTACCTCAGTGGATTCGTCTATAATCAGAATTGCTGCATTTTGGCGAATGATAATCCAAGAGTGATTGTCGAAAAACCAATGCACCCATAAAGAGTGGCCATTTGGTGCGGTTTATGGACTGGCGGCATTATCGGGCCGTATTTTTTCCCAAGTGAGGCCGATCAGGCAGTTATGGTGAATGGTGTTCGCTATCCTGAGATTGTAACGAACTTTCATGTCCCGAATTGGAAGGTATGGATGTAGACGTGGTTTCAACAAGACGGTGCCATTTGCCACACAGCTAACGAACAATGGCTCAATTTGGCGACAAATTCAATAGCCTTATTATCTCACTTGGTGACGGTTTCAATTAGCCGCCAAGGTCATGTGATTTGATACCGTTGGACTTCCTTTTTTAGGGTTATTGGAAAAAAGGTGTACTTTAACAAGCCAGTCAGAATTCAAGAGCTAAAGGATGAAATAATTCGGCACATTAACGGTATAGAACCTCAATTATGCCACAGCGCCATTGAAAATTTACACCATTGGATAGAGCTGTGCCGCCGAAGCCACTGCACGCATTTAGCCAATATGTTCTTCCATACATAATTCATACTAATATTCTCATAATAAAAATCACATTTTTCATGTCTCTAAAGAAGCATTCAAGTGCCTCGGTTTTTGAAACGGTGTAAGATGTACTTCACTCCATCCGACCTCCTTACTATTTATACCACCTATATCCGACCGAAAATGGAATACAACTCTCATGTTTGGGCCGGTGCCCCAAAGTCTATTTTGGGGTTGCTCGACCGTGTGCAGGAGAGGGCGAAGAAGCTTATCGGTGACGGTAGGGTATCCAACTCTATTGACTCACTGGAGCATCGACGCAGTGTAGGGTGCGTTACTCTGTTCTATCGTTACTACAATGGATTTTGCTCTGACGAGATCAGGGGTCTTGTTCCCGAAACTCGTACATTTTTACGTAGAACGCGTGCATCGTCCAGAGCTCATCCATTTGTGGTCGATTGCCCAGGGAAACGTACTACGCATTACAGAGAGAATTCGTTTTTCAGCCGTACGCTTCGTCTGTGGAACAAGTTGCCTGCTGACGTGTTTCCTGTCTGTTATAGCATTGGAAAGTTCAAGTCAAATGTTCACAAACACTACTCCCTCTTTCCCCCTCCTCATAACCTATTTTCCTAGTTCTGGTACAATGCGCTGCATATGTAGGGGTCATCCCCTGAGTACTAGTCCAAGATAAAAAAAAAAAAAAATGCCAATAATTCCAAAATAATTTGTGTTTAAAATTATTAATCAGTGAACTTTTTTAGTTGTATACATATGTATTATATTAACTAATCAGTTGGGAGTTCGAGTGCAACTTCAGTCAAGAAGAAGGATTATTTTTAATTATAACAATAATTGCTGTGAAATAATAAAACCAAACAAGAGCAGAAAAATAATTGAATACCATTAGCTGGGGGACAACTAGCTGTTTCGTAGTCGCTACACTATTCATCAGCACCCACTGGGATTCGAACTTAGGATCATGTGAACATGATGTATTTTTAATACGGCCGCTTAACCAACTCAGCCACCGAGCCCTTTAATTATTCTTACGTTAATGTTTGCCACATATTGATCACGTATATGCAACTGTTATAACCCCAGTTGTTTGTACAGGATTTTCTGTCACTCACCCATCGGCCCTTAAACCTTAAACATCCCTTTACATCACATATTATTTGAATATTTGGATATGGAAAACTATCCACTAGATGGCTGTGGTCATTTTTTACACTCAAACATAAGCGTGTAACCACTTCAAACGCAATCCAGACGAGTTTTTCTGCCGTTATATAACGTTCCGATGAAATATGGATTCATGACAATATCCCAGAGATCAAGGAACAACACAAAAAATATTGTCCAGTATTCAGACAGATTTGAGATTGTTTTAAAGCATAAACGGACACATTTGGCGAATTACTAGTGCTGTTCCATCAAGACAATGTGTATAGTCTCTACGCCAAAAGTCCTTAAGTGGTACTACATTCAGCATATTTTCCAGATTTAGGCCCCCTGCAACTATTTTATTTTTCCAAACCTGAAGAAATGGCATGGTGATAAGCGATTTGAGCCGAATGAAGAGGAAATTACCGAAACTAGCGCCTATTTTGAGCTCTGTGTAAAAGACTATTATTTGAAAGGAATAAAAAAAAAATTAAAAACGCTGGTCGAAATGCATTTATTTTCCTTTCTTAATATGTGTAATTGTTCGAGCTTAAGGTCTTTTTTCAGGCCAGAAGAAGCTATCCAAAGGAAAGCGAAATATTGCCAGATAATTAAAAACCAAAAAAACTAAACATTCCAAAAAACACCTTAAGCTCGAACAATTACACATATTAAGAAAGAAAGAAAAAATGGTAGAAATAAAGAAATAATAAGCGAAATGTATTTATCTAAAAGAAACTCCGATTAGAAAAAAAAAAAAAAAATTATTCAAACAGTCACGGAGTTATTAAACAGTCCTCGTATCTAAAACAACACAATATGTGTGCACATAAATACGCTTTTCAAAAAAGAACAACAATTATGAGAAAATTTACTCTTCCATTTATTTTGCATTTACACTGAAAATTGGGTCACTTAGAGCAAATAACAACGTTATAGCTGAAATATTCTGCCTCAGCGAACTGAACATTATGGAAAATAACACATCAACACAAATTAGCACGTAAAACGTAACGTAATTTTGCGACTAGCTTTTACGCTAAAATAACCAACCTAAATAAAAGCGCTAACGTTATGCCATGAACAGCAATAAAAAATAAAGAAAAACTATTAATATTCGTAGACAACAAATACGAAGGCTGTTTGTAAAAACAAATTTTTCAGCAAGCGTTTTATTATTCAATATACGGCCATGTCGGAGAATTCACTTCCGTTCGGAAATGGAATTGAATCGGTTTTTTAATTCTTCATAAAACGAAAATTTAAAACTTTTTCGAAATGGAATCAATTCTATAAGATAATCCTAGTTTCATTCTTGCAATTAGAAATAATTTCATTCCGAAAAGCTTTTTAGTTTTTGAAGAAGTAAAAAAAGAATTCAATTCCGTTTCCGAACGGAATTAAGCTCTGTGACATGGCTGATAATCTCGTTTTTATCACATTTCCACTGTAAAGAAAAACACCCCCCGGGGAACAGGTTTTGCCGTGGCGTATTCTTAACCAGAGCACTCTGTTTTTCGGGTAAAGAGGGGAAGGAGTTCCTCGTTTGAAAATAAAACTCTAGGAAGCCGCATGACTTATGTTGTGTTGGCTTCCGAAACTCTTACCAAGTGTTTAAATTGGCAGAACGGGGATTAGTATCGCCCCCGGGTGGTTCTGCTTGCAGTTCAACCCGGGCTGATCATGGTTAAGGTGCCTACCGTGGCTGAAACGTTCTGGCTGTGGTTGAAACCTAAAACGCAGGAAGGGGGTGTTAGTATCCTTGATAATGTTTGGTGTGTGGTTTTTTTCGGGGACTACCAAATTCCTGAGGGTTTGTTGCCTTTACAACAGATATCTATCTGTACTGTAGGGAACCAAGGGTGAAGGTTTAAGGGCTAATGCCGCTAGTGGGCTTCGGCTTACCAACTCATTAAGCCTTGTCTTCCATTGATTGCTGGGAAAATTGCATAAAGGATTAGAAGGCCCTCAACAAGAAGTTGCTCATATGGCTACAAACATATGGCATAAATTGCTACCTGTGTGAGTCTAGCAAGCCAGCGCTGGTGAATCGTGAAAAGAAAAATACGTGTTTTGAAAAAAGAAAAATACGTAAAGAAAATACGTGTTTTGAGAAAAACATGTCGAAGTGTTTTCTTTGTGGTATGAAGTATTTTTCTCTTCGAAATTTCGAAGTTGATTTGACGTATATTATGTTTCACTAAAATACTGTTAATAGCATTAAACACATAGACCACAGCAGACTACACAAATTCACGTCAGCAAATGATGCAAGTGAAAATTATTGTCGTGTTGTTCACTACTGAATTATTTTGAACACGGTAGCAACACAAATTAATTTACATAAAAGTATATTTCAGAGTGGCCACCTTAGAGTTTTTAGCTTTATCAAATTCCATTGCTTTACAGCAGGGGTGCCTAAAAGTTCTTTATGGAAGAGCAAATACAAGTAATAAGAAACTATGTTTACCAACAAAGCTTGCGAAAGTGTTGTTGCTTTGCTCTTGTATATGTACAGTGAAGAACGTCAAAAAAATATATAAAATCTAATTTAAAAATTATAAAGTTCAACAAAAATTAAATAAATTTATATAAGATAAAGTTGTTTGAGTATTTTTCTTTGCTAGGGCTGAGTGCAGTATGTGTGTATTAAAGAAAAAGCTTAAGCTTCAATACCACTTTTGGTCGAACGATTTATCTTCACTCACTTGGTACTAAAAAACTGTAGAGTGAGCAGTTCAGCTACATGGGCTGAAAAGTCCCGGGGCTAACAAAGAGAACACAGTTTTTTGGTTTAAAACTGGCTTTATTTATCAACGTAACTTCCATCAAGAGCAACGCAATCATTCCAGCGCCGCTCAACATTTCAATACCACTTTTGGTAGAACGATTCATCTTTTGCCTCAAAATAGGCCTTACCGGCGAGCATTTTTTTCAGGTCTGCGAACAGCCAATAGTTGCTAGGAGCCAAATCTGGCGAATACAGTGGATGTGGGAGCAATTCAAAATTCAATTCATGTAGTTTTGATTGACTTGTGACACGGTGCGTTGTTTTGATGAAACAAACATATTTTCTTTGCAATATGCGGCCGTTTCTTTGCAATTTAGACCTTCAAACGCTCCAACAACGCTATAAAATATTCACTGTTAATGGTATTTCCTTTATCAAGATAGTTGATGCCTTTTACACCACGCACATCCCAAAATACCGAGGCCATAACCTTTTCAGCCGATTGTTGCGCTTTCGGGCGCTTTGGACGAAGTTTACCAGTTGTTGTCCACTCAGAGAACGTTCGTTTTGATTCCGGAGTGAAAAGATGGATCCATGTTTCATCCATTGTCACATATCGATGCAAAAATTCGTTTAGTTAAATGTAAACATGGCCAAACACTGCTCAGAATCATCAACACGTTCTGGTTTTTAGTCAACAGTGAGCAAACGCGGCACTCACTTTGAACAGAGTTTTCTCATAGTCAAATTCTACTGCAATACGAGTGTCAGCTAACTCACGCAACTTGGGATATGGCCCTCATCGGCCACTTGCACTGCAGTGTTGATCTATTGTGCGTCCCCTTGCCCCATTATGGGTTGAGTATGTCAAGAAAACGTATAAGCTCCTTCATTGGGAGTGATATTAAGTCTCATTCACTTAACATATAAGCTTATAGTAGCCTATATCTTCTGTGTCCCAGTGCTCTACAGTGGGTGATTAAGTGATCCATTGGCTCTTCTTCATCACCGCAGAATGTCTGTGTTGGAAATGCCCATCATGTGCAGGTGCTTAAGGCAGATATAATGAACTGTAAGTCTCGTTCCAATGTTGGTCAACGATGGACTCCGTCCACTTCTTTATCTTTTCACTAGGGAGACTCTTATTGAGGCCAAAAGTTTGAGTGGGTCCAAGTGGGTCCCCTCTGCTCCTTTTTTGGCGTAGATGTCAGCCATTTCATTGCCGTAGTACCCCTCATGTCCTGGCACCCAGATCAGAGTAACCTGGTTCAGGCTTGCCAGTTCATTTAGCCTGTTGTGACATTCCAGTACTGACCTAAACGTAAAGACACAATTGCTCAGCGCCTTGAGTACTGATTTCGATCATTGAAAACGATTTTGTGGATTCTTTAAAGTTTTCTGATGTTACCACCTCATTTGGACGTTCACTGCGTTCTACATCATCGGTGTATCTACGACCACGTTTGAAGTCAGCAAACCAACGTTTTTTTGTTGTTTCTGATGGTGCGGAGTCCCCATAACACATTTCAAGCCATTGTGCTTCGCTTGAACGGTATTTTTACCCATCAAGAAACAGCGTGAAATTAAAACACGAAATTGTTTTTGATCCATTGTTTTGAAAATAACAAAAGTAGCGTCACTCTTAGCACTCAAACTAATGTTAAAATAATATTCTTTTGAAGGTTGGTATTAACTGAAAAAACGTGACTGCAATAAAACTAGCGCCATCTATATGTTAGGCCCGGGACTTTTCAGCCCATATAAATGTGTATTACAAATGCACAAAGTACTTAAGTTTGATAGTGAGAAGAAATCACACGTACACGAAAGTTCACATCAGTTTTTTCATATTGGCCTTAATAAAATGATAGAAACTCTGATGTAACTTTACATCAGCAATGCCCAGCAGATGATGCTTCATACGAGGGTGGTTCGGAAACTTCTTAGCCTAGCACAAAAAGCGCGGTATAAACAGAAAAACGTTAAGTGTTTTGGAAACTTCCATCTCTGCTATGAACACATGTTAAAATTTGTTTCGATCTGCTAACCCCTTCATATAGAAACAGGTGTTCACAAAAGACGCATCCACGATTTTTTTACAATGGAAAAATTAGAAATGCGTGGTGTCATTAAATATTTACATAAAAAAGCTTTATCGGGACAAGAATATGAATGTGTTAGGTGAAAGTGCTCCTTCACATGCAAGAGTAAAAAATTGGGTTGCTGAATTTAAACGTGGCCGTGCATTGAAGATGAACCACGAGTGGACGTCCAAAAACAGCAACAACAACAGAAATTGTAGCCAAAGTGCATGATATGGTATTAAATGATTGACGAATAAAAGTGCGTGAAATAGCTAATATCATGGGCATCTCAAATGATCGAGTCCATTTAATTTTGCATGAAGAACTACAGATAAAAAGGCTTTTTGCAAGCTGGGTGCCGCATTTGTTAACAGTCGACCAAAAACGCATAAGAATGAAAATTTTTCAAACTTGTTTGAATTGTTTTAAGTGAAATAAAATGGATTTTAAGCGTCGTTTCATAACCGTTGATGAGACATGGATCCACCACTATACTCCAGAGACAAAAGAACAATCCAAACCATGGACTGAAGCTGGAGGAAGTGCCCCAAAGAAGGCAAACACAATTCAATCGGCTGGTAAGGTTATGACAACGGTTTTTCGGGACTTCAAAGGTATTTTATTGATTGACTATCTGCAAAAGGGTAAAACAATAAATTCAGAGTACTATTGCAACGTTTTGGATCAATTAAATGTAAAAAATTCGAGAAAAACGTCCTGGCTTACAACACAACAAAATAATTTTTCATCAAGGTAACAACAATGGCTAAAATCAACGAATTAAAGTACGAGTTGCTTGACCACCCACCTTATTCTCCTGATTTAGCTCCCAGTGACTTTTACCTGTTCCCAAATCTAAACAAATTCCTTGCTGGCAAGCGTTTCACCTCAAATGAAGATGCAATTACAGTTGTAAACCACTATTTTGAAGACCTTGAGGAAAACTATTTTAATCAAGGGATAGAATTGCTAGAAAAGCGTTGGACTAAGTGTATTGAAGTTTCAGGAGATTATATTGAAAAATAAAAATATTTTTGAAAAACTGCCTATTCTTTTTCAATGATAGGCTAAGAAGTTTCCGAATTACCCTCGTATGACCGTCATTGTTTTTACTGGGTAGTTCCTCTAGTCGTCTCTCCTACTGAAATTCACTTTCTTTCCATGTTGATAGCTGTCAGACACAATCTAAATGATGCAGCTTGCTCAGTAGCCTATAGAAAGATGGTGATTGAATTTAGCAGTGCTCCAATTAAAGTTATTGCGCAGGAAATTTAAAATCATGGAGATATTAAACAGTCCTCGTATTTGTTATAATAAACAGAGCCATGTTAATGTCAAGACAACAGAGACAAATAAATTCATTGTATATATTTATTTTTAAAAACATAGATTTGTTTCCTTTTCATTGCCCAGTATTTAATTACGTGCTTAAATCATCTCACAAACTTGCAGATGCAACAACTCTACTAATGCATTATGTCATTTATACTGCACAAATAAATTCTAATTCCAAAATTACACTGTAAAATGTTAAATCGATTAATGAATCATTGAATCATTTTATATGTACTCGTATGTACAAGTAACCTGTTTGTATTCCTGTGCAAACAAAACAATGAAATCAAATAAACTTTAAAACAAAGAACGACACGAAATGAAAATTGATGCAAAAAAAAGGAAAATATTAAAGCAAAAATCATTGATTCATTAATGAGAGATACAGTGGATATAAAACACAACAGTCAAAGACTTGGGTCAACCTCCCACAACAATGTCATTTCAAGATTAAGTCAAACGAAACATAAAATAAAACAAATGAAAATAAACAGTTGGGCTTGTGGACCACAAGCAAAATCCTTTTAAGAGATGAATTTATAAATTTACAATGCAAACTAGAACACTCGTACATACATATGTACGAGTACGTACAAATGTATCAGCAGGCAGTACAAGGCAGTCTGTCTAGAACTCTTGTAGTACCACTCAAGAGTGCAGTCATTCAATAATATTTCTCGTAAACTTGGCCTCTAAAAAAACTAAATACAGAAAAGGATATTGCAACAAAAGCAAACAGACTCTGTATGAGGGGGGTTTTGGGTAGTGTGCACAAAAAAAAAAAACAAAAATTAAGATTATGCATTATGCATTATTGTGTGCGGATGAGAAAAAGAACGATGAAAGGGTTTTCAAGAGATGTTATTTTCGTGTTTTGAATATTTTTTCCCCCATATTATTCTAAAAGCTTTTATTGTTAAATTTTTATGGAGTACAAATAAGTTTCCGCAATTTTTTCTTTAATAAAATAAAACGAAAGGGTGTTCCAAAATTAACAGATAATTTGAATGTGTCGCCGTTTGTGCAATAAAGTGCTGAAACAAATCGACAGCTGACAGTTTGCACGCAGAGAAAAATCAATTTCGAATATTGTTATGCCAACCTTAGTATTTTCTCTGTCATAATGTGAATTATTGCTGGTAGCAGTGTGTTTCCCTCCGGGGAACAGGTTTTGCCTTGGCGTATTCCTAACTTGGGCGCTCTGTTTTTCGTTGAAAAGAGGGGAAGGGGTCCCTCGTTTGGTGCGGCAAACAAAACTCTGGGACCAGTACTCAGGGGATGACCCTATATATGCAGTGCATTCTACTGGAACTAGGAAAGTAGGTTATGATGAGGAGGAAAGAGGGAGTAGTGTTCGCGGAGTGTTAACGATAACAACACGAAAGACTAAAACAAACTCGATTGCAGCATTTAAAATGTTGGCTTCCGAAGCCCTTACCAGGGGTATAAATTGGCAGAACGGGGATGGCCCCCGGGAAGTTCTGCTTGCGGTTCGACCCGGGCTGATCCTGGTTGAGGTGCCTACCTTGGCTGAAACGTTCTGGCTGTGGTTGAAACCTAAAACGCAGGAAGGGAGTGTTAGTATCCTTGATAATTATTTGGTGTGTGGCTTTTTTTGGGGACTAGCAACCTCCCGAGGATCTGTTGCCTATACAACAGATACCTGTACTGTAAGGAACCAGTGGTGATAGTTTACGGGTGAATTGGTTTAAGGGCTGATGCTCTTAGTGGGCTTCAGCCTATCAACTCATTAAGCCTTGTCCTCCATTGATTGCTGGGAAATTGCATACAGGAGGGATTAGAAGGCCCCTACTCCTCAACAAGAAGTTGCTCATATGACCGCAATTATAACGAGACATTCTAACCTAACCCTAAAATGGGTACGTGGACATGGGTCCAATAATGGCAACAACATTGCTGATGAATTAGCCAAAAAAGGGACAGCCCTAGAGGACAGGGATATAGACACCTTTTGCGGACAACCCTTGTCAGCGTGTTGGAAACGAATAAAACTCCACACGCTAGAATGTGTCCAAGAAAGGTGGCACACAGAGCCCACATGCCTTATATCAAGAAGCCTGTGGCCGCACATTAACTCTAAGAGAACAGGAGAGCTACTAAAACTTCCTAGATCTCTCCTAAGAATGACGGTAGCAGTCATCACTGGACATTGCCCGTTCGGAAACCATGCCAGGAGACTGGGTCTACCATATAACGACTTCTGTAGAAGTTGCCAAGACGAGGAGGATCATCGTCTAAGGTACTTAGGCGAGCGGAGCTTCATGTCTGCCTCATGCCTTTCATGTCTGGCCTCGGTCAAACCGACTGCGATAGCTTCTTTCATTAGAAGCAGCGGATGGCTAGTAAATCAGCAAGTAATGCCACACTAATAGTTTCCCACCTCCTTTCCCTCTTCCTCACTCCTTCTATATCCCTATAACCTTGTATTTTCTTTTTCCTTTACTAACTTTTTCAGGCAATCACAAAGGGAACGACCTACAGGACCCAAGTGCGCTGGAGTTTCCGGGTACTTGCTGGAAATCAAGCGGCCTGCTTACCTAACCTAACCTAACCGCAATTATATGGCAAGAATTGCTACCTGTGTGAGGCTGGTAAGGCACACCAGGGTGCTGGTGAATCGTGAATAATTCACTCCGTGGAACTGGTCCATCATCAGATGAGGCCACAAGGCAGGTGCTGATGTAAATCTTTTTCACAACTGGTAGTAATGTGTTATCGTTTTTAATATAGTTAAATCCACTCTAAAGATAGTAATATTGCCAATTCTATATTTCTACTGTTATATTTCTATCGTTTTAAAATATGGTTGAACGCAATAATAATGTTTTAAAAACTAGTTTGAATACAACAATAGCTTTTGTAGTCTACAATAAAAGACTATTAATTTTAAACATGCGTATGGTTATTGTTTTATATAGGCAACACAAGTATGTTTACAAATATACTAACTATTGTTGCTTTTATGAAAATGTTTGACAAATGCATGTAAACGAATCAGCTTTTTGTGTGCATGTTTTTTTTAATATTAAAAGAAATATATAAATGTATATTATCTAGTGAAAATAAATATAAATAAACCGAAACATAAAAATAAACATTTGAAATCCAAAAGATTTGTATAATAATTGATATCAAAAAATACATGTTGTATACATGCGTTTAATGTTTTTGAATACATATATTTATATATTTTTCAGACTTATAGGCCAGAGGAAAAATGCAGCAATGTTTCCAAAACAGCCAGACCTTGCAAATTCTTTTAGTTGTTTAAAAAAATATATTGAATATCGAAATATTGTTTAAAAAATATATTGAATAAATTACAAAAATGTGTATTTATTTTATCACATAATGTTGTGAACTTCAACACTATTACGATTGAACGTGACAATAATATTATATGGTTGGGCAAATATATGGTTACCAAATATATGGCTACGTAGTTTAATTTTGGTTCGTGGCTGTACTACGTTTTATAAATAAATTATAGATTCAAACCATATTATGTTCAACAATAGTGTTTTGCCCTTAAAATATTGTCACATCAACCATATATTTTTTGCTGCGTGTAGGGTTAATAAAAATGCAAGTTTACAAGATGGAACAATGCGTCCTCATTATTGAAAAGTTTTCAAAATATGTTCGAGCCAAATCATCCATTCTAGGCGATGAAACACATTCTATCCTTGATGACTTTATAGATAGATCTTTAAGTTTAGCCAAAATGGAAAATTGAGACAATGAAACAAGAATTTGGATAGTGCAACGCTCTCAGGCTTTAGAGTCCTTTGTTTCCGTCCAAAGAGAATATAGGCGCACGTTTGGCGGCACTCCTCCTGGCGTGGCACAATCGCAAGAAGGCCTTATCATCGAGATCCTTCAGTTCGATGCAGGCAACTATCGCAGCTGTAGCTGCTGCCATACAATCCAATCCTAGGAGCTTATCTGCTGCAGACAGCCACCGCAGACAATTTTGCACCAAGATTTAAACTAATTTCCATACAAGATTCAATTAACAACAAACTGAAACTGTCGGGTGGTTAAATTTCAAGGGCCGATGTTGAATGTGAACCACACCTAAACGCCAAGTTTTTTTCCGAATTTTATTTGACATTTCTCTATTTCAGACTTACTCAATTTGAACCATGGAGAGATACACAATCCAACAACGTGTTAAAGTTATCCAGACTTATTATGAAAATGATGATCTATTTTCGAAGAAAATCATCTTCAGTGATGAGGCACATTTTCATCACAGTGGATTCGTCAATGAACAGAATTGCCGCATTTGGGCGAATGAGAATCCAAGAGTGACTGTCGAAAAACCAATGCACCCACAAAGAGTGACTGTTTGGTGCGGTTTATATGCTGGCGGCATCATCGGGCCGTATTTTTTCCAAAATGAGGCCGGTCAGGCAGTTACTGTGAATGGTGTTCGCTATCGTGAGATGATAACGAACTTTTTATGGCCCGAATTGGAAAATATGGATGTAGACGATATGTGGTTTCAGCAGGACGGTGCCACTTGCCACACAGCTAACGAAACAATTGCTCTTTTGCGCAACAAATTCAATGGCCGTGTTATCTCACGTAATGGTGATGTCAATTGGCCGCCAAGATCATGTGATTTGACACCGTTGGACTTTTTTCTTTGGGGTTATTTGAAAGAAAAGGTGTACGTCGATAAGCCAGCAACAATTCAACAGCTAAAGGATGAGATAATTCGGCACATTAACGGCATAGAACCTCCATTATGCCTCAGGGTCATCGAAAATTTGGACCATCGGATGGAGGTGTGCCGCCGTAGTCGCGGCGCCCTTTTGGCCGATATTTTGTTCCATACATAATTGAGTAATACCAATATATCATAGTAAAATAAAATTACAATAATTTTCTAAATAGTTTGTGTTTTATTCAAAATCAACATCGGCTCTTGAAATTTAACCACTCTTTAGATACTTCCCGAATCGCTTGGAATTTTGTGAGAAGATCAGTCAAATGGTGTCAGAGAATGAAAATGTTGAAATGCATTTTTATGTCTGACACATTTTGATTTAAACGGCAATGTTAGCAAACAAAATTTTCGAATATGGAGTAATTCTAGTCCACAGATACCCACTCCATCAGAGTGGTGTGCAGTTTCTTCAATGTTCATTGTCGGGCCTTACTTTTTTGAAGAAAACAGTCTTACTGTTACGTTCAATGGAGGCCGTTACTTAAAGATGTTGAAAGAGGTTTTTTTTCCAGAATTACGCCAAAAGAGAATCTCTTTCAACTCTGTTTGATTTCAACAAGATGGGGCAACTTGTCACATAGCCACGCCTGTAATGGCAGAATTCCCCGATAAACTGATTTTACGAAATTCCACATGCCGTTGGCCTCCCAGGTCTCCTGAACCCACTGCACCTGACTTTTTTTTCTTGTGTGTGGTTATTGCAAATGACAAGTTTACAAAAGAAACCCAACAAATTTGTATGATTTAAAGCAATCCTTTCGAACGTTAATTGAGACAATTCCGGCTGCAGCACTCCAGGCAGTAATGAATAACTTTTTGATAAGATGTCGTACACGTGTCAACGAGGGTGAGGCCATTTTAGTTCAATTATTTTCAAAACTTAATGAATTACTTTAATAAAAACGTATTATTTTTCAAATGAATTTCTAAAGAATAAATTACATAAACTTTAAAAAAAGTTTGTTGAGTTTCTTAGTGTATCAAAATTGTTCAGCCACCCTGTATATTTATTGTGATTCGGAATCACTTTAATGACATGTACTCGTAAGACCGGAGTATTAACTAGCAATACGAATTGATGTCGTGCTGTTCGTTCTATTACAAAAGACAAATGGATTTGTCTTTCGTAATAGAACGAAAGTGACCAGTCACTTAAATGAATAAACTATACGGCACAGTTCGACTGCTCACCTTAATTGGGCTTTTCTTCCAAGTTCGTTTTGTGTGTGATAATAAATAATTTCCGCCCCTCGACGCTATAACGAAACTCTCTACTATACATTTTAATACATTATACCCGTTAGAAGGTTTTTTTTACCTTGGACCAGTACTCAGGGGATGAGCCCTACATATGCAGTGCATTGTACCAGAACTAGGAAAATAGGTTGTGAGGAGGGGAAAGAGGGAGTAGTGTTTGTGAACATTTGACTTGAACTTTCCAACGTTATAACAGACAACTGTGAAAATGATTTACATCAGTACCTGCCTTGACGGCCTAACCTGATGGTGGATCAATTCCACGAAGTGAATTTTTCACGATTCACCACCGCCCCCGTGTGGCTTGCTAGGCTCACACAGGTATCAATTCTTGTCATATGATTGCGATCATATGAACAACTTCTTGTTGAGGAGTTCGGGCTTTCTAATCCCTCATGTATGCAATTTCCCAGCAATCAATGGAGTACAAGGCTTAATGAGTTGGTAGGCCGAAGCCCATTAAGAGCATCAGCCCTTAAACTAACTCACCCGTCAATCATCACCACTGGTTCCTTACAGTACACGTATCTGTTGTATAGGCAACAGATCCTCGGGAGATTGTT
Organism: Thecocarcelia acutangulata; assembly: GCA_914767995.1. Classification (NCBI taxonomy): domain Eukaryota; kingdom Metazoa; phylum Arthropoda; class Insecta; order Diptera; family Tachinidae; genus Thecocarcelia; species Thecocarcelia acutangulata. Next base: position 74,748,767 of record OU612095.1, on the reverse strand, counting down.
AGCCCTCGAAAAAAGCCATCACCAAACAATTATCAAGGATACTAACACTCCCTTCCTGCGTTTTAGGTTTCAACCACAGCCAGAACGTTTCAGCCAAGGTAGGCACCTCAACCATGTTCAGCCCGGGTCGAACCGCAAGCAGAACTTCCCGGGGGCCATGCTGATCCCCGTTCTGCCAATTTATATCCTTGGTAAGGGTTTCGGAAGCCAAAACAAGATAAGTCATTTGGCTTCCTAGAGTTTTGTTTGCCGCACCTAACGAGGGACCCCTTCACCTCTTTTCCCCGAAAAACAGAGCGCCTAAGTTAGGAATACGCCAAGGTTGTTATAACAGACAGGAAAAACGTCTGCAGGCAACTTATTCCAAAGACGAAGTGTACGGCTGAAGAACGAATTCTCTGTGTAATGCGTAGTACGATTCCGCGGGCAATCGGGTTAACGGGTGGTTAACTTTTAAGAGCCGATGTTAAATGTGAACTACACCCAAAACGTAAATTTTTTTCTGCATTTCATTTGACATTTCCCAATTTCAGACTAACTCAATTGGAATCATAAAAAGACACACAATCGAGCAACGCGTTAAAGTTATTCAAGCTTATTATGAAAATACGCGTTTAAATTAAAATGCATATCGTAAAATTCGTGATATTTTCGGTCAATGTAATCGTCCAAATCGAGCAAACTGAGTTTGTAGGGGATGTGAAGGTACCAATGCATGCTGGTACAGCACGTTTTGCAGAAAATATTGCTCCTGTTCGCGATAGTGCGGCTGAAGAGCCATCCACCTCAACTCGTCATCGTGCCAAACAATTGCACCTCTCTCCATCGGACGCATGATAATCAAAGAGTAATTGTCGAAAAACGAATGCATCCACAAAGAGTGACTGTTTGGTACGGGTTATGGGCTGGCGGCACCATCAGGCCGTATTTTCTCAAAATGAGGCCGGTCAGGCAGTTACTGTAAATGGTTTTCGCTATCGTGAGATAATAACGAGCTTTTTATGGCCCGAATTGGAGGAAACGGATGTGGACGATATGTGGTTTCAACAGGATGGTGGCACTTGCCACACACAAAACAATGGTACTTTTGCGCGCGTTTTCTGAACAAAATCATCTTAAGCGATGGAGCAAATTTTCACCTTGATGGTTTTATTAATCGCTGCTTTCGGGGTTCTGAAACACCACATGTGAATGTCGAAGTACAAATACATCCAGAACGTGTCGAATATCTGTCTGTGGCATAGTACCCTGCAGAGTTTCTTCATTTTTAAGAGCTTACAGGATTCCCTTCCTACAAATTGCTACTGAAACTTACCGTTCCAGTTCTATCAGCGCTCTAAGACTCTATAACGCCACACGGTTGCAAATTGTACTTTTGGGTTAATAATAATAGTAGAATCTTAATTCAATCCCATTAGCAATTCCAGTATAAGAGACCCAGTTTTTATAAAACCTATACGTTTATCAAAAGAATTACAATTGCTGAATTCACAACGTATCGTGTATCGATGTATTTGGAGAGAAAATTTCAAACACAAAACTTTAAAGCAAAACCAATTTTCAGATACATTTTTTGTGAGTTTAATATTTGTGTTTGAAATTGTCTTTCCAAATACATCGATACACGATACGACTGAGCTTGTGACTTCAACAAATATAAAGCAAAAAATGTTGTATATCCAAATTAATTAAGTTTCAATAGTACTACTCTAATTGTGAAATAACATAAACTATAAATATTTCACTTTAATTTTGGTTCGCTTCGGAACAGGCTACTGCAAACAACCGTTTTCCGTAGACAAAGTCGCGCGTAAATGCTAGTTCAAATATAATTTAATAGAGTATTCATAAATAACATTCAATTTTCATCAGATTGCTTTAGTTTTATGAGTATTAATATCTAGAGAATTTGTAAACTTCAGAACTGAAATTGAATTAAGATGACCATTTACACCAAGAACAAAATTATTAGTAACCTTAGATTTAGTTGAAAATAATGAAAATATGTCATCAGCAAATACATAAGGTCTGCAAATTCTGTTATTTATATCTGCTATAGGTTTTTTAATAAATAAGAAATAAAAGAGAACCCAGCACAGGCCCCTAAAGTACACCCGAAGTGACAGCACCAACACTAGAGCTTAATCCATTAAAAGAAACATATTCAAGACGATAAATGAGATAGGAGTAAACAAGCTTAAGTATTCATTCATGTATTATGGTTTACGCGGTCAAACATTTTAGAAAGATCTAAGACCAAGGTGGTCTTAGACTTCGTGTTTATACTACTTTTTCCTGAATGATTCCGTTAATGACAATAACAAAAATGATGTATTAAGATGCCTTTAAAAAGCACATTGAGATGAGTTTATTAACGAATATTGTCCTAAGTGAGATAGAACATGAAATTTCATAATGGTTTCAATTACTTTTGAAAATGAGGATAAGATTATTATTTGCAATAAATTATTTTAACAATAATTCCCGTGATCAATATCTTTAGATCAAAAGATATAAGAAAAAGTAATTATATCTTTAGCTGGGCGACAACCAGCTGTTTCGTAGCAACTACGCTACTCATCAGTACACACTAATATGCTGTAGAAACACCAAGAACTACAACAGAACTCCTTTATTGCAACATAGGCATAACTAAAAAAAAAGCTCGATTCGGGAAAAACACATTTCAAATTTTCAGTTTCCATACAAGTCTTAGAAATTTTCTTTAGAAGTTAACTCTTAAAGGAGGCAGTTTAAAAGTAATTTGAATAAATTTTTGGCACAATATAAAAGTTAGTAATGTTAACGACTCTGCACTGTTAACTCAAAAAGATAATTTTTTGAGATATGACTATGTTGCAATAAAGGAGCGATATGTAATCAGTATACGATTTTGTCGTATAAGTGAAAAATAAATTAAAGAGTTCGGTTGCTGAATCGACTCCAAGTAGTTGTTATCTGAACATAGAGGCTCATTATTGCCTGTTTTGTTAGCAGCTGAATACTCGAATAAAATCTAGCTTACATTGTGAGCAGGTGGAAGACATCCAGAACACTACTTCAACACTACTTGTAAAATAGCATTAATTGAACACAAAGTCTTGCAAAACATCATAAAACAGATGTATGTGTTAGACAATGTGCGTCAACGGGAATGATGTTTCGTTTCCATAATATCTATTGACTTTAAATGACCTCTGTAATCAGGTTCGAGAACAAGTCCAGTTTAGGCACGGTTCTCCAAATTGACAAGAAATTATAAATATTGGGGTAGAAAATTGAAAAATAAGAAGAAAATGTGAAAAAGTTGACGAAAACGCATAGTTTCATGTACGTGTACATGAAATTGCGTTTATCATTACATTCTCGAGATATTTAGACAAGATTGTATCATTCTTAACTTAAACTCGTGTTATGCCAGAATCTTTCAATTTCTTAAGTGATAAAGTTTTTAAAAAATTTTTAATATTATATGATGGTATCATTCGCCTGGCTCAAGTTCAATCTTGGCTTTAGCCAAGATCAAAAAAGACAGGAAAAAAGCAATTGAATACATTAAAGCAGTCACTACACTGCTCATCAGCACTAGGATTCGAAGTCAGTACCATGTAAACATGATTTTCAACACGGCCTCTTAACCAACTCAGCCACAGAGCTCTTATTTATTTTTTTGTCTATATTTGTCTCATATTGATCACATATGCAATTTGTTATAACCCCAGTTGTTTGTACTTGCAGTTTGCTGTCACTGAACAACCAGTTATTTTTTTATTATTTATCAACGTATTATTTCTTTGTGTTGTGGGCGGGTCCGGGCAGAGGGATTATCTCCTCTATTGTATAACAAACTCAAGCTTCGCTAGCTAAAGCTTCCCTGCATAGCCGGCCTTGAGTCGGGCGGAGGCAGTATCCCCTCTATGGTATATAAACAACTGCTTCGCTGACAAAAATCTCTCTGCATAGCCAGCTTTCAGCCGGGCGAAGGGATTTTCTCATCTATGGTATAACAAACACCGGGTTCGCTGACTAAAGTTGCGCAATATATTCGGCTTTCAGCCAAGCATAATATAATAAATAAGCCAAATATAATGAAATAGAATAAGCCAAATAGAAAAGGCTTTATATTTTTAAAAATCTGTTCTGCTTCCAAAGGGGTTAAAAAATATAAAAAAAAATTTATATCCAAAAAGTCCTATTGAAAGGCTTTGATATGATGCCAATATTGCCTACATGACTTTGGAAATATAATGAAAAATCGCAATTTCATGTAGGTAGCTATAAGTACCTACATCGAAATTTTAGAGATCCATAAATCGGAAACTGTACGTTTCCGCCAAGTTTTGCACTTAACATTTTCCTTTTATTTTTCTAATTCCTACCCCCTACCTATATATTTTTTTTCAATTCGGAGCCATTATATTTTTCCCGCTTCCAAACGGGTTAAGAAATACAACAAAGTTTTGCATATCTAAAAAGGCCTACTTAAGACACTTCGGATGATACCATATTCGGCTAATACCCTGAGAAATATAATGAAAAATCGCCATTCCATGTATGTACACGTATGTATATCAAAACTCCAGAGGTCCGTAACTCAGAAAATATGCGTTTCCGCCAACTTTTTCACTTAATATTTTCTTATTTTTTAATTTCCTACCACCTATATATATTTTTTTTTTAAATTTGGAGCTCTATACGTGAACTGGACATAAGCCCAAGTTCGAAATACCACATCTTTTTGAAATACTCCTGACATAAATGCACAATACAGATGATGATGATGCAGTTAGTAGTTTTCACAGTATCATTAGATGATGAACAAACAGAAACAGCAACGTCAAACTAGAATATGGTAGATTGGGGGAGGCTGGGTGAAATGGCAAGAACCAAAGATTAAGAAATGGAAGGAAAATATTACAGCTAAGTACAATAACACATTCAAGCCAACTAATGCAAAGAAAATTTTTGAATGAAAAATAACAAAGAAAACATAATAAAACCAAAACTACAGATTTTTCCTTTTTTTCACATTAAGAAACAAGTTCCCTTCTTTATAATCGGTTTCAAACCTAGAAAAAAAATGAAAAAAAAAACACTTATTCTCCACCCCATTTACAGTCACAGAGAATTATACAGCTCGGGAAAAGGGCATTAAGAACACAAGAAAATATAAATTTCAAACAATAAATATAAAATTGCAAATTTGCATGTAGATATGTATCTATATATGTATGCATATATTCATAATACTTATGTATAAGTATATGTATGTATATTAATGAAAATTGTTAGAACCATTAATAGCCACCTGAAACCACTTTTATTTACTATACCGTCCTTTTTGTTTATTTAATTTTTTTATACTCGTACACTTGTTAATTTTACCTCATTCGCTCAGCTTAATTTGTAAAAACAAACATTTTTATATTAATTTTAAGCATATTTTTCTGTAAAAATCAATAAATCACTTCCATTAAACTCCCTTCCTGCCATCATCGTTTCACACTGAAATTTGTATCTATTACTTCTTTTCTGTAATGCACGGATATCTTCACATTTAATTAATTTAACACACTACAAAGAATTTGCAATCTTTATCTGCGCATCATGTATCTACACATGAATAACTATGTATAATAGTTTAGAGTATTTTAAATTTTCTATATTTTTTTCTGTAAAATTTACACAGTTCTTGATTTCCGCAAAATCAATTTTCCAAACTTCTGTCTGTTTTCTTCTCAACAAAAAAAGCGTTTGCTAAAACAATAAAAAAAAAATTGCTGTTCTCTGAAATTCTTTTTATTTTGGTAAGTTACTGTGATTTTTGTTTTGTGTTGACATTCATAGCAGTGGTGTTATTATTTGTCAGCTGTTTTTATTCAACACACTTGTAGCTGCTTTCAGAAACAAAACAACAAAAAAACAGGTGTGCTCGTTTGTATGATTCAACGATGCCACATTGCTCTGCAGCATAACGGTTATAATGAAAACAAATTGGAAAACAAACTTCTATTTAAGTAGATAACACACGATATGTTTTTAACAATGTACATGCATTTTTCACAATGTAAAATGCCTACATGTCGTCTGTTACCTCAAAAACATTGCGTCTGTAAAAAACATGAAGAAAGTCGTCTGACAAAATTTCCTTTTTTTTTTTGTTTAAACGTCATAGAGTTCTAACTCTATGCCTTGCGAACAATTCAGAGGCCGTTTTTGGTCGGTATAAATAGTTGGCTTGAGGAAATTTTAGTGCATTAATATTTTAATATGTTTTAAATAGTTATTTTTTATAATAATAAAAAGCATGGACAATGTCAGACGTAAATGTACATGTACGTTTATGAGCACATTTTAAAAACCGTCTGTAAAAATGAAAATTTTGACAGACATGAAAAAATACATGAGGAATTAGATATTAAAAAAACAGACGTAAAAACATATCGTCTGTGGGTGCCTTTAATGTTCATCTCTTTGTAAATTGCCCGCCAAACAGGACAAAGTAGAAGATAAAGTTTTGCATGCTGTCGTTAATACGTTTGAAGCACGACAACTTGCTTGCACTCGTCGTTTACTCTGTCCTGTTTTATTCTTTGTTGAAGTGAACACTACAGATTGGAATATTTCGTAGAGCATTACACGCGATAGAATACCATGTCTTCATTATTCAATGTTTTTTTTTTTTTTTTTTTTTTTTTTTTTTTTTTTTTTTTAATGTTTATTTAACAAGTATTTAGAATATAATAGTAAACTCCAAATAAACAAAAAGTGTAATTATTAATTTTTATATATACAAAGTCCCATTTTAACGAGCTCTCATGTACAAGATATAATTTATAATACAGTTAATTTTTTCTTATTTAATAATACATAATTATAATAATATATTTTTAGTAAGTTACTTGTAAGCAAAAAGAATGCAAAAATCTTACTTCTGTATAGGAAAATATAAAAGGATAAGGTCAAGGGTTAAAATTCAACAAACTATTATTGTGTAAGCCACCAATATTTCTTAAGGTTCATAATTTTAATGTTTTTATCTTCTGTATAAATGTTTGTATCAAAACGACTATTTTCTGTTGTAAGTTCTTTACAAGTTATTGATTTATTATTGGAACGTCTATAAATATGGTAAAATATAGGAATACCATCTTCATCTTGGAGAAAACCATTTCTATCAAGAAAAGGAAAAGCCTCAGGAGGCATGAAGCCATTTTGTAGCGTTTTTGAAATGTACTTTTCGGAGACATAATAAGGAGCCATAATTAGGTTATTTTCGGTGGTATTCACACTGTTTAAGATATGGTCTCTTATAAGATGAATAATAAAGTTATCAAATCCAGATATTTCTGCTTTTTCATAAAGAATTTTGTTTGATACATATTTTCTGTAGTTACTCTTCTTTGATCTGTGTAATGAAGTGCAACACCTGAGACATTTCCTTTCGTATACTCGGATCTTCTCCATGAACGAAGGGCTTATGTTAAACCATATTTGACAACCGTATGATAGAATTGGCCTTATTAATAGTTGGTACATAATAATTTTAACCCTTGGTTGTATATATTTAGAAAAAAAAAGTTTTTTATGTATAAAGAATGCTTTTCTAGCTTTTATAAGTTGTTGTTCTACATGATTATTAAAGTACAAAAATTTATCTAGTAGTTTAACAGTTTCTTTTGTATGAATGCTTATATTATTAGTTGATCTAATACCAAACGACTTCCAGTTTTTTCTTATATCACTATTACATTTTCCAACTGGTGGTCTAAAAAGAATACACTCGCATTTGTTCAAGTTGATCTTCATTTGCCAATCTATGGAATAGTTTTGTATTAAGAGAAACTTAGTTTGTAACCCGTGATTTATTTTGTCAACTGTATTTTCGGCGTGATATATGGTAATATCGTCTGCGAAAGCTATAATATTTTCCATTTTCTCTAGTAAATCAAATATATACAAATTAAATAATATCGGAGAATTAACGGTGCCCTGTTGTAGTCCATTGACAATTGTAAATTTCCCGGTGCCATTTGTTTCTCTACCATAAACGGAAAAGGTCCTATTATTCAGCATGTTGTGTATAAGATTTACAAAATGTAGAGGGAATTTAAATCTAAGTAATTTACATATTAAACCTGGTATCCAAATATTATCGAAGGCTTTTTCAAAGTCTACTAGGCAAGCACCGGTGTATAGGGATTTGTTCAGATTCCACTGGATATTTGAAACAAGCAAATGAATTGCATGTATCGTTGAATGCTTGTATTTAAAACCGAATTGCCTACCGCTTACTAGATTCCTGTCCTCGCAAATCTTCATGATGTTGATATTGATACATACTTCAAATACTTTGCTGATGTTTGGGAGCAAGCTAATTGCTCTGAGATTTTTTGGATTGGAAGTATCCTTGTTCTTCTTTGATAAAATAATCACTTTGGCTTCTTTCCAAGCAGTTGGAAAGTAAGCAGTATTTAGCATGTTATTAAAAAGTATTCCATATTTGGATATTAAATCGTTTGGTAAATTACGTGTACTACATTGTCAACACCCGAAGATAATTTTGGTCTTAATTTCCTAAAAATTGACAAAGCCGTCTCTTTAGATATCAAAAAATTATCTAGTTGTGATTCCCCTAGGTCATCTGCCCGCTTCGACGTTGAAAATGTCGTCATGGTCATGCCATTGTTTTCATATTAATTTTTTTCTTCCAAAAATTCATTGAAACAATTGTTTCACACAGACAGAAATTTTTTTCGGCAATTCTTGAGCTTTCTCTACCTTTTATTTCATACAATTTACATTGTATATGCACATACACACATGAGAGAAAAGTAAGGAATTGCTGAGTACCAGCAATTCTTCTCCCCTTCTTCTTTCCTCACCGAAAGCTCCTATAAAGTCAAGAATAGCCCAACTAAAGTTGCTTTGTCTGACACTTATAGGTTTATTTGAAATCCTAGGTCTATGTCAACAAGCCCACAACCACCCGCGCTTTAAAAGAAGAAAGTTTACGCTGCATCAGCGAAACTCAGCCACATGTATGAAAAGTGGTTATGGAAAATTTTGCCATTTATCCGATATGGTATTCCATCAACAACTCTATCCTATGTACTTTCTAGTTGTGGACACCATATCTCACAAGAGTACAAAGCAAATAACTCTGTAAATTTTCCTATTTTACTCAAAACTGCTTAATGCAATAAATTACACGTTTTAAACTAATTTTTAAATTAAAATATATTTTAGTGATTTTAGATGCTTAAAACGGATAACATCATAAAAATAAATTATTTCCATTGTTGGCAACAGCTAAAAAATCAAAAGCATATTTATAAAATTGAAGGTTAGGTTAGGTCAGTGGTCTCCTTAGAGTATCTTTAGTTGTCCACGATAGTCTTTGTAAGTTCCCTGTGTGATTGCCTGAGAGAAGAGTTAGAAGAGGGAGATAGATCGTTGAAGTAGAAAATGGGCTATAGTGGTTATGTTGTTGTGTAAACGCGCATACATATTATGCGCGTAAAAAGTAAATTACTCTCTAAATTTGCCAAGTTTATCCAAAACTGCTGGAACGCAATAAACACAATTGTACGTCTTGATTATGACTCTTAAAACGCCTACTGCAAGATAACGCTTATACCCGCTTTAACGCTGCCTGGTGTTTCCGACACGACACCTTCAAAAGCCACTATACTGAACTAGTTCCCGACTGATTTCACGGGGAAAGAAATAGCCATGAATTCGATAATCAGGCTGTGGTCTAGCGGGACGTAGAAGAAGAAAAAAAATATTATCTGTATTTAATATAAAAATATAATACCAGTAAAAAATTATAAACAGTTTGTTTTCTATGTTTCCCAGCTATCTATATGTCGACATTTCATAGGAACTACCCTAATCATCAGTAGACTTTGGAAGTTTTTGAAAGATGTTCTCAAACATTCAACTTTATATCCCAGCAATCTAAATGAATTACTGAGAATTTTATAAAAATATAATATTATCTTTATTTAGAAATTGTTGCACAATTACTTTAATATCATTAAATTTTTTGATGAAATGTATTTCTGTGAAATTAGAAAAGCCGAAAAACTCAAATGCGGAAAACAGGTGTAGAATTAAAAGCAATATAAAATTTTTAATACATATTTATAAAATGGAAACCTAAATAACCCTTGAATGTCCTATTTACAACTTCACAGCGTTATTTTTTGCTTATAATTAATTTCTAAATAAAAAGTGTTTTTCCGATTTGCAAATTTGCTGATTACCTTTTCAGTTTCATATGCCTGTAAATAAAAATCTGCTTGTTTCTAGTCTAAACTTAAAATAATTACCCTCTTATTTCCACTAAAAAATTGCACAAATAGTGTTATGTGAAATGCTTTTGGACAGCTTTGGACTATTTCGTTATACACATGACACGCACCTATAAAATGGAAATTCAAATCACTATTACATGTTCCCTTTCCAACTTTACAAAATTAATTTTATTTTTAATTTCCATTTGTTTGTTTAACCAATTTGTAAATAAATTTTTTTTGCCGACATACTTATTTGCAAACCAGTCGTAAAGCAGCTCTGAGCTGAAGAACACTTTCGAGTTATCGTTATTGTTCCTTATATGTGGTCAGGCTTGTTGTTTTTGGTGTTCGGTCTTTTGTTTGCCTCAAGTAACTGTATTGATTGACAGCTTTGCTAGAGGTATTTCGTTGTTAACCACGCTGCAACTTCCTATGTGAAGTCATAGGTCGAAAGATGCTACAAGTGTACTGTTAACATAATTAGATAAGTAAATAAATATTTGCAAACTTCCTGAGTTGCGTATGTGTGTAAATAAAAATCAGCTGACTATTGAATTCCAGTATGAACTTACCCAAAGAAAAAGTTCGTGCAAATTTGTACAGGTATATCAGCAAATTGGAACTTCACCCAAACCCTCTTGCACGAAACATACTTAATTTTAGTGGTCACACTCGGTTGAGAAGAAGGGATACCGTTGCCACCATCAGAGCGTTAAGTAGGTGATTTTACCGATATAATATGCGCATAATAAAACTTTTTGTCTAGCATTGGCTGGACTTAGTTAATTTATTGTATTTAGTATTAAGATTTGAATACTTATTGTTAGTTCACTTTGTGAAGATTCAATAAATAAATAAAAGCTAAAAAAAATTGTACAGGAAATAAAAAAGTACTCTCATTTTCTCTCAAAATTGTTACGTGGAACGCTTTTGGACTAGTACGAACTGTTTCGTTATACACGTGCAGCACACACTTTATGATTAAAAAAAATAATAATAACAAATGACTAAAATCTGTGTTTTTTATTTAATTCGAATTTTTCATTATTTTTTCGACACCCTTTAGATGTTATTTTGTTACTTTTCCTATCGTAACAAAAGAATCATACCTATGCTACGAAAAATTTTTCTAACCATTTTTTGATATGTATATATATCTACACATTAATTGCACGAGCTTATTAATTTTTATGAATGTTTGTATATTGTTTTTCACTTGCCGTTAGATAATAAAATAAGTGTTTGTTGTTGTAATTAGTAACTGATGTTTTGTTATGTTGCCACCTTGTCAATCGTTACACCATCGTTCGAATTTAAGCAAAAATATTATTGATCCAGCTGACTTCACCAAGTTTATTTATTTATGTATGCATCTGTCCCCGAAATAAATAAAAAAAAATTAATAAACAAACAGCAACAGAAAACCAATAGCAAAACAAAAGAGTAAAACAAGGGCTCCAAGAGACTCCATGAAACAAAAACACCAATAAACAACAATAAAAAACAACTCTGTACCTTTGGAGGCGCAAACTCGGAGAGTAAAACTAAGATGAGCATTATGAATAACGTAAACGAAAAGACGTAACAACACTAAACAAACGAACAAAATAAGCAGTTGAATGGAGTATCTCAAACGGTAGAGTTCGATAAAAAGGTTAAAACGGCTGGAAATGTAAAATATCGAATAAAAGTTATTAACAAATACATATTAAAAATATTTAAATTAATATACATATTAACAACATGCTAAGCTGTCAAGCTCATAAACGAATATAAACATAAATTTAAAAATGGCAATAACAAATTCTTAAGCTTATGAAAAATACACCTGTGTACTCATAAAACACGATACCAACAACAACAGAAATTAGAGCAAGGAATATACATATACATACATACATATGCATACCTACCTAACAAAAAAGGTTGGGTTATTTAACTTTTTTAATTTGATAAAGCTACATACATATATACGTAGATATGTAATGTATGGATATGTGTACCTTTTTCCAAAATCTTGGTAACAACAATACAACAGCAACGCCAGTGTTAATCAATTAGCAAATAGAAAGAATTTTGTTCCTATTTTAAAGTTGTGTTATTTTATTGGCAATGTAGGTATGTGTGTGTGGATGTGTACATACATATGTAGGTATCAATAGCCTTTGTTGGGAAATTTTTAAGGGTTGCAATTTGCTTGGTTGTTTGTGCAAATATATGTATTTTCCAATAACATTTCAGGACAAATGACCTTTCAAACTGTAAATTAGTTTTATGACTTTTTGACGTTTTATTTTGGCATTCAACGCGCTACCCTGATTCTTTTTCTGTTATGAGTTAAATTTTCTGCTGAAGCATTTGTTATTGCCGCTGCGAAAAGCATTCGGTATCCAACGGATACAAACACATTTTTTCTACTTGGTCTTCTTCGTGTATTTGTGTCTATACACAATAAAAGTGTGCGTGTATAATAAGAAGTATGAATTTTTTTAAGTGCGGTGGTTAAATGTTCTTAATTGCAGCAAAAGTAAAATTAACAAAAAATCAATATAATTTTTAAAAATAAAACCGTTATAAAAAGCATACAAGTCAAGTTACATATACAAAAAACAAGCCAATTTCACTTAAAAAATTAAATACCTAAGTGCCAAATTTGTGATTATCTTATTAGGTATGACAAGAAACCAAAGTGTTAAACACATACATATATGCTCCCCAAATGGATTATGTGCACAAGTATGTATGTATGTGCTTTAAATTATCTATAGCTATTCTAACTAATAGCTATTCTGACTAGTATAAATGCTATTCGTTCATAAGTCGCATTAAGCACTTATCTGCAGAATACTTGTTCCATCTTTAAGCTTCGTTTAAGGTAAGTGAACACATACCAACATAAAGATAACTGTTTATTTTGCTAAAGCCACAAAACCATAACACTAGAGCCAAAAACAATTTTTCCTTTTTTTTAAGATTGAACATTTTCTATGTAATTTTTCATTTCTATGAATTCGCATGCGGTAAAACAGCGGTGCACCATAGAAAATTAGTTTGTATGTACTCGTTTGTATGATTTTTGGTTAAACTTTTTAACTAATTACTCCTTCCTTTCTTCTCTCTTTCTCACTCTCTGTCTTCATCAGACAGTCTGGATTTAACCGTTCCAAACGAATGCATTCATTTATTGTTTTGAGCTGATTTTAACGGTTTTTAATTGCAATTTTATATAGATTTTGATTTTCTAAAATATTCAAGCACAGTGGTTAAGACGCTGGGAGAAGCGCAAAAAAAGTAATAATATGATATGCAATCCGGTTTTATAAAAGTTAGAAGGTTAGGTTTAACGGGTTGCCAGCCATTGAAAAGTTAGCTCATTTGGTTCCAATTTGTTCCCGTTGTATTGCCTGAAAGTGATATGTATATCAGCAGATCTGGTCCAGTTCAGAACCGACCCGAAGATCGGATGAGGGTCTAAACGTGCAGCATCAATCTGCCTGAATACAAAGCCCTTATACAGTGTCGTGACTAATTTATATTTTTAAATATGATTATTTAAAAAAATAATAAACGGAGCAGAGAAATTTTTGTTCGTTTTTTTTTATCTTGGACTAGTACTCAGGGGATATCCCCTACATATATAGTGCATTGTACTGGAACTAGGAAAATAGATTATGAGAAGGAGGAAAGGAGGAGAAATGTTTGTGAATTATTGACTTACTATATGGAAATACCAAGGCAAACGTTAGCACAGCATTTCTAATGTTGGAATAAAATTAGTTAAAACTGATCAGTACTCAGTATACATATATACTTCCGACACTGCTCAGACTAACAAAAATCAGTCCAAAACCGTGCAAGGTAATGGATTACATAGCAGGAACATTTAATATAAATTTTTTGGAGCCACGATGTTCATTTCTATTTAAACGGTCACGTCAATAAGGCAAAACTGTCGTTACTGGTCTCCAATAAACCGCAACCCTCGATTGAAACATCAAAAACCATTGCATTGCCCTAGGGTAATTATTTGGTGTGCCTTATACACGCATGAGATAATCAGAAAATTCTCAGTACACAAGGCTCCGCTCTAGATGACATATTCTTAAAAAAAATAAAATTCGCATTTCCATTCTATCGTTCAATGCTTTTAATAAAACTTTGTGTTAGTTATTACGTTTTGTATTAAAGTATAAAACTGCTACCAGACACCCTGTATAAGAGAGAGCTAGACACCAACAGATGAAGTGATCAACTCTTTACATCCTCCTTGTCCCTACAACTTCTTCAGAAATCATTAAATGAAAAATTTTATTTTACCGCGTACGTTGTGTGTGACAACATCCCGCCAGAGCCGCCACTGTAGTACGCAAACTCCGTAAAGATAGATACTAAGAATAATACTACTCGTATTATCATGCCATGCCAGCATTGATATCTGACAAGTAACCTCACTAGACCATCTGTCCTGTGCGGTCCCTAAATTTGTCGCTATAATCGTTTCAGCTTTTGAGCATGATCCAAACCATCCCATCTGTATCCTCTTGTTGTAACCGGACCCGGAGCTAAGCCAGTTCGTCCGCTACAACATTTCCAGGCACTTCACCGTGGTACCGTACCCAGAAAAGCTCCAGGTGCGAATGGCTCACTATCTCGTTTACAGCAGATTTTGCCTTAGCGTACACCAAACTAACGCATTCTTATTTTTGGGGCATAAAGGGGTACGAATTCCTAGTTTTTTACCAAATAAAAATTTAGGAAGCCGCATGTTGTGTTGGACTATCGAACCCTCACCAAGGGCTAATTGGCAGAACGGGGATCAGTAATCCCCGGAGAGGGTCTGCTTGCACACCATCCCGGCGTTGATCACAGTTGAGGTGCCTATCTTGGTTGAAACGTTTTGGTTGTGGTTTAAACCTACAATCGCAGAAAGAGCTTCCGTGATAACTATGGCGCAATACCGGTTTGAGAGGGCTAATAACACCCTGAGGTGCTATTGTAATGCAGCAGATGCCTGTACGAGTAATGTAAGAAACCAGAAGTGATGGTTAAACGGGTGAGTTTTAAAGGCTGATGCTCTTAATAGGCTTTGGCCTACCAACTCGTGCAGCCTTGTCTTTCATTGAAATCTAATTTACATCAGCACCTGCCTTGTCATCCTAATTTGATGATGGATCAACTCGACGGTGTGAAGTATTCAGTATTCACCATTGGCCCAGTGTGGTTTGCTAGGCTCACATAGGTCGCAATTCTTGCATTATTTTACAATCATATAGACAAACCTCTTCCTGTAGAGTTGGGGGTTTTTCATCCCTCCTATATGCAATTTCTCAGACAATCAATGAAAGACAAGGCTTAATGAGTTGGTAGGTCGAAGTCCATTAAGAGCATCAACTCTTAACCAAATCATTCGTCTAGCTATTATCCCTGGTTCCTTACACTACAGGTATCTGTTGCAAGACAATATCACATTAGAGGTTATTAGCCCCCGGAAAGCTTTCTACGATTTTTTGTTTAAACCATAGCCAGCGTCGCGATGATACGAAACCCGAACCTCCTGGGAGCCTTGCTAGTTTCCGTTCTGCCTATTAACGCTTGGTGAGGGTTTCTGAAGTCCAACACACCATAAGCCATGCGGTTTCCTAGAGTTTTATTTGCTACAACAAACCAGAAACTCCTAACCTTATATGCGCCGAGACATCAGAGTGCTCTGGTTTGGTGCACACCAAGGCAAAACCTGTTTCCCGGGGGATAGGAGAATATATACCAATCATCTAGCTTTTTATTTTTTAAATATATTTTATAAATATCTATACAAAATTTTTATTTGCTTTTAATTTTAAAGCTTTTGCCAATAATGCAAATGTGTTGTTTTTTATAATGTTAAGCGTTTTAAGTATCTTAAATCCATAATATATATTTTAATTTAAAAAGTAAGCAACATTAGCGTATAAAGATGTAAAATTATGGTTATTGTATTCCGGCAGTTGTGCGCAATGCCAAATTTGAAGAGTAATTTGCTTTTTACTCTCATTAGTCCGAAATTGTCCGAGGTCTTATGGCATACACCTAAAAGCACAAAGCGCAGAGAGAAAATATAAAAAAGAGATAAATATACTGTCACATTGTTTTGGTTTGTGTCATCTCTGTTTACTTTATGATCTTGGTAGCTTGGCAAATCTACAATGGTTCTTTCTACCATACCAGATACAACTTCATGTGTTAATAGTATTAATCATGACCTCGATAAAGTAAGCACTTGGGCTAAAGCCAATGGATTGTATATCAATCCATTTCAATCAAAATGTATATTACTTTCAAGATCTGGAGTTGTTAACAACTTTCAGATAAAAACAACTGGCATAATAATTGTATAGATCCAATTGTCTTGCAGCAGTTTTCAGCGTCACTGTGCCCACTTAATATATTTCAATTTTCCTATAAAATATTTTCTTAATTTGTTTGCAACATTTTGTTCCGTTTTATTGTGCCTGCATTTTGCTGCCTGGCTGACTGGTTAAACAGCTGATGGGACGGATGGTTGGTTGGTTTCCCTATTTAACACTTTGAATTAAAAAATTTAAAAACGAAAAAAAAAATTACCGCTTTAAACATGACATACATACTCGTACATATTGTACGTATGACTGCTCAACAATTCTTGTAATTTGTACGCTGTCATGTTAAATTGTTTTACTTTATGAAAGTGTGCACCAAAATTATGCGCTGTCATCATGCAGAGAGAAAGACAATTAAATTAAAAAGAGTCACTAAACTGCTGCGGATAAATGACCTAAATTTTTGAGGTTAATTTGCATGGGAAAAATTTGCAAAACATTTTTGTAAAAGAAGTGAATTGGAATATTTTTCTTATTAAAAATATTGAACATTAAGCTGTAGTGCACATAATTTTGAAGATGAAGATAACTACCCAAACTGACAAATATAACTTATATACAAGCTACGGAGGTGATTTCTTGGTGTACTGAAAATCACGAGATCTTTATTTTGCCGAAAACACGGCCGAACAGCTGATTTTTTGTTTACAATTGTGCGTTTAATGCAAATTTAACATCTTCGGCTCGGGTGGTCAAACTTACATCTGGCGCAAGCCTAAAGCTCAGCTCCAAAACATAAAACCAAATGTGAAACACGGAGGTGCTAGCGTAATGGTATGGACTTGCATGTCATCAGCTAGAGTAAGAAACTTGTAGTTTATTGAGAGTACAATGGATAAAAAGATATATGAACATACCTCGATATTCCAAAGTCCAATTGACTGCAAATCAGCCGAAAAATTGGGATCTGTTTCAGTTTTAACAGAACAACCGCCCGAAATGCAAATCAGGTATTGTGCAGTCATGTTTTATTTAAAACAGTCTCACTTAAGCAACCACCAGCACAATCACTTGATCCGAATGGCATTGAAAATCTATGGGCAATTTTAAACCAAAATATCCGACAACTCGAGTTACATGCAACGCTTTTCATGCGGTACGTTTTTTGTTGTGTTTGAAGTATTTTTTAAATAAAAACATGTCCACATCTGTAACGCTCCTCGGCTTCAAATTTCTTTAAAAACTTAACTTACCTTACTTGTGGCGATCATCAGCAGCCCGTAATGTATGAAAATTCAATACGACCACAACTACAACTACCGCTGGAAAGGTATACTACTCCCAGTAATTCCAGTAACTCCATGTAAACCAGGCTGTATGCAATGTGGCACCGTCTTGTTGATGTTAATCAAGCCCAAAACATGCGGTTGTGCCGTTAAAAATTTTAATTATATCACGACATCGCTCCCTATCCGCAGTTACCGTTACGCCGTTTTAATTTTCAAATAACTAGGAACCAATCACTTCTATCACTTTTAATGGATGCAAAGGTAGCTGATATAAAATTTTAGAGTTTTCCATTGCCCAGAACCAACTATTCTGTTTATTCACATTCTAATGAAAATTCTGAAAATCGGGGTTGTAGTGGGCGAGTACACACATCCTATTGGCATAGGCAGGACGGCGTAAATGGTCTTGTGGACGACGCTCTTATATCAACTGGATCTTAAATGAAAAAAAAAAATGCAAATTCTTGCATTTCTGTAGCTAAAATAGGCCGGATCATGTGGCAATATCGATCAGAATTATTAGCTTGAGTTCAACCTCGAAAAAATAAGGACCGATAGTTCCTTGACTTGATAACTTTTGGCGGGTACAAGGGCTTTTGATTTTGATGTAGTGGATTTTTCGAAGCCCAGTATCTACAATTTTGTTTATTCACGTGACCGTTGATGTGAAAATTCGATTCATCGAAGAACTACATGTTATTGAAACTCCGAAAACAGAGTTTCATTGTCCTGCAGACTTCATTTCTCGAACAACAACAATTTTATAGAGCTGAAAATGCAAGTTTTTCGAAATAATGCGATAAACCGTAGATTTTTTCCAATTAAGAGAAGCTGCGTGCTGTCAAACGACAGTCGTGGGTCGTCCATAACAGACTGGCGAACACGGTCGTCGTTTGTGCTCGTTCTTGATGTCTTTTTGTGCCCGGACAAAGAGTCCAGACATCATTTGTTGTATTACTAGGCTCTTCAAACTTGCAAACGCAATGTTTAATTAAATTGACACTTAGCACATGTTTTAAGTTTGTTAAATTAAAATGTCGCTCCTTTAATGCAATATAGTCATAACTCAAAAAAGCTTGTTTCGACAAAAACATATTTCAAATTTTTAGTTTCCATACAAGTCTTAGAAAAAATGTTTAGAAAATATCTCCTAAAGGAAACAGTTTAAAAGTAATTTGAATAAATTTTTGGCACAATATAAAAGGTAGTACTGTTAGCAATTCTGCATTGATAACTCGAAAAGCTCATTTTTTGAGATATGACTATGTTGCAATAAAGGAGCGATGTTTCTTGTAGAGACTTCGAACAACAATGTAGGAATCGTTGCTTTTATAAAACGCTCGCACGCGAAACGCGGAATGCGGTTCCATGAAACGATTGATGGCTACTAAACTTAACAAGTAGGCTAAGCGTTTGGGACTACCCCTCCCCCCTGCTACCTGACGCATAGTGGTCAATTCAAAAACTAAAAACATTCTTAAACACCCTTTACCTATGTAACTACTTACATTCATAAATATGTTCATACGACTGCATTTTATATGTATCTCAGCGAATACAATCAAAGGCTAACACATCTTGTAAAGGATGTTATTCAAATGGAAAAGACCGTATATCGGCAATAACGCGGCGAATGCTGTCCTCCAAGTAGTAAAACGCTTCGGGATTATCACATATCCCCACAGGAAAATGTCTAGCGGCGTTAAGTTGCTCTATATTTTAAGGTCAATTTACGTTGTGAAACTATGCGGCTACCAAACGTTTCCTTCAAGAAATGAATTGTGGCAGGAGCTATGTGACATATTGCGGTGTGTCGTTGACACCATAGCTCTTGCACACGGTTGTTCATTAGATAAACGAAAAAAAACTTTAGCATGGCTCTACAGAGGTCGCTATTAACTGTAACGTTCTGACCAGCATCGTTTTTAAAAAAGTGCGGACCAATAAGTATATCACAGAGTCAGTTCCAATGGATGTAACCGTGTCGCAACATACACTAGAGAATTATCATTATTTCAAATACGGCAGCTTTGCTTATTTAAGTATCCATTCAAACAAAATTGAGCATTATCGCTAAACAAAAGTCGCTTATGAAAATCGCAATCAGCTGTAATTTGTACAATTTTAAAGCGTTTTTCAGGTGTCAGTCTATCCATGTTAAAATGCTAAAGTAAACTAAACATAAATTACTTAACAGCTGACAAAATGACATTTTTAAGGTTGGCAACAAAAAGTGTTGCCACCTTAAAACTGTATACCTCTGTAAAAATTAATGTTTATATATAGAGATGAAGGCAAACAGAAGTAATGTGTAATCATATATATATTTTTCATTACTTCTTTCCAAGCTTTGTGATTTTATTTAAAGCCATACGTAAATAGAAATAGGCAATAACATACATTTGCTGTCTCTGAAATCTCTCCGAAAATTAAGAAACCTGATTTTATTTTTTTCAAACGTGACTTTTTTCATCTCTGTGTTGTTTGTGCTGCTTTAAAGAAGCAAATGAAAAAATGTGAGTTGTTGGTGTGAAACTTCAGCCCACAAAAACTCTCTTTCGACCGCCAAGTAAAACAACAAACAAATTTGCCGATTGCAATGCAATATATAATTCTAATTAATATTGTCATCCTACGCGGCTACGAAAGAATTTGAATTTCATTCAACACTTGACTGCACAACGTGTAAATCTGTTACTTTTATTGTTGACAAAACGTGACAATAGAATGTCTGTTTTTAATTGTTTTATATAATTTTAAATTAAATTGTTATTTAATTTGTAAAATTTTATTGGCAGCTAAAATCAACAAATTGCCCCATTTTTCATTGAAATCCAGAAATTTCGACATGAAATTGAGAAAAAAAGCTACAAATGAAAACCGCGTTTGTTAGTTTGTTGTTCGATACAAGCAATCCATTAGAATTGCTGAATATTATAAAATACAACTTACCAGCCCTGCAAAGTGCATTAATTTTGCAAAAACGAACAACAAATTGCATGTTTTTCATAAAAATACACAATTTTTGTAGTTTTAAGTGTTTCAGTTTGGCTTGGAATGTAAATTTATCCGGTCCATTTCCGTTTCAAAGAGAACAAAAACTTAATAAGATTGCTCACTTATAAAATTTATTTATAATTTTACTGCCAATGAACTGGTATTATATGCAGTATTATTTTCCGCTATTTATTACATTAACATAATCTTGATTTGTAATAAATAAGTTAATAATAAACGGACTATTGTAACAATTAATGAAATAGAACACTAGTTTGCGGTGAGGTAAAAATACTTGCACGAGTAATTAATTAAACTTTCGCAGAAATCAAGTTTTTATTTATAAATTGTCATTATGAAAATTTTCCAAAGCAGATTAAAAATGTTGTTCACAATTGCTAGCAACATGTTGCCGTTAGACAAGTTAAAATGCTTTCTTAGAAATATGATTAACTGACGCAGCACGAAGAGCTTAATCATTTAAGCCAAATGATTCTAGTTAGGAGAAAAACAAAAAAAAAAAAAAGAAAAAAAGCAATGCCTGAACACAAAAACATCAATACATGACGAACAATTTCATGTTAATCAGCTAAAACTATAAACCCAGGGGTAAAAATTAAAAAAAAAAAAAACAAATTAGTTGTTTCAGGAGCTGTGTGACATATTGCGGGGTGTCGTTGAGACCACAGCTCTTACACACGGTTGTTCAAAAAACTGTAGCATGGCTCTACAGAGCTCGCTATTGACTGTAATGTTCTGACCAGCATCGTTTTTGAAAAAGTGCGGACCACTAAGTATATCACGGAGTCAGTTCCAATGGATGTAATGGTGTCTCAACATACATGTTAATCAGCTAAAACTATAAACCCAGGGGTAAAAATTGGAAAAACTTGAAATGTGTTTAAGTATGGAGGTCATACTTTATCATAATATCAAGGGTAATATCCAAAAAAAATCTTACTTGAATTTTAACGCATACGTTAGTTACCAAACACAATAACACTACCATACATTTGTTAAAAAAGTTTATGCAAAAACAGTACGTTAACCATTAAATGTAGTAAGGAATTACATTTTTTATTCTGGCAATGCCGTTATGTTCAGTTGTAATTTTTTGAGTAGTGATGTATGAAAACTAATATTCAAAAATCGGACAATAAATTAAAAAAATAGAATTATTATTATCACCATAAATCACACATTTTTGACAAACGTTTAATCGATTTAGCTTTTTAATAAATGACGAATGTACAATATTTGGTATATTAATAATATTGAGAAAAATTAACAGGATTAATTAAACCTTAAACATTTGTATTATTCGAATACCGTTTTTCGTCGTATTCATTTGATGGAAAGTGCATAACTAACATATTTGTTATTTATATTTCCTTTTCAAGATTATGGCTGACTTCCTAAATGCAAGTTGCAATGCATATTTACAATGCATGCATACACTTCGTAAACGCATACGTAAACTTTCTTAATCGTTTGGTAACTCATTTTAATTAGTATCAGCTGTCAGAATTACGCATCATTTTTATTTTTCATGCAAATATTTTTATTAATAAAAGTCTCTTCTCTTTTCCTTTTTAATAAGTTTCTGTATCAATATTTTTTGAAGGTTTAGCCTGAGATAATTCGTCAGCACAATATGGATAAATAATTTTGTGTTATATCCATTTAAAAAAAAATTA
This sequence comes from Thecocarcelia acutangulata, assembly GCA_914767995.1. Classification (NCBI taxonomy): domain Eukaryota; kingdom Metazoa; phylum Arthropoda; class Insecta; order Diptera; family Tachinidae; genus Thecocarcelia; species Thecocarcelia acutangulata. The sequence continues at coordinate 74,726,145 of OU612095.1, read as the reverse complement.
TTCAAGTTTATAACATGTGGTTGACATTTGTTTTATATATGAGTTGCATAGCGACGTTCCAAAATGCCGATAAAATGCAAAAAAATTATCTGCAACGCAAGGTTGTACTTAATACATGTTAAGCATTGCATACGCATTTTTTTAAATTATGCATTGCAACTTGCGTTTAGGAAGTCGACCTATTATTTTCAATTTATATAAAATGTCAAGTTCTAATTTACTTATCTACCAAGCATAATCCATTAATTTTGTTAATATTTTCATTATAATTGTGAATTTAAAGAAAAATCAAAGTCAACAAATCAAATGTCATTTTAACGTACAGTTAAAGTGGCCCATTTAAACTTTAAACGTATGGTAAGCTAATAATTGTTTTTGGATAGAACATTAGGTAAATTTTCTTAACAAACGCTTTGCTAAGTTTTTTTTGCATACGGCCGTAAGACTTTAATAATTTTTGCCATCTAACAGTGCAACTTAAATTAGGGCGTCAAGCGTAATTTATCTGTCAAAAATTCTCATGCACATACAAAATGTATGAGACCAATCCAAATAGCGCAGCGTTCACGCTTTGCAATTGGAAAATTCAGTTTTGATGGAGATTAAGAGAGAAAGCTTTACTGTCTCACAGTAAAGTTCACTCATTTTTTGCAGCCATTAGTTATCACACTTTAGGTGCTTTCAGACTAATTTAGTGACTTTATCATTTTCTATTATTTCTATATAGTGATTTTTATTACACAAGGTTAGTGAGCAAAACGAGTACTGTTTATGGCACAACGTTATACCCTGTTCAGACGGTAATATGAAACTCTTGATTCACTATTTGATAGTGATTTTTATATGGTTCGCAACAAGATCCAAAATGAACCAACATGGTTCGATCTCAAAATTTTCTATGACGAATCATGTTGGTTCAATCAAGATTGGGCCGCGAATAGCATGTTGAGCATGTTCGTGTAAATATGCTATTAACAACCATCCCTAACTAGAGCGGCAAGCGTTTTTTAGATGTCAAAAGTTCTCATGCCCGTACATTTTATATGGACCATACCGAAACAACGCGGCGGCAACGCTTTGCTATTGAAAAATCCAATTTTGACAATTCGTAGTTTAGTAATCTTATATGAACTTAATGATTTTAAACCCATTGTTGCACAGCTTCGTAATAATAGCGTCTTTTATGACAAGATTATCAAAAAAAGTACTAAAAATAACACCAAAGTATTTGTATGCTATAATTTCCGATCAAAATAGACAGAGTGCGGCATGGTGCACTACTAGCAAAACTTACAACTTTTGGTGTCGGTGATGACTTCTCTCGGTTTATATCGAGCTTTCTCAGAGATCGCACTATACGAGTTGTTATAGATGGGGTCTCATCAAACGAGTTCAAGATTAATTCAGGGGTACCGCAAGGCTCCGTTCTTTCTCCTATCCTATTTCTTATTTTCCTCAACGACCTTCTCTATCAAACTTCCAACCCTATCCACTCTTTCGCCGATGACAGCAGCATTTGCCACTCGTACTCTTTTAGTTATAGGCCTAGCCTATCAGAGATCGCTGCCAAGAGGCTAAATATTAATGATTCACTGAATAGTGATCTTCTATTAATCTCCGAATGAGGTCGTAAAAACAGGGTCACCTTTAACGCTCGTAAGACCCAATGTTGCCTATTAGCACACAAACAAACGACCGCAAGTGCTGCTTCATCTGTACTAATGGATGGTATAAACATTGAGGAATCGGATGCTCTTGATGTTCTTGTAATGAAAATACAGTGTGATATTCGCTGGAATGATCACATTTTTCACGTCTCTAAAGAAGCATTCAAGTGCCTCACTCCATCCGATCTCCTTACTATTTATACCACCTACATCCGACCGAAAATTTAATATAACTTTCATGTTTGGGCCGGTGCCTCAAAGTCTATTTTGGGGTTACTCGACCGTGTGCAGGAGAGAACGAAGAAGCTCATCGGTGACAGTATCGTATCCAACTCTATTGACTCCCTGGAGCATCGACGCAGTGTGGGGTGCGTTACTCTGTTCTATCGTTTCTACAATGGATTTTGCTCTGACGAGATTAGGAATCTTGTTCCCGAAACTCGCACATTTTTACGTAGCACGCGTTCATCGTCTAGAGCTCATCCATTTGTGGTCGATTGCCCAGGGAATCGTATTGCGCATTACAGGGAGAATTCGTTTTTTGGCTGTACGCTTCGTCTGTGGAACAAGTTGCCTGCAGACGTGTTTCCTGTCTTTATAGCGTTGGAAAGTTCAAGTCAAACACTACTCTCTCTATCCCCCTCCTCACAACCTATTTTCCTAGTTCTGGTACAATGCACTGCATATGTAGGGGTCATCCCCTGAGTACTGGTCCAAGATAAAAATAAAAAATAAAAAAAAGTAAAAAGAATTTTGTATTAATTTGCTTAATTAAGAAAAATTTGAAAAATTGAAAAAAGCTAAAACACATTTCTATTAAATTAAATACAAATTTGTTTGTTTCAATTTTCCTTTATTTTATTAATTTTTATAAACATACACATAAATTTCTGAAAACAAATGATTCCGTACAGACGATGCGTTCAGTTTCGTACTTTGTTTAAGCAACTAACATTAGATGAAACTTAACGAAAAGTTTCATTAAGTACAATATAGTTGTACACATTTGATTACATGCATTCGCACAGTTACTTAAAGTGGCTTGAGCGAGTTTATGCACATTGTGGTTAGACCTTAAGAAAACATCAAATAGAGGGTAGCTGACGAATCGTAAGAAATTCAAAAATTTTTATTTCAATGCATTTTGTTTATTTTTATTTTTTTATAGTATATGTAAGTTCAATTTAATTTAAACAATTGATAGATAATAGATGGCAAACCTGATCAAAAAATTATTGATTGAGACCGGGGTTGTCTCAATTAAGGCCTAACTATAATGTGCATAAACTAATTCAAGTCAGCTTAAGCAACTGTGCGAATACGTATAATCAAATGTGTACAACTATAATGTGTTTAATGAAACTTTTCGTTAAGTTTCGTCTGATGACAGTTGCTTAAGCAAAGTACGAAACTGAACGCACTTTCTGTGCGGAATCATTTGTTTTCAGGAGTTTGTGTGTGTGTGTTTACAAAAATTATTAAAATAAAGAAAAATTTAAACAAATAATATTGTATTTAATTTAATAGAAATGTATTTTAGCTTTTTTCAATTTTTAATTACACAAATTACCACAAAATTGTTTTTACTTTTTGTTTGGAAATTATTGCATACAAATACTTTGTTGTCATTTTTAGTACTTTTTATATAATCTACTTAGTAATTACACAAGTACTACGCAGTTGTGCAACAATGGGTTTAAAATCATTAAGTTCATATAAGTACATTATGGCCAACTAAAAGTCTTTTTTCATTCACATATGCATTTGACAGACTTTTCGTTTAATTTTGTTAAAAGCTTAAGCCAATCTGTGCACATTATAGTTAGGCCTTTAGTGTTTTAGTGGACTGTTTCAATTAAGTCACATTACTTAAGCTATGTACACACGGTTGTCAGATGTTACAATATTGTAAGATCTGGCAACATGCTGACAATGTAGTGACAATGAAAAATTGTCCCGCAGAAGTAAATTGTGTGTTCAGACGATCGTAAGAAAATCTTACAATTTCATTGCCAGACTATGGTCTGACAAATAATTCATCTGACAAAAAAAATTGTCAGTTCACACGGTTGTCAGATTGTTAGATGAAAAAAATCAACAACCACCACAAATTATTATTAAGTGTACACTTTAAATGTCAAAAATATTCATTTTCACCATTGCGGACACAAAAATCAAAAGTGAACACTGATATTGGTGAACATTTCAAAATTCATCGTTGCGGAATTTGGCCCCAGGACTGACCTTAAGAGACTGCGGAAAGTCTAAAAGGGAATTTTCGTTGGAGCTCCGCCATAACCGCTCAGGCTATGTGTGCAGTTGCATCACCTTCGGCGCAGTTCTGAATAAAAAAAAACTCGCCCAACATCTTTAAATAACGGAGTGAAATTATGACATTTCGATTTGTAGCACAATTTGTCCGCAACCCTGTATATTAATGAAAACCTTATTACTGAACATATTTTCTAATTCAAGCTTTCTTTATAACAAAATCTCTTTACATAGTTGTTGTTGCGTCAGGGTGTTTATAAGTCGTTTAGATGCTGCTTTAACAGTTTTTGTGTTCGTGCTTGAGACTGTTTTTCATTAAAAATCTTTTAACTGTGTTTAAAATGATGAAATCGTAACTTGTTTTATTTGAAGAAAAATTTTTTCTTAACATTGTTTTTCTTCTCAAAACAAAAATCGTTGAAAAAACAAATAAACATTATGAATCACGTTTTGGCATGTGTGTGTGTGTGTGTATGCGAGTGTGTGTTTGCATATTTTTAGTTTTTATTCTCCACTCATACAGCATCGAATAAATAAATACCTTTTATTTTCATTCTACTTGAGATGTGGGTCTTTTGGTGTTAAGAGGGCTTTGACTTTTAATTCTTATTGCACATCTTAACGAGTGCGTTGCGTTATGAGATGGCATTCATGCAACGAGCCGCATTGTTGCAGCTCTTGTTGTTGGCTTAAGTGCTTGAAGTATTAAGAGGCATGAACAGCAGCAGCAGCTGTAACAACAGCAACAACAACAACAGCAAATGCATTAACTTAAGTTACAACAAAGTCTACATTGTCTTCCTTATTCTCTGGTTCGTTATTTGTTTGCTTTTCGTCTAACTAAAAATGTTGCCTGTAAAACAACAACAAAATAATAGAATTCTGCAGGATGCTTTTTCATAAAACTGAATGCATGTTGTTTAACTGGGTTGGCTTTTAAAGTTTAACAAAACTTGTACTTCCTGTTATAAATTCTAAGAAATGTTTTTTCCATTTACTAGTAACCTAAAGTGGTAAGTTGCAAAATGTGAATGCAAAAAGATTCGTTAACGTTTAAATGTCTACGTGAAACATGCTTAAACGCTTGTTTGATTCAGGAAATTGCAACATCGTAAAGATGTTGTTGATTTAGTGAGTGGAATACATAAGCACTTATTTCAAAGATTCTTGTAAGTACAAGTAATAGATTTACAGCATTAGAAAATTAATTTCTATACGAATGCTGTAGCGCAACATGTTGCCGGCAGCATTGATTTGTAAATAAGTGTGTATATGTCAGAGATCTGCAACCGGTGCCTTTTTTTTAATGATTTAAGTACACGCGTCTTAAATCGATTTACGGTGTTATTGGCCACCGCATATTGTTTGCACAAGTAAGTTTTCTACTCGTTAGTGGTTGCGTTTATAACTCAAAGTATATAATATACCTAATCAAGTTTGTATGCGGTGGCTGTTTGATTTGATTTCTTTTTGAATTATTTTTTCCACAATCGGTAATCGTACTCGTACTGCTTTTTAACAACGAAAATAATATTTGTATGTAAGAATTTGCAGTCACATATCTACCTCACCAATGAGAGATTGTGAGTTCAGTTTTAAGTAGACGTGTTCGTACTAAAAGCGGCGTTGCCATAAGCATTTGAAATGTTTGAAGTTTTCAGCTATCGTGCTTTAAAGAAAATATCTACACATATTTCATTTGAACATTTTTAGTACAAAATCGGTAAACACAATAACATTTACATCTAAAAAATAGATTTTTTATGAAGTACATCTTTATCAAATTCCTTGTATTTGATGTTCCTTCTTTTATAATAAATTTTCTTTTTTGGTTTTAACCTATAACCACAATAAATACGTAGGTATATATTATACATAGAAATTTGTTTGAATTGAATTTTCGTTTCAATATTTTCAACAAAAACAAACTTAATATCATTCAGTATAACTACTTTCGAAATCGTCAACATGGTTGTAATTCATTAAATCTGGCAGCAGCAATTTCAGTTAATGTTAAATAAAATATGGCACATATACACAACAAAAGAATTTGTCGAGAATGGTCCCAGTGGTGACCGGTCATGGTGATTCATCGCGAAATCATAAATGAGAAATGCTGAATTTTTCTCTGCATCATGTATGAATTTTTTAAGCAATTGTCCAAAACTTCATAGATAAACCGAACTGATTATGCCAATTAGGCTTTCGCGTGTCTGTGAGACCTAGCATGCAATATCATTGATATTCATATGTAAATTTTTATGGTATTCCTTGCTATTGTAGAGATTTGTAGCAAACAAAATCACTTTGACTCCCGTATGAATTTTTCGTTTATGGATTTCTAACAACCACAATAAGATGAATTTTTGTAAAATTGTGTAAAAATTTTTATTTACATGAATAAAAAGAAAACATATTTAATTTTAATTGAGAATAATAAAAAATTATAAATAGCTTGTTTTCTATGTTTCCCAGCTATCTATATGTCGACATTTCATAGGAACGAACCTAATTATCAGTAGTGGAAATTTTTGAAAGATATTCTCAAACATTCAACTTTATATCCCAACAATCTAAATAAATTGTTGAGAATTTAAAAGAAAAATGCTCTAATAATACCTGTCAAAACACAAAAAACAAGCTTTTTCAAACATAGAAAACAAGCTATTTATAATTTTTTATTGGTATCAATGTTAGAAGCTAAAATAGCGAATAAAAAAGCTCAATTGTTTGAATTGTGAATAATTTTATTTCCTTTTGCAAATGCAGTTTTAGCAACTTCAATATACACAAGCGAGTTGAAGTCGCAAATTTTAAGCGATTTGTCAGAACGCCTATTTTGAAATCGAAAACGCTAAAAAGGGTTGTCAACTCGTTTTTGGTGCTTTTTAAAATTATTTGTGCGAAAAATTCTTTAGTCGGTGCGGAGACCGCTTTTTTACGTTTTCGGTGAGTTTTTTCAATTTCGGTGGCACAAAATCAAATTGAACTTAACTTTTTGTTTTAATGTAAGAAACAATTTTAATCAAGTGACCCTAATTTTTGAGTTTCATTTTGCGTTGAAAACGTACCACATTATATGCACAAAGTAAGACAATCTTGCTGTTGTATATTATACACACTCTCGAAAGAAAAAGAAACATTTTGTTTACAGGATTTTCTGTTTTTAGTGTCTTGCTATTAAACTAGCAAGCCAAAGTTGTCAAATATTACAATAAATTCAGTCTCTGAACAGTGAAATTCGTGTTTATGATGACTGGTGAATTCGTTACGGTTTTGGTAATTGAGAAATGACCAAATTATTAAGTAAATTATAAAGTTTTTCCAAAACGTTTCATTAAATGTTGATTATGGTAAACTTCATCTTTTATTTGTTATAATTCTGGCAAATTTTCGTATACATCAATAAACACCGCTTACGAAAACACAAATGAAATGATTGATAGAACTGATATTAATCGAATTTGAAGACTTGTAGTGCGATTCTGAAACCTTTAATGATCCGATAATCGAACATTTTTTTCCAAAATAATAGGTGTATGCTCCTGCAATATAATTTTGACGACGTTAAACAGCTGTATTTTTGTGTCCCTGATAATAGGAAGTAAAATGAAGAGCTGATTTCCATCGACAGTGAATATAATTAAATAATAATTTATATTGAAAGAAAAAAAACCTGAACTATAACCCGTTGTACAAATGTACAAACCAAAAAAATAATTAAATAATATTGCTCAATAATAAATTTGTTAAAATATCATTATAATTATTGTAAAAGTAACATTATCTTAATAAAACTAACGGAGTTGTACTAGAGGCCAAGTTTGACAAACTCGAATTCTAACTATTGAACGAATTTGATGGCATGCCCACCGCAAGGCGGTGCTATCAAAGCCCAGTTTGATTGTATAAAAGTCGCTGTTTCATAATCGTGTTTTTAATGTAAAAGTTTTGTACTTCTTAAAACACAAAATAGGTTTTTAAAAATGAAAGAAAACAATTCAAAATTCGGTGCGTTTTTGTTGAAATAACGCGATTTTTTCTCCATTTTGGTGCGTTTTGAAATATCAAAGTTGAAAACGCTGACGCTAAATAAAAGCCATTTGCGTCTCTCACAACATGCCTGAATATAATACAAAAATAAAACAAACCCACTATTGTTAAACATGACATAAAAAGAATGAAAGATATTTGAACGAAAGCTATTCAAATTGAACGGGTCACTATTGAACGTAAAGTGGTCAGTTTAATGACCGGCTTATTTCGTTCAATGAGATGATCCGTTCAATTTAACCCGTTCGTTCATGAACGACACAGCTCTAGATGTAATTAGTTTTTTAAGTTTATTTTATATCCGTCAGCAACGCACTTAACTGAGATTATTTTATATTTCTAATATTATATGATGATGGGTTGGTATCATTTCTAATATTATATGATGTCGCGTTGGTACCATTCGTCTAGCTCGAGTTCAATCCTGGCTAAAGCCAAGAAATATTTTTTTATTTATAATTATAACAATAATTGCCGCGATCAATAACTCTTGATCAAAGAAGACAGGAAAAAATTAATTGAATACACTAAAGCTGGGGGACAACTAGCTGTTTCGTAGTCGCTACACTACTCATCAGCACCCACTAGGATTCGAACTCAGTACCATGTAAATATGATGTATTTTTCAATACGGCCGCTTAACCAACTCAGCCACTGAACTCTTATTTATTTTTTTTTACGATTTTTAAAGAACAGCAGGGATGTTCACTGCTAATGCTTCACACCTTTTACCTTTGGTGTACTCGAACTGGTTCACAGCCCCGTAACTTTTTCGATTTCTCGCACAGTTTCTGTAACAGCAACAATACTATAGTCATTCACCATGGGTGCCTCGATTTCTGATTTGGTAGAGTACTCGACCAACAGTCTCGAGGTCGCAGGTTCGATTCCTGCCACAGACCCTGGGTGTTACTGCAGACAAGCAAAAAAGCTTCGCAGTTTTTGTGTTTGTTAAAAAAAAAAAAAAAAAAAAAAAAAAAAAAAAAAAAAAAAAAAAATTTTTTAGTAGATAACTGTCAAATTCTCAGCAAGCTGCCGATATTGAATATGAACCACACCTAAACGGCAACGTTTTTTCTTAAATACATTACTGGCTTGATTTATGTATTTTCCATGAGTGCATTTATCCATAAATGAAAACGGTGTATAAAGTGACAGTCTCTGTTTTTTTTCTTCTAACAAATACAAATATAATTTTACTGCACTGCAAACTTATACCGCTGAAATGAACGATTGATTTTTGTCAAATCAGTCAATATTTCTTTCGGTTAAATATTTTTCGCATGCAAAATCAATGGTACCAACCGCGGCTTTGGAAAAATGAAAATTTACCATAATGCTATTCCTAAATGAAAAAGCATCTGTTCCATTTAATCCTTCATTTTATTGAAGATAAAGAACTTGGTATTTCTTCAACAAATTTTATTGAAGTGGGTTTTCATTGCTCTTGAATGGGTCTTCAAATTGCAACTGCCGTCCGTTTGTTTATAAGATCAGTTAGTAAAAACTCACATGTACATTTAGTTCTATTAAAAAGTAATAAATCAAGTTTTTAATAACTATTTCCAGCACTCTGTGTGTTTTTGTTTTCCGTCCAATTGTTGACTGTATCGCAATTTAAATGAATGTTTTTATCTTGTCTAAGAGAAGGCACTTTACTTAGCAGCCTTTATTGTTTCAGTACCAAAGTAAATATGGATACGTACAAATGTGTACAAATGCTTCAATGAAAGAAAACATTTATAGAAACGTTTATAGTATCGACGTTAGACGGACAGACTAGAGGTAATCTTTTTCTATTTAAGTGACTCATTTATGGCATAACTATAACTGCGAATGTATTAAAATGCTTCGTTCGTATAAGTGGGTTCTTCTGTTTTTAGAAGTCAAAAATTAGCGGAGAGGTAAAATTAATGACGCGAGTCAGACCCTTTTTTTTTTGTTTGTAAGACTACAAATTTATTTATGATTCATAAAAATGGTTCTTCAAAATGAACTAACAATAAGTATTCAAATCTTAATACTAAATATAAAAAGAAAAAAATGTGCTTTATACTTAAGTCCAGCCAATGCTAGACAAAAAGTTCTATTATGCGGGAGCTATTTCGGTAAAATCACCTATTGAGCAATCTGATGATGGCAACGGTATCCCTTCTTCTCAACCGACTGTGGCCGCCAAAATTAAGTATATTGCGCGCAAGAGGGTTTGGATGAAGTTCCAGTTTACTGACATACCTTGTCGCGTACTTAGAAAACTCCTCTTTTACCAGCGGAACACTCAGATCTTTATGAATTCGTGAAGTTTTTACATACCATGGAGCAGCAGTAATCGTTCGAAGAATTTTGTTTTGTCGCCTTTGGATTTTTTCAATGTTTGACGCTGAGGCGATGCCCCATAACTGAATCCCGTAGCACCATATAGGCTTTAGTATTGCCTTGTATAACAAAAGTTTGCAATCTAATTTCAATGTCGAATTTCTGCCCATAAGCCAATTTAGCTGCGCTGCTTTTAGTTTTAACTGAGTGACTTTTGGTTCAATGTGAGACTTCCACGTTAGCCTACGGTCCAGGTGAATACCAAGGTACTTGACTTCATTGTGCTGCGGAATAGGTGAGTTGTTAATTTGGATATGCGCACATGTTTGTTTACACAGTGTGAATGTGACATGAGTACATTTCTGTTCATTAACCCTGATTTTCCAAAGCTTCAGCAATTTTTCCAATATTGAAATAAATTCCGTGAAGCTAATTGGTGGTTTTCATGAACGCTCAAAAACGCTGTGTCGTCTGCAAAAGTTGAAGTATGGATTCCAGATGTCGTTGGCATGTCTGAGGCGTAAATCAAATATAAAGTAGGCCCAAGTATGCTACCTTGGGGAACCCCTGCCTCGATAGGTTGAGTTGGGCTTATAAAATCACCTTCTCTGATAACAAATTTCCGCCCATATAAGTAGCTTTCCAGAAGCTTGTGAGTATTTGCAGGCAAGTTCAACTTTATTTTGTGCATCAAGCCGTCATGCCACACTTTAAAGCTTGAGAAATGTCAATGAATAGAGCTGAACAATATTTCTTCTCCTCAAAGGTCTGTCTTATGACATTGACTAGTCTGTGCGTTTGTTCTATGGTGCTGTGTTTAACCCGAAAACCAAATTGATGATCAGGGATGCATCCCACATTGTTCAATATTGGACTCAACTTAACCATTAACAATATTTCGAATAGTTTTGAGATTGTTGGTAGTAGACTTATTGGTCTATATGTTTCTACCTTAGTCGGATCCTTCCCTGGCTTGGGTATCATAGTAATCATAGAGACCTTCCACTCTGCAGGGTAATACTCAAGGCGTAAAATAGCGTTAAAAATAAAAAGTAGACTTCTTTTAGCTACACGAGGTAACTGTTCAAGCATTTTGCCAGTAATTTGATCAATACCTGGAGCTTTCCTGGGGTTTATGTTACTGATACCTTGTTCTACATCCTGAAATATGAGTCGCAAAGACACAGGCGGTCTAACTGCATATGGTGGTAATTCAGATGCATCATTTGTTATATCATTTGTAATAAAAACATTTCTCAAAATGGTGAATTAAAAATATTCATTATTATGGTGAATTAAAAATATTCATTATTATTAACAAAAAGTTAACTAATCAACCTTTGGAGAGTTAAGCAACTTTTTTATTTAAAATTACACAAATTTAAATCATACTCAAATAGAGTAATATATTTTTGGTATCAATGAAATGAGTTTTATTGAATAGATGAAATTATTTCTTTAGCGCGAGGGCTGGCGCGTACAAAGTTGAAACTCGAACACCAATTTTCACAGCTTTTGTGGCCATACTTTGCCAATACTGTCTTCCCACGAAGAACACGTTTTGCCTTAGTATACATCTAAAGGCACTTTACATGGTAATACAAATATTTAGATTTGTCAAAAATGTGTGCAGAATAAAGGAAATCCTACTGAATACATCTTGTGAAAATAAAATGTATTCTGTAGGAGAGAAATATAAGTGCAGAAATTGACAAACGGTCGGTAAATCTTCATTTTCTAAACCATTTCAGAAAACTTTGTATTCTCATCACATCAGAGTTATATTTTTAAATTTGCATTGGCAACACTTCGAGTATTAAATATTAAAGGTGGTACAACATTTAGAAACCCAAACAATTGCAGTTGAAGAATATTGCATATTGTTTTTATAAATGTTGAAGAATTGATTGAGTAATTTTATTAGACTTTCATAATAGGTGTGTTTCTGGGACCCCGCGGTGTCCCAATTTGCACGAAAAGCGTTCCCATACTTTAAAATTGGACAAATGAGAGCACTTTTGAGAGAATAGTATGCTTCCTCTTCTTGCATGAAACAGCCCGTACTTTTTCTTCGGACTAGTTTAGGCAAGTAGTTAAACAATCAGCTGTTTGAAAAATAAACAATAACAAAGAAAGAAACTTAATTTGAATCAGCTCATATACAAATGATTTCAATATTATTATATTAATAATAAATAAAAAAGTTTGTCCAAAAGACCTTAAATAAATCAAAAGTGTAAAAAATCATTCAATTTTTTTCGCAAAACTGAATGACAATTTTTGTTGCCGCATCAAAACACAACATATGCTTCTTTTTGGGCTAGAAATTTGGCTTTCTGCGTTCCCGTACTTTTGGTTAATTTTATCTCTTTTTGAGAAAAAATTATGCTTGCTCTCATTTGCACAAAACTTACCCAGAAAGTAAAGACACCCACCTAATAATAGTTTGATAATACTTATCCCACAAGTGTAAACGTAAAAACTTACAACACATTTTTGTTCATTTTTTTTTTTAAGTACGGAGAGAATTTCGTAATATTTTGCTCCCTTAAAATTTAAATATTTTGTATTACCATGTAAAGGTGCAGGACACCCTGCTCTCTGGGTTATAGAGAGGTAGAACCAACTAAACAAGTTAATTATTTTTTTTCTGGTCGTCTTCAATCAAAATTATTGATCACAGTAAATTGATATTGTAATAAAAAAATTCTTCCTAATTTAAAAAAGGAAAAAATTTTGTGCTAGAACCCCATGCGCGTACAAAAAGCTTAGTCTCCAAAGCTTAATTGACAGAATGGAGATCGACAAAGTTCTCAAGAGGCTCTGCCTTGCTGACTATCACGGCGTTGATCATGATTGAAGTGCCTACATTTTGGCTGAAATCTTCTGGCTGTGGTTTAAACCTAAAATTGCAGGGATGGAAATTAGGCTTCCCTGATAACTATTGTGCAATGCCGGGTTTCGAGAGCTAATAAATCGCGGAGTGCTGTTGACTTGCAACAGATACCTGTAATGTAAGAGACCAGTAGTGATGGTTAGACGGGAGATTTGGTTAAGGGTTGATGCTCTTAATGGATTTCTGCCTACCAACTCATTAAGCTTTGTCTTCCATCGACTGCCTGGGAAATTACATACAGGAAAGAGGGGGGTTTTCATGTGGTTACCTACTTATGACAGAAGTTGGGATCTATTTGAGCCTTGCAGGCCAAACGGATAATGGTTGATCGTGAATAATGCGCTCTATAGAGTTCGTCCATCATAAAATAGAGCTGTCAAGACAGTTGCTGATGTAAATGAATGACACGTCCTTTAGCTATGGAAATATCCTTGACTTATTAACGTACCGTTTTTGTTAATATCCCCAAAGAAAGAAATTCAACTGAGTTAATTCACATGCTCGTGACGCCAATTATCATCGCCATGGTGTGCTATAACACAACCATCGATTGTCGTTGGCTGTGGAGTGACACCATCCTGTTGAAACCGTTAGAGGGGTTCGCTTTCGCTTTCACCATTTAGCGTTAAAGATAATGTAAAAGCAATTACGAAAATATTTTTTTTATTTTTTTACCACGTCTACAAATACATTCTTTTATTATTTTGTTCACTATTTCGCCACTTTTAGTCCGATTATAACATTTTATATGCCGGTGATCATGGTTCTGTAAGAGCTACATATTTATCTTTAATATTTTTTCACTGCCACAAAACTAAGTTTGTACCCACCCTAATGCTAAATATTTTTGAACCGAGTTTTTAAAAGTTATGATGCGGTAGTGAAAAACTATTAAATACAGAATTTTTTTTTTGGCATACAATTATTTATTGAATCTTGAAAACATGAACTAACAATAAGTATTCAAATCTTAATACTAAACACAACAAATTAAATATGTCCAACCAATGCTAGACAAACAAGTTTTATTTTGCACGAGCAATATCGGTAAAATCACCTATTTGACGTTCTGATGGGGGCAGGAGTATCCCTTCTCCTCAACCGTCAAAATTAAGTATGCTGCGTACAAGAGGATTTGGGTGAACTCCCAGTTTGCTGATATACCTTGTCGCGTACTTTGAAAATTCGTCTTTTACCAGCGAAATACACAGACCATTGTGAATTCGTGAGTTTTTTTACGTACCATGGAGCTGCAGAAATCGTTCGAAGAATTTGATTTGAATTTTTTCAATGTTAGATGTTGAGGCGGTGCCCCATAATTGTATTTCGTTGCATCATATAGGCTTTAGAATTGTTTGTAATCCAGCTTCAAGGTAGAATTTATACGCATAAGCCAATAAAATTGCGCTGCTTTTAATTTCAGTTGAGTGACGTTTGCATCATTATGAGACTTCCACGTTAATTGCCAAGTGAGCTGGAAAACCTAGGCTCTTTCGGGGTATCCAGCGGCCTTCCTACCTAATCTAACTTCCACGTTAACCTACAATCGAAGTGAATACCAAAGTACTTGAATTCATTGCTCTGCGGAAGAGTTGTTAATTTTGATGAGCGAACATGTTTGTTTACAAAGTGTGAAGGTGACTTGAGTGCAGTTTTGTCCATTAACCTTAATTTTCCAAAGCTTTAGCTATGTCTCCAATATCGAAATATAGTCTTGCAAATTTCGTGAAGCTAATTGATGGTTTTCATGAACGCTGCGGAATGCTGTGGCATCTGCAAATGTAGAAATGTGGAACGTGTCCAAGAAAAATGGCTCGCAGAGCCCTCATGACTTATATCAAGGAACCTGTGGCCGCATGTTAACTCTAAGAAAACGTAGAAGCTATTGATTGTGGAAACTGCCCAAATCTCACCTGAAAGTGACTGTAGTACTGGACATTGCTCGTTTGGGAACCATGCCAGGAGACTAGGCCTACCCTATAACGAAGTTGCCAAGACGAGCAGGTGGAGGCGACGATCCTTTATCTCCTTCTCGGTACATGCCCGGCATTGAAGCATCATGCTTAGACGAGTGGAGCTTCAATAGCCCTCGGTCAAACCGACTGCGTTAGTTTCTTTCATAAGAAGTAGCGGAGAACTAGTACATCAGCAAGTAATGCCACATTAAGCAGTTTCTCACATCTTCTTTCTCTCTCCCTTATTCCTTTTATATCCCTATAACTTTTATTATTCTACTATTATATCCTAATTTTTCAGGCAGTCACAAAGGGAACGATCTCCAGAACCCAAGTGAGCTGGAGTATCCAGGTACTTTTTGGAGAATCCAGCGGCCTGCCTACCTAACCTAACCCAACCTAAGAAAATACTAAGAGGCCTGTATTTGTAGGCGTGGCAAAGTAATAAAAAAATTGTTTGGATTTGTTTTTGCATCTTTAATCATGGGGGGGTGACTGACAGAAAATTTTTTCGAACCACCTTAATTTAGGTCCATATCCACAATAAGCTTTATAATCTATCTCGTGTTTGCGAATATCGACGAAGATTCGAAGTTGATGGCTGACAATCCCGAACAACAGCAATATTTTCTGGAGAGCGAACATACACAGGTGTTTTCACATTTTCTACCGATCCGATTTGCTGAAATTCGGGCACAATTTTTCGATTATGCTGACCAACAAAATTACAAAGTGCTCTCTTGTAAAAAGCTTCAACGATCTTTACGCGGTGCTCAAGTTTTGCATGAATTTTAAACAAAAAATTAAAACCAAGCTTCATTTGAGAATGATATTAACATTTCTTATAAAAAACTGATGGAAACTTCTGATGGGTATGTCTATCAGCACTATCGGTCAGATGGTCGAACATTGTTTTTTTTTTTTTTTGTAGGAAACGTTTGTCATAAAGTTACCCGGCGAAAACTTTTATTGCAAAGTAATGTGTTAAAATGTTAATAAACACACTCTTCACTACTTCTACTTTGGCATTTTAAGTCATTATTTTAACCTGGTGGTTACCATTCTCTCTTACGAGTAATTATTTCAAAATGCCATTACAAAAGAGTCATTAAAAAAGCTAAATGCTCATTTACGAGTTGGTGTCGATAGAAACTCTCAAAATATTGATATACTAGATTTTTCACTTTATAAACATTTTAAAACTTGTTTTATTATATATTATTCAAATTTTTTTATTAAATTGTTATTGCTCAGTAGTACAACTACTTACATGCGAACATGTACAACAGATATTAAGCAAGTCATTACTTAACTTATTATATGTAATGCAGGCGGTAAGTACTACGATAATGAAAAGTATGTTCTTAGGTAAGTGCAGCATATTGCCAAGTTTTCGCTGGGTAGTTGTCCTTATTGTATGTCTTCGAGATTCAAATTTTATAAATTTCATAATTTAAGAACAATTGTTGTACTTTTTTTTTAATTCTTTTGTATCTTGTTTTCAACGATTCTTTTCTTACCTTGACAAATGATTAACTTAATTTTCTTTGTAATTATTATTTATTAAAATTGTTCAATTAACAGTTAAATGTAAAAATTTGCAAGTAGATTTTGCGGTTAATTTTCTTTGTGTACGAGTATGTGTATATGTGTTTAAGTTTATGCAGCAAAAGTAACCAGCACTCAAGGCAACAAATATTTTTATCAGTTCTATCAGGGTTGCCGCTCAAAAATGTTCAATCCGACCAAATTGGATCTAAAATCCAATAAAAAGAGCAATTTTGTATGCATAATTTTTATTCGATAAAGTTTTTAAATTATATAATGAATAACACAGCATACAAAAGTTCATTTGGTAACTTTTAATACTCGTATATACTTGTGTAAAATTGAATAACTATTGACCATTCCCAATATGTTTCAAACTCAAAATAGATGTGTTCCACGAGATCAGCGTTGTCAACTATTTATAGCCAAAAAGCGCTGTGAACTTACCTAAAAAACGCTAGAAAGCGCTAAACTATACATACTCGCAAGAAAAGTTTGGCAAAAGTTAATTTCGACTTAGATGGTTCTCGGCTTGCTGGTTATTATATTACCTGCGTGAAAGCTTATTTTATTTATTTATTTGTACAGTTATAAAATATTTAAGCTAAGAAAGAACAAAAATAGATACATACATAATTCGACTCTTTAAAACAATTATAAACAACTATTCATTCATTTGAATGTAAATGTAAGTTTAAAAGTATTGCCTTAGAAATATTAACATGATCAGATAACTCTATAAGATAATAAAATTTATTATTATCCGAACAAACTCTACGAATTGGGTCGAAGTTTAGGAAATTCATTCTATTAAAATTTAGATGTAGGAGCTCATATGATCTAAGTTGTCTGCTGGGAATGTTTATCTTTATTTTACTGAGAAGAAAGATGGAGTTAATTTTTCCTTGAAATAAGTTTATGAAGAATGCGATGTTGGATACAATCCTTCTGCTTTTCAATGTTGGGAGTTTTATAAGTGACAGTCGACTACGATAAGGCGGAAGATGTTGAGCTGGATTCCATGGAAGAGAACGGAAACAAAATAACAGAAATTATTTCTGAACTGATTCTATCTTTTTAATATATAAGTTGTACTGTGGATCCCATATTACAGCACCATATTCATGAATGGGTCTTACTAAAGATGTGAATAGATTCTTCGTCACATAGAGATCATTAAATTCTTTAGCCCATCGTTTTAATTGATTTTTAGGTGTTCCAAGGAACGCACGTTTTACTGGCGTTTCGGAGTTTTCTCCAAAAAAATACAACATGTGTTTTACCTACATATGGTAGTCAAGGCAGCTTTATAAAGGTAGTGGCAGAATTACAATAAATACAGCACCAACAAACATCAAAATTTTGACAACTAAATGTAAATTCTACCAACAAAATACATGTTGATGTTTGTTGGTGTTGTATTTATTGTAATTCTGCCACTACCTGTATAAAGCTGCCTTGTGTGGTAGTTAATTAAAATGAAAAAAAAAATGACCACAAATATAAAATTTTTTTAATTTAGTTTTTTTTAATTGAAAATGTGTAAAATTCTTTCAACTTTTTATTGGAATAAAGAGAAAACACATTAAATTTTAATTGTGAATAACTTCATTCTCTTTTGCAAGTTCAGTATTAGCAAATTCAATCAGTTCACTTCAATATACACATGCGAGCGCCAATTTTAAGCGATATGCGTTTTCGAGAACACCTATTTAGCGATTTCAAATCGCAAAACCATACTTCTTGCATTATACGTTTCTCAGAACACCTTTTTGGCGTATTCAAATCGAAAAAGCTAAATTTAAGCGATTTGCGTTTCTCAGAACATGTCTGTAAGTTTTTTGTCGAAATAAATCCCAAAATCAACACATGAGCCAACAGCTATTAGCTCAGTACCGTTAATAAAATATTTGGTCGAAAATGGCGGAAGTCAAGGAGTAAAAGTCATGAGTTTACATTTATTTCGATTTAATTCCATAAGGTTTACGGAACACCAATCGAAAAAGTTGTTTAAGTCAGCCTGAAGACAAGTTGCATCATTTAGTTTTGCAATGCTTGAAAAAAGCTTTACATCATCAGCATATATCAGAATATTACTAAATTCTATGGCACTGGGAAGATCATTTATAAAAATCAAGAATAAAGTAGGCCCAAGGTGATTGCCTTGAGGAACACCAGAAGTTACTTCAAAATAACAAGACTTGGAATTATTAAAAATAATTGGAATTATTAAAAAAATAAATAATCGACGATATTACAGTTTTTAATTTAATTTTTTTAATATAGCTATTAATGGAATTTTGTATTCAAGTAAGTAACCTTCTAACTAACAAACAGCAAAATAGTCAATAACAATCTTAACACTGAAAATCTTTTTTACATTCTTAAAATTCAGGCATACAAAAGAGCCAAAATACAAAGTAGTGCCAGTTTAGCAATATTTTAGAATATAAGATATTAAAATATAATCAGACTAAAACTGTAAGCTTTCAAGCCATGCTCATCTTCTACCATAAAACTGTTTGAAAGTAAGGTTTCGAACTCTTATACATAAGTATTTTTTTTACTATTAACATATTGACTTACATCAGATGGAATACAATAATTTTTACAGCAAGTGTATTTCATTCTATGCTATTATTTTGTACCAATTAATGAGTTCACGGTAACTAGTGCCATTCGATTTTTATTTTTGATTTCAAAGGAATCATCATAATTAAAAATCGTTTATTTCCACATTCAAACAAGCAAAGCTTTATAAGATAATGACTACGGTCGATAATGTTATTTTTCATTAAATACACTTTTAGAATTATGTATGTAGTTTAATCCAAATGATTCAGCTTTATTTCTATTTTCCCGTAAGCAATAACAAAAACCATTTAAAATTCTTTAATTTTGTTTTCAAAATCAATAAGGTCTCTAATAAGCATATGGATGTGCCTTGTTATCTTTTTTTTTAAATAAGTGCCTTTGTAAAAGCAACTAAATATTCTTTAATTAATTCCTTTTCAGAATTATTGACGTTAATTTTACGGCAGACTTTTATAGATATAAAAATACTACATAACAATATCATGCAATATGGAGTCAATATCAGCAGCAAAATTTAGCACAGATTTCTTAAGAAATGCATAAAGTGTATAAGAAAGCGCCGTTTTAGCGGATTTTTTTTCAAAAAGCGCTGTGGTGAAAAAATGCGTATTTTTCGGTAATGAAAACCGCAAAATGTAGCGCGAAAGGAGCTAAATTGGCAACACTGCAAGAATTCTCGGACTACTGAGAGTAAGAAGTAAATTGCTCTCAAAACTGGTGGAACGCAAAAAATCACAATTGTACATGTTCCAATAGTAGTGCTGCTTACTTTTTAGATTAAAGTATATTTTAGTGATTTTAGACGTTTAAACCGCATAACATCATATAAAGAAAACATTTTCATTATTTGGCAACAGCTGTAAAATATCTATAAAATGAAAAGCCAAATAGCAAATGCATGTTTTGTTTACAACTTCACAACGCTATTTGTAGTTTGGGAAACCTTGCATTTTACATTTAGCCAATTTTTAAACAAAAACTTTTTTGCTCTTTAAATGTGGTCGTTTTTTCTTTATTGCATCAATCAATTGATCCAATAATACATGATAATGTTTTTCTGTGATTGTGGATCCTTTTGTAAGATAATCGATGAGCAATCGATGCATCGTTTGCATTCCAAAATACATTATTTTTCATAAGTTCTATACAAAGCAATTCTAGCAACTCCCGAAATACGTTCTGCAACTCCAGAAATATATAGGAGTAAAAGTAAATTAAATACAACATTAGCAAAATCTCCTAAGCTTTAGTCCGTATTCAATAGGATTAATTTAGTACCGAAATAAATCAATATTTATTATTATTATTGTTGATCTATTTTGCCTTCCCTTGCCCCATTATGGGTTGAGTATGTCAAGAAAACAGACAAGCTCCTTCATTGGGAATGATATTAAGTCGCATTCACTTAACATATAAGCTTGTAGTAGCCTATATCTTCTGTGTGCCAGTGCTCAACAGTGGGTGATTAAGTGCTCCATTGACTCCTCTTGTAGCAGTTATAATGACCTGTAAGTGCACCTGTCAATGTTCTGAGGCTTTTCCTGTCCAGTTTTAGAGCACGTTCGGCCCTCTTTTTATTCAAGTTTAGAAATTTCTTGGAGTGTTCAAGACCAGCTGTCTCGTTCCAATGTTGTTCAACGATTGACCTCGTCCATTTCTTTATCTCCTCATTGAGGAGACCCTTATTGAAGCCAAAAATTGGAGTGGGTCCAATAAAAGTCCCCTCTGCTCCTTTCTTGGCGTAAATGTCAGCCATTTCATTGTCGTGATGCCGTTCATGTCCTGGCACCCTTATTGCGTATAGTTCCGCTTGGAAGATTGTGGTGTCTTTGCTAAGAGTTATATATTTGCGTGCTCTAGGCCCCCCTATTCTCGCTCCAATCCCTGGGACCGTTTTGGATCCATCCGTGTACCACTTTTGTGAACCATCCCGCAACCATCTTGGATTCATGCTCCATTCCTCCCTTGTTGGGAAGATGATCTTAAACTTCCAGGCAAAGGAGTTAGACGGATCTATAAAATCACTTGCCTGAGACACTTCGATTACGTCTCCGAAATCCTTTAGGATTGCAAGATGTCCAATAAGGTTTCCTGCCTTAAGTTTTTCCCTTTTGTATACTGAGATGGCCTAAACGGCTACCTCTTTTTGTACAGCTACAATCAATATTTAAGTCTGCAAAAAGATTAATTTCTGTTAAGCGCAACATATTCCGCTGTATAATAATGATATCGGGGTCACAATCAACAAAGTTGTAAAATTTTTAAATTGAGGGAGTTGAATTTTCTTAAAAAGACCAAAATAAGGTTTAGCCGACCAGCAGACCAAACGAATAATGTCCGACCAAATTTGGTCGAAAAAGACCAACAATGGCAACGCTGATTTCTATACACTACGAGATTTACAAATATTTATATGCATAATTTTTAGTTGTAATTTTATTTTCCAATAAACTAAGACATTGACCCAAAAAAAAAAAAAAAATCTTCTGCAACTTTAAAATGCTTGCAAAAAAGTAATAAAATTTTTAGTTTTTTTTTTTTTTTTGCTGCATGTTGTTACTCGTAAAACAAAAGAAAGCTCGTCCATGTCTATCAATTACTGAAATGGAATTTTATATGTTTATAATAAAGAAATAAAGAAATTTATTGGCAAACGAAATCAAACAACTGCATATAATTTACAATTGTTTAATTTCTAATTTATAAACATTCGGAAAGAAAATCAGCACAAGATATGCAGCAAGATTATTCTAGTTTGGTTTTAAACATTTTTCTTAAACATTGTTATAAAACTAAATTAATAATAAATTGTATTTCAATTCTACAGCTGTATTCATTGTTTTTCTCTGTTTGCATGCGGCAAAAATTACGTTTTGCATAATAAAGTCTGCAAGAAGCAGAAGGAAAAACAAACGACATGAAAGAGGTCGTCATCATGTTGTAATTTTTTAGCATACTAGTTGTTGGTACGTGCATGATGCCATTTTTTCCAGTTCAATTATTAAAACATAAATATTTTGATTTATTTTACGATATTCAATTTTTGTTTTTTTTTTCTCTTACAACAGTCATTCTTTCTTACGTATGTTTGTATGATGAATTTATTGTTGGCGTTTGAGATTTACTCGTATCACATCTTAATACGAACTGACTGCATACAAAACAATACCGACTTTGATGTGCTAATTGTGGTTAAAAAAATACAATTTATTTCTTTCGTCATTGCTGATGTGTGATCTTGTGAAAAATCCTATTTGGTTCATTGATTGTGTTAAAATTTTAACAGCAACATGTTGAGCAACATGTAGAAATTTGTAAGTCTAAGGTGACCAGTTGTGTATTATAAGTTTTTTTTTTTATCTTGGACCAGCACTCAGGGGATGACCCCTATATATGCAGTGTATTGTACCACATACAGTAGGGATTAGAAGGCACGTGCTCTTCAGCAAGGTGTTTGTTCATGTGGCTTTTTTTCATCTTAGCCCAGTACTCAGGGAATGACCTCTACATATGTAGTCCATTGTACCAGAACTGGGAAAATAGGTTGTGAGGAGGGGGAAAGAGAGAGTAGTGATTGTGAACATTTGACTTGAACCTTCCAACGTTATAACAGACAGAAAACACGTCTGCAGTCAACTTATTCCACAGACAAAGCGTATGGCTGAAAAACGAATTCTCTCTGTAATGCGTAGTTTGACTGCCACAAATGGATGAGCTCTGGACAATGAACGCGTGCTACGTAAAAATTTGCAAGTTTCAGGAACAAGATCCCTAATCTCGTCAGAGCAATATCCGATAGTAACGATAGAAGGCCCTGAGCAGTTGTGTCTTTACGTTCAAGCTAGTGCTGGAATGTCACAACAGGCTAAACGAACTGGCAAGCCAAAGCCAGGTCACCGTAATCTGGGTGCCAGGACATGAAGAGTATCACGGCAATGACATGGCTGATATATACGCCAAGAAAGGAGCAGAGGAGACTTTTATTGGACCCACTTCAATTTTTGGCTTTAATAAGGGTCTCCTGAATGATGAGATAAAGAAATGAACGAGGTCAATCGTTGAATAACATTGGAACGAGACTGGTCTTGAACACTCCAAGAAATTTCTAAACTTGGAAAAAAAGAGGGCTGAACGTGCTCCAAAACTGGACAGGAAAAGTCTCAGAACATTGACAGGTGCACTTACAGGTCATTATAACTGCTACAAGCACCTGCACAGGATGGGCATTTCCAACACAGACATTTGCAGATTCTGCGGTGATGAAGAGGAGTCAATGGAGCACTTAGTCACCCACTGTGGAGCACTGGGACAGAGAAGATATAGGCTACTACAAGCTTATATGTTAAGTGAATGCGACTTAATATCACTCCCAATGAAGGAGCTTGTCCATAATTGGGCAAGGGAATGCACAAGAGATCAACATTGGTCGCAGTGCAAATGGCCGATGAAGACCATATCCCATCCAATAATAATAATAATAAATAATAACGATAGAACAGAGTAACGCACCCCACACTGCGTCGATGATCCAATGAGTCAATAGAGTTGGATACCCTACTGTCTTCGATAAGCTTCTTCGCCCTCTCCTGCACACGGTCGAGTAACCCCAAAATAGATTTTGAGGCACCGGCCCAAACATGAGAGTTGTATTCCATTTTCGGTAGTAAGGAGGCCGGATGGAGTGAACTACATCTTACACCGTTTTAGAAACCCTAGGCACTTGAATGCTTCTTTAGAGACATGCAAAATGTGCTCAGTCTAGCGAACGTCACACTGTATCTTCATTCCAAGAACATCAAGAGCATCCGATTCCTCAATATTTATACCATCCATGAGTACAGATGAAGCAGCATTTGCGGTCGTTTGTTTGTGTGTTAATAAACAACGTTGGGTTTTGCGACTCCTTTCGGAGATTAATAGAAGGTCACTATTCAGTGAATCATTCATATTTATTAATTCACCTACCACATTTTCAGGTTGTCCGCTATGTTATAAAAAACGCGCGTCTGAAACCGCAAAGTATTCTGAAAAACGCTAAACTCATTTGTAAATGTTCTAAGAAACGCGCGCGTTAAGCTTTGGTCGGACGGTTGCCAGATATGACAATATTGCCAGAAAATTTTCCAAAAAATTTCTAACAATTGTGTAAACTTAGAATTGTTGTGTAAATTAGTGTTTTTTGAATATTTAATGTTGAATGCATATGTTTTTGGCTTGAGGTCCTTTATCTTTTATTTAATTTTAAAAATATATTTTTATTCTTCTATATTTCAGCCAACATAGTTGGTCATCCTGAGGGAGTTATTTAAAATAGTTCGTAGTGTCATCAGCTGTTTATTGTCCAAGAGTAGGTGAATAGACTTGTAAATATAAACGAACTATTTTAAATAACTCCCTGAAGATGACCAATAATAATGGCCAAAATATAGGAGAATAAAAAAATATATTTTTGAATTTTAGATATTTGTCTGACAATGTTGTCAGAAAAAACATTGCCAGACAAATTATTGTCAGACACATGGCAATCGTGTAAACACTTTTCTTTGTCGTTATCAGAAGCTGTCATCTTATTTCGTATTGTCAGGTGCGTGAAGTTTTTAACATCTGACAATTTCATCATTGTCAGCCGAAAATCAAAATAATTGTATAGTTTTTAGCGCGGATTGTGATCGCGATTGGTCTATAGATGTTGAAGATGAAGAAGTGTTTGACTGTTTGTTCCAGCTTATAAAAGTTCCATCACCAAGAAACTCTCCAGTTGCTGAAAGCAAAAAAAAAAATAAATAAATAAATAAAATCGTACCGGAAAAAAGTAGAAACTTTATGGACTCATGAAACTATATTCAAACTAATGTGGGGGAGAGACGATACTAATTTTCATACTTAACGAAGTATGAGTTGTAGTACGGTTTTCAGATACACGTTACTAATTATAACTCATACTATTTCATATGAAAGAAATATTTTAAAGACAATACACGCGGCGGCAAATCAATATTCGTATTATTTGATCTTGTTTATATTCATTTCTTCTAAATTTTTCCTGCTAAAGATCGTTGCGTTGTTCTTTTTTTATTAAAAATGTTTTATATTATTTATACTTACGATATTTCGCTAATAGGTTGTTAGCATCTTTACTACCCGTCCACACGGGCAATCTGATTGGCAATTATTGCCGTGGCAACTGCCAAAATCGATTGCCGACACAAGATATTTGCGTGTGGACCACACGAATATGTGTTCAAACACATGGTCAGCAATTATTGCTAGAAGATATTGCTGAGCAATTATCTTTGAACATAAGCTGTCAAAATTCACTTATCATCACTGATGTTTATGAACATACATACAAACATACGTTTCAATATATATAGACAAATGTACAAATGATTATAAAAAGTGATTTTATCAACAGAAAAAATTTAATTATTTACATTTTTGAATTCATAAAAAAAAGAAATGGAGTGCTCGGAGATTGATGCATTTAAAGCACTCATTTTTAAAAGAATAAAAATAATAAAACAATTACAATTAATTAAAACATGCGTAACCTTCTTTTCCAAAATATCTTAAATTATGTTTTAAGAGATTTACATGTTCGCCAACTAAAAATACAGCGTTGAACATTAGCAATTTGATGACGTAATTCTGCCGGCGTTATTGCTAGTATTAAGACACATCAAATTGGTCGAGCTGTTAGGCAAAATTAAAATATTATTACATTAAATATTATTTAACAAACTGTTAGCGAAATATATAAAATATAAAATTGTTAAACCTTTTTTATAAAAAGCAAGAAAACAATGATCTTTAGCTGGAAGAATTTACAAGAACTTAAATAGTTTTTATATTTCAAACAAAGTAAATTTCGCTGTACTGCAGCATGATACACGATACTCAAAATTTTTTGATTTTCATACTATAAAGTATACTTCACAAGTACGGCAGCATGATACACGTTACTAATTTCATATTTGTACGATTTGTAGTATCGTCTATCATAGACATAATGCAAGAAGATGAGTGTCGGAGAAGCTTTTGGGATGTGTGTATAATATAAACTACTCATAGATAATGCATGGCAAGAAGTCACAGATGCTATTCTTGTGAGTTTTAATGAGCTCAAAAGTACAACTTGTCACTGCAACTTAGGAAAGCTCGAAGCTATGTAGGTGAGTAATTTTGCGTAAAATCGCGCTTAATGTCGGCAACGCACTTAGTTCTTTACTTAAACACTACGATTTTTCTCCTGGTCGTCACTATTTTCTAAAAATATCCGTTAAAATTTTTGCAATATCTTGATCCATTTTGTAAATAAATATTTTTTTTTTTTAATTATAAAATTTTTCAAAAACACAATTAAATTTTTACGTAAATGTTTTGATTCTGACAATTGAGCTGACAATTTTTGCTGCATAACAAATCGGACAACCGTGTAAACTTTTTGAGGAAATCTGGATCGTCGTTGACAATGTTCAACAGCTCTTGAGCGATGTTCATGCCTCGTTGTTTTTGCTCAAAATTTAGCAATTTTGGAACAATCTTCGCTGCCGCACGTTTCGTGCCTAAAACATCCGTAAAAATTGCTTGACATTAGCCGAACGATATGCCAACATCATCAGCAACCTCTCTGATAGTGATTCAACGATTATCCAAAACCATTTTATTCACTTCTTAAATATTTTCATCGGTTGTTCACATGCTCGGGCGACCAGGACGAGCATCGTCACTGGCATCTGCTCGGCCTTCCTTAAACCAGTTATACCACAATTGAACTTGTGTTCTGCTCATAGTAGACTCGCCAAACGCCATTTGGCGAGTCATTTTTTACACAAAACTTAACAGAGTTTTCTTGATCCATTTTTTCGAATTGTAAAAAAATCGTAGAGCACACATGCAAAAAAGCGAAAATCGAACATACGCTATTCACGAAATTTGAAAATAACGGTTATCTCAGGGGAATTGCTCTCTATTGCGATGCGAAAGAAAAATCGAAGAATTGGTACTCTGTATTGAGTTTTCGTATTATCTTTTCGCATTTAGTTTTCCCTTTCGCAGATTTTATTTTATCATTCTTCGCTATGGTTTATTTTGTGATACCAGTGTTGCTTCATTTTCAAACTATTTCACGAAAAAGTTTGCGCAAACAGCTGTGAATACCAAATTACGCTCTTATCGTATCTACCTTGCGCATCGGAATAGTGAGTAACCCCCAAGATCAGATATGATTTCACATGCACAATGTGTAAATAAAAACTATTACTTTTAATCGGTGCAAATACGCCTGTTTATATTTTGTTAATGTAAAAGAAAAATACACTGTTCAATTTTGCAATTACTACTCTGGTGCAAGGCCATTTGCACAAGATTGTGAATGTGTCTAATATGTACAATAAAATATTTGCATTCGTTGCCAACATTTTAAACTTATCATAATCATTATTTAATCTCAGGCAACATTTTTAAACTGGAAAAGTAATTACTCAATATGTGTTCACATTCATAATTAAATACGTACATATGTGTGTAAGTAAGTATAAATATTTAAGTACTAAAATAGACAGCAGCAATAATGTAATAAAAAACTTTATGGAAATTTAATAACCAAAACGAAGCCAGCAAGATATATTTATGTTTGTAAGTCTGTACACATTTAATTAAATAATATTAAACTATATACAGATTAAATTACTTAACATAATTCACTTAAATTTTTGTTTATTTTTTCTTCACGCTGGTCTTGGTTTCTGTCTTTGTCTTGTGCTGTGTTGAACCATCATCATTGTGTCATCCATAACCTTTAAAGTCAACATTTTTTTTTTTTTTTCAATATTCTTTTAAAGATTAAATTGCAATTACGCCACAGTTATCTACAGACTATAGTTTTTCTTTATTATTATTTGCTTATTTTGTTTTTATATACATCAAATACTTAGATCAAGGTTTTCTGTTACAATACGATGAGTTCAGATGAGATGAGATGAGATGAGATGAGATGAGATGAAAGAAACACAAGTATGATGAAGAAGCTGGCGATAATTATAGTGAAGCCCAGCCAGCAGACCGCAATGAATGCAGTCACCATTTCTATAGGAAAATGTTTGCCAAAGGCGACACAAAGACTTTTTATAAATATAAAATACAATATTGAATTTGACGTTCAATTAAAAATTGTATGAGGTTTCTTTCAAGGCAGCTGTATAATAGGTAATGGCAGAATTACAATAAATACAACACCAACAAACATCAACATGTATTCTGTTGGTAGAATTTATGAATAGTTGTCAAAATTTTATTCTATATTTTGGCTCAATATTATTATAATAGTAAGCAACCATAGTATTAATTGATGTTACCATATTAGTGTCATACTCAACCATATTATTATATTAAGAAACCATATCTCTGTCATACATAACCACATTACTTGCATTAAAGAGCTATACTAATGTTGCAAATAAATTTATTTTAATAGAACCATATTTTTGTCTTAATTTAATATACATATGATAATAAATAAAGCTAAAATATAAATTTATATATTCATACAATTAAGTTTTTATTCGCCATTCTAGCCTCTAACATTTATACCAATAAAAAATTATAAACAGCTTGTTTTCTATGTTTCCCAGCCATCTATCTATATGTCGATATTTCATAGGAACTACCCTAATCATCAGTAGACTTTGGAAATTTTTGAAAGATATTCTCAAACATTCAACTTTATATCCCAACAATCCAAATAAATTGCTGAGAATTTAAAAAGAAAAATGCTCTAATAATATCTGTCAAAACACAAAAAAGAAGCTTTTTCATTTATACACGTCTCTAACATTTCTTTACACCTTTCAAACAAATGAACAACCGTTGGTTGCTACGATTTGCTTTTTGAAAGTATCGAAAAGCAGAGAACAAAAATTCAAACAATTAAGTTTTTATTCGCCATTCTAGCCTCTAACATTTATAGCAATAAAAAATTATTAACAGCTTGTTTTCTATGTTTCCCAGCTATCTATCTATATGTCGACATTTCATAGGAACTACCCTAATCGTCAGTAGATAGATAGCTGGGAAACATAGAAAACAAGCTGTTAATAATTTTTTATTGGTTTATATATTCTTGATATAAAATAAAAATAAAATAAAAATTAGAAATAATTCGGAACATTTATCCGGGTTTTTTCTTGATGAGAGGAAAGCACAAATGCCCTCTTTCATGTTGAATTATCTATTAGCTGTAATAAATCAAAAATAGTTATTAAGCACTTCGTTGAAATTGCGATATTAAGAGTAATACATAACCATATTAATATGGTTAGATGTAACATAGTATGGTTGATCACAACAATAGTATGGTTGACCGTAAAAATTGTAACGACTATGACAATAGTATGGTTGGGTATTACCATTCTATGGTTAGCCGGAAGTATGATTGACTACGTCATCATAGTATTATTGGTTACCAGACGCATACATATGTTTACATCTTAATAAATTGACCTTTCAACTTACACTATCACTTAAAACGGGGGGTTTTTTGTACAATTTTCATCTCATTTGTTTACGTCAACATTTTTTTAATTTCAAAGAAAAAATAAAACTGAAAGAATATTAAATGTTAGCGATGAGAACGAAAATATAATTAATGATGCTAATAGTAAGTTTATTTTGTAAGCTTAGTTATCTTGTATGCGAGTTAGCGTATCATACACATAATAAAAAGAAATTTTTTGATAGTGGATGTGATAAAACCTATTGTTGTTTTAAACAAAATTTTCATAAATGCTATTAATGTATGCAAACATAACTTGAAATTTATAGGCGGTAACAATAGCATTTCAGGAATGCTCACAATAACATAGTTTTAGAGCATGTATACTAATGTTGTTGTAACCATATTTCAAACTGCCTTTTCTTTGCGTGTATCCTAAGCGCTTTACTCGTTATGTCTACGTGCGTTATTAAGTTCCATTGCACATTTTGTTGAACACTTTTTAGAAATCCAGTGGGTGGTTCTGATGTTGCTTGATTGGACTCCTTCATCCGATCTTCCGGTTCGTTCTGAACTGTGATATATGCAACGGGCCCAAATTGGACGCAAGTAGGCTGGCTTTTCAATGGCTAGCAGCCCGTTAAATCTAACCTATCATGTAAACTTACAAAATTTGTCTCATTATTCCACCTGATAGGGCGCAACTCTGCTCGTAAACGCCACTCTATCCGTTTTTGGTTTCTTCAGAAAAATACAAACTCAAAAGATTTTCAGAGGGAACTCAATTTTGATTTCAAGAATAAAATTACATAACATAATTTAATTCCGAAAAACTCCTTAAGTTTTCATTTGCTGCAGAGCCAAAAATCAAGTTGAGTTTCGATTATAATCAGTAGTATAAGAAAAGTTCCGGCGGTTGATTATTGTCGGGGCTTTAGCACATATGTTATACCAATTACACTCTCGATATTACGCTATTTAATATTTTATTATTTCTCGTTTAAAACTCCTTTAACAATACCAAAAGCAATAAAGTACTATTACAAAATTTCAATTACCTTGCAACTGCATTAAATTTATGACTCGTTTATTTAAAATTTCTATTTCAAGTTTTTAGAATTTATATATTGTAATACAAAAATATTTGGCAAACCTCCAATTTGTTAAATAAAATCGAAAAGGAAAAGTTCTTAATGGCGTAAAAAAAGGAAAAATATGAAAAAAAACTGCCAGGCAGCAAGAATCAGGGCAACCAAAGAATGTTGGTTGCCAGCAAAAAGAAAAAATGTACGAAGAACTCTTTATGGGAAAATGGTCTTGTGTTGATTGCCAAGAAAACAAAATTATATGTGTTCATACTTATGTTTACCTCCATATTAATAAGTACCCCAGTTGACCATGTACTTAGGACACTTTAAATAATGGGTATAGGACAGAATATGCCATTCATAGTATTTGTCTTGACAGCCTCATCTGATGATTTAGTACCGGTTGGATTATTTCACCGACGAGATGCAAGACTCACACAGTTCGCAGCTTTTACCATAAGTTTGAAGCCTTTCTGAAGAGTTTGAGCCTTTTTATCCCTTCTGCATGCAATTCCTCAGAGGGTCAATTGAAGACAAGGTTTATGAGTTCGTAGTTCGAAGCAACCAACTCTCCCGTCTAACCATCACTACTGTTTCCTAACATTACAGGTATCTGTTGCAAGTGAACAGTACCACGACGCTTATTAGCCCCCGAAAACTTGCATATATCATAGTTATCAGGGAAACTAATTCCCCTTCCTGCGATTTTAAGTTTAAACCACAGCCAGAAAGTTTTAGCTAAATTAGGCACTTCAACCATGATCAGCGCCAGCATGGTCTGCAAACAGAATCTCCCGAGAGCTTTTCCGATCCTCGTTCTGTCAATAAGCCCTAGGTTAGAGTTTCAGCAGTTCAACACAACTTCCTAGAATTTTATTTGCTTTAACAAACGAGGAACTGCTACTCTTCTATACCCCAGAAAGCAGAGTGCCCTCGTTAGGCATACAACAAGGCAAATCATGCCTTCCGGAGGGCGTGTATAGGTCAATAGAGTATCGTGTAAAACACATTGCTAGCAACTCAGAGAAATCATGAAAAAAAATGTCCAAAGAAAAAAACTGGCTACGAAATCATGCGGCAATTTCAAACATTATTACGATTACGTTAGGTGTACAACTTTGCTTCCGCCGTTTTGCAATAGATGGCTGTAGCAGTAAGAGGTAGTCGAAATAAATAGGTCCTAGATGTCATATAATAAGTTTAGGTATTTGCAAACATAACGCCATCGAAATATTAGTCGATTTTGTTTGCATCAAAAAGTAGTTCGCGATTAAACATGGCAGCTTGCAAGCCAAATTTTCGTCATTTGCGGGAGGCTTTAATATTAAAAAATCTGCATATGAGGCTCATCGAATGCTCTCAACTACTTTTCAACATTTCGCGATTTTGACGTCGAAGACCAGCATGGCAGTAGAAAAGATAAATTTGTCGAAAATCCAGAATTAGAGGCATTATTTAATCAAGACTCAAGAATTGACAGGATCATTAAGAGACATTCATCAAGCCATTTCAAAATGCCTGAAAGTCATGGTATTCATTCAGAAACAACAAAATTGGGTGTCGTACGAGTTGAAGCCAAGATATGTTGAACGGTTTGTTTGCTTTTGAGCAGCTACTTGCTGCTCAAAGACAGAAGATATTACTGCAATGCATTATGATTGCGTTTATTACGATAATCCTAAGTGCAGAAAAACGTACTTCCACGTTGATAGTCAAACCGATTATTCACTTTCCAAAGTCATGATCACTATTTGGTGGGATCATCTCGGCGTAGTGTATTATGAGTTCTTAAAACCGACTAACACAATCATAGGCGATCGTTATCGAACGCAATTAATGCGTGTGGGACGATCCCTGACAGACAAACGGTCGCAATGCAATGAGAGGCATTATAAAGTGATTTTACAGCATGACAATGTTCTACCCCATGTTGCGAAAGTGGTCAAAATATACATGGAAATGTTGAAACGGGAAGACCTACCCTACTTGTCGTATTCTCCAGACGTTGATCCCTCGGCCTATTTTTTTTTTTTTTTATCGTGGACCAGTACTCAGTATAGTGCATTGTACTGGAGCTACGAAAATAGATTATTATGAGAAGGGAAGAGGCAGTAATTTTTGTGGACGTTGGACTTAAACCTATCAATAATTAGGCGGAAAACCAATCCAAAGATTATCACATCATTTAAAGTTTGGGAAATAAATTAGTTAAACTCATGAGTTCCCAGTGTATATACCTACGACACTACTCAGACTAATAAAAATTACTCCAACGCCTGCTACACTGCAGGATAATGAATCGAATCAAATTGTTTCAATCAATGGCACACTGCCTGCTTAAGCAACACATCTGGTCTCACTCGTATAAAGTAAAAAAGTAAAGTGGATCACTGCAGAAGATGATCAGTTTTTTCAACGCGTGATTCGTACGCTGCCATTACTTTGAATCATAAATGTGTTTTTTACAATAAAGCCTCGAATTTCAGGGAAAACCGACTTAAGCAAAGTTGTACACCTAGGTACAAATGACAATTTGCTCTGTAATATGCCGCCTGGCCAACTGAATAAAAATTTATACTCAAATTTTATATATATATGCTGTTTACAAAACACAGACGAGCACTTGTCTAAAAAATTTTATATGGAAATCACTCAAAAAATTGAGTGACTTTCAAACAATTTTTCTAGACGAGTTGCTCGTCTGTGTTCTATGAACAGCACGATAGTTTTTTTGTTTTCTCTGCCTCGCTAATTCTTTTTTCATGAAAATATTTTACATGAACGATTTGAAGGCTAAACTGAAAACGTTGTCGCTCACTGGTGGGTGACAAGATTGTCACGCACAAGCTTTATACATTTTTATTTGAAAGTTTTTGATATTACCGTTGTATTTTTTTTCACAAATACGAATGCCTTACACGAATAATTGCCAGACTTTTCATTCATATGTCATCTGGATTTAAGCGACTAGGTTGCAGATATTGTCGCCAACTCCCCTTAAAATATGTACGATATTAACTAATTAGTTGTGAGTTCGAGTCCAACTTCAGTCAAGAAGAAGGATTATTTTTTTAATTATAACAATATTTGCTGTGAAACAATAAGACCAAAGAAGAACAGAAAAAATAATTGAATACCATTGGCTGGGGGACAACTAGCTGTTTCGTAGTCGCTACACTACTATCAGCACCATCATACAACGATACATATATCGTTGTAGACGTTGTCTAGGACAGATAGTTTGGTCAACTGGGTATGTTTAGATATTGTGTGTATGCATTAAAAAAAGGAAAAATATGTATCAAAAACAAACAAAAAATACAACGCAAGGTTAAGGATACAAAATTTGTATTCACTTCTTTAGATTAACCGATCAGTCACACAAAATTCCACGACCTGGTTATAACTTTTTTTTGCTTTAATTTTTGCAAAACAAATAAATAATTAATTGAGTAAATAAGTATTGCATTTTTATTAACTTTCAATAAAACAATGTTTCGTATGTAGTTCCTTTCACAAAAAGTTAATTATTAAGCGTCTAAAGGTCAATTAATGTTTCCCAACGTCTTGTTTCAAACGGCTGTTGAAAAAAATACCCGTTAACGCTTAAATTATTGTTTTCCTTTAACTTCCGTAAAAAATCTAAATATATGAAATGACTTGAGTACTGAAGTACATAATCTTAGTTTTAAAACAAAAAATTTTTAAAGTCTTACAAATTTATTTAAAGCAAAAACTCAAAAAGAAATCTAATGTTGCAAGCAAAAACGACACAAATCAAAGTTGTCTTTCCGAAAGAATAGAAAAATTTTGAATGAGTTCTACACTTGATGACTTATTGTGTCCTGCAAAAAATTAAAGGTCCTGGTGTGCAGAATTTCTAGTTAATCGAAAGAAAACATGCTCATAATGTGGCCTTGAACATTATTTAAAAGTTTCTATGTTTTGATGATGGTACAGTGGAGTTGTTTTAAGACAGGATAGAAAATCCTGTCACTGTATAATAATCACCTATACAGAATGGACCTATCCAACACTGGTACTTGCGTTGGCTACACTAATTCAAGGAGTCAATGGAACTTTTGCTGACAAACAGTGTGTGCCCCTGGGACACAGAAGATTCAGGATACTAAATGTTTATTACTTCGCATAAAAATACGTCGGCTCAATGTCAACTTAAAAGTCAATATTGCTTTTTGCCACTAGAGGCTCGTAAAGCCTTCAGATTTTATAAACCGTCGGAGTCACCTTGTGCCGAAAATATACTGTGACTTCAAATGATAGTAATCACTGCCTATTGTTTGAAAACATATCTATTATATTTAAATAAATAATGATATAAAAAAATAAAACATAATATATTTGCAAACAAGGAACTAACAAACATAAATTAATTTTTAATTATAGAGGGAGGTCCCACCATAATTAAGGTTGTAAGCCAAACCTTAACGACAAGTCGTTTAGTCGAATTCAGTTTGACATTTTTTTGTGTCAGTGTTTGAAAAATTCAATTCTTACTAAAGTAAACGTTCAAATAAAAATGTATTTCGTCAGATTTTTGGTCGGCATAATCAACTAAATATGTCCAAAATCGGTAGAGTTATACGCAATTTTCAGCTAACCGGGCCTGTAAGAAATTACTGTGCATGTTCGTCCAGTTTGTTTGATACGGTTTATGGGCTAGCGGCGAGATCGGTCCGTATTTCTCCGAATATGAGGTTGGCCAAGCAGTGAATGATGTTCGCTATCACGAAACGATACTGGAATTCTTGTGGCTAGAAATTGTGGATATGGAACTTGGCAACATGTGGCTCCAACAGAAAAGTACCACTTACCATACAGCCAAGGAAACAATGGCGCGAAAAATTCAACGGCGGTGTTATCTCACGTCGTTGCGATGTAGATTGGCCGCCACTATCATGTGACTTGACACCATTAGACTACTTTCTTTGGTGATGTTTAAAAGTAGAAGTGTACGCCAATAAGCCGAGAGAAGTTCAAGAGTTAAAGATGTGAAAACGAATTCCGTGGGTACATGCCAGTGTGACCTTATCATGGGGTGAATAAATGCGTCTACCAGCGGGGCGCTGACAAACTATCATACATGAGTACCAATTCGATCTCATGTTGTTTGGACACGATCGCCCCCTTGATTAGGATTGGAGCATTTCTAAAACTCCTTTCGGGTTGCATTACACCCGGTTGTAATGCAGCTCCACACCGAGCTCAATTGAACTCTCCCCACGGTTTGTGTCTAAACCACAACCAATACAATACTCCACGAAGTGTGCACCAGAACCGGACAGGAACGAATTCCTGGGGCTCTCTCTTTTTTACCGTTGTCCGTATTTTTTATATACATACATATGTTCATTATTAATTTCGTATGAAATCAAAGTGTACCGGAATAGGTAGCACTTCTTCTGAATGTACTTCATTACCTTGTAGTGTGGAAGGTGTTGGACTAAATTTTGCTAATCTGAGCAGTGTTGAAGGTATATGCACTGGTCACTGATTAGTTTTAACTAATTTGATTCCAACATTTTAAATGCTGCCATAGAGTTTGTTTTAGTCTTTCGTGTTGTTATTGTTAAAGTTAAACCTTCACAAACACTACTCCCTCATTTCTACCTCATCATAACCTATTTCTCTAGTTCCAATACAATGCACTGCACATGTAGGGGACATCCTCTGAATAAACCACAGTACACAATAAATCATACAAACATTCAACATTCATCCTCTCGGATACCAACAATGGTAGAAGTCCTCACGGAACGACTTACAACAAAAAATAAGAAAACTTCACCAGCAACTCCGCAACACAAAAACAGCAAAACAGTAAACAGCAAACAAAAATAGCAACACCAGGTACAGCACAAGACACAGACACTGCGCCCCTGATACTAATGATTGAGATAATTCTGTACATTAACGATATTGAACTTCAAATATGTCTCATTGTCATCGGAAATATGGATCATCGGATAAAGGTATGCCACCCAAACCGTGGCGATGTGGCCGATAGTTTGTTTCACACATACATAATTCCCATAGATTCTTCTATTTTAAGGAAATATATTAAGATAATTTTCCGAAAACTTTTTTTATTTACAATTAACATCGTTTTCGTTAAACCACCGTTTACAGCTTCAATTCGCCGTTTGTGACCAGTTTCCAATATCAAACGCATCTCATCAAGCGAGTTCAAGATTAATTTTTGCAGATGCCAGCAGTATTTATCATTCGTATTCGCCAAAGTCGGTAGCAAGAGGCAAGATATGAATGACTCACTGAGAAATGGTCTTCTTTAATTCTCATCACAGTCATAAAAACAGGATCGCCCATAAGACCTAATGCTATTGGTTGACACACAAACTCATGACCATAAATGCTGCTTTATCTGTACTAACGGATACTATAAATCAGATGTGCCCAGGCCTATGCGCTTGATGTTCAATTGTTTTTGTAAAAGCGCTTAGCTATCGGGCTGTGCTCTTTAATACATACATACTGTGCTCAGCACTAACAATGAAAAATACACAGACAACTTCGTCTTATATATTTTTTTGTCGTTCTTCACTGCACACACACAAGAGCAAAGCAATAACACTTTTGCATGTTTTGCTGGTAGACATTGTATTGCTTTTTCCAACAAAAAATATTATATAAAACTAGTTTTTCCTTAAATGTATTGGTGTTTGCTCTTCCATATAGAACTTTTGGGCACCATTGCTATAAATATTAAGAAATCGGATGTTGTAGTGTTCTTGCAGAGTGGGAAGAGTTGAACTAATTTTTCTTAGTCTGAGAAGTGTCGAAGGTATGTACACTGGGCGTTATTAAATACTGTGATAACGTTTATTTTGGTAGTTTCGTGTAGCTTTTGATAGGTTCAAGTCAAACACCCACAAATACTACTCCCTCTTTCCTCTTCTTACTCATAGTCTATTTTCCTGTATCCAGTACAGTGCACTGCATATGTAAGGATCATCCTCTGACTATTGGTCCAAGATAAGAACAAATTCTGGCCCGATAACGCCGCCCGGCCATCGATAATCATTTCCTATGATTATACGGAACACAAACTGCACGAAATGTATTCTGATTTGAACGTATATTTACGTAAAAGTTCAACAGTCTTATCCCCCAGCTCAATTATGTACCTCTCCATGGTCTGACTCAGAATTAACAGCGTGCATTATGGTTGGGCCACCTGTTATATAGATTATGTTTTGACTTTGTTTCTATCCAA
This sequence comes from Thecocarcelia acutangulata, assembly GCA_914767995.1. Lineage (NCBI taxonomy): Eukaryota > Metazoa > Arthropoda > Insecta > Diptera > Tachinidae > Thecocarcelia > Thecocarcelia acutangulata. The sequence goes on along the minus strand of OU612095.1, from coordinate 74,688,009 downwards.
ACACTTCAAATTATCATGTTAAACGTACCTTTAATACAACATAACCTTCAAAATTTTGTTAGTTTTATTTGTAATGAAAATAAAAAAAAAACAACTAAAAACATTACAACGCATAATAAATATAAAAGCAACATTTCTTATTTACTTGCGTTTATTTGCTTTGTTTTATTTTTTGTTTAATCATAGTTTGTCTACAAAAATATGACGTCACTTACGATCGCAAGTATTCCAAGTTTTTTTTACGTTAAAATGCGAAATATTCAGGCCTGTCACAGAAATTAATTTCGATCGAAATCAATTTCAATTCCGAAAAAGCTTCTTCAGAAAATTAAATTCGAGAAATTTTCTTGAATTGAAATCAGTTTTATTTTTGCGATCGAATTAGAAGTAGATATATCAAATAGCATAAAAAGAGGTCAAAATATTTGTATTCCAATGAAGAAATCTGTTTTTTTTTTTTTTTTGAACTATTAAACACAATTTATTGATGTTTTTTATTTTATTTTTAGTTTTATTTCCAAAATTTTTACATGTTTGCATTAAGAAAAACATAAGGAACAAAGACTTTAATTAGGTGCTGCCAAACTATTTTTTAATCGAAACCACCTTTATTCCTCAACAAAAAAAAAAATTGTTTTTAATATAATAACATACTGGCATCACGAAACAAAATCAAAGCAAAATAAGAACACATCTGTTTGTTCATAATTTAGAGGTTTTTGAAAAAATGTAACCATTGGTAATTATAATAATATAATATTTTAAAACTTCATAACACATATATTTTTTAGGAGTAAACATAGGAATCCCCAGCAAGAAAAAATTGTCCTTGAATTTATGAAAATCACTTCGTCTGGGCAGGAAAGTGGAGCTGAAGCATCTCTTAAATTGTTTCGCTGCAATTTTTCGGTAAATTGTAGCCGTCTTTGAGCACTGACACAACTGAAATACCAGGCATTTTGTTTATATATTTTAAGATTTGTTAAACTTTGAAACAATTTTTTGCACTTTCGCACTTTGTTTTAAACATATGTTTTTGTTTTGATTTGCACATTATTATCACATTTAATGAATAATATTAAATACCAAACATAAAATTTATCGGAATGAAGTAAATCGATCAAAGTCTGAAGAAGGCTAAAAAAAATCGATCGAAATGAAAATTCGTAATCAAAAGCATTCCGAATAATTTCTGTGACAGGCCTGATTATTAAGCAGCTCTTTAAAACTTGTATTGACAGACATCTACTTTGTTTATAAAAATATGATGAATAAATAAATGGGAAAATGTATTATACATACATATGTATGTTACTTTATGAAAAATTTTACATTCATACGAACATTATGCTGATGTTTTAATTAATGAGGAAATATGTATATAAAATTATTTTGTGTACACATACGAGTATTTTGTTTATTAACAACAATAATAATATGGTTTGAAGAAACCAGCCAACCATCGCAACGATCACTCACATCCAACGTTTAATTACTTATTGTATGATGTCTATCATACAAACAGCTACATCATACAAGTACTCTCATGTATGCAAGTTTGAAAGCAAATGTTTATAAAAAGGTTCGCATTGGCAAGCTTGCAAAGTCACAGTATTCGCTAAAAATTAACTTAACGCGAATACTCTTTGATAACTTCATGACATTTTTCCCGCGAAAAAATCTCAATGCTAGAATTTCCTAGCGAAAAATCTTCACTTGCCACAAAAAATTCTAATTTTAGAAAAAAAAAACCGTTAAGAACTATAAACACCTTGTTTTCTATGTTTCAATCTATATGTCAACATTCCATAGGAGCTGCCTTGTAGATCATGGAAATTTTTAAAATATATTCTTAAAAATTCAACTTTATATCCCAGCAATCCAAATAAAGTCGACAGAATTAAAAAGTTTGCAACGTTTACAGAATAAAGCTCTGAAAACTGTATCAAATCAGCCCATTACATACTCAACATATCTTTTAGATAGTAGAGAGTTTAATAACATTATGCCGATCCATGGTCTATATAAAATGCAAATATTGCTTTATGTTTTCATATGCTTGAATAATAAGGACATCATACAATTCAGTTCTACCAAAACCAACAAACATTTAATACACGTTGAAGAAACAATTTGGCTGTTGCTAGATGCAGGCTTGAATTAACTAAACAGCGCATTGAATATATGGATACCCGTGAGTTTAATAGTCTACCTGAATCTTTCAAAGCAGAAAGTAGAATTTCGTTATTCAAGCGTTCCTAAAAAAGCTAACTTTTATCTAATATACATGAACTTCTCACATGATTAAATATATTATAAGTGATAGACAATTTCATGGAAAGAATAAGGAGATAATTAAAGATATTTTGACGCAAAATAGCTTTCCAATAGAACTTACAAATAAATTAGTAAAACAATATATTAATTAATAATATATTGATCTACTAAATTTGTGTTTTTTTTATCTTTTTACATTGTACAATAACATTTTTTATTTCTACTTATGTAGGCCTTTATTTTAATGTACTGAGTAGTTCCTTGCCAACTCGCCTCAATAAGAATTGTATACAAATTATAAATAAAGTGGATATGTTGCAAAAATGAAAAAAAAAATGATTGAGAATTTAAAAAGAAAAATGTTTTTTTGTCTTTTGACAGGTATTATTAAACAAAGGTCTACTCATGATTAGAGTAGCTCCTATGAAATGTCAACATATAGACAGTTGGAAGCATAGAAAACAAACTGTTTATAATTTTTTGATTGCTATCAATATTAGTAGCGAATAAAACTTAATTGTTCATTAAAAACATCAGCTCTTAACCAATTCACCCCCCTCCTTAAAGTACAGGCACCTATTGCAAGATAATAGCACCAAAATTAGCAGGTAAACTAACCCCTTTCTGGCGATTTTTTTTTTATCTTGGACTAGTACTCAGGAGATAACCCCTACATATGCAGTGCATTGTACTAGAACTAGGAAAATAGGTTATAATAGAATGAAAGAGGGAGTAGTGTGTTTGGAAGTTTAACTTGACTCTATTTAACTCTATTACAGCATTTGAAATGTTGGAATTCAATTAGTTAAAACTGATCAGTGCCCAGTGTACATAACTTCAACCCTGCTCAGACTAACAAAATTTAGTGCAACACTTTTCCACACTGCAAAGTTATGAAATACAAAGTTCAAACGAAGTTAATAATGAACATATAAAGAAAATACGGAAAACTATGAAATAAAGAAACACGTGTACACAGATTTCTACCTATTCCAGTGCAATATGGTTTCATATCAAAATAATTATGAACACATATAGAAAATACGGACAGCAGTAACAAAAGATGTGCGCACAGAATGGAAGACATAATACTACTCCCAACTACAAGCAGAACGTTTCAGCCGAAACAGGCACCTCAACCATGATCAGCACAGAGATGTTTTGCAAGGCAGAACCCCCGGGGGGCTCTGCTGAACCTCGTCTGACAATTTTAACCCTTGGTAAGGCTTTCGGAAGTCCAACACAAGTCATACGGCTTCCTAAAGTTGTATTTGCTACAACAAACGAGGAGCTCCTTCGAATTTATGCCCTAGGAAGCTAATTGCCTTAATATGGCATACTCCAAGGTAAAACCTGCTCCCCGGGGAGATATGGTTTGTGTCAATAATAACATACTTATATGTTTTCCTTCGGAAAATACCCGTATGTGTTTTATGTTACGGATGAATGCAGTGTTCGTTGTTGCCGCGATTTCTGTTTGCTGTTCCGAAGTTTCAGTTTTCATAAGAACGAGTCGTTTGCAGCTCTACTGGTAGTAGTCCTTGGGCTACGAAGTCTAAACCGAGACTTAAATCTGGTACCACAGGAACCGGGAGCCCCAGGAACTTGTTTCTGCCTGATTATAGAGTATCATGGTGATTGTGGCTTAGACTCAAATAGCGGGGAGAGTTCAATTGAGCTCGGTGTAAAGTTACATTGCAACCGGGTGCCGTGACCCGAAGATCGGACGGAATTTTAGAATTAATTAATTAATTAACTGTCCAATCAAACTGAACCAAAACCAGATATCAGCTGTTAGATAGAATGCCAAATAAAACAGTGTTGCCAAATCAAAGTTGGCTTCTAAAATAATATCAACATAACTTTGTCACCTAAAAATTAATGTTATAAAAATATAATTTTTTAATTAAGAGATATTTGTTGGCACGAGTTATAAGTCTTGAATAGTGATAGTTATAGACTTGATATTAAAATGTTGCAATACAAAAGACTAAAAACTTCTTACCATACTGTAAGACACTATCATTGCTAAGCTACTCACCTGATTTAAATGTAATTTTAAAGGGGCTGAGGAATGGATCCGCCTGTAGTTAAAATGACGTACATTTATTCACAATATGTGTTTTGTTGTCTACAATAAAAAGCCCCACTGGGCTGTATTTTGAATCGGAAATACTAATTTGGGGTTTAAATATATGATCAAGTAAATACAACTTGTTATATGTGTTGTGAGTCACAACTGAAGGACCCTTCTATATGTTAATTGCACTAATTTGTTAGCACAACAATATCTGCTTATTGTGAAATTTTAGCATCGATAAATTGTGTAATGCCAAATCAATTGGTTCAACACTAATAAGCATAAAGTAAAATTGATTAGTCAGTAGATTTAATTTACTATAAATAATAAGACCATTAAGTAGTTTTTTATTAAGTACGGTTCTTGGTAGCACTAATAGTTTAAGTCTAAATTAAATAAACTTTTTATCATTAAATATAAAGACAAATCGAGTTTGAATTATCACAAAATCTGTGCTCTACGCGCACACGAGTATATGAGTAAATGCGTACTCTGGTTTTAAATAATGTTTAGCGGTTGAATGTTGCTGTTGCTTATCACTAACATGCTGATGCTGCTGCTGGTGGTACTGTTGCTGTTGTTGTGCTCTGTTGATGATGTTTTATTTGGTTATTAATGACTTCATGTTTTATTTGGCAATTCAAGCAGAACAGTTTTTAAAGCAACACAAAAAAAAAATTACAAATTGATTTATTAAACACGATGTAATTTGATTTAACAAGAAGTTGTATAAATTATTAATTCATTTATATTACTCCAGTTACTATGATTTTGTTTTTCTTTCTTTCTCTTAAAATAATTTATAATATTTTTATGGCATGCCATTAAATGAATGAGGATGTTGTTCGAATTGTTTATGCAAAAGAGAGTTGAAATTATTTTGATTTTTTTCCAATGAAGTGAAAATACATAATACTAAATTATTTATATGATTTTACTTCGACTGGGAAAATGATATATTATAACAAAAATTGTTTATACACGTTAAGAAAATAAAGTGTAGACAACATGACATGTCCTATTTGAAAGCCATTTGTTTTTTCTTTTACTAGCGGAAATTGTTTTAAAAATTTTAAAATGTGGCAGCAAAACTAAATAAATTATACCGAAATAGGTAGCAAGCAGGAATAAATGGTGTTATGTTTCCATCCTGTGTAAACGTGTATTTATTTTTTGTTTTACTGCCGTTCATGTTTTCTTGAAATGTTGATTATTAATTTTTTTTAAATGTTCCTGCTGTGTAATTCGTTACGTGCGGAGTGTTGGACTAATTTTTGTTAGTCTGAGTAGCACCGAAGAAATATATGTAAGTCGACTTCCTAAACGCAAGTTGCAATGCATAATTTAAAAAAATGCGTATGCAATGCTAAACATGTCTTAAGTACAACCTTGCGTTGCAGAGAAAATTTTTGCATTTTAGCAGCATTTAGGAACGTCGCTATGCAACTCATATATAAAACAAATGTCAACCACATCTTATAAAATTGAATAATTTTTTTTTTTTTTTTGGAATAATGGAGGTGATACAAAATTATTTATCCATGTTGTTGACAAGTGCTGAGGAATTATCTCAGGCTGAACCTTCAAAAAATATTGATAAACTTATTAAAAAAGAAAAAAGAAGAGACAACTTTTATTAATAAAAATGTTTGCATGAAAAATAAAAATTATACACGATTCTGACAGCTGATACTCATTAAAATGAGTTGCCAAACGATTAAGAACATTGGACGTTGCCAGAAAGTTTACGTATGCGTTTACGAAGTGTATGCATTGTAAATATGCATTGCAACTTGCATTTAGGAAGTCGGCCATACTCTGATCAGTTTTAACTGATTTAATTCCAACACTTTAATTGGTGTGATAAAGTTTGTTATGTTCTTTCTGTGGGTTAAGTCACACCTCCACAAGCATTACTCCTCTTTCCTCCTTCTTATGATATATGTTCCTAGTTCTAGTAGAATGCATGGCATATATCGCATACAGCCAGGATTACATTGAATTACCGTGAGTAGTATGCCTTCATGGCACACACCCTCTATGGAGTTTTCCAATAGTAAATACACACGTGTTTATTCGCATTAATCGTTGATAACTAGATAGTTTTTGATATAAAATGGGGTCAGTTAGGGTTCATTCAGCCTACAAACCTCGTTGTTTATGGTCGTTTATCTGCAGCAGCCAAGTGAGTTTAGTTTTGTACGAATGCGATCTAAAAATTTGCCAAGTTCATAAATATCAGCGTTGTCAACTTTGAAATTTTAAAACGCACCAAAATGGGGGGAAAAAGCGCGTTATTTCAACAAAAACGCACCGAGTATTAATTTTCTTTTTTAATTTTTAAAAACGTATAATATTTTTATATAAAAAACACGATAACGAAACAGCCTCTTCGTTCAATAGCTAGAGGTCGTGTTTGTCAAACTTGGCCTCTAGTGCAATTCTATTACTATTCATCTATAAATGTTATCTTTACAATAATTGTACCGATATTTTTATCAAATTTATTATTCAACAATATTATATAATTATATTCTCTGTCGACCGAAATCAGGCGTTAATTTTACTGCCTATTATCCGGTACACAAAAATACAGCTGCTTACCGTCGTTACTGCAGGGGCTGAAATATAGCGAAGAAATGGCTCATTAAAAGTTACAGAATGGATGTATAAGCCATCAAACTATATTAACAGCAATTCTATCAAACACAATGTAAATTTCATTTGTGTTTTCGTGAATGAACAGAGCAAATCAGTTGGTTAGACTGGATTTTTTTAAAAGAATTTATTGAAATATACGAAAATTTCCCAGAATTATAACTAATAAAAGATGAAATTTGCCATAATCAATATGCAAACGCTTTCGAAAAAGTTTATAAATTTTATTAACAACTTAGTAATTTATCAATTACCAAAACAGTAACGAATTCACGCGCCATCTTAAATACGAACTTCTATATCTGTGTTTCCATTTATTGTAATATTTGTCAAACCTGGCTTGATCGTTTAATATCAAAACACGCTCCAAAAACAGCAAATTTCATAAAACGAGATGTTGCTGTATAATACAGCAATATTGTCTTACTTTGTGCATATAATAAGGTGCGTTTATCACATTATAATAATTTGATTGTGCTCTGCGAAATGAAACGTAAAAATTTTGGGCACTTGAATAAACTGTTTTCTTATAATTAATTCTTACTTTTGCAGCTAAAACTTGTTATTTGTTTTTTTTTTTTTTTCTTATATTAAAACAATAAGTTGAGTTGAATTTGGTTTGGAAAATGTAAAAAAAAATGTAATGTTTGGAAAATGTAAAAAAAAGCGCACCCGCACCGACTAAAGCATTTTTCGCACAAATAATTTTAAAAAGCACCAAAAACGGTGCGAAACGCACCGAGTTGACAGCGCTGATAAATATACAAGTTCTAGTTAGCGATGCGACATCGGTAGCTTTTTATTCTCTTGACGCTTTCATATGCGGCGTTGTTCTTGTAATTTGTGGTTTGATTCATTGTACTGATCTAGAGGAAAAAAATAAGAAATTGGCCACTGGAGGAACGTTTTTTGAACAGAATGCTCGTTTCGACGCAGCAATTTTAACACGTCCTTTTAAGCTAATTTGAGAAAACACTGTCAAAGCTTGGAAAAACATTAATCCGTTCTTTGGTTCTTCCGAAAACGAAAAAAATAGTAACGAGAATGATGTTAATCTTCTTGTTAAAATAACACTTGCTTTTCGCCAAATGTGGTCGTTGTCGTTTCAAATCAGTGTTGAACCTATCTAAAATCTCCGTGATTGCTCGGAGATTGTTCTACCCTTCTCTACGTTATCTATGTGAATGACACCGCGTACATTCCAACAAAATATGGCTATAAACTTGTTGGCTGATAGACCCAACTCAAATGTAAACAAACGCAAACAAAGATGGCGAGTCAACAAGAAGAAATATTCCAATGTGCATTAACGTCTGGCAGCGCTACGGCATATGACAATTTTTTGCTACTGGCAATATAGTAAGCCATTTACGCCAAGTGTGTTGTTTACATATTTGAAAATGAATTTAGTGATTTATTCTGAATTAAACATTAAAAAATTATTATGTGAACATAAAAATAGTTCAAATAAAAATAATTTTTAATTGTGAAAAGGTACTTTCATAGTTTATAATTGTGGAAAAAGTTACAACAAGCATGGCATACCACATGCCTGTTTTGTTGCATTGTTGTAATTTTGCTCTAGTGCTGCCACCGTGTAGACGTTAATGCACCTTGAAATATTCACAATCAAAATGTAAACAAATTTTCTGTCAGCTGTTAATTGCATTGGCAATATTAAGCAAAATTTGTAATTAATTAATAATTGAATTCATGAAAAAGTGTATGTATAAACAGCATATCAGTCGCCTCATGCACTTTCATTATCCGATCATCTTATATTATTCTATAAATTTTATCGACGATTTCTGGCGTAAATATACGGCATCACGTGTGCTTATACAACCACAATATAACTTTTTAAGCCACAGAAACTGATTGCCCACCGTACATAAAACGTGTGTTACAATTTGGTTGCCCATCTAAGACACGTCGCTCTTTGATTTCCAACCCTAGTAATGAACAGATTTTTTATTATCCGATAATATGTGCCACAAAACTCATTAATTCCTTATGCTGACAGGAAACTCTTTCACTCTAAGAAAAAGCTTAAAATATTGTTTTCGCCGTTATTTAGTTCAGTAAAATTATTTTTGTATTGCTGTTAGTCCTGAACGGAGGTTGTCCTCTTCACTCGGAGATGCAAGACTCCATCGTTTGCTCTACCAACCGTAGGGGGGGAGATTAAGCTTGAGCTGTCAGATAGTGTAAAATGTGATGGTTCTCAATTATCCTGGCTGCGAAATATCGACTCAAAAGCAGAAAATGTGGTTATTGCATTATTCGCCATTGGAAAGACCTGGGAAATAATTCCTTAGAGTTCCTGCTGGCTACTTGGTGTGTTTATTAAGCCAATTTTAATGTATGGGGCGCACCTACGGTTGAATCATGAATAATTCACTTTATCGAGTTGGTCCTTCATCACATAAGACCGTCAAAGAAGGTGGTAATGTAAATCAATAGAAACATCCTGTCTCAAGATGGCGTAATCTTATTTGTACTCCAATACAACTAGCAAATTACTGGGAATAAATTTTATACAATATTACGCGCTAGCCGAATACAATTCGATAATCTAGGTAATTTTATTCGTTCTATTTTGTTCACACAAATTGTAAACGCATTGTATACCTTGTAAATATACGAGTATATTAAAATATGCTAAGTTAGAAAGATGTAAAATATCTGGCATATTCCGTTCCTGAAACCGATAAAATTTTAATTGCTTACTCTATATCATTTGAATTATTTCCTACATTTTATTTTCATGCCCATTTGATTCTTTTCTGTGTGCTTGCTTATTTCATCAAACACTTAGCCTGAGTGTCCTTTCCTTAACTATTGTAAAGGATATAAAAAATTGTTTTTTCTATATGTATTTCATTTGATTTGTTGCATGATATTGTCCTCTTTATTTAGTTTTCTTTTAAACACGCCATTAAGTTTATCATCAATGACCCATCTAATGGATATCTTGTGTGACTTCTTTATTGGGGTCACAAAATGTCCTTCACTTCGTGTGTACGAGTATGTTCATACAACAGGTTTTTAAGAGCTTTTGGTTTCAAATTGCAGCCCTCTTTTACTAAAAAATTAAAACACTACACGAAAATATCGCGTGGTTCATCGTGAGGTTTGATTTTTAGTCTAAAATAAAACACATAGGTTGTACAGGCCGCCAGTTTCATGAAACCAGCCCACTTGGGTCCTTTTGGTCCCGTTGTGTTGAATAAAACACATAAATTTACATGATATCATTTTGTTCGAAAATTTTGTATTTTTTCGTACTACAGCTGAACAATTTGAAGACGCTCCTGAGCTGTGAGTTTTTCCAAAATGACTTGCTAAATAATACTGAATAAAAATTACAAAGCAATTTGATATGAGTAATGCGCGATCTGTCAAAAATGCTTATTGAGAATCATACCTCACGATGAATTACCCTATACTTATTAAATAAAATATGTGTTAGGCAAATGCATACTTTAATATATATGTTAGTGATTGGGTCAATTGAAGCGGAAGTGTGTCAAAGAATTGAGGCCACAAAAAAAAAACAAGCCAAAACAGAAAGAAAGAAGAAGATTTTACAACACAATTTAACGCCTACACAAAAAGCATTAAACATTATTCAGGTAAAGATATTTGATACGACCACAAAAAGCCATAAACTTTAATTCAAACGTTTGTAAAAACTTACAAAGCTCAAGTTGGTTCTCTGTACATACGTACGTAAATGTTCATACATACGTAAGTACATACAAATTCTATTTAAATTCTATAAAATTTTCTAATTACCTGTGCAAACATGGGCTTGCATGTTGACGAGGTATGCGATTTGTGTTTATTTATTGCTTTTTTGCTTTTTGCCTGCCTAAAACAACAGCCATAGCAAAACTATTAGATTGAATCGAATTAAGGTCTCAACTTCAGGTACGAACATTTAAGGGAGGGGCCGCGTCGCAAACACAATTTATTTACTTTTTTCTTAATCAAACAGTTTGTCTGACTGACAATCAAATGTGCACATAAAAAGACGTTACAACGTGCCGCAAACCATATTTGTATCTCCATTGAATTTAAACATTTTTCTAACGCTTAAAGAGATACGAGTGCTTGTTTGTGTTCTATTGCTAATTAACTTAGAGGAAACTGAAACAGTTCATTTTAAGCGACAAAGAAATAAACGCACCTACAAAACCCAACTCTCAAATCAGTGAAATTCAAAAGACTTACGGCCTTATGTATAATAAAAAACCTTGTGCTAACTAACTAGCTGCTATCTTTCCCTTATGGAAATTTACACACAAAAAACTTAGCAGCTAGTTAGTTAGCATAAGGATTTTGATTATACATAATGACGTTAGTTTTTAACTACTGTGAAACGTCGATAGAAAGATCTTTCCCAAGCTAGCATTTCTAATCGTAAAAGAGTCTATTGGGAATCCGAGAAAGAGCGCATTTAATTGTCGACGAGTTTTGAATGGTAGAAGATGCCTGAAGCGGATGAAACTTTTATACCAACAATCAGCTCGTGATTTGTGAGGTACTTCCATAAAGAAACGGAAAATGCTCCTGTTAATCGAGGGAAGAAGTGCTAAGACGCGTAATTCTCTTATTATAGGGAGCCGCAAAAGGCTTTGTCAAAAAAATCTTATAATACTCGCCGGAGTAGTCCAAATAAAATGTACGATCTTGATTGTAAATAAAACAAAAATTTTTCCAAGAATCATCTTAATATAAACGCACCTACGAAACCCAACTCTCAAATCAGTGAAATTCAAAACGCTTAATTTTTAGCTACTATGAAACTTTGATAAAATGGACTTCCCAGCTAAGATTTTTAATTGTAGAAGAGTCTACTGGTAGTCTCAGAAAGAGTGTTTTGGATTGCCGATAAGCACAGTTTTTTATTCGTAGAAGATCTATCACACGGAATAAACTTTTACACGAGCTGATTGTTCTAGGAGCTGATTTTTCTGTGAAGTACTTCCACAAGGCTTATGTCAAATGTATAGGGAATCATTTAGGGGTCATATATAGAGTATCTCGCAGCTTGAATAACTTAAATGTGTCATATTTTTGTGATCAGTATAGGGAGTCCAAAAAAGCTCTGTCAAATCTTATAATGCTCACCAGGATGGCGCAACCAAAGTGCTCGATGTTAATTGTAAATAAAACAAAAAAATTTCAATTAATTATCTTAATATGTTTTAATGTGATAGAAACATCTATAACAATTATATATGAAAGAAAATATCGACCAAATGCCCGCCATAACTTTGATGGAAGATCTCTATACAATGGTCTATATTGTCAATGACTTTTAGACATAATTAAGGTACAATGTCTTAAATTTGTCGAAGTATCTAATCCTTTAGCCCTTAAACTATTCTTGGCTTATTTGGGTACAATTTTTCTTTTACATGTCTGCCAAAAAGAAGTCCAACGGTGACACGATCGTGGCTCTCAATTCGTACCCCAAATCATGGATTTTTTCTCTTCCATTGTCCTGGTGGAAAATAACTTGTTTCTTTGTAAGTTGTGGACTTTGTTTCAACTTCTCATTGCATCGAACCAATAAGCCATTGATTTTGATAGTAGGAAATGTGGATTATACTGTGGATTATACAGGTCTCATAAACACTTGTTTGTCTTCTTTGGCGCCGATTCATCCCGTGGAAGTCCACTGTTGTGACAGCTCTGTGGTATGCGGTGTGTTGGGGTGGTTATGACGCAAAACCCCGTCTATATTGCGGTTGAACAACGCCATACATCTTCCGTGCTTGTAAGGCCACATTGAAATTCAATAAACCACTTCTTTACCGAGGAAATGGCTGGTGCAGAGCACTATTAATATTTATCTTAGCCTTGCTATGAGCGATGCTTTTTTTCGCTTAATGAGCATACTAAATTCACTTTTTTCTATTTTCTTCTCAAAACACGCGGTAGTCTGCTATCAGCGGCTGCCAACAACAAGCTAAATGACGTCGCTTATTCACACTTAGACAGGAGTTAATTGGCAGTTGTTTGATGATAAAAGAAGTGTTGCCATTTCAATTAAAAGTCGGGAAATACAAAAAAAATTCACGGACTTGCTGATGTGCTGTCTTTAAAAATTAAAGCCTTTAATTATACTAAATATATAATTATAACAAATATAGGTGTATGAGTATATACGAGTACATATTTACATATGGAAACACCCCATCATTGTTGCCAGTAAAATTTCGTGAAAGATACATTTTAGTTTCCAAAAAGATACATTTTGAACAAAATTTCCAAATCCATTTTTAACGTTTAACATTTATTAACGTAACAGTTTTATTTCGTATTTAATGAATTGTACTCTTTTATTAACAGCCATTCCTTACTAAAATTGTACGTTGTCCTTTTTGGAAAATGGCCTGTAAATTATAGCGAAATTCATATGTATGTATGAATTCATTCATTTTGATTATATGTAAATAAATACATAATATTTGCTGCCAGCGTTTTTAGTTGTCCTTTTTTAATTTCGGGATTAAGATTGTTTTATTTTACAAAACTATTACACAAAAAGTACTTAAGGCACTGATTCACTATCCTACACGATCGTACGATTCATTAAAATGTTTTAAAAATTTTGCCGACTTTACAAAATTGCTACAATAGTGGCAACACTATTATATAATTATGATTGCAATAACTTATATACACAATAAAGTAATTAAAAACTTTTATTGCCAGAATAATTTTACTGTATTTAATTTCTTTTCTCGAGGCGCCAACAATATTCTCATATTTTTCACAATGTTTTGAAAAATTTCACAAAATTTTTCAAATCGCACGATTTGTCAAAAACTCTGTCACACAGTTGCATTTTGAGTACTTTTTCAGCACATACACATGTTATATTTAGTAGATCGCACGATCCAGTAGAATAGTGTAACAGGGCCTTTACTGAAGCTACGTATACGCGGTTGTCAGATCTTACAATATTGCCAGTAGAATTGTCTGAAAATGTATTACAATCGTGTGTACTTCCAATTTTTAACTTACAACGTTGCCAGAAAAACCATTGTCAATCAATTGTAAGACGACAATGTTGTCAGGCATCTGACAATCGTGAGAACACTCTTCGTCGGCATTGCCAGATAATTGGCTGGTATTGTAAGCTCAGTTTTAATTGTCAGATGTATAAAATTAATGCACCTGACAATAGCATCATTGTCAAGGCAAGTTTGATGGGCAACACTGCCAAACAGATCATTGTTGATATACATAAGTGGCAATGCCTTACAACATGTTTGGCAATTTTTTTTTATCTAACAATCTGACAACCGTGTGAACTGGTAATTTTTGTTGTCAGATGAATTATTTGACAATGAAATTGTAAGATTATCTAACGATCGTCTGAACACACAATTTATTTCTGCGGGACAATTTTTCATTGTCACTACATTGTCAGCATGTTGCCAGATCTTACAATATTGTAACATCTGACAACCGTGTGTACATAGCTTTTAGTGTCCACACCTGCGATAATATCTAAGATGAGAACGTCAAATTCAATCGCCGCGAGAATTCTGTTACGTGTAGACTTAAAATCAGTGTTATCGCACTCTTATAATTTTTATGAGAAATCTCAGGGCAACGATCTTATAATAAGAGCTGTCAAAAAAGCGATTGTGTGTGTGTTTGTTTAAAAAAAGACGTCATTACAATTTTACCGATTATTAGTTTTGCAAAATATCTTTTAAAACCCCCTTTTAAAAGGAAAATAATTTGAATTTATACATGAATATATACAGTATATATTGTAAGCGATTAATTTTGTACAAAATGTGCACATATACAAAATTCATATAAGTTTCTATTAATCACAAAGAAGTGTTTTCTTCTCGACGGTCAATGACTTATGAATTCTTATAAGATTAACAACGATATGTATACTCCTTGTTAGATGTGAAGATGGACATAGAGAAATTCGCTCTATCATTCTGTCCACGTTTTCTCAGATATTATGTTGGAGTTAATCGCAGTTGTAGAAAGTTAACAAAAAAATATATGTTATTCTTGTATTTAGTTGTCACTGTATGTATATTTTAGTATTCATAACTTTAAAGAACTTTGCCAGAGACGGAAAGTTTAATATTTTATTTCTGCATATTTTGCGCACAGATTCAAAAGATACGAAAAATGTCAGGATTATACATGGTACTTGAAGTCATTAAAAGATACGAAAAATGTATATTTCGTATCCTACTGGCAACACTGCACCCCATGTACTCAAATGCCATTTCTCAAATTTTAGATTTGAAACACTTTTTTTTTAATACGAGGGCGGTTTGGAAACTTCTTAGCCTAGCACAAAAAGCGTAGTGTAAACAGAAGAAAGTTAAATGTTTTGGAAACTTCCATCTCTGCTATGACCACATGTTAAATTTTGTTTCGATCTGGCAACTCCTTCTTATAGAAACAGGTGTTCACAAAAGACGCATCCGCGATTTTTTTACAATGGAAAAACTAGAAATGCGTGGTGTCATTAAATATTTACATAAAAAAGGTTTATCGGGACAAGAAATGCACAATGATATGGTGAAAGCGCTTCTTCATATGCAACAGTAAAAAATTGGATTTAAACGTGGTCGTACAAGCATTGAAGATGAACCACGTAGTGGACGTCCAAAAACAGCAACAACAACAGAAATTGTAGCCAAAGTGCATGATATGGTATTAAATGATCGACGAATAAAAGTGCGTGAAATAGCTAATATCATGGGCATCTCAAATGACCGAGTCAATTTAATTTTGCATGAAGAATGAAAACAGATGAAAAAGCTTTCTGCAAGATGGGTGCCGCATTTGTTAACAGTCGACCAAAAACGCATAAGAATGAACATTTGTTAAGCTTTTTTGGATCGTTTTAAGCGAAATAAAATGGATTTTAAGCGTCGTTTCATAAATGTTGATGAGACATGGATCCACCACTATACTCCAGAGACAAAAAAGCAATCCAAACAATAGACTGAAGCTGGAGGAAGTGCCCCAAAACAATTCAATCGTCTGGTAAGGTTATTGCAACGGGTTTTTGGGACTTTAAAGGTATTTTATTGATTTACTATCTGCAAAAGGGTAAGACAATAAATTCAGAGTACTATTGAAAACTTTTGGATTAATTAAATGTACAAATTCGAGAAAAATGTCCTGGTTTACAACACAAAAAAATAATTTTTCATCAAGACAACGCACCAGCGCACAAGAGTGTTTTAACCAAGGCTAAAATCAACGAATTAAAGTACGAGTTGCTTGGCCACCCACCTTATTCTCCTGATTTAGCTCCCAGTGACTTTTACCTGTTCCCAAGTCTAAAAAAATTCTTTGCTGGTAAGCGTTGTACCTCAAATGAAGATGCAATTACAGTTGTAAACCACTATTTTGAAGACCTTGAGGAAAACTATTTTAATCAAGGGATAGAATTGCTAGAAAAGCGTTGGACTAAGTGTATTGAAGTTTCAGGAGATTATATTGAAAAAAAAAAAAAATATTTTCGAAAAACTAACTATTATCATTTCATTGATAGGCTAAGAATTTTCCGAACCGCCCTAGTATATTTCAATTATTATTATGTAATAAAACTGTTGTTTATTAAAAAAAATCTGACAACACAATAACGAGTGTTGTCAAATGCACTCGTATATCGAAGTTTAACTGTATTCACATAATCTTCTGTTACCACTCATTGTTGGGTTATATTCATTTATTTTAAGAAAGAATTGTTGCGCTTCGATTGCGTGAAGGTTGGTTTAATTTAAACTAATTGTTTTTTTTTTTCATAGTTTATGCTCTGCGTAGCATTCAAGCTAATTATTGTTACGCATTTTAGAAAATGTAAATAGATCTAAAGCTTTTAAGAGATCAACACAATAAAATGTGTAAGATAAGATTTATTCATATACATTTATGTCTATAAAGTAGAAAAAAAAAGAAGACATGAACATGTTAAGCAACGTAACAATGAAAAACGTTTCTTAAGCATGCAATACTGCGTCACATAATGGAATCAGCTTTTGCTCATGAAAGAGCTAAGAGCGCTCGGTTGTTGGATGGTTTTAGCTGTACTGTATGTTCAAGCATGTCCACCATAATCGTGAATTTAAAGACGATTAAGGGCTGATGAGTATTACTGAAAACCTAAAATATTTTTTTGCCTTTATTAGTTTTAATTATTAATCACAGCAATAAGATTTATATATATTTCTTAACTGGCGAAAGGCTTGGACTCTTAAGCCTACAAAATGTGAAAATAACAACAATAAAAAATAATAAAACAAAAAAAAAAAACAAAAATGAGAAAAGTTTTCGGAACCAAAATGTTTATTAATTCAGTTTTGTTTAAAGCGGGTGTTTTTGTTTAAAGGTTATGAGCTTTATTTTGGTAACACTGCTGTGTTTGACAACCCAGTTAACAGGTGATAATTGATTTCCGTTTATTTTGGTTTGACATTTCATCATGAGTAGACTTACATCAAAGTAACGTTTACAAACTGTTGAAATTTGTTGTCCAAATAACCGCTCCATTTGTCAATTGATGTTGAATTCCCATTCAAAATTTTGATCTTCGCTGTTCACTTTTAGTTGAACGGGTCCTTAAGTAAGCAGAATTGCAACACTTGGAATTAGGATAATCCCCAAAAAAATACCATCAGGTAAGGATAACTTATACAGACTGCCAGTACAACCATTCCACCTGTGTTGCTGCCACTAGCGGTTTAGGTCCAAATCAACACGAAAACTAGATATAATATTCCACCCCGGTGATCTTGGATTCCGTTATGTCTGTTAACTCGTAGAGTATCGTTCCGCCCAGATACAAAGCCCTTTTATAAGAAAGAGTTGGACTCTGACAGAAGGAGTGTTCAACACACTCCACCTCCTTCTGATCCCTACAACATTTAATTTCTCCTGACGATGATAACAAATTGTTATCAAAATATTGAGAAATAAAAGAGTTTTAATTGTGAATTAAAAAAAAAAACAAAGATCTGAAGCTGCAAAAATTAAATTTATTTAACAAACGAAGATCAAATAATATTGAGATAAGATCCCTACAACCTCTACAAAAATGTTTAAATGAACGATTTAATCTCCCCGCATGCATCCCTATGCAACAATGTTCTATCAAAACCACTAACAGCCTATGCAACCTTCACTGAAGAAGACCCCTCGGGACTGTAGTCGTCCTACAATCATACACGACCAATGACAGCCTCGCCAACCGGCAGATAACTTCGCCAACCTTACAACCTTTCGGTTGTCCTGTCTCCTTTCTGTAAACCGACTTCGGTATTTGCCAATTCGTCCGCTACCATATTTTTACCAGGGAACTTCACTGTCTCATTAAGCGATATCCGTCATTCGTTAAGCAACTTGGATGTCGTTTAGACACATACAAGCGTATTTAACGCAGCCTTACTATAGTACCTCAACCAGTTAGCTGGTTTCATTATAGCTGTGCTTTCGGGTTGCGTTATGCTTCACTCATTGCAGAGCCTAAGACTCATTCTCCTCTAAAACTGGGGTATACAGATGCCACCATCAACTCCTAGATCCGACTTGGGTATATGTGTAAAGATCTCGAGCACGTCCTCTTGGCGGCTTATTTGTGCTACTATCAAGAAGGTGCTCGACAAAATTGCATCCAATCTCTCATCAGTTGTGAAATCCATTTACATCAGCAATTGCCTTTATGGTTTAATCTAACGGTGAACCAACTAAACGGGGTGAAATATTTATGGTTCGTTCACCAGCGTTCCAGTGTAGCATGCTATGTTCACACAGGTTGCAACTTTTCGCTAGCCCCATAAACAAACTCCTTGCTTAAGAGTTCGGGCCTTCTAATCCCTGACGCATTTAATTTCAAGGCCCAATGAACCTTGGTAGGTCGAAGTCCATTAAGAGCATCAGCCCCATCCTTCTAACCATCAGTCCTGATTCCTTACAGTACAAGTATCTGTTGCAAGACAACAACACCTCGGGGAAACTAATTTCCGTTTCTGCGATTTTAGGTTTAAACCGCAGCCAAGATAGGCACCTCAACCATTATCAGCACTGAGAGATCTGCAAGTCATAATCTCCCAGGGGCTTTGCTGATCCCTGTTCTGCCATGTTTAACCCTTATTAAGAGTTTCGGAAGTCCAACACAACATAAGTCACAAGGCTTCCTAGAATTTTGTTTGCTGAAACAAACGTGGAACTCGTTCCCCTCTATGCCCCAGAAAACAGAGTGCCCTGGTTTGGTCTACGCTAAAGCAAAACCTATTTCCCGAGGGCACAAATCGCTCATCAGTAGAGTTAGTGACCCCGGGGGGTCCACTATCGTCTCTTTCTACAACTTAGGCTTTTAGAATACGCGCACATGCACATGGCCACTTCTTTCACCATGAGATCAGCTGGCTGCCAATGCCTCATAGGAAACAGTGCTTTAGTTGGTGCAGGGCAAGAAGCATCAGTCATCATTAAGGCAGACGCAAGCAGTATCTTTTCCATATTATGAGCTTTATTACCATGCTAAATAATCAGCAGGGGTTCCAAGGATTTTTACTACCCCAGATCTTTCCAATAGTCTACGACATAAATACAAGACATCAGCAGTTTTGTCTGCTCTTGATTCCCAGACATTTGGAGCTATCCGACTCAAGCCCCCTGGAGGTTGGTAGATCCAATGAAAGAGTTTGGGTGAAAATTGCAAGCACTATTACATCCGTAGAAATTTCTGTTTGGTATACTTTATGGGCGGGCGAAGTCATTAGCCTATACGTGCTCAAAAAAACCTCCTCCCTTCAGGGAGAACGGGCATATTCCTAACTTGGCACTCTGTTTTTTGGGCTACAGAGGAGTAGAAGACCCTCATTTATTGTAGCAAATAAAACTCTAGAAAGTCCCCGCATGACTTAAGCTGTGTTGCAATTTCGAGAACACACACCTAGGGCCTGCATCTTGACAAAAAAGCGGTGGCTTAGACCTAAAATTGCAGAGAGGGGTTAATAGTCTTTCAAAATATTATGGTGCATGTCGATTTTCGGGAAGCTAATTATCTTGCAACAGATGCTTATAATTTAAGCAAGCAGTATTGATGGGTTGATGGGTGAGCTAGTTAAAGGCTTTATGAATTTCGGGGCTCTAACTCGGGAAGTTTTGTATTGAATTGGCTGTCTGGGGAATTGCATACAGGAGGGATTAGGAGGTCCAAGCTCTTCATGTGGATACAAACGTATGACAAAAAGGTGCGACCTTTATGCTCCTTGCAAACCAAATGATCTTGTTTACCCCGTGGAATTGGTTCACAATCGGATTAGCCCGACTCATCGATATAAGAAATATATTTTTTTGTTCTATTAGATATAATTTTAACTCTACCAAACATCTTGTACACATAACAGCAATAATCAAATAAATGGGGAAATTTATAGTGACAAAGCATTATTAATAAATTATCTCATTTTAAAATTTACAAACCATAATATTTCCTCTTAATTCATTTTCCTTTGTGTTAAGGGGACTTTGCGAAATGAATACTTGTATACTCGTATTATAGTGATTACTTAAGAGTATTTCGGCTGTTGCGCACTGTAATTGGTTTAAATTCACCAGCCAAGTAAATGATGGTTATTTTATATGACGTTTTCTTTTTAAGCTTAAAATGTATTAAATTTCTTAATTTTAAATGCGTGTAGACTTAATTTAGTGCGTTTCTTTTTTTTTTTTTTTTATTCAGCTTAAACAAAAATTTAGCTTAATTTAAAGTTTTATATGAATTTTAAGCAAAAATTTAACAGATGCATACACATATATATACTCGTACATATGTACATCATTTCACTAAAAATAACGTTTTGTTCTTTTTTTATAATTTCAGACTTAAAGCATCAAATGTAGATGTTGCCAAAGAATATAAAACGTAAGTATCATATTTATTTTTCTGAATATTTAATAAGACAACAGCACCTCGGGAGAGTTCTAATTGAAGAGTTCTAATCGAATAATTTTAAGGGTGTCTTTAATAGAGGTGTAGAACTTTGAAATAGAATAAAGCAAAAATGAATTTTTAAAATTGACATGAAATTTAGTTTATTCGAAAAATAATCTTCTAGCAATATGATTTAAATATGGCTTCTAGCATGTGACCGCCACGGACTTATCGGCGTATCCTAGCGATTTCTTATACCCCACTGGAAATAGTTTATCGGCGATAAATCGCACGATATTGGAAGACAAATCACAGGTCCGTGAAACTATATGTTTACCATGCAGGATGTGCTCCTGCATACCATTGTTGTTAAATTCCTAAACAAAAAAGTCAGTAATCATGACTCTATAGCACCCAGTTGGCCATGTCTTAAAGACATCTTAAACGATGGGTACAAGACAAAGGTTCGTAGGAAGAAGATTCAGCTCTAACGAAAAAGCGATTACCGAAACTAAAGGCCGCGTCAGATAAAACTTTGTCGCTTTGCGTGAAGTTTAAAACTTTAACAGAAAAGCGCAAAGCAAAAGATGTATGTCACAATAAATACTTTGGCAACGCTCACGATTTGTTTATTTATCTAAAAAAATGGTTGTTAATTTTTATATTTAATCATTTATTATGATAATAGAAGTTAGAAATATTATTGGCCGGACTACTGAAATTGGTTCGAATTATTTTCTTAGTACATAAAGCTTTGGAGCTATTAGAAAAAACTTCAACGCGTAAAAAGATGAGAATTGCCGAATTTTTCGCTTCACATTGCGTTTAAAGTGCATTATGTGACATGTTTCATATAAGTATGTATATTTTATCTTAAATGTCAAAGCGGATTTGCACCGCAAAGCGAAGTAGAAGTTTTATCTGTCACGGCCTTAACGCGTATTTTGAAGGGTATTCATATTATCCAGATGGCAGAAAAGAGTTTGAATATCGTCTTACTAAGTCTATTGAGCTAAAAAGAGACTATGTTGAGAAATAAATGTAAAAATGTTTTCTTTTCCTACTTAGGTAGCTTCAATATCAATCCTCCCTCATATATTGGTTTTGCTAAGAATTTTCATAGAATGGAAACAATGAACTCAAATTCAATGCATATAACGTTGGGAAAATGTTCTTAACAATAGCTTACTCCGATAAACCAAACTTGAATCAAGAGCCCTAGCCTCAAAACTCCGACCAAAATTTTAGCAATCTTGAGGCAACTCTGCAGACTCTTGTTCAATCTATAAATACATTTACGGTTTCCATGACGAACATGATGCAGGAAATGCTGAAAATGCAATCCACTATTTTGCAGGCAATTTTAATAAAATGAATTGGTTAAAAATATGTTTCTGGAACGCAAACGGCATCCGCCGTTTACTCCCGGTATTGATCAAATTACTGGTAAAATGCTTGAACAGTTACCTCGTGTAGCTAGAAGAGTTCTACTTTTTATTTTTAACGCTTTTTCACGTCTCGAATATTATCCTGCAGAGTGGAATTACTATGATACCCAAACCAGGGAAGGATCCCACTAAAGTAGAATCATACAGACCAATAAGTCTACTGCCAACAATTTCAAAACTGTTCGAAAAATTGTTAATGGCGAAGTTGACACCAATATTAAACAATATGGGATGCATCCCTGATCATCAATTTGACTTTCGGGCTAAACATAGCACTATAGAACAAACGCACAGACTACAACGTCATAAGACAGACTTTTGAAGACAAAAAGTATTGTTCAGCTTTATTCATTGACATTTCCCAAGCTTTTGATAAAGTGTGGCACGAGGAATTAATTTACAAAATAAATTTGAATTTGCCTGCAAACACTCACAAGCTTCTGGGAAACTACTTATGCGGCCCGAAGTTTGTTATCAGAGAAGGCGATTTTATAAGCCCCTTACAGCCAATCGAGGCAGGAGTTCCCCAAGGAAGCATTCTAGGACCTACTTTATATTTGATTTACGCCGCAGACATGCCAACGGGAGCCGGAATCCACACTTCAACTTTTGCAGATGACACAGCATTCTGCAGCGTACATGAAAACCATCAAGTAGCTTCGCGAAAGTTGCAGGAGTATATTTCAATATTAGAGAAATGGTTAAAACTTTGGAAAATTAAAGTTAATGAACAAAAATGTACTCACGTTACATTCACACTGCGTAAATAAACACGTTCAGCTATCCAAATTAACAATTCACCTATTACGCAGCAAAATGAACTCAAGTACCTTGGTATTCATCTCGACCGTAGATTAACGTGGAAGTCTCACATAGATGCGAAAGCTAAAGTTAAAAGCAGCGCAACTGAATTGGTTTATGGGCAGAAATTCGACATTGAAGCTGGATTGCAAACTTTTATTATACAACGTAATTCTAAAGCCTATATGTTGCTATGGAATTCAATTAGGGGGTACCGCCTCCACTTCTAACATTGAAAAAATTCAAAGGCGACAAAATCAAATTCTTCAGACGATTACTGCAGCTCCATGGTACGCATTCAGAAGGATCTCTGTGTTCCTCTTGTAAAAGACGAATTTTCAAAATACGCAACAAGGTATATCTGTAAATTGGAGCTTCACCCAAATCCTCTTGCACGCAATATACTTAATTTTGAAGGACACTCTCGATTGAGAAGGAGGGATACCCTTGCCACCATCAGAACGTCCAATAGGTGATTTTACTGATATTGACCGTGCAAAATAAAACATTTTTGTCTAGCATTGGCTGGACTTAATTAATTTTATGTATTTAGTATTAAGATTTGAATACTTATTGTTAGTTCACTTTGTGAAGATTCATTAAATAAATGAATGAAAAAAAAAAACAATTGCTTACCAAGCTTTTTGCATACGGAATAAAAAACCAAGAAATAACTTTTATTTTCTGAGGAATAAATAAAAGTCGTAAAATAATTTTTATTTTCTAAGCGAAAAATAAAACTCAATAATTTACTCAAGCAGTAAAGATTAAAATGCAATTTTGTAATCAGATAATAGAAGTGAATCGGTGTTTCCGCAAAACAGATTGAATAAATGACAAATAATTCGTCAGTTGTAAAAAAAAGTTTCCTACTCGTACACTACTTTTAGAAACTGGCACTATATTAAAAATCCAACACGTTCATACTTATATATATATTCTGTATAACACGAAATTAATTCCTCTTCTTTATTTTGGTATGTGATATTATTTAAATTAAATATAAAAATTTAAATTGCAAACAATAAAAAAAAAATTATTAATTCTCATGCACCCCACAACGCAAAATCCCAGCTGTGCAAAGTATTAAAAGCAATATTTTTGCAAGCACTTTATAAATGCTCTCAGTGGTTTTCATTCCATATGACTTTGTATATTTTTATGTATGAGTATGTATGTGAGTGTTCTCTTAAAAAAAAAAAACTATAAAAAAATAGATGAAGTTTTTTTAAAGCACTCACAGCAATAAATATTTAATAATATGTTTTCAACGTTATTAGCTACTGTGCATAAATAATAAGTCGTAGTGATCATAAAAATACTTATAGTCAAGTGATTTCAAGCAAACAGGTGAAAAACAGGTGTAATTAACTATTGAAAGTTCAATGTATAGAATATTTCGGAAGACAAATAAAAGCGAAAGTATTTTACGTTTTAGAAAAAAATTATTAATGTCAAAATTGGTATCTTTTAGAACACATATGTTTTATAAAACTATAGAAGAAAGGATTACGTTATACTGGCTCAAAATAGAAAAAATAAATAATCATTTCCAAAATTTATATAATTTTATATAAGGCTTCAACAAATGAATAAAAAATACATTAGCTCTATTCACAGTCTCGTGCAAATGTTATTGCATCATTGCATTTGCAAAAAGGTTTAGCATATTTTTACTCTACACCAGTGATGCCCAAAAGTTCTATATGGAAGAGTAAACACCAATACAACAAAGCATGCGAAAGTGTTGTTGCTTTGCTTTTGTGTGTGTGCGGTGAAGAATAAAAAAAATATGAAAGACGAAGTTGTTTGTGTAATTTTCATTGCTAGTGCTGAGCGCAGTATTTGTATATTAAAAAGCACAGCCCTATAGCTAAGCGCATTTACAAAAACAATTGAGTATCAATCGCATAGGCCTGGGCATGTTTGCTCTTATATGTATATGCAATACTTATGTGTATATGCAATACTTAAAACCTATAGTTTTTATTTGCTCTGCTTATGCACAAGTTAATTGCATATCAACAGCTGACAATCAGCGATCCAAGCCAAAAGTGTGAGATGGAGCTAAAATATAAAATACATTTGCAGAAGTAAGGGTATGTTCCTAAAAAATTTCAGTGTACTTTTTTTAAAAAATTTTTAGTTTTTTTTTTTCTCTCATTTATTTATTAAATCTTCACAAAGTGAACTAACAATAAGTATTCAAATCTTAATACTAAATACATAAAATTAATTAAGTCCAACGGTCAGTATCGGTAAAATCACCTATTGGACGTTCTGATGGTGGCAAGGGTATCCCTCCTTCTCAATCGAGAGTGGCCTTCAAAATTAAGTATATTGCGTGCAAGAGGATTTGGGTGAAGTTCCAATTTACTGATATACCTTGTTGCGTACTTTGAAAATTCGTCTTTTACAAGAGCAACACAGAGATCCTTATGAATTCGTGAGTTTTTTACGTGCCATGGAGCTGCAGTAATCATCCGAAGAATTTGATTTTGTCGCCTTTGAATTTTTTCAATGTTAGAAGTGGAGGCGGTGCCCCATAATTGAATTCCATAGCACCATATACGCTTTAGAATTGCGTTGTATAATAAAAGTTTGCAATCCAGCTTCAATGTCGAATTTTTGCCCATAAGCGAATTTAGTTGCGCTGCTTTTAACTTTAACTGAGTAACTTTCGCATCGATGTGAGATTTCCACGTTAATCTACGGTCGAGATGAATACCAAGGTACTTAAGTTCATTTTGCTGCGTAATAGGTGAATTGTTAATTTGGATAGATGAACATGTTTGTTTGCGCAATGTGAATGTAACACTTTTGTTCATTAACTTTAATATTCCAAAGTTTTAACCACATCTCTAATATTGAAATATACTCCTGCAGACGCTGCAGAATGCTGTATCGTCTGCAAAAGTTGAAGTGTGGATTCCGGCTCCCGTTGGCATGTCTGAGGCGTAAATCAAATATAAAGTAGGTCCTAGAATGCTTCCTTGGGGAACTCCTGCCTCGATTGGCTGTAAGGGGCTTATAAAATCGCCTTCTCGGATAACAAACTTCCGGTCGCATAAGTAGCCTTCCAGAAGCTTGTGAATGTTTGCAGGCAAGTTCAACTTTATTTTGCAAATTAATCCCTCGTGCCACACTTTATCACACTTTAGTTTATGTAAGAAGAAATCCATATATGTATATGTGTTATTTCCTTCAAAATGTTTGATCAAGCAGCGTCGGTGTCACACATACTAAAGCTGCGTACACACAGTTGCCAGATATTACAACATTGCCACTAAAATTGTCTGAAAATGTATTACAATCGTGTGAACTGCCAATTTTTAATTTACAACATTGTCAGAAAAACCATTGTCAATCAATTGTAAGACGACAATGTTGTCAGGCATCTGACAATCGTCAGAACACTCTTCGCCGGCATTGCCAGATAATTGGCTGGTATTGTATGCTCAGTTTTAATTGTCAGATGTATAAAATTAATGCACCTGACAATGGCATCATTGTCAGAAAAAAGTCTGATGGGCAACACTGCCAAAGAGATGGTTGTTGATATACATAAGTGGCAATGCCTTACAACATGTCTGGCAATTTTTTTCATCTAACAATCTGACAACCATGTGAACTGGCAATTTTTGTTGTCAGATGAATTATTTGCCAGATCATAGTCTGACAATGAAATTATAAGTTTTGCTTATGATCGTCTGAACACACAATTTACTTCTGCGGGACAATTTTTCATTGTCACTACATTGTCAGCATGTTGCCAGATCTTACAATATTGTAACATCTTACAACCGTGTGTACATAGCTTAACAAATTTTCACAAATACTATTGTCAGCTTGTTAAGCATTTTGATCGTATCCATCCTGCTTAAAAATAATCTTTTCTATTAAGCTATCTGCAAAAAAATAAAAATCATGAAAACAAATTACAAAAAATTTTTGCTGTTAAGCCAATTCCAGAAAAGAAAGAAAAAAATTGAAACCTTTTCAATTCTCATAATGCAAATATCTTCTAAAATTACCAGCCGTGAGAATAAATTTTTCTGTAGGTTCTTAACCTTGAAATTCCTGAGAAAACTTATAAGAAAATCGTCAAGAATATAAATAAATAATTCTCTAGTTACAATCGTTTTAATAATCCCGCCAGCACTTGTAAGCATGAAGGTAAGTAAAAATACACATCAAAGAAATGAAAATCCAGCGCTGAAACAGCAGTTCGAAGAAATGATTGTATACACATCAACGTTTGCCAACTACTTAAAACAATTAACCTAATGAACGAATATGGGCGAACTTAAATTACCTTTACTATATCATATACACACATACATACATATGTATGTGTACGTATAAATATGAGTAGTTCACACTACGATCTAGCGACAAACTTCGCAAGGCCTTCCAAAAGAAGGCTCTCTGGAGCTTTTTTTGACTCCAATATAATTTGCTTCAAATTCAAATATGCCACCAAAGTCACTTCTTTATTCGAATTCACTAACATATACACATGTATAACTCATACCTATCGAAACGTGTGATTGTATGGATGTCAATAAAGAGTTTGGTCTCATTTCCTGCAGTGCAGGCTTTTGGATAAAAAAAAATACATTAAAAAGAAAATATACGTACTTGTATGCCAAGTGGTTTACAGTGAAGTCCCTACAAAAATCATCTAAATATTCAATATTTGGAACTTTAATATCCATAACACCCATCTGATGTGGAATACTGGGTTTCGCATAGAATTAAATATTTCTGTCTTTTGTGCAACGATTTCGATACCTGGTTTAGTTGTATACTATTTCATTTTAAATTCGCTAAATATTCTTTGCAAAATACTGGAAAGAAAAAGATATTATAAAAAGAAGTTATAAGGAATTTTAATTTGATAATTTTAAGCCACCTGTATACTCGATAGCGAACGCCAGCATGATTTATTGTGAAAATCCCTGACTATGTTAAATCATCCCTGACAGAGGATGGGTCAACTCCACGGGTTGAATTATTCACGATTCACTAACGCCAGTGTGTGGCTTGCAAGGTTGAGACAGGTCGCAACTTTTTGCTATAAGTTTGTAGCCATATAGTCAAATCCCGTACCCAGCAGTCAATGGAAGAAGACCTTAATGAGTTGGTACTTCGAAGTCATTGATAGACTTAGCCCTTAACCATTTCACCCGTCAAACCATCACTTCTGGTTCTTTACATAACAGGTATCTGTTGCAAGACAACACAACCTTGGGGGGTTAGTAGCTTCCGAAAACCGTTATGCAGCAAAAATATCTGGGGCATTAATCGTCTTTTTTGCGGTTTAAGTTTAAACCACAGCCAGAACGTTTCAGTCAAGGTAGGCACCTCAACTATAATCAGCGCCGAGATGATCTGCAAGGCAAAACCTTCCGAGGGCTTTGCTGATCCCCCTTCTCTCAATTTAATCATTGGTACGAGTTTCGGAAGTCCAATACAACATAAGTCATGCGGGTTCCTATAGTTTTATTTGTTACAACAAATAAAACTATAGGAACTTTCCCTCTATGCCCCAGAAAGTAGAGTGCCCTGGTTTGGTGTACATCAAGGTACGACCTGCTCCTCAGGGGGAAATCATCACTGACAGATATTGAATTTTCCTTTGTCTCATCCAAGAATTTTTTAAGCAAAAACTCAACTGAATTGATTTTGTTCGCTAGGTGTTCGCGTATCTGTGAGCTACTTGAGCACACCCATCTTTTGTTTTTGTTTAAGAATAAGTTATTTATTTTATTTATTTATTTATTTATTTTAGTGAAATTACAGCGCAACAAGACTTAATTTTATTTAACATTACTGCTGATATAAAGATAGGTTGTGAACAATGTTATAAATATTAAGAATTAACAATTAAAGAAATATTGCAAAATAACATATATATAAATACAACAAAAAACAATAAAAAATAATTATAAAAATAATAATAATAACAATAAAATAAGTATTAATTGAATGAATTAATATTGTAATAAGGCAAATATCACCAACTCCCAAAGCAGTGACTTTTGACAGCAGTGCATTCCATCAAACGTCTTGGAAATATCTAAAGCAAACACTTTTTTCACCACAATGATATGTCGATATGCCAAAATATCGCCAGCAGAGCAACTGTTGGCATAACCTGATTGCCGATCACAAAGTAAATTATGCGATTCTTGATACCTTGCAAGAGAGTAATTAACCATACTTTTCATTACTTTCGAAAGTGGTGAGGAAATTATAATTGGTTGGTAATTTTCAGGGTTATTCACTTCGGCCTTTTTGGGAATTGGCCGATGCTGTGGGAACTCACCTATATAATATTTTGCAAGTGACTGGTCTAAAAAATGTGTATGAAGAGCACCTAATTTTTGAATGATTCCGCTGATAATTTTCTAGATGAGATCGTCTCTATTCTGTAAACAGCACATTAAACTTTTCGCTTTTTTTCTTTGTCGATTTCGTTTTTGAACTCTTAACATTTGAACATTTGACTTGAATTTTCCAACATTGAAACAGACAGGAAACACATTTGCAGGCAATTTATTCCACATTCGAAGTGTAGGGCTAAAAAACGAATTCTCTCTGTAATGCGTAGTACGATTCCCTGAGGAACCGACCCCAAATGGATGCGCTCTGGACGATCCGCGTGCTACGTAAAAATGTGCGAGTTTCGGGAACAAGATCCCTAATCGCATCAGAGCAAAATCCATTGTAGTCACGATAGATTAGAGTAACTCACCCCACACTGCGTCGATGCTCCAGTGAGTCAATAGAGTTGGATACCCTACTGCCACCGATGAGCTTCTTCGCCCTCTCCTGCACACTGTCGAGTAACCCCAAAATAGACTTTGAGGCACCGGCCCAAACATGAGAGTTGTATTTTCGGTCGAATGTAGGTAGTGTAAATAGTAAGAAGGTCGGATGGAGTGAAGTACATCTTACACCGTTTCTAAAACCCGAGGCACTTGAATGCTTTTTAGAGCCATGAAAAATGTGATCATTCCAGCGAACATCACACTGTACTTTCATTTCCAGAACATCAAGAGCATCCGATTCCTCAATATTTATACCATCCATTAGTACAGATGAAGCAGCATTTGCGGTCGTTTGCTTGTGTGTTAATAAACAGCATTGGGTCTTACGAGCGTTAAAGGTGACCCTGTTTTTACGACCCCATTCGGAGATTAATAGAAGGTCACTATTCAGTGAATCGTTCATATTTAGCCTCTTGGCAGCGATCTCTGATAGGCTGGGCCTATGACCAAAAGAGTACGAGTGACAAATGCGGCTGTCATCTGCGAAAGAGTGGATAGGATTGGAAGCTTGATAGAGAAGGTCGTTGAGGAAAATAAGAAATAGAGTAGGAGAAAGAACGGAGCCTTGCGGTAACCCTGAATTAATCTTGAACTAGTTTGATGAGACCCCATCTATAACAACGCGTATAGTGCGGTCTCTGAGAAAGCTCGATATAAAGCGAGAAAATTCATCACCGATACCAAAAGCAGTATGTTTTGCAGTAGTGCGGCATGCCACACTCTGTCAAATGCTTTGGAGATATCTAGATCCACCACTATACTTTCGCTGAAATGGTGGATTGAGTGGCAGCATTTCTCGGAGACGTATGCCAAAAGATCGCCAGTAGAGCGACCCTTACGAAATCCGTATTAGCGATCACAAAGTAATTTATGCGACTCTAGAAACCTCACAAGATGATATTTTAATATAATGTAGTTTTTTATAACAATTTATTTTTGTTTGTTTCATTACAACTAGAGATGAGAAAATGTATTGATTTTCTCAAATCACGCATGATTGTAGCTTGAGCTAGCGTGCCTGATCACGATGCAAAAAAACATATACACGCGCAGTCTTTAATTGCAACATTAATACAGTAGAGAGGGAGATATCGAATGATGTTGCAATGGAGACGATATTGGAATAAAAGCTTGAACATTTTATTTTAATCTTGTGCTAAATAGAAATAAAATATTAATTAATTAAATCCAATTGATATTTTTATCGAAATTTTAATTCAACTCAAAATTATATGTGTGGTTCAATTTGAATAAGAGAAAATTTTATTACATTCAAGCCCAAGGAAGAAAAATAGTTTCATATACATTACATACCTTTATATAAAAAATATTTACATATCAAAATTACGCACATCAAAACGTTGTTTTTGCATCTTATTTTAAACAAAACTCCCTTTTTGTTTTATTTTAACAAAACGTGTTATTTGCAAATTAAAAGCCCTTAAAGTTCGTACAACGCTAACATATATTGAGTCGACTTATTGCCGTCCGAATCGGGTGAAAAAAAATAATCTATGAATTTACAGTTGAAAGAAGGGACTATTAAAAGGCCTATTGACAACATGTTTTCACCGCATTTAGGGTATGCAAATTTAATTGAAAACAATACGTAGCTGCAACAACAAAGCAAACAAAACCCCTACTTACAATTCCCATTCATTCGTTCATTTTCATTGCCAACACCATACTCGTATACTCGTAAGAAATGTTCAAATGCATATTTAATCCATTTGCTTTTGTTTTAGTTCGCATGTTCATACGAGTACGTATGTATGTGTACATATTACAAATCTATGTGTCTTTTGAAAATGTAAAATCTGATTTAAAGACTCCTAGATAATTACAAGGAAATTTTCAAAGTACTGTAGATTATAAAGTTAAGGCTGCAGTAAATAAAACATGTGCGAATGCTAGTGGTTTCGATATAAAAGCCGCAAACAATTAAAAAAGAAAGTGAAAATTATAAATGACACAAAGAAAAGTTTAATTAACGTTGCATTTCTCACCTGCTGCCATGTTTTTTATTGCGAAGCTCGTTCAGTTAGTTGTAATCAAATAAAGTTCTTGCAAGATAAAAAGTGATGCTAAGTTTTGCAATTCCACGAATCGGTGCGGTGGTAAAACAGTAAAACTGTTTTTGTAGACGGGCTATCTACAAAACACATACGAGAGACTTTTCCGAAAAATTTGATTGAAAAACGCTAATTTTTGTGAGTAATTTCGATACTAACTGTCTGAACGAGTTGTGCGTCTGTGTTCTGTAAACAGCATATGAAAAAAGATAATAAAAACTTTCTTGCCACCGCCCACCTGGTGGAATTGTAAAATTTAGCATCACTATTAGCAGGGGAAGGAAAAGGGGATATGGCAAGAAAAAGAGAATTTTGTTAAAGAAAAAAGTAAAAATTAATATATATCTTTCAATTAAATAAAAGTAAAAATGTCCTTGAACTTTGAAACAACAAGCAGTGGCTCAAAATATTGTCTTTACTGACCGGATGGTCCGTACCCCCCACTTTGTGTCGGCCTGATCACAATAGTGTACTTACCGACTAAAAGGCCCCCTTCTTTTTCCTGGTATAAAAATTTCCACCCCGGTACTGCCTTACCATTACGTCGGGGTGGATTCTCAATGGCTTTATCAGCCCTACTCTTTACATTATCCTTCGTCTGGGATCCTGATTATGGTTTTATTCTGCGGCCTCCAGATCTAGCTTTTTCGCAGAATCGTGACACCGCTAAAAAGTTGGTCTCGCTCCCTATCATGATGTTCACGACATTCTCCACTGTTACTGAGCCAGCTACTATCTCCAGTTCTCTACGAGTTTCCGCCCATCGAATACACTTAAAGAAAGTGTGTTCGGCGTCATCCAGGACTTCTTATTCCTCGTATAAACAAAAGGGTGTTACATTTGCCCATTTTGTATAAGTAGCTATGATAATAGTCGTGATCTGACAGCATTTGAGTCAGACAATAGTTCAAATTCCCATGCCGTCTGTTCAACCATTTCTCGATATTGGGAATGAAACGTTTCGTCAATCTGTCCATGGTGCTCCATCTAGACTGCCAACTGTGCAACATTTCCTGTAGTATTTACTGCAGTCTTCCAATGTCTGCATGGTCAGACTGTCTTGATATGCATGCCTTCCTTCATGCTAGAATCTGTAGATCTATTGGGATTATACCTGTTATAACTGCGACCGCTCCCCCCAACACCGTACGGTATGCAGATGTGACCCGCAAAGCAGCTACCCTTTGCACTACTAACAATGTTTTTGCTCTACTTTGTATCCTAACTTTCTCTCCCCAGATTTTGCTCCCATGGAGAAGGATGCTATTATATGCCTCCATTATAAGTTTGCGTTTTTCTGATAGTTTGTAGGAGACACAGAAAAAAATTTTTTCCTGTTCAATAACGAAATTCGTTGAATCAATTAATAAATTGTTTAAATGCGGACCTGTAAAAGAATTCGTGGAATCAAACAAAAGTTTAGTAAAAATAATTATTGATCGAAAACATAAATTTTTTTTGTTGATATTTATGTACATATATGCATATAATTATTTTTTCAGATAAAAAATTTTGTTGATTTTATTTTTTACTATAATTTTTTCTGTGTATGTTCGCCATCAGTCGGCCTAATCGTCCTGTTATACCAGTAGACTTGTTAACAGCATACTGAACCTATTCTGAGAACGTTAGATTTGGGTCAAGCCTTATCCTGAGATAATTCACGAATTTCCTCGTTGTCAAAATCAATTTATCAAAATGTATATCAATTTCCATTGGAATGTCACGCCTGCTAATAATTATGAGCTCAGTCTTCTGCTCAGCCAATTGCAAGCCATGTGTATATAGCCATCCTTTTGTCTTTACATATTAATAAGATTAAACTTCTATATAATGGATTTAAAACTAATTTTAAACAAATCTGTGGTGTTTATCGGACATGAATGAGTTATAAGTCTAGAAATTGTTTTTCAATATTTTCATACAAATTTTCTAGAAATACTAGTATTCCTAAATTCATTTTCCATAGACGCACAGAAAAAATTATAGTAAAAATAAAATCAACAAAATTTTTGTCTAAGAAATAATTTGTATGCATATACATAAATATTAAAAAAGTAATCTTGGATATTGTATTTAGTTGTTGTTAAAAAAAAATTGTTGTTTTCGATCAATAATTATTTTTACTAAACTTTTGTTTAAATCCAGGAATTCCTTTACAGGTCCGCATCCAAACAATTTATTAATTAATTCAACGAATTTCGTTATTGAACACGAAAAAATTTTTTTACTGTGCACCACATTCGTTTTAGTCAAGTATAAAAAACTGGTCGTAAGCGTTTTTAAAAACGCTAAATTCCTTTTTGGTTGTTCGAAGGAATACGCGTTTTACTGGGAATTCGGAGTTGTTACAAAAAAAATACAACATGTTGTTCATTTGTTTGAAAGCTGTAAGAAATGTCGAGAGGTGCATAAATTTTTTTTTTTTTTTTTAAGCATTTTTCTATTTATTGAATCTTCAAAATGAACTAACAATAAGTATTCAAATCTTAATACTAAATTTAAAATTAAAAAATGTGATTCTTAAGTCCGGCCAATGCTAGACAAAAAGTTTTATTATGCGGGAGCTATTTCGGTAAAATCACCTATTGAGCAATCTGATGGTGGCAGCGGTATCCCTTCTTTTAAGCCGAGTGTGGCCGCCAAAATTAAGTATATTGCGAGCAAGAGGGTTTGGATGAAGTTCCAGTTTACTGATATACCTTGTCGCGTACTTAGAAAATTCCTCTTTTACCAGCGGAACACTCAGATCTTTATGAATTCGTGAATTTTTGATGTACCATGGAGCTGCAGTAATCGTTCGTAGAATTTTGTTTTGTCGCCTTTGGATTTTTTCAATGTTTGACGCTGTGGCGGTGCCCCATAGTTGAATTCCGTAGCACCATATAGGCTTTAGTATTGCGTTGTATAACAAAAGTTTGCAATCTAATTTCAGTGTCGAATTTCTGCCCATAAGCCAATTTAGCTGCGCTGCTTTTAGTTTTAACTGAGTGACCTTTGCTTCAATGTGAGACTTCCATGTTAGCCTACGGTCCAGGTGAATACCAAGGTACTTGACTTCGTTGTACTGCGGAATAGGTGAGTTGTTAATTTGGATAGACGGACATGTTTGCCTACACAGTGTGAATGTAACATGAGTACATTTCTGTTCATTAACTTTGATTTTCCAAAGTTTTAGCCATTTCTCTAATATTGAAGTGTATTCCTGTAAATTTCGTGATGCTAAATGGTGGTTTTCATGAACACTCAAAAACGCTGTGTCATCTGCAAAGGTAGAAGTGTGGATTCCAGATGTCGTTGGCATGTCAGAGGCGTAAATCAAATATAAAGTAGGCCCCAGTATGCTGCCTTGGGGAACTCCTGCCTTGATTGGCTGAGTTGGGCTAATAAAGTCGCCTTCTGTGATAACAAACTTCCGCCCGTATAAGTAGCTTTCCAGAAGCTTGTGTGTATTTGCAGGCAAATTTAGCTTTATTTTGTGCATTAAGCCGTCGTGCCACACTTTATCAAACGCTTGAGAAATATCAATGAAAAGAGCTGAGCAGTACTTCTTCGCCTCAAAGGTTTGTCTTATGACATTGACTAGTCTGTGCGTTTGTTCTATGGTGCTATGCTTAGCCCGAAAGCCAAATTGATGATCAGAGATGCATCCCACATTGTTCAATATTGGACTCAACTTCGCCATTAACAATTTTTCGAATAGTTTTGAAATTGTTGGTAAAAGACTTATTGGTCTATATGATTCTACCTTAGTCAGATCCTTCCCTGGCTTGGGTATCATAGTAATCATTGAGACCTTCCACTCTGCAGGATAATACTCAAGGCGTAAAATGGCGTTAAAAATAAAAAGTAGAACCCTTCTAGCTACACGAGGTAACTGTTCAAGCATTTTACCAGTAATTTGATCAATGCCTGGAGCTTTCCTGGGGTTTGTATTACCGATAACGTTTTCGACATCTTGAAAATTAAATCTCAAAGACACAGGAGGTCTAACAACATATGATGGTAATTCCGCTGTATTATTCTCTGAATCATTTGTGATAAAAACGTTTCGCAAATGATCGACATACAACATTCCCTTTTCAGAATCGCTTCTTGCCCAGTCGCCAGTTGAATTTCGCAAAGGTGGCTTACCTATTACGGGTCTTTTTAAACCTTTTGTCGCTTTCCACAAGGAATAATCAGATTGAGGGGTACCATCAAGGCTTTCCAAATATGTTTTAAGGGAAGCCATTCTATGGACTTCAAGCAGATTTCTTAGCTGAGTTATGCATTCCCGTAGCCTAGTTTTAAGCTGGGGCGACCTGCGAAGTTGCCACTCTCTTCTGACTCTTCTTTTTTCTGACAGAAGTTGCTCAATTTCAGATGAATAAGTTCTATTGCTCTCATTTCTGGGTCTTAAATGACTAGTGGTAGCATGCTGTACGGCCAGTTTGAGGTTTTCAGAAAAATTGTTAATTGACACATCAATATCCTCAGGCGTTCTCAAGGCGATATTTTCAGTACAATGTGTGCTCAAAAATTTTTTGTACTTTAACCAATTAACTCTATTGACAGTCAACGGTGAGCCAATCTCTTGGGGGAACGAAACAGAGATTATAGTGGGAGAGTGATCTGATGACAAATCTAATGAAGGCTCCACTTGCATCCACTCTAAAGGAAAATTTTTCGCAACTCCAAAATCTATAACGTCTGGGATCTTTCGTCGGTCTGTCGGCCAATAAGTGGGGTGTCCGCTTGAAACCACATCTAAGCCCATTTTGGAAACGGTGTCAAAGAGCGCACGGCCTTTCGAGGTAATTAAGCGTGATCCCCAAAAAGTGTGTTTAGCGTTATAGTCGCCAGCCGCTAAAAATCGAGGCCCAAGTGATTTGAAAAAATTTGAATATTGGCTTTCTGTTATTGAAAATCGGGGCGGTGAGTAAATCGAAGAAATAACGATTTTTTCATGAAAATATTCAATGCATATATTAGTTGCTTGGATATACTCCTCACGTGTCTCGTTCATTAAATAGTGCTTAATTCTGGATTTTATTAGAATTGCCGATCCTCCGCAAGATCTTCCACGGGGATCTTTTGTGTCGTACAGTATGTAGCCATTAATTTTGAAAAAACTGTTGGTTGTCAAATGAGTTTCAGCAATCAACATTATATCGATTTGCTTTTCCATAAGGAAGTGCTCAAGTTCATTTTTGTGATGGCGGATGCCGTTTGCGTTCCAGAAACATATTTTTAACCAATTCATTTGTTTAAAATTGCCTGTAAAATAGTGGATTGCATTTTTAGCATTTCCTGCATCATGTTTGTCATAGAAACGGTAAAAGTGTTTATGGACTGAACAAGAGTCTGCAGAGTTGCCTCAAGATTGCTAAAATTTGGATCGGATTTTGTAGGCTTGGGCTCCTGATCCAAGTTTGGTTTATCGGATTTTACCACATTTGCATAAGAAATTTGTTTGGGGTTGTGCAAGTTTACATGGCTGGTTGACTGGCGTACCTGGGGAAAATTGTTTGTAGAAGTGGTGTTTGACTGCTGGGGTGGCATATTTGAAATTGGTGACCTATTTGTCATTGACCTCTTGAAGTGAGTGTAGACAGGGCAACCCCTGTAGTTTGCAGTATGGTTACCTCCACAGTTACTGCATTTCTTAACGCTCGCGTCAGTCTTAGGTTTTTTGCACTGTGATGTACCGTGAAGTTCACCACACACAACGCAAACTGCGGGCAGCTTACAATAGGCCTTAGTATGGCCAAATTCTTGGCAGTTTAGGCATTGAACGGGCCCTAAACGCTTATGAGGCTCCTCAACGGTAACCTTGCGATGCAAAAGATACTTGAGGTTATAAATGGGATGCACTTCATTCTTTTTTAAGGCAACATCTCTAGGTTCCAATTCAACCCTAAACATGGGTTGAGGAATTTTTTCACGGTTTCTAATATTAACCACATTTTTAATTTTGAAGCCATTGTCTTCTAGTCCGGTTTTGACCTCATTCGTGTCAACAAAAGGGTCAATCCCTTTTATAACGACCTGAATACCTTTGGCACTTTTAAGCTGATATGTGTAAAATGATCGCTTCTCCTTCTCTAGAACGTCAGACAGCTTTCGGTATTCATTTTCACTGTTTACCTGGATTTTCGTTTCATTTATGCCGCCGTGCTTAACCGATGTTACGTTAAAAGTATCTTTGCCGATTGCCGCAATAAGTTGTTTTACCAGCTCACTAGAGGTAGGCTCCCGCAAATATATTGGTGGCGGCTTAAAGGTTTTTTTAGATATTGTTGGCTCATCTGTTTGCACTATAGCAAACCTATTACTATCCGTTGCCGACGTCCTATTATCATCTTTAGAAAATTTCGGTTGAGATGATATTTGAGCTGATTTGGGGCTTCGCTGCCTTTTAACCACGGTTATGTACCTGTCCATGCCTACTTGGATTTTTGGCTTATCATCAACAATTAAACTGGAAGATGTTTTGTCTTCAGTTGTAACAACAATATTTGGCGAACACGATCGCGGGCGTTTCCTATCTCTTAGAGACAGGAAATTTTCCAATGATTTTTTCACCGATTCTTCTTCAGAAATCCAAAGGTTTTTTCTACCGGAGCTAAGCTCTTTTTCAGAATTACATCTGATAGGTACACTCATGCAATTAATTGTTTCTATTTTTTATTTACAATTTAAAATGGTATTTAAAAAAAATTTCACAAAGTTTTTCTTTTAAACAAAAACACTCTGTTCACCTATTACGGTTTTTACTTAATCCCGTTTTATTTTTTTTTTT
Organism: Thecocarcelia acutangulata; assembly: GCA_914767995.1. Taxonomy (NCBI): domain Eukaryota; kingdom Metazoa; phylum Arthropoda; class Insecta; order Diptera; family Tachinidae; genus Thecocarcelia; species Thecocarcelia acutangulata. Next base: position 74,649,102 of record OU612095.1, on the reverse strand, counting down.
TTTTTTATACTTTGCGATCAAAAAACAAACACGTCCGTTCACTATCGAAGCTAAACAACGACTCGGGTGCATAAATGATGAAGCTTATTTTTTGTGTTTTGCCAGGTATTATTAAAATATTTATCTTTTTAAATTCTCAGTAATTTATTTAGATTGTTGGGATATAAAGTTGAATGTTTGCGAATATCTTTCAAAAAATTCCAAAGTCTACTGATGATGAGGGTAGCTCCTATGAAATGTCGACATATAGACAGCTGGGAAACATAGAAACCAATCTGTTTATAATTTTTTTATTGGTATCAATGTTAGAAGCTAATACAGCGAATAAAACTGAATTGTTATAAAAAACTTCACGATATAGCCATTTTTACGATATAACGAATAAGCCTGACTTTGATATTGTTCGTTGTACCGGGACTTCCCTGCATAATACGGGTGTATGTATTAAATATTTTGACCTTTACAACCGGTTTTATTACTCATACAAAAATGTTTTTGTTTCTATTTTTAAGCGTAGCATATAAATATTGCAAACACATAAATGTTATTAAAAAAAACAGAAGAGACCTCCTTTTCTTAAATATGATTCATTTTTTCTTTTTTTGGGACTTCAAACTTGACTTTGCTGTTGTTATTATTCGGCAAACGTTGTTAAATAAATCTTGGTGAATTAAGATTATTGTCACGATTACAAAAGACTGTGTGTGTGTGTGTGTGTGTGTTCATTAAGATGTTTACTTTGAAGATTTTTATTTTTACCAAAAATTAAAAAATTTTGTCACTTCCCTTTTGCTAACTTATCAAAAATTTTATAAAACTTGATCAAATTATTAATCAAAATTTATGATCATTTATTTTCGTAGTATTTGCTTTACAAAAAAAAATTATAATAGTTTGTTGGGATTTTTTTATATGTAAAGGGTATATAACGATACATATGCAAACACAAATTAATCAGTTCTTTTTTATACCCTTCACAAAAATGTAAAGGGTATATATAAGTTTGTGATTCCGTTTGTAATTTCTACAGTTTTTTCCTGCGACCCTATAAAGTATATATATTCTGAATCAGAATTAATGGAAAAGTCGATTAAGCGATGTCCGTCTGTCCGTCTGTCCGCTGTTGAAATACCGTTTCTGAGAAAACCACTGGACTTAGAAACTTTTTTCTTTCACCATTCTTTTACCCCATCGATTCATGGGTTTGCTATTGAAATTCAGTAATATCGGTCCACGTATAGCTGAGATATATTCAAAATTCCGAAAAAAGCCATTTTTTTGCAGTTTTGTATGAAAATTTTTGAAAACAAAAGTTGTTCGTTTTGCTTCAAACTTCACACACTTATTAAGCATGGTGACTTAAAGGCAAAATTTTTTTTTTCAGATATCGGTCCATATATACCCTAGATATAGCCCAAATCGGATTTTGAATGAAAATGTCGCATAGGCGAACTTAAACAACTTTTTTGTGCTCAAAAGCAGTTCTGGTAATGAAATTAGGTTACCTAAATATGGAAAATGAAAATTTCCGATATCGGTCCATATGTACCCGAGATATGGCCCAAATCGGGTTTTTCATGAAAATGTCGCGTAAGCGAACTTAAACAACTTTTTTTGCTTAAAAGCAGTTCTGGTAATCAACTAAGATTACATAAATATGGAAAATGAAAATTTCCGATATCGGTCCATATATACCCGAGATATAGCCTAAACTGCGGTTTTAATGAAAATGTCGCGTAAGTGAACTTAAACATATTTTTTTGCTTAAAAACAGTTCTGGTAATGAAATAGGGTCATATAAATATGAAAAATGAAAATTTTCGATGTCGGTCCATATATACCCGAGATATAGCCTAGACCGGGTTTTACATAAAAGTGTCGCGTAAGCAAACTAAAACAACATTTTTGTGCTCAAAAGCAGTTCTAGTAATGAAATGAAGTTATATAAATATGAAAAACGAAAATTTCCAATATCGGTCCATATATACCCGAGATATAGCCTAGAACGGGTTTTTCATGAAAATGCCGCGTCAGCGAAATTAAACAACTTTTTTTGCTTAAAAGCAGTTCTGGTAATAAAATAAGGTTATATAAATATGAAAAATGAAAATTTCCGATATCGGTCCATATATACCGCAGATATAGCCTGGAACGTGGTTTTCACGAAAATGAAGCGTAAGCGAACTTAAACAACTTTTTTTGCTTAAAAGCAGTTCTGGTAATAAAATAAGGTTATATAAGTATGGAAAATTAAAATTTCCGATATCGGTCCATATATACCCGAGATATAGCGCAAACCGGGCTTTTCATGAAAATGTCGCGTAAGCGAACTTAAACAACTTTTTTTGCTTAAAAGCAGTTCTGGTAATAAAATAAGGTTATATAAGTATGGAAAATTAAAATTTCCGATATCGGTCCATATATACCCGAGATATAGCCCAAACCGGGTTATTCATGAAAATGTCGCGTAAGCGAACTTAAACAACTTTTTTCACCTTAAAGCAGTTCTGGTAATGAAATAAGGTTATATAGGTATGAAAAATGAAAATTTCCGATATCGGTCCATATATACCCGAGATATAGCGCAAACCGGGTTTTTCATGAAAATGTCGCGTAAGCGAACTTAAACAACTTTTTTTTGCTTAAAACAGTTCTTGTAATAAGATGAGGTTATATAAATATGGAAGATAAAAATTTCCGATATCGGTCCATATATACCCGAGATATAGCCTAAACCGGGGTTTTCATGAAAATGCCGCGTAAGCGAACTTAAACAATTTTTTCACCTTAAAGCAGTTCTGATAATAAAATAAGGTGATATAAATATGGAAAATGAAAGTTTTCGATATCGGTCCATATATACCCGAGATATAGCCTAAACCGGGTTTTTCATGAATACGCGGCGTAAGCGAACTAAAACCACTTTTTTTGCTTAAAAGCAGTTCTAATAGTAAAATAAGGTTATATAAGTATGGAAAATTAAAATTTCCGATATCGGTCCATATATACCCGAGATAAAGCCCAAACCGGGTTTTTCATGAAAATGTCGCGTAAGCGAACTTAAACAACTTTTTTTTGCTTTAAAACAGTTCTGGTAATAAGATGAGGTTATATAAATATGGAAGATAAAAATTTCCGATATCGGTCCATATATACCCGAGATATAGCCCAAACCGGGTTTTTCATGAAAATGTCGCGTAAGCGAACTTAAACAACTTTTTTCACCTTAAAGCAGTTCTGGTAATGAAATAAGGTTATATAGGTATGAAAAATGAAAAATGAAAATTTCCGATATCGGTCCATATATACCCGAGATATAGCGCAAACCGGGTTTTTCATGAAAATGTCGCGTAAGCGAACTTAAACAACTTTTTTTTGCTTAAAACAGTTCTTGTAATAAGATGAGGTTATATAAATATGGAAGATAAAAATTTCCGATATCGGTCCATATATACCCGAGATATAGCCTAAACCGGGGTTTTCATGAAAATGCCGCGTAAGCGAACTTAAACAATTTTTTCACCTTAAAGCAGTTCTGATAATAAAATAAGGTGATATAAATATGGAAAATGAAAGTTTTCGATATCGGTCCATATATACCCGAGATATAGCCTAAACCGGGTTTTTCATGAATACGCGGCGTAAGCGAACTAAAACAACTTTTTTTGCTTAAAAGCAGTTCTAATAGTAAAATAAGGTTATATAGGTATGGAAAATGAAAATTTCCGATATCGGTCCATATATACCCGAGATAAAGCCCAAACCGGGTTTTTCATGAAAATGTCGCGTAAGCGAACTTAAACAACTTTTTTTTGCTTTAAAACAGTTCTGGTAATAAGATGAGATTATATAAATATGGAAGATAAAAATTTCCGATATCGGTCCATATATACCCGAGATATAGCCCAAACCGGGTTTTTCATGAAAATGTCGCGTAAGCGAACTTAAACAACTTTTTTCACCTTCAAGCAGTTCTGGTAATAAAATAAGGTTATATAAATATGGAAAAAGAAAATATGCGACATCGGTCCATATATACTCGAGATATAGCCTGAACCGATTTTTCCAATAACATTTTTTTTTTTGCTGAAAAGCAGTTCTTTTTATAAAAGAAGGTTACGAAAATAGAGAAAATTAAAATTTCCGATATCGGTCCATAGATTCCCGAGATATAGCCTAAACCGGGTTTTTCATGAAAATGTCGCGTAAGCGAACTTAAACAATTTGTTGTGCTCAAAAGCAGTTCTGGTAATGAAATAAGGTTATATAAATATGGAAAATTAAAATTTTCGATATCGGTCCATATATACCCGAGATATAGCCTGAACCGATTTTTTCATAAAAAATTTTTTTTTTTTTTTTTTGCTGAAAAGCAATTCTTGTTATAAAAGAAGGTTACTAAAATACAGAAAATAGAAAATTCCGATATCGGTTCATATATAACCGAGCATATTCAGGCTACATTTTTAATATACTATACATATTCGTGACTATCGTGAAGGGTATTTTAGATTCGGCCCAGCCGAATATACTACACTCTTACTTGTTTATTTTACGATTCGCTATATCGGCTATTATGACATAAGTATATATGTTTATACAAATGTTAATATTTTCTCTATAAAAGATGGGTCAAGCCCACTGTTCTTATAGTCAATGTTTTTTTTATAGCATTTTTCCTTCATCGTTACCAAAAGTTTCCAAAGTGTATGGTAAAATGTAAATATCTTCTATACATGGCAGGTGTCACGCCCACAAATATCATTCTGACTTTTTGTGTACTGTTTCCAGTTTTTATCTGCCCGACATAATTCAAAATTAAAATATTTTTTTTATATATAAATAAATCTATACTAAAATTATCAGGAGGAAGAGTTTTTGTGAGAGATAAACCTGGTTAAATTTTCTAAATTTTTTAAACAAGATATAAAATCGAACCTCCTAAATACAAATACGAGTTATCCATATAAAGATCTATTAACCGGTAAAGTTCCCATATTCGGAAAATATGAATTATTGCTTTAGGTGTACAACTTTGCTTCCGCCGTTTTTTCCTATGTTCGTTTATTGTAAAGAAACTGTTTATACATTTATAATTCAAAGTATTGTCCATCGCTGACTATTTCTCCTATCTTTCCGGCAGCGTACGAATCACGCTTTGCAAAAGCGATGCACGAATCAATCCAATTTTATTTCATTTTATTTACTACTTCATAAGTACTGATCAGCCAGGCCGTGCGCAATTGATCGAAGCAAGTGATAGTCCAAGGAAGCAACGGCTGGAGAATACCGCGGGTGGGATAAGACTTCCCTTTTCAACGTTTCCAAATATGTCTTGACTACTTTTGCAACATAGGATTGAGCATTGTCACGCTGTGAAATCACTTTATAATGTCTCTCGTTGTATTGGGACCGTTTGTAGGAGAATTTCAATGCTTAACTTAAACGCATTAATTGCGTTCGATAACAACGGCCTGTGATTGTTTCTGTCGCTTTTAACAACTCTGAGCTGTCCTTTGAACTATGAATATTTGGTTTGGTCGTCGACGTGAAAGCATGGCCTGAACATTCCCATGACTTTGTGCCATTGTAATTGACAAAATTAACATATTTTTCGTCGACAGTCACAATGCGGTATCAAAATCTCTTCCGTCTTTGACTCGCAAGTAGCTGTACACTAGCAAACAACTGGCGTTCAACATTGCTCGGCTTCAGTTCGTACATTTGCTTGTTTCTGAATCATTCCCATGACTTTCTGGCGTTTTGATATAGCTTTTTGCGACACTCCCAATGATCCTGTCTATTCTTTTTGCTTTTGACACGAGTCTTGATCAAGTAATGCCTCCACATCTACATCTTTGAAAACCGTCTCTCTATTACCGCCAATAGTCAAAATCACTATTCTTGCAAAGTTGAAACCACTCTTGATGCGTTCTTTACCTAATAGTGGCATCATTATAAGTATTTGAGTGCATTCGATGAGCCTCGGCTGTAGATTTCTTTATATTAAAGCAGCAAATTAAAACAAGAATTTGGCTCATAATCTGGCATGTTTAATCGAAACTTTATGATGCAGACACAAATCGACTAATATTTCGGGAGCGTTACGTTTACAAATACCTAAGATTATTGTATGCCATCTACGATCCATTTATTCCGACTACCGCTTATCGCTACAGCCATCTATTGCAAAACGGCGGAAGAAGAATTGTACATCTTTTATTAACAGAATAGTTTCAGGAATCAAATAGAGAAAAACAAAACTCAATTTACGTGAGTAACCTGTTCGTCCCTCATCCCCCCGTGGAATAGGTTTTGCCTTGGCGTACTCCTAACTTGGGCACTCTGTTTTTCGGATATAGAGGGGAAGGGGTCCCTCGTTTCTTGTAGCAAACAAAACTCTAGGAAGCCACATGACTTGTGTTGGCTTCTGAAATCTTTACCAAGGGTATAAATTGGCAGAACGGGGATCAGCATGTCCCCGGGTGGTTCTACTTGCAGTTGAACCCGGGCTGATCATGGTTGAGGTAACTACCTTGGCTGGAACATTCTGGCTGTGATTTAAACCTAAAAACGCAGGAAGGGGAAATTAGTATCCCTGATAATTGTCAGTTCATGGCCTTTTTCGGGGACTAACAAGCTTGCGAGGATCTGCTGTCTTACAGCAGACACCTGTACTGTAAGGAACTAGTGGTGATGGTTGACGGGTGAGTTGGTTTAAGAACTGATGCTCTTAGTGGTCTTCGGCCTACCAACTCATTAAGCTTTTTCTTCCAAGGATTGCTGGGAAATTATATACAGGAGGGATTAGAAGACCCAAACTCCCCAACACGGTGTTGCCTATATGACTACAACCATATGGTAAGAATTGCTTATGTGTGCCTCATCATCTACGGCCGTAAAGGCAGGTGCTGATGTAAATCTTTTTCATTCTCTATTCGTCCCTCATTCCCCCGGAGAATAGGTTTTGCCTTGGCATAGACCAAACCAGGGCACTCTGTTTTCTTTCTGCGGCATAGAATGGAAGGAGTCCCTATTTGTTGTAGCAAACACATATCTGGGAAGCCGCATGACTTATGTTGTGTTCGACTTCCGAAACCATTACCAAGAGTTAAAATTGGCAGAACGTGAATCAGCACGGCCGACGTGGCATTCTGTCCTGCAAATCTCACGGGGCTGATCATGGTTGAAGTGCCTACAACTGTAGTTTAAACCTAACATCGCGTAAGGGGAATTAGTTTCTCTGATGGTGCATGCCGTTTTTCTGGGGCTAATACCTTCCAAGGTGCTATTGTCTTGCAACAGATGACTATAATGTAAAAAACAGTAGTGATGGTTTGGAGTGGTGAGTTGGTTATGGTCTGCTGCTTTTAATGGGCTTCGGCCAACCAACTTACTAAGCCTTGTCTTCCTTTGACTGTCTAAAAAATTGCTCAAAGAGGGTGGGGAGGAGGGGGGTTGGAAGACCCGAGCTCTTCAGGTAAGGGGTTTGTCTATATGTCTACAAGGTTATGCCAAAAGTTTTGACCTATGTCAACCCTGTAACCTACAGGGAGGCGCTGATGAATCGTAAATAATTTGCACCGTGGAATTGATCCATCATCAGGTAAAGGCGTCAAGGCAAGCGCTGATGTAAATCAACGACACATTCTGTTTTCAACGACACATTCTTCTTAAGAATTTCAAATTTCAAAATCTTAAATTGTTAAGAGCTAAATCTTTTTCGAAGAATTGTAAACGTTGCAGACTATTGATTCCTTTAAAAGGAGCTTTAAACTAAAAACTTCAGTTTTACTCAACAAAATTTATTTTTTCTTTGCTTCTCCCGGAATTCGTCCTCTAAAGAAATATCATATATATTCAAACAATAAAACATTGCTCCTCATCTTAGAATCACACACATACTCACTTCCTGTCCGAAATATCAAAAACAACGCGAACAAATATTATTGAAACATTTGAACCTAACAACCCTGATACACCTAATTTCGAATCCAACTCCTGAATCCATAAGTATGATCACAACCTTTTTAAAAGAATGTAATCGATATAATTCTATTTAATAAATAAACTGATTATATAAGTATTTTTGAGCCTAAGGTCTTGCAACCATGGCCCTTTATCATTAGTCTATAGTTTTGTAATTATTTTCTAATGCTTTATAAATAAATAAATAAAAATAATTCGTAGAGCTCTGTTGAAGACTCTAAAAATTAAATCCTTTAGGCTACCAATTACATAACAATTTTTATCCGCCCAACCATTTTGATTCTCTGGGATTTCAGGCGACTCTAGAATATTTGAAATTTTTTATTTGGTTGTATTTTGACTTGTTTTTTATTAATTTCTTACACTTTTTAAGCTGATGGGATATTAGTTATGTTTAACTTATTTTTGGCTTGTTAGAACCAAAAATATGTGCACAATATACAATGCAAGCTTTCATACGCTTAACAGCAACGCAGTTGGTTTATGTCCAGGGTTGGAGATGTTGAAATTTATCTTTACACACATTCATAATATTACAATAGATAAGATATTAATTAAAATAAATAACAAAAAAGAATTGTCATTTATTGCAATTTATCTCGTATGTATAATTCAACTATCGTTGTTATCGTAGTATAAAATTCTATTATCGCTCTAGAGTTAAATAAGTTTAAAGCAAAGGTCTACCGCTTTTAATTAAAGTGAAAATAGCAATAAAAAAAAAGCAAAGAATGCTGCAATTTCTTAAATGAAATGTAAACTAAACGTAACTTTGGAAACCTTCCTTTCATCGGCGAGTAAACCTTGCACTTAACTTTTTTTTTTGTGAAATTATTTTTTATTTATTCGAACTTTTTATATTTTAGCTCAAATATTTGTTAATAACGCAAAGTTAACGAACCGTTTTATTTCACTTCATTTTTTTACAACTTGAATACAGTTTATTGTAATGTTTTAATACAACAAAAAGTACAATGACTTTTCTTTGTGACAGCAAAAAGAAAAAAAAAGGTTAAATATTATAAATACATTTTGGGTGGAGTTAAAGAAAACGAAAATAAAGTTAATTAGTTGTGAATAGCAAAAAAACTAAAAAATAAATAAATAACTTTTTTAAATATATGTAAGTAAGCAAACATCAATATAATGTAGCAAACTTAATTTATGATCTAAGCAGACATATAAATAAACAGCTTAATATGTGATCTGTTGATTGACGATAAAAAACATATTCTAAAGCTGGCCAAGGTGACAATCTTAGATGCCAGATAACTCTGGTTTAAAATCGTCAAATTCTGTAAAAAAAATCGTCAATATGATTATTACAAATCATTAAAAAAATCGTCCGCTAGTAAAATTAATCATTTTTGAATAAAAGATTTATTTCAACGTGCAGCAAAACAAGTCATGTTTGCCTTTAATACAAAACCTCTTCCTCCTTACTATTTAAACCACCAACATCCGACCGGAATTGGAATACAACTCTCACGTTTGTGCCGGTGCCTCAAAGTCTATTTTGGGGTTACTCGACCGTGTGCAGGAGAGGGCGAAGAAGCTCATCGGTGACTGCAGGCTATCCATCTCTATTGACTCACTGGAGCATCGACGCAGTGTGGGGTGCGTTACTCTGTTCTATCGTTACTACAATGGATTTTGCTCTGACGAGATTTGGGATCTTGTTCCCGAAACTCGCACATTTTTACGTAGCACGCGTTCATCGTCTAAAGCTCATCCATTTGTGGTTGATTGTCCGAGGAATCATACTACGCAATACAGAGAGAATTTGTTTTTCAACCGTACGCTTCGCACGTGGAATAAGTTGCCTACAGACGTGTTTCCTATCTGTTATAACGTTGGAAAGTTCAAGTCAAATGTTCACAAACACTACTCCCTCTATCCCCCACCTCACCACCTATTTTCCTAGTTCTGGTACAATGCACTGCATATGTAGGGGTCATCCCCTGAGTACTGGTTACTGTTGAAAGAATTTACATTTATCGGATTACTAAAAGTTACAGAATCGCACTACAAGCCTTAAAGGCTTGATTCAACCAATGGCAATTCTACTAAACACAATGTACATTTCACACGTGTTTTCGTAAGCGGCGTCTTTAAAATTATTTATTGAAATAAACGAAAATTTGCCAGAATTATAATATATAAAAAATGAAGTTTATTATAGTCAATATTTAATGCAAACGTTTTGAAAAAACCTTATAATTTTTTTAATAAATTGGTCATTTCTAAATTACCAAAACCATAACGAATTTACGAGCCATCATAAAAACGAATTTCTCTGTTCAGAGACTGCACTTATCGCAATCTTTAACCAACTTGGCTTGATCGATTAATAGCAAAACACTATCTAAAAGCAGCAAGTTTTATAAAACGAAATGTTTATTTTTCTTTTACCAGTGTACAAGTCTTAAGTACAAGTAAAAGTTTTTCACACTTGATTATAAACTTTTTTTGCATTGAAATAAAAAGTTGAGTTGAATTTGATTTTGTGCCACCGAAATTTCCAAAAACGCACCGAAAATGTAAAAAAAGCGCACCTCGCGACTAAAGAATTTTTCGCACAAATATTTTTAAAAAGCACCAAAAATGGTGCGAAACGCACCGAGCTGACAACGCTGACCCTAATCATCAGTAGACTTTGGAAATTTTTGAAAGATATTCTCAAACATTCAACTTTAGAATTTAAAAGGAAAAATGCTCTAATAATACCTGTCAAAACACAAAAAACAAGCTTTTTCATTTATACACGTCTCTAATATTTCTTTACACCTTTCAAACAAATGAACAACTGTTGGTTGCTGCGATTTCTTTTTTGAAAGTATCGAAAAGCTTTTCGAAAACGTCGAATTTTTAACAAACTCATGTTCGGGCAAATTCCGAGGGCCTTTCTACCGATACCAACGATATATAGATATCCCATCATTTAATGTGCTTAGTTAGGAGATCATTGCGATTAAAGTTTTTTTAAGGAGGTTTGGGAGTGTACATCTAAAATTTATGCAGTTAATTAAAAAGCTTGCAAATGAGACCTTTGAACGCATATGGAATTTGAAACTTCGCGGTTTAGTCTTTTCCTTTTTGTAGGTCCGTTGTACTGGGTGGCCCAGAAAGACCGAAGTGGTGTGAATTCCTTATAACTTTTTTATTATAATTTTTTCTTTTCTTTTTAGTATTTTGTAAAGAAGACTTGGATAATTTATAATGGAGCAATACACAATTGAACAACGTGCCCAAATTGTTGAAATTTACTTTTCAAATCAACGGTCCATTGTGTTGACTCAGCGTGCATACCGTCGTCAATTTAATGTGCGGGTTGCACCCTCTCAGTCAACAATAAACCGTCTGGTTGCAAATTTTCGAGAACAAGGAACAGTAAGGAACCTTCCTGGTCCCGGCAGACACCGAACTGTCCACACGGCTGACAATATTCAAGTGGTACAGGAGAGTATTCGGGAGGATCCAGAAACATCAACCAGGAGACGTTCGTCACAACTGGGCCTCTCAAGGACGTCGCTGCAGCGAATTTTGCACACCATAGGATTGTTTCCATACAAAATTCAACTTGTCCAAGAATTGAAACCAACAGATTACCAGCAACGACTTGACTATGCAATTTATTTCCAGCAAAAAGCACAAGAGAATCCAAATTTTATTCATAACTTAATAATGAGTGACGAAGCCCATTTTCAATTAAATGGGTTCGTTAACAAGCAAAACTGTAGGATATGGGCTACGGAAAACCCGAGAGTACTTCATCAACGACAATTGCACCCAGTTAAGTGTACCGTTTGGTGCGGTGTTTCTTCAGAAACAAGGTGTCGCCATTTCCGTCAATGGTGATCGATATCGGGCCATGTTGCAAAATTTTGTAAGGCCAGCCGTGGAAAACCATCCGCAAATATGGTTCGAACAGGATCGAGCCACAGCGCACACTGCGAAGGCCACAATGACTCTTTTACGCGACATCTTTGGTGAAAGAATAATTTCTCGTAACAGCAATTTTAATTGGCCTCCGCGTTCCCCGGATTTAACCGCTCCAGACTGTTTTCTTTGGGGCTATTTAAAAGGAAAAGTTTATGTTAATAAGCCTAGGACTATTGAGGAGTTAAAAACCAATATTCGAGAAGAAATTAACAACATACCACCGGAAGTTTTGCGAAAGGTCATGGAAAATGTGTTGGAAAGAGCACATTTGTGCGAAGCAGAATATGGCCACCACTTTCGGGATATCATTTTTAATAACTAATCCAAAAATATTCCCCATAAATTTAATGTATTTAAAAAAAAAAAAATTAAAAAAATATCTCTTAAATAAAAAGTTATAAGCAATTCACACCACTTCGGTCTTTCTGGGCCACCCTGTAGTTATAGAAAAAAAAACACTCCCACCAGTCTTAATACGAATTTAATCATTTTGGTGTAATTGGGAACTACTTATTGCTAAAATATTTAACGTTGTGTATAAATTGTGTGAAAATGCATTGATATCAAATTTCGGCAACACAATTCTACACAAAAAAGTGAGTATTTCTTATATTAAAATAAGATTTTGGCAACCGTTGCATAAGTTGACATATTAATTGATCCATATTTTGAATATTTTTAAATACAATAACGTTAAAAAATGCTAAGTACATAAATGAAAAATGTTAGAAAAAATGAAAATTGCTAAATGAAAAATTTGCAGCTAAATCAGAATAAACAAGTAAGAGTGCAGTATATTCGGCTGGACCGAATCTAAAATACCCTTCACGATAGTCACGTATATGTCTAGTATATATTACAAATATAGTATATACTACAATATATAGGGTGTTTTTTTAAGCTAGATAGAACTTTAAATTGTAAAAAGTAACACAAAAAATTAAATTTTGATGAAACATTTTTTTTATTTGTTTCAGTATACTCTGACAAATCATCATGAATAGACTCACGCTTGAACAACGCTACGAAATTATCCAAATTTACTTTGAAAATCAGTCGTCGATTCGCGCAACTTATAGACGACAAAATTGTGTTCAGCGATGAGGCGCATTTTTGGCTTAACGGGTTTGTTAATAAGCAAAATTGCCGCATATGGAGTGAGACCAATCCACAAGAGACCCTACAGACTCCATTACATCCAGAAAAATGCACTGTTTGGTGCGGTTTTCATGCTGGTGGCATCATCGGACCTTATTTCTTCAAAAATGAGGCCGGAGCTCGCGTTACGGTCAATGGAGATCGTTACCGCACCATGATCAATGATTTTTTGTTTGAAAATATGGATGACATTGATCCGGAGGAGATGTGGTTTCAACAGGATGGCGCTACGTGCCATACGGCGAACGCAACCATCGACTTACTGAAATCAAAATTTGGCGATAAGTTGATTTCGAGAAATGGACCTGTCAATTGGCCTCCAAGGTCGTGCGATTTGACACCTCTCGATTATTTCCTGTGGGGCTACGTGAAGTCACTGGTTTATGCTGATAAACCAGCAACAATTGACGCCTTGGAGGCCAGCATTGTTCGTGTTGTTCGTGACATACGGCCAGCAGTGCTCGAAAAAGTGGCCCAAAATTGGACGTCCAGAATGCGCTTCGTCAAGAACAGCCGCGGTGCCCATATGCCCGAAATCATTTTCAAATGTTAATGTCACGTATTGATCTTTCGAATAAAAAAAAATTTTGATTACAATTTAATTTTTTGTGTTATTTTTTACAATTTCAAGTTCTATCGGGCTTAAAAAAACACCCTTTATGTAGGATCGTCAGTCTATATTCTCACTTATTTAATTATACTCTTTGTTTTTCTTTAAGTTTTAGATTCAGTTTATTAAATTCACTCTTGTTTATATTTAAAATACATAGTTTTAAGTTCAAGTTTAACAAATTAAGTTTATACCAGTAAAAAATTATAAATAGCTTGTTTTCTATGTTTCCCAGCTATCTATATGTCGACATTTCATAGGAACTACCCTAATCATCAGTAGACTTTGAAAAAAAACAAGCTTTTCTATTTATAAACGTCTCTAACATTCCATTTGACGGATATTATTAGAGCATTTTTCTTTTTAAATTCTCAGCAATTTATTTGGATTGTTGGGATATAAAGTTGAATGTTTGAGAATATCTTTCAAAAATTTCCAAAGTCTACTGATGATTAGGGTAGTTGCTATAAAATGTCGACATATAGATAGCTGGGAAACATAGAAAACAAGCCATTTATAATTTTTTACTGGTATAAATGTTAGAAGCTGAAATAGCGAATAAAAAACTTAATTGTTCAAATTAAGTTTATTTAAATCACAGTATTTTTTAAGTAAATTATATATAGCTTTAAGTTTAACCAATTAAGTTTATTTACCAAATTAGGTTTATTTCGTTCACGATACTTTTAAGTAAATCATTAAGCCCACAGATTTCTTTCTAGGCAAAACTTCTTGTTTTCCTAACATACACACTCTGAATATTCTCGAGTTCGTTCTTGCTTGGCTGCCGAATTTACGCTGTTCTTTTTTGTTTTCAATATTCAAGTTGAAGCCTAAAAGAATGTGTGGAATGTGTAGGACCGTTAGCTTATGTAAAGTTATTCTGTATAACATGTACATAGTAAGTAATGCATCCGTATTAGTTGTTTGTCCGTAACAAAAATAATGGTTGTGTTATGGTCGACTGTCTCACCCTACATATATATGGATCGACATCGGGGGAAAATATGCTTGCCTTGTAATCACCCTTCCAAAACAATTCCTGGAAACTTTCATGGAAATTTTCATGGAAAAATCGGTTTAGGCTATATCTCGGTTATTTTCCATTTTCTGTATTTTAGTAGCCTTCTTTTATAACGAGAACTGCTTTTAAGCAAAAAAAAAATATTCACGGAAAAATCGGTTTATCCTATATTTCGGGTATATATGGACCGGTATCGGAAATGTTCATCAGCTGTATTTTAGTTACCTCGTTTTATAATCAGAATTGATTTTAAGCAAAAAAAATTGTTCATGGAAAATCGGTTTAGGCTATATCTTGGGTATACATACATATATGGACCGATATCGAAAATTTGCTATTTCTCTATTTTAGTAACTTCCTTTTATTACCAGAACTGATTTTAAGCAAAACAAGTAAAAGTGTGGTATATTCGGCTGGGCCGAATCTAAAACACCCTTCACGATAGTCACGTATATGTATAGTATAAATTACAAATTTGAACTAAATATGCTCGGATATATATGGTCCGATATCGGAGAAAATATATTTTTGCGTTGTAATTACTATTCCAAAAAAGAAATCTTTCATTGACATTTTCATTGAAAAGTTTGTTTAACCTATATCTCGGTTATATATGAACTGATATCAGAAATTTCTATTTTCTGTATTTTAGTAACCTTCTTTTATAACGAGAATTGCTTTTCAGCAAAAAAAAAATGTTAATGGAAAAATTGGTTCAGGCTATATCTCGGGTATATATGGACCGATATAGGGAATTTTCATTTTCCATATTTATATAACCTGATTTTATTACCAGAACTGCTTTTAAGCAAAAAAAAAATTGTTTAAGTTGGCTGACGCGGCATTTTCATAAAAACCCCGGTCTAGACTACATATATCTCGGGTATATATGAACCGATATCTGGAAATTTTTTTTTTGTTGCCCTTTAGTCGACATGCTTAATAATTGTGTGAAGTTTAAAGCAAAACAAACAACTTTTTTTTCAAAAATGTTCATACAAAATTGCAAAAAAAATTGATTTTTTGCGTAATTTTGGATATATCTCAGCTATATGTGAACCGATATTATTTAATTTCAATAGCAAACCCATGAATCGATGGGGTAAAAGAATGGTGAAAGAAAAAAGTTTCTAAGTCTAATGTTTTGTCAGAAACGGTATTTCAACGACCGACTGACGGACAGGCGAACATCGCTTAATCGACTTTTCTATTAATTATGATTCAGAATATATATACTTTATAGGGTCGCAAATAAAAATTATAGAAACTACAAACGGAATTACAAACTTATAGTGAAAGGCCAATGTAAGCGGCATGCGGCAACGAGCGGCAACCAACTGTTTTATTTGCCGTTTGGATTTATTTGATATAGGCAAATGAACGCAGCTTATTGAAGTAAAAATTTAGGTACCGGAATTTAAACAAAATAACATTTTGACTCTTTCAACACAAAAATAAATAAATAAATTTAATTGCCAAAAAATTTCAAACCCGAAAATAAAGAAAATTATTTTTTTCTTCTATTTTCTCTATGTTTTATTTCTTTTCTTTACTTTCTGGTTTGACAAATTGAAGCGGCAAAACAAAAAGTTTAATTGAATTCAACATTGCCGCTCGGCCGCCTTTAACGGCATTGCCAAATTAAATTAAATTCGACTTGTTGAAAATTTTGTGTGAATATTTTTATAAAAAACATTTTTTTTTTGTAAATGAGCCACATTGTTGCCGCCCGCTGCTGCATGCCGCTTACATTGTCCTTTCACTATTATATGTACCCTATATACCAAATTTAGCTGCAAAAATGCCCAAAATGGCCACTCTGTTCGTAGACGTTAGTGTTAGTTGAAAAAGGAGGCGGACAAAGTTCGACCGATTCTATATGCCCCGGCTTAAAGTCTGGTTTTTACTTCAAAATCGTATGAAAAACCTCGCCGCAATAAATTATTGTGTTCAGACTTTTCAGAAATTTTTAAAAATCCCTGCATGTAACGAAAGACCCATATCTCTTTTTGAAATGAAAATAAATTGGCGTTCTGATCTTAAATATTTTAATGCTAAATAGCTCTCAATATTTAATGCATTCTGAAGTGGGATGAAATATAAATTAGATTTGATAATTATTAATGGTCACTCAAAAATCTAATACCTATTTATTAACAGCGAGAATAAGAAAACGAAAAAAATAATTGTGTAAACTAAATGTTGTGTTTTTGTTTTTAATGAAATGAAAAATATAAAAATAAATTTCCGTTTGGTATTTTATTTTCGCATAAATTATGTGGCTCAGTTTTCCTCAGATTAATATTTACATACAGATATACTGCAGAACACACAGCAAACAGCACCCACTCAATTGTTTTATAAAATATTTACTTTTCTTGTCATATAAAATTTCAACATAAGCTTTTAAAGCAAAAAAATAAATAAATAAAAATAAAAAATAAAATAAAAGTCACGCGTCTGAAAAAATGTTCATGTTTAGATCTCCACTGAATGCGAGTGGCTGCTGAGTGAACGAACGAATGAATGAATTTCCGTTAAAAAGAATGTAAAACCAGCATCAAAGTACATAAAACAATAATGAAAAGAAAAAAACAAAAACATTATTTATTTGTGACGAACAAAAGCGAAAAAATTAATAAATAAAAAAAACAGACATTTTTACATTGTTTGGTATGCATGAAGAAATATGATGACAATGGGATGTGATGGGATGGAATGGAATGGTGTTGGTGATATGAATCTTTACAAGAATTTTTTGTACAAAGGTAAATACATTTTCCAACTTTATCATTAAAGAGAGTTTGAATACTTTGGACAAAAAAGTTGTATGTTAGGAAAGTATCGGATTGGACTGCGATACTTTTGAAAATGTGTGAGCCAAAAATATATGAGATATGATTAGAGGGATGGGGCTGTAGCAAAAAATTCATCATCATAACATAAAACTTCCTTACAAGTATACCTGAGCAAGTTTTTCATGTCTCAAACGAAACATTCAAGTGCTTTGGTTTTCTAAAACTGTAAAACTACTGCACTTCATTTGATCTCCTTACTACACTATAAAAAATATCGGCCAAAAGGTCGCTGCGAACTCGCCGGTACACCTCCATTCGCTGGTCCAAATTTTCGATGGCGTTGAGGTAAAATTGAGGTTCTATGCGCTCAATGTGCTGAACTATCTCATCCTTTAGCTATTGAATTGATGCTGGCTTATCGACGAATCCCTTTTCTTTCAAAAAAAAAAAAAAAACCCAAAGTAAAGAGTCCAATGGTGTCAAATCACAAGATCTTGGCGGTCAATTGACATTGCCACCACGTGAGATAACACAGCATTTGAATTTCTTTTTTATCTTGGATAAGTAATCAGGGAATGACGCCTACTTACGCATGACATTGTACAGGAACTAAGAAACTGGAATTTGTGGACATTTGACTGTTATTAACAACATGTAAAGACTAAAGCAGACTAAAGTCCGACCTCCTTACTATTTATACCACCTATATCCGACCGAAAATGAATACAACTCTAATGTTTGGGTCGGTGTCTCAAAGTCTATTTTGGGGTTACTCGACCGTATGCAGGAGAGGGTGAGGAAGCTTATCGGTGACAGTAGGGTATCCAACACTATTGACTCACTGTCGAGATTAGGGATCTTGTTCCTGAAACTCGCACATTTATACAAAACACGCGTTCATCGTCCAGAGCTCAGCCATTTGTGGTCGATTGCCCGGGGAATCGTACAACGCATTACAGAGAGGGTTCGTTGTTCAGCCGTACGCTTCGTCTATGGAATAAGTTGACCGCAGACGTGTTCACTGTCTGTTACGACGTCTGAAAGTTTTAAGTCAAATGTGCACAAACACTACTCCCTCTTTCCCCCTCCTCATGACCTATTTTCCTAGTTCTGGTACAATGCGCTGCATATGTAAGGGTCATCTCCTGAGAACTGGTCCAAGATAAAAATAAGTGATCACAGCGTTGAAAGTATAGGAATTAAATTGGTTAAAACTGATCAGGGCCCAATGTGTATACCTTCGACACACAAAACTTAGTCCAATACCTACCACACTGCAAAGTAATGAATTGCATTTAAAAGATAACACATGGGCTGAAAATTCCCGGCCCTAGCAAAGAAATTACAGTCTTTTTATTTTGGTTCAAAATTAGTTTTATTCATCAACTTAATCTCCATCAAGAGCAACACAATCATTCCAGCGCTGCTCTAACATTTTAATATCCCTTTTGTAGAACGATTTATCTTTTGCCTAAAAATAGGCCTAAGTTGCAGCTATAAACTCCTCATTTGTGCCAAATTTCTTACGGGCGAGCATTTTTTCAGTAGTCGCTGGGAGCCAAATCTGGCGAATACAGAGAGTGTGGGAGCAATTCGAAGTTCAATTCATGTAGTTTTGACATTGTTTTAATTGACTTGTGACACGGTGCGTTGTCTTGATGAAACAAAATTTTTTTCTTTGCCATATGCGTAGTTTCTTTGCAATTTTGACCTTCAAACGCTTCTAAAACGCTATATAATATTCACTCTTAATGGTATTTCCTTTCTCAAGATAGTCAATGAATTTTACACAACACACATCCTAAAATACCAAGGCCATAACCTGTCCAGCCGAATGTTGTGCTTTCGGGCGCTTTGGACGAAGTTCACTAGTTGCTGTCCACTCAAATGATGATCGTTTCGATTCGAGAGTGAAGTGATAGATCCATGTTTCATCCATTGCCACATATCGATGAAAAAATTCCGGTTTGTTACGTTTAAATATGGCCAAACACTGCTCAGAATCATCAACATGTTCTCGTTTTTGGTCAACAGAGAGCAAATGCGGCACTTACTTTGAACAGAGCTTTCTCATAGTCAAATGCTCCTGCAATATAAAGCCAACACGGTCTTTTGATTTCTTTACGATGTCAGCTAACTCACGCAGCTTCACTTTTCGATCATTCAACACGATTTTGTGAATTTTTTTATGTTATCTGGTGTTTGGACCTCCACTGCGTTCTGCATCATCGGTTGTTGTTTCTGATAGAGTGGAGTCCCCATTACACTTTTTAAGTTTCTCTTGAACGGTATTTTCCCCCTTCAAGAAACAGTGTAAAACTAAAACACAAAATTGTTTTTGATCCATTGTTTTGAAAATACCAAAAGTAGCGTCACTCTTAACAAAATAACTCTCAAACTAATGAACTTTTAACAGCTGTCTTTTGAAGGTTAGTATTAAAAAAAAAGTGACAGCAAAAAAACTAGCGCTATATATGTGTTAGGCCCGGTACTTTTCATGCCATGTGTACCAACATAACAGAAAAAAATACGAAAATCGAACATACGTATTACGTAGTTCACGAAATATGAAAATAGTGTCACTTTTTTGATCAGACCATGTATATAGAAAATACGGACAAGCGTAAAAACACGTGTACACAGGAAGGAAGACAAAACACTACTCCCATTGAAAATGCCGTGCAAAAGAGCCATTTTTTCGTAAGCTGTGTGGCAAGTGCTACCGTTTACATGCATATCTTCCGATTCGGGCCACAAAAAGTTCGTTATCATCTGACGGTAGCGTAACTGCTTGTCAGGCCTCCTTTTGGAAAAAATACGGCCCGATGATGCCGCCAGCTCATACACTGCACCAAACAGTCACTCTTTGTGGGTGCATTGGTTTTTCGACAATCGCTCTTGGATTATTATTCGCCCAAATGTGCCAATTCTGCTTATTGATGAATCCAATTGAGGTAAAAATGTGCCTCATCGCTGAAGATAATTTTCTTCGAGAATTGATCATCCACGGTTGCCATTTCTTGCCACCATTCTGACCATTGACGATGCTGCTTGGAATGGTCAAGAGGATCTTGTTCTTGAATCAGTTGCACCTTGTAAGCTTGTAAATGCAAGGCTTTATGCATAATGTTCGCCAACGCCGAGCGTGAGAGAGGCAATTGTTGGGCGCGATGATGAGTTGCGGTAGATGGATGCTCTATCGCGAACAGCAGTAATATTTTCTGCAGATCGAGCTGTTCGAGCGTGCTCTGGTATTTTCACATCTACAGACCCGGTTTGCTTATATTTTTGTTGAAATTTGTTACTGAAAAAGTCACGAAGTGCACAATACGCATTTTGATTTGAACACCCATTTATAATAAGCCTGAATAACTTGAACGCCTTGCTCGATTGTATATCTCTCCGTGAATAGTCTGAAGTTGAGAAATGTCAAATGAAATGTAGAAAAAAACTTTACAATTAGGTGTGGTTTACTTTCAACAACGGCCCTTAAAATTTAACCATCCGATATATATTTCTGAAAACGGTATACAACTTCCATATTAGCTGCAAAATATATTTTGGAATTACTCGACCGTGTGCAGGGACACGTTCATACTCGTATAATACTCTTACCTTTTCACCACACTCACGAAACTTGATTCGGCGATCATTCATAACAATATCGAGGATTATCTGGATATTTTCTTCCGTAACCACCTCTTCTGGCCTTTCTATTGATATTATTATTGCAATATTTCATCATGCAATCTGACGTAGCAGACTCACCGCCATGTTTATCGAGCTTTACTTTTGTCTCTTTCGCCGTTTTCCCTTTCGAATAATAGTGTTTAATCACTGCACTAAATTCACTTTATTCCGTTTTTCCAGAAGCGCAAAAGTTGCTTACTTCAAATGACTACAACAAATAAACTAATCGATGAATTTGGGTGAAATATTAACAGCTGCAGTTTGATAGATCGCTATTCAAAAAAAAAAAATGTTAATTTAAGAAAAAACTTAAGAAAGGAAAAACTTGAACTAAAACCCGATGTACATATGTATAAACTAAAAAAAATTTTAATTTCAAAAATTATAAAATTCAACAAAAATTTAACAAATTAAAAAAAAATTGTGTTTATGCTGCCATCTAACGCTAGCTAGCTTCAATATCAATTCGGCCTCGTAAAATGGCCTGTTACGTCACTTGCCATACTCCTACAAATTCTTATTGCGTTTGACATAATTCTTGATTAAGTAATGCCTACAATTTTGCATCTTCGAAAGCCGTTTATCTTCCACCGCCATGCTGATCTTCGACGTCAAAATCACCCGTTCTTGAAGCGTTGAAACCACTCATGGCACGTTTTTCTACTAATAGCGACCTCACCATAGGTATTTAAGAGTATTCGATGAGACTCAGCCGCAGATTTCTTTATATCAAAGCAGAAAACTAAAACCTTCCGCAAATGACGAGAATTTGGGTCGTAAGCTGCCATACTCGTATTTAATCGAGAACAATTTTATGATGCACAGACTAATCGACTAATATTCGATGGCGCTACATTTGCAAATACCTAGCTTATTGTATGACAGCTACGATCTATTTACTTCGACTACCACTTACACTTAAAGTCATCTATTGCAAAACGGCGGAAGCAAATTCGTACACCCAATATGCAGCTTATAAACAATATTTTTCGTGGTCTAGAAAGATTTGATCAGTGTACTACTGGTTTATGCAGTTTCGATACATTTTGAATCGAAAATGATTTTGATTCAGCGTGCGTTATGTGCCAGTACTCGTACATAAATACTATGTGATTGGAAAGCAAAACAGATATTCATTCATTTCGATCAAAGTTGCATGCAGGCCAATGAATTGGGCTACAAAATATTAGGCATTGACCCATTTCTTTCAGCATCCAGTCATCAAAAGACGGTTTTTTAATAACATCAGTTAACAATGCAATAAATGACTTTTGCAAAATGAAAGAGAAAATTTCAAAACCAAAACTTTATGACACAATAAACTTGTTTTCATTGTTATTGAAGTCATGATAGCATTTTATTGATTACTTTATTAATCTTTGGAAATAGAAATAAAGCAATATTTTGTTTAGTTCAATAGAAGCAACGACGTATAAGCATTTTTTAAATAATACATACATGTACATATAAATGTATATGTATGTATTATATAAAAAATGCTAATACACAGCGTTGTCAACTTTGAAATTTCAAAACGCACCAAAATGGGGAAAAAAGGTCGTTATTTCAACAAAAACGCACCGAGTTTTTAATTTAGTCCTATCATATTTAAAAACCTATTTTATATTTTAAGAAGTACAATATTTTTATATTAAAACCATGATACTGAAACAGTCTTTAAAGCGACTATTATACGATCAAACTGGGACTGGTAGCACCGCATGATGGCATGCCATCAAATTCGGTCAATAGCTAGAATTTGTGTTTGTCAAACTTGGTCTCTAGTGTGACTCCGTTAGTTTTATTAAGATAAGGTTACCTTTACAATAATAATAACGATATTTTATCAAATTTATTATTAAGAAATATCATTTAATTATATTCACTCTCGATGGAAATCAGCTGCTACTTTTACTGCAGGGACCCAAAATACCTGCTTATCGTCATCAAAACTATATTGTAGGAGCATACAACTATTATTGTCGAAAGAATTTACGTTTATCGGATCATTAAAAGTCACAGAATCGTGCTACAAACCTTCAAAGTCGATTAATAGCAATTCTATCAAACACAAAGCGGTGTCTTCAAAAGAATATATTGAAATATACGAAAATTTGCCAGAATTATAACAAATAAAAGATTATGTTGCTTGCTTCTAATTTTTCGACCCTTTTTTAATTTGAATTGTTATTTGTTGTTGAGCTAGTGGTCTTCTTGATTGGTAAAAAGTACGGTTTATTATTATAAACGTAGATATATGCTAGAAATGCTACAGATAACTAACGTGCCTGTAGATAAGAGGATAAATTTTAAGAAGGATGTAGACGGATTAGCACAAAATTATAGGCATTTAATACATAAAAACAAAAACAGGAGTAGATAGGTATTTTACCTAAAATTGTTTAAAAACTTTTTCATTTCTTTTTAAAAAAGTATTATATAATATGTTTAATGTTATAATAATGTAAAATATGTTTCTTCATTGTAAATGTTAATGTAGTTGAATATTTTATTTTTGTTATTTTAATATGAGTTTTCAAATTTATTATTTTGTATACACAATTTTTCAAAAAACAAAAATTTTCCTGAAGAAGACACACAACGGAGTGTCGAAATATTGAAAAATATAAACCGTACTTTTTACCAATCAAGAAGACCACTAGCTCAACAACAAATAACAATTCAAAATAAAAGATTATGTTTACCGTAATCAATATTTAATGCAAACTTTTTGGAAAAACTTTACAACTTATTTAATAATTTGGTAATTTCTCAATTACCAAAACCGTATCGAATTTCTCTGTTCAGAGACTGCATTTATTGCAATATTTGACAAACTTGGCTTGATCGTTTAATAGAAAAACACTCTCTAAAAGCAGCAAATTTTATAAAACGAAATTTTTCGTTTTCTTTCGAGAGTGTATATAATCCCCATTATTCCAAGAGACGTCATCGTAGTCCCATGAAAGGGATGTAAAAATTTGTCAAATATTTACTCGTTGCCAACAGCGATTGAAAGCTGTCGATAGTCTCTACCCTTAGGCTTAAGTCTATGAAATATCAAAGTTCTATCAAAGAATAGATAATTGCTATCGCGAACGAGTGTACAATCAAGAGTTTTTTGATGTGACGAAGATGACGCCACTTGGAATGTGCGGGAATATTCAACCTCAAGACTGTCTTACTTTGTACATATAACATGGCACGTTTTCCACGCACAATGAAATTTTGGACACTTGATTAAAGTTTGTTCTTGCATTAAAACAAAAAGTTGAGTTGAATTTGAAAAACGCACCGAAAATTTAAAAAAACTGCACTCCGCACCGACTAAAGAATTTTTCGCACAAATAATTTTAAAATGCACCAAAAACGGTGCGAAACACACCGAGTTGACAACGCTGCTAATACATACATATACATATGTAGGCTTTTGTTGGTAGAAATTACGAAAGTTTGTCTCTCTTTTGCTTGAAAAAGCAACAAAGTCTATTTGTCTTTTCAGAATTTGACAATCTTGCGGAACAAAACCAAAAGACAGCTGTGCTTATATCACTACCTGGTAAAGCTACCTTAGGTTTTGGCAAATGGGTACGTAAATAGGCAGAAGCATTTGGAGTGAGGATAGTTACGATTTGGTGCATGAAATGGGCTGACGGATTCATACATATGTCTTCAAACATGATATCGGTCAAAATACTAGTGTCAAATTATCATCATTTGCGGGAGGTTCTCTGCTTTAATATGAAGTAATCTGCGGCTGAGGCTCATCGAATGCTTCCAAATGAGGCTAGTATTAGTGAAATAACATGCCGATAGGGGTTTCAACGCTTAAAGAACGGTGATTTTGACGTCGAAGACGGGTTTCGAAGATGCGGAATTGGAGGCATTACTTAATAAAGACTCATGCATCAAGAATTGGCAATATCATTGGGAGTAACGCAACAAGTCATTTCAAGAGGCTTGAAAGCCATGGGAATGATTCAGCGATAAGGAAATTAAGTGCCGTACGAGTTGAAGCCGAGGGATGTTGAACGGAGTTTGCCTGCTTGCGAACAGCTGTTTGCAAGGCAAAGACGGAAGTGATTTGTGTTTCGTTATGATAATTCAACGACCAAACCGAATATTCAAGGTTCCAAGGTCATGTCCACCATTTGGTGGTACCAGCTCAGTGTAGTGCATAATGGGTTATCAACACCGACTGAAACAATCACAGGCGGTTGTTATCGAACCTGAGTAATGCATTTCAGTCGAGCATTGAAAGACAAACCGCCGCAATACAACGACAGACATTATAAAATAATTTTACACCATGACAATGCTCAACCCCATGTTGCGAAAGTAGTCAAGGCATACTTGGAAACGTTGAAATGGGAAGTCCTACCCCACCTGCCGTATTCTCCAGAAGTTACTCCATTGGGCTATCACTTGTTTTGATCATTGGCACACAGCCTGGCTGACCAGCGCTTCGGCTCTTATGAAGAAGTAAAAAATTGGATTGATTCGTATATCGCTTCAAAAGATGACCAGTTTTTTCAATACGGAATTCATATGCTGCCCGAAAGATGTGATAAAGTAGTGGCCAGCGATAGACAATACGTTGGATCATAAATGTATAAACAGTTTTTTACAATAAAGCCTCGAATTTCGGCAAAAAGCGGAGGAAGCAAAGTTGTACTCCTGTAGCAGGTTGGTGCTGCCAATGTGAACTTCATATAAAAAAAAGGAAAAACTGTGAAGAAAACAAAATTGCAACACTGAAAGAGAATAAGCAGCTGCTCATTTTTTCCTTCACATTTCATTCAATTAATATCTGATCGTTTTTATGTATATTACATCTGCTTTTTGAAGTTTTTTTTTACGTAAGTACTTGAGAAAATAATGTTATATGGGCATCAACGATCTGAAAGACAAAATTATATATCAGCTGTTTATTATACTGCACCTGTAAAATAAACATCTAAAATAATTAATATAACTAAGTAGCTAACTACCCGATGGTAATCGCAGCTAGCATATTTAGGGACATATAGCTGTTTTCCCGCAGGGAGAAGATTTTGCCTCACCAGGGCTATAAAGGGGTAGAAGTTTCTCATTTGTTGTAGCGAATAAAGCTATAGAAAGTCGACATAACTTAGCTTGTGTTGGATCTCCGAAACCCTCACTAAAGGTTAATTGGCAGAACGGGTATTATTAAAGTCCCCAAAAGGTACGGTTTTGCAGACCATTCTGCCGCTAAAGGTGGTTGGGATGCCTACCTTTTGACTGAAACATACCGGACTTACATCGCAAATTGCAAGGAGAAGCTTATTAGTATTCCCTGACAATTATGGAGCAAGTCCGCTTTTCGCAAAGGGAGTCCACGGGGTGTTGTTATCTTTTAATTGATACTTGTAAGAAACCAGAAGAAGAGCTGATGCCCTTTATGAGCTTCGAGCTACCAACTCATGATGTCTTGTATTCCATTGACTGTATGCAGAATTGCAGAAAGATTATAAGGCAAGATTTTATTCATATGGCCGGAAACATATGACAGAAATATGTGGCCTGTGTGATCCTTGCAGGCCACATGGGCGTTCTGGTGAACCTTATGATAGTACACCCCGTGGAAATGGTACACGGTCAGATAAGGCTGTCAAGGCAGGCGCTGGCGTAAATAAATTACACATCCAGTCTGGAATGTGTTTAATGCAGTGATCACCATGCAATGCCCTCAAGGGCGCTCCCACATATACATTGATATACTGGAAACCTGGAGTGAAACTCAAAACAAAAAAATTTTTTGTATTAACAGTATATATTTTGATCACTTTGGGGGAGGTGGGTGGCAATATCCATTTTCATCGCTTCTATATGTGCTCTTATATGTATGTATGTAATATTTTAATAAGTGTAAAAAGCATAAGTATAGGTTAGGTTAGGTTGTACAGGCTGTCAATTTCCTGAAACCAGCCCACTTGGGGCCTTTCGGTCCCGTTATGTTGCCTGAGAGAGAAGTGCAGCCTATGAGACTTACACTTCCCCCGACGGTTCAGATCCAAACCAATCCGAAAGCCGTATTAAGGAATCCAGTCCGTCCACTCGGAATTGCGATATATCTGCCAACGCGTGCAGCATCAGTCTGCTTAGATACAGCGCTCTCATAGAACAGAGAGCCGGGCACCGACAGAGGAAGGGCTCAACACTCTCCTCCTCGTCCTCTTTCCCGCAACTTCCGCAGAAATCAATAAATGGAGAATTTAGCGTTCTAGCATGCGTCCCTATGTGACAATGTCTTGTCAGAACTGCCACCAAGACACGCAACCTTTGACGGGGAAGACCCTTTAGGAGCATAGTCCTTCTACGATCATAGCTAACCTCACCAAACCATCTGTCCTGTACAGTCCCTACAAGTTGACGCTGCATTTGGTTCTTACAACTGTTAAGCAGGACTCCTACCATCGTATCAATGTTCCCTCGCTATAGACGAGCCCTGGCTTTCACCAGCTCATCCGCCACAATATTTCTGGCCACTCCACTGTGCCCCGGTACGCAGAAAAGCTCCAGGGTTTAATGTCTCGCTATCTTATTAAGAGATATCCGGCATTCTTGAACCAACCTGGACATCGTATAGACACCCACAAGCGCATTTAACGCAGCCTTACTATCAGTGCAGATTCGCATATTCATCCCGTATACCCTACACAGAAAAAAATAGATGCCATATTGATAAAAAAAATTGCACTATTTTTATCAAATTTCCTGTGAAAAAGATTTTTTGCCCGATTGATAATTCAAATTATAAAGTAGAAATAGCTTTTTCACTTAAAAGCAAAATTTATTGAGTTGAAAAAAATTGTTGTTAATATGTAAAATATACTTAATAAAAAAAATTGTTAAAGAAACAACAACTCTTCACTGTTATATGACAACCTTTTAAATTTATTTATTGAATAACAATCAATAATTCGGAAAACTTTTTATTAATTGCATTTTATTAAGAGATACTTCCAAAAATTCATTATTAATAATAATTTAATTAAGTCAATGTAAATTTTATTAAATTGATAGTTTTTTATTAATAACATAACTTGATTGAAAAAAAATCTCATCTATTTTTTTCTGTGTATAATACCTCAACCAGTTAGCTGCTCTCAAAACAGCTGGAATTTCAGTCTACATTACGCTACAATCATCATATAGCTTAAAATTGATCCAAGCATAAGTATATGTATGAATACAAAAGTTTCCATAATTTTTTCGTATCGACCAGTGCTAATCTTTAATAAAACAAAATTGAACAAAACAATGTTTTAGTAAATGTTCTTACATAGTCGTACATACGAGTACACATTCTGCCAATGATTCCTTTCCGCTTGGAAACTAAATAAAATACCACTACTGAATTAGTTTTTAAGTGCTGATTAGTTGATCAATGAATACATTTTAATGAAATATAAAATTTATAAGCATTTCTTTTTTCTGTTTTAATTATGTTTATCCTGGACAGTTTTATTTTTGAATATCCTTAAAAAATTAATGGAAAAACTAAATTGTTGTGCTTGTTGCGAAAATAGCATGTCAAACTGTGACTTATCTTTATCTCACTTTTAATAAAATATTGTTTTTGACATATCTATTATACCTACATAAATAAAAAATTGACAATACCTGCTGATAACAAACACTTGCAAAGCTTGTGTGCTTTTCAAGCTGAAACAAAAATACTCGTACAAGTATGTATGTACATATTTGTATACTTCTTTTTCATTTTCCCATTTACGTTTCAGTTATGAGATAAAAATAGCTACAATATTAATAACAGGAAAAAGCATTAAGTTGTATAAATATTAAAATATTCATTGAAATCACAGGAGGTAATATTACTTCTATATATATTTACGAGTATTGAGCGCTGTCAGGCGACTTTGAATACAGAAAAAATTCAGCTTCACTGGGACTTCTAACAGCGATTATTCATGCAATCTAGAAAAAAAGCTTTGAACAATTTGAATTTTAAAAGAATGGAACTTTATCCTTTTGAAATTCAACTCGTTCAAGAACTGAAAAGAAGTGACTTTGATTTACGCAAACATTTTTGTGAAACGATTTTGAAGAGCTTTCGCACTGTAAATCTCAATTTTTTGGATACAGAAAAAATCAGCCTCACTGGGACTCCGAACAGCGATTATTCATGCAATTTAGAAAACAAAACTTTGAACGATTTGAATTTTAAAAGAATGGAACTCCATCCTTTTGAAATTCAAATCATTCAACAAATGAAAGGAAGTGACTTTGATTTACGCAAAAATGTTTGTGAAACGATTTTGAAGAGTTTTCGCACTGTAAATCCCATTTTATTGGAACGTCAATACTCATTTTCACTTAAACAGCCACGTCAACAAGCAAAACTGCCGTAACTGGTCTCCAAGAGCCCGAAACCCTGGATTGAAATATCAAAATGCCTTTTCTACGCATTAGATAATTGGAACATTTTCTGCGCAAATTCTTAAGGTTAGGCGACGAATGGCAGCGGAGAAAATTATCGACGCATGATTACGGAATTCGTTTGGACAAACCTACGAGCTCATCCATCCTGCTCTTCACACACGTGGTTTCAACAGAATGGGACACAGCCAAAGCTTTGATGAATTTGGCCAGAGAAAATTTCCTCCAAAAACTGACCAGTCACTTTGGGAACATTCCATGGCCACCGCGGTCGCCCGATCTAACTCCCATGGATTTTGTATGGGTCTACCTCAAAAAAGGATTTGTAGTGACAATCTTTTGTGGCTTCGAGAATAAATATTCGTTGAGAAATCACCTCAATTGAAGCAAGTTTACTGCAACATGTGCTGAACCCAAGGCTCCATTTTGAACAGTGTGCTCAACTTGACGGCAGACATCTGGATGGCATAGTCCTTAATAAAAAATCTTGCATTTCCATTCTATCGTTTAATGCTCTTTGTGTCAATTATTACGTTTTTTATTTAAGTTTGAAAATAAAAATCTGCTACAAGGTGATATAAATTGTAAAGATCTCAGATGGAATGAAGTACATCTTGCACCGTTTCAAAAAACCAAGACACTTAAATGGCTTCTTACGGATATGAAAATTAATGTAAATTCCCACAACATCAAAGAAACTTTTATTTAAGGAATAAAAGATCGCGTGATATCACCCCATGGCTATTTTTGTTTTATTGTAGAGCCATTTTTCTACGTCGATAAGCCAGAGACACTGGAATATCTGCATACAGCCTCAAACGCTGAGCAAAGTTAGTAAAAATTAGTGTTCTAGATGGCACCCTATTCGCGCCGACAGATTGCGTTCACTTAGCCGCGGGGGAATCGTTTTCCCCACCATAAATCCGCGTCTGATATTGATATAAAGAAATATTATTTACACCGTTTGAACCAAAACAGCTTTATGACTAATCCTTTGAATTAAAAAAAACCCCCATCATTACGTCTCTCATCAACGTGAATCACTTAACAGTTGTCTTTGCTTTTTAACAAAATTTTGCAAATTATTTATAGTTTCCACAGCTGCAGTTTTACACTCAACATAAAGTTAAGTATAAAATATTTCTTTTGAGCTCAACAGTTTTAAAAGTTAAATTTACTTGAATTGCTTTTTCTTTAAGATGTACAAGTAGTAAATATCTATAAAGTGATATTTTTTTGAGTCATGGATTTATAAACTTTTAACTGTCTTACATATAAAAAAAATATATTCCATCTGTGCACTGAAAAAATTTTGTTCAGAAATTCTCTGAATTTTTACATTACTTTTATGAATTTTTTCATTATTTTTCAACCATTGTAACTTTTCATAGAAATAATGAAACAAATTTCATTAGATTATTTTAATGAAAACCTTCATAAAAGTAATAAAACATTTTAATAAGAAATATGACTTATTTTAATTAAAATTATGAAAGAAAAATCATATGATTAGTGAAATAATTTCTCTAGATCAAGGAATCAATTTCATAAAGCACATGAAAACTGTACATTAAATTAATGAAAAAGTAACATTTATTTAATGAAATAACTTCTTTGTACTAATGTAATACATTCATTAAAAATATAAAACTCCTTCATAAGGTCAATGAAGATATTTCATTTATTTTATTATTCATTGAGCACCTGAATAATTTACATTAAATCAATGAAATAGTTACATTTGTTTAATGAAATAATATCATTACACACATTAATAAAATATGTTCACAAATGTACGTAATGAGATCAATGGAATTATTTCATTTATTCATTGATACTTTATTTCATTACACAAACAATGCTATTCCTTGCTTTTCTGAAATTGTACCTAATTATGATAAAAGAAAATGTTGAACAAGTATTCACCAAATAAAACTGATTTTATTAATTCAAATGACTTCAATACACTGGCATTTAAATTTTTTAAACTATTATTATGCTGATTTGAGTACATACACATATGTACATACATACCCAAGTTCGGTAGCCAGAAATTTATTTGTCATTGATCTAATGAATTCTATTTCATTGGAATTACGAAACTCATAAAACTTACATTTTAATAAAAAAAACTTGACATTTTTTAAACTGTAGCTTAAGATTAATAAATGCCCATCAAAGAATTTAAAAAAAAAAATTTTGTTGTAGTCATAAATCCAATGATTTTTTTAATGAAACTATAAAACTTAATGAAACCATTCTGATGGAACTATTTCATAATATATATGAAGTTTCATGCATGTTGTGAAAAGTTTTCATTGCACAGAAAAAAATAGATGGCATATTGATAAAAAAAAGCACTATTTGTATCAAATTTCCTGTGAAAAAGATTTTTTGTCGGATTGATAATTCAAATTATAAAGTAGAAATAGCCTTTTCACTTAAAAGCAAAAATGATTGAGTTGAAAAAAATTTTTGTTAATATGTAAAATATACTTAACAAAAAAAATTGTTAAAGAAACATCAACTCTTCACTGTTATATGACAACCTTTTAAATTTATTTATTGAATAACAATCAATAATTCGGAAAACTTTTTATTAATTGCATTTTATTAGGAGATATTTCCAAAAATTCATTATTAATAATAATTTAATTAGGTCAATGCAAATTTTATTAAATTGATGGTTTTTTATTAATAACATAACTTGATTGAAAAAAAAATCTCATCTATTTTTTTCTGTGTGGATTAATGAAAAATATTTAATGAAACAGTTTCATTAAATATATGACGCATAATTCTTTCAGTGTAGTAAGCGCTTATTTGACAAATTTCTACACAAAATTTGTCAAATAATTAATATTAATAAAGATAAAAGATTTTTTTATCATAAGGCCGTAAATAAATAAAAAGCAAAATTTATGTTTTTAGCTATCTGCATAAATTCGTCATTATTTGATGTAAAAGTAGTTCGTGGCAAATATTTAGTGTCTAAAACAATTGTAAACCGACATACATATGCAACAAGAAGCGTATTGTCTGATGATGAAATGGTAAGACGTACATCTTCGATCTAAGACCATTGACAATGTAAACGTGACCCATCCAAAGTCTGTATACAATTCCTACTTGCATTTACACAGCGATGGCCTCGGTCGTAAGACGCATCCATTACTGTACACATTGTAAGCGAAGATTGGATAAGTTTAAAACTATATTATTAGCATTTGTTTTCTTCTTTCATTCTTATGTACATTTAATTTAACATAATGAGTAGAAAAAGACTAATCTGAGTCGAATGCTAGTTTTTTGTTGTCCCTAACATGTTTATTTTGATTTTTTCTGTTGACACAATCGCTTACAATCGGATGCCTTGCAAATTGTAATAACTTGTGGACTGCTGGGACCTGAAAGCCAACAGTTTTAGTTTGACTATATTTTATATCTCCTATTCTAAAATATGGATTAAATAATTTGTACTACACGTAGAAAAAAATATATGGTTGATACAACAATATTCTAAGGGCAACATACTATTGTTGAAGTATATGGTTGTTCCTGATAATACTATATTGTTATATTTAAAACGCCATTGAGATGACACACCATAGTATTGTAAAAAAATTGTATAATAAGTAACCATAATATATTTGGGTTTAAAATTGAAGAGTAACCATAGCATTAATTAAAATTATCCAGAAATTGCCATACTCAACCATATTAAACATTCCTACTTTTCTCATGTACTCGTATAACCATATTAATGTGATAAATATATAATCATATTAGTGTCATAAGTAGCTTTATTATAATACATATTGAAGTAAGAGGCAGCTTATAATATAATTTTATAACACTTATCATAGAAAATAAATACAAATAAATAGACAATATAATTGGGCTGCATCTAAACGGAATTAATACACAAATTTCTTTATGGAACTTGTAATATCTATTAGCAGTAATGAAAGAAAAATAGCTCTTAAGTTGTTCGTCTGTGACTGCAATTTTAAGAGACATGTTTAACCATATTAATATGGTTGCATGTATTGTTGGATTCACCACATATATTTATGTTTACGCTTAATATCAAACTCACCTTTTTATTATCCCCAATAATCCAAATATATTTTTTCGACAAGTTCACGTTTGTTTCTTTCTTTTTTTAAATATAGCTGACAAATACATTTGTATATATATTTTTTAAAACATTTTTTTGTTTCCAACGTTAACACCAAACTGGAAGAAAAATATATGTCAGCGACTAAAATGAAAATATCGTTAGATACGACAATAGTAAGTTTATGCTGTAAACTCACTTTTGTCGCATGTGAATCAGCGTATCATACATATAATAAAAACAATTATTTTATTACTGGGTGTGACAGAAGCTATCGTTGTTTTTAACAAATTTTCACAATTTGTGTTATTGTATATAACCATATCTTGAAATGTAATAATGTAAAATATTTATAGAGAAGCAAATTATACTTATATTGATAATACAACTGTTTTAACAATATTCCATAATGTTATAGAATATATACTAACGTTGTTACAACCATATTTCAAACTGTCTTTTCTCTGTGTGTATAGAAAGTAACCGCTAAATATCTCCGACTTTTTTGTGTGCCTGGGCTTAAAAAATAAAAAAAAAATGTTTTAAACTTTAATGTGTTGTTCATAGAACACAGACGACCACTCGTCTAAAAAATTTTATATGGCAATCACTCAAAAAATTGAGTATCTTTCATACAAATTTTCTGGATGAGTTGCTCGTCTGTGTTCTATGAACCGCAGATATGATTTGTCGTAACTTAGCATTGACATCGACATCGTGTAATATTTAGTGTCGGTGTTATTTGCTTTGTGCATGTTACAGTCAGTCTTTAAAGTATTTGTTAATTATAAATTACTCAGACCAAGTTTTTGCTTTTATATTTGCAATATTCAATAAATTTCAAATTAATCTATTGCAAATTACAGAAAGCAACTAATATATAGTTTTAATTTTAAAAAGCAACCGAACACAATGATAAAAGGCACAACCTGTTGGCCAACGTTATGGTCTGTAACTTTGCAATTGTTGATACTAAACAACCCAAAGTCAACACTGAGCATTAAACAGGAGCGGTTTTAAAAATGCTTGCAAGTGTTTTAATCCAAATCACGTTTTAGTATTATTTTTTACGATGTGAGCGAACTTTTAACAGTTTACCCAGCAAACAAAACCTAAAGGTCAATTAACTTACTATGCATTTTACTTGTTTGAAAACTAATGGACAAGAAAACAAACCTTCCAAGTTGGTAATATACTTAAACGTTTTCGTGCCAGTGTTGCCAGTACAGTGTACATTAGGGGTGAATTAGTTCACAATTTTTGGATTTTGATCCCCTAGAACCTCTTATTTTGTGGGGCTTGGTAAAAAAAATGCAAGAGCCAAAAAATTTGGCTTAAGCTCGGGGTTAAAGGTAGAGCAAATCGGCAGAAAATCCACATAAAACATCATAACTGTCTCCGAGTCACTCTTAAGGTTAAAACGTACGACTAACCGCGACTAATCTTTTTCAGTCTACATTTCTTGTGACCACACCTACCCTCTAACTGCCCACCTTAAGGGACTCTCATACAAAATATTATTTTTTGGAATAGAAAAACCGCCCTAACTAGCCCAAGAGGGCTCCTAAAGGTGCCGCATGTATGACCGACTTCCAATATTTTTGAAACCCCATTTTAGAACATACCTCTGTCTTCAATCATTAGGGTGGTCTCTATACAAAAACTTAATTTTAAAAAAAAATATTAATAGTAGCAAAAATACTTTTTTCTTTCTCGTTACGGCACAAAATGTTGTATCCTTCTATTAGTTTTACCCCGCTTTCAGCAGCGTCAGTAACAACGTAATTCATACGACATTCCTATCCCTTTCTGGTAGTTCGTCTGTCAAGGCTTAATCACAGATCTCTTTAAAAAATACATAACTTTCAATTCAATTCAATTTATTCCTAATCTTTAAGCCAACAAAAACGTCAAATTGATTACATAGTTTATATTATTGACACTTATAATTATGTATATCAAACTTTAAGCTTCCTATTATATTTACATCTATGCTCTAAAGTAGCGGTTTCAACTCATGGAAAAAAATCCACCGAGGGTGGCTGATGATGGCACCTTATAGTCTAAAACAGATGTGCCTAGGCCTATGCGCTTGATGCTCAATTGTTTTTGTAAAGGCGCTTAGCTATAGGGCTGTGCTCTTCAATATGCTGAACTCAGCACTAGCAATGAAAATTATACAAACAACTTCGTCTTAAATATCTTTTTGTCGTTCTTCACTGCACACACACAAGAGCAAAGCAACAACACTTTCGCATGCTTTGCTGGTAAACATTACGACAGCGATTGTCAGTGTAAATTTTGTTTTTTTAAATTGTTTTGCTTTTCACAACAAAAAATATTAAGAAAACAGTAGTTTTTCCTTAAGTGTATAGGTGTTTGCTCTTGCATATAGAACTTTTAGGCACCCCTGGGGTAAAAAGATAATTTAGTATATTTTCAGCAAAAAATCATAAAATTATTTCAAGAAATTCTTTATATTCATCGCTGGGTGAAGCTCATTTAAAAATTCTGATACAAGGACTAAATATTGATACCAGGACTAAATATTTACTTATAGACAAATTTAACCTGAGATCGAATCATTCTTAAAATGCGAGTGATTCAAGAATTTTAGAGTTGATTCAAGCCCGAATTCGTACTTGTAATAAGAACAATTGAGTCTATTATTATATACTCCATTAGCTGCTAATATTTATATCAATCTCAAAATATAGACAGCTTGTTTTTGTGTTTCATAGCTATATACATATATGCCGACATTTCATAGAAAATATCCTAATCAACTGCAGAAGTGGATAACTTTAAAAAATATTTTCACACATATAACTATGTATTCCTTTAGTTTAACTAAATGAATGAGAATTAAAAATAAAAATGTTCAAATAATATTTCACAAGTAAACTAAAATCAGAACTGTTTATTCCTATCTCTCAGCAGTTCATTCACAGGTATGTACTAATTCACATGTACGTGCTCATTCATTCCATTCACGTGTAGGTTTGTGTCTTTGCCTTGATTTTTATTTACTCTCTTCAAGAATTCTGCACTTTATTCAAGAATTTTATATTTATTTCAATATATTGTAGGATTTGTTGTCTTGAACAGCCCCATTTTCGGCTTATTTTAAGTTTACTTGTGTATTATTCGTATTTAAATTTTTTTTACTTAAATTTAGTACGAGCTTTTTCTTTCAGTGTATGGATACTGGAACTCGTTGTTATATCAGATGTATAAATTAAATATGAAGTCACCTTGGTGAGCTACAGCTTCGATTGGCCGAGCGGAGCTTATAAATCAATTTTCTCTGGTGATAAATTGATTTCTACACTGAAAAAATTCTGTTCAGAAATTCTCTGAATTTTGACATTACTTTTATGAATTTTTTAATTATATATAATTATAACCATTGCAACTTTTCATAGAAATAATGAAACAAATTTCATTAGATCATTTTATTGAAAACCTTCATAAAAGTAATGAAACATTTTAATACGAAACACGACTTATTTTCATTAAAAGTATGAAAGACAAATCATATGATTAGTGGAATAATTTCTCTAGATCAAAGAATCAGTTTCATAAAGCACATGAAAACTATACGTTAAATTAATGAAAAAGTAACATTTATTTAATGAAATAACTTCTTTGTACAAATGTAATATATTCATTAAAAATATGAAACTCCTTCTTAAAGTCAATGCAGTTATTTCATTTATCTAATTTTATTATTCACTGAGCACCTGAAAATTTTACATTAAATCAATGAAATAGTTACATTTGTTTAATGAAATAATATCATAGCACACATTAATAAAATATGTTCACAAATGTACGTAATATGATCAATAGAATTATTTCATTTATTCATTGATACTTTATTTCATTACACAAACAATACTATTCCTTGCTTTTGTGAAATTGTACCTAATTATGATAAAAGAAAATGTTGAACAAGTATTCACCAAATAAAACAGATTTTATTAATTCAAATGACTTCAATACACTGGCATTTAAAATGTTTAAATTATTATTATGCTGATTTGAGTACATACACATATGTACCTACATACCCAAGTTCGGTAGCCAGAAATTTATTAGTCATTGATCTAATGAATTCTATTTCATTGGAGTTATGAAACTCATAAAACTTACATTTTAATAAAAAAAAATTGACATTTTTTAAACTGTAGCTTAAGATTAATAAATGTCCATTAATATATCTTACCAAAATTCAAAGAATTTTAAAAAAAAATTAAATTTTGTTGTAGTCATAAATCCAATGATTTTTTTTAATGAAACTATGAAACTTAATGAAACCATTCTGCTGGAACTATTTCATAATATATATGAAGTTTCATGCGTATTGTGAAAAGTTTTCATTGGATTAATGAAAAATATTTAATGAAACAGTTTCATTAAATATATGACGCATAATTCTTTCAGTGTAGTTGCTTATTGGAGTAAACTTTTTCCTCTCAATTAAACTCGGAGGCAAATTAAAATCGACTTTATAGGAAATAGATCGTTCATCAAAAATGTCGCGTGAAAGGGTGACGATATCGTTTTCAGTATGCGCTGTGTCTTTACGCTATTGAAACCAAACTTACTGGCAAGTTCACTGCTGACATTAAAAAAAATTGCAACACTTTTCGATATCGAACACCACTACGACACCGTACGAATTTAAAAAAAATATATATGAGCCAATTATCTTTTCCGTTAAATTACTGCACTAGACTTGAGTGTACTAAGTGTGGGTGTAATCGACGCTGTTGAACTGCTCTTAGATTTTTCGTAGCCAAGATTGCCCGTTAACAAACCCATTTCATGGGAAATGGGCTTGTAATTAAATTATTAGTAATTTTACTGCCTGGCTCACGATGTCGTTTCGTTAACGTTAGCTAATGTTTTATATTAAAAATAAGTGACTTATAGTCAACTATTATTTAACTAACATCTATATCGGAAGTAGACAAGGCAAATGATATAAGATCAGAAAAAATAAAGTTTATAAAAGGCACTGGAATAGGTTTTTTGACCTTAAAAATAATGATGAACGTTTACGAAACGACATCGTGAGCCAGGCAGTTAGTATTTTCTTCATATGTTTATTACACATGAATAAAATTTAATATTTTTACATCAAACACGCTGTTATTCGCTTGTTTGCAGGGAAAAAATTGTTTATTAAGTAGTAACTAGATACATACGTACGAGTACATACATACATATATATTTACGTAAAAATGTGTAATAATATGAATTTATTTTCATTTAAACGTTAATTTTTTTTAATGTAATTTATGATTAAGTAAATGTTTACTAACAAGCAGGTTGAAACTTTAATTTAATTGTTACTTTTGTTTTCTTGTATTTTCAGATCAATGTCAAAATTATAAACAAACTTCAATTTGAGGGAATAAAATAAAAGACGAACATTT
Organism: Thecocarcelia acutangulata; assembly: GCA_914767995.1. Taxonomy (NCBI): domain Eukaryota; kingdom Metazoa; phylum Arthropoda; class Insecta; order Diptera; family Tachinidae; genus Thecocarcelia; species Thecocarcelia acutangulata. Next base: position 74,609,903 of record OU612095.1, on the reverse strand, counting down.
TTAAGGTAAGAAGATTATTTTTTGCCAATATTTTTAATAAATAAAGATAAGCTCATTATAAACACTTTCCACTTTTCATAAATAGAAATTAATAAAATCTTATACGAGGGTTGTTTGACAACTCCTTGTCTTTTTCGAATTCTGCTTACGGACCATCTCGGCGCTGATCATAGTTGAGGTGTTTACGTTCGCTGAAACATTCTGGTTATGGTTTAAATCTAAAATCATAGCTACAGAAGCTACGTACACACGGTTTTCAGATTTTACAATTTGCCAGTAAAATTGTCTGAAATTGTATTACAATCGTGTGAACTGCCAATTTTTAACTTGCAACGTTGTCAGAAAACCCATTGTCAATCAATTGTAAGACGACAACGTTGTCAGGCATCTGACAATCGTGAAAACACTCTTCGTCGGCATTGCCAGATAATTGACTGGTATTGTAAGCTGACAATTATCAGAAAAAAGTTTGATGGGCAACACTGCCAAACAGATCGTTGTTGATATACATAAGTGGCAATGCCTTACAACATGTCTGGCAATTTTTTTTTTTTTTTCATCTAACAATCTGACAACCGTATAAACTGACAATTTTTGTTGTCAGATGAATTATTTGTCAGACCATAGTCTGACAATAAAATTGTAATATTTTCTTACGATCGTCTGAACACACAATTTACTTCTGCGGGACAATTTCATTGTCACTACATTGTCAGCATGTTGCCAGATCTTACAATACCGTGTGCACATAGCTAGAGAATTAGTTTCCCAGACAACTATGATGCAAGGCTGATTTTCCGAGGCTAATAGCCCCACGAATTGCTGTTGTCTTGCAACAGATATCTACCTGTAATGTAAGGGGTCAAAAGTGATGGTTAGACGAATAAGTTTGTTAATGTTTGATGCTTTTAATGGGCTTCAACCTACCAACTCATTAAGCCTTGTCTTCCATCGACTAGGAAATTCCATAGAGGAGCGATTTAAGGCCCGAACTCTTTAGCAAGTGGTTTGTCCATATGGCTACAAACTTTTGGCCTTGCAGTCCCACACGGGCCGCTGGTGAATCGTGAATAATTCACCCCGTGAAGTTAGTACACCATCGGATAAGACCGACAAGGCAGGTGCTGATGTAAATCAATTTCCCCAATGTGTTGAATAAACATTCCCCCGAGAGCGGTTTTGTGCCTCAGCATATATCAAAGACACTATGTTTTATGGGGTAAAGGAGAGTCCCTCATTTGTTGTAGCAAGTAAAACTTTAGGAAGCTTTAGGAAGACTCAGGTTATGATGAGACTTCAGAAAACATCACAAAGTACTTATTGGCAGTACGGGGATCAGCAAATCCCGCAAGAGGTTCTATTTTATAGACAATTTTGGTGCTAGTAATTGTTAAAGTGCCCACGTCTTGGCTGAAACGTTTTGGTTGTGATTTCGACCTACAATTGCAAGGATGGGTTACTGCTATGCTTTGATAATTACTGGACATTGCATGCTCAATTTTTGGCCGACTACTGCCATCTATTTCAAAACGGCGAAAACAATGTTGTACACCTATTTGAAATTACGTGATTGGGAAGCACCTGCCGTATTCATTAGACATTGCGCCGTCCCACTATCATCTGTTACAATCATGTTCTGTCGAAACAACGTTTCACATTATATGAAGATACCCAAAATTGCGTTGATTCGTGAATGGCCTTATTATTAAATATTAGAAAAAGTAGTTGAGAACAACAATTCGATTAAATTTTTAGCCATGTTCTGAGAAATGCGCGATCTGAAATCGCAAAGCGTTCTGAAAAACGCTTAGTTGACTTTTTGGTGTTCTGAGGAACGCTCATTTTACTGGCGTTTCGGTGTTTTTTACGAAAAAAATACATCTGTTTTACATATGTATGAAAAAAATTTGACAACAAATAGAAAAACTTTTTAATTTGGTTTTTTTAATTGAAAATGTTTAAAATTCTTTCAACTTTTTATTGAAACAAAAAGAAAACATATTAAATTTTAACTGCGAGTAATTCTATTTCCTTTTGCAAGTTCAACTTTAGTAATAAGTCACTATACACATGCAAGTTGAAGTCGCCAATTTTAAGCGATATGCGTTTACCAGCAGCCGTATTCTGTAACTCGCTTAGCTAAAACTAAAACTCGATCGCTAAAATGCTAAAAAAAAAATTTGGGCAAATATTTTAGCGATGTCGCTAAATCTGTGTTCTAAATTTTTATATTTTCGCCGCAGCTAATTTGCTAACTGTATACTATTTCTTTCTTTCTACTTTGATGTACTTCTGTTAAAAAGAGATAAACATAATGTAATAATTTTTGCCATTTCATTATAGTGTTACCTTACTTTATATTGTGCTTCCCGTAAATATTATTAAAACTTCTCTTCAATAACTTTTTAAAATATGTTTTGAAATCTGGATTTTAAATAGTTATTGTGAAAGATTTAGTCAAAATTTATTTTCTTTTTAACAAATATTACTTAAACAGCACTTAAGTCGATAAATTATAAGCAATATTCTTTCATGATACAACCAAATAGGGAATTTGTGGGAAAATTTTCAAAATATGGCATCACAAAAAAGTTTTTGTTTATTTATTTTTTAAATAAACAAAAGAACGTTCATAAGATTTAGAAAAAATTTTCTCGAATTCAGGCGAATTCGATTAATATGGCGGCACTTCCTCTGTCAAGTTTTGTTTACCTTTTTCGGCGCCATTTAAATTTGTGTACTTGTTCTCAAGGCGAATTTACACAGGTGAATGCAAGCGGAAAGGCGAATTCAGTACTATGTAGTTTCTTATTGTAAAACATATCGTGAATGTCAAAATCTAAATTCGCCTAAGATTGTTAAGCTGGGATAAAATTTTATATAAACGTTAAATATAAACTTTTATAATTGTTTGTAATTAAAGTCACAGATTATGTTAGTTTTTCACTTTTAAATTCATACAAATTACTTAAAATTGCAATAAATCATACAAAAAAATCTCCAGATTAAAATAGCACGAAAAAGTTTGTAAACAAAACAAAAAATTTGACAGTCTCATTGGAAAAAACGCGAGGCGCAAAAAATAATCACCTGAGCTGTTAAGTTCACCTAGTAATGAATTTGCCTTGCTTTTTCTTTATCAACTACTTTTGACAGCTTAAGTGTAAATTCGCCTTTTTACACAAACAAAATAGCTGTTGTTTTTTTTATTGTTGTATTGTTGTAGCGAAGCGGCTACCTTGTTTTTTGTATCATGGCGTTAGAGAATACAAAATGTAAACATTTTAGCGATGCCACTAATCGCTAAAAATGCGGCGAATACAATTTTTTTGTCATTGCTAAATTTAGCTATGCACGTTACAGAATTGCATTTGTGGCAAAAAATCGCTAAATCATCTTTGTAGATTTTTAGCAATGGAGATTTAGCTTTAGCGAGTAGAACACCTGTTTGGCGTTTTCAAATCACAAAACCATACTTTTCGCGGTTTACGTTTGTTAGAACATCTATTTGGCGTTATCAAATTGAAAACGGTAAATTTAAGTGAGTTGCGTTTCTCAGAACATGCTAATTATGAATATTCTCACGGAATATATTTCTCTCGGAATTTATTCCTCACGGAATTTATTTCTCACATAAAGTACTTTTTTCAATTCAAATTAAAGACAAAAGCACACTTTTTGTCCGTAAGAATTAAAGAGTTGATCTCCCTTTAGTTTTTTCAACGAATGGAGAGCAGAAAGAATAAAAGAACCTCATACTTAACTTTTGTTCATAATTGAAGTAAAGGGAAGAGTGATAATTTTCCTACGGAATTTTTATTTATAATTGGGCAGATTATTTTTTTGACAAAAAATAGCGATAACTTTAGAAGTGAAAAAAAAATGCAAAAATGCTGAACTGTAATGTGTTGAGTTAGAGTGAGATTATGTGGAAATATTAAATTTGCCGAAAAAATATTTATTCAAATAATAACACAACTATAAATCAACCCTCGTAAATCGTTTCAAAAACGTAAAACTTAACTAAAAATGATTTGATTCCGCATTGCTAATCTTTGATTACGAAAAACAAACTTTCTATAAATTATTGCTCTGCCGAAACTAGTTATTATTTAAAATTCTTAATTACTCTTATTAAATACAAGCCATGGGAAACTTTTTCAATTTAATTTAAATACTTGTATGCATTTGCTTTATTTAACCAAACAGTAATTAAATACAAGCAAACAAAAAACAAAAGGTTGAAAAAAAACATATTTTAACACAAGGTCACCGCCGTGAATTGGTCAAATGTAGTTGAAACTAAAAAATCAAACCAAATTGTATAATCGTGACATGCTGGAAAAAAAATACTAAAAATAAAATATAAAAAAAACAACAACCACATGAATTTTTCATTAGATGTAAAAGCAAAACGAACCGTAAACGATGTTAGAATATTAAATGGAAGAATAAGAAAAAAAAACTAAACGTTTTGCAATTGTCAAAAAGACAAAAAGAAAATACAACAACGAACTGAACAAAAAGCAATCTCCAACTCAGCCAACAGCCGCCCCACAACATTGCAACAAACATTCGAAATTACGAGTAAATGAAAAACAAACCAAAAAGAAAATTCCAAACAAACCAAAAGACAGAAAAGTAAAATAAAATAAAATGACAAGGCAACAAAACTAAATAAAAAGTAGAACAAGTGCAATGAAAACAACCTGTAATTAACAAACAAAAATTCTAAAGAGGAAATTTGAAACAAAAAACCAAAAAGTTTAAGCCCTTCCAACCGACAGACAGTTAATTCAGCATAATGAGAATGAGCAAACAAGAAACAAAAAGTGAATGGCAGAGGAAGGTACTCGTAAACAAAAGACCCTCATCCGAATTTTTAATTAAAAGTGAAATTAAATTGTTATTGTTGGTTGGTTGGTTGGTTGAGGTTCGTGGTAGTTCACTACATGCAAACAATCAAGTGGAGTCGAAAGGACCCCGTTTTGATAGAACCACACCACTCCACTGTGGGCGAAATGGTCGAGCTAGCGTTGTTTAATTCAATTTTCAAAGTGCTCCAAAACTGTGTATTTATCGATTAGTAATATACCACTGTACTTATATATCGATTACATTTTGATTGTAATGATCTAGTTGAGCAGCTGTGAGCTGTGAAACATAAGATATGTTTCAGCCGGTACAGCACTAAGTTTTAACACGTATTTTCTTTGCATTGCCAAATATTCTCTAAAGTTGCGTATGTCTCAATTAAGAGTAGTGTTTTGTCTTTCGTTCTGTACACACGTGTTTTTCATTGTCCCCCGTGTTTTCTATACTTATTATTAATTGGGAAAAAACGAAATTATAACGGAATAGGTAGAGTTTTGTTTTGCATCATGTGTGCACGTGTTTTTATTGTTGTTTTTTATATTATTTTATTTTTTTATTGCCGTTTGTTTTTTCTCTATTTGTTATTATTAATTTCTTTTTAATGTTCCTCCTATGTATTTATTACCTCAGGGTGTGCGCGGTGTTGAACTAATTTTTGTTATTCTGAGCAGTGTCGAAGGTATATACACTGGGCACTTATCATTTTTAACTAATTTAACTTCAACACTTTAAGTGATGTGATAACTTTTATTTTGGTCGTTCTGTGTGTTAAATTCACAAACATTACTCCCCCTTTCCTCCTTCTCATAATCTATTTTCCTAGTTCCAGTACAATGCACTGCATATGTAGGGGCTATCCCCTGAGTACTGGTTCAAGATAAAAAAAAAATTGGAAGAAAACTGGTTTTATTTATAGTTAGGTTTTATTTATAGTTAACTAAAAAAAATTTTTGTTTCTTACCTGTGCTGAAGTGTTGTAGAAAATATGTGTGGTACATGTTGACTATACGACTAACTGCTTGAAAAAAAGCAAAAAAAATACTTCTGTGGACCGGCACTTCTGATATTCTTGGGTATTCGCGCTAGAATATTTTTAAAATTACTATGTTGTCCTGTGATTGCAAAATGTGCAAATTTATCTGCAGCCACCTGCAACTTTATATGATATTGCATTTTTTAGGCACAATGTCGGTGCTCAGACGAGGAGTTTATTTACTATGGTGCAACAAGCCCTTGCTACTAAAAAATTATCTGCTGTTGAAAGTCATATATTTAATAATAATTATAATTAATATTAACACGTATAAAAGCAATAAAATTAATTTAATAAGCAAAAAATATACAACAAGGATTAGTTAGATAGACAACTATTATTAGTTGATCTACTGACAAGTCGTGGAAGACCCGATAAGATGTTCGACGAAAGTCTCCCAAATTGTTAAGGATTACCTTCAGGCAACAAATATTTGCATAGAGAGTTTCCAGAACAATTTGGTTATTTTATCGATTTATTCACCACCTCGATTTTCCATAGCAGAAACTCAATATTAAAATTTTTTTAAGTCACTTGGACTGCGATTTTTGGCAGCTGGTGATTTCAACGCAAAACACACTTTTTGGGGATCACGTTTAATATCCCCGAAAGGTCGTGCACTTTTCAACGCTATATCCAAAATGGGATTGGATGCCATATCTAGCGGGCATCCCACTTATTGGCCTGCAGACCGACGAAAAATTCCTGACGTTATTGATTTCGTAGTTGCGAAAAATTTGCCTGTAGAATGGATGAGAGTGTAACCTTCCTTTGATCTATCTTCAGATCACTCTCCTACTATTGTTTCTTTGTATTTCCCTTATGAAATTGTATCTAGTTTTAGCGAATTGCCATTGAGTGCCACTCGAGTAAATTGGCTGAAATATAAGAAATATCTTAGTAGTCATTGTACTGAGGATATTGCATTGAGAACGCCTAAGTGCATTGATGCATCTATTTGCATTTTTCACGAAAAACTGAGACTGGCTATTCACCATGCTTCAAGCAATATCACAGTTAACAGACATAGGAACAACAATACTTATTCTGCTCAAATTGAACAATTGTTGGCAGAAAAGTGAAGAGCCAGAAGAGAGTGGCAGGTTCGCAGGTCTCCCCAACTAAAAACAAGACTACGAGAATGCATAAACCAGCTGAGGAATCTACTTGAATGCCAGAGAACAGCTTCATTTGAGGCATATTTGGATGGGCTGGATGGCACTCAACAGACTCTTTATGGAGAGCGACCAAAGGTTTGAAGAGACTCCAACTGGCAATTGGGCTAGAAACGATACCGTTTTGAAGTTTAATATATTTTTAGACCAAAGGAATATGAGACTTTAAATGTATTAACTTTTTTCTGCTTTCCTGAATGAAACAAATAATGTTTAATATACAAAAAAAAGTTGCAACTTTCACAAAAAAAAAAGGTAAAAATATTTAACAAAAATATTTTTTTGTTTAACATTGTAGCTTAATCTATTTTTGACTAAAAGAAATATAAGAGAAACAAAAAAAAATCTCTAAACGCTATTAATTAAACGCCGCTAGATGAGCCTTTTCGCCCACTGTGCACTCGTTGGATAAATCATCACTCACGCCATACACTCATAGATACAAGCATCTTCATATTGATGATGGCTAGTCATCAGAATTGTGACATCAATATTATGTAAATAGTCATCAATAATGTGAAAAATGACACAATCAATCTCAATGACAAAAGTCATCAGAGAAGTATATCAATTCAATGATACATTTTATTAATAATTATAGTACATCTAATTTGTCAAAATTGATTAAAAAAAGAGGATAAATAGTATTATAATATTTTCTATTTATTGTTGAAAAGGAGTTTTGCTGTAAAAATTATTATTTTTAAAATTACATTAAATTTTAAGAATTAGAAAAAACTGCATCATATTCATGTAAATTTGGAATCGCAAAAAGTATTATTTAAGCAAAGGCAAACGAGTGTAACTATAAAGCGAATATATAAATGAACGATAACATTACACATCATATTGATGACACTTACTGCCAACCCTAAACAAGAGCTGCAAGCGGAACGTTTTTTTCCGCTGAGCTTTACCGCTGAAACACCGTCCCTAAACAAAAGCGGCAACGTTATGTCAAAACGATGAAAGCAGGGTTATCAAACAAATAAATAAAACAACCCTGATTATCTTAACAGCTGGTCGGCCGGCATTATTGTTTGTGACTTTTTTATTATATTAAAATAAAATAATTATAGTTTTAAAAATTTGTTTTTTAGATAAGTTGGAAGGTTATTATATCATATTAAAAATAGTTTCTACCTCTATTTTTCAATAAGAAATAGACAAATTTTTTGTTTGCTTATTTATTTTCTTTTCTTATATTTTTTCTTCACTCTTTTGTTTACAATTATTTTCTTTTTCCTTTCATCTTCAGATTTGAGAAGAGGAAAAAGTCAGCGGGGGCCAAGTCCGACGAATTACTTCGGGCAAACTGCGCAAAACTTCAAGGTAGTATTCTTTATAGATCGTACGACCTTGTGGCAAGAATTCATGATGCACCTCGCCATTGCAGTCGATGAAAACAGTGAGCATAACCTTCACATTTGACCGAATTTGACGTGTTTTTTTCGGTCTTGGCTCTTCTGGACGCTATCATTGGGATGATTGGGCTTTGGTTTCAATGTCATAGCCATACACCCATGATTCGTCACCAGTTATGACCTTTTTGAAGGAATCTGGATCATCGTTGAACGATGTCCATGCGACACTGTTTTTGCTCAAAATTTAACAATTTTGGAACAATCTTCGCTGCACATTTCATGCCTAAAACGTCCGTAAAAATAGCTTGGCATGAGCCGAACGATATGCCAACATCATCAGCAACCTCTCTGATAGTGATTAGACGATTATTGACGTGCTCGAGCGACCAGCCGAGCATCTTCTCGGCCTTCCTTAAACCGGTTATACCACAATTGAACTTGTATTCTGCTCATAGTAGACTCGCCAAATGCCACAGTCAACATTTCCAAAAACCTTGCGCATATAATTTCATTTTTTACACAAAACTTAATAAAGTTTCTGTTGTCCATTTTGTCGAATAGTAAAAAATCGAAGAGCACACCAAAACACAACTAAACTTCATATCTGTCAAAAACAAACTGACAATCCAAAATGGCTGACATCGCCAACTTATATAACAGAAATGGCTACCAACATAACAGAAAAGAAAATACGAAAATCGAACATACGAAAATCGAACATACGTACGTAACTCACGAAATTTAAAAATAGCGTTTATTTTTTATCAGACCATGTATATAGACCGATATGGGAAATTTTAATTTGATATATTTTAGTAACCTTCTCTTATTACCACAACTGCTAATAAGCAAAAAAACAATTTTTTATTTTTCATGGAAAAATCGGTTTCGGCTATATCTCAATGAGATTTTTCAATAGCGAACCCATGAATCGAGTGAGTAATAGAATGGTGAAAGAAAAAATTTGTCTAAGTCTAATCGTTTTCTCAGAAATGCTATTTCAACGGCGGACAGGATGACATCGCTTAATCGGATTTTCCTTCAATACTGATTCAGAATATGTAAACATATATGTGTGTATATGTACGTATACTTTATAGGGTCGCAAGTGAAAATTGTAGAAATTACAGACGGAATCACGAACTTATATATACCCTTTACATTTTTGTGAAGAGTATAAAAATATGTAAACAAAAAAATCTACTAAATTAGATTTTTGGACATTTGTACATCGGGTTTTTAGTTGAAATTTTTCTTTTCTTAAGTTTTTTTTAAGATGCATTTTTTACAATACAAATTTGCTGTGATTAGCATGGTGACTTTTGGGACATACTGTATTTTTGTACAAACTATGGGTCAAGTAATTGCTAAGAACGTGACTTGACGCATTCCTTAATAACAAAAGCAAAAAGACAAAGAACCTAAATAAAATTTACTTCATGTGACGCCAAAAGCTTTTTTACTGCATTCAACAGAACATTAGCTTTATATCTTTTTTTTTCATTAAAGACATTTTAACTTTGATCCTGCAAAAAAAGTTTTTACACCATACGGAAGAGTTTTAATCAAATTTTTGCTGTCGCTTTTTTAGCTGTGCATACTTATGTAAGTATAGGGTGTCCCAGAACTGAACATCAAGCACCAAACAGACTGATAACAAGACTGATTTTAACCATCATGAGTAAAATCAGGAAAAAATATCTCTCGGTTCGAATATAGAACATTGTGCTGATAAAATTTTTTTTAAGATTTTTTTCTGACGTTTCGATTTGAAGTTGAGTTATGGGACACCCTATATATGATGGTATAGCTTGGTTTGGTTTCCTATTTTTAGTTTTCTTTTCCAAAAAATATATACAACATCTGCATACATATAAAACGTGTTTTTGTAGAGGTATAAAATTTAAAGTTGGTAACACTCCATTTTGTCCGCTGTTAAGTGATTTCTGTTCAGATTCATTTGACATTTCAACATCGATAGAGTGACGCCTGAACAACGGTTCTGGTTCTTTTTAACAATAAAGCACACTTTTGATTCAATGAATACACAAAACTGCTGCATTTGGAGTAATGATAATCCTTAAGTGTTTGCCCCATTAAAAAAGAATGAAATAAAAAGATTTGTGTGCCTCATGGACTGATGGAATCATTGCTTCGTACTTCTTTAAAAAAAACAATGACGAGCGCTATAGAGCCACGATTACTGACTTTCGTTCATCAATTGAACTACCATAATGTTCTAGAGTTGTGTTTTCAAAGGATACGTTTGGTAACCGCTTCGGATCCGTGAATTGTCCTCCGAAATCGTGTGATGTAACGCTGCTTGACTATTTTATGTGGCGATAAGTATATTCGCTGGTCTACGCCGATAAGCCTGAAAGGATTGGCCACGTGGAGCATACCATTCCTTGCGTTAATGCCCATATACGGCCGCAAATGTTGAACAAGTCGTCTATATTTATATATACCAATCGTGGTGGTCATATGCCAGAAGTCATATTTAGTTTATAATGCCGGAATATTGTATTTCAAATATAGTAAATATCATGTCAATTTACTCTACTTCAAAGCTCTATGACTCTATGAAAAACCACCCTTTACAAGGAAGAGAAACCCTATGTTCTCTCCACAGTTGAAATGCTCATGCACATATGTGCACGCATATGCATGCTTCCAATCGTGTACATACTAAAAGGCTACACAGAATGTTCTAAAGAACACTGCTCACCACTGTGCAGTAGTTCCAAGCACTGTATTTCAAAACAATTCTTAAAACAAAACAAACAAACTATAGAACATATAGAAACAAACACTTCATAGCTTTGAAACGCCTTCACGACAGTGCTTGCCAGTACTTGAATTCTGTTTCACTGCAAAATTCAAAACAAAACACCACAATAAAGCAAATAAACTATGAATCACAGCAAGCACATTGGCATTTAAGCATTATGTGGTTTAAATATTTGTGCACTAATACAAAGACAAAAACCACGAACAATAACAAAAAAGTTTATAAACAAAATTGAAGTAGAACATTACTTCAGTGCTTGAAATTCTACTTCAATTTTGTTTTATTTCAGTTGGTTCTACTTGTGTTTGGTTCTGTTTGTTCTAAATGCCTATAAAACAGTATTCTTTTATGTGCTTAGAACATTTCGGCACTGAAGTATTTATTTTGAAATGTGAAAGAAGACGATGGACAATACTTGAATATGCTACGATGTTTTGTAAGGCATTTTTACTGTGCTTGTGCAGCCCTCCAGTACATACCTTGTATGGTAAATACAGAATAAGTTTTATATATTTTTATCAGAAGATAAGACAAACAACATCAGACAAATTCCCACCCAATGTCACTTTCTACTAAATGAAGAGCCTCTTTGTTATTTCTTTGTTCAAAGCATTTCTTTATGGTAAACGGCACGCGAACAAGAAACTTGGAATACCACCAACACCACCACCCCAAGAGAAAAAAATTAAATATCATATCCAAAGAAAATGATATGAAAAGAAAAATTTAATTTTCCTTTCTTTACACAGTTGATCTTGAAGTCTTAAGAAAATTATACTGCAGCACTTTGTAAACAAATTTTAAACTTTTTAAGATGATTTTTTTTTTTTTTGTATTATATTTGTAACAAAAGAATATTAAATGTGGCTAAAATTGAAAGTGGAAAAAGCTTATTTACGTAAAGAGCCGTATTTAGTCAATACAATTACATACATATGTTGAAAGAAGTAAATGGTGAAAGGTCTTATTCATAAAAATTATTGTATATTTATTAAACTTTTGTTTGACAAATTTCTATACAAAATTTGTCAAATAAATGTGTAATAAACAAACAATATATTTTATGAATCAGTTGTACAGCAGCTCTGGGCTGAAGAATAGCCCTCGCGTCATTGTAATTATTTCTAAAGAGCGGCCAGGCTTGTTGTTTTTGTTGTTCGGTCTTCGAGAGTTTTGCGTCTCACTCGCACTGGTTAACGGTTTGCCTCAACTAACTGTATTGGTTTACAGTTTATTGGAGGTATTTCAGGGTTATCCACGCTGCAACTTCCTATGTGATGGCATAGGTCGTTATAGTTAGTCACAGCGACGTTACAAACCTACTGTTAATACCATCTTGGGCATACGAGTATGGTCTTTGTCACCTCGCCCACGCTGTGCATCTTATACTTTGCAAATTTACTATGCAACTGTATAGTTACTAAATAAATAAATAAATATTTTATGAATACAGCCGTTAGATTTTTAAATCAACAATAAGACTGATTGAGTATTCAGTCAGTAAAAATAATTTACATATAGCTTCAAAATGAAAACATTCATATATACATATAAATATAAGACCAGCGCTCAGGAGATGATCCGTATATAAGTAATGCATTGTCCTGCATTACTTATATACGGAAAATAGGTTATAAGTAGGAGGAAAAAGGGCGTAGTGTTCTTGGAAGTTTGACTTTAACTTGCCAACGTTATATGTAACATAAAACACGTCTGCAGGCAACTTAAGTAGGCAGGCCGCTGGATTCTCCAAAAAGTAGCTTAGATTCTCTAGCTCACTTGGGTTCTAAAGATCGTTCCCTTTTTGATGAATGAAAATTTATTGAAAAATATTTGATTTAAAATAATATTTGATGAAACAAAATATGGATCAAGTATTGCCGTTTTGTCGTTATTGAAAAAGTTCAGAAAAAGATATTTGCATGAGAAAATTTTTTCCAAAAAACGTGTTATTTATGTTTAGTACTGTGCCACACACATTACTATATAGCTGTGTTCTTTCTTTATTTTTAATTTTATATAAATGTGCTAAAAATCTATGAACATTATTTTTATTTTAATAGATAATACGAGGGCGGTTCGGAAACTTCTTAGCCTATCAATAAAAGGGAATAGTTAGTTTTTCAAAAATATGTTTATTTTTCAATTTAATCTCCTGAAACTTCAAAACCCTTAGTCCAACGCTTTTCTAGCAATTCTATCCCTTGATTAATATAGTTTTCCTCAAGGTCTTCAAAATAGTGGTTTACAACTGTAATTTCATCTTCATTTGAGGTAAAACGCTTGCCAGCAAGGAATTTTTTTAGATTTGGGAGCAGGTAAAAGTCACTAGGAGCTAAATCAGGAGAATAAGGTGGGTGGTCAAGCAACTCGTACTTTAATTCGTACTTTACCAGCCGATTGAATTGTTTTTACCTTCTTTGGGGCACTTCCTCCAGCTTCAATCCACTGTTTGGATTGTTCTTTTTTCTCTGGAGTATAGTGGTGGATCCATGTCTGATCAACAGTTATGAAACGATCCAAACAAGTTTGAGAAATTTTCATTTTTATGCGTTTTTGGTCGACTGTTAACAAATGCGGCACCCAGCTTGCAGAAAGCTTTTTCATCTGTAGTTCTTCATGCAAAATTAAATGCGACTCGATCATTTGAGATGCCCATGATATTAGCTATTTCACGCACTTTTATTCGTCGATCATTTAATACCATATCATGCACTTTGGCTACAATTTCTGTTGTTGTTGCTGTTTTCGGACGTCCACTACGTGGTTCATCTTCAATGCTTGTACGACGACGTTTAAATTCAGCAACCCAATTTTTTACTGTTGCATATGAAGGAGCACTTTCACCTAACACCTGCACCATATCATGATGAGTTTCTTGTCCCGATAAACCTTTTTTATGTAAATATTTAATGACACCACGCATTTCTAATTTTTCCATTGTAAAAAAATCACGGATGCGTCTTTTGTGAACAACTGTTTCTATATGAAGGAGTTACCAGATCGAAACATAATTTAACAACATGTGCTCATAACAGAGATGGAAGTTTCCAAAACTCTTTAACTAAGCTAGGCTAAGAAGTTTCCGAACCGCCCTCGTATTAATTTGATTTATCATTTTTGGCAACACAGTTTTATTATTTGTCATCTTGCTTGCAGTAAGTATTGAAAATTCACTTACAACTGAATTTGGTTGTAAGTTGAATTGTAAGTAGGAAAAATGTTTGTGTATTGGTAAAAAATTTTCAATGTATTAACTTTTTCGAACTGACATGTGTAAATGCTGGGTGGGATACACTGGTAAGCGATCACAAATAGATGATCTATAGACGATGTACGTTTATTAAATAAAAATATGCGGATTTCGGGAACTTGGTCCCTAATCTCTTCAAAGCAAACTCCACTGTAGTATCGATAAAACAGACCTTATACTGTGACGATGCTCCAGTTATTCAATAGAGTTGGATACCCTACTGACATGAGCTTACGATAAGCTTCTTTGCTCTATATTGCCCAAGGTCGAGTAATCCCAAACACACTTTGAGACACCGGCCCAAACATGAAAGTTGTATTCCATTTTCGGCCGGAAACAGGTAGTGCAAATAGTAAGGAAATCGTATGGAGTGATGTATGTCTATTTCCCAGCAGGGGCATCGTTAGCAGCCAATACGGGTCATTTTGGTGAAGCTGCATCTGTCAATTGTCCATGTGTTTTGAAGAATCGCTACGGACGGACTATTTTCGTTAAAAAAAAGTCGGCAAACATATTATTTATGTCAAGATCATTGCGAAATTCATAATCCTGAAACTTAATTTCTGTAGAAAATAGATCGTCATTTAGAGTTTACAAAAGTTATGGCATTATTTGGGACTATTTTATACTTTATTCGACATTTTACGTAATTAATTACTGTAAAAAGATTTACTTAACGCATTGTACTCAGCACGAGCATTTACCTAGGCTTGTAGTATAATCGATGAGTCTGCCAGTTTTTTGTGTTAATTTTCATACAACTATTTTTTATTTTTGCATATATCCTACCAGGCAGCAAGTTTTGCCTTGAAATATTCCTAACATGGACACTCTACTTTCTGAAGTAGATATGAGTAGGGGTTTCTCATTTGTTGTTGCAAAAAAAAGCTCTTGTAAATCCCAGTAGGACTTGAGTTGTATTGGGAGTTCCGACAAGGGGTCAAGTGGCAGAACAGAAATCACCATCCTGGCACTAATCGTGGTAGAGTTACCTACATCTTGTCTTAGACCTAAACTGGCATGGAAGTGTTATTAGTATTCCCTGATAATTATGGTGCTTAGTGATTTTCGGGATACTAATTATAGTACTCGAAGTGCTGTTGTCTTTCAACAAATACCTGTAAAATAAGAAACCAGAATGGGAAGGACGGGTAAATTGATTGAGGGCAGATATTCCTTATGAACTTGCTGCCACCAACTCGGAAAGCTTAGCCTGACTTTGACTGTTCGGTAAATTGTATACAGGAGCGTTTAGAACCTGCAAGATCTTCAGCAAGGGTTTCATTTATATGGCTAAAAAACATATGAAAAAAAGTTGCTACCAGAATGAGTCTTGCCGGCCACATGGGACGCTGGTGAGCCGCAAACTAGTTTACTCCATTGAATTGGTCCACCATCAGGTTAGGCGGTTATGGCAGGTGCTGATGTAAAATAATTACACATCTATATATAGATGCTTTGTGCTCCAGGGAGGACCACCAGGTTTAGAAAAGATTGCTTAGGAGTACACAATTTCATAAGGGAATAAATTTTTGTATGAAGTTTTCATTGCTTCGTTCAACGTCATACTTGAGGGTGCAAAATATAAACATCGTCCCAGTTTGTATTATCTACTAGACTATTAAATAAATAGCACTTTGTATTTGTAAAATACAGTACCTTATTGCTTACGTCAGTAAGTTGCGAATTAGACGTAAAAGAAATTGGCAAGTTTACTTTTATTACTTTGATTATTTTCTTTTAAAATTTTCATTTTATTTTACTGTGTTATATATTGTTTTTCTCAAGACTGGAAAGACATGGACCATATCAGTGATTTACCAAAAACTTAATGATTTGTTTTGCTGCTCGTGCACATCGTAATGCGATTATTCGAATTATTTAATGTTCATGTTGTGCCCTTAAAATAATCCGATGATTTTATTTTCGGTTTCTTTTTGTTCGAAAGTATTTGTACGTGTTTTGATGATTTTGTAATTGATTTGATTTGTTATTCCTTTTACTTGGGAGAAATGCAAAAAATGAAAATCTTTTGTTTCTCATTCAGACATCATGCAACTTTTTATAACTATTGTATACTATTGTGTACTCGTATAATGAAAAATTGTTGACAATTTTTTTTTTGTGCTTTTTACTTTCGTTTTAATACATATGTATGTAAGCTTCTTAACTTTTATTAGCTCAGATACAGTGAACTCCCAGAAACTTTAACAACCAGTAAAATGAACATTCAAAATCATAAACATTTCTAACTTTATATTGACACTACCCTAAAACATGAACTAACAGGCATGTCCTGAGAAACGCACGTTCTGTAACCGCAAAGCGTTCTGAAAAACACTTAACGCACTTTTAGGTGTTCTAGACAACGCGCGTTGTACTGGCGTTTCGGAGTTTTTTCCGAAAAAATACAATGTGTGTTTTACATACGACAAATATATATGCATGTACGAGGGCGGTTCGGAAACTTCTTAAACTAGCACAAAAAACGCGGTATAAACAGAAAAAAGTTAAAGTGTTTTGGAAACTTCCATCTCTGCTATGAACACATTTTAAATTTTGTTTCGATCTGGCAACTCCTTCATATAGAAACAGGTGTTCACAAAAGATGCATCCGGGATTTTTTTACAATGGAAAAATTAGAAATGCGTGGTGTCATTAAATATTTACATAAAAAAGGTTTATCGCGACAAGAAATTCATAATGATATGGTGAATGTGTTAGATGAAAGTGCTCCTTCATATGCAACAGTACAAAATTGGATTGCTGAATTTAAACGTGGTCGTACAAGCATTGAAGATGCACCACATAGTGGACGTCCAAAAACAGCAACAACAACAGAAATTGTAGCCAAAGTGCATGATATGGTATTGAATGATCGACGAATAAAAGTGCGTGAAATAGCTAATATCATGGGCTAGCTAATATCATGTGCATGAAGAACTACAGATGAAAAAGCTTTCTCCAAGATGGGTGCCGCATTTGTTAACAGTTGACCTAAAAGGCATAAGAATGAACATTTCTCAAGCATGTTTGGATCGTTTTAAGCGAAATAAAATGGGTTTTAAGCGTCGTTTCATAACTGTTGATGAGACATGGATCCACCACTATACTCCAGAGGCAAAAGAACAATCCAAACAACGGACGTAGAATTAAACTAATTTTTATTTTTCTTGACTACAAAATAAAAACAGTGTGACCAATGTGTATAACATAAAATAACAATAAAATTTAAATGCTGTTTTAAATATATTAATAAATATATTGGTACTTTTGTTAAATATATGCATACATACTTACGGCCGTATTCATAAAATATATTATTTGTTTATTAAACACTTATTTGACAAATTTTCTCTAGAAATTTGTCAAATAACAATTTTTTTAATAAACAGACATTCTTTTTTATGATTAAGTCCATTAGACTCAAAACAAGGAAGCTTAATTCTATTAAATAAGTAGGATGTGATTAGATACATATGCATATACCAGTTGACATCACGTACAACCAATTCATTTCTTTAACGCTGTTCTCATTATAGATCAGAAGTTATATCCGATTATATTTTAAACTTTGAAGGCCCACCTAATCTGAGTTAATCGTACTAAACGAAAACTTTTTTAATTGAAGTTAACCTTTTTATCTTTTTAAGACGTTACTTTTTAGACAGAAGAACTTATTCATGAAAGTTTGATATAAACAGATCTTGTTCTGTAAATCAAAAAATTTTGTGAAGCTAAAATCTATTAGGTGGCCACACTGAAATATAATTTGTTGAAAATGTATTTATGTTGCTGCCGTGTTCAAAAGAATTCAGTAGTGCCCTACTTGACTACAATTGCCGGTTGCAGCATTTGCTGTTGTGAAGTCGTGTGGTCTGCTGTTGTCTATGTGTTTAATACTTGATGCTTGAATTAAAACTACTCAAAGTTGAAAACATAAGCTTTGGAAAACAAGCTTTGGAAAATCAAGGTTAATGAACAAAAGTGTGCCCATGTTATATTCGCACTGCGTCTAGGAACATGCTCACCCATTACTATTAACAACAAAGTAATACCTCAACACAGTGAAGTCAAATACCTCGGTATTCATCTTGACCGTAGACTAACATGGAAGTCGCACATCGAGGCAAAAGTAACGCAGATGAAATTGAAAGCAGTGCAAATTAACTGGCTAATAGACAGAAATTCGACCTTGAAGCTTGATTGTAAACTTTTGCTGTACAACTCGATTTTAAAGCCAATATGGTGCTATGGGATTCAATTATGGTGCACAGCCTCGGCATCCAACATTGAAAAATTCAAAGAAGTCAAAATAGAATTCTCCGTAGAATTACAGATGCTCCATGGTACGTTAAAAACTCACGAATCCACGCAGATCTGAACGTACCTTTTGTGAAATCTGAACTTGTGAAGTACGCGACAAGAAATATTAACAAACTTGAATTCCATCCAAATCCTCTTGCAGTTAATATTCTTAAGTTTGGTGGTCATACCCGTCTGAGAAGGAGGGATACTTTGGCTACCATTCGAGCTCTTAACAAATGACTGAATTCTGAAATAATATTCGCATAAAAATAAATTTTTGTCCAGCACTGGCAGGACTTTAATCACAATTTTTTTCTTAGTATTAAGATTTGAATACTTATTGTCATTACATTTTTTATGTAGATTCAATAAATAAAATAATAAAGTTAAAGAAAAAAATACTGAAAATAGCATTTTTCTTCTATGCAAAATTTTAAAATACGCACAAATAAACTTTTCTCTATTCTTGTATGTTGGGTTATTACATCCCACTTATCCTCTATTGTGTTCAGTGCTAAATCAACTGGTATACTAGGAAACAAAGAAACTACATCAAAAGAAATTAGTCTTTCATCACTATCTATATTTTGACCTTTTATTCTATCCTTAAATTCCAAAGAACTTTCAATATTATATACAAGAACTATCAGTAATTTTTCTTAAAATATTTACGACATATTTATTTATTTTATTAAATTTTTTAAAAATTGACTGCTTTAAATCTTATGTACAAGGTATAAATAGTCTTTACCATTTATTTGTCATAATTCCAGTAAACTTTCATATATTTCAATAAATTCACTTACTCTGGCCAATATTCACATCCCTCCTTTAATGCAACATAGTCATAACTAAAAAGGCAACCATTATTCAGACCCTACATCCACAAATTTCGAAAGATGTTATGAAAAATGCTCTAAAGCGGCCCATCAGTGCAAAGCTGAAAACGATGGCCATTTAAGATACATATTTTTCAGACTTAGTGTAAAAAACTTTCCAGTTCCTATAGTATATAATCTGAGAAAAAAGATTAATAAACGAAAAAGTTATTAAATTTTGGGTTTTTAGTACATTTGTACATCGGGTCTTTAGTTCAAGTTTTTACTTTCTTAAGTTTTCTTAACAAGGATTTTTTATTTTTATACCCTTCACAAAAATGTAAAGGGTATATATAAGTTTGTGATTCCGTTTGTAATTTCTACAGTTTTTTTTTGCGACCCTATAAAGTATATATATTCTGAATCAGAATTAATGGAAAAGTCGATTAAGCGATGTCCGTCTGTCCGTCTGTCCGTCTGTCCGCTGTTGAAATACCGTTTCTGAGAAAACCATTAGACTTAGAAAATTTTTTCTTTCACCATTCTTTTACCCCATCGATTCATGGGTTTGCTATTGAAATTCAGTAATATCGGTCCACGTATAGCTGAGATATATTCAAAATTCCGAAAAAAGCCATTTTTTTTTGCAGTTTTGTATGAAAATTTTTGAAAACAAAAGTTGTTCGTTTTGCTTCAAACTTCACACACTTATTAAGCATGGTGACTAAAAGACAGAAAATTTTTTTTTCAGATATCGGTCCATATATACCCGAGATATAGCCCAAATCGGATTTTAATGAAAATGTCGCATAGGCGAAGCTAAATAACTTTTTTTTTGCTCAAAAGCAGTTCTGATAATAAAATTAGGTTATATAAATATGGAAAATGAAAATTTCCGATATCGGTCCATATATACCCGAGATATAGCACAAACCGGGTTTTTCATGAAAATGTCGCGTAAGCGAACTTAAACAACTTTTTTGTGCTCAAAAGCAGTTCTGGTAATGAAATTAGGTTACATAAATATGAAAAATGAAAATTTTCGATGTCGGTCCATATATACCCGAGATATAGCCCAAATCGTGTTTTTCATGAAAATGTCGCGTAAGCGAACTTAAACAACTTTTTTGTGCTCAAAAGCAGTTCTGGTAATAAAATTAAGTTACATAAATATGGAAAATGAAAATTTCCGATATCGGTCCATATATACCCGAGATATAGCTCAAACCGGGGTTTCCATGAAAATGTCGCGTAAGAGAACTTAAACAACTTTTTTGTGCTCAAAAGCAGTTCTGGTAATCAAATAGGGTTATATAAATATGAAAAATGAAAATTTTCGATATCGGTCCATATATACCCGAGATATAGCCTAGACCGGGGTTTTCATGAAAATGCCGCGTAAGCGAACTTAAACAACTTTTTTGTGCCCAAAAGCAGTTCTGGTAATGAAATAGGGTTATATAAATATGAAAAATGAAAATTTTCGATGTCGGTCCATATATACCCGAGATATAGCCGAAATCGGGTTTTTCATGAAAATGTCGCGTAAGCGAACTTAAACAACTTTTTTGTGCTCAAAAGCAGTTCTGGTAATGAAATAGGGTTATATAAATATGAAAAATGAAAATTTTCGATATCGGTCCATATATACCCGAGATATAGCCTAGACCGGGGTTTTCATGAAAATGCCGCGTAAGCGAACTTAAACAACTTTTTTGTGCTCAAAAGCGGTTCTGGTAATAAAATTAGGTTACATAAATATGGAAAATGAAAATTTCCGATATCGGTCCATATGTACCCGAGATATAGCCCAAATCGGGTTTTTCATGAAAATGTCGCGTAAGCGATCTTAAACAACTCTTTTTTTTTGCTCAAAAGCAGTTCTAGTAATGAAATAAAGTTATATAAGTATGGAAAATGAAAATTGTCGATATCGGTCTATATATACCCGAGATATAGCATAAACCGGGTTTTTCATGAATACGCGGCGTAAGCGAACTAAAACAACTTTTTTTGCTTAAAAGCAGTTCTAATAGCAAAATAAGGTTATATAGGTATGGAAAATGAAAATTTCCGATATCGGTCCATATATACCCGAGATATAGCCTAAGCTGCGGTTTTAATGAAAATGTCGCGTAAGTGAACTTAGACATCTTTTTTTGCTTAAAAACAGTTCTGGTAATGAAATAGGGTCATATAAATATGGAAAAAGAAAATATCCGATATCGGTCCATATATACTCGAGATATAGCCTGAACCGATTTGTCCAATAACATTTTTTTTTTTTTTTTTGCTGAAAAGCAGTTCTTGTTATGAAAGAAGGTTACGAAAATAGAGAAAATTAAAATTTCTGATATCGGTCCATATATACCCGAGATATTGCCTAAATCGGGTTTTTCATGAAAATATCGCGTAAGCGAACTTAAACAATTTGTTGTGCTCAAAAGCAGTTCTGGTAATGATATAAGGTTATATAAATATGGAAAATTAAAATTTTCGATATCGGTCCATATATAGCCGAGATATAGCCTAAACCGATTTTTCCATTAAAAAATTTTTTTTTTTTTTTTGCTGAAAAGCAATTCTCGTTATAAAAGAAGGTTACTAAAATACAGAAAATAGAAAATTCCGATATCGGTTCATATATAACCGAGCATATTTAGGTCACATTTTTAATATACTATACATATTCGTGACTATCGTGAAGGGTATTTTAGATTCGGCCCAGCCGAATATACTACACTCTTACTTGTTATAATACAAATTTGCTGTAGACAATAATCTTTGATTGAAGAGGACAAGGAAAATAATAATCAAACCTTTAGTTGGGGGGACAACTAGCTATTTCGTAATTGCTACACTAGTCATCAACACCCACTTTCAGATTTGAACTCGGGTCTTGACGTATCATGAACGGCCGCCTTAACTATAAATTTATCTCATATTGAAGTTATTAAACTTTTAAGCCCCATGGTAACTTCTGACCCACCCTGTATTCAAACCCCGGTTAACACTAGTAAAACACCCAGCTTATTCGTTATCCGAAAAATTTATATTTTCAAATAATCGGCTTCAGTAAAATCAAAACACCCAGTAACCACCGGTCGAATAATAATCGTTAGATCACCCTAATGTATATATTCGAGTTTTAAATACATATCGCTCCTTTATAGCAACATACACTGAGCAAATTTTGTTCAGAAATTCTCTGAATTTTGACATTACTTTTATGAATTGTTTCATTATTTTTTAACCATTGTAACTTTTAATAGAAATAATGAAACACATTTCATTAGATTATTTTAATGAAAACCTTCGTAAAAGTAATGAAACATTTTAATAAGAAACATGACTTATTTTCATTAAAAGTATGAAAGACAAATCATATGATTAATGAAATAATTTCTTCAAATCAAAGAATAAATTTCATAAAGCACATGAAAACTGTACATTAAATTAATGAAAAATTAACATTTATTTAATGAAATAACTTCTTTGTACTAATGTAATATATTCATCAAAAATATGAAACTCCTTCATAAGGTCAATGAAGTTATTTCATTTATCTAATTTTATTATTCATTGATACTTTATTTCATTACACAAACAATACTATTCCTTGCTTTTGTGAAATTGTTTTTTTTGATAAAAGAAAATGTTGAACAAGTATTCACCAAATAAAACAGATTTTATTAATTCAAATGACTTCAATGCACTGATATTTAAATTTTTATACCCTTCACAAAAATGTAAAGGGTATATATAAGTTTGTGATTCCGTTTGTAATTTCTACAGTTTTTTTGCGACCCTATAAAGTATACATATTCTGAATCAGAATTAATGGAAAAGTCGATTAAGCGATGTCCGTCTGTCCGTCTGTCCGCTGTTGAAATACCGTTTCTGAGAAAACCATTAGACTTAGAAACTTTTTTCTTTCACCATTCTTTTATCCCATCGATTCATGGGTTTGCTATTGAAATTCAGTAATATCGGTCCACGTATAGCTGAGATATATTCAAAATTCCGAAAAAAGCCATTTTTTTTTGCAGTTTTGTATGAAAATTTTTGAAAACAAAAGTCGTTCGTTTTGCTTCAAACTTCACACACTTATTAAGCATGGTGACTAAAAGACAAAAAATTTTTTTTTCAGATATCGGTCCATATATACCCGAGATATAGCCCAAATCGGATTTTAATGAAAATGTCGCATAGGCGAAGCTAAATAACTTTTTTTTGCTCAAAAGCAGTTCTGGTAATAAAATGAGGTTACATAAATATGGAAAATGAAAATTTCCGATATCGGTCCATATATACCCGAGATATAGCCCAAACCGGGTTTTTCATGAAAATGCCGCGTAAGCGAACTTAAACAACTTTTTTGTGCTCAAAAGCAGTTCTGGTAATGAAATTAGGTTACATAAATATGAAAAATGAAAATTTCCGATATCGGTCCATATATACCCGAGATATAGCCCAAATCGGGTTTTTCATGAAAATGCCGCGTAAGCGAACTTAAACAACTTTTTTGTGCTCAAAAGCAGTTCTGGTAATGAAATTGGGTTACATAAATATAGAAAATGAAAATTTCCGATATCGGTCCATATGTACCCGAGATATAGCCCAAATCGGGTTTTTCATGAAAATGTCGCGTAAGCGAACTTAAACAATTTGTTGTGCTCAAAAGCAGTTCTGGTAATGAAATAAGGTTATATAAATTTGGAAAATTAAAATTTTCGATATCGGTCCATATATACCCGAGATATAGCCTGAACCGATTTTTTCATTAAAAAATTTTTTTTTTTTTTTTTGCTGAAAAGCAATTCTTGTTATAAAAGAAGGTTACTAAAATACAGAAAATAGAAAATTCCGATATCGGTTCATATATAACCGAGCATATTCAGGTACCATTTTTAATATACTATACATATTCGTGACTATCGTGAAGGGTATTTTAGATTCGGCCCAGCCGAATATACTACACTCTTACTTGTTTAAACTATTATTATGCTGATTTGAGTACATACACATATGTACGTGCATACATACCCAAGTTCGGTAGCCAGAAATTTATTTGTCATTGATCTAATGAATTCTATTTCATTGGAATTATGAAACTCATAAAACTTACATTTTATTAAAAAAAAAAACTTGACATTTTTTAAACTGTAGCTTAAGATTAATAAATGCCCATTAATATATCTTACCAAAATTCAAAGAATTTAAAAAAAAAATTAAATTTTGTTGTAGTCATAAATCCAATGATTTTTTTAATGAAACTTAATGAAACCATTCTGATGTAACTATTTCATAATATATATGAAGTTTCATGCATATTGTGAAAAGTTTTCATTTGATTAATGAAAAATATTTAATGAAACAGTTTCATTAAATATATGGCGCATAATTCTTTCAGTGTAGTCATATCGCAAAAACGCTCGTTTCGAGAAAAAGGCATTTAAAATTTTTAGTATCCATACAAGTCTTAGCAAATTTGTTGAGGAAATATCTCCTAAAGGAAACAGTTTAAAAGCAATTTGAATAAATTTTTTAGTAGTACTGTTAACAATTCTGCATTGTTAATTCGAATAGCTCATTTTTTGAGTTATGACTATGTTGCAATAAAGGAGCGATATTTAGTAATTTTTAATGCTTGCTTGATGAACATACGAGTAAAACGTGGCTGTACTAAAACATGGAAATCCTAGTAATAACATAAATATCTACCTAAATATGAGTATGTAAATATGTATGTTTGTAAGGCTTGAAATTATACAAACTTACGAGTGAGTGAGTGAGTACATTACGCCATCATCTCCCCATGAACAAACAATCAACCTAAAATAGAAATGAAAACCGCAAAACATCAACAAAAAAAAAATGTGAAAATTACAGAGACATCATTTTGTAGAGATAATCAACATTAAAACAATAATTTTCAAAGTAACTTTGTGATTATTATGATTTTTACTTGCCAACTTTTCTACAAATATTTTTTTCTAATTTTTTTTTTTCTTAA